>OY728120.1:1263732596-1268732596 GCA_963277665.1 Viscum album | reverse complement strand
TACTATGATTAAATGATTATATAGAGGTCTTAGCCTTGTTGATGTCAAAATAATTATATATATGGATTTTCTCAAGGGATAAAATTCAATACAAGGGGAATTTATAGGTTGTTTTATTTTTACATGGTTTATTGTTATAGAGGGTGTGGTTGTGTTACATTAACATATACAATATGGAATGGTTCCGAAGTAGGTTGATTTATGTATTATATTAATTGATTAATTAATACACATGTTATCAACTTATTTCATGCACTTATTATTAGACTATTTTGGTTTTGACATAGTGTGTTTTTCCTATTGAATTTTACCCGCACCCTAATCAGGTTTAAATGGGGTAAAAGGACCTTGTACTTGATTTTACGATAATTGATAGGATGGAGTTTGGATAAGAGACTGGCATGGAGTTCGGGACTGGGGTATTTTGAGATTATTTGTGTCAACTGATTATTTTATTTATATTTTTTCAATTTTAAATTTAGATACATTTAAACCTGACATTACATGAGTTAATATTATTGGTTTATTAGTTCCTCCTTTTTCTTCCTAGTTGTATGTTTCATAGTTTCTGCTATTTTGTTACAATGATATTTATTGATACCTATTTATATATTTTCTATTGTAAATTTTTACTAGGTGTATTGTCTCCCTCTTATAGTTAACAAACACCCACTACTAGTTGGAAGCCTCAAGCATACTAGGATGCATGCTTGAGGTCCAGTAACTAACATGTTTTGTCCATGTTAGAGTGTGCCAGATTAGGGGATACTATAATAGAGTAGGAACATGAGCCACTGGCTTTGTTGGAGTTATTTTCACATGTTATATATGTTTCATACCATCATTCAATGATAATAGCCACACACCCATCCCTTGTGCGACAGAGGCCCATGGTGGTGATCTCTACATAGTGTCCCAATATGACAAGATATTCTAGAACATTGGACCTGTAGGGTTTTCTTCAAGGAAAAAATCACATCGACCACTTACTTGGGAGGATATGGGTTTTCTCTTAATGATTTTTATATATCATAATATAAATATTATGTATAGATAGCACGTTTATAATGATACCCTCGGTGTATTATGTCCAGTAATCCCTTTGTGGAAGTTCACAACACATGGAACATCTTGTTGTAAATTTGAGGAGGATTTTTACTTATTTGGTTGTAGATTATGTTTTCATAGGCTTCTGTTATCTTTACATCTAGGTTGATTTAGTAGGGTCGTATGACTGGTTAGGATAATGGTATTATCGAGGAATGGAAACGATTGGCCAGATTTGTGGTAATGAGATTTTTTAGGATTTTTGTGTTATTTTTAAATGTGTGTACCAACAGATATTATAAAATAGTGATGAAAAACAAGTATTCTATCTTCACAAGAAGTTGTGAAACCGGTTTTGAATCACGGTGTGGATAAGGCATTCCCACAGTTTCTTGGAAGGATATTGTGAAAGAATACATATATCACGTTTTTTTCTACATGATATCAATGTTAGTTACTATAACTTATGGGAAGGTGGAATCAGAAGAACTAATATGGCAATATAGGAGTTTTCTTCCTCGAAACACTTCTGATCTTTGAGAAAAATCACATTGAAGTTCATAGTGGTATATTAGGATATATATTGGTTATTCTAATGTGAAAACCATATATATTTCTCTTTAAATCTAGGAGAAAATATCTTCCCTTAGATGTAACCATGTAAATGACCCATTCCAACATTGATAAGTATAGTCTATAGATTAGTTTCTTATAATGTGGTAGGAAAACCATTGGATGGGGAAATATTTCAAGAGACGTGGATTGGAAAATACAATCCCAGATATAAAGTTTGTTTCAGCATAAATAATGATTTGATATGGGTTAAAGATATTATATTTATGGATGAAAGAGGATGATTCCTTCCTAGGTCATTGAGAGCTGAGTTCCCTTTGATCCTAGACCCTTGTAAAAAAATGAGGTTCGTGCAATAGTGGTATTTTTTTACATGAGATTATTTTTTTATCTTATTTATTAAGGATACTCAATTATATTCATATTTTGGATAAAAAGGTTTTAAGGTGTAAAATATGTAGTTAACCAGGTTTTTATCGAGTGAGACGTAGATATATTTTAGAGTTTCAGAGGCCTAGGACTTCCGTAGGGGAAAATTGTAAATTCACCATATCAATCAATCATATAAAAATTATTTTATTGTTTCTTTGAATAGGGGGTATAGTTTTTATACCTTTACGAAGTTGATGAAACATTAGGGGCATTATAGATCCTTGAAAAAAAATTAAATCACAAAAAAATTTATTTATAGTACATTCACATTTGTTTTCATGAATTATAATTTTCCTTAAAAAATACTTTTCTGGGAAATCTAAGTACTCAATTCAATTTTAAATTTTGGTTGTATCCTAGGTTCACTATAATTACTGTTCGAATCATGGTTTTGGGTTTTATTTTTTACAAGTTGAAAATTAAAAGTTTAAATTAAATAGATTTAATTAATTATTAACTATTGGAACTAACCCTAGTCCTTTTATTATTTAATCATTAAGCCACACTCTCTAGTATTATCCATAATAAAACCCCCAATGGAGATGGGGGTAAGAGGAGGGTATTATTAAGTGAATTGAGTTTTTTAAGAATGACAATGATGAATGGAATCCCAACTTAGACATGGATGAAACAATGAAAATTCACTCTCGAGGTTGGATTTTTCATTTTATTTTGATTATGTTATATATAAATATTATGTGTCTAATTTTTAATTTGTTATTAATTCTTGAATTTGATACCAATTACATGGATATTATGATATAAATCCTTGTCCCAAATTCTTCATTTTATTTTTGAATGATTAAAGAGAGGACTATGGAAAATTGATTTGTAACACCCCATGACTTCAAAATATTTTCATTTTATGATAACTTTTATTTTTTTGTTATATTACTTTATACGCAACAAAAATTTAATCTTGGGCTAAAACAACACTGTGTTAGCTTGCATTACACACAAGACTGAGTTATACAACATTTTAATGGTATCCCTATTTTAAAACTAAATTTTCACAGGTTTATAAATTTTATTTTTCAAAAAAAACATTATTTTTGAATTCAAAATGTCAAAATTATCTTAGGGAGATTTTTTTATTTTCTGAGAAGTTTATTTTTTTGGTATATTGAAAAATACTGGATTTTAATAGAAAACTTTCTTCTCGTATAAATAATTATTAATAATAAATTATATTTCGAATTTGTTTTAAAGTAAAAAAATAGATCAATTATATATCTATTAATCCAATTTAGTTCCCTGTAATCATTATTTATAATTAATTTAGATATAAATACTTAATTAACATTTATGTATTTTCACTCTAAAACCTCTCTTTCTCACCACATTTGTGGGATTATTTTTAAATTTAATTGAGACACTTCTGTGAATTGAATTTGGAAAAATGTAAATAAATGGTTTCAATAATTATTATATTTATATTATAATAATATCAACTTAGTTTTTGACCAAAAATATTACTCAAAGTGACTAAAAATTGTTTACAATTATTAGGGTAAAATTAAGCTTAACAAGAAACTAAACCATAAACTAAATGGTTAAAATGATCTTGTCAGTTTTCAAAAATGAATTGGATACCAATAGTTTGTAAATATACCATCTTGGGTTTAATTTTATGAGTTATTGGGACACCTTTTAAGGAAATTTACCCATATAATAAGTTAGTTAAAGAAAAAAGGGAAAAAGGAACATTCCTTATGTTTAACATTTATAAAGCTTTAGAGAATGGAATTAGCAAAATAGTTTTGGTTATAAACACTTTTTTGAAAGGTAAATATGTTTTCTTTATAATAGTAATTTTAATTTAATTTTTATATGTTATATAATTACATTAAATTCTTAATACATGATAACACATGGATTACTTAATTAATAATTAAATAATATAAATAATTCCAAAAACATTATTAGTATATAATATTTAATGAATTATTATGTTAAATTATTTTTACAGATAAATATATCATGTTTAACAAAATTAAAATTAATATATATTTATTCCAATAATATTTTGATATTTTTAAATTAAAATTATATTAACAATATCAAAATTGATATTATTGTTATTTTACAATAAGTGTTATTTTATTAAATGGTTTATAATTAATTAAAATTATATATTATTCTAATATAAAAGTAATTATTAATAAATTTCAAATATGTTCCATTAATAGACCAATTTATATTTTATAATTAACATTTTGACCCAAAGATAGTAAAAACATTGTTAGCATAGTCTAGGTTAATGTAGTGTTTTATTGAGTTACATGATCTTATTTTAAAATGAATTTCCAATAAACATTGGATTTTTATTTATATAAACTAGGTGTATTTTTTTAAATAAGTGTTTCTATTTTATCAAATAGTTATCACTTTAATTTTGTCTTAATGTATGAATTACATATGTTAGAAAACATGTTACCTAAATGAAAAACCATAATGAAGAATAGAAGGAAACTTAAAGTCTAAGGAACAGACTGATAAAAATGCACTTATTTCTGTGTGGTGGAGATTTGGATTGACCATTACTTATATTTACTTGATTATTTTTTCATTTTTTAAGAACATAAGGTAAGGGAGACCTCCCAATAGTGTATACCTTTTGGTATTTACAAGAATGCAACTCCCCCTCCATTATAAAAAGACATTCATTTTTTCCCATAATAACACCTCTAAAGACAAATTGGATCATACAAACTCTTAAAAAATAGTCTCCCAACACCCCTAACCAGAACATAGAAGCCTCACCTTGGGAACAAATCAAATCATGTAATCTCTTTGGTGAAAACCAAAAATAGTAACCCAAAAAAGAGGTAACCTTCTTCAATTTGCATTTATCTTTTATATATTTCTCCACCAATAAATTTCTTATTATTACTTGATTATATAATAACAAAATTATCCTAAATATACTGAATTTTTTATCATAATTTTCTTACCGACACCTACACATACCTCCATAAAATGGGTAACAAACATATCGTTCATGTATGACGTAATATAGCCTTGCGAAACATTGGCGTTCGTTTTTTCCATTACCACCATCCATGTTTGGGAATTCTTATGGATGTATTTTTCATATATGTTATATATGATATTTATTATATCTTTATTATTTGGTTATTTTTATATAATATATACCTTCATGCATTCCATTTTGTGGGAGTACGATAACTTTGTTAGGGAAATGTGGACTATCGCTTCCTAAAAGGGACGTGATTCATTCATTCTATACATGGAATGTATAAAAGATGGTTTTATTAAACCTATGTGAAATATATTTCATAATTATTATAATTTAATTATATTATATGTATTCATATATATCATTTACTTCTAATTATTTTAAATACAATAAATAAATTAAAGTTGTGCTCATGTGTATGTACGGTCTGTCGTCCCATGAATTGTGCATTTCATTTCCTTTCTAAAGAAGTTATGGATTATTATATATTATATATAATTAATATATAGTATATTTAAATCTTGGTTTAAATATTTTATATTACTATATCATGATCTATGTAATATAATATCCATGTAACAAGTCAAAACATACTTGAAAAACAAGACAATTAACACCTGAAATAGTGAATATAATGAAATATTATTAACCAAAAAGTAATAATATATTATAATAAGATCATATAGGATATTATAAATATTATTATGGTTATATAAAAAGTTATTAACATGTTTTAAACAACTATATAGTAGGTTAAATACCACGAATCGAAAATGAAGGATAAGGTAAGGGATTTTCATCCCACATTTTACATATATAAGATAAATGTCATCTTCACCACAAACTTATTTTTTATGGTATATATAATATCCCTTTGTCATATGAAGTCATGGATTACTCATATTTCACTATCTCATTGTAGGTTCTGGGCACAGCGGAAGCGCGTTGGTGGGTGTACCCAACTTTAATTTTAGCATTAACAATGATCAATCCGAGATTCATCATGATAATAAAATGCCAGATCTTCGAAATAGAATTAGTAATGAAAAAGAAAAAGGGGATTCCAGGAACCATATGGTGGATCACCATATGTTGGTTATAATTAATTTAATTATTTGACAATAATTACCTTGATGGAATACTTTCTTCATTGATGTCTCTGGTCACAATCTGATGTGATCTGTCATTGCGTCATAGAATCCAAGCATATGATTCCTCTAGAGTTGATCCACACATGCTCCGCATATCTCTAGACATTTTCGAAGGTATCTCTGTGTTCTATCACAGATGATCCTTCGCTTGTGATTTCTGCCTTCGATCGCCTTGATCCGGTGGAGGTGGATCTCTCTCTCTCATACCTTGAGAGTGCTCTTCGTGGAAAAATAATTCCATCTTGGCTTGAGAGTTTTTAAAAATCCATTTTACACAACCAAAAAATAAATGGATAGGATAATGAGAAATATATAATAGGGATTTTTAATTAAATATAATAATAAAATGAATTAATTACCTAAAATTATTTATTCATTTAATTTAATTCTTAGTAATACCCCATGTCAAATAATAAAAGTTGACTATTATTATTACTTGACATAAACCCAACGAATAACACCTAATATTATTCAATTAAATAAATAATATTATTTCTCATAAATTACCATAAAAACTACATGGCGTTTATATATTAATTGACATGGTGTGTACTTTTATTTTCCATTTTTCTTAATTTCCTCCACCACATTTATTAGACCCTGAATAATGGCAATTTATTTCTGAAATAAATATCATTGCATTACTCACTAATAAATATATTATTTTTCCCACAAAATATTCTCCCAAATAACTAGTGTCGAAATAAATTCGACCATGCATCCTTGAATAATTATTAAACCAAAGTCAGGAATAATCTTTATTAAACATGTTAAATTAATATTTAACTGAGATACATGGGCACACATAGTGTGTGACCATGTAGGCGTCTTTTTGAGTGGCATTAGGCAGAGCCTGTCTAAAGTCCAAGGTTAGAATCTGGAAACACACCAAGGAACCCATAGAGATATAATTTAATTCCACAATAACATGTCACCTTTAACAAATGTTTACCATGTAATGTAATGCCTTTGTCATGATATCTCGAATCAAGAAGGTTGCAAGCTAGTGTCATCAACCCATGTGCTCGATTATTCTTTCTTTGAATTTCTGGAATTGAACTTTCACATTCCTCACCATGGCCAGGGATTTATATAGGCTATATCAATTTCATCAAAGGGATTAAGATATCTACTTCCATTATAGAACAGAAGGGTCAAATCCTTTTTCGCATTATCTATTAATGAAATATCACTCATGAAGCACCATACATATCCTACCTCGCTGCGAATAGTGTGCCGTCATAGTTTTCTTCAATACATCTAAGTGTGCATGTTGTAATACTCATTAATAAAAATCTTAAAGTCTAAGGACCAATACACACGTCTATATATAGGAACATCCAATGAAACTATGAAATGTGGATTTCCTACTGGCGGGTCTCGTTCTCATAATATCATCCTGGATATTACCAAGGGAGCACACCATGAGAAGGTGACTCAATTTTTTATGAAATATCACCCTTAATTTCTGGTATTATTTGTGTCCCTCAAATAACATCATCCGTCCATAGAACATATATTCAATAAAAGTTTTATGGCACTTCCGAGTTCTCATCATAGTTGGGATCCATTATGACCCTTTAATGAAACAAAAATCCTTAAGACATTATCACATGCATTTTCACGTAGAACAACAATCAATATTTGATAAGGTATTTATTAATTAGTAAAGTAAAAAAGTATTTGGTTTTTGGCCACCAACTCCAAAAGACTCCTACTTGGACTATATCCAACTTCTAACAACCTTTAAACTACTTACTCTCACATGATATTCATACTTCTACTAAGATGTGCCTTTAGTCATGGGTTCTTCCGTGTTCTCTTCCTTAGACAGTCTTCTCACTGCAACTTCACCCCTTTGATATAAATCCCTCAAGAGGTGATACTTCTAGAGTATGTGTTTGTTCTATTGATGTGACCTTGGTTATTTTTCAAGATCAACCACTTTAGTATTATGAAAATACAATGTGATAGGATATTTACATCTAGGAACCACATCAAGCACCTGGATAAAGTTCTGAATCTATAAGGCTTCCTTGGATGCATCATAATCATCTATATATTTGGAATCCACTATAGATTCGGTGAAAACAAGATGATTTGAACTCTTCCACCTCACAACTCCTACATTGAGATAGAAAACATATCCCGATTGTGACTTTAGATCATTTTGATCTGTCTGAAAACCAGCATCAGCATACCCTTGGATGAAAAGCTCCTCATCTGCTCCATACACCAAGAACATGTCTTTAGTTGTTCTCAGATACTTAAGGATACTCTTAACAGCAGTCCAATGTTATTATCCCAGATCTTCTTGATATCATCCCACCATGCTCAGTGCATAGCCAACATCAAGCCTAGTATATAACATGGCATACATGATAGATCCTATAGCTGAATCGTATGACATCATACACATTCTTTATTTCTCTTTTTTTTGTCTGAGGACACATTTTTCTTAGAAAGATGTTGGCCATGTAACACTAGAACTAATCCCCTCTTGGATTGTTCCATACTAAATATCTTTAGTATCTGGTCAATGTATGTACCCTGACTTAGTCCAATCAGCCTCTTAGATCTATCACAAATGATCTTTATCCCTAGAATGTAGGCTGCTTCACCCAACTCCTTCATGGAGGAACACTTGTTCAACCAGTCCTTAACTAACTATAAGACTGGTACATCATTTCCAATAACCAATATTTCATCAACATATACGACTAGGATAATGATCACATTCCCATTAAACCGCTTATAAACACATGGCTCACATTCATTATTAATAAAACCAAATTCCTTTATGGCTTCATCAAATCGAATTTTCCATGACCTGGATGATTTCTTTAATCCATAAATGTATTTATGCAACTTACAAACCCATTTCGCTTCACCTGGTGTCACAAACCCTTCTCGTTGTGTCATATAGACATCTTCCTGAAGGTTCACATTAAGGAATGCTATTTTGGAATCCATTTTCCAATTCACGTAGTCATGGTAAGCTATTATGGAAAGTATGATTATTATGGATTTAAACACTGAAATTGGGGAGAAGGTTTCATCATAGTCTATTCCATGACGCTGTTAAAATCCTTTAGCCACTAGCCTTGCTTTATAGGTGATAACTTGACCTTCCATGTCCAGTTCTCTCTTGAATACCCATTTTCATCCAATAGGCTTTACATCAACTAGATCATCAACCAGAACCCAGACATGGTTCTGATACATTGAATCCATTTCAGAATTCATAGCTTTTATCCATCTTGCAGCTTTTGAGATTTATACTACTTCCTTCTAGGATAGAGGTTCATCATTTTCTAACAATAATGATTCACCATCCTCGTTGACTAGGAAACCAAATCTCTATGGTTCTCTTACCTCTCTTGTCCTTCTATGTAGTACTTGAGTTTCTTTAAGCTCTTCCGTGGGGACGTGTGGAAATTGTTCCTGTACTGACTCCTATGTATCTTGAGCATCAACTTCTTCGAAGTCAATCTTCCTCTAACTATCATTTTTGAGGATGTGCTCCCTCTCAAGAGAGATGGTTTGTCTGGTGATAGTCACTTTCTTGTCTGATGGGTTATATAGGTAATATCATTTCGTTTCTTTGGGATATCCTATAAAGATACACTTTATGCCCTTGTGTGTTAGTCTGTTCCCTAATAATGCCTTAACAAATGCCTTGCATCCCCATACTCATGTGTGTGACAAAATGGGTTTCTTTCTTTTCCATAACTCATATGGAATTCAATTATCTGACTTAGTTGGTACTCGGTTTAATGTGTATGCTGCATTTTGTAATGAATATCCCAAAAGGATAATGGAAGATCTACATGACTCATCATCAACCTCACCATGTCCAACAATGTGCAGTTCTTCCTTTCACTAACACCATTCCACTGTGTTGTATAAGGAGGAGTGAGCTGAGATAGAATCCTAGACTCCCATTGAATATCTATGAACTCTTGGTTTAGATATTCTCCTCCTCGATCTGATCGAAGCTTATTTATCTTCTTACCAAGCTGATTTTAAAATTCATTATTGAATTCCATAAATTTATCTAAGGGTTCTGACTTATACCTCATTATGTATAAATATCCATATCTATATAAATCATCAGTAAAATTAATGAAGTATGAATATCCACCTCCAGCGTCTACTGGAAATGTTCCACACACATCTATGTGCACCAATCCTAGAAAATTTGTAGCCCTTTCACCCTATCCACTGAAAGGTGATGTGGTCATTTTACCTTGTAAAAAACATGACATCTATCAAGTGGTTTTAGCTCAGTAGAGTCTAAATAGCCATCAGGGAAAATCTTTGTCAAGCGCTTCTTGTTTACATGACCGAGACGGTGATTCCACAACTGGGTGATGTATGAGTCATGTGAGTTTGTTTTGTTATCTATTTCCAACAATTGGTTTTCGTAATTTAATACATAAAAACCATTATTTGAATGCACCATTCCATAAGACACATTGTTCTTATAAAAGAATAAATCCTTATATCCAAACATGAAAATAAATCCATCCATTTCGAAAAATTATACATAAATTATATTTTTGGTAACACTAGGCACATACTAATAGTTATGTCAAACCTAAATCATCGTAGTTGGAAATGAGAGGTTGTAATTTCCAATGGCTAATACAGCCATCCTCATGCCATTTCCAGCTCAAAGATCCACCTCTCCTATTGAAATATTTATAAATCTATTTGGTTCCAGCATTTGAATGTATATGTGAGCCCCACAAGCTGTATCTAATAACTAATGTGTCGAAATGTTAAGATTACACTCGATAACGAACACACCTTTAGTGACCCCACACTTCTGGGTGCAGTTCCTCTTCATGTGGCTTTGCTTCCCACATGAAAAACATACCGCCTCTCGTTCCTTGACCTTCCTCTAGATCTCCGCCTTCTTGGAGTGATGGTGCTTGGGGGCTTCAGACTGTTTATAAGTCCTTGGCCCCTTTTCCTTGTACCTTCTTTTCTTATTCACCATAAGGATTGTGGTTTTATTATACCCCATGTCCTTATCTACCTAGAGAATTAAGGTTAGAAGTTCTGATAGACTCTTCTCATTGTTGCTAATGTTATTGTTCATAATAAAGCTAGAGAAGGTCTTGGGCAGTGATGATAAGATGAGATCTGTATGAAACTCATCTGGGAACTAAATCTCTATGATGTACAAGAGTTCAATGTATCCAATAAGAATGACTACATGAGGCCCAGTGGGCACAAACTCTCCAAGCATAGTTGTAAACAAATCATTGGAGATCTCATATCTCTCCTGTCGTGCCTTCTATTGGTAGATATCCTTAAGGTGAGACATCATGCTATATGCGTCTATGTTTTCATGTTGCTTCAAGAGATCATTAGACATGGTTGATAGCATGAAACATTGGACATCTATGGAATCAACCATATGTTTCAGAAAGAGATATAGTTCCTCATCACTGGCCTCTTTCCCAGGTGCAACTGGAACAGTCTCTTCCAGCACATTAAATTTCTTCTCGTGGCGAAGGATGACGCGTAAATGCCTTTTACACTCTTCGAAATTGGTGCAGGTGAGAAGGTATTCCTTCTCAAGTATGGTTTGCAATGATATGTTTGAAATCATTTTATTTTTGTTTCTAAAAGTTAAGATGATAAAAGGTTAAATACTTTATTATAACAAAACTGAGATAAATATATTAATTAATACTTATTAGTCTCCCACTATTTTATCGAAATCCTATAGCCCTCACCATTGACTTTAGAATATTCTATTGCCCAATATTCTAGTGACAAGGATCTATATTTTCATTTTCATTACCCCAACTAGGGTTGTTCAATAAACTTTATGGGTTTTAGGTAGGCATTACAAATTCTAACTGCATTATGATGCAGCTTCCTGGTCCATTGAGTGGACTCCTCAATCCTGTAATCCTTTCCTTTTGGATTTCCTTAACCTTTTCCTCTTGGTCACACCAAGTCCTACTATGGTATCCAACCGTTTATGTGAACAAAGTTAAGTCAACCCAAAACCTTGAATTATAATTCCCCGATAATTGAAATCACCCCAACTAGGGTTGGTCAAGCACTTTGAACTATAGTTTGATTCAAACTAAGATTATGGAAGGCTATACGGACATAATATTTTATTGAGGCATTTTATCCTTATACATAAATTTCCATTTTATTATCTCTAATTACATGCTTCTTAATATTAAGTGGGATATACTTAAGTGATTAACCATGTATGATCTTATTTTAGTTCCATCTTAAATGCTTGTTTAATTCATTAATTGTGTGATCGTGACAACACACCCACAATAAATAAACCATACAACTGACAAAAATAAAATAAATGGTATGATCATGGTCTTGTTCTATTGGTTATTTTATCTAATAGTTGATAAACTAACCCAATTCCTAAGGGAGAAAAACCTAGATCCTTTTGGGTTCATGTTTACAGCTTTCCACTTTTCAACCTTTGTATCTCCTAGGATTGGATTCACCTTGGCTCCTAACTTGATCTGCCTCCACTATCATGGGAGCTCCATCCATTACATATGCTTTTATATCACACACACGTGAGGGGTAAAATGGTGTTTCACATAAAAGAAACCTTGGGCGCACAAGCCCTATATATTAATGAGGGGAAGGCTCGCATGCCAACAAATTTAATTTAATTAAAAGAAACCATTCCCATACAAAGGTATTGGTCTAGATCATGATCATCCATGCAGGCAACGATATTTATTCATAAATAAAACTATCATTAAATTATTTAATCGTTCATGTTTAAGATAAATCATGATTGAATCGATTAATTATCTTTAATTAATCAATCCATTTATCTTTAACCCTTTTCAGAATTTCCTTTAGATTCTCATCCATAAAAATTTTAAACAAATAAATTTATTTAAAATTATCTTTTTATGTAACTTGTACCTTATAGGAAACCTGGTTAATTCATGTTCATAACTACCCAATGTGTAGAAATGAACATTTTTCAGATGTTAAATTAAACACATATATATATAAAACCTATCATGTGTTGTGACTCAGCTTTACGCCTTCACTAGGGAACACGTCTCAAGGGTTTGCATAATATAATAATAAATTTTAATAAATTTAAATAATTTTTATGAGTACACAGCATGTAGTTCCGACTACACGGTGTGTAATTTTGTTCATCGTCCATCAGAAGTACATGCCCGGGGATATGGTGTGGAGATATACATTGGAAATTTTCGAAGTACACGACATGTTCAATGGGAAAAACGTAATGTAGTATCCACGTTACACGATTTATAGCTGGGAAAGCTATGTGCAGGGTACATATTCCAACCTTAACCGGAAGGGAATACATGGAATTTTCCATGGGCCACAAAGCTTGTAATCTAGAAACTGTGTGCCACCTGTTCCTGGTAATCACACGGAGTCTTAAAGACTTACATAGGATCCATTTACACATCCAGATTTGGCGGACTAGTATAATGCATTGAACCTAGACAACATGACGTGTACATCGGAATACACGCCGTTTATTCTGGTGTTGTATGGCCAGGAACGTTTGGAACCTCCGAATGAGATCCTCTATTTTATTTTAATTAAAATTAAAAGGAAAATTTGTTTTTGTAAGGTGAACGAGAAACGAGAGAGGTAGAACAGATCTTGAGATTCATATTCAAAGAATGATTAACTTGAATTGATACCACTAAATTATTAAATATGTAAATCACCAACAAAAAACTAAATAATTATAATCAACGATATGACTCCCATTGATACCACTTGTAGGTTCTTGGGCAGCAGAAGTGAATTGGTGGGTGTAACCAACTTTAATTTTAGCGTTAACAACGATCAATCTGAGATCCATCATGATAATAAAATACCAGATCTTCGGAATAGAATGAAGGACTAAAATGAAAGAGTAGGGCCTTGGAACCATATTTAGGATCATCATATGTTGGTTATAATTAATTTAATTAATTTACAATAATTACATTAATGGAATTATTTTTTAATTGATGTCTCTGATCACGATCGGATGTGATCCGTTGTTGCATTGAAGAATCCAAGTATATGACTCCACTAGTGATGATCCACACATGCCCCAAATTTCTCTGGGCATCGCCGCAGAGATCTTCAGGTTCTATCTCATAAGATCATTTGCTCGCATTGTCCGCCTTCGATCACCTTGATCAGGTGGAGGTGGATCTCTCTCTCGTAGCTTGAGAGTGTTCTTGGTTGAAAAAGAATTATCTCTTAGCTTGTGAATTTTTTCAAATCTGTTGTTCACAACCACAAAAAAAATTCCTAGGCTAATGAGAAATAAATAATTGGGATTTTTAATTACATAGTATAATAAAATTAATTAATTACCTAAAATCATTTATTCATTTCATTTAATTCTTAGTAATACCCCATGTCTAATAATAACTGTTGACTATTCTTATTACTTGACATGCACCCAGGAAATTATACCTAATATTATTTAATTAAATAAATAATATTATTTCTCAAAAATTCATAGAAAAACTACATGAAATGAATATATTAATATACACTGAGTGTACTTTTATTTTCAATTTTTCATTATTTCCTCCACCATAATTATTAAACCTTGAATAATGACTATTTATTTCTCAAATAAATATCACAGCATTACTCGCTAATAAATCCATTATTTCACCCACAATATATTCTCTCGAATAACTATTGTCAAAATAAATGCGATCAGGCATCCTTGAATAATTATTAAACCACAGTCGGGAATAATCTTTATTCAACCTGTTAAATTAATATTTAACCAAGATACTTTGACACACTTAGTGTGTGACCCTCTAGGCCTCTTTCTCAGTGGCATTATGTAGAGGCTACCTAAAGTCCAAGGTTAGATTCTATAAACACTCCAAGGCACCCATAGAGAAAGAAGTTAATGCTTCAACGATGTGTCACCTCCTACGAATGCTTACCGTGTAATGTAATCTCTTTTTCATAGTATCTCAAATCATATGGGTTACATGCTAGTTCCATCAACCCACGTACTCGATTATTCTTTCTTTGACTTTCTGGAATTGAACTTTCCCAATCCTCACCATGGCCATGGATTTATTTAGTCTATATCAATTCCTTTAAAGGGCCTGAGATATATACACTCATTATAGAATAGAAGGGATAAATCCTTTCTCACATTATCTATTAATGCAATATCACTCGTGACGCACCCAACATATCCTACCTCACTGCGAACATTGTTTCGTCACAGTTTTTGTTAATAAATCTAAGTGTTCAAGTTTTAATACCCATTAATAAAAATCATAATGTCTAAGGACCAATACACACGTCCGTAGATAGGAACATCCAATAACACTATGAAATATTGATTTCATACTGGCGGGTCTCGTTCTCATAATATCCTCCAGGATAATACCAAGGGTGCACACCATGAGAAGGTGCCTAAATGTTTTATGAGTCCTCACCCATAATGGCCTGTATTATTTGTGTCCCTCAAATAACATCATCTGACCATAGAACATATATTCAAGAATTATTTTATGGAACTTTCGGGTTCTCATCATAGAAGGGATCCACTATGACCCTTTAATGCAACAATTATCCTTATGATATTACCACATGCACTGTCATGCAGAAGAACAATAAAGATGTGATAAGGTATTTATTAATGAACAAAGTACAAAGTAGTTGGTTTTAGGCCACCAACTCCAACAGACACCCACTTGGACTAGATCCAACTACTAAAAACCTTTAACCCACTATCTCTCACATGATATTCATGCTTCTGCTGAGATAGGCCTTTAGTCATGGGGTCTACCGTGTTCTCTTCCTTGGAAACTCTTCTCACTGAAACATAACACCTTTGAGAGAAATCCCTCAAGAGGTGATACTTATGGAGTAGTTTAATTATCCGAGGATGTGGCCTTGGTTCTTTTTCAAGAGCCACCGTTGTAGTATTATCACAATAAAACATGATGGGATCTTTACTACAAGGCACCCCATCAAGCTCCTGGAAAATGTTCTGAATCTAGATGGCTCCCTTGGTTGCATCATAAGCCTCTATATGTTTGTAATCCACTATATAATCAGTGACAACTGGATCCTTTGAACTCTTCCAGCACACAGCTCCTCCATTGAGACAGAAAACATATCCAGATTGTGACTTTAGATTAGTATGATCAATCTAAAAACCAGCATCAGCATACCCTCTGATGACAAGCTCTTCGTCTCCTCCATACACCAGGAACATATCCTTATTTCTTCTCAAATACTTAATGATAGTCTTAACAGTAGTCCAATGTTGTTCTCCAAGATCTGCTTGATATCTACCTAACATGCTCAGAGTGTAGGAAACATCAATCCTGGTACATAACATGGAATACATGATTGATCCTATAACCTAAGAGTATGAAATCTTACACATTATGTCTTTATCTTTTTGTATGTGAGGATACATTTTCATAAAAAGATGTAGGCCATGTGACACTGGAGCCAATCCCCTCTTGGATTGTTCCATAAAAAATCTCTTTAGTATCTGGTCAATGTATGTACCCTGACTTAGTCCAAGTATCCTCTTGGATCTATCATGAATGATCTTGATCCCTAGAATGTAGGCTGCTTCACTCATGTCCTTCATAGAAAAACACTTTATCAACCAGTCCTTAACTGACTCTAAGACTGGTACATTGTTTCCAATAAGAAATATGTTATCAACATATACTACTAGGATAATGATCACATTCCCATTAAACCTCTTATAAACACATGGCTCAAATTATTTCTTAGTGAAACCAAATATTTTATGGATTCATCAAATCAAATGTTCCCTAACTTGGATGCTTTTTTAATCCATAAATGGATTTTTGCAACTTTAAAACCTATTTGGCTTCACCTGGTGTCACAAACCCTTATGGTTGTGTCATATAGAAATCTTCCTTATGGTTCCCATTAGTGAATTTTATTTTTACATACATTTTCCAAATCTCATAGTCATGGTAAGCTGCTATGGCAAGTATGATTCTTATGGATTTAAACATGGAAAATGGAGAAAAGGTTTCATCATAGTCAATTCCTTGACATTGTCTGCATCCTATATCCATTAGACTTGCTTTATATGTGTTGACTTGACCTTATATGACCAATTTCCTCCTGAATACCCATTTGCATCCAATAGGATTTACATCAACTAGCTCATCGACAAGAACCAAGAATTGGTTCTGATACACGGAATCAATATCATAATTCATAGATTATAGAAATCTTGAAGCTTCTGAGATTTCTTCTACTACCTTCTAGGAGAGAGGTTCTTCATTTTCTAACAATAATGATTCACCATCCTTGGTGACTAGGAAACCAAATATCTCCAGTTCTCTTACCTCTCTTGAGCTCCTACACAGTACTTGTGTTTCTGGAAGCTCTTCCACAGGAACATGTGGAAATTATTCTTGTACCAACTCTTATGTATCATGAGAATGAACTTTTTCTAAGTCAATCTTGCTCCCACTATCCTTTTTGAGGATTTCCTCCCTCTCAAGAAAGATGGTTTGTCTGGAAACAGTCACTTTATTTTTTGAAGGTTTATATCAGTAATATCATTTTGTTTCCTTAATATATCCTATAAAGATAAACTTCATGCCTCAGGGTTCTAGTTTGTTACCTAATAAGGCCTCAACAAATTCCTCACATCCCCATACTCATGTGTGTACAAAAATTGGTTTCTTTCCATTACATAACTTAGAGGGAATTCCATTTTTCGCCTTATTTGGTACTCAGTTTAATGTGTATGTTGTGGTTTGTAATGCATATCCCCAAAAGGATAATGGAAGATCTGTATGACTCATCATTGACCTCACCATGTCCAAAAAGGTACAATTTTTCCTTTCACTAACACTATTCCACTGTGGTGTATAAGGAGGAGTGAGATGAGATATAATCATAGACTCCCATAGAATATCGATGAACTCTTGCTTTAGATCTTATCCACCTCGATCTGATCGAAGATTCTTTATCTTCTTACCAAGATGATTCTATACTTCATTCTTGAATTCCTTAAATTTCTATAAGGATTCTTACTTATACCTCATTAATTAGACATATCCATATCTACTTAAATCATTAGTAAAAGTAATTAAGTAAGAATATCCACCTCTAGATTCTAATGGAAGTGTTCCACACACATCCGTGTGAACCAATCCTCGAAGCTTTGTAGCCCTTTTACCCTGTCCCACGAAAGACGACTTGGTCATTTTTCCTTGTAATCAAGAGTGACATATATCAAGTGGTTTTAGCTCAGTAGGGTCTAAATATCCATCTTGTCAAATCTTTGTCAAGCACTTCTCGTTTACATGACCAAGATGGTGATTCCACAACTGTGTGATGTATGATTCATGTGAGTTTGTTTCTCTATCGATTTCCAACACTTGGTTTCCATAATTTAATACATACACACCATTATTTAAATGAGCCATACCATAACATCCATTGTTATTATAAAAGAAGAAACCCTTATTTCCAAACATGAAAATAAATCCATCCATATTCAAATAAGATACAGAAATTATGTTTTTGGTAACACTAGGAACATAATAACAGTTATGTAAAACCAAAATCATCCTAGTTGGAAATGAGAGGTGGTAATCTCCGATGGATAATTCAGCTAGCCTCATGCCATTGGTAGCTCTAAGATCCACCTATCCTCTAGAAATATTTCTAAATCTACTTGGTTCCTATATTTGGATATAGATGTGATCCCCACAAGCTATATATAATACCCAATGTGTAGAAATGGAAAGATTACACTCAATAACGAACACACCTTTAGCATCCCCACACTTCTGGATACAGTTCCTCTTCCAGTGGCCATACTTACCTCATAAAAAACATACCACCTGTCAATCCTTCCCCTGCCTCTGGATCTTCCCCTTCTTGAAGGGACGGTGCTTGGGGGCTTCAGACCATTTATAAGCCCTTTTCCGCTTTGCCTTGTTCTTACTTTTCTGATTCACCATAAGTATTGCAGTTTTGTCACACCCCATGTCTGTATCTACCTTATGAATTAAGGTAATAAGTTATGATAGACACTTCTCATTGTTTCTCATGTTATAGTTGATAATAAATCTAGAGAAGGTCTTGGGAAGGGATGATAGGATCAGATCTGTATGCAAGTCATATAGAAACTAAATCTCTAAGATGACCAAGTGTTCAATGTAGCTAATTAGATTGACTACATGAGGCCCAGTTGGAGTAGAATCTCTAAGCTTAGTTTTAAACAAAGCGTTGTAGTTCCCATATCTCTCTTGTCTCACCTTCTCTTAGTATATATCATTAAGGTTAGACATCATGTTATACGCATCAATTTTTTCATGTGGCTTCAAGACCTCATTAGACATGGCTGATATCATGAAACATTGGAAATTTATGGCATCATCCATATGTTTCATATAGAGAGATAGTTCTTCATCCCTGGCCTCTTTTCCAGGTGCAACTGGAATAGGCTCTTCCAGCACATACAATTTCCTCTCGTGGTGAAGGATGCTGCGTAAACGCCTTTACCACTCTTGAAAATTGGTTCCGATGAGAAGTTTTTCTTTATCGAGTATAGTTTGCAATGATATGTTTGAAGTCATTTTCATTAAATTTATAAAAATTAATCTGAGAAAAGTTTTAGTACTTTATTATGATAAAACTGATACAAATAAATAAATTAATACTTATTAATCTCCCACTATTTTATCTAAATCCATTAGTCCTCACCATTGACTTTGGAATATTTTTTTGCCTAAATATTCAAGTTGAAATGATCCATATTTCCCTTCACATTACCCCAACTAGGTTTGGTCAAGAAACATGAAGGGTTTTGGGTATGAATTCTAAATTCCAACTACATTAACTCATAGATTTTTAATCCGTTGAGTGGACTCTCAAAACCTAAAATCCTTTTATTTTGGATTTCCTCAAACTTTGCCTCTCGGTCACACCAAGTCATAGTGTAACAGTCAACCCTTTAAGTGAACCAAGTCAAGTCCACCCCAAACCATGAATTCAAATTCCCTAATAATTGAAATCACCCCAACTAGGTTTGGTCATGCACTTTGAACTATAATTCGATTCTATCTAACATTATGGAAGACTATACCGACTTAATATTTCTTGGAGGGATTTTATCCTTATACGTAAATTTCCATTTTATTATCTTTGGTTACATTATTTTTAATATTAATTGAGATATACATAAGTGATTAACCATGTCTAAGAAAATATTTTACACATAAGTTTCTCTTACTTTAGTTTCATATTGCATGCTTTTTTAATTCAATAATTGTGTGATCGTGACAACACACCCACAGTAAATAAACCATGCAACTAAAAAATAAAATAAATGGTATGATCATGAGATTTTTCTATTGGTTTATTTATCTAGTGGTTAATAAAATATCTTAATACCTAAGGTAGAAACACCTTGAAACATTTGGGTTTTTTTACATCTTTCCACCTATCCACCTTTGTATTTCCATGGATTGGTTTCACCTTGGATCCTAACTTGAGCCACCTCCGCTACCTTGGGAGCTCCATCCATTACATATGTTTTTATCTCACACACAGGTGAGGGGTAAAATGGGGTTTTACATAAAAGAAAACTTTGGCACGCATGCCCTACATATTAATGAGGAGAAGGCTCATAGGCTAACAAATTTAATTTAATTAAAAGAAATCATTCGCATACAAAGGTATTGGTATAACTCATGATTATCCATGCATGCAATGATATTTACGCATAAATAAAACTATAATTCAATTCTTTAATCATTATTTCTTAATATAAATCATTCTTGAATAAATTAATTATATTTAATTAATCAATCCTTTTATCTTAAACCCTTTTCTGAATTTCCTTGAGATTCTCATCCATCATAATTTAAAACAAATAATTTTATTTAAAATTATCTTTATACGTAACTTGTATCTTGGAGGAAACCCATTGAATTCATTTTCATTACTACCCAATGAGTAGAAATGAACATTACACAGATGTTAAATTAAACACATATATATAAAACACCTATCAGGTGTTGTGCCTCAGATTTACTCCTGAATTGTGGTACACATCTCAAGGTTTTGTATAATATAATAATATATTTTAATAAATCTACGTAATTTGGATGAGTACATGGGGTGTAGTTATGACTACACGGCAAATACTTTTGTTCACCGTCCATCTGGAGTACATTCCTGGGGACATGGTGTGTAGATATACATCATAAATTTTCAGATTACACGGCGTGTTCAATGGGACACACTCCATGTAGTATCCTTGTTACACGGTTTCAAGCTGGGAAAGTCGTGTTCCGGATAAACGGTCAAACCTTAACCTGAAGGGACTACACATCGTGTTCCATGGGGAACACGGTGTGTAATATGGAAACTGTGTGCCACCTATTCCTGGTCAACAGATGGAGTCTTATAGACTTAGATAGGATCCATTTACACAGCCTAATTTGGTGGACTGGTCCAATGCATTTAACCTAGACAACACGGCGTGTACTTCTGAATACATGTCGTGTATTCTGTTGTTATATGGCCAGGAAATATTGGCTCCTTCGGATGAGATCCTATATTTTATTTTAATCAAAATTTAATGAAAAATTTGTTTCTGTCAGGTGAACGAGAAACTAGAGAGGAGGAATAGATCTTGAGATTTAGATTTAATGAACAATTAACATGAATTGAAACCACTAAATTATTAAATGTGTAAATCATCAACGAAAAACTACATAATTATAATCAATGATATGAATCCCACTAATACCACTTGTAGGTTGTATGGGAAACGGAAGATCGTTGATGGGTATAACCAACTTTTATTTTAGCGTTAGCAACGATCAATCTGAGATCCGTCACGATAATAAAATGTCAAATCTTCAGAATAGAAGGAAGAAAGAAAAATAAATAGGAGTGTCCTAGAACCATATATAGGATCATTATATGTTGGTTATAATTAATTTAATTAATTTACAAGAATTACCATGATGGAATTATTTCTTGGTTGATCTCTCTAGTCATGGTTCAATGTGATTTATCATTGCGTCGGAGAATCCAAGTGCAGGATTCCTCTAGCGGTGATCCACAGGTGCTTCATGTATCTCTAGACATCGCTGATGGGATCTTTGGGTGCAAGTGTCAAAGATCCTTCACTTGTGATGTTCGCCTTCGATCATCATGATCTGGTGGAGGTGGATCTCTCTCTCGTAGCTTGAGAGCATTCTTGGTGGAAAAAAAATTATCTCTTGGCTTGAGAGTTTTTCCAAATCCGTTGTAAACAACCACAAAAAAATCCCTAGGCTAATGAGAAATATATAATTGGGATTTTTAATTACATAGAATAATAAAATGACTTAATTACCTAAAAGATTTATTTATTTAATTTAATTCTAATTAATACCCAATGTCTAATAATAACAGTTGAATATTATTATTACTTGACATGTACCAAGCGAATTACACCTAATATTATTTAATTAAATAAATAATATTATTTCTCTTAAATTCCCCAAAAAAATACATGGTGTGTATATATTAATATACATGGTTTGTAATTTTATTTTCAATTTTTCTTAATTTTCTCCACCACATTTATTATACCTTGAATAATGACTATTTATTTCTCAAATAAATATCACTGCATTACTTGCTAATAAATATATTATTTCGCCAACAATATATTCTCTCGAATAACTAGTGTCAAAATAAATGAGATCAGGAATCCTAGAATAATTATTAAACCATAGTCGGGAATAATCTTTATTCAACTAGATATATTAATATTTAACTGAGATACTTTTACAAACTTAGTGTGTGACCCTCTTGGCCACTTTCTCAGTGGCATTAGGCGGAGCCTGCCTAAAGTCCAAGGTTAGTGTCTAGAAACACACCAAGGCACCCATAGAGAAAGAAGTTAACACCACAATGACGTGTCGCCTCCTACAAACGCTTATCATGTAATGTAATCCCTTTGTCACGATATCTCGAATCAGGTGGGCTGCATGTAAGTGCCATCAACCCATGTGCTTGATTATTCTTTCATTGACCTTTCGAAATTGAACTTTCTCATTCCTCACCATGGCCATGGATTTATTTAGGCTATATCATTTCCATCAAAGGGCTTGAGATATCTACTTCCATTATTGAACAGAAGGGACAAATCCTTTCTCACGTTATATATTAATGCAATATCACTCGTGTCGCACCCAATGTATCCAACCTCACTGTGAACTGTGTGTCATCATAGTTTTTGTCAATACATCTCAGTGAAAGAGTTGTAAAACCCATTAATAATAATTTTAATGTCTAAGTACCAATACACACATCTGCATGTTGGAACATCCAATGACACTATGAAATGTGTATTTTCTACTGGCTAGTCTCGTTCTCATAATATCCTCCTAGACATTACCAAGGGCACACACCATGAGAAGGTGCCTCAAAGTTTTATGATCCCTCACCCCTAATGGAATTTATTATTCGTGTCCCTAAAATAACATAATCCAACCATTAAAAATATATTCAATAATAGTGTTATGGCACATCTAGGTTCCCATCATAATAGGGATCCGATATGACCCTTTAATGGAACAGATATCCTTAGGACATTATCACATGCATTGTCATGTAGAAGAATAATAAAGATGTGATAAGGTATTTATTAATGAATAAATTTCAAAGTAGTTGGTTCTAGTCCACAAACTCCAACAATTATTAGTTTCTATATCAAGTATCTCATCTAATGGGGTTTTATTTGAAAATTTCAAACTAGTATAAGTTATCTTTCTCAAATAACTTTATTTTTTGACTTTTAACTTTCTCTTGATACAATCACATTCATATGATAATTTTTATTTTAAATTAAATTCATCATAAATATCCATATTCTCATGAATGGATATTATTACTTCCTAAACCATATATCATTTTTAAATATGGTGTTCACTTTAAAAGTTATTTAATTAACAAGAGAATTATTGATAAATCTGGATCTTTAATTCAATACGGATATTTGATAAGGCACATTTTTCATGATTTAAATCGATTTTTTGATATATGAGGAATGATTTGGATAGTTACGATATAGGTGGGGAATGATTATAGATATCCCCTAGATGCATTGGTAGTCTCATGAGAAGAATCATTTTGGCCAACCAGATGATTTTTTACCTGACATGTTACAAAATTTCTTGTGAAAGGTCTTAATGGTAAAGGTACCATGTTACTAAGAAACATGGCATCTAATAATTAAAAATTACCCTCTTTCCAACTCATTTGTTATTTATCCATGATATTTTTCTTCAATATATCTATGGATCCATTTCATCCTCAGTTTATTGATTAAATAGAATGTTTCTTAGATATTTACCTTGTCACGTTGATTATGTATTATCCAGTGGTTTAATTGTATTGTGTGTTCAGGTATTTATATTTATATATTGATTATTCTTATTGATTAATTATTTACTCCATTTTACTTATGCTTACTGATCATTTTACCTCGCCCTTATTTGGTTTCATTTCCCCAGGTCATAAAGAAGAAATATTTTAATAATCATCCTAGGTTTCTGTTCCTTTAGTTTAATTATATATCATGTTTTATTTTCTATTTACAAATGTAATATGGTTATCATGAATGTTATCTGGTTTTCTAGAACTACTAAACTGGTCGGTTCTTTGGGATAATATTATTTTTAATCATACCGTTGTAATAAAGTAATGCACTGGTTTGGGGATTCTGGGTTTGGGGCATTACATTTGGTATCATAGGAAGTTTGGAAGCAACTTTAGAAACTTGATTTATAAAGCATTGATTTGGGAACATAAAACTAATATATACATTGAGGATAAGTATATAAGAACATCCCAAAGAAACCATGATTATGATTAAGATATTTGATACACATAAATTTTTCAATTCATATTAAGTATTTTCTATTTTTGGGATTATAAATTTTTTTTCATAATGATATGATATAACCTAATGTATGTCATCATTTATAAATTAAACCCAGAAAAAGGAATGTGAACATCACCGATGTATGTGATCCAAATAGTAAGAAGGATCATATCTTTTGTGATCTTAATACAATCTTTCTAAGGGAATTTCTCTATCAATAATTCTCATAATTTGGGGACATAGTATCATGTGATGATGAGACAGGTAAATAATTCTATAAGTATTATGGATTCAGAGGGAAGAACAAGAATAATAAAACTACTGGGAAAAGGATGGATAAAGAGAATAAGGGAATAAACTATTTTCCAACATGTAATAATTAAGAAAATAATCACCCTTGTCCTTGCATAAAATGAAATTGAGTTTTCTACAGGCTTGGAGATAAATCCTACCGTGCTTGTGATTGTAAGGATAATAAAAATGTTTCTAATGTAAAATTCTTGAACAGCAAGTATATTTGACCCAATGAAAATCAATTTCTCAAATCTAAATGGAATAAAACCAAATAGATGATAATAAATCATGCTCAATATTTTTCCACTACCATAGAATAAAAGTAATTATTGATATTCCTATTTTTTATTAAATAATTATGTAATTTGATACTTTTTTTGGTAATATACTATTGAATTCAATTATAAAATATATAATGATTGTACTGAAGTAATTTTTCATTGGGTATTTAAAATCATGTGTTGATCGATAACAATAACCAAAAAAAGTGACTTAGTAGAAAGTTGAATTTTTTTTGGAAATCACGTGTTTTGGGGAATGATAATCCTTAATATGATCCTAATATTGATGTAATGATGTTTGGATAATGATATGATTGATATTTATTGAGTAAATTTAATAGTACTGACTACCTTGGAACAGATTAATGGTTTTTTGAAAAGTTGGTCTATGACATCATCGATGGAGTTTATAACACTTTTGGAATTAATGAATATATCAAAAAACATTTTATTTACTTAATTAATAAGGAAGAACACATGTTTTCAATACTTTTTTATAGAAATTCAAGTTATTACTAAATTTTGAGAGTATACTTGATAATGGTATAAACATATTTTTAACTTGATAATATAGAGATGGTTTATATTGATTAAAGGCTAATGAATGTTCATTTTGGAAATTTAGTGACCTTCTTTCTAAATTGTTGGATCATAATATTTTAACCTTTTATGAAATGGATTAAGTTAAACTATGCATTTGGTTTTAGAGATTGATATATTACTTCACTATATGAAGCATCTTGTGCTAAGAGATGAAGTACAAATCGTTCAAGCCACAATAAAAGGAAAAGGTTGAGTTTATAGAAATGTATATTTACTTATACTCTATGATAGTGAAATACTTACACAAAAATAAGAAAATTATATAGGAGTAAAAATGGTTTCCTATTATCATCACGTTTGATGATATAAATGACCTTTATTAACACCTCTAGTTTATGGTTTTCTTGTCAACAACTTTCTGATGAACATGTTGTCTATCACTCTCCATCAGAACTTGATAGTTAGATTTCGCTTCTATATCGATGTTTTCACTAACGTTATCAAATTAGAAACCCTATTTTTTGGGTGAAATTTTCATTTCATTTTCCTTCTTATTAATAAGATGTGGTATTAACCCTATTTATGATGTGGGTTTTTCAAAAATAGTATTTTCAAATATCAAACCCTCAATTACCGACATCAAGTCTAAATTCTGAGCATAAAATTATAATTAAGTTTGGGAGAATGTAACACCACATGAAATTAAAATATATAAATTTTAGAATAAATTTTATTTTTTTCTATATTTCAATATAAACAACACCATGTTAATCTTACACTATACTCAACATTGAGTTACCATGAATTATATACTAGACCAAGTTTTACATTCTTTTAATAGTAAATCTATCTTAAAACTAAATTTTGACACTTTTATAAATTTTATTTGTCAAATTAAACATAATTTTTGAATATAGAAATCCAAAATTAGCTTAGGGTGAATTTGTTTTTGAGAAGATTCATTTTTTATTAATATTGAAAAATACAGCATTTTATTGAAAATTATTTTTTGTATAAATAATTACTAATATTAAATTATATTTTAATTTT
The DNA here is from genome assembly GCA_963277665.1 of Viscum album. Classification (NCBI taxonomy): domain Eukaryota; kingdom Viridiplantae; phylum Streptophyta; class Magnoliopsida; order Santalales; family Viscaceae; genus Viscum; species Viscum album. Next base: position 1,268,705,296 of record OY728120.1, on the reverse strand, counting down.
TTCTTAAAGGAAAAAATATATCAATTAACCCAATATAGGTCATTGGAATAGTTTATTATATTTAATTTTGATATAAAGACTTAATAAAATTTCAAAAAATTTCACATGCAAAACTTATTTTCTTGCTATGTCTGTAGGATTAGCTTTAAATTTAATTCAGCCACTTATGAGAATTGTATTTTAAAAAAATTAAATACAAGGTTTTAATAAATTTTATTTTTATAGAGTAATAATATAAATTGGATTTTGACCAAAAATTTATTGAAATTAAATAAAATTAATTATAGGGATTAAGGTAAAATTAAGCATAACAAGGGATGTTAACTTAAACATAGGAGACAAAATTGCCTATAAACTTGTCAAAATACCTTTGATTGAAATTAGATCCATCATATACCATATTTTTTAATTTTATGATTTATTGGGACACATGTTCATGAAATTGACCCATATAATAAGTTAAGTAATTAAAAAGACAAAAAAACCTATATTACCTTTGACATTTATAAAGATTTAGATTATAGAAGAAGCTGCATAGTTTCAGTTATAAATTTTTTTTGAAAGTTAAATGTGTTTTTTATCATCGTAATTTAAATTTAATTTTTAGTGTTTATATAATTACATTAAATTTCAAGTAAACTCCAACACATGGATTATTTAATTAATAATTAAAAAATATAAATGATGCTAAAAACATTAAAAGTAAATAAAATATTATGAATTATTATGTTAAATTATTTTTTTATATATGAATATATCATTTTTCATAGATGTAAACTTAATATATTTTAATTCCAATAATTTTTTTATATTTTTAAATTAAATTTAGATAAATAATGTCAATAATGACATTAAATTTATTTTATAATAAATTATGTTTTATTAAATGATTTAGATTTAATAAAAAATATTTCTTCTAACAAGTTAATGGTATGTGATAATAAATTTGAAATATGGTCCATTCATGGACCAATTTATCTTTTACAATTAGCATATTTACCCATAGATAGTAAAAACATTGGGAGCATGGTCCTGGTTAAAGCATTGCTTTTGCACCATACATGTGCTTGTTTTAAAATTAATTTCCAACACACACTGTAATTTTTAAAAAATTATATATAATATTTATAATTTATTGGGTATATAGTTTCTAATAATAGTCACTTTCATTTAGTCTTAATGTTTTAATTACATAGGTTAGAAAACTAGTTACCAAAATGAAATACTAAAATGAAAAATAAAAGGAAACATAATGACTAAAGAACAATGTTATAAAAATAAACTTATTTTTGTTTGGTGGATATTTTTATCAACCATAAATTAATTTTAATCCATTATTTTTCAATTTTTTAAGCACATAAGCTGACGGATAACTCTGAATATTGTTTACATTTTGGTATTTAAAATAATTTCGTGCCCCCTCCATTATAAAATGGCATTCACTCTTCCCCTTCCTCACACTCTCAAGACACTTTTTGTATACAAAAATATGAAAAAACAGTCTCCCGTAACCCCTCAATTCAATATAAAATCTTTAATTTGGGAATAAATAAAAACAAATAATCCCTTCCGTCCATACCATAAGGCGTTACCCAAAAAAGAGGTAACCTTATTTAATGTTCATTTACGTTTTATTTGTTTCTCTACCCTTTAATTTTTATTTATTCTATGATTATATAATAAAATATGTATCCTCGAAATGTGAAGAAAATCCCTTAAAATATACTATCATTTTTTTGTATGGTCTTTAAACTCATGTATAGTGGTTTAAAACATGTTACTAATTTATAATAGAAACATACAAACAAAAAAGATACTATATGTTAAGGGACGTTCTTCACATATTTTATATCTGTGAGATAAATTTCATATTCACCACTGACATCTTTTTCATGATTTATATACTAAACCTTTTTCATTTAATATCATAATTCACTCATATATATTGGTATTCTATTTTTCACGTCTCTAATTAGAAACACCTCATTTTCTAAAGTATTCTAGAAAAGTCGGTAAATAAACGTCACTAAATTAGTATCATTTTAAAATATCTCTATAATTACTATGGTAAATAAACATCAAAACATTTTTATTTTTATTTTTAAATGAATGAATATATATATATATATATATATTTTTTAAATGTGTATTTTTTTCTATCCTCTATTGTAAATCCCCTCTTCCTGCTCAACCCTCCAATTCCTTAACTTCGGTCGACTTGTCTTGCACATACCCCACTCGCCTCCACCCTCGAGTCACCCAGACCCATAGAGCACTCATATCACCTAACCCATCTAACCCCTCCAGTACCCTCCCTCACTGAGTCGCATACATTATACATTAAAACAACCCACATATGAAAAAATAGAAACCCCAAAGAATCGAACAGTTGACATGCCGCCGGTTAAGAAAACATTCTACCGACTAATACATTTCACATATCAATAAAAAAAATTATTTTGTTATATATATATATAGATACATATATTAATATAAATATATTAATATTTTTATATTTATATATGTTTATAATATATCTATATGTCTATATTACATATATATGTTTGTATTTTATATATATTATATGTATATATAATTAGCCACTTTTGAAAATGATGGTACAAATACCAATAAAATAGTCACATTTTCTTAAAAAACATGACTAAATTTAAAATATTTAATTATAATATGTTATATATATATACATTTTAGTATTAGAAATATAATATTATATATATTATATATTAATACACATATATTAATATATGTTTTTATTTTTTATTTTTTATTTTTTATTATATTTAAATATATGTTTATATTTTATATTATATATATTACATCAGTGTGGGGAGAGGGACAAACAACCAATATCTACTCTAAATGTGCACGGGGATGATTGAAACCGAGACCTCCCAAATACCACCACAAAGACGCAACCACAAGGATGCGCCTCGTGGGGCAATTTTATATTATATTATATATATGTTTATAATCTATAATAATGTGTGTGTGTGTTTGTGTTTTATGTAATATATATTTGTTTATATTTTATGTTTATAAATATTTTATATATTCTTATATTTTATTTTTATTTATATATTTATATTATATTTTATATATATATATTTAAGTTTATATTATATATGTGTGTGTGTGTGTTATATTATATATATATGTGTGTGTGTGTGTTTATGTGCGTGTGTGTTTTTTTATATTATATATTTATATTATAAGTTTATATTAATATATATATTTATATGTATATATGTTTATGTGTGTGTGTTTTTTTATATTATATATATATATATATTGTAAGTTTATATTAATATATATATTTATATGTATATATGTATAATTGTTTTTGTGTGTGTGTTTGTAAATATATACATCAATGTATCCATATATATAATTATAATTTTATATGTATATATATATATATATATAATTATCCATCTGTTAAAACACTAGTAAAAATTTCACTAAAATAACCACATTTTTTTAAAAATGTGACTAAATTTAAAATATATGTGTTTTTATATATAAATATATGTATATATATGTGTGTGTGTGTGTGTGTATATGTGTGTGTGTGTGTTTTTATATACATGTTTCCGTGTTTATATATATAAATATAAATATATATAAATATAATGTCACTAATTTAGTGACCTGTTTAAGGAAATGTTTCTAACTTAGAGATGTTTTTTAAGAAATTTCTCTAATTTAGCAATGTTTTTCACAAAACATCTCTAAAATAACTATGTTTTTCAAGAAATGTCAATAAAATATCAATTTTTTTTTGGATCAATCATAATTTAGCAACGTTTTTAGAAAATTTCTCTAAATTAGGGTTGTTTTCTAGAATTGTCTCTAATTTAGTGACCATTACTGAAATGCTTCGCTAAATTAAAAAATTAGCGGCCTTTTTAAAAATCATCACAAAAACATCATTAAATTAGAGTATTTTATAGTTTTTTATTCCTTTAAATTGTTCTAATATAATAAAGTAATGCCCTGGCTCTGGTCTTCTGGGGTCAGTGCATTAAAATATTTGTTTTCCTACCTCAATGGTTGTTCCATGCACCTCTTTGGCATGGCTCAGACCTTTAAACCTTAGTCGGTAGCACTATAATGATTGGAGGAAGATGCATAATGTAAAGAGCATAGAGGGGGGCTCATGGACATTGGAAGTGGTGATGAATGGTTCTAGGTAGTGTGGAATAATGGTCTTAAGGATAGTGAATGGTGAAAAGGTCGGTTGTAGTGGTGGCTAGTGGCAATAAGGTTTTACCTAGTAGTGGACAATAGTGAAGGTGGAGGATATGATCCTGAGATAGCTAGTGGCATTGGGGTATGGTGGCCCTTATTGTTATCATGACATGAGTTTTAAGAAAGGGGGACTAAGGTCCCCCCAATCGTTTAATACCCAAGAATCAGATAGAACCCCACAATCATGTGGAAAGTAGGGAGTGAACAAGTCCTTTCCACCCCTCGTAGACTGGGTGGAACTCGACATATTTTTATAAGGCCTAGCTGCTAGCCTATAGGTAAGGATGCACTAGGTCAAGTCTTCCCAACACATTCTAATTGGGTGCATGCTTGTTTACCCAGGCATACATCGGGTGTGTTTTACACAACAAGGTTTTTAAAGATATTAACCCCAGTAGCCCAGAGTTAGCGGTTACATTATTACATAGATTTATGATACAATTGATCACACCCCAAAGGGAAAAATATATTTATAGTCTTGGTAAACTATATATACTTGAATCTCACAATACATTTGAAAACATAAATATACAACATAGTGAAAGTAAATATTTATTCATCCATAAACTTATTTAAAGATTCTTTATTCATATCTTGGGGAGAGGGAAGAGAATAATGAGTGAACTCAAATGATTGGTAATAGGTATGTACCTTGTAATATTTCATTAGTAAATAAGGCATAATCAGTATAGAAAAATAAATAACTGAAAATACATTCCATTTAATTAACAACATGGGAATGAATAATGGTTTTGTAGTAATAAATGTTGATCAAATAATTCCATATAACTAATCACGTGATCTTAATACTTATACATGGATACCATAACTATTAATATAATCACATCAAAATAAATAAATAATCTCATAATGATGGAATGCATAATTCTAGACAACACAAAAAAACCATTAAGGATTCATTCCAAGACATATTGCCTAAATGGGTTATGACTTGGCCAAAACCCCAAACTATTTTGTCTCATGAAACCTAGCAATGCATCGAGGGGATATAGTGTTCCTTTCCCATAAATTACTAAGTATAATTCATTCTTCATATGAAATTATTTAAAAACAAATAAATATGTAATCAATATAAACATTAATATAGCATGTGAAATGTTACTATTTCCCATAATCTCACCAATCATAAAACATTCCGACAAATAATAAATATAGAATCATTAAAACACTTACCCAATGAAAAATAAGTAAAAAAGTGTTATTATCATTTATGAATACAAATACCAAAAAAAAAATTTGAAAATATTCTTAAAGAAAATAAAATTTTTACTTTTGAAAATCACTTTTTGAAGAATAAATATTTCCAAATTATTATGAAAAATATTTTCTTTGAAAATAAAAATGGAAGATTATAAATAATGATTTAAAATAGTTATTGTTCATGATGGTGTGAAATTCTGTTCATGTTGTATAATTTAAAAACACATTACTTTCACTCTTTTCTAAGAAAAATCAAAATGTAGATTGTTTGGAAAATGACATGAAGATTCCTTTTAAAATAATTTTTTTTTAAAATGTGTACAAAATATTTAAAAAATCTTTGGGGACTATTAAAAATATTATATAAAAAAGGTAATGAAAATATGGACATTGAATAAAAAGACAATCGATCGAGTAGAAAAAAGAAGTTGATTTTCCTTAAAAACATTTTTCTTGTCTCCTGGGTAATTAAAATAAAGAAATAAAAATAAAAAATATAATTTTAAAAAATAAATAGATGATAATAAATTATATTTTTTATGATAAAAATAACGTATAACTCTCCTAGAATATAATTAAATATAAACAATCCCAAAAAAATAATGAGATTGTAAAATAAATCATTACCATCTTAGTAACTATCAAATCATAACCCCTGTGAAATAAATAACTTTAAAATAAATATTAGATAACATTAATGTAAATATATTCATCATATATAATTTAAGATGGGTACTATATATTCCTCATAGTAATAAATAGGTGTATATTACCAAATATGTCTCAATGGAGTGGAAATTGACATGAAATATCATACAAAGATCGTACTGTTGAATTGAGAATTAATAAATTAATTGTTGATGTGTAACCAATATAAAAACATCTATATTATTTTTAAATAATACATAAAATATTCAAGATTTATGATACATAAAATCATATAATATCTAGGAAAATTAAGAAGTAATATAACCCAATGAAAACAAATTGAGTTACGGAACCACTTACCATATGGTAATATTTAAGTGACAAAACATTGGATGAAATAATATGAATTTCAGCTTAAAATACCATCAATTATGAAGGATTCACAATATGAAATTTAAAATGGATGTGTATGCACCATATAACAGAATTTAGGTGCATAACATTAAAATATTCCACAATGAAAGAAAAATTAAGACTACATCTATTACCATAGGTCTGACTCATCATGTATGTTATTTATCTTTATGAATAATACACATATATTCTTTAATTAATTTATTAATAACATTTTTCATTTTTTTATTATTTTTATTTGATTTATTATTATGTAATATTTAATTACTTATTCAAAAAAATTCATATTAGATGTTTTGATGATATTCGGTTCGTGTCTCAAAAATGACGTCAGTAGTTTGACTATGGACAATGATTTCATTTTTTCATAAACTACAAAATAACCATAATGATATAATTATAATTTTTATACATAAATTGTACTTTTAACACCATCCATGAAATATATTTCTGAAAAATGAACTATGTTACAATCATCGAGACAATAAGTCCAACATATACATGAGTAACGTTTCCATTTTTCAAAGATCATTGTATAAATAAGGTAAGTAATATTTCATATTTATATAATTATAATTATATCATAAATAACATATATTTTTTAATATACTTATATATATCATCCATTTTATGTATTAGTGAAGAACAAATCACATTGCTTCGTGAAGGTGGTCATCCACACATACGTACGAACAACGATATCATTTTTCATTGAATAGAATGGTAAGAAATTAAATTGTATATTATATTTTAAAATGACAAATATTTAATTTATATTATATAAAAACATTAAATACATCATTAAAACCATCCTTAATATGATTTTACAGAAAACGAATTATGTAGGTTTGTGAGGGGGTAATCCGTCGCACACATGAATGGCGTTTAATTTCCGATTTTATGGAAGAGTACATGGATATAGTGTGTAAATTTAACATAAAAACATTTAATTATATGTTATATACTGATTTTCTATTATCTGAATGGTTTAATAATATTTTTAGGAGGTTAAGGAAGAATAAAAAAACGCTTGATTTAGAACTATACCCCTTCTACGGACAACTTCTTAAGATTTAGACCAAAAGTTTCCCTAGGATAAATTCATGATCAAACCAAAGCCTATAAAACATGTAGAGGAATTTAAGTAATAGATTTTATTAGGTATTGGATGAAATAAAATGATATTCAAATGTGTATAGAATATGATGTGAGGTTTCCTTTTATATGTATGAGAGATTACTCACTAGGAAATTTCATTAATGAATACAAAATGATTAAGTTATTACCCAGAAATATGCTTCTAAAAGACCATATATTTAATGGTGGTATATGATAAGGTTAAAATATGTCTATAAAATAGGATTTAAACAAGTTTAAGTTTGTAGTTGTACCGTAATCTTTTGGTTTAACCCATCAGTTTCCTCGTTTTAACCTTGACCGTGATAATTTTTTTCACTATAAAAACTATTCATGATGACCAAAAAATAAGTTAACCATATTAAATCATATAAATTATAGTTATTAATAATTATTTAATATATTTTATTAAAATAAACTCACATAAGTTTTAGAAAATGAACCAACAAAATGATTCAAAATATGGTTTTTCAGGAAATGTTTTTTTCAAGCATATGATGATCTTATATTAACTCTATGACCTGTAATAATAATTATATGAATTTAAATTCACATAAATATATATATAATTTATAAATTTATTTTAAATTTTTAAAAATTATGGATAGTTTTAATTAATAAAAACGGATAATATTTGTTCACTTAAAAAATTTCAGGAAAAAAAATTTATGCCAAAATAAAACTTACACTAAAATATGGTATAAATATGATTAAATTTTATTTAAATAGATTAAAAAAATAAATAATAATAAAGTTAAAATGAAATAAAATTAAAATCATATTGGTACTATTAAATTAGATAATTATTTGAAAAAAATGATAGTTTTAAAAAAATTCATGCTTTTCACTATTCACTAAAAAATCAATCTTTTCTGAAAAATAATTAAATTTCACTGTAAGTTAATTTTGAAATTTTTATTGGAAAAATTAGTTCCATTTTTTACTGTAATATTTCCAAAATTCTAAGAAGATAATTATATTATATTCCCAAAAAAATTAATAAAAACATTTTTGATGAAAAATATATTTTGGAAGCATGTAATGACTACTGAAAATTTAGACGTTATATAACAATATATTCAATTCCTCTAATATATTTATACATAATTTTTAAAAAGTTTTTATTTATATTCATGCCATCTTTTTTAACAGCTAGGTTGTAACAATCATGCATAAATAGTATATCAGGGTTTTTTTAAGCTCGGTGTTTCATGTCGTAAATACTATCAAACATAATTTTCTTCTTCAATAAAATTTGGGTGTTAAATTCTTGGAACCTTCATTAAATTTAATTCTATAAATTTAAACATGTTTTTAAAAGTAAAGTGTTTGACATTTTAAAATACCTTTATTGCAAACCCTCATCATAAAATGGATAATAAAACTTCCTCTTAGAAAGAGGGAAAATGAAAATATGAAGGACACCTTGAATAACATAGAACTATGTTTCCTAATATGTGAACTTTAGTCAGAAGTTAGAATGTGGAAATGTATAATAAAAATAATAACCAAGAAAGAATATAGTGTTCTGAAGAACATGGTCATGAGAATGTTAGTAACCAAAAACTATAAATCAATGAGTGGTGAAAGGATCATAGATTCCTTAGAAATGAAGATAATAGGATAATACTTTTGTTTCAAGATATTTTTTCTAGTGTTTGTAAATTAATTTACTATATAGACTAAGAAATAAATAATTTTACTTAATTGATAGGTATCATTTTATCATTTAATCAATTACCACCATAATTTCATCTTTTTCTCCAAGAATTGAGTATTCAAGATGAATTTTTTTATTCCCAAAGTACTACAATCAACTTATAATGGATAAAATAATCCATAAATGAGTAGCAATTTGTTACTCCTACCCTTAAAAAACCCAAATGCTTAGAAAAATAAAAGATAATACCAAACATTTATAAGCTAATCTATGAATAAATAATACATTAATATCTAAAATCCAATAGTAAAACCAAAGGTTTAGCATAGATCATTCCTTAGATAAATAACCTTATATATGAAATATAGAATCCCACATTTTCATTACATAACATTTCATTACATTTTACAAATTGAGGATATTTTAAATTTTATTGTCTTATAAAAAATGTAAAAAATACATGAAAACATAAAAAAAAATTCTATCCCACTTTAAAATATTTTTCAAGGTTCATCATAAATAAATTTATTTCATCTCATAAATTGGGTACATACATCAAAGGAAAGGGTGAGCATAAGGCCTAGTAAGGGACCAAAAGGGAAATAGTTTACTTGTGATCTCACAGAATCTCAATAAGAACATAAGTAATCTAATAAAGGAATGAGAAACAGGCATTTAATAACAATAAGAACATGAATAGAAACTTGGAAAGGTGTCTCCAATATTTAATTAATTCATTCATAAGAATATCACCAAGGTTTATCACTGAGGATTCATAAAAATTACTAAGGTTATTCACCAAGGTATCAAAAAACATTTCATCAATAGAGATTAAATTCTTTTCCCAATGCATTGGATAACTATCAGGTCAAACACTACATATGTCTTCATTAGTGTGATACACATAGATCACAATAAAACATTTCATAAATAACTCATGGAGAACAAAAGAATGGGTTACATATCAAAATCATCGTGTTTTAGGAAGTGCATAAAAACAAGATCCTTTTGTCATTTCAAACCCACTGAAAAAGATTTTGGGTTTAATGTATGTTAATCCTAGAATAAAATAGATAATTTTGACATATATTTTAATACACCTAGAGAATAAATAGGTTTTGGTATTTAAAAAATAAAATAAAATAATTTTTTGTGGAAAAGAGAGAAATTTTGAGAAGTAAAATCTGCAACATAATGGATATAAAACATGATTTTGGAAAACATTAAAATGATACGTGATAGAGGTATACCATTAATAAAATACACCTAATACATTAAATTTATATAATAAAATAGATATGAGAACATATAATGGAAATTTTGAATCCATACCACATAAAAAGGAAACCTGAACAAAAAATATAAGTTGAGATTCACATACCATGAAGAGTGACTCCTAAAGCTCGATGATTGGGAGCATGGGTTCTTGAGTACACCGTGAGAGGAATCCTTTGGATTTAATACTATCATATATTTTTGGACAATGAATTTTTAATGAATGGAAATAAAGCAGTTGGTGGTTATTTACTGATAAAGTGAGGGAGTTTTAAATTAATTTCCTTGGACACCTTAGTTGTGGTATTTACAAAACCATTGGATTTCCAATGGTATTGGAATCCTGGGACACCTATTACATCATTTTAATCCGCAAGAGTCTACCATCATTTTATATTACTCATTACGTCATTGTTACATAGTTATGATATTATTAAAAATACCAAAAAACTCAAACTATATCTTTATTATTCATAAAAAACATAAGTTATCATTAGTCCACCTCAACCTAATATCGATGTTAAAATTTAAAAAATGAAATTTATTTTATAAATATAATTCCCTAAAAATTATAAATTTATATTTTAACTATAAAAATACTTATTTATTAGAAATAATAGCAGACAAAAATGCAGAGAACTATTTTCAACACTTGAAAAAAAAATTATTTTGTCATTTATAATTAAATAAGAGTGTTTTAATAATAAAATTTCATTTTAATAAACATTAATAAAACCTTATTTTAATATAATAATTCATGTCTCTCTGAAAAGTACAATCTTTACCTGAAAAAAATCAATTTATGAAATTCGATATCAATTTTTAACAAAAGTATTCTTAAAACATTAATGATGAAATAACAATTTTATAAAAAGAGGGATTATATTTTAAGTAACTAGGGCCTTGACACATAACCCCTTATAACACCAACATACAACCTAATTATATGGTGAGTGATGGTGACAGACTCTTAGGTCGACTCAGATAACATCTCTAGAGTGGAAATTTCCACTAACTTGAACTTCCCCCATGGGTAATTTCGTTCAAGATTAACGTGTTGATGTTCAGCTTGGTCATTCTAAAGATAAAATCCCAAAGATGCTAAATCCCTCCCAAGTTCTTAAAAATGGTCTTCATATAGCATGAATCTAATGGATGAGGCCATTTACTCATATTTCTGCATTAATTAACCTTTATCATTTCTATTTATAATACTAATTAAGCATTAAAATTATTATTAAGAGTACTATTTCAAAGGCCATAATTGACCAATGGTTATATAATGTTCGAAACCCACAATCCACATTTTTATTATAATCACTTCATTATTAAAGGTATATATTTTTTTTAGTAGAAAATAATATAACCCCCATTTTGATGAAAAATTATCATTCAAAAAGTTTGGTTCGTTACATTTTTCCCCCCTTAAGAAATTTCATCCTCAAAATTTCAACTTGTACCCTTAGAAGAGAAAGGGTTTCGATAATTCTTCCTTATTGTTTCCTATTTTTCCCACGTGTCTTCTTCATATTTGTGGTTCCTTCAAAAAACTTTAATGAGTATTTAGTCTTGTTTTGTAGAACCTTGTCTATGTGGCCCAATATCTCCACCGACTACTCAGTATAAGAGAGGCCACATTCCAGTTATATTACCTCCTGATTTAGTACAAGTGATGGGTCAGGTATGTAATTCCTAAAGAGAGATACTTGGAAAACATCCTAAAATACAACTAGATATTGAGAAAGATAATTTTGATAGGCCACATCTCTAATGAAATCAAGGATGTCATAGGGGGAACTTTACCTGCGGTTGAGCTTCCCTTTCTTCCCAAACTAGCGACTCTCTTATAAGGTGAAATTTTAAGGAAAACTTTGTCACCAACATCTAACTCCAACTCCCTTCAATTTTTTCCATCATAGCACTTATACCAACACTGATAAACCATTATATGTTTTTGGATGAAATGATCCTTCTCTGACATCTCTTACTTGAGATCAGACGCAAGAATATTTCTCTCACCAACGTCATCCTAACAAGTAAGAGTTCTACATCGCTTTACAAATATATCTTCAAAGAGTTCCATTTGACCACTTGATTGGAATCTATTGTTGTATGAGAACTCAAATAATGGGATATTTTGATCATATCTACCATTAAATTCCATTGAGCATGTTCTCAACATTTAATCAAGTGTCTAAATAGTCCTATCTTAATCGCCACCTGTTTGGGGATGATAGGTTTTATTGAAATTCATTTGAATTTTAATGTGAACCATGAATCATGATTAGATATTATAGAAAGTGGAACTACATGAAACTTTACCACTTCCTTCATGTATAACTTTGTGAGTTGCTCAAAAGTTAAATCTTCATGAATAGAGAAAAATTGGAAATATTGGGGAGATAGTCCACTATAACCCATATCGCATTGTTCCATTTAGATGTTTTCAGGAGACCAATGACAAAGTCTATAGTGATATTTTCCCACTTCCATGTGGGTATACGTAGTGGTTGTAATACTTCTTTAGTATGTTGTCTCAATTCCATAACATGTAGACACACCAGGATCCTTGTAGTGTATGTGGAAATCTCCATTTTATTATTATCACAACAATAATGGTTACAAAGGTTACAATACATTTTAGACCTTCCATGATGTATATATAAAGTATATCTATTAGCATTATCTTTCATCTCCTTATATATATTTTGAATATTTGGAACATATAGTCTTGTACAAAATTTTAGTACACATTCATGATCAATATTGAACTTTTAAAACTTCACAATCTTCATAGCCTCTATCTTCTTCTATAAAAAAGATATTCACTTTGATATTTCTTGATATTCTCTAGTAATGATTACATATAAATCATTTGGTATAGGGTTGATTATGTCTCATCCATTATGATTCCCATGTCCAGTTTTACTAGTTCTTTGATCAAAGGATCTCTTTGAATACTTATCATTGCCATCACAATAGGGTCTTTCCTAAATAATACATTAGAGAATTTGTTTTCTCTTCTAGGATAATAATTAATTGAACAATCAGAGTCTTTAATAAGTTCCAAACATCTCCTTTTTCTCATGTTCAATTAATTTTCTGTGAGAATATACTTTAAAATTTAATAGTCTGTGTATATATCATATTTCTATCCATAAAGATAGTGCATCCATATCTTCAGAGAAAAAAACAAAGTATCTTTCTTGATTTCAATCATACGATAGTTCTTCTCATGAAGCTTCAGAATTGGATATACATAAGCAATCACCATGTCATTTTGTATAATGTTTCACCTAATCCCTTTCATAGATGTGTCGCTAAAAATAAACAATACTTCTCTGATATAGAGTATAATTACAATGGGTTAAGTAAAAAATATATTCTTCAACTCTTGGAAACATTCTTCTCAATCCTTTGTCTAGATGAACCTGACCCATTTTCAAGTTAACTTTGTTAGTGGATTTGAAATACATGAAAAGTTTTTCACAAACCACCTATAATATCTAGCTAAACCAAGGAAACTGTGAATCTTAGTTATAATTGTAGGATGAGTCCACTCCTCCACAACCATTGTCTTTATATGATCAAATTATATTCCTTTTTTACTTACAATGTTCCCCAAGAAAGAAAATTGTTATAACCAAAATTCACATTTTTTAAACTTTCCAAATAACCTCTCATTCCTCAGAGTATTCAATATAGCCCATATATGATTCTCATGTTCCTCATTAATTTTGGAATATATCTAAATATCATCAATAAAAACTACCACAATGTTATAAAGGTAGTCCTTAAATACTCTATTCATAGAATCTATAAAAATATAAATATAACTAATCAATCCAAAGGGCATAACAACAAAATAATATTTCCCATATCTTGATTAGAAATTTATTTTGGAATATATTCTTTCTTCACCATAAATTAATGATAACCAGTCCTTTAACCCCTTGAAAGGTGTATTATCCAAAATAATAAATAATTAAGGCCGTCGGGCGATTCCAACTGTAATTAATGATAACCAGACCTAACATCCATCTTGGAGAAGAATTGAGCCCCATTAATCTGGTCAAATAAATCATCAATTCTTGGAAGATGGATCTTGTTATTCATTTTTATCCCAATAAGTTATCTATAATAAATGCATAACCACATTTATCAATCCACATTCTTTACAAAGGTAATAGGTTATCCCCAAAGAGACACACTTGGATGGATAAACCTCTTCACCAAAAGATCTTGTTGTTGTTTCTTTAATTCTTCCAGCTTCACATTTTCCATTATATATAAGGTTTTTTATATCATCTTGCATATGAGAATAAGATCAATGGATAAATATACCTATCTCTATATTAGAGGCCCTGGTAACTCCTCAGGAAATACATCAATGTATCCCTGAATGATGGGGAAATAATCAATTCATATACTTTCATTTCATTATTCATCTTTACTGATCAACTCCATTAAGATGAATATGGGTGGTGATTTTAGACAAATATTAGGTTTTGATATCTCTCCTTTGAAAAAAACTATAGTTTTTCCCATCATGACTGTTGATATTTATTTTCTTATGCATTTGATCATAAAATTATACTTTGATATCCAGTCCATCGATATTATAATTTCAAATTCCTACAAGGGAATGGATACTATATTTTTGAGGATATTGTTCTCACTAAAGTGAATACCAGCATTTCTATAAACAGACCATACTTGTATAATACTCCTAGTATTCTTGAATGATAACTCTACTTATAGAAGTTTAGGGATAGATTCTATATTATTTGCAAACTAGGAGGAAATGAAGGAATGCATATAACCATAATCAAACAAAGTACTTGCTAGCTTTGAGATAATAATGATAGTACCTTCCAGCACATAATTTGGATATTAAAATTAAGATATCTTGATTCAGAAAGAATAACCTTCCTCCCTTGGCCTATACTAATATTTATGGTGATTCCCCTCTACTGACCTTTGATTTGGATAGTGATTGGAAAGGTGGGAAAGTTGTCCACACTTGAAGAATTGGACTTCAGGTATGCCCTGGACCATCATCCCTTTATCATTAATGTTTATAAGTTTTGGATTCACCTCAAAAAGATAGTTCTGAGCAATATATCTTTCTCTTAGACTCTTTTAACACTTCCCAGTCCTGAGAAGGTGGTTTCCCCAAATTCTTATTCCAACATTTATTTCATGTGGAAAGTTACACTTGTTTCCCCCCCTCTTCCTTGGTCAAATTTCCTCCCCAATTTTGGATCCAAATATCTATTCATTTCATTAAATATTTTAGAACAAAATATCTCACCAAACTCTAATTCAACTTTCATAGAACTCCTCGTGATCTCCTCATAGTTTTAGTTGTCTCAGTTGGAAATATTCATCTGTAGATGAGGTCTTAGTCCACCAAGGAATCTATCAAACTTCCCATTAGGATACATGAATAATCAAGAGGTTTAAAAGGAAAGTCTTTTGAAGTTTATCTCATAGCTTCCAACATATTAATTTTTCTTTTGTTTATTCTACAAGAATTTATTCTCTATTTTTGTATGAATTGAACGAGGGAAATATTTTTTTTGAAAAAGGATACCCTAAACAAATCTCACTCCATATATTCAATATCCACCCATGGATTTGGGGTTTTAACTATTTTCCACCACTGATAGGATTCTAACTCTAAGTGGTACTGTAACATCCCAAGTAAGTAATGAATAATAGATATTTTTTATCTATGTCTATTAATGAATTAGATAGTGTTTTAGAGGCTTAAAATGAGAATAAATCCAATATTAAGCATGGAATACACTAATATTTTTAAAAGATTGTTTTACTGCCTTTTGATGGAAAAACATTTTTAAATCAAACTTTTGAAAATTTTATAAGCTCTATTTGTCGAAATAATCTTATTCTTTATGATTGGGACATTGAAATTTACTTTGGGTAAATATTTGGTATTTTTCCGATAAAGTTCATTTTTTTAATGAATAGTGAAAATGTTGTATTTTAATTCAAAACCTCTTTTTAATCTAATTTATTTATACAATTATATTATCTTTTAAATTGTTTTTAAAGTTCAATTAGAATATATTTTTTCAATTTAATCCAATATTGGTCATTGGAATTAATTTCACTTTGAAATTGGACTTAAACAAGTGTCAATCTTTTGATACTTATTGTTTCATAAAAACACGCTATTTGCTCTGACAGCGGGAATTAATTATTAAATTAATTAATGTAACTTATATGTTTTGAATTTTGTAAAATATACATCATTTTTTAATTCAGAATATGAAATATAGCTTAGGGTGAAGTTTTGGTATTTTTTTGAAAAACTTCAATTTTTGATAAATAGTGAAACCACTAAGTGGTACTTAAAAACTAATTTTTCGTTTAAATGAAATTTTACCACCTCTATGTTTTTAATTTCAAAAATATGACATACATGGTTTTCATTAAGAAGTAAAATTTGGTTCAATGGGATTAAAATAATTTTTTGGTGAATAGTAACTTTTAAGTTTATTAATCGCGATTAGAGGTAATTATTGTAATTTAAGGTAAGAATAATGTTTTAATAATATGAAATGACCTATAATAATGTCCTACCATTATTGGATGTGTCATGGCCGACCAAGAAAATCCATGGGTAAACATGGGGACCCCATGGATCCACTTTGGAAGGAAAATGACATTAATATCTTTTTATTTAATGTTAAAGTAAAAAATGTCACAAACATGAGTTATTTTACTAAAACATTTTTTACATGGGGTTATAAAAGTCAGATTTTTGAATATAAATAGTAATTGAAAATCTAATAATATTTCCTACATCATAGTATTTTTTTATAATTTTTAGACATTAAATAAATTAATGTATTTATGACACCATGATGATGTAGCGATTACCTCGTTATTTAACGATTTAAAAAAATAAAAATATAATGTAAAATATAAGACCTAAACTTGTCAAAAACCTATTGGATGGGTGTATTTCGAACCCTTATCACCTTAAATTCTAACTTTATAATTGTGGGACCTTTTTTATCTGAAAATCATTTTATAGCAAAGTATATTTTCTTAACTTTCCAAGAGTTCTCCTTCTCTCCTCTTATAAAAGGACCCCACCTATACCACCTTACCTACACATACAAAGCCTTTGGATAGGCCAAACCCTTCCCATTTTTTCTCTCCACATCCCTCTCTAACTCTTAGAAGCCTCACTTTGGGCATAAGTATTCCCAAGGAAGCCTTTGATCTCAAATCAAAAATAGTTACCCGATTTAAAGGTAGTGTCTTCTCTTGTGTTCTTATGTTTTATTTTTCTTCTCCAACCAACTGAACTCTTTTTATTCATTTATTTTGTAACAACACCAGTATCTTCCATATACTAGGATGTTTTTATAAGATGTATTTAAGATATACTTACACACACCTACATCTAATGGTTAAAGAACATACTGTTTCCGTGGATGGCGAATTTCTTCCCACGAAACGATGATTGTTCAATATTATTTTAACACCTTAAAAGGTGGCCATTAAGATGATACTATATTTATATATGATATATAATATGTTTATATTTTACATAAGTTTCTGTATTTTTCATTTATGCAATACCTTTATGGTTTCCATTATGGGTAAACGCGATATCTTCATTTTAGGAAGTGCGGACTATCGCCCCCTCAAAGTGATTTGATTCGTTAATGCCATATGTGGGACGTATAAAGGATGTAATTAATGATTTTATATATGATATTATACTGTAATTATAATATACCTTTATATCATTATAATTCCATTCCATAAAATATGAAATAGAAATGAAAGTAGTGTTCATGCATACGTACGGCATACCGTCTCCATGAACGGTGCATTTCATTTCTTACCTATAAACGTTATGTAATATTACAAATGCATGTATATACTGGATATATATGATATATATGATATATATGATATATACGTCATTATTATAACTCTGGATATAAGGGATACATGAACAACGTGTAATTATAAAGAGTTTATTTTTTTGACTCAAGTACTAATGATCGTTAAAATGACCGTTATTAACTTAAATAATTACATAGTGTTCATGACATGGTAATAAGTGATATAAAATGAATAATGAACATGAAAAAGGTTCTTAAGCAAGTTTAAATTAACTCAAATTTGTTATTCAGGAGGTTAAATAACGATCGAGTCAAATCAGACCCGAGGTATGGGACTTCGTCTCAATCTCCTTTCATTGAGGCATATTTTGTTTTATACACAACTTTCTTTTATACGGTTTATAAACCCCTTTGAATTTTACGTTTATTCAAAAGGAATATTTTTATATGAAGCCTTTACTAAACGATAGTAGGGAATGTTTTTTTTGACGTATGTATGCGGCGACAACGACTTCTTCGCAGCCATGACCATTATTTGAGTTTTGGCGTCCTCTACAAGCCATATGTTTTTTTTAAAGAAAAATAAATACCATGTTTTACTTTTCTTTTATTTTGGAATTGAAAATGGTTTTGATAACGTTTTTATTATATCAATGTGTTATTGATATCTTGTGATTGAAATGTGGAAATGTTATGTTTTCTTTATGTATGTTTTATGTGATACGATTGTGTTATTGTTCTTGGGCATTGTTTATGTAGACGGGTGGTTCCGTGATAAACTAAGGGCGGATGAGCCCGATATAGCTCTCCAATGCATTGGTTAACGTGAAGGGGTTAAACGTTGAGGTTTCTCCAAAGAGATTTAGGGAATATACTGTGATGGGCATTCCAAACGTAACCAAGAGGGTTACTCCCTACGTAAGAATGTTATAAATTCCTCAAGTTACCTTTATGTCTTATGATTTCTACGATTTATTCATGATTTGATGAGGTATATTAATGTGATTATGTTTTATGGGTAAAGTATGATTTCATTCTTATGTATATATGTACTCATGTTTCCTTTCCATATTTTTAAATCCATTACTGATCTTTTTATGCTCATCTCATGTTTTTGAAACGTTTTTCACAGGTCAAGGTACATGATATGATGATAGTTCCAAGGAAGTGTCAAGAAAGAATCCATGTTTTATTTTAAATATGTTTCCATTGATGGGAAAAATGAATACTATCTTTTATGTATACACTTTGTTTAAATGTGGAATGTAATGCATGTTTTATGATCTAATTCTCTAAAACTATAAACCTGAAAAGATCCTCAATGTGTAATCTTGTAATAACTCAATATTAAGTAATGTTTAAGGCTGGGGCCTTATAGGTACATAGCCAAGGTGACTTTATCTTGTTCTGAACAATGGAGTATAAAAAAGATATTTTCTATTGAGCTTATCCCCTATTTAGTAATCAATATATCGGTAAATCCATTGAAATTTAGTGGTCTTTGATGCATGAGAAACTCAATAGAATGTCGTTCCCTTCAAGATGAATTCAGTCCATTTGCTTGAATCGAGTTATTTCCCATAACTTGAGTTGGTTGATTCATCATTCTCAAGAAGGTTTCCATTCTGGATTCCATCGGAAGGCCGTCAGCACCTGGGCTGTTTCACTATCTACTTATGTGGTTTCTCGTATTTCCCATCATATTCTAAAAGAATAAATACTTTTCAAGATATTTATTTCATTTAATTATCTTATAATTTTAAAGGTTTTTGATTTATTAAAATAACATGCTTAAATATATTATTCTTTAACAAAAGTTACTTTTTCTATAAATCATTCATAATGGTTCCTGAAAAGATTTTTATTAACCAAACAACCCCAGGAGTGTCAAACCTGGAGTGAAAAAAGGACCATTTTGGTGCACTAGTTCCTTTCTGAGTCCATCTCAAAGTGGTTATTTTTGGTTTTACCCCTAGATACATTTTTTCTAGATCCACATCCACTTATTTATATCCAAACAGTGATTAGTTTTTTCAAAAACCACTTATTTGATATATCACCAAAATACCAGGATGTATTTCCTATATTTAAATGTTTCTACAGGGTTCTTCAAAAATTATTCAAATCCTAATTTCCCATTATTAACTAAACCATCCTTTGATACCAACTATCGCACCCATCTCCTTATTACATAACTTTTTATTACATTTTACAAGTAGAGGATTTTTGTATGTTTAGTGTCTTGGAAAAAACGTAAATAATAAATGAAAACTTGCAACAGTATTCTATTAAACTTGAAAGGATTATTCAAGTTTAATCTTAAGTAAATTTATTTCATCTCATAACCTGAGGACATACATCAAAATAAAGACTGAGCATAAGGCCCAGTAAGGGAAAATATTGGAAACCGTTTACTAGTGATCTCAAGGAATATCAATAAGAACTTAATGTATATCATAAAGGAATGATAAAGAGAAATATAATAATAATAACATGAATCATGACCTTTAAATGTGGATAAAACATTTAATTGAGTTATTCATAAGTATATCACCAAGTTTTGTCATTGAGGATTATTAAATATTACCAAGGTTATTCACTAATGTATCAGAAAACATGTCTGGTCTAGAGATTAAATTCTTTACCCAATCCAATGGAGTGCTCTTAGAGTGAAACATTAATATGGATTAATTAGTTTGATCCACAATAATCATAATAAAACATTTCATAAATAACTTTTGTTGAGTAAAATAAATGGGATTCATATCAAAATCAAGAGCTTTTAGAAAGTACTTAAAAACAAGATCCTTTTGTTATTTTAATCCCATAGAAAAGGAATTCAGGTTTAATATATGTTAATCCCAAAATAGAATAGATCATTTATAAATATATATGAACACACATCTATAATAATTTGGTTTTTCTATTCAAAAAATAAAATAAAATAATTTTTTTTTTAAAGGAAAAAATAAGAGAAGTAAAATCTACAGTGTAATAGGTATAAAACATGGTTTTAGAAAAAATTAAAAACAGAGGGAACGTGGGTATTACATTCATAAAATACTATAAATATATTAAATCGGTATAATAAAATTCACAATATAACATAGTGTGTAAAATTTAAGGACATATCACATAAAATGGAAACTTGAACGGAAAAGAGAAGTTCAGATTTACATACCTTGAATAGTGGCTCCTAAAACATAATGATCGGGACCATGGGGGAATGAGGAAACCTTTGGAGGACACTTTTGGAGGTTTTACTATCATATATTCATGGATAATTAATTTTTAATTAATTTAAATGAAAAAATGGGTATTTTTAGAAAAATTGAGGGAGTTTTTTTCTTAATTTCTTTAGACACCTCATTAGTGGTATTTGTAAAACCACGGGCTTGCCATGGTATTTTCCCATGTTACTGGAAAATTGTGACACATAATACATTAATTTAATCCAAAATATTCTACATAAATTTTTTATTACTCATTACTTATTTATGAAATATTTATAACGGCATTAAACAAAATGAAAAACTAAAACTGTATTTTTACTGTTCATGAAAAACAAAATTATTTTATAAAATTATCATAAATTCTCCAGAACATAATATCTATATTATGATTTCATAAATGAAATTTATGTTATCATAATAGTTCTCTAAATATGATAAATTTTACTTTTTGCATAAAAATATTTATTTAATAATAATTATAGTGTACAGAAAATGTATAAAAAATGCATAGTTATATTTTTTATACTTATAAAAATAAAATTATTTTATAATTTTTAATTAAATAAGAGTTTTTTGATAATAATATTTCATTATAATAAACATTAATAAATCCTTAGTTTAATATAATAATTTATAACTCTCTAAAATGTAGAAATTCTACCTAAAAATCAATTTGTCAAATTCCATCTCAATTTTTAGGCAAAACTATTCTTAAAATAGAAATGAAGAAATAAAAATTTTATTAATACAAAGGGATTGCATTTTAAGTAACTAGGGAATTGACACATAACCTCTTATAACACTCGCATATGACCTATGGGTAAGGTGTGTGATGGTGATAGACTCTTGGAGCGGTTCAGATAACATCGCTCTAGTGGTAATTTATACTAACTTGAACTTCTTCCATATTCAATTTCATTCAAACATAACATGTTGAAGTTTGGCTTGGGATTGGTCCTAATAGAATCTCAAAGACTCTACCTCACTCCCAAGTTATATGAAATGGGACCCATATGGCATAACTCTACTGGATGAGGCCATCAACCCTTCTTTCGGTATTAATTAACCTTTATCATTTCAATTTATAATACTCTTTATAACGTTACAATTAATATTAATATTATTTTTTACAATGGTCAATTTTAAAAATGGTCATAATTGACCTATAGTCCTAATTTACCAATGGTCATAATTAACCAAAAGTCATAATTGACCAACAGTCATAATTGAAAAATGATTATATAAAAGTCAAAACCCAAAGGTCACATTTCAATTAAAACCACTTTATTATTAAAGGTGTATAGTTTTGTTGAGTACAAAACAACATAACACACATTTTTTAGAAACAATTATCATTCAAAAATTCAGTTCGTTACACCAAATAACCTCAACATGAATGATGTTTTTATCCTAAAATATATATCAAAACCTTAATCATATATCTATAAATATGTGATATCATTATTCCCAAATAATCCATTATGTTATACATAACAAAAATATATACCTAAATCCAATAAAATTTCTCCCAAAATATCATTAATCACCTCAAAATCATAAAAAATAAAAATAATTTATCATATAATATGATTCCAAAAATAAACATAATATTTATCTATTAAGGGACTTTCTTCACATATTTTATATCTGTGAGATAAATTTCATATTCACCAATGACATATTTTTCATGATTTATATAATAAACCTTTTTCATTTAATATCATAATTCACTCATATATATTGGTATTCTATTTTTCATGTCTCTAATAAGAAACACCTCATTTTCTGACGTATTCTAGAAAAGTCGGTAAATAAACGTCACTAAATTAATATCGTTTTAAAATATCTCTATAATTACTATGGTAAATAAACATCAAAAAAAATTATTTTTATTTTTAAATGAATGAATATATATATATATATTTGAAATGTGTATTTTTTTTCTATCCTATATTGTAAATCCCATCTTCCTGCTCATCCCTCCAATTCCTTAACTTCGGTCGACTTGTCTTGCACATACCCCACTCGCCTCCACCCTCGAGTTCCTCACTCACCCAGACCCGTAGAGCACTCACATCACCTGACCCGTCTAACCCCTCCAGTACCCTCCCTCACCGAGTCTCATACATTATACATTAAAACAACCCACATCTGGAAAAATAGAAACCCCAAAGAATCGAACAGCTGACATGTCGTCGGTTAAGAAAACATTCTACCGACTAATACATTTGGCATATTAATAAAAAAAATATTTTGTTATATATATATATACATATATTAATATAAATATATTAATATTTTTATATTTATATACGTTTATAATATATCTATATGTCTATATTACATATATATGTTTGTATTTTATATATATTATATGTATATATAATTAGCCACTTTTGAAAATGATGGTACAAATACCAATAAAATAGCCACATTTTCTTAAAAAACATGACTAAATTTAAAATATTTAATTATAATATGTTATATATATAAAAAATTTAGTATTAAAAATTTAATATTATATATATTATATTTTAATACACATATATTAATATATGTTTTTATTTTTTATTTTTTATTTTATATTATATTTAAATATATGTTTATAATTTATATTATATATATTACATCAGTGTGGGGAGAGGGAGAAACAACCAATATCTACTCTAAATGTGCATGGGGATGATTCAAACTGACACCTCCCAAATACCACCACAAAGACGCAACCACAAGGATGTGCCTTGTGGGGCAATTTTATATTATATTATATATATGATTATAATCTATAAGAATGTGTGTGTGTGTGCTTATGTTTTATGTAATATATATTTGTTTATATTTTATGTTTATAAATATTTTATATATGCTTATATTTTATTTTTATTTATATATTTATATTATATTTTATATATATATGTATATGTGTATATTATATATATATGTGTGTGTGTGTGTGTTATATTATATATATGTGTGTGTGTGTGTTTATGTGTGTGTGTGTTTTTTATATTATATATATATATATATTATAAGTTTATATTAATATATATATTTATATGTATATATGTATATTTGTTTTTGTGTGTCTGTTTGTAAATATATACATCAATGTATCCATATATATAATTATAATTTTATATGTATATATATATATAATTATCCATCTGTTAAAACACTGGTAAAAATTTCACTAAAATAACCACATTTTTTTAAAAACATGAATAAATTTAAAATATATGTGTTTTTATATATAAATATATGTATATATATGTGTGTGTGTGTGTGTGTTTGTATATACATGTTTCCGTGTTTATATATATAAATATAAATATATATAAATATAATGTCACTAATTTAGTGACCGTTTTGAGGAAATGTTTCTAACTTAGAGATGTTTTTTAAGAAACGTCTCTAATTTAGCGATGTTTTTCACAAAACATCTCTAAAATAACTATGTCTTTTCATGAAATGTTAGTAAAATAACAATTTTTTTAGGATCAATCCTAATTTAGCATCATTTTTTGAAAATTTCTCTAAATTAGGGATGTTTTCTAGAATTGTCTCTAATTTAGTGACCATTACTGAAATGCTTCGCTAAATTAAAAAATTAGTGGCCTTCTTAAAAAACCATCACAAAAACATCATTAAATTAGAGTATTTTATAGTTTTTTATTCCTTGAAATCGTTCTAATGTAATAAAGTAATGCACTGGCTCCGATCTTCTGGGGTCAGTGCATTAAAATATTTTTTTCCTACCTCAATGGTTGTGTCATGCACCTCTTTGGCATGGCTCAGACCTTCAAACCTTGGCCGGTAGTACTATAGTGATTGGAGGAAGATTCATCATGTAAAGATCATATAGGGGGCTCATGGACATTTGAAGTGGTGATGAATGGTTCTTGGTAGTGTGTAATAAGGGTCTTAAGGATAGTGAATGGTGAAAAGGTCGGTTGTAGTGGTGGCTAGTGGAAATAAGGTCTTACCTAGTAGTATACAATAGTGAAGGTGGAGGATATGATCTTGAGATAGCTAGTGGAATTGGGGTGTGGTGGCCCTTATTTTTATCATGACATGAGTTTTAAGAAAGGGGGAATAAGGTCCCCCCCCCAATCGTTTAATACCCAAGAATTAGATAGAACCCCACAATCATGTGGCAAGTAGGGACGGAACAAGTCATTTCCACCCCTCGTGGACTAGGTGGAACTCGACATATTTTTATAAGGCCTAGCTGCTACCTTGTAGGTAAGGATTCACTGGGTCAAGTCTTCCCAACACATTCTAATTGGGTGCATGCTTTTTTACCCAGGCATACATGGGATGTGTTTTACACAACAAGGTTTTTAAAGACATTAACCCCATTAGCCCAGAGTCAGTGGTTACATTATTACATAGCTTTATGATACAATTGATCACACCCCAAAGGGAAAAATATATTTATAGTCTTGGTAAACTATATATACTTGAATCTCACGGTACATTTGAAAACATAAATATACAACATAGTGAAAGTAAATATTTATTCATCCATAAACTTATTTAAAGATTCCTTATTCATATCTTGGGGAGAGGGAAGAAAATAATGAGTGAAATCAAATGATTTGTAATAGTTATGTACCTTGGAATATTTCATTATTAAATAAGGCATAATCAGTATAGAAAAATAAATAACTGAAAACACATTCCATTTAATTAATAACATGGGAATGAAGAATGGTTTTCTAGTAATAAATGTTGATCAAATAATTCCATATAACTAATCCCATGATCTTAATACTTATACATGGATACTATAACTATTAATATAATCACATCAAAATAAATAAATAATCTCATAATGATGGAATGCATAATTCTAGACAACACAAAAAAAACCATCAAGGATTCATGCCAAGACATATTGCCTAAATGGGTTATGACTTGGCCAAAACCCCAAACTATTTTGTCTCATGAAACCTACCAATGCATCAAGGGGATATAGTGTTCCTTTCCCATAACTTACTAAGTATAATTCATTCTTCATATGAAATTATTGAAAAACAAATAAATATGTAATCAATATAAACATTAATATAGCATGTGAAATGTTAATATTTCCCACAATCTCACCGATCATAAAACATTCCGAGAAATAATAAAGATATAATCATTAAAACACATCCCCAATGAAAAATAAGTAAAAAGGGTTATTATCATTTATGAATATAAATACCAAAAAAATATATTTAAAAATATTCTTAAAGAAAATAAAATTTTTACTTTTTAAAATCACTTTTTGAAGAATAAATATTTCCAAATTATTATGAAAAATATTTTCCTTGAAAATAAACATGGAAGATTATAAATAATGATTTAAAATAGTTAGTGTTCTTTATGGTGTGAAATTCTGTTCATGTTGTATAATTTAAAAACACATTACTTTCACTCTTTTCTAAGAAAAATCAAAATGTATGTTGTTTGGAAAATGACATGAAGATTCCTTTTAAAATAATTTTTAAAAAAAATTTGTAAAAAATATTTAAAAAATCTTTGGGGACTATTAAAAATATTATATATAAAAAGGTAATGAAAATATGGGCATTGAATAAAAAGACAATCGATCGAGTAGAAAAACAAAGTTGATTTTCCTTAAAAATATTTTTTTTGTCTCCTGGGTAATTAAAATAAAGAAATAAAAGTAAAAAATATAATTTTAAAAAATAAATAGATGATAATAAATTATATTTTTTATGATAAAAATAACGTATAATTCTCTTAGAATATAATTAAATATAAACAATCCCAAAAAATGATGAGATTGTAAAATAAATCATTACCATCTTAGTAACAATCAAATCATAACCCCTGTGAAATAAATAACTTTAAAATAAATATTAAATAAATTTAATGTAAATATATTCATGATATATAATTTAATATGGGTACTATATATTCCTCATAGTAATAAATAGGTGTATATTACCAAATATGTCTCAATGGAGTGGAAATTGACATGAAATATCATACAAAGATCGTACTGTTGAAGTGAGAATTAATAAATTAATTGTTGATGTGTAGCCAATTTAAAAACATCTATATTATTTTTAAATAATACATAAAATAGTCAAGATTTATGATAAATAAAATCATATAATATCTAGGAAAATTAAGAAGTAATATAACCCAATGAAAACAAATTGAGTTACGGAACCACTTACCATATGGTAATATTTAAGTGACAAAACATTGGATGAAATAATATGAATTTCAGATTAAAATACCATGAATTATGAAGGATTCACAATATGAAATTTGAAATGGATGTGTATCCTCCATATAACAGAATTTAGGTGCATAACATTAAAATATTCCTCAATGAAAGAAAAATTAAGACTACATCTATTACCATAGGTCTGACTCATCATATATGTTATTTATCTTTATAAATAATAAACATATATTATTTATTTAATTTCTTAATAACATTTTTCATTTTTTTTATTTTTATTTTATTTATTATTATGTAATATTTAATTACTTATTCAAAAAAAATCATATTAGATGTTTTGATGATATTCGGTTCGTGTCTCAAAAATGACTTCAGTAGTTTGACTATGGACAATGATTTCATTTTTTCATAAACTACAAAATAACCATAATGATATAATTATAATTTTTATACATAAATTGTACTTTTAACACCAACCATGAAATATATTTCTGAAAAATGAACTATGTTACAATCATCGAGACAATAAGTCCAACATATACATGAGTAACGTTTCCATTTTTCAAAGATCATGGTATAAATAAGGTAAGTAATATTTCATATTTATATAATTATAATTATATCATAAATAACATTTTTTTAATATACTTATATATATCATCCATTTTATGTATTAGTGAAGAACTAATCACATTGCTTCGTGAAGGTGGTCATCCACACATACGTACGAACAACGATATCATTTTTCATTGAATAGAATGGTAAGAAATTAAATTGTATATAATATTTTAAAATGACAAATATTTAATTTATATTATATAAAAACATTAAATCCATCATTAAAACCATCCTTAATATGATGTTATGGAAAAATAATTATGTAGGTTTGTGAGGGGGTAATCTGTCGCACACATGAATGACGTTTCATTTCCCATTTTATGGTAGAGGAGATGGATATAGTGTGTAAAATTAACATAAAAACATTTAATTATATGTTATATACGGATTTTATATTATCTTAATGGTTTAATAATATTTTTAGGAGGTTAAGGAAGAATAAAAAATGCTTGATTTAGAACTATACCCCGTCTACCGAAAACTTCTTAATATTTAGACCAAAAGCTTCCCTAGGATGAATTTATGATCAAACCAAAGCCTCTAAAACATGTAGAGGAATGTAAGTAATAGATTTTATCAGGTATTGGATGAAATAAAATGATATTCAAATGTGTATAGAATATGATATGAGGTTTCCTTTTATATGTAGGGGAGATGAACCACTAGGAAATTTTATTAAAGAATACAAAATGATTAAGTTATTACCCAGAAATATGCTTCCAAAAGGCCATATATTTAATGGTGGTATATGATAAGGTTAAAATATGTCTATAAAATAGGATTTAAACATGTTTAATTTTGTAGTTGTACCGTTATCTTTTGGTTTAACCCATCAGTAACCTCATTTTACGCTTGACCGTGATAATTTTTTTTCACTATAAAAACTATTCATAATGACCAAAAAATAAGTTGACCATATTAAATCATATAAATTATATTTATTAATAATTATTTAATATATTTTATTAAAATAAACTGACATAAGTTGTAGAAAATGAACCCACAAAATGATTCAAAATATGGTTTTTCAGGAAATGTTTTTTTCAAGCATATGATGATCTTATATTAACTCTATGACGAGTAATAATAATTATACGAATTTAAATTCACATAAATATATATATAATTTATAAATTTATTTTAAATTTTTACAAATTATGGATAGTTTTAATTAATAAAAACGGATAATATTTGTTCACTTAAAACATTTTTCAGGAAAGAAAATTTTATGCCAAAATAAAACTTAAACTAAAATATGGTATAAATATAATTAAATTTTATTTAAATAGATTAAAAAATAAAGAATAATAACGTTACAATGAAATAAAATTCAAGTCATATTGGTACTATTAAATTAGATAATTATTTGAAAAAAAATGATAGTTTTAAAAAAATTCATGCTTTTCACTATTCACTAAAAAATCAATCTTTTCTGAAAAATAATTAAATTTCACTGTAAGTTAATTTTGAAATTTTTATTTGAAAAATTAGTTCCATTTTTTACTGTAATATTTCCAAAATTCTAAGAAGATAATTATATTATATTCCAAAAAAATTTAATAAAAACATTTTTGATGAAAAATATATTTTTGAAGCATGTAATGACTACTGAAAATTTAGACGTTATATAACAATATATTCAATTAATCTAATATATTTATACTTAATTTTTAAAAAGTTTTTATTTATATTCATGCCATCTTTTTTAACAGCTAGGTTGTAATAATCATGTATAAATAGTATATCAGGGTTTTTTTAGGCTCGGTGTTTCTTGTCGTAAATACTATCAAACATAATGTTCTTCTTCAATAAAATTTGGGTGTTAAATTCTTGGAACCTTCATT
This sequence comes from Viscum album, assembly GCA_963277665.1. NCBI lineage: Eukaryota > Viridiplantae > Streptophyta > Magnoliopsida > Santalales > Viscaceae > Viscum > Viscum album. The sequence continues at coordinate 1,268,674,880 of OY728120.1, read as the reverse complement.
AAATTTAATTCTATAAATTTAAACATGTTTTTAAAAATAAATTGTTTGACATTTTAAAATACCTTTATTGAAAACACTCATCATAAAATGGATAATAAAACTTCCTCTTAGAAAGAGGGAAAATGAAAATATGAAGGCCACATTGAATAACATAGAACTATGTTTCCCAATATGTGAACTTTAGTCAGAAGTTAGAATGTGGAAATGTATAATAAAAATAATAAGCAAGGAAGAATATAGTGTTCTGAAGAACATGGTCATGAGAATGTTAGTAACCAAAAACTATAAATCAATGAGTGGTGAAAGGATCATAGATTCATTAGAAATGAAGATAATAGGATAATACTTTTGTTTCAAGATATTTTTTCTAGTGTTTGTAAATTTATTTACCATATAGACTAAGAAATAAATAATTTTACTTAATTGATAGGTATAATTTTATCATTTAATCAATTACCACCATAATTTCATCTTTTTTTCCAAGAATTTAGTATTCAAGATGAATTTTTTTATGCCCAAATTACTAAAATTAACTTCTAATGGATAAAATAATCCATAAATGAGTATCAATTTTTTACTCCTACCGTTAAAAATCCCAAATGCTTAGAAAAATAAAAGATAGTACAAAAATTTTATAAGCTAATCTATGAATAAATAATATATTAATATCTAAAATCCAATAGTAAAACCAAAGGTTTAGCATAGATCATTCCTTAGATAAATAACCTTATATCCGAAATATAGAATCCCACATTTTCATTACATAACATTTCATTACATTTTACAAATTGAGGATATTTTAAAGTTTATTGTCTTATAAAAAATGTAAAAAATACATGAAAACATAAAACATTTTTCTATTCCACTTTAAAATATTTTTCAAGTTTCATCATAAATAAATTTTTTCATCTCATAAACTGGGTACATACATCAAAGGAAAGGGTGAGCATAAGGCCTAGTAAGGGACCATAAGGGAAATAGTTTACTTGTGATCTCACGGAATCTCCATAAAAACATAAGTAATCTAATAAAGGAATAAGAAACAGGCATATAATAATAATAACATGAATAGGAACATGGAAAGGTGTCTCCAATATTTAATTAATTCATTCATAAGAATATCACCAAGGTTTATCACTGAGGAGTCATAAAAATTACCAAGGTTATTCACCAAGGTATCAAAAAACATTTCATCTATAGAGATTAAATTCTTTACCCAATGCATTGGATAACTATCAGGTCAAAAACTACATATGTCTTAATTAGTGTGACACACATAGATCACAATAAAACATTTCATAAATAACTCATGGAGAACAAAAGAAATGGGTTACATATCAAAATCAACGTGTTTTAGGAAGTGCATAAAAACAAGTTCCTTTCGTCATTTCAAACCCACTGAAAAAGATGGTGGGTTTAATGTATGTTAATCCTAGAATAAAATATATAATTTTGAAATATATTTTAATAAACCTAGAGAATAAATAGGTTTGGGTATTTGAAAAATAAAATAAAATAATTATTTGTGGAAAAGAGAGAAATTTTGAGAAGTAAAATCAGTAACATAATGGATATAAAACATGATTTTGGAAAACATTAAAATGATACGTGATAGAGGTCTCCCATTAATAAAATACACCTAATACATTAAATTTATATAATAAAATAGATATGAGAACATATAATGGAAATTTTGAAGCCATACCACAGAAAAGGAAACCTGAACAAAAAATATAAGTTGAGATTCACATACCCTGAAGAGTGACTCCTAAAACATGATGATTGGGAGCATGGGTTCTTGAGGACACCGTGAGAGGAATCCTTTGGAGTTAATACTATCATATATTTTTGGACAATGAATTTTTAATGAAAGGAAATGAAGCAATTGGTGGTTATTTATTGATAAAGTGAGGGAGTTTTAAATTAATTTCCTTGGACACCTTAGTAGTGGTATTTACAAAACCATTGGATTTCCAATGGTATTGGAATCCTGGGACACCTATTACATCATTTTAATCTGCAAGAGTCTACCATAATTTTATATTACTCATTACTTCATTGTTACATAGTTATGATATTATTAAAAATACCAAAAAACTCAAACTATATCTTTACTATTCACAAAAAACATAAGTTATCATAAGTCCACCTCAGCCTAATATCGATGTTAAAATTTAAAAAATGAAACTTATTTTATAAATATAATTCACTAAAAATTATAAATTTATATTTTAACTATAAAAATAATTATTTATTAGAAATAATAGCGAACAAAAATGCAGAGAACTATTCTCAACACTTGAAAAAAAAAATTTGTCATTTATAATTCAATAAGAGTGTTTTAATAATAAAATTTCATTATAATAAACATTAATAAAACCGTATTTTAATATAATAATTCATGTCTCTAAGAAAAGTACAATCTTTACCTGAAAAAAATCAATTTATCAAATTCCATATCAATTTTTAACAAAAGTATTCTTAAAACATTAATATTGAAATAACAATTTTATAAAAAGAAGGATTGTATTTTAAGTAACTAGGGCCTTGACACATAAACCATTATAACACCAACATACAACCAAATTATATGGTGAGTGATGGTGATAGACTCTTGGGTCGACTCAGATAACATCTCCAGAGTGGAAATTTCCACTAACTTGAACTTCCCCCATTGGTAATTTCGTTCAAGATTAACGTGTTGATGTTCAGCTTGGTTATTCTGAAGATAAAATCCCAAGGATTCTAACTCCCTCCCAAGTTATTAAAAATGGTCTTCAAATAGCATGAATCTAATGGATGAGGCCATTTACTCATATTTCTGCATTAATTAACCTTTATCATTTCAATTTATAATACTAATTAAGCATTATAATTATTATTAAGAGTACTATTTCAAAGGCCATAATTGACCAATGGTCATATAACGTTCGAAACCCACAATCCACATTTTTATTATAATCACTTTATTATTAAAGGTATATTTTTTTTAGTAGAAAATAATATAACCCCCATTTTGATGAAAAATTATCATTCAAAAAGTTTGGTTCGTTACATTTTTCCCCCAATAAGAAATTTCATCCTCAAAATTTCAACTTGTACCCTTAGAAGAGAAAGGGTTTCGATAATTCTTCCTTATTATTTCCTATGTTTCCCTCGTGTCTTATTCATATTTTTGGTTCCTTCACGACACTTTAATGAGTATTTAGTCTTGTTGTGTGGAACCTTGTCTATGTGGACCAATATCTCCACCGACTACTCAGCATAAGAGAGGCCATGTTCCCGTTATATTACCTCCTGATTTAGTACAAGTGATGGGTCAGGTATGTAATTCCTCATGAGAGATACTTGGAAAACATCCTAAAATACAACTAGATATTGAGAAATATAATTTTGATAGGCCACGTCTCTAATGAAATCAAGGATTTCATAGGGGGAACTTTACATGCTGTTGAGCTTCCCTTTCTTCCCAAACTAGTGACTCTCTTATAAGGTGAAATTTTAAGGAACACTTTGTCACCAACATCTAACTCTAACTCCCTTCAATTTTTGTCATCATAGCACTTCTACCAACCCTGATAAACCTTTATACGTTTTTGGATGAAATGATCCTTCTCTGACATCTCTTACATGAGATCAGACGCAAGAATATTTCTCTCACCAACATCATCCAAACAAGTAAGAGTTCTACATCGCTTTACATATATATCTTCAAAGAGTTCCATTTGACCACTTGATTAGAATATATTGTTGTATGAGAACTCAAATAATGGGAGATGTTGATCCTATCCACCATTAAATTCCATTGAGCATGTTCTCAACATTTAATCAAGTATCTAAATAGTCTTTTCTTAATCGCGGCCTGTTTGGGGATGATAGGTTGTACTGAAATTCATTTGAATTTTAATGTGAACCATGAATCATGATTAGATATTATAGAAACTGGAACTCCATGCAACTTTACCACTTCCTTCATGTATAACTTTGTGAGTTGGTTAAAAGTGAAATCTTCATGAATAGAGAAAAATTGGTAATATTGAGGAGATAGTCCACTATAACCCATATCGCATTGTTCCATTTAGATGTTTTTAGGAGACCAATGACAAAGTCCATAGTGATATTTTCCCACTTCCATGTGGGTATACGTAGTGGTTGTAATACTTCTTTAGTATGTTGTCTCAATTCCTTAACATCTAGACACACTAGGATCCTTGTAGTGTATGTGGAAATCTCCATTTTATTGTTATCACAACAATAATGGTTACAAAGGTTACAATACATTTTAGACCTTCCATGATGTATATATAAAGTATATCTATTAGCATTATCTTTCATCTCCTTATATTTATTTTGAATATTTGGAACATATAGTCTTGTACAAAATTTTAGTTCACATTCATGATCAATATTGAACTTTTAAAACTCCACATTCTTCATAGCCTCTATCTTCTTCTATAAAAAAAGATATTCACTTTGATATTTCTTGATATTTTCTAGTAATGATTACATATAAATCATTTGGTATTGGGTTGATTATGTCTCATCCATTATGATTCCCATGTCCAGTTTTATGAGTTCTTTGATCAAAGGATCTCTTTGAATACTCATCATTGATATCACAATAGGGTCTTTCTTAAATAATACAGTAGAGAATTTGTTTTCTCTTCTAGGATAATAATTAATTGAACAATCAGAGTCTTTAATAAGTTCCAAACATCTCCTTTTTCTCATGTTCAATTAATTTTCTGTGAAAATATACTTTAAAATTTAATAGTCTGTGTATATATCGTATTTCTACCCATAAAGATATTGCATCCATATCTTCAGAGAAAAAAACAATGTATCTTTCTTGATGTCAAGCATACGATAGTTCTGCTCATGAGGCTTCAGATTTGGATATACATAAGCAATCACCATGTCATTTTGTATGATGTTTCTCCTAATCCCTTTCATAGATGTGTCGCTAAAAATAAAAAATACTTCTCTGATATAGAGTATAATTAGAATGGGTTAAGTAAAAAATCTATTCTTGAACTCTTGGAAACTTTTTTCTCACTCCTTTGTCTAGATGAACTTGGCCCATTTTCAAGTTAACTTTGTTAGTGGATTTGAAATACATGAAAAAAATTTCACAAACCACCTATAATATTTAGCTAAACCAAGGAAACTGTGAATCTTAGTTATAATTGTAGGATGAGTCCACTCCTCCATAACCATTGTCTTTATATGATCAAATGATGTTCCTTTTTTAGTTACAATTTTCCCCAAGAAAGAAAATTGTTATAACCAAAATTCACATTTTTTGAACCTTCCAAATAACCTCTCATTCCTCAGAGTATTCAATATAGCCCATATATGATTCTCATGTTCCTCATTAATTTTGGAATATATCTGAATATCATCAATAAAATCTACCACAATGTTATAAATGTAGTCCTTAAAGACTCTATTCATCGAATCTATAAAAATGTAAATATAAGTAATCAATCCAATGGGAATGACAACAAAATAATATTTCCCATATCTTGATTAGAAATTTATTTTGGAATATATTCTTTATTCACCATAAATTAATGATAACCAGTCATTTAACCCCTTGAAAGGAGGATTATCCAAAATAATAAAAATTAAGGCCATCGGGCCATTCCAATTGTAATTAATGATAACCAGACCTAACATCCATCTTGTAGAAGAATTGATCCCCATTAATCTGGTCAATTAAATCATCAATTCTTGGAAGATGGATCTTGTTATTCATTGTGATCCCAATAAGTTATCTATAATCAATGCATAACCACATTTATCCATCCATATTCTTTAGAAAGGTAATAGGTTCTCCCCAAAGAGACACACTAGGATGGATAAACCTCTTCACCATAAGATCTTGTAGTTGTTTCTTTAATTCTTCCAGCTCCACATTTTCCATTATATATAGGGTTTTTTATATCGGCTTGCATATGAGAAAAAGTTAAATGGATAACTCTACCTCTATCTATATTAGAGGCCCTGGTAACTCCTCAAGAAATACATCAATGTATTTATGAATGATGGGGAAATAATCAATTCATATAATTTCATTTCATTATTCATCTTTACAGGTTAACTCCATTAAGATGAATATGGGTGGTGCTTCTAGACAAATATTAGGTTGTGATATCTCTCCTTTGAAAACAACTATAGGTTTTCCCTTCATGACTATTGATATTTATTTTCTTATGCATTTTATCTTAAAATTATACTTTGATATCTAGTCCATCGATATTATACTGTCAAATTCCTACAAGGGAATTGATACTATATTTTTGAGGATATTGTGTTCACTAAAGTGAATACTAGCGTTTCTATAATTATAACATACTTTTATAATACTCATAGTAGTCTTGAATGATAACTGTACTTATAGAATTTTAGGGATAGATTCTATATTATTTGCAAACTAGGAGGAAATGAAGAAATTCATATAACCATAATCAAACAAAGTACTTACTAGCTTTGAGATAGTAATGATATTACCTTCCACCACAAAATTTGGATATTAAAATTAAGATATCTTGATTGAGAAAGAATAACCTTCCTCCCTTGGCCTATACTAATATTTATAGTGATTCCCCTCCACTGACCTTTGATTTGGATAGTGATTGGAAAGGTGGAAAATTTATCCACACTTGAAGAATTGGACTTCAGGTATGCCATGGATCATCATCCCTTTATCATTAATGTTTATAAGTTTTGGATTCACCTCACAAAGATAGTTCTGAGCAATATATCTTTCTCTTCCACTCTTTTAACACTTCCCAGTCCTGAGAAGGTGGTTTCCCCAAATGCTTATTCAAACATTTATTTCATGTGGAAAGTTACACTTATTTTCCCCCCTCTTCCTTGGTTAAATCTCCTCCCCAATTTTGGATCCAAATATCTATTCATTTCATTAAATTTTTTAGACCAAAATATCTCACTGAACTCTAATTCAACTTTCATATCACTCCTCGTGATCTCCTTATAGTTGTAGTTGTCTCAGTTGGAAATATTCATCTGTAGATGAGGTCTTAGTCCACCAAGGAATCTTTCAAACTTCCCATTAGGATACATGAATAATCAAGAGGTTTAAAAGGAAAGTATTTCGAACTTTATCTCATAGCTTCCAATATATTAATTTTTCTTTTGTTTATTCTACAGTAATTTCTTCTCTATTTTTGTATGAATTGAACGAGGGAAAAAAAATTGAAAAATGTTACCCTAAACAAATCCCACTCCATGTATTCAATATCCAGTCATGGATTTGTGTTTTTAACTATTTTCCACCACTGATCGGCTTCTAACTCTAGGCAGTACTGTAACATCCCAAGTAAGTAATTAATAATAGATATTTTTTATCTACATCTATTAATGAATTAGATAGTGTTTTAGAGACTTAAAATGAGAATAAATCCAATCTTAAGCATGGAATACACTAATATTTTTTAAAGATTGTTTTACTGCCTTTTGATGGCAAAACATTATTAAATAAAACTTTTGACAATTTTATAAGCTCTATTTGTCGAAATAAACTTATTCTTTATGATTGGGACATTGAAATTTACTTTGGGTAAATTTTTCGTATTTTTCCGATAAATTTCATTTTTTTAATGAATAGTGAAAAATGTTGTATTTTAATTTGAAACCTCTTTTTAATCTAATTTATTTATATGACTATATTATATTTTCAATTGGTTTAAAAGTTCAATTAGAATATATTTTTACAATTTAATCCAATAGTGGTCATTGGGATTAATTTTACTTTGAAATTGGACTTAAACAAGTGTCAATCTTTTGATACTTATTGTTTCATAAAAACACGCTATTTGCTCTGACAGTGGGAATTAATTATTAAATAAATTAATGTAACTTATATTTTTTGAATTTTGTAAAATAGACATCATTTTTGAATTCGGAATATCAAATATAGCTTAGGGTGAAGTTTTGGTATTTTTTTGAAAAACTTCAATTTTTGATGAATAGTGAAACCACTAAGTGGTACTTAAAAACTGATTTTTTGTTTAAAAGAAATTTTACCACCTTTGTGTTTGGAAATTAAAAAATCATACATACATGGTTGTCATTAATAAGTAAAATGTGGTTCAATGGGATTAAAATAATTTTTTGGTGAATAGTAACTTTTAAGTTTATTAATCGCGATTAGAGGTAATTAGTGTAATTTAAGGTAAGAATAATGTTTTAATAATATGAAATGACCTAGACACATGTCATACCCTTATTTTATGTGTAATGTCCTACCAAGACAATCCATGCGTCAACTTGGGGACCCCATGGATCCAATTTTTAAGGAAAATGACATTAATATCTTTTTATTTAATGTTAAAGTAAAAATGTCACAAACATGAGTTATTTTACTAAAACAATTTTTCCATGGGGTTATACAAGTCATATTTTTACTATAAATAGTAATTGAAAATCTAATAATATTTCCTACATCATAGTATTTGTTTTATAATTTTTAGACATTAAATAAATTAATGTATTTATGACACCATGATGATGCAGTGATTACCTCATTATTTAACGATTTAAATAAAATGAAAATATAATGTAAAATATAAGAACTACACTTTGTAAAAAACCTATTTTATGGGTGTATTTCAAACCCTTATCACCTTATGCTCGAAATTTATAATTTTGGGACCTTTTTTATCCGAAAATCATTTTATAGAAAAGTATCGTTTCTTACCTTTCCAAGAGTGCCCCTCCTCTCCTCTTATAAAAGGCCCCCACCTCTACCACCTTACCCACACTTAAAAAGCCTTTGGCTAGGACAACACCAACCCATTTTGTCTCTCCACATACCTATCTAACTCTTAGAAGCCTCACTTTGGGCATAATTCTTTCCTAGGAAGCCTTTGAGCTCAAATCAAAAATAGTTACCCGATTTAAAGGTAGTGTCTTCTCTTGTGTTCTTATGTTTTATTTTGCTTCTCCAACCCCCTAAACTCTTTTTATTCATTTCTTTTGTAATAACACCAGTATCTTACATGTACTAGGATGTTTTTATAAGAATTATTCGAGCTACACTTACACACACCAACATCTAATGGTTAAAGAACATACTGTTTCTGTGGATGGCGAATTTCTTCCTCACGAAACGATGATTGTTCAATATTCTTTTAACACCTTCAAAGTTGTCCATTAAGATGACACAATATTTATATATGATATATAATATGTTTTTGTTTTACTTAAGATTCTGTATTTTTCATTTATGTCATACCTTTATGGTTTCCATTATGGGTAAACGCGATATTTTCATTTTAGGAAGTGCGAACTACCGCCCCCTCAAAGTGATTTGATTCGTTAATGCCATATGTGGGATGTATAAAGGATGTAATTAATGATTTTATATATGATATTATACTGTAATTATAATATACCTTTAAATCATTATGATTCCATTCCATAAAATACGAAATAGAAATGAAAGTAGCGTTCATGCGTACGTACGGCTTACCGTCTCCATGAACGGTGCATTTCATTTCTTACCTATAAACGTTATGTAATATTATAAATTAATGTATATACTGGATATATATGATATATATGATATCTAAATCATGATTATAACTCTGGATATAAGGGATACATGAACAATGTGTAATTATAAAGAGTTTATTTTTTTGTCTCAAGTACCAATGATCGTTAAAACGACCGTTATTAACTTAAATAATTACATAGTGTTCATGACATGGTAATAAGTGATATAAAAGGAATAATGAACTTGAAAATGGTTCTTAAGAAAGTAGAAATTAACTCAAGTTTATTATTCATGAGGATAAATAACGATGGAGTCAAGTCAGACCCGAGGTATGGGACTTCGTCTCAATCTCCTTTCATTGAGGCATATTTTGTTTTATACACAACTTTCTTTTATACGGTGTATAAACCCCTTTGAATTTTACGTTTATTAAAAAGGAATATTTTTATATGAAGCCTTTACTAAACGACAATAGGGAATGTTTTTTTTGTCGTACGTATGCGGCGACAACGACTTCTCCGCCGCCATGACCATTATTTGAGTTTCAGCGTCCTCTACAAGCCATACCTTTTTTTAAAAGAAAAATAAATACCAATATTTACGTTTCTATTATTTTGGTATTGAAAATGGTTTTGATAACGTTTTTATTATATCAATGTGTTATTGATATCTTGTGATTGAAATGTGGAAATGTTATGTTTTCTTTATGCATGTTTTATGTGATACGATTATGTTATGGTTCTTGGGAATTGTTTATGAAGACGGGTGGTTCCGTGATAAAATAAGGGTGGGTGAGCCCAATATAGCTCTCCAATGCATTGGGTAAGGTGAAGGGGTTAAACGTTGAGGTTTCTCCGAAAAGATTTAGGGAATATACAGTGATGGGTATTCCAAATGTAACCAAGAGGGTTACTCCCTACATAAGAATGTTATGAATGCCTCAAGTTACCTTTATGTCTTATGATTTCTATGATTTATTCATGATTTTATGAGGTATGTTAAAGTGATTATGTTTTATGGGTAAAGTATGATTTCATTCTTATGTATATATGTACTCATGTTTCCTTTCCATATTTTTATATCCCTTTCTGATCTTTTTATGCTCATCCCAAGTTTTTGAAATGTTTTTCACAGGTCAAGGGAAAGGTACATGATATGATGATAGTGTCAAGGAAGTGTCAAGAAAGAATTCATGTTTTATTTTAAATATGTTTCCGTTGATGGGAAAAATTAATACTATCTTTTATGTATCCACTTTGTTTAAATGTGGAATGTAAAGCTTGTTTTATGATCTAATTATCTAAAACTCTAAACCTAAAAATATCCTCAATGTGTAATCTTGTAATAACTCAAGATTAAGTAATGTTTAAGGTTGGGGCCTTGTAGGTACACAACCAGGGTGACTTTATCTTGTTCTGAATAATGGATTATAAAAAAGATATTTTCTATTGAGCTTATCCCCTATTTAGTAATCAATATGTCGGTAAATCCATTGAAATTTAGTGGTCTTTAATGCATGAGAAACTCAATAGAATGTTGTTCCCTTCAAGGGGAATTCATTCTATCTGCTTGAATCAAGTTATTTCCCATAAGTCGAGTCGGTTGATTCATCATTCTCGAGAAGGTTTCCGTTTCGGCTTCCATCGGAAGGTCGTCATCACCTGGGCTGTTTCACTCTCTATTTATGTGGTTTCTCATATTTCCCATCATATTCTAAAAGAATAAATTCTTTTCAATATATTAATTTCATTTAATTATCTTATAATTTTAAAGGATTTTGATTTATTAAAATAACATTCTTAAATATATTATTCTTTAACAAAAGTTACTTTTTCTATAAATCATTCATAATGGTTCCTGAAAAGATTTTTATTAACCAAGCAACCCCAGGAGTGTCAAACCTGGAGTGAAAAAAGGCCCATTTTGGTGCACCAGTTCCTTTTTGAGTCCATCTCAAAGTGGTTATTTTTTGTTTTACCCCTAGATACATTTGTTCTAGATCCACATCCACTTATTCATATCCAAACAGAGATTATTTTATTCAAAAACCACTTATTTGATATATCACCAAAATACCAGGATGTATTTCCTATATTTAAATGTTTCTACAGGGTTCTTCAAAAATTATTCAAATACTAATTTCCCATTATTAACTAAACCATCCTTTGATACCAACTATCACACCCCCCCTTCTTATTACATAACTTTTTATTACATTTTACAAGTAGAGGATTTTTATATGTTTAGTGTCTTGGAAAAAATGTAAATAATAAATGAAAACTTAAAAACAATATTCTATTAAACATGAAAGTATTATTCAAGTTTAATCCTAAGTAAATTTATTTCATCTCATAACCCGAGGACATACATCAAAATAAAGAGTGAGCATAAGGCCCAGTAAGGGAAAATATTGGAAACCGTTTACTAGTGATCTCGAGGAATATCAATAAGAACTTAAGGTATATCATAAAGGAATGATAAAGAGAAATATAATAATAATAACATGAATCGTGACTTTTAAATTTGGATAAAACATTTAATTGAGTTATTCATAAGTATATCACCAAGTTTTATCAATAAGGATTCATAAATATTACCAAGGTTATTCACCAATGTATCAGAAAACATGTCTGGTCTAGAGATTAAATTCTTTAACCAATCCAATAGAGTGCTCTCAGAGTGAAACATTAATATGGATTAATTAGTTTGATCCAAAATAATAATAATAAAACATTTAATAAATAACTTTTATTGAGTAAAATAAATGGGATTCATATCAAAATCATGAGGTTTTAGAAAGTACTTAAAAACAAGATCCTTTTGTCATTTTAATCCCATAGATAAGGAATTCAGGTTTAATATATGTTAATAACAAAATAGAATAGATAATTTATAAATATATATGAACACACCTCTATAATAATTTGGTTTGTCTATTCAAAAAATAAAATAAAATAATTTTTAAAAAAAATGAAAAAATTAGGGAAGTAAAATCTACAGTGTAATAGGTATAAAACATGGTTTTAGAAAAAATTAAAAAGAGAGGTAACTTGGGTATTACATTCATAAAATACTCTAAATATATTAAAACGGTAGAATAAAATTCAAAATATAACTTATTATGTAAAATTTATGGACATATCACATAAAATGGAAACCTAAACAGAAAAGAGAAGTTCAGATTTCCTTACCTTGAATAGTGGCTCCTAAAACATAATGATCGGGACCTTGGGGGAATGAGGAAACCTTTGGAGGACTCTTTTGGAGGTTTTACTATCATATATTAATGGATAATTAATTGTTAATTAATTTAAATGAAAAAAATGGGTATTTTTATAAACATTGAGGGAGTTTTTTTCTTAATTTCTTTAGACACCTCATTAGTGGTATTTGTAAAACCATGGGCTTGCCATGGTATTTTCCCATGTTACTGGAAAATTGTGACACTTAATACATTAATTTAATCCAAAATATTCTACAAGAATTTTTTATTACTCATTACTTATTTATGAAATATTTATGACAGCATTAAACATACCGAAAAACTAAAACTGTATTTTTACTATTCATGAAAAACTAAATTATTTTATAAAATTATCATAAATTCATCTGAACATAATATCTATATTCTGATTTCATAAATGAAATTTATGTTATCATAATAGTTCTCTAAATATTATAAATTTTACTTTTTGCATCAAAATATTTATTTAATAATAATTATAGCGTACAGAAAATGCATAAAAAATGCATAGTTAAATTTTTTATACTTAAAAAAATAAAATTATTTTGTAATTTTTAATTAAATAAGAGTGTTTTGATAATAATATTTCATTATAATAAACATTAGTAAATCCTTAGTTTAATATAATAATTTATAACTCTCTAAAATGTAGAAATTTTACCTAAAAATCAATTTATCAAATTCTATCTCAATTTTTAGGCAAAATTATTCTTAAAATAGAAATAAAGGAATAAAAATGTTATTAATAAAAAGGGATTACATTTTAAGTAACTAGGTAATTGACACATAACCTCTTATAACACTTGCATATGACATATGGGTAAGGTGTGTGATGGTGATAGACTGTTGGAGTGGTTCAGATAACATCGCTCTAGTGGTAATTTATACTAACTTGAACTTCTTTCATATTCAATTTCATTCAAACATAAAATGTTGAAGTTTGGCTTGGTATTAGTCCTAATATAATCTCAAAGACTCTACCTCACTCCCAAGTTCTATGAAATGGGCCCCGTATTGCAGAACTCTACTGGATGAGGCCATCAACTCTTCTTTCGGTATTAATTAACCATTATCATTTCAATTTATAATACTATTTATAACGTTACAATTAATATTAATATTATTTTTTACAATGGTCATTTTTAAAAACGGTCATAATTGACCTATAGTCCTAATTGAACAATGGTCATAATTAACCAAAGGTCATAATTGACCAATGGTCATAATTGACCAACAGTAATAATTGAAAAATTATTATATAAAAGTCAAAACCCAAAGGTCACATTTCAATTAAAACCACTTTAATGTTAAAGATGTATAGTTTTGATGAGTACAAAACAACATAACACATATTTTTTAGAAACAATTATCATTCAAAAATTCAGTTCGTTACACCAAATAACCTCAACATGAAAGAAGTTTTTATCCTAAAAGATATATCAAAACCATAATCCTATATCTATAAATATGTGATATCATTATTCCCAAATAATCCATTATGTTATACATAACAAAAATATATACCTAAAACCAATAAAATTTATCCCAAAATATCATTAATCACCTCAAAATCATAAAAAAATAAAAAAAAATTATCATATAATATGATTCCAAAAATAAACATTATATTTATCTATTAAGGGACTTTCTTCACATATTTTATATCTGTGAGATAAATTTCATATTCACCACTGATATCTTTTTCATGATTTATATACTAAACCTTTTTCATTTAATATCATAATTCACTCATATATATTGGTATTCTATTTTTACGTCTCTAATTAGCAACACCTCATTTGCTGACGTATTCTAGAAAAGTCGGTAAATAAACGTCACTAAATTAGTATCGTTTTAAAATATCTCTATAATTACAATGGTAAATAAACATCAAAACTTTTTTTTAAATGAATGAATATATATATATATATATATATGAAATGTGTATTTTTTTCTATCCTCTATTTTAAATCCCCTCTTCCTGCTCAACCCTCCAATTCCTTAACTTTGGTCGAGTTGTCTTCCACATACCCCACTCGCCTCCACCCTCGAGTTGCTCACTCACCCAGACCCGTAGAGCACTCACATCACCTGACCCCTCTAACCCCTCCAGTACCCTCCCTCACCGAGTCTCATACATTATACATTAAAACAACCCACATCTGGAAAAATAGACTCCCCAAAGAATCGAACAGCTGACATGTCGCCGGTTAAGCAAACATTCTACCGACTAATACATTTGACATATTAATAAAAAAAATTATTTTGTTATATATATATATATATATACATATATTAATATAAATATATTAATATTTTTATATTTATATATGTTTATAATATATCTATATGTCTATATTACATATATATGTTTGTATTTTATATATAATATATGTATATATAATTAGCTACTTTTGAAAATGATGGTACAAATACCAATAAAATAGTCACATTTTCTTAAAAAAATGACTAAATTTAAAATATTTAATTATAATATGTTATATATATATATATACATTTTAGTATTAAAAAATTAATATTATATATATTATATATTAATACACATATATTAATATATGTTTTTATTTTTTATTTTTTAGTTTATATTATATTTAAATATATGTTTATATTTTATATTATATATATTACATCAGTGTGGGGAGAGGGATAAACAACCAATATCTACTCTAAATGTGCAAGGGGATGATTGAAACCGAGACCTCCCAAATACCACCACAAAGACACAACCACAAGGATGTGCCTCGTGGGGCAATTTTATATTATATTATATATATGTTTATAATCTATAATAATTTGTGTGTGTGCTTATGTTTTATGTAATATATATTTGTTTATATTTTATGTTTATAAATATTTTATATATGAATTTATTTTATTTTTATTTATATATTTATATTATAGTTTATATATATATATATATGTTTATATTATATATATATATATATGTGTGTGTGTGTGTGTTATATTATATATATGTGTGTGTGTGTGTGTGTTTATGTGCATGTTTGTTTTTTTATATTATATATATATATTATAAGTTCATATTAATATATATATTTATATGTATATATGTTTATGTGTGTGTGTGTTTTTTTATATTATATATATATATTATAAGTTTATATTAATATATATATTTATATGTATATATGTATATTTTTTTTTGTGTCTGTGTTTGTAAATATATACATCAATGTATCCATATATATAATTATAATTTTATATCCATATATATATATAATTATCCATCTGTTAAAACACTAGTAAAAATTTCACTAAAATAACCACATTTTTTAAAAAACATTACTAAATTTAAGATATATGTGTTTTTATATATAAATATATGTATATATATATGTGTGTGTATATATATGTGTGTGTGTGTGTGTGTGTATATATACATGTTTCCGTGTTTATATATATATATATATAATGTCACTAATTTAGTGACCTTTTTAAGGAAATGTTTCTAACTTAGAGATGTTTTTTAAGAAACGTCTCTAATTTAGCGATGTTTTTCACAAAACATCTCTAAAATAACTATGTTTTTTCAAGAAATGTCAGTAAAATAACAATGTTTTTTAGGATAAATCATAATTTAGCAATGTTTTTAGAAAATTTCACTATATTTGGGTTGTTTTCTAGAATTGTCTCTAATTTAGTGACCATTACTGAAATGCTTCGCTAAATTAAAAAATTAGCGTCCTTTTTAAAAACCATCACAAAAACATCATTAAATTATATTTTTTTATAGTTTTTTATTCCTTGAAATCATTCTCATGTAATAAATTAATTCACTGGCTCCGGTCTTCTGGGGTCAGTGCATTAAAATATTTTTTTTCCTACCTCAATGGTTGTGCCATGAACCTCTTTGGCAAGGCTCAGACCTTCAAACCTTGGCCGGCATCACTATAGTGATTGGAAGAAGATGCATCATGTAAAGAGAATAGAGGGGGGCTCATGGACATTGGAAGTGGTGATGAATGGTTCTTGGTAGTGTGGAATAAGGGTCTTAAGGATAGTGAATGGTGAAAAGGTCGGTTGTAGTGGTGGCTAGTGGCAATAAGGCCTTACCTAGTAGTGGAAAATAGTGAAGGTGGAGGATCTGATCCTGAGATAGCTAGTGGCATTGGGGTGTGGTGGCCCTTATTGTTATCATGACATGAGTTTTAATAAAGGGGGACTAAGGTCCCCCCCAATCGTTTAATACCCAAGAATCAGATAGAACCCCACAATCATGTGGAATGTAGGGAGTGAACAAGTCCTTTCCACCCCTCATGGACTTGGTGGAACTCGACATATTTTTATAAGGCCTAGATGCTAGCCTGTAAGTAAGGATGCACTAGGTCAAGTCATCCCAACACATTCTAATTGGGTGCATGCTTGTTTACCCAGGCATACATGGGGTGTGTTTTACACAACAAGGTTTTTAAAGACATTAACCCCAGTAGCCCAAAGTCAGCGGTTACATTATTACATAGATTTATGATACAATTGATCACACTCCAAAGGGAAAAATATATTTATAGTCTTGGTAAACTATATATACTTGAATCTCACAATACAATTGAAAACAAAAATATACAACATAGTGAAAGTAAATATTTATTCATCCATAAATTTATTTAAAGATTCCTTATTCATATCTTGTCGAGAGGGAAGAAAATAATGAGTGAACTCAAATGATTTGTAATAGTTAGGTACCTTGTAATATTTCATTAGTAAATAAGGCATAATCAGTATAGAAAAATAAATAACTGAAAACACATTCCATTTAATTAATAACATGGGAATGAGGAATGGTTTTGTAGTAATAAATGTTGATCAAATAATTCTATATAACTAATCACATGATCTTAATACTTATACATGGATACCATAACTATTAATATTATAAAATAAAAATAAATAAATAATATCATAATGATGGAATGCATAATTCTAGACAACACAAAAAAACCATCAAGGATTCATGCCAAGACATATTGCCTAAATGGGTTATGACTTGGCCAAAACCCCAAACTATTTTGTCTCATGAAACCTACCAATGCATCGAGGGGATATAGTGTTCCTTTCCCATAACTTACTCTGTATAATTTATTCTTCTTATGAAATTATTGAAAAACAAATAAATACGTAATCAACATAAACATTAATATAGCATGTGAAATGTTAATATTTCCCACAATCTCACCGATCATAAAACATTCCGATAAATAATAAAGATAGAATCATTAAAACACATCCCCAATGAAAAATAAGTAAAAAAGAGTTATTATCATTTATGAATAGAAATACCAAAAAAATATATTTAAAAATATTCTTAAAGAAAATAAAATTTTTACTTTTGAAAATCACTTTTTGAAGAATAAATATTTCCAAATTATTAGGAAAAATATTTTATTTGAAAATAAACATGGAATATTATAAATAATGATTTAAAATAGTTAGTGTTCATGATGGTGTGAAATTCTGTTCATGTTGTATAATTTAAAAACACATTACTTTCACTCTTTTCTAAGAAAAATCAAAATGTATGTTGTTTGGAAAATGACATGAAGATTCCTTTTAAAATAATTTTTTTTAAAATGTGTAAAAAATATTTAAAAAATATTTGGGGAATATTAAAAATATTATATAAAAAAGTTAATGAAAATATGGACATTGAATAAAAAGGTAATTGATCGAGTAGAAAAACAAAGTTGATTTTCCTTAAAAACATTTTTTTTGTCTCCTGGGTAATTAAAATAAAGAAATAAAAGTAAAAAATATAATTTTAAAAAATAAATAGATGATAATAAATTATATTTTTTATGATAAAAAGAACGTATAAATCTCTTAGAATATAATTAAATATAAACAATCCCAAAAAATGATGAGATTGTAAAATAAATCATTACCATCTTAGTAACTATCAAATCATAACCCATGTGAAATAAATAACTTTAAAATAAATATTAAATAACATTAATGTAAATATATTCATGATATATAATTTAAGATGGGAACTATATATTCCTCATAGTAATAAATAGGTGTATATTACCAAATATGTCTCAATGGAGTGAAAATTGACATGAAATATCATACAAAGATCGTACTGTTGAAGTGACAATTAATAAATTAATTGTTGATGTGTAACCAATATAAAAACATCTATATTATTTTTAAATAATACATAAAATAGTCAAGTTTTATGATACATAAAATCATATAATATCTAGGAAAATTAAGAAGTAATATAACCCAATGAAAACAAATTGAGTTACGGAACCACTTACCATATGGTAATATTTAAGTGACAAAACATTGGTTGAAATAATATAAATTTAAGCTTAAAATACCATGAATTATGAAGGATTCACAATATGAAATTTAAAATGGATGTGTATGCACCATATAACAGAATTTAGGTGCATAACATTAAAATATTCCTCAATGAAAGAAAAATTAAGACTACATCTATTAACATAGGTCTGACTCATCATATATGTTATTTATCTTTATGAATAATAAAAATATATTATTTATTTAATTTTTTAATAACATTTTTCATTTTTTTATTATTTTTATTTGATTTTTTATTATGTAATATTTAATTACTTATGCAAAAAAATTCATATTAGATGTTTTGATGATATTCTGTCCCTGTCTCAAAAATGACGTCAGTAGTTTGACTATGGAAAATGATTTCATTTTTTCATAAACTAAAAAATAACCATAATGATATAATTATAATTTTTATACATAAATTGTACTTTTAACACCAACCATGAAATATATTTCTCAAAAATGAACTATGTTACAATCATAGAG
Source organism: Viscum album (assembly GCA_963277665.1). Lineage (NCBI taxonomy): Eukaryota > Viridiplantae > Streptophyta > Magnoliopsida > Santalales > Viscaceae > Viscum > Viscum album. Next base: position 1,268,655,276 of record OY728120.1, on the reverse strand, counting down.
AAAATAAGTCCAACATATTCATGAGTAACGTTTCCATTTTTCAATGATCATTGTATAAATAAGGTAAGTAATATTTAATATTTATATAATTATAATTATATCATAAATAAAATTTTTTTAATATACTTATATATATCATCTAGTTTATGTATTAGTGAAGAATGAATCGCATTGCTTCGTGAAGGTGGTCATCCACACATACGTACGAACAACAATATCATTTTTCATTGAATAGAATGGTAAGAAATTAAATTGTATATTATATTTTAAAATGAAAAATATTTAATTTATATTATATAAAAACATTAAATCCATCATTAAAACCATCCTTAATATGATGTTACGGAAAATGAATTATATAGGTTTGTGAGGGGGTAATCCGTCGCACACTTGAATGACATTTCATTTCCCATTTTATGGAAGGGGAGATGGATATAGTGTGTAAAATTAACATAAAAACATTTAATTATATGTTATATGCTGATTTTATATTATCTTAATGGTTTAATAATATTTTTAGGAGGTTAAGGATGAATAAAAAAATGCTTGATTTAGAACTTTACCCCTTCTACGGACAACTTCTTAGGATTTAGATCAAAAGCTTCCCTAGGATGAATTTATGATCAAACCAAAGCCTCTAAAACATGTAGAGGAATGTAAGTAATATATTTTATCAGGTATTGGATGAAATAAAATGATATTCAAATGTGTATAGAATATGATATGAGGTTTCCTTTTATATGTAGGGGAGATGACCCACTAGGAAATTTCATTAAAGAATACAAAATGATTAAGTTATTACCCAGAAGTATGCTTTCCAAAAGGCCATATATTTAATGGTGGTATATGATAAGGTTAAAATATGTCTATAAAATAGGATTTAAACAAGCTTAATTTTGTAGTTGTACCGTTATCTTTTGGTTTAACCCATCAGTAACCTCGTTTTAACCTTGACTGTGATAATATTTTTTCACTATAAAACTGTTCATGATGACCAAAAAATAAGTTGACCATATTAAATCATATAAATTATATTTATTAATAATATTTAATATATTTTATTAAAATAAACTCACATAAGTTGTAGAAAATGATCCCACAAAATGATTCAAAATATGGTTTTTCATGAAATGTTTTTTTCAAGCATATGATGATCTTATATTAACTCTATGACCAGTAATAATAATTATATGAATTTAAATTCACATAAATAGATATATAATTTATAAATTTATTTTAAATTTTTACAAATTATGGATAGTTTTAATTAATACAAACGGATAATATTTTTTCACTTAAAACATTTTTCAGGGGAAAAAATTTCTGCCAAAATACAACATACACTAAAATATGGTATAAATATGATTAAATTTTATTTAAATAGATTAAAAAAATAAAGAATAATAACGTTACAATGAAATAAAATTCAAATCATATTGGTACTATTAAATTAGATAATTATTTGAAAAAAATGATAGTTTTAAAAAAATTCATGCTTTTCACTATCCACTAAAAACTCAATCTTTTCTGAAAAATAATTAAATTTCACTGTAAGTTAATTTTGAAATTTTTATTTGAAAAATTAGTTCCATTTTTTACTGTAATATTTCCAAAATTCTAAGAAGATAATTATATTATATTCCCAAAAAATTTAATAAAAACATTTTTGATGAAAAATATATTTCTGAAGCATGTAATGACTACTGAAAATTTAGACGTTATATAAAAATATATTCAATTAATCTAATATATTTATACATAATTTTTAAAAAGTTTTTATTTATATTCATTCCATTTTTTTTAATAGCTAGGTTGTAATAATCTTGCATAAATAGTATATCAGGGTTGTTTTAGGCTCGGTGTTTCATGTCGTATATACTATCAAACATAATGTTCTTCTTCAATAAAATTTTGGTGTTAAATTCTTGGAACCTTCATTAAATTTAATTCTATAAATTTAAACATGTTTTTAAAAATAAAGTGTTTGACATTTTAAAATACCTTTATTGAAAACCCTCATCATAAAATGGATAATAAAACTTCCTCTTATAAAGGGGGAAAATGAAAATATGAAGGCCACCTTGAATAACATAGAACTATGTTTCCCAATATGTGAAATTTAGTCAGAAGTTAGAATGTGGAAATGTATAATAAAAATAATAACCAAGGAAGAATATAGTGTTCTGAAGAACATGGTCATGAGAATGTTAGTAACCAAAAACTATAAATCAATGAGTAGTGAAAAGATCATAGATTCCTTAGAAATGAAGATAATAGGATAATACTTTTGTTTCAAGATATTTTTTCTAGTGTTTGTAAATTCATTTACCATATAGACTAAGAAATAAATAATTTTACTTAATTGATAGGTATAATTTTATCATTTAATCAATTACTACCATAATTTCATCTTTTTCTCCAAGAATTGAGTATTGAAGATGAATTTTTTTATGCCCAAAGTACTAAAATCAACTTCTAATGGATGAAATAATCCATAAATGAGTAGGAATTCATTACTCCTACCCTTAAAAAACCGAAATGGTTAGGAAAATAGAAGATAATACCAAAAATTATAAGCTAATATATGAATAAATAATACATTAATATCTAAATTAAAATAGTAAAACCAAATTTTTATCATAGATCATTCCTTAGATAAATAAACTTATATCCGAAATATAGAATCCCACATTTTTATTACATAACATTTCATTACATTTTACAAATTAAGGATATTTTAAATTTTATTTTCTTAGAAAAAAGGTAAAAAATACATGAAAACATAAACATTTTTCTATTCCACTTTAAAATATTTTTCAAGGTTCATCCTAAATAAATTTATTTCATCTCATAAACTGGTTACATGCATCAAAGGAAAGGGTGAGTATAAGGCTCAGTAAGGGACCATAAGGGAAATAGTTTACTTGTGATCTCACGGAATCTCAATAAGAATATAAGAAATCCAATAAAGGAATGAGAAATAGGCATATAATAATAATAAGAACATGAATAGGAACTTGGAAAGGTGTCTCCAATATTTAATTAATTCATTCATAAGAATATCACCAAGGATTATCACTGAGGTGTCATAAAAATTACCAAGGTTATTCACCAAGGTATCATAAAACATTTCATCTATAGAGATTAAATTCTTTACCCAATTCAATGGAGAACTATCAGGTCAAACACTACATATGTCTTAATTAGGTTTATACACATAGATCACAATAAAACATTTCATAAATAACTCATGGAGAACAAAATAAATGGGTTACATATCAAAATCATCGTGTTTTAGGAAGTGCATAAAAACAAGATCCTTTTGTCATTTCAAAACCCCTGAGAAAGATGGTGGGTTTAATGTATGTTAACCCTAGAATAAAATAGATAATTTTGAAATATATTTTAATACACCTAGAGAATAAATAGGTTTGGGTATTTAAAAAATAAAATAAAATAATTTTTTGTGGAAAAGAGAGAAATTTTGAGAAGTAAAATCAGTAACATAATGGATATAAAACATGATTTTGGGAAACATTAAAATGATACGTGATAGAGGTATCCCATTAAAAAAATACACTTAATACATTAAATTTAAATAATAAAATAGATATGAGAACATATAATGGAAATTTTAAAGCCATACCACATAAAAAGGAAACCTGAACAAAAAATATAAGTTGAGATTCGCATACCATGAAGAGTGACTCCTAAAACTCGATGATTGGGAGCATGGGTTCTTGAGGACACCTTGAGAGGAATCCTTTGGAGTTAATTCTACAATATATTTTTGGATAATATTTTTTTAATGAAAGTAAATGAAGCAATTGGTGGTTATTTATTGATAAAGTGAGGGAGTTTTATATTAATTTCCTTGGACACCTTAGTAGTGGTGTTTACAAAACCATTGGATTTCTAATGGTATTGGAATCCAAGGACACCTATTACATTATTTTAGTCCGCAAGAGTCTACCATCATTTTATATTACTCATTACGTCATTATTACATAGTTATGATATTATTAAAAATACCAAAAAACTCAAACTATATCTTTACTATTCACAAAAAACATAAGTTATCATAAGTCCACCCCAGCCTAATATTGATGTTAAAATTTAAAAAATGAAATTTATTTTATAATTATAATTCTCTAAAAATTATAAATTTATATTTTAACTATAAAAATAATTATTTTTTAGAAATAACAGCGGACAAAAATGCAGAGAAATATTTTCAACACTTGAAAAAAAAATTATTTTGTCATTTATAATTCAATAAGAGTGTTTTAATAATACCATTTCATTATAATAAACATTAAAAACCTTAGTTTAATATAATAATTCATGTCTCTCTGAAAAGTACAATATTTACCTAAAAAAATCAATTTATCAAATTCCATATCAATTTTTAACAAAAGTATTCTTAAAACGTTAATGATGAAATAACAATTTTATAAAAAGAAGGATTATATTTTAAGTAACTAGGGCCTTGACACATAACCCCTTATAACACCAACATACAACCTAATTATATGGTGAGTGATGGTGAGAGACTCTTGGGTCGACTCAGATAACATCTCCATAGTGGAAATTTCCACTAACTTGAACAGCCCCCATTGGTAATTTCGTTCAGGATTAACGTGTTGATGTTCAGCTTGGTCATTCTAAAGATAAAATCCCAAAGATGCTAACTCCCTCCCAAGTTCTTAAAAATGGTCTTCATATAGCATGAATCTAATGGATGAGGCCATTTACTCCAATTTCTGCATTAATTAACCTTTATCATTTCTATTTATAATACTAATTAAGCATTAAAATTATTATTAAGAGTACTATTTCAAAGGTCATAATTGACCAATGGTCATATAACGTTCGAAACCCACAATAGACATTTTTATTATACTCACTTAATTATTAAAGTTATATATTTTTGTTTAGAAGAAAATAATATAACCCCCATTTTGATGAAAATTTATCATTTAAAAATTTTGGTTCGTTACATTAATCCCCCCTTAAGAAATTTCATCCACAAAATTTCAACTTGTACCCTTAGAAGAGAAAGGGTTTGGATAATTCTTCCTTATTGTTTCCTATGTTTCCCATGTTTCTTATTCGTATTTGTGGTTCCTTAACAACACTTTAATGATTATTTAGTCTTGTTGTGTGGAACCTTGTCTCTATGGTCCAATATCTTCACCGACTACTCAGCATAAGAGAGGCTATGTTCCAGTTATACTACCTCCTGATTTAGTACAAGTGATGGGTCAGGTTTGTAATTCCTCAAGAGAGATACTTGGAAAACATCCTAAAATACAACTAGATATTGAGGAAGAGAGTTTTCATAGGCCACATATCTAATGAAATCAATGATTTCATAGGGGGAACTTTGCCTACGGTTGAGCTTCCCTTTCTTCCCAAACTAGTGACTCTTTTATAAGGTGAAATTTTTAGGAACACTTTTTCACCAACATCTAACTCTTACTCCCTTCGACTGTTGTCATCATAGCACTTCTACCAACACTGATAAACCTTTATATGTTTTGGGATGAAATTATCCTTCTCTGAAATCTCTTACATGAGATCAGGCGCAAGAATATTTCTCTCACCAATGTCATCCAAACAAGTAAGAGTTCTACATCTCTTTACATATATAACTTCAAAGAGTTCCATTTGACTAGTTGATTGGAATCTATTGTTGTATGATAACTCAACTAATGGGAGATATTGATCCTATCCACCATTAAATTCCATTGAGCATGTTCTCAACATTTAATCAAGTGTCTAAATAGTCCTTTCTTAATTGCCCCCTGTTTGGGGATGATAGGTTGTACTGAAATTCATTTGAATTTTAATGTGAACCATGAATCATGATTAGATATTATAGAAAGTGGAACTCCATGAAACTTTACAACTTCCTTCATGTATAACTTTGTGAGTTGGTCAAAAGTGAAATCTTCATGAATAGAGAAAAGCGGGCAATATTGGGGAGATAGTCCACTATAACCCATATCGCATTGTTCCATTTAGATGTTTTCAGGAGACCGATGACAAAGTCCATAGTGATATTTTCCCACTTCCATGTGGGTATATGTAGTGGTTGTAATACTTCTTTAATATGTTGTCTAAATTCCTTAACATGTAGACACACCAGGCTCCTTGTAGTGTATGTGGAAATCTCCATTTTCTTGTTATCACAAAAATAATGGATACAAAGGTAACAATACATTTTAGACCTTCCATGATATATATATATAAAGTATATCTATTAGCATTATCTTTCATCTCCTTATATATATTTTGAATATTTGGAATATATAGTCTTGTACAAAATTTTAGTACACATTCATGATCAATATTGAACTTTTAAAACTTTAAAATCTTCATAGCCTCTATCTTCTTCTATAAAAAAAGATATTCACTTTGATATTTCTTGATATTCTATAGTAATGATTACATATAAATCTTTTGGGATAGGGTTGATTATGTCTCATCCATTTTGATTCCCATGTCTAGTTTTACTAGTTCTTTGATCAAAGGATCTCTTGGAATACTCACCATTGCCATCACAATAGAGTCTTTCCTAAATAATACATTAGAGAATTTGTTTTCTCTTCTAGGATAATAATTAATTGAACAATAAGAGTCTTTAATAAGTTCCAAACATCTCCTTTTTCTCATGTTTAATTAATTTTCTGTGAAAATATAATTTAAAATTTAATATTCTGTGTATATATCGTATTTCTACCCATAAAGATAGTGCATCCATATCTTCTGAGAAAAAAACAAAGTATCTTTCTTGATGTCAAGCATACGATAGTTCTTCTCATGAGGCTTCAGATTTGGATATACATAAGCAATCACCTTGTCATTTTGTATGATGCTTCTCCTAATCCCTTTCATAGATGTGTCTCTAAAAATAAACAATACTTCTCTGATATAGAGTATAATTATAATGGGTTAAGTAAAAAATCTATTCTTCAACTCTTGAAAATTTTCTTCTCACTCCTTTGTCTAGATGAACCTGACCCATTTTCAAGTTAACTTTGTTAGTGGATTTGAAATACATGAAAAGTTTTTCACAAACCACCTATAATATCTAGCTAAACCAAGGAAACTGTGAATATTAGTTATAATTGTAAGATGAGTCCAGTCCTCCACAACCATTGTCTTTATATGATCAAATGATATTCCTTTTTTAGTTACAATGTTCCCCAAGAAAGAAAATTTTTATAACCAAAATTCACATTTTTTGAACTTTCCAAATAACCTCTCATTCCTCAGAGTATTCAATATAGCCCATATATGATTCTCATGTTCCTAATTAATTTTGGAATATATCTGAATATCATAAATAAAAACTACCATAATGTTATAAATGTAGTCCTTAAAGACTCTATACATCGAATCTATAAAAATTTAAATATAATTAATCAATCCAAAGGGCATAACAACAAAATAAAATTTCCCATATATTCATTAGAAATTTATTTTGGAATATATTATTTCTTCACTATAAATTAATGATAACCAGTCCTTTAACCCCTTGAAAGGTGGATTATCCAAAATAATAAAAAATTAAGTCCTTCGGGCCATTCCAACTGTAATTAATGATAACCAGACCTAACATCCATCTTGGAGAAGAATTGAGCCCCATTAATCTGGTCAAATAAATCATCAATTCTTGGAATATGGATCTTGTTATTCATTGTGATCCCAATAAGTTATCTATAATCAATGCATAACCACATTTATCCATCCATATTATTTACAAAGGTAATAGGTTCTCCCAAAAGAGACACACTTTGATGGATAAACCTCTTCACCAAAAGATCTTGTAGTTGTTTCTTTAATTCTTCCAGCTTCACATTTTCCATTATATATAGGGTTTTTTATATCGGCTTGCATCTGAGCATAAGTTCAATGGATAACTCTACCTCTCTCTATATTAGAGGCCCTGGTAACTCCTCAGGAAATACATCAATGTATTCCGGAATGATGGGGAAATAATCAACTCATATAATTTCATTTCATTATTCATCTTTACTGATCAACTCAATTAAGATGAATATGGGTGGTGCTTCTAGACAAATATTAGGTTATGATATCTCTCCTTTGAAAACAAATATAGGTTTTCCCTTCATGACTATTGATATTTATTTTCTTATGAATTTGATCTTAACATTATACTTCGATATCCAGTCCATCGATATTATAATGTCAAATTCCTACAAGGGAATGGATACTGGATTTTTGAGGATATTGTGCTCACTAAAGTGAATAATAGAATTTCTATAAACAGACCATACTTGTATAATACTCCTAGTAGTCTTGAATGATAACTCTACTTATAGATGTTTAGGGATAGATTCTATATTATTTGCAGACTAGGAGGAAATGAAGTAATGCATATAACCATAATCAAACAAAGTACATGCTAGCTTTGAGATAATAATGATAGTACCTTCCACCACATAATTTTGATATTAAAATTAAGATATCTTGATTGAGAAAGAATAACTTTCCTCCCTTGTCCTATACTAATATTTATGGTGATTCCCCTCCACTGACCTTTTATTTGGATAGTTATTGGAAAGGTGGGAATTTTGTCCACACTTGAATAATTGGACTTCAGGTATGCCCTGGACCATCATCCCTTTATCATTAATGTTTATATGTTTTGGATTCACCACACAAAGATAGTTCTGAGCAATATATCTTTCCCTTACACGCTTTTAACACTTCCTAGTCCTGAGAAGGTGGTTTCCCCAAATGCTTATTCCAACATTTATTTCATGTGGAAATTTACACTTGCTTTCCCCCCCTCTTCTTTGGTCAAATCTCCTCCCCAATTTTGGATCCAAATATCTATTCATTTCATTCAATTTTTGAGACCAAAATATCTCACCGAACTCTAACTCAACTTTCATAGCACTCCTCGTGATCTCCTCATAGTTGTAGTTGTCTCAGTTGGAAAGATTCATCTGTAGATTAGGTCTTAGTCCACCAACGAATCTATCAAACTTCCCATTAGGATACATGAATAATCAAGAGGTTTAAAAGGAAAGTCTTTTGAAGTTTATCTCATAGATTCCAACATATTAATTTTTCTTCTATTTATTCTACAGGAATTTCTTCTCTATTTTTGTATGAATTGAACGAGGGAAACATTTTTTTTGAAAAAGGTTACCCTAAACAAATCCCACTCAATATATTCAATATCCACTCATGGATTTCTGTTTTTAACTATTTTCCACCACTGATCGGCTTCTAACTCTAAGAGGTACTGTAACATCCCAAGTAAGTAAATAATAATAGATATTTTTTATCTATGTCTATTAATGAATTAGATAGTGTTTTAGAGGCTTAAAATGAGAATAAATCCAATCTTAAGCATGGAATATACTAATATTTTTAAAGGATTGTTTTACTGCCTTTTGATGGAAAACCATTTTTAAATCAAACTTTTGACAATTTTATAAGCTATATTTGTCTAAATAAACTTATTCTTTATTATTGGGACATTGAAATTTACTTTGGGTAAATTTTTGGTTTTTTTCCGATAAAGTTCATTTTTTAATGAATAATGAAAAATGTTGTATTTTAATTCAAAACCTCTTTTTAATCTAATTTATTTATATGATTATATTATATTTTCAATTGGTTTCAAAGTTCAATTAGAATAAATTTTTACCATTTAATCCAATATTGGTTGTTGGAATTAATTTCACTTTAAAATTGGACTTAAACAAGTGTCAATCTTTTGATACTTATTGTTTCATAAAAACACGTTATTAGCTCTGACAGCGGGAATTAATTATTAAATTAATTAATGTAACTTATATGTTTTGAATTTCTTAAAATAGGAATAATTTTTTAATTTTGAATATCAAATATAGCTTAGGGTGAAGTTTTGGTATTTTTCTGAGAAACATCAATTTTTGATGAATAGTGAAACCACTAAGTGGTACTTAAAAACTGATTTTTCGTTTAAATGAAATTTTACTACCTATGTGTTTTGAATTTCAAAAATATGAAATACGTAGTTGTCATTAAGAAGTAAAATGTGGTTCAATGGGATTAAAATAATTTTGGGTAATAGTAACTTTTAAGTTTATTAATCGCGATTAGAGGTAATTAGTGTAATTTAAGGTAAGAATATTGTTTTAATAATATGAAATGACCTAGAAACATGTCCTAACCTTATTGGATGTGTCAAGGCCTACCAAGAAAATCCATGGGTCAACTTGGGGACCCCCTGGAGTCACTTTGGAAGGAAAATGACATTAATATCTTTTTATTTAATGTTAAAGTAAAAAATGTCACAAACATGAGTTATTTTACTAAAACAATTTTTACATGGGGTTATACAAGTCAGATTTTTGACTATAAATATTAATTGAAAATATAATAAGATTTAATACATAATAGTATTTTTTTATAATTTTTAGACATTAAATAAATTAATTTATTTGTGACACCATGATGATGCAGCGATTACCTCATTATTTAACAATTTAAATAAAATGAAAATATAATGTAAAATATAAGACCTACACTTTTCAAAAACCTATTGGATAGGTGGATTTAGAACCCTTATCACCTTATCCTAGAAATTTATAATTGTGGGACCTTTTGTATCCGAAAATCATTTTATAGAAAAGTATCTTTTCTTAACTTTCCAAGAGTGCCCATCCTCTCCTCTTATAAAAGGCCACCACCTCTACCACCTTAACCACACGTACAAATCCTTTGGCTAGGCCAAACCCTGCCCATTTTGTCTCTCCAAATCCCTATTTAACTCTTAGAAGCCTCACTTTGGGCATAATTCTTCCCAAGGAATCCTTTGAGCTCAAATCAAAAATAGTTACCTGATTTAAAGGTAGTGTCTTCTCTTGTGTTCTTATGTTTTATTTTGCTTTTCCAACCCCCTAAACACTTTTTATTAATTTCTTTTGTAAAAAAACCAGTATCTTACACATACTAGGATGTTTTTATAAGAATTATTCGAGAAAAACTTACACACACCTATATCTAATGGTTAAAGAACATATTGTTTCCGTGGATGGCGAATTTCTGCATCACGAAACGATGATTGTTCAATATTATTTTAACACCTTCAAAGGTGGCCATTAAGATGACACTATATTTATATATGATATATAATATGTTTATGTTTTACTTAAGCTTCTTTATTTTTCATTTATGGCATACCTTTATGGTTTCCATTATGAGTAAATGCGATATATTCATTTTAGGAAGTGCGGACTACCGCCCCCTCAAAGTGATTTGATTCGTTAATGCCATATGTGGGACGTATAAAGGAAGTAATTAATGATTTTATATAGTATATTATACTGGAATTATAATATACCTTTATATCATTATGATTCCATTCCATAAAATACAAAATATAAATAAAAGTAGCGTTCATGCGTACGTACGGCTTACCGTCTCCATGAACGGTGCATTTCATTTATTACCTCTAAACGTTATGTAATATTATAAATGCATGTATATACTGGATATATATGATATATATGATATCTAAATCATGATTATAACTCTAGATATAAGGGATACATGAACAACATGTAATTATAAAGAGTTTATTTTTTTGACTCAACTACCAATGATTGTTAAAATGACCATTATTAACTTAAATAACTACATAGTGTTCATGACATGGTATTATGTGATATAAAAGGAATAATGAACTTGAAAAATGTTATTAAGAAAGTATAAATTAACTCAAGTTTATTATTTCGGAGGTTAAATAACGATCGAGTCAAGTCAGACCCGAGGTATGGGACTTCGTCTCAATCTCCTTTCATTGAGGCATATTTTGTTTTATACACAAATTTATTTTATACAGTGTATAAACCCCTTTGACTTTTACGTTTATTCAAAAGGAATATTTTTATATGAAGCCTTTACTAAACTAAAATATGTAATTTTTTTTGTCGTACATATGCGGCGACAACGACTTCTCCGCCGCCGTGACCATTATCTGAGTTTCAGCGTCCTCTACAAGCCATACCTTTTTTTTAAAGAAAAATAAATACCATGTTTTACTTTTCTTTTATTTTGGTATTGAAAATGGTTTTTATAACGTTTTTATTATATCAATGTGTTTTTGATATCTTGTTATTGAAATGTGGAAATGTTATGTTTTCTTTATGCATGTTTTATGTGATACGATTATGTTATGGTTCTTGGGCATTGTTTATGAAGACGGGTGGTTCCGTGAAAAACTAAGAATGTTTTGAATGCCTCAAGTTGCCTTTATGTCTTATGATTTATATTATTTATTCATGATTTGATGAGGTATGTTAAGGTTATTATGTTTTATGGGTAAAGTATGATTTCATTCTTATGTATATATGTACTCATGTTTCCTTTCCATATTTTTATATCCCTTACTGATCTTTTTATGCTCATCCCAAGTTTTTGAAATGCTTTTCACAGGTCAAGGGAAAGGTACATGATATGATGATAGTGTCAAGGAAGTGTCAAGAAAGAATCCATGTTTTATTTTAAATATGTTTCCGTTTATGGGAAAAATGAATACTATCTTTTATGTATCCACTTTGTTTAAATGTGGAATGTAATGCATGTTTTATGATCTAATTCTCTATAACTCTAAACCTGAAAAGATCCTCAATGTGTAATCTTGTTATAACTCAAGATTAAGTAATGTTTAAGGTTTGGGCCTTATAGGTACACATCCAGGGGGACTTTATCTTGTTCTGAACAATGGAGTATAAAAAAGATATTTTCTATTGAGCTTATCCCCTATTTAGTAATCAATACGTCGGTAAATCCATTGAAATTTAGTGGTCTTTGATGCATGAGAAACTCAATATAATGTTGTTCGCTTCAAGGTGAATTCAGTCTATCTTCTTGAATAAAGTTATTTCCCATAACTCGAGTCGGTTGATTCATCATTCTCAAGAAGGTTTCCATTCTGGCTTCCATCAGAAGGTCGTCAGCACCTGGGCTGTTTCACTCTCTATTTATGTGGTTTCTCATATTTCCTATTATATTCTATAAGAATAAATTCTTTTCAAGATATTTATTTCATTTAATTATCTTATAATTTTAAAGTTTTTTGATTTCTTAAAATAACATGCTAAAATATATTATTCTTTAACAAAAGTTACTTTTTCTATAAATCATTCATAATGGTTCCTGAAAAGGTTTTTATTAACCAAACAACCCCACGAGTGTCAAACCTGGAGTGAAAAAAGGCCCATTTTGGTGCACCAGTTACTTTTTGAGTCCATCTCTAAGTGGTTGTTTTTGGTTTTACCCATAGATACATTTGTTCTAGATCCACATCCACTTATTCATATCCAAACAGGGATTAGTTTGTTCAAAAACCACTTATTTGATATATCACCAAAATACCAGGACGTATTTCCTTTATTTAAATGTTTCTACAGGGTTCTTCAAAAATTATTCAAATCCTAATTTCCCATTATTAACTAAACCATCCTTTGATACCAACTATCACACCCCCCCCATTATTAGATAACTTTTTATTACATTTTACAAGTAAAGGATTTTTGTATGTTTAGTGTCTTGGAAAAAATGTAAATAATAAATGAAAACTTAAAACAATATTCTATTAAACTTTAAATGATTATTCAAGTTTAATCCTAAGTAAATTTATTTCATCTCATAACCTGAGGAAATAAATCAAAATAAAGAGTGAGCATAAGGCCCAGTAATGGAAAATATTGGAAACCGTTTACTAGTGATCTCGAGGAATATCAATAAGAACTTAAGGTATATCATAAATGAATGATAAAGAGAAATATAATAATAATAACATGAATCATGACTTTTAAATGTGGATAAAACATTTAATTGAGTTATTCATAAGTATATCACTAAGTTTTATCATTGATAATTCATAAATATTACCAAGGTTATTCACCAATGTATCAGAAAACATGTTTGGTCTAGAGATTAAATTATTTACCCAATCCAATGGAGTGCTCTCAGAGTGAAACATTAATATGGATTAATTAGTTTGATCCACAATAATCATAATAAAAAATTTCATAAATAACTTTTGTTGAGTAAAATAAATGGGATTCATATCAAAATCATGAGGTTTTAGAAAGTACTTAAAAACAAGATCCTTTTGTCATTTTAATCCCATGGAAAAGGAATTCAGGTTTAATATATGTTAATACCAAAATAAAATAGATCATTTATAAATATATATGAACACACCTCTATAATAATTTGGTTTGTCTATTCAAAAAATAAAATAAATTAATTTTTTTCAAAAAAAGGAAAAAATTAGAGAAGTAAAATCTATAATATAATAGGTATAAAACATGGTTTTAGAAAAAATTAAAAAGAGAGGGAACGTGGGTATTACATTCATAAAATACTCTAAATATATTAAATAGGTAGAATAAAATTCACAATATAACATAGTCTGTAAAATTTAAGGACATATCACATAAAATGGAAACTTGAACGGAAAAGAGAGGTTCAGATTTCCTTACCTTGAATAGTGGCTCCTAAAACATAATGATCGGGACCTTGGGGGCATGAGGAAACCTTTGGAAGACTCTTTTGGAGGTTTTACTATCATATATTCATGGATAATTAATTGTTAATTAATTTAAATGAAAAAATGGGTATTTTTAGAAAAATTGAGGGAGTTTTTTTCTTAATTTCTTTAGACACCTCATTAGTGGTATTTGTAAAACAATGGGATTTCCATGGTATTTTCCCATGTTACTGGAAAATTGTGACGCTTAATACATTAACTTAATCCAAAATATTCTACAAGAATTTTTTATTACTCATTACTTATTTATAAAATATATATGACGACATTAAACATACCGAAAAACTAAAACTGTATTTTTACTGTTCATGAAAAATTAATTATTTTATAAAATTATCATAAACTCACCCGAACATAATATCTATATTATAATTTCTTAAATGAAATTTATTTTATCATAATAGTTCTCTAAATATGAATAATTTTACTTTTTGAATCAAAATATTTATTTAATAATAATTATAGCGTACAGAAAATGCATAAAAATGCATAGTTAAATTTTTGATACTTAAAAAAATAAAATTATTTTATAATTTTTAATTAAATAAGAGTGTTTGATAATAATATTTCCTTATAATAAACATTAATAAATCATTATTTTAATATAATAATTTATAACTCTCTAAAATGTAGAAATTTTACCTAAAAATCAATTTATCAAATTCCATCTCAATTTTTAGGCAAAACTATTCTTAAAATAGAAATGAAGAAATAAAAAAATTATTAATACAAAGGGATTAAATTTTAAGTAACTATGGAATTGACACATAACCTTTTATAACACTCACATATGACCTATGGGAAAGGTGTGTGATGGTGATAGACTCTTGGATCGGTTCAGATAACATCGCTCTAGTGGTAATTTATACTAACTTGAACTTCTTCCATATTCAATTTCATTCAAACATAACATGTTGAAGTTTGGCTTGGGATTGGGCCTAATAGAATCTCAAAGACTCTACCTCACTCCCAAGTTCTATGAAATGGGCCCCGTATGGCAGAACTCTACTGAATGAGGCCATAAACTCTTCTTTCGTTATTAATTAACCATTATCATTTCAATTTATAATACTATTTATAACGTTACAATTAATATTAATATTATTTTTTACAATAGTCATTTTTAAAAACAGTCATAACTGGCCTATAGTCCTAATTGACCAATGGTCATAATTAACCAAAGGTCATAATTGACCAATGGTCATAATTGACCAATAGTCATAATTAAAAAATGATTATATAAAAGTCAAAACCCAAAGGTCACATTTCAATTAAAACCACTTTATTATTAAAGGTGTATAGTTTTTATGAGCACAAAACAACATAACACACATTTTTTAGAAACAATTATCATTCAAAAATTCAGATTGTTACACCAAATAACCTCAACATGAATGAACTTTTTATCCTAAAAGATATATCAGAACCTTAATCCTATATCTATAAATATGTGATATCATTATTCCCAAATAATCCATTATGTTATACATGACAAAAATATATACCTAAAACCAATAAAATTTCTCCCAAAATATCATTAATCACCTCAAAATCATAAAAAAATAAAAATAATTTATCATATAATATGATTCCAAAAATAAAAATAATATTTATCTATTAAACCATTTTAATAAAAAAATTCATACAATCCAGGATATCATTGAGGACAGTGCTAAGCGTTTCACCCTTGTCTCTCTCCAGTAGTGGGTTTAGGCCTCATGACCTTGCCAGATGTGATGGATTATTTTCTGATATATGGGTTTCCAATTTTATAAAACTATTTTAGTATAATTCCTATAATGTTTTCAAAAATATGATAAAATTCATAAAAATAACATTAGTCATAAAATCAATTTTTAACCTCAAATATTTTCTATATACCTATTTTTTCACATATTCAAATAACACTACCTAAAAATTATTACCTTGACATAAATATTTATATTAACCCTAAATTTTATAAATAAATTAAAACTTATTTCCAAAAAAATTAGATCCATTATTCCTTCAAAGAAATTATAATAAACAAAAGTTATATGTAAGTGTAAAATATACCTAAAACACATATTAAAACTCAATAAATGTATCCAAGCAATATTTGTCACATAAAACCTGAGAAGGGGTATTATTTCCTTTAAATTTGTAATCATACTTAGACATATTAACCCATTATGTTACCTAAAAATATTACACTATCTTTATCGTAATAATAAACTTATTCTCGGGGAATGTCTCTAAATTCTTTCATAGAGTTGTGTTCACTAATACATGTTTTCTTAAATTTAATTCCCATGGAATCTATTAATCTTTCTCTGATACCAACATTAAATACCTCAAACCCAATATCCCAAGGGTGGTTGTTAAATAATTACAATGGTGTAAGATACGATTGATCACATCCCAAAGGATCGAATAGTTTATTACTATAGGTAAACAGGATACATACATGAATTTCCCATTACATTTGAAAACATAGAAATATAACATAGTAAAATTAAATATTCTACATCCTTAAATTTCTTTAAATATAACTTCTTTAAATCTTTTGGAGAGGGAAAAAATAAGGTCTAATATCAAATTCTTTTTAAGGGTTACGTACAATAAAATCAGTCATGAGTAAATAAGGATTAATAAATATTTCAAGTTAAATAACTAAAAACACATTCATTTTAATAAATAACTTGTGAATTAATAATAATATGGAAATAATAAATAATTAAAAAATAATGTGATATAACTAATCAAAGGAACTTTAAACTTATCCATAGATGTCATAACTATTCATATAATCACACAAATATCAATACTTAATCTCATAATGAATAAATTCATAATGTTGAACATCATAAACATATTATCAATGAGTCATTCAAATAAATATTATATAATTGTGTAAGGCCTCATCCAAATACCCTAATTATTTTATCTCATGAAACCTAATGATGCATCGAGGGGTTATACTAGGTATCACCTGTCACTTACCATGTTTTATTCATTCATCGTACGAAACAGTTGAATAAAAAATCAATACAAAATCAACTTAAAATTTCATATTGTAAAACTAGAATACAAATATTTAATTTTTTCCCCAATAAAAATAATCATAAACTATATAAATAAATTTTATATATTGTATAATTATAACAAGTCCCAAGTGTATCATAAGTAAAATAAGGGGTTATTATCTTTAATAAATAGAAATACCATAAAAAGATTATTAAAAAATCTTGAGGAAAATTCCATTTAATCCCTATTGAAAAATAAAAAAATTACATAATATTAGAAAAAATATTTTCTTTGAAACAACTCACGGAAATTAGTAAATTATGCATCAAAACAATTATAGGTCATGATGGTCAGAAATTTAGTTCATGCAGCATAAGATAAAAAAACACATTCCTCACACACATTTCTATTAAATTCAAATATTTTCTTTTTAAAAAAATGATAGTAAGATTAATATTAAAGTATTTTTTAAAAAAAGGGTAAAAATAACTTAAAAAATTCACTAGAGAATACTAAAAATATTCATTAAAATATTTTTTGGAAAATATGGACATAGAATAAAAAGATACCCAATCGAATAAAAAATTTGATTTTTATTAAAAATATTGAGTAGGTATATTGAGTACTTAAAATATAAAAATTAATTTAAAACTTATAATTTTAAAAAATAAGAATATTACAAGAGAATATATTTGGTTTAATAGATAAATAACATGCAATTCCTCAAGTGCAGACTTAAATATAAATAATCCTGAATACTTATTAGATTATGAAACAAATCCTTAAAACTTTGGTAATGTACGAATCATAAGACCCATGAAATAAATAACTTCAAATGAAATATTAACTGCTGGGAATTTAAATACATTAATTATATAAAATATCAAAGGGGTATTAGATTGACATCATAATAATAAATAATTGCATATTAGAAAATTTGTCCTAATGGATTTAAATTGTGACAAAAAATTATTTTAATGATCTTACCATTAATTTGAGAATTAATCAATGAATTACTATGTATATAAAATTAAAATTAAAATTTAACAAGAATAAAATAATAAAAATTTAAAAAAATTGGTACAAACACGGATGTGGAACACAACGCAATAATGAAAATACACATAAACTACTAGCTCAGAGACTGGACCCCGTGAAAACACCCCAAAACCCTCCCAAAAAATACAACCCTATCTGAGCATGGGGAAATTAATAAAAATTTATTTCACACATAATCTTTAAACATTAACTACAATTAATAAGTAATATAACCTAATGAAAAAAATTGAGTTATGAAACCCCTTACAACTTGGTAACTTTTAATTCAAATCCACTTGGATGAAATAATTTGAATTGGGAATTAAGATTCCATTAAGAATTAAATATTCCTGATTAAATATTTAATATTTTATTCTATATACAATATAAAATAAATTAGGTTCATAAAATTAAAATATTCTCAAAATGAAACCTAAATAAAGAATAAATCTCTTACCTCAAATCTAACAGGTCACATATGATCTTTATCCTCCAGAATAATAAACATTTGTTAATTATCTACTTGATTAAGAAATGTTTTCTATTTTATTATTCCTTTTATAATATTTTTTCCCCATGTTATATTTATGTACTTAATCAATTAAGTTCAATTCGTAAATTTTCATGATGTTTAGTTCATAGGTCAAAAATGATAATGGTAGGTTGACTACGGATAATTAGTCCATTATTCCATTATCTATAAAATAATAATCCTGAAATAATTATAATTTTTCACATATATTACACTTTTAAAACCAACCATGAAATATTTTTTGGAAATATGAACTATGTTATAATCATAGAGATGGTAAGTTTCTCACACACATGATTAACATTTCCATTTTTATAAGATGATTACGGAAAGAATATAAGTATTATTTTATCTCTAAATAATAATTATTATATAATATATACTATATTATTTATTCAAATATAATTATATATATCATCCTTGTGATTTGTTTTTGATGAATGGATCACAGCGTTTCATTGAGGTGATAGTCCACAAGTACGAAGAAACAATGTTTTCATTTTCAGATAATGGAAAGGTAGAAGTGTAAATGATATATTATATTTTAAGAATGATAAAAATCGACATTAATATAATATATATATATATATATATATTAAATCCATTATTAATACCATATGTGATAGGAGGTGATGGAAAAATAATTACATCGGTTTGTGAGGTGGTAGTCTTCTGTACACATGAATTACTGTTCTGTTTTCCATTTGATGGAAAAAGAGATGGATATAGGTTTCCTAATAAATATAAAAACAAATAATTATATGTTATATAATTATTTTATTTTATCATAATGGTTTATTGATAATTTTTGGAGGTGAATGTAGAAAGAATACAAAAATGACTAACTAAGAACTATACAACTTCTCCAGAAAACCTCTTAAGGTTGACACCAAAAGATTCCCTTGGTTGGTTTCTAATAAAACCAAGGACAATAGGACATAGATAGGGATATAAGGAATTTAAATGGTCAGGTATTGGATAGAAAAAATGGATATTTGAGTGTGTATATTATAGGAGGGTAGGTATCTTTTTATAAGTGGGTGGGAGGTCTCACTGGGAGATTTCTTAAAAGAATAAAAATTGATATTCATTCCCAATAAAAATGATTCCAAATAGACATATATTCTATTTTTTATCACATAATGTTGAAATATTTCTATAAAATAATATTTATAAAAGTTAGATTGGTATATTTACCCTTATATTTTTGTTCAACCCCCACATAAACCCATTTTAACCTTCACCATTGTAATTAATTTTTATAGTTTTTACTATTAATTATGAACAAAACATAAGTTAAACATATAACCAAAATTTAATTATTTTAATAAAAAAAATTAATATATTTTATAAAATTCAATTCACATAAAATATATAAATTAATTTAAAAAGAGACCAACAAAACGTGTCAAAAGACAATTTTTCTAACAATGTATTTCTTAAGCAAAAAATTGTATTATATTAACTCTAGGACTAGTAATAATTATTATACTAATTTAAATTTAAATTAATATATCTATAAGATACAAATTTTAATTAACTAAATTAAAAAAATCAATTAAAAACATTTTTAGAAAAATGCATTTCCAAGCCTAAAAATAAACTTATATTAAAATCAAGTTTAAAGATGATTTAAATGAAATTTTTTGGTTAAATTAAAACTAAATAATAATTATGTTAATTTTAATTTAAATTAAATTAATAATTATACTCTTAAATAACTTAATTTATTGAAAAAATATAACAGATTTTTAAAAAATTGAATTCTTCACTATTCATTGAAAATCACTATTTTTATAAAAATCTCAAAAAAATCACCCTACGTTAATTTAGATATTCTAATTTCAAAAATAAATTTATATTTTTATGATATATTTTCTGAAATTAATTATATTATTTTCCCAAAAAATAAAATAAAAACATTTTTTTCAAAAAATATATTTTTGAAGCATGTAATGAATTTACTAAGAATTGAGTCCTTAATTACCAATATATTTGATTCATAGAAAATATTTATACATATTTTTCAAAAATATTATGGTCATATTCCAACTTCTAACTTTAAGGGATATTTTATATGATTCACGTTTAAATACTTTATTGTTGTTTATTTAGGCTTGGTGTTGTGTGACGTATACATTATGGAACATAGTGTTCTTTTAAAATATAAAGTTGTTACAAGGTCTGACTTTTGGATTCCATGTGTCTTGGAATTAAAATAAAAGGATTTTTTTATTAATCTATTTCATTGGGAATCCATTTTGGACAAATAAATAATATATCAAGAGTAATTATCTTCATACGTCATAGTAGTGTGATCTGTTCGGCTATCTGAGCCAATTTGTAGTGTGTGATAGGAAGAATTTTTAATTTTATCAATAAGAATTAAAATGAGTATTATGTGTGATAATAGTTTAATTCATACGGTCAGGCATCCCCAACCTCATATGTTGTTTTTTGTTCAGTGAAGTATGGACCCTTGTATTAGTAATGGAGTTAGTTTCTCTTCTACCATACAATTGTGTTATACACTCATCTATTGTGTTCTTCTATTCTAATCATGATTTAATTATTCTAATAATTATGTTATATGCTTCCCCTATTTTTTTCTACTTGTATTTCAGGTCTTTCACTAGTTTTGATTACCCTACTCCCACCCCCTTTGACTAATACTTTTCCCTTAGCCTGGCATGGTAACCCCATTATAGTTTTCTATGAGGATATATTTCTTTTATCATAGTACAGGTGGTTATGGTATTTTGAAATCTATCTTTTATAAGGGATATCATAAGGTTTTTGAGAATAACAATGGTATCGGTAACTATGAACAATAGGTTGTGTCACCCCCTTTGTTGATGCTCATACTTTTTCAATGATCGGGTTACCCTTTTTGGTTTCTAGTGGTTATGTGAAAGGAAGGTTAGAAAAAAATACTTTTGGGGCGTTTGAATCTTAAGGATCCCCTGGGTTTCCTTTAATAATCATTATATAGATCAGCTATCAACTTTAGACTACATGGAAATTTTAGGAATCTGTGCATTCTGATGCAGCATTTTTTTAATACAAAATTACACATATAGTTCGGTGATTAAATTGGGTTTTTAAAGATAAAAAATATTTAATTTTTGAATTATTAAATACTAAATAATGTTTGTATTGATATTTTCATTCATTAAATATCTTCTAAATAATGTATGTTTTGGGGAAAAAAATACAAAATGGTTTTTTTAATTTCATACATTTGTGAAATAACCTTTTGTTTTAAAATTATTTTTTCTTTCTACTATGAAATTATCTTTTATATCAACTATTAGAACTTTTTTTAATTCTAATTATTTAATTTTTAATTAATTAATTATTCTATTATTAGGTTAACTTAAAATTCTGAATTTATTTTTCTCATCACTGATGATTTTCTTGTTTGAAGGTAGCACTCACTAAAAAATATTTAACATTTTATAGTAGGGACATATCTATTAGTAAGGGTAAATATTCTATTACTGAATTATTTTACCTATAGTAATTCCCTTGTCACTAAATTTTTAGAAAAATATTTTTCATTAGATGTTATTTTGATAGATAAAATAGTATTATTTCAATTATAATAATTCCAATAGATACTGTAATCTTTGGGAAAAAATTATCAATAAATTCATATTATCGATTTATCTATTGATAATATTATGACCAACATTTATCTTCTCATAAATAATATTGTTACTAATATATTATAGAATACAAATAATTAATATCTGTTTCTATTTTTTAAAAATAAAATATTATTTTTAAGTATTCCAATATTTTTTTCTAATATATATAATTATATTTATTAATATAAATAAATATGAAATATTTATTATATTTAATATATAATAATTATAGAAACATTGTATATAAAACTCCAATAATTGGATACTTCATTTGAAACAATATATTCAAATATATATATTCATACATTATTTAAAAAGTTGTTCAATCATAATTTAAAAACACATTATTCCACAATCTATTTCCCTCACACATTGGTTGTTACTATTTTGGTTGACACTAATAGTGGGGGCCACACATGTAAGAAATCCCCCTTTCTTGGAGGTCCTCTTTCACGTGCATGTAATTATGTATGGAATTGTAAATTAGTGAGACAATTTTCACTATTATGGTTGAGCATGAAAGGTCAATTTCTTTACATTTATTTCAAGTCCCATTTCTTCTAGTTTTAATTGTGGATAGAGATAGACATATATTTTACAATTTCCATTAGTGTGGTTCACCACTCTTGTAATTTCCTCCCCTTTATTGAATTTTTGGATGGAATTAGTTCATTTCAATACCAATAAAAGGAATATTCATATAAAATAAATTAGGATCAGAGTAGTTGTCTATAAAATTAAATAACAAATAAAATGATAAAATTGAATCTCGTTTAATTTATATTCTTCCATAAAACATTCACAATATCAAATAAATATCTTAGCTATTTTTAATGAAAAGGTTTATTTCCATTTATTCTTTACTAGTTATTTATTTCACCAAAAAATATTTTCATCCTGACTACCATTAAATTAAATCATCAAAGGCTTAATATTGAAATTTTAAATATGTATTATAAAATTACAACAGGTTCAGTTATGAATCATTGAAATATTTATAAGATGACAACAATAGTTTTGATTAGTCCAATCCAATTTACTATATTAGGTACACTTTAAAACAAAAAGAAATTATAGTAGGGTTAATTATTATACATGGGATGAAGAAAAACCTTACTTCATTTATTCTTCAGTGATATGTGGAAGGGAGCATCGAAAAAAATTGGAGGCGAACATAATTATATTACATCCCTGATATATGGGTCCATTTTCATGTGTATTAACATCCCACCATACAACATTTGAAATGAAACTAACTCTAATAATGACATTGGAGAGTCTTGGAAAACTAAATTCCCTTCTGTCCGCAAAATACAATCCATATATAACATCAAGTCCACTATGCTAGACTTACTCTTACCAAAAACTATATCTTTAATGAGTTGATCAATACTGGGAATAGATATAATGTATTAATTCTATAAATATTGTTAGAATGTCTCACACAAGTCAAGAAAGACACCCATAATTCCATGTTCAAAAATATCACTCAATGTCGACATCTTGTGGGGTGGAACTACATTCATCACCTAGACCGGGTCAGTCATAATTTTTATAACAATTACACTAACAAAGGTGTTCATGTCCATGATATTGAGTATATATGGATTCCCTAGATTCAATTTTAATGATATATTATAGAATAAAATGCTTTTATCCCTCTTTATTTTATATTATTCGAACATGTTAACCCTCATTTTCATCACATTTTTCTATGATGGTGATTTTTTGAACCTCTTAACCACTTCAATATTATCCAAACACTAGGTTATCTTAAGTATGGGGATATCTTACTCACAAATTAATTTCATGAGAAATATCTTGAAAATTTTGGATCATCATATTCATTATTTATTTCCAATCTAAATTCATTGTGGTTTGGGATACATGAATCTCCAGTAGGTTTCTTACAAATGAATGTATTCTCATATACATCAATTAGATCAAAAAAATGCTCATTCCACACCTTGAAGATCTTCCCCAACTATATCATTATTTTGAAACTATATATGGGGACCTGAAATGACCTTGTAACCACCGTGGTGGACCATCTTGTCCACTTCCAATCAAATATGTAACTTTATAGTCTATAAAGGGGATCATGAATCGAGAGAAGTGCGGTAAATAGAATGAAAGTTAAGGAAATGAAAATCTTTGAGCGATAATCATTGAAACAAAAGTAGTTTAACGAGAAAGACTTTTAAAAATAAAATTCTATTTTTGAATGAATAAAATCATTTTTAAGTAAGGTAGTTATAGTAAATATATGCACTAATTTGGTTGTTTTGGACCGTCATATGGTATGTAAAATATAAAATACCATTAATTATCATGACCGTTGATAATATAAATTTTGTACAGTGACCATTAAGATTAGAATATTAAGGCTTATGATAAAGACCATTTGACACATCCAATGAAAGAAATAGCCTTTAATAGTAGAATTATACTCTCTGATTATCATTTATCAAACCATCCAAAGGAGATAGAATAAATAGGCTTTTACCTTTAATAATCCCAAGGCTCGATTCAATAACTGAAGCATGTGCAAAACTATTAATGGGAGAATTTCATGCTCATCGACATCATGGCCAAAACCATGTTCATTGATCCATCCCATGAAAATATCATCATCGCACACCTTACCCTCAGGGAATTCACTGGTTTAATAAATATATATTTATCTCAAAACTAAAAATATGAATTTTTATATTTCATTATATTTTTTTATTTATTATTTTTATTACTTGTAAAATATTCAAATAATTATTTTGATAAAAAATAAATTTTTAATCAAAAAAAAACAAGTTATATTCTTTGGAAATGTGTAGTTTCAATCAAGACACTGTATTTTAATTCAAGAATTTTTCAAATAAATTATATTCTAATGAAATATTATTATAAAATAATTCTTATTAAGTATAAATGATAATATAATTTTATGAAGTAAAAAATCATTTTTATAAGTGTCAGAAAACTATTATTGTAAAAAACCAAGTATTTTTAAATAAATGTGAAATTTTTATTTCAAAGTTCAAATTCTCATATATATTGCATTATTTTTTAAAAATAAATATCATTCCTAAAATCATCATTTTGAAATTATCTAATGGTTATTTTTTAATAATTTTTAGAGACAGATAAATTTTTGTGTAAAAATTAAAAACGGTACAAAAATATGATGTGTATTATGATATTAGAATGACAAAAAAGTGATGTAATATATGCAAAAAAGGTATAAAAAACAATACATATATTTTAAATTAAAAATAATGTATTTTTTAGGTTATTTTATTCATTATATAAACCCTTATTGAATCCCCTAAAACCTAAATACTACTATAAATTTTTAAAATAAATTCTTTATAAACATTACTCACTTCCACATCACCAAGGAAACTATTTTAATGATATCGGTTATTAAAAAATTAAAATAATTAAAACCATTACACTTTTTTAGAAACATAGGGAAAACCCATGGTATGGTTTGTGTCTTTGATTACTTTATTATAAAGGTACATAAATCAAAATTAGAAAATTAATAAAGAATTATCCTCTATTTTTCTATATTAGGCCACCCAAACTCTCATTAATATTCAATAAAAACTCTTAGATAATTAAATTACTCTATAATTCCCTCTCCATAGACCTACCAAGGTTCCCAAAATTTCTCAATAATATCCTCCCAAACTTTTAAAAGAACCTTTTCAAGGTAAGGGATCCTCTCCTTCTCCACTTTTTTCAAGACCTTCTTTCTCTAATTCCTATTAATTACCAATTTTACAAGTTTAATTGTGTTATTATATATACCACTAATTAATGTTATTATTCATAATATATAACATACCCCTTTCACCCTCATTATTCCGTCCATGAATCTTTGAGTACTCATGTTATGAAACCGGAATTATCCTATGATTTTTCATGAAAAACATATGTGTTGTTAATACTCATCCACATTTCCAATAAATGGTATTTACCCAAATGTAAATATCCTTAATTTATGAGGTTCTTCAATTTATTTATCCCACACTACCTAATCGTGGAACTAAATATTATGAAATATTATCTTATGGTTAACGATATATGTGGAATACTTATTTATATACATGAGATAAATGTGATGAGTGGGCCTAAAATTATATACCCTCTAATGAATTAGGTAATGTTTTAATATCATGAGATGTCATGAATAGTGGATTTTAGGTTATCCTGATCTCACTATGTTATGTTTTATTAGTGGTTAACCATGATATATGTTTACTATTAAATGTTTTAAGTTTCTTCCACATTCTTAAGATTCCTTTATGTTATCATGTTATATAATTCCTCATTGTATGATATTTTGATTATCACCCCTATTATGATACCTTTATATTACTATTTGATAACATGTAATGCTTTATCTTATAATATTATTTGATCATTCCATCACTGATATTTATATCTCAAAAATTTTTTATGTATATCCCTGGATTATCTCATGCATTTTTATAAGATCAATGGAATTTTAGGATCTTGTTAAAGATGTTTTCCATAATATCGTGGTATTTTTGTGGCAAGTTGTTATGATATATTCCTAATTTCCCAAATACACTAGGCCTCAAAATATTTTGGGATTGTATAATGTGTACATTTATTTAATAAATAATGAAATAAACTGTATTAGATATATGGATTTTAATAGTTGGTATAAGAAAAAAGTCTAGTTATTTTTTGGTTCAGAATTATAAAACTCTTATTAAATCCATAGATAAAATACTAAAAATAGTAAAATATCCCTAAATTTTCAAAAAAATATAGAGTAAGTGGTTTCTAATAAAATAAATCCTTGTTTTCATTGTACAAGTGGATGTATCTCTAGAACAGATATACCTAGGGGTAATAACCCTAAAAAGGGAACATTGAGATGGACTGGATCATCACCTAGTGAATGACAAAGGGCCATGATTAACACCTAGTATGGCACTCTCGAGGGATATTATTTGGTAAATTTTCTTACTCATTATAGACCATTATTATGGTGAAAATTACCATATGATTTATATTAGGAAATAGTTAATGTATAACTAAAAATGAACATATAAATTTTTAGGTTAAGGAATAAATGTTATCCATGATTTATCCCTTAAATGTTAATTGTTTCCCTTTTATGTGTTTAATTTTTTGAAATTAATCATGCATATATATTTTGTATGAAGTAAATAATAAGAACCCGAATTAAATAGTAAAAAAGGTGGATTATCATCCATGGATCTACAAATTCATTCATATAATGAAATATTAGTATAACTATTCAATTTCCTCCACAAAATATGGAATTTAAGTTATTACTGAAGATGGAAAGTGGCTCAATTATTTCATCATAATAATATAACTCATCCTCTATCCATATTTTAAAGATGAACTTCCCAGTTATCCAAGTGATACTCCCTTTAGAGGAATTTTATGTAATTACGGTTAAGGATTAGATTTCCATATATAGATAAAACATAAATTGTTGAGATAAAGAAATCACCCTTTGTATTGTAAATCGTCCTTTGATTTTATACATGTTCTAGGTGGTAAATGAATCTTATTTGGTACCAAAATATAAATCATGGATATTATTTAATTGAGATAAATCATACCAAGAGAAAATGATTGAGACTAAAGAATACATCATCCATGATAACATGCCCATTGTAAGGAAATTCACTGATGTGTTTCCTGAATAATTTCCTAGTCTTCCTACTGTCCATGAGGTAGAGTTCTCAACCAATCTCATACACTAATATTTTATAATATCCAACACTTCAAATATAATAGTTTTTATTGAAAATGAGTATATTTAGAAACAATTATAGGAGAATATGGATAATGGGTTTATGCACCCATGTACTTCACCATAGGGTACATCAGTCCTCTTTACCAAGAACAAGGATGGGTTATTGTGTCTCTTCATTGATTATCATGAGAAAAATAATATCCAAAAAAATAAAATGTATCCTCTTACACTAAATGATGACTTGTTTGATCAAAAACATGGAGCCAAGTATTTCCCAAAGTTCAATCATTTGTTGGGATATTATCAAGTAAAAGTGAAGGAATATATCCCCAAGACTGCTTTTCATACATGGTAAGGTACTACGAGTTCATAATGATTCCATTTGGACTAATTAATGATCTAGTAGTCTTAATGGAAATAATTAATATATTCTCTAGGGATTACTTGAAAAAATAGTGGTAGTATTTATAGATGATATTTCTATCTACTCCAAAAGAAAGGGGGAATATGAGGATCATTTAAATATTGTGCTCAAGTCCTTGCGGAAAGAAACTTTATATGAAAATTATATTAAATATGTTTTTTTTTATAAATTAACTTTTCTAGGTCATGTTATCACTAATAAAAGGATATCATTTTATCCATTAAAAAATAGTCAATTAAAGGATGGACCAGACTAACATATATGATGTAAATCCATAGTTTTTTTAGATTAGATAGGTACCATTATTTATTTGTAAGAAACTTATCTTGAATAACAAGTCCACTGACCATGTTAACCAAGAAGGGTGTCAAGTTTTTTATGAACTAGTTAATTTTAGGAAATATTTAAAGATTTTAAAAATAGGCTAATCATGTCACCTATACTCACATTACCCACTAGTGGGGAAGAATTTTTTATCTACAACAATGCATCTAAAAATGGATTAAATTGTTTACTCATGAAATATTAAGAATTTATAGTATATGACTCATTGAAGTTAAATATTATTGAGTAAAACTCTCCAATGCATGATCAACAATTGGATTCAATGATCTTTACACTGTAGATTTAGTGACATTGTCTCTATGTGAGAAGTGTGCCATATATACTGACTATAAAACCCTCAAGTATATATTTGTAAAGACCCAAACTCAAGTAGAAAAGAGTTAGTAGTTAAATTATTAAATTATCACCAAATACAAGAAATCATATCCCAAAGGACTGAATACATTATTAGTCCTGGTGAACTAGATAAACGCCGAAATTTCACATTATATTTTAAAATATAAAACACAACATATGATTTTCTTTTAGAAGAATATTTTCCCCCATTATTATATCCCGTAATATAAACCATAAAACACTTATTTGTATCCAAGGGAAGTAAAACATCGGAAAGGGGTGAGCTCAGATGCTCTGTAAGGGTCTGGATATGATGGAAGTTTAATAAAGATTCGATAATATTGAAAGAATAAATAATGAGAATATAACGCCATATAAATAATCTTATAATCTATAAACTCATCTGTGCATGTAATAAATAATAAAACAATCACATGTTCATAAATAAATGATTTCATAATGATGTAATTAATTATTTCAGACATATGAAACTTTCCACCCTGACCTCGACCAAGACATCTAAAAATACAGTCAGGCCCTTATAATATGAAATTTATATAAATTGGGAAGGCCTCAGCCAAAACCCAATCTATTTTTTCTAATGAGACATATCAATGAAATTAGGGGCTTTAGAGGACAATTTATATCACTTAATAAGTCTAATTTATACCTCTTGTGAATAAAAAATACACTATAATCAATATTTCTGATAGAGAATCAATAATTTCCCATATTATAAGAACTAGTTATATAGAAGATCAGTAATTTCCTTAGTAAAACTGATCATAAACTATCCGAATAAATACGATAAATGGTATAATTACTTTGGATTATCAAAATAATATTCAAAAAAATATGTTTACATAGATTAAAATACTTAAAAGAGAACACTAAAATATTTCTTCAGGAAAATACTTGTTTTACTTTACAAATTACTTTAAACAATATCTATGAAATATGAAGGAAAAAATATTATTTAAAAAAAATATTTAAAATGTTAAATTAATATTAAAATAAAAAAAATCATTATGGTGGGAAAAAATTTCATCCTGTATAAGTTAAAAAAATATTCCTTCTATATTTTTTCTCAAAAGTGATAAAGTACAACATTTGGAAGATGAAAATAATAACCCTTTAAAAATATTTTTTACAATTTTAAACATAGGAAAAAATGAATTTTAACATAAAATTAGAGTATTATAAACTTTTTTTGAAAATTTATTTTTGGAATAGAAATATTCCTCAATGAATACTTAAACATAAATAATCCTAAATAATGATGAGATTGTGAATTAAATCCATACCACATGGGATTATTTTGAATCGTAAGACCCATGAAATAAATAACTCCATATAAAACATTAATTACCATCAAAGAAATTATATTCATGATTTAAAATATCAAATTATTAGTATATACAGCAAAAAATTGAAATAAGTTGTGTATAAGACATTTGTCTCATAGAGGTAAAACTGAGACGAGAAACTCTTGCCTTAGGCCCGAATTTCATTATATGTGTCTAAAACACCTATATAATAAATATTTATATATTATAAATATAGTAAAAAACAATAATCGTAAATATATTACACAACTTATGATTTACTTATAATCTTTGTCACGATTTTATTAACAATTATTTGTTAAAAACACATCTTTGGGTAAAAACTACTTCATCTTTCATGTATATTTTAGTATGGTATTTTAGGTATTAATATCATGATCAAGTTTCCATGACATATAAAAATTTAATAATGATATAAAAATCATATTTATTAATTATATATTTATTTATATTAATCTATAAAAGTAGATATAGAAAAATGAACTACATTTTTCATGGTGACGGTAGGTCATACGTACGCATGAACATTGTTTTCACTCTCCAATGAATAGAATAAAAGAAAGGTAAAATGTAATTCACATTTATAGAATTATTATTATGTAATATAATTCATATATATTTATCAAATCCATCCGAATTATCATCTAACTAAATTAAAAATTAAAAACAAAGCACATAGCTTTGTGGAGGTGATTGTCCGGACTTACACACGAGCGATATTATCATTTCCCAACAGTTTGAAAGGTAAGATAGTATATATTATATATCCATTATAAAAGTATAATTATTTTATAAATATAATATGTAAACATTAAACCCATTATAATTCCTATATATAAATGATGGTAATAAAACATTAATTGTATCACTATGTGAAGATTGTAAGTTATAAGTATGCATGAGTGATACTTTCACTTATCAATTTTCATAAAATAGGGTGGATAATCATTTTCTCATAATAATGATAATATTTTAGTATAGTTTGGATAATTATTTTTCTATATTATGATAAATACCATAGATTTTGAGTCGTTATAAGAAGAAATAAATTGAAATAGGTTGGGTAAGATGGTTACTTCTTCTTCTAGAGACCTCATTTAAATCCTTCTTTAAGGAACCTAAGGTTGTTATTTGGGGTTTAAAAATAGATATATAATTTGGTTATATAATTTTATAAGATAACTTGATAATTTTTAAAAGATATATATGGATCAAAGTGGTGTAAAGAAGTGAGGGAGGAGGTTCCCTTTTATAATTGAGGTGATGGACACCTTTGGAATTTATTAATAAATTAACAAATAATATGACTATTATAGTCCCAAATACTTGTAAATAGTCATAAATATATATAAACTGTGTGTATGGTTCAAATAAATACATCCAAGTAAATTTATAAAAGTTTTTTATGTAATTTTAATCCTTATATTTTTTATTAACCCCCAATTAACCTATTTTATCATTAAGCACGGTAATGTCTTTTTCACTCTTAAAAGGTAATAATTTTATATATAGGGTAAATTTTTTCTGATAAATGGAAAAGAAATGTAATTTTTGACAATATAGTATCCTAATCATCCATTTTAATGATTTTTATAATTTTTTATATAATTTACTAAATATTATTTTGATAAAGCATCATTAATATCACTTTTGGCACTATTCATTTAATTTGACTTCAAATACATAAAAAATGTTAAATTTATAATATAATTCATTTAAACATATATTATATGTCAAATGGATCTATAAAATTTAGGGTCCAGAATATCTCATCCAAATTATAAAACTTTTAAAATTATTAAAATCATTTTTTTCATTTTTTTTATTAAGTAAAAAATATTGTATTAAAATTTCACCAGCATTTACGATAATTATATAATTTATGAAAATTATAAATAAATTTATATAGTGAAAATAATTTCATTAATCTCAAAAGATATATTTATATCCATTCATATCTTCATTTTTCCCTTATCTGGACACATAAAAGATATTATAAATAAGGGGAGTGACATTTTGAAACTTCCATTGATTTGTATAATATATAATTCATTTTCATGGAAAATTTTTTATTAAAAAATAACATTTGAGGATAATTTTTTAAGGTTATAATTAAATTCATCTAATAATAATTATGAATATAATTTAAGGCCTTATAATTTATATTTAATCAATATTAACACGATTTACCATTTACTGAGGTGATAAATTTTACCTTAGCTACTATTCATAATGCCTAAAAAATAAAGGGACCTATTTACTAAATTATAGAAGAGTGGTTAAAAATATATAATATATTTTATCAAATTAAATCTCTATATATGAAAGGAACTAAAAATAAAATAATTGCACAAAATGCAATGAAAGCCTCTTTTTTTGGAAAAATACGGTTTTTCTTAAAATGAATTTTATGTATAAATTATACCAAATTAAATTATAAAATTTATTAAAATTAACATAATTAGATTATTGATAATATAATAGAACTTATTTTACTTTTAAACCATTTTCAAATAAAATGTAACGTTGAGCATGGTTGAATCACAAATACAGTATTCAATAAAAAATTATATTTTCACTATTCATTGGAAAATAAATCCTTTAAAAATTTTGAAACATTCACCTTAATATAATTATAGAATTATTATTTAAAATAATATATTATTTTATAAAATAAAATTTATATATTTTAGAGAAATTAATTATAATATTTTCCCATAAAATCTAATAAAAATAATTTTTAAAGAAAAAGTATTTATAAATCATATAATAGAATTAATAAAAATTGATTAATTATTTAATAATAATTAATCAATGAATTTTTATTGAGTAATTAATTTATATATATTTCATAATTTGGTTAATAGTATTTATACCCTCCAATTTCAAGGCTAGGAAATAAAATTCATTTTTAGAAAATAGTATTTTGTGGTTCATTTAAACTCAGTGTTGTGTGTTCTATATAGTCTTGAACAAAGTTTTTTTAAATATTAGGGCAATACATTCCCCACTAAATAAATTATTCCCTAAAAATATTAACTTAATTTTTTTTTAATAAGGGTTTTGAAAATTAAAAAATCACTCTTTAAAAATTCACATTGCAAAATTGGTCAATAAAACTTCTTATTAAAAAGTTGGAAAGGTAAATAAAAAGTTCATCACAAAACAAGGTTTATGAATAGGTGAAAATTTGTTAGAATAGAAAATATTTACATTGAAAAAAAAGATCAATTTCAAAGGATTTATAGAGACTAATGGTGAACGTGGTCATTATAATGTTAACCATCACAAAATCGTAAATCAATGATGGTTTGAAAGACCATTGATCTCTTGATAAAAAAAAGTAAATAGAAAACAATTTTATTTCAAGGTTCTTTTCCTAAATTTGAGGGATTATTTTACTATACAGATAAAGAAATCAATTAAATACACTTAACTGATTTCACTTCTTGACATAAGTATAATACTATCCTTTGTTTTTTCTTCTATCTATTTCCACTTCCACTCTTATGCTAGGAGATGGACATTCGAGATAATTTTTTTATGTCTTGAGCACCTTTAATTAATCATAAGATCTATAATTCATTCCTTTAGCCTATAAATATTTACCTCAACCAAAATGGTTAGCATATGTTATCCAATAATTTAAATCATACTTTAACCTTATACAATAGTATCCAAAGTTCAAATTATAACATTAAATATGTATTTAACCTTAAGGATTCTCTAAAATATTAACAACTATATTAAAATACAAAAAAATGATTAAAAATTTATCCCTAGACAACATAAATAAATTTATAATGTTGCATTCCAAATATGTTAATACATTGATTACATATACTAATAACCACAATCACTATTAACTTTATCCTTATTTTATATATTCTATGTAACACCAATAACATAAATATTAATGAATTTTTTTAACCTCAATGGTTATCTCATACACTTTATCTTGAACTTACAAAAATTTTATATAATTTATCCTAACTAATCCATTATGTTAAACCAAAAGTTTGCATATACTTTAACCCAATTAAGTGTCTCATAGAATGTTATTAATCACATCAAAATCCCCAAATAATAAAATTGATTTGATCCAATAATGTGATTCCCAAATCAAATTATTATTTATCTATCAAATAATTTTAGTAATAATAACTTCTCACTAAAGAGGAAATCACATAGAACAGTTGTAGTAACCATTCACTTACTTCCCTCTGATTGAGGGTTCAAGGCCCACAGTGTTTCTTGATGCTACGGGTTATTACATGATATACGGTTTATCCACTTTATAAATCTTCAAAATTCCCTAGAATATGATGAAAATCCTAGAAAATAAAATTACTCACCAGATCAATTTTTTTATCGCTATGGTTTTCTATATGATATATTACCAGAATGTATAAACTATTTTGTACAAATAATCCATAAATAACTCAACATAAAATTCTTCTTAAACATATAGTTTATCAATAACATTAAACTTATAACTATAAAATATAAAATAATTATTACCCAAATAATATTTTCTATAAACTATATACTAAAACAAAGTGTTTTATTCCCATAAATTTCTCCCAAAATATCATGTGAAACTCCCATCATAGAAAATATCAAAAGGGGTATACATTCCTTTAAACTTATGATAAACCATTGAATTATCGTCCAAATACACTTTATGTTTATCCCAATATCAAAAATATTTTATTCTCTATCATTCCATCAATAATTTTCTACCATAAAATATTACCTTATCACTAAATCACTCTTCTTATTTATCAATACCATTCAATATATACATTAAAATCCATAAAGAAAACCTACTAAAGAAAATCCTTAGATGTTACATAAATCCTTTAACTAGAATACCATTTATAAAAATACTTATATAAAACAATCACTTTAATCCTTTCACTTCAAATATTTTTTAAAGAATAGTTCATACATTAGTCTGGGGGGTAACCCTTAATATAGGTCATTAACTCTGATTATTCCCTAGTTCACCAAATATAAGACATTAAATTCCTTGTAAACTTATTACTCTATTCCATTTATATCCATAAAAAAACTTCATCTCATCCATTTGATATATTATTCTATGTTCTTATTTCCACGTTAATGATAAAATTTTAAATTGACCATTCTTAGATCTATGATCATTACCATAATAATTTCCATAAAAGTCAATTTTTCTCTTATTTTATATGTTCGGAATATCACCAATGTTTATATTGTTAACCATATAATGCAATAACTGATTAAGAATAATCAAAATATATTTATATCTATCCATCATCCAATGTTTTTTCTTATCATAACTTAATTTTACATCACGTTCAGTGTTTACCATAATCCTCCTAGTTCAATCTATTGACTAAAACTAAAAATTAATGTATAAGAAACATACTATAATAATCATAGTGATGTATAAAATTATCATGAAATAATATTCAAATGATTTTTAATTCCTGAAACATTATTCTCAATATATGATTCCTTAGGGTTAACCTAGATTTTCTAGGGTCATTAACACATCTATAGGATGTTATCCTATACTTATAATTATCGAAATATTTATTCATACACTTATATTATTTAATCTATGTTTTAAAAAATCTAGTTCCGAAGGTTTTTAATAATATTTTTCTAATACCAACTGTAAATACCCTAACTCTAATAGCCCAGATTCAGGGGTTAATGTATTTAATTTTCACTATATACAATAAATTGCATCCTGAATGACTAAACAGTTTATTAGTTTTGATGAATTAGATACATACTTTAATTTCACATTAAATTTGAAAATTTAAAATAAATTATAGTGTTATATTTAATAACACCATTTTAACCTTTTTATATCCATTCATATAAATCATAAAACACTTCTTAGTATCCAAGGGAATGAAAAATAATAAAAAATGAGAAAGCTTAGATGCTCAGTAAGGGTATGCATATAACAGAAGCTAAATAAGGAATCAATAATATAGGATAAATAAATGATGATCAAATATTTACAAATAAATAATATCATAATCTAGAAAAATTTTCATTGGTATCATAAAAAGTAAAATAATCACAGGGAAATAAATAACTAGTTTTATAATGATTAAATGCATAATTACAAACATCTGAAACCTACTATCAAGGCCTTGGCCATCACATTTCAAAATACCATTAGGAAATTATTCCAATAAATCTATATAAATGGGTAAGTCCTCAGAAAAAACTAAATCCATCTTGTCTAATGATACCTGACATAGTATTATACATAAATAATCTCTAATACTGATGAGATTTTAAATTAAAAACCCTTCCACTTGAAATTCGTTTGAATGGTAAACCCCCTGATATAAATAACATTAAATGAAACATTAAACAACATGAATATACATATATTAATTATATAACATATAAATTTTGTGGTATATACATCACACCAGATACATAAGTGGTGGATATGGAATATACCTCATATAAGTAAACGTGATACTAGAAACCCTTAACTTAGGTCTGAATTATTTTGTATGTTATGAACCTTCTATATAATAAATATAAATTTATTATAAATATATTCCAGAACCATACTCATACATATATCATACCATTTATGATTGAATTATAATATTTCATCACCTGTTTATTAATAATTCTGTAATAAAAAACACTATTTTATGTAAGAAGTGCTATATTTTTTAGCGATGTTTTAGTTTGGTAGTTTCAGTCATTATAACTTTAAAAAATTTATAAAATATTCCTAAAGATAATAATAATATAAAATTAATATATATCATTATATATATTTAATTTAATCCATAAAATTTAGTGATAGAAAAATGAACTGTACCATTTATGGAGATTGTAGGTCATATGTACGCATGAATGCTATTTTCACTTTTCAATGGATGGAAGGAAATAATGACAAATAATAATTCAAATTTATAGAAATATTATGATTTAATTTAAATCATTTATATTCATTAAATACATAAACATTTCCATAAAATTAAAATATAAATGAAAAACTATTCAAATATTTTTGTGGAGGTGGGAGTCTACAAGTATGCATTAGGGATGTTATCATTCCCCAGTGGTTTGGAAGGTATAATGGTAGATATTATATTTTAATTCCAAAAGTATAATTAGGTTATAAATATAATCTATAAACATTAAACCCAACATAATTCTCATCCATAAAATATGATGATGAAAGATGAATTGTATCGCTATGTGGAGATGGTAACTCATGCGTACGCATGAGCGATACATTCACTTTTCATTTGATAAAAAAGTGGGAGGATAATGGTGTATTAATAATCATGAAAACATTTTAGTATATTTATGATAATTATTTTATCATATTATGGTAAATACTATAGATTTAGAAGATTGATAAGTATAAATAACTTGAAAGAGGTTGGGTAAGATGGTTACCAATTATTCCAGAGACCTCATTTAGATCCTTATTTGTGTAACCTAAGGTTTGTATTTAGGGATTAAAAAATATATAGAATGTGGATAAGAAATTTTAGAAGATAAATGGTCATGTTTGGTTGATATATATGCCTCAATGTTGTGTAAGAAAGTGAGGGAGGATGTTACTTTTTAAAATTAAGGTGAAAATTAATTTTGGAATTTATTAAAAGAATAAAATATAACATGACTACTATAGATCCAAATACTTATAAATGGTCATTATTTCGGAGAAAAAGGGTATAGGGTAGATATAACATCACCCAATGAAATTTAAACATGCTTGGGTTTCATTTTAATAATTATATGTTTAGTTAACCCCTTGGTTAACCTATTTTAACATTAACCACCGTAACATCTTTTTTCACACTTAACGGGTAATAATTTTACATATAAGATAGGTATTGAACAATAAATAAAAGGGATGAAATATTTAAATATATATTATCCTAATTTTCAACATTATATATTTTTATAAATTTTTAAATAATTTAACAAAATATTATTTTGATAAACAATCATTAATGAAAATTTTGGAACTATTCATTTAATTTGACATAATATACATACCTAAAAAAAGTATATTTAAAATATAATTCATTTAAAAATACCTAATATGTCACATATAACTATAAAATTTTTGATAAACATTATCTATATCAAATTTTAGCCCCTTTCATATTTTTAATATCATTTATTTAATTTTTCTCTTAACTAAATAAATATTGTATTCGTGTTGCAAAAGCATTTAAGCTAATTATATAATTATTAAAATTATAAAAAAATCATATCATGAAAATAATTTCATAAATAAAAAAATAGATATTTATGTTCATTTATATATTTATTTTATATATATGTGGATACCTAAGAGATATTTAAAACATTGTGACATTTTGTAACATTCTTTGCGTTAAAAAATATATGTCATTTTCAAGGAAAAGTGTCTATTAAACAACTCATTTTAGAGACTACAATGTTACGGGTAAAATTAAATTTATTTAATAAAAATTAGGATGGAAATTTTTTGTCGTATAATTAATTTTTAAAACATATTAAACTGATTTACACTCTTCAGAGGTGAAAAATTTAACCGCTTTTACTATTCAAAATGCTTAAAAATGAAAAATACCTATATACTAAATATAAGACTTCAGATTCCAAATATGCAATAAATTTTTTAAAATTAATTATATATAAACTGAAGAAATTAATTTTATAATAAGTTTCATAAATGTGATGAAATGTTTTTTAAAAAATATAGGTTTTCTTAAAAAATGCCTTTTTTTAATAAAAAATATTTTTATAAAAAAATGAATTATAAAAATGATTAAAATGAAACTAATTTTATTATTTATAATATAATAGAACTAATTTTAATTTTAAAAAATTTTAAAATAAAATGGAACTTTTAAAATTGTTGAAACAAAAATAAAGTCTTCAATAATAATCAATATTTTTACTATTCAATGAAAAAAATATTTTTTGAAAAATATTAAAATTTCACCCTAATGTAATTTTTATAGTACAATTTAAAAAATGATATTATTTTTATAAAATAAAATTTATATATGTTCCAAAAATTAATAATAATATTTTCTCACAAAACAATAATAAAAAACATATTTGAAGAAAATGTATTTATGAAGCATAAAATAAATTTACTAAATATTCAATACATATTTTATAAGAATTACTCAATTAAATTTTTTTTATTAGGTTATTTATATATATATATATATCATAATTTTATTAATTCTATTCATTCTTTTCAATTTAACAGTTAGGTTATAATGACCACATTTAAAAAATAATATTTTGGGTTTTTTTTAAGGTTTGTGTTGCGTGTTGAATATGATATCAAACATAGAGTGATTTTAAAATATTGGGGTGTTACAAAATTTACTCAAAATGATCTCAATATATGGAAATGGATATGGTTCAATCTAATCAAGGATTGTAATTTTTTAATACATTACCATCCTGCAAAGGCAAACCAAGTAGAAAATTCTCTAAGTAGAAAGGATCATGCAACCCTATCCATGATGATAATTGAAAGGGATCAAATATTATTATACAAGTAGATAATGATAATGGGAATAATAAAATTATTTTTATCTTAAATTCCTCAAATAACTTCTCTATCATATCTTATTGAGAGGATCATAGAGTCTTAAATGGATAATAAGGTGATAAATAAATAGGTAGAAAATATTCTTAACTTTTTCTTTGTTGGAGATAGATTTATAGGGTTAGAACCAAAAATATGTGCCCCATAAAATGTAGAACTGGAGAGGGAAATTCTGGATGATGCATATAGTTCATTATTCTCTATTCATCCATGAATTACTATAACTTATAGAGATTTGAATCAAAGCTTTTGGTTGGATAATATGAATAAACAGATTGTAGAGTTTGTATCTCGATGCATAATATGAATAAAGTTAAGGTAGAAAAAAATAAGTATAAAGGTATAATAAAACCATTTACCATTATAATATGTAAATTTGAAAACATAACCAAATATTTCGTTGTAGGACTCCCCAAGACACTTAATTTCAATAATGACATCTTGGAGGAAGTTGATCACCTTACAAGGTTAGTACATCTCATTGCTATTAAGGAATATATATATGTAAATCAAATTTCCAGTCTATACATAAAATAAGTGGTAGGATTTCATGGGGTTCCACTTTCAATTGTATCTGATCAAGATTTGAGTTTTACCTCATGGTTTTGGAGAAACCTACATTAAGTGTTGGACACAAAACTGAGCTTTAGAACTACTTATAACCCTCTAAGAAATGGTCAGTCTAAATGGACCATTCAAACTCAAGAGGATATGATGAGATCATGTTTAACGGATTAAAAATGATTTTGGGTCCAATACCTTCCCTTAATGTAGTTCTAATATAACAAATTTTTGTATTCTAGTATTTAAATGGAACCTTATGAGGGTCTGTATGGGAAGAGGTGTTGGACTCCAACATGATGTTATGAAGTTTGAGAGTGGAAGTTAATGGGGCCTAATCTTAACCAATTGATGGTAGAGAATGTTTGAACCATTCAATGTCATATGAAATTGGCACAAATTTAGTGTTCCATTTTGTATCACAATGTAATAATGTCATGAGGTTTGGGAAGAAGGTAAATCTTATTGTTAGATACATCATTACCTTTGAGATGTGTGATCAACTCTGAGAAGTGGCCTATCGACTTACACTCCCAGATAACCTATATCAAGTATATAAAGTTTTATATGTATCCCTCTTAAGGAAATACATACCAGACCCCTCACATGTAATTAATCAAGATGTGGTACTATTGGAAAATGATATTTCATAAGATTAATATCTAAGAAAGATATTATATTATAAAGATAAGGTTCTATGAAACAAGAAAAATCACCTATTCAAAGTGTTGGGGAAAATCCATAAGTGGGAGGAAGTGACATGGGAACTGGAAGAGGTAATGAAATATAAGTACCCTCATCTATTTTAGTGTATGAATTGAAAATTTTGAGGGAAATATTTTTGAAGGGGAAATAATTTAATGACCTAAACTTTTATAAATGAAAATTCCTTTTGAATGAATGAATGAATTGTTAAGTGAGGTAGTTATAGAAACATATGAACTAATTTCATTATTTCAGACTATCATATGTTCTATAAAATTTAAATACCCATTAAAAATCATAATTATTGATAATATTGTTGTTTTATAGTGACCATTAATATTACTATATTAATGGTTATGATAAATTCTATTTGACATTGATAAAGCAAATGTTGTCCTAAACCAGTAGAATTATACACTATAAAGCCCATTTTCAAAGATTCTAAGGGAGATATAATCACTATGATATTACCTTAACCAATTACAAGCTGATATTCAACAAATGAAGCATGATATATATTTTTTAGCAGATAATTTCAAGCTTGTTGATATCATTCCCCGAAACAATTATCCCTAAACAACCTCATGGAAATCTCACCATCGCACACCTTAAACATTGGGAACTCATTGATGTAATAAAGGGCTATGTATCTAGGTCCTCATATTGTGAATTTTCATAATTTATTATATTTATCATTTTTTATTATTATTCCTTCTTAAATGATTAGATAATTAGTTTGATAAAAAATAGATTTATATACGGTGAAACACAAATTTTATTTTTGGAAAAAGTATAGTTGTAATCTTGACACTCTATTTTAATTAAATAATTTTTGAAATAAATTAAATTTAAATAAAATTTTATTATTAAATAATTTTAATTAAATATAAATTATTATAAAATTTTATGAAGTCAAAAATAATTTTCACAAGGACTAGAAAAATGTGATTGTTAAAAAACAATTATTTTTCAATAAATGTGTATTTTTGATTTAAAAGTGAAAATTATCATACATAGAGAATTATTTTCTATAAAATAAGTATTTATTTATATCATAACATTGAAATTATCCAACAAATATGTTTTCATACTTTTTAGAGACAGCCAAATGTTTGGGTCAAAACTAAATATGGTATAATTATACGATGGGTATTATGACATCATAATGACCCAAAAGTGATATAATATATTCCATAAGAGGTATCAATAACCAGATATGTATTTCCACTTTAAATTAATTTGTTTTTTTATTTTATTAATTTTATATACTCTTAAGGAATCCTCCAAAACCTATATTATATTTTTCAGTTCTGAAATAAATTATTTATAAACATGACTCACTTACATGTCACTAAAGGTGTTATTTTAATAAGATAATTTTAGAAAACTATAAAATAATTAAATCCACTCCACTTTTGTAGAAACCATGAGATTTTTATTGGTTTTTATTAATTTATCATGTAGATTCCAAAACCTGAATTTGGGAATTAATGAATAATTCTCCTCTAATTTGTTATATAAACCCACCCAACCTCTTATTCCTCTTCACTCAAAAATAATGGAAAATGAAAATTTTCAATTCACTCTCAAAATCTATCCCAAGGTGTCTCAAATATATTAATAATATCCTCCCAATCTTATATAATCTCCATCTCAGGGTAAGGTATCCTCCCATTTTCCTCTTTATTCAAGTTCCTTCTTTGTATTATGGATTTTCATTACCAATTTTTTAAGTTGAATTATGTTATTAAAAATACATTTTACTTAAATTATTATTTTCAAGTGATGGGAGACCCCTTTAACTCTTATTATGGCCTCACATGAATCTTTGGGTTTTTACTATTTTTTTAAAGAAGTTATCATCTGATTTTCTATGCCAAACCTTATTTTTATGAACAGTCATCTTCATTTATACACATGGATATTCACCTAAATGTACTTATCCTTGATTGATTGGGTACTTACATTAATTTAACCCACACTCCTTAATTAGTGGAATAAATTTTATTAACTGTGAGACTATGTAGAATTATATAAGTGGCACACTTATGCATATATATTATATGAATGTGATGGGTGGGCCAAGAATTATATAGCTCGTCGATGTGTTAGGTAATGTTTTAATCTCATGATATTCAATTTTTCGTGTAGAGGAGTTCATCAAAAGAACATGATTTTATTTTTTCTATGATTTTATACTTGAATTAGGTTTATGATTCCATGTTTTATGATTTTTCTACAATTTGATATTTCCATTAAGTGATCATGGTATATCATGCCTCATTATACAAGATTATGTTTCTGACCCCTCTAATGTTAAAATGATATACCTCTTATATCACATGTACTACTTTATCTTTTGTTATGATCTTTTATTCCCTTACTGGTCTTTA
Source organism: Viscum album (assembly GCA_963277665.1). Taxonomy (NCBI): domain Eukaryota; kingdom Viridiplantae; phylum Streptophyta; class Magnoliopsida; order Santalales; family Viscaceae; genus Viscum; species Viscum album. The sequence continues at coordinate 1,268,610,976 of OY728120.1, read as the reverse complement.
TGTCGCACCCCTTTCTTATATACGTTACCATATTATCTGGTGTAGTTTTAGAAGAACTATGGAATTTGGTGAGCATGTTATGGATGTTTTAAATCCTGTCATTGTATTTAAATTTAAATTTTTTGAGCTTTATAACTAATATCCCAAACAAAATATTATTCATGATATTATATGATTTAATAATGTGTAATTTTTTGTAATAAATCATAAATTAAGTCGTATTAAAAAGATGGGTTTTATAAGCAGGTATCCCACTCTCCAATGAAAAGTGAATCTATGAAATTTGTGAATCCCTTAAATAACAATCGAGTACTAAAATTCCTTATAATTGCCGGTGTCCACAAAAACTAGAAACCCAAAATCATGTGTCAATATTTTTCCTCCAAAACTATAAAATTATAGGGATATATTGATTTAATTTATTAATATATTATGTCGTTTCATATAGGAACCTTATAACACCACTAGGAATCAAAAAATATGGGCAGTCTAGTTTCATTTTTTTCTTAATGTACCCTCTTCTTTGTAATTTTAGTGTAAGGCGTGTTTTATACCATATCTTAAGAAAGATCTCTATCCACTAAAGAATAATAAGATACCCATAGGATGGAAGAATTTGTATACTATCATTAATTAAAATTCAATAAACATAAAAATATGAAAACACAATTTGGGTAAACTAGGTAGAATAAAATTAAAAGTGACTAATTTTTTATTGTGAATTATAAATATAAATATATAAAAAATTATCTAAATTATATTAAAAAAATATAGATCATGATGATTAGAACCATATAAAATACATAATTTTAAGGCCCATTAACATTTGATTCATAAATTAATTAATATTTAACAATAAATTTTATTCAATGATATATCAAAAAATGGAAAAACCAACCAGAAAATTACTAGAAATTTATTTTTAATGTTCTTTAAGGTGAACCCCATAAAATATCAGAATTTTTAATTTTAGATCCCATGGTATAATATTAATGGAATTTCTTTTTGATTCATTAACTACATAAAACACACATAAATACAATTAACAATTATTAAGAATCTAAACCAAAAAAAATTAGTCCAACCAAAAATGCATATAGGAAAGAGGAGTCAAGTAATATAACCAAATCAGATTGATTTCACAATGAAATTAACATTCCACTTTAGTCTTTAATATATATAAATAATATCTAAGAATAAATAATTAAAACAATAATGACTAACTTAGAAAATAAATAGAATTAACTTAAGAAATTTATAGAATGAAAACCCACTTTGAGTCACGATATAATAGTCTAAATCATTGAGCTTAAAAATCCATAAATTAGAGATCTTTTAATCGAACTAATCATCTATAAATATGTATGATTATTTAAAATCCATGCATATGACTTATGAGTTTATATTCTCAAGCAAGTATCGATTCCCTCTTGCTCAAACCTCGGCAATTGTTTATCACAGTATTCTTCAATCAACCATTATTAGAAGACATATTTTTTATGTGATTTATGAATATAAAATTAAAATAAATACCAATAAAATGATCCTCAAAATAACTATTCGGTTGTATTCTAATATGATAATCCTATAATCTCCATTAGTGTAATTACATACCAAATTCTAGAGGTTGGGTTGGTGAATAAGGCTCAACATAACAACCACCAATATGAATCATCTATTCCCTTAGAATCCATTCTTATAAATAAAACTAACATAAAAATACTAAGGAAATGTTACATAATAATAATAGCTAAATTTTAGAATACATTAAACTAAATATAAGAAATTAAACATTTTTTCTTCTTTTAGGGTACCATTTTTAGAACCTCCCAAAACTCTTATACCTAGATGAAACTATGGTGAATTGTTTGGTTTTATCATGGATATCTCATATTACAATGACCTAGGGAGTGATTTTTACTTTTCTAATTCTCTAAATTTCCTCATTGAGATACCTTAACTTACTAATATTAGGTTTGAAGGCATGAGTGAAGGTGGAATGCATACTATCATCAGGATACTCAGTGATGTATCTCTTTAAATCTATTATATTGATGTATTATGACAATAAGAAACAAAAATATGAAATTAAGAGAGATGTAAACTTATAATAACACTTATTAAATTTTATAACTTCAGATATACAACTGTTTCTATATTTCTATGTAATTTTATATAACATAATTAAGTAATTTTAATATATAATTTAAGTTATTCCATTAGAAATAGAACTAACACAACTAATTTCATAGTATTCTTCTTAAAATTGATAAATACTATATATAGAACACATGATCCTTAATGTAATAAATTTCATATATCATGATAATCTATGATATAACAATCATATACAAGTATATGTGATTTTATAGAAGGAGGATCATGAAAAAAAATCAATAAGATAGATTTCAAAACAATGGTTTGATAAAAACCTTCTCCCCATCAAGAGTGAAATCTCTATCACTTTATAAAATTTATTCTTGAGTGCTAAATTAAGTATCATTAAATTAATATTATAATATATATATATATTAATAAACAAAATAACCATAATATATTCCTTACCTTTTCTCCATGCGTTATATGATCTTTGGATGGAATCAAAGGCTTTGATCGGATATCTAGTGGTATCACAAATTTTGGTGAAATACTATTTATTGGTAATGGAATTAAAAAACATTAGATAGCTTTCTAGTATAAAATTCATTACTCCAGTCATATAATATTATATTAATAATGATGCATATTTCAAATGTTGACAAATAATTTAGTATAAATATAGACGTGGGTATTCAGGATGTAGTTTATAGTCATATCTTGAATAATGATTTAATATTGTATGAAAATAACTAAGAATATATTGAGAAGGATAATTACCAAATACTATCATATGATATTTTTAATTAAAAGGAATCTTGGAGAGCTAAAACAAGAAAATTTGATGTTATGGGAGATTTTATTTCCAATCCCATCTCTAAAAAGTACACTAATAGAAATCCTACCTATACTGAATAATCTATACCAATAGCTTTTAAAAACTGATGGTATAATTTCCCTTTCCCAAATATTTTCCAAACCCATAGGGAAATCCCACTTTGAGACCACTTTTTCCAACAGTTTTCCAAAACCATTAGGAAATCCAACTTTGAGACCACTTTTTCCAACAATTTTCAAAACCTGTAGGACTAGGGTATGGCTTTCCTAATCTTTTTCCTAAACCAATGGGAAAATCAAACTTTGAGACCACTTTTCCCAATGGTTTTGGAAATTTTTTGGGAAAGGGTATGGATTTCCAACAGTTTTCCCAAGCTTTTGGGAAAAATCCCATTTTGAGACCATTTTTCAATTAGTTTTGGAAAACCGTTGTGAAAGGGTATGGATTTCCCAATTGTTTTCCCAAAACATTGGGAAAATCCCACTTTGAGACCACTTTTCCTAAATGTTTTGGAAAACTGTTAGGAAAGGGTGGGTATATATCCTAATGGTTCTCAAACCCATTGGGATAAGTACCTTTATTTTTTGTGAATTACTTTTTCAAATATCATCAAATAAATCAATATATAAATTACATATATATATATATATATTCACAATGGTAACCATAGGATAGTGGTATAGTCTTTGATATATAACCAATAGGTCATGTGTTCAATCCCCCACTGTAACATTTTTTTAGATTTACCTATCCCAATGGTTTGGGGAAAACTATTGGGAAAGACATATCCCAACAATTTTCCCCAAACCAATGGTATGGGACTATCTCCATGCCAAATCAACCAATGTCTTCCCAAACTATTGGTATAGGCTATACCAATGGTTTGGGGACCTATAACAATGGTTCTAAACTGTTGGTATAGGCAATGTTTTCCATTAGTGTTACTTTCAAGAGAGATAGATGTCCATATTAAATCAAGGATGCATAATTCATTCTCTATTAATTTTTTATATGATTTAGAAATTGGTTCTTAGTATATATATCATCACATTAAGATTGGGAAAAAATTATAGACATTGGTAATTCTAAAATTAATCCAAATTTAGAGTGAAGCCTAATATACTTTAAAATTCACTAAGTTTGGTTGCTTTTCAGGAACATCTATTACCTTCAAATGAATAAAAGTCCATTTGGAGTACCAGTTAAATTCAAAAGGGTTACAAAAATGTTAAAATTTTATTTCTAAATAAAATTTGTTTTTCATGGTTGGATAAATTATTTTATAACCCATAAAATATAATATAATGCCCCAGCCTTAAATGTTGCATATTCTTGAGTTAATTCAAGAATTTCCATTAAGGATCTCTTAGGTTTAGAACTTTAAATAATTAGGACATAAATATTACATAACAAAAACATATAAATACAAATTGGAAACTTCCAATAGTATCATATTCTTCTATAATAATAAAACATTTAAAAAGAACCATGGTTTTATTTCATGTTTATTCATAATAACTTTTCCTTGACCTCATTATTGACTCTATTATCCCTTAAATTCTATGAAAACATTTAAAACATGTGATGAGAAAAAAAATCTCAGTAAGGGGCATAAAAAAAAAATAAAAACAATTACTCTAGTTAAAACCTGATATCTATTTCAATGTTCTTTGAGCGGATGAAACAAAACATTTTCACATGAATAACACTCATACATTTTTCTCAATGAAAAACACTAAAACCAAGAGCAAGAAAATAAAACTCCTTTAGGTGACTTAGAGAATCATATATATATAACCATTTCAAACATCTTCCAATTGGAATAACCATATGGTTGACATCCATATTGGAGATCTATAATGGGGATCACCCTTTGTATAAGCTATATTGTTCTCACCTATGAACTATAATGGGGATAAACCCTTCATATAAGCTATTTTGGGCTCACCCGTGAGCTATGATGGGGCTCAACCCTTCATATAATATATATATATTGGGCTCACCGATCTTATGTAATTCTCATGTACCATTTTATTAATAAAATTTGTTCATCACAAAACCCCTTTTTGAAAACTTCTTCTAATCCCAAATGAAAAACATTTACGTATAACAATAAAATTTTCATTTAAGAATCACATTTTCAATACCCAGATACCCAAATAAAATAATAAGGGATTTATTTATACTTCATTATATCTTATAGAGGACTCCAAATATCAAATAACAGTTATGGTAGCAGAGAAGTCGTTATCACCGTATAAGTTAAAATAAATAACATTCCTTTTGTAATTTTGTAATGAAAGTAAAATGATTTGTATAAAAATATTCATTTTTAATAAATTTAATGTAATTCCATATAGACATAAAATTTCCTTTATAATTCTTTTATATCCATATAAATAAATATTTAAATTAATATCATGAAGGCGAAGATTTTATAATTAAATAATTAAATGTTCATGGTGTCCCATACCACTTTTAACATTTAAATATTAATCTTAATTAATTAATTAATAAAATTAATATATAGAGAATATGTATATGAAATTTCATATTGGTTTTATATACACCTTATAAAATAATAGAGGTGGATATTATCCATAAATTCCTCAATGAAAGGAGATTGAGACGAAGTCCCTTACCTTGAGTCTTACTTGTCTTATTTTTTATTTAATTTAATGAATAATAAACATAGGTAATTTTATAATTTATTCTGATATTTTTTCAATTTTAATATTAATTTTATATCACTTATTACATTTTCATAACAAATAGTTAATTATTTTAGTTCATATCGGAAGTTTTGTCAATATTTTGTACATGAGTTGAAAATGAACTTTTTTTATGTAAATTGTTGATATAGTAAAAATTACATCATCAACTAAATATTATTCATGATTTAAGTATCATATATATCAATAATATATTTATTTATAATATTCCATAACATTTGGAGATAGGAAATTAAATTCATTATTCATAGAGATGGTAAGTCGTACGTATGCATGTACTCTACTTTCATTTATTCTTCATACTTAAAGGAATGAAAACTAAATTAAACATATTAATATTATAATTATAGTATAATATCATATTTTATATAAATTAAATATGTTTTTTAACTCCATACTTTATACGTTCCATGGATGGCATGAACGATTCATATCACTTTCAGGGGGCGGCAGTCCGCATATCCTCAAATGAAATTATCATATTTACACATTATGGAAAGCACAAAGGTGTGTGTTAAAATAAAAATACTTAATAATTAATAAAAAAATAAATATAATATATATCATATATAAATATAGTTCCATCAAAATGTCTACCATGATAGGTGGTAGGGTAAAATTGAATAATCATCGTCTCGTGAGGTAGTAGTTTGACGTCCACAGAAACTGTATGTTAAAATACATTAGATGGATGTGTGTGTAAGAATAGTTATAATAAATCACATAATAAAATACTAGTATATTTAGAATACTGGTTTTTTATGAAATAAAATAATAATAAGAGCTTAGGGAGTGGAGAATGAAAATAAAAGAAAATAACTTGAGAGAAGATGCTACCACTAAATCAGGTAACTTATTTTTATTTGATCCAAAAGGATTTCTTGAATTGACTTACTACCAATTTAAGGATAATAAAAATAATTTAGGGATGTTGGTAGCCTATTTTATAAGAATTTGGGCAAGACAAGGGGCTTGAGATGTGTGTGTATGTGGGTATAGGTGGTGGCCTTTCATAAGAGGGATGAGGGTCACTTTAAGATAGTCTTGAAATATTATTTTATTATAAATTTATTTTAGGTTTAAAATAGTCTCAAACTCATTTATTTAAAATATAATAATTTTTTTGGTCTATAACCTCTCAACCAATTGGTTTTAGAAAAGTTTTTGGCTATACATTAACCTTATCTTTTAGCTTTTACCCATTATTAAAAACATTTACACTTACCATGTCTTCTTGAATTTAAGAAATATATGGTAACTATAATTACAATAAAAAGACAGGAGAACCATAAGTGGGTAATTAATGACATACTTGACATTATATATGTCATTTTCCTAAATACTATATTTTTAATAATATTATATCATTTAATAAAATAGTATTTGTTTTAAAAACTCATTTATGTCAATTTTGAAACTATAAAGTAATTGATTTTTGTTAAAGTCGTAACAACTTGATTCCTTAAAACCAAAGGCATTAAAAAAATATCAAACGTCAGTATCATCCAAAAAAGTCATGGATGGGATAAAAATAATTAAATTATATTTATTTTAATATATATATAATATCATTTATTTGAGTCCTTTATTAATGAAGCAATCACTGCATCATCATTGTGTCATAATTATATTTCTTTATATAATGTCTAAAAATTATAAAGAAAATATCATGATGTAGTAAATATTTTTATATTTATAATAAATATTTATAATTTAATATATATATTATATAACACCATAAAAATTAGTAAAAGATACATTTTTATGTTATATTTCTCTCAACTTTAAATTATTTCTTATAACATGTCATTATCACACCCCAAGTGGCTTCATGTGGTCCTAGAATCGTCCCAAGGATTAAAATAGTCAGAAATATCTCATAAAATAGTATTATGACTCGTTTTATGGTATTTTAATATTATTATAATATTGTATTTTATGATTATTTACCTGATTTACCCTTTTACCATGGTAAATAAAATAATTACAGAAGTTACTATTCATAATATAAAAAAATATATGGTACCAATTTACACAATTTTAACCTTATAATTCCAAATATAGAAACCTTTTTTTCAAATTCAAAACATATAATTTATAGAAATTAATTTAAATTTAACTCTCATTGTCAAAACCAAAATGCGTGTTTTTAAGAAGTAAAAACAACCAAAATATTAACATGTGTTTATGTCCAATTTAAAAGTAAAATTACTTAAAATTAACAAAATTGGATTAAATGATAATAACTTAATACAATTACACTTGAAAACAAAATAAAATTATAATATAATTATATAAATAAATTATATGAAAATGTAGTTTTGAATTAAATTACCGTATTTTTCACTATTCATTACAAATGAACTTTATCAAAAAATTTCCAAAAAATTAATCAAAGTAAATTTTTATATCCTGGTTTTATATAAGAAGATTATTTTGTTAAATATAATATATAAAAGTGACAAAAGGAAGATTTAAAAAGGGTTCACCATGAAAAATCGGTAAAACTGCATTTTTAGAAAAATACTTCTTTTATCCAAAAAAATTAATTTGTTCTTATATAATATCTATAAAATATATAAGAATAATTTAATACATTAAATTGAATTTATAACAGATATTTTTCATTAAATAAAAATCCATAAAGATTAATATTATTTTATAAACAAAATTATTCACTTTTAAATAGGTTCTCCAAAAAACATATCTGTTATATTCAATTGGTTTTTATTTCCATTTATAATAAAGTTGGTAAATAATGAATCATTATTTAGACATGTGTAAACAATTTTTCAAAATTCAGTTGATATTATTTATTCCCACCATTCCAATGACTAGGCGTTAACTACCATTTAAAATAATAATAATTATTGTATAATTTTTGGGTATAACTCAAAGTTATGTACAACATAAGATTTCAGTGGAACATGTTGTTGCATGTCGAGTATGATATCAAAAAAATCATGCCATTTTAATGAAAAAATTATATCTTATTCATAAGTATAAATTTATTATAAAAAGTATTATTCTATAAATAAATGATTCATTACTGATAATCTTCCAAAATGTGTATTTACCTTTCACAGTATCGAACACTGGTGATGAATATTATCTCTCAAGATATAAAGGTGATTGTCGTTCATATCTAATACCATGTGAATGTTCACATTAAATGGAAAAATATTTTTTTATACTCAATAATATTTTTTAATAGAATAATTTTTATTATATTGTAATTTCATGAGTAAAAGACCCTAGAAATTTCCCTACATATATGGTCCAAACTATCTACTATGGAGTTCTTATGATGAAAAATATCCTAGAACATTTGAGGGAAATATAATGAGAAAATTTAGCAAATAGTGTAAGAGAATGTGTATATGAAAAATGAATGGTGAAAATAATTTTTTTTGGAGATACATCATCTGCATTTTTTTTGTGTTATTTCCAAAGGAAAGGACCGTGGTGACCTTGAACTTAAGTGATTAACCTAAGGTACATTTATTTGTGAGTATATTGGGGAACCTTTAACCAAAAATTAGTTGGATGAGTGAAATTTTTTTAGTTTTGAGAAAGTCATACATACCTTGTTCTATTCGATGTAGACAAGGGTTTAGAATAATTCTTAAATGATAAAAAAGGAACATAGTTTGGTTGCAATATAATTTGTAATGATCAAGAAATTTTCTAAACCATAGATACATTGATACAAACTTGATTAAGGTTTTTATTATAATTGGGACCCCTGATCATCACCGTGGTAATGTTTCAATCTTCACCACTAAGAAATTTTCTTCTTTTAAATAGAAATAATATAATTATGGTATTGATTTTGTTGATCATGATCATCTTATCAAGTAATGTAAATGTAATTTTGGAAGCACATTTTTTTTGTAAAAATATGTTAGTGAAATCAATATATATCCCTAGAAAAGGGTCTATAAAAACAATTATTAGGCATTAGTTGGTTTTTCTGAATTTTTACATGAATTCAAGTATACATCCTATCTATTGGGTTGTATTGATATATTTTCAATTAGATAAATAATAGAATGGTTGTTTACATTTTAATGAAAAAAAATCTAAGAAATTTATTTTCTATGTTATAGATGATTGTTCCCAAATTTCTTATTAACGAATGGTTTTATTGTAACCTAATGGTTTTAATCTGGAATTTATGAATGATAATTTTAAGAAAATAAACATTTTTTTTTTCAAACAGCTTATTCTAGGATAAAAGTGTCAAAAAAAACTCTTCAAAAATACTTAATCTAAAATTATATATAGTAATATCATTCATTTATGAAATATAAATATAAACATTAAAATTAATCTACTATAATTTCTCTGATATTTAATTTCTCTTTCCCCTAAAATGAAAATAAATTCGAAAGAAATATCCATATATAAAAAAATAGTGTGTCACTCTACATATTAAGAATTGTGATAATAATAATGTCCAAGGTTATAATGGGAAAAACATTTTAAATATTTCAAATGGTAAAATATAAAAATTGATAATTGTAGTTTTACTACAAATTTTTTATAGTGAGGTTTTGAGTTCTTGAGGTAAAAAATGTGTGTCGAAAAAATTCATACATAAAAAACATGAATTCCAATACATATACAAGTAAAAACATTTAAAATTTTAAACGTAGTTTTCTAATAGAAATTAAATAAAATATTAATATACCTTTAAAAAGTTCTATCCAAGAGATGGTTTCATATTTTTATAAGTTGCTAAAAGAAAACTATATATGGAAAAAAATCCATAAATCATTACTTAAACAATAGTAATATATTCTAGTAATTTCTATTTTATATCCAATAATGCATGAAACACATTTAAAAGTCTATATTGTGGATATGGAAATATTATTGAAAATTGTAGAATAAGGTATATGAATAGGCCATCTATCATGTTATCTATCTATCTGGTTATATTGTTAGCCCATGTTAGATAGTATAAATGAAATAGGGACACAGTAATACACTACAAATTTATGAAATCCTCATGTAAAATTAGATAAAGTATATTTTGGAGTGAATATATTTATTTTCATTCTTTTTTCCTTAGATTGGTACTATATTTCTATAAAAATTGAATAAAAAAGGAATGTATATAGTGAGAAGTGATGTTTACAAGTAATAAAGCATTACTCAAATAACTGGAGTTTCCATAAATAATAATGTATTTAGAGACATAAAATAACCAAAAAATTAAGAAATAATAAATAAAATAAAATATATTTCATCAGTATATATTTTAAACCCTAACTCAAATTCAATTCAAACACAGAATACCTATAATTTCAAGGACTTAAAACATGAAGAGAAAATGTGGATACATAAAAATAGGATTAATCATTAACTAATTGAATCATAAATGGGATTATGTCCATGCTCTTCCCAACGCATTATATATTTAGTATAAAGTGGAAAAAAATTCGAATCGGTTGACGGGTGGCATAGGCGGTGGTAGAGAAATGAAGGGGTGTGGTTGTTGGTTTGGGTGATAATGATAAACTAGGTCTCAATGTTCAAGTAAAAAATTTGAATATGGGAGTGGTGGGAGATGAAGATGAAATGAGAGGGGAGGCTCAAGGAAGGTGTGAGGATGGGGGGTTATTTTTTATTCCTTTTTTATTGATCGATTTTGGAATCAAAAAGAAATATTTATTTATATATTTTTGTTACGTTTTATTTATAATAACATAGTTATTTATTGGTAAAAAAAATATGTATTAATATAAAAAGTTAAGAAAATTAACTATTGGTATTAATCATTAATAACAATATGTATACATGTTAATGAAAATAAATGTCATTACTTAAATTTAATATCAAAAAAAACATAATATCTATTGAAATTGTTTATTTTTAAAAATATTTATATTATTTTTCACAAAAATTTTGATGGTAAAAGTAACTTTTTTTGTATTGGATACTTGTTAGCCAGCTTGAAAAAACTTCATGTACTTATAGCCACATAAAACTATCCCATGGTAATCAATGGCCATGTAAAGGTACTAACCGATCTGGTGTAGGGTCAGTTCAGGTTCTCATGTAAGGGTAAAAGAGTAATATTTATAAATTTTAGAGTGACATCCATCACATAGAAAGGTAACTCATTCAACACTTCAAACCTATGGAAGGGTGAACCTCACATCATAAAGGTAGATCTGGTGGTGGAACCAAGCTATGTAAAGGTTGAAGAGGAATTATTGAATAATGTTGAAGAAATATCTCTCATAAGAGTAGATGTTGGATTTAATCACTACATAAAAATATAGAAAATTTAATCATACACATGATTCCCTAAATTATTAAAATCAGAGTGTGTATAGGAGATGAGAATCTCAAGAAGGTCAAATCTAAGGGATATTAATTGGAATCTTCTAGAGATTTTTATAGATGATCGATAAAAGTGAACTGGACTAGATTTATATGAAAGTGATGAATCTTAGATCCAAAATCAATCCCAAATGGAGTTTGCACATTCCATTAATGATTTTATCTCAATATATAGTTGAAAAATACAGTGAATAGTGACATTCACCATGTGTAGGTTTATGAATAAAGATTGAGGTTTCAATATGTATAACATGATGTTGGGATTTCTTTAGTAATATACATGATATTATTTGGAAGGTAGATCCTTGACTGTCTGACATTCTTCCACTAACTCATAAACAACCCCCAATGGACAATCATGTATTGGCTACCCAAAGGTGTGGGTAGGAGGTAGAGGATTGGGTTATACCGTATGGAGGAAGAAATCATAAGATATAAGAGGGAGTGGAGTTCTACTATTGACATAGAAGGATTATTAATCTCCTTAATCTATTCCTTTTTGAATCCCTATTTCAACTGGCTTGTACTTTACTTTTTGAAAAGCATTTATGGTAATTGATTATTTATAGTGAATAAAATTATTGTGGTTTTTTCATTTTTTATTCATGATTACTCTTCTCAATAATTTTCTTAATTCCTATTTGGAATATCCTCTTTCAAAGTAGTTAATTATTTTTGATGATGAATCATTGGATAAAAATAAAATTTAAAATTTTTTTATTCATTTTTTACACTGTAATGAACAAATATGTTGAGCAGTTAGCAGAATAGTCAATGAACATTTGGAATAAATGATATATTCTGTTCCTGAGTTAATATTTTAGTTTGAAAAACATTTCCTATAGAATTAATTTTTTTAATAGGCTACATTATTTTCATTTCCACTCAAAATATTTTTACATATCTTCTAACATATCCACTAGTACACGATTCTAACACTTCTAACACAACAAAACACTTTTTATTATTTTATTTTAATTATGAATTCAATTTTTCATTTTTCAACACCTTTTTTTACTATTTTAGTATAATATGATTTTAATAAGCCTCTAGAACCACTCACCCCATTCTTTTCCGTTTCAACCTAAATTATACTGTACTAGTGTGACTAGAAAATAAAAATGATATTTTAAAATATTTTGATGAACTATAAACAAAATTTGGTGTCGTTTTCATGAAAGGATAGTGTTGAGTCTCTTATGATTAAAAAAGAAAAAAATTATAAAAAAATGAGGAATAAAAAGAAATTATTCTTTTTGAAACTACTTTTGGGAGATAAAATTCTAAAACATTTTTTTTCAATTTCAATATCATTATTTCTTTTTTTCTATTGGTATTGTTTGATGTTGTTTTCTGTTTATTTTAGATGATATATTTTATTGTAATCACTGCTTGAAATCGATCCTATTTAGGGTTATTATTAATTTTATTATAGTTATTATTTTTTGTGGGTGTTATAGAAATGTTTCATTTCAATGTGCTTATATCCAGACACATAGCCCTAAAAATTTGATGAAAATGAATTTTTTATGAGACAAAACATGGAAATTTTAACAATTGAAATAATAATTAATGAACATCATGATAAAATTAAAGAGGTTTCAAAGGTGTTAAAAGTAGAAGAAGATCCCATTTTCAAATTACCACATAAACAATCAAAATTCATGAGATTGTAAAAAATAGTTTTTTTTGGTTGAGTAGAATTTATAAAATCATGATTTAATAGATAAAAACAGTGTTCCTATTTTTTTGAAACATTGGGAAATAAAAATGATACAGAAGTTGGGAACACCATGAGAAAGAACAAAAAACATAATATTATAGATTTTATAAATCTTGAAACTAATTATTAATGTAATCTTACCAAATTTAAAAGTGAAAACCCAAAAAAAATCCATATTTTTTAACTATAATTATGAGTTATTTCACTTTAAAGAAATATTAATTTATAAAACTTGACTACCATGTCTACGCATTAATTATTCCTCTATGTCCTTGTTCAATAAAAGGGTAATTAATGTTGATAAATTTTTAAAAAATAATTTTTATTTGAAATTATATGTATTTAGTTTTATTCAAACAAAATTGACCCCCCCCCCACCCTAAAATTTAATTGGAACGCTCTAATAATATATCTTTGGTGGTTGAAGTAATAAAATTTGATCATTAAGGAAAGTATTATCACATACTTTTGGAACAAAATAAGAGTAATTGTTTTTGTGTAGTGGATATTGATGTAGGGGTTTAAATTCATCTAATAGTAGATAATAAATTCAAAGAGATTCTATTGTTTTTTTCACAATATTTAAAAACCACTAAAATCATTATTGAAAACACTATTTCTAAATCTTATTTTCAAAACACTACCACTATCACCTGTTTTATTCAAAGTGTAGTGATATAAAATTATTTGTAAATATGTGAGGATAATTTCACACCCTTGTTAACACCTTTGAATCTTCTATCCTTTCAAGAAGGGATTATATATTCCAATTTTAAATCAAAACCTATAGTGGATTGTGGTAATGTTTTTGTGTGAAAGATTCATTTTCAGGATATGTTTTCTGAGGACGAGATCAAAGGATTATTAGTAAATCTAGATAGTTCTTATTATTTGGTACATAAGCCTAAATTTATTGAATCCAAAAAGGTGGTGTATATTTTTGATGTTCCTTAAACTTATTTTAGAGTTATATCTATGTAATCACTCATTATAAAATAGTGATTTCATGGGTATTTTTCAGCTGTTAGGGGAGTGTTTTATTTTTCAACAGTAATTTATACCTATGATATTTATGTCTCACCTAAAAATGAATAGGAAAAACATGTTTTGTGGTTTAGGGATGAAAACTCATATCCTTTTAGTGACTATGGTTAAATCATAAGGGACGTTAGGATTGAGAATTAAAAAAATAGCACTATATAAGAGAAAATACATAGTTTAATAAAACATTTTGATTTATTTTGTATCTTTTATTTAAAATAAAAAATATATATTTCTTATTTTTGTTAAAATATTGTGCCTACTCTCCCATTTATATCAAAAATTCCTAGAGATTGTTTTTCATATTATTTATATTTTAAATTGTTTAATTTTTTTTATCTTCAGATGATAGAGTCCAGTGGATGTTTATCTTAACACTTTAGGTTCTTGAATGAAACAAATCAATTGGAGATTTTGTGTTTAAAGAGGGTAGTTTTAGGGACTAAGAATAAGGTAACAACACCATAGTTAGGGGAGTATTCATTTTTAATTATGGATTGATATTTTATTTACTATATATAAATATATATATATATATATGATAGTATAATTTTACTAAAAAACTATTTTTATTATTTTAAATAATTTAACTACTGAAAGATTAGTGGGTAGGAATTTTTTTTGAATTATTGAAATATTTTTGTGAGATAAGGTAGGGTGTACAGTGATGGGTATTACTACTTGGAGAAATATTTTTATTGGAAATTATTTTGAAACAAAATTTATATTATATTTTATCACCCTAAAAATTTCCTAGTTTGTAAGTTTTTCAACATTATTTGTTGATTTTTTTTATGAAAATTTTTTAGATTCATTAAAATTTTATTTTTTCTAAAAAATAAAATTTATTTATATACATTTTAGTATTTTCTTGAGAAGCGATTTTGTGAGAAGATCACACAATTTTTACAAGAAAAAAATTTATGAATCTTCAAAGATAAGAGGTGATATATTCTATTGAAACTATGAATCAACATTCCTTTATTTTTATGTCTCGTTATAATATTTCTGAGAATATTAAGTAACTTATGTAGTTTTGGTCATATTTTAAGAACTAGAATATAGTGTCAAGAGAAATTATACACAAAAAAAATGGGATACTACTATTTTATGAACATTAATGAATCGATTTTCTTTATCAAGGGAGTAATTGTTTGAAATTATACACATTTTACCTTCTCATTTACATGATAAAAAACTGAATACCATGGTTTTTTTATATAAAATTAAAAAAATTATTTGAAAATTTATTTTTTCATGATAAAATTTATTATAAATATAATTTTATTTACTGCTAGAATTTTAACTATATTTATTTTCTAAAATCGCAGGTTTTCATATTATTATTGGTGTTTCCTTGAAAACCTCTCTAAACCTTAAAATTTTGGAGGATGTAATTTATTGATAAAAAATTTTAAAATTTGAATTATTGATGTAGTTATATGATGTAAAATTAATGTATATGATTTTATTTCTTCGATAGTATAACTAGTGAAAAACAAGCCTTTTTATTTTTTTATAATCCATTAACTTGAATTTTGATCTAATTAATTTATAAAAATATCTAAAATTGGAACTAATTTTAAACTATTTCATTCACCTTAGGATTAGACATTTTTTACAATGTTCTAAATTAAGTGTGGTTGAGTGGTATCTTAATATTAATTTTTAAGTTCCATTTTATACACATCAGAATGCCTCAAAAATTTTGAAAATTAGTTTTCATGAGCTTTAATTTTCACATTCAATTGTTGGATATTTCATTGAATTTTGAATATTTATTTTCTTCTTAAAAGGTTATTCTTTTTGGTTTCCCCATGGATTCAATATTGGAATATAATTTAAATTTCCTTCATAATTATTTTTTTATAAAACATGAGGAATGTGATTAAATATTTTATTTAGTTTTAGACTTATTCATTGTATTTTAAACTCTTAAGCCTTAAAATTAAATGGGAAATGAAATGAACTCCTAATACAATTGAACTCATTACTCTTAAATCAAAAACTATTCATTTAGTTAGTTTTTCACACTTCAAATTATTAAAATCAATCTTCATCTAGTTTCTTATAATTACATTATTCAAATTATGTGATAATGTTATCTTAGAGAAAAATAGAAGTTTTGATATATAATTAAATTCAATGTGAATTTTGTTTTAATAATTCCAAAATATTCAATCTCTATAATTTTTATAAATATAAAAAAACATTTGGTTTAAGATTTTTTTTAGAAGAGAAACCATAACTTACAACTTGAGAGAGTTTGTGGGGTAAATACATTTGAAAACAATTTCATTGTGTAAATTTTGTTTCTTTATTATTGAGGTTATGTTTCTTATATTGAACATGATAAATGGATTTCTTGAGGTAAAACTAAGGGTAGTGGAATTCGATGTGGCATTATATGATAAAATTTTCCACATATATTTAAGGATTTAATTGATTTTTTTAAGCTAAAAGTTTCTTTAACTTGTGTATTATTGAATATCAGATAATTTTTATTTTAATATTATCATTATTTGAGTTTCTACTTACAAATTAGTTTTTTTTGGAATTGAAATAAATAAATGTTCTTTGTTTTGATTTTAATATATTTATGAACTAGTCTCTTGGTTTTGGAATAAATTTTTACATGTTCTATAACATTATATTTGATATCAACTTTTGGAAAAAAAATCAATACTCACTGTGCAATTTTGAATTTATTAATTATTTTATTTCTATGTTAATTTTGAATTTTGAATTAATTTTTCTCATTATTTTTTATTTTTTATTTTAAGGGTAACATTATATAAGTTTTATCCTGCATAATTCTCATATAATTAGATCCATGTAAATGTTTCCCATGGAAATCATTGGCCACATAAAGGTACCATCCTCTCTTATGTAATGGTTATTTTAGGAACTCACATTATGTTAGTTGATGAATATGTGTAGAGGTCATGGGGTTAGCCATCTCATAGAAAGGTAACTGATTCAAAACAACAAACCTAGGAAAGGGTGAACCTCTTGACATAAATATAGAGGCTACAGTGCAACAAATATACATAAAGGATGGAGTGGAAGTGATGCGTAAAGGTGGATAAAGAGCCTATGTAAATGAACTAGTATTCTTTAAGCACTATGTAAAGTTTAACACAAGTGTAAAATTTGTAAAATGCCTTAAATTCTAAAAATAAAAAAAAATCATGAGAGGAGAAGTTATAACTTATAGAATCTAATGTATATGCATTAGAAGCTTTTGAAGACTGTTAGTTATGCTTGAATTGACTAAACCAATATGAGGTTTTATCCAATTTTACGAAATTGGATCTAATATCAATACCATGTGGTTTTAGCACATTTTTTTGGATATTTATATTTAATTATAGCTAAGGAAGAATATAAATAGTGATAATCTCTATGTGGAAGCTTAATAATCAAGATCTTGGTTTCAGGGTATGTTACATTATGTTGGGAGTGATTTTATATGTCTTGTGACCTCATTTAAAGGGATATAATTGTCTAACCAACCATCCACCATAGACTCATCCATGAACCCCCACTAACAGATCAAGGATTTAATAACTTGATATACGTTACATAATATGACCCAAGATAAACATGACATAAATAATACATTAATCACATTACTTAAATAATACATATAAAAAATAGTTGCACAACCCATATACCTAAAGGTTTAGCGTATTGAAAATTTGCAACATAAACATCTTATTTTATAAAACATGAAAACATTTCCCCATAATCATGTTCCCCTAGACCCATTTGTAATTATCTTACATGATATTATCATCTTTATAACCTCGATATTGAAAACATTATAAAGGGTTGAGATCATATTCTTAGTAAGGGAAAACATATAATAATTTATCTAATCATAATCATGATGAAGAATATGAGGAAGACAAAAATATCATAATAAAATATCATAATATAATATATGATAATCATAAAACATGATAGAGAAAAATAAGATCATATCAAAATAATTATGGAAGGTTAAAAGTTATGATGTGAATTAAAATCTATATAAATGATCATAAAACATCTTATCATAATATAAAATTACTAAATACTTTAAAAATAGGTCATAATCATGAAAACATGGAATTTTAGGGAAATTAAATGCATCTTTGAAATTTGGAATAAAATGATAAACAACTTATAAATGTTACATAACCATAAACATGGAAAAAAATTTGATAGAAAACCCATTATTCCTAAACTTTTGAAAAAAAAACTCATTGTGTTTATTTCTGATAATGTGAGAAAGCCCATAATTCCCACACCTATGTGTACAAACTCATTATGTCCTTTACTAACTATCTCATGAGGTATAAAATTAAATTAATGCATTTGATGTAGATATAAGACCCCTCCCATCATCATCCATACATGTATGTGAAATATAGTATCAATAATCATCATATCTTAAAGAACACATGGAAAAATAATGTGTTACTCAGCCATAAAAATAGAAATAATTAATTTTTTGTAAAGAACCCATGGTAATAAAATGGGTTTCATAAAACCAAAAAATAGTATAAAATAAAACCATGAATTAAATAGTTTGATACTAAAAACATGACCGTTGAAAATAATCACATAATAAAAGAAAATATAGAGTGTAATAATCCACATAACTCCATTAGAGAATGATCATTTTAAGAAAATGAAATCCAAACCCTGAAAATAGATTTTTGAATGCATTTTGTATTCATCATTGTAAAAGTCATAATTACGAGTCTATTTTCAAAAATTATAATTTTAAAGAAAATAAGTGAAAAGAATAAATTTCATGGAAATTTATTTAGATAAAAAAAATTCCCAATATATAAAAATATGACATCATTTAAAATAAAAATTTTTTTGAACATAGGTATAAAACAATAATAAAGTTTATAACTCATAGGAATAAGTTTTAGTTACCAATTTTGTTACATTTACCCTTTATTTCCATAAAAATATGTTAAAACCATGTATAATAATGATAAACATCTTAATTATTTTTTTCAGACTTTTATTGATATGCATATCCTTATATACTCTTTATTAATATCAATTCCCTTCATGTATTATATTTTTACAACACTTTTCAACATTGAGGGTTAATAATCTTGACCATTTTGGACATGGTTCATAAAATTTGTGTCAATTTTCCTTATCCGAAAAAATATCATCATTAAAAAACTAATAAAAGCGATTTAAATTTTTTTAATGTCCTATAATGTTATAATTCCATTACATTAGAGTACCAGTCATGTTTTTTGAAGACGAAAATGGTAATGAACTAGTTATGGTTTTTTTACCAATATCAAAGGATTGACTTATAATGATCATTACATATTGTGTTATTAACAATAACCATGTTAATTATATATATAATTAAATATATCATATATAATCATTATATATAATCAAAAACCATCTATGAAAACTGAATTGGAAAATATAATGCATCGTTTCATGGAGGTGGTAGTCTGCATATATGCATGGTTGATGTTTTCATTTTTTAAATGGTGCAAGAAATAAGTAACATGGTTTATAATTTCTAGAACATAAATATGATATATATATATATATATATATATATCATACATATTTTGACAATACCTCATTTGGACAAGCTAGGTTAGGTAGTTTACGAAAATGAAGTGTGCTGCATCATTGATGTGGTAGCCTACAGAACACATGAGTAATGGTTTTGTTTTTCTTAATATAAAAGGTAATGATGGTTAATGTGTGTACCATAATTATGAGAACATAATAATTTAATAATTATAATTATATTATCATATAAATATGGTAAAATTAATTTTTATAAATAATAAATTCAAATAAATAAATTGAAAAAAGGAGGAGTTGTTAGAAATATATACCTCGCTACTTGGATTGTTTTCATTTTGAATGAGCATAAAACATTGTGAGATGGAATTTTAATAACAAAGACCCCAATTTATGGTGTGTATGATTCTTTAGAAGTGGTTTTGGTAGATTCTAGATAGAACATAAGGGTATTTTTGTTAGATAAAGTGAGCAGAGGAGTTCCCCTTTTATAATTGAAAAGGGATGAGACTACTGTAAATACCAAAAAAATAATTAATGGGAGGAACCTATTAAGGAAATTGTATCAAAAATTGATAAATAATCTATAAGATAATGGGTAAGTTTAATCAACACCTCAACCACTAAATTAAAACATTTTTTAACATCTTTTTCCCTTTACCTCTTAGGTTACTCATATTAACCATCTTGGTTTTCACCACAGAAACTCATTTTTATCTAGGTAATTAGTCTTTTATACCCAAAAATAAAATGGTCTTTTTTTTATATCTGGTGGGAGAAAAGTTTCCCAGGAAATCAGTGATATATGCATGACACAGGTAGACAATGAGTAGACATGACGCTACACGGGGCCTTTGGGCTAGTTTGTGGGACTTTAGGCCATGTAATGTGCTTCATTCCCACTGGGACTTTGGGCTATGTAATGAATAAATTAGGATTTATAAGTGTTTTATCCCGTGATAGGGATATAGACTGTCTTTATGTTCTGTGTGTGGGATATGTGTGTGTTCAATGTAATTGTACCCCCAGACACCAAATATATATATTAATTTTTGAAAAAAATATATAAATTAAGTTCGAAAATGTAAAATATGTGCTAATAAATTAATAAAATATATTTTTTAAAATGAAAATGTCACTTATTATATACATATTGGGACATAGAATAAGGATTCATGAATTTAAAATTCAAACATATATACTAATAATGTCTTAAAAGTCATTTTATTTATAAAAGTGATATTTTTTTCTATTCACCCAACAATATAACTTTTTAAAAAAAACCCAAATATTTATATTAAAATAATATTTACCTGATATATAAAAAATTAAGTTAGTTTTTTTGAATTCACATTGTAAAATTTATAAATTTTATTGTCAATTAAACACAAAAAATATATCAGAATCAATTTTTACATGAGAATACATTTTGATATATTAACTATTATTTTCCCTATAAATTACTAATTAATCTAGTCTTAATCCATTATTAATATCCAAATATGTTATATGTTAAAATTAGTAAATCTTATAAAACTATTTTATTATGATTTCTATTTCTATGGTGGTCATACAACTATTCATATTTTTTCAGTTTCAATGTCATGTGTGGAGAAAGCAGTAGAGCATAGTATTTCTTTAAGGAGGAATAACTCGAGTCATTACATTCTACCCGCTTAAAAATAATTTCATCCATGAAATTTTATTACAATTAAGTATACAAGTTATGGTTTTTTTCTCTCATCATATCCTCAGGTTCTCATGTAGCCACCTCAAACTTTTGATTTCACATTATTACATTGACTACATGGGTGGTCCTATTTCTTAGAATCTCATATCTTTAATCAATTAGTTTCATAGGTTTTTCTCCATATAAAATTTCATGTTCTGGTTTTAAATCTTTCGATTTTAGTACATGTGATGGATCTAGTACAAACTTCATTAAAAGTGGTATTTGGAACCTATCGTGCACTTGAGAGAGGTGTGTAGGGAGTGTTAAGATATAGGTTATAGACCCAACATGGCCATGGATCTTGAAGGGACTGATGAACAGAGGTTAAACTTTTATGTATTCTTAAATCTTATAACATTCATTCAAATAGATATTAGAATGGATATCTTTTAACTTACTTCAAAATGTATATCTCATCGACGATTATCTGCATTGCTCTTCATTCAACTTTATTCCACTTTCATATGTTGTAAAATGGTTTGAAATTTCTATATCATTTATTATAAAAGGTTAGTGTAACAAACCAACCCATCGCAACCCAACCCATAACCCACGTTGGCCCACCAAAAAGCCCAAATCACATTCTCAGTCCCCACAGGCTAGCAACAAGCACTGACCATGACCAACGATTTCTTGAAAATAGTTTCACCATAAGAAAACTGGAATAACCCATCCATAAAATGGGATATCCAAACCAATAAAATACAATTCAACAATACAAAATAGGAACATACCTTGAACAATAACATATATCATAAAACAAACCTTCCATAACTGGTTACATACAAACATGGTTTTTCAATGAAAACCCAAAACCCATGGAATGGGTACAAGACCAAAATATTCCTATAGATACATCCCAACATAGAAAAAACATCACAAATAATCCATTAGATCCAAACATTATGATACCATATCTCTTATACAAAACACTGGATAGTGGTAATCAAGAAGAGCCTCATTGGAACATGGTGTCCCTACCTGTGTCCTACAAAACAAAATCTTCAAACACCCAAAGTCCTAAGAAGGTTGCGAGGAAATAATAATTATAGGTTACCACTATGAATCTAATAAAGGATATTACCCATGAAAACCAATAAACTAGTTTGAAAACATTTTCAAAACTATACCACATTGAAAAAATACCACTTTAATGTAAACATTTGCAATCTATTTTGTTTTTCATTTTAAACAAAGTCAATTTTCCAAAACAATATCTAACATGAAAAAAATATAAAAAAATATCCACAATGCATTATATACTCAATATAGAAAACAATTCCTTGAAAAAGGTGATCACAACATCAAAAATATGTAAGCACATAGATATAAGATTAATAGGAATAATATTTCTCATCACATCAAAATTGAACTAATCAGATTCATAAACCATATAAACCAAATGGGAAGGAGTAATGTGAACATATGGATTTTACCATCAAGACTAAATGAGTGGGAAAATAAGTATGATATCCCACTAGGAAAATGTAATCTCTCGCCATCTTCCATAGGCCCAAACATAAGAGCTCTCACGGTCTCTTAGAAACGATAATGGAATCTCCCATGGTCTTTATACTCCAAGGCTCTCTTAGTCCTTTGGAAGCCAGGTTGGAGGATCATAAGGTCCTCACTATGATGGATCATGTGTCCTCTTAGAAAAACCAAAGTGTAAGATCACATGGTCTTCCCTCTGAAGGCTCATAGAGTCCCTCAAATAGACTCCTCGCCCACACCCTGGTTAACCTGTGTGCTACTTCATGAAATCATGATCACATAAAATTTCCCATATCAAAAAATATATAACACAATTCATTTTATAAAAATCATTCCCATTTTATCAAAAAACATTTCTCAATGTAAAAACATTTATAAAATCTCTTTAAAACCACTTTAAATCCAATAAAAACTACTTGATCCATTTTAAAAAACACTTACTAGTCATATGAGCCACACCATTTTGGATAACCCCCTTTAAACACTCAAATTTCGAAACCAATCCATGAATCACCTCAAACATCAAATATAAATCGAGCTTAAGACATTTAAATTGAAATTAAAACATTAAAAACCAATTGAAATTATAAATTATAAGGTAATACATGGAAAATTTCCATAATTAGAGACACCTACCATGGATTTGGAATAAAAATCATTTCCTCCTATCACAGTCACCAAAAAGAGGTATAATAAGGCCTCACACACCTAATACCTAGGTAAAAACCATTATTATATACACTATATTTAGAAAAAATATCCCCTAGGTTTCCACCATTCCTTAAAAATGTAAGAACAACAATAAAGAGGGGGAAAGGAGGGTGAAACCATGGAGAAATTAACTTAACTCAAGCCAAACACCTTGATACCCAAGAGAAAATATCCAAAGAAGAGGGGAAGAGATCCACATCCAAATTGGAGAGGCTTCACATGTTATATAAGGAAAATGGTCCTCCAAATCATAAATACCCAATAGAGTTGTTTTAGTAAAAAGTTATTTTTTAACTAAGTTGGATAGGGCCACATTTTTAGGAAAACCATGCACCAACAATGCTGGTGCCACTGTACACCAAAAAATGGGCCACTTGGTAACCCATAAGGAGCTAAAAAGTTTTTAAACCCATAATCAGACCACATGAATCCCTCTTTCCCAACCTAAATCACACTCACATGGTTGGCCACATAGTTAAAGAAACTATGTTCTAACCATGTGCCTTGGTCTCTGGTCTCAAAAACTCTCATCTCCACTCATGACACCCAGTAAATCTAAGAACACATCAGGAGAGAAATAAAACTCAAAATTAGATGTACTAGTGACCTATAGGGTTTCACAAACTTCACACCATTCTAATTTATTACCATAGGAATTATTCAGGAATCACTAGAAGAAAAAAGGTCATGCCACTACTCCCACACCAAAGCTTCCTGCTCTGGTATCTTTTGCCTATGAGAACCATAATTCCAGTAACCTGTTAAAATGGGGTTACCTTACCATGGATAATCTTTTTCTAAAAATCCATGATATTAATAAACTACTCCAATATAGTGTAATTATTTTCAAACTCCAAATCATCCCACTCCATCATGTGAGATTGGTCCAGATGGTATCCCTCTAGCTGGGAAACATGGAAGAAGAAATGGATCATGTAATTTCTTTGTGGAAGAGACAGGAAATAGGAAACCTTTAAAAGATTCTCCACAATATAAAATTCCATGACTTAACATGGAATCAACTTCCCCTACTTACCTGACCAATGATGGCCCAGTCCAACTAATACATGTAGAAACAACTATCACCGACCTGAATATCCCACGGACAAGAAATATGGTCTATATATAACTTATAGATATTAAAACCTATCACTAACTACTTTTCTATCATCCACACTCTCTAGTTCATCTATTTGATGAGGCTTGGTCCAACCAAAGGACATTCTTATTATTATATCCCAGCATAATGGGGATTGGAATGACCTCCCATATAACTTTATAAATAGGGAAATCCTGGTCGAGGGAAGATAATTTTTTTATAATAAAACTCCTCCATTGATAGTTAAAATTCCCAAGAACCTCCAAAATCATGTGCACGTGCTAAAAATATATTATTTGGAATCTGTATGGTCCACTTAGACTGACCAACCATCTGTGGGTGATACACGATGCTCAAATTTAGTTATTTTCCCAAATCCTCCTAATGTCCCATAAAAAAGTGAGAAGTGGAATGGGAATACATATTTGAAACTAAACCTGAGGGAACTCAATGAATTTTAATAACCTCATAAATGTATATATGGCATCCCGCCTTTTTATTACATAAATTCACATGACATTTTACAAATAGAGGATTTTTAAAGTCTAGTATCTTGGAAATAAGGTATATAATATATGAAAATATATAACATTATTTTAATCCTATTAAAAGTATTCTTGAAATTTTCTTCATAATTATAATTTATACATCTCATAACCTGAAGATATACATCAATGTAAAGGGTGAGCATAAGGCCCAGTAATGGAAAACAGGGGAAATAGTTTACAAGCGAACTTGAGAGAATACAATAAAAACATGAAGAAATATCATAAGGGTATGAGAAATAGGCATATCATGATAATATGAACTTTAATAATATATTTAAAATGTGTATGAAACATTTTATTTAGATATTTATAAGTTTATCACCAAGGTGATTCACCAAGGTATCGTAAAACGTGTCATCTCTAGATATTAATTTCTTTACACAATTCATTAGAGAAATGTTAGGGAACACCCTTAATATGTATTTATTTTAATTCTATCCACATATATTATAATAAAAAGATTTATAAGTATCCCAAATAAAATAAAATAAATGGGTTTCATATCAAAATCAGGATGTTTTAAAAAGTGCTTAAAAACATGGTCATTATGTCATTTATAACCCATGGAAAGGGAATCATGGTTTTATGTATGTAAATTATAGAAGAAAATATATCATTTTATGTCTTTATGAATACCCCTAGAAATGAAATAGGTTTGGGTACTCACATAAATAAAATAAAATAATTTCTTGAGAAAAAATATAGATATTTTGAGAGGAAAATTCTACAGCATAATGACAATGCAACATGGTTTTATAAAACATTAAAAAGAGAAGTGATAGGGGTAAACCATTCATAAAATACTCATAATATAGTATATTTATATAATAAAATTCAAATAAGAATATGGAATGGAAATTAGAAAGCCATACCATATAAAAGAAAACTTGAAAGGAAAAAAGGAGAAGTTGATAATTCCCTTACCTTGAAGAATAACTTCTAAAACACTCAGATCGGGAACTTGAGAGATTAAGGAAACATTAGAATGACTTCTTGGGAGTTAATAATATCCATGCTTAGAGGGGTGATTTTTTAATTAAATAAAATGAAGGAATGGCTTCGTATTTATTTTAAAAGAGAGGGAGTTTTTTTATTAATTTTCAAGGACACCTCATTAGTGGTATTTGAAAAATCACAGACTTTCCCATGGTATTTTCCCATGGTTTTGGAAACATGGGACACCTAATACAATATTTTAATCTAAATGATTCAATCAGAATTTTAAATTACATATTACATCATTATTAAATCATAAAACAAACTAAAAACTCAAAAATCTATATTCACTAGTGGAATTTGGGCCTATACCAACACGTATTTCACAACGGTTTGTTGGGATAAATAACATATACCAATGGTTCTAGTAAAACATTGGTATAGTGTATTATATGTTGGGTTTTCCCAATGGTTTAACAAAAATAGTGGGAAATAAACAATTTACTTACGGTTTTTATTAATTGTAAGGAAAAAATACACCCAATTTAGGGCTCCCTCCCAACTTTTCATCTCGCGTGAACCATCCCCGACATCTGCCTCCCTCCCACCTCCCCCCCCCCCCCTCCATTATATCAATCTCCACATGGCCTCCCCCTCCACCTCCCATCCCCCCTCCCTCTCCTCCAGTGACATTCCCCTTCCCCTCTCGGATCCCTCTCTAATGCTGAAGTCCCCCTCCCCTCTCGGCTCCCGGCGACGTTCCCCCTTCCCCTCTCGTCTCCCTCTCCTTCAGACATATCCCTCCCCTCTTGGCTCAATATCCTTTGATGACGTCCCCTGTCCCCCTCTCCAGTTGCACGCAAGACCCCCATGCCCGAACACCCTGCAGGACATCCCCCTCTCTCAGCTCCCTCTACTCTCGCCAGGGTTCTGGATCGGTACTTCCTGGTAATAATTAGTCTTATTTTCTAAAAAATGAGGCAATAAGGAATGAATTTTTAGGTTCATATTTAGGATAACCATTCATATTAATCGTGCTTTTTCTAGAGTTTTGGGTAGTATCCAACTCATGGTGTGGTGAATTATCAGGTAAATTGTGAATTTTTTCAAAATAAAGTCTTCTAGAAATATAGGGTTAGATTTCGAGGTTTTATTCAATTAATTAAAATAGCGCATTAAATAAAAAGTTCATGATTATTTAAAACCCTCATATTTTCCTCTATATGCTCTTATTAAATGTTAAATTGTTTTGGATTTTTTGTTAATCGTGATATATATGTGATGAGGTTGTATCATCATTAAGATGTGCAATGATGTGGGTTAATTGGAGGTGAGTGATGCTATATGAGATTTTATGTGTTATTGTGAGGAGTTTCTTTCCCTTTAATTGATTGGTTCATAAAACATAAGTTGTTGTTTCATATATTATGTAATTGGAATTGATAAAGTAAAATTTTGGTCTCAGATTCCTGAGTTGGTTATTTGGATGGTATTCTCTATCAAAAGTGGGTATATCTATATTGACTATGGGTGTATTTTACAATTGACCAATGTATTTATTAAACTGACCTTGAAATGAACATTTACCATAATACAGAAGCACCACAGAAGTCATAGATAGACACTACACACCACAAGACACTCATGGGAGACACCACTTGACATATACGGATAGTTAAGGGGCCATTAACTTAGGAACTGAAGTTAATTGGCACTAAAGCCTTGAGAAATTCCCATTTCTGGTAGAAAAGATTCCAACACCTTTATTATTAGTATAGTATAATGTAATGGTTTACACCCTTATGACCAAGTAGACCATCCGGTTCATGGACTGATGCCCAACCAGGTTTAAGAGTAGGATCAACTACTAAACATTTATTGTGGTCCCTATGAGGTTATTTCCATAGTGAAGAGGGTTATGTGCACAATATTCAACTCATCTAATGTGGAATAGGTGCATATTCATTGGATAAGTGTACTATTATGGTGTTTCCCACAACGTGATATATAAATAACATAATGAAAAATGAAGAGATTATTAAATGGAACTATTCACCCCTTGCTTGCAGGAACATGATTTAACCCATGGGGCATTTTTGGTTCTTATATATTGTGTAGTGACATGTATAGTCACAGGATATAGGTATGTTTTTGTTTAGTTTTTTATTTTATTTTCATTATCACATTGTCCACTTAGGTATTTTACTTCTTTCTACGGATAGAGGGTAGTCATGTTACCCTGACTAGTGGACATAGATCACTTGTATACTATAATACCATGAGGCGTGAGTGTGAAGAAACATTGGAAGCTAGAGACACCTTGGGGTATTCCATGAGACAGCATTGTTTTTCTAAAACATTGTGTTGGAACATTTTTGGAGTATGTTGGAGTCATGAAATAACCCCAAGTGTCTCCATGAGATAGCACAAATAACCCCAAGTGTCTCCAAGTGTCTCCATACATCATATCATCCTCACATGGGTTGGCCACTCACCCAATCCTATCAAACCTATCCTAGTCTATCCTCTCAATCACATATTCTATTCTCATCTCTCGAGGATTATCCCATGCCTCGATGCACATCTCATCTTCCAACTAGAAAAAAGAGGATTATTCACCTTATGACTATCCTAGTCACAAAAGCACACCATGTCGAACCCATCTACATTATATTCTGAATAATTCGGTCAAAAACCTCATCAAAATCATGTATTATAACCCAGCACCACTAACATAGTTCCATTATAAGCTAAATCACACCAAGCCTCTTGTCATTATAATGCCAATCTATCCGAAAATACCCAATACCCACACTAGCATCTCATCCTTCATCTCTTTAGTTGAACTCTTGAATCATTAAATGGAGAAAAACCTTTAATAATACATTTTATATACTCAGAGGGACCATCCCACTTTAAGAACCTACCAAGATTCCAATCCATCCTCATATGTATTTCCTCATCAAACGCTAGATGTACAACTGCCTCACCTATCACTACAAGGACCAATCCACTTAGAAATATTTTACTTTATCTAAATCCTCATCTAGTCCATACACATATCGTCCCAATTTTAATACATATGTTAGACCACTCATATCCCAATTGATATCTTATCCACTGGGAGACCTAGTGATAGGGTGACTTCATTTTCATAAAATCACTAAAGAACCTTCTCTAAACCTAGGTGGCTTATGAACACCATATCTATAGGTCTACTATGTTAATCTATTTCCTTTCATTTACCATCCATAGAGTATATGACTCCCATTGAACACAGTTATAATCAATTCCTTGTCAATCAATGACCGAATAATCATGTTAGTGTTTAAGGTTCTGTAGAGGCAATTAATACTTTCTTTATATAGGAAGAGATACTTAAGAAATTTGATGATTAAAGTCAGAAAACACACTACTTACTTGATAACTTTGGGTGAGGATTCTTAGCTGACTACCTCACACATTTCCTCTTGTATGTATTCGTTAAGGGAAGTCCTTCAGAAGGGGATGGCATTTGATGAGTTAGAGGTGGCCCTAGCAGAGTTATACATCCCTAGCATGGTGAGACCACATATCAGATTCATATGAACAACATGCATAAACCAAAGAGATATGTTCAAGGATTTCTTATATTATATAGTGATAATCTAGACATCAATCATGACCTACTAAGATCATTAATTTATAGATAACTCATTGAATCATATCTTGTAATATCAAATGATTTTTGGCTTTGTAACTACAAATACTAATGCCCAGTATTCCCCAAGGGTCAATATACATCCCTTTCATGGAGAGACTATGTAATCTTCATCAAGGAAAATCTCACCATATGATCCATAATACCATTAATTAGAATTAATATTGTTGTTCAACTATTTAGAGTACTTCCAATAAGTTATATAGGAAAATTACATATACGGTTTTTTTAATTTAAACAGTTGATTCCTTATTGTTAGTGACATCAATCACATTAAAGCGCATAAATGTCAACTGAACCCTACATTCCAAGAATTATTTATGTGTACATGCCCCATGCCAACAGGCTAAGAACTAAAACCATAAATAATAATGCCAAATACATGCATCATTTTTAAATAAATATCTCAAGTGTAAACATAAAAACCAAGAATAATAAAACTGCATCCCTTGTATTGAACAAAACCAAAATAAGTTGAAACTTAATCCATTTTGATTATCTACCATTAATAGGAAGAGTAATTGTTAATTAATAGTAATGTACTATTTGAGATTATCATTTTGAAACATCGATTTGTTTCCCCTTTGCTTGTAGGAACATGATTTTTCCCATGGGGCGTTGTGGTTCATATATGTTGGGTGGTGATATGTATAGTCACAGGAGACAGGTATGTTTTAGTTTAGTTTTTATTTTATTTTCTTTATCACATTTTCCACTTAGCTCTTTGACTGCTTTCTATGGACAGAGGGTAGTTATATTCTGAAAATGGGGCTAGAAGGATTTCAGATTGATTCAGTCCACCGGCTTTGATCCAAGGTAATATTCTATGGTTACTACTTGTCTCTCGCCTCATGTATTTCATGATTTAGTGTATTTGACTCCATATTAAGTTTTTGGTAGTGTTTTGGATAGTTTTGTGTTGGTTCGGGTGGATTTGGTTCTCTCCTACCAATCTATGTATGGATTAAATTCCAGTGGTTGGTTTCTCAATGGTTATTTAGTGTCCTTAATGTGTTTTAAGGTTCTTAATATACTTTGTGTAGTGTGTTGATCCCTACTCATTGGTTTCGAGTCTCCATGTCAAGGGAGACTCACCTACGTGTGCATAGGTAAGTAATTATATGTATGTGGGTTCCCCAATTATGTGTATAGTCACCCATGGAAGTGATTATGCACGTATGGGGATAAGTGTTCCCATGTGTATATATATATATATATATGCATATGTAGGTGAGTGGAGACTAGAATATGCATATAAGCATATGTGCATGGATCGCCTTGCACATGCTCATGGCCATGCGGGTGGGTGCATATGGGATAGGTGTCATTGAATGTGTGTGATGGTGCATATACCCAGTGGAGGAGCATCATATTTTAGTTAGAAATCTCCAAGAGCCGAAGTGGACGGCTTGGTTCCACCTTGAGGTAGAGTCCTTCTCGTAGCCTCTTTATTTAAGAATGCTTTAAATTGAATTTATCTTCTTTCTAAATTTTGATTAATTATATTGAATTGCATATCTTGAATATGTTTTCTTTAATATAATTGTTTCATTTGATAAATAAATTAATGTTTTTATAATAAAACCCCTCCAATGGAGGTGCATTGTCTACGAAAACTCACAGTGATAGTTTAGGGTGTATGATTTTTTTCTACCGTTTTGTTTCCATTTAGACGTTGTGACATTGTTCCTCTCACTAAAACCTTCTGAAAATCCATTTTTATAACATATTAAATATTTTATTTGTTCTCTCAGGTTCGTTGTGACCTTATCTTATGGTGAAACCTGTTTTAGGTGTTTTCCTAGCCTCTTGGCCACCCCTTTGGGTGTTTACCCGAGCCTATATATCTAAAAACACTGATGGTGTCATTTTTTAACACCTGTCAGGCTTATGGTGCTCCCCACCATAAGCTTCATCTTAACACCATTTGGGGTGTTTTCCTGGACGCGATGCACATCTAAATTTCTACATATATGAGGTCTCCCATAAGATTTGTGTTGCATCCTGAGATGTTAAAACATACTCAAATTCTATTATTCTCAAGGTGACTGAAGTTTTATTATTATAGTTCCAAGAAATGCATATACCATTGATAAGTAATACACCTGCATAATTTTACTCTCAATCAGTAGTTTCAACTACCTAGTACCACTCTTAAAAACAACGAATATAAAATATATATCTTTGTCAGACCACAATCCCGAATCAAGAGTCTGTCATTTATAACATAATATTAATTTCTATAATGTGAAGGACAACCACATAGGATTTATTTGGAATCCTATATAAAGATTAATCAAAATTTTTATATCTATTATATACATTTTTAAGTAGAATAAAATTTCAATAATACTTAAAAACTCTATATGATCACTAGTCCTCCCCACTTCATGCCATGACCACTTGGTTCCATGTTCTGTAAGAGTGGAGTCCTATCATGATTTTTCATTTTAGGGATTCATTAATTGCATATGAAATTATATAACATGATTGATAAAAATAATAATAAATGCTTTTCTACTAAAATATGATTAATTAACATTCTCAAAAGAGTTGATGAAGCCATTAATGTATGGTTTTTTATTTTTTACTTGTCCTTTTCCTTCAGAGTTTGATATTTTTATGTTCCCAATTATCTGATGAGTGTTTTGACCCTTTAGAGAAAATTCTTCGACATTATATTTTTTCTATGTGACAACAGTAAACAACACTCACCTCATATAGTGTAGTTAGATCTTTATACAACAGTGGGTAATCTAGTGGATGATCAGCTATATGATAGTATTACATGAGTCTTGTGATCAATGTTGAGACTGACAAATTAAAATTTCAGCTGGTGGGGTGATGGCCAGAATGTTGCACTGCCTCCTCCCACTCCCTTCGCTCTTGGCCAGAAGATGATGCCTCATGGATGTCGCAGGACCGGACCAACACGACGCGATCATGCTGCAGTCACGCCACGGTCACGCTGCGGTCACGCCGCAGTCACGCCGTGGTCACGCCATGGTCATGACGTAGTAATGCCTTTATTTGGCCCTACTTCAGGATGACACCTCACACTTGTTTGCAGTCATGTCAGAATTCGATGTATGATACCCAGATAGATTTTTAGATACATTACTCACCCATAGTTAATGGGGAGGGAGGTGACGGCCGGAATGTTTCTCCGCCTCCTCCCGCTCCCTTCGCTCCTGGTCGGGAGATGTTGCCCCACGGATGTCGTTGGATCGGGCCAACACGTCGCGGTGACGCTGCGGTCACATTGCGTTCACACCGTGGTAATGTCGTGATTTGGCCCTGCTCTAGGATTTCACCCCATGGAAGTTCGTAGTCCTATCGTAATTCGATGTATAATAAATAGATAGAGTTTTATATACATTACCCACACATAGTTAATGGGGAGGGAGTCGCCGGCTGGACTGTTGTCCCGCTTCCTCCCACTCCCTTCGCTCCTGTCCAGAAGATGCTGCCCCACGGATGTCGCTGGATCGGGCCAACACTCCGCAGTCACACCTCGGCCAGGCTGCGGTCACGCCTCGGTCACGCCGCGGTCACAGCGCGGTCACACCGCGATCACGCCACCGTCACGCCGCCGTCACGCCGCGGTCACGCTGTGGTCATGCCGCGGTCACGCCGCGGTCACGCCGTGGTCAAGTCGTGGTCACTATGCGGTCACGCCGTGGTAATTTCGTGCTTTGGCCCTGCTCTAGGACAACACCATGCGGCAGTTTGCAGTCCTATCAGAATTCAATGTATGATACCTAGATGGAGTTTTAGATATATTACCCACCAATAGTTAATGGGGAGGGAGGTGATGGCCGGAATGCTGGCCCACCTCCTCCCGCTCCCTTCGCTTCTGGTTGGAAGATGCTGCCCCACGGATGTTGCTGGACTAGGCCAACACATCACAGTCATGCCGTGGTCACGCCGCGGTAACGCCGCGGTCAATCCATGGTCACACCAAGGTCATGTCGTGGTCACGCTGCAGTCACACCGTGGTCATGTCGTTGTCACGCTGCGGTCACTCCGCGTCAAGCCATGGTCACGCCATGGTAATACTATGATTTGACCTACCTCCTATCACTCCCTTTGCTCCTGGATGGAAGATATTGCCCCGTGGATGTCGCTGGACCGGGCCCACATGTCGCGGTCACGCAGCGGTCACGCTGCGGTCACGCCGCGGTCACGCCTTAGTCAAGTCGCAGTCACGCCGCGGTAATGTCGTGATTTGGCCCCGCTCTAGGACGACACCCCGCAGTGGTTCGCAGTCCTGTCGGAATTCAATGTATGATACCTAGATACTGTTTTAGATAAGTTACCCACCTATAGTAAATAGGGAGGGAGGCAAAGACCGGAATGTTTCCCCACCTCCTCCCACTCCCTTCACTCCTCACCGGAAGATACTTCCTCATGGATGTCGCTGGACCGGGCCACCATGCCAGGGTCATGTTGCGGTCACTCCGCGGTCATGTCGCGGTCACACCGTGGTAATGCCTTGATTTGGCCCTGCTCCAGGACATCACACTCCCACACTCAAAACACACATGCACGCACCCAACCACACGAACGCATGCTCCCAACCACTAACACAAGGAGGCTTCCACAGTCCACCTATGAACCATCTTCCACCACAATCCAGCATGCACCAGCCACATCCATCCCACACCAGCCCCCTTCCACCTTCCTTTTAGACCGCTGCCACCAGTATTTCAGCTCGCAGCCCCCCCTTCCACCTTCTAATTAGCCTGCACCATCCCCCTACCACCTGAAACTATCCCCCTTTAACAATAATTATAGCCCCCTTCCGCCTACATTCGAGCTTGCACCAGCCCCCATCCACCTTCAATCCAGCCCGCAACAGCCACCGCACCAGCCCCCACCCCCTATCCTCCTGCAAAACACTCATGTTCGCCCTCTTCCACCTACAAAACAGCCCCATCCACCACTTCCAGCCCTCACCATGCCCCGATCTCCTACATCCCAGCCTGCACCAACCCCTTCCACATGCCCAACAGCCCCCAGCCACCTGAAATAGAGCCTAAACTATCCCCCTGTCACCTATTCCATCCCACACTATCCCCCTACCATCCCCTCGCCTCCTTCCTTCCTGCTCGCACCAGCCACTCCAGCCCACAACAGCCACTGCATTATCCCC
Organism: Viscum album; assembly: GCA_963277665.1. NCBI lineage: Eukaryota > Viridiplantae > Streptophyta > Magnoliopsida > Santalales > Viscaceae > Viscum > Viscum album. Next base: position 1,268,575,245 of record OY728120.1, on the reverse strand, counting down.
CATTCTCCTGTATTCAAGCCTGCACCAACCCCAATCCCCCAAAAACAATAACCACATACCACTTGTTCCGACCCACACGAGCCCCCTGCCATCACCCTTGCACCTAAATTCCAACCTTCCCCACCCACTCCATCTCAAACCAACCACATACACCAACCACAACATCCAAATCCCCCATCCCCTTCACTCCACTAGCCCGCACCCAACTCCCCAACAAACCAGCACCCCATCCACCAGAAACCTACTGCCCCTACATATAGCCAAAACAACCAGCCTGAAAAACCAGTACTCCAGCCCCCATCAAAACCCCACCTCTAGCACCGAAAAAACAGAATGCCACCCTCAGAGGAAACCATCTAAGGACCTTTTTAAAGAAAATTCCTAAGGGTGGATTCAATGGATTTGACCACTCTCTTGGGTAAAATGAAGTGATAACACCAATAATATTGCATGATAAAAAGAACTGATTGAACAAGCTGTAACTTCCATACATAAGAGAGAGAGTAATGAAATCATTTAGCATTCATTCATAAATGAAGTAAAGGTACTAATGGATATAGAATTTTCTAGGCTCTAGTAAAGAGACGAAATAGTGTTTGAGTACAGAAATAATTTTATCTGATTGGTTCCTTACATTCCTAATCTAGACATGGATGATTCCTTAATGTCTTGGTGGTTTGAGTAAAGACTTTGATGACTTTCCACTAGCTTTTTCTTCCTTTGGAATCCACTTCTACAGAGTGATTTTGAGATAATCTATCAATGTTGACGCAAGATTAGCAGGGTCAACTATATTGTTTCACTTTTGACTTCTAGTTGGCTTCCACTGTATCACTTTTTGACAAAGGTAGCCATTGTTCCCTATAGTGATGTGGAATTTCTATTCGGAATAGTGGATCATCTTCTCCATATATTGTCCATATTTTGGGCTAAGGTTTATAACCTGTAAAACTTTGTAATTTGTTCTCTTGTTTTTTAGTGAGAATTCTACCTCTCTGTGAACGTAGGTATTATTCCCAAACCACATAAATTTGTGTGTTCTATGTGCTTTCTTTCCATTTGCATTTTATTTTGTTTCTAATTTCTTTCATTGTGACTCCCGATGATTCCGAAATAGCTATTTGATGTTTCTTTTATTCATGTTTCTTCTCTTCCTGGGCGTGGTGGAGGAATCTCCAATAAGGGAAAAAGGAAGTGCTATGTCAGACCCTATAAGTGGTGGTTTAAAAACTATATTTTTTTCTCACCAGTTTCTTCCCGGATAAAATACATGATTTTATATGAGTGCCAAAAAGTGGGACATAAGAAACTTTGCTTTTAGGATCATCAAAGGTATTTTTTGTTAGACTACCAAATGATGTCTAAACAATGTGAATATATTGGGATGCATGAATCAAATTAGACTACCAGATGGGGTCTTTGGGATATTGAATCCATTGAGGTGATTCATATTTTTTTATATTTTTCAATATCTTAACTATCTAGAATGAGATTTTGGTTGTACTGGGATAATAGGAAGGTTGTTGTGTAGTGGCTGGAAGCCTGGGCGGTTCTGGGGGTCTGTAGGGAAGGGGGTGTAGGTGGGGTGTCTAGTAGGGGTTGTCCAAGGGGTGTCCAAGGGATGTCCTGGGGGGCAGTTCAGGGGGAATTGTGCAGGTGGGATGTCTAGGAGGGGTTGTCCAGGGGGTGTCCAAGGGATGTCTGGGGGTTGTCGGGGGGTCTGTTGGGCAGGGGGAGGGTGTAGGTGGGGTGTCTAAGAGGGGATATCCAGGGGGTTTCCAAGGGTTGTACGGGGGTGTCTGTAGGGTAGGGTGCAGCTGGGGTGTCTAAGAGGGGTTGTCCAGGTGGGGTGTCCAAGGGATGTCTGAGGGGTGTCGAGGGGTTTACAGGGTAGGGGGAGGGTGCATGTGGGGTGTCTATGAGGGGTTGTCCAGGGGGTATCCAAGGGCTATCTGGGGGGTCTACAGGGCTGGGTGCATGTGGGTGTCTAGGAGGGGCTGTCCAGGGGGGTGTCCAAGGGATGTTCGGGGGGTGTTTGGGGGTCTGCAGGGTTGGGGGGAGGGTGTAGGTGGGGTGTCTAGGGGGTTGTCCAAGGGGTGTGTCCAAGGACTGTCCGGGGGTGTCAAAGGGCTTTCCGGGGGGTCTACAGGGTATCGGGGAGGGTGCAGGTGGGGTGTCTAGGAGGGGGTGTGAATGTTCTGTCAAGGGGGTGTCCAAGGGTTGTTCGGGGGGTCTACAAGGTAGGGGGAGGGTGTAGGTGGGGTGTCTTGGAGGGGGTGTATAGGGTCTGTCAAGGGGGGGTCCAGGGGGTCTAGGGGGGGTTGTCCAGGTGGGGTGTCTATGGGGGAGTGGGTGTCCAGTTGGGGTGCAAGGGGGCTATCCAGGGGGTGCAAGGGGGTTGTCCAGGGGGCATAGGGGTGTTCATGGGAGGTGCAAGGGGGCTGTCTAAGGGGGAATGATGTGCAAGGGGGTGTCTAGGAGGGGTGTCTTGGGGGTTTCTAGAGGGGAGGGGTGTCCAAGGGGGTGTCCAGGGTGTCTAGGGGGTGTCTAGTGAGGCAGGGAGTGTCCAATGGGGATGCAAGGGGCTGTCCATGGGGTAGAAGGGAGCTATCTAGGGGGGCATGTGGGTGTTCAAGGGGGTGCATTGGGGATGTCCAGGGGTGCAAGGGGGGTGTTCTGGGGGGCATGGGTGTAGGGGGTGCAAGGGGTATGTCTAGGGGGTATGGGGGTGCATGGGTTGTTCAGGGGGGATTTGGGGTTTTTTTTTGAATTATGTACATTGTATTGTCTGCTTGAGTGTTTTAAAATTATGTATATTCAGGTGTTGTTTTCATCATTGTATATTTCATGCATGAGTGTTTTTTTGTATTCATCATTATTCTGCAGGTTTGTACTGTAATTCCAGAGTATATCCATCTACTTGCTGCTTGTTGGAATTGCAGTACTAGAATTGGAGAGGGGAGACCATTTGAATTGCATAGGAGGGGAGGCCTCTGTATGTTGGTTCTAGCTGGCTGGAAGAGGGGATAGTAGGAAGAGGTGCCCACAGTTTTATTTTTGTAGATATGACTAAATACCAACAGTTCATAGATTCGTTGGTATACATATCCATACAGCCCGAATTATGGAAATGGTTCACTTTCAACCATTTCAATTGGTGTATACTAAGGGTTAAAAACCATTGGTGTTGTTGTATAAACCCACGGTTATTAACCGTTGGGATAGAAATTTAGCAACAGTTAATACTAAACCATTGGTATTTTGAAAATCCAGAAAACCTATCCCAATAGTTCATCTTGTACCATTGGGATATTTCTATCCCCACGCCTCATATCCCAATGGTTCAGTGAACTATTGGGAAATAAATTCTCAATGGTTTTGGGGCTTTTACCAACGGTTTGAAACCGTTGGTATAAGATTAATTTACAGTAGTGATTTTTATTATTCATTGAACAAAAAAACATTTTATAAAAATATCCTAAATTCATCAAAACCTAATATCAATGTTCTGAATTCAAAAATTAACTGAATTTTAGGAAAATAATTTTCTAATTATGAGAAATTCAATTTTTAAGTAAAATCACTATTTACCTGAAAAAAATACTAATACATAACTAATAATTTCTAAAACTGTTATTTACTTATACTATTATATCACATTACTATTCAAGATGCATAAATTACATTTATACATCCCTAAGTGAGGTTATTTTTCCATTGGTCATATTACTATTCATAAGGGTGATATTACTATTAATAAGTTACTATTCACCAATAAATAAGTTGATCTTATCAAACTCTAAATTTATTACTGATCACAACTGAATATGTTTCTCTTTTGAAAATAATTTCATATTATCAATTATTTAAAGTATAAAAAATATTTTAAAATACTCTTTTTTAAATATTCATCAGTAATATGAAACTTCTTAGAAAAATACAAAAAAAATCATCCTAGATTAGTTTGACATTTGAAATTAAAAAATGATGTCTCTTTTTTCATAATAACAATGTTATTTAAACAAATGGATTACACAATGTAACTAAGGCCACATTACATATCCCTTAATAAAACCTACATAGGACCTAAGAGTTAGGTGTGCAGTATTGATAGAATCTTGGGATGACTTGAAAAAATATTGCTCGAGTTGTGATTTCTATCCACTTAAAATCCTACTGTAGGTGATTTTTTTCAAGGAAAACATGTTGAAGCTCGTCTTGGGCGTAGTACAGAGCAAATCCCAATGATGCTACCTCCTTCCCATTCTTGGAAAAATGGGCTTTGTATGGCCTGAGTCTACTGGATGAGGCCGTTGACTCTTCTTTCTGTATTAATTAACCATGATTATTTCTATTTATAAACAATAATCATAACTTTAAGAGTATATCTTCTCACAGTCATATGGACCAATGGCCATAATTAACCAACAGTTATATAACGGTTGAAACCCAAAGGTCTCATTTCAATTATACTCACATCATTAACAAAAGGATATAGTTTTGTTGAGTATAAAATAAAATAACAAACAAATTCAAGAAACAAATATTATTCAAAAGTTTGGGTTGTTACAGTATAGACATATGAGGTCCTCTCCATTCACCAACTCCCTAATTGGAAGGAAATGGGATTATTTTCTTAGATGATCGACAATAAACCATATAAAATGTTTCCCACTCAGGTTATGATGTATCTCAATCATGGAATCCACAAACATCTCATCCCACTTCCACACTGGCATGGGAAGTGGTAGCAAAAATCTAACTGGCCACAGATGTTGTGATTCGATGCTTTTGAAGGTCAAGCATCTAGAAAAAAATTATTCCATTGCACATATCATCCAAGTCAATCAATATCGGCCTCTTAATGTATAAAACATCTTGGTCACCGAGAGGTAAAAAGGCTAAATAGAATGATTTGCTTCGTGAATCACCTCCAACCATAAGATCAATGGAACAAACAACTAGTTCTGGAAGAGAAGAGAACCATAGGGAGACTAAGACAAATCACATTAGGTCTCCCCACAATTTAATGAACTACTAATCCACTGGCACTCAGGGTCATTCCTACTAAAACCTCTCCCGATTGATGAGAGAGGTTGTAATCTAAACACTAGATAAGAATACATTCTCTATATCCTATTGCATGTCAATACTCATATAAGAAAAAATCCATCAGACCCCACTCGTCAGCTGATTGCCAAACATCCTACATTGTAATCATCCAACTCAATATGTCAAAAAATGCATACCCCTTCCTAGTCATATATGAAATATAAAAATAATAATTCAATAAGTACTCCAACTAGTTTATATTTTTTAGGTTTAGGTCCCTCAGGGTGAAAATATATTTCGGGATCTTATAATCTAAAAAGACTATACAATGCTCCTTGAAGAGGTATTGTCGCCCCGTCTTTAGAACATAAAAAATAGATAAAAATTCTTGGTTGTGTCTAGGATAATTCTTATAATGTGGGTGTAGCTTCTGTTATCCATCAGTCACCACATGGTAATCCTTTATCAGAAAACATCCCAACCCCAAACAAAAAGCATCAAAAAATATCCAATAAGATATCCTAGGATAAGGAATAATCAAAATTGGTGTAGATGTTAGATAGTTCTATAACTTGTAATTCCCTAACCATATAATCCTATAGATGGTGTGTTATTTTAATACATCTTCATGATTACAAGGAATCATGTCCGGAAGTACTGATCAGTTTAGTTGTCTTGGAAAAAAGATTACATACATGAACATTACATTTAAATTTATATCATTAAACACAACATAAATAATACTTTGAGAATGCAATTATTCCCCTAGATTAACCCCGCATATCAATCATAATACACTTCTTGAAAAACTGGGAAAATAAAACATAAGAATGGGTGAGCTTAGATTCTCGGTAAGGGTAAATAATTCAAAGAGTGCTATAATCTTTTAAGGAAAGATGTATAATAAAAACATCATCCTTTTAAACAAAAAAACATGAACATACTATGGAAAAGATAAATCATAAATTACCATTTAAAAATGAACATGGACATTATACAAGATGAATAATCACATGTAATAACTAATTTTATAATGAGGGAATGTATAATGTTAGACATAATAACTACTCAATCAAGGACTTGTGCTAAGACAATACACAAATATTCTGTCAAGGCCTTATTCCAAGACACTATTTTATCTCATGAGACCTACTGATTTATCAAGGGGCTATAGTGGGCTCTGCCTGTCACATACTTATTCCAATTAAATCCCCATACGAAAATATTTAAACATAACATAAACATTCGTATTTAAAACTAGCATATTAAATGTTAAAAATTTAACCATAAACCATGAATGGTATAAAAATAGAATATACATAGTCAAACATATCAAAAAAATCTTAAATAAAATATGGAAGATTTTACCATAATAAATCATCTTCAAACAAGAATAAAATCCAACAAAGGATTTTGACATAGATGAAAATAATTTAGTAAATTCATTAAAACTCTTTGAGGAAAATATCCCTTTTACATTAAAAAATTTAAAAGTTGTGCAAATGTTCACTACGGGAAAAATGGGTATTTGTGACGGGTTATTTGCGACGGGTTAGCTTACCCCGTCGCAAAAGGAATGGCGCGGTTTGTGCGCCAAATCGCGGGAAAGTCATTTGCAACGGGCGGTAACCACCCGTCACAAATAACCGGCGGTGGTAAAAGCTATTTGCGACGGGAATATACCCCCATCGCAAATAGTATGTCGGCAGGTTATTATTTGCGACGGGACCCGTCGCAAATAACTATTTAACCGTTGATCGTAATAAATTAGGGCTAAGGTATTTGCGACGGGTATCCCGTCGCAAATAATCTAACCTATAAATACCCCCCCATCCATTTTTTTCATTCATTCTCAAACTCCATCTTTTTCTTCTCTCAAAACTCTATTTTTAGAGTTCAGCGTTTCTGAAGTTTACTTTTTTTTTCCGGAGTTGATATTGAAGTTTTCAACAACGCTCAGAGATCAACCTCAGATCAATTTTGAAGGTATTTATGTTGATTTTAATTTAATATTTATTTTAAATTTTTTATTAGTTTCAATTATTTTTAATTAGTTGTAATTATGTTTACATTGTTTTGTTACTTAATAAATTTAAATTATTAGTATTCATTGTTCATAGTTAATGGTAATTAGGAATAATTAGTAAAAATTTTCAATACTTAAGAATAAATGCTAATAATTAGTAATAAATACCAATAATTAGGAATAATTAGTAATAATTGCCAATAATTAGTAATAATTGCCAATAATTAGTCATAATTGCCAATAATTAGTCATAATTTCCAATAATTACCAATAATTAGTAATAATTTCCAATAATTACCAATAATTAGTAATAATTAGTAATAATTACTAATAATTAGTAATAATTAACAATAATTAGTAATAATTACTAATAATTAACAATAATTGGTAATAATTACTAATAATTAACAATAATTGGTAATAATTACTAATAATTAGAATTACCAATATTTAGTACTAAATAGTAGTATTTAGTACTAAATACCAATAATTAGTAATAATTAGTAATAATTACCAATAATTTCCAATAATTGGTAATAATTACCAATAATTACCAATAATTAGTAATAATTAATAATAATTAACAATAATTAGTAATAATTACCAATAATTAGTAATAATTACAAATAATTATCAACAATTAGTAATAATTACCAATAATTATCCATAATTAGTAATAATTACCGATAATTATCCATAATTAGTAATAATTGCCAATAATTAGTAATAATTAGTAATAATTACCAATAATTAGTAATAATTAGTAATAATTGCCAATAATTACCAATAATTAGTCATAATTACTAATAATTACCAATAATGAGTAATAATTACCAATAATTAGTAATAATTGTCACTAATTAGTAATAATTAATAATAATTACCAATAATTAGTAATAATTAATAATAATTACCAATAATTAGTAATAATTAATAATAATTACCAATAATTAGTAATAATTAGTAATAATTAGTAATTATTACCAATAATTAGTAATAAATAGTAATAATTACCAATAATTAGTAATAATTACCAATAATTACCAATAATTACCAATAATTAGTAATAATTGTTAATAATTAGTAATAATTATCACTAATTAGTAATAATCAATAATAATTACCAATAATTAGTAATAATTAATAATAATTACCAATAATTAGTAATAATTAATAATAATTACCAATAATTAGTAATAATTAGTAATAATTACCAATAATTAGTAATAATTAGTAATAATTACCAATAATTACCAATAATTACCAATAATTACCATTAGTTAGAAATAATTACCAATAATTACCATTAGGTAGAAATAATTACCAATAATTATCCATAATTAGTAATAATTACCGATAATTATCCATAATTAGTAATAATTATCCATAATTACCAATAATTAGTAATAATTACCAATAATTACCAATAATTAGCAATAATTAGCAATAATTGCTAATAATTAGTAATAATTACCAATAATTACCACTAATTAGTAATAATTAGGAATAATTACCAGTAATTAGGAATAATTACCAGTAATTAGGAATAATTATCAGTAATTAGAAATAATTACTAATAATTAAGAATAATTACCAATAATTAGTAATGATTCGTAACGATTACCAATAATTAGTAATAATTATCAATAATTATGAATAATTACCAATAATTAGGAATAATAACATTATTAAATTATTAGTATATTTTATTATTAATATTAAAATAATATAATTTTTTATATTATATACAATTCTCTTTTCATCTGTGTGTTTTTTGTCTCCACATTTAATATTTGTATGTGGAGACAAAAAACACACAGATAAAAGGAGAATTGTATATAATATAGAAAATTATATTATTTTAATATTAATAATAAAATATAATAATAATGTTATTATTCCTAATTATTGGTAATTATTCCTAATTATTGGTAATTATATGAATAATTACCAATAATTAGGAATAATTACATTATTACATTATTATAGTAATAATTAGGAATAATTACCAGTAATTAGGAATAATTATCAATAATTAGAAATAATTACCAATAATTAGTACAAAATAGTAATAATTAGTAATAATTACCAATAATTACCAATAATTACCAATAATTAGTAATAATTAATAATAATTACCAATAATTAGTAATAATTACCAATAATTAGTAATAATTACCAATAATTAGTAATAATTACAAATAATAAAATATACTAATAATGTAATAATGTTATTATTATATAATTAATATTTATGAAAAAATAATATTAGTACTATGAAAATAATAAAAAATTTATATAATATTAAAATTATCAATATTTGTAACAGATTTTGCTTTATTCTCAACATATTCAATTCTTAAAAGGTCAATTTTTATATCTATCTCAATAAAAAGTTTGTGTCAGTCGTGTATGATGTAAACTCTATAATTATCCTTGCTTGAGTGTTTTTTCTAACAAATTATTCAAAACCAGTCATGCTTTTATATTTTATAGAAAAATATGGAACAACAAGGTCGTCAACAATCATTATTAGGTGATCGCATATGGATAAATCAACGTAGAAATCCAAACAGTTCTGGTTTAAATCCAGTAAATGTAGAGGGTGTGGAGACTTTTTTATCATTTGCGGCATCAAATCCAGAATTTGTTTCAGAAGGAAAAATAAAATTCCCTTGTAGAAAATGTGCATTGAGAATGTTTGACACCTATGACAAAGTGGGGGGACATATCTTGCATTTTGGTTTTCAACCAGATTATGTGTTTTGGTATCAACACGGTGAACGCAATTCCAGAGAAGGTGATACCAACTTGATTCCGGATCCATCTCAGTTTCAAGATTTAGTACATGATGTTGCAGGTTCATCTGTTCAACAAACATAAACTCCGGCTGATATAGCTTCAAATCCTGAGTTGGCACCGTCTGAATTTTATGAGTTGTTGAGGTCTGCTGAGGATGCATTATATCCTTGCTGCAAGATGAGAAAATTAGAAGCAGTTGAAAAATTTATGGCTATCAAATTAGATAATGGAATTTCAAACACCTATTTTGACCAGATATTTTCTTTTCTTAAAACACTGTTACCTGAAGGAAATGTTTTTCCTACAAATTACTATGAGAGTAAGAGGCTGGTTCGAAATTTGGGACTTGTCAGAAGATTCATGCATGTTCAAATGACTGCATTTTGTATTATGGGGAAAATGAGTCGTTGGATAGTTGTCCCACATGTGGGCAACTGAGATATAAATAAGGACAACATGGGAATTTTGGTTTGATTCCTGTAAAATAGTTGAGATATTTTCCGCTTACATCCAGACTTCAGTGTTTATTCATGTCTAAGAATACATCGACAATGATGTCATGGCGTAAAGAGAATATTTCAACTGATAAAATCTCGAATCATCCAGCCGATGGTGATTCATGGAAACATTTTGATAGAGTGCATCCATCCTTTGCTTTAGAATCTATAAATGTTCTACTTAGCCTTTCCACTGATTGTTTCTGTCCGTTCGGATCTTATGGTAGTCAATATTCATGTTGGCCTGTTTTTTTAACTCCGTACAATTTACCTCCATGGATGTTGATGAAGGAGCCATATATCTTTTTGAATTTACTAATTCCAGGACCTCCGAAGAAAAATATTTATGTTTATTTGAAACCATTTATTGATGAATTAAGTTTATTGTGGAGTACTGGTGTCAGTACATATGATGTTGCAACGAAACAGAATTTCATACTGAGAGCAGCATTGATGTGGACAATTAGTGACTTCTCGGCTTATGGGATGTTATCTAGCTGGAGTACACATGGTCAGAAATCATGTACTTACTATATGGGAGAGAACAAAGAATTTATGCTCATTCATGGAAAGAAACCTTGTTATTTTGACTGTCATCGCAGATTTCTTCCAGCTGATCATCCTTTTCGCAGAAACAGATCTCATTTCAGAAAAGGAACAGTTGAAAGGGATGGACCTCCAAAAATGCTATCAGGTTCGGAGTTAAAATCAGTTATATTTTCATTACCTCCCATCACTTTTGGTCCCACAATAAACAAACAGAAAATTTCTGGTTTTGGGAAAGAACACAATTGGATTAAACGTAGCATATTTTGGGATTTTCTATATTGGTCTGATTTTTTGGTCTGACACATGTTAGATGTCATGCAAATTGAGAAGAACTGTTTTGATAATTCGTTTCATATAGTTTTGGATACGCCAAGAAAGAGCAAAGACAATGTAAATGTATGTTTAGATCTTGCCCAAATTTGCAGGCATCCAAAACTCGAACTGTTTGAGAATGTTAGAACAGAAAGGTTACTGAAACCAAAAGCAGCTTATACACTGTCTAAAGAAAACCGTTTATTATTTTGTCAGTGGATTGCATATTTGAGACTTCCAGATGGTTGTGCTTCCAATTTGGGTAGATGTGTAAAGAATGGTCATATTACTGGATTAAAAAGTCATGATTGTCATGTTATAATGGAAAGACTTCTATCCATTGGATTAAGAGGTCTTTTGAATTCTGTGATTTGGGATTCCATAACAGACATGTCTCATTTTCTTCGGTAAATTTGTGCGGCTACAGCAGATTATGATGCTCTATGAAAACTTGATGAAGATGTTGTTGTAAATATATGTAAACTGGAAAAAATATTTCCGCCGTCTTTCTTCGACTCAATGGAAAATTTTATGTTACATTTTCCATATAAATCCAAATGTGGTGGTCCAGTACAGTTTCGATGGATGTACCCATTTGAAAGATGCATGCAAAAATTGAAAAGAAAAGTACGTAACAAAGCATCTGTTGAAGGATCTATTGCAGAAGCTTATTTGCAAGAGGAAATATCTTTTTTCTACTCCCATTATTTTGAATCTAAGTATCCTTCAAAACACAACCGAATGGGATGGAACGAGAAGAATATTGATGAAATCGAAAATCAATTATCTGTTTTCAACCAGCCAGAGCTTGGTTTTGGTGGAGTTTATGAACGCTGGCTTTCAGATGATGAACATCACAGAGCTCATACGTATGTTCTGCTCAACTGTGAAGAGATGACATCAGTTGTACTGTAAGTGTTTATATCACTTATTCTATCATTTATGTTACAGTAAATAACTTTGGTTTTTTTAGGTTGTATGATAATCATATCAAGAAACAAATTCCACAAATTACAGCAGCTTCTCTCGAAGAACGCCGACTGAAAAATTTCTATCAGTGGTTTCGAAAACGGGTAACATGAATTCTTTATCTTTTAGCAACTCATTAAATGTATAGTTTACTATATTGATAATTATTTCACAACTTTTCAGGTGTCTCGACATGATGATAAAATTGAAAAACGGTTGTGTATATTGAGTAACCCACCTTCCAAATTTGTTAAAACTTATAATGCATATGTGGTAAATGGATTTCGATTTCACACACATGCATATGGGGAATCGAAAAAAACAATGAACAGTGGAGTTAGCTTGACAGGATCTCATCATCGAGAAAATGAAGTTGACTTTTATGGCATACTTGATGAAATCATTGAACTATGTTATCTTGGACAACATTACATAACCATGTTCAAATGTCGGTGGTTGGATACAGAGAGAGTCGTGCGTGTTCATCCAACTCATGGAATCATCGATATTAAATGGAAAAGTGTTCTCGCAGTAAATGAACCATTATTATTGGCTCAACAGGCACATCAAGTTTATTACGCAAAGTACTGTGCTACATCAAGAGACTTGACTAATTGGTGGAGTGTAATAAAAATCAAAATTCGAGACAATCAGTTTAGTCAAAGTGAATGTGCTTTCATTGATGTGAAAAGAATTGAATTTTTTCAAGAGAGTCATCAAAATCAATCTTTTTTACAAAGAGACATGAGTATCGATGACGACACCCCACATTTAAGAGTCGGTGATGACGATGATGTTAATGATGTCACATATGAATTTGAAATGGTAAGAGATGAAGCAACTGGAACTCGAATGGATATCGATGATGTTGAGGAGGAATATGAAGATGACATTGACATATATGAAGATGATGATGAAGGTGAACACTGATAGAATTCCATGGTAGTTATATATAATAGTAATTATCAATTATTTTCTAACAACATTAACATTTTCTGTTTCAGATGGACGACGAGACATTTCGTTAGTTAGAGGATGCTGCCCTGCATTTCGATGCAGATGAGTTGCTGGCAGATAACCCTCAGCCTCCAGGCACTCCAGGGAGTACGCGGAGGGGGCGCGGTCCTGCACGATTGATGATTCCTGACCCCGTCCCTGAGCGACGTCCATGTCTTGGGTTTGATCCACACACACGGAGGTGTGTTAACCTGTGTGATAATCTGTGGATTTGACTAAGATTTCATTAATCTATTCACATAATAAATGTTTATTATTTTTACAGTTTTCCGCATATAGCAGTCGGGCAGGGCACCGCTATTTTGCGCAACTATTTCTCTCAACCATGGACCACATGGGAGAAGATTCCCATTGATGTGTAGCAGGCCATGTTCGACCATTGGTTGGTATGTACGTAAATAAATAATTTTTATTTTGAAAATTATTTCATTTTTAACTTGATATTTTGATTTATTTGTAGGGTTTATGGTATCCGATCGAGGATACCATGTGTGACGCCATCCACAAGGCATGGGAGGTGGGCATGCGTGATCGCTTGCGTCAATTTTTGCACAATTTAAGAAAAGATGCCATGAAGAAAGCAGGAGTGTCAGATTTTGACGAGTCATGTAGAGCACACCGACCAGAGTACATTTCATCCCATGTATGGGATGGATTATGTGTGCACTGGTTGAGTGGTGCATTTCAGAGGAGATCATCGGTGGGGAGGCAGAATCGGGGGAGACCGGAGGTGACTCATCGAGCTGGGAGTCGTTCTTTCAGTACTCATAGACAGCATCTGGTACGTACATTATTTATAAATATTTTATATAACTATAAATATTAATAGTTTATTTTTTATTCTTATAGGCTGTCGAGCACCCCGACATTATGGAGTACGACGTATATCAGAGGATATATAGTGATCCTGCTACTGGGGAGGTCAGAGGTGATCGTCAGCATCACATCGTGGTCAGTATTATTTGTTTTCAAGTTTAAAAATTAACTGCATATAATATATTCACAATTTTAATTTTAAATTGCAACTACAGGAGTCATATGAGGCCGCAGCGTCACAGACCCAGCCTGAGAGTCAGGCTGAGTCATCAGATCAGACCACTGGCCGTCAGTTTGATGAGGCAGCGTGGATGCAGGCCACCCAGTATGCCTTCGAGAAGGGCCGGGTAGTTGGTATTAGCTCTCGACTGACTCCCGGAGATTATTATGGCAGTGCTGCGATGTCGGCGTCCAGCTCGAGAGGAGCTCGTGCATCTTCTTCTACTACACAGTATGAGGATCAATACAATCTCAGAATGCATTGATAGAGAGTCTCCGACATGAGCATGAGCAGATGTGTCCGCAGCAGCAGCAGCATGAGGAGGAGCGTCGACGCCAGCAGCAGTTGTATGAGGAGCAGATGAGTCGGTGGCAACAGCAGCACCAGGAGTAGATGGAGTACATGCACCGACTCACTCATGCTTTAGGGATGGAGTTTCCTCCACCAGCATCTGCAGATCCCCCCCTCCCCCCCCCCCCTTCATATTAGAGTTTGTTTTTATGTTATAAAGTTTGTTAAATCAAAATATGAATTTTTTTCTATTTGTAGTTTCTGTCTCATTATAAAATATTAATAATATTATATTTTGAAATAACAATATTAATATGAATAACAATATTATTTATATTTTATAATATTAAAATTTATATATATATTAAAATTTTATAATATTATAATTTAATTATATTTTTTTGTAATATTTGAATTATTTTAATATTTGAATGTCAAATAATTCTATTATTTTTATATTAATTAAAATAACTTATTAATATTTTTTTATTTATGAATTATAATTCTAATATTATTATATTAATTAAATCATTTATTAATATTCTATTATTTTTTATTTTTGAATTATAATTCTATTATTATTATATAAATTAAAATAATTTATTAATAATTTATTATTTTTATTTGTGAATTATAATTCTATTATTATATTAATTAAAATCATTTATTAATATTTTATTATTTTTTATTTTTGAATTATAATTGGATTATTATTATATTAATTAAAATAATTTTTTAATAATTCTTTTTTTATTTTTTTTAGTATTTGTGACAGGATACTATGCCCGTTGCAAATAGTATTATCATTATATCCATTAAAATAATTTAATAATAGTTTTTATTTTTATTTTTTAAAGCAATTGCGACGGGGCCCATCGCAAGTACTATTTGCGATAGGCCCGTCGCAAATAACTGTTGTGATGGGGCCCGTCGCAATTACTTTTTTTAAAAGCTTTTACAAATATACGAAGTATTATTTGCGACGGGATGGATCCCTTTCGCAAATAATAGCTTCAGCGACGGGCCTGTCGCAAATAATTGTTATTGCGACGGCGTTTTCCGCAACGGGCGATTTGCGACGGACCCCCGTCGCAAATACCCATTTTTCCCGTAGTGGTTAAAGTAAAATATTTCTCTTGAAAATAATGTTGCATGATTGTAATGGAATCATTAAAATTGTAAGGAAGTATAATGGTAGAAAATATCCTCTTGCACTATATAATCTAAAAAATATTCTTTCTTTAATTTGTCGAAAATGACATAAAGTACCTCGTTTGGAAAAAAGACAAAAGATTCCTTTCAAAACATTTTATAAAAATTCCAAGATGGGTAAAAATGAATTTAAACATACATAGGATTATACTAAAAAAAATTGAAAAACTTTTCAGAAACATGTACATGGATGATAAATATTCCCCATTAAATACTTACACATCAACAACATCGAATAATAATGAGATTGTGAAATTATGCCTTACCTTAGGTCTGATACTCTCCGTACGTGTCTGAAACTCCTTGATAATGTTTTCAAACATATTATTAACTTATATTAGAATCATAATAATATTTATTATTTCATATATGATTCTTTTATGACTTTATATTACCCATTTATTAACAATTCCATGTTAATGCAACATTTCGCATAATATCACTTTTTTATTGTATGTGTTTTGACTTGTTATTCTTGATCATATTACTTAGATTATGATTTAATTACTTAAAAAATTTATAATATGATTTATATATCAAATATATTCATAATATAAATATATATATAATAGATAGATATATAAAATAAAATACACCGTTCATGGAGAGGGTAGGTCATACGTACACATAAATGTTGTTTTTGTTTTCTTATCGTATTGAATGGAATTAAGTGAATGAAATATATGTACATAAACATATATATTTATCATTTCAGTAGACTTATTATGCCATATATTTCATAATCATGAATAATATATTTTTTTATAATCATTCTTGGATGGTTAAAGTGGAGATTTAATCTCATTGTGTCGTGAAGATGGTTGGTCGTATGTATGCACGAGTGATGATATTGTTCTTTTAATGATTAAATGGTATGAAATTGGAGGTAATTTGAATTTTAAAAAAAAATCTTGTTAGGTTTATTATTTAAATCCATTATATTCATCTTTATACCCATATTCATAAAGTGTACATGAAAAACAATTTACACCACGATATAGAGATAATAAGCCGTACGTACGCATGCATGGTGGAATTTTTTTCATAGGATGAGTAAAAAGATGAATATGGTTGTACAATAATCATAAAAACATCTCATAATATCATATATATTGTATTTATTATTTTATTATGGTAAAAACTTTGTAAGAGGAAGTAGAAGAAGAAATGAACTTTAAAAGAATGGATAAAATGATTACCTCTTCTTCAGGTGTCTCCTTTTGATTTGTACAAAAGGAAACCTTAAGTTGGATTTATGAAAAAAAATATTGACTCTAATATGAATTTATGGAAGTTGGGAGGAAATTTGGGCAGGTTTTGTCCAAGTGAAATGGAACTGTCAATGATAATTAAAGAGAAAGGGAGGTGCTCTTTTATAAGAGTGGTGAGGGGCACTTTAGGAAAATTTTGAAAAATTAATTTATTATAAATTATATTTAGATTATAATAGCTCAAACTTTATTTATTTAGAGGATAAGATAAGGATGGGTCGAAATACTCTCAACAAATAAGTTCAATACATGTTTAGGGCATCAAATTATCCTTAGCTTTTAGATTCATCCCTTTATAAAATAAGTTAACTCTTACCATGTCCTCTTGTATTTTTATATTACATGGTTAATATATTTACTATAAAATTCCAATAGAACATAAAGTGGATCATTTATGAAATTTTTATCACTAACCATGTTATTTGGCTGAACCATATATTTTTAGTATTTTTATATCGTTTAATGAAATTGTATTTGTTTTAATAACTCAGTTATGTCGTTTTTGACACTATTTAGTAATTGATTTTTTTTAAGACATAAAAACTTGATTCCTTAGAAAAAAAATTAACACATCCCTAACATTTCAATGGAATCAATAAAATTCTTATATGGCATAAAAATAATCAAATTAAATTTATTTTCATATTTATAATACAATTATTTTAATCCATTGTTAATGAAGTAATCATAGCATCATCATTATGTCATAATTAAATTTAATTATTTAATGTCTCAAAATTAAAAAAAAATACCATGATATAGGAAATATTTTTATATTTATAATTAATATTTATATACATATAGATCAATTATATAACCCTATATTAAAATGGATTTAGTAAAAGATATATGTTTATGTTATAATTATATTTACTTTAAATTAATTTTTATAACATGTCATTATCACACCCAAGTTGTCTCAAAATGCCAAAAATTTAGCATAAGGATTCTCATGGTTGAATATATCCCAACCAATACTATTAGGACACGTTTTTGGGTAGTTGTATATTATTATAATATTATTTTTTCTACCCTTATTTACATTATTTACACTTGAACTATGGTAAATAAAAATAATTACTGAAGTTAATATTCATAATGTCCAAAAATAAAAGGTACATATTTAAAAAAATTGGAAATTACTATTCCAAATATGGAATCAATTTTTCTAAATTCAAAACACATAAGTTGCAGTAATTTATTTAAAATTAATTCTCGTTGTCAAAACCAAAAAGTGGGTTTTTAAGAAGTAAAAACTATCAAAAGATTGACATGTGTTTTTGTCTAAATTAAATTTGAAATTACTTCCAATGACCTAAATTATATTAAATTATAAAAATAAAATCTAATTATACTTTAAATCAACTCAAATTTATAATTTAACACCATAAATTATTTCAGTTAAAAATGTTGTTTTCAATGAAAATTTAGTATTTTTCACTATTCGTCAAAATATAAAAGATATCATAAAAGTACCAAAAATTTATCCAACTTAATTTTTATGTCCAGATTCTAAATAATATTTTAATTTCATCAAATTTTATATATAAAAGTTTCAAATATTCTATTTAAATAGGGTTTTTCATTAAAGGTGTAAAAACTACATTTTTTTGAAAAATACGTCTTTTATCTAAAAAATTTAGTTTCTCCTTATATTATGTCTAAGAAACACAAAAGATGAATGTTAAAATTATATGAGATATATAAAATTCAAAATGTGGTTAATACTATTCATAACCTCTTTTTAAATGGCCAGTTTGATAGGTTATGGTGCGCTTGAACTCGGTGTTGTGTACATCTCAGGCTATTGTATTATTTTAAAAAGAAGCGTATCATGGAAGATTAGGGTGTTACAATATCCCCTACTTCAATAAATTGCATCCTCATAATTTAAACTCATTATTGAAAACTAGGGGTTTCACATTTCAAAATATCTTGGGGGAAATCACACATCAAAAAATGGATTAACGAGGCCTCAATTTTAAAATAAAGAAAGTAAAGTATAAAGGATACCAGAAATTACACATACAAGTGTTATATATTTGAAAAAATGGATATGGAAGAGAAACAAATAATTATGTTCTGATGGAAAGTGATAGAAAATATTATTATGAGAAAGTTAACAATCTGAAATCCATAAATCTATAATGACCTAAGGTATTATTTCATACATTTTAAAAGAAGGTACTAGGAAAACATTTTTATTTTTATGATGCTTTACCTAGTGTTATAGAATAAATTTACTTCATCGAATAACTGCATACTTAATTGATATGTAGAGTTTCATCCTTTAACTAATTCCTATCACAAACTCATCTATCTCTTCAAAAGGTGAAGCTCAAAAAAATATTTTATTTATCCCAATTGTATAAGGTTACAAATATAAAAATATACCATTTAAATGAGGAAAACTATGTTATAATAACCAGGGACTTCATGTAGGCCATTGGTATGAGATAAAGCCTTGTCGCACTTCAGTTTTGGGATCTTTTCTCATAGCCTTGTCTGACTCGATAGGTTATTTCATGTCCAGCAGGTTGTATTTTTTATAAAACTATAGTATTATAACATTCCAAAAATAATATTAATAAATGTTTTAAAAATAAATAATACTATCCAAAGTTAAACTTAATCCATTCCAAACATTAGAGTTATCCACAATACTTCTGTCCAAACTCTCTCAAAAAGAACCTTAAATTTCCAAAATCAATTTTAACATCAGATTTCCCAAACAATGTAAAGTTTCCCTTATTGTCTCATTTTAAAATTATAATTAAATTCATTATATTATAACCTTAATGAAATAAAAAAATTATTTTAGTACTATCCTTATATATATCACATTCTTCTTATAACCAGAATATAATTCTTGAATCCAAAAACACAAATACATTAATTATTCCACTTTAACTGTAGTAACAACAGAATCTTGAACTTGATCCATTTTCTATTTCTGAGCTATATTTTCATGGATCTTTGTCCAATAAATTTCATAATGTCCTATTTCTTTTTAATTATAGAATTAAACATTGACATCCTCTTTCCTACCCTGGAAATCAAGAGCTTGGTGACCTTTTTCTCCACATTTGTAACAAACTCTCATTCCTTTTAGGCAAATACCAAGGTGTTTCTTTTCACATTTATCACATAAGGGAAAATTATTCATTCACACTTTACCTTTATCTATCTCTTACTCCACCAATTTTATTCTTCTCTTGCTTTTCTTTAATGTCACAAGAATTAGAGAATTCATTTTCTATCTTAATAGCACATGATACTATATCTTCGTATGATGAGAAAGATAGTGAGACCAAAGCCTGTTGGAGGAATGGTTTTGACCCATCAAATAATCGATCAATCTTATATCTTGGGTTTTGTAGTTAGTTTGATGTGTGCCTTTCTAACCTTGTGAAGATAGCCTCATGCTTTGTAGCATTTTCATCCTCTTCTTTTCTCATGAATCATTCTAACATTGATCATTATCTTTCATAGGAGGGTAATCCTTACATGCATTTCATGCCTTGATACGATTTCCATTCCTTCTACTAGGTCCCACTTCTAAACAATGGTATACACTAGATTAGGTTTTGAATCCTAATTCATAAATCCAAACTAGTAAAATACTTATCATAAATTGAAAATTTTATGCATATCGAATCCATAATAATATATATGGTTCCTTTGAGGAAATATTTACTCATAAATCTTTCATAATGGTTTGTTAATAAAATATGAATTGCCCAAAGTATTTCCCCCTAGAGTGTAAAACCAGGTGTGCGGTATGGTTCGTTTTCATGTACCAGGTTACCTAGAGTCATGCTCAGAACACCTTGTCAGAGTTTTCACCCCTGGGTATATCTGTTCCAGAACCACGTCCACTTGAAGTATCTATACAGGGACATATTTTCTTTGAATACCCACACAATATCTATTTTACAATTCTATGATTCTCTTAAATACTTATCCTCAACTTATATCTTAGGATTATGATCCCTCATATTAGTTTTCTAAATCCATTTCTAAGGTTATTTCTAAAATTCCTCTAATACCAAATATAATTCTCCGACCCTAGAAGCCTGGAGTCAGTACATTATTTTAATACATTGGCATGTTTACAAGGAATCAAGTCTTGAATGACCGATCAGTTTAGTAGTCTTGGAAATAGATTACATACATGAACTTCACATTACCATTTCTAACAAAAAACAAAACATAAATAATCCTTTGAGAACTCTATTATTCCCCTATCTTAACCCTGCATATCAATCATAATAAACTTCTTTCCATCCTGGGAAAATAAAACGTAATAAGGGTTGAGCTTAGATGATCATTAAGGGTAAATAATTCAGTGGAAGATATAAACATTTAATGAATGATGTATAATAAAAACATAATCTGTTTAAGCAATAAAAAATAACATAATATATCAAAAATAAGTAGACATTATCATATAAACATGGACATTGAAATTCTACTAGTTGAATAATCACATGTAATAACTAATTTCATAACAAGGGAATGCATAATGCCAGACATAATAACCACTAAGTGAAGGCCTCGTTTCAAGGAAATTCATTAGTATTATATCAAGGCCTTAATCTAAGTTGCTTGTTTGTATCATGAGACCTATTGATGCCTTTAGGGGTGATAGCAGGCCCCGCTCGTCACTTATTAATTCCAATACATTCCTTATATGAAAATATTAAAACATATCATAAACATTCATATTTAAAAATAGCATACAAAATGTTAATACTTTAACCATAAACCATTAATGTTATAAAAATAACACATCCAGAGTTAAACAGATCACAAAACCTTCAATATAATAAGAAATATTGTATCACAATAAATCAACTTCAAACAAGCATAAAATCCAACAAAGGATGTTGACATAGATGAAAATAATTTAATAAATTCATTAAAACTATTTAAAAAAATATCCCTTTAAATTTAAAACAATAAAATGTCGTTAAATTTTAAATTAAAAAATTTCTCTTGGAAATAACTTTGAAATCTTATAAGGTAATCTTAAATATGAAAAGGTGACATAACGGTGGAAAATAGCCGATTGCACTGTATATGTTTAAAAAACATTCTTTCTATAATTTGTTGAAAATGAAATAAAGTACCTTATTTGGAAAACGACCAAAATATTACTTTGAAATCATTTTATAAAAAATCAAACATGGGAAAATGAATTTAAACTTCTATATAATTATAGTAAAACATTTTATAAAAACATGTTCCGAAACATGGACTGGGATGATGTCACGAACCAAATCCTGTCGCCATTGATATTGGAACCAAACCCAGCCTGTGACAAGTATTGAAGGGTGTTCCCAATCCCCACGGGATGGCACAAGTTTTTTAGTATCATAAAATAAATTTTGGGAATGATTTACCCGAGTTTATAAACATTAAACAATAAACAAACTCAATAAAACAAATTTTTATTTTTCAAAGAAATTTGACATTTAAAAAATTTCAGAACTAAATTAAATAAGTTAAAACTGTGTTTAAATACCATTACAAAGGTAGAAAACCTAATAATGATATCCCAAGAACCCCTACAAGTCAATAGGTTCTTCCCTTAAGCTATCTCCACAACACTGCATCACAAATTACTGATAAAAACCCGAACTGTTGGAACAAAAGTTGTACCCAAAATAGCGAAAACAAAATAACCAAGTCTACTTAAAACCAAAGGAGTAAGCATTGTTTGATCTAAATCCCATTTGGATACCACCACTAAGAGATTCCATGTGATAAACATTCATAGACGAAAAGCTTTCAAGTTTTCATAAACAGGAAATGCTAGTTACCATTTCTAAAAGATGAAACAAAAAAATTAAAACATTTATCATGTTGGCTAATTTAAAGAATGGTCACTTTTAAAATAAATTCAAAAAATACTAAAATATCTATACAACAATATTTTATGCCGATGATAAGCACAGATAATCCAATGAGCCTAAGAAACAAGAAATAACCCCTAGGCACTAGCTCATTGTGGGTCCTGGGCACCTCGTTTCTCGATGAGAGTAACCATCACAAAATCCATTATAGTGCACACGATCCACTAGTAGGGACAATAACCATAACCTAATGGTCCCCAATCATCATCATAATAGTTTAGATAGTGTTTTAAGCATCAATATTGCTATGTTAAACTGAGGCCAAACCCTACAGATTCACTAGCATACTAGTACATGTCCACCCACCAAGATATTTGGGTCTCTCTCTTGTGCTCAAACAAGCTCAACAAGACAAGAAATATAGCTTGCACATGAAAATATCACTTCCACATCACAAATTAACCAAATAGACCCATATATATCACACAAGTCACAAAATCCACGTTTCATTCAAATACATTTTGAAATCTAACTCACACCAAAATAGCCCACAACACATTTTTCATAACTTTCACAATCCAACACATCCTTTAAAAATTTTATAAAATCTTTAAAAATATACTAAACATAACATAACAACCAACTCACATTTTTTCATAAAAACCTTTTCATAAACAAAATCCATTTTTCCCATCACACTCACACAAACAACCCACATCACATTCACACCTCTTTCACATTTCAGTAAATTCGTTAAAAAATTTTATAAAAAATTTCCAAGAGGATACACATCACATGAAAACCCCATTCACATTTAAAATGGACTATTTAAAAATATACACAATCCAAAATAGTTATCCGATATGGTTTCACCTCTTACATAAATCATTAAACCATTCAAAACTTTTATAAAACAATTCCATGGAGTGTACCCAATCTTTTCACCTTAATCCCATTTCAAAATAATCATTCAAGGAAAAAATCACACCAATACCAATTTAAAACAGAATTGGGAGCCCCAAAAATATTTATCAAACCTCCCCCAAGTGTTATACAAATAACTCAAATAGTACCCCAAAAGATCCACCTGAAAAACACACATTTTCAAAATCACTTTCAAGAAGTACAATATGGTTTTACAACTTAAACCCATTAAAAACACCTCTTTCAAACCCGATGTCACACCAAGACCCTACCAAAGCATAATTGGAAACCCAAACAAGATTTAGTAAACTAATTTCATATGTTCTAAAATACACTAAAATAATACCCCAAGTGTTACACATGAAAAACACCCAATTTCAATATAAAATGAAACAATAAAATTAAAATCTTAAACAAATAAATAATGAACAGTTTTTGCACCACAAAAAACATATTATGAATGTTAATAATGATTCAATATAGTAAGCTAACTCATAAACAGTTGTTTACACATGGAACCACCTACGAAAAGTTTCGAATCCCTCAAATCTTGGTGTGAAACATCAACCACACCTCTTCCACACCACAATGAAGTTAAGAGGAACCTAAAACCTAAATATTATACAAAAAATACACCAAATGAAACCCTATGATCTAACCCTAATTTCTGGACATTTTGGAACATCCAGAAAGAGGGATGAAACCCTAAGGAATTGGAAGGAATGGAAGGTAGAAACACTTACTTGATGGAATCTTGGAGAAATCACCCTAAATCCACTAGTATCTGAATTTTCAAATATCCAAACATTCAAGGGAGGTTCTAAAAAGGATTAGTAGATAATTAAGGAATTGTAATTGGGGAAAGTATTGATAAATGAAGTTGTTATGAAGGAATCAATTTACCTCTTAAAATATGGGCGATTTGAGAAATCTAGAGAAGATTCTCCCTAATTCACAGTTCAAATGATCTCCAAAAATGAGAAACCGATAATTGGGGTGATCTTAGGGATATTTAATTCAAGAGGGATGTGGAAACACTGAAAAACAAAAAAAATGAAGGATATATTAAATAATTAAGAAAAACATTTAAAGCCAAAAATGGGCTTATGGGAAGGCCCAATACCTTAAGTAAAAACCCAAATTCACCATGATTATGGATTTCTAAAGGCTAAAAATTGATATGGTTGTGTTAATAGGTCATGGGAGGCCATTAATGAATTATAATTGATGAAAAATGTTGAAAATGATGGATTTATAAAAGAAACTAAATTGGTTTTTAAATCTGAAAATGGGCTCACAGTTTGGCCAAAATTTTCAAAACCCTCCATTTCCACCAAAATGTGTGGTAAATCACCAAAATAAATCAGGAATGGAAATTAAATTAAAAATGACTTTAAAAAAATTCATCTATGTGAAAATTCTCCCCACCATAAAACTTTATTCCCTCAAAAATCCACAACAAGTCCAAAAGTAAAAAACCAAACCCAACCGAAAGGCCGAAATAAACTCCCTTTCCAAGTTTCTCCCCTAAAGGCCAAAACACCTACAGTGTTCAGGAATAATTCACAACCAAAACATACCCCAATTTACTAAAACTATCAAGAACATTCAATAATTATCCAAAAAGAAAACTTCTCAAACACTATTTGAACATGGCTCAAGAAATTTACCCAAACAAATAACAAAATCTAACAAGGTTACACTTACCTTGATATAACTAAACTGTTGTGCACTCTCCAATCCCAATGTTTACCCAAGGAAGATATAGGTAGTCAGATAGCTTCGAACGAGACTACCCACTTCCATTCCAAGACCAAGGAAAAAACTGAGTTACTGGTACAAGGAGACACAAATGGGATCCCCACCATAAGAGAAAACTTAAATATTTCCCTAGACAGGATTAGGACATAATAGGGGAGGCCTGAACGAACATCCTTGTACAATGGTATACTTCCATTCAAAATTTCCTACATAAGAATCATAATGGTTCTCCCCACTATAAGAACCAACCATCTTAACCATCCATCATGGACCAACACAAGAAGAACACAAATTTAAATATTTGGGACAGTCGGGTTAGTCCGCACGGTTCGGGAAACCTTGCGCTAACCGCGTGGATCCTTCTATTTCCATGGTTTCCTAAGAAAAGCATACTAATAGCCATGCTAACATTGTTCTCTTAACCTATTTATTCAAATTTCAAATAGTTCTCTAAAAACCTGATGGAAACCGATGAGGAAAGGAATGACATTGGGCGATAACATGGGCACGACGCCCTCTACCTCTTTCTACTAAACGAGAGAAAAAAAAAAGTAAGATTATGACACCATAGGTTTAAACTATTCCCATATTTCATACTAAGGATAGGGATTTCAAAATGTGTTTGAATGACCTTAGAATATCCCCTGACTACGTGCTAGCTTCTCTTTAGGACCAATGGATGGAGCTCAAATGGTTGAAGCATCTTCAGCCTCGTAGTTAGGATTTGGAATCCTTTAAATTGAAATTTTCCTTTAGGTTCTATTAAAACTATCCCCTGATCCCAAATGGGTTCACCAATACATAACACATTTCAAAATCACATTACTCTAACCTGAAATCTCACTGAAATAGGGTCTTAGAGGATGCACTCACATCACACCATGTTTCTTTGGGTGAGAAACAACAGAAAGAAAGGAAAGAAATAATCTACTTCCTCTAAAATACAGGATGTCGAGATCTCCCAAAATGAGACACACTTATGAAAAAAACAAATACTCACAAAATATTTTACAACTTCACCTTTACAATCAAACGAGCACGCGACATCACCACATGTCACCAAACATGACCAAAATAACTAATAGAAACAATACATGGAGGGGGTACTTATACAACATCCCCAAACATCACAACATTCCAAAAAGAGGCCATAACAACCTATCATGGACAGATTTCTCACACTGGTGGTTTAACATAAAACCCTTCTTCTAAGAGACTATGAAGGACTCAGAGGCCCTTTTAGACAACATCCACACTAACAACCCCAGACAAATTCCACCTTCAAAGAATTAGATAACTTAATAAACTAAGGTATCTATCAACCTTCCATGAGAATTATCATATATCAAGAGGATCTAAAAAACAATAAAAGAAATTTTGTAGACTCATTCTACAAATCTCAATAAAATACTCCTTACATTGATCAACTGGAGGATTTTCCAACGGTGAAACAATTCGGGTTGCACTTTAGTCGTGAAATAACCATTAATAGGGGTGTACCTTATCCATATAGAGAACCCAAGGACCAAACCAAGTTGGTCCATTAGTCAAAAAATGCCAAAAACCAGAACCTAACACATGAAGGGAACAACCGTAAAGGTGTCCTGAAACATTTCTCAGAAGAGACTACTAACTGGTCCTTATACCCATCTTACCAACCAAACACAAACCCAAAACATGGTTCAAATTGGAGGGGTTATTGGACTTAAAACATCCCACAACATCAACACTTTCAAAACACGTAATAAAAAAAATCCCAAATAATTCATCAAGACATCATTTTTTCCTTTAAAAAAATTTCTTTGAAAACAAACAGTTTAGTGGTTAGCATATCCACCAATGGTACCCCATGGGCCTCACACATGCATGTTTTCGTGCCATCGGGAACCCTCCTCATATTTTTACTGGAACTCAATCATTCCTTCCATTAAACATCCCTCATTATATGTAACCTCATTCATCTGTTCACTCATGAAAATATCAAAGGTCAAAACAAAAATTCATTCCACTTTTCAAAAACAAAACAGTAAACCAAAAATTCCTTTTTCTCAAGATTGCCTACCACAATATCAAAACAAATTTAAAACATACAAAACTATTCAGAAGGAAACAACCTTTAAAATAAGAACTCACTTTCAAGTTATTAACATCAATATCGAAACATCTCAACCCATTAAGACACATTTCAATAGTTTACAAAACTCTATTGGAAACACTTTTTCAAAACCAACATTAACATAGTTACTGCATTCAAAAGATGTGTAAACACGCCATTTTCAATTTAAAAATAATTCATAAAATTCAGTTCTACCATTTAAAAAATATAACCATTCCCTATTTACTGAAAAATAATTTCAAAAAAACTTTAGGCTTCTTAAAACCATGTCATTTTTTCTTTAAAACTGAACTTACAAAATTTCAAAACTAAAGGACACAAGACAATGCGAGAGAAAACTAGTTCTGGTGGGTGACATGGACATATGGTTAGTGGCCATATTCCAATCACTTCACCATCATAGAGATTGTTCTAGGAAATTATAAAAAACTCCACATGGCTTGCTAGGCCTTCAGATATCACTAAGACCATTAACCCAACTCTCTTTTCATTTCCCCTAATCATCATCAAACCAAGAAAACCAAAGAACTCAAATAATTCCTGACTCCCCTAGTGACTTTAATACCTTTTTGAGGTGTTTTTATTAGTAAAACTACTCATAACTAGAATTCCAAGTCTCGAAAATCCTAACATCAGATTATATTGACTGTTCCCCCAAATAACATGACTCAATGGGTTAACCTGATCCTCCACTGATACCATTTTTCCATGAACCAAATCTAGCTGCCATTGAAACTGGTGCCTAAACTGGCCCATGAAAAGGCCTGAAGGGCGTTTCTGATCCCCATGGGCTGGCACAAGTGCCATCGTAACAAAAAAAAATATGTTTGAGAACAATTTACCATAGTTTATAAACATTAAACAAAAAACAAACTTAATAAAAAATCTGGATTTTTCAACTAAAACTGTCTTTTATAAAATTTAAGAACAGAATTACATAAGGTAAAACAATTTTTAAAACCCATTAAAAAGGTACAAATTAGAATAAGGATATCCCAAGAACCACCACATAGCAAGAGGCACCTCCCTCAAGACATCCCCACAATACTGCATCACGAACGACTGGTAAAAACCCAAACTATTGGAACGAAAGTTGTACACAAACCTATGAAAACAAAATATCCAAGTCTACTTACACCCAAATGTGTAATTACGGTGTGATATAAATCCCATTAAGATACCACCACTAAGATATTCCATGTGATAAACATTCAAAGATTAAAATCTTGCAAGTTTTCATAAACAGGAAATGTTAGTTACCATTTCTAAAAGATGCCACATAAAAAATAAAAAGTTTTCAAGTGGGATAATTTAAAGAATCATAAATTTTAAAATAAATTCCAAAACTGCCGAAATTTCCTGAAAAAAATACTTTATTCTGATGGTAATCACAATTAATCCAATGAGAACAAGCAATAGGAAATAACCCCACGACACTAACTCATTATGGGTCACAGGTACCTGGAATCTCGGTGAGAGTAAACATCACAATATCTGTTCTCGTGCACACAAGGCAATAGTAAGAAGAAAACCCATAACATAGTGGTCCCCAATCATCATCATCATATTTTAGTTAGTGTTGTAAGCGTCAATATTTCTACGTGAAATTGAGGCAAAACCCCACAGATTCACAAGCATACTAGTACACATTCACCCACCTAGATATCTAGGTTTCCCTCCTATGATCAAACAAGTTCAACAATTGAAGAAATATATTTTTCACATGAAAATATCACTTCCACATAAAACATTAACCAAACATCCCAATATACATCACACAAGTCACAAAATCCACTTTTTTTCAAATGCGTTTTGAAATCAAACTCACACCAAAATAGCCGACAACACATTTGGCATAACTTTCACAATCCAACAAATCCTTTAAAAATTTTATAAAATCTTTCCAAATATACTAAACATAACATAACATCCCAATAACATGTTTCATAAGACCCTTTTCATACACAAAATCTTTTTTTCCCATCACACTCACACAAACATCCCACATCACGTTCACACCTCCTTCACATTTTAGTAAATCCGATAAACATTTTTATAAAAACTTTACAAGAGGAAACACATCACATGACGGAATAATTCACATTTAAAATGGACCATTTAAAAATTTAAACAATCCAAAATAGTTTTCCAATATGGTTTCACCTCATACATAAATCATTAAACCATTCAAAACTTTCCTAAAACAATTCCAAGGAGTGTACCCAATATGTTTACATAAAACCCATTTCAAAACCATCATTCAAGGAAAAAATCACACCAATATCAATTAAAAAAAGAATTGGAAGACCCAAAAACATATATTAATCCAGCCACAAGTTTTATATAAATACCTCAAACAATACCACAAAATATCCACATCAAAAACACATGTTTTCCAAATCATTTTCAAGAAGTTAAACATGGTTTTACACATTAAACCCATTCATAAACCCTCTTTCAAACCCAATGTCACACCAATAACCTAAAAAAAATTTAAACCCAAACAAGATTCAGTAAACCAATTTCATATGTTCTAAAATAAACCTAAATAATACCCCAAGTGTTACCCATGAAAAACATCCACTTTCACGCTAAAACGAAACTATAAAATTAAACTCTTAACCAAATAAATTATGAACTATTTTTTCTCCACAAAAAACATATGAGGAATATAAAGAATGAGTAAATGAAGAAATATAACTCATCAATAATTGTTTACACATGTAACCACCTACCTAAAGTGTTGAATCCCTCAAATATTGGTGAGAAACATCAACTACACCACCGTTGCACCACAAAGAAGTGAAGTGGAACCTAAAACCTAAATATTATAAAAAAGACACCAAGTGACACCCTAGGTTCGAACTCTAACTTCTGTACAATTTAGATCATCAATAAAGAGGGATGAAACCCTAATGAAATGGAATAAATGGAATGGAGGAACACTTACTTGATGGAATCTTGGAGAAATCACCCTAAATCCACCAGTATCTGAATTTTCAAATATCTGAACATTCATGGGAGCTTCTAACAAGGATTAGGAGATCATGTAGGAACTATAATGTGGGGAAATAGTGAGAAATGAAGTAGTTATGAAGGAATCAATTTACCTCTTCAAATCTGGGAGATTTGAGAAGTCCAGAAAAGAGTATCCCTAATTCTCGGTTCAAATGAGCTCCAAAAACGTGAAACTGATAATTGGGGGGATCCTAGTGATATTGGCTTCAAGGGGTAGGTGGAATCACCAAAAAAATAAAAAATTAAGGAGATATTAAAGAATTAAAAAAAACATTTAAAGCAGAAAATGGGCTTATGGGTAGGCCCAATACCTTAGGTAAAAACCCAAATTCAAAATGATTATGGATTTCTAAATGCACCAAATTTACATGGGGGTGTTACTAGATCAGGGAAGTACATGTATGAATTATAATTGAATATAAAATTTGAAAAAATAAGGATTTAGAAAAGAAACAAAATTGGTTTTTAAATTTGAAAATCGGCTCACGGTATGGCCCAAATTTTCAAAACCCACCATTTCCACCAAAATGTGTGGTAAATCCCCAAAACAAATCAAGAATGTAAACTAAATGAAAAATTAATTTTAAAAAAGTCATGGGTTTTACAATTCTCCGTACCATAAATATTTCCTCCCTCATAAATCCATAGCAAGTCCAAAAGAAAAGACCAAATCCAATCGAAAGGTTGAAATGGACTTCTTTTCCAAGCTTCTCCCCCAAAGGCCAAAAACCTCTAGTGATCAATCAAGGAAGGAATAATTTACAACCAAAACATAAAAAACATTACTGAAACGATCAATAACATTCATGATTTATCCCAAAAGAAAACTCTTCAAACACTATTCAGATATGGCTTAAAAAAATTACCCAAACAAACAACAACATCGAACATGGTTACACATACCATGATATAACTAAACCATTGTCCACTCTCCAATCCCAATGTTTAACCAAGGAAGATGTAGGTAGTTAGATAGATATGAATAATACTAGCCACTTATAATTCAATACCTTGGACAAAACTGAGTTACTGGTACGAGGAGACACAAATGGGCTCCCCACCATAAGAGACACCTTAAATATTTCTCGAGACAAAATCAAGACATAATAAAGGAGTCCCAAACGGAATCCCCGGTAAAATTGTATACATCTATTCAAAATTTCCAAAGGAACATACATTAGAATCATAGTGGGTCACCCCACCATAATACCAAACCATCTTAACAAACTAGCATGGGCTAGTACAGGAAGAACCCAATTTTAATATTTGGGATAGTCGCACGGTTCGTCCTCATGGTTCAAGAAACCCTGCAATAACCGTGTGGATCCTTCTAATTCCATAGTTTTCTAGGTCATGGGTACTACTAACCATGTTCAAACTGTTCTCTCAACCTATCAAGTCAAATTTCAAATAGTTCTCTAAAAACCTGATGGAAACCGATGAAGAAAGAAATAACATTGGGTGACAGCATGGGCACGACACCCTCTACCTCTTTCCACCAAACGAGAGAAACATAAGAAAGATAACGACACCAGTGGTTTAAACTATTATTATATTTCATACTGAAGATATTAATTTGAAAAAAGGTTTGAATGACCCTGGAATTTCCCATGAATATGTGCTAGCTTCTCTCTGGGACCTATGGCTGGAGCTCAAATGGTTGAATAATCTTCATCCTTTCAGTTTGGATTTGGAAATGCTTAAAATAAACATTTGCTTTCATTTTCATTAAAACTATACCCTGATCCCAGATGGGTTCACCAAGATATAACATGTTCCAAACTCACTTTACCCTAACCCAAAATTTCTTTGAAACAGGGGCTTAGAGGATGCACTCACATCACGCCTTGTTTCCACTGGTGAGAAACAATAGAGAGAAAGGACACATATAATCTCCTTCCTCTAAAACAGAGGAGGTCAAGATCTCCCGAAAGGAGAAACACTTATGAAAAAACAAATACTCGCCAAAGATTTCACAACTTCACCTTTACAATCAAACGAGAATGCAACATCACCATGTGTCACCGAACATGATCAAAGCGAATGATAGAAACAATACGTGGAGGGGGCCTTATAAAACATTCCAGAAAGTGTCCATAATAGTCTCTAATGGCCATATTTCCCACACTGGTCATTTAACATAAACCCCTTATTATAAGAGACTTTAATGACTCAGAGGACCTCTTAGACACCATCCACACTGACAACCCCATACAACTTCCTCCATCGACGAATCAGATAGCTTAAGAAACTAAGGTCTATTTCAACCTTCCATGAGCACTCTACCGCTAAAATAGGATCTTAAAAAAAACAATAATGGAAATGGTGTATACTAATTCTACAATTCTTGATAAAATATTCCTTACATTGATCAATTAGAGGATTTTCCAATGGTTAAACAATTCAGGTTTCACTTCAGTCATACACTAACCCTTAATAGGGGTGTACCTAATCAATAAAAATAACCCAAGTGCCCAAAAAATATGGTCCAGTGGCCAAAAAATACCAAAAAAACGGAACCTATCACATGAAGGGAACCACCTTAAAGGAGTCTTGAAACATTTCTCAAAAGAGACTACTAAATGGTCCTTCTACCCAGCATACTAACCAAACAGAAACCCAAAACATGGTTCAAAAAGGAGGGGTTCTT
The DNA here is from genome assembly GCA_963277665.1 of Viscum album. Taxonomy (NCBI): domain Eukaryota; kingdom Viridiplantae; phylum Streptophyta; class Magnoliopsida; order Santalales; family Viscaceae; genus Viscum; species Viscum album. The sequence goes on along the minus strand of OY728120.1, from coordinate 1,268,541,884 downwards.
GGAATTAAAACATCCCACAACATCAACACTTTCAAAACACATAATACACATCATCCCAAATAAGTCACCAAGACATCATGTTTTCCTTTAAAAACATTTCATTGAAAAAAAACAGTTCAGCGGTTAGCATATCCACCAGTGGTACCCCATGGGCCTCACACATGCATGTTTTTATGCCCCCAGTCACCCTCATCATATCCATCATCGAACTCATAAATTCATTCCATCAACCATACCTCATCCCATGTAACCCCATGCATGTGTTCGTTCATGAAAATACCGTAGGATAAAACAAAAATTCATTCCACTTTTCGAAACCAAAATAGTAAACCGATACTTCATTTTTCTCAAGACAGCTAACCACAAGATCAAACCAAAACATTTTATATGGACACAACCATTCAAATAATAAATCACTTTCATGTTATTAATATCAACTTTAAAATATCTAATACCATTAATACTCCTTTCAATTCTTTAGAAAACTCTGTTTGAAACACTTTTTAAAAACCAACATTAATATAGTTCTTCCTTTCAAAAGAGGTGTAAACACACGATTTCCCATTTCAAAATAATTCCGAAAATTCTATTCTACCATTTTAAAAATATAACCATTCCCTCTTTATTGTAAAATAATTTCACAAAAACTTTAGGCTTCTTAAAACCATTTCATCTTTGCTTTAAAACTAAATATACAAGATATCAAAACTAAAGGAAACAAGACAATGAGAGGGGAAAATGGTACTGGTGGGTGACTTGGATATATGGTTAGTGTCCATATGCCAATCACTTTACCATCAGAGAGACTATTCTAGGGAAATATCCCCAGATCCACATGGCTTTCTAGGTCCTGTGAACTTACTGAGACCATTAACCCAACTCTCTTTTCATTTCCCCTAATCGTCATCAAAACAAGAAAACCAAAGGACTCAGATAAGTCCTGAATCCCCTAGTGAAATGAATCCATTTATGATTTGTGGTGATCAGTCATGTTAACCATAATCAGAACACCATGTCCTGAAAATCTTAACTCTAGAATATCTCGATTGTTCCCCAAATTACATGACCTAAGGGGTTAACCTAAGCCTCCTCTAATACCATTTTTTCACTTTCCAAATATGGACGCCATCGAAACTGGCACAAAACCCAACCTGTGACAAGGCCCGAAGGGCGTTCCTGATCCCCATGGTCTGGAACAAGTTCCTGATTATCATAAAATTATGTTTGGGAATGATTTACCCATGTTTATAATCATTAAACAACAAACAAACTCAATAAAACAAATCCGGATTTTTTAACTAAAACAGTCTTTTAAAAAATTTCAGAACAGAATTAAATAAGTTAAAAATATGTTTAAAGACAATTAAAATTGTAAAAAAATTGAATAAATATGGCACAATAACCTCCACTTGGCAAGAGGCACTGCCCTCAATCCATCTCCATAACACCACAACACGAACGACTGGTAAAAACCTGAACTGTTAGAACAAAAGTTGTTCCCAAACCTGCAACAACAAAATAACCAAGTCTAATTACACCTAAATGTGTACGTAGGGTGTGATACGAATCCCAGTAGGATACCACCAAAAAGAGATTCCATGTGATAAACATTGAAAGATGAATATCTTGTAAGTTTTCATAAATAAGAAAAGCCAGTTACAATTTCTAAAAGATGCAACATAAAAATTAAAATAGTTTTCAAGTGGGGAAATTTAAAGAATCATCAATTTTAAAATAAATTCCAAAACTAGTAAAATTTCTAAACAATAAAACTATATTCCAATGGTAATCACAAATAATCCAATGATCACAAGTAATAAGAAATAACCCCTAGGTACTAGCTCAATGTGGGTCCCAGGTACTGTATATCATGGTGAGAGTAACCATCACAATATTCGTTCTGATGCACAAAAGCCTCTAGTAGGGAGAATAACCATAACCTAGAGGTCCCCAATAATCATCATAGTTTAGTTAGTGTTGTAATCATGAATCTTGCTATGTGAAACTGAGGTCAAACCCCATGGATTCACTAGCATACTAGTACACATCCACCCACCTAGATACCTGGGTTTCCCCCTTATGCTCAAATAATTTCAACAATTAAAGAAATATAGTTTGAACATGAAAATATCACTTACACATCACACATTAACCAAACAGCCCCATATACATCACACAAGTCACAAAATCCACTTTTCATTCAAATTCATTTTTAAATCAAACTCACACCAAAATAGCCCACGACACATTTTTCATAACTTTCACAATCCAACACATCCTTTAAAAAATTTATAAAATATTTCCAAATATACTAAATATAAAATAAAATCCCACTCACATGTTTCATAAAACTCTTTTCATAAAATAAATCCATTTTTTCCATCAAACTCACACAAACGGCCCACATCACGTTCACACCTCTTTCGCATTTTAGTAAATCTGTTAAATATTTTTATAAAAACATTCCAAGAGGATAAACATCACATGATAGCCACATTCACATTTAAAATATACCATTTAATAATATACACAATCCAAAATAGTTTTCTAATATGGCTTCACCTCTTACATAAATCATTAATCCATTAAAAACTTTCATAAAACAATTCCAAGGAGAGTACCATAGCTTTTCATATAAAACCCGTTTCAAAACTATCATTAAAGGAAAAAATCACAACAATACCAATTAAAAACAGAATTTTCAGCCCCAAAAACATTTATTACATCACCCTCAAGGTTTATACAGATAACTTAAACAATACTGCAAAAGATCCACATGAAAAACACACGTTTTCAAAATCACTTTCAAGAAGTACAACATAGTTTTACACCTTAAACCCATTCAAAAACACTATTTCAAACCCAATTTCACACCCATACCATAACAAATAATAATTGGAAACCCATAAAAGATTTATTAAACCAATTTCATATGTTATAAAATACACCCAAATAATACCCCATGTGTTACACATGTAAAACACCCAATTTCAAGAAAAAATGCAATAATAAAATTAAACTCTCAACCAAATCATTCATGAAAAGGTTTTACACCACACAAAACATATTAGTAATATGAATAATGAGTAAATATCGCAAGATAACTCATCAATAATTGTTTACACTTGGAACCACCTACCAAAAGTGTTGAATCCCTCAAATTTTGTTCCAAAACATCAACTACACCCCCGCCACACCACAAATAAGTGAATAGGAACCTAAAACCTAAAGATTCTAAAAAAAGACACCAAATAAAACCCAATGTTATAACCCTAACTTATGGACATTTTGGAACATCAGGAAAGAGAGATGAAACCCTACAGAAATGAAATAAATGGAAGGGAGGAACACTTACTTGATGGAATCTTCGATAAATATCCCTAAATCCACCAGTGTATGAATTTTCAAATTTCTAAACATTAAAGAAACGTTATAGAAAGTATGAGGATATCATATAGGAATTTGAATTGGGAGAAATAGTGATAAATGAACGAGTTATGAAGGAATCAATTTTCCTCTTCAAATCTGGGATATTTGAGAAATCCATTGAAGATTCTCCCAAATTCATTGTTAAAATGAGCTCCAAAAATGATAAATCGATAATAGGGGTGATCCTAGTGATATTGTCTTAGGTAGGGATGTGGAATCCCAAAAAAAAGAAAAATAATTAAAGATATATTAAAGAATTAAAAACAATAAATAAAGTAGAAAATGGGCTTATGGGCAGGCCCAATACCTTAAGTAAAACCCCAAATTCACCATGATTATGGATTTATAATGGATCAAAATTGACATGGTGGTGTTAATAGGTCTGGGGGGACATGTATGAATTATAATTGATAAAAACTTTTGAAAAATTAAGGAGTTATAAAATAAACAAAAATTGTTTTTAAATCTGAAAATGGGCTCATGGTTTGGCCCAAATTTTCAAAATTCACCATTTCCACCAAAATGTGTGGTAAATCTCCAAAACAAATGAGTAATGGAAATTAATTTAAAAATGAATTTAAAAAAATCATGGATGTGACATATTATAAATATGTCCCAATAGATACTTACGCATCAACAACCTCAAATAATAATGAGATTGTGAAATTAACCCTTACCTTTGGTCTGATACTCTATGTACATGTCTGAAACTCCTATATAATATTGTTAATAATATTATTAACTTATATCAGAATCATAATAATATTTATGATATCAAATATTATTCTTTTATGACTTTATATAACCCATTTATTAACAATTCCAAGTTAATACAACATTTTGGGTAATATCGCTTTGTTTATCGTACGTGTTTCGACTGGTAATTCTTGATCCCATTACTTAGATTTGGATATAATTACTTCCAGAATGTATAATATTATTTATATATCATATATATTCATAATATAAATATATATAATAGATATATATTAAAAAATTAATACATCATTCATGGAGATGGTAGGTCGTACATATGCATGAATGATGTTTCTGTTTTCTTATCATATTGAATATAAGTTAGTGAATGGAATATATTTACAAACATACATATATATATATATATATATCATTCTAGTAGACTTATTATTTCATATATTTAATAATTATGAATAATATTTTTTTTATAATCATTCTTTGATGGTTAAATTGAAGAATGAATCTCATCACGTCATGGAGATGGTAGGTCGTACGTACTCACGAGAGATGATATCGTTCCTTTAATGATTAAATGGTATGGAATTGGATATAATATTAATTTTAAAAAAAACATATCATGTTATATTTTTTATTTACATCCATTAAATTCATATTTATACCCATATAAATAAAGTGTACATGGAAAAAAATTTACACCACACCGTGGAGACAGTAAGTCCTACGTACGCACACATGGTGGTATTATTTTTCATAGGATGGGTAAAAAGAGGAATATGGTTATACCATAATATTAACAACATATAATAATATATTATATTGTTGTGTTATTATTTTATTATGGTAACAAAATAGTAAGAGGTAGTAGATGAAGAAATGAACTTGGAAAGAAGGGATAAAATGATTACCTCTTCTTCGGGTGTCTCCTTTTGATATGCACAAAAGGACTCCATAAGTTGGATTTATGACCAAATTTTTTTCCTTTGAGATTAATTGAGGGAATTTTGGAGGATATTTGGTCAGGTTTTGGTATAACAAAATGGCTTTTAGAGGTTTAAATTAAAGAGAAATGGAGGTTTCCTTTTATAATATAGGCGAGGGGCACTTTAGGAAAATCTTGAAATATTAATTTATTATAAAATGGTTTTCAGATTATAATAGCTAAAAATTGATTTATTTCTAGTAAAATATGATTATGGTTCGAAATAATCTCAAAACATTTGTTTTATACATGTTTAGGTTCTCAAATTGTCCTTATCATTTAGATTTAACCCTTTGTAAAATAAGTTAACTCTCACCATGTCCTATTGTATTTTTATACTATATGGTTAATATCATTACTATAAAATTCCTATAGAACCTAAACTGGATAATTTATGATATTTTTATCACTATCCAAGTTATTTTTCTGAACTATGTATTTTGATTATTTTGATATCATTTAATAAAATAGTATTTGTTTTAAAAATGCATTTATGTCAATTATGAAACTATTTAGTAATTGATTTTTTAAGTCATAACAACATTATTACTTTGAAAAAAAGTCCTCAAATAATCTATAGTATGTTAATGGAATCCATAAAATTCGTGGATGGAATAAAAAAAATCAAATTATATTTATTTTAATATTTATAATACATTTATTTGAATATTTTGTTAATGAAACAATCAATGCATCATCATGATGTCATAATTAAATTTAATTATTTAATGTTTGAAATTTAGAAATAAAATACCATGATGTAGGAAATTTTTTTATATTTCTAATTACTATTTAAATACACAGAGATCATTTATATAACATTATATTAGTATAGAATTATAAAAAGATATAGGTTTATGTTATAATTATCTTTACTTCAAATTTATTTTTATAACATTTCATTATCACACCCAAGTGGTCCCCACATGCTAATATTTAGGCATAAGGATTCTCATGGTTGTATATATCTCATAAAATAGTATTACGGCATGTGTTAGGGTAGTTTTATATTATTATAATATAATTTGTTTTACCCTTATTTACCATATTTACCCTTTAACCATGGTAAATAAAAATAATTACTGAAGCTACTATTCACAATGTCCAAAAATGAAAGGTAACTATTTACACAATTTGTACCTTCTGATTTAAAATATGACATCCATTTTTTCAAATTAAAAACACATATTTTTCAGTAATTGATTTGAAATTAATTCCCATTGTCAAAACCACAAAGTGGGTTTTTAAGAAGTAAAAACTATAAAAAGATTGACATGTGTTTATGTCCAATTTAAATGTGAAATTATGTCCAATGACCTAAATTATATTAAATTATAAAAATTTAATATAATTATACTTTAAAACCACTCAAATTTATAATTTAACAATATAAATTATTTCGATTAAACAAGTTGTTTTCAATTAATATTTAGTATTTTCACTATTCATCAAAATGTGAAATTTATCAGAAAAGTACCAAAAAATTATCCAAAATAAATTTTTGTGTCACTATTCTAAATAGGATTATAAATTCATGAAATTAAATATATAAAAGTGTCAAATATTGGATTTCTAAAGGGTTCTCCATTAAAGGCAGAAAAACTGCATTTTTTTTTTTTTGAAAAATACTTCTTTTATCTAAAAAATTGAATTTGTCCTTATATTATGTCTAATAAGCACAAAAGATTAAGGTTGAAATTATATGAGATATTTAAAATTCCAAATTTTGTTAATATTATTCATAATTTCTTTTTAAACGGCTAGTTTGATAGGTCTTGGTTCGCTTGAACTCAGTGTTGCATACATCGCACGATATTGAATTATTTAAAAAGGAAGTGTATCGTAGAAGATTGGGGTGTTACATAACTCATCAAAGTTACTCTAGCACTACTCACCACACTCAAACTTCACCCCCTTTCTATTCAAAAATTCCAAGGAAGAATCTATACTAGATAAGTCCTAAATAAAACATTTATAATACCCATCCAATCCTAGAAATATATGAATTGTGAACACATTTTTAGGATCTCTAAAGGCATGACTAATCAAATATTCTTTTGACCCACATAAAATCATTCCTCAATAATCACATGTCCTAAAAAAATAACTTTCGATAGTCAAAAATGAAACTTTTACAACTTTGAATATATACAATGATCTCTCAAAACATCCAAAAAACCTCTATGTAGTCGTTATGATCCACCTTAATCATAGAGTATATCGATATTTTATCAAAAAACACATCTATGAAGGAATCCAAAAAGAGATGGAATATCTAGTTAATCAATTCCATAAATGTTATAGAAGAATTATTAAGGCCAAATAGCACGACCAAATACTCAAAATTCCCATACTAACTCTCAATGGTGGTCTTTGGAACATCCTTTTCCCTGACCCTCAACTAGTGGTACCATGATCTTAGATCTATCTATGAAAACGAGTTGTCCCCTATAAGCTTATCGAACAGAACATCAATTCTAGGAAATAGGTTTTTATTCTTTACTATTACCTGGTTAAGCTTATAATATTATATGAAAACTCATAGGCTCCCATCTTCCATCTTTGAAAATAGCATTAGAGAATCCCATGGTGACACAATGGTATAGATAAAACCCTTTACCTCAAGATCCCATTGCTAAACTTTCATATCTTTCAGCATTTTTAGAGGAATATGGTATGATTTCAAGGAGATCAAGCTCATCATAGGAATATAATCGATAATAAACATGACCTATCACTAGGGATTAAATCCTAAAAAATCCTCTGGAAATAACTTTGTGTACCTTCACACAACTACTTGAATATCACCCACTGAACTCTAATCAATAACCTCAATAAAAAACCAATATATCTTGTATGAAATCAATCGTAACTCTAAAGTAACACATCCTTCCCTCTACGAATGTGGATCCCACTCACCTTGAAATAAGTGAGTTCTCCCATTAGGCATAAGAAACTGAACCCTATGGAAATAATAGTTGATCAGATCCTTAAAATTTTTCAACCCATCCATGACAATAATGATGTCAAAAACATCCATATCCAAAACTAGGTAGTCCCAAACTACATCCACGCCAGCTACCACAATATGAAACTTAGGGAACTTGAAACCTTACTCCTTGTTCCTACTTAGTGAGGCAATAAAATAACATAAGGCATAAACTAACCTCATATAACAAAAGAATAAATAAAATTAAGTGAAATGAAAGAATGATAAGAACTAGTGTCAAATAAAAATGATTCCATAGAAGAAGAAATAAACACCAAACCTCTAATGGTCGCTAGTCCAGAATCTGATTCCTCTGGTATGATCTCTACTGCATGGAGACTTCCTAGCTTAGACTCATCCTAATACTTCTTCCCCTGATGAGAATATCCTTTACCATGGAGTCCATCATCCAACCTTGGAATCCTATAACTGCACCTATGACCCCTTTGAAAAGGTGGATCCCATACCACTCCCAGATGAATATAACTGACATAATCATTGGATATTCTCGGACATCCCACACCAGTGGCACATCCTTGCTGTCTCTAGGCACTTTGGCCTGGTATGTTCTCACTTCCCATAGAGACAATATAAAATTTTTATTTTCCTCATAGGGTCCACATAATAAAAACACAATGATGGTTTGACACTATTGTCACTACTGTCATAAGACTTAGCCCACTTCCACTTCATACCTAACGAAGAACTCTAGATTTTACCCATTAAAGGAAAACCAATTAGAACCATATTGTGATTCAAATATGAATCTTCCAAATATTACCTATAAAACACCTATAAGTAGGTTATTTTACATAGAATAATAAACATAGATAAAATATTTGAACTAAATCCCATGTCAAAGGACTGATCCTTGAGGTAATCATTCATAAGGATATATGGATAAATATGAACTAACACAGTAAAATATGGAGGAATACTCTATCACTAAATTATCTCCTTATTACAGTTTCAAGAAATCATGGGCCTTCTTCACTCTCAATATCTCTGGGTAGAAATTTCAGTTAAAATAAAACTTTAGCATGGTCCAAGTGTGATCCTCAAGATTCTCTAAAAGCATCATCGACTCTCACTACATTCTACCTAGTCCTTCCAACATATATGTGGAAAATACCACTTTTTGTGACCCTAGGGTATTAAAGAACTTAATGATCCACTCAATGTGATCCAAACACTCCTTAGGATCATTGGGTTCCTTTTATATGTGGAACACCAGTGGATTTTTCCTTGAAAACCTTTCAGCATAGTCTATCATATATGTTGGCTCACAATCCCTAACTTGACCTAATAATCAAATCATATGAATCATTGACCCAACACAACCCAGATTGATGGGAGGGTTCATTTATGGGTTAATCACCACTGAACACTCTCTATGTATAGATGAGGATCTTATGGGATTCATTTTATATAAGAAACAAAACACATGCTTCATCAAGCACAACCCAACTTCATTAACATCAAAAGATACAAAAGAATCCCTCAATGTGGGCATAAATAAGCAACATCCTAATCACAAGAAAAAACAAGTGAGAAGGAATAAAATCCCCAAAATATCAAATATTTCCCCCTAAAAAAGGTTTTTCCACGTTGTTAGGAAAACTATTCACTAAATATGTGGTTTTCACTAGAGTTGGAAAGCAAGGTTGTATGGGCTATGCATAGTCTCTACTAACCGTGCACCTCCTCCAGACCTCCCTATTTTACCCCCAAAACTCAAAGTGGCCTCCAGGCCTACTTTAGTACTTTACACTAACTAAGAAATACCTTTAAAAACTCAAAATCAAAAGATAAATAGAATCAAAAAATAACCATAATCCCATACCACCCATGGAAACTTTATGTTCAACAGAAAGAAGAGCTGTTCAGGAACTCCCTCATTTCTACATCTCAAGTATTAGGGTTTATTTATTAAATATACCATAAAATCCTAGATAAAAACCCTTCATTGATTCTATTTTTTTAATGAACCATCCTGAGTTGACTGAACCTATCACCTGAGTTGGCCTTAAACATAGTTCAAAGTGTGATCCCGATCACCATGGGCTGGCAAAAAGCACTGGGCATAACTAAAAATTTTTTGTGAATTATTTTTCCACTAGAAAACTGGAATGACTCATCCATAAAATAGCATTTCCACACCATTAAAAATATTATTCAATTTCCCAAGATAGGTAGATACCCTAAAAACCACATATATAATAAAATAAACATGCCATAACTATTCACATACATACATGGTATGTCAAAACAAACACATAACTCAAAGAATTAGTAAAAGACAAAACAAGTCCTATGGATACATACCAATAGATAAAAAACTTCAAAATTACTCCAAAATATCCAATCCCTATAATACCACTTCTCCTCTAAAAAACACTAGATGATGGTAATTAACAACTGCCTCCTTGGAACAAGGTTCCATTTACTGTACATGTGTCTTAGAAAACAAAATATTAAAATTCCCAAAGTCCCAAGAAGTGTGTGTGGCTAGAATACTAGTATAACAAAAACATTAATATATTTAAAGATTTTACCCATGAAAAAAAATAAACTAGTTTAAAAACATTTTCAAAACTAAACCACTTTGAAAACATACCATTTTCAAGTAAACCCTTGAAGTCCCTATGGTTTTTCATTTCAAAAAAAATAGTTTTCCAAAATAATTTATAACATGGATCAAATAGGTAAACATATCCACAAGTCATAACATGATATATATAACAAACAATTCCAGGTCAAAGGTCATAACAACATCAAAAACCTGAAATCACATGGATAGAAAATGAATCGGTATTATATATATCATCACATAAAAATGGAACTAATCAAATGCCTAAAGCATATAAATCAAACCAAAATGACTAATATGAACCTAGGTCTCTAACTATCAGGCCTTCATTAGTGAGTAAACATATATTCTATCCAACTAAGAAAATGGAAGCTATCACAGTCTTCCCTAAGCCTACACCTAAGAGATTTCGTGGTCTCTTAGCAACCAACATAGAATATCACATGGTCTTCCAAAACCAATATGGAGGCTCACATAGTCTTACCTCTAATGGGTCACATGGCCTATTGAACAGACCAAAGTGTAATCTCAATATTCTTCCTTCTGAATGAAATTAAAATCCCTCAAACAAACCTCTCACCTACACTTTGGTTAACCAATGTGCTACTACATTCCAACATTATCACAAACAAGTTCTCATATCAAACAAGATATAACACAATTCATTTCATAAATAAAATTTCTTATTTTATAAAAAAATCAATCCCAATGTAAAACCATTTCAAAAATATCTTTATAAACCTTTTAAATCCAATAAAAACTCTTTGATCCATTTTAAAAAACACTTGGTGTTCATACTTTCCACTCCTATTTGAAAAAACCACATTAAACACCCGGATTTCCAAACCAATCCATAAAGAAAATAAAAAATTGAATATGTATCAATATTACATCATTTGAATAGAAATTAAAATAATACAAACTAATGGAAATTATAAATTTAAATTTAATCCATGGAAAACATCCAGAAAAAGATACAACTACCTCAGATTCCATCTAAAACTCATCACCTCCAACGACAACCACTTGGAAGATGTGGAACATGTCCTCCCACACCAAATACATAATGGAAAAAACAAAACCCCATTATATACCCTATATTCATCTAACATCAACCTTAGTGTTCCACCCTTCCATAAAATGGAAGAACAAGTAGAAAGAGGGGGAAAAGAGGGAGAAACCAAGGAGAAATTGAATTTCCTCTAGAAAAATAGTAATATATCCATGAGAAAACCACCAAGAATGTGAGGATGAATATAAAGAAAAATGGTATAGGATTAATGAATTTGATATAGAAAATAACCCCTCTAAAAACCAATTAGGGTATTTTGGTAAACCCCTACTTGTAAGTGAGATATATAGATTCACATGGTTTAGCTGTACATCTAGGAAAACCATAAAACAAACTTATAGGTTCCAATATCCTCCAAGAAATGGACCACATGGTCACCACTTAATAGTTTAATCATTTTTAAAACTATTATAAATCTGATTGAATCCATTCCTACCAGCCTACAACACCCTCACAAGGTTATATGCATGATTAAACAAACTATGTGTCAATCATGTAACTTTGTCTTCCCTACTAAAAAATCTCATTTTCTACTCACATCACCAAGGAACTCTAAGAAAACCTCAATAGATAAATAAAATATCCAAAGTAGACATACCAGTGACCTGGAGGGTGTTACAAATGGGACCTATCAACTTCCTCTCTCCAACTTTATCCCAGCATGTTAGAGTTCTACATTCATTCCCATATAGATTGTCATATAGTTCCATAAGAATCCTATAATATAAAATGTATTTATATAAATAATCTACTATGGGGATGTGTTTATACCAATATCCTTGTAAATTCATCAAATCAGATTTCAATATATCATCTAGAGTTTGAATTATCTTCTTAGACTAACCATATTTCTGAGGATGATATATATTGATAAAACATAGATCTATCACCAATGATTTGATAATAAATATCCTGAACCTAGAGGTAATATTCATATACATATTAGATATGATGTATATTGGTACTCTATATATCCTCCAAACTTCCCTTATGTATATCTTGTAAATTTAGTCAAGGGATAAATCTTCTTTGATGGACATAAATGTGTTGACTTCATAAGGTGATCGACTTCATCACAAATAGCATTATGGACTTTATATTTTTTAGGAGTCTTATGCAAATTTACATGGTGATGTTTTACTATTTCCATAATATTATTGTTAATGGTTTAAATCTAAGCTCAAACATTTATCAATTGGCCTTAACATGTAGTCATACCAAGCATTGAGATATGAATTTTGCACTTTCTCTATTCATGTTATCCCACAAAACGATTTTTCATATCATTAAAAATAATTTTAATTCCTTGATGTATAGAGAAGTATAATCTATTTGAATCATCCAAAAGTTCCCACTTAAATTCCAGATTTGATGGTACACATATTTGGGTTCTAAACCTTATAGATCCATCTTTATAAATGATGAACATCAGAATATTTTCTAACATTTCCTTATATATCAACATTATCCTTCTAGAATTATTTGATCTTTTTATGAATCAAATGTTAAAAAATAGTTAATAAATATAGGATTTATCTCCTCCAATTATTACTTCAAGATTCATCCTCTACTAATCCATTATTATTAGGTCTTTTTAAGTCATCATCATTGATAGAGTACCTCGGTTTTTTCTTACATAGAGCATAAACCACCTTATTTACCTTACCTAAGTGAAGAAGTTCTGATTATTCATAATAATTTATCAATTCAAAGAATCTATTTTGGTACATATGAAATTTTTACCAATGAATATATATTTCAATATCTTATGATCAACATATATATAACACTTTTCTCCATAGATATATTGTCTCCAAATTTTTAATGCTAATGATTCCTAACTCTATCTCTAAATTAAGTGTAGGGTGATTTTTCTCATGAGTCCTTAATTGGCTTGTTTCGTGTACAATTATCTTATAATTATGCATGAGGACTCAACTGAAACCCTTTTTTTGAAACATCGTAGTATACTGCAAACCCTTCCCACTATAGGGTAATTTAAGTATAGTATTAGTGACCAAACTCTTTTATATTTTATTAAAACATTCATAATAATACTCTAAAGTAACTTTAATCCATTCCATGTTAACTTGGTTATTTGATTTGATACCCATGGTAAATTTCTCACTAATCATTGATAATATCCTTCAATCCTAAAAAAATTGTGGATCTGGTTTACAGTGGTCAATATATTCCATTACCTGATAACTTATATCTTTTATAAATATACTAATATAACCTTTCTTATGATTACATGACCTAAGAATGATACTTTTTTGGTTTGAATTTATACTTTCTATTTTGGGAATTCAGTTTCTACATTCATGTTATCTTTAACACAATCTAAAAATGATATCCATTCTCTTCATTTCACTTTGAATCTATAATAATATCACCTATAAATATTACCACAAAATGATCGAGGTAGTCTCTAAAGACATTATTCAATTGATACATATAGTTAGTTATAGCATTTCTCTATACAAAGGAAATCACTATAAATTCATTATGCCTATATATCATATGGAAATATGTCTTGATAATATCCTCCCTTTTAAACCATAATTCATGATATCCATATTAAAGATCAATCTTTAAGAAGTATCAAGATCCTATGATTTTATTGAATGGATCATTGATATAAGGTAGAGGATAATTTTTCTTGATCATGATTTTATTAGGTCTGTGATAATCAATGAAAAAACACATTGATCCATACTTATTTATTAAAATGTGGACCGGTTCACCCCATAGTAAAGAACAGGGGTATATAAAAACCTTTCCCAAATTTTCATGAAGTTACTTCATTGTATACTCAAATTTTATGGGAGAAATTATATACAAACTCTTTGATACAGGAATGGATATAGATTTGAGTCTCATAAAAAACTCAAACTCACGCTTTGGGGGAAGACTATGTAGTTTATCTAGAAATACATCAAAATATTCCTGAATAATAGGAATTCCATCAATTTTGACTTCCTCCTTTATGATTGGAGTCAATTTTCCTCTTTATTGGGTATCATAGCCCATATTATATAATTTTATACCATAAGGAGTTCATAATCATCCTTGAATTAATACTTGATAATAGGATGACTTGGGATATCGAATGAGATATCCTTACGTTAATAGTTAATATGTTATTAATATAGAGAGAGTCAATCCATGTCTAATATTATATAAAAATCTGCTAGAGGAAGTATAACTATATTCATAGGGAGTATCTTCCTAGGAGGTCATCTATCCCAATACTACACTCACCCAAGAAAGCTTAACTATGGAGTTTTAATGGGATCAGTTGTATTAATTATCTTATGACCACACCCATTGTTAAATCGGTACTTTTAGTTTCCCACTATTACCTTTTTAAAATAAAATTGGGTATTATTATACTTAAATTAATTAATATACAAATAAGAAAACTCTAAACATAGAATAAGGATTCTATTATTGGCTTGAATATATTAACCTATGAATCTCTAGGATTCAATCTATGTTATCCATGGTTATTTATATAACAAAAATAGTTATATATATTCAAATACATAATAATGTTTTATAAATAAAATTTTATTATCAAAATAATATACCCTAAGAGTGTAAAAACTAGGAGTATATCTAGGCCTCTTTATCATGTACTAGGTGATGATCGAGTTAATACCCAATCTATCCTTTTGGGATTTTTATCCCTAAGTGTATCTATTCTAAAGATGGCATCCATATTTACTATTTATATATGGAAGTAATTTCTAATAGAACCCCAAAATATCTACCTCGCTAAAATATTAGGATATTATCATATACTTATACTCATCCCTTACACTTTTACCAAGGTTTTTTACTAAAGTTATATAAACTAATCTATAAAAATAGTTAAACCCTCCTTTCATACCAAATAATGTTCCCCAAGATAAACATGACTTAAATAATACTTAATATCATGATTTAAATAACACATCACAAAAACATCCTTACAAACCATGGGCATAAAGGTTTAGTGACTTGTAGATTAGCTACAAAAATATTTTATATTTCAATACTTATAAATATTTCTATAAAATTGTGATCCTCTAGACCCATTTCAGGATATCTTACATTATATAATCATCTTTATAACCTGGTGGTTGGAAAACATAAGAAATTGGTAAGCTCAGACACTCACTGTGGTAAAACATATCATAATGTATCAGATCATAAACATTAAGGTAAACATGGGGAAGACACAAATATTATAATAAAATATCATATGAGCCTAAATGATAATAAAAAAACATATGGAGAAACATAAGATCAAAATAATATTTCTAATGAAGTGTAAAATTTATGACATTGCTCAAAATAAATATAAATAATAATAAAACATATGATCATGATATAAAATGACAAAATACTTTAAAAATAAGTCATAATCCTAAAAACATGGCGTTTGATAGAAAATAAATTCATCTAGAAAAATTGGAATAACTTGATAAACAACTTGTAAATGTGGAACAGCCATAATCATTGGAAAAAAATTATTAAAAACCCCATATATTCATTCCTATGTGAATAAAATAATTATTTTCATGCCTAAAATTGAGATAACACCATTCATTCCCACACCTAAGTTAACAAAATCATTATGTCCACACCTAACTATATCATGATATATAATGATAAACCTGTGCATTGGAGGGTGATATAACACCCCACCCATAATTATCCAAATATATGTGTTCTAATTAAAATCAATCATAAAAATATCTTAAAAACCCTAGAAAATAAATGGGTTTCTAAAATATCCAAATGGAAATCATTCACCTTTCATAGGGAACACAAGGTAATAAAATAGGTTTCATCAAACATAAAATTGGTATAAAATATCCATCATTTATTTAATTGTTTGATAACAAAAACATGATCACTCAAAATAATCAAATAATAAAATAAAATATAGGTTTAAAAATGTAACACAACTCTATTGAAGATAAATCATTTGAAGATAATTAAAACCATATCAACGAAAAATATTTTTGAAAACATGTTGTATTCATCATTGTAAAATTCATAGTTACATGTATATTTTCAAATAGTCATTTTTTTAATTAAGTGAAAATAAAACCATTAATAGAAATTTCTTTATATCAAAAACAATTTTTTCCTATAAATAAAGATATAATATCATTTAAAATGGAAAATTTTGTGAACATGGGGGGAAATCAAGAATAAAACATATAACCCAAAGGAAGAAGTTTGAGTTACCAAATACCATAAAATTACCCTTGATTTAAATGTAATATCTTTAAAATCTTGTATCATAAAGATAAACATTTTAATTTCCTATTTTATAAATTTATTAAGATACATTTCTATTCATACTTGTATTTTATTATATTGTTAAAAAATATTTTAAACATTGAGTGTTAATAATATTGATAATTTTTTAACTAGATTCAAAAAAATTGATGTCTATATTCTTTATTATCCCAAATATGATCATCTAAAGAACATAAAAGGTACTATAATTGATGTTTATAAAGACTTATTATTTTATAATTCCAATACATTATTTTTTGTTTTTTTTGTGAAGACGAAAATAGTGATGGACAAGTTTTTGGTTTATTTACTAATATGGATGGATTACCTTATACCAATCATTAATTTTTAGGGAAACAATAACCATATTAATTATTTATATTACTTATTTATATCATATTTACTAATAAAATAAAAACTAAAACTAGTCATGATGGTAATAGTAAAAAACGGAATGCATTGTGGGGGAAAAATGCTTTTACGCATGGATAATGATTTCATTTTTTGAATGGAGGAAAACATAATTAACTAGTTTTATAATTTCAGGAAAATAAATATGACATATAAATAATTCATTTTTATTTAATTCCTATTTTGTACCATCTATACTAGGAGGTAAAGGAAAATGAAATGCATTGTGTAAGGGAGGCGGTAGTCTGCACTACGTAAACATTACCATATAGTTTTTCTTAATAAAAATGTGAAAGGGTGGTTAATTATGTTAACATAATTATAATAAAATAACATTATAATAGTTATACTGATTTTAAAATTTTAATATGGTGAACTTAAATTTTACAACGAAGAAATGTATATAAAGAAATAGAAAAGAATGAGGAGCTGTTAGAAATCTGTACCCCGCTACTTGGATCATCTCCATTGTGGAGGGGGTTAAAAAATTTAGAGATGGTATTTTTAGAATATCATAACATATTTTAGTTAGATATGAGTTAAAAGGATAGGTTTTGGAA
This sequence comes from Viscum album, assembly GCA_963277665.1. Classification (NCBI taxonomy): domain Eukaryota; kingdom Viridiplantae; phylum Streptophyta; class Magnoliopsida; order Santalales; family Viscaceae; genus Viscum; species Viscum album. The sequence goes on along the minus strand of OY728120.1, from coordinate 1,268,523,839 downwards.
TATTTAGGTCTAAAAATAGGGTGTTTTGGTGAGATAGGAATTGAGGCTAGGAGTGTCCCATTTATAATTGAGAAGGAATGTATTTTTTGTACATACCCAAAAAAATTCAAAAATGGGAAGTAATTTTCAAAAAAAGTGTATCTAAAATTGATAAATAATGGTGATTATAAGATATGTGTTCGATACATTCATAAAATACTCAATAAAAAAATAAACATGATACTCTCATTACCTCTTAGGATACTCATTTTTACCATTTCTATTTTCTCCAACTTAACTTGTTTTTACCTAGTTAATTTATTATTTATACCAAAAAAATAAAATTGTCCTTACTAAAAATTTTGGACCTAATTATTCAAAATTTGAAATTAATTTTTTTTAAATTAAAATTAATAAAAATTAATATTAGAATACAAAATCTATAATGAATTAATTTTTTTTAAATATAACATAAGTTATATAATGTCAAATATGGGATCATAGCATAAAACAAATTTTTTCTTAAAATTATTAATTCACTTAATAAATAAATATTTGTTATTATAAAAAGTTTTTATTAATTTAAAATTCATACTTATATGCTAACAATTCCATAACAATCATGTTATTTAGAAACTAGTTTTTTTCACTATTCACTAAAAAATAAATATTTTTAACAAAAAACCCAAAAAATAATATTAAGATAATATCTCCATGATAAATGTATTACTGAAGTAAATTTTTTCAAATTAAAATCCTAAACTTTTTCATTTTATTTTTCATTAAAAACATAAAATATAATGAAACAATTTTTTATATGAAAATGACTTTTTATATATTAATTATTTTTTTCCTATAAATTTATAATTAATCTCGTGTTAATACATTATTAATATCTAAATTTATTATACTTAAAAAGAATTAATTTTTAAAAAAGGATTTTATTATATTCTTAGTTGTACAAATTGATTTGATATTTAAAGTGAAATTTAGTTTGTTTTTTATTCTTTTCTATGTATATATTTATATATATTTCATAATTATATTACCATTATTTATACATATAAATTATATAGCTACCTTCAAATGGTAAATATTTATGTTTTTTTGTGTAGTTTGTTGATAATGAATTCAAACATAGTATCTATTTAAGGAGGAAAAACTCAAGTCATTAAAGGCAGGGTTGGAGGCTCAAGTTTCACTTCAAGGAGGAAAGAATATTTTGAAGGATAAGTGAGTAAAGTTTCACCCTCAATAGAGAAGTATTCATCCTCCCCTTAATCTATTTATTATTTAATCCCTAGTTTGATTAACCCATTGTTTCCTTTTTCTCAAGAATTCTGGGTAATTGACTATTTTAGGGGAATAAAATTATTATTGTTTTTTTCCATTTTGGGATATTGATTAATCTTCTAAATAAAAAAATTCATTCATCTTATGTATATCCCCTTTCAAACTAGTTCTTGATTTTCTTTAATGAATCAATGGATGAAAATCATATTCAAATTTATTTGAATCATTTATTATAATATAAAAATTTGGTACATTGAGAAGCCCATAGTCAAGTGAATGAACATTTCATATTAAATTATAGTTTTATTATTGAATGACACTTTAAGTTTGTAAAACATTTCCTATAGAATTATTCTTTCAACTAGATTCTTCATTTTCATTTCCTATTAGAATATTTTTTTTATGTATCCTTCCATGTTCTTTAATACTGGGTTCAAACCCCTTTAATAAAACACTCCACTTCTTCATTAATTTCAATTTTTTACTATATTATTTATTCATCATCACCTTGTATTTTTCACATTTTTATAGAGTAGGTTTTTAATAATATTTTAGAACCAATCACCCCATTTCGTTGGGTTTAACACTTTTTTCTACTACACTAGTGTGAGTCATAAATATAAATCATATTTTTGGAGAGTTTAATGACTAGTCATCATATCCATACATTATAATGAGTTTATCAGAATAAATATTCATGAATCTGAGTGATTAAACTGAAATAAGCCCTCATGGTTCATAATTGAAATGGTTGGGCACACTCTAAGTCCCTGTATCAAATTATATAAAATATATGGATTTATTTACCTCATTTTACCTTAGTTAATCCATAATACCAAGGCCTTGATCTAGCTTTTTTATTAACCATTAATTTTTTTGTTTTAGGTTATCCTATTTAGTATTTTATACTCACCCATTCACTGGACTTATTCCTGCATGTGATATGATAATAAATTTAATACACAAGTGGATATGTTCTTGGTGGTCATGGAGTGGGTATGGTTTTTTCACAACTAGAGCCTAGAGGTGACCATGTTGGACAAAATTTTAGCAGATATTTGTAATTTCAGCAGTCTATAGTAGTGATAAGAATTAATGTTTATAGAAACCTTATTGAGAGGACTTTAATTGTGTTATTTTATGTTTATCTCTCTTTCTAGATGACGAGTGTGTATTTTTCCCAATTCTATTATAGATAATTTATTATCTTATCCTTTTTATATCATACAATTTATCAAATGAATTATATACATTGATATTAGTTTTATTTATCCTTCTTGCATTATTATATTATGTGTTGAGATATTTTTTTGTACAGATGTATTATTCTATGGCCTTTCATCAAGTGAAATATGTATACTCAATGTTATTCACCATCCCCTGGCCTATTGATGATAGTATTTTAATGGAACACTCACCTTACCAAAACACATTAGGGTTCCTCATGGGCCATATCATGTTATCATGGTTTGTATGACTATGATTTGGTCATGTGATAGCTCTAAAAAATTAAAGGACCATGTTCAAGGTCATTACATTGTTTTCCAAACCATATAATCTAATTATGCAACTCCATTTCCCATTCCATTTTCCCTCATAAAACTAAATGAAAACCCCCAAAGTATCTTATATAACTCTATTAGGGTCAAAAAATTACATAAATTTCCAAGAATCAAATCTATAATCAATGCTCAAATCTTAACTACCCAAGGAAACTCATGTTTTTTCATAACCAGTGGTGCTCATGAACCTACTCATGAACTAATTTATGAGTTTTGATAGTTTTATCTCAAAATTTCTAAGAATATATCAAATAATAATATAATAGTTTGATACTATTTTGTAATTAATTGAATTATATCCACCTGAAATATAACCCAAACTAATCCATTACAAGACTCTATGATCATTCTCAGTCACCATGCGATAGAAACTAGTGCTCAAGTATAAAAAAACAACATGTGGGAATGATTTCACCCATGATTCATAATAATAAAGTAGTGAAACTGCTGATAGTCTGATAAGGTGCATATATACATTAGACTTACATCATATCATATAAACAAATAAAAATGATAAAGAAATCAAATAGGGCATAACAAAAATAAAAAAAACCCAACAGGACATAATCAATATAAAAAAAATTTAAATTTAAAATATAATATCATAGTAAAAACAAAATAAGGTCCCAATCTAAAAAAACTAAGAAAAAAATAATGAGTTGGCAAGAATGGATGGAATATAACATCCAAAAAAAATTAAAACTACCACTTAAGACACTACATGAACATCTACATATGACACATGGTCACTCATGACATCCACAACATCTATCAATATAATAGATATGAATTTCCCAATAAATATCACAAATTAGAAACTAAAAGAAAACTTGAGGGTTACATATACACACAAAAACACACACACTGGTGTATATAGGGTGTAATCTAAGTATGACTAGTAGAATATCTCTAATTTTACTATAAATTTTATTTTATAAAAAAATTTATAAATGTTGGTTTGAACATAATTTAGAGAATAAGTGTTTCCAAATATATATAATTTATAAAACAAGTATAAAACATTTAATATTTTTCTAATAAATAAAGCATAAAAATGTTTTGTAAGATAATATAACAACTAGACATCAAATAAAATATTTCAAACATATAAATATGAGGTAACTTTCCTTGGGAATCCCATCATTAACAACTAAGGGGATCCACCATTTAAAATTGAAAAGAATTTAAAACATTTAAAATTATATACATCCAACTTTATAAAAAACTAAAACAAATATTTTTTCCATTATTCTAAACCTTTCAAAAAATCTCGATTTTAAAAACAATAATTAAAATAAAGTCACATGATAATGAAAGAAGATACAATCAATGGGATTTATCAAAAAAAGGATTAATGACATAAACAATCATCAATAGAGAAACAATTTCCATAAAACCCAGATAAGTTAAAGGGGATACAGTCACATATGGAGTAATGATACCATAATAATTTAATCTTGGTATTGGACTCTTCTTATAGAACATAAAAAAATAGGATTTTCCTACTTAATGTGAACTTAATGTGATCAAACAACACAATATTTCCCTACATGGCCTCTCCAAGTGACCTTACTTCCCTAATGTGAGCATAATTATGACTAGAAAAGTAGACAGTACATAATTTATGATATTTTATCAATTATCGAGATCTTCTATATAGATTCCTAGTGTTCCCATGATATAACACAAATAGAGCTGAGGAACAAATAAGCAGATCATATGATCATCACAATAATCATCAATGAAGAATAATAAAGAAATCTCATCTCACCTCCAACAACCTCATATTTAATAAACCTTTTCATGTCATGCATAAGTAACACATAATAACGCAACAAAAATCCCATAATTGGGGTAAAATTCCATATGATACATACAAAAATGGGCTCACAAAAACATTATATAATCATCTAAAAATAATTTTATAAATACAAATCAAGCCTATAAAATCATATTAGAAAGGAAAGCTATAATCAATCCTTATCACACACACAATAAGGGAGAATTTTTTTCAAGTTCAAAATGGGCATTAGAGTCTACCATGTACAATCGTTTTACCAAACATTCATTTAAAACGCAATAGAATCTGTCATCTAAAAAACTAGGTTTTCCTCCCTTAGGATTCACATGAAAACCAAAACATGTATTAATTAAAAATATCCCTTCAAATATATATATAAATCTTTGGAAATAAAAATAAGGCTAAAACCCTTCATTAAATATTATAAATATTTGAAGGGATCCTCATTTTCTTTTTCCCAAACACTTGGAATATAAATAATTTAGTTCGAAATGAATTTCTAAAAATCCATCGTGAAATAAAACATGGAAAGTATAGAAAACCTCATCAAATTTTATAAACCACTAAAGGGTCTTAAAATGATATAATTTTATAATAAATGAATTTATAAAATCAATAATTTCATAAAATTTCCAAACTAATGAATTTAATAAAACCACCTACCTCAATTGATGTAGCCTTAAAATTCATGATTTTCCTCATCTTTTATTAATGTTTTTATGATTTAATTAATTAATATTGTACTTATTTTTTAACTAATTCCATGTTATTATTTTTATAATTAAATTTATTATTTAATAATTTTTTTTATTAATTTAGTACTTTTAGTTTTAAAATTATTAATTTCCTCTTTTTAGTTTTTCTTCAATTCTTTTTAATGAATATATGTTTGTCTACTTTTAATTATTAGGAAATTTTTTAATATGTTCAATTAATTTAATCTTAAATTTGTAATATATTAATTTTTTATTTTTATCTTAATTTCACTATTTTTATCAATTAAAATTTTTAATTTAATTTCAATTAATTAATTTATATCTTTTAAATTTAATATTAATTTATTTTTATAACTCTTATTTTAATTATTCCATTCAATAACATTAATTGGTTATAATTTAAGTAATTAATAATTATTATTTTTAAGTTTATAACCTTAGAATTAGTTAATTTCTTTAATTTTTATTTATTTTTTTAGTTTCATTCTTTGAAAATTAATTAAATTTAGTATTTGAATTAAAGATTATTTAATTCTTAATTTTTTTAATTTGAAAATTTTTTTATGATTGTATATGTGTCTCCCGATATTTTTCACTGTAAAATGAATGGGTCGCTGTTAGGAACCTAATAGTGACACATTTTTTTCATTTTTCATTTTTATAGGAGTTACTGATCCTGTTCCCGCACACAGTCACCACCCTTCCCTACCTTCAGCGAGTCATTTATCCAACAATAAGATGTATCATCATCACAACCCTTCATTGTCTCACCGTTCAACCTACTATATGTCTCATCATTCCCACACTTTCACCATCTCATTGTTCCCACATCCAATTGTCTCTCTGTTCACCCACACAGTCATTTTAAACATCACTTTTTTTCTCTCCTTCCTCATAGACACTGTTCCACTTGAAGTCAACCTCACCTCTTGTTCTCAACTCACCAGTTTTACACCTCACTTCACCAACCATTTCATCCAAAAAGGTGACTCCACAAGTATATGATTCATCATCACTATTACCCTATTCTAACCTTGGATCGACACCATCACCCTGAATTCATTGCAAACCCCCTTCCAGAGTCATCGTTGCAGATGAGTTTCTGTAGCCCCTCTTTCCAGATCAGAAGATTTCTTTCATGAGATGGTGCAGTGGAGCCCTCTGGATGATGATACCAGATCACCAAAGATGGATGACACTGTGAGGAGAGCCTGTTGCGATCCATGTCCATCATGGAAGAACAATACATATGAGGAGAATCCTTTAATAGAATCGTACATCTGAGGTGTCACCCTACTTTAGAGAGGTGAAGCAGGAGGAAGTCACAATTCAGTAAGGAGGCTAAGTCATCAAAGCTTCTCCGAGAAGGGACTACAGACCCCCCCCCCCCCCCCACATACTACAAGGGAAATTTGGGGGAGATAAGGGAAAAAGGATAAATTAAAAAAATAAAACTAATAAAAAATAAAAACAATAATAATAATATTATTATTATTATTTATAATATATTCAAAATTAATAATAAATTTAATTATTTATGAAATAAAATAATATAATCAATTTAATAAACAATTTATAAAAAAATTAATAAATTAATCCAATAAAAATTATAGAATTAATAAATATATAAATTATTTTAAAGCAATTAACCTAATAAAATTTAATAATTAATAAATCTTATCTTTTATAACAATTTTAAAATATTAATAATTTTATGGTAGTTTTAAATAAAATAAAATAATTAATCAATTTAAATAATAATTAAAAAATTAAAATTAATTTACTTAATAAATATTCATTAATAAATAATTTAATATTTCATTTAGTCTAACTTAATAAATTAAACCTTTATAAATGGTAAATATTTTAAATGATTAATAGCTAAATTTCTATTTGTTAATACTTGTAGGTACCCTACCCAATTTCCATCCAAATTCAGTCAACCACCTGAGGCAGTTAGTTATAAGAGTTCTACTAAGTTGACAAGTTTTTCAGAGAAAAACACATGTGTACAGTGACTCAGAAAGGAGCAAGATAAGCTAGTGGAATTCACTGGGTGTCCTACAATAAATGACAGAGGATTAAAAAAATAAAGCACCAATAGAGATCAGATGTGAGATATTGACCATTCAACACTTCACATTGGATACCTAGAGAGCAGCAGGAGACTTTGAGTATTTGTTACTTCGATACTTCTCAGAGATAGAGAGTTGGAGATGGAGGAGCCTGAGAGCAGAGAAGGAGCACGAGATTGAAAGAGATATTTATTCTTCAATACTTTTCAAATTCTATACTATGTAATCTAATTTTTTTAATATTGGTAATCAATATGATCATAGAATAAAATTATTGGATTGGTAATTTAAATTCTATTAGTTTTTATTTTCTATTTCTTTACACACTTTCTTTTTTACGAAATTAGAATCAATCGGACAGATTGATTATTATTCTCTTTTTAATTGTCCACACCTCAACATTTTCAAAACATTTTCAAATTCAAAACTTTAAGATCAATCAACGAGATTTTTCTTTAATTCATTTATTAAAGCTTTAATGTCATTAAAATTTTAATTTTATAGTGAGTTTTATTTCAATTGTTTTCTTTATAAAATTCCAATGCAATTAGATTTATTTTTGGAGTGCTGAACTCCAATATTCAATATTCTACCGGTTTAATCTTTTGGTGAGGGAGATTCTTCAACTTTTCTTTGATTTGTGATTCAAAAAAATGTATTTTCTAAGTATCTTTTTTTATGAGTCGTTTTGAATTCCTACGTATTTTACTTGATCTATTTTTTCTCTGTCCATGTATCTATGTTTTAGTTCACTATTATTCCAATAGTTTCTTCATTACTCTAGTTTAAGACATATCTTCCTATTCAAAATTTTTTTTCTCATTACTACCTATAAAAATAAAAAAAAATTATACCAAAAAAAAGAAATATTTAAAATATTTTCACCCACTTCTGACAATAGTGGGTTGTTTTGAAAAAAATGGTCACTTACCTTCCCTGTGGGTTTAACCCTACAAACCACTATACATTAGTAAGTAAAGAAATATAAAAAATATAAACTTTGTCATATATTAAATGACATAAAAGTCATCAATAACTAAAATCAAGTCTCTTTCAATAGCGTAATCTAATCCAATTATGATGATTCCCACGACAAGCCCTAAACAACTGATCCCCTTAATAGATGCAACTCAATCCCTAGATTTGACCACCATGGTCCTTATGGTATATGAGAGAAAAAGAAATCAAGGAATAAGGAAAAAATTAATAATAAGAGAAAAGAAAATAGAACCTACCTACTACTTTTTATAGAATCAATGAAGAATTGGGCTTTAAAGAAAGAAAGAAAAAATTAAAGGCACATTTGATCTCTACTATGAGTTTGTCAGGAAAATGAGGGGAAATGAGGGATATAAATTCTCAAACCCAGTAGGGATAGTAAGATAATTTTACAAATAAAATTTAATGAAGTACCCCTTCATTGTGTGATATATTTTTCATGGTGCGATTCATCCCATCAAAGAAAGGAAGTGATATGGGATTACTTCCTAGGTTTACATTATGGAATGAACCTACCTCCCTAATGAAATGACACCACATGATTAATTTCTCATAGTGTGTAACCCATTATGTAACAAACCTAACTATAGTAACATAGATCTAGAGGTTAATTTATTACATTAGAAAATATACAGGAGTTCTAATCCCAAAATATGGATCAGTTTAGTAGTCTTGGATAACTAGATATATAAAAGAAACACATTTTATATTGGGGATAATATCTAAAATATAACAAAACAACAGTCTTTACATCCTTGAAACACATTCAAATAATTCAAAATCATATCCTGGGGAATGGAAATAAAATAAGGTGAGATAAAATTTTCATTATGGGTTATGTATAGTAGAATCAATCATTAGTAAATAAGGCATAGTCAATATATAAATGTAAATAACTGAAAACACAATCCATTTAATCAATAGCTTGAGCACGTAATGTATCTATGGAAATATCAATTAAAATATTTCATGGATAATAATAAGTGGATCCTCAATGATGAAAATGGTTATTATTAGATATCATGATCTTAAAGATCAATATATCTATAATATCAAGACCTTGTATTGATATAATTTAAAAATATGGGTTGGTATACACCAAAAAATCATTTAATTTGGCTAACTAATTTATCTCATGAGACTTGTCAATTAATTTAGGGGTTATCTATAACTAGGAGCCACCGATCACTACATGTAAAATGAATTCCCCATATATTTAATAATCAATTAAATTTATAATCAATATTCCTTATTAATAAATTTCTATATTAAATAAAGAATAAATAATATTAATATATTTCTAGTAAACCAAATTACTTTTAAAGTAAAACACTATATATAAAAATGATATATGGTTTAAGAAATAAGTACGTACATGAATAATAATATAGATATTTAACATAAACATAATCTCTAAAGATAAAAAAGAGATTAAATGTTTCAAGATAAATATATGGACCACAAAATTAATAATATATAATAGTTGAACATAGTTATATAAAAGATAAAGGTTTGGAAATTAAATCATATCCTCTGGAGAAATAAAGAAAACAGAATAAAAATATTAAAATAATATTTCATTTAATATTTTTCTTTATAAAACCATTTAAAATGCATAAAATAATTTAAATATCATATAATGGTTATGGCTGCGACAAATTCCATTAATATTATATATGTTAAAAACCCTTCATTTATAATTTTGAAAAGAAAGTATAAAATGAAATATTTAGAAAGAAATTAGAATTATTCCTTTTATTCCTTTAAAAAATCAAGTATTAATTAAGATGTCCTTAATATATCATTTTATTAAACAAAATAACTTTTTTTAAATATTTTTGAGAAATATGGATATGCTAGAAAAAATACCCGATTAAATGAGAAAAAAATCGGTTTTCTTCTAAGAATTTTACTACTTGATTAATGAGAAAAAGAGGGGAAGAGTGAGAATAAAATTTGGAAACTCTTTAAATATTCAGCGGATAAGAAATTTTTTGGAACTTATAAAGGATATATGATAATATTCCCTTAATGAAAATATTATCAATCCCGAAAAAAAGTGATATTGTAAAATAAATTCTTACTTATTTGATAACTTTTGAATTGTAACCCCTTGAAAGAATAAACATAAATTGAAAAATTAATCATCATGGATAAATATTTATTCTTATTAAATATATCAAATGGTTAGAATAAACACCATACAAAAGTGAATAGGATCATAATAACAAATATTTCTCAATGTAATGGAAATTGAGAAAAAATTTGTTTCCTCAAGCATCTCTTTAGTTGAAAATTATTTATCCTCATGTATAATGGGTTAAAACAAGTTATTAATTTATACTATAACCATATTCAACTTTATAATATCATATATTATCCTTTTATAACATATTATCATGTTTTTGTTAATAATCTATCATTATTATTATTGTCTTGGGTGTTAACTCTGTAGTTTTCTCATGCATGTTAGTCGCAAATGTTCCAGTTATTGATCAAAATATATAGTTCCATCATAAAAAATTATAATAATTTTATAAATATAATATTCATTAATTTTATATATTTTTATAATCATTCTTATAAATTAACCAAGGAAAACAAATCACATCTCTTTATAAAAACGGAAGGTTGTACACACGCACGAGCAATGTTGTCATTTCCTTAATAGTTGAAAGGTTAAAGAAGTGTATGATATATTAAATTTAAATAATTAATATTATTACATAAGTATCATATATATTCATTTGTTCCGTCATTATTATTATCCATTTGAATCGATGATGGAAAATAAACTAAATCAGATTAAGAGGCAGTAGTCCACCGTACACACGAGAGATGGTCTTGTTTCCCATTTGATGGAGAAGGATATGGATAAATATTATCCCATTAAAATAATAAAATATAATTATATAATATATATTGGTTTTATTATATTTTAATTTTCAAAAAATAATAATTAATGGTGGTAAAAGAATAAGTAAAAAAAGAGCTTGGTGAAGATGATTATATTCTCTTCGAAGAACCATCATTTATATCTCTTTTTAAGGACCCTATGATTGGTATTTTTGGAAGACCAAAACATCTATTTTGTTTATAAGGATATTTTTTATAGATTTTGGTAGGTTTTTATCAATCTAAATGAACTTATATGTGTGAATAAGTGAGGGTAGGAGGTTCCCTTTTATAATTTAGATGAGTGGCACACTTTTAATGTTTCAATATTTTTCAAAAAACTTCTTGTCACATTCTTGGAAATATGGCTCTAAAATGGATCATATTATAATTATAAAATTTTAAGGTCTTAATAAAACCATCCGATTGGGTTTCAACAAGTTTTAAGGTCATTTTAACCCTTCTCTTTTTATATTAACCTCCTGTAAACTCATTTTTACCTTAATTGTGGTAATTAAATTTTTTCTGTATTAACTATTAATTATAACAAAAAATTAAGTTGAACTTATTACCTATTATTAATTATTATGAATAAAAATATGGATTCCAATTTATCAAATTTAATATATATAAGTATTATAATTTTATATAAAAATACACCTGCAAAACTTATCGAATAATAGTTTTTCAAGAAATAAATTTTTTTCAATACTAAGATCATGTTACATTAACTATAAGTATATTGAAACTAATTATATGGATTTTAATAATTGTATTTATATTTATATTCTTCAAATTTTATTTAAATCATTCATCATTAAATATTATTTTAATTAATTAATTTGGAACTATATTATGATCTTTAAAAAACAGTTATTTAAAAGTATCCCTTTTATCTCCAAATGATATTAGCTTTAATTATAATATATTTATAGTAAATACATGGTTTATTATACATAATATGACATATTATTATAAATAAAAGTATAAATAGTTAAATACTACATTTTAAATTATGCACATAATCTTATTTCTAAGAGAAAATTTTAAAATCTCATTCTAGGCTTATTTTGACCATGTAAGTTCAAAATAAATATTCATCCTATCAAATTAGAAAACAAATTCATGAAATATTAAGATATAAATTGAATTATAGTTTTAATAAAATATAATTTTCACTTACTATAATTGAGTCAAAATTATTAAATAGTCATGATGCCTTATATGGGGTATAACATATATCAGTTTTTAGTGTGAATGTTAAGTGAGGGGATTGTTTAGATTAAGAATCGTGATTATGGCATAAAGTAAATCATCTAATCATGAGACACCCTTTTATAAAATTTTTAAAATTTTCAAAAACCTCTTGCAAATCCATGTAGTGGAACCCTAATCTCATTTCATGAATATATCTTATGCATGGTGATCTGTCTATTTCTGGCATCCCCAAAACCCAATCGTGGTGTGACATTTACTATCCTAGGTGTGATGTACTATATTAAAAAAACTATATATTTACAAAAATACCAAAAACACATAAAACAAATAATAACATTTAAAATATAAAAAATATTCAAAAATATATAGTATAATATACAAAAGTTTCATGGGGCTGTCATAAAACTACTATAGAATCCTTGTGTTCTCTTGATCTTTATTATTATTTTAACACGCTTCACATAAAAAAAGTGCATATTTTTTATTCTTTAATTGTTTAATCTATTATTCCAATGAATTAAATATTTTGTTATCAAATTACTTGAATTATTTTATGGATTCTATTTACACACCCCCACCTCTTGTCTCTTTCCATCTCCATGGTGGGACTTAACAATTATTATCATATTGAACCCTTTGGAGCTCCTATTATTTAGATTCATTATGTAATTTGTTATTTCTATATATATTTTTGATCTAATAATTTACTTTAGACTATAATTATTCTTGTAAGATCTTTCATTTTTTTATTGTTTCACATATAAAAAATTTTAAAGATAAATATTTTAGGAAAAGAATCACAGGATATTATACAAAACATGATGAATCAAGATGACTTGTGTGGTATAAATTTATAAAACATGGACACTTTAAGATAGAATTTCCTAAAAAATTAAATAGGAGACACAATATAAGTAAAAAGTCAAATTGTTATTATTTTTCAATTTCAACATCTAAAGTGAAAAATCATTCTGGAAACATATTCTTCCTAGCTAAATATATTTAGATAATAATTTCATATTCTACCCCATGTACTTTATCAAATTATTTTAACCATTATTATAAATGTAATGAGTCTATTTTTGTAGAGTTAGAAAAAAAATTTGATGGGTTATGAGATAGTTTAGTTACTCTTTGTACAACATACATGAAACTAAAAAAATGATCACAAATGTTTAATAAAGGAGAAAAACGAATTTGATTCTGATATTTTGAATCCTGTAGATGAAAATAAAAATTTTAATGAATATAATGAAAATATAAAGAAATCTATTTCTAGTATAAATAATTTTTTTAGGATTTAGAGGTTGTTCGGAAAGAAAATGATATTTTGATGTTTGAAGTATACATTTTAAAGGAATATTTATCTAAATTCAGTATTGGAAGAGAAAGACTATATTCTTTTATCATAATTAAAAGGATAACTATAAGAAAAAACAAAGAAATATAGTTATAGTTATGATATTAAATTACCAATGATATACAAGAATGGATTTATTCAAGGTAAAAGTAAAGGTATTTATTTTGTTAACTTTTTTAAGTGTCTTTTTTTTGTTTATTATGAATCTAATTATTCTTTACAATTTGTACAATATTCTGGTTGTAAGAAATATTTTTTTCCTAAATCTATCTTCAAAATTAAAATTAATAACCCTTATATAGAATGGGTTCCTAAAAAATATTTTTCAAAATCTATTCTACCTAATTTGGTTTACATTCCAAATTAATAATATATTTCTTTATATCCAACATCTATGCCCTCTATTATATAATTATTTGGTAAAATTTCATGTGCTTTATTTTAAAAGTATCTGTTATGGAAAATGTGTTTGTATTTTTTGGTTTTCCAATTTATTTTACTAGAATGTGCTTAATTTTTTGTTACCTTTTAATTAATTTAATATCTTTAATAATTTTTTGAATATAATTAACTAGTTTTTTAGATCCTTGTAGTTTTTTTGTACAAGATTTTATATAATAGTTAGAATTAATTAACATATCATTTCATGAAAAAAAATCTTGGATTATGGGGTGATTTAATTATTTTTTAAATTTTATTTACTTTATTAACAGTTGTTATATCTTTTTATGTGTGCATGATTTTAAAGGGATTTAATCCTTTAATTGTTGTTAATATTGTTTTGTATTTTATATTATGATTTCATACTACTCAATAATTATTGTTTAATCCTCACCTTTATTATAATTGTTTTTATGTGCTTAATTTTTTTAATATAAGGGTATAATTATTTATTATATTTCATAACATTGTTTTTTTAGAATTATTTTAATTTTTAAATGAACTATATGATATTTTCTTTATTTTTTATCATAAAAAAGTGGGAAATATTTTTGATATTTTTGTTTTTTATAATTTTAAAAAGGGGGATAATTTTGAGTGGTTCTTTGGTGCTTATGATTTTTATGTTTTGATGATTACTTAATTATCTCATCAATTTTTTTTTATTTTTTTTTACTATAATCTAATTATTTTTTCTTATTCATTTATTATTCATTATTATTATTCTAGAAATAATTTTCTTTCAAAGATTGTAGAAGATAATTTTCCCATGAACAAGAACCTTATGTATTCTAATGATTCTAGAATTAACTCTTACATATCAAATTTTTGTAAGGGGAATGAAACTTATGAATTATAGTTTTTCCTTGAATTTA
Organism: Viscum album; assembly: GCA_963277665.1. Lineage (NCBI taxonomy): Eukaryota > Viridiplantae > Streptophyta > Magnoliopsida > Santalales > Viscaceae > Viscum > Viscum album. The sequence continues at coordinate 1,268,508,625 of OY728120.1, read as the reverse complement.
GTTTTTTGTATCTGATAGTTAGAAAATTTTTAAATTAATTGACCTTTATATATTGTTAAATTTATCAAATTTGAATAAATGACCCTTTCAATTTATAGTGACATCAAGAATTTGATCATCTGTATCACATTTTTGGAAAATGAAAATACCATTACTTATTGAATTTATTAATTTTACACATTACAGTGCATGATTTAGATGTTATTGATTAAAAAGATAAGTTCAAGAATGATATGGAAGTTAAGGATTTATAATTTTTATCCAATTATGTTTTTGAATTTATGGTTTTCACAGATTAAATCTTATTTTTTATGAATTCATCAAAGTTATAGTCATTTACATATCTAAATTTCATTCTTATATATAAAGTATACACTATAGAATTACTTATCACAATCTATGATAGGATTATAAATCATAAGTTATGACTGATAATTTGGGTAATGATATATAATATCAAATTATTTAGAATTTTCAATGGTTATTTTTTCATTTGATTTCGAGTAATATTAGTGTTCTTAAATACTGATTATTATAGAGGATTTAGACACATATTTAATTGACGATTTTAATTATTCTAAAAATTTTATTTTATAGGTTATTTCTATATGATTTTATCAATTTAGATAAAGATTTAATTGTGATAAATATTAGTGTTCATTTACAAATATAGACATGTTATAAAATTCAAGAGGTCCAATTGTTTATATATTACCTTACTAGATTTTCCATTCATCGACATCTATGAAGGGCTCAGGATACTTATTTTTACACTACAAAAACTATCTATATACTTCATTAGATTAAACTATTTATATAAATTTGAGTTGTATAATCTATACTATAAATTTTTATTTTACATATCATAAACTAATTATACTTCCATTCAAATGTACATATTGGTTATTATAACCTCAATAAAAACCAGGATATGGGTTATTCATTATCACAAAATAGGAAAGTATGGTTTTCCATTTACTTAAAAAGGAAAGGTGTATATTAGTATTTCACCTAGAGATTCTAGATTAGGTATTCTATTATAAAATGATAGGTTTTATTTGTACCTATAAAAGGTTTTATTTATTTTTTATCTCTTACAGTAAAAAATCCATGTTGTGAATATTTATCACTCTACTTCAAAATTGATATACAACATGGTGTATTTCCATACTATTATGTTGAGAGTAAGAAGATTTTATATAGAATCCTTTGGATCAAAACTACAATAAAATCCTTATGATCTCTTATTCATTATTATTTATCTTTCACACTTCACACAAAAAATATGCTAACTATTTATGCGTGAATTTTTTTAAATTTTATTCTACTAAATTACACATTTTTTTTAAATTATCCAAATTACTTTTTAGCTTAAAATATATAAAAAATGTATTTATTGAAAATATTTTGGTTTCATATGATAAAAATAAAAATAAAAAATATTAATTACATGAATTCAATCAATAAAAAATTTTGTATACTACTTTGATGGAAATATAAGAAAATAATTTGGTAAAACATATGGATATTGATCAATTTCCAGATGTAGTTGAGGATATTTTTTCCCTTTCATAGAACCAAGCACTAATCCTTCTAATTAGCATGATTGAGATCCAATATTATCCACCATTGAACCCTTTCGTCATAAATTAATATCCCACTATCCCTTGAAAGTGTGGATAGTCTCATCTAATACTACAAAGGGAACTTGTTGAATATAGTAATTTATTCAAGCTTTTAATTTAATCAAACAATCCATCCCAATGATCAAATCATACATTTTCATATCAGAAACTAAAAATCCCCATGATATTTTTTTCATCACCAATCATAATCAATCAGCTTGAACACTTGAATTATTACTCATTTCTCTTATTAAGTGGAGTATATATTCTCATTGAATATGAAATAAAATCCATGTACAAACCCTAATAATCAATCTATCAAATATATATAAATGAAAAAAATAATTCAGTATACAAATATATATATATATATAACCATGGAATCTATTAGAATGGCGCCTTGCCCCATAAAATGAAATGTATGAGTCTCAACTTACTCTCATATTGTCTCAGTAGTGAAGAGTTTCCCCTATCCCTTATAAGGTCCTAACCTCTCACCCATCTTCCACTATTCTCCAACTTATATTTTTATGGGGTTATAATCTACATTTTTAATCCTTATACTTGGTTGAATATATCATTGTTACTCATTCAGAAGAATCAGTTATAAAAATTGTCTATATGACTCAGATTATTATATAATAAATAAGTATGAGGTTAATTTTGGAACATTGACTTTTTGTAACCAAATTCACTATAGAAAGATCATACTGGTGATCTCTTTCCCTAAAAACTAAAAAAATAACTTGCCATCTTCCATTGTAATTCATTACACAACCTTGTCTAATAACTCAATGAACTCTTTCCTCTACGTACATAGGGAAAAATGGTGGTCACCTTTTAGATATATATCTTATATACCATTAAAAAATATTTGGCATTATCCAACTCTATATAATTAGGTATTTTCCACTAAATAATTCTTTATCATATATCCAGTAATAGAAAATTTTAAAATCTATAATATTAAATTATTTCATTCTTTATAATATTTTGAAAATACATCAAAAATCTCACTAACTTTTTTTTTATTATATAAAAGATATATTCCCTTACTAAAAATATAATAACTACTATGATTTATCTAGTTTTAACTCTTTAAATAATAATTCATCGTTAAATGTCCTCTGGAAGACACTTCAGTCAAGATATTTCTCTAGAACACCATCCTTGATTAATTCCCACCTCTTTCTAGTTATACCCTCCAAAAATGATATCTAGACTTAAATTTTGTGGTATTATGATTTTGAAGGAACATAAAGATATAATACATAGTTATAACCACTCATCATCTTTCTCAATCCCAACATCGCCTCATAATGATAGCGATTAATTATTTATAAACAATAATGATCAATATTCCTCCCTTGATCAATATTAATTAATATCCCTACCAATTAACTGGATAGAAATTGCAATCATCTACACTAGAAAAGGATCTAATTGATTATTCACCACCGCTTATTTCTCATAACCAGTTCGAATCCTTCTAGGAAGTAAGATTCTATACCACAAAAAGATCAAAAGATCTTATTTAAAACTAAATAATATCCATATTATACAAAATAAAAAACAGTTTCCATACTATGTCTAGAAGGATTCTTATTCCATTGGATAATTGCATTATCAATAGTTCCCCATAATTACTCAATCAAATTTCAAAGTATCATTCATTTTTAAAAACACTTTTAAAATATCAAAAACTATTAAGTCATTAAAAAAATCATTTTATGCAAGAAACCTACTTTAATAACTTAAACCAAGTAATTTGATGAAATCACTTATCATTCCAACCATGATTCATAGACTCTGGCCTATTTATACTAGTCTGGGGATAACAAGATACAAATAACAATCATATATGGTCATTTCCAACCTCACCTTTAACTAAACATGTCAATAACTCGAGGTTATGTATAAAAAGGTAAGATATATATTTTTATGAGTATATTACAAGTCCCCACCACCCTTTTCATTATCACTATTATAATTCTGAATACTTAACTAAAAAATACTTCTTTGATACCATTTTATAACACCCTAACCTAGGATCCCAAAACCTGAGGTTCGAATTGGGATGACACATGGCCAAAAATAAGTTTCTCAATCACTAGAGGATGCAGAAAAGTGATGTGGGATAAATTAAACAATATGGAATGATTTTACCTAAATTTTATAAACTAAAACCATGTATTTGAAGTTAAATATATTTTTTAAATCCAATTAAATGAAACTTTGTAGGAAAAAATACACTTAGATTACAAAATCCAACATTAAAATTAAACCAAAAAGATACACACCATGATAAAAAATATCTCAAAACATGAACCTCCGAATCATTCACCATATCTCCAATAAGGATCTTTAAATCATCATTAATGAATAATAATGTATTCATTTTATCCACATCATGATTAATTCTATCTATATTTTCATTAAATTAAACTTGTTTGGGTGAACAAAAACTCAGTAATATTTCTCCAAAAACCATAATACACTTCCATGTGTGAGAAATATCAATATTCAATTTCAATCAATGATAATAATTCAACACAATTTTAACCAAAACATTAAATTTATAATATTAATTTCTATTACTAATTTATCAAAATTAAATAAAATATATAATCCAAAGGTTCTTAAATTTTCAAAAAAATCACTTTTACATGATCCACAAAATATTTTTTCTCCTATAAAACATTTCCTAAAATCAAAAATTATTTCCATATTCTAATAAATCTTCTATTTTTTACAAATCTAAAATAAAATCCCTATTTTCCCAAATTAAATAGAAAATACATGTTTTAACAAATATGGTTTAAACATCTTACTTATCCAAAATAATTCACTACATGAAATTCCTAAGAATAATCTAATAATTCAATCACTATATATATTTACCATGGTATTAATCCCCCTTCATATATCTAAAACTCGCACCATAGTGAGTGTTGCCTTTCAGCCCTAGTTACCCCAACTGTTTCTCACCATAGAAACCATGGATGAATATTATAGGTTTTCAACAATATCTCACTAAAATATATTTATATATTCACTTATAATATGTGATAGAACCTGAAAAACAAATTTAAATCACAATTCAAACACAACCCATCCCCAGGGTAATTACATCTAAAATTATTCATTAAAGAATTACATTTTTTCATTAAATTCATAATCACATTAATATTATCAATATCCAATAATCATCAAAAACAATTTAACTCCATTTAAATCCCTAATTTCCAATTCAAAATAATTTTTTTTATTAAAAACGATAAGTTCAAGAATAAATTCATTTTTTCCAAAAAACATTATTTTAAAAAAATTATTATTTTACACAAATAATGTAATTATAATAAATGACCATAAAAATAAATAAATAAATAAATCAAAAAAAATATCTAATATCATAAAAGGGAACAAATCTAGTAACCTAAACACTTTAATATGATAAAATTTCTAATTTATATTGTTTGAGATTACATTGATGTAATAATCCTCAAATTCCTAACATGTTGAATGAAAATACTTAATATATATCCATAGAAACATTAATAAGACATCACAAAACTGAATATAATAGAGTTATAAAAATAATATAGATCTAGATTTTAACTAAGATTTGATTTCCAAAACCATGTTCATTAGGAATGATTTTTCACAAAAAAAGATGAGAGAAATCCAAAATCACCTTAGAATAATCAGATAATCATTTAAAAAAGTTTATGAGAAAATTGATCATTACAAAGGATATTCTAGTGAAAGTTGATGAAATTATATCTCTAAAACCCAACAGTATGACCATCATGCATTTTCCCTTGGACAGTGTAGTCAACTATTCTACCCCCATTGGTTCAAAAATCTCAAAATGTATAGTATTCATACACAGTCCCTAGGATTATTCAACTAACCATAGAAACCTTATTGATTCTAGATTCTCTAAATACAAGGTTGTTATGCATATTCTAGGACTATATAGGTAAATATGAAATCTTTTAATAACTTATTCCATCACCTTTATAAAATTTAGATTCCCATGAAACTATAATTTCAAATAAAGTGACACAAGTTGAATCTAAAAATTCAATTAAAATTTTATTAAGAGATTATATAGAATAAGAAGGTTTTTCATAAAAAAATAATATTTATATGATATATATAGGTAAATCATATATTTTTATGTATCAATTCAAAAAGTATGATCTGAATTTTACAAAATAGTTTTGTAAAATGAATATATTATAAAATATTTTAGAAATCTGTAGATACTCATAAGGAATACTATTTTCATGTTGCTACCTATACAGGATTAAACAATCAGAGACTACGATTGATAACCAAATCATATAGATTAATATTTTTTATTTTACTGTATTTTCCTAGAAAAATCCTACCTTATGAATGAATCATATGCTACAATTCATTTGGAAAAGTAAATTAACCCTTAATTTTATGTGTTGAAATTAAAAGAAACTGATCTCTTGAAATATTTATCATATGTGGTTTATTTAATTAGATTTGATGCAATGGATTTCATTTAATAAATGTATATGATTCATGTTAACACTTAATAATTAACTCATTTATTATAGTGCTTGAGTTCATGCATGAATCATCTAAGGTATTCCCTTGGGTCTTTATAAAATCAAATTCCATGGGATGGAAGTGGGTGTGTGATTCTTATGGATGCTCGGTCAAAACTCCCTAACATGAAGTTATCTCTTCTTCTTACTTAGCATAATAAGATATTATTACAATATGGAATAGAGTAGGATCCTTCATGAATGTCATTTGATCCAGTCAACCCATGGATATACCTACAGAGAGGTGTTGTCATTTGGATACCCTTAGTAACTATCATCAAACAAATTTTTATGATTTTAAGATGATATAGTTTCTTCTATTGTGAATGGTATGCATTTATAATAGTTATCCATTTCTATTTTATAGTTATTTCATATTTCATGTAACGGTTTATCTTGGGATTGGATTAAATATATTTAGATATTGTTAATAGTTATATAGGAATTCAATTAGTGGTTGGATTTGTGAAATCCTATGTGTAAGAGAATAAACTATAATCATATTTTATATCATTGTGGAATTTTCAAATACTTTAGGTGTGTTTATTCTGTGGGCATCATATCATAGAATACAATATAGGATATCATAATCCATAATATGGTATAAGTTCTTATATTTTATGAAGATCGTAGAATAATACTCAAGCTCATCATAAAATACAATCAGTGCCTTGGGTTTTAAAAAAACAGAGGGTCAAATCACAGATTCAATATCCTAGTCAATCATTAAAAATGATATGGTGTATCATGAAAAATGACTAGTATATATAATAGTTAAATACAATTGGAAGAATTCTATTTTGATTCATTTTTTGTTATATTATTATTGATCATAGAGTATAGTTGATATTTAATTCAATTGGTTTCCCTATCAATCGTACCCTATGATTACCAGAATCATTAACTATGATTATAGAAGAAATTTTTTATTTTCCATATATGCAATTGTAAATTTGATTAATTTTTATAAATCATTTCTAAATAATGAATACGGTATTTTAGAAATATTTGTTATTTTTTAAATTTTTTATAAATTATTTATTTGTATAGAGTTTATAGTTATTTAATTAATGGTTCTAAAAAATTATTAATAAATATAATTTAATTTTAAATTTTAATATGAAAAATACCTTTTATGAAATTATATGGAATTAATTGTGAATTATAAATAAACTATTTTTTTATATTTCAAAAAGATTAATTTTCAAGGTTTTTATAAATTGAAAAAATAAGGCATTATATAAAATTTTTATAATTAATAAAATTAAAAAATGTTCATTATGATTAAATTTAAGAGTTAAAAATACAAAATCACAAGTGGGATATTATTTAAAATTCATAAAAAATATTTTCATGATTTATATGATCAAGTGTTTAAATTATTTTTAGAGACATGATATTTAGGATCATTTAAATAGATTACTGAAATGAATTTTAAATTCTAAATAATACATCAAAATATCATATACTTAAAATAATGTGAAATATAAAAAATAATATGAAACTTATATACTATGATGTGAATATAAATATTTAATATAAAAGAATCTTAGAATGTCCTTAATGATAAAACTAAATTTATAAATTATTTATGAATAAGATTTTTTCAATGAATTGTTTATTAAATATTGTCTCATGTTTAAACATGTGAAGTGTTTATTTATTTAATAGGTTATTACATAATTTGTTAATATTTTTAAATTTTTTATAATTTGAATATATGTATGCTTTATTTTATTTGATAAAATATTTTTATAAAATTTCCAAGCCCTGCATTACATGTCATTAATGTCAATATAACATTTAGTTTTTTTCTACATAGACCTTGGTTTTTAATTGATTTTATTATATTGAATTTTTTAGGAATATATTTAATATATTAGGTATTAAAGATATGATGAAATGGATTATATCTTAATTAAACTTTCTATAGGGTGATGGACATAAGGGCAAATTTCTTGCTGACCTAGAGGCTTAGGCCAAGTTCTACAAAGGTAAGGGGTAGACTATATGTCACTATAACATTAGTCATATAGAGACTATCATTCTTATATAATAGAAATACTTTACATAAATATTTCATATACCTTTTTTATTAGATTCATTTGTATTTAAGTGAATATTGTTTACCACTATTTTTTGTGAGTAATAAAAATTATGGTTTTTGTAAAGAGTTACACATAAATATGGATTGAACATATTGGTTTGGTTTGTGGAATACGATTAAATAACAAAATTGAAATAAGTATTAATACATAAAGAGAATAACATGACATAAGAAGTTGAGAATAAATCCCCTTAAAATACTAAGGGCTATATTCCATCATAAGAGAAACATCTCAAGACCAAGTATATTCAACTATATAGGTTTTGCTGAAATCAAGTGCCCCTATATTTTCTAATATAAGAAAAAAATAATGGTGGGCATGGTATCATCATAGTGTACAACATAAAAAGATAGGTTTCCCCTATATTTTATTTTTTTTATCATATTATTAAAATTTTCTCAAGTTTACAGTTAGTTGGGAAGTGTAATACCCTGAGATTTTTATATGTGTTTTTTATTAATTAAATACTATTATTAATTGATTTCTCTACACACAACACCAAACTAAAATAATATGAGACATTTTATATTAACATTATTAGGAAAATTATAATAAGAAAAAAATTCTAGTAAATAATAAAATAGAAATCTATTTAAAATTATTACATTTAAATGATATATAATTCATATGGATTAATGTTAAAAATGATTGTTTTTATCAAAGAAATATTTTATTTTAAGTGTTTCATATTTTATAATAATAAATTTAATAAATGAAATTTAAAATATTTTTATTATAATATAAAATATTTTAATATATGAAATAATATATTTACATTTACTATTAATTAATATGAAATAATATTAAGAACACATAAAGGTTTAAAATGCCATTTTCTAAGAAATATGTTTTTCTTTATATTATGTATTTTTATTCAAAATATAGTAATTGAATTTGAAAAAATTAAGTCCTGTTTTTATTCGTCATATAAATAGTTTCTTAGGATTAATTTTTGGGGTTTTTCTGCAAAGATTTATTTTTAAGTGAATTGTGAAATATACCTTTTTACAAATATCATGACTTTTATGTCATCATTAGGACATAATAACCACTTAAAATTTATAAAAACTTTTTCTTGAAAAAGTATTTATTTTATAAGTAAAAGTTTATATTTTAAAATTTTAATTTTAATTTAAAAACTTATATTTTACATTTTAAAACACAATTTAAATGTTTTTTAATAATTTTTTTATGTGTTATACATATATTACATTAAAATTAATTTAAATAACTTTTTAAAATTTAATACTATGAAATGGATTTCATATTTTAAATCATAATATCCAAATTATCTAATAAGGTTAATTTATTTTTACTTATAAAAATAAGATACCAAGTTTAAAAAAAGAGTTATCGTGGTAAAAGTAAATTTTGGTAAAAGTTAAAACTATAGATAACATGACTATAATTCCTAAATAAATTTTCAAAGAATTTTTAAGGGTTTTATTTAAAAAAATATTCATATCTTAATTATTTCCTACTTTTAGATCCACTTTCCATGAATAGTAAACCTCTTATTATCAAAATGTTACTCCCCACAATTATAAAAGGAGACTTCCACCACCCCTTTACAATCACTCTAAAGATCCTAATCCACTTGAACATATTCATAAATCCATACCGAAAATTCCCATAAAATTTATATATGTTTTTGTCTCCCCAAAATACCACCCCCCCCCCCAAGGCTGAATCAATTTTTCAATGGATTTATTCCAATGAGTAAGGTAAAATACCCAAATCACTCCACTTTATTTATACTTATTTAAGTCTTATTATTATACATAAAAGTATATTATATCACCCATAAATAATAAAATAATCATCATCATTATACTTAAGTTTTTTATCTTGATGTAAAAAAATACAAATTTCATATCCACCCATCAATTTGAAAAATGAGAACGACGTTCATGTTATAGACGGACTACTGCCTCTATGATTGATGTGTTCCATTTTTCATAACTGAATTAAATAGATAGTTAAAATGGTGTATTTAATGAGTAATTATGAAAATTATAACATTAATATTATTGTCAAAATATAAATAAATGTCTACCTTATTTATATTATTTTGAAAAATATAGGTCATCTGTGTGTATGTGAGGACTACCACCATCATAGAGAAATATGTTCATTTTTTAATTAGTACCCTACAGAGATTATTATAAAATATATTTTATTAAAATATATTATTTAAAGGATAAATTTTTTCATTCATCTGGTTTTTAAAGTATTACAAATAAAATATCATTTATTATAATGTAATCTATTGGTATTTGTAAATTTCCTAAAACAGGATCATCATTAGTCATGTTCTCTTTAACCATTCTCATAGTTTCCACATAATGAACATGAGGATGAATTAATAATTGAAAAAAAATGATTTAGGTATATTTTATACTTAATGATGAACTCAATATCAAATAATGGTGTTCTATGTCACCATTATGAAACACATATTAAATAAACAAAATAATTAACATCATATACCGAAGATAAACTATAAATAACAAAAATATTTTTAGGGAATGGTTATATGTAAATAATATAAATGTTTAATATATGAATAAGTTAATGAAATAATTTATTAATATGGTTATTTTTATTATATTGGATTAAAAAGTTCTTTAATAAAATTCAAGAGTAAAGGTATGGGTTTTCTATCTTACTTTTCTTTTTTTGGACATATTCCACATTCCCTACATAATTTATATATTTTGGTGTATATAATACACTATGGAAAAAATTTTCATTATTTAAATAAAGTTATATGGATTTAAAAATACATCTCAGTTCTATCTTTCATGGTATTTCAATTTAAATGACATAAATGTTGAAAGGGTTTCCTCGTCTCAATTTATTCTCATTAAAATATGCTTAATATTCACCGATTATTTTCTTTTTTAGTGAATATACTACCTATAATTTTCTTTTTAATATTATTTTAAATAAATCTATGGGATTTAAAAATCCATCCAAATTTATACCTTTTATGGTGGTTTTTACTCAAAGTCTACAAATTTCATAAGAGTTTCTTTCCAATCTCATTTCCAAATCAACATTATAATGAATGAATTTCTACATGGTGAAATATTGTGTGAATTTTATCTCAAAAGTGAAACAATATTCTTCTTATCTTGTTATTATTTTATTTTTTCATATACACTATAATTTTTATTTTCCTTTTAAATAATTTACTGAATGTGAAGTTTTTGAGATAAATTAACCCACCCATTCTTTTTAGTCATGAATTTTACTTCTTTATACCATATTCATTGGATAATTTTATGTATTTCCTTATCTATTCTTAAATAATTGATTTTTTTTCAAATATTTTTATAACACTTCCACAATTTTGAAATAAATACTTTAACATTTACTATATGTATTTTTTTAAAGTGTTAAAGTAGCCACTTTTTAATGTTTTTTGTGTGAACACATTATTTTATGCCTATTAATTTTTAAGAAGATTCAATTTCATATTTAAAATTGGTTTTCAAAATGGGGTTTAATTATTAATGATTTCGAAAATAAAAGGAAATTTTTTTATAGTTTTCAAAAGTAAAAGTTTTATTTTAAAATTGGAATTATTTATTTTAAAATATATTTTGAAGGCTTATATTTTTAAGATGTAATTATCTAGTGCTTTTATTTATTCTCAATGAAAGTTTTAGGAATAATATTTATTTTATTAAACAATATTTGAAAATCATTTTTGGTTTTAAAGTATTATTTGTTAAATTTTTTCAAGATCAAAGTATTTAATTTTAAAGAAAACGTTTTTAATGATTTCTCAAGAATTTCAAAAGGTTATATTTCCAATTATTTTTAAAATTTATTTATCTAATAATATTAAATGGGTTTCAGTCATCTACATCAATATCCTTTAATTTTCCTTATGCTAATATTATGATATTTTTTTATAATACCATCAAACTCTTTTCTATGGATGGATTATGATGATGATGTTTCAAGGAAGTTTTCATAAAACTCATTTCTTTCTCATGGGTAAATTAAGATGTAATGAAATCATTAATGTTTTTATGATATTGTGGAATAATTATGTATGGTATTCATTATTTTATAGGTGGACCAAAATTGTAGAGCCTTACAATTCATTGGGTGAAGATTTATATCTCTTGATATAACATCAAAATGAATAGGGAGTGAACCCAAACAATAAGGGACTATATTTGTTATATGGTGAGTGGTCCCAAAATTATACAACCCTCCAATGCATTGAGTAAAGACTTATATCCCATGATCTAACATATCAATGATAGGGGTGAACCCAATACACTATAAGACTCTTTTCACTAAGCTTATGAAATTATAGAGTGAATCCAATCTATTATGGGACTCTTATTAGTATTTTATGAGGATAGGGAGTGAACCCAATCCATAATGGGACTATATAGACTATTCTGAGACTAGATTGTCAACCCAATATACTATAGAATATGTCCACTATATTTATGAGATTGAGGAGTGAACCCAATCCTCTAAGGGACTATGTACAATTTGTTTTTGATATTGGGGAATGAACCCAATCCACAATGGGACTTTGTCCACTATGTTAATGATATTATAGAGTGAACCTAATCCATTATGTGACTTTATCCATAACATGATATTGGTATTGGAAGTGATCATTGACAAATGAAATTATTTTTTTCTTAGTATTGGTATATAAAATTAGGTTTTTCAACATTATCATGTTATGATAACTCATGTATTATTTTATGCTTATAACCTTGTTTGTTGATTTAAAATTGATGATCTATGTTTATTTAGGTATGATTTTATAATGTTATATTAATATAGCTATACTATGATCACATTCCCACATGGATGTCTATGCTCACTTATTATCATCCATTATTATCTCTTATGTTTACCTCTACTAAAAATATTACCTCACCCTTTTCTTATTATTCCATTCCCCATATTATGAAGATGAGTATAACTTATGAGACATTTATAAATAGGTATAGAAAATTATAATTATGGAGGAATATTTATAAGTTTTTAAAAAACATTATATTATGTATCTAGTCTCTAAAGACACTAAACCTAATGTTTCTTGGGATTATATTATTATTGTGAGAAGTAATGATTATATTATGGAAATATAAGTATGTTTGTATTGATTCATCTAATGCAGAATTAAATCCATTTTTAAAGTATTTATTTTTATCTTCATAAAAAATAGTATACTTATAGAGTTCCTTAAATGGTATCTAAGTATATATTATTTATTTTTGGGAATTATTTTTGTGATTTTTTTGGATTAAGACTTGAAAAATTACTGAAAAATATAAGGATAAGTATATGTATAATAAAACACCCTATATCATTGGTATAATATAGGTTTTGTGGTTTCCTAGTCGTGAAATCCTTGTATAGATATGAATAAGTTGATGTAGGATTTAGTTCATATTCACCTTAGGGTAACAACCCTGAAAATATTTGGTTGGGTATTAACTCAATATTCACTTAGTGCACAAGTAGTGGGCCAAACTACACACCCTGTTTGAAACTCTTGAGGAATATTTTTTTTATTCACATGATCTTTAAAAACCCTTATAAAAAATTTAAATTGAAGGTGATAATGTTATATATAACATGTTTGGTTAGAGAACCTAATAGGATTGTGATCATCAATAATATAGATTGAAAATTAGGGAATCATGTGTTAGGTTATTCAGGTCATTTATGAGTTACTTCTTCTATGTTTATAGTTTCCTTTTATAAATTTTTTAATTTAAGCATTATCATACCACAATGTTCATTAATTTATGTAATGGTTAGAGTAAGGTGAAATAAATTTGAAAATAATTATGATGGTAAATGCAATGATTACACCAATCATAACTAAATTGCATAGAATTTGGTATAGAAAATTTAGTGGTTATTTTCACCTAGCTATCATGAGTTATAATTAATAATATAAACCTTAACAAACTCCCAGACATACCAATGAATATTATTAAGGAGTTTTATAGTATTTTAGGTGGAAATAACCAGATAAAAATAAGATTCAAATTCCTACATGTCAACAATATGGTAAGAATAACCCAAGGGAATGTCTCAAAGGAACAATAAAATGTTTCAAATATGGAATATTTTTTCATCAAAATCATGATTGTCAAAGGGAAATGAAGTTTTAGACCAATAAAATGGAAGATATAATGGTCCTAACTAATTCCCCATCCATAATTAAAAACTTCAAATTCACGGATTTTATGAATTGTGTAAATTTAATTAATAAACTAGGGGCTTCTGAGGATAACATACATCATCAATATCCAAAACCAATAAGAGGAAGAACATATGAAATTAGTAATCTTGGAGTGGATAGATATAATTATGTTACACTTATCCTCTACTCCATAGTTGAGGATGTATTACTGAATTATAGTTTTATATACTTCATTTTATCTAGGATGTTTTCTAAGAGAATAAAATCACCACCCTATTATTTTACACTAATTTATTAGAGAATACTTCTGGTTTTATCATTACATTCTCACATGTTATAGTTTTTAGGAATGTGCTCCATGAAAATATTATTATTCTTTCTTGAAAGGAATTTAATGTGATTTTGTATATTAATTATCTCAATATATATATATATATATCCTATATCAATTTATAGAATATGGAAGTCTGATTTCATATCATAGACTAACCTATGATAATTTATCAATGGAAGGCTAACTATGAACTCTTTATCGGGATTATAACCATTATATGGGTCTTAATACTCAATAGTGAGATGAGTTTACCATTCTCACCCAATTTAGTGAGTTTGATATTTCATTATAAAAAAATTCAAGTCATGAATATTTTAAGAATATCATCATCCATACACATTGATGAGAGAAATTTAAACTGTGAGGATCTAATTTATTTAATGGGGTAGAATGTGTCACCCTACTATTTTAGTATATATTATTTTTAATTAAAAATTATTCTAAATCATTTTCTACACATGAAACACTAAACTAAAACATGTTGCAACATATTTTATGCACATTATTAGGGAAATTATAAGAATAATAAAACCTCCAGTAAATAAAAAGATATTAATAAATTAAATATTATTACATGTATTGGATAAATCAAGAATATAGTTTAATGTTAAAAGGGGTTTTATTAAATAATAGTTTTATTTAAAGTGTTCTGTATTTTATCCTAAAAAATTAAATGGATAACTTTTAAAATATTAGTATAAAAATATGAAAATTTTAAATGTATTAAAAAACATATTAAAATTTATTAGTATTTGATTTGAAATCACATTAAGAGCTTTTAAAGTTTTAAATATAGTTTTTTTATAAAAATAAGTTTTTATTTGTATTTTTTATTTTCATTTAAAATATAAATTAATAAATTTTAGTAATTTAATTTTACAAAAATAAATTCATTTTTTGATTTATAATAATAATATTATCTTTGGGTGATTTCTTTATTTTTTTTTAAATATTTTTTTAACTGAATAATGAAAAATATCGTCTTTGAAAATACCATAATATTTTTAAAATCAATAGGATATATTCATAAATAAAAATTTAAAAAACCATTTTCGTGACCTAAAATGTATTTTATAAGAAACATAATACATTTAAAATACTAACTTTGATTTACCAACCAATATTTGACATTTTAAAACATAATTAATATTTTTTTCTAAATCTGTTTTACTCTGTTATATGTTTTTTTTAAATAATTTTTATGAATTTTAGTAATTTAACATAACGAAATGGTTTTATTATTTTAGAATCATAATATCTAAATTATCTAATAAGGGTAATTTTATTTTTAGGTATAAGAATAAGTTACCCAGGTTCAAAAAAGAGTTATCATGGTAAAAGTAAATTTTTATAAGAGCTAAAACTAAGAAATAGAACATAAAATTACTTAAAAATAATCTAAATATGTGTATTTTGGGTTTCATTTACCAAAGTTATTACTCCCTCCATTATTTCCCACTTTTGGGGCCACTTTCCTGGAATAATGCACCTCTTATTACTAAAATTTTACTCTTTTAAAGGAGACATCCACCACCCATTTACATACATTATAAAACTTTTAATCTCACTTAAAAAACTATCCAAATTCCTCTTTAATATTAAAACCTAATTTCAATATTTTTTAGACTCCTCAAAATACAACTTCTCAAAGACTTAATCAAATTTTCAAAGGAGTTACTCCAAGGAGTGATGAAAAATTCCCAAATCACTAATTTTTTAATTATATTTCTTTATGTGTTAGTATATTATATTAATGTTTATATACAATCATAAATAATTAAATCTGTGTAATTTTTATACCTAAGATTTATTATATTTATGGAAAACGCATTATTTATTCTCCTCTAAACCATTCAGAAAATAATAATTTCATTTGTGTTACACCTGGACTATAACCAACAGGAGTGATGTGTTTTGTTTTTTATAACATCTTTATATGGAGGCTTAAAAAGAGTTATTTAATGAATAAATATGATAATTATGAAATTATTTAGATTATAAAATGATAAATCAATTTATTCCTTCTTTCTCTTCCATTTAAAATGAAAATGTTATCTTTGTGTATGTGCAGACTACTTCCTCCATAGAGTGACATATTCAATTTTTCATCACCTCCCAACATCAATAGTTCTAAATATATATTTTGATAATATATATTATATTAAGGATTAATATATTTTATGAATATAGTTCTTAAATTATTAAAAAAACTAATTTTTATTATAAATTAATTTGGTGGTATTGTTAAATTCCCTAAAACAAGCTCATCATGGGACTCATTATCATGGAAGATTCCCAATATTTCTATAAAATAAACATGTGGGTGTATAAGTCATTGAAAAAATAACAATTTATGTGCTAATATATTAATGATAAACATATAAATGATGAATTATTTTCAGCAACTCCATTATGAAACTCGTACGAAATAAAAAACATTATTAATATATGATTATTAAAATAAAATAAAACTAACTAATATTGAAGTATTTATTGGTTATAATTAATAATATATAAGTAAATATATATGAATAAATTTTTTATATAATTTATTAATATGTTTATTTGTATAATATATGAGGATAAATAAATTTATTGAAATTTAAGAGTTAAGGTAAGGGTTTCTGATCTCGCATTTCATCCATTGGGAAATATGTCTTACCCACCACTTTTTTATATTTTATGGTATGTATAATTCCCTATGGATATTTTTAGAAATAATTATAATTCAGCTAAATAGATTTAAAAGTCAATCTCAAGTTCTATCTTTCATTTTCTTTCAATTCAAAATATATCAATGTTGAAAACGTTTCCTTATCTAAATTTCCCTTCATTGAAAACTATTTCATATTCATCACATATTGTTTTGTGAGATATAAAATTAAAATGAATTTACTTTTAAAATTATTATAATTAAATTAAATTTATTCATAAATAGATATCAATTTTTCCCTTCAAAGGGTGTATAGAATCAATATATATCGAAAGTATAAATATTCTGTTCCAATCTCATTGTCAAATCGAGATTTTTAAGGATGAATTTCTATCTATGGAAAAATTATTCAAACATAATCTATAAAAGAAAAAAAATCATCTCCTTTGGTAATTTTTGTAGTTTTATATTTTATTTCTCAATTTTATTTCCCTTGGTAAATAATTTACCTTGTGTGAAGTCTGTGAGAGAAACTGACCTAGCCTCTTCTTTTCTTGGTCGTGAATTTTCTTCCTCTATGTCCATATTCATTTGAATATTTTAAGTATTTAATAATATATACATAAATAATTTATTAAGATCATTCTATCCTTTTTTCTATAAAAAAATTCAAATAAATCTTTTAATATTTTCCCCATAGGATGTTTCTTTTAAAGAGTGTAGAAAGGGAATATTTTTAACATTTTCTTTGTGGACATGTTATTTTATTACCATTATTATTTATGAAGCATAAATTTCATGATTTTAAATGGTATTAAAATTTATTTTTAATTATTACTGATTTTGAAAAGAAAATTAAATATTATTCTATTATTTAAAATTAAAATTTGGATTTTAAAAAATTAATTCTTGATTTTAAAATATATTTTAAATGATTGTTTTTAATAAATAATAATTCTGTGTTTTTATGTCTTCGAGAAGAAATTTATTGAATGGATATTTTTTTTATAAGAAAATTGAAACCTATTATTTGGATTTTTATTATAATTTTAAAAAAATATCAAGAATAAAGTATTAAATTTTCAATGAAAATATTTTAAGGAGTTCTCAATCATTTAAAAAATGTATATTTATTTTTATTTTTCAAATTAATGTATCCAATAATATTAAGATTTTTTTTCATATATGTAAAACTCCACTATTGTTCCTTATGTTATACTTATGATATGTTCTTATTATACCATCCACCTTCTATCTATGGATGGATTAAGATGATAATGTTTTAAAGAATATTTAAAGAAGCCCAACTAATTCTCATAGGTTAATTATGTTATGATGAAATGATTAATGTTTTTATGATATTATGGAACAATTATATATAAATTTATTTATGTGATGGTTGGCCCCATAATTATATAGTTCTTGAATTCATTGGTTCAATATTGATATCTCATGAGATAATATGAAAGATAATTGGGAGTGAACCCAAACCATTAGGGACTATGACCATTGTGTGATAGGTTGGCCCAAAATTATATAGTCCTTCAATGCATTGGGTAAATAATTATATCTTTTCAGCTGATATTTTAGGGATTATGTAGTGAACCCAATCCACTATGGGATTATGTGCACTAAGATTATGAGATTACAGAGAGAACCCAATCCCCTATAAGAATATGTCCACTATTTTTATGTGATTGGGTAGTGAACCAAATCCACTATGGGACTCTATCCACTATGTTTATGATAATGGTTTAACGATGTAGAATTTTATCAAGATAATTTACCTTCTTAAAATATAATTTTTTTTATATTTAGTAATATAATACTATATAACTCACATGGACCACATGATGAAACCAACAAAATTTTATTATAATAAATTCATAATTTTATTTTTAGAACAAATATGGCCATAAGAATTGAAATTAATACAATATCACAATAAATAGAAAATAAGAAAAAAATAATTGGAAAATTTGGATCTGCTCAATCCCCCAAAATAATCACACTCATGAACAACACTATAGAAATGAAGTAGAATATTACTAATGAAATGTCAATTTCTAAAATGAAAATATATATAAATATAAGATAAAATAGATATTAATTAATAATGAATGAAATTATAGATAATTATAGAAGTTAGAGAACCCATATGACTGTTAAAAATCTGACCTTTGGAATAATAATCTAACCAATGGAATAGTAATATTGTTATTGGAATAGTAATTTTACTATTGGAATAGTAATTATCACATTAAGAATATTAACATAAAAATTTGAATAGTAACTAAACCTACGGGAGTTTGTAAAAATATTTATGTATCCAATAAAATTAAAATATGACATATTTAGATCATAATAAAAGTAAAAAATATATTTTAAAATATATAAAATAGGTGTTTGTGTTTTGGTAAAACATGTATGATTTATTTTCATTTTTATAATAAATATAACTATTAAAATGAAATTTTATTTTAATAAAATATATTTATAAATTAATTTTGTGGTTTCTTTTAATGATAATATAATTTTATGAGACCATAAGTAATTTTTTATAGGGTCAAATAATCGATCATAATATTAAAATTGGAATTTTTAAAATAAATTAGGATTTTGTTTAAAAATTAAATTTTTAATATTTAGAAAAAAATATAAAATTCAATTAATTTTTTGTAATCTACATTTCAAAAAATGTTTAGGGTGAATTTTTGGAATTTTTTAAATATAGTTGTATTTTTATGAATAGTGAAATACGGTAAATTATGGTATATAGCAGTATAAGATAAATATATGAAGTTTTTAGTCATGGATGATGTAATAACCCATTATATTTAGTAATAATAATCAATACTATTTATATTCCTAATAAAAAATAATAGATTAATAAATATAATATTCAAATACACTGTTCTTATCCCCTTATAAATACCACCTATCACCAACCCTTCTCCTCACAACCTCTAAGCATTATAGATTACCAAATTTATTCCCAAATATCTATCCAAATAACTAATATGTGTCCAATTGATCTTGTTATTACAAAAATACCAATTTAAACTATTGTAAGTATTATTTCATGGAGGTGTCATTTAAGAGGTAATATTCTCAAACTGCTTCTTTTAAATTCTTTTCTTCTTCAAACTTATCCTCACTTACCTCATCCCACATGAATTAATTACTACATTATCATATATATAATATAATTTTATAGTTATTATTTAATATATATAATCCATCCTCTTATATTATCCTCTTATTCTAATATTGAAACCATTTTCCATATTGTGTTTGTTAACCGTCTTTGTGGATAATGATTTTTTTCCATTACCACTTTCAAGGATGGTCATAAAACAATTTTTATTGTTATATAAGATGATAATATGTTTATTAAACCTTATCTAATGTTATTTAATTAATATATATGTGGAATATTATATGCTACAAAATTCATTTTGATAGTCGGTAAAACAGCTAAAATAAACTGACCATATAACACTAACATTTTTAGTAAAAATAAATTATCCATATGTCATAATAAATTAGTATATTAGGACCATTTAAATTTATATAATTAATTTAATACTATTTAATTTTACTTTTGGAGTTTTAGTACCATTTGAAAATGACTTCAATAATTATCCACAAATGATCAAACCTTGGAAACATGAAATAAAATCCCCCTGAACAATAGAATTGAACTTTATAAATCATTTAAATTATTATAAATAAATATAATAAAATTATAATAAATAAAATAAATATAGATAATTTTATTAATTAATTAATTAATATAATTTTTTTATTTAGTATATTAAGGTCAAGTGAAAAAAAAATCTGTAACATAAGGTAAGGGATCTCTCTAAACAACCCTATTTCCTTTAGGTTACGCTTTATCTCTCTTTACTTCACTCTCTATCTATATTATTGTTAATTAACACATATATATTATATATATACATATATATCCCAAATATATATACCAAGTATATTTAAACTTTCTTTTATGTGGATATACATGTTTTAAAGGTTCTCTACTTAATTCCTTTCAAAATTCAAATTAAAGAGAACATCCCGATTTTATTAACATCTTTTAAATTAGAAATCAATAAAATATTTAAAAAACAATATAGTTTCTAAAAATACTCATTTCTAAATATAAAACCCATTTTAGTTCACTTATAGTTTTATTGGAATTATTTTGGTCTAACCCTTTTTAAATACCCTTACTATTTTTCTTAAAACCCCACATAAGTGGCACATTTCCAAAGTTTCCTAACCACTCTTTATCATGCATTCACTTCACTTGGAAATAATCTATCATGAAATATGATTATTTCTTATTTATGAATGTCCAATAATTATTTAATCCTTTCATTCATGGAAACCATTATGTTACTCCCTTTTCTTATTAATTATGACTTGATTATAAAACTCATTTCTTTCCATGGGAAATCCTTCTGTTTATGCCATATGTTTGATTTATATATGCGGAACACATATTCATGTATATTTTATGATGGGTAAATCTAGATATAACTCCAATTAATTGGGTAATTGTTTAGTATCATGATGTGATATGTATGAGATTAGGGAGTGAATATAATTTGTGATGGGTCTTTATCCACCATGTGATGTTGTCTTGACGGTTAGCCTCGACTTATGTTTATGTCATGCATTATGTTGCTTCCAAATTTCTATATTTCAATGATCTTATGATTCCATGATATTTATGTTATGCCTCCATATGATTATTCATTATCCATGCCTTTTATATTATCATTTTATTCCTTTTGATTCATATGATATTCTTCATTTACATTTTTATTCCCTTACTAGAATTTTTATCTCGCACTTTTTATCTATGTAATCCTCAGGTTATCCTATGTAATTTTAGATGATCAAATGGATTTAGAATATTTTTATGGATATTAAATTAAATAATTTTTATTTTAGTTTCATTTTTTCTATTTATGTACCTAGCCTTCTAAAGACACTATTATTTTTTATCCTTGGTTTGTATTTAACAGATATTTATGTTAAAAATCAAGTAATAATTTGTATAAAATGTCTTTATTACTATAATTGGGGATTAAACCTAATATAAAATGAGAATATATCTAGTATGTTTATGTGATTGGGTAGTGAACCAAATATATTTTGGGGCTCTCTCCACCATGTTTAAGAGATTGAGGAGTGAACCCTATATACCATGGGACTCTTTCCATTATTTTTATATGATTGGGGAGTGAAATTAATCCATTATAGTAATTTTTCTATTCTATAATGATGGTATTGGTAGTGATCCTTAAAAATAGAAATGATTTTATATTCTTATGTAGTTTCTATAATATTTTATTCAACTTTCATATGTTAGGAGAACTCATTTATTATGTTATTTTCATATACTTATTCCCTGATTTATTATTTAAGATATATTTTTATTTTGGTATTATTTTATAATTTTGTATTAATGGACCATGAATATGATCTCAAATAAACATGCCTATATTATGTTGAATAATCATATTAAATTTTTATCGATTATGTTTACCCTTATTGGGCATCTAAGCTCACCCCTTTCTAATGTTTTCATTCCTGGGTTAAGAAGATGAATATAACTCATAAGAATTCAATAAGGGGGTCTATATGGGTATTATTATAGATAAATGTTCACATGTGATGTAAAATAATTTATTTATATATCTGGTCAACAGTGACACTAAACCAAAATGTTATTAGGAATTTTTTATTATTTTTTGATGTAATTTGTATATTATGGAAATATATGTAAGTTTGGATTGAGTAATCTCATTTTTTAATAAAATAAATTTATGAAATATGTTTTTTAGCACTAGATCAAGGATTTTGGATTCTAGACACCTTATTTGGAATCAAATTATGGTTTATTTATTTTTGGGTATTAATTTAGTTATTTTGGGGGATTTGGACTAGAAAAAATTAGAGAAAACCTTATAGATAAGTCTAAGTAGAAGAAAATATCCAAATACTTTAGTAAAGTATTAGGTGTGTGGTTTTCTAGTATTGAAATTCCTATCTAGATATAAATAAGTATAATAATTGTTAGTTGTAAATTACCTAGGGGTAATAACTCTAAAAAGGTTTGGTTGGGTATAAACAAGATCTTCACTCAATGTATAATTACTGATCCTAACTGTAAACCTTGATTTATACCCTCGTTGGACATGATTTGGTTAATTTACATTCTATTTATGAACCATTATGATGAATTTAAATGAAATTTTATAATTTAATATATATAACTAGGTAGGTTGGATAACCTAATTGGAATATTATCAATGATAATCTAGATTGAAAATTAGATATTCATAAGTTAGGTTATGCACTTCATTTATGAGTAACTTATTTTAAATTTATAGTTTTTTTTATAAAATTATTTTTTTTAAGGATTATCATACCGCAACATTACTTTGTTTAAATAATGATTGGATCAATGGAAAATCCAGTTGACATGGGATGGTATGGTGAATATGGTGATTATCCCAATGAGAAACAAAATATGATGGAATATGGTGTTGAAAATATTATGGTAATACACAATCAACTATCATAGGTTATGATTAACAGCTGAACCTTAACAAACTATTAGACATAACAAAAAGATAAGGATAGAGTTTTGTAAAATTTTAGTTGAAAATTACCATGGAGGAAATAATATTAAACTTTTTACATGTAAATAATGTGGTAAGAATCACCTAAGGGAATATCTTAAAGGACTAAGAAAATGTTTTAAGTATGGAATGATTAGAAATTGTGCTCATTATATTCTAAGAGAGGTAAATTGGTTGACTAATATAATTAAATATATAATGGTCCAAACTAATTCCCCACCCACACTTTAATTAATAAAATGAGAAGAGTTTAGAAATTATGAAAATTGATGACTTAATCCAAGTGTAACAAGAATAATAGACATCGGTAACCTCCAAAACCAAGGGTATAAGGAAGAACATATGAAATGACTACTACTAAAGTGGATCACTATAATTTTGATACACTTATCTTTCACTCTATATTTGGGGATTTCCTATTGGATTATAATTATAGTAAATCCATTATATCTAGTACATTTAATAAGGGTATCAAATCACCACCCTAATGATTTGACACTAAGTTATCATAGAAAACTCTTAGATGTATGATTATTTTAACACAAGTTAATTTTTGTTGGAATGTGCATCATGTAAATCTCATTATTCTTCCTTAATAAGAATTTGATGTCATTTTAGACATTGATTATCTCTCATGACATAAATCCCATATTAATTTCTAGAATAAATAAGCCATATCTTTATATCTTAAACTATCCTATGATCATCTGTCAATGTAGGGCTGCGTATGAACTCCTCATCCAGATTATTTCTATTATATGGGTCTCAATCCTCAATCATGGGAAAATTTTTCGAGTATCACCCAAGTTAGTGAGGTTGATATTTAATTAAAAATTATATCTTCTGTCATGAATATATTAATAATATCATCTTCCATTCTCCGTAGTGATAGAAATTAAAATTGTGGGGTTGAAATTTAATTAAGGGGTAGAATGTAACACCTTGATATTTTAATATATATATTTATTTAATTAAATACCATTTTTAAAAGATTACTCCATATGAAACACCAAAACAAATAAATTCATCACATATTAGATGAAAATTATTAGGAAAATTATAATAAGAATAAAACCACTAGTAAATAAAAAATAGTAATCAATTAAAAATACTTACATTTTGAGGGTAAATAATTAAGATGGTTTAATGTTAAAAAATATCTTTTTTATCAAAGAACTAATTTTTCAAGGTGATGTGTATTTTATCCTAATAAATTTAATTGATCACTTTTAATAAAAGATTAATATAATATAAAATATTTCAATGTTTTAACTATTACATTAACATTTATTAGTAATTATATGAAATAATCTTAAGAGCACTTAAAGATTAAAATTAATTTTTTTATTAAAAAGGGTTTTCTTTAAAAAAATTCCTAAATTTTTGAAATTTAATTTCAAAATATTAAATTCTTTTTTGGACCGATCACAATAATATTGTCTTATTAAAAAAATTATATTTTTTAAAAAATATTGATTTTATGTAAATAGTAAAAATTTCTTTTTTTTAAATAACATGAATTTTATGAAATTATTAAGATATAAGAATAACATAAAACATATTAATCCTTTTTTCTGGAAAAATGTTTAATTTATATGAAAATTTAAAAAACTAAAAATACGAAGTTTAATTTACAAACCTATATTTAAAATTTTATAACATTAGCTATATATTTTAGAAAATTGTTTTTATACATTATACATTTATCATTTTAAAATAAAATATATCACTTTTAGAAATTTATTATTATTAAATTTTTTTGACTTTTGAATTAAATAATTAAAATTATCTAATAATGGTAATTTTTTTAGTAATAAAAAATAAGTTACAATGTAAAAAAGAGTTATTGTTGTAAAACTAAATTTTGGAAAAAGATAAAAGTATTGAAAAAATGAATAAAATTCCAAAAAACATATCTCAAAATATTTGGTTAAGATTTATACTGACCAAAACTCTTCCTATATCCATTAGTTCCCACTTTTTGAGGCACTTTCCTTGAATAGTACTCCTCTTATTACCAAAATTCCACTCTCTGCACTTATAAAACGAGACTTCCACCGCCTCATTGAAATTAAAAATAAGAATTTCACTTGTACCACTACACAAATACCTCCCAAAAATTCATAAAAAATATTAGAGGTTTTTTTATCCTAAAAATAACACCCCTTGGAATATTAATCAAATTTTTATTGGAGTTACTTAAAGGGGTAAGGTAAAATTCCCTAATCACTCCTTTTTATTTTTATTAACTTAAGTCTTATTCTTCTTCCAAAAAGTTTATTATACCATCCTATAATAACAAAAATAGAATCATTAGTATTATTAGGTGTTATTATTTTTATGTAATGACCATTATATATTCCCCTCCCAACCATTCAATAAATGATAATGTCACTCATGTTAATCATGGACAACCACCTCCATGAGTGATGTCTTCCATTTTTCATAATAACATTACATATAGAGTTATAAGTTGTTATTTAATGAATAAATTTGATAATAATAACAATATTAATGTCTCTAAAGGGTAAATCAATTTCTACCTTCTTTCCATCCTAAGGAAAATGGAAATGTTGTTTGTGTGAACATACATACTACCAGCACCATAGTGCTACATGATCTTTTTTTCATCACCGTCATATATGGATGGTTATAAATAATATTTGATTATATATATGATGTTAAATAGTAATATATGTTAGTAATATGGTTCTGAAAGTATTACACAAAAATTAACATTCATTATAAAGTAATCTATTGGTATTAGTAAATTACCCAAAATAATCTCATTATGGGTATCATTCTCTCATATATTGCACATAGTATCAATAAAATAAACATGGGGATGCATAAATAATTGAAAAAAACAATTTATGTATATTTTATAATATATAAATTATTAAATTGGAATCAAATAATTGTGTTTGGATTCTACATTATGAATCCCATACGAAATGAAAAAAAATTATTAACATCCAAAAATGAAAATAAACTATAATTAACTAAAATCATTACAGTGAGTGGTTATAAATGATGAATATAAAAGTTAATAGATATTAATAAGGTTGTGAAAAAATTTATTAATATGCTTACATTTATTATATATAAGGTCAAAACACTTTCAGGAAAGTCAATAATTAAGGTGTGGGTTTTTTATCTCACATTTATTTCTTTCAGAGATATGTAATATTCACTATTTGAATTATATTTTGTGGTATATTTAATTATATATGGATGTTATTTAATAATTTTAATTCATTTAAATGGATTTTAAATTCTTACTCAAGTTCTATCTTTTAGGGGATTTCAATTCAAAACATACCAGTATTGAAAGTGTTTCCACAGCTCAATTTTTCTTCATTGAGATATTCTTTATATTCACTACTTATTTTATTTTGTGGTTTATATAATTCTCATGGATTTATTTTTACATTTATTATTATAAAATTTATGTGATTCATAACTCCATCTCAATTTCACCCTTTTAAGGGGATTTTGACTCAAACGTTATCAAAGTCGTAAGGCTTTCTTTCTAATCTCATTTTTATATCAGGATTATTATGAATGAATTTTCATTTGAGGTAAATTTTGTAAAATTTATCTTGGAAAACTCAAAAAAAAATATTATAATATAGTAACTATTATATTTTTAAGTTATTATCTCAATTTAATTTTCCCTAAAAAATAATTTACCTGATGTGATGTTTATGATAGAACCTGACCCCACATCTTCTTTTTTATAAGAATTTTTCTTCTCTATTTCCACATTCATTGTATAATTTTATCGATGTCCTTATATGTGAATAAATAATTTATTTATATCATTTTTTACACTTTTAAATTTTTTTTAAAATCTTTTAAATAAATATTTTAATGTTTTCCACCTGGGTTGTTTTTTGTAAAATGTGTGAAAAGAACCTCTTTTTAATGTTTTCTTATAAACGTATTCATTTATGAACTTTTTTTTGAAGATTACTTTTCAATTCATAAAATGGGTTTTAAAATTATTTTTAATTAGTAATTATTTTTATAAGAAAAGGAAAAATATATATTTTTTCAAAAGTAAAATTTTTATTTTAGAAAATGAATTCTTAATTTGCAAAAGGTATTTTTTAGGGCTTGTGTGTTACCAAAATAAGTCTCTATTTTTTAAAACTTATGAAATAATTTTCTTGAAAAAATATTTCTTTTATAAAAATTATTTTTTGAAAACCATTTTTGGTTTTAAATTATAATATTTAAGATGTTTTTATCAAGTTAGAAGTATTTTATTTTAAACAAAACAATTTAAAGTACTTCTTCAGCATTTAGAAAAGGGATATTTTTTCTTTTTTTTTAAAATTTATTTATCCAAAAATATTAAAAGGGACTTTTTCATTTATTTTTATAACACCTAGATATGTTAATTAATGAAATTATCCTTGATAGCCTATAATACACAAAACACCGAACTTAAATGAACAATGAAATAATATTACTTTAAATATTAATTTTTTAACCTATTTATTAAATTAATGGGTATGAATAATACTAAAAAATTTATGAAATATATATATCATAATAAATATAAATTTATTAATAATTTATTAATAATTTATTATCCAATTTGTTAATGTAATTTTTATTCATCAAAAATATGTTTTCTTAAAAATGATTTTTATTTCTTTTTATGAGGAAATATTATAATTAATTTCTAGAAATTTTAAAAAACATATTTTAAAAAATGGAAATAATTTTTTAAATTATAAAACAAAAATTAACTAAGTGTAAAATTTTGGTAATTTTTGGAAAATATTGATTTTTCTCTGAATAATGAAAAATATTGATTTTCGTAAAAGTTTCATTTCCTTTCAATAAGTTATGTAATTTAAAAAAAATTATGTTTTTAATATTTTTAAAATTAAAATAAGCAATATTTATTTATATTTAATCTACTTAATTACATTTTAATAATTTTTATTGGATTTTATTATAAGTTTTTGTTTGAATTTAAAAATGGTTTTTTAAACTATTTTAAAGTGAATAATATTTCTCTATTTTAATTAATTAAAATAATACATTCTAAGGAATGATTTAAATTAAATTTATATATTATATATTTGTAAATATGAATTTAAATTCATAAAATAATTGTTATCAGCCATATAATTAATATAAAATCATCTTTTACATGAAAAATACACTTCTTGAAAAACTATTTTTCCATCTTGTGTGTGGGTTTTATTTTAAATTAATTTATTCTGATTATGAGAATATAATTGGGTAAAATGGATCATATATTTTTAATTTTTATAATTTATATCATTGAATATGGCCAACATAATATTTGGTCCTAATTAATAGTGGAAATAGTAAAAAACATTCATCATGGTTAAGGTAAAAACTAATTTACTAAGGGGTTAAACTAAAAAGATAAGGGTTAAAATGTGATAAAAATTTATTAAAATTTATTTAATGGACATATTTAAACCTTATATTCTAAAATTATTTATAATGTCACGTTTTTTCCATTTTTTCATGTAAAAAATTTGTGTATCTCTTTTTCTTTTCAAAAATTACAAGTGTGTCACTCACCTTACTTATAAAAGGCAACCCAAAATACTATTCACTTCACATATTAAAATCCATTTATCTCAGAAAATACCTACCCAAATAGCTTCCATAATTATATATCCATAAAATATATCCCTTTTTTTAACATAAATGTATCCTAATAATGATTTTAGTGCAAGACTAGGGAGGTTTTCCAAAGAAGAGGTATCATGCTTAACCGATCATTTTTATATTATTTATTCTTTTACATCCTTAAAATCTTATTTTTCTATGATGATATAATAATACCAATATATCCCATATACGTATATATATATTATTTTAATTTAATAACTTAAATCAATATCCACTTCCATCAAATGGAAAATAAAATCATCTTTCATTAGCATTGTGGACTACTGGCTCGTGAATCGATGTAATTTGTTTTTCATCATCACCTGCATGTATTTTTATGATTATTTATTTAAAGTATATATATGTTATTTATAACATAATTATTAAATTATGAAATTATTATATCACATATACCATATTTCTTTCCATTATGTGGGGGATACGATAATTTTGTTGGTGTGTACGTGTGACTACCATCTCACAAAGTGATGTGAATAGTTTTTAAATAACTATTTTCAAGAAAGGTAATAAGTACAAAGTTAATGATTATATGTTGTATATATGAAATAATTATTATATTAATTAAATATTTATCATTCTGGAAAGATAATATCTATCATTTACTTTTACCTTTCCATTCACTGAGAAATGATAGAGTTGTCTGTGTGTACATGTGGACTACTGCCTCCACGAAGCAATGTGATTATTTTCTCATAATTATATAATATAAATGATAAATATAATTATATTTAATTATATAATATGGTGTTTATGATATTATAATATTTCTATAAAGATAAAATAATACTTACCTCCTTTTCATAATTATTGTTGAAAAATGAAAATGTTACTCATGCATATATACGGCCTATTATCTCCACGATTTTAATATAGTTCATTTTTCATAACCATATTTCATGATTGGATTTCAAATTATATTTTACGTATAAAATTTATAATAATATCATGATTATTATTCAGGAGATGTTAAAATAATGACCTCTTTTACCATAGTCAAGTTATGAAATCTATTTTTGACACAAAAGACGAATACAATCAAAACTTCTAAAGGGAACTTAAATGATTAAATAATTATGTATATAATGGTAAGATAAAATATAAAAATAATAATGAACATTAAAAAAAATTAATAAATTAAACCATTAACACAATTTTATTATTCTGGAAGATAAAGAACATACTTAATGGGTCAGACTCAAGGTAAGGGATTTAGTCTCAATTTCCTTTCATTGAGGCATATTATGATGTTATGAACCTATATTATTTTATGAGGTGATTATATATCCCCTTTTAAAATTTATTTCATGAATTAATTTGTTATCATGATATATAAACTTTTTTTTAATGTTTTCATTTCATGGGGATTATGATTTAAATGTAGTTAAAGTGGTAAAAGGACCTTATTTTAAAAAATCATATTTTAATGTTTTCCTTCAAACTCTTTCTATTCCATTTACATGTTTTTAAAATGATTTTATGATTTTTTATATATGTACATAAAATATTTATAAAGGAAAATTTATATCACTTTTGAATTTATTTCAAATTTTTAAATAAATCTGTTAATGGGTTTTATAGGGAATATTTTGACAAAATTTCCAAAATGAATGTTCTAATTTAATATATATGGTGATAATGACTTTTCTCACCATTTTAAACGTTATTTTATTTATGTATTACATTAAAATATTTCATGTTTTCTTCAAATAAAAACCTTCTTCCCCTTTTTCTAGTAATTTTTGTATTAAAAATGAAATTTTAAAAATCAAAGGTAATTTCAAAATCTGAAAAGGTTTTACATATAGGTTAAAAATAATTTTTCAAAGGGTTTAATAATGAAAAGGTTCATGCATAAAATGTTTTATTATCAATATGGTAGTTGAAAATTATATTAAAATGGATGATCATGGTACAGATTATACGAATGGGTGATCCCCATTATAGCTCATGACCGGTCTCTATATATATTATACAAAGGGTTGAGCCTCATTATATCTCATGAAAAATGGGTGGCCCTGATATATCTTATACAAAGGGTGATCCCCATTATATATCTCCAATTTATTGGTTAATTATTATTATATTCAATGAATTATATTTAAATAAAGGAATTTGGTTAACCTAATTTAAAGGATTTTGAAAGGGTTTTATGAATATGATACTCTAAGTTTACAAAAAATGGTTTTTATTTGATTGTTATTAGTTCTAAAGGTTTTATTTGATAAAAGAATGTGTTTTTTCATGTGTAATTGTTTTATTTTATACCCTCATATAACATTAAATAGAATGGTAAAAAATACATGGGTATTCATGTTTTTAAATGGTATAACTGATATCTTCTTTTTATGTCCCTTATTTAGGTTTTTTGTTCAACCTGGGTTTTGAAAAAACTCATAGGTTATATGTATGAATTAGGACAATGAAGAAGTAAAGTTGAAATTCATTTATATTTTTCATAAAAAGAAATCATTTTTTATTTTAAAACTTTTATACTAAGGGAAAAAATGGATAGTGATTAGAAGTGTCCATATTATAAAATATGGTTTTTTATGTATGAGTTTTGAATCATCTCCATAAAAATATAAACCTAAATTATATTTAGTAATGTATAAAAGTTAATTATAGTTTAAAGTAACTAGAATATGAAATTTTTAAGGCTAATTCCTTATAGTTGGTATTAGAGGAAAGGTTTATATAACTTTATAGGTTAGGATGTTATATAATCTTAAGTAAAAAACCCTCTATAACCACAAGGGTTAGTATGCTAAGGAGAATTACTGTTATTTTAGATAAAAATAAATATTTTAATAGAGTATATCATGGTTAGGGATATATTATTATTTATCATCCACATAAGATAGTTTTTTATAGATTATTTGATATAATCATTCTAATTTTTTTATTATATAGCTCGATCAAATAAGAAAAAAATTTATAATAGATATGAAGGAAAATGTGGTGTTTTTCTAAATGAAAAACCAAATGGAATAGAAGGTGTAGTGAAAAATATGGCGTTTTTTATTAAACTTATATCATGAGTTATGATTGAAAACATAGACCTAGATGAATCTCCTAACACACCAAACAAGAGAAAATTGACTTCTATAAAATTATAGGCGATAAATATCAAAAAGGAAAAAATATTCAAGGAATTTTATATTAATAATTTTAGAATAATCACCCATAATAATATCTTAAAATAACTAGAATATTTTTTGTATGCTGTAAA
Organism: Viscum album; assembly: GCA_963277665.1. Taxonomy (NCBI): domain Eukaryota; kingdom Viridiplantae; phylum Streptophyta; class Magnoliopsida; order Santalales; family Viscaceae; genus Viscum; species Viscum album. The sequence continues at coordinate 1,268,475,544 of OY728120.1, read as the reverse complement.
GTGGTAAATTAAAAAAATATACCTAGAAAAAAAGGAATAATTTAGTTAATTCCATGAAGGGAAATCAAATTATTCCCAAGGAAAAAAATGAATGTTTTAAATTTCAGGAGTTTATGAATTATGAAAATTGATACCCTATGGGGAAATCTCAAGAATGGTATCAACAAGTCATTAAAGTTAAATTATTAGTAATTCTTAATTCCATTATAGTTGAAGGTGAAGAAACTACAAATTTTATATAAGGTTATGGATTATATCATGTAATGTGTTTTCAAATAGTTGAATCTTAGAACATGACTCATATTTTTGTTTGTAAGAAGGATTTATTCAGGAATAAGATTTAAAATCATGGTTAATAGATTATTGAGAACATTTATAGATTAATGTGTCCACATAAATAGATTTAATATTTATGACTTAGTGGTATATTTAAGTATGATAATAATTTTTAATCATTAATACCATTTTAGTGTTTTATGTGATAGGATTACTTTGGGATACATTTTTTGATTTTTTATCTATGTTTAAGGATATTGTAACCCAAAGATTAACATGTAAAAATTTTATTTGATGGAGAATTATCTTTTATTTTTTTGGACATAAGTTTAATGTTATTTAAACCATTAGGTTTTATATGATATTTTATTTTTAAGATTGTTTTTTAGTAAATTCACCATATTTCTAGAAAATTTATATAAATTTTATTAGTAATGTTTTAGGAAAAGGACAACCAATCACATATGGTATGGTAACAAGGCTTGAACCCATAAAAAATATAAACAAGGGTGTATAACCCACTACTATCATATGTGATGTCTTGGTTAGTATGACACCATTTTTTACTCAAATGGTTTTAAATATAGTTATTAAGTTAATTTTGGGAGAATATTTTTTAACATATTAATAACCATGGGATTGAAAATTAATTTTTTGGTTAGTTAATAAATGTTATTTTTAAAGAGATTCAAGATTTTTGGAACCTTATATAATTAAGCTAAAAATAACATTATTGAATTTTATTTAAGGAATCAAGGGTTAATTATATTTTTCTCATTGATTTTTGGTAGTTTAAGTTATTTATGGAAATGATTAGTATATCTTGAAAATTATATGATAAATGAATATATATGTTTTCTATGACACTTTAGAAGTTATTAGTATTATTTAGAGATAAAATTTAATTCAATCTCAGAAGAATATATGGTCAAACACTTCTGATTTTTTGGTTTAAATATTAATCAATAATATTTTGGAAAATTTTAAATAATGTTACTTATCTAATGATTTAAACCAAACTTTGGGTGTTATTGTTGAGTCCTTTGAGATTGATGTTTTATTTCTTCATATGAAGGTTTATTCATTTTGAAAATTATCATACCTTGGGATAACCATTTTGGTGTATGGTTAATGTCTAAAAATAGAAGGATTATCTTGTTATTTTTTGGTTATTTGATTTTAATGACCCAAAATTATAATATAAGAACATTGTATTTCATGGCATGTATAACACACAACACCAAGTGTGTAAGAAAATATAATATCCCAAGACTTTACATTATATTTAATATTTAAAATAAATTAAATATATGGTATATCTTGATATACATATAATATTGAGATATCTTTTGTCGCACGCAGCAACAACTTTCTTTGATAGCTTGTGTTACATTCAAAACCAAGTTTTACCAAACAATAATATATTATTAAAATTATTGTTATTAAATATAATAAGATATAACATAGCCATTAAATTAGAAGTTGTGAATAATATTAAATAAATTATTAAAATATATATTTTTTAATTCATTGGTTACTAATTAATTATAAATGAATATATAAACTAATGAATATAAATAGAATGATTTTCTAAAAGTACTATTTTTATGTTTCTAAAGGATTTTTGTATTAATAAATTAAATTAATTTCTATTAGTGAATTGTATTAATGTAATATATATATATTATATATTCAATAAAATATTTTTTATATTCATCTAATAGATTTTGAAGGCATAAGATAAGAATAAATCTAGTCTTATGCTTATAATCATATTTTTCTAAAAAATAAATATTACCACCTTTTAATGGAAAACATATTTTAAATCTAATGCTTGACACAATTATATATTTTAATTGAAAAAAATAAACTTCTTATTTTAAATTGAAACATAAAAATTTTACATTGGTCAAATTTCATTATTTTTCTAATAAGTTTCATGTTTTTAGGAATACTGATAAAATATTTCATTTTTATTTAAAACATCCTTTTTATCAAAATAATTTATAGTATTAAATTATATTTTTAATTAGTTTTAAATTATAATTAGATAAATGTTTTATAATTAAATCTAATTTATTCCATTTGAATCAATTTTACATTTAATTTGGATATAAAAACATTTCAATCTTTTGAACATTTTCACTTTAAAAACTTGTTCTATCATTCCATCAAGGGGATTAATTTTAAATTAATTTTACCAATTATTTATTATTAATTTTTAAAAATTGATTCTATATTTATAATAATAAGGTATAAATTTATTAATTAGGTCTATTTTATTTTTGAACAAAATATGAATAGTAACTTTAGTATTTTATTTAATTACCACGTTTAAAAGTAAATTGGGAAATTTAGGGTTAAAATAATATTATAATTATTTTAAAATAAACATAACACATGTCATAATTTTATTTAATAATTTATTTTCAACCAAAATAATTCTTTTCTATATTTTATGGCCTCCTGGATCCACTTATATGACTTTAGTCCATTTATAGTATTTAACCAAAAAAATAAATTTTATCATACTTTTGTTTGTAACAGGTTAAATATTATTCATATGGGGTTATATAGGGGATCAGTTAGACTATAAATATTTATTGGAAATATAATATTTTTATATTCGTCATGATAATTTATTTTCAGTTTTTCAGTAATAAATAATTAATTTAGATGCTTTCATAATGATGATGCGGTAATTATTTAATTAATGGACATATCAAGTAAATGTTATTAAAAATATAAAAATAAATATAATTTTATATAATTAATGTAATATATTAATTTTCTATATTACCTTTACATATTATATATTTATTGAAGTTTTTTTTAATGTTATCTCTTTTTTTGAAATTTTTTAAAAAGGAAAGATTTTAATAGTGTCAAAATTGACATTAATGATATTTTAAAAAAATAATATTTTACTCATTGATAAAAAGTTCATAAAATTATAAAAATAAGCCAGAAGATTTTTATATTGTTTAAAGTTTCATACATGAATAATTTATGGTTCTTTTGGAATTTTATAATAAATAATTAACCATTAAAGAGTAAAAAAACAACTTGTCATGGTAAGAGTTAAAGGGTTTAATTTAGCGTTAAATCCAAAAGATAAGGGTAATAATGTGACCTAAACTTGTATAAAAATTATTTATTGAGAGGATATATACCCATACTCATATTATATTCTAAATAAATCACGTTTTTACTATTTCTAATTGAAAATTAATTTATAATAATTTTATATTTTGAGAGTTTCCAAAAGTTCCCCTCACTAAAAGTATAAAAGGGAACCTCATCCCTCACTTAAGCACACCACATTGAGCCTTATAGATTGATAAAAACCAACCATTTATCCTAAAAACATCCCTAAACTCATACTATAAGACTCCCATTTGGAATAATTCCAACCAAGGAAGTATTTTGGTATAAATAAAAATGATATACCCAAAAATTAGGTAACATTATTCAATGATCAAATTCATTTTATTTCCTTCTCAAACCATTCAATTATTCTTATACAATTACTATATAATAAAAAAATTATCCTAAATATAATAAAAAATTTATCTTAAGGTTTTTATCTACACCTACACACGTCCATAAAATAGTTAATGAACCTATCAATCATGTATGGTGAACTACCGCCTTGCAAAACGATGTCGTTCATTTTTCCTTTTCCAACTATCATGGTTGGGAATTATGATAGAAATGGTATTTTTATAAGATAAATATATGATATTTATGTTTTATTTATAATTATATAATTTCTATATATCACATACCTTCATGTTTTCCATTTTGTGTAAATACAATAACATCATTTCTGGAAGTCTGGACTACCACCTCCTCAAAGTGATGTAATTCGTTCACACTATACATGGAACGTATAAAGGATGGATTTAACAAATATATGTGAAATATATGACATATATATAATAATTGAATTATAATATACATATATATAATAATTGAATTATAATATACATATATATCATTTAATTTTCATTCTTTTAATACAACAAAGAAAATAATGTATCATTCATCCATGTGTACGGCATACCATTTTCATAAACGGTGCATTACATTTTCTATCTCCAAATTTTATGGATTTTTCTAAATAAATATATGCTAAATATGTATGATATTTAAATAATTATTTAAATTCTATATATTATTAAATAATTTTCTAATTAATATTAACAACTGGTAATAAATCAAAACATACTCGAAAAAATAGGCAATTAACACCCGAAATAGTGAAAATAATGAAATATTACTAAAAATGAGAAATAAGATATTATAAGAATATAATATATGATATTATAAATATAATTATTTTTATTTTATAAGTTAATAAAATTATTAATACCATTATAAATGTGTTTAAATTATGTTCACCAAAATTGAAACGCAACGTAATGTATTTTTGTCTCACTTTTATTTTTGTGGGACACATGCCATATAAACAACATGTTTCTTTTGTGTGGTGTATAAACTACCCATGAATTTATTTTAAGATTATTATTATAAAAATTAAGATATTATCATATTATCAAATTCATATAATTTATTTCATAGTGAATATGATTCTACTAATTATAAAGTGGTAATAGGTTATTTCAAAATATCATTGTTATTCAGGATTTTTTTTATTTTAGTATCCATTGGAAAATATTTGTCTTCCATTTTATTGTTTTATAAAAAAAATCAAATTTTTGTTTTACTATTCTCCAATGATTTTTTAAATTCATTTTTACCTCTTTTTTAATTTTTACAAAATTCTTTAAAATGGGTCTTCTAATCCTTTTCCAAAATAAGCTACTTTATGACTTTTCATTAAAAAGTAAGAGGAATATTGTTTTTAACATATATGGAATGAAAATAATTTCTTGAAGTCATGTATACCAAAAAAAATTAATCTTCCCTTAAAATTTTATTAGGTTATTTTCAAATTAAATATTTTCTTTTATAAATTCACAAAATTTTAAATAAATTATAACAAAGTAGTAATGGATTTTCATTTGAATTTTTACATCTATGAGATAAATGTCATATTCAAAAATAAATTATATTGTGCATTGTATATACTACCCCTTTTGATATATTATATCATTAATATCATTATCTTCATAGTATTCAAATCATTCAAAGTGTTAGGGGACACTTTTATTTAAAAAAACTCATTTTAAATGATTCATTTGATGTATAATGGATGCTTTGGACTGTAAGACTATGGTTGGGGACCCTTTAATGTAATAACTATGGGTTGGGGACTGGTTAATGAAAGCCCTAGGATTCATCGGTAGTCTCATGATATTAAATCAGTTGGTAAACCCCTTTGAGTTTGTAAACAAGAACATTCTAAATTGTCTTGTGAAATTTCTTAATAGTAGTATATTAAATTATCTTATGAAAGATTGTGATGGTAAAGGTGTTGAGTACCTTGGAAACATGGAGTCCAATAATTAATAATTTCCATCATTTAGATTCTATTATTATTATTCATGATATGTTTTATTTGACATTATCATTTAATTCAGTTCATTGTCAGTTCATTGATTAAATGGAATGGTTTTAAGTTAATTTATTTTATATATTGATTATTCCTTATCCAGTTATTTTAATGACATGTGTTATAATTGGTTTACCTTTCCGTATAGACTATTCTCATTGATTCATTATTTATTTCCCTATAATTAAATCTTACTGAGCATTTTATATCACCCAAATTATGTTTCATTTCCCCAAGAATCCCTGAAGTGTACTAAGAAATATATGCAAGGATATTCTAAGTGAGAATAAATCTTTTGTTGAAAGAAAAAAATATTTTGTAATTAGTGTATTCATTTTAATAAAAAAACTCATGTATGTTTAGGGATTAACAAGATAAATAAACTATTAAATCCTTCAATATTTGATTCATTGTGATTTTTCCAATGTAATGGTAGTAGACACCGACTCTAGGTTTATGGGTCCAGCCATTATAGTTGGTATCAAAGGAAGTTTAATAGAAACCTTGGGAACTAGATTTAAGAAAACATAGATTAGATAACATGACCCTGAGGTATACATTGAGGATATTTATAAGATAACGTCCTAACATTTGAATTAGATGGATATAATGTATTTTTATTATAAATAAATATATGTCTGTGTACTACAAGTGGATGTAGTTCTTTCATATATACACCTAGTGGTAACAACTCTGAAAAGGTGCATCGAGCCTGACTCGAGCATAACCTGGTACATGATAGCAGGACTTACTTTGCCCCTAGTTTGAAATTCTTAGGGGATATTCTTAGGTTCATTCACATTTTCTTTACAGACCATTATGAAGGATATGAATTGAAAATGACAATGAATAACATAGGTTAAACCTTGTACCAAGGAAGGACCTATGTTGAAATAAAAGGGATGCAGTATTTATGTATTGCGGTTGTATTGAAAACCTTAGTTAAAAGGTTATTTAGAGATTAACCTTATTTCAAGGATGTTTATCATATATATTTTTGAAATCATATTAATATGGTTTTAGAAAAAATGAAAACATGTATACTAGTTGGCAACCCATAATGTCTATCAAGGTAGTGGGACTTGAACCCATGACTGAAGGATTATAAGAGTTTAATTCCAACCACTGACCTACACAATATTGTGGTTAAAATGTCATTTTTTAAATTAAACAATTTGATGGATAAATATTAATGATGAACCTATAGGGTTAATTTATATGTTTATAAATTAATGTATTAACCATATTGAATTTGGATAATACTTATAGACAAATGGAATGAAATATGTCACTCTTTTAGGATCCTTACAATCTATTAAGAGTTTAGTTTAGTTCTTCAGGCATCAAATTTAATATTTGGATATCAATTTCTTGAAGTAATGGATTAATTTTAAATTGATTAAAGAAAAAAAAATTATTAAAATTGTTTTATAAAAAATAAATGTGTTAAGAAAATATATTTCTTTATATTCTTAGGTAGTAAAATGATTAATCAATATTATTAAAATGATCAAAAAATTCTATTACATTAATTTGTGTTCAACTGATGGTTTTCTAAATAATCACTGATTTATGACTTTGAGTCCCTCAATAATCCATTGATCAACCTTTTTTATTTATGAACTCAATCACTCCTATAAATATTTACAATTTTCCTCCAAATCCATATTTTTACTTTCCATTAATGTTATTATTTGTAGAAACCTAGTTATTTGCTATTCCATGTGACCTTTTTACTTCTCGTAATCTCTTATTAGAATGATATTTTATAAACTATTTTATGATGTTGGTCTTTTAAAAGTATTATTTTTAAATATCAAACCATATATTACTGAGATAAAGTTTAAATTGCGAGGTTGCAATTTAATTAAGGTGGGGAGAATGTACTGCCCTAAAATTCGAAAGTAATAACATTGTATTTGACAGTGTGTTTGACACACAACACCATGAATATAAGAGAATATAATACCCTAAAAATTTATAATATATTTACTATTTTAAATAAATTCAATATATCATATATCATTCAATGGATATGATACTGAGTTAGATTTCATCTCACGCAACAACAACTTTCTTCCATAGCTTATGTCACATGCAAGATTAAATTTTACCAAACAATAAAATATTATTAAAAATATTGTTATTTAATATAATAAGATATAACCTAATTGTTAAATTGGAGGTTATTAATATAATTAATAATATTTTCAAAATATATAGTTCAATTCATTGGTTACCAATTAATTAGAAATGAATATATAAACCAATGAATATAAAGGGAATGATTTCATAAAAGAACTATTTTTATGTTTCCAAAGGAGTTTTGTCTTAATAAATTAAATTAACTACTATTAAGGTATTTTATTAATGTAGTATATATATTATATATTAAATAAAATATTTTTTATATTCATACAATAGATTTGGTAGGCATAAGATGAGAATAAATCCATTTTTATACTTAAAATTTTTATTTTTCTAAAAAGTTAATTTTATAGCCTTTTAATGGAAAATTTATATAAATATAATTTTTGAAAATATTTTATATTTTAATTGAAAAAATAATATTTTTATGTTGGAAGATAAAAGTTTACTTTGGTTTAATTTTTGGTATTTTTATGATAAGTTTCATATTTTTATGAATACTAATAAAATATTTCATTTTAATTGAAAACATCTTTTTCATCTAAATAATTTATTGTGTTAAATCATATTTTTAATTATTTTTAATGTATAATTAAATCAATTTAATATATGTTAATCTATTTTTGTTCATTGGGATAAATTTCACATTTTATTTGGATATGAAAACATTTCAATCTTTTGAATGTTTTCACTATAAAAACGGGTTCCCTCATTCCATCAACGATATTAATTTTAAATTAATTTTATCCAATTATATTTCTTGAATTTTGAAAAATGGATTCAATATTTAGAATCATAATTTAAATATTTAATAAATTAGGTCCATTTTATCTTTGAACAAAATAAGAATAATAACTTTAGTATTTTATTTAATTACCATGGTTAAGAGTAAATTGGATAATTAATGGAAAAAATAATATTATAAGTACAATAAAATTACCCTAAAACATGTCCTAATTTTAATGTGTGAGTTAATATAGACCGAAATCATCCTTATTATTATTTCATATCCTCTTGGAGCCAATTGAATGAATTTAATCCATTTATAGTATTTTATTCAAAGAAAAGTCAATTTTATCATACTTTTGTTTTTAGCAAGTTAAATATTTTTATATGGTGTAATATAGGAGATATGTTTGACTATAAATAATATTTGGAAATATAAAATTTTTATATACATCATGATAATTTATTTTAAATTTTTAGGGAAGGAATAATTTAATTAAAGAATTTCATAATGATGATGCAGTAATTGTTTAATTAATGTTCATAACAATTAAATGCATAAAAATTTTAAAATAAATATAATTTGATATAATTAATTTCATTCATTAATTTTATATATCGTAGGACCCCGGGACACCCTGAGAGGGGAGGGGTGAATCAGGGTGTCAACTTTTTCTTTTTAAAGTTGTGGATCTTGTTCCAACGTTGGTAAGAACTAGTTAAACCTATATGATGGATATGATCAGCAATGAAACATTCACATCAAAAGAGGTGACACAACAATTTTTACTTGGTCCACCACTAAGGGCTACGTCCAAGGAGCATACGCCGACAATTTTTCGGTTGTACCAAATTCCATTATACTTCGCTAGTTGTGGATTACAAAGGTTCAGGCACAGTCACTCTGTCTCAAGCTCAATGCCTTTACAAAAGCTCGGGGATAGCTCACTGCATCCCTCAGGTCACTCCCATTGACTCCCCCTGGCTCACTTCCCTTGGTGAAGTCACACTCAGTTTGTAGATGTGAAGGTATCTTCAATAGATTTTCATTGAAGTCTTTGTCTCCTATTTAGCATGAGATAATGGTTGCATCACAGTACTGAGTTGATGCTCTTTTGTATTCAATATTATTCTTTAGTGCGATAACTGAATGCACTAAATCTTCTTCTTCTCTTCCTTTGATTCCCAATACTAGCATCTGAGTGTATTGATATATTCCCCACTTTCTGTGCAGATCTGAGTTTAGTTGCACGAACTGTTATTCTCCTCTTCGTAAAGCACAACGAGGGTGTTAAACACCAGTCATGTGTGTGCGGTACCACTTATCTTCATAAAACCAAATTGTTCACTGCCCTTTGGTCTTCATAAATGAATATATTATCAGTTTCACTGAAGGTATCGAGCAATCTTCCAGATTTCATGAGGCCCTAAAAGGACGGGAATGCTCCAACAGCACCTGGCGCTCTTCCCCAAGCCTGGCGCGCAAGTCCCAATATGGCGTGTAGGTCTTCGGTTCACAAGTCCAAACTGGCGCCCATGTATCACCAAACCACCTGTGCTACACCACCTCCTTCAACTTCAAACATTCGCGACTCAATTCCTTTCTCTCCCAAACTGCCTTGGGCGCGCAGCCAACAACCAGGGCGCAGCCTCCACTTGTGTGACCCAACTACCACTTGCGCGGCCCAACCACCTACATAATGAGAGCTCGAAAAATCTCTAAGTATTGAACTTCGTACCGAATGAGGAGGGGTGTGCCTCTATTTATAAGCATTCGGATACCCAGCATGACGGCACGCAAGTCTTCCCTCAGCGCTCAGGTTTCAGCACGCAGCTCATCCGCCCTAGCCCCTGTCGCACTGCTCACTTTCATGACCCAACCAATACCTATGGTAACCTCTTTCCTTTTCCATATTTTGAATATCTGATCTTGAATAACATTTGGCGTGCAGCTTTCCAATATTCCTAGGTACCGGTGCACAATTCCTTTCTCGGCGCACAGGTCACTTGTGCGACCAACCCAAAACTTGCACTACCCTTATCCCTATGCCATTTTTCCATGTTCTGATCAAGAAAAACACTAGGCGCACAAGTTCCCTTTCCATCAAGTACATGGCGTGCAAGTCTCTTTTCCAAAACCACTTTTCTCCATTTGTCAATTTTCAGGCCCAAAAATTTGGCAAACACTGGAAAACAGCGCCACCTTGTATCTGATCTTTTTGTACCACCTCCAGATCATCTATCCCTCTGTTGACGTTCTTGAATCAAACATGGATCGTTAACCACATCCCTTGAACTCGACATTATACCATGAAATCCCCTTTTTCAACAAAGTTGTATGTCATTGTTTGCATTGTCAACAATCACAACACTTCAAGAATGCTTCCTTTCTGTGATTTGGTTTCTTCAACAACTCTTCTTCTTTCATCACAAACTCCACTATCGTGATTTATATCCTTTGATAGAATAGCTTTAGCATAATCATATTTTGAGACAATGTGAAGTGAATGGCCATCTCATAATTATGATCCCTTCCACATTGTTTTCTTCTTCAACCATCATTCTCTACTTCATGAAAAACATATGATTCAATTCTTAAAGTAGGATCTGGCATGGTTATTATGAAATCATGAAGAATTGCATGGTCTCCATCAGCCATCATGTCTTCTTCAAGAATCCTCATATGTATTATACCTCACCATTCTTCACTGTTGTAAACAATGTGTCACCTTTGACACGTGTTCTTTGAACTTATGATCAGTACAACAATCATCTGAATTTCCTCCTCCATTTCATTGGAGTACTTCTTGATCTCCTTCATTTTGATCTTCATTGACAACTATTGACAACAAATACAACCTTATACACAATGTGGTTCCAACAATATCCCCCTTTGTATTTTGTTGTCAATACCTTACATATCTTCTTAAATGAATTCGTCAATGTCAAAATGAGAATCTTCCCTTAAATCAACTTTTCTTTTCAAACTTTCATTTCACTTTCTCTCCCCCTTATCGACAAGAAATACAAAGCTCATGGTAGGGAGGGTGTCAATCTATACTTAAGAGATGTATCATTAACCATTTCACTCTAAGTCTACTTGAGCAAAGCTCGATGTAGAAAACAAGAGGATTTGATTTAGACAAAAAGGTTGTCCATTATTCACAGATCATAATACCATATGAGATGAGAACAAATGTACTTTGTCTTCAAGGGTTTTCCACTTTCATTTCAGGTTAAAGAGATCAAATGTGATAGGGAATAATCAACCTGAAACTCTTGTTATCACGTCAGCAAACAGATCAAAAACATTCAAGTGCAATCGGCAGGAAAAGTGTCCTTAGGGCACTTCCATTACTCTTATGCCACTGATCAATTTAGTTACTCCCCCTCTTTAGAATGATCTTTGTTCTGAGTAACCAAGGTTGAGAGGTTTAGAAATGACATACCTTGTCTAATGACATGTTCTTCAAGAAATTAATATATTAATTTCATTAAATACCAGCTGGAGTTGATACCGATTGAAACAATGATTTTGGAAGCTTCTTTATTTTTTTCCCCGTCAAGGTAAACACTCCTCATAATTTTCATCAAGAGTGATATTTCATCATCTTAATCTTTTAATATCAATTGAAGAAACTTCCAATGATGGAAACCTATTTAGCTCAGCTATCAAGAGTTGACAGCATTCCCTACTTCTCAGGTTCTCCCTCTGAGAGTATGTTTCACCTTCAATTCCCTGCATTTTTAGAAAAAATACAATACACAAATGATAAAGGGAATAAGGTGGTTCCTCCTTGCTTCATCAATATGAGTTGCATGGTAGAGGTTCTTTTCTCAATGAAGTTCCTCTATTCTCTCTAGTCTTCATGCCTGCGCATTTGAACATATGTTCGGATATGTGTTGAAGTGGCATGGCTCTCTTCACATTCTCTTATTCTTTGTATGGAGAATTGTTCTGCTTAATAACCCTCTTCAATGATACATTATTACTCCTTTTCAGGACTGTTTCTTGCTCTGGTATTATAGTTATACATCCTTTTTCAATGTGACCATATTTTATGCATCTCTCACATAGAACTTCTTTGACACGTGTGTTTCTCTTGGTTTGCAATCTCTCCTGCACTATGTCTTCATCATGTGAAAGTTTTTCATTTCCTTCCTCACCAGCCTTAGCCTTTTCATCTTTAAGTTTCCTCATTCTTTTCAAATATTCTGGAAAGATGACCAATATGTCATTTGGAACTATTGCAGCTAGTTTGGATCTTCCACATGGGTTTATCTGAGTTTCATCCCACTTAGTTTTTCTTTTGGATGAATGACCCTTCAATTTCATGGATCTAAAATCCTGGGTCTTCTCAGCTTCCCTACTTGAGATCTTATTAGGGAAATGTGTTTTCACACTATTCTTATGATTTCTTCCCAAGGTACTTTCTTCATACTTAGACGGCATCGGAGGTATTATTTTTTTATCAACAGTGAGAGAATATTGAGATAGAAATGTGCTTAACTTTTGACCAATGCAGTTTTATACATCACAGATGTTATCATGCATTCCAAATCTGTTTTCTGTAAACAGATGCTTCTGGACCTGTAGTTGTTGCTTATTTTTCTCTGGCTTCCCTTTGATATAGGCTTTCTTTGTGCTTTTTCATTAAAGGTATTTTACCAACAATCCAGAGCACAATGCCCAAATCTGTTGCAGCACCAATATTGACCCACAAATCTTTTCTTCTTTGTATATTTTGTATATGGTTTTTGGGACTTCTTCTTAATTTTATGTTCTCTATTTGAGGAACCAACTTCCTCCTTTTTCTTCCCATCCACCCTATCCATGGTGGTAGGTTTCTTCTCCTCATCTTTACTCATCCATACTTGTTTATAATTTTTCTTCCAACCTCCACTGATTGTAGGAACATATTTAGAAACATGAGTACAAGATGGTTTGGATGGTACCTTCACTTTCTCAGTTGCTTGTGATAGATCAATGAGTGAAGTCATGATCTTCTTATCACATGTTGGAGGTCTTTTGGCTTTAGTATTCTCCAGTGTTCATTGAATGAAAACAGATATTGTTTCTTGAGATGGATAATCAAAAGTTGTCATAATCTTCTTGTCACATGTTAGAGGTATTCCATATTTAGTATCCTCTAATGCACATTGAGTACTATCATCTCATGTTTCATTCTTTTGTGAAGTCTCAATATGTGTCTTCTCAAGATCTGTCAATTGGGCTTCCAATTTTTGACTTTCAATATTGAGGATGATCTTATGTTCTTCAATCATGATCATATTCTCTTCACAAGTCTTCTTAGATCTTTTAACCTCATCTTGATGCGTCTTAACTTTTTTTTGTAACAAAGAGTCAAGTTCCTTTAATATCTTGGAAGTTTCTTCCATACAAAAACTCTTGACTTCATTGCTCTTCTTCAGCTCATCTTCAAGTGAATGGATCTTTTCTTTTAGAGTCTTATTGACTCCCGCTTTTTCTTCAAATACATTAATCTGTTTGGTGTGCTTTAAGAATTCAAGAATTTTTCCTTCCAATCCCTTTTCCAAATTATCAGCTTCTCTTTCCAATCGATTGATCTCAGCCTGCATGCATTGAAATATTCTAAAAACAGGAGCAACTCTTTCTTCAGTAATATCATGCATATAGCTTATTAATTTGTCCTGATCACTTGTGATAGAAGTGTCTTCCATTCCTAGGGTAGAATCACGAGCCACTTGCTCGATACTTTCCAAGCCTAATATTTATTCATTATTATAAGGGCATGGAGAACCAGATACTACATCCTCTTTGGATATTAGGGACTTCTTCAACTTCTTCTTCTCTTTCTTTTTCCTATTTTTCATGGTCTTGCTGGATATATGCTTCTGCTCAGAAATGACTGAGTCATTATCCAGACTGCTCTTCATTGTTGAATTTAGGAAAGAAACTCAAATCCTCTTCTGAATAGAATTATTGTATAGTATCCAACATACGTGAGCCTTTCCCTCTAATACCACTTGTAGGACCCCGGGACACCTTGAGAGGGGTGGGGTGAATCAGGGTGTCAACTTTTTCTTTCTAAAAATGTGGATCTTGTTCCCATGTTGGTAGGACCTAGTTAAACATGTATGATGGATATGATCATCAATGAAACATTCACATGCAAAGAGATGACATAGAAATTTTTACTTGGTTCACCACTAAGGTCTACGTCCAAGGAGAATACGCCCAAAAGTTACCGGTCGTACCAAATTCCACTATACTTCCCTAGCTGTGGATTACAAAGGTTTGGGAAAAGACACTCTATCCCAGGCTCACTGCCTTTACAAATGTTCAGGGATAGCTCACTGCATCCCTCGGGTCACTCCAGTTGACTCCCCCTGGCTCACTGCCCTTGGTAAAGTCACACTCGGTTTACAGACGTGAAGGTCTCTTCAATAGATTTTCATTGAAGTCTTTGTCTCCTATTTAGCATGAGATAATTCTTGCATCAGAGTACTGATTTGATGCTCTTTTGTATTCAATCTTCTTCCTTAGTGCGATAACTGAATGCACTAAATCTTCTTCTTCTCTTCCTTTGATTCCCAATACTAACACCTGAGTGTATTGATATATTCCCCTCTTTCTGTGAAGATCTGAGTTTAGTTGCACGAACCGTTCTTCTCTTCATCGCAAAGCACAACGAGGGTGTTAAACACAAGTCATGTGTGTGCGGTACCACTTCTCTTCATGAAACCAAATTGTTCACTGCTCTTCCTTCTTCACAAATGAATACATTATCAGTTTCACTAAAGGTATCGAGCAATATTACAACTTTTGTGGGGCCCCAAAAGGACGATTGTGCTCCAAAAGCACCTGGCGCTCTTACCCAAGCCCAGTGCGCAAGTCCCAATAAAGTGCGCAGGTCTTCGGTGTGCAAGTCCAAACTGGCATGCAGGTATCACCAAACCACCTACTCTACACCACCTCCTTCAAATTCAAACCTTCGCGACTCACTTCCTTTCTCTCCCAAACTACCTTGGGCGCACATCCAACAACCGGGGCGCAGCCTCCACTTGTGTTACCCAACTACCACTTGCGTGGCCCAACCACCTGCACGACGAGAGCTCGAAAAATCTCTAAGTATTGAACTTCTTACCGAATGAGGAGGGGTGTTCCTCTATTTATAACCATTCGGATACCCTGTGCGGTGACACGCAAGTCTTCCCTCGGCGCGCAGGTTCCAGTGCGCAACTCATCCGCCCTAGCCTTTGTCGCACTACTCACTTGCGCGACCCAAACAATACCTATGTGAACCTCTTTCCTTTTCCATATTTTGAATATCTAATCTTGAAAAACATCTGGCGCGCAGCTTTCCAATCTTCCTAGGTACCAGCGCGCAAGTCCTTTCTCAGCGCGCAGGTCACTTGCGCGACCAACCCAAAACTTGCATGGCCCTTATCCTTATGCCATTTTTCCATGTTCTGATCAACAAAAACACTAGGCGTGCAAGTTCCCTTTCCATCAAGTACATGTCGCGCAAGTCTCTTTTCCAAAACCACTTTTCTCCATTTGTCAATTTTCAGGCCCAAAAATTTGACAAACACTGGAAAACAGCGCCACCTTGTATCTGATATTTTTGTATCGCCTCTAGATCATCCATACCTCTGTTGACATTCTTGAATCAAACATGGATCGTTAACCACAGCCCTTGAACTATACATTCTACCATGAAATCCCCTTTGTCAACAAAGTTTTATATCATTGTTTTCATTGTCAACAATCACAACACTTCAAGAATGCTTCCTTTCTGTGACTTGGATTCTTCAACAACTCTTATGCTTTCATCACAAACTCCACTATCGTTATATATATTCTTTGATAGAACAGCTTTTGCATCATCATATTTTGAGACAATGTGAAGTTCATGATCATCTCATAATTCTGATCCCTTCCACACTATTTTCTTCTTCAACCATCATTCTCTACTTCATTCAAAACATATGATTGATTTCTTCAAGTAGGCTCTGGCATGGTTCTTATGCAATCATGAAGAATTGCATGGTCTTTATCAGCCATCATGTCTTCTTCAAGCATCCTCATAAGGATTATACCTCACTATTATTCACTGTTGTAAACAATGTGTCACCTTTGACAGGTGTTCTTTGAACTTATGATCAGTACAACAATCATCTGAATTTCCTCCTCCATTTCATTGGAGTACTTCTTGATCTCCTTTATTTTGATCTTCATTGACAACTATTGACAAAAAATACAACCTTATACACAAAGTGGTTCCAAAATATATTACATAGAAATATTAGGTATATATTAATGTTTTTTTAAGTTATCATTGGTTTTGATATTTGTTAAAAAGTCAAGAAATTAATATTGTCAAAATTGATATTAATGATATTTTATATTAAATAGTTTTTTATTAAATGATATAAAATTCATAAATTTCTAAAAATAGTCCAAATATTTTGGATAACGTTTAAAGTGTCATCCATAACTCATTTATGGTTCATTTGGTATTTTATAGTAACTATATTAACCCATAAAAAGTAAAAAAGTAAAGTTGTCACAGTAAGAGTTAGAAGGTTTAATTAAGTGTTAAAGCCCAAAATAAGGATATTAATGTGATCTAAACTTTTATAAAAATTATTTTTTGAGATGATATATTCCCATAATCATATTATATTCTAAATTAATCACTTTGGGGCCATTTATAATTGAAATTTAATTTATATTAATTTTATATTTTGAGACTTTCCCAAAGTGCCCCTCACCTCAATTATAAAAGGGTGCCTCCTCCCTCACTTCATTACACCAATTTGAGCCTTATATCTCGACCAAAACCTACCCATTACTCGTCAAAACTTCCCAAACCACATACTATAAGTATACCTTTTATAATAATTCTAAACAAGGAAGTATTTTGGTATAAACAAAAAAGGAGTTACCTGAAAATAAGGTAATATTCCTCAATGATCACTTTCATTTTATTTCTTTATCAACCTGTTAAATTATCCTTATGAATTTCTTATATAATAAATATAGTGTCCTAAATATACTGAAATTTTATAAGGGTTTTAAGTACTCTTACACACACTTCCATAAAATGGGTAATGAATGTATCATTCATGTACGGTGAACTATTGCCTCATGAAATGATGTTGTTTGTTATTCCATTTCCACATCTCATGGTTATTCACTATGATGGAAACACTATTTTTATATAATATATATCTTATATCTATGTTTTATTTATACTTATGGATTTTTTATATCACACATACCTTCATTATTTACTTTTTTTGTAAATACGATAACTTCATTTGTGGAAGTGTGGACTACTGCCTCCCCAAAGGGATGTAATTTGATCACACTATACATGGAACATATAAAGGAAGAATTTAATAAAAATATTTGACATATATGACATATATAAAATAATTTAATTATAATATAAATATATATAATTTAATTTTCATTCTTTTAATATGACAAAGAAATGAAAGTAGTGTTCATGTGTACGCACATCCTACTGTATCCATGAACGTTGTATTACATTTCCTATCTCCAAATTTTATGGATTGTTATAAATACATATATAATGAATATTTATGGTATTTAAATCATGGATTAAATTATTTATATTATGAAATAATTCTCTAAATAATAGGAAAAATAGGTAACAAATAATAACATACTCAAAAAACTAGTCAATTAACACCCAAAATAGTTAAAATAATGAAATATTAATAACAAACAGGTAATAAGATATTATAATAACTTAATATATGATATTATAAATATTATTATTGTTCTAATATAATTTAAAAACATTATTAATACCATTATACATGAACTTAAAGGTTTTTCACCCAAAAGGAAATGCAAGGTAATGAATTTTTATCTCACTTTTATTTCTCGGGGACACATGCCATATACACTACTTGTTTCTTTTTTTGGTGTATATACTTCCCATGAATGTATTTTATGAGTATTATTCTAAAAATTATTATAATATAATATCCATATAATTTTATTTCATGGGTAATATGATTTTACTAATTATAAAGTGGTAAGGGGTTATTTCACAATCTCATCGTTATTCGGGATTGTTTTTATTTAAGACTCCACTATGGAAAATTTATCTTCCATTTTAGTGTTTCTAAAAATATTTTCAAAAATTTTATTTCTATTATACAATTATTGTTTAAATTAAATTTTACCCCTTTTTAATTTTTTAACAATTCATTAAAATGAATCTCTCTTCCATTTTCCAAAACAAGGTACTTTTTGACTTTTCTTATAAAAGTAAAAGAAATAATTTTTTTAACTTATACGACATGAACATAATTTCCCATAATCATGTCACCCAAATGTTTTCAAGATTAATTTACATGTTTTTATGGTTATAATCAAAGAAAATATTTTATTTTTAAATTCACATCCTTTTAAATAAATGACTACAAAGTGGTAAGGTATTTTCATCTCCATTTTTATATCTATGAGATAAATGCCATATTCACCACTCACTTATCTTTTGTACTATATCCGATACTAATTTTGATATAATGTATCATGGATATAGTTGTATTCATGGTATTAAAATGCTTCAAGGTGGTTTGTGACACTTTTATTTTTAAAAAAAATCATTTTAAATTGTTTTTTCGATGTATAAAGAATGATTTGGACATGAAAGGCATGGGTTGGGGACCATCTAATGCAATCCCTATGGGTTGGGGGCCAGTTATACAAGACCCGTGATGTATATATAGTCTCATTAGATGAAATATTTTAGGAATAACCCCTTCTATTTTGTAAACAATCACATTATAAATTTTCCTTTGAAAGGTCTTGATAGTATTATGTGAAACTTTCTTATAAAAGATATCGATGGTAAAGGTACCGTGTACCTAGGAAACATGGAATATAATAATTAAGTATTTTTTTATTTTTATTCAATTATTATTATCCATGAAATTTTTTCTTTGACATTATCTATGGATTAATTTCATTTTTAGTTCATTGATTAAATATAATGGTTTTTAGTTAATTTACTTTCTTTATTTATTATGACTTATAAATTTATTTTAATGGAATATTTTATCATTTATTTACCTTTTTGTATTGAAAATTATCATTGATTCATTATTTCTTTTGCTATACTTGAACCTGACTGAAATTTTATCTCACTCTTATTATGGTTCATTTCCCTAGGAATCTAAGAAGTATAATAAGAAAGATACTCAAGGATATTCTAAGTGGGAATAAATTTTTTATCAAAAGAAAAAAAAATATTTTGTAGTTAGTGTATTAATTTTAATAAAAAAACCCAGGTATGTTTCTAGTTTACCAAGACTAATAGACTCTTCAGTCATTTGATTCCTTATAATCATATAAATGTAATGGTAGTAGATACTAGATCCCATCTTATGGGGTCAGGGTGCTATAGTGATCCTTTAAAAGTTTATTTTAGTGCATATAGTAAGAGAAATTCATCTGAAATACTCAATATTTGGTGCAAAAGATGATATTATGTTGGAAATTGATTAAAAGATGAAATTTAACTTATAAAGTAAGTATATTTCTATTTTTTCTTAGTATAGATGGTATGTAATTCCTAAACCATAGGAAAAGTATCTTGAAAATGAAAATTTTATCCTATTACATAAATTTTTAATGAAATAATGGTCCTTTTAACTCATCTTTGGTTTATGGTTTTTTGCATATTGACTTTCTCATGATCATTTTCTTTCTTGTGATCAATGATCCTTGTCATTATCCATCATTATTTTGGAATTATTTTTTTCTTAAATGTCCAAACATTCACATCCCACAAATATTATCTTATTTGGAAACTCAGTATGTGTTATTCTAGATGACCTTTATACTTCCTTTTTGCTCTTACCTAGATGATTTTTTATTAACCCTTTTTATGATGTGGATTTCCAATAAAGGTATTTTAAAATTTATAACCTTTAATTACCAAGAAAAATTTAAAATTGTGAGGACCCAATTTATTAAAAGGGATAATTTAACACCCTCATATTTTTAAAAGTAAGATATACTCAATATTGTATAAGACACAAAACATCGAGCTTAAACTAACAATGAAATAATATTATTTTAAATGTGACCATTATAACCTAATGATTAAATAGGTGGGTATAAATAGTATTAAATAATTTATGAAATATATATATATATCCTAATAAAAATATTTTAATTTATAAATTATTAATAACTAATCATTCAATTCTTAGTAGATTAATTTTATTCATCAAAATCATGTTTTCTTCAAAAATGATTTTTATTTATTTTTATGATGAAATATTATAATTAACTTATAGAAATCTTATAAAATTTACTTGAATAATTTAACAGAATTTTTTAAATCATCATATAAAAATTAACTTAGGGTGAAATTTTTTGTATTTTTCAAAAAATATTGATTTTTCAGTGAATAGTGAATAATACTTATTTTGGTAAAAATGTCATTTATTTTAAATAAGATAAGTAATTTAAAAGTACCACTATGTTTTTAATATGATTTAAAATAAAATAAATATTATTAATATATATTTAATTCAATTAATTTCATTTTAATGACCTTTATATACTATTTTATTTTAAGATTATTTTTTGGTTTAAAAACAAGTTTTTTGAAAATTGTCTTAAAGTGTATAATGTTTCTCCATTTTAATTAATTAAAATAATCCATAATGAGAAATTATATAAATTAAATTTATAAATTATATGTCTATAAAAATTAATTTAAATTTATATAATAATTATTACTAGTCATAGAGTTAATATAAATCATCTTTTGGGGGAAAAATACACTTCTTTAAAAATTGATTTTTCATCATGTTAGTGGGTTTTATTTTTAATTAATTTGTACAAATTAAATGAATTTAATTTGGTAAAATGGATTCAAAAATTTGAATCATAATATATTATATTATCTAATAATAGTAACATAATGTTTTTCATAATTATTAGTAAAAATAGTAAAAATATTTTCTCTTTGTTGGGGTAAAATGGATTTACTGAGAGGTTAAACTAAAAAGGTAAGGGTTAAAAAATCTCAAAACATTTATAAAATATAATTTTTGTCCATAAATGTATTTTATATTGTATAATAATCTATAATGGTCCATTTTGGAGCTTTGTGGCATGTAAAAACCATGGGTATCACTTTTTATTTTCAAAAATTACAAGTGTGTCACTCACCTCACTTATAAATGGCCATCATCTCTTCTCTCATATTAACTCCTTAAAATCCATTTATATTAGTCAATAACTACCAAAATAACTTCCTTACTTACCTCTCCATGAACTATATCCCCTTTTTTATCCAAAATCTTTCCTAAGAGTTCTTTTGGTGCTAACATAAGGAGTTTGTCAGAAGAAGGGGTATTGTGCTTAACCGAGCATTGTTATTTTATATATTCTACCATGTCCTTAAAAACTTATTAAATTATTATTATATAACAAAACCTTATATTCTATATAATTTTATGTTATTATATTAATTTTATAACCTAAATACATCTCCTCTTCCATAAAATGGGAAACGAAATCATTATTTGTGTGTGCGGCGGACTACCACCTCATGAACAGATGTAATTTTGTTTTCATCATCACCTATTAGGACTTGTTTTAATGAAATATTTAAATTTTACATATGATACTTATAACATAAATATAGTTTTTAAATTATGATATCTTATTTACCTTCTTAATTTCATTTCATGACAGATACAATAACGGGTGTTCCCAATATGTCTTATACGATGGGTTAGGCCACATTATAGTTCAAGGTGGGCTTGATATATCTTTTATAAAGGGTTGATCCCTATTATAGACCATGAAAAATGGGTGATCCCGATATAACTTATACAAATGGTGAGCTGCATTATAGCTCACAAATTAATTGGGTAATGATTATGTACACCAAATAATTATATTAAAATTCGTGTGTATGGTTATTTAAATTATAATGGTTTTGAAAGTATTTTATGAACATGATTTTTTAGGTTTCCAAGAAAAAGTTTTTTTATTTTCTTACTATGGTTTTTAAATGTTTTCTTTGATAAAAAATATTTTTATGTTTAAATGTTTTACTTAATACCATAAAATAACATTAAAGATAAAGGCAAAAAATACATGGTTTTTCATGTTTTATACTACACTAATTGATTTAATATTTTTTATGTCCATTATTGAGATTTTTTTGCTCATCTTGCATTTTAATATATTTTCACTGGGTTTAAGGATGGGTAAGAATAATTAAGAAGTATTTTTTAAGTTGTGAATATTTTTCATGAGAAGATATCATGTTTTATTTTAAATTTTTTATATTTTGGGGAAAATGGATATTTATTAGAAGTGTTCACTATATAAAATACATGTTTTTATGAATTATTTATGACCTAGATCTCTAAAACTACAAAACTAAAAGATATTTGGGAATTTAAAAAAAATCTATTTTAACTTCACTTTAATATGTAAATTTTAAGGTAGAGTCCTTACAATTTCAACATCCTTTGATGTTCCTTATGATAAATATGGGATATGTTCTCGTGATATCATCCACCTTATTTCTCTAAAAGGATTGGGATGATAATTGTTTTTGTCATTTTTCTTAAAACCCATTTATTTCACATGTGTTAATTAATCTATGATGAAATGATGAATGATTCTATGATATTATGGAATAATTATGTATGGTTTTAATTATGTGATGGGTGGATATGGAGTTATATATCCCTCCATTTAATTGGGTAAAGCTTAATGTCTCATAGTAAAAAATGAAATAGAATGTAGAGTAAACCCAAACCCTAAGGGTATGTGTCCATTATGTGATGTATGGGCCTAGAATAATGTAGTCCTGCAATGCATTGGTTAAATACTTATATCTCAATAGATTACATGTTAAGGATTGTGGAGTGAACCCAATCCACTCTGAAAATATTACCACTATTTTTATGAGCTAAGGTAGTGTAACCAAACCACTATAGGACTATTTACATTGTGTTTAGGAGATTTTTGAGTGAATCCAATCCACCTTGGGACTCTTTAAACTATGTTTATAATATTGGGGAGTGAACCCAATACACTATGTTTTTTGGGATTATTTTTAAATTAAATTCTAAAATTCTACGAATTGAAATTGAAAAAATGGATTATACATTTGGAATCATAATAATTAATATTATGTAATAAGTTCAACTTATTGTTTTTCCATAATGAATAGTAAAAATAGTAAAAAAATTGTCACCATGATAAAAGGATAAATTAGGTTAACCAATTTTAGAACTAAGTTATAAGGCCACCATTTTTCATCTTAATTATCATTAAATTAATGTATTTTGACCCTTATCACCATAGTCTTGATATTCGATTATTTATAGGACGCATTTCCAGGAAATAGACCTATATGATACTTTTTGTAAATAAAAATACAAAATATCACTCCCTTTCCTTTAAATATCTCTTATATGTTCACATAGGGATAAAAATATGTGATGATATAGTATTATAGTTTATTCTGATTATAATGAAATTATTTTAATAATGTTAGTTTATTTTTTATTTATACTGATTATATAGTAGCCTTAAATGCTTATACAACACTAACATGTCACTTGTGAAAATAGTGGAAAACTCAAGGTAAATAATTTTGAAAATATTAAAAGGGATGTATCATGGTGGGGTTTTGGATGAAAAATAATTTTAAAATTAATAATGATGTATTATTTAAATTAAAAATTATTATATTTAAAATTCAATTTTATCTTCATTTTTTAAAATTCAAATTAACTGAACACTGTTAAAAAAGACATTAATGATATTTTATGTTAAATAATAATTTATTAAATTATTTAAAAAATCCAAAAATAATTCAAGATGAAAATTAGGATAATAAATAGTATAAAATTTAATACATATTAATTTATCTCCCAAATATTATCTTATAAGTAAAATTATAATCCTTTAAGAGTGAAAAAGAAAAGATGTTATTGCAATTAAGTTTAAAACAGGTTTATCAGGGGTTTTACTAATATGATCAGGGTTAAAATGGCCTAAAAATTTTATAAATAATTTTTTCTATAAATATTTCAACCTTATATTATCTTTATTTCTAATACTTATACATTTGGAAGTATTTTAATTAAATATAACCTTATTATAATTTAATATTGAAATAAATTCAAAAAGTTCTCCTCCCCTCACTTATAATAGGGAAACTTCTATTCTCTTTTATTCACACTAAAAACCCATTTCGTTTAGACAAGACCTAACTAAATCCCCTATTTAATTTCATTCCCATGTTCTAAAGTCCCTAGTTTGATTATAAAACCATTCTATGAAGGATTTTGGTGTAAACCTAAAGATTTTTTTTGAGGAAGAGGTATTGTTCTTATCCAAGAATTTTTGTCTTATTTCTACTTCCACCTCCTTCAAGTCTTATTCAAAAATGTTTATATAATAACATAATTATCTCCCATATACTAAAATGGGAAATGAAACCATCATTTGTGTGTGCGGAAGAATACTGCATCACGAGCCAATGTAATTTTTTTCCATCACTACCACTCATTGTGGGTTTGAATGATGTATTTACTATATATATGATATTAATGACATATTTATAATTATATAAATATAATATAGAATATAAATTATTATCTTTCCATTAATTTAAAAATGATAATATTGTTCATGTGTTTGAGTGGATTATCACCTCCACGAAGCGATGTGATATATTTTTTATAACCCCATCACATGACTAAAATATATAAGTTTATTTAAATAAATAATATGTTATTTTTTATATAAATATAATTATTGAAATATAAAATAATAATTACCTTCTTCCAATCATTATGGTTGAAAAATGAAATTGTTAATCATGCGTACATACGACCTACCATCTCGATGATTGTAACGTAGTTTATTATTCATAACCATATTCCAGGGTTTTTTAAAAAATTATAACTAACACTACTGTAAAATAGGTCTATACCCACAGTTTTGCAAAAAACCATGGGTATAGGGTACCCCAATACCCACGGTTATCCAAAACCGTGGGTATAGGTCACCTATACGCATGGTTGTGCCAAAAACTGTGGGTATAGTTTTCTTTTAAGACCAATACCCACGGTTTTGGAGAAAACTGTGAGTATAGGGTATTTTCCGAAGACCTGTACCAACGGTTCTTGAAAACCGTAGGTATTACGGTTTTTTTTTTTGAAGACTTATACCCATGGTTCTCATGAACCGTGGGTATAGCTTTCCCGCGTTATATCGGGGAAAGAAAATTAGGCGGGACATGAAAAAAAATTTAGCGGGAAGACATTTTTTCACGGTTTAGATTAATATATTTATATACATATAAATACAAACTTTCAAAAATTCTTTATCTCAGTTGGTAAATTCTTCTACGCTGGTGTTGTAGGTAACCTGTTCAAATCACCGTGGCCATGTTTTTTGAATTTAAATACCCCACGTGGATTATATTAATATATATATGCAGATGTTTGTATATATCACAAATTTAAATCACAGCTCAGTCGGTTTGTTGGTCGGGCGTTGCCGCAATGCTTAGCATGCGGCGTGGGTTTGAAACCCCCGGCCATATTTTTTGAATTTAAATACTACATATTAATATATATATATATATATATATATATATATATATGCAGATATATGTATATATAACAAAAAATAATCACAGCTTAGTTGGTGGGGTGCGGCCGCGATTCTCAGCCCGAGGCGCGGGTTTGAAACCCCCCTATCAATTTTTTTGAATTTAAATACCTCATATTAATATATATACGTAGATATATGTACATATAAAAACTAAGAATCACATATTAGTTGGTCGGGGTGCGGCCTCGATGCTCAGGGCGGGGTGCGGGTTCAAGACCCCCCGAGTGTATTTTTTGAATTTAAATACCCCACGGTTTTGGGGGTTATACCCACGGTTACCCACAGTTTTGAACCGTGGGTATAGGTCGTTTTTCCAGTAGTGTAATGAATAAAAATAATTATTATTTCATGATTATTATTCCCTATATTGTAAAATAATTACCTCATTGACCATAGTCAATATATTAAAGTTATTTATGACAAATGAACTGGATAATGTCAAAATGACAAATATAAACTTAATTGATTAAGTAAGTAAATATAACATGGTATTAAATAAAAAATTAATAATAAACATGAGAAATTTGATTAAAAAATTAAATTATAACATAATTTTATTATTCATTAAGGTAAATAATGTACATTATGATTCAAAACATAGATAAGGTACATCATCACAATTTCCCTTCATTGAGACATTTTTTATTATTATGCACCTAATTTCTTTTATATATTGTATATATTACCATTTTACCTATTGTATCATGAATAAATTATAATTTATGTTATTTTATGTTTTAATTCATATTATTTCATCCAATAGTATTTGATTTTAAAGTTAACAAGTGGTAAGGTATTTCATAACTCAATTTATTTTCATTGGATTATATTACTTATTCATAATATTTAATATTCCAAGATTATGTGTGTAATGTCTTTTTATTATTTTATGTTTTATTTCCACTTGTTTTTTTTTTTGAATTTATATTTTATACACATAAATAATTCATTTATTTATTCCCACTTTAATGGTATTATCTTTGTAAGATATTTTTTCTAAATTTTTACTCCATTGAGACATATGTGGTATTATCCACCTATTTATTTTTATGAGGTGTATCTACTACCCCTATGATATTTTATATCATTAATATATTTATATTTATGATATTTAATGTTTTTTTGAATTTATTCTTTCATGGGGATTATGATTCAAAATTTATAATAGTGGTAATGGTTTATTTCACAATCCCATCATTATTTAGGATTATTTATATTTAAGTCCTCATTGAGGGATTTATATGATATATCCATCATAAATACTATATATTTTCTTATCCTCTATTTATTTATTAATATTATTTTTTTTAATTCATTTTCATCTTTTAAATACTTAAGAGACCAAAAAAATGTTTTCATGGAAAACCGACTTTGTTTTTTAATTTTATTGGAAATCTTTTTCTTCCATATCCATATTTTCATTAAAATATTTTAAAGAATATTTTTTATTATTATAAAAAATTTTATTAAATTCATTTTTACCCATGTTTAAATTTTTATAAAATAGTTTAAAATGAATCTTCTTATTTGTTTCGTAAAAAGGTACTTTTTACATTTTACTAAAAATGTGAAAATAATATATTTTTTTACATACTCGGCATGAATGAAATTTCCCACCTTAATAACTACTAATTTCTTTAAATATTACTTCATAATTGTATATGATTATTTTCAAAAAAATCCTAAAATTTTGGTAATTTTTATCATTTCAAAGTGTATTTCAAAATTAAAAAGGTATTTTCAACAATAATGTTTTTAATGGTTTTTTATAGTATTTATATTCAATAAAAAACCTTGATTTTACTTATTCTACACTTTTAAAATGTTTTAATTATAAAAAACGTGTTTTTTTCAAGGTCTTTTATGATTAAGTTTGACTGGAAAAAGTATTAACATTTCATATGGTAGTTTTTCAATACAAATTTTTACTTTGATTTTGTTTTTTACCATTTAATATAATAAATGAATTGGACTTAGTAAGTCTTGGGAAAGTCCCACTATATCCTCTCAATGCATTGATCGGTCTCATGAGACAAACTATTTTGGTTATTTGGATGAGGTCTTTTCTGTTTATCTAAAATTTAGTTTCATGAGGACTTGATGGTATGTTTATGATGTCCAAAATTATTCATTACATCATTATAATATTAGTTATTTATTTCCATGTGATTTCATGAATAGTAATTATATTTTTGGATACGTTTCAATATCATGTGATTAGTTATATATCATTATTTGAAAAGTATTACATATTATTCTTCATGATCAATTTATTGATTAAATAGTGTGTGTGTTTAGTTATTTACATTTCCATATGGATTATTCTTTATTTACTCATGATAGTTTTCATTTTATGTAAACCTTACTGGGAATTTGAGAAAAAGCCATATTTTTTTCCTATCACCTATATATAAAGAATGAATCTTTGAATAAGTTCAAGGATAAATAAGATTTACTTTCACTATGTTGTATTTTTATTCTTTAAATTTTAATATGAGATTCAAGTTAATATAAGGTTTACCAAGACTACTAAACTATTCCATCCTTTAGGATTTGATCACATGTATCTTACACAAATGTAATAAACTAAACACAAACTCTCGGATACTCAGGTTATAGTCTTTATAATATTCCATTATACATCCAAGCGTCTTTTATGTTCACTCTTAGTTTAAGAATAAATCAGTATATCATCAAAAAATATTATTGTAAAGGAGTCAGGGTACCTCTGAAACATATGATACATGAATTCCATGAAAACTAATGGTGAATTCATGAGACTAAAGGTCATAAAAGGAATTAATAATGACCATAATAGTTCCTAAAATAAATCTATAGGATATACTCCTTCTTAACCTGATGTTGTTATTACATCGATTATAAATAAATTTTATAAAACCATTAGTCTCTATCTAATTGATCAAATAAGTCAGCAATTCATGTAAGAGGATTCAAATTCATTATTGTAATTTTATTTATATTATAATAATCAACACAAAGATGAATAGAATAGTGTATCTTATTCCCAAGGATAACTGGAGCATCCCAAGGTGGTTTACTAGGTCTTATGAAACCCTTAATTTCCAAATCATCAAAATGGACCATTAATTCCCTCAATTTTTCTAGTCTCATATTATAATTTGGAAGTGAAATGTGATTTTTCACCGATAGTAGATCAATTAAAAAATTTACTTCTATATTAGGTGGAAATATATATAAATTTCTAATGAAAACAATAGGATAACAATTTATAATTTTTGGAAAATATATTTTCATGATTTCATCAATAGTTTCCAAAACTACTAATTCTATATAATAAGATATATTCCCAACCGTTGATACTAAAGGTCCTTCTATACTAGAATTTATATCCTAATATACCATAAATAGATGTATTTTTCCTTCTAATAATTTAAAACACACTTCCTAGGAACAACAATCGAAACGGGACTTGAAATATAGAAACCAACCAATTCTTATAATTAGATCAAATATATCTATCTATAGAATGTAAAAAACATAATAATCCAAATTAATAGTTATAGAAATGTTTCACACTTATATCCTCTTCACTTTCATTATTTAATATGTGTTTATATTCTCATAACATGAGGCACAATTTACACATGAAACCTAATAATATTCATAACACAAAAAGCAATAAAAGATTGGTATATGGTTGTATTAAAAAAATGAGAGTTAATTTCATAAGTATGGTGCCTTACACGATCAAAGGGATAGATTATCCTACTATTATTATTTTCACATCACCATAAAAATTATTACTAGGTCTTCATAAATTCTCTTTGATTCCATATTATTGTTACATCTAATGTGGTGTTGTAGTTTTCCTACAATCACATTGACTCACTTTGTTCTGAGATTGGGAACTATTTTTATGATTCCAACCTATCTAATCATAAGAGGATTGCTACATGATGGGTCTATTTACATTGGATTACCTTGGGGTTGTAGTATAATAACATTTGAGGTATCTTATTTGACCACAATTGTGATACTTTTGAAATAGTATCATGCAATCCCTTTTCATGTGTTCCAATGATCCCCATTGGAAAAAACTTGGTATAGTGCTATTAAATAGAGTAAAAGAAACTAATATGGTTGATTTTATCCCTAGTATCATGTTCGCTTGATAGTAGGTTTCTAGTTTCTATTTATTTTCATCATTAGAGTTCCCACTATTACCAATATAGGTAAAAGTTTTTCCACCCACATAGGTTCCTATGATGTCTTTTTCTACCATATTATCTCTATTTATTATCTTTTTATAATCATCAATCTAGAGAAGACTACTTTATAACCAATGTCAAGTCATAACCCTAACTCAAAGATGTTCACTTTCAGGTGCACACTAGTAGAGACATATGGAGAAAAGTGAGTTTTCTTCTTAAAATTAGTTGAATACTCTATGACAGATACATTTTTATTCTTGAGAGTAAATAAATATTTTATCTTTGTTATTTTCAATGTATGTGGATATAATTATTTGTTAAATAGTTTCTTTAACCATTTATTATTAAGGTCTCGGTGTTTTTTAGTTTTAACAGTTATATCCCACTATTTCTCTGTAAGGTATTCATGCATGTATACTACTATATTTACCCTGATATCATTCAAGGTTCCTAGAAAATAGAATATTCTATTAATTCTACCAATCCAAGCCTCTTAATTTTTCAATCATGAATCCCCTTGAAATATTAGTAGATTATACTTCTAGAATTTCAACGATGGATTTTGATCACATGGTTGTTGAATCAAATTTCCCTTTCCAATAGCTTGGGAGGCATGAACTATACTCTAGATGAGTTTTTTATTCATTTTTTGTTTGGGATGAACATTTTTTTTGTATCCTCCTATTGATTTCGAAAACATCATAATGGTGGAATCTCTCTATAATTGTAACCAATTTCCATTTATTCATTAAATTATAACTAAAATGAAGGATTAACATATTTTAAATCATAAAAAACAACATTATTCTAATAATATTTTAACAATAATAAAATTGAATATGGATGATGCAATTCTAGTGGGAAGCCTATTTACTAATGCATGATACTCTACACTCATCGTTTAAACCTGTGATGATGAAGTGACAACACTCCTAAAGGTCTGTATAGAAACCTTTTATATCCAAACAACCCTAGTAACTTTAATTTTAGTTTAAAAATAGTAGATATTCCTTTTTATGCTCTAAATTCTATTTTTTGGCTTGTCCCATCTCTATAAATACTATCTTGATAGAAAAACCAAACAAAATTGATACCCTTTACAACATCCCTCCCCTAACTCATTGTCTTGGAGAGAGGAAGAGGTGATATTAACCTCGGGTAACATCCTTAGGACACAAAAGGTTGGACATATATGCCAAGGAATATACTAAAATATGGGGGAATTTTTAACTTAAGAAAACAACCTAAAAAAGAAAACAATGATAATACATAATATAATACATTTAGGTAACAAAAACAACTCAATATCCAAAACAACTAAATAACATTAGAATATTAGAAAAAACAAAACAAATCAAGAAAATTAAAAATCCAAATACTAGAAAGATAGTGGGAACTAAGGTTGCACCACTCTAGAAACCATGACCCAATCAACTATTAGGATTCTTCTCCCAGCATCCATAACCTAAACATCATGATTCTTCACTAGATAAAAATCCAATCTTCCCTTACCTATGTCCTAAAAAATAGAATCCTCAGCTGTATCATGGTGTGTATACATGGGGTGAGTATATTGACTTAGTAGATAATCATCCAGAATTTTCCCACACATTACACTAAGACTAAAATAATTTGGAAGAATTTATATAAAAAATATAGAGTAAGAAAACAGTTATCAAGATTATTTCATTAAAATTAGTAAAGTGAAATATCAAAATAGTTTATTTTAAATCATAATTTAACAATATTTCCATGAAAAAATAATTTATAAAATAATCATTTATTAAATATCCTCTTATAATTATCATTTCATATAATCAGAAATGCATTCATGCATCCAAGAATAAAATTCCTATAGTCGTGAGTAGTAACTCATCTTATATTCAAATTCATCACTTGGGAATGAACTCATATGCCCTAATTGACACAAGAAACTAATTTCAAATCCAAAATATAACCTTGTAATTTAGTCATAAACACACATCAACCAATGTATTCCAATGTCTCTTAAAAACATACTTATATAGAATAATTTCTCTATTTGGCATTTAAACAAAAACATTTATGCCTTTGTAAACTATAATTTGAAATCCATTTGAAAAGAGTGTTTCTAAAAAAATACCAAGGGTTTCTAGACAAGTGCATAATTAAGATTTTATAAATTCAACACCCATATGTTATAGAATAATTGGAGAGAGAAATAATCCACTGAACTCAAAAAAAAAATCTAGAATAATCACATAATGATCTAGTAAGATTCAGGTTTCATCTTCCCTATATTCAACAATTACCAATAAAACCCATCAAAAACTTTTCCTAACCCATATATATTGGAATAATATTTTGGTTATAGGGTTGTTCCTAATATTAAATGAATTTATCTAGAATGAGGAGGATAAACAAACAACATACTTCAATTCCTCAAATATAACAAACCATGATCCGCTAAAATTGAATCTTTCTTGAAGAGAATCCACAAAAAATCATAGATGATTCATATGGTTTGGAAGCATAGGAAAATATAGAACAAATTGGGGTTTTAGAATATTTTTCTACAGGATTATAAGAGTATAAAATTATCTACAAGAGGGGTGAATTTTAGTTTATAAAATATAAAATATTTTTTTTCCAACCTATTTGAGAAATTTTATCAGAAAATTTTTTGTACTGACACACATTATAAATAGATTTAGAAATATTTTATAATAAATAGTATAAACATTTCTATATCTATCACATAGAAAATATAAACTTCTAAAAACAAGTAAATAAAACATTATAATGTGTGTATGAAAAAATTATAGAATATTTATAAGAAAGTATCCACACTTTAACCTTTAAAATTAGAGAATTATATAACTTGACATAAGATATCTAAACTGTTAATATTATTATAAGGTATATCTACCTTAACCTTAGAGGACCTTGATTAGAAAAATCGGACATAGCTCTATTTCTCTAGAATTAGTAACCCTCAATCAGACAAATATAAATATCCTTTTGTCTCTCAAAATTTGAGAGTCCTTGAACAACAAGATTAAATACAGCTATTACAAAATAAAAACTTAAGGCATGTATAATAAAATCCTCAAAATAA
This sequence comes from Viscum album, assembly GCA_963277665.1. Classification (NCBI taxonomy): domain Eukaryota; kingdom Viridiplantae; phylum Streptophyta; class Magnoliopsida; order Santalales; family Viscaceae; genus Viscum; species Viscum album. The sequence goes on along the minus strand of OY728120.1, from coordinate 1,268,441,885 downwards.
GATTCCATAATGAAAAAGTCACTAAAATTTTCAATGAACTTCTCTCGAGTAACAAGATGATACAAACACTTTTCCAAAACATTATATCATTGATTTCAAAAGAAAAATATTCCTCCCCTTGATCATGAAGCTCTATATATAGATAAATGAAAATGGTCATATTCTGTATTTATCGTGATCATTTGCAACAAAATCATATGAACTCATTCTTCACTCATAATGTTAATCACAACATATATATTTGATTCTCATTATGATTTTCACTATTATGGTACATATAGGTTCTATCTAGTGGAATGAAATTATTCATATGGTGTAATCTTCAATGTTTTTCACCTAGTAGGTTTGATAAAATTTCATCCAATAGACATGTTTATACCCATCTAATATAGTCAGTCTCATATACTTTGTAGGATTTCGTCTACAATACTTCATTGTACTCTTTCATATCGACTTTATAAACCTCTATCGGGTGAACTTAATATCCATCAGTCTAATGTAAAAAAGTACATGTTTGTATAGTATAATTAACAAAGTTCCTTCTAATAAAATTAAGGGTCTCTATCTGGTAAACCATTAAAGTTTCCTACAAAACAACTTAATAACTTTGGATATATAAAAGTTATAAAAATAAAATAATATTTTGTGTCAATTATGCATTTCAAAAGTAAGGTTGGAAAGTGTAGAGAGTATTAATTCAACTAAATAATCACCTCTTTTATTAAAATGATAAAACATGTCATTTAAAAGTAAAATTTGAAATAAAACATTTAAAACCTACCCCCCCCCCCCCAACATTTATAACTATTAAGAGATTTAACTTTCTCCCTTTCTCCCAGATAAGTAAAATATTTCTCTAATTCTCCCCCTTTTTTATTTTTGAAAAAGTTTTTTGGGATGTAGAAAGTATTCGATGAAATGGTAAAGAAAAATTATAAACGAAAAAATACTATCCACATGAATAATTATAATATTTATCCAAAAAATAAAAAGAAGAAAAATTTATAAAATACCCATCCAAATAATTATAAGTTTTATTATTACAAAAACATCAAATATTTCAGAAAAATAAATCCTTAATTGATATTTTTTTACGATTTATTCCATCTATCTAAAACTAACATGATTATCTTTTAAATCTAAAAATATGGACATAGACTTTGAAACTTATTCTTTTATAACTTGAATTTTAATTGATTGCTTATAAATCTATCCATCCTGTTGTATAGTGAGAAATTTGTTATTATCAACCACTCTTGTTCCTTTACATACTTCTTAGTTTATTTTATCTTCAAAATTATAAATAAACATTATTTCCCCATTAATTACATAAACTCGTTAATCAAAAAATTTGATGTCTCTCTTTATGTGTTTTATCCCCTTTCCAGTATTTTTCAAATTTATAAATTATAATTTAAACTTTACTTTGAAATATTTTACATCAAATTAATTTTGAATAATTTTTTTTATAAGTTATTTTTTAGAACTTAAATTTTCCAACATATCAAATTTTCCTTCGATGTATTTTCATATAAATTTATTAACCAAAAAGAATAGATAAAATTATTTATTAATTTTCATTACTTTTTTGAAGCAATCTATTTTCATTTACATTATATTGGAACAAGTTAATGGATCTAAATTTTTTGAATCACTTAAAATATCGGGAATAAAATTTGTGACTCCTGTTGATAGTATAGATTCTTCTCTTTTAATAAATAGAGAGTGTTATATCTTGATTACATAAACTTCCTCATCATCCATAGCTCAACCTGATGGTTATTTTTGACTATTTTTATTAATCCTCTGAGGATTAATCATCATATGGTTCACTAAGATCAACTTATTTATATGATTGAGAATATAAATATGTTGAATTAACAACCAACATATCTTAAATGTACAAAAAAATCTCCAATTATTTAACAACTTCATCTTTCCTCTTTGATTGTCTCTTCTAAGGTGCTCAAGTTGATTCTAGGGGATGAGTAACTTTATATTTTTCTTAACTACATTTTTTAACACAACTTGAATATATTTTTTGGCTTTCATCAACAAAAAATTTGTTTCCTTTTTCTTAAATATACTGGGGAAAATATAAAACTTATAAAATTTGATATGTTAGAGGAAAAATGGGTAAAGGATGAATAGATAGAGGATATGTTTATTTAGTTGCAATAACTTCTTTATGAACTAATTAAATTATTGAGTGATATTTTTTAACTCCCTTTAGAAAATCTCTAATAGCTTTTTCTTTCCCCTATTTTCGGTATTGATTTTCTTATTTTATTCTTCTTTGATATTTTCAAAAACATTTTGCTTAAAGGTATTATCCTCAATAACAACTAACCCAAAATATAGACTATTATCTTTATTTTCCCATTTTTTAATAAACTCAGAAAAATTCTCTTCAAACATTGTTTGGGTTTTCTTCCATGGCATAGGAAGAGACTTATCACTAGCCTTTATTTTTTCTAAGATTTTATTTCTTTTAACTCTTCAACTATATAAATACATAAACCATTTTTTTATTTTTATAAAAAACAATTTAGATCAGGAACAAACAAGATATTCATTTGGTAATTATTTCTTCTCATAAATTTGATGTTTTTTCTATAATTGGTATTTACTCATTAGAAAAATCTTATTCCTTTATAATATTTACCAAAACTTTGTTGATAAATCTTGGATATAAAATAATATTCAACTACACTATACAAATATTCACTACCTCGATACTGATGAAAATAAACTTTACTATGTTAATCGTTCTCATATTGTATTGAAATTATAGAACATAGATATCTTGTACCATCAGAGTATACCTATCACTTTTACTAGGGATTATAAATATCTATATTCATAGGGAAATAATCCTTGAATCCAATGAGGGGTGGGATAACTTCATTATTTTCTCAAATATAGGGAATAAAGAAATTTCTTCTTTTTCTTTTTAAAAATATCTTACCTTTTCTAGTAACTTGTGAGTAACAATATTTTTATCACCATCTAGTGGAATCCCAATTAAATCAAAAACTTGTTTTATATTTTTATTATAATACTTTCCAAACAATTTGAAATATATATTTTTATACCATTAACTTCATTAAACATAGAAGAGATATAAAACTCTCAAACAATTTCTGGACAATGAAAATTGAAATCTTTTTGGGAAAAACACAAATATTACTATCCTTGAACTATAATTTTTGAATTTAATAATGAATCATAATATTTGAACATGGTCTTATCAGTCAATATTTATTTTAATACTTCCTTATTAGAAAAATAATTATTAGATTCTACATATTCTAATTAGATGAACTATAACATATATGATGAATTGAAAATAATCATATAGAAGAAAAAAATTGCAAAAAAATCTTATCAACAGTAAATGTCAAGGAGAAAAGTGGTGACCCACTACCGCTTTATATAGACATGGGGAGAGAGATGGTAAAATATCCTTAGATCCAATAGATCAAAATTAAACCCTAAAAAACTAATGTATGATATTTTATCTTCAAATGATGATGCCATAAACATTTTGAGAAAGTTGTATTTTTTAACTCTCAAACTTTTATAAAAATCATTATAAAAACATTGATTTTTATCAAACAGAATGTTATTACTATAAAAATAATTTAGCTTTATTGTGTATAATTATCTTCTAATGAAAATAAAAAGTCTTCTACAAAATTTAGAATTATTTTTCATAATTATTATAAATGACACAAAACAGTTATAATCAAAGATAAAAAAATTACCTCCTGAAAAAAAATATAAACTTTCTTTAAAAGGTTTTTCCCTTAATATGGATGTTTTATAAATGTAACAAACATAAAGTAAAGAGTATATTCATTGAAATTTTTAATGGAAATAAATCTGATAAAACTTAAGTAGTATCTAAAAAAATTATTTGTCTATATATTTTTATACAAATCTTAATATAAGCACATTAAGAAAAATAAAATAAGGAAATTATGTCCTCTCCCTTTTTCAAGGGGTTTTTTACATAAGGATTTAGGTAAAAATTAAGTTGATAAATGATTAATTTATTTTAATCATTCAAATAAACTATTTAATGTATTCAAATCTATCAAAATTGAAGGATTTTGTAAAATTATCAAAAAAATTATCATTTGTTATGAAACATTGTAATATTATATCTTATTTTCTTGTGTGATCCTAAATTAAATGGGGAATTAAATATATTTTCTTGGATTGTTTTTGAATTGTGTGGTTTTTACATAAATCTATAGAACTTGTTTTATCACACAAAATTGGAGTTTTACTAAAACCCATGCCAAAATCAGTGAGTCTTCATTACATCCACAAAACATGAGGAAAAAAACTTATAGTTGCTATATATTCTTATTTATCTGTGGAAACTACTAATTAATTTTGTTTCTTAAAATATCAAGAGTTTAAATATTATACTAAGAATAAAAGGTTCTATATTTACTTTTTCTATCCATTTTACATCCACTAAAGTCTTCATTTGAAAAAAAAATGTTCAAAATCATTTCAAGAAGAATAAAATAATCCAAGATCCATAGTTACCTTAATGTAATGAAAAAATCATTTAACATATTTATAATGGAATTATTTTTTTATTATCTTTAAATATTACACTTAAGATATAGAAAACATTAAGTCTCATTGATTAGATAAAAGATATAGAAAACTACTAATTATTTCTCTAAAAAAATTTGATCTATTAGTTTCATGAATTCATCAAGATCTATAGTTTCTGATATTCTGATAGTAGTTCGAATACTTTTAGTATTATCATATACAAACCTATAATGACCCATACATTTCATAAATAATTATCACAAAATTTTAGATGAATATTAAATAAACAACATTATGATCCATTCTAGAATTGTAAAGGTTTTGGGTCTTTGGAAAATTGGATGCATAAACAACTGGTTCATAAAATATCCACATAATCTCCCAATTAGTTCTTTATAAATATCACCCTTCTAATACACATCATACTTAAAAAAATCTTCATATCCTATGGATAATAAAACCTAATAAAGGGTGATAATAGATGCTCATTAAGGGTAAACAAGGGCGATAATAATAATCATTTAAACATAACGTGAGAATAAGGGCTATGATAGCATGAGATTCACCTTTTAAAATAACACCTATAAATTCATAGATCATAAACATGATTTATTGAATAAATATTATTAGTTCATAATACATGATTCATAAAGGGATCAAATAACATGAGTAATGAGAACATAACAGTGCCATAATATTTTTTCACAAAAGATAATCATAATGTGTGTAATAATAATAATCATTGAAGTGTTATATTAAGGATACTCACCAAGACATTAATAACATATTAGTCTTGGTCTAACCACCTGTGTACAAGCTTCGGGCCTGGGATAACATCTCGTGTATCCTCTTTTGGGCTTGGTATAACCTCTCATGACCCTCTTTTTTGGGAATAAGATAACCTATTATGTACCCTTTGATCTTATAAAACATTAATATTTACTAAATGTATTTGATGATTACTTAATTCTAGGAATACAGATCACATAATCATAAATCCATTCATATATATGACACAAGATCATAAAAATTTCATCATAACATAACATGTGGAATAAAAAAAGTTTTTCATCTAAATTTCATCATCACAACCAAAAACCATCCAGATAAAGAATAAATATGGTGTCACTAGATTATATCCCTTGAAAATATTTTGAAATTTCAAAGTATGTTATCATAGAAGAATTTTTTTTGTAAAAAATCATTGGAGTATTTCATGAGGAAAAATACCCTTCTAACATTAAAATAAATTATTAAAATCTAAAAATTTAAAAACATATTAAGGTAAAATATTTATTTAAAAATAATCTTTGAAAAATTTTAAGGAATCTTCAATTATTTTAGTGACCATGATATCAAGAAAATCAACTAATTTCATGTATGTTAAAACAATGATTCATTTCACATTTTTGGGAAAAATAAAAAGAACCTCATTTGAAAAATGACAAAAACATTCATTTTAAACCATTTTGTAAAAATAAATCAAGGGTAATAATGAATTTAAAAAATTATGGGATAATATTAAAAAACAGAATTTTTTTAAGAAAATCATTATATTAATGAAAAATTATTGTTGACCGATGTCAGAAATAAAATATGTTTTCCTTAAAAATATTATTTTGGTCTATTGAGTAATTAGTATAAGGCCTCATCCATAAACAATACATAATATTGAGTTAAGTCAATAATTCACATTGAGGATCTTTTCAGGTTTAGAGTTTTATAGAATTAGGCCATAACTATTACATAAAAAACTCAAATTTATACAAAATTGATACAACTAAAATAGTATCCATTTATTTCACAATATAAATCTTTTTAAAAATAAAAAATGATTTATTTTATTAATAAAATTATTCTTAACTTCATCCTTTCTCTTACACATCCTTATACCCTGTGGAAAAAATTTCAAAAACATGGGATTAGAATAAAAATCTCAGTAATGAATATAAAATAAGGAACAAAACCATTAGTCTATGAATATTTTAAACCCATTGAAATATTTTCACAAAATCATATTTTTCACCCATAAATAATTAGTTATTTAACCTACCTCATGAAATCATAAGATTTATAGAAAACTTATTAGAAATTATAAATCATAAAGGTAACTTGTGTAATCTATATCATACTTACATTTTATCTTTCATAGCTATATAAGGAGTAACCTTCATGGTTACATTTGGAATACCCATCATAGTATATTCCCTAAATCTCTTAAGATAAACCTTAACATTTACCTTCATCTCATTACCCGATGCATTGGAGAGCTATCACGGGCTCACCCTCACTCATTTTATCTTGAAACCACCTATATACATAAAAAATTCCTAACAACCATAACATAATCATAACACATAAAACAAGCATAAAGGAAAAATAATATTTCCACATTACAATGAAGAGAAATCATTTCAGGATATTGACATAATAAATCCTTTATCAAAACCATTTTCAATACTATAATATATGAAAATATTATATGGTATTTATTTTTCTTTTTAAAACATTATAGCTTGTATAGAAATAAAAATTTCAAAAAAATGGTTGTGGTGGTGGAAAAATTCATTGTCGCTGTGTACATTAAAAAAACATTCCTTTTTTTTGTTTATTAAAACTCTTTGTAGAAAAATATTCATTTCTATAACCATAAAATTAGATTAAAAGTAAAAGGGGTTTATTATACATTGTATACAATGAAGTAGTGTATGATATCAAAATATGCCCCAATGAAAGAAGATTGAGACGAAGTCCCTTACCTTGAGTTTGGCTTATCTCGTACGTTCTTTATTTTTATGAATAATAAACTGATGTTAATTTATAATTTCTTGAGAACCTTTTTAAAGTTTATTATTACTTTCATATCACTTATTACCAAGTTATAAAAAATATATTACTATTTAAATTCATATCAGACGTTTTGTCGATGTTCGGTACTTGAGTCAAAAATGAACTTGTTTTGTTGTAAACTTTCCATGTGGTCAAATTTCCATCATCCCTATAATAGTATTAATGATTTAAATATCATATATATCTAGTATATATGTATATAGTATAATCCAAAATATTTAGAGATAAGAAATGAAATGAATTGTACATGGAGATGGTAGGCCATATGTACGCATGAACGCTACTCTCGTTTATTTTTCATATTAAAAAAATAATAATTAAATGATATAAATGTATATTATAATTCCAATATTATATTAATTTCATATATATCTCATAGTTTTAATAAAACCATCCTCTATACATTCCATGTATAGTGGGAACGAGTCATATCGCTTTTAGGGGACGGTAGTCCACACTTCCTCAAACGAAATTATCGTATTTACAAAACATAAAAAGCATAAAGGTATATTATAAATAAATATTATAGAATAATAGAGACAATATAAACATAATATATATCATATTTAAAAAAAATTGACCATTATAATGGCCACCATGAGAGGTGGTAGGGAAAATTGAACAATCATCATTTCGTGAGGCAGTAGTTCACCATAGACAGAAACAATATATTCGTTACCCAATAAATGGATGTGTTCATTAGTGTAGATAGAAACCATAGAATAAAAACATCCAAGTATATTTAGGGTACTATTTTTTTATTTAATCATATAATAATAATATTTTATGGATTGTAGAATGGAAATGAAATTTAAAAACATGAGATAAGGCATTACCTCATAATTGGGAAACTTCTTTTGTTTTATACCAAAACGCTTCCTTGGTAGATTTATACCCTAAGGGGGGCTTCTAGGATGATTGGAGGGGATATAGGATGATTGGAGGGGATTTATTTCGTTTTAATACTCCATTTTTTTATGGAGTATAGGGAGAACTATATTGATATTTTATACCATGTTTTCTCCAATAGGTTTCAAAATTATTACTTGTGAATTCGGTACCATTATCTATTGTAAACTTCTTTATATAAGCCCCCATTTATTTCTTAGATTCTTTTCTAAAAAACCTAAACATTTCCACAACCTCTAACCTCTGTTTCATAAAAATTATGTTTTTTATATGAGTCAAATCATCAATGAAAGTGATAAATTAAAAGTATACTTTTTATGAGTGATGTCTCATCGGTCCACAGAAATCATAATGAATAAGTTTAAGAGGTCTGGTAGACTGAATATCAACTCTCTTAATAGTTTTGTTAGTCACATTCCATTTTTAAGAAGTAATAAAAACATATTCTTCTCTTCCTTTCAATTTAGTAAAATTTCATGCTGCATTAAATTTAGAGATTTTGTTCATACTTTTCTACCCAAGTTTTCTAAGTCTTCGGTGCCACAATTTTTTTTCATCCTCAGCACTCAAGTAACAAAAGTTGTTAAACTCTATAATTTTGAAAATATTTCCTCTAGTTATTTCTCCTTTTGTGATAACTTTTCTATCCTTCACACTTGTTATGATACAATAATATTTCCTAAAAAACACTTATTTTCCATCATCATAAAGTTTACATACACTATGTAAGTTATGTTTTATCCCTTCGACAAATAAAACTTCTTTAGATTTCAAATTTTTGTCATCAATATCAACTGCTCTAATTCCTATATTTTTTAAGGAACTATCATTTCCAAAGGTAACTAATCCTCCATTATGAATTTCAATATATTACCATATTTTTATATCACCTTTCATATGTTAATAACAACCACTATCAAGTATCCATAGTTTGTTCCTTATAATTTATTTTAAGGTCATCTAAACAATAATAGCACTTTTCTCAAATTTCTTCTTTCCATATTCCTTTTCTTTTTGACCATATGAAACTTATTTTAGAAGGAGTTCCATAAATCTTTTTTCATGATGACTAAACTGATTACATCTTCCATAAACTTCTTCCAGACATTCAAATTGATTTTTTTCATAAAGTTTCGAACATATTGAAATTTTTCATTTATAACTTCCTATGGGTTAGGAAAGTTACTAATCCTTCTTACACCCTTTATTTCACCTTGTTCAATCCTTATTTTATGTATATATAATTTTATCCAAAAAATTATAAGACATATTAACATAGATCCCATAACACCATTAATATCCATTATATCTAGATTTTCTATTGAAGTAATATCATTCTCTATAGAAACATTGTTGAGGTTGATAAATTATTTCTTCTTTAAAAATATTTGGATGTGGATAATCTTTACTACCAAGTGGGTTTTCATACTTTTTAGATAAAATAGGTTTATCATTCCCTTTTTCCATCCAATATTTCCTAATACTTTTTTTAGAACCTAAAATGTTATAAAAATAAGATAAAACATTATTTTTGGTGGGTGAGGATTTCACCTGATTCTTGATTTGAGATTTCTCAGCAACCTTAGAAGTCATAACATTTACTTCTGAGGATTTGATTAAGTTTTAATTCATCTTAATTAGGGTATTTTTATACTAAAAAACTTTTGATTGAACATTGTTAACTTTTTCTTTTTTAGCTACCATCTTCTTACTCAGATCTTTGATCATATTTCCTTGTTCATAAATTCTAGGTTTGTAACTTAAGAAATCCTAAATTTATTCTTCCTCCTTGATAACATCTTTTCATTCTTCATAATCTTATTCATAATATTTATTTATTACTCTAATTTCTTTCTTGAGAGATTTTTTTAATCTATATAATCAAGAAGTTTTGTTCTGAGATAATACTCTCTATAAGATTCTTCACCTCATTCTTCTTAACTATTTTAGGAGTAATCAACTTTATCAACTTTTTCAATTAATGTTCTAACCTGTTTTGAACTTTAATCTTCTAAATAATTCTTTTTAGTTGATTTAGATTCATATTTCTAACTCAACATACATCTCTTATTTCCAGTAAGCTTTTTATTATATTTTTTGGATGAATTTTATTATTTATCATTTTTTTCACTTCTTCCATCGAGTATTTTCATCAAAATAATCTTGATGTTCACCAAATTTATTCTTAGTTAAATTCATATTAATGTTTCTAATTCAACCACACTCAAAACATTTGAGAGGAGGTTTACCTTCATACTTTCATCTTCATCTTTGATGGTTCTCGGATATAAGAGACATGATTTTTTCATTCAAATTATCATTATATTTATCTTCAAAGTCATAAGGATAAACATCTTCAACATCTTGTGTTTTCATTTTTCTCATGTCTTCAAAATAAATTTTAGTTTTCATTTTATTTTTTAACATTAGAGATTTTCCCATTTCATAAGAAACAAGAAAGTTATGAAATTCATCAGGAGATAAATCTTCCTTATCTTCTAATGATTAAATTTTAGAATAAAACCAATCAAAAAAGTTTTGTATAAGTTTCTTAAAAATTATAGAATCTTCTATAACATCTCAAAATCCTCAGATATTGAAAACAATTTCATTTACTTTAGAGAAGTATTCATTAATAGTTTCTCCATCTCCCGTTCTAATGTCTTCATACATACTACACTATATTTGAAGCATTGATTCTTTAACTTTAATATTCCCTTAAAAAACACTTTACATCTTGTCACACATTTTCTTGGAAGTTTTGAGACCCATTATATTCAGATAAATATTTTTTGATAAGTACATAAGGATAGAATTTCTATATTTTCCATCAACTTTTATATTTCTCTTATCAGAAAACTTCATTGGAGAATATTTCAAAATAGGTAGAAAATAAATTATAGTAGCATCAAAAACTTACAATCCAAGAGATAGAAGATAGGGAATCATCCTATTTTTTCATCCATAATAATTTTTTCCATCAAATGTAGGAATTCCTTTACTATTGATAGAATTGAGAATATCCAAGATAAGGATACAACATAGAAATCTTGAATTTGATACCAATTGAAGTTTCAAAGGATACAATAACAACTAAGAAGGGGTTGTTGAATTAGTTGTTCAATTTTTATGAGTTTGAAAACTTTAAAAAAACATAACCTCTAAAATCTATTAATATTTATTTTCTTATCAACTTTTAGTAAATAATCATGCATGAAAAAGTAGTAAAGCAAGTAAAGAACACAATATTTACAAGGTTCGTCCTTAGTGTGAGAACCTACATCTTTTCTATAGACACTTTTGTGGGTATATGAAAATTTAATGTTATGATAAATTGAATAAAAATTGTTCCATATTTTTTTAGATACCTTCTATCTCTTGATAGGAAGGATTATACTGACTCTCATCAGTTTATAAATGTAATTAAAAAAATATCCAAAACAAAATAATAGAGTCTTAGTTAAATTGTCTACACAAAAGTTCAGTTTGGATCCTCAGTCCGATTTTCATGAGTCAAATTTTATCAATTTGATGAACTCTACATGATTCTCCCTTACTCAATATATACTTCCCAGACACTTCTTAGAAACTCAGTCTGATCTTCTTCATTCTGATCGACTCAATACGGTCTTCTCAATACAATGTTTCTCAATAAGGTTGAAAAAAACAATAGAAGTATGATCTTATAAGGAGATATTTATCTTATAGGAACTTTCAATTTTAATTTTTATCCCTATGCCTTTTACGCTTATGTGAAAAAGTAACAAAGTATGAATGATCTGACAAACTATTTATAGGTGAATTATAAAAGAAAGCATGGGAAAAATGAAAACATCCTCCACTTATTCAAATTTCAAAAACAATGAAAAACACTCACATTTAATCTTAAAATTTAACATCTTAAATCCACTATATATTTCTTTGAGATTTAAACAAAATTGAATTTAAAGTTTGACCTTTTCAACTCTTCATAAAAATTCTAGAATCTTCTTTTTGAGTCTTTTTTATAATCAGCCTTTATTTATCATCTCATTACGATCTAACTATCCTTTTTATATTTAGTCTAATTGACTTTAATTCTAAAATTCAGTTCCATGGGATCCTCATAATTATGTAATTATCATTATTATTTAATTCCCATTATAAGGGAATTCTTTACTCTATAAATTTAAGATTCATTAAAATCCATCATCTTTACACATTAAAACATCGAACAATTTCTAATTATGGTGCTTCTAGATCTAATCTATGTTCGGATTTCTAGAACTGATACAAAAATTTGATTCTTCCCTTCAAAATCTTTTATCATGATAGTTTTCATGATTTTTTAGAACTCCATGATCAGGAAACCATTGTATGATTTAGTTTAGAAAGTATGAAAATTCTCTAACTTCTGAATTCACAATATTATTTCAAAACTCTTCAGAAAAAATACAACTTATTCACTCATCAACTTCTATATTTATAACAAATTCTGATTTATATGTATCTTGAACTTCATACCTATGTGCCCAATACTGATGGTGAATTCGATCAACAACTCTGTATTTCTAACCACATTTGCGAATGGTGCTTCTCATTTCGATACTCTGCTTCTAGTGCTTCTCAGTCTGATCCTTTGAGTCCAGAAAATAAATTTCTTAAAAGAAAATATTTTCTCCCCCATTATTTTTGGTTTTAAAATTTCATCAAATTTTAACTTTCTTACAAATCTCATTATAATGTACTAGGTCTGATCCTAAATAAAAAAATTATTTAAAAAAAGTTCAGTTGTCAAAAAATACAAAAACCTTATTAACACAAAAACATAACAAAGGTTCTTCAATACCTAATGAATTTGATGGAGATATAGGCACAATATGTGATCGTAAAAAATTCCCAAGAACCATAACATAATCATAAAACATGAACACTTTCATCATAAAAACATTTCTTGAGGAAAATCACTTATTTTAAAATAATACTACGAAAATAAAAAGGAATAACTTTTCATTGAAAATAAACATGTAATATTGTAAATGAGACTACAAACCATTACGGTTTCATGAAAGTTGGAAAATCCTCTCATTTCATAAAAATTAAAAAACATTCTTTTTGAATTTCATAAAAACATTAAAGAAAATTTTTAAAAAAATCCATTACATAAAACCTAAAAATGATCCCTTTTTAAAAACATTATATTTGAAATTATAAAATTAAAATTTTTTAAAATTATTTCCATATAAATATATTCTTAAAAAAATTGAAAACATGGACATGAAATAGAAATATTTAGAAGAATAAATTCTTAAAACATTTAAAATAATGTTTTAGTTGAAGAGTCCCTAACCTTGAGTTTGAATTATTTCAAATATGTTAAAACCTCATGTATAATGATTTAAATAATGTTATTAATTTATAAAAAAAATATATTCCTATTTATAATACCTTTTATGATCTCTTTATAACATATTTCGACCTATTTATTGATATTTTTTATTTTTATTGTTTTGTGTTTGTTTATTTAATGGTTTCCATGGTTGGTTCGTTATGAGTTTTCTTGTCGAATTGAAACATAAATATAGAAGTGGAAATAAATGGTATTAATATATTTAAATAATTTTAAATGATACCATGTATCATTTTTTTCATATATGAGGATTATTCATTATATAAAAAATAAGGAAAATGATTTAATTTATTTTTGTGGTTTTTACAACCATCATGAACTTATATCATTTTATTTACTATCATGTTTATATATAGGTTCCAAAATATTATATAACTTAAAATATGTATAATAAATTCTAATTTAACCATAATAATGGTTTTATGAACATCCATGAATTCCTTAAATTAAAATGAAAACCACATCATCCACGGTGACGGTAAATCGACACATCACGGATAATGTTTTCAGTTTTTTAGAATAAGAGGAGAAGTGGAGAGGTTTGATGATGGATATTACGTTAACATAATAAAATTAAAATATATATAATATACTAGATTTATTATATCACTTGGGTGAGGTGATATTATGAGAGAATAAGAAAATAAAATAAATTAAAATGAAATTTCAAAGAAAACGAAAGAGGATTTTACCTCTTGAATTTCTTCTCTTTGAGAACCTCCTTAAGGAACTTGGTTATAGAATTTTGGTGAGACCCAAAGCTCTTGGACATGAAGAATGGGATTTTTAAGGTAATTGGGTAGAAATTAAATAGTCTACAAGTTTTTATAGGTGTGTGGAGAAGAGATGGTGAGGGTGGTATTTATAGAGGAGGAGAGGGGGTTTATTATTATTATATTTATTAGTTTATTTTTTTTCTCAAGACTATGAATAGTTTGAACCTTATCACTAAATATATTAAAATAATTAAGTATAGTTTGAGATTATGGGATTACATCAGCCATAAATCAATCATGACTCAATAATTCAGGTATTTTTCTCACACTGTGAATTATCATATTTCATTATTCACTAAAAATTTAACTATTTTTGAAAATTCCAAAAAATACACCCTAACCATTTTTTGATGCATAGAATTAAAAAATTGAATCCATTTTACCTATATAATTTTATAAATTTGATAATTTTAGTTTTTAATTAAATCATCATTATTTGAAAAAAATACTAATTTGAAAATTATAACTGATTTTATAACACTTTGAAATTTTAATTAAGGTATCATAAAATTATTTAAAAATCATAAGAAAACAAAATATTATTTTATTATTATATTTTATGAAAATAAAGTTTTTTTATATCATTATATTAGTTATAAAATTGAAAATAAACATTTGTGTTTTACAAAAATATCATCACTTAATTTATCATTTTCAAAACATTTATTTATTTATTCTATGATATAAATATATCATATTTTCACTTATAATATACATAAATATTATTTATAATTTAACAGGGGAGGTAAATATTCTATATGTATAAAGTACTTAATTTATGTAAATACCAGTTATTTATTTATACATTTATAATGAATTTAACTATTTAATTCTATAATGAAAAAAAATTATTTTTTACATACCTGGTTTGTTACAACTATAGAAGACATAACTATAAATATTGATAGGGTGATATAGCTTCACTAACTTTCCTCCACTCATACTATAGCACAGTGGACATACTGTGTAGTTTTGGTATTGTAGCAATGTTTATTACTATAGCACATTGTTACTTTATGATCTCATTTCAAGATAGGGTTTCTATAACTCTAATTTTTTACCATGTAATATAAAATTGGATATAGTTACATTATTATACCTCTTTATGGATGTATGTATTATTATAGAACAATTTAAATCTATATTTTCAAATTCTGATTCTTCTTTATCATCTTTATTTTTTCTCTATTTACTCTTGTTTCTAGAATCATATTTTTTAGATCTCTAAAAAATTGTATCAACTATTATCCAAGACTAATTTTGGAAGATTTAGGTTATATTTCACAAATTTAACGATGGTTATAGAATAATTCAAGTTAAATATTGATCACTGAGGAATAAATTAATTTAGTTACTAATGAATATATATCAAATGTTATTTTTATTAGAAATATAAAAACATCCCACTTTTAGATGTCAAACCAACAGAGATGAGAAAGACCAAGTGGGAGTCACTATATTTATAGGTTATAGAATTTTTTAACCTTATGTTGGTAAAAAAATGTTTCATTCGACATCAGAGAGGCAAAGACTATGGCTAGGTTGAGGAAAGATCTTATAAATATATATGAGATTTATACTACTTCGAACAATGTGATGGAAACGTTTACCTGATGTGATTAATGTTCAATCTAAATATGATTAAAGGGAAGATTTTTATTGATCATGTCAACAAATTAAACACTATCACAATTCAGTTGATATCTTTGAGAATTAATCTATATGATGAGATATGTGAGCTAGTTTTACTATTTTTTGTTACTTGATTTTTTAGGAAGCTACTATAATAGTTGTAAGTAGTTCTCCAGGGAATTATAATTTAAATTTGAAAGATGTTTAAAATTTGATCCTCTATAATGATATTCAAATAATATAATTGGGTTAATTTTCTAGTTCTAAAATGAACATTTAAGGTAGAGGCTGATACATGCAGTGATGTAATCAAAGATGATGATCAAAATAAAGATTAAAGAGCATAGAAAAGGAAAATTTTATAGTAATACCTACTAGAACTGTAGGAATAAAGGTTGCATCAATAGTGAGTGTTGAAAAAAATGTAAGGAACCTGAAACCAATGTAGAAAACATAGTAGTTGAAGGACCAAATGGTGTATTGTTTCTATGTGTGGATAACCATAGGAGTCTTGGATTTTAGATTAATTGGTATTATTCATTTCCACATCAGAGATAAAATGATTGAGTTCAATGATTAAATAATTTAGTACTAACAATATAGGAGAGTATGATAGTAAATAATTTAGGGAAATATATTCTAATAATGGAATTTGGTGGAATAAGACTCTTTTTGGAACACCACAATAGAATAATTTGGTTGAAAGTATGAATAGGGCATTAAATGAATGCTCAATGATCCTGAGACTACACTTGGGGTTACCCAATACCTTTTGAGTAGAGGTGGTGAATATAGAAATATATTTTTATCAATACCGATCCCAATGGGGCCTATGTCGTGACTTCCCAAGCCTGAATCTAATAGACCAGAGGCTGGAAACAAGCATTTTGTAGGCATATCACTAGCATTGGAAGGCTTATCCTAAGTACATGTACACATGCACACATCTCCAAGATCATACAATTCTGAAATGTAAAAAAAATGAATGAAACCATGCATGCATACATATAATCCCACAACTAGAGTACGACGGGAAGTAAAGAAAATAAAATAGTGCCAAATTCAAGACCACCACAAAGAGTCTAAAAATAAGTCCAACCTGAAATTAAAGATGTATACTATTGTCAAGATACCATTGGAAAACACTTTTGTTTGTCTGGTCTCACTAAGTATAATATGGTACCGGTCTATCTAGGACTCTATCAAAAGTTAAATCATCTTCAAAAGACATAACACATATAGGAAAATCCCATACATTAGTGAGCATAACAATACCCAGTAGGACACCCTAAAACCACAAAGAATATAATAGAATAAAAATAGTGATAACTACACAAGTATATGTATATAGCACATATAATAAGAATATACATATATATCTAATCAAAGACACATATTCTCAAAGGTAAATTCATAATCGTAATTCCATCTTGGGATTCTAGCTCGAAGACTTCATATAGCACTCATCCAAGAGACCACACTCCATGAGTCATATATCATTAATGATGTCCATTTTAGAGGTAGTGTTCATTGGGTCTCTCCATTATAAATATACTCTATAAGTATAAATATATACGATACATAGATGAGGATCACACCCAATGCCATGGGGTATACCAAAAAACTCAATATAGAATAACAAACTAAGTATAGGATCGATTCCTGCGTAGTGTTGGTCAAGATAATACCATGAACTCCACCTAGCATAAGAAGATGATAGAGGATATCACTTTAGGCCTCCCTAAAGTATTCCAACAACTATATCCAATATGCCCTGCTGAAGGGATTTTTTTCCTATGTGTAGGAGGCGATTCCATAATAACCCTCAGATAAAAGATATGAGGAACATACCCTAATAAAACATTTATAATATATAGAGGAAAATGTATCTAATAAAACTATTAGGGATTACACAGTGTGTAGTACCAGTACACACCGTGTCTCTTCAACCCCGGATCCTGCCTAAGTAAACTGGTTGTATCTATGTCTGTATAGAAGTACATGACATACTATTCCCTATGTAATTCTTCCAATGTACCAGTTCACAGATTATCTTGTGTACATACTATATAACCATGTCCATGTTGGGGTAAATGGCATTATCATGGCCATGTATCTCAATTCATGTTTGTGACCCCATTGAGGTGTTAGAGTAGGTATCCTATAACCAACTACTTTATACTTTATTCCTTAATAAATACTTTTTCACATCTTGATTGTTCTTCTATGTGACAATGCATGTGATAATGTCCCAAGGATAGCTGTTTCATTAAGGGTCATAGTGGATCCCTACTATGATGAGAACTCGGAAGTGCCATAACACTATTCTTGAATATATGTTCTATGGCCAGATGATGTTATTTGAGGGACACAAATAATATAGGCCATTATGGGTGTGGACTCATAAAAATTTGAGGCACCTTCTCATGGTGTGCGCCCTTGGTAATATCTAGGAGCATATTATGAGAATGAGATATTCCAATAAGAAATCCACATTTCATAGTGTCATTGCATGTTCCTATCTGCAGACATGTGTATTGGTCCATAGACTTTAAGATTATTATTAATGAGTATTACAACTCGCACACTTAGATGTATTGAAGAAAACTGTGATGACACACTATTCACAACGAGGTAGGATATGTTGGGTGAGTCATGAGTAATACTGCATTAATAGATAATGTGAGAAAAGATTTGTATAGCATCCCGTCTTTTTATAACATAAACTTTCATTACATTACACAAAACTGAGGATCGTTAAGGTTTAGTGTCTTGGAAACAAGGATCATAATACATAAAAAAACATAAAACATTCTTCTTAAACACTTGAAAGGCTTATCCTTTAGTTCATCCTATGTTCATTATGCATCTCATAACCTGGGGACATACATCAAAAGAAAGGGTGAGCAGAAGGCCCAGTAAGGGAAACAAGAGAAACATTTTACATGTGAACTTGAGATACTTCACCAAGGACATGAAAAGAACTTTAAGGCATGAGAAATAAATCATGAGATACATCATAATAAAAATAACACTTTTCATAACTTGAAGATGTGGTTGAAACATTTAATATTGACAATCATTTCGTTTCACCAAGGTCCATCCCCAAGGTGTCGTTAAAAATTACCAAGATTATTCATCAAGGCGTCGTTAAAATGGTCATCTCTAGAGATTAAATCTTTACCCAATGCATTGGAGCGCTATCAGGGCGCACCCTTAAATTTTCCTTTATTATCATGTGATCCACATATATCATCATCAAACATTTCATAAATAACCCATATAGCATAAAATAAATGGGTTTCATTTCATAATCATAACGTTTTAAAAACTGCTTTAAATATGCGATCTTTACATTACTTTAAACCCATGGAAAGGGAAAGCGGGTATCATGTATGTAAATCCCAGAATTTAAAATAGAACATTTTCATATATATGTGAATACCCCTGTAGAAATAGGAGCTTTGAGTATTCACTTTATAACATAAAATAATTTTGAGAAAAGAGAGGCATTTTGAGACGAAAATTCTGCAGCATAACGGCTATGTTACAAGGTTTTAGAAAACTTTGAAAAGAGAGGGAACATGGGTCGAACAATCATAATTGACCCATAAAACAGTATAGGGACAGAATAAGAAGGATATATGGACATGGTGATTCAATTTTAAGGACATACCATTTGAAATGAAAAACATGGAAGGAAGACAAAATTTTGATTTCTCTTATGACAATTCGGCAGCCTAACGGCGTCACTTAAACTTCAACAATAATGAATTGAACAAATCAAATAGGGTCTCTCATAATATGATAATAAGATATCAGTATGATAGATATAGAGATCATACTCCAACATAATAAAAAGGAACTTGAAAGATTTGACATGAAAATCGAACTTGAAAAATGAGAAGGGTGAAAGAATCACTTAAACATTCGGCAGCCTAACGACGTCACTTAAACTTTCATAAAACGAAATGATGAGAGTAAGAGGGGATCTCTCATCATATAAAAATGAAAGGGGCAGTAATAAGAATATAAAAGAACATCCTCTCACATAATAACATGGAGCATAAAAGGAATGACATAAAAGAGATTACATGAAAAGAAAGAGAGGGGTCGGATCCCTTACCTTAAAACGTGACTCTTGAAACTCAAAGTTTTGGACCTTGAGGGCTTGGGGGAACCTTGGGAGGACTCCTTGGGTGGTAAGGAGACCAGAACTTCGTTGGGGGAGAGTTGGGAGTGGAAACTAAAGGAGTAAAGGGTGGGTATTTATAGGGAAAGTGAGGGGACAAGGCATTAATGGCCACAGGACACCTCACTAGTGGTTTTGGCAAAACCATGGGCTTGCCCATGGTATTTTCCCATGGTATTGGCCACTTGGGACACCTCACACCTTATATTACTATTCATAAATCGACCATATTGAATATATACTTAATACATCATTTAATGATGTCATTAAACACCCGTAACTTAAAAACTATATTTTCACTATTCATCGAAAATTCAACTTTCTCAGATTAATCTCAAAATTTCACCTTAACCAAATATCAATGCTCTGATTTCAAAAATGAAATCCATTTTATAAAAATAATTTTCTAAATATTTTTAATTTAATTTTTAAATAAAAACACTATTCATCGAAAATTCATTTTTTTCAGAAAAAACCCCAAAAATTACCTTAACATAATATCGATGCTCTGAGTTCAAAAATAAATTCCTTTTTATAAAAATAATTTTCTAATTATTTTTAATTAAATTTTTAATTAAAAAACACTATTCATCCGAAAAAACTAATACTTGACTAATAATTTATGAAACCGTTATTTACCCATTTTATTGAATCACATTACTTAATCTGGGTGTCTAAATTATATTAAAACTTTCTTTGAGTGAAATTACTAATCCATTTGGTCACATTACTAATCCTAAGCGTAAAATAACTATTCATAATTTACTATTCATCAAAAATTAAGTTAATCTTATTAGACTCCAAATTCCTTACTGAACACTTTTGTAGAAGACCATTTTTTGAAAATAATTTCACATCATTAGTTATTTAGGGTTTACATAAATATTTTAAAATATCCTTTTTTCAAAATTCATCAATAAAATACATTCTAAAATTATCTAGACATTTGAAATTTCACAAACATCACTAAAAGAAGAAATCTCAATTTATTCACTCGAAAGGATTACACAAGGAAGCTAGGGTCTCGTCACATAGCCCCTTATAACACCGGCATAAGACCGAAGTGTAAGGTGTGCTATGGTGAGAGAATATGAGGGAGGCTCAGATAACATTGCCCTAGTAGTAATCTCTACTAACTTGAACTTCTCCCGCAGGCGTTTCCTTTCAAGCTTGACACGCTGGAGTTCGGCTTGGGCTTGGTCCAAAGCGAAGCCCATAGATGCTACCTCCTTCCCAAGCTCTGATAAGTGGGCTTCATAAGGGTAGAGTCTACTGGATGAAGCCATCGACTCCTCTTTCTGCATTAACCATTAACATCTTATTAAATCATTAAGAGTAAGTTAATATACTACTCAAAATGATTGGGTCGTTACATTCTTCCCCCCTTAAGAAATTTCGTCCCCGAAATTTATACTTGAGGCCTAGTCGAAAAGGTGAGGGTACTTTTGCTTCATTGTTTCCTCCGGCTCCCAAGTCGCTTCTTCATATTTATGATTCCTCCACAACACTTTCACAAGGTGGGTAGTCTTGTTTCGTAGGACCTTGTCTCTACGGTCCAAGATCTCCACTGGCTGCTCCTCGTAAGAGAGGTCATGTTCCAGTTGTACCACCTCTGGGTTCAGTACATGCGAAGGGTCGGGTATGTACTTCCTCAAGAGAGATACATGGAAGACATCATGAACTTGAGCTAGGTTCGGTGGAAGTGCTAGACGATAGGCCACTGCTCCTATGCGATCAAGGATTTCATAGGGGCCAATGTACCTAGGGCTGAGCTTCCCTTTCTTCCCAAACCGCATGACTCTCTTCCATGGAGAAATTCGAAGGAAGACTTTGTCACCAACACCAAACTCCAAGTCCCTTCGATGATTGTCATCATAGCTCTTCTGCCGACTCTGAGCAGCCTTTATGTGTTGTTGGATGGCATGAACCTTTTCCGTCATCTCTTGCACGAGATCGGGCCCAAGAAACTTCCTCTCACCAATTCCATCACAACAAGTAGGAGTTCTACACCTCTTTCCATATAGAGCTTCATAGGGTGCCATCTGAATACTCGAATGGAAGCTGTTGTTATAGGAGAACTCCACTAATGGGAGGTGTTGATCCCATCCACCTTTAAATTCCATTAAGCATAATCTCAACATGTCTTCGAGTTTCTGAATAGTCCTTTCAGATTGGCCATCAGTTTGAGGATGATAGGCCGTACTAAAATTCAATTCAGTATTCAGAGCATGTTGAAGATTTCTCCATAATTTTGATTTGAATCTTGGGTCACGATCAGATACGATGGATAGTGGTACCCCATGCAGCCTTACCACTTCCTTCACGTATATCTTGGCAAGCTGATCCAGAGAGAAATCTTCCCGAATAGAGATAAAATGGGCTGTCTTGGTGAGACGGTCCACAATAACCCATATCGCATTGTTTCCTTTGGATGTTTTCGGGAGACCAATTACAAAGTCCATAGTGATATTATCCCACTTCCATACTGGTATAGGTAGCGGTTGTAATACCCCCTTAGAAAGTTGTCGTTCTGCCTTTACTTTCTGACACACCAGGCACCTTGTAGTGTAATCAGCAATCTCCCTATTCATGTTATCCCACCAATAATGATCACGAAGGTCTCTATACATATTAGTACTTCCCGGATGTATAGAGAAAGTAGAGCTATGAGATTCATCCATCAGTTCTTTCTTTATCTCTGCAATAGATGGGACACATACTCTTGTACGAAATTTCAATACACCTTCTTGATCAATATTGAAATCAGGGAACTTCCCATCTTTTACAGCCTCCAACTTCTCCTGCAGCAAAGGATCTTCTTTTTGAGCCTTCTTGATCTTCTCTAGTAATGAAGGTTGAGAAATCATTTGGGATAGGGTTGATGATGTCCCTTTCCTTATAATTCCCATGTCCAGTTTTACTAGATCTTTAATCAAGGGATCTCCTAAGATTCTCATTGTTGCCAAAACAACAGGATCTTTCCTGCTTAATGCATTCGCGACTTTGTTTTCTCTTCCTGGGTGATAATGAATTGAACAATCATAGTCTTTAATAAGCTCCAACCATCTCCTTTGTCTCATGTTCAATTCTTTCTGTGTGAAAATATACTTTAGACTTTGGTGGTCAGTGTATATATCACATTTCTCCCCATAAAGATAGTGCCTCCATATCTTTAGAGAAAAAACAACTGCCGCCAACTCTAGATCATGTGTAGGATAATTCTGCTCATGAATCTTCAACTGTCGAGATGCATAAGCAATTACCTTGTCATTTTGCATGAGGACGCACCCAATCCCTTTCAGAGATTCATCGCTAAAAATAAAAAATCCTTCTCCGATAGAGGATAGTGTTAACACAGGTGCAGTAACCAATCTCTTCTTCAGCTCTTGGAAACTTTCCTCGCATTCCTTTATCCAGATGAACTTAACCCCTTTTCGAGTCAACTTGGTTAGTGGATTAGAAAGCCGTGAAAAGTTTTTCACAAACCTCCTATAATATCCTACTAAACCAAGGAAACTACGAATCTCAGTTACTGTTGTGGGTTGAGGCCACTCCTCCACAACCATTGTCTTTGCAGGGTCAACCGAGATTCCTTCATTGGTTACGATGTGACCCAAGAAAGACACCTGTTGTAACCAAAACTCACACTTGCTGAACTTCCCAAAGAGCCTCTCCTTCCGCAGAGTTTTCAATATAACCCTTAGATGATCTTCATGATCCTCGCGACTTTTTGAATATATCAAAATATCATCAATAAAAACTACCACAAAGTTATCAAGTTAGTCCTTAAAGACTCTATTCATCAAATCCATGAAAATAGTAGGAGCATTAGTCAAGCCGAAGGGCATAACAGTAAACTCATAATGCCCATATCTTGATCGGAAGGCAGTCTTTGGAATATCTTCCTTCTTCACCCTCAGTTGATGATAACCAGATCGAAGGTCAATCTTAGAGAAGAATTGAGCCCCACGAAGTTGGTCAAATAAATCATCAATTCTTGGAAGAGGATATTTGTTCTTCACTGTGATCCCGTTCAGTTCTCTATAATCGATGCATAGCCGCATTGATCAATCCTTCTTCTTCACAAAGAGAACTGGTGCTCCCCAAGGAGACACACTCGGTCGGATAAACCCCTTCTCCAACAAGTCTTGGAGTTGTTTCTTTAACTCTTCTAGCTCCATATTTTCCATTCTATACGGAGTCTTTGATATCGGTTGAGACCCAGGTACGAGTTCAATGGAGAACTCTACCTCTCTTTCTAGGGGAGGTCCAGGTAACTCCTCATGAAATACATCCATGTATTCCTTAACAATCGGAACATCTTCTATTTGTATTCTCCCTTTTCCTTCTTCATCATCACCGATTAACTCCATAAAGAAAGCAATAGGAGGTGCTTCTAGATAGGGATCAGTTTAGGATATCTCTCCTTGGAAGATAACTGTAGGTCGTTCATTCAAGACTACTGAGATTTCCTTACTTCTGCATTTGATCTTAGCATTATACTTTGAGAGCCAATCCATCCCTAGTATAATGTCTAATTCCATCATGGGAATGACTACTAGATTTACGATAAGATTGTTCTCACCAAAGTAAACACTAGAGTCTCTAAATATTGTTGATGCAAGGATAATCCCACTTGGAGTCTTGAGAGACAACTCTACCTCTAGCAGTTCGGGTATTGATTCTATATTCCTTGCAAACTTGGAGGAAATAAAGGAATGCGTAGAACCAGAATCAAATAAAGTACTTGCTAGTTTTGAGAGGACAACAAGAGTACCTGCTACCACATCGTTTGGGACTTCAAATTCAGCTGTTGTGATAGCGAAAGCACGACCTTGCTCTCTTGGCCTCTGCTGAGGTTGGTGGTGATTCCCCTCCACCGCCCTCGGATTTGGACATTGGTTAGCAAAGTGCCCAAGCTGTCCACACTTGAAGCATGTGACTTCGAGTAGGGCCAGAACCATCTTTCCTCTGTCGTTAGTGTTGGGAAGCTGAGGCTTCACCTCACTATGACAATTCCGAGCAATATGGCCTCATCTTCCACACTTGTAGCACTTTCCACTTCCGTTCAAGTAGTTCCCCAGATGATTCTTCCCACATTTATTGCATGTGGTAAGTTGAATTTTCATTCCACCTCTTCCCTGATCAAAAGACTTCCCTAAACTGGGCTCCAATGATCTATTCTTTTCATTTGGTTTATGAGACCACTGTGTCTCACCAAACTCCTGCTCGACTTTCATAGCACTTCGAACTATTTCTTCATAGCTATCATAGTCCCTGTTGGCTAGATTCTTCCGCAGATGAGGTCGTAGTCCGCCAAAGAATCTATCAACCTTCCCATTAGGGTCCAGGACAAAGCTTGAGGTATAACGGGAAAGCCTTGTGAAGTTCATCTCATAGCTTCCGACAGATTTGTTCTCCTTCTGCTTCAGCTCAAGAAACTCTTTCTCCATTCTCGTTCTCATGGAACGAGGGAAATACTTGTTAAGGAAAATTCCCTGAAATTATTCCCATTCCATAGCTTCTATCTCTCCTCGTGGCTTCGTGTTTTTGATCAGTGACCACCACTGATCAGATTCTCCCTCTAGGCGGTAAATAGAAAGGGTGACTTTTTCTTGTTCCGAACATTGAAGTACAGAAAAGATCTTTTCAATGGAGCTTATTCATTGTTCCACAACCAATGGGTCAGTAGATCCACTGAATGTTGGCGGTCGTTGACGCATGAAGGACTCAACAGAGTGTTGTTCCCTTCATGGTGAGGTCGGCCTCTCGGCTTGATTCAAGTTATTACTCATAACTTGAGTCAGTTGGTTCATCATTCACATGAATGTTTCCATTCCGGCTTCCATCGGAGGGCCGTCAGCACATGGTGAATTTCAGTCACCATCGGCACGGTTCCTCCTATTGCCCGCCATCTTCTAAAAGAATAAAACCTTAGTAAGAAACTTATTTCATTTATGAATCTTTTAACTAATACTTCATGCTTAGACAATTACACTTTTCTATAATTCCTTCATAATGATTCATAAAAAGCTTGTGATTAACAAAACATATCCCCCGGGAGTGTCGTAACCAAGAGTGCAGCAAGGCCCGTTATCGTTCACCAGTTCCCGTTCGAGTCTAGCTCAAAGCGGTATTTTCAGGTTTTACCCCTATGTACATCTGTTCCCGAGCCGCCTCTACCTGCTCGTATCCAGACAGGGATGTATTTGTTTGATAAACCACTTACTCAATACTTACCAAAATACCAGGAAGTTTTCCTATATTTAAACTTTTCTATAGGGTTCTTCCTAAAGTTTTTATATCCTAATTTCCACAAATAACTAAACCATCCTTTGATACCAACTATAGAATCTCGTCTTTTTATAACATAAACTTTCATTACATTACACAAAACTGAGGATCGTTAAGGTTTAGTGTCTTGGAAACAAGGATCATAATACATAAAAAAACATAAAACATTCTTCTTAAACACTTGAAAGGATTATCCTTTAGTTCATCCTATGTTCATTATGCATCTCATAACCTGGGGACATACATCAAAAGAAAGGGTGAGCAGAAGTCCCAGTAAGGGAAACAAGAGAAACATTTTACATGTGAACTTGAGATACTTCACCAAGGACATGAAAAGAACTTTAAGGCATGAGAAATAAATCATGAGATACATCATAATAAAAATAACATTTTTCATAACTTGAAGATGTGGCTGCAACATTTAATATTGACAATCGTTTCGTTTCACCAAGTTCCATCCCCAAGGTGTCATTAAAAATTACCAAGGTTATTCACCAAGGTGTCGTTAAAATGGTCATCTCTAGAGATTAAGTCTTTACCCAATGCATTGGAGCGCTATCAGGGCGCACCCTTAAATTTTCCTTTATTATCATGTGAGCCACATATATCATCATCAAACATTTCATAAATAACCCATATAGCATAAAATAAATGGGTTTCATTTCATAATCATAACGTTTTAAAAACTGCTTTAAAGACGCGATCTTTACATTACTTTAAACCCACGGAAAGGGAAAGAGGGTATCATGTATGTAAATCCCAGAATTTAAAATAGAACATTTTCATATATATGTGAATACCCCTGTAGAAATAGGAGCTTTGAGTATTCACTTTATAACATAAAATAATTTTGAGAAAAGAGAGGCATTTTGAGACGAAAATTCTGCAGCATAACGGCTATGTTACAAGGTTTTAGAAAACTTTGAAAAGAGAGGGAACATGGGTCGAACAATCATAATTGACCCATAAAACAGTATAGGGATAGAATAAGAAGGATATATGGACATGGTGATTCAATTTTAAGGACATACCATTTGAAATGAAAAACATGGAAGGAAGACAAAATTTTGATTTCTCTTATGATTATTCGACAGCCTAACGGCGTCACTTAAACTTCAACAAAAATGAATTGAACAAATAAAATAGGGTCTCTCATCATATGATCATAAGAGATCAGTATGATAGATATAGAGATCATACCCCAACATAATAAAAAGGAACTTGAAATATTTGACATGAAAATCGAACTTGAAAAATGAGAAGGGTGAAAGAATCACTTAAACATTCGGTAGCCTAACGGCGTCACTTAAACTTTCATAAAACGAAATGATGAGAGTAAGAGGGGATCTCTCATCATATAAACATGAAAGGGGCAGTGAGAGGAATATAAAAGAACATCCTCTCACATAATAACATGGATCATAAAAGGAATGACATAAAAGAGATTACATGAAAAGAAAGAGAGGGGTCGGATCCCTTACCTTAAAACGTGACTCTTGAAACTCAAAGTTTTGGACCTTGAGGGCTTGGGGGCACCTTGGGAGGACTCCTTGGGAGATAAGGAGACCAGAACTTCGTTGGGGGAGAGTTGGGAGTGGAAACTAAAGGAGTAAAGGGTGGGTATTTATAGGGAAAGTGAGGGGACAAGGCATTAATGGCCAAGTGACACCTCACTAGTGGTTTTGGCAAAACCATGGGCTTGCCCATGGTATTTTCCCATGGTATTGGCCACTTGGGACACCTCACACCTTATCTTACTATTCATAATTCGACCATATTGAATATATACTTAATACATCATTTAATGATGTCATTAAACACCCGTAACTTAAAAACTATATTTTCACTATTCATCGAAAATTCAACTTTCTCAGATTAATCTCAAAATTTCACCTTAACCAAATATCAATGCTCTGATTTCAAAAATGAAATCCATTTTATAAAAATAATTTTCTAAATATTTTTAATTTAATTTTTAAATAAAAACACTATTCATCAAAAATTCATTTTTTTCAGAAAAAACCCCAAAAATTACCTTAACATAATATTGATGCTCTGAGTTCAAAAATAAAGTCCTTTTTATAAAAATAATTTTCTAATTATTTTTAATTAAATTTTTAATTAAAAAACACTATTCATCCGAAAAAACTAATACTTGACTAATAATTTATGAAACCGTTATTTACCCATTTTATTGAATCACATTACTTAATCTAGGTATCTAAATTATATTAAAACTTTCTTTGAGTGAAATTACTAATCCATTTGGTCACATTACTAATCCTAAGCGTAAAATCACTATTCATAATTTACTATTAATCAAAAATTAAGTTAATCTTATTAGACTCCAAATTCCTTACTGAACACTTTTGTAGAAGACCATTTTTTGAAAATCATTTCACATCATTAGTTATTTAGGGTTTACATAAATATTTTAAAATAACCTTTTTTCAAAATTCATCAATAAAATACATTCTAAAATTATCTAGACATTTGAAATTTCACAAACATCACTAAAGGAAGAAATCTCAATTTATTCACTCGAAAGGATTACACAAGGAATCTAGGGTCTCGTCACATAGCCCCTTATAACACCGTCATAAGACCTAAGTGTAAGATGTTCTATGGTGAGATAATATGAGGGAGGCTTAGATAACATTGCCCTAGTAGTAATCTCTACTAACTTGAACTTCTCCCGTAGGCGTTTCCTTTCAAGCTTGACACGCTGGAGTTCGGCTTGGGCTTGGTCCAAAGCGAAGCCCACAGATGCTACCTCCTTCCCAAGCTCTGATAAGTGTGATTCATAAGGGTCGAGTCTACTGGATGAAGCCATCGACTCCTCTTTCTGCATTAACCATTAACATCTTATTAAATCATTAAGAGTAAGTTAATATACTACTCAAAAAGATTGGGTCGTTACAATTTGTACCTTATGTTCCATAATGGAAGTATAAATCTCAGGCCTTTTATGGAATTCATATAGCCTAAATAAATCCATGGCCATGGTGAGGAATGGGAAAGTTCAATTCCGAAAATTCAAAGAAAGAATAATTGAGCACATGGGTTGATGGCACTAGCATGCAACCCACTTGATTGGAGATATTGAGACAAAGGGATTAAATTACATGGTAAGTGTTTGTATGAGGTGACACATCAATTCAGCGTTAACTTCTTTCTCTTGGGTTCCCTGACCCATTGCTAGATAGTAATCTTGGACTTTAGGAAATCTTTCCTAATGCCAACGCGAAAGAGGCCTAGAGGGTCACACACTAAGTGTATCCAAGTATCTCAAGTATAATAAATATTATTCTCGTACGTGGTTTAATAATTATTCAAGGAATCCTAAATCATTTTAGTGTTGGAGGAAGAATAAAATGAAAACAATTGCATGCTGTGTATTAATGATTACACGCCGTGTAGTTTTTATTTTGAAAACAAGTACACGCTTTGTATTAATGATTACATGCCATGTAGTTTTCATTTTGTAAAGAAAAAAAAGATATACACGTTGTGTATTAATGATTACACACTGTGTAGTTCTCATGGAAAAAAAGTACACGTCGTGTATTGATGGTTACATGCCGTGTAGTTTTTCCAGTCAGGATTTTGAGTAAATGAAATCATTTTATTAAAGGATATTTATTATAATTATCATGGGTGCATTTCAAAGAATTAATCATTCTACATGGGGGTTTTAAATAAGAATTAATGAAATAAATAAAATGTGTAACGTGTTTATTTATTTTCATAACTCTATAACCTCAAATGTGATTATAAATATCCTCACAACCCCAACAATTTTCCACAGAGAATCATTGTGCACAAAAATTCTGGAGAATTCTCTCAAGGCTGAAATAACTCCTTCCTCCAAGAACACTCTCAAGATAGAGAGAGATCCTCTTCCATTGGATCAATGCACTCTAAGGCGGACAATGCAAGCAAAGGCTTCTCCACGCTATCACTTGGAGATTCCTTTGGCAACGTCCAGAGACACGTGGAGCACATGTGGATCACCGCTAGAGGAATCCTACACTTGGATTATACGATGCAACAACGATTCACATCTGATCATGATCGGAGACATCAACAAAGAAAGAATTCCATCAAGGTAAATCTTTTCAATTAATTAAATTAATTATAACCAACATATGATGATCCTCCTTTTTGGATTCCATGACTATTATTCTTCATTGTATATTTCTGTGATTTGATCCAAGGAGTCCGGCGTTTATCGTCATATTGATCCCGGATTGATCATTGCTAATGACAAAAAGCCAAGTGGGCACATCCACCCACGAGCTTCCGCTACGCTCGGATCCTACAAGTGGTATCAAAAAAATCATATCGTTGATTATAATTATTTAGTTTTTCAATGGAGATTTACGCATTTAATAATTTAGTTGTTTTAATTCAAGTTAATCATTCTTTAAAATATGAATATTGAAATCTATTCCTCCCCTATCGTTTCTCGTTCACCATACATAAATAAATTTCCCTTTTAATTTTGATTAAAATAAAATAGAGGAACTCATCCAGAGGTTCCAAACGCTCCTAGCCGTACAACACCAGAATACACGGCATGTATTTGAAAGTACATGCCATGTAGTATAGGTTCAATGAATTGAATGATCCTCCAAATCAGTCCATTTATTGGATCCTATCTTTGTCATTTATGACAACGTGTGTTAGCCAGGAACTAGTGGCACATGGTTTCCGGATTACACGCCATGTGGTTCAACTGAACACGGTGTGTATTCGCTTGAGGTTATGGTTGGACCATGTACCCCATACATAGATTTCCCGGCTAGAAACCATGTAACACGGATACTACACGGCGTGTGTTCAATTGTACATGTCGTGTACTTCGAAAATTTTCGAAGTACAAAAAAACATGCCATATCCCCAAGCATGTACTTCAGATGGACGGTGAACAAAAGTACATACCGTGTAGTTGGAACTACACATCGTGTACTTATCCAAATTATGTATATTTATTAAAATTTATTATTATATTATACAAACCCTTGAGACATGTACCATAGTGTAGGTGTAAAGTTGAGGCACAACACTTGATAGGTGTTTTATATATATGTGTGTTTAATTTAATATATGCATAAATGGGAATTCACCAGGTTTCCTCCAAGGTACAAGTTATGTACAAATATAATTTTAAATGAATTTATTTGTTTAAAATTGTGATAGATTAGAATCTCAAGGAAATTTAGAAAAAGGGTTTAAGAAAAAAGGATTTATTAATTAAAGATAATTAATTGATTAGAGTGTGATTTATCTTAAACAAGAATGATTAATGAATTGAATGATAGTTTTATTAATGAGTAATATCATTTCATGAATGGATTATCATGAGCTAGACCAAGAACTTTTTATGTGAATAGTTTATTTTAATTTATTTATTTAAATTAAATTTGTTGGCATGTGAGCCTTCTCCTCATTAATATGTAGGGTCTACGCGTCCAAGGTTTCTTTTATGTAAAAACCCCTTTTTACCCCTCACCTGTGTGTGAGATAAATTTATATGTAATGGATGGATCTCCCAATCTAGTGGAGGTGGCTCAATTCAGAAGCCAAGGTAAAACCAATCCAAGCAGATACAAAGGTGGACAGGTGGAAAGCTGTAAACACGAACCCAAAAGGTTCAAGGTGTTTCTACCCTAGGTCTTGGGTTAGTTTATTAACTGCTAGATAAACTAACCAATAGAAAAATCTCATGATCATACCATTTATTTTATTTTTTTCATTTTCATTATTTATTTATTGTGGGTGTGTTGTCACGATCACACAATTAATGAATTAAACAAGCATGCAAGATGGAACTAAAATAAGACCGGCTTATGTGTAAATATTATCTTAGACATGGTTAATCGCTTAAGTATATCCCAATTAATATTAACAATCATGAAATCAAAGATAATAAAATGGAAATTTACATATAAGGATAAAATCCCTCAAAGAAATATTAAGTCGGTATAGCCTTCTATAATCTTGGTTGGAATCAAACCATAGTTCAAAGTGCTTAACCAACCCTAATTGGGGTGCTTTCAATTATCATGGAATTCTGATTCAAGTTTTTGGGTTGAATTAACTTGGTTCGCATCAATTGTTGACCGCCACAGCAGTACATGGTGTGACCAAGAGGAAAAGGTTGAGGAAATCCAAAATAAAAGGATTTCAGGATTGGGGAGTCCACTCAGCGGATCAAGAAGATGCGAGTTAATGTAGTTGGAATTTGGAATTCCTACCTAAAACCCTTCAAGTTGATTGACCAACCCAAGTTGGGGTAATGTGAAGGTAAATATGGATCCTTGACACTAGAATATTCAAGAAACATAATATTCCGAAGTCAATGGTGAGGGCTATTGGATTTCGATAAAATAGTGGGAGACTAAAAAGTATAAATTTATTTAGTTGTCTCAGTTTTGTAATAAATTACTAAACCTTTGCGAATCTTAATTTGTAGAAATGGAAATAAAAATGAATTAAAACATATCATTGGTAACCATACTCGGGAAGGAAAACCTTCTCACTGGCACCAATTTCCAAGAGTGGCAGAGGCGTTTACACGTCATCCTTCGCTACGAAAGAAAATTGTATGTGCTGGAAGAGCCTCTTCCAGTTGCACCTGGAAAAGAGGCTAGTGATGATGAAATATCTCTCTTTTCAAAACATATAGATGATGCCATAGATGTACAATGTTTCATGTTATCGTCCTTGTCTAATGAGCTCTTGAAGAAACATGAAAACATGGATGCGTATAGCATGATATCTCACCTTAAGGATCTCTTCCAAGAGACAGTGAGACAAGAGAGATATGAGATCTCTAATGATTTGTTTACAAATAATATTGGAGAGTCTGTGCCCGCTGGGCCTCATGTAGTCAATCTTATTGGCTACATTTAATACTTGGACATCTTATGGATTAAGTTCCCGGATGAGTTGCGTACATATCTCATCCTATCATCACTGCCCAAGACCTTCTCAAGCTTTATTGTCAACTATAACATGAGCAGTAATGAGAAGAGTCTACCGGAATGTCTGGCTTTGATTCACCAAGTAGATAAGAACATGGGGTGTGACAAACCCATAGTCCTTATGGTGAATAAGAAAAGGAAGGACAAGGCAAAGGGGCCAAAGACTTATAAACGGTCTGAAGCCCCAGAGCGTCATCCCTCCAAGAAGGGGAAGATCCAAAGGTAGGGCAAGAAATAGGAGGCGGTATGTTTTTCATGTGGTAAGCAAGGACACTGGAAGAGGAACTGCACCTAGAAGCATGGGGATGCTAAAGTTGCATTCGTTATCGAGTGAAATCTTTCCATTTCTACACATTGGGTATTAGATACAGCTTTTGGGTCTCACGTCTCTATTCAAATATAGGAACCAAGTAGATTTAGAAAGATTGATAGAGGAGAGGTGGATCTTCGAGATGCTAATGGTGCGAGGCTGGCTACATTATCCATTGGAAATTACCACCTCTCATTGCTGACTGGGATAATTTTGGTTTTACATAACTATTATTATGTTCTTAGTGTTACCAAGAACATAATTGTTGTATCTTGTTTGGATATGGATGGATTTATTTTCAAGTTTGGAAATAAGGGTTGTCTCGTTTATAAGAAAAAATTATTTTATGGTATGGAACATTTAAATAATGTTTTTTATGTATTAAATTATGAAAACCAAGTGTTGGGAATCGATAACGAAAAAAACTCACATGACTCATACATCACCTAGTTGTGGCATCACCGTCTAGGTTATGTAAATGAGAAGCGCTTGACAAAGATCTGCCAAAAAGGCTATTTATACTCTACTGAGCTAAAACCACTTGATATATGTCATGCTTGTTTACAAGGAAAAATGACCAAGCCACATTTTTGTGGACAAGGTGAAAGGGCCACAGAGCTTCTAGGATTGGTGCACAAGGATGTGTGTGGACCATTTCCTGTAGAAGCTAGAGGTGGATATTCTTACTTCATTACTTTTACTAATGATTTTAGTATATATAGATATGTCTACTTAATGAGTTATAAGTCCAAAGCCTTATAGAAATTTAAGGAATCCAAGAATTAAGTAGGGAATCAACTTGGTAAGAAGATAAATAAACTTTTATCGGATCGAGGTGGAAAATATCTGAACTAAGAGTTCATCGATCTTTTATGGGAGTCTGGGATTCTATCTCAGCTCACTCCTCCTTATACACCACAGTGGAATGGTGTTAGTGAAAGGAGGAACCGCACCTTGTTGGACATGGTGAGGTCGATAATGAGTCATGTAGATATTCTATTATCATTTTGGGGATATGCATTACAAACTATAGCATACACATTAAACTGAGTACCAACTAAGGCGGAAAATGTAATTCCCTCCGAATTATGGAATGGAAAGAAACCCATTTTTTCACATACATGTGTATGGGGATGTGAGGAATTTGTTAAGGCCTTCTCAGGTAACAAACTAGAACCCCGGGGCACGAGGTGTATCTTTATAGGATATCCCAAGGAAACAAAAGGATATTACCTATATAACCCTCATGATAAGAAGGTGATTTTGGCCAGACAAGCCGTCTTTCTTGAGAGGGAGCACATCCTCAAAAGGGATAGTGGGAGAAAGATTGACTTCGACAAAGTTAATGCTCAAGATACACAGGAGTTGGTACAAGAACAAGTTCCATAGGTCCCCGTGGAAGTGGTACCAGAAACACAAGTACTGCGTAGGAGCTCAAGAGAGGTAAGGGAACCAGAGATATTTGGTTTCCTAGTCACCGAGGATGGTGAATCATTATTGTTGGACAATGATGAACCTCTCTCCTACAAGAAAGCAGTAGAAAGATAAGAATATGCAAGATGGATAGAAGCTATGAATTCTAAGATGGATTCCATGTATCATAACCAAGTCTGGGTTATGTTCGATGAGCCAGTTGATGTAAAGCATGTTGGATGCAAATGGGTATTCAAGAGAAAACTTGACATAGAAGGTCAAGTTAGCACCTATAAAGAAAGGCTAGTGGATAAAGGATTCATACAACATCAAGGAATTGACTATGATGAAACCCTCTCTCCAGTTTCCATGTTTAAGTCCATAAGAATCATACTTGCCAGAGCAGCTTACCATGACTACGATATTTGGAAGATGGATGTCAAAACAGCATTCCTTAATGGGAACCTTCAGGAAGATGTCTATATGACACAACCAGAATGGTTTGTGACACCAGGTTAAGCCAAATGGGTTTGCAAGTTGCAGAAATCCATTTATGGATTAAAGCAGGCATCCAGGTCATGGAACATTTGATTTGATGAAGCCATAAAAGAATTTCGTTTCATTAAAAATGAATGTGAGCCATGTGTTTATAACCAGTTTAATGGGAATGTGATCATTATCCTAGTAGTATATGTTGACGACATATTGATTATTGGAAATGATGTACCCATATTACAATCAGTTAAGGACTGGTTGAACATGTGTTTCTCTATGAAGGACTTGGGTGAAGCAGCCTACATTCTAGGGATCAAGATTATTTGTGATAGATCCAAGAGGCTTCTTGGACTAATTCAAGGTACATACATTGACC
This sequence comes from Viscum album, assembly GCA_963277665.1. Taxonomy (NCBI): domain Eukaryota; kingdom Viridiplantae; phylum Streptophyta; class Magnoliopsida; order Santalales; family Viscaceae; genus Viscum; species Viscum album. The sequence goes on along the minus strand of OY728120.1, from coordinate 1,268,405,682 downwards.
AGATACAAAAGAGATTTAGTATGGAACAATCCAAGAGGGGATTAGTTCCAGTGTCACATGGCCTACATCTTTATAAGAAAATGTGTCCTTAAACACAATAAGAGAAAGATAGAATGAGTAATATCTCATACGCTTTGGATATAGGATCCATCATGTATTCCATGTTATGTACCAGGATTGATGTTGCCTATGCACTGAGCATGGTAGGATGATATCAAGCAGATCCAGGAGAAGAGCATTGGACTTCTGTTAAGTCTATCCTTAAGTATCATAGAAGAACTAAGGATATGTTTCTGGTGTATAGAGGATACAAGGAACTTGTCATCAGAGGGTATGTTGATGCTAGTTTTCAGAAAGATCAGAGCGATCTAAAGTCGCAATATGGATATGTTTTCTGTCTCAATGGAGGAGCTGTGAGCTGGAAGAGTTCATAGCAGCCATTTGGTGCCGATTCTATAGTGGATTCCAAATATATAGTGGCTTCTGATACATCCAAGGAAGCCATCTGGAATAGGAAATTTGTCCAAGATCTTGATGTTGTTCCTAGTAGTAAACATCTTATCATGTTGTATTGGGATAATACTGTTGTGGTGGCTCTTGCAAAATAACCAAGGGCACATCAAAGGAAAAAGAAAATACTCCAAAATTATCACCTCTTAAGGTATTTCTATCAAAGGGTTGAAGTTCAAGTGAGAAGAGTGTCCACGGAAGAGAGCGTGGTGGACCTAAGGACTAAAGGCTTATCTCAGCAGAAGAAAGAATATCATGTGAGAGCTAGCGGGTTAAAGGTTGTTAGCAGTTGTCTCTATTCCAAGTGGGAGTCTGTTGGAGTTGGTGGCCTTGAACTAACTACTTTGTACTTTATTCATTAATAAATACTTTATCACATCTTGATTGTTCTTCTACGTGACAATGCATGTGATAATGTTCCAAGGATAGCTGTTTCATTAAAGGGTAATAGAGGATCCCTACTGTGATGAGAACCCAGAAGTGCCATAACATTGTTCTTAAATATGTGTGCTATGGATGTATGATGTTATTTGATAGACACAAATAATAAATTCCATCATGGGTTAGGACTCATAAAACTTTGAGGCACCTTCTCAGGGTGTGCGCCATTGGTAATATCTAGGAGGATGTTATGAGAACAAGACCTTCCAATAGGAAATCCACATTTCATAGTGACATTGGATGTTCTTATCTGCAGATGTGTGTTTTGGTCCTTAGATTTCATGATTATTATTAATGAGTATTACAACTCGCGCACTTATATGTATTGATGAAAACTGTGATGACACACAATTCGCAGTGAGGTATGATATGTTGGGTGTGTCACAAGTAATATTTCATTAATAGATAATGCGAGAAAGGATTTGTCCCTTCTATTCCATAACGAAATTATATATCTTAGTCTCTTTTATATAATTGATATAGCCAAAATAAATCCATGGCCATGGTGAGGAATGGGCGAGTTCAATTTAGGAAATTCAAAGAAAGAATAATCAAGAACATGGGCTGATGGCACTAGCATGCAGCCGCTTGATTGGAGATATTAAGACAAAGGGATTAAATTACACGGTAAGTGTTCATATGAGGTGACACATCAATGTGGCATCAACTTATTTCTCTTGGGTGCCCTGATCCGTTGTTGGACAGTAATCTTAGACTTTAGCCAACCCTGCCTAATTCCAACGAGAAAGAGGCCTAGAGGGTCACACACTAAGTGTTTGCAAGTATCTCAAGTAAAATAAAGATTATTTTTTTACGTGGTTTAATAATTATTCAAGGAATCCTAAATAGTTTTAATGTTGGAGGAAGAATAAAATGAAAACAAGTACATGCCGTGTATTAATGGTTACAGGTCGTGTAGTTTTTCCAATCAAGATTTTGAGGAAATGATATCGTTTTATTAAATGGTATTTATTATAATCAGCATGGGCGCATGTTAAGGAATTAATCATTCGACATGGGGGTTTTAAATAAGATTTAATGAAATAAATAAAATGCATAACACATTTATTTATTGTCATAAATCTATAACCTCAAACCTGATTATAAATATCCCCACAACCCCAACACTTTTCCACATAAAATCGTTGTGCACAACAATTTTGGAGAATTCTCTCAAGACCGAAATAACTCCTTCTTCCAAGAATGCTCTCAAGACCAAGAGAGATCCTCTTCCATAGGATCAAGGTGATATAAGGATGAAAATGCAAGCAAAGGCTTCTCTGTTCTAGAACCCAGAGATTCCTTTGGCGATGTCCAGAGATACGTGGAGCGCGTGTGGATCACTGCTAGAGGAATCCTACACTTTGATTCTATGACGCAATGACGAGTCACATCGGATCATGACTGGAGACATCAATGAACAAAATATATGGGGAACATAACCTAATAAAACATTTACAATATATATAGGAAAAGGGATATAATACAACAATTAGGGATTACACAGTGTGTAGTAGGGGTACACACTGTGTCTCTTCAACCCCGGATCTTGCCTGCGTAAACTGGTTGTATTTGTGTCTGTATAAAAGTAAACAACATACTATTCCTTATATAATTCTTCCAATTTACCAGTTCATATATTATCTTGTGTAAATACAATATATCCATGTCCATGTACGGGTAAATGGCGTTCTTATGGCCATGTATCTCAATTCATGTTTGTGACCCCTTTGAGGTACATGCCAAGCTAACAAAAGTGGAACACACGCCCTGTGACAAGGTCACGTGTCGTGTGATACTAAACTCTCTCCAAAAACCCTATCTACTACTCGAAGGGTCCCACATGGAATTTATCTTCATATTACATTCTGTATAAATCAAAAATTTATAGAAATCCATATCTATAATTGCACACCTCCTTCTCTACTTTGACAACCAACCTGAACGCACCTCATTCCAGAATCATGGAGTGTCATTGTCTTGACCTTTCCATCACCGAATCATCAAAAATTAGACATCAAATAATTTCAAAAAATTCATTGGAATAGTGTTATTAATTTCACATTGTAGAACTCAAAAAATGGGTATCTATATAATCCTATCTACTATCGTCTCCTTTATTTCACAAAAATCACATCCTGATGAGCCAGGATCAATGATATTGAATCATTGTGCTAAGAAATAGGTGTGAAAAAATTTATCACCATGATATTTTTCAAACCAATGGCCAAAATATTTTCTCATGATGAATGAATAATCGAATAATAAAAGCATAATCACAAACATAAGGAGTAAACATTGTCCAATGTTCCTGTTGGCCTCGTTTTTTTATTGGAATGAAAAATTAATAGATAATAAATAATCAAAAAGAAAAATATCTCAATTCTTGAAAAAACCTAACCCATCTCACAATACGAATGATCTTTGAATCAATTTATTGGTTGATTGATAAATTTTCATATTAGTAATAGAAAATGGGGAAAGAATGAAAATAACCATCTACCCAACCTCAAATTAGATTGATCGGTGATGAAGAACAATCCTATGTTGTTGTCATTGGTGAGATCACTGAATCTCATTTCACAACGATCACCGATCTTCGATTCGAGTGATGTTTTCCTAAGAGCGATCATCAAATATTCTCTATAAGGGTTCTCCAATTACACTAGGGTTATGTGGATATCCCTAGAGTTCCATCATAACTATATTATTATATAATAATTTTGGTTGTTGTGTCAATAAATAAATAAGATAATTTTATTTAATTATTTTATTTATATTACACCCACAATTAATTTTCCACAACTCCTACACCGACAAAGTTTATGTCACAAATAAGGTAAAACCCACATTCTAAACTCAACGATGCCCACATATTTTTGATATGGTACCCAGTTTATAAGCTATTCCACTTTTTCAAGAATGTTTCATGTGCATGATATTTAATATATTTAATATATTTCAAACATTTATTCATGACACACCAGACCTCAAGATCTCACTCTGTCTCAGTGCATGGTGAAAAAAATAATTCATACAGTATCCAAAAATGATACATGGAAAATATGAGTCATTAAATTATTCCCACATTGGCGCTTTACATCATAAAAATCCAAAAAAAGGGTTATATAAAGAGATGTGGTTACTAAGTATGAATCTGAGCCTCCCAATCCTAGGTGATCTTCTGAATATTATCATGCTACCAAAAAACACACACTAAAGTAATCACTCGCCCATGAAGGATCCTCTTCTATTGGTCCTTTATCTCTATTGGGTACTTAGCAAAGGTAGCTTCTTGATGTCTAGATCACCCCAGTAGATAATGTGTGATGGGTCATGTACCTAGACTAACTATAGATGTATATCTAAGTGGTATTCCACATCTCTAACTCTACATAGTATCTGGAAAGGTACAATGAACCCTATAGATAACTTGCCTCCTCGGCCAAATCTCTATAGTCCATGTCGAGGTGAAACTTGTAAGAGCACATGGTCTCCTTCCTCAAACTCCAAAGGCCTCTGTCATTTGTCTACATATGAATTATGATAGATCTGTGTAGTCCTCATATACTCCTATATGATCTTTACCTTCTTAGTGGTATCTCACACTAATTCTAGGCCCATAAATACTAACTTTCTTGGGATATTCTAGCAAAGTGGAGACCTACAGGGTCACCCAAATAAATCTTATAATATTTCTATACTAATGGGGTAATAGTATATATTTTTTGTATGTAAACTCCACCAGAGGTATGTGATCCTCCTATCTATGGCCAAAGTCTAACATGCAATCCAAAATAATGTCCTCCAAGATCTAAATGGTAAGATCAATGTGGTTGTTGTTATAGGTTTGAAACACCATGCTCAAGAATAACTGAGTCCCAAACACCTCCTAAAATCCCTTATATAATTGAGATGTGAAGTGAGAATTATGTTCAAAAATTATCATCGAGGGAAATCCACAGAATCATACTATCTCCTACATGTTGAGGAATCTCAATCTCTCTACTGAACTCTTTTCCCAAATAGATAGGAAGTGGGCTAACATGGTAAGTCAGTTTATTCACCCATATGGAATTGTGTCCTCGAATATTCATCTCAATCCCATCATGAATTCCATGAATATACCATCCCACTTTCACTCTGGAACCTCAAGGTGCTATGCTAAACCCACTGGAACTCGGTGCTCAACATTGAATTGTTGAAAATTAAAGCATCAAGAAACAAACTTTGAAATTATCTTCTTTATTCATAGCCACCAAAACTGGTGGCAGAGGTCCTAGTACATCTTTTTCACACCTAGATGTACCGCCAAATGAGATGTATGAAACTATCTCAAAATATCCTCTCGTAATTTCACTTGTACCATAATGGGTCCTCTGAAAATAATGAAATGATCCCTACCTTCAAAATATTCATCATAAGCATGTCCAGTGGATATCTGAGTATGTAGGGTCTCACAGTAAGTATCCCCAAGTTGGGCCTCCCTAAATCACTGCAAAAGAAGAGAGGTAAAAACTATATACTGGAGGTAATATGATATATCTCCATCCACAAAGGATAACTATAATGAGGCCAACTAATTTTATGCCTCATTGATCAATAGTGAATAAGATCTCCTAATGAGTGCATCTACTACCACATTCTCCTTCCCAAGAGTATAGAAAATCTTGAAGTCATAATCCTGGAGGAAGTCTAGTCATCACCTCTATCTCAAGTTAGCATCCTTATGAGATAATATATACTTGAGACTCTGGTGGTCATAATAGATGATAAATTTCCCACCCATTAGGTAGTGTCTCCACATATTTGGTGTGAATACTATCACTAATAACTCAAGATCATTGGTCACATAGTTATGATCATGTGGTATTAACTGTTGTGAACTATAGGAAATCATCTCCTAACTCTACATCAGAACACAACCAAGTATGGTACTTAATTTATTGTAAAACACTACATACTCAACAGAATCCTCTTGAAATCTCAAGATGGGAGCACCCATCAATCTCTACCTCAACTATTGAAAATATTGATGGCACCGCTCTGTCAACATGAAAGGATTCCCCATTTGGGTCAATGTTTTTAGGGGTGATGATACCCTTGATAAATTAGGTATGAATCTCTTATAATATATTTACATCCCAAGAAATCTATGAACCTTCATCATGTTCTTGGTTTCCTCCCAAGCTAACACTACCTCGACCAAAGCCTAATATTCTACCACTCCATATTTTGAGATAATGTGTCCCAAAAACTTGATCTCTTATATCTATAACTAAAACTTAGAGAGATTCCCATAAAGCTAGTTCTCTCAAAGTATTTCCCAAACCATATTCAAGTGTCTTGGGTGATCCTCCTTGCACATCAAGTATACAAGGATATCATCGATGAAGATCGACAAAAACTAGTCTAAGAAGGGATGAAGGATTTGTTTCATGAGTTCCATGATAACTACTAGGTAATTCATCATGCCAAAGGGAATCACTAATTTATCATGGTGAATATAGACACATCTGAATTCCATCTTCAGTATAACCTCACCACATACTCGAAACTGGTGATAGCCTAATCTGAGGTCAACCTTCAAGAACCATCATCCCCCACTCAATTGACCAAAGAGTTCATAGATCCTCGATAGTGGATACTTGTTCTTCACAATCACCTAATTCAAGTGACTTTAGTCCACACATAACTTCAAGATCATGTCGGGCTTCTTAGTGAACTAAACTTGGGATACCTAGGGTGAGAAAATATGTCTTAAAAATCCCTTCCTCTGTAAGACCTTCAACTGCACCCTCATCTTGTGAATATCTATGGGATCCATCTGATATGGTGATGCTGATATTGATGACATCTTGGGGAGTATATCAGTGAAGATTCTATCTTTCGACAAGGATTTAACCTAGAACATTATCAGGAAAGACATCCTCATACTCCACTACTAGTGTAGGAAACTGGAAACTCATAACATCAAATACACCAAGGGTCATGATAGAAAATTGATGAGTAATCAGCTACACCCACCTATATATGAGTCCATACTATGTTGTCTGGGTTTTATTTTCACCTAAAAAGGATAACCTAGTCTCATCATTGTGTACACACCGTATCCTCCTCCTTAAAAAGTCAATATGTGTATGAAATGTAGATAATCAGTCCATACATAAGATGGCATCATAATGAAACATCACTGCAACATATAAAACCCAATAAAAACTATCACCTCCAAGAGTCAGGAAAAACATTCATCATAAGTATGTGATCACTGATTCATATCTAGTAGGAGTCTCCAAGAAGATGTTTGGATCCAAGGGATCAACTAGAATCTCTATCTCTCAAACCAGATATGTGGAAATAAAGGAATGACTTGAACCTATATCAATTAGTGCTACATCTAAGGTAGAAAAGACATAGATTGTACCATGTATCATTTCCAAAGCCTCTAGGTAGTAATCCTTGACTACCTATAGCTATCCCCACCCCTATCATCCAGCTCCACGATCCTGGTGTGGACCACCTAGGGGTGGTGGTGGTAATAAGTCAAATTTTCTACCACATCTAGCAACTCTCTCATCTCCTATACCACATAATTTGCCTTGTGGGCCTGTCTACTCCTAATTTTTCCTCTACCTATAATTCCCATCAATTATCTCCCTTTCAACTATATTATGGGTTAGACAATCTTGAAAAATATGTACCTTCCATTACAGAAGTAGTACCACCTCTCCCTAGCCTGAATGGACCCATCTTGTGAGCCATGAACCATATAACCTATCTCCTGGGACCTCCTCTTGAAATGTATCACACATCCAAGTCCATAAGACTGATGTAATTTCCCTAATAACACAATATCTATTCCTTCATTCCCACTGGCAGAAACCACTGGTTGTTTCTACTCAGTAAAGAAACTCTCACTCACCAAAGCTTCCTCTAGAACCCCAACATAGGTTGGAATTCATAGAGGTATAATGCTAGCCCATATGTCTCTGCATATTTCTCACTCAAAAGTATAATTATAGAGTAATTGACCCTGAACCATATCCACTAAGTATCTGGAGAGGTTGGTAAACCTTGATGAATACTCAGCTAATGTTGTGCTTACATACTGAAGATACAGAAGCTCTTGAATACATATATCCCTCAACATAGCTAGAGGGAAATCCTCTCAAAAAAGGAACTCAAACTTTAACTTTTCTAGAGTATCCTCGTTATAAGACTAGTTCAATAACCCCCCCCCCCCAACACACACACACACACCATCTTCTTATTGATCCATGGAGAAAGATCGCCTCCAGGACCACTGTCTAATTTTCTATTGTCCTGACTAGATATAAAACTTGTTTCACCGCCTCAAGTCTGTCCTCAGCCGCCTATGGGTCTGGATCGTCTCGAAACCTAATAGTTCACTACCTCTGAAACTCATGAAGTTCACTTAACCTATATACCTCATCTATTGATATTACGGGTACCATCTGCTGCTCTATATGTGGTGGTATAGTTGGTGCACCACCTGAAGGTAACACATCAAGAACTAATCCCTGTATCAAGGACTAATCGCAGAGGAAATATCCCTCATGATCTTGATGTTGAATCCCATCTTGAATACATTGTATAGGCATACTAATATAAACAATATTTATCGTATTCAATGGGTATATCTATAGAGATGACTCAATAAGGATATGTAAACCAGAACTCATTCCTATATGATTCATGTACCATTATTTTCACTATAACCAATGTTCTCATGTACAATGTTGAAAAGTAGGTGATAAATTTATGGGTGTATGGATATTTGTTCCATCACACTAATACTAGTTTCCCAAGCATGAAATCCAACCTCTAAACACTTAAAACTATTTCCCCAAACCAATATCAAAAATTGGGTCCTAAGGTAGAAACAAATCCTCTAATACAACTCTGTCATGACCCATACCAATGGGGCCTATGTCGTGACTCTCCATGCCCACCTCTAATAGGACAGGGTTTAAAGACTAGAAACAAGTAGTCATTTCACTAAAATGGGAGTCCTTAACCTAATAAATGTATACACACTCTCATCTCCATGACCATATAATGATGAAATGTAAAACATCTGAAAGAAACCATGCATGCATAAATATAATCCCACAACCAAAGTATGACTGTTAGTAAAGAAAAGTAAACATGGAAAAATAAAACCCCACTAAAAAAGTATGAAAACATATACTACTTGAAATCAAATATGGGGAATACTGTCAAGATACCATAGAAACACTCCTCAGTTTGTCCAGTCTCACTAATCACTATATGGTCCTATTCCACCTAGTACTTTTTCAAAAGTTCAATCATCTACAAAAGACATGACATGTGCAGGAAAATACTATGCAGGGGTGAGTATAATAATACCCAATAGGACACTCCAAAACCAAAAATCATAAAATAGAAAAATAATAGTCAACTCTACATAATTATATGTCTACAAGACATCTAACAAGAATATCTAGATATACCCAATAAAATACACACAGTCTAAAATGTAAATTAACAACTATAATACCATCCTAGGATTCCCACCTGAAGACTCCACATAGCACTATTTTGGTGGAACACACTCCAAGATTGAGATAGCACTGATGATGTTTGTCCAGGAGGTAGTGCTCATTCGGTCTCACCATTAGAAGTATGCACTGAAATTATAAAGAGATATGATACAGAGTTGAGGATCACACCAAAGGACATGTGGTAAAACAACAACTCAATTTGGAATAAACTGTTAATTATAGGATTGGTGCCCACATAGTTTTGGTCACAAAGATACCAAGAACTCCACCTAGGGAAATAAGATTATAGAGGATCTCACTCCAAGCCTTACAAAAGGATTCAAACAACTCAATCCAATAATTCATACAAAAGGGATTGTTATCCTATGTGTAGTAGGTGATTTTGTACTAACCTTGAGGGAGAGGATATAGGGAATTAAACCTAACAAAATGTGTCCAAGATATAGATTAAAAGGAATCCAAGCCAAATTTTAGGGAGTACATGGCATGTTGTAGGGGTACACACCATGTCCCTTCGACCTTGGTTCCTTCTCATGTAAAAAAGTTATTTTGTGTCCATTTATAATTACATGGTGTGTTTCGGCCCATGTACTTATTCTCATGTACCAGTATACGGGTTAGCTCGAGTACATCCAAGATGGTCATGTTTATGTAGGGTTATATGATGTTCATGTTGTCGTGAACCTCAAGCCATGTTCATGTACCCTCCAAGGTATATGTCGAGCTATAAAAAGTGGACCACATTTCATGTGAAAAGTTCACAAATAATGTGATACTTAACTCTCTCTCAGAACCCTATCTACAGTTAGAAGTGTCCCACATGGCATGTAGCTCCATAGTACATGTCGTATAGATTGAAAAGTTATATAAATATGGATATGAAATCATGTGTCTCCTTCAATTCTATAATAACCAAACTATTTGTACCTTATGATGGAATCAAGTAGTGTCTTTGGTTATACCTTTCCATCATCAAATCATCAAAAAGAATTCACCAAACCCATTTATAAAACTACTTCAAATTGTGTTCTTTGTTGTGCACTAAAGAATACAAAAATTTTGTATCTACATCATCTAATATGTTATCATCACCTTCATCACACCACTTTCACATCATTCCAGGCCTGGATCTATTATATCAAATCATTGTGCTAATAAATGGGTGAGAAAAAATTAATATCCTCAGTATTTTTCGAACTGTAGGCCAAAATATTTTCCCATGATAAATAAATAATTGAGGGAGAAAATCTCAACCATAATTATTTTTGTCCAATGTTTTTTTTTTCTTCAATTAATTTCCATTAACATGATTAATGAAGAGATAAAAAATAATCACAAAGAAAAATCTCCCAATTCCAAAATAAAACTAACCCATCCCACAATACGCATGACCCATGGATCAATCTGTTAGTTGAATGGTCTATTTTTGTTGTATAAATAGACAATAAGGAAAGAATCCAAATAAAAAACCACCCTACCTCAAATTGGATTTGACACAGAAAAACAATGATTATGTGTCACCATTTTTGGAGAGATCTTGAATCTCATTGCACACCGATCACCAATCTTTGATTCAGTTGATGTCCGACTTAGAGAGATCCTCCAACAATCCCTCAAAGGGTTATACAATGGCTCTATGGTTATGTGGATAAAATAGAATTTTGTCATAACTATATTCTTATAGAATAATTTAGGTCACTCTGTCAATAGATAAATAAAATAATTTTATTTAATAATTTTATTTATTTTACACCCATGATGACTTTTCCACAATGCCCCCACCGATAAATGTTATATTGTGCCTAAGGTAAAAACTATGTTTGGAACTAAATAGTTCCCTTATATTTATGATCTAGTCCCTTGTTAAGAATTTATTCCACTTTTTCAGGAAAAAATTTCACATGTGCTATTTAATATATTTAATATATTTCAAACATTTATTTCGGACACACTAATCCTTGGAATCGCATGCCATCTCAGTGCTTGGTCTTGAAAATAATCCATATAATATCCAAAAATAATACATGGAAAATATTATTCATTACAATTTTATCAATATAAATCTGTCTATACATATGGGAAAATGTTCACACTGGGGTATCCAGTTATAAAATGAGGTAAGACTCTCTCATTTATAATTATAGTTTTTTTAATATGTACACATTGAGTCTAATGAAATTGAAAAGATTTATGCTAAGTAAAACTCATGTTTATTTAGTGGATATGGTGATTATTATTTTAGATATCGATTCTAGGATGATGAGAATAGTAATATAATAAGAATCTTGAATGTGATATTTAATAAAGGTTTCATGTACAAGAACCATCATGCTATTGAATCTAACAATGGGAATAAATAATGGAACTTCCATGAAAAAGTTGAGCTCAAATATATACTTGATCATGTAAAAATATAACCATTGGGTCATACTCTTTAATTGGAGTTAAGGAGATCAACAAGGATGAGAAGACCTATGTATAGGTATTCATCATCCATACACTATTTTTTTTTAACTGATAGTGGAGATACATAATTATTTGAAAATAAAATATAGTTAAATGGGACAAGAAAGTGGGATTTGGCTATGATGGAGTATATTTATTTGTTTCATGGTAAAAATACTTGGGATCTGACACCTTTTCCATGTGGAAATAAATAATTTCATAAAAATGGTTATATCAGTTCAATGAATAACATGATGGTAAGAGGAGATACAAGGTAAGGCTTGTGATGAAGAGTTTTTAATACAAAAAAGGTGTGTGTTTTTCTTAAAGTTTCTCACCTATATTGAATCATAACACTATCTAGGTGGTTCAAGGTATTTTTTATTAAAGGATTTAAATCTTGATTATATTTATGTAAATACTTAATTCCTTCATGGATATTTAGAGGAGGACGTTTATATAGAGAATCCAAAAGGATTTATTGAGTTAGGAAAGGAAGAACTAGAGTGAAAGATCTTTAAAATTTTATATGGGTTAAAGAAGGTACCCAAACAGTGCTATAATAATATTGAAGGATTCATGATTTATATATGTTAAATAAGGTACCTAAATGGTGAAATAATAAGCTATATAGATTCATCTGTAGAAATTTATTCATACGGTGTTTCAAGGTTCAATGTTGTCATTTAAAGTCTTTATGTGAAGGATAAATTATATTTATTTTGTATGTGTATGGCATGATCATTGTAGTATCATGTATGATAAGTATTGATGAGCTAAAAATAAAATTGGATAAAAAATTTGAGATAAAAATCATAGAGAAGATAATAATATTTTAGTGATGGATATCAAGAGAGACTGTGCAGTTGAAACCTTGATGTTATCCTAGGAAGAATAAATTGGAAATATTTTGAGTAGATATTTTATGCTTGAAACATATCTATTTTTTTACCCTATTAATCTAGTTTAAATTTTCAATTGAGAAATCACCAAAGATAGAATAAGAGGTTGATTACTTGGAAAAGTATCCTTGTACATCAGTTCTTGGAAGCATGATGTAGACCGTAGTCTTTACTCAACTTGATATTTCTCATGAATAAGGAGATATGAGAAAGTACATGGAAATCATATAAAGAAACATTAGGTAACTATGAAGGTGATAATAAGGTATTTTAAGGGAAAAAATGTGGTATATCTATGCTTTGGGAAAGAAAATTCATTACATCGGTATATAGATGTTGACCTTGGAGGTGATGTCGATAGTGGTAGGAGTACCACAGATTAGGTGTTTACATGTAAAGGAACTATTGTGATCTAGATATATCAATTATAAAATTCTGTGATTCTACCTAAAATAGAGGTGTATTATATTTCTATAATATAAGTTGGGAAGGATATGGTTTGGTTGAATAATTTCTTGGATTATTTGGATAGAAATTGAGAGGAAAATGGATTACACTATGAGAATTAGAGTGTTATTCATCTTGAAAAGAAACCAGTATTTCATGCATAAATGAATAATATTCAGTTAAAGTACTATTTTATCATTGTATTAATACACGATGTGGTACTAATAATGAAAAGGATTTATAAAACCAATAATATGATAGAAATTTTAATAAATTTGATGGTGATTTATATGCTTATGCACTATTGTGCCTCTGTTGGTATTCCTTGATGAATGAAATATGGGAGGTGTAATATAAAAGAACATTATAGAAGTATGTAAGGGGAACAAGATATTATTTCATGAAGTATCAAATTGAAATTAAATCATTGATGGGAAAGCACCCATTAGTGGGTGAAAAAAAGAAGATCTCGTATTAAGTAAGTTTTATAAACCTAAAACCATATAAGGAGGTTGGTTTTTTGGATCATGATCCATGTGGGAGATTTTTGGAATGATGTATTAATGTGGACTTTGATATGGTTACTATATTAGAGCTGAATGGATATAAATATAGGTCATTATAGCTTCATGTAACTACTTTCACTAATACTATAAAAAAGTATAGTTGCTATGTATTTTTGTAAATATAGAAACATGGGTTATTTTAGCATCACATTTCTTTATGAGATCAATTCAAGTTTGTGTTTTTGTAACTCTGAGTTTTCACCCTATAATATTCTATTGAATAGAGTGATATTGTTTTTCCTCTCTATGAATGTAGGTATTATTCATGAATCATGTAAATTTATATGTTGAAATTATTTTTCTCCTTTTTTTCATTTTTATACCTTTTACTCTTTTCTTAGAATCATGTTTCATTGTAACTATCATAATTAACAAAAAAATTTCCCTAAATTGAGATAGACTAAGGAGTGTCTAGATTCATCTATATATTACATATGATTTTCATATCTATATGGATAAGGGGAATGTGATGTGTTTGTCTATAAAGATGAATGAAATGTGATGTATTCACTGAACAGGTTAGTTTATACTCAAATAATCGAGAACATATGAGTTGGATATATGGTATTGACAAACATTTTATACCATGGTGACTTGATTCCTTGGATAAAGGGTACATATGAGAATACATGTAAGGGTGATATGTGACTAGTGGACATGGGTATAGAAATATATGTGTTCAATTAAGATCATGCCAAATCCCTTTAAATATTGGGTAGAATTGATACTTTGATAGAGGCTTCTCTTTTATTACATTATTTGATTTTATGATTCAATTTATTTTCAATGCTATAAAGCCTCGTGGGTTCACACTTTGTGTTTTTCTTAAGGGGAAATGATTTTGACTCATAGATATACACTAAACATGTTTTAGAGTTAATATAAAAGTTCTTTGGAAGGGTATTTACAATATGTTACATATATCATGAAAAAACATAGTTTACCCCTCAACCATGCACTGAAGCTAGAAAATGGCAAGGCCTGAAAAGTATTCCTGATACCCATGGGCTGGTAACCAGTTTTTGGTAATCATGAACATATCTTGGGAATGGTTTTCCCAATAAAAATAATTAAATTATTTGAACTGAGAACCTGACATGACTTTTCCATATCTTGGTAATCCATTCTCTTAAATAGATGGAACTAAAGCAATAAATAAATAACTAGTTGAAGTAAAAATAAATAAATATTAAAGAGATTAAAACAACCATAAATGATTACCTAAGTAATAAAAATACCATAATCAAAATGGGAGTCAATGGAATACATAAACAAAAATAATGGTATGGGAAGTTGGTTAAGTGATACATGAATAAGATACAAAAACTGTAAAGAAAAATAAATTGAAAGCTACTGCCCATATCTGTGTGACATAAGGGCTCAGCCCCACTATTTCACCACAAAACATCTATACATCACCATCAGGAATGACCTTAAACACCAATCATCACTTTTCTTCTACCTATATTTTTTAAGACAAATTTTACACACACTAATTGGGTGTATGTAGGGTGTGAGCACAACTCGGCCAATAGGATCTCACCGTGTTTTTCATAAGTAGAATTTATTAAATAAAACCTAGTATTCTAGTTTGGAAATAAACCATATTTTTAAAATTTTAAATATAAGTAGTAGATAATGGTTTTAAAATATAAATCAAAATCCATGTAAGTACACAATTAAAAACAAGAACCATGGGGAATCCCTAAGGGATCTAAGATCCAAAAAGTCTAGGATCCTCACACATCTTGATGATTTAAAAATAAAAAACAACTACATGTTTCTTTTAGGGTGAGTACTCTCAAGGCCTAGTGGGAGGGTCCACCCCAGTAAGCGAATCTCAAGTACATGCCATCATAGTGTTTAGTTAGTGTTGTACCATCAATCCAATACTAGATAGGTCATTGTCACGACCCGTCCCATGGGGCCTAGACGTGACTACCCCCAAACCCACCTTCCATAGGCTAAGGGTAGGTGACTAGAACCTGAAGGCTTTTCCCAAATAGGGAAGGCATTTCCTTAGAGATCTTTACACACTCAAAAAGTGTAACTAAAGTAAACAACCAACAAAAGTATTGTATAATGATGAGAGTAAAGTACCACCACAAGTACAACTGTAAACTAAAACCAGCGGGCTAGAATAAAATACCTAAAAACTAAAAAGAAAGTAAACAGTTGTTGCATCTACCCTAGAGCTCTACGTGGAGGTTAGTAGCTATAAGTCTGAAATTGAATAAGAGGATGTCGACTACTCTCATTGCACCAAGATCCACCAAGTCCCAAACCTCCAAAGTCTTCCCCAGAGCATCAGTAGTCTGCGCCAGACACACATGTCTGGGCGGAGCCCATGGAGGGGTGAGTATAACAATACCCAGTAGGGGACCCTGTGAACCCTAAAGATCTCTTGGTAATCCACAAAGGAAAACATCACAAGAAATACCACAAAGGTAATATCAAAATCATGATCTAAATCATGAAGCACAAAACAAAATAGACAACTCACTCTAACGGTATAACTTTAAGGTTACTAGGATAGGGATGACTAGTCGTAAATCCAGATCATCATATCTATAGTAACTCCACTGCTGACCCGTATAGGTCACTGTATGCTGACCCATATTGGTCGCTAGATGCAGACCTATATTGGTCGCTAGTGCTGACCCGTATTGGTCAGTAGTGTTGACCTGTATCGGTCGCTCATGGTGACCTATATTGGTTGCTGGTGCTGACCCATATTGGTCATTGGTACATAGTTAGGGATGATTAGTCATACAACTAGATCATCCCACTTTGGAGTTTCTGATGCTGGCCCAAATTGGTTTCTCTTCTTCTACATGTCAAATCCAACCACTGGATTCCCACTCATAGCACGCTTGTTTCTAGGAGAACCGTTCCTCAATCCATCAGTTGTATTTCAACTGGTATGAAGTCCCATGAAGAAGTAACTTGATGATCTTTCACGTCATAAGGGTTCCAACGCAATAGATGACATGTCAACCGGATGCCCGGTCTGTAAGTTATTGGCATTTTAGTGCCGAGGTCCCGGTTGGATTCAGAGTCGATCCAACTTGGACAAACTCCAAATTTCTCCAAAACTCTCGTGGAGCATCTCAAAAGGATTGTCGCTCTCCAAGGATCCCAGCACTAGAGACAGTTCATCAAAAGGACATACAGTTCACAAGTTACGGTCACTTAAGCATTTCTGGGCCCAAGAGGGGTCCGAGTCCGGTCTAACCGGGTCGGACCAACCCGGCCCGGCCTAGTGTGGGTCCGACCTGGCCTGGCCCAAACCATCCTAGGTCGTCCTAGGTGGTATGGGCCATGGTGGTATTTCCCTTCATGGAAACATATTGGCCCAGCCCGCTGGGCGACGCGGTGCAGCCCGCTGAGTGATGCAACTCGACCTACTGGCATGCCCCACGCAGGGTGTGCAGTCTGCCTTCTGAATGGATCATAGAGCTGTTTGGTTTCACCTAAGGGTGGCACTATGTGGCACAGCCTTGTCACCCGCGAGACCTGTAAGAGGTGGGTCCCTACGAGCTCGTCGTTGCTGCGATTCGCGGCTCTCCTTCAATGCAGTGTGTGACGGCGCGCCACCTCCACCCCCCACTGTCAGCCACCTGTCCAGCCACCACAGCACCACGCTCCTCCACAGCTGGTGAGCACTGAACACTGTCTCTGCCACCGGTGCTAGTTGTCAGTGCTGTCATGCTGGTTTCGCGTCCTTAGAACTCCATTTTCATTCCCGTTTGCACCTACGGGCCTCTCGGACTGTCGTCGTGACAACGTGAACCTCTGTCTTGTGTTTCCATAGAATTGGGAAAACCATCCCCAAATAACGCAACAAACAAAACAAAAAAAACAAGTGGTGGAGGTTCTGATCCTTGTTCATTTGTACTGCACCCTCCGTGTTAGATTTATAACAAGAGGGAGGTAATTCTTCATCGCATTTTAATAATGTTGAACCCCATTCAAATCCCCCGCAACAACCTCCCGCAAAATACAAGAACGAGGAGTAGAATTGAGAGTAATTCTTGAATTAAAAGACAACCCCTACCTTGTAATTCATTGGGGACGTCACGAATGGTGGTGCTTCCACATTTGAGGGTATTGTTGATGAAGGAGAAGGTTCGCATGCATTGGTGTTCATCATCTGTCGACCTTCATATCAATCCTATAACGGGCGTCGTGAATCCTCCATTCTTCGTCAGTGAAAGGCATGGCGTCACTTCATCAGGGGTTCCACGATTGATGAAGTCATTCCAAAACCACACCCTGAGCTCTATCTAAATATGACGGGGAAAGGCGAGCAATTCCATGAGAAATTAATGAGGTTCATTAATGGATGTAATTAGTGTGCCTCATTAATTAACGTAATTAAAGTGTCTCATTAATTACGCGAGGGGTGGTTACAAAACCAAAGTGTAGCCCTGCAATTAACACCCCATAATTAATGGTCTGACCACCTCTGTGGTCCCCGCCACCGCCACTTAATAGGTGGTAGGAAATTAAAAAAGAAATAAAATAATTATTTATGTTACTTTATTGTTTCTTCAAAAGTCGCAAAAACTATCTTTTTCTCCCGACCCACTATGGTCGAAGTGAATCTTCCCTTAAGTGAATCACAACTCTAAAAATTCAAAGGTGATCTCAGATTTAAATTCTCAGCAATAGTTCAAAAATTGAAAACATCACCCACACGTTTACTGAACGTACCTTAAAAACATTTCAGAAATTTATTATGGGAACACTAAGACTTGGAATCGCGCGCCGTCAAATTTCACAGACTCATAAAAATCCAAAATAATTTTAAAAAAAATTAATGGAATTTTTCGGTCTTTACATTCTCCCCACCTTAGGGAATTACGCCCCCAAAATCCAAACAAGGCTACACAAACAAAGAGGGTTACTAGGCAGGCATATGAGCCTCTCGCTCTCATGTTCTCTCTTGGAGATTCCCATGCTTTCAAAGAACTCACACCAGAGGAGTCACCCACCCATGAATTACCCACTCCTATTATTCCTCTATCTCCACCAGGAACTCCGCAAAAGTCACCCCGTCCTCAATATCCATCTCTCCATGGTCGATGACATGAGATGGGTCATGCATGTATCTCCTCAGCTGGGATACTTGGAAGATATCATGTACCCTCCCCAACCGTGGTGGTAGGGCCAAGTGGTATGACACCTTTCCAATCCTCCAAAGTATCAAGAATGGTCTAATAAACATCGGTGAGAGTTTTCCACCTCATCCAAATCTCTGTAGTACCCATCTAGGGGAGACTCACAAGAATATATGATCCCCCTCCTAGAACTACAGTGGTCTCTGTCGCCTATCATCATAGGACTTATGTCGGCTCTATGCAGTTTTCATTCACTCTTGGATGACCTACACCTTCTCAGTGGTAGCATGTACCATCTCTAGGCCCACGAGTGTTGGATCTCCTAGATCTGTCCCGCACAAGGGTGATCTATATGGTCATCTGTAAAATTCCGCAAAAGGGTCCATACCAATGGTGGAGTGATAGCTGTTTTTGTATGTGAACTCCACCAAGGGTAGGTGTTCCTCCCAAATATGATCAAAATCTTGGACACATGCATGAAGCATGTCCTCCATGGTCTGGATAGTCCGCTTAATCTGACCATCTGTCTGTGGGTGAAAATTTGTGCTCAAACAATGTTGAGTCCTGAAAGCCTCCTACAATCCTTTCCACAAATAGGATGTGAAGCATGTGTCATTGTATAAGACTATCATCAAAGGAACCATGTGAAGTTGCATGATCTCCTGAACATAGAGACATCCCAAGCTCTCTATCGAACCCTTCTCTCGAATAGCAAGGAAGTGGGTCGACTTGGTGAGTCAGTCAATGATCACCCATATGGTATCATTCCCTATGGATGTACGTGGTAACCCCATCACAAAGTCCATAAATATCCCTTCCCACTTCCACTCTGGTATCTCGGGGGGTTGGGTCAAGCCTGTTGGTACCTGGTGCTCGGCCTTCACTTGCTGGAAAGTGAAGCATCTAGAAACATACTCTGCCACAGCTTTCATCGTCCCAAGCCACCAGTACAGACGTTGGAGGTCCTGATACATCTTCATCATGACTAAATGTACTGCTAGGGGGGGTTTATGTAAATACATCATCACCTCCTCTTGTAACACCATGGGTACAACTGTACGTCCTCTGAAAAGGATAGTGTGCTCCCCGCCTTTAGAATATCCATCAGGTGCATGGCCTGAGGATATCCGAGTACATGTAGTTTCATAGCTACTGTATCTGAGTTACGCATTCCTGACTCGCTAAAGGAGTGGAGAGGAAACTAATATTGACTAGAGGTATACTGTCTCATATTTATCCATGTAGGATATCTGAAGCGAGGCTAACTACTCTGAAGCCTCGTTCAGTAGATACAAAATTCATCTCTAGCTAAGTGCATCTACCACTACGTTCCCCTTATCAAGATTATAGACTATCTCAAAGTCATAGTCTTGGAGGAACTCTAGACAATGTCACTGTCTCAGATTCAGATATTTCTATGTAAATATATATCTAAGACTCTTGTGGTCTAAATAAACAATGATCTGTTTTCCCATAAAGTAGTGTCGCCACACCTTCAGTGCGAAGACTACTACTGCCAACTCCAAGTCGTGATTCGCATAATTCTTCTCATTAGGACTCATCTATCATGATCCATAAGCAATCACTACATCACCCAGCATTAGGATGAAACTGAGTCTAGTCCCTAATGCATCACAGTAAACCACGTAGTCAGTTCTCTCCTCCAGAAAACTCATAATGGGAGCACTGGTTAAGATTTTCCTTAGCTATTGAAAGCTCTGATATCATAACAATTGCCATAGTAATGGTTTCATATTTATCGTCAAGGTAGTAATAGGTGATTCTACTCTAGAAAAATCGGGTACGAACCTCCGATTGTGTCATGCTAATCCAAGGAAACTATGTACCTCAGTAACACTCCTAGGTGGCTCCCAAGAAAGTACCACCTCGATATTCGCTAGATCCACTGCAAATTCATCCTTTGAGATGACGTGTTCTTAGAAGTGTACCTTCTGTATCCATAACTCACACTTCGAAAGCTTCCCATATAACCAGTGCTCTCGGATTGTGCCCAGAATTATCCTCAAGTGTACAACATGCTATTCCTCGGACGTTGAGTACACCAAGATGTCATTGATGAATACCACCACAAAGAAATCGAGGTGTGGCTAAAAGATCTTTTTCATGAGCCCCATGAACACTACTGGAGCATTGGTCATGCTGAAAGTCATCACCAAGAACTTGTAATGAACATATCGACATCTGAAGGTTGTCTTCGGTACGTCCTTGTCTTGTAACCTAAGCTGGTGATAGTCTGATCTGAGGTCTATCTTTGAAAACCAACGAGCTATGTTCAGCTAGTCGAAGAGAACATCGATCCTCTATAGAGGATACTTGTTCTTCAAAGCCACCTGGTTTAGGCATCGTAAGTCCATGCATATCCTCAATATTATGTCTTCTTTATTGGAAAACAACACCGAGGATTCCCATGGAGAAACACTAGGACTGACGAATCCCTTCCTCTATAAGTCCTCCAACTGTACCCTCAGCTCTCAGAGCTCCGCAAACCATCCGATATGTTGTTGTAGATATTGTTAATATTCATAGGTACAAGTCAATGTGGAATTTTACCTCTCTACAAAGAGGTAGTCCTGGGACATCTTCTGGAAAGACATCCTCATACTCATCCACCACCGCTAGGAACTGTTGACTTGCCTCATCCACCATGTCAAAGGTCATGTAAGCCAGCTAATATGTAACCAGCTACACCCTCCTAAGAACAAGTCCATTTTATGATGATCTATTTTCCTTCTCACCAAAAATGTAAAACTAGCATCCATATCTGTATGTACATTGCATTGTACGTCTCAAGCAGTCAATCTGTGCGTGAACTGTTGATAGCAAGTCAATGATTAGAATGACATCTTAGGGCTACAACTCCGCTACTAGAAGATCGCATCTAAAACTCTATCCTCCAAAAGTAAGATCACACTATCGACACCAGTGTGTGACCGCTGAATCTCCTCCCATAGGAGTATCCAAATGCAAAGGTTGAGCTAAAATCTCAGTCAGAATCTCAGAGTCCTGAACTAAGTTCATGACAAGGAAATAATTTCTAGCACCTGTGTCGATAAGCACTGCTACTAATGTAGAGAAGATACAGATTGTACTTCGTATCATATCAGGGACATCAGGATCGTGAGCCTCTACTAACTGTAATTGGGCATGTCTCTGTCCACCTGCTCCCTGAGCTCATGGTGGACCGCCTGGGGGAGGTGATGGTAGTTCTTGGTGACCCTGACCACCTTCCTCTACACGTCCTACTCCCCTGCCTCATCTACCGCCTAGCTAACGCTCATGTTCCTACTATTGTCGCTACCTCGGTGGCCCCTCCATCGGCTGTCAATCATCCGCATAGGGAGTCGGATAGTCACAAGCTCTGTGACCATGTCCCCTGTAGGAAAAATAGATCATTACTTTCTGGTGGCTCCCTCATCCTCTCAAGCCTCGCACCTATGACCCTACATCCCCGGGTCGCCCTCTGGAAGGTCCATCCCACTTGGTATTTTGCAACGTCTGTCTACTGCCAGCTGCAGATGACTCTGCTACCTGTCATTCAGTAGGGGCTCTCACTACCAGTGCCTTCTGGGCAAGGAAGATATTGATCATCAAATCTCTCTCTAGCACCCCAGCCTGCGTCGGGATGCTGAGAGAAACTGTTTCAGGTCTAATCTTTCATAGAAGCCCTTGCTCAAAGGTTTGGGCTCAAAAGTAAGGGTCACATACCATGTTGGTGGAGTGTTGGGAGAGGTCAGTAAATCTCGCTGAATACTAATCCACAGTCTTGTTTCCCTACTGTAGATGCAGAAACTCCTGAATATGCACAAAGCGTAGTGTCGCTAACACAAACTCTTCCCTAAAAGGGCTTTCAATGTCTATCTAGGTGAGGTTCATCTCCTCTTTCACCTGGAGTGTCAAGCTCCGCCATCGTCCTGCCAATCCATGAAGACGGCTAGCGACCAAGATCGTCATCTTCTCGGTGGGTGTCTCTACTAAGCAAAAGACCCAAGAAACTGCCTCAATCTAGTCCTCTGCTACCTAGGGGGTCCATCTCACAAAGAAACCTTAGAGGCCTCTATCTCTAGAACTCATGAAACACACTCAGTCGGCATGCATGATCCACTAGTAGAATCTGCTACTCAATGAGTGGTGCTGCTTCTGGTACACCACCTGAAGGTTCCATCACTATGAGTGGTCCCTATACCGACTCCTCATCGCTTGGTGGGCCACTTTCAAGATCTCTAACTGAAATCTTGGATGGTTGTCTTCATGGTGGTATCCTGTAAGAAACATTTTCACCATAAAAAATCAGATATACCTGGTGATACAACTCAAGAAAGATCGATAAAAATTCTCAAAACACTAGAAATGGGTGTTTTCATGTACCGAGTTGGAAAATAGAATTTTGGATCTTGGTGTATGGATATGTCTGGTGCCACACCAATATTGGACTCCCCGAACTAAAAACCGAACTCAAGACACTTTACACCATGGCCTCATTAAAAGTAGACTCTTTTTTCTTCTAGTAGAACCAACCGACCTTTGATACCACATTGTCAAGACCCGTCCCATGGGTCCCGGAAGTGACTACCCCAAGCCCACCTTCCATAGGCCAGGGGTTGGTGACTAGCACCTGAAATATTTTCCTGAATAGGGAAGGAATTTCCTTAGAGATCTGTACACACTCAAAATGGGAAACTGAAGTAAACAAAAAACAAAAGTATGGTATAACCACGAGAGTAATGTACAACCACAAGTACAACTTTAAACTGAAAACAGTGGGCTGAAATACAAACCCTAGAAACTGAAAAGAAAGTAAGCAGTTGTTGCATCTTCCATGGATATCTAACTGGATTGTAGTATCTATAAGACTAAAGTTAACGAATATAATCTCAACTACTCCCATCGCATCAAGCTCTAATAAGTCCCGAACATCCAAATTCTGCCCAAGAGCGTTAGTAGTCTGCACTAGCCACACACATGCGAGAAGATCCCGTGCAGGGGTGAGTATAACAATACCCATTTGGGGACCCTAAGACCCTCGAATGTCTCTCAGTAATCCACAAATAATAAAATCACAAGAAATACCACAAAGTTAATATCACAAGCATGATCTAAATCATAAATCACAAAGAAAAAAATTCCGCTCACTCTAACTGTATAACGTCAAGGTTACTGGGATAGGTATGAATAGTCATAAATCTAGATCATCCTATCCATAGTAACTCTACATTTGACCCGTATAGGACATTTTATGTTGACCAGTATTGGTCTCTAGATGCTGACTCGTATTGGTTGCTAGTGGTGACCCCTATTTGTCGCTAGTGCTGACTCGTATCGGTCACTGGTGCTGACCCGTATCGATCGCTGGTGGTGACCCATATCGGTCGTTGGTGCTGACCCGTATTGGTCACTGGTAAATAGGTATGGATGATTAGTCTTACAGATAGATCATCACACTCTAGAGTTTATGATGCTGACCCATATTGGTTGCTCTTCTTCTTCATATCATAGCCAACCACTGGATTCTCGATCATAGCATGCTTGATCCTGGGAGAACCACTCCTCAAGACAGCAATCATATTTTAACTAATAAAAATTTCCACAAAAAAAGTAACATGATGATCTGTCATGTCATAAGGGTTCCAACTCAATAGATGGCACTTCAACTGGATGCTCGTTCTATAAGTTATTGGAATTTTAGTGCTGAGGGCCCAGTTGGATTTGGAGTCAATCCAACCCATCCATACTCAAAATTTCTCTAAAAAAATCTTGTGGAGTATCCCAAAATGAACTTCTTTCTCCAAGGATCCTAGCGTTGTAGACGGTTCATCAAATAAACTTCTGGTTCTCAAGATACTATCACTTAAGCGTTTTTTGGCCCAAGAGGGGTCTGGGTCTGGTCCGCTTGGTCGGACTGACCCAAGCTGGACCGAATTAGCCTAGGTCGGCCTAGTCGGGCTGGGTTTCAGTAGGCTCGGTCCGCTGAGCTATGGTGGGCTCAGCTCGCTAGTCCGTGGCGGGCCTGGTCTGTGGGGTCGCAAACTGGCACGGCCTACCGGCTGGGCGCGGCCGAGCATGCTATTGCAACCCATGCGGGGCTGGCGGTCTTCCTCCCGAATGGCTCATAGAGCCATTTGGTTTCACCTAAGTGTGGCACAAGGTGGCGCTACTTTGTCACCCATGGGACCCGCAGGAAGCGGGTCCCTGCCAGCTCAACGTAGCTTCGAGCCACAACTCTCCTTCAATGCGGCGCGCGACGATGCGCCGCCTCCACCCCCCACGGTCGGCCCGCTACCAGCCGCCTGTCAGGCCACCGTGGTACTGTGCTCTTCCGCTGTCAGCGAGCGTCTACAGTCGTCTCTGCCGTCGGCGCCATTCGTAGGTTCCGCCGCGCCGATGGAGCTTTCTCGGGGCTCCAACGATGCTCTGAAGCTCCATTTTCATTCCCATATGTGCCTACGGACCTCCCGGACTACCGCCGTCATATAATGACCCTTTGTCTTGCGTTTACTTTGAATTGGGAAAACCTTATCTGAATAACGCAATAAACAAAACAAAAAAACATGTGCTAAAGGGTCTGGGACATGTTCGTTTGGCTCACACCCTCCACGTTAGTTTTATAACAAGAGGGAGGTAATTATTCACCACATTTTAATAATGTTGAACCCTGTTCACATCCCTTGCAAAAAAATACCGCAAAATATAATAACTAGTAGTAGAATCGATGAAATTCTTAAATTAAAAGACAAACCTACCTCGTGATTCGTTGGGGACATCATGGATGGTGGTGCTTCCACATTCGAGGGTATTGCAGACGAAGGAGAAGGTTCACGTGTGTTAGAGTTCCTTGTTCGTCGACCTTCAGATAGATCCTATAATGGGCATTGTCAATACTCCATTCTCCGTTGGTGGAAGGCATGGCGTCACTTCATTAGGGGTTCCTCGCTTGATGAAGTCGTGCCAAATCATCACCCTGATCTCCCTTTAAATAGGAGGGGTAAAGGAGAGAAATTCCTTGAGGAATTAATGAGTTTCATTAATTGATGTAATTAATGTGCCTCATTAATTTACATAATTAAATTGTCTCATTAATTACGTGAGGGATGGTTACGCAACCAAAGCGTAATCATGCAATTAATACCCCATAATTAATGGTCTAACCACCTCTGTGGTCCCCACTATGGTCGTTCATCTGGTGGTATGAAAAAGAAAAAGAAATAAAATAACAATTTATGTTATTTTATTATTTCTTTAAAATTCGCAAAAACTACCTTTTTCTCCCAACCAACTACAGTCGAAGTGAAACTTCCCTTAAGCGAATCACAGTGCTGCGGATTCAACGGTGCTCTCAGATTTTAATTCCGAGCACCAGTTTAAAATATAGAAAACACCGCCCATGAATTTACTGAACATACTTTAAAAATGTTTAGAAATTCATTTCAGGGATACCGGACCTCAGAATCATGCACCGTCAAATTTCACAGACTCGTAAAACCCCCAAATAATTTAAAAAAAGATATGTGGGATTTTTAGGTATTTTCAGTCATGTCATTCATAACCATTGTTTTCTTAGTCCTACCACCTTAATACTCAGGCTCCTATGTGGTATACCCCCTTCAAGGAGTTCTATTTCAACAACTTAAACCATTTTAATGGTGTGTTTTAGCAAACAAGAAATAAAAAACCCCAAAACCATGCTTTTTAAGCCACTTTAATTACCAAAATCAAGGGGAAACCATTTACAAAAATTCATAATAAATATATCAAATTTTATATATCATAAAACAAACCATAAAAAATTAAAAAATTCTTGGAAAATAAGAAATAAATTAAGATTCGTGAAACAAATCCGACTCACGAAATCGGCTACCTTTACTAAGGAAAATTACTTGTAAATGTTGTAAATACACTTTCAAGGAGGAGAAATGAACTTTAAAAGGTAAGGGGGGCTATAAAATAAAACCCTATAATTAAAATATTCTTGGATAAACCCTATGTTTCCATGCACATGGGATAAAAATAAAACCATAAAAGGAAAGAAGAAATAAATAATTGAGGGGAGAAGAAGTACTCAACAAGTAATTTCTCGAATAATCCAGGAAATATTACCCTTAAAATGAATCTAAGAAAATTGTAAGAGGATTGAGTCACATATAAGGGGAGATAGAGTTTAATGGGTGAGAAATGAATGGGTTATATAGTTAAAAACACAAAGGGTAAAATAGGTAATTTCATATTTTTAAAAGTATGGGTAGCCCACATAGTTTGACTGAATAGTTTTTCAAATTATGCACCAACTATACATGTGGAACTATGAATTCTTGTTGAGTCATTTTTGTTGGTCACGTGGTTAGGAAAACCAAGCACTAAATGTTAAAATCACCTCGGTTAAGATCTATAGGTTTTTCATGGTTTGGAATCATAGTTAGTACAAATCATTCACCAATCATATGACAATACATATACACTATATTTTAATGTTTTTACAATGGAATACCTAAAAATGAAAAGTATGGGTAAAAGGTAATTAATAATTCAATTACTACCTAAAAATGGAATCATGGATATGATAATTCTCCCCACCATGTTACTTTATTCCCCTATAAAGTCATCTCGAAAATGGTTGTTCAACCAATAGGTGATGCTATTGCTTCCTCACTAAATATTATCACTCTATGTTACTATAAAACTTGGAGAAAATGGATATATTTTCAATGAATCACTTTCTATGAGGATTCAACAATTCAAATGGGTTCCTCTGTCACTAATACATCGAGTTTCAAATCTACTAATTCTTAATTTAGAACATTTTATGGTCTATATTATACTTATTTATTTGGGAATTATGGAATGTGTTATGAATTTATTTCACGTAAATAGGTAACTCTAACTAGTAAAAAACCTTTATGATTCTATTAGGAATCTCGAAGGGTCCCACATACCTCAAAATAATCTTTCCCTGCTTCTTGAGCTGATAGAGACCCAAATGAAGATATATCTTTAAGAACACCCTATCTCTCACTGAAAACTCAAAGTTAAAATTCCAATGATCATCATGATAATTATAGTGACTCTGGGAGGTCACTAATCACTATCGACTCATCTGAATTTTCACCATTATATCTAGTATAATAGTCAGTCCCACTAAGGAGGCCTCACCCTCCTTAGTCAAGAACAGGGTATACTAACATGGATGACTATACATGGACACAAAAGGATCCATTCCAATCAATTAAAAAATGCATGTAATTATAGGAAAACTCAACCAATCCCAAATAGTTGTCTCATGAACCTTTGAAGTCTAAAACTCAGTCCTAGGGCATATCTTATATAATTATGATTACCCACTCTATCTAGCCATATAAATAATTATAGAAGGTCATTCTCAAATTCACCTAAGATCCCATAACCTCTTATAGGACTCTATAAAAAGTATAAGTGAACTTGGGGTATCTATTAGAGATGATAGTATATTTTACCCCATGTAATATCATGATATTCTATACATACAACCCCCATATAGCTTCACCTTTATTGAATATCTAGTCAAAATAAAGGGAGAAGACTTAGTCAGTTGGTAAATCATAACCCAAGTAGATTTATTACACCTAGGGGAATAAGTAAATACAATAAAAAATATGTGGCTACATCGTCACACTTAAAAGTAGGCATCGTAAGGAGATGCAACAAACTGGATGGAATCTGGTGCTCATCCTTAACCTGATAACAGCTAAGTCATCACAATAAAAAACTCACTATCTTATCTCATACATGAACATTACTATTAGTGCCTCATATCATAATACATCTAATTAGTACTAGGGTGTATGATCCACTAATAATTATTTCAATCATTTATCATGACCTTCTTCATTGATAAGGGAACCGCATATTATCTCTTGAAGTAAAGAGATCCTTCAGAATTAGTGCCTCATATTATAATACATATTAGTGGTACTATGGTGGAACACCCACTGATAATGATATAAATACTATATCATTATTATCTTTATTTATAAGGGAACTAAATATCAACTCTTATAGAAAATATCTCGTTCAAAAGATAGAGACCACTCATTAGTGGTCTCCCTACCATTGATGATATTCTTGATCCATTGGAATTTCTCATTTCACAGTTGATCCTAGTAGATGAGATCAAGAATATAATCATTAAACTAAAATCTAGTGATAAAAACACACTCCTTCTACTATCTTTTCTTAATATTCATCCAAGAAAAGAGACCCATGAGGTTTAATTCATCACCGGACTCCCTTAAAGCTTAAGATGAAAACTTTCTACTGAGAAAATATAAACCCTTGTTCCATTTCCCCATAGTATATGAATTTTTAAAGTCAAATGAGTTAAGGTACTCAACCTAATACCTTTTTATAATATTTTAAAAAATATAAATGATATAACTTAAATTTATATGGTCTGAGTGAACCATAAATCTTTCCCCAAAAAAATGTCATTACTCACAATTAAGGGTGTGTATGACTGATGTGAGTACAAGGTTATGAGTCGGGTAATTCTTCTCTTGTGGTAAAATTTGGTGAGATATATACACAATAATATGACCACCCTATATGATCACATATCCAAAACTCATACCTGATGTGTCAAAATACACAATATAGCCTTGACCAGCTTCTAGTATAATAATACTGGGTGTCAATGAAAATTACCTCTTTAATTTTCCAAAACATTATTGGTACTCAGAAATCCATACAAACCACACCCCATTCTAGGTAATAGTAGTCAAAGGAGACACAATCTTGGAGAAATCCATTATGAATCACTAATTATAGACTGTTAAACCCAAGAATCTTTGTATCTCATATATGTTCTTTGGATCTTCCCATGGTAAAATGACCTTAAATATTTCAGGATAAATTAAGTTAATCTATTATCAAACCACATATCCTAATAAATTCACTTCTTGGATACAAAAAATAACACTCTGATGACTTATCATAAATGCGATGGTCTTGAATAGTTCCAAAAACGACTCTCGGATGATGCTCATGCTCCTATTTTTTCTTGGAATAAACCAAGATATCATCCATAAATAACATAATAAATTAATAAATATATATATGAAATATATGATCATGATATTCATAAAGACTATTGGAGAATTTTTCAACAAAAACAGTACCAAAAGTAACTCAAAATGCTTATACCATCTCTGAAACATACTCTTATGGGCATCAATCATTTTTACCCTAAGATGATGATAACCAGACCAAAGGTTAATCTTTAAAAATAACCTTTATCTCTTTATATGATAAAATGGGTCATTGGTGTGGGGTAAGTGATATTTTTTATTAATATTCATTGCGTTCAACTTCCAATAATCAATACACAATATGATAGACTCGCTCACTTGGAAAAGAGTACTGGAGTGGGCTAAGGATACATGATGGGGTAGATGAAACATTTACCTTCCAAATCATAAAACTAAAACTTTAGTTCGTTAAACTTCATAGGTTCCTTGAGATATGATGGTAATTATATAGGCTATATTCTTGGTACCATATAAATGGAAAACTAGACTTCCTGCTCTGAAGGTAAGAATGAGAAGTCATTCAAAAACACCTTATGAAACACCCTTATGACTGGAGGAAGAATATTTCCAAAATTACCTTCATATGCCTCAACTAAGAGGGAATATATATGACACCCCAATTTTCCCACTTTATGAAGGGGTGGTCCCACCAAACTCTATCATGGATCTTATTCCCTTTGAAACACATGGGAGTTCCCATCGGAAGTGGTAAATTTCAACTTCTACTGGTAAAAATAAATACTCACTTTAAAGGAAACCATATAGTATATTCTAATGATAAAATAAAAGGATTTCATCTCAAGTACTAGGGAATATCACACTAAGTTCACATATGATATCCAGATGGTACATAAATGGGTTTAAAATCCATTCCCCCTCTTCTTCTTAATAGGTGTCGATATATCCATACGATATGTCATGAACTCAGAAGAAAGCTTCAGAGAATACATGATATGAGAAGATATAAAATATTGAGAGGCACATGTATCAAATAAATTAGTCTCTATTTATGAATAAATAAGATTGGTACCCCTCATATTTGTTGTACCCACATCACTCTCTAATAGAATCTCTTTTATGGCATGCAACTATCTCATCTCTAAAGGAATCAGACTTGTAGATCCCCTTGGAGCCAAAAATTATACACATATTTAAAGATAGAAGATAACCTTGAAAAACCATAGAAATTTACTAGTAATACATAATAGTTACAATCCTTGGGGTCACTAGGAATGAAGGTTTCATATACCCAATCTTACCACACTGATAATAAGTGATAGCCTCATTATCCTTTGTTTTAGATGATGAACACTAAGGTGGAAGTCTATATTTTCTACCACTTCCCATTATGGATTCATATTACTTCATTTTATTCTATAAAGATCTAGATTCTACTTTTTATATCATGGAAGGAACCTAAAAAAATACAAACATACTTGAATGGTTGATCTCTACCATCAATATTTGATTAAACACATCAGAATATATCTTAGTCTTAATCAAGAAAATTTGAGATCATATATCAGTTCATATATTCATTTCAAATTATCAAGATTTTAACTATTTATTTGAAACTATATCAGGAGAAATTTTTATGAGATTGGTGAACTAATTCTCATATTCCATGAATGATTTGTCACCTTTTTGAAGGCACACAAACTCTAGATTCTTTGTAAGAATCATGGTTTGTAGGTAGAACTAACAATAGAAGATAAATTTTAAGTCTTTCCACTACAATTTATCATGATGGTTGTATTGAAACACCATCTCACACCACTTTGTATTAGGACCCTCCATCATAAAAACAGCACACTTCACCTTGAGAGAATCTAGAATCACAAGAAATTCAAATATCATTTCCTTATTCACTATCCAATCCTCTATTTCTTGAGGATCATTGGTTCCTTGGAAGGATAAAGTCTTATGGTGAAGAAATTATTGATCCCAGTCTTTATATCCACTCAATCCTAGACCAACTTCCAAAACAAGATTTGGGATAAGTCTATCTCCTCATTATATATCTTGGATTTTTCTCACTACCACTTTGATAAGATTCTATTCTACCATGGGATTGGCTCATGGAAAAAAAATTGTGTCATCCTCTGAGTGTTTAATTATATGAGGTATTTGAGGGGGTATGGAACTATATAAAAACAAATAAGAATAGTTAAAACCATTAAAATAGGTGGAAAATCAATTATAATCACAATCATCCATAAACATTAATAACTTCAAGAAAAAAACAAAGAAAATGAGAAACACAGAAAATCTAAAAAATCATAACGTGCATGGTTTGGAAAAATGGTTTGGTAAATCATTCACCAACTATATA
The DNA here is from genome assembly GCA_963277665.1 of Viscum album. Lineage (NCBI taxonomy): Eukaryota > Viridiplantae > Streptophyta > Magnoliopsida > Santalales > Viscaceae > Viscum > Viscum album. Next base: position 1,268,373,298 of record OY728120.1, on the reverse strand, counting down.
GGTCACATAGGAACCTCTCTACATTGTCTTTATAGTTTGGTCACATAGTCTACATCTCATGTGCCCTAAAAGAAGTCAAACATCCTTTCATACTCAACATGAAGCTACTCAATAATCAAAATCAAATCAAAATAAATTTTAAAACTCCAATTTCCCAATATCTCTTGGGGACTTAAGGCTAATTATGATGATTTTTTTCCATAAATTCACCCATAAACTACCATTAAAGTCCCAAAATTCATATCTTTTATCTACTAGGACTTCCTAAATATCATAAGATAGCAACTGAGCTCTGATTCCATTTTATCACTAACCAACATGGGTCACTGCTCAACCGAGCACCCAAGAAGGCCTTTATAAAGGCACTAAGGGCGTTCTTGATCCAAAAATTCTAGAAAATAGTTATTTGGAATAAAATCACCTTGTTAATGGTTTATACCAATAAAAACCATTATAAATATCCAAATAAAAGACCCAAAATGAAATTTTTGTATCTCAAAAAATAGTTCCTTCAAATTGCTGGAATTAAAGAAATAAATAAATAACTAATAGAATCATAAATAATATCTTAAAGGTATTACAGCAATAATAAATGGAAACCTAAGTAATATACATTCCATAATTAAAAAGGGTGATTCAACTATATACATATACAAAAGAACATGATGGGAATCCTATTAAGTGATACATGAATAAGATACAAAAAACTTGAACCAAAAATTAATCAAATTTTCTTACCTTTATTTGCAAGACATGTGGCCTTGGTCCCACAATTTCATTTACACCCAACCATACCAAACGAAAAATAATGACCACCACTACTAAGAATCCATTTTCCTCTAACTATATCTATAAATATATATATATACACCTTTTAAGTGTATGTAGGGTGTGAGAAAAATTAACCCAGTAGGATACTACCATGTTCATCATAAGAAATCTTTTTTAAATGAAAAAAAGATTTATTGTTGGTAAATAAACCATAAAAATATACTTTTAAAATTTTAAAATAAAGAAGAATATAATAGTTTAAAAACATAAATAAAAAAACATGTCAGCACACAATTAAAAATAATCACCATGGGGAATACCTAAGGTATCTAAGGTCCATTAAATATAGGGTCCATACAGAACTTAGTGACTAAAAAATCTAAACCAACTATTTTTTTCTACTAGGGAGAGTAATATAAAGTCCTAGAAAGAGGGTCCACCCTCTCAAGTGACTCCTAAATACATTTCATTAGAGTTTATAGTGTTGTAGTTTCAATCTAATGATGGGTAGGGTGTTTCATGCCTAGTTGTGATCTTCCTAGTTATCTAACATAAATACCAAGTATCAAATGTGTTATACACCTTTCAAGGAGTTCCATTTCATCCTCTTAAAATTGGTCAAGATAAACCCTAGATTTTCATGGCCATAGGATGGAAATAAAACTGTAGAAATAGTAGAGTTATTTATTTAAGAAATAAGGAAAATTCCCTTAAAATCTATCCAATGAGAGGGGAAGATGAGGGTTTCATACATAGGGGGAGCTGGAGTCAAGTGGGTGAGAAATGATGGGGTTGGATGGATAAAAATATGAAAGGTAAAAGATTTAATTTATTATTTTTAAAATTCTTTATAGATCACATGGTTTGGCCACACAGTTTTCCAAATCATGCACCAACTATGCGGTTAGAACTAGGCATGCATGGTGAGTCACATGGTTTGGTCGCATGGTTAGAAAAACCATGTGTCAATCATTAAAATCATCTCTATTAATAACTATATTTTCATCATGGTTTGTCCACATGGTTCATAATAACCATGTGACAAACATGTGATAGTGAATGTACCCCATTTTCTAATGTTTTAAAAATGAAAAGAACTGAAAATGAAAGTTGTGAATGAAAACCAATAAATAATAAATTTTGTACCTAGAAATGTTATCATTGATATGACACATGTGATGTGATACATGGTGAAATTAATGATATATTTCTAAATATTTTGGATGATATGCAAAATATTTTATGGATATAGGTTCATGTGTTATTGTATATGATACAATATAAATTCATGTGGAACAAAGTCTTGTAGGATTTAGTTCAATTCAGAGATTAAAGGAGTTGGTATTCCCTAAATCCATAATATATATAGTTATATAATGTAGTTTGATATACCATATCATAAAGTATTATATAACAAATCATAAAGTATAATATTCATGTTATAAAATAGTTTTGTAACATGCATATAGTATATTGTATTTTACAAATATATAAAAAAAATTAAGACCTAATATTTTAATGTTGATACGTAAAAATTATAAAAAAAATCATATCGTGTGATTGGAAATCATATCATATAGCTTAATCTTTCTATTTCCTTGGATTTCTATGGAAAACTAGAACCTTATACAAGAGTTGTATGTTATTTATCATTTGTAAAAGGTAATGACACCTGAATGTTAAGAGTTAACATTAAAATAATTTTATCTCTTCTAATGGCTATAATTTATGGATTCTTTGCATTAGATATAACATGATGGAGTGCTTAGAATACATACATATGGTGAAAATTAAGATCAAAGCATTAACTCATGTGTTATAAAACATGAGTTACTACATGTATCAGTTAAGGAGAATCCTTAGGTCTTCAAAAAATCCATTATCATGAAATGTTAGTGGGTGTGTGATTCTTACTAATGCTCAGCTATAAATCCCTAACCCAAACCTCCCACTTATTTTTCCTTTGTATAACAAGATGTTAGAACATTATAAAATGGAATATGATCTTGTATGAAATTCATGATATCCAGTAAGCCTATGGATATATCTATAGAGGGGGGATTTCATTTGGATTTTATTATTTACCATCATCAAACACATTTTAAGTATTTAAATATGTTGTAGTATCTTCTACAGTAAATGTTATTCATTTACATTAGTTCTTCATTTCTAGATTTCATTTATTTTATATTTATCAGAATGTGTGATATTGAGATTGGATTCAGTTTCTTTTTATATTTTTAATAGATACCTAGGAAATATAGCATATATTACTATAAATTTCCTTAAAATAAAATGGAAACATACATACACATCAATGAAATAAAAACCAAAACACAACCCAAAAAACTTGAGTGTTGCAGTGACTAAGTCTCTGATGCCACAAATCACTTTCTTTATTTAAACTCAAATAACATGACTTTTGAACCTCCTATTCATTAAAACTAAGTTAATATATGAACATATTTCACTCACTTAACCAATCATTCATCCTTTTTTGTAAATTACTTTATTTCATACAATATATATCCAAGAAATAATAAGCATGTTGTGTTTCAAACCATTAACCAAAAAAGGAATCTTTTATTTCATCCTCCTACCACAAATCTCTCTTGATTCAACACATCTAATCATGAGTTATTCATTATTAATAATATAATGAAACACTATATTAACTTATCAAATCTATTCAATAATTTCATATCATTTTTCTTATGATATTAATAATCATTTTTCTATATACAAGTTCATTCATTTTATGAATCCTTCAATGAATATTCAATAACATAATATATCCCTTCACTTTTTCACATTTTTTAAAATATTTTTTCCATAAATTTTAAAAATTTCATAAAATAACTGGAAAAAAAATTATTTACTTTTTCTTATAAATTTTAAGCTCAATTTTTAACTTTTAGTCATTGAGTGGGTTATATCACCCTCAAATTCTACCATTTAGATTCTTTAAAATCACTAAAATTTCAATCATTAAATGAAAAGGTTCATTTACATTTGCTTAAAACTATCATAGCATTGATAATAACCATAAAAATAAAATTTTCCTTTAGAACCTGCTCATTGTTTATTTTGAATTATTTTTTGTTCTTCTCCTTTTGGATTAATAAATTGACTCCATTATTTTAACTAAAACTATAAGATTATCTACACTTATCAAAATTAATTTTAGATAATTTCCCCAAAATTTTCATGTCATCATTAATAGAAAGTTTTTACTTAAAATTAGTCTTTAACAATAATTTTTATTTTAATACATTATTTTACGATTACATTTAGAATATCTCTTTTATTTGTAATAATCTATTACCTTATATTTCTCTGTTACAATACCCTTTGAATCATTAAAATGTGGTATTTTATTATTAGAAAAATATTAAATACTTAAAAAGTATTATCACTACAATTTGAAATTTCACCAACTTCATGAACATGTTTTCAATGAAAAACATGAATTTATTTAATTTAATTTCATATTACAATACCTTTTTCTATGAAATTTTAATTTCTTTTTCTTTATATTTTATTTTATCCTTTGGTGAATCATTCACTTTTTTATACTCAACATGTGAGACTTTAAAACTTTCAACTTCCTTTGCCAACATCAACTCCTTTTCACTTAAAAAATTAAGTACCTCATTTTATTCTTTAGGAACCTTCAGTATTTTTTCTCTTTTTCTAAATAAGAGATATTTTCTATAAAATTTTCAATTCATGTTCTAACATGATTTCCATTTTTATCTCACTTTATTCAACTCCACTACTCTCATCATCATCACTAAAGAACTCTTTTTTTTATTCACTTTATTAATCTATTAATTTATTTATAATCACTAATAAATATACCAAATTCTATACCTCTATTATAACTTTCTTTTTCACCCATATTTGACATAAAATTCACTTTCTTCAATTGTGATGACCTCATCTCTTTCCCTTTATAAGTAAAAGTAAAATTATATAATTATAATATTTTATATCTTGAAAACCTTCTTAATGATTCACCATAAACATATTTTTTCATATTTTATCTTTAGGTAATTGACATAAAAGTGACCAACAACTATAAAATTGAAACATTTCAAAAGAAATTTCCCATGATATTTTCCCCTTCCTTTTAGAGAATTACATATGATAATTGGCATGGGTTTTTCAAACTTCCCCACATTGTATCCATCTAAAACATTATCATATTCCTCTTTCATGACCTCTTTTTGATTAATAATGTTCTTTAATGCTTTTAAAGTAATCACATTATCATCCTTGCTTTTATTTTTGAAATAATTATATTTCCCCATCACATACATGATTAATAAACTATGAAAGTCACGCAGTGGGAATGAATTTAAATCCCAATATACAAAATTTGAAACTTTTTCATCAAATCTATCAGTAATATATATAGTTTCATCCAACCAATAATAAAATATTTTATATTTTTTATTAAAACTACTTATGGATTTCACAACTTCATTAATTCTAATAAATCTTTCTTTCATTGATACTCTATAAAACAAATTAATATCTCTAAATTGATAACATCGTATTTGTAAATTTGTTTCCATTAAAATTGCCTTCATATATATTCACTAGTTTATCCCAAAATTCTTTCTCTATCATGATCTCCATAATAGTAATGAATTCCTTCTCTAAAACTAAGGCTAAGGTATTCAATCTTGCATGACTGTCATTCTCAGTGTTCTTTTTACTGACCATTTTCATTGATGCAAATTTTTAAATAAAATTATATCAATGAATTATAATATATACCATATATATACTTAATGGAAACAAATATATAAATTTTATCTCTTTGTAAACATTATAATTTCCCCCCAATACATGTGATAATACGTTTATTATTTAATAAATTTATATTATCCATTTGGGATATCAAATTCAAAACATGACTCATCATTAAAATTTATACTTATAACCAAAAATATTGAAACTCAAACCTTCAAAGGAAACCTAGATGGCTTGGATGACAATTAAATAGGGTATAATTAAATAGACTAAGAAAATATTCAATAAAGAGTGAATTAATGAATTATTTTTTTCTTCCATTCTTTTATAAATTTTCATTAATCAATTAGATTAACTAACCAGTTTCATTTACTTTTTTTAGGGATAAGAAACAAATAAAACAACAAACAGGACATAATAATTTATGATGGTATCTGATCAAACATTAAAAAATTCAACTATAGAATGACCTAGAAAAAGCAATGGTTGTAAAAACATAACTATAATAACCCAGTAATGGTGTTTACCTTATTACATTGTTATAAGATATAACTGATAATATCATAAAGGATCAAAGAGGTTAGCATTCATAGGAGACTGGATACATTCTTGATTCACATAATAAATTCGAAACATAAAGAATACTTTTTATACTTTATAATATCTCTATTATTTTATTTATTAAATACTTAAAATGATTCCAAGATCCCTTCTTGGTGCCTTGGGGAAAAGAAAACATACTAAAAGGTGAGTTAATTTTCTAAATAATAGATTTCATATAGGAGAATATATCATTAATACATAAGTAATAAATAATATTGTAGGGTAAATAATCAATAAATATACCATATAATCAAAAACTTGAGAATGAAATATATTTAAGGAAAAAAATATAAATAATCACTTGGTAAATAATAATAGTTTTCATAATGATCAAATGAATAATGTTGTACTTATTTATCTAATCGTCAAGGATACTCAACCAAGATATATTACATATCTTCAAGGAATCTCAACCAATATATTTTACATAAGATCAAGGCCTCTCAACCAAGACATCTTACAAAATGTCAAGGCCTCTCAACCAAGACATCAAGTACAGTATCAAGGCCTCCTAACCAACACATCAAACATAATTTCAAGGAATATCGACCAATACATCTTTCATACTATCAAGGTCTCTCAAACAAGATAGCATAAATATATGGGATGGCACTCACCAAGAGATTCTAATTCCTATTTATCTCATGAAACCTATCGATGTACCATATGTTTAAAATAAACCCACATATACCTTACACATTTCTAATACATTCCACATGAATTTAATTAATAGTAATATTCAAAATAAATATTCCTTAATAATCAAAAAATAAACTTATTTATTCAATTATATAGAACATAAATTTTTTCCCCAGTGAATGGAATAACTTTCATAGTAAACCTCCTTCAATCCACACTATATATAATAATGTGTATATGGTTTATTAAATATTTAGATGAAGAGTGATAGAGAAATAATATTCAAATATTTCATTATGATTTGTAAATAGGCATATGAAATATTCAAATAATATCTCCCATGAGTTTGAAACCCTATATATAGTTAGTCCCACTAGTTATACACTAAGTGATGATTGGTGTAGAAGGTATAGAAGATTTACGTCTCGATTTAGATCTAGAAGTCACAATGTGGATATAGACTCCTCCTAATGTAGAAAAGATTGATGTTTAGAGTGAAATCTACAAAGCTTCATTCAGTATTGAAACCAAGAATCAATTCATATTTATTTAGAGATCTAACCTCAATGAGGATACATAGGGGTGTAAAAATATTGGATATAAGAAGAAGTGGTATTGGAATGGCCTCCCTGAACCAAGTGTAGCAAAGGACTCCAACTTTGGGTGGTTGTAAAAATATTTTCCCCAAATTAATGTAGAACAGACGGTGTCCCAACCCTCATTTGAGTATGAATAGGGGTATCACTCTAATGAATTCCACCCATTTGGGAAGATGAAAGGAAATAAATGTGGTATTAACTTGGGTGAATATCTAGTTTCTAAGGGTAATATGGTTAGACAATCAAAATATTACACTAAGATTCCTAGACCCATGATAACTAGATCAGTGGTTGAGGAAAACAAATTCAAAGATACATATCAAACTCTTAACAAGGAGTTTGAGAAAGGAAAGGGTCCTTGATAAAATGGTCCAAATTCATCCTCAATCCAAGAAAATCATCTAAATAAATAGGTTTTTATGGAAACCCAAACTCATTCTAAGGTATTCACAGATGTAAGTGGTACAATGGGTGCCCTCCCCAAGGCTAAAGATGAAGGGGACATAGAGAGTAAGGAGCAGTAAGGATGTTGCACACCTACTATGATTTTACTCCTTCATTCCAAATATGATTATGTGAAAAGGATATAAAAATTTAAATACTTAGAATAAGACTAAAATATTATGTGTGTATGGGATATAAAGATCAAAACTAATGAATAATAATGGGAATGGATTGACAATTAATATCATATCTTGATTTGTACCTCCAATGGAGGGAAAATATATATAAAGGATTATATAAATACATGGGATATTATAAACTCTTTTTTTAAGATATTTTATAGAGGGATATAGAGAGAAATAGTGAAACTATTTTTTAGAGTCTATTAAAGATACAAGGTACTAAAATATTAAAGTTTATTTGGAATAATTCTACTATTCTTTTTAAAGATTAAATTTCACCGTGTTTTCTCACCTACATGGGTTCCAAGTTAATCCATAAAAGTGATTCACATGAAATAAAATTTTTAATTTGTATGTATAAGATCATTATTGAAACATTTTAAATAATATAGACATGTAGTAAAAAGAATACCGACCAAAAAGATTATATAAGGTCGGTTTTTTAAAAAAAACATTCTTTCAGCCTTTTTGAGTATCGAATAGGTGGAAATTGAAATAATAATTGAGAATAATGGAAACAAATATGGGAGACAAAAATATATTTATTTTAATAGATAATGATTATATAATTTCCCAAATGTAAAGTTAAACATAAACAACCCTGAGTAAGAAAATTAGATTTTAAAATAAATCATTACAACATTGGTAACTTTTGAATCAAAAATAATTTCAAGGATATAACATGAAATGGAAAATTAAAAAATATTAATAAAAATATAATCATTATAAAATATTCCAAATATCTAGTGAATTCATCATATATACAAAAATATGTTCATAATAAGAAAAATTTCATAAAGAAATAAATTTTAGATAGTAAACCCTTACCTTGGATTCATGCTTGGTCAAACATGTTATAACCTCCTAAAAAACAATTTATATTTATTATTAATATATATAATATACATATTTCTATTTCTATTTCTATATATAATGTTTTCATAAATTATTTTTACCAATTTACCCAAAATTATTGGTTAAAATCAATTATTTAGGTGATAATTGTTCTCTTTCTCATACATGTTTTGATTTGGCGGTTTCGGCCCTTACACCAAGGTAATTGTTTAATCACCTAAATAATTTTAATAATGTAATAAATATAATATTTATAAATTAAATAAACTATTAAAAACATCCATTTATGGAAGTTATGAAATATGATATACATTGTTTATGGAGGTGATTATTCGCACATACGTATGGGTGAAGTTTTCCTTTTCTAACAAAAAAAAGAAAAAAATATGATAATTAGTAATCATTTAAGAAATTTAATTATGTAATAGATATAATATTTATTCATTAAATCTATATATATAACCATCCATTTGATTTGGTTATGAAAAATTAAATATTTCACTTCATAGTGGTGGTAGTACGTCCATACGCGCGAGCAAAATTTTTACTTTCCATTAGATGGATAGTATATGTAAAATGGTATGACCATTAAAAAAATTATCATAAATATAACAATTTAAATATTTAAATATGGTTATATAATATTATTATGAGGTTTAGGAATAAAAAAACTTGAAATAGTTTGGTTAGAACATATACCTCTTCCTTGGATAATCTTCTTTGAAAAACACATTAAGGATTATTATAGGGGTTTTTTGAGAATAATATAATATATATAGGTAATGTATAATGATTTTGGTAAGGTATTTGGGTAAAAAAATGGTAAATATAAGGTGATCATGTGGTTTGAAGAGTGATAACAGGAGCTGTCCTTTTATATGTGAGGGGACAGACACCCATGTAATTATCCTTAACTTTAAAATAATATAAATTCATTTTTAAGTAAAAGTTGAAACAAATGGAATAATGTCATAAAATAATATAATTTAAGGTCAAAACATACTAAAAAAAATTATCAAAGTTTTATCCATATTTTAAGCCTTATCTCTAAGTTTAACCCCCTCATTAACCCTTTTACCCTTACTATGGTGACAAACTTTTTAACATGGTAACTATTCATTATGACTAAAAATGAAATGGGTTTTATTAAATAATTTTAAAATTATAATTCCAAATATTAAATCCATTTTAAAATATTAAATTCATATATTTTTTAAAAATTAATTTTAATATAATTAGGAAAAATGAAATAAAAACCATTTTTTTGAAAAATGTATTTTTAGGAATAAAAATTAATTTATACCAAAACCATGTATTGAATTGGTTATCATGATATTTATTGGTTTATAAATAAAAAATATATTTATTTTACTTTAAAACCAATTGAAAACTGAATATAATTTTGTAATTAATTTATTATATAAATGGATCTAAATAGTTCTTTTATTAGAATGAAAGTTCACTAAGGTTTTGAAAAGTCAGGCATGGGATTTCAAATTAAACATAAAAGTTTTAAATTATCTATTCCAATAGTTAATAACTATATTATATATAAAAAGGTTTCATGTATTTTTAATCTCTTCTTATATCAAAAGGATTTCATAAGACTTATGGTATTTGTAAAAACATTATTTTCACTATTCACTTAAAAATCAACCATTTTAGAAAAATCCCAAAAATTCACCCAAAGATAATTTTGACGTGATGAATTAAAAAGTTAAATTAATATCATAAAATAAAAATTATGAAATATATAAATTTATATTTCCAATAAATATATTAAATATTAAGAAAAACAGCTTTTATACAAAAAATGACATTATTACAATTCAAGTGTTCTTAATTTTATTTCATGTCAATTTTTAATAAATTGAGTTCCATTATATTAGTTAACATATTGAAATATTATAAAATTGATAAATTTATTAAACTACACAACACTTCAAAAATAGTTCTTTTAAAAATACCCCTTTTAATATTGAATAATTTTAATCATATCATGTTAATTATTTATCTTCTAATCATTAAATTTCATCAATAAAAAAAGTATTATAATATAAGTATCATTATTTATTATTATCTTTCTATTTACTAAATTTTTATTCTTCTTGTAAATTTAATATTTGATGTCTCTATTTTATTTGGTGTTGTGTTTATTACAATCTATTCAATGTATTATTTATTTATATTTAAATACATACTAAAATAGTGGGATGTTATATTCTACCCCTCCCGAAAATAAATTGAATCCTTACAATTTTTTTTTACCAAAATAAATATACATTTACATAGGATTTATCTCATATTTAGATTTTATCTTGATAAGTAATTCCTAAGTTACTACTAGGAATCTTAGTATTTTTTAATTATATATTTCTAAAATCATTTATGTGCCATTATAAGTCCCATAATTGTTAACAAGTTTATAGAGGTATTAATTGATAGCTTAGAGATATTCCCCACATAAGTCTTGATAAATTTATCACCCTTTTATTAGAGTTTGAGTAATTACTTTATCATCAAGATAGATAATAGGATGAAATATACTTTATTTTTTTCATTCTATGAGCATAACTTCATCCTTTGATTATTTTTTATCACATTTCCATATTTTTTCATCTCATGTTCTAAATGATGAATTTAACTCACTAGGATTCATTAATTTACCCTTTTATAAGGTATTTTGAAATTATATAATACTTGAGTTGAATTCTGGAAATTTATAGATGGGATTGGATTGTTTTAAAATAATTTATAGAGGTGTGCAGTTTGTGCACAGTTAGGGGAGACCATCCACCCTCTCTAGGAAACCATGAAAGTTACTTTGGGAGTCACTAGGAAGGTGAGAAGTTGGTGCATTTTTTTTCTAAATCGTGTGAATAACCATGTGAATTAGGGGTATTGGGATATTAGAAATGCATAATTTTCACAAAGTCATTTAATGCTCCAAAAATTATATTTTAACTTGGTTTTAACCCAAAAATTCATATTTTTCTCCAATTATACTTGGATCTTGAACTCCTATTATTTCCTAAGTTTCTTTGGTGGTTCCATTTGATCTAAAAGTTTAATTTGATGGATCTTAGCATATTGTATCTTCGGAATCAACGGTAAGTCTCTATTTTATCTCTTTCTCTTTAAATCTCCTCTTATCCTCTCACATTGAATGTTAAATATAATATTTTATGAATAGATATATCTTCTATGATGTTTTTTGATTAGATAATTGTTGGTATTATTGAAGGAAAGATTTTTTAAAGTTGGATCTATATGATTTATAGTGTTTTCCTTCATTTTCATCACCCGTTGAGAGGTAGGCATCTTCTATCTCTTTTCTACTTATTCTAGAACATAAAGGCATAGTTTAATTTTTTTATTTTATTTTAAAATTAAATGTTGTATTATTTTGAAAATGAAAACTTTTTTTGTTTTATGATGTGATAACATGGTCATTTTAATTGATTTTGGAAATCTACTTTGATTTATAGTTTTAAATTACAGTTTTGTTTTATTAAAAGAAATATTATTGATGAATTTTTTTAAATGAAATAATTGATTATGTGAAATAAATTGGTATGGAAACATGGAATACAAGGTTTTCATGAGTTAATTTTCACTATACATGACCCTAAATAAGGGGTATGGTGCTATAATGGAGGCACCTAGAGAATGGTTACAAAGTGAAACCTTGGTTGATCGAAAAGTAACCAATAATGAGTATGGAACTTTTACCTCGCATGTGTGTGTGTAGTTAGATGGATGTGGTTTGGGTATTCTAAGTGGCATTGATGTATAGACAATTATACTTGAAATTTAATTTTATTTGAATTGGAAAATATTTTTAATGCTCCTCTCTTGGTTATAAATTATATTATAAACTAAGAGTTGATGTGTTCTTATCTTAGTGGAATTAGTAGGTAAGTCTATTGGAGAAATCCTATAGAGTATGATTAGTCACCCCTAAAATATTCACTTTATTGTGCATAAAGATGTTATTATTTATGACATGGGTAAATGAAAGGTCTTTTACTTCTCTAGTGGTTCTTCTTGATACTTTTCCCACTGGATGGACTTAGAGTTTGGAGTTTTTATTTTTTATTCATTAGAGTGATGCCACATTAGTGTTGTTTTGACTTTTGGTTTTCTTGAGTCAATTTTATAATTTTTTAATTGATAATTTGATATGGTTGTTTATTAGTGTATCATTTGAGTTTTATTATTATACCCATGCATCATATAGTTGGTTTGGTTTTTATTTTGTCTTGATAATTCATTTTTAAAAAAAAGGGAAAATCCTTTCCCAGTTTCTATTTAATCCCTTTCCATTTATTTTCAATATTAGATGTCCTGATGATATCACATAAGGTTAGTATCACCTATGACTTATCCTAAGCCAATGGGTTATGAAGGGATGTTACAAACGGTATCATTCTTGTTTGATCCCTCATCATGTAATAATAGAATGGATATAGGAATGTCAGAACTTGAAATGTATACCATAAAAATACATATCTAACCTTTTCAAGTTACTAGGTTATTCTAAGTAGAAAAGGTGTTTTAGAAACCAATAGTTTTGATGTTATATCATCATTGGGGGTTTATCTGATGAGTGTATAATATCATACATTAGTAGTGAGGCTTCCCACTGGAACTATATTGTTCATATTAGGTTTGATTATTTTTTGAAATTGGTTCTAATGATCATTACTTTTGATGATTTTTAATATTCTAAACAATCAATTACTAGGGAGTGATGACTAAATGGTATTTTTTCTGAATTAAATAAATTGAACCAATTAGATGATGTAAACACTTGTAATAATAGGCTTCAGAAAACATGGTTTCACCTAAGTCCTAGAAAAATTAAAAACTAGTTCAAATCATTGTTTATAATTTTCAATTTATTGATAAGGGAAATTTTAATGATTTAAAATAAAAGTGGATCACTCTATGAAATTTTAGAAACATAATTCACCAATATTTTAGTGGGATTTAGAACCTGAAAAGGCAGAAGTCTATCTTAATATAATGAATCCAATTTTTGATTTCATAAAATTAATGACTAATATGAAGTTCATGTTGCCTGTGTATATTTTATAGGATCTTTCATGATAGTTGTGGAATTTAGTTATCCAAGATAAATTTGACCAAGGTATTATATGGGAAGGATTTAAATAATTGTTCAACAAAAAATTCTACCCATACCCTTTCAAGATTTCCAGAATGACATATTTCTTAAAACTAAAGTAGTAAAATCTATTAGTGATGGATTATATATCTAATTTTATGAACTTATTTCATTTTTATTTAGAAGTTGTTTCTAGTGCCTTCTTAAAGGAAGGAAACTTTGAGTTTGTAATATGAACAAAAATTTATTATAAGATAGATGTCCTCCATATTAATATTTATATAAATATGGTTAAAATAGAGATTATGTAAGAAAGGGACAATACTAAGAATCATAATGGTGGAAGTATGTTTTTTACATGGGAATATGTGGGAACTCTATTATTAGGAACATATAGAAGAGGGAAACCTACTTCTAAGGAGGAATATCATCTCAAAATCAAAACACTGAATTAGTTAACTTTCCTCCACAACCCAAAATAAATCTTGGATGTTTCTAATGTGGTTTATTCGATCATATGAAGTGAGATTTTACAGCACAACCTAAATCATTTTAAAAATATAATTAGATGGGATATCTATATCATTGATGTCATAGTGATAAAAATTTAGATGATGGTAATATATCTCATGTGTCTTATACATGTAACATTTTAACTAGATGATTGCATCAGAACAATTATCATCCTCAGAACTTAGTGATCCAATGTGACTCTAGGAACACCCTAACTCCTCTAGCAATGAAACCAAAATAGGTAAGTAAAGAACAAGTGTGTGTGAGTAAGCAGTTGTATGGTGATGAGTAGATGATCACAGAAGGCCAATCAAATCCTTTAATTATACATGGTATCATTATAATTAACTAAAGTTTTATGAAATTTATATTTAATATTATTTCATCCCATTATTTTATTTCTTCACATTTCTTTAATCAAATGGGATTTATATTGAGATGAGGCTAAAAATGATGAGTATCCAGACACCTATTGGGAAGAAAGAGTATAGGGGATTTAAATGTGAATATTTTTTATAATAATTGAAGGATTCAATTTTTATTGGGACTTTTCTTTTTTGGACATGGATATATTTTCCTTGATCATGATAATGGATTGGTTATTTTCTTTCAAGGATGATATTGATTGTTATATGTGATGAGAAAAGTTTAAATCTCTTGATGGGGTGGTGAATTTTTTTAAAGTTTATTTTGGTGTAAAGGCTGAAAGGATAGAGCATTTAGTACCAATGGTGGGAACTACTTCTTATCAATTAGTAGCAGTCACTTTGGGGACTAATGAAATAATTGTGACTAGAAAATTTCCTACCATTATGGATCAATATACTAATGTGTTCCTTGATCATTTCACTGGTTTTCTACCTGAAAGGGAAGTGAGATTTTTAATTGAAATCCTTCTAGGTAAAATCCTATTTAACTTCCATATTATAGAATGGAACAAGAATTGTTAATGAAGTTTAAAGTCCAATTATAATAATTATAATGTAGAGGGTTCATAAGACCAAGTACATCACATTGGTCTACCCCAGTTCTTTTTTCTTTAAATTTAGATGGTTCAATATTAATTTGTTTTTATTATCATAAGTTGTATCAAGTTAAGATAAATAATAGATATACACTTCCTCATATTGATGACCTTTTGACCAGTTTAAGGGGCCCTAATGGTTCTCTAAAATTTATTTAGTCTACGGGTAGCACAAACTACAGGTTAGGAAAGAGGAAAGTACAAATACATCATTTATGAATCATTATAGACATTATTAACATGTTTCCATGCCAATTGGTCTTAAAAATTCACCAACAATTTTTATGGAATTGATGAATCGTGTATTTAAATGGTATGTAGAATCTTACTTTCTACTATTTGTGGCTGGAATTCTAATGTATTCTTGAGCTCAAAAATAAAATGAAGAACATTTATAGATTTTTTTAATCATTTTTTGAGATCATCGATTATACAAAAATTATCTAAATATAATTTTTGGATATAATAATTTTTCTTCCTTGGCCATGTATTTTTTGAGAAAAGAGTATCAATAGACCCTACAAAGATAGAAGTTGTTGTCTCTTTGAAACCGCTGAAAATGACTTTGAGATAATTATATTTTTAGGCTTTGTAGGTTACTATGTTCACTTTGTCCGAGTCTTCTCAAGATTCACATCTCCTATGAACATGCTCACAAGAAATTGAAACCAATTCCATTTGAATGAGGATTGTCAGAAATCTGTTTTAGTGTTTAATGCAAGGCTGGCTTCTACACCAATTCTTGTTTTTTCAGAACCTATGAAGGGTTATGTGGTTTATTATGGTGAATTTGGACCTAGAATGATATATTTTCTTAAAAAATCCTAATATTTTATGAAATATGTTTTAAAATAAATTTTATTTCTCCGATATCTTTCATTACATACAACAATGAGTTTTAACGTAATGTAAAATAATGTTTATATTATTATTTAAACAAGATAGTTATGACCTAACTGTTAAACTTAGCAGTCTGAATATAAATTAAAAATATTTTAAAAAATAATTATTATATTTTTAGATAAATAAAATATTTTTATAAATAAGTACTTAATTTTTGGTAAATTCTTTATAACCTTCAAAAATAATTTTTCCCAAAAAAGGATTTTTTTTTTTGAAAAAATGATAAAATTAATTTTTTCCACTTTTATAAAATGTATTTGAAAAAATTAAATTTATTTTTTGAATAAAAATCTGAAAATTATATTAGGGTAAATTTTTTGAATTTTTCTGAAGAGATTAATTTTTCGATGAATAGTGAAAAATACTGGTTTTTATTAAAAACTACATTTTCATTTAAAGAATTAATAAGGTTAACTTTTATTTTAAAATTATTTAAAATTATAATTAGATCTATTATATTATAATTAATCAAATTTATGTCATTTTAATCAATTTCATGTTGAATTTTCATATAAAATACCTTTAATATTTAGAAAGTTTTTTCTTTAGAAAACTATTTTTTCATCTGCAGGTTTTATTTTAAATTACATTTTTCCACTTCTATGAATTTAATTTCAAAAGGTTAAATAAAATATTTGGAATCATAATAATTTATATTATATAATAATCTAAAATTATATTTTGTTAAAAAATAATAATAAAGATAATAAAAATCACTTACCATGATTAAGGTTAAAATGGGGTTTTGCGTGTTACATGCCCATGTGTTGAAGTTAATTTCCATAAAAAATAATATATTTATTTAATAAATTGGATTAAATATTTATAATAAGTGGGTAAAAATTATCTAATAATTTTTATTTTATTTTCAGTATTAAATGATAAATTACCAAGGTAAATAAAAAGAGACTAGTTACCGTGGTGAAAATAAAATGGTAAAAGTGACTAATCTTAAAGGTTAATGAACAAAAATTTTAAAACATATGTTTTTTTTTTGAGATATGGATCTATAATATATTCTCTATAATCCATTATTTATCAATTTTTTACTCACATGGGTTGATAGTGACTTCTCATTATTGAATAGTTTTTGTTATTTACAAAAATCCAACTCCTACTCAATTATAAAAGTGCACTTCTTCCCCCCACCTCTTCACACCTAATAAGCCCTTTTTCTTGACTAACCCCTACCAAAATATCTCCCCAAAATACTTATCTATGTTATATATATGCTTACTTACTAAAAATATCAATCCTAGGGTCCTTAATAAGAGATCCAAATGAGGTTTTCTAAGTGGTGGTAATTGACTTCAATAAGATCATTAATTTTACTTATTCTCTTACCAACTTCATTAATGTATTAATTATTACAATATAATAACACCATAATATAACATATACTAATATTTTATTATTTTTTGACATAAATTTTATCCAAATCCTCTTCCATCAAATGGGAAATTAAATCATTGATCATGTGTATGGTGGACTACCACCACGCGAACGGATGTAATTCATTTTCCATTAGCCCCTGTCACGAAAAGATATAATAATGGATTTAATATATTTATATTATATTTATGTCATAATTATACTTCTATAATTATAATACCACTTTAACCTTTAAACTTTCCATTCCGTGGGAATACAATAATGTCTCTCGTGTGTACGACAGACTACCGCCTCATGAAGCGGTGTACTTCTTTCTTCACTTACGCTTTACATAGAAGGTAATAAGGATAGTTTTAATAAAAATATATTATAAATATTAAATAAAAATGAATCTATAAAGTTAATATATTATTTACCATCCATTTTTTCCATCCTTCAAGAAATTGGAAATCACGATCATGCGTACGTATGGTATACTGTCTCCATGAATGGGGTAATTCATTTTCAAATATAACTTTCATTGATTACTCTAAATACTTATATAATTAATAAATATGATATTTATATCATTATTAACATTTTATATATTATTTTACCATTATAAAAGTAAAAGTACAAAAAATAAAAATATTAAACTGTAACATCCTGACTCGGGTGCCACACACTAATGCCCCAAACCGACTCACTATGTGACCTCAAGTGCACCTCCCTATATGATAGAGACTACAGACTAGTAGTGAGATTCTAATATAAATCATTGTTGAGACTATAATCTCTTTATTAGAGTAGAAAAATAAAAAATAAATAAAAAATAACCAAATGATAAAACCAATAACAATACTAAACCAGTATCACATGATAAGAAAAACTAGAAATACAATATCCATACTAAATAATAGATATTCCATGCCAAAGTATGTGCCTTGTTTCAAAATTAAAACACAAAAGTAAAGACATTTACAACTCCCAATAGGGAACCGAACCTTGTATGGTTCCCTCATTCATACTCCATCCCAAATCGGTCATCTAACATGGGGCCTTTTCCCTTATCCTATTATACAAACATGAAATATATCCAGGTACTGATTAGGAGCCTGAGTAGGGTGTGAGTAGAACATAGTAGGCCACCACCAACAGCTTCTAAAAAAATATCCAATCAAAACATTATATGTGATGGTATAAAGAATAAATAAAATCAATAAATTATACGTATTAAATTTATTAAATTACTCTTTATTTAACCACATAACCCACCGGGTTCCCAAGGGCAATAAAATCATGATACCTTCTTCGGCCCATTTTGAAGACTTAACCATATCACATAATAAATCCATAATTCATTATAACACATGTTATTTTATTATGCATTTCATTTGAATTTATAATATGGATTATTGTAATTGTGGTTCAATGCTTACATTTTTGGGTCTAGGTCTCCATGCTTTGGACCCCATAGGATTTTGATGCAGCAGACCATGTCCCACACTCATTAATCAATAAAAGTGGGATTTTGATGCAGTATACCATGTCCCACACTCATTAATAAATTTATCAGTATGTTCTTTTGATGTATCAGGACTTTTCCCACACTCATTAATTAAGAAATCACATAAGTGGGCTTTTGATGCAGCAGATTGTGTCCCACACTCATTAATAAATTTATCACTATGGTATTTTGACACAGCACACCTTGTCCCACACATGAATATCCCAATAATCACATGTATCACAATTAAAATTATATCACATAAATAAAGGATAATAAACATTACAATTCTCATCAGATTTCATGATCAGAACATCCATTAATTAATTAAAAAATTAATTAACCCATTTCAACAATTCCTTACCCACAACAAATCCCATTAATTAATTCAACAATTAATTAATCTAATTACACAAATTCATATTCTCATCATTCCAATAATTAATTCAACAATTAATTAATCACAACAATCTCTTTAATTAATTCTCTAATTAATTGGTCACATCAATTCCATTAATTAATTTAATAATTAATTAATCACATAGAGAATTTTATAATCATGGAAATATCCTTTAATTAATTCAAAAATTAATTTTTCAATTAAAAATCCCAATATCTCATAATTAATTCAATAATTAATTACTCAATTCAAAATCTCTATATCCCATAATTAATTCAACAATTAATTATTCAATTCATAATCTAAACATCCCAAATTTCGCAATTACAAAATTAATTAATTTACTAAATTAATTAATTCAAAGTAAGAAACTAAATTTATAATCAACAATATAAATTATATAATTACAAATACATAATTGAAATCAAAACTTTGGGATTTTATTAATAGAACACCTACCTCAAGTTTGACGATGAATGGTCGCCAACAGATATACTCAATTTGAATGGAATTACCCTAATCATGTCAGGTATAGAGATATTGATTCAAATCCAAGATCTAAGATATATTTAACTTAGATCTATATCTAAATCCAATATGGGAAAATTTCCATTCAATTGATGGAAGAATAATGGGAAAGCGATTGGAAACCACTCATGATGAGATTCACTTACCGGGAGGGGTGTATATCTTCAATCCAAACATAGAATTGCGAAAAACAAAGTTCAAAAGAGATTGGAATATATCCAAAAGCCTAAAAATTTTATATATATATTATGTCTAATTTGGGGTTGATTAGTGGGTTAAAATAGGGGTTTTGGTATTTTTAAAATCAATTTTTAGGTTAATTTAAAACCCACGCATGATTTTCTAGGTAGGGGTGCATGGTTTACCAAACTTTGTTCCTTAACCATAATCATTTTCTAGGGGGTGCACAGTTTATCATAAAATGGTGCATAATTTGAAAAACTCTATGCTGGATATGTGAATTCCCTCTTCTTGGCTTCTCATGGTTGGCTAGGCTGGGGTGCACATTTTTTCCAAACCATGTGCCAACTGTGCATTGCATCTCCCCCTTCCAAATTTTTCAAATTTCACCCAAAAAAATCCCAAAGAAACAACCTAAATAAAAAGTAATAAAAACTAGGAAAAATAACACCTAAAAAAATCCTGATACATCTCTAGAAAAGGTTAGGATCTTATAAAAACATATATGGAAAATGAAACAGTTATTACCCAAAATATGATTTTAACAAGGAAGATTTTAATAAATGGGTAATAAAATGTTGAAATTAAATCATATATGGTAAGATATATATGAGTATCATTATGAAATTTAGGAATAATAAAACTATATTTATTTAATAGGAGGTTCAAACGTGTATGAAGAAATTCCAAACTTAAATTAAGGGAATTTAGTTTTACTTTTATTTCTGTGGGACACAGTTCTTATACACCACGTGTTTCTTTTATATGGTGTATATACAACCCATGAATATATTTTATGATCCTTATCATGATAATTATGGGACATAAATATCCATATAATGTTCCTGATTTCATGGGTCTTAAGATTCAAAATATACAAAATTGGTAAAGGCATAATGTTATAATCTCATTGTTTAGTATGATTATTTATGATATACTTCCTGTCACAAACCAACCCAGGTAACCTGGTAACCCAACAACTAATCTTTCCTAGACATATCCTTAAGGGAATTACCAATCCCCATAGGTCTATGACTAAAACATGGCATTATACAACATGAAAGTGAGAATGAATTTTCCACAAAACATAGCAAAATAAAGACAAGCAAGTCAATACGCATACAAAAGAAACTCCACTAGCATTAATGTACCATAAGTCAACAAGGCATTAAAGTCCAAAGTACTATAACCCAAGAACCAAAATAGAGGAAAATATACCAAGTCCCTAAGGACACAACACACTAAATCTAAGGTTCAACAGCTAGATCCATCTCCAAGAGATCCTTTCCCCTTTCTCTAAATTGGAAGGAGATAATCTATAAAAACTCAAAGTCACAAGTAGGGTGTGAGCTAAAAATACTAGTAGGGTCTCACCATGGATTCTATAAAATATGAAAATAATATATTAACTAAAGGAATGCTTTCAAATTAAAAAAATAGGTTTGGAATTTTAAATCATGTTGTACAGTTCAAATGATGGAAAATACTTTAAGCAAATAATTTACAAGTGATAGAATGATTATAAAAATGGATTATATAAAAAAAATTATATAAAAAAGTTTATACAAATTTATAAGGCATGTAAAGTAGCTTAATAACATTGGCATGCATTTATATCTCAAATATAAACAAGTGAGAAATCATGGTCATCTACCAAACAGGTACAAAACTTCCAAGCTATATGAATCCACACTCTCTAAGTGATCACTACAATATGTGTACACACATGTCCATTTGGCACAAGCCAAAGGTAACTCATAACCATCCCATTGGTGATGTGATCTATGGAATTTATGTTTTAGAACGTTGTATAATCGTAGAGTGTGTCCAGATAACTCAAAATATACCTTAGGTTTTCATGTGATCTTACACAATCAATGATGGAAAATTTATTTTAAGACTAATTAAAATACAATTAAATCTCATTCTCCCATTTAAAATGATATTTTTTTCATTTAAAACAAAATCATATTTTAATAAAAAAAATTCCTTTTTAACAAGATAAAACCATTGGGTTCCTATAAAAAAATCCATTTTCACAATTTAAAAAATTACATCAATTTTGTTTCAATAATTAAATTCAAAAATTAAATTGGAACAATTTAAATCCATTTTCAAACACACCCCAATTCAACAGAATTGGGGGTTGTTCCGAATTTATTTC
The DNA here is from genome assembly GCA_963277665.1 of Viscum album. Lineage (NCBI taxonomy): Eukaryota > Viridiplantae > Streptophyta > Magnoliopsida > Santalales > Viscaceae > Viscum > Viscum album. The sequence goes on along the minus strand of OY728120.1, from coordinate 1,268,350,726 downwards.
CAAAACCATTTCAAACCTCCAAATTCACTAGAATTGGGTTTCTATCAAAACCAATTGAAATAAATTTCTAAAAATTTAATTTAAATTAGAAAATGAAATAAATCAAGAAATTTAATGTTAATAAATTTTGTCCAAATGGGATGGATTCAACTACCTTTTCCTAAAACTCAACACCCGCAACAAAACCTTCCAACAAAAATGAAGATGTGGAAGACCTTGAAACTCAACCTAAAAGTGAGAACCAATAACATAGAGTACAGATCCACTATTTAAGGATGATTTATTAAACCCCAAGGAGGATAAAGCGAGTAAGGGATGAAGAATAGAGAGAAAACTTTCCCAAGAATTCACACCGCCAACGCAATGATGATAGAACACCGAACAAAGGGACCCTAAAGGGTTGGAGGGCTCCAAGATAACCTGGTAAAGCCTTTGGGTCAAGAGAAATGAAACCAGAGAGGAACCAAAAGAGAGAGATCAATAATCCTTACTATTTTAAAATAGCATTCGGGGTATTACACGGCGTGTAACACTATTACACATCATGAAATAGTTAATTTATGTAACCGCCAAAAAATTTGTCACTTTAAATTAAAAACCAACATTCAATTAACTCACATATTTTAAAGACTCCTCACATTCTGTAATCATTCACACCATGTACCCTTCACACGGTATGTACCCCGCAATCATTACATGGCATGTAACCTAATTGCATGGTGTGTAACCCTCCTACAGCCTGCAGAAACAACCAATTAAAGCTTAGAGTCCAACAAATATATGATTTAACCATTATATGTATCCCCCCAATTCTTTATCAACCCCACCTTTTTAATGAAAAGGAAAACCCATGAATAGTTTAAAGACGTACCTATCATATCAGTAATGTGATATTACAAACTCCCCACCATGAAAACTATTTGTCCCCAGAAAGACAATGAAGAAGATTCCATGACCAAAAAATGAGGTCACTACTCTCTAACTAGTGTCTCACATTCCCACGTCTCATGATTATCAGAACCATGCTTCTATAGCACCCAAAAAAAGGTATATTCTTTCCATAAAGTACCTTGGTCTTAGAATCAACTATCCTGACTGGCTGCTTAGTCAAAGATAAATCAGGTTCAATCTCAAGATCAATATAGCTCAAAACGTGAGATGGATCAGATATATACTTTCTCAGTTGTGATAAACGAAACATGTTATGTATCGACATCAGTAGTAGTGGAAGTTCTAAATAGTATGCAACTTTCCCCACCTGCTCAACAACCTCAAAAGGTCCCACAAAATGAGGAGAAAGATTCCCTAGCCTCCCAAACCACCAATGTCCTAACCGGGGTGAAACTTTCAAGAACAACTAGTCACTAATTGAAAACTATAAGGTTCTACAGCGATGATCAGTATAAGACTTATATCATCTATGGGCCTATAACATTCTCTAATGAATTAACTAAATCTTTATTGTCATCTCTTGCACCAAACTTGGTCCAACCAAGGAACTTTCCCCAATATTCGAACAACATAATAGAGATTTACAAGGATGACTATACAATGCCTCAAAAGAATCCATTATGATTGTGGAATGGTTACTATTATTATAGGAAAACTCAACCAACCCCAAATTATCATCCCAGTCCCCCACCGATGTTGAGAACACAAGTTCGAAGCATATCCTCAAGAATCTGTATTGCTCTCTATATATAGTCATCTGACTACAGATGGTAGGTCATTCTCAAATGGACCTGATATCCCTGTGCCTCCTAAAGGTCTCTTCAAAAGTGATAAGTGAACTGGGGATCCCTATTAGAGAATATATACTATGTAACTCCATGAAAATGGACAATCTCTTTCATGTAGAGATTCCCCAACTTCTCAACTTTGGTTGTATCACAAATGGTTATGAAGTGAGCCGACTTGGTCAGCCTATTGATCACAACCCATATTGAATTCTTCCATTTTTTGGTACAAGGAAACCCAGCTACAAAGACCATATATATCCCATCCCACTTCCAAGTAGGGATTGGAAGTGGCTGAACCAAACCTGAAGTTTTTTGGTGCTCGTCCTTAACCTACCAGCATGTATAACAATGAGAAACAAACTCAGAAATGTATTGTAGAATACTTGGCCACCAGAACTACCTCCACATGTCATATAACTTCTTATTGGTTCTTGGGTGCACATATCACTGGTATTGATGAAAAACCCCCATAATATCCTTCCTTGCCGCTAATAGTACAACAAAGCGATTCTAATAGAATAGAACATCTTATTTGGAGAACAACCACTAGGTAACTATCTTCCCACCCTAAAGAGAGTCTCTGATGCTACGAAATTCATTATCTAGTTGTTTATCCTCAAGAATAATCTCAAGAAGAGTGGATCTTAACTGAATGATGGATAAAGAAACCGCATCCCCTGATTCTTGGACTATAATATGCAACTATGTAAATAGAACCATAAAATTACACTCTTATGAAGATTCTTTCACTGCCTAGGATGGAAGTTACCTACTCAACACATCTGTAATGAAATTCCCTTTCCCTAAGGTATAAGAGATATTGAAATAAAAGGACTACAGGTATTCCCCCCAATACCTCTGGAAAAGATTCAAATATTTTTTAGTGAAGATATAACTCAAGATCTTGTGGTTTGAATACACAATAAACTATTCTCTATAATGGTAAGGCCACCAACTATTAAGCATGTATATTATAGTTGCAAGTTCAAGTTCATGGATAGGATAATTCTTCTCATGTGGCCTAAGATAATGATACCCATAGGAAACAACATGATTGCCTTGCATAAGAACACATCACAAACCTAAACTCGATGCATCAAAAAAGACCACATATCCTAACCCATCCTTTGGATGATTAAACACCATCACGATAGTCAAAATATGTTTTAGCTCAACAAAAGAACTCTAAAATTTATCATTCCAAGAAAAATCCACTCCCTTCTAAGTTATAGTTGTCATCATAGAATCCAACTTTGAGAAGTCTTTCATGAACCAGTGGTAATATCCAACTAAGACCAAGAATATTTGAATCTAAAATATATTTTATGGTTGTTCCCAAGTCATAACAGCATTCACCTTCTTAGGATCAACTAATATTCCTTATTCTAACACCACGTGTCCCAAGAATTTTACTTCATGAATCCATAAATCACACTTCTAAAGCTTTCCATAAAGTATGTGATTTCTCAACAGACTTAGAACTATTCTTAGATGGTGCACATGATCCTCCTTAGGTTTAGAGTAAATGAAGATTTAATCCATCAATACTACTATAAATGCTTCCAGATACTTGTAGAAAATCATGTTTATTAAAGCTATGAAAACTATAGGAGCATTTTTTTAGACCAAAGGGCATGAAAATGTACTCATAATGGTCGCACCTTCTTTGAAAGGTGGTTTTATGAATGTCATATTATTCTATCCTCAACTGATGTTAACCAGATCGAATTTCAGTCTTTGAAAACCACTTTTACACTTTCAACTAATCATACAGATCATCGATCTGTGGAAATGGATACTTGTTCTTCATTTTAACTCTATTGATCTTTCGACAATCAACACATAAGCGAATAAAACCATTAGCATTCTTAGTGAAGAGAACTGGCACTGACCAAGGTGACACACTCGAGCGTATAAAGTCTTTCCCAAGAAGATCATCCAAATGGTACATCAACTCTTTCATTTCATCTAGAGATATACAACAAGAGTGAATAGAAACTGATTGAGTAATAGGAATTAAGTTAATGGAAAACTCTACCTCCCTTAATAATGGAAAAATATATAAATCATAAGGAATCATGTTAAGAAACCCAATGACAACTTGAGGGAGATCATAGCTAAAATAGTCCTTATCTAGATCAAAAGAAAACACTGATATTACCTTACCAACTCTAGATAAGAAGGTCTGTCCCTTCTCAAACTTAGGTCACATTCTCCATGAAATACAAGAGACACACAACTGGGTATATTAAGGTAGACCCATTGAATATAAAAATAAATATTAACATTATTTACAATGATCCAATCCATTTAGAAAATAACGTCAAGAGGTTTCATGTCAATGACTTCAAGTTAACCCGACAATATGTTTACACACACATCCCATTGACACTGGCCAAAGGAGACTCATCGTCATCCCATCAAGGATGTGACCTATTACATTTATGTTTTGGAACATTGTATAATTGTAGAGTGTTCCCAAATAACTCACAATCTACGTAAGTCTTGCATGTGATATTACATAATCAGTGATGGGAAATTTATTTTAAAACTTCTTAAAATACAATTAAATCCCATTCCCCTATTTCAAAGGCCAATTTTTATATTTAAAAACAAATTAAGTTTAAATCAAAAAAAATCCTTTTTAACAAGATAAAAACACTGGGTTTTTTTAAAAAAAATTAATCCATTTTCACAATTTAAAAAATTCCAACAATTATGTTTCAATAATTAAATTTAATAATTAAATTGAAACCATTTCTATCCACTTTAAAACACACCCCAATTTAATGGAATTGATGGTTTTTCCCAATTTCTTTCCAAAACTATTTCAAAATCCATAATTCATTAGAATTGGGTTTCTATCAAAAAAAATTGAAATAAATTTTTAACAAATAAATTTAAATCTGCAATTGAAATAAATCAAGCAATTTAAGGTTAAAAATTTGGAAAAATGGGACAAAATCATATACCTTTTTCCTGAAATAGAACACTCACAATGAAACCCGCAAATGATAGTGAAGGCACAAAAGACCTCGAAACTCAACCTAGAATAATGTTTCAATAACATGGAGTATATTTTAATCAATTTTAGGATGATCTATTAAACCTTGATGAGGATAAAGAGAGTAAGGGTTGAATAACAAAGAGAATTATTACCTGAGAATTCACACTGCCAATGCAATGACGATCGAATGTCATAAAAAAGACCTAGAAGGGTTTGAGGGCTCCAAGATTTCCTGGGGAAGGATTTGGGCTGAGAGAAATGAAACTGGAGGGGAAAAAGGAGAGATCGGTCATGCTACCTATTTTAAAATATTAGTTGGGGTATTACACAACATGTAACACCATTACAAGTCATGAAATTGTTAATTTTCATAACCACTAAAAAACATGTCACTTAGAATTAAAAATTGACCTTTAATTAACTCACGACTTGTAATGAATATTCATATCCTATAACCATTCATGACGTGAACCCTTCTCATGGTTTGTACCTAGAAATCATTACACAACATGTAACCTAGTTACATGGCGTGTAACCCTTCTACAACCTATAGAAATGACTGGATAAAGCTCAGATTCCAAAAAATCTTTGACTTCACTATTATAGGTATCCTCCCAGTTAATTCTCAACCCTACCCATTCAATGAAAATGAAAACCCATGATAAGGTTAAAGACGTACCTATTAGATCTGTAATGGGATGTTACACTTCTAATGATGAGTTCTTATGATATAACTCTCAAGAAACTTATTTTTTTCTTATTCTATGGTTATTTTTCTAAAATACATGTTTTCTTTTCATTTTCTACACTTAAAGGATTAAAAATACTAAAATAATGTTTTTAGCAAAAAACATACGTATTTCTCTCTTTAGTAGAAAACACGTTTTCCTCCATATCCATGTTTTCTAAAAATGTTTTAAAGAAAGTTTTTACTATTCTATAATGATTATTGAAAGACATTTTTACCCATGTTTTAATTTTAAAAAAATGTATAAAATGAATATTCATGTCATTTTCCAAAAAATTCCCTTTTGGATTTTATCAAAATGTGAAAGGAATATTTATTTTAACATGTACGGCATGAAGATAATTTTTCTTTAATATTTTCAATCAATGATTTAAAGATTTATTTATAGGTTTACAATATTGTTTTCAAATAAAAGATTATGAAAAAATTTTTGTGGGATTTTAGTTTTAAAAAGTGATTTTCAAAGTTAAAATGTTATTTTACTCAAGAAATGTTCCAAGTGATCTTTCAAAATCATTTTCTATCTAAGGAGACATCCTTTTAGTTTACTTATGATTTTCTAGTGATATGATCCAATTTTATCATCCTTATGCTTTCCATATATGGTTTATGATTATTATGAATATATATTCATAAAACTGATTCCTTTTTCATCGGTTATGCCATGATGAATTAATGAGATGATTATGAAACCTATTTCCTTTATATGGATCATTCTATGATGGAATTTTTATGAGACCCTTTTCTTTTAATGGGATATGATATGATGAATATTTTATGATCTTGTGGAACACTTTTATATAGTTTTCATTATGTGAAAGTGGTTATTTTATAACCAAGGATATTGTTTACATTATAACCAAAGATAGTGGTCTTGTTATAACCAAGGAAATGTGGGACCTATATCTCCCTCCAATGCATTGGGTAAAGATTTATATCTCATGAGATAAAAATGAAAAACAAGTCAAACATCTTGATCCACAATGGGAAATAGGACGATGGGATTGATCCATAATTGGAAATAGACTGATGTTCTAGATCAACAATGGGAAATGGGTTATGAGGCATGATTCACTATGTTTGATGGTCTTACTAGTTAACCTTGAAAAATGAAATGGTTTCTATACCTATGTTGGTGCTACACTTTTTTGACATGAGCTTATGTTTCATGAATTATGATTATTTCACACTCTTATAAATCTTTTATTTTGTAATGATGATGTTTTATTCCATGACTCTTGTTTATGATCTATGAAAGGTTGGGTATAAGCATTATATGTTATGTTCATGATCTCATACCATTATGATAATATTTTTCTTTCATATGATCATATAATCATATCTCTCATGTTTACCCTTACTAAGTATTTGATCTCAGAATTTATTATATTTCCTTTATACATGTTATGAAGAATGGTTTTTAATAGGTTATGTTTATAAAAAGTAAAAAAATGGGGAATATATTTATAGAATATTGTAAAGATATTTCATTCAATAAGAATATTTTGTACCTAGTATCCAAATAAACTAAACCATTACGGTTCTCTGGTGTGTATCTATGTAATGTATTGAATATTAATCTAAAAAGATGTGATATTTATGTATGAAATGACTTTGTTTTTATAGTGAGTATCATATAAAGTTTTATTTAACCTTTGAAAACTAGTATGAGAAAATTTAGTGAGAAACTTTAGTTAATCCTAAGTATAGGATAATATCCTAAAGTTTTGGTAAGGAAGAGATTATGTGGTTTAATAAGAAATACATCTTTATCTAGATATTACAAGTGGACATGGTTCTAGAATATATATACCTAGTGTTAATAACTCTGAAAAAGGTACATTGGTCTGGACTCTAGTGTTACATGGTACACAAAAATGGGTCTTACTATGCACCTTTATTGACAATCTCAGGGGATATGCTTAGGTTAATTCGCGTTTCCTTTATGAATCATTATAAAGGATTTGAATAGATGATGACCATGGATGGCCTAGTTTAAACCTAAGGTGTCATAGATTTAAAATAAGGTGTCATTATTTAGACAACCTATGAATTATTGATCACTCTAATCAATGATACATGATGGTCATGCTGGCTATTTTTTATTTTACTATGGGATTGAATATAAAACGATAATATTGATGTGGTAACAAGTATGCTCAAATACTATTCTAACCTATTTGAAATTATTTTTATAAGTTTATGTATATCGGGAAAATTATCTAGGAATTTTCATTATTATCCTCGATGATTAGATATTAAATTAGCAATGAAAACCTCTATTAGAAATAAAATCACATCTCAAGTATATGATTCTTCTCTATTTATAGTTTTTATTAATGTTCTTCCTAAAAACATTCTTATTCTCCCTTTAATTGAGTTCTATGTTATCTTAGGCATGGATTATCTTTCTCTATATAAATCCTACATTAATTTTTGAGTAAGGGGAATCACATTTTATATTCCAAACCAACCTATGATCATCTATCAGTGCAATGATAGGTGTAAACTTCCGATGGAGATCACATCCATTATATGGGTCTTGATTCCCATTAAAAAGGAAATTTTATCTCAGTTGGTTAGGGATAAACTCAATATCAATGATATTCCTATTGTTTGGGAATTTTTTGATGTCTTTCAAGAAGAGTTTCTTATTCTTCCACTGAAATGTGAAACTAAGTTCTCAATATAACTCATACCTAGTTCAACACCAATTTCAATTAATCCCTCTAGAATGGCCCCGATTGAGTTGTAAGAATTGAATAGGAAACTCCAAGATAATATTAATAAAGGATTTATATTCCATAGTGCATCATCATGGGGTGAACACATTATCTTTGTTAAGAAGAAATATGGGTCAATGTATCTTTTCATTAATTATTGTGAACTTAACAATATAAATATCAATAAAAAGTATAAAATACTCTGTATTAATAATTTTTTCATAAATTGTGCAAAGATTAATACTTTTACAAGATTAAGATTTATTATATATATCATCAAATGAGGGTGAGGAATGAGGATATACCTAATATCGCATTCATACAAGGTATGGAAACTATGAGTATATAGTGATTCTATTTGACCTTACTAATTCCCATGTTATCTTCATGGATTTAATAAATAGAGTCTTTAGAGATTACTTTGATCAATTTGTGGTAGTCTTTATAGATGATATTATTATTTATTCATAGAATAATTAAGATCATGAATATCACTTGAAAATTATAATTGATACCCTAAGTAATGATAAATTGTATGAAAATTTTACAAAGTGTGAATTTTGGCTACAAATGGTTTCATTTTTCAGTCCTATAATCTCACGTGAGGTTATATCGATAGATTCGTTAAACACGGAGTCTATTCATTGTTGGAGTAGACCAACCACGGTGGAAGAGATCTAAATTTTTCTTGTTTTGGCTCAATATTATTGATGGTTTGTGGAAAATTTATCACAACTAACTAATTCACTCACCAAGTTAACTCATAATAGTGTCAAGTTCCTTTGGACAGATGAATGTGGGAAAACATTTAAGGAACTAAAGAGAAGGTAAGTTAATGAACCTATCATTACATTAACCTACATTGAATAAGGGTTTGTAATCTATAGTGATTCATCAAAGAATGAATTGGGATGTGTTATCATCCAGATTGAAATGGTTATTTCTTATTCCTCGTAACAATTTAAGGTTCATGAGAATAATTACCCAACTCATGATTTGGAGTTAGTTTTCATAATTTTTTCCTTAAATATATGAAGAAATTAAATTTATGGATAAAATTTTGATATATATACTGATAAAAAAATAAATTATATATTCACATAGAAGGATTTGAATATGTTTATGTGAAGATGGTTAGAGTCGATTAAATATTGGACTTCTCAATAAATTACCATCTTGGGAAAGTGAACAAAGTGGTTAATGAATTGAGTTAAAAAGATCATTATAACATTATGTTACTATTTTAGGTATTTACAAACCTTATTGTGTTAAATTATTGTTACATTAAATGGGAAAAAATTGTTTATCAGTGAAAAGTTGTGTTTTTTTAAATAGGTCAAGGAATGAAAAACCTCTAAATTAATACTCTGGAATATTTAATTAAATATTTTATGAGTTAAACATTGAGTAATTAGGAGTTTCTGAGATCTAAAAAGCCTCAGGGAGGATGGAATAAAAATATTAAATATATTATTTTAAGCACGGGAAATTTATTGAAAATAATTGAATAACTCTAAAATGGTCTATTGTATGATAAATATGAGAATATTGTTATGTCTAAAATGTGGTGTTTACCCTAGTAGGGCTATAAAATTTGAAAGTATCAGACTTTTGGATGCCTTTATCATGAGGTAAAGTTATTAAATAATATTTAATATATTAGTTATTAAAAATAATTAAATATCTCCAAAATGGTGTGTCGTTTAGGAAATATGAGATCACTGATGGGTCCAAAATGAAAGTTTAACCCTAGATAAGGTATAACATTTTCAAGAATCAGGCATTTGGACACCTCGCTCACAAAAAATAACCATTTTTATTTTAATTAATTAATTATTCCAATTTTAATTAATAAATCATTAATATCTCTCAAACATTTTATCGTTTGAGAAATTTGAGACCATTGTTGTGTCCGAAACAGGGTTTTTACCTAAGATGAGGTAAACTTAGATGTGAAGCAGACATTTGGTGTTAGTGTTTTTATGTTAAATAATTAACTAATTAATTATATTAAAATTATTAAATAATTTTATTAATTTTCTTCCACAATGAATGGACAAAACTCTATTTTTAACGCACCAGAGAATTTGAAACCTTGGATTTCAACTGTTTTTAACCCATTAAATGTTGAAATGCATTAATTGGATGAAATTATTGACTCCATAATTTGGTTGAAATGCTTGATAAAATGAGATATTGAAATTTAGGTTTTCATATATGCATAGTAATACGCTTGAGGTTCTAAAATGGGCAAAACACTCAGTTCCTTCGGTTGTGGGATCTTAATGAGTTTGATAAACTCTGGATATACCTTGCTCATGTTGGATGAACCTCCGAAGATCGAATTTGGAAGCTCGTCACTGGTCTCTTCCCTCCTTGGCGATGCGGCTAGAAAAAAGTGTGGGTATTTTTAATTAATTAAATTATTTTTATTATTTTTATTATTTCTTCATTTTAGATGTCTTCTCAAATAAAAAATGTTCAATTTATATTAATTAATGAAACCTAAATCACTAAAATATAATTCTTAAACAAATTTATCAAAGTTTTGTTATACGATTTATCAGATGATTGATAAAGAATTATCAGGTGATAATTATATAAATTATCAATGGATAAAATATAAAAAAATATTATAAATATAAATATTTTGAATGTATATATATATATATATATATCAACACATCAGAGATATTTTATTAATAACAATTACCTAAAATTATTGAAATAGTAATTATGTGAAATTTTCATATTATAATTATGAAGAGTTATTGAAGGATAGTTTCATCAAATTATAAGAAGGAAATTATTGAATGAATAATTTTTTAAAATTATCAAATGATAATTATTTGGATTATCAAAATATAATGAATTATCAAAATATATATATATATATATATCGATAAAAATACTTCGGATAATTTATAAAAATTATCTAATGTTATTTATTTTTATTATAAAAAGATATATATATATATATATATATAGTTAGTTAGTTAGATATATTTTTTTCAATAATCACTTCATAAGTTAAGGATAATATTATTAAATATAAAATTATCAATGTGTAATTGCATGAACTATTGAAGGATAATTTTAAAAACATGTGTTGTTTTATTTCAATGATAATTTACAATTATCCTGGAGAGATAAATTTTCATCACATGTGATAATTTAAGTAATAATTTGAAAATTATAAATGAGTGATAAATTATTATCACATTTAAAATTTTGAATTAAATTTTGAAATTATCCAAGAGCGTTAAAATATTATCTCATGTAATATCTTAATCGATAATTTAAGAATTGTTGAGAGAGAAACTATCACTGCATGTGATATTTTTTTCCCTTTTGAACTGGTATTAGTTATAGGAACCCTTGATGAACGTTGAGAATTGGTGTGCCGAATCTTATGATATTAAGGTTTTCAGTAGGTGTATTCAACCGCATAGGGTGGTTTATCCTTACCGTTGACATTGATGACCTTTTGGTAGGTGGTTCCGTTTCGATTATCCAAATTTATTATCCTTGTATTGACTAATTTATTTCAATTATTGATTTAAATTCAATTGATCAAATTTTCTTTCAATTAAATTGATAAAAACCTGATTCCATTGAATCGAGATATTTGAAATGTTTTTGGCAAGGAAATTTGGAAAACCCCCAATTCAATTGAATTGGGTGTGTTTGTGTAAATTGGATGATTTAAATTTTTTAATTTAAATTGTGGATTTAATGTAAATGATTTCAATTAAATTATTGAATTTAATTGTGGAAATAAATTATTTAATGATGGAATTGGTTTTTAATGGATTTCAAACTGGTGAAAAGGATTAGAATGATTTGATGGAAACTGAGTGGTTTTATCTTGTGAAAAAAGCATGTTTTTGAATAAAACTTGTTTTGGTTTTAAATGGAAAGAGATTGGCACTTTTTGAAATGGGAGAATGGGATTGATTGTATTTTTAAGGATTCTTAAAATATTTCACCCATCATGTAAGAGTGAATGAAATCCTTAGGTAGTTAGTAAGTTATTTGTATACACTGAAAAAGTTCTAAAACATACTTGCGGTGGGTCACATCCCCAATGGGTTGGTGATGAGTCTCCTCTGGCCAGTGTCATTGGAACGTGTGTATACACATTTTTCTAATTTCACATAGAGAGTGAAAAATCCTATAGCTCGTTATTACTATCGTACCTTTTGGCATATGACCATGTTTCTCACTTGTTTATTTATATTTGAGATATAAATTTATACCAATGATTTTGAACTGCTTTATATTCCTATTGATTTTACTTAAACTATTTTATATAACTGTTTTATTTAAGCCATTATTTCAGAAATATTCCATCATTTTGTAAATTCTTTTCTTAAAGTATGTTTCCATCATTTTAACTATATAGCATGATTTGTTTAATTATGCTTTAAAATGTCAAACCTATTTATCTTTTAAAATTAAAAGTATTCCTTTGGTTAATCAATTGTTAGAATCTATTATAGAATCTGTGGTGAGTCCCTACTGGGATTTTTAGCTCAACACACTATGTTTACCTTCAGGTGTTTGTAAACTTTCTTCTTCCAGGTCCGAGTAAGGGGAAAGGATCTCTTAGAGGTGGATCCAACTATTGAGATTTGGGCTTAGCTAGTTGTTTTCCTCAGGACCTTGGGATGTTTTCCCAATTTTGGTACTTTGGTTATAGTTCTTTGGGCTGGTTTATGCCTTTTTGACTTCTGGTATATTACTCCCAGTGGAGTTTCTTTTATTATTCATATTTTCTTGGTTCTTTTCTTCACATTGTTGGTGGAAAAATCGTTTTCACCTATATGTTGTGTGATGTCAGGTGGTAGTCACCGAATTGTGGGGATCAGGAACGCCCTTTGGAATATGTTAGGGCTAACTCAGTTATCAGGTTACCCGGGTACCCAGGCTGGTTCATGACAAAATTGTATTAGAGGGAGGATGGGATTTTTTCTTGAAGTTAGTGTGCATTTGAGAAATATTTTCGGGACTTAAGAGGTAGTTTCTATTGAGTGTCTGGCCAGATCTCATCGCAATGAACCTTAAGTCACTAGGGGTGGTTAGGGAAAGATGTCTTGTGGTGTAGTTCTATTATTTTCCCTATTTTGATTTGGGTAGAGTGAAATATAAATCTTTTTTGTTCCTTATATTGAGAATAATTTCTCTCATTACTCAGACTGAGTGTTAATATAATTCCTTACTATTGAATTTTGATGTTGTGTAACATTATGCCCCTGAGAATATGTGTGAATCAGATCTAGGAAGAGCCTACTGATAAATCTTAGTAAGAGAATCATGTTGTGGATCCAAATATAGTTGTGGGGATATCATCAAAACCACCTAAAACTATGGGGAAATCCAATGCTTCATGTACAAAAGGGTTCCAGATAAAGGCATATGAAATGAAGCTTCTTCACATAGTATAAGAGCATATAGAGGAAGAATATATTGGTTCAACGACCGTAAAAGGTACCATTACTATATATTCATTGTTTGTGACTTCTATATTTGATACGGGTACATCTCAATCATTTATTTCAACCTGTATTATTAATCTTCTTAATCTTCCTATAGAGATTTTATCTTGTGCAATGGATATTATTACAGTCCTTGGTGTAAAGAGAGAGTAGGGTGTCTGTTTTCCCTCTTGTGTCTTCTCTCTATTAGTTATCAAACTTTCTTGGAGTTTTTTGGTACTCGACATGAAATGTATTGATGCTATATTCATGATGGATTAGATCATTACCAATAAATCTTATATTGATTGTTATCTTCGATGGTTCTACATTACTACACCAAGTGGTGCACCTCTTGTCCTTCAAGGAGAATGTGAACCAAGGTGGAGCAGAGCCATACCTTCTTATATGGAGTTGTGGAAAGTGATATCAGTGTTTACTTTTGATCTGGAGTTAGATTGAATGGGTTTTGATCTCCCTCCAATCATCATTGAGTTTCCCGATGTGTTTCCTTCTAACTTATATGGTTTTTTACTGATAAGAGAGGTTGATTTTTCTATTAACTAAATGTCTAGTACTCAACCAGTTTCTTTTCCCTCTTACCAAATAGATCTAACTAAATTGAAAGAACTAATTTCCCAGTTGGACGATCTTCTTAAGAAAGCCTTTATTCACCCAAGTGTGTCACCTTGGGTGCCGCCGGTTCTCTCCTCCATGAAAGTTGATGGTTCTCTGACATATTCTCTTTTCAAGATGATTATTTAGGAACAAAATCTTATTGACGAATTATGTAAGCATTAGAGACTCTCTTCATGGTGGGGAGACTAGTTCCTAGTGGTCGTTCTCCCAAGAGGGTGTTCTGTGTTATCGAAACTGTTATGTTGCACCGTTAGAAACAAGGAAGAATATAATGGGGGATTGTCATAATTTCCAATGGTTTATGCACCCAAGAATTACTAAGGTGTTATATGACTTGAAGCATCAATTTTGGTGACCATGTATTCTTGAAGGCTTCACCCTGGTTAGGTCATCAGTGGTTTTGGAGGCAAGGGAAGCTTGCTCCTCATTTTGTGGGACCTTTCGATGTCGTAGATCAGGTGTAGAAAGTTTATTACCATTTAACACTACCACCACAGCTGATTTCAATACATAACATGTTCCATGTATCATAGTTTTGAAAGTATCTCTCTGATCCATCTCACGTTTTGAGCTGAGGTGATCTTGATATTGAACTTGATTTATCTGTGATTGAATGAACAGTCAGGGTTGTTGATTCTGAGACCAAGGTAATTCATGGGAGGACTATACCTCTTGTCTATGTGTTTTGGTTGCTTGGTTCTTATTCTCATAAGATGTGAGAGGGGTAGGAACTTATGAGAGAACAATGACCTTGTCTTTTTTATGTGGAGGATTATTCATACGATTTCTAGGGACGGAAAGTTCGTATAGTGTGAAGGTTGTGACATCTCGTTATTATATCAAGGATTTATAAGCCTTCTTGTGTTAAATTATTATTGCATTAAATGGGAAAAATAGTTTATCGGTGAAAAGTTTTGTTTTTGTTAAACACATCGTGGAATGGAAAAACACCTAATTAATACTTCAGAATATTCAATTAAATATTTTCTGAGTTAAACACTGAGTAAGTATGAGTTTTCTAGGCCTTCAAAGCCTTAGGGAAGATGGAATAAAAATATTAAATATATTATTTTATTCACGGGAAATTTATTCAAAATAATTGAATAACTCCAAAACGGTCCGTCGTATGAGAAATCTGAGCATACTGTTATATCTGAAATGTAATTTTTACCCTAGGAGGGGTATAACATTCAAAAGCGCCGGACTTTTTGACTACTCACTCATGAGGTAAAGTTATTAAATAATATTTAATATATTATTTATTAAAAATAATTAAATATCTCCAAAATGGTGCATCGTATGGTAAATATGAGACCATTGATGGGTTTGAAATGATGGGTTTACCCTAGACAGGGTATAACATTTTTATGAATTGGGCGTTTGGATACCTTGCTCGCAAGAATATCCATTTTAATTTTAATTAATTAATTATTAATATTTTTAAATAATGAATCATTAATATCTCTCAAATAGTTCATCATTTGAGAAATATAAGACCACAATTGTGTCCAGAACAGGGTGTTTACCTTAGAAAGGGTATAACTTATATGCGCAATAGACATTTGGGGTTATTTATTTTTTTATTTTAAATAATTAATTAATTAATTATATTGAAATTATTAAATGACACTATTCATTGTCTTCCACAATGAACAGCCAAACCTCCATTTTTAACGCACGATAGAATTTTAAACATTGGATCTCAACTATTTTTGACCCATTAAATGTTGAAACGCGTTAATTGGATGAAATTATTGACTTCATAATTAAGATTCGGTTGAAATGCTTGATAAAACGAGAGATTGAAATTTAGGTTTTCATATATGCGTAGTAATATGCTTGAGGTTCTAAAATCGACAAACCACTTTGTTCATTCAGTTGTATGATCTTGATGAGTTTGATAAACTCCGGATATAAATTTCTCATATTGGATGAACCTCTAAAGATCAAATTTTGAAGCCCGTCACTGGTCTCTTCCCTCCCTGGTGTTGCGGCTAGCAAAAAATGTGGGTATGTTTAATTAATTAAATTATTTTTATTATTTTTATTATTTCTTCAATTTAAATATCTTCTCAAATAAAAAAAATGTTCAATTTAAATTAATTAATGAAACCTGAATCACTAAAATATAATTCTTAAGCAAATTTATCAAAGTTTTATTATAAGATTTATTAGATGATTGATAAAGAATTATCAAATGATAATTATATCAATTATCAATGGATAAAATATAAAAAAATATTCTAAATAAAAATATTTTGAATTTATCAATATATATATATATCAACACATTAGAGATATTTTATTAAAATTATCAAATATTGATTGCCTAGAATTATTGAAAGAGTAATTATGTGAAATTTTCAGATTATAATAATGATGAATTATTGAACTATAGTTTCATAAAATTATTAGAAGGAAATTATTGAATGGATAATTGTGTAAAATTATCAAATGATAATTATTTGGATTATCAAAATATAATGAATTATCAAAAGATATATATATATATATATATATCGATAAAAATACTTCAGATAATTTATTAAAATTATCTAATGTCATTTATTTTGATTATCAAAAGAGATATATATATATATATATATATACATAGATATATATATATATATAGTTAGATATATGTTTTTCATAATCACTTCATAAGTTAAGGATAATATTATTAAATATAAAATTATCAATGTGTAATTTCATGAACTATTGAAGGATAATTTTAAACACATGTGTTGTTTTATTTCAATTATAATTTACAATTATCTTAGAGAGATAAATTATCATCACATGTGATAATTTAAGTAATAATTCAAAAATTATCAATGAGGGATAAAATATTATCGCATTTCATATTTTGAATGAAAGTTTTAAATTATCTAAGAGCGTTAAAATATTATCGCATATAATATCTTAATCGATAGTTTGAAAATAATTCAGGAGAGAGAAGCTATTATCACGTGTGATATTTTATTTCCTTTTGAATTGGTATTGGTTTTAGGAACCCTTGATGAATTTCGACCATTAGTGTGTCAACACTTATGATATTAAGGTCGTGGGGAGGTTTTTTGAACCACACAGGGTGGTTTATCCTTGCCACTGACATCGGTGACCTTGTGGTAGGTGGTTTCAATCCGATTATCCAAATTGATTATCCTCATATTTCTTGATTTATTTCAATTGTTTATTTAAATTAAATTGGCCAAATTTTCTTTCAATTAAATTGGTAAAAACCTGATTTTGGTGAATCAATATAATTGAAATGGTTTTGGCATGGAAATTTGGAAAACTCCCAATTCCATTGAATTGGGTGTGTTTATGGAAATTGGATGATTTAAATTTCTTAGTTTAAATTATGGATTTTATGAAAATAATTTCAATTAAATTTTTTAATTTAATTTTGGAAATAAATTTTGTAATGATGGAATTGGTTTTTAATGGATTTAAAACTGGTGAAATTGGCTTAAAATTATTTGATAGAAACCTAGTGGTTTTATCTTGTGAAAAAGGCATGTTTTCCAATAAAACATGTTTTGGTTTTAAATGGAAATAAATTGGAACTTTTGAAATGGGAGAATTGGATTGATTTTATTTTTAAATAGTCTTAAAATAGTTTATCCATCATGTAAGAGTTCATGAAAACCTTAGGTAGTTAGTGAGTTATTTGGATATACTCTATGCTATGACAACATTCTAAAACATACTTATGGTGGGTCACATCCCCGATGGGTTGGTGATGAGTCTCCTTTGGCCAGTTTCATAACGATATGTGTATACACATTTTTATGAGTTCACATAGAGAGTGAAGAATCCTATAGATATTTAATACTATCGTACCTTTTGGGAGAAGACCATGTTGCTCGCTTGTTTATCTATATTTGAGATATAAATGTATTCCAATTTTTTGGAACTTCTTTACATGGCTACTGATTTTACTTAAACTATTTTAGTTAAGTGTTTTATTTAATCCGTTATTTTTGAAATATTCCATGATTTTGTAATGTCATTTATTAAAGTATTTTTTCATCATTTGAACTGCATACCATGATTTTTTTAATTATGCTTCAAAATGTAAAACTTGTTTATATTTGAAAATTGAAATCATTCCTTTGGTTAATCAATTGTTGGAATCTGTTATGGAATCCGTAGTGAGACTCTTCCAGGATTTTTAGTTCAAAACCCTACTTTTTCCTTCAGATGTATGTAGACTTTCTCCTTCCATTTCCAAATAAGGGGAATGGATCTCTTGGAGGTGGATCCATCTATTAAGCGTTGGTCTTGTCTAGTTGTGTTCCTTAGGATCTTGTGATGTTTTCCCTATTTTGGTACTTTGGTTTTTGTGCTTTGGACTAGTTTGTGCCTTGTTGAATTCTGTTACATTACTCCTATTGGGGTTACTTTTGTTATTCATGCTATCTTACTTATTTTCTTCCACATTGTTGGTGTAAAAATTGTTCCCACTTTCATGTTGTGTGATTCCAGGTGTTAGTGGTCGTCCCATGGGGATCAGGAATGCCCTTTGGGATATGTTAGGGTCAGCTCAATTATCAGGTTACTAGGGTACCCAGGATTGTTCATGACAATCATGCTAGATTATACATGATGAGGATCGCAAAAGATCCAATATTTAAGGATTTGGAAAGGATAGATCTTTAAATATTGAAGTAAGGTGATAAATATTATCATTATCAAATAATTGTTCATCCATATATATAATTAAATATTAAAAAGGCACTGAAAAAAGATGTATATCTGAAGAAGAAGGTGAAAAATGTTCCTATGTTTATCCTTTATTATTATGGATTGATAATTTTTAGAAACTATGTTTCAGTTCCATTCATACCTAACTTGAAGAAAGATATGTTAGAAGACACTCATAGTTCTTCATTATAGAGTGTTATTGGTGGGATGGAATTAATAGAGTTATTTCAAAATATGTATCGCAATTATTGATATGTTGGAAATTTAATTCAAATAAAAAAGTCTAAGGGGGTGTTACATCCATTACCCATACCATAATGGAAATGGGAAAACATCACCATGGATTTTATCATCACACTCCCCAAAATATCTAAAGGGGAAATTGTTATATGGGTTGTAGTCAATAACCTTTCAAAGTCATAACACTTTATTTCCATTATATAATATTTTTCTCTGGATCATATTTCTAAGATAAACATTAAATAAGTTGTAATGTTTCATGCAATACCACATTCTATTGTATCTGATTGAGATCTGAGTTTTACCTCAAAGTTTAGGTGAAGTCTTCTGCAGGCTCTGGATATAGAGCTAAGTTTCATCACTTTATATCATCCTTAAATTGATGGTCAGTCTAAGATAAAAATTCATACACTAGAGGATATATTGAGATCTTATTCTATGGATTTCAAAGGTGTTTGGGATCAACACCTTCCTCTGGTTGAGTTTTCTTAAAATAATATGTTTCACTAGAGCATTTAGATGTCTCCTTATGAATCCCTCTATGGAAAGAAGTGTAGAGATACAACATGATGGAATGAAGTTGGAGAAAGAAAGATATTGGGACCTAAGATAGTTGAAAAAATGTTAGAGAATGTTATATCCATTCATTATCATTTAAGGGTAACACAAATTTGATGGAAAAGTTATACCAAGAATCATCATCTTGATTTGGAATTCAAAAT
Organism: Viscum album; assembly: GCA_963277665.1. Taxonomy (NCBI): domain Eukaryota; kingdom Viridiplantae; phylum Streptophyta; class Magnoliopsida; order Santalales; family Viscaceae; genus Viscum; species Viscum album. The sequence goes on along the minus strand of OY728120.1, from coordinate 1,268,330,721 downwards.
TGGTGATAAATTGTTTCTATAAATTTCTCTATGGAAAATGGTTATGATATTTGAGAAAAAAGGAAAGGTAAACCACAATTATATTGTCTATTTTAAGATTCTCAATCAAGTGGGGATGGTTTCTTATTTCTTGGTGCTTCCAAAGAACGTATCTCAAGTTCATGATGTGTTCCATGTCTCACTCCTGAGGAAATAAATACATATTCCATCACATATACTGAACTCAGAGTTCATACCACTGGAACATGATATTTTTATAAGGAAAAATTGGTGGATATTCTGTAACATATATATAAAGTAATATGAAACAAGACAATTCACCGGGTTAATGTTTTATGGCGAAACCACCATCTTGAGGAAGCTGTGTGGGAACCTAAGGATGTAATGAGGTAGGAGTATTCTTAGTTGTTTATACTAATGTGATGGATTTCAAGGGATAAATTCATTTTAAGTGGGGTATAATGTAACATCCTAAGATTTTATGAAATATTTCTTTCAAATAAATTTTATTTCTTCAATAGATTTCATTACACACTACACCAAGTTTAACAAACCATGATATACTATAAATAATATTTTTTAAACAAGAAAGTTATGACCAAGCTATTAAACTTGGTAGTATAAATGCAAATAACTAAATTTTTAAAATTAATTATAATTTTTTTATATAAATAAAATATATTTTTAAATAAGTACTTGTTTTTTTAAAGCCTTTATATGCTTCAAAAATCTTTTTTCCCAAAAAAATAATTTTTATTAATTTTTATGAACAAATAATAAAATTAATTTTTTTCCAATTTTATAAAATTTATTTAGAAAAATTAAATTCACTTTTGGAAGCAACATTTAAAAATTATCTTATGGTTATTTTTAGGTATTTTTATGAAAATATTAATTTTTCGATTAATAGTGAAAAATATTGGTTTTTATTGAAATTTGTATTTTCGTTTGAAAAATTTATAATGTTAAATTTTATTTTGAAATTATTTTAAAATTAAAATTAGATAAATTATATTATAATTAATCCAATTTAGTTAATTTTAATCAATTTAATATTATATTTTCATATAAAAATTTTTTAAACTTTTAAATGTTTTTTCTTTGGAAAATCGTTTTTTCATCACGTTTTTAGGTGTTTTTTTAAATTAAACTATATCAATTTTGTGAATTGAATTTGAAAAATTAATTCCATATTTGTAATAATAATAATTTTTATTTTATAATAATTTTAAATTAATTTTTTTACAAAAATAATAATAAATACAATAAAAAATAATTATCGCAATTAAGGTTAAAATGAGGTTTTCCCATTACATACACATGTGTCAAAATTAATTTTCTGAACACATAAGTTATTTAGTTAATAAATTGTATTTAATATTGAGAATAATTAAGACCAAATTATATAATAATTCTTATTTTATTTTTATTATTAAAGGAGAAATTTCCTAGGTAAATAAAAAGAGCCCAGTTACAATGGTGAAAAATAAAATGTTAAAAGTGACTAAATTTAGAAGTTAAGGAAAAAAAATTAAAACCTTTTTTATGGTGGATGTGTTTATAGACTATATATTACCTCCAATAAATTATTTATCATTTTTTTGAGGCACTTTGGAGGATATTTACTTCTATTATGGAATATTTTTGGGTATTTAAAAAAATGTTAATCCTCCTTAATTATAGAAGGTAACTTCCTCCCCTCACATATTCACACCTATTAAGCCCTTTGGATCAACAAAACCCTGAAAAACTCTCTCCCGAACATCCTTATCCATATTCTATAGATACTTTTCTTCCCAAAATAACAATCTTATGGTCTTTAATAAGATATCCAAATGAGTTTTTTCTAAGTGAAGATAATTATCTTCAGTAAGATCATTATTTTTACTTATTCTATTACCACATTAAGTCATATATTAATTATTAAAATATAATAACACCAAAATATACACTATAATTAGATGTTATTATGTTTATTTAATAACTTATATATGTCTCCTCTTCCATTAAATGGGAAATGAAACTGCCAAATGTGTGTACGGTGGCCAACCACCACACGAACAGATGTGGTTCGTTTTCCATTACCACCTATCAATAATGGATTTAATGATGGATTTAACATATTTATATGATATTTATGAAATAATTATACTTATTTAATTATAATATCACTTATACCTTCTTACATTTCACCCTGCTTGAATACAAAAATGATGCTCGTGTGTAAGGTGTACTATCACCTCACGAAGCGATGTGATTCATTCTTCACTTACAATTTATATTGAATGTAATAAGGATAGTTTTAATGAAAATATATAATATATATTACATAAAAATTATTCTAAAAAGGTAATATAATTTTTACTTTTTTTATCCTTTGAGAAAATGGAAACATCATTCATGCATATGTATAGCCTACCATCACCATAAATAGTATAATTCATTTTCTGTATCTAAATTTTATGGATTAACCTAAATAAATATATAGTGAATATATATGAAATATATATCATTTTTAAAATTATTTATATTATGGAACCATGATCAAAGTAAGAAGACCAAAAATACCAAACCAAAACATTCATGGAAAATAAAGAAGTTATTACCCGAAACAAGATTTTAACAAGGAAATTGTTAATAAATGGGTAATAAAATATTTTAATTAAATAATATATGGTATGATATGTATGATTATGTTTATTTAATAAATGTATAATAAAACTATATTTATTATACTTTAGGTTCGAATGTGTATGAAGGAAGTTGAGACTTAAGGAAAGGGAATTTTGTCTCACTTTTAGTTTTGTGGGACACATGCCTTATACACTGATTGTTTCTTTTGTGTAGTGTATATAATACCCATGAATGTATTTTTTGATAATTATAAATATAATTATGGGATATAAATATCCATATAATTTTTTTTCTTTTATGGGTCTTATTATTCAAAACATACCAAAGTGGTATAAGGGTTTAATGTTACAATTTAATTGTTTAACAGGATTCTTTATGATATGATTCCAATGATGAGATCGTATGATATACCTATAAAAAAATAATTTTTTTTATTCTCATCTAATAATTTTTTTAAAATTACATGTTTTAATTTTATTTACATCTCTTAAAGTATTAAATATACAAAAATAATGTTTTTATGAAAAATCATATTTATTTATCTCTTCAGACAAAAACCCTTTTTCTTCCATGTCCATATTTTCTAAATTGTTTTAAAGAAAGTTTTTAGTATTCTATAATTATTTTTAGATACATTTTTACCTATATTTTAATTTTTACAAAAAAATTAAAAGGATTCTTCATATCGTTTTCCAAACAAGGCCCTTTTCGCTTTTACTGAATTGTTAAAGGAATCTTTGTTTTAACAAGTACTTTATGAATGGAATTTTATGACATCATGACCAATCAATGATTTAAATATTAATTTATATTTTTATAGTTTTAATTTCAAATAAATTTATTCTGAAATTTTTTTATGAAATTTTAGTTTTAAAAAGTGATTTTCAGAGTGGAAAGGTTATTTTCCTTTACAAATTTTCTAAGCGATCTTTTAAAATTATTTTTCATCTAAGATGACATAATTTGATGTTACTTATAATTTATTGGGGATATTATCCAATTATAAATCCTTATTCTTTGTCTATATAGTTTATAATTTTTATAAATGTGTTTTTATGAAATTTATTCATTTTCCATGGGTTATCCAATGATGAATTGATGAGATGATTATGAGACCCATTTCATTTTTATGGGTCATGATTTAATGTAATGTTTATGAGAAACTTTTATTTTCATGTTTTATGATATGATGAATGTTTTATAATCTTATGGAACACATATTTATGGTTTTCGTTACATGATAGTGGTAATGTTATAACTAAGGATGGTTGTTATGTTGTAACCAAGGATAGTGGTTACATTATAAGTAAAAAAGGTGGAACGTTATAAAAAATGATGGGTGGGAACTATATTTCCCTCCAATATATTGGTTAAAGATTTATATATCATGTGATAATAATGGGAAACAAGTTGAAGGTCTTAATTCATAATGTAAAATAGGCCGATGGGCTTAATCCATAATAGGAAACAGGTCGATGCGCTTGATCCACAATGGGAAAGAGGTTGATGGGATTGATCCACGATAGGAAATAGGTGATGAGGCATGATCTATGATGTTTGATGGTATTAGTAGTTAACCTTGAAAAATTAAATGGTTTCTATATCTTTATTGGTGCTACACTTTTATAACGTGCGATTATGGTTCATGAATTATGATGATTTATCACTCTTATGAATCTTGTGTTTTAGAATGATAATGATTTATGACATGACTCGTGTTGATAATATATGATAGGTTGGGTATGAAATTTGTAATTTATGTTAATCATATCATACCCTTGTGATTATATTATGATTTAATATGATCATATAATGATATCTCCCATGTTTTCCCATAATGAGTATCTGAGAAAACCCTTTCTTATGTTTCTTTTCTATAGGTTATGAATAAAGGTTTTAATTTTGGTATTTTTATAAAGAGTGAAAAATGGGAAGATATTTATGGGATATATTGAATATATTTCTTCAAATAATACAATTGTTTACCGAGACTCCAAATACACTAAACCATTACCTCCATCAGGACTGTATTTGTGAAATTTATTGAATATTCATCTAAAAATATTTGATATTTATGTACAAAAAGCATGGGTCATTATAGTTCAAATGAAATAAGATCATATGGTAACTTATGGATCACAAAAATTGTGAATTCATGAAAATAATTATCCCACACAAGATTTATAATTATTTATGGTAGTACATGCACCAAAATTTTGGCATCATTATCTCTTTAGAGGGATGATCACTATTTTCATGAATTATAAAATCTTGACAAGCATCTTTTCACAGATTGATTTGAACTTGATACAAATATGATGGATGTAATATCATTATATGTTTGAATTTTACTTGTTTTATACACTTTTAAAAGTAAATTATGTTGCGTATTCATTAATCTAAAATTAATATAATCAATTAGTTATAAAATCTCATGATAAGTGGCAATTGGTGGTTATTATTATTGATATGAATTTTTATTTCATTAAGTGAAATTATGTTTAAATTTTACATCAGTTGAATATTATTCATGGATTGGTTTAACAAGTCAAGGATACTCAAAGAATTGATTCAAGGTGTCATACTATAACATAAAAAACTCATGGGTGTGGATACCATTGACAGATGGAAAAAATATGAGATTTATGTGTTACCTTTTCATGATCCAATAGTTGTTATGCTATCTCTTCAAGAACAACTTATTTTGGTGTACCAAAAATAAAAATGGGTTGTTCATAATATAATTATGAAGATTTATGAAACATTTAAAACTCATTTATAGTGGTCTGTCATGAAAAGTAGACTATAATAGTATGTCTCAAGAAGCCCTACTTATTAACAGGTCAAGGCTATGAACCAACAATCATCTAGTATTTTGTAATATTTACCAACTCATATATAAATGGGAGCACATATCTATGTATATTTTAAAAAATTATACCAAAAATAGTTCAAAAACATGATTCTATATAGGTGATAGTGGATCGGATCATAAAGTCAGGTCACTTCATCCCTATTTGTAAATCCAATACGGTGGAAGAAATGGAAATATTCTATATTCCTGGTGTCATAAATTTATAAGAAATGCCTATTTCAATTATCTATAACTAACATCCTTTTTTCACATCTTGGATTTGATGATAATTAAAACAATATTTGGGTACCCATTTGACAATGAAAATGAATTATTATCCTCAAATGGACGTAAAATCAGAATGGATGATCCAAAAGTTAGAAGACATGCTCTGAGCTTGTGTTTTGGATTTCAATGGCTCATGGGAGGATCATATACTGTTATTTTATTTTTCATAAAATAAAAATTATCATTAATTGATACATATGGATCCTTTTAAAGTAATTTTTTTTGTGTCGTTCTCAACTTTGTTGGGTAAAGACCAGAGAAACATTATTGTTGGGACCAAGACTTATTTAAGAGATGACTGAGAAAATTTAGATGATATTAAAAATTATGGATATTACTCAATGTAATAATAAATATTATATTTATCATCTTCATTATCCATTATTGTTTGATTTTATAGATCATGTTTTCTTTATACTCTCTCTAAGGCAAGGGTATTGATGTTTGGTTAAACAAGGTTAATTTTCTCCTTAGTATATCATCCCTTTTGAAATAATGGAATGGATTAGTGATATTTTTTATCAATTGGATTTAAATTCATGATTTAGAATCATAAATAACCTATTTCGTTAATCTCAATTGAAGAATTATTATCCCAATATTGACCATGTGATTTTATGGGACCATGTTGATCTTACACCAGATGTTAATATGCTACATGTTTTGATATAGATTATAGTTAGAAAAGAGAAAGTGTTATGGGGAAAGATTTTTATATTGATTTGAGTTTTATGGAATCATGGTTATATTAAATAGAAAACTTAAGAATTTGATAAAGGAATACTAGGGAAATGTCCTGAACTTTTCAAATGCACTGGAAATCTTCATGTTTTTTAGGATGGAAATCCCAATGGTTGGGAGAATATAATATCCCTATTTTTAGGTATTTTTTCATTTTATTTTGTTTTCTTGAAGTTATATGAAACTTGAGTTGATTTAAAGGAGTTTATATTTGGTTTTTTGTGCTTTGGTATCATTTTTGGAGTTTTATGGTTTGAGAATGGTTAGGAAAAACTATGCACCCTCTCTAAGAAACCATGCAAATGACTCTAGTAGTCATAAGGAAGGAATATATTTGGCACATGATTTTTCCAAAACATGTTACTAATTATGTGAATTGGGATTATTTAGATAGTATAAACTCATTTCTGGAACACTATTTGTCCAAACCATGTGTCCTCGTGGTGTTATCTAATATCACTCTCATAGATAGCACATAGTTTGTTAAAACATGTGTCCTAACCATGTGATGTGCCTTTAATGATTTGAAAATTTGAGTTTAACTCAATTTTAACCCCTTAAACACTCATATTTATCTTATTATCTCATGATCTCATACTCCAATCCTTTACTAAATATTTTTTTGGTTCCCTTTGATTCAAAATACGATTTTTATAGATCTAAGTGTATTGGATCTCTAAAATAAAATATAAATCTTCATTTTCACTATTTATATTTAGATTTACTATTGTCCTTTAACATAGAATGTTAGATCTAATCTGATGTGGATAAATTTATTTTCTATTATGTGTATTTATGAGATATAGATTGGATATATTGAATTAATAGTTATTTGATCCCATATCTAGAGGTTTTGTAGTGTCTTTCTTTGTTGACATCACCCACTGAGAGGTAGTTGGATTCTCTCTATTCTCCACTTATTCTAAAACATTATATATTAGATTTATTAAAAAATTATTAGATTTTCAAATAAAACATATGATTATTTCTTAAATTAAAACCCTTTTTATTTTTTGATGTGATAAATAAGGTAATTTGAATGGATTTTAGAAAACCTCTTTGATTTATGGTTTTAAATTTTGGTTTTTTATTATAAAAAGTTTTTTGATGAAATGTTTTAAAAGGAATAATTTATTATGTGGAATAAATTGGTATGTAAACTTGGTCACATGGTTTGTGTCAGTTCATTTTTCATTGATCACGACCATGAATAATGGGTGTAGTGTGGTGGTATTGAAAAAAATTACAAAGGGGAGATTATTATTCCCAAACATGGATTGTATTTATTGTCAATAAAGAAGATAAATGGAGCCTTAAATATGTGTATAGATATTTGTTAGAGTTTCAAAGTGTGATTCCACTGTATATTTCAAAGAGGAGGTGAGATGTGATTCTGCCTTAGAGAAAATGGGTGGATAGATTTAAGTAATCCCTTTAAATGAGACAATTGATATGATTTTTCTCAAAAAAAACAATGAAAAATGTGTGTGGATGTAAAGACACTATATACAACATTTTTGAAGATTTTTTTCTTTTCTTGAGAAGGATTTGATATGATTTCAAGAAGCCTTGATTCAAAGTGAATAAATTCTAGAATTTATAGATGTGTGGTCAATTTTAAAATTGTGTGGTCACTCAATACAATTGATCCACTAACCATAAAAAATATGATTTCTTTTTTACTTAATTTGGTCAATATAGACTGATAAATGTGGTTTATCTAGATTGTTTCATGTATTATATCCTCAAGATAAATATATATACATTTTAGTCACTACATATAGTAAAACCATATCGTTCAGTTGCTTGAGTTTCTGAATTTTATAAATTCTAAAAAAATTAATTAGACAATGTTTCTCCTTCTTTTAATCATGATATTAAGTATCATGATCACTTGAGATGATTGTTATCCTTGCTACTGAGAATTAAATCATCAAACATGAGGTGTTTCTTTGAGACTAAAGTAAATTCAATGAAGGAATATGTTGATTGAAAGTATTTAAGTAGGAGCATGAGTCATTGAAGTTGATATTATAACTTTTATATTGAGCATAAGTCTTCTTGGGAGATCGTATGAATTTGAAATAGAATATATGACTTCATAATAAGTCTTGGATGATCATAAGTATTTTTGTTACATTGCAAGGCTTTTCTAATAATATGTCTTTGAATATGGATTTTAAGTATTCATATATAATGTAATACTATTATCATAAGTATTCATGAGTGTATTCCTTCAATAATTAGAAATATTTCAAGTTTTCTAAGACATGAAAATGTGTTGAGATGAGAACCATGTTGAAATTAGGAGGTTTTCATGGAAGAAAAGCATGAATACATGCGTGGGGCTATTTTGAAAGATTTTAAAGAAGAATATTTCATGGAGAATTAAAAGAAGAAAATACCCAAGTATTTAGGAGATTTAAAAAGTAGTTTTGACTGAGGATTTTGAATGAGATTTCAAGGAAGAATTAAAATAGATAATAACTTCAAGATTTAAATGAGAATATCACACCTAATAAATATCAAGGAGTTTCCAAATGTGAATGGAAATTAAATATTCATAATATTTTTGTGAGTACAAATGTGTGTAGGGATCAAAGAATAATATTGAGAGAATATTGAGTGATTTTAAACATCATGTGAGGTAAAATATTGAGAGGTCCAAAAAGGGGTGCATAAGAGAATTCTAAGATACCTAATACATAATTTTATCAAAGAGAGAATGTGAGACCAAAGATAAGAGATTTCAATTAATATAACTTCATTCCCATATTTTCAAAATGATGAAAATAACAATATCTTTTGTAGATATAATTGTGGTGATAAAGGATGTAAATAATGTTCTGAAGAAGACCTATTCACATGGACTTAAAGTTGTACATGATTATAATATATCCTATACACTAATGGAGGAAAATAATGAAAATGAGGCATAAAAGAAACCCAAAATAAGAAGGAGATTTTTCTATCACTAAAACAAAATCAAATGAGCTTGTAACTAGGGTTTCTAATATGTTACTAAAGAGGCTTGTGGTTGGGATGTCTAATTAGTCACTAAAGGTTTATAAGTGGTTGGAGAATATAACCAATCATGATATTTTGAGACTTAGGAGACGATTTTAATTTTGAACCAGATTATAGTGGAGAATCCATGTTGAGTAATATAACTAACATGAAAAGGAAGAATCTTTTATGCCAAACCATGTAAATATAACATGTTTTTCACTCTCTTATTATTATTACATATGAGGTGAGGCTATGAGATGTCATTGAGTGGTTCAAGAAAATTTATAAGTTTAAGTTGTTGAATTTAAAGTAAAAGAATTTTTAAAAATAAAACCACTTATTCACCCCCCACCCCCAGTGGCCAAACCAACCTCAGAATAACACATGTTGATAAGTAGAAAAAAAAAGTATACAAAACTTTAAATGAAAGTATGACATATATAAATATTTAAATTAAGTTTTTTATCCATAACACAAAAAATTTAATTTTCTTGATCTTATTCACCTAAAATATTCTTCATTTGTTTGTGTGGATTCTTCAATATGCAAAACACATAATTTGGAACAATCTTTTACCATCCTTTGATTTTCTTCTAGTTGAAACCAATTGAAAACACAAGTAGACTATGCACTAAATATAAGGTTACTTGAATATATATACTTCTATTGTGTACCATGGTAAAACTTATTCTCTATAAACTTCTAAATTATTCAACAAGATGAGACATGGTATCAACATTAAGTAATGTATTTTACTCAGGAAAAATATTTTTTAAATTGTTTATTATTATTATTTGAAAATTTAATTACTCAAATTTATTGATTTATTATCATACAATGGGAATAAAATTTGGATAATATGGTTAATAGAAAATTAATACAATCATTGGAATGAAAATTTAATTATTAAGAATAATACCAATTATACTAAAATAATTTTCTTAATTATTTATTTAATAATTTAATTTATCATAGCTATAAGTTGATTTTAATAAAAAAAATCATATTTGGAATTATTAATTTAAAATTACATAAAGGTTGAAATTTGTTAATATTTTTTAAAAAGTTAAATATGTCAAAAAATGATGAAATACAATAAATATTAAATTATAAATCCGTAAGCATAGACAATATCTGGTTCTCTTAGTACTCTTGGTCTAATTTTATCACTAATGATTTTAGTGGACCATTAATAGTGGTAGTAAAGAATTTATGGTGTGAGACCCCATCCTATATTTGGGTACTCCTCACTCTTAAGTTTCAATTGGGATATCTAAATTTTGTAAATGGGCATCATGAAAGGATAAAAATGTGTTTCAGGGATGCTTAGGGCTCGGAAGAGTCGAACTAGAAAGGGATAGAAGTGGCATGTAACAGAGGGATTGTTGAAGTTCCATCATCTAGCAGGTGGATGGGGAAGTAACCGAATAATTATATAAGAACGCCTAGGATACCTTATGGGATTTTAGTAGCTAGTCGGTGGGGTTCTCAGAGGTTTAATAACTCTTCCTGGAACCATCGGTTAACTGGTTCCAGCCAGTGAATAGTTGGTGGTGCTAATCTGGGCGGGAAAAATTAAGGGTAATATCATATTTTCTACACTAAATACCCCCATTTAATTCTTAAATCATCTTACCCTAACTCTATATTAATGAAAATGAAGGGTTCTTCAAGTCTTCCTTGGATTCTCCAACAAAAACGTTCAATCCTTTGACTCATTGTTCAATACAAAAATCTATTCTCAGTAAGTTTTCCCTCGAATGCATGTATTCATACCATTTTCTTCATGGATATTCTTTCTACAAACCTAATGGGGTGATTCTATCATTGTCCTTATATATTTTTGGTGTTGTGCATTAATATGGATGCTTGATTCTTGGATTCTTTTTCATTAATTTTGATGTAGGTGGTATAAAGTGTATTCTTCTTGTATGATTTTTGTTTCTAGTATATTTAACATGTGCAATCATTACTCCATTTCATTCACATTTCCTATTTTAATAGTTGATCACTTTTATTCCCTGATTCCCTTTACCTAGACCTTTTATAAATCCCATTGGGTCCATCGATGTTCAACACCCTGGACTTTTGACCACCCATGTGGCGTGCCTATCCTTGACTATAGGTTAGAAATATGGATTATATGAACCTCATGTTCTTAAAATTGAATTTTAGAATATTGGGATGAACTCTAGATTAAACCTTGTGAACCTTGTCAACCTAGGGGTTTAAAATTTTAAATATGGACTTGGCATGACATGTGAATTGGTAATTGGAAATTATTGACATGTTAATTAAAAATTGGGCATAACTAATTTTAAAATTGGTAACTTTTCATGATAATTATAACTTGGAATAAATTAACTAATTTTCATATAGTTAACATGTTTGGAATGTTTTGGTAAATTGGTATGCATTATCTCTTTCTTCCTCTTGACACATGGAATAAGTAATTGGCCCTAGAATGGGAATTTTTCGTTTCTTTTTTGTGAATTGAATATATAATTATCCCAGGTCATGAGAATCCACCTTAGGTCCATAGTAAATTGAATATTTAATTAAACCCTATCTTGGGAAATTATCTTGGGTTTGTTGTCAAATAATTCTATAATTAACCCCTCGCATGGGAATCTTCCTTAGGTCTACTATGAATTAAACTATAATATATGTATATACTAGTTACTAAGACTGGATCCAATTTTGAGTATGAATAGAGACATCTGGAATCATGTCTTAGCAGTTATGGCTGACCCCTAGTTCCAAACTAGAGCTCGAGGGTCGGTGATTTTATCTAGATATTTTTCATTTAATTTATAATTAATGTATTTGTTTACATATTTTTACATGTACTATTAATCAAACTGGATTTTTTTTTAGATACCTTTGGTGGTGGCCTACTAAGCTTTACTCACTCCCTATTTTTTCCACTATTTTTTACCTAAGAATACTTCATGGATACAGGACTGGACAATGTAAAGGGGTCCTATGCTTGATTGGTTGACATTCTCATTGAGACTGTATATTGGAGACGGGACCGATCATATGGTTCAAGACCAGTTTTAGAATTATTTATTTTGATTCTTTACTTTATTTGTTTTATTATATTAAATTTAGTAATATATTTATTATTACATTTAAAGGTTTGATTATATTGTATTTTCTTGATAATTAACTATTTATCTACTGGTTTTTATGTATATTGATTTTCTTATCATATTTTCATTACATTTTTTATTCGATGTTGAAGGGTATAGTCTCCCTGCTATATTTATTAGTCCCTCACTTATAGTTATAAGCCTCTAGAATATGGGGAGGTGTGCTTGAGGCCTCATGGTGACCCATCTTGGTCACATGATGGAGAACTAGGATAGGTACATTACAAATTGGTACAAAGGAGGCATTTTTATTTGATTTACTATTTAGGAAAAGTAGACAGGATAATATGATATATTAGGGATTTATAATGAGCTCATGAATGAGAGTAGATGACCCATGTGTGGGGTAAAAGCCAAGTTACCAAGGATGGGATTGTTATTCATGAGGTTTGAATGTTACATTTGTAATGTTATTATGTAATGTTATTGATTTATGATATTTTAATCATGGGTCGGTATGGAATGATGTGTATATTCATGTATCATAGTAAGCATGTAGGGAAATATATTATCATGCATTGATCATGCTAGGGATATAATTATTGCATATGAAATATCTACCTATCTATATTATGCATTGAACCCCATGAAATGCTTGATAAAATGAATAAAATTAATTTATTATAATATATTAATTCAATTATTAAGCCATATTTTGAAGTTATCTTGTATCCATGATTATATGTAGTATCTTTTTCCTTTTTAGTTTGATCATGTTATGAACCTTGTAATCTGAGGAGTATGTTGGCCCTTATAGATAAATTCTTTTTTTTTCATACTCCAATTGATTAGTGGGAGATTGGTAATGAGAACACACCTCATGCATTATAACAAGAACTTAATATGACTCTAAGGAATCTAAATGATGATCTTCTATGTAATATTTTTATATAGTTCATGTGATCCATGGATATAGAGACTAATCATGATGTTCCTTCTATGTCTGATCTGAAGATGGAGTTACAAATTCATTACCCACCTACATTCACTAGGGAGGGACAACCTCGGGTATTAGAGTTCAAGATTTAGTCATCTTAATGATATTTAGACTCCTAGAGATACCCATTGATATGTGGGTGAATCTTTATGCCTATATATTATAGGGACCTACCAAGAAATAGTGGGACATTATAGTGAAGGATGGAAAAAATGAGGAGCTAACCTGGAAAGAATTTTAGGAGGATTCCTTAAGTCACAGATACCCGGATATGTTGAGGGGTGAAAGGTCAAGATATTTCATGCACATAACATAGGATAGCATGTCTATTATGTACTACGATAGTTGTTTTACTGACCTATAATGTTTCTTTCAATCATTGGAAGGAGAAGAGATAGTTTGAGAAAAGACCTTCCAATATGGTCTTCAATATGAAATCAAGTTGAAGGTCAACATATTTTACTTGAAAAACTATTTTGGTGTGGTGAATCAGGATATCATCACTGAAGGGAACCTAAAATAGGCCTAAATTTTTGGATAGGAAGTTGCAATAGGATGGTCAGGTAGTTCCTCTTCAAGCAGCAAGAAAGTTCCACTTTAAGAATTTCTACCAAGGAAGCAGTAGGTAGAGCAGCCAAGGGAGTGGATTGGAATCTCAGGATCATAGCTAGGTTTGGTGATATCAGTTTGGTAGGGTTGGATACAAGCACTAGGAGTTTCCTTTTTCCAAAATTGTAGTTCTAATCTTGTAGTAAGATGGGCCACCTATAGAAGTTATACAGGGGAACTCAATAACCTAGAAAGTTTGGTATGGACTCAACTACCCCAAATTATATAATTATCTAGAGTTTCACCGCCACTCAAGACTAGGTAGAGGGAATGGTATTGTGACATAGGAGAAAAAACATCAGTAAGAGTAATTATTATAGGGAATTTATAATGGATCCAGGTGAAGAAAGTTAGTTGCATTAAATTCAATCTACTCATACTAGTATAGATATAGGTCCTTCTACTCTCAGAGGTATGATTCTTGTGGAGTCTACCCTTTCTTTTGTTTTTTGTTTTTTGGATATAGGATCATCAAATTCTTTTATATATTCTCAATTCATAAACATCTTGGGTTTTTTTATGAAAAGTGTGGATGGGGTTATAACCATTGATATTTTTTAGGGGTGATATCAGAAGGTATCAGACACTATATGGAGTTTTCTCTTGAAATTGGTGGTTATTAGTTTATTTAGGATCTATTTTATTAGAAATAGATAGATTTGATTTGGTTATAGGTATGTATTGACTATCTCTATACCAGGATCATATCAAATTTTATCAGATGATAGTGACCTGTATATCTCCATAATGGGACAACTATGTCTATCATGGTAAATGGGATCTTCAAGCTAGTCGTACAAGACCAATTCAGCATAAATTGGATTAGTTCATAACATAGGAAGTAATCCTTATTATAGATGATAGTGAATCACAGTGGGATATCTTTCCAAAAATGGTGTATTTCTTTCATGATTTCTTTCTTGAAGAGTTATTCATTTTACCATAAGAGTGGGAGATTGATTTCACTATCAAGTTGGTTCTTGGAGATGAACCTATTTTTATTCTGCCCTATCAGATGGTACCAGCATAGCTTCTAGAGTTGAAAGTTAAAATGGAAGATATATAGTCTAAGGGATTAATTCGATATAGTACATCACTATGGGGTTCCCCTATGTTATTCTCCAAAAATTTAGATGGAACTTTATGTTTATGTGTGGATTACTGGAGACTAGACCAGTTGACAGTTAAAAAATATTATATCCTTCTACACATTAATGATCTCTTTGATTAACTAAGAGGTGCCTGGATATTATCCAAGATTGAATTGAGTTCAAGGTACCATATATTAAGGTGAGACTGTCTGATATACCCCAAACTAATTTTAGGAGATGGAAGAGATTTTATCAGTTCATTGTAATATCTTTTAGACTGATGAACATGTCAACGGTATTCATGGCCTTGATTAATTAGATCTTCAATTAGTATCTAGATCAGTTTATGGTATTCTTCATTGATAACATCTTTGTTCACTCCCAATATAGATATTATCGTTCATAACATCTTGAAATTGTCTAAAGTATGTTGAGATACCATCATCTACATTCCAAGATTATTAAATATCATTTCTAGATTGATCAATTGTACTTATTAAACTATATTATCTCATGGACCTAGAAAATGTGGAATATGTGGTGTCATAGGAATGACTCAAAAACATCTTTGAGATTTATATCATTCTAAGTTTGGAATGATATTATTAGTGTTTCATCCAAGAATTCTCCCATATGGCAGCATCAATGTTCGGTCTGACCAAGAAAGAGGTGAGGTTTGTTTGGTTAGATGATTATAATTATTATTTATAGAAACATAATATTTTTCAAACCTCATCAAGGATACAAAACTTTCATGAGTCAAATAAGTATTATACCATATATTATGATGCATTATAAGTTAATCTTGGATTAGTTTTGATGTAGGGGAATCAACTGGTTATTTATAGCTCTAGATAGTTGAGTGCACATGATAGGAATTATCCCACTCAGGATTTAGAGTTTTATGTGGTTGTAAATTATATGAGGTGATGGTATAATTATCTATTAGTTGGTAGATTTATGGTCCACATGGATCATAATATCCTAAATTAAATCTTTTCATAATGGGACCAGAACCTTCAACAGAGGAGGTGGGTTGATTATCTGTAGTCTTTCAACTTCATGTTGTCCTATACTCCTAGCAAGGGAAATATCATTTTCAATGCCTTGAGTAGGAAGAAACAGACTCAATAAGTGATGTAATCCTGTAATGAGTGGTGGATGATAGTGATTTTTGTAGATATCCATCTAGATGTTCAAGAGTCTCTAGGATGAGGAACTCTGAAATTGACCTTTTTTGTTCCCTTACTTTTGAATCAAATCAATAGAAGATAGTTTTCTGGTCTAGATGGTTTATCCCTAAGGGACAACATATATAGTGGGGAGCCGACATCAGGCTATTACTTTTATGATTATGAAATTCATCATGTCCATGGTTGTATCAGGGTTCCTATGATTATGGGTGAGGATATGAAAAGTGAATTTCATTCTTCAAAATGGGTGGTACATCCTAATTTGACAAAAAAAATATTGTGGCCTCTATAGTAATTACTGGTGGAAAAGGATTAATAAAGAGGTAGTGGAGTTCATAGCATGATATTATGCATTCCAGTAGGTGAAGGTCAAGAATCAATATCTGGCTAGTTTATTAAATTATTTTCCCATTCCATAATTTAAGTTAAATGATATCTATATGGAATTCATGGAAGGTTTACCTAGGACGCCTCAAAAGAATGATGTGGTTTGGGTGATCATATAATGACTAATGAAGGTATCTCATTTCTCTCCAATCATAGAGACCTTCATTGTTGATGATTTCGGTGATCTATATGTATAAGATATAGTTTGATTTCATGGTATTCTATGGGGTATTATTTTGGATAGAGATACTTATCATGTTTTAGGAAAGGTCTTCTTAAGGAACTTAGATCAAATATTCTTCTAATAATAACCTATCATCCTCAGAATGATGGCTAGTCTGAACCGATGACTCGGATTCTTGAGGAAAAGTTTTGAGCTAGTGTTATGGACTTTGGTGGGTCTTGGAAGTATCATTTGGATCCCATGGAGTTTTACAATAATAATAACTTCCAATCATTGATACAAATTTTTCCTTTAAATGACTTATATAGAAGTTCATGTATTTTATGATGGTTAGAGGTAGGCAAGTTAGTGCTCATTAGACATAGTATTGTGTAGGGGACATCAAAGTAGGTTCAGTTGATCAGAAATAGGTTAGAAACCACAAAAATATAGTAGAAATATTATTCTGGCCTCAGAGATGACCTCTAGAATTTTAGATTGGTCACCAGGTATTTTAGATGGTGTCACCTAGGATAGGGAAATGCCGTATTAGTATATAGGGAATGCTAGATACCTAGTTTTTCAGGACTTTTGAGATAGTAGATAGGATTAGTACAATGGAATATCTATTGTCTCTTCAATATAGATATAGTTCTATGAATGATGTGTTTAAGGTGTTTCTTCTTTGGAGATATCACTCTGATCCTTCACACATTATTGATATTGATGATATTGATCTTGATGTTGAGGCACCCTTTGAGGATAATCTGATCTTTATCATAGAAAATAGTGATAATAATATTCAAAGAAAGAATATTCCCCTAGTGTGACTGCAGTGGAATCATCGGTGTGTTCAGGAGGAGAACTGGGAGAGGGATTCAGATATATAGGCATAGTGGCCCAAGTTGTTCACTGATATCTCTTAGTGATTCATGGGATTGTAGTTTGGGGACAAGCTATTATATGGTGGGGAGGATATAAGACCCCTTATTTTATCTAGGTACTCCTCTCATTTAATTTCCATTTGGGCCATCAAAATTATACAAATGAGGATCATTCCTAGTTAAAAATTTGTTTCAATGATGCTCAACAACTCGAAGGAGTTGGAAGAGTAAGTTCTAGTAGTGGAATACATGAAAGGGACTATAGTAGTTCCATAATCTTGACGGTGGAATCCACCAACTGGACATTGGATTAGGCATTAGACCATTAATTCTATAGGAATTATCTGGTTGGTTGATGCTTCAACATTATCTAGTCAGTGGGGTTCCCATAGGTGCGAGCACTCTGCCTAAAACCACCAGCTAACTAGTGGCAGCCAACAGCTATCTAATGGAATCGATCTAGGCAATGAAAATCATAGAAAATACTATATTTTCTCCACCTTAAACCCCCATTTAATTATTAAATCCTCCTCCTTCAACCCTAACTCAAGATTAACTAACTTGAAGGGTTCTATAGATATTCCTTAGCTTCTCCAACACCAGCTTTTGATCCTTTGATATGTTTTTTGATCTGGAGATCTAGTTTTGGTAATTTTTTCCTAGAATTGATGTATTCCTCTCATTTTATTCCTATGTCCTCTTTAATCAGCCCTAAAGTGGTCATTATATCACATTCCTTATAGATTATTGATGTTTCTCATTTATCCATACACTTGATTCTTGGATTCTTATTCATTTATTTAGAGGTAGGCGGTATAAAGAATCTCCATGTGGTCTGATTTTGGTTTCTAGTATATAAAACATGTGTGACTATGTCTGCATGATGTGTTTGTGGCCACATTCAATTGGTAATCACTTTTATTCCCAGATTCCATTTACCAAGACCTTCTATGGATCCCCTTAGGTCCATCGGTGTTTGAGACCCTAAACTTTTGACCACCCGCAAGGTGTGTCTATACTTGACTCTAGGTTGGAAATCCAAATTATATGAACATAGTGTTCATGAGATTGAATTATATAATTAATGGATGATATTTGGAACAAACCTTATGAACCTTTTCACCCTGGGGGTTTGAAATTTTAATTTGCACATTTCTTGACATGTGGATTGGTAATTGGGAATTATTGACATATAAATTGTAAATTGATCATAATTTATTTATAGATTAGTAACACAACATAATAATTGGAACATATCAGGAATTAAACAAAGTGGAATATATTTAACATGTTTTTCATGTTTTATTAAATTTTTATGCATTGGATCTTTCTTTCACTTGACAAATTCAATATGTAATTATCCCTGACATGTAAATTCCCCCTAGCTTTGTTGTGAATTGAATATGTAATTAGCCCAGGGAATGGGACTTTACCTAGGTTAAATAGTGAAATAAATATGTAATTAACCCCTTGAATAGGAATTTATATTCGGTCTGTTGTAAAATGACTATGTAATTAACCTCTTGCATGAGAATTCACCTTGGGTATGTTGTGATTTATTATATCATATATGGATACTTTTTTAACTAATATTGGACCCATTTGTGTGTATGGATAGAGACATTTAGCATTATGTAATAGAATGTTTGGCTAACCTTGGGTTTCAACTTATAGATTTAGGTTTGGAATGTTTATTTATATATTTTTTATTTAATTTAAAATTAATATATTTGTTTATCATTCTATTGCATGCACTATTACTCAAACTAGATTTGTTTTTAGACACCATTGGTGGTGGACTACTGAGTTTTACTCACAACCTATTTGTAAAACCATTTGGTAACTAGGCATACTTCATGTATGTAGGATTGTAAAAGTGAAAGGGGCCCTATTCTTGATCGATTGACTTGCTATCTAGGACTAGATATTGGAAATGGGACTGAGCATGGAGTTTAGGATTTGGTTTTTAGAGTCTTTATTTCAAGAATTTATTTTATCTAGTTGCTTGTATAAAACTTAGTATGACATTTAGTATGAAATTTAATGGTTTTATTATATTTTATTTTCTTTTAAATTTCCTACTTATATATTAGAGTTGATATACATTGATTTTTTTATTGTGTTTCCATAATAATTGTTCTTCGATGCCAAAGGGTATAGTCTCACCACTATATTTATCATATCTATGCAGTTACATGGAAACCTATAGAATATGGGGAGGTGATCTAGTGGTATTTTTTTACCTATCTCGTCTATATGAGGAATAATTGAGTTAATGACATTACATAGGGTGTATTAGAGTACTTGAGTATAAAATAATCAATTATTTTTACATAAGATTGTACTCATTGTATCTATAAATTTTCAGAACTTATTCCCATTTATCATTACACCAATAATATATTATCTCTTAACATATCTCTTAATGAGTCTCTTACGTATATGTCTCTTTAATTTGGAAGAGTTTTGGAGGTTCTAAGTGTCAGTTCCTAGCTAGGAAGTTTAAGAAAGGTAAGGTTTTTCATCCCTCTTTCTATATTTTATTATTAAAATTCATAAGTTATAATTTATCTAAAATTTATTTTTCATAAGTTATTATGATTGAATATATTTTTTATTATCATTAATTTGATGCATTATCCATAAAATATTACCTAATCCCTCCCATTATACCCTTTTCATAATTCATGATTATTCTAAAATAATTCCATTATACATAAAACTCTCACATGTTCCACTCACTATTCAATTATTGTTGTATATCCATTATAGTACTATTTATTTGAGTTATTATTTGCATTTTTACTTATCTCATCTCTCTATTCTCCTTTTATAAGAAAAAACATTTTTCTATTATAATATTTATATCTCCTAATAGATAAGAGTTAAGGATATGCAGTTTGAAGATGTAATTCTAGGTTAGTGGGGGTCAATTGACCTCTAGGTATTTTCATAATAAGATCACACATCCATTTAGTTCTCTATAAAGGCCTCAATAATGTCTTATAATTAGATTTTTCATTCTGTGGAGATATATTTAATTTTTATATTGAAAATTCTTTTATACAACCCTTTCAAAAACATTGTTATTGATGTTACCTTTAAAGTATACTCTATATTATAAATACCCTACACATTATTATTTATTATTAAAGTGTGTTTATTTATAAATTTATTATCATCCATTGATTGTGAATTTATTATACTAATATCCATAAATCTTACTTGTGGGTTAACCTTGATCATGGTTATACATTATGAATAATTTATCTGTATGACCTTGTGGATATATATATTTCAAGTTATACATTTTACATTTAAAATGTTATGTATATATTTTCATGTAATGTAATGAGTACTAAACATGTAATCTGATGGGTAGGATCGGTCATAGGAGTTATTTTGACTACTGGTTTTTGATGATCTAGTCATCATTAATTACCGATCTATTAAATATTTTACCATGTTTATGATTATTCCATGTTTTATAACATCGTTTTATCTTCCTTGACACTAGCATGATTATTATTAAACTTATTATATATTTTGATCACCCATTTATTTTCAGGTAAAATCCTTGAGAAAAAAAAGTATATTGTGGGGGGTAGAGATATTATAAGATCATGAATAAATATAGCAGATTATTTATATATTTTTTTTAATATATTATATACCATGTATTATGTGTTATTTCTAAATGAAATTAAACTTAATGATTATGGGTAATGTTTTATTTATAAAATAATTATATTTTATCACTAAATTTGGGAACGTTGGTCTAGGGTCTTTCATGAGTTTTCTACCAAACCCATCAAATATATTTGGTAGAACACATGAATCAATTAATACTACATAATCTGATGGGGGCCCAAGAACTTTTGTTTATCTTGATGAATAAAGGGAAATTTTGATGTTGAAGGTCAAATTAAAGGGATATATGTTTGGGAGGAAAAATCATAATGATTTGAAATCAAGAATGGAAAATTAATTAGTTTTTTTTGTATTTTAGATTATGACAAGAATAGTCCTTGAATAAATTTAAAAATTAATGGACCTTCATTCACATGTAAATTTCATATATTTAATACACATTTTTATGTTATTTATCATTTTTAGTGTATTATTATATGATGCATGCATATAAAATCTAGCTATATAATTTTGGAACATTGCTATGTTTGATCAAGTTTTTATATCTATATGTTGTTGTTGTTTTTTTGCACGCTCAGGGAGTACAAGTAGACTATTCAGGATATGATTTAACCTAGGGGACTCTAATGGTATCTATAGTACTATATTGACCCTAAAGAGTATGCATGTGAGATACAAGTATAGGCAATTGTGGGTGCCTCATTAGGGCCTGAATATGATGTGTGGGTTTGTAAGACTGAGACAATGATGGATCGTTCACTTGAAAGGTTGACCATTATAATGAGTGGTATATTTTGAAGATGGAAAACTCACAAGAATATGTTATATGATATGGTTTGGGTGGGATTCATTTCCTAGATATGGGTATATGAGATACATGAGATACCATGGACTAGCTTCTTAGATCCAACCTTCATGTCTGATGCTAGTTTGGATTTCCTTGGATGAGTTCCTTTGAATTAGGATTGGGTATGTGACCCTTCCATGTGGAATATAGGCATATTTTAGATTAATTTGGATGAGTTACTTGGAATCATGAAAGATTATGTGACCCTTATATTTTTCCTTTGGGCATGTTTTGGATTTACTAGGACATGCTCCTTAGAATCAATTATTGAGTATGAGACTACTGGACTTTACATAGGCCAAGTATTTGGTTGGAAAATTCCCTGTGATGATCTCAGTGAAACTATAACACTGGGTGAAGAAGATATAATACCAGGTATTGGTTTTGGGGTAGAATTTTTTCCTATGTGTGGTTACTTATGTATAGAGACATGTATCACTGGCCTAAGTAGGTATGGTCAAATTTTGAGGTGGATCTAGGTGGTCCTCTTAACACCTAGTGAACCGATATCTATTTTTTGTGTTCTTGTGTGGTATTTTTTAGGGTGGGTGTGTTTCATGGTAAACCACACTTCTCATATATGTATTTCATATACATACACTTGATCACTAAAACACATAATATTGTTTAGGTATTATGGATTTGTATTGGGTAATTGGAATCACCCCTACCCTTGTACACGGTATGGGTTTTTATATGCATGGTAAACTTTCCTATTTTCTATCAGGACATAGTTATTTCTTATAACTAGAAATGTTTTATAGGTTTATAAGGTTTAGGAGTTCAAGGTTTCAATGGATTGATTATCATGAGTTGATTTGGATTTCGATTTCCTTTCAGGTTATTTTATTTATTGTTTATCATGTAATGGATAGTGTTTCATTTATTATATATGATTTCTATTTTATTTATCTTCTACTACTCCAATATGGTAGATGAAACATTTATTCTTTTTTTACTTTATATTCTATATTGTGGGGACTTTTTGTCTCTATGTTTCTTTCTATATGGGGTTTTGGGATGTTCGTTATATGGACGATTCATGTCAAATTTTCAGAAGAATTTGACATGAAAATATATCCTTATATTAGAAGGAATAGTCTCTCCATGACTATATTAGGCCATTTCCATTAGTTGGAAGCCTCTATTGTACAAGGAGGTGCGACCAAAGTCAAGTAGCAACCCCCACTTGGGTGTCATTCGGGCTGCTCGAGATGTGGTATTACAAAGTGGTATCAGAGTTATTTTGGTATGGTCTAGTGTTACTTAGATATTGATTTAGGTTATCTAGAATCAGAAGGTTGATCAATCATATGTCTAGCCAACATGGCATCGATTGAAACCCAAGTCACCAAGGGATGTCTACTTTGGGACTTGGCACTCTAGGTTGAGTGAGTTTTTGGTTTGGATCAACAATCCCAAGTGTTATGGATTAGACTTGGTATGAGTCATAGGGATTGGTTGGGAAATAGTGGTTTATTCATGAATCATGATATTATCATTCTTGGGGAATGATACATGTACCTATGGTTAGTTTTTCTTATCATAAATCCTTGAAAAAATTCATATTAATTAAATAAACTTATAATATAAATGCTTTTTTCTTACATATATTATAATTGTTGATTTTATTAATATGGATACTAGGGGGTTGATTTATTGATTTTGATTTTTTTTTCCTTGGCCTCCAAAGGGAAATGGTTTTTAGGATGGCTAATTTCTAATAAAAAAACTCTATTTTAGAAGAAAACACATGCATTGGCATGTGGTGTGAGTGGAACGGTTTTATATCTTGGTTTTACTTGAAATGGATAATGGAGATTTTGATTTTGTAATGGTTTGGGATTTTTGAGTCTTTAGAAAAAACCTATAAAATGGGTTTTAAAATCAAATTTCAAAATCGTTTTTGGAAATAGGATCAGTTTTTAGGAAATGGACTAGCTAGTCTAGGGATTTTCGTGATTTCAGTTTTTAGTGAAAAATTACAAGTTTTTTTGAAAAATCAGGAAATATTTTGTATTTTTAATATAAAAAAATTTAATGGGTTTTAAATTAGGTGATTAGTGCCAATGTAGCTCTATGCACTTGCTTTTCCTTATTATTTACTAGGGATAGAACTAGTATGTGTGGTTTTCTTATTCTTGGATGGGGATGAACTGGTATTTTTAATTTTCTTATGCATGATTGGGGGTGAACCAGTTTTTTATTTTCATTATGCTTGATTGGGGTCGAGCCAGGTGCTTGAATTGTGTATTTGGATTGCATGTTGTGATTTCTTAGAAACCGCCAAATGGGGTAGGTAGGTATGTTTGACTTGATTGATGGGGTACGTAGAGACCAATCATGCCTATTTATACTGGTTTTCTATGTTATCAATTGTTGACCAAGAGTAACTTGGGTGGTTGATTCGGGTGTTTGGTGGGTGTAACATTTATTTCTTTAGAGAGTCACATGTATCGATATCATGTGATAGAAGTTTAACGTTGTTATTTATTGGATAGTTTCATATTCTGATGGGTTTTGAGTTCTTTTAAACTATTTTGATGGTATGGATCACCTTTTGTTAAAATCAATTGTTCAATGGAATCTTATGGTGGGGAGAACTATAAGCTTGAATATGGATTGATCATGTAATTTTGGTATTTTAGGATCAATGGGTGTGGTTGGTAACCATTATAGTGCTTGATTATTAGATTTGTGAGTTATCACTGGGGTTGGGAAGAGTGACAATCTCTCGTCATTACTTTTGGTGATGAATGGAGTGTGGCCCATAGAGACTGGATGTTTTGGTTCCACAGGGTAACGATGATGATACTCCTATGGTGGGGAGCATTGAATCAGTTGATGTACGATTGAGATATAATTAGGATTATTGAGAGTGGATAGACCTAATTTGAGGATTAAAGTTTGATGTAGGATAGATTTCATCTATTGGTGGTAGAATCAAGATGAATTCGTAGGATCCGATCATGGATCGGTTTGGAGATGTGTTGGTTCTCATAGACATATAGGTAGTTGAATTAATTGGTTGGGGATCCAATCATGTAATTACACTATGAGTAGGTTTTGGACTCTAATATGGGTTTTCATATGGTTTAGTGGTTCCTTTGGGTGTAAAGGCTTCGTGGTCAGATGATGTAGTGATGCCTCAATGGTGAGGTTGAGTGATTTGAGGAAATTCAGCTAGTGGTTGACTGACTGGTGTTTTCGAAGAAATTGGATTCGATGATTTAGAAACTATGTTGGGAGAATAATCTAGGATGTGTTTGATGTGGTTTGAAGTTTGAAGCATGTTTTTAGAGTAAATTCAGTGTGTTCGGGATTTGTACTTGTAGTTATTCAATAGAAGTGTGATGGTCATTCAGTGATGTAATATGGAATGATGATAGAGAATTTATAATCAATATTTGTCAAGGATTGTTTTTTTAATGTTTTTTAGTCTTTTTTAGGATGATAAGTATTGTAGTGGGGAGGTTTTAAAATACCACTCCTTCATTAGTTATGAATTTTAGGATAAATTCGAATTTTTGAAATTTTGGAATAGGGGTCATTTTTTGAAATGGGATTAAGATTTAGAATATATGAATTTGAGAAACATAAGTTGATTTTTTGGATATGGATCGAGTCTCAAGAGGTATCTAAATTTATAAGTAAAATATTGGGATATTTAGGTTGATTTTTGGAGCTTTTTGGAGGACTCTACCTAGGTTTCATGGTTTAGTGTGTATGGATTAGGGGAAACCATGAAACATCTTGAGAGTGGGGTGATTATCATTTAATTTCCTAAATTTAATGGTTGATGTGCATGGTTAGAACATAGTTTAAAGTAAACTATGTGATATCAAGGGGTATTCATGTATCTTGGATTTGATTTGGGGTTGGGTTATGGTTATTGTATGGTTGCATACAAAACTTAGGGACCTATAATTTCAATTGTAGAGGCATTTTGTATGGTTGGCACATAGTTCAGAAAACTATGCATCCCAACCATACAGGGTGTGTTTTACTGGACAGTAAAGGCTTTATGGTTGGTGCATGGTTTGGAAAATGTTCATACAAACTTTGAAATATGGTTTTCCTATATAGTATGTACTGCACAGTTGGAATATGATTTGGAAAAACATATGTCCTTCCATTTTTCTTTAAAAATGTGGGATTCACTAAATTTCCCCCCCCCCATGAATTTTAACCAAAACCCCATTTTCATTCCTCCCTTTTGTGTGAGACTACATTAATCCCCTCCTCTCTTCCTCTCTCTTCAATCCCCATTTTAATGGGGTTATTTTAGTGGTTTCTTCCAGTGATTCTAGGTTTATTCCTCATTCTTTTTATTCTTATTCCTTACTATCTATCTCTCTCTAATTAGGTGTGATTTTGGTTAGGGATCACTGATTATTTTCACTAGATCATGGTGGAAGTTAGATTATGTGGTGACGATTTGGCTTGGAATGGAGAGAGGGAGGCCCAAGATAAAGAAATCACATTGTTACTCATAATTTCACTTAAAGTATGTCACATTGTGGATTTATTTAAGTTTTTGGCTTAAAATTAAATTAGTTATTAAATCAATTTTAGTTGTTTGGGATATTCCTTGGGATAGTTTCAGGGGTGTGTTTTGGACCCTTCACCAATGGTTGGTCACATTTTTTGTGCGATGAGGTTGTCTAGTAAGTAATTCGGTAATTATTCTCAATTGGTTTATGTTTTGAATTAATTATTAATTATTTTAATTGGTTATATTTAATTGTATAATTAATTATAAAATGTTATAATTTATTTTTTATGATATTGGGGATTGTAATAGGATCTTGGGTTAACATTGGATCTTGGATAAGATTGGGGGGTAATAGTCAGGATTCATTTCAAAGGATGGTAACTCCAAGATTTATGTGGGTGACTTTACATTATCGAGTATCTTGTTTGATTAATGATTTTATATTTGTGTGACGTCATTATTATATCAATATTCCTATTGAATGATATTTTCTATTATTATTGAAGGTTGGGATGGGATCACATCAACCTAATAGTAAACATAGACCATATATCTTGTTAAATGGTTTGATGGTGGCCCCTTGGAAAAACGAGTTCTAGTGGACCTATTTATGGTTTTCTTAATGGAATGATTTAATTTTCAAAGGGAAATGAGGTTTCATTTTTTAAATTTATTTTTAAAAGGATTTTTTTATCAAATTTAAATTTAAGATAAAGATGGAAGTTTGTGAAATGGGTTGAAATGGTACTCAAAATGGATATATAATTTTTCAAAGGAATGGTTTTAAGGATTTTTCTAATGGATTAGAGTGTGTAAAATATAAAGTGGTGTGGTTTTAAATGGTTTGAAAAGAATATTTTTATTTTAATGAAAAAGGAAATTCTAAGGTACATAGCCTGACATGTTTTGGTCTATTTGACCATATGCGGTAAAAGCCCTATTTTTATAAAGCACAACTTCCTTATTATATTTACCATTTGTAATTTATTATGGATTATACTTCTTTCATGAATATTCATGTTGTGTGTGTATCCCTATAAGAACTTTCTTTTGGTATCAAATTGGTGGATGGATCCTGATAGATGTGACAAACTCCTTAGATGGTAGATAAGGGTATAAAGGACCCTATTGGGTGATGAGGGAAGTTATGACTGAAAATAATTCCAAGGGTGGAGAGATGGAAGCATAATAGAGGAACCCAGGTAGGGTGTCTAGGATATTATTTGACCCAAGGGGCCTCGATGGATACCCCAATGCTATGTTGTCCTAAGAAAGGGTGTGTGTGATATACAAGTATAATAGATTTTGTGTGCCACCTTAGGGACTATATAAAATGTGGGAGCCTATTATAGATGAGTGGGTGGTGGTTCATTCACTTTAAAGGATGAATGTTGTGATGAGGTATGGTTTTAGGTATATGGATAACTAATCAGAATACATTTTATGAAATGGTTTAGGTGGGATGAACTACCCACTAAGATATATGTGAGATTCATGGGATTGCATGGACTAGCTCCTTGGATCTAGAATTTATACATGTTACTAGTTTGGATTTCCTTGGATGAGTTTCTTAAAATCATTATAGGGGATGATACCCTTCCATTTTACCTTTGGGAATGTTATGGATTTCCTAGGACATGCTCCTATGAATCTATTGTGGAGCATGAGACTATTAGATTGGACATGGATAGGTTATCTAGTTGTCATGATCCTTGTGACATGATCAAATAAACTTTGGTACTAGTTAAAGTTGGTATGATATTGGGTATTAGTTTTAGGGTAGGAATTGGTCCCTCTATATGGTTACTTATGGATAGAGAGATCTGAAATTGGCTTAAGCAAGTATGGTCGGGATTATAGGTGGTCTATCTGACACCTAGAGACCTAACGTGTAACATACCAACCTTTGATTTCATGTATTTTCATTGGATTAACTTGTTTTATTTTGATCCTTAAGTCGTTTATTATTGGTTTTGGGAGCATTTGAGGTTTTTAGAGGATTAAAATAGGTTTTTGTACTTTTTCCATAATAAAATGGGCTAGACCATGCCCTGGTTTAATCTATTTTTCACCTAGATATACATGTGTGAAAAGGACCAATTTAAAACACCCAAAGAAAGGTGTGGTACGAGGAATGGAATGTTATTGTTCACCCTATCCATAAAATTCAATAAGGATCCACCATATCATAGCTGAGGATGTGGTGATGGTCATTTTAAATTTGAAATAGTTGAACAGGTATTTGATCTCCCAGGATAGTTACTCCAACCATGTTTAAATTTAATGGAAGGTTATAATGAGTTTTTTAACTCCTTTTTCTTCATTTAAACCTTTCATTATCCATCATTTCACTTTAATTTTAGATTATGTGTGCTCTTGATGGGAGTTTTAGGTGTTCTAATTGTTGTAGAAGGAGATATTATTCATTAGGTTTAATTATTATTCTTCCTTTATAAGATATCAGTGAAATGGAATTAAAAGTTTTTTTTCATTTATCATTGTGTAGGAATCATTATAGACCTTGATGTTCCCATGTAGTGCCATTACTTCCATGTAGAGTATCCAAATTATAATTATAATTTTCCCCAACCATCACTGTTATGAGGATTCACATAACAGTAGTAGTATGGGGTCAAGTCCATATAGAGGCAATGAAAACATGTGAAACTTAAGGATTATAACCTAAATTGGATTCCTTACATAGATTAAATGGAGTTTTATTTTTTTAGATTGTTGGATTAACTTTAGTAGAATGAGAAAGGGTTTGAGATCAATTTCAGGGATAATTTATAGAAGATATCATTTAGTGTAACCTTATAAGATCTGATAACTTAGGCTAAAAAGCTAATTAGTGGTCACCAATTTATTTTGGAAAAAATAATTGGATTTACCTAGATTAACAAAAACTATTTTTTCTACATATAGTCATTAATTATGGTTTATTAGTCATAACTTTTAGTGTGGAAAATATTTTA
Source organism: Viscum album (assembly GCA_963277665.1). Taxonomy (NCBI): domain Eukaryota; kingdom Viridiplantae; phylum Streptophyta; class Magnoliopsida; order Santalales; family Viscaceae; genus Viscum; species Viscum album. The sequence goes on along the minus strand of OY728120.1, from coordinate 1,268,300,808 downwards.
AAACTATTTTTCCTAACTCAATTTGTTCCAATTAGATCTAGGTCCTTTTCAATCCCCCATATCAAGATCATACAGAAAGGATGACAAAAAATAATATTTTTTTAATATAATTCATAGAAAATTAGAATACCCAAGTTTGAATTAAGAATTAAATAATGTTATATTACCACTACTCTCGACCCCTAACCCTAAGAATATTATCCATGCATAGTAAAAGTGGAATCAATTATGTGAAATAATAATGAAATTAAAATATGAATCATCATAAGAAAATATTAAAATATAGACAATTGAAAATGACAAACTTAATTGAAAGAAGAAGAAACACATGCCAAGGTAATTATAATTGCATGAAAAAACTAGTTCTAAAGTAAAAAAAATAATGGAACTCTTAAAAGTTCTAGAGCATAGAAATAGAATAAAATAAAAATAATATAAAATTGAAAATAATTTTACCTACCAAAATTTCAAGGCATATATAATTAAATAGGAAAAACCCACTCACGACATAAATTAAATTGATGTTTTGAGTAGGTATGGGTTTCTTTAGATTATATTATATTCCTAAAACATTGTTTCATGGATTGGGGTTTTCATCATGGATAATAAATTCTAATTATTTGATGTCTTGGATATCCTACGATTCGTGTCTTGAATTTCATTCATGGGATCTTTAGTGACTTCATGGAGGTTTTACCGAAGGGTGGAGACCTATACATTCACATGGTGAATAATATAAATGTAGTGAGTTTTCTTTATCAAAGAATTTAATTGATTAAATGGGGTTCATGGTTTGGGTTACACATGATTAAGAATTTTTATCTTACCCTTACATGACTTCGGCTGCCCTTACACAAGCACTGTTGAGTACCTTTACACAGTGCCCAGCCTAACCTGAGTACCTTTATGTAATTACATGTACCTTTACATAACTCTATATCCTCCATCATATACCCTGACACATGTAATGAAATTATTCTTTCCACAGATTATACTTCTTGTCCCCAAAAATACACATTGTGAATTAAGTATTCACACCATGAAATTTTTGTAATTTCACACTTTCAATAGAACATTATTCATACTATAAAGTATCTAATTTTTTATATTACTCAACCACACATCACATAATCATAGTATAAAATATGTATAAAATTTGGTGAATTAGTAATATAATGAATAAAAAATTTCAACATATTAAATTCACCCAAACTTGAACAGTTTCTCATCCTCAAGAAAAAATAATCTCAATAATAATCTCAAAGGAGACAATTTTTAATAGGAAACAATCATTACAAACATGAAAATAAAACCATGTGTTAGAAGAAATGTGTTAGGACTCACCAATCATCCCTTTAAATAAAAGTATGCATGCCTCATAGTCAAGTCTCTTATTCAAATTCCTCTTCTCTTTGATTATAATTTCTCAACTGATCCTTAGATAACCATGTCCATGTTATGATTTACCTCACTATGAATTTACCATTATCACTCGAGGAAAAATAAAAATATATTAATGATTATACCTTGAATACATGTTCTTAACCATAATATTTAATTTTATTTAACATCTCCACTCTATAAATACAAACTATAAAATTAACCATGAGGACTTTAAATTATGGGTCAAGTGACTCAGATCCTAAGGGTAAGTAGTTAGATAATAAAAATCAAGGTCTAAAGGGATGGAGAACTCTAAATCATCATTAATGATAATCATGAACAGTATGATGAAGAACCTCATCCAAAAGGTAGTTTCTCTACACTCCCCAAATCTCAAACATAGTACATGAATGTATCATTAATACATAATGAATGTACCATGTTTCTTTATTTTCTCTCTTTTTCAATTTTTTAGAAATCATGTTAAGGAAATATATAACACCCACCACCTAACCCCTTATGACCTATCATGAGAATCCTTGATTTGGTAATGGTGAATTTGTATCCTCCTAATACACAACCCATGATTTTTTTTTGAAATAAAATAGGGTAATCAAAATAGTATATAATAAGTAATCATGAACCATATCCTATAGGTCTAGTGAAAACACCACTGAACATCTCATCAGAAGTAAGCATCTTTTTTCCAGAAGAAAAAACCATTCCCCCACACTTATTAGATTTAAAATCATGAAATATACCAAAGAGTAGGGTAGTGAGGGATAAAATGTTCTTGAAATATAGCTTAATTATAATAAGGTCATTCATGGAAACTATGGGATAAGTAGAGTGCATGTATAGGTAGGTATCAGGGAAAAGGGTATCAAAATTATAAATTCCTCAATCATTTTATAAGTGTATTTTTTCATTAATATCCTTGATTAGATACTAAAGCATGTTCTGAAAGGTTTACATGTTCCAAGTGTATCTCAAGAAATATGATCAAAAAATAATTATAAAAACTGAGTCCAAAATCCTCTTGGGAATGGGAATAAAAATAAAAAGGGAAATAACTGAAGATATGGTTACTAATTAATAGTTCAATTAATGAAAAAAATTAGTAATTCAGAATTTTAATTAATAAATTAAACTCAGCAGTCATACTAAAATTATAAATAGGAATAAAAATGGATTTTAAAATTTTTCATCTAAAAATTATCCTTTATTTACATGGGTGTAAATAAATTTTCAATTTAAATAATTTGTCTAAATAAAAAATACTCCTTGGACAGTGAGTAAAAGAAAAAATTCAATTGAAATTTAAGTAAAGCTCCAGACTATCCCCCCCCCCCTCCCACACACACACACGTGCGCTTAAAATAAAACAATATCTGCAATGTTTGGAAATTAAGGTGGGATATATGTCAATGAAAATATATAAAATATTTTATTGAAATAATAAAAAAAATTAGGGAATCATGATCTCCATAAGTTGAATGTAATTCCATGTGGAAAATGTCAGAATGATGAGGTTAATGTTGGACAGCCTATAAAAAAGTTCAGATAAAAATGATACCTATAATTGGAAAATAATGATTCTAAAATATATATCAAAGATAAAAAAATTAAATGGGGAAGGAGTGTATATGATTTTTAAAATTCCATCTCATGTATGTATGAACCAAATGGGGTAAAATTAAGTTCCTAAAAAATACCTAGAAAAAAATTCATAAAGAAATAAATGATCTAAAACGTAACTAAGACTCAATAGACAAGACTAACTATGATATTCATCCCATAAAGCACTAATTTTGATGTCATCATCTAGGAAAATGGATGAAAATAAATTATCTTATTCCATCAGCTCAATGGACTATGTCCTCTTACTGGAACTTGAGGTAGTATCTTCCAGCTTTAAAGGGTGCTTTAAAGGGTTCACCAATTTAGAAATGGTTGTAGAAAACCATTTATGTGATAGGTAGATCATCCTCATAGATCTCATATGGATATACTAAGGGTGTATATTATTCTCAATAACCCAATTAAATATCTCATGTGGGAGACCAAATGATTTCTTAGCTATTAGATCAAAGGTGATCGAGGAAGCAGTGGATCAAGGCATAGAAACAACTACTCACATAAAGAATAAGTGGGAGCTAGCAAGATTAACAGTAGAAAAAAATTTAATCCCTTTAATTATATATAAAATTCACAAAAATAATGTTTCAGGAATATAGGTAAATAAGATGAACCTAAAGAAGATAAAATTAAGGGGGTACACTGGGGAGAACAACTAAGAAGAATGGGAAGCATCTCTAAGAAAATTGCATGTGGTACCCTCCCCGATGTTGGGTGTCTGAAAATGACCTTCCATGTTGATGGAATTAATAGTGGTAGGAGTGGTTAAAGTGGCCTCCTGAGTATTGGTCATGTATCTGGCAGCAAGTTCGGTCGTCTCTAGAGGAGAAGATCCATTAGCTGGCATAGGGGAGGTTTGGATCTATATGGATATAAAACATCTAGAAGGCATAAAAGGAACCTATAAAGGAGTATCAATAGTGGGACCCTTTCACTAATTATCATTCTATAAAAGGAAGTCTTGTTGGGAGGCAGGGTCAGTAATCTCTGGAGGAAGCTCAATCAATGGAGTTGGTGGCACAATAGTGGAAGGAACTTGTATGGAGTTGGAAGTTGTCCTAGATACAGAATGATGAGGGTAGGGAGAATATTAGAGTGTAAGAAATGTTGGGGAGGAATAGAGTATACTGTGATTGTCAAGGTGAACCAATTCCATTAATTTAGGGTTCACAGACAGGGATTAAGGGTGAAATGAGATTCAAAACATGAATTGGTAACTCACAATGTGAATAATCATGTTTGAATTTTTTTTATAAAACATCATGAAACATATGATGTGAATATTAAATTCATTTCATGAACTATAAAAAAATATGTTTCTCATTATAGTTTGTCTTAGTATAGTACTAATAGAAGATCCTCCTATGTTATATAAACCTAAAATAACCTAAGACTGTAAACCTAGTTTTCCTCCAAATAAATGATTCATTTAAATTCTAGAGATATACATTTATTATAAATATTTTCAATTTAAAATTATATAGAGGAAACATGTAATACCCTTAGATTTTATGAAATGTATTTTTAAAAATAAATTTAATTTCTTTGATATCTTGTGTTACACACAACATTGGGATTTAACATATTGTGATATACTATTAATATTATTATTTAAACAAGATAGTCATAAAATAGCCTTTAAACATGGTGATAAGAGTAAGAATAACCACATATTTAAAACTAAGTAGAAATTTATTATATAAAGAAAATATATTAATGAATAAGAACTTATGTTCTGGTAAATTCTTTATATGCTTCGAAAATACATTTTCCCAAAAAATAATTTTTATTTCATTTTGGGAACAAATAAAAAATTAATTTGTTCCAATTTTAGAAAATTTATGTGAAAATATTAAATTAATTTTTATAATCAACATGTAAAAAATATCTTAGGGTGAATTTTTTTGATTATTAATTTTTCAATGAATAGTGAAAAATACTAGTTTTAACTGAAAACTATATTTTCATTTAAAATTTTATAAGGTTAAATTTTTTTTAAATTATATTAAAAGTATAATTAAAAATATTATATTAAAATTAATAAAATTCATTTCATTTTAATAAAATTCATATTTCATTATAATAAAATTCATATTGAATTTTCGTATAAAAAATTTTTAAACTTTTGAATGTTTTTTCTTTGGAAAACCATTTTTTCACCGCGTTTGTGAGTTTTATTTTAAATTTAATTTTTCAAATTATTTTAATTGAATTTGAAAAAATTAATTCCATATTTTGAATCATCATAATTTATATTATATAATATGGTAAAATTAATTTTTTCCCATAAATAATAATAAAGACAATAAAAATTAATTATCATGATTAAGGTAAAATGGGGTTTTGCGCATTACATATGCATGTGTTAAAATTAATTTTTAGAATAAAAAGAATCTTTATTTAATAAATTTTATTTAATATTTATAATCATTGGGTCCAAATTATCTAATAAGGATTATTTTATTTTTAGTATTAAAAGATAAATTACCTAGGTAAATAAAAAGACACCAATTACCATGGTGAAAAGTAAAATGGTGAAAGTGAGTAAACATAGAGGTTAAGGAACAAAATGTTTAAAAAATGTATTTTTTAGGTATTTATAAACCATATATTACTTCCACTAAATTATTTATCGATTTTTGAGTCACTTTAGGTGAGAGTGACTTCCCATTATTAAATAGTTTTGGGTATTTACAAAAATGACACTCCTCAATTATAAAAGGGAACTTTATTCACTAACCTATTCACGCATATTAAGACATTTGGATAAACAAAACCATTAAAAAAAATATCTCCCCAATATCATTATACACGTTCTATAGATTATTTTCTTTCCAAAATACCAATCCTATGGCCCATAATAAGATATCCAAATGAGGTTGTTTTAAGCTAAGGTAATTGTCTTCAATAAGATCTTTCTTTTACTTATTATCTTACCACCTTCATTCATGTATTAACTATTAAAATGTAATAAAACTATTATATAAAATATAATGAGTTTTTATTTTGTTTATGTAATAACCTATATCCGTATCCTCTTCCATAAAATAGGAAACGAAACCTTCGATCATGTGTACGGCAGACTACCACCTCATGAACCAATGTAATATTTTTTAAATCACCATGTCTCATGGATAGATATAATGATGAATTTAACATATTTATATGAAATTAATGACATAATTATACTTATTTAATTATAATATCACTTATACCTTCTTACTTTCCATTCTGTGGGAATAAGATAAAGTCGCTCGTGTGTGCGGTGGACTACCGCTTCACAAAGTGATATGATTATTTCTTCACTTATTATTTACCTAGAAGGTATGGTGAATAGTTTTAATGAAAATATTTGATATATATGAAAAAAATATTCTTTTATGTTAATATATTATCTTCCTTTTTTTTCGATAAAATGGAAATGACATTCATGGGTACGTACGACCAACTGTCTCCATGAACGGTGTAATTCATTTTCTGTCTCTAAATTTTATGGATTACTCTAAATACAAATATAATTAATATATATGATATTTATATAATTATTAAAATTATAGATATTATTTTACCATTATCAAAATAAAAGGACCAAAAATACCAAACCAAAACACACATAGAAATTGATGCAGTTATTACCTGAAACGTGATTTTAATGAGGAAATTTTTAATAAACGGATAACAAAATGTTAAAAGTAAATAATATATGGTATTATATATATTATTATGATTTTGGAATATAGTTACAATAAAACTATATTTATTATATAGTAGGTTCGAGCATGTACAAAGTAAGTGGAGACTTGTGGTAAGGGAATTTTGTCTCACTTTAATTTTTGTGGGACACATGCCTTATACACCACTTGTTTCTTTTTTGTCATGTATATAATGACCATGAATATATTTTATTATCATTATCATGATAATTATGGGATATTAATATCCATATAATTTTATTTCTTTCATGAGGATTGTTATTCTAAAGATACTAAAGTGGTAAATTTTTAATGTTACAATCTCATTGTTTAATGGGATTTTTTATAAAATGATTCCAAAAATAATATATTATAATATAACTATCAATAAAATCATTTATTTTATTGTAAAATGGTTATTTCTGGAAAATAAATTTTTTAATTTCATTTTCCTCTCTTAAATGATTAAATATTCCAAAATAATATTTTTAAGAAAAATCATGATTATTTCACTCTTTGGTCGAAAACCCATTTATTCCATATCCATGTTTTCTAAAAATGTTTTAAAGGAAATTTTTACTATTATAAAAAGATATTTAAAATACATTTTTACCCATTTTTTACTTTTTTAAAAAAAATTAAAATGAATCTTCATGTCATTTTCCAAACAATGCCCATTTGGATTTTACTAAAATGTGAAAGGAATCTTTGATTGAACATGTACAACATGAATGGAGTTTTTCACCATCATGTTCAATCAATTAATTAATGTTTACATTATAAGTTACAAAGTTTATTTTCAAAGAAAAGGGATTTTGATTTTTTTTTGAAATTTTATTTTTAAAATTGGATTTTCAAAGTTGAAATTCTATTTACATCAAGAAATGTTGAAAGTAATCTTTCAAAATAATTTTAAATCTAAGATAAAATCATTTGATGTTACTTATACATTACTAGGGATATGATCCAATTTTACCATTATTATTCTTTCTCAAGATAGTTTATGTTTATGATGAAGATATGTTTATAAAACCTATTCATTTTCTATAGGTTATAATATGATGAATTGATGAGATGATTATGAGACACATTTCCTTTCTATGGGTCATGCTATGATGGAATGTTTATGGGACCCTTTTATTTTAATTAGTTATGATAGGATTAATGTTTTATGATATTTTGGAAAAATTATGCATAGTTTTCATTATGTGATATTGGTTATATTATAACCAAGGTTAGTTGTTACATTATAACCAAGGATAGTGGTTAAGTTATAACTAAGGACGGTGGACACATTATAATGAAGTAATAGTGGGATATATATATCTATACAATGTATTGGGTAAAGATTTATATCTCATGATATAAAAATGGGAAAGAATTCAATTGGATTCATCTATAATAGGAAACATGCTAATGGTATTTATTTACAATGGTAAACAGGATGATGAGCTTGATCCACAATGGGAAATAGGTTATGAGGCATAATATACTATTTTTATGGTTTTGGTAGTTAACTATGACAAATGAAATGGTTTATATACCTATGTTGGTTCCATAATTTTATTACCTAAGCTTATGGTTCAAGAATTATGATTATTTCACACTCTTATGAATCATGTTTTTTGGAATGATAATGATTTATTTCATGGATCATGTTTATGATCTATGATATGTTGGGTATGAAATTTATAAGTTTTTTTCATGATATCATGACCTTATGGTTATCTTATACTTTAATATTATCATAAAATGATATCTCCCATGTTTACCCTTACTGAAAATCTAATATCACCCTTTATTATATTTCATTTCTCCATGTTATAAAGAACGTTTTTCATTTAGGTATGTTTATAAAGAGTACAAAAAGTGGAATATATTTATGGGATATATTGATGATCCTTAATTAAATAAGAATATTGTGTACCTAGTATCCAAATAAGCTAAATCATTATATTCCTTAGGCATGTGCTTGTGAAATTTATTGAATATTCATCAAATAATATGTGATATTTATGTATGAAAATAATGGGTCATTATATTTGGTATCATAGTTAGGTTTAGTTAACATTTGAAAACTAGGATGGCCAAACTTTAGTGAAACCCCTTAGGATAAGCCTAAGTATTTGATAACATCCTAAAGTTTTGGTAAGAAATATATTATATAGTTTACCTATTAATACATCCCTATCTAGATTATACAAGTGTATGTGGTCCTGGTACAAGTCTAACTAGGGGTAATAACTCTGAAAAAGGTGTGTCAAGCCTGAATCGAGCATTACCTGGTACAAAAAAATGGGTCTTACTATGCACCTAGTTTCACACTCCTGAGAGATATTCTTAGGTTAATCCACATTTCCTTTATGAACCATTATGAAGGATTTAAATTGATGATGACCATGTATGACCTATGTTAAACCTAAGGTATCATAGATTTAAAATATGGTTTCATTATTTAGAAATATTGTGAATGATTGATCAATTTGATCAAAGATATCTAATGGTTATGTTGGACATTTTGGTTCTACTATTGTATTAAAGATAGAATGATAATGTTGAGGTGGTAACATGTATGCTCAAAAATTTAAGTAACCTATTTGATCTTAGTTATATGAGTGTATGTATATCATGAAAAAATTATATGGGTATTTTTATTATTAACATAAATGATTAGATATTGAATTGGAAATCAAAACCTCTAATAGAATGATGATAGCATCTTGAGTATATGATTCTTCTCTAGATGAAATTTGTGGGAATGTGCTTTATGTAACCCTATTTATTCTCCCTTTGTTTAAATCTAATGTTATATTAGGCATGGATTGGATTTATCTATATAAATCCCACATAAATTTCTAATTAAGGTAAGTTACATATGATATTAAAAACCAACCTATGATAGTCTATCAATGTGACGATAGATGTGAACTTTAGATGGAGATCACATCCATTATAGGGGTATTGATTCCAATTCAAAGGGGGAATTTATCTTATATGGTTGGGGAGAAACTCAATATAGAAAATATGCCTATTGTGTGGGAATTTTTTTATATATTTATGTAAGATTTTCCTAGACTTCCATTGCAATGTGAAGTTTAGTTCTCAATAGAACTTATACCTAATACCACAAATTTATCAAAAACTCTCTATAGAATAAACCTAATTGAGTTGAAATAATTAAAGAAGAAACTCTAATAGAATCTTGATAAATTATTTATATTCCCTAGTACATCATAGTGGGGTGTACTTGTTCACTTTGTTAAGAATAAAGATGGATCAATGATTCTTTTCATTGATTATCAGGAACTTGACAATATCACTATCAAGAAAAAGTATCCTCTACCCCATATTTATTATTTTTTTGATCAATTGATAGGAGCTCAATATATTTCTTAGATTGAACATCATTTTGTATATCATTGATTGAGGGTTATAAAGAATGATATACCAAATATAGAATTCCATACAAGGTATGGACACTATGAGTATATAATGATTCAATTTAGACTTAATAATAACCATTTTATCTTTATGAATTTAATTAATTAATTATTTATATAATACCTTGATCAGTTTGTGTTACTCTTTATAGATGGTATTTATATTTATTCAAAGAGAAAGGAAGATCATTAAGATCACTTGATAATTGTACTAGAGACCCTAAGGAAGGAAAAACTATATATTTACAAAGTGTGGATTTTTTCTACAAAATGTTGCATTTTTTGGTTATATAATCTCACATGAGGGTATATCAATAGATCCATAAAAATACAGAGGCCATTGAGTGTTGGATTAGACCAACCATGATGACTGAGATCATAATTTTTCTTAGTTTGTCTTTATATTATTTATGGTTTGTGGAAATTTTATTCTAGCTATCAAATCTATTCACCAAGTTAATTAGGAATGGATCCAAGTTCTTTTATATAGATTAATGTGTGGAAAATTTTAAGGAACTAAAGAGAAGGTTAGTTAGTGAACATGTGCTTATATTATTCAGTATTAGCGGAGGGTTTGTAATCTATAGTGATGCATCCAAGAAGGTATTGGGATGAATTCTCATGTAGAATGATGTGGTTATAGATTATTTATCATGATAATTGAAATTTCATGCGAAAATTTACCTAACTCGTTATTTGGATTTAGATATCGTAATTTTTTCATTAAATATATAGAGTAATTATCTTTATAGAGAAAATTGTGATATATATACCGATCACAAAATTTTAAAGTATATATTAACACATATAGAGTTGAATATGCACCATATAATATGGTTAAAGCTAATTAAATATTATGACTACCTAATTCATTACCACCCTAGGAAAATACCAAGGTGTTAGATGTCTTATATTGAAAGGATAATTCTAGATTATCCATGATGAGGAGCATAAAAGATCCAATATTTATGTATTTTAAAAGGATGGATCTTTAAATATTTAAGGAAAGGGATAAATATTATCTTTCTAAAATAAGTGTGCAACCATCTATCTAATTCATGATTAAAGAGGTGCAGAAGGAATATATAGACCTGAAAAAAAAATTATGGGTAATTTTCCTAGCTTATAATTTTATTATTATGAAATGATAAGGTTCAGAAACTGTGTATGTGTTCTATCTATACTCGATTTGAAGAAAGAGAAATTAGAAGAGGCTCATAGATATTCATTCTCTATTCATCTTGTAATTAAAAAGATGTATAGATATTTGAAATATTATTTATACTGGTATGTAATAATGATAGATATTGTATAATATGTATCTCAATTCTTGGTATGTTAGCAACTTTAGGACGAGAGACAAAAGTATAAGGGGGATGTTACAACCATTACCTATACCAGAATGGAAACACTATGGGAAAAATGGGTATTTGCGATGGGTCATTGGCAATGAGATCCCATCGCAAATGGCCTTTTGCGACGGGGGTCCGTCGCAAATCACCCGTTGCGGAAAACGTCGTCGCAACAACAATTATTTGCGACGGGCCCGTCGCTGAAGCTATTATTTGCGACAGGGATCCTTCCCGTCGCAAATAATACTTCATATATTTGTAAAATCTTTTAAAAAAAGTAATTGCGACGGGCCCCGTCGCAACAGTTATTTGCGACGGGCCCCGTCGCAATTGCTTTTTTTTTAAAAAAACTATTATTAAATTATTTTAATGGATATAATAATAATACTATTTGCAATGGGCATAGTATCCCGTCGCAAATACTATAAAAAAAATAAAAAAAATTATTAATAAATTATTTTAATTAATATAATAATAATCCAATTATAATTCAAAAATAAAAAATAATAAAATATTAATAAATGATTTTAATTAATATAATAATATAATTATAATTCACAAATAAAAATAATAAATTATTAATAAATTATTTTAATTTATATAATAATAATAGAATTATAATTCAAAAATAAAAAATAATAGAATATTAATAAATGATTTAATTAATATAATAATATTAGAATTATAATTCATAAATAAAAAAAATATTAATAAGTTATTTTAATTAATATAAAAATAATAGAATTATTTTACATTCAAATATTAAAATAATTCAAATATTACAAAAAAATATAATTAAATTATAATATTATAAAATTTTAATATATATATATATATAATTTAATATTATAAAATATAAATAATATTATTATTCATATTAATATTGTTTTTTCAAAATATAATATTATTAATATTTTATAATGAGACAGAAACTACGAATAGAAAAAAATTCATATTTCGATTTAACAAACTTTATAACATAAAAACAAACTCTAATCTGAAGTAGGGGGAGGGGGGAGGGGGGATCTGTAGATGCTGGTGGAGGAAACTTCGTCCCTAAAGCATGAGTGAGTCGGCGCATGTACTCCATCTTCTCCTGGTGCTGTTGCTGCCACCGACTCATCTGCTCCTCGTACAACTGCTGCTGGCGTCGACGCTCCTCCTCATGTTGCTGCTGCTGCTGACGCATCTGCTCATGCTCCTGTCGGAGACTCTCTATCAATGCAGTCTGAGATCGTAACTGATCCTCATACTGTGTAGGAGAAGAAGATGCACGAGCTCCTCTCGAGCTGGACGCCGACATCGCAGCAGTGCTATAATAATCACCGGGAGTCAGTCGAGAGCTAATACCAACTACCTGACCCTTCTCGAAGGCATACTGGGTGGCCTGCATCCATGCCGCCTCATCAAACTGACGGCCAGTGGTCTGATCTGATGACTCGGCCTGACTCTCAGGCCGGGTCTGTGACGCTGTGGCCTCATATGACTCCTGTAGTCGCAATTTAAAATTAAAATTGTGAATATATTATATGCAGTTAATTTTTAAACTTGAAAACAAATAATACTGACCACGATGTGATGCTGACGATCACCTCTGAGCTCTCCAGTAGCAGGATCACTATACATCCTCTGATATACGTCGTACTCCGTAATGTCGGGGTGCTCGACAGCCTATAAGAATAAAAAATAAACTGTTAATATTTATAGTTATATAAAATATTTATAAATAATGTATGTACCAGATGCTGTCTATGAGTACTGAAAGAACGACTCCCATCTCGATGAGTCACCTCCTGTCTCCCCCGATTCTGTCTCCCCACCGATGATCTCCTCTGAAAGGCACCACTCAACTAGTGCGCACATAATCCATCTCATACATGGGATGAAATGTACTCTGGTCGGTGTGCTCTACATGACTCGTCAAAATCTGACACTCCTACTTTCTTCATGGCAGCTTTTCTTAAATTGTGCAAAAATTGATGCAAGCGATCACGCATGTCCACCTCCCATGCCTTGTGGATGGCGTCACACATGGTATCCTCGATCGGATACCATAAACCCTACAAATAAATCAAAATATCAAGTTAGAAATGAAATAATTTTCAAAATAAAAATTATTTATTTACGTACGTATCAACCAATGGCCGAACATGGTCTGCTGCACATCAATGGGAATCTTCTCCCATGTGGTCCATGGCTGAGAGAAATAGTTGCGCAAAATAGAGCTACCCTGTCCGACTGCTATATGCGGAAAACTGTAAAAATAATAAACATTTATTATGTGAATAGATTAATGAAATCTTAGTCAAATCCACAGATTATCACATAGGTTATCACACCTCCGTGTGCGTGGATCAAACCCAAGACGTGGACGTCGCTCGGGGACGGGGTCAGGAATCATCAATCGTGCAAGACCGCACCCCCTCCGTGTACTCCATGGAGCGCCTGCAGGCTGAGGGTCATCTGCCAGCAACTCATCCGCATCGAAATGCAGGTCAGCATCTGCCAACTCACGAAATGTCTCGTCGTCCATCTAAAACAGAAAATGTTAATGTTGTTAGAAAATAATTGATAATTACTATTATATATATATATATATTATGATTGTATATAACTACCATGGAATTCTATCAGTGTTCATCTTCATCATCATCTTCATATATGTCAATGTCATCTTCATATTCCTCCTCAACATCATCGATATCCATTCGAGTTCCAGCTGCTTCATCTCTTACCATTTCAAATTCATATGTGACATCATTAACATCATCGTCATCACCGACTCTTAAATGTGGGGTGTCGTCATCGATACTCATATCTCTTTGTAAAAAAGATTGATTTTGATGACTCTCTTGAAAAACTTCAATTCTTTGCACATCAGTGAAAGCACATTCACTTTGACTAAACTGATTGTCTTGAATTTTTATTTTTATTACACTCCACCAATCATTCAAGTCTCTTGATGTAGCACAGTACTTTGCGTAATAAACTTGATGTGCCTATTGAGCCAATAATAATGGTTCATTTACTGCGAGAACACTTTTACATTTAATATCGATGATTCCATGAGTCGGATGAACACGCACGGCTCTCTATGTATCCAACCACTGACATTTGAACATGGTTATGTAATGTTGTCCAAGATAACAGAGTTCAATGATTTCATCAAGTATGCCATAAAAGTCAACTTCATTTTCTCTATGATAAGATCCTATCAAGCTAACTCCACTGTTCATTGTTTTTTTCGATTCCCCATATGCATGTGTGTGAAATCGAAATCCATTCACCACATATGCATTATAAGTTTTAACAAATTTGGAAGGTGGGTTACTCAATATACACAGCTGTTTGTCAATTTTATCAGCATGTCGAGACACCTGAAAAGTTTTTAAATAATTATCAATATAGTAAACTATACATTGAATGAGTTTCTAAAAGATAAAGAATTTATGTTACCAGTTTTTGAAACCAAAGATAGAAATTTTTCAATCGGCGTTCTTCGAGAGCAGCTGCTGTAATTTGTGGAATTTGTTTCTTGATATGATTATCATACAACCTACAAAAAACAAAGTTATTTACTGTAACATAAATGATAGAATAAGTGATATAAACACTTATCGTACAATTGATGTCATCTCTTCACAGTTTAGCAGAACATACGTATGAGCTCTGTGATGTTCATCATCCGAAAGCCAGCGTTCATAAACTCCACTAAAACCAAGCTCTGGCTGGTTGAAAACAGATAATTGATTGTCGATTTCATCAATATTCCTCGCGTTCCGTCTCATTCGGTTGTGTTTTTAAGGATACTCATATTCAAAATAATGGGAGCAGAAAAAAGATATTTCCTCTTGCAAATAAGCTTCTGCAATAGATCCTTCAACAGATGCTTTGTTACGTACTTTTCTTTTCAATTTTTGCATGCATCTTTCAAATTGGTACATCCATCGAAACTGTACTGGACCACCACATTTGGATTCATATGGAAAATGTAACATCAAATGTTCCATTGAGTCGAAGAAAGACGGTGGAAATATTTTTTCCAGTTTACATATAATTACAACAACATCTTCTTCAAGTTTTCATAGAGCATCATAATCTGTTGTAGCCACACAAATTTCCCGAAAAAAATGAGACATGTCTGTTATGGAATCCCAAATCACAGAATTCAACAGACCTCTTAATCTAATGGATAAAAGTCTTTCCATTATAACATGACAATCATGACTTTTTAATCCAGTAATATGACCATTCTTTACACATCTACCCAAATTGGAAGCACAGCCATCTAGAAGTCTCAAATCTGCAATCCAATGACAAAATAATAAATGGTTTTCTTTAGACAGTGTATAAGCTGCTTTTGGTTTCAGTAACCTTTCTATTCTGACATTCTCAAACAGTTCCAGTTCTGGACGTCTGCAAATTTGGGAAAGATCTAAACGTGCATTTACATTGTCTTTTCTCTTTCCTGGCATATCCAAAACTGTATGAAACAAATTATCAAAACAGTTCTTCTCAATGTGCATGACATCTAACATGTGTCGGACCAACAAATCAGACCAATATGGCAAATCCCAAAATATGCTACGTTTAATCCAATTGTGTTCTTTCCCAAAACCAGAAATTTTCTGTTGGTTTATTGTGGGACCAAAAGTGATGGGAGGTAATGAAAATACAACTGATTTTAACTCCGAACCTGATAGCATTTTTGGAGGTCCAACCCTTTCAACTGTTCCTTTTCTGAAATGAGATCTGTTTCTGTGAAAAGGATGATCAGCTGGAAGAAATCTGCGATGACAGTCAAAATAACAAGGTTTCTTTCCATGAATGAGCATAAATGCTTTTTTCTCTCCCATACAGTAAGGACATGATTTATGACCATGTGTACTCCAGCCAGATAACATCCCATAATCCGGGAAGTCACTAATTGTCCACATCAATGCTGCTCTCAATATGAAATTCTGTTTCGTTGCAACATCATATGTACTGACACCAGTACTCCACAATAAACTTAATTCATCAATCAATGGTTTCAAATAAACATCAATATTTTTCTTCGGATTTCCTGGAATTAGTAAATTCAAAAAGATATATGGATCCTTCATCAACATCCATGGAGGTAAATTGTACGGAGTTAAAAAAATAGGCCAACATGAATATTGACTACCATAAGATCCGAACGGACAGAAACCATCAGTGTAAAGGCCCTGTTGAACATTTCTAGCTTCTAAAGAAAAGGATGGATGCACTATATCAAAAAATTTCCATGAATCACCACCGGATGGATGATTCAAGCTTTTATCAGTTGAAATATTCTCTTTATGCCATGACATCATTGTCGCTGTATTCTTAGACATGAATAAACGCTGAAGTATGGATGTAAGCAGAAAATATCTCAACTGTTTTACAGGAATCAAACCAGACTTCCCATGTTTTCCTTGTTTATATCTCAGTTGCCCACATGTGGGACAAGTATCCAACGACTCATTTTCCCCATAATACAAAATGCAGTCATTTGAACATGCATGAATCTTCTGACAAGTAAGTCCCAAATTTCGAACCAGCCTCTTACTCTCATAGTAATTTGCAGGCAAAACATTTCCTTCGGGTAACAGTGTTTTAAGCAAAGAAAATATCTGGTCAAAACAGGTGTTTGACATTCCGTTATCTGATTTGATAGCCATAAATTTTGCAACTGCTTCTAATTTTCTCATCTTGCAGCCAGGATATAATGCATCCTCAGCAGACCACAACAACTCATAAAATTCAGACGGTGCCAACTCAGTATTTGAAGCTATATCAGTCAGAGTTTCTGTATGTTGAACAGATGAACCTGCAACATCATGTACTAAATCTTGAAACTGAGATGGATCCGGAATCAAGTTGGTATCACCTGCTCTGGAACTGCGTTCATCGTGTTGATACCAAAAAACATAATCTGGTTGAAAACCAAAACACAAGAGATGTCCCCCCACTTTTTCAAACGTGTCAAACGTTCTCAATGCACATTTTCTACAAGGGCGTTTTATTTTGCCTTTTGAAACAAATTCTGGATTTGATGCCGCAAATGATAAAAAAGTCTCCACACCCTCTACATATACTGGATTTAAACCAGAACCGTTTGGATTTCTACGTTGATTTATCCATATGCGGTCACCTAATAATGATTGTTGACGACCTCGTTGTTCCATATTTTTCTATAAAATATAAAAGCATTACTGGTTTTGAATAATTTGTTAGAAAAAACACTCAAGTAAGGATAATTATAGAGTTTACATCATACACGACTGACACAAACTTTTTATTGAGATAGACCTAAAAATTGACCTTTTAAGAATTGAATATGTTGAGAATAAAGAAAAACCTGTTACAAATATTGATAATTTTAATATTATATAAATTTTTTATTATTTTCATAGTACTAATATTATTTTTTCATAAATATTAATTATATAATAATAAAATTATTACATTATTATTATATTTTATTATTGGTAATTATTACTAATTATTGATAATTATTTGTAATTATTACTAATTATTGGTAATTATTACTAATTATTGGTAATTATTACTAATTATTGGTAATTATTATTAATTATTACTAATTATTGGTAATTATTGGTAATTATTGGTAATTATTACTAATTATTACTATTTAGTACTAATTATTGGTAATTATTTCTAATTATTGATAATTATTCCTAATTACTGGTAATTATTCCTAATTATTACTATAATAATGTAATAATGTTATTATTCTTAATTATTGGTAATTATTCCTAATTATTGGTAATTATTCATATAATTACCAATAATTAGGAATAATTACCAATAATTAGGAATAATAAAATTATTAGTATATTTTATTATTAATATTAAAATAATATAATTTTCTATATTATATACAATTCTCCTTTCATCTGTGTGTTTTCTGTCTCCACATACAAATATTAAATATGGAGACAGAAAACACACAGATGAAAAGAGAATTGTATATAATATAAAAAATTATATTATTTTAATATTAATAATAAAATATACTAATAATGTAATAATGTTATTATTCCTAATTATTGATAATTATTCATAATTATTGATAATTATTACTAATTATTGGTAATCATTACGAATCATTACTAATTATTGGTAATTATTCCTAATTATTGGTAATTATTTCTAATTATTGATAATTATTCCTAATTACTGGTAATTATTCCTAATTACTGGTAATTATTCCTAATTATTACTAATTAGTGGTAATTATTGGTAATTATTACTAATTATTACCAATTATTGGTAATTATTGGTAATTATTGGTAATTATTGGTAATTATTACTAATTATTGGTAATTATGGATAATTATTACTAATTATGGATAATTATCAGTAATTATTACTAATTATGGATAATTATTGGTAATTATTTCTACCTAATGGTAATTATTGGTAATTATTTCTAACTAATGGTAATTATTGGTAATTATTGGTAATTATTGGTAATTATTACTAATTATTGGTAATTATTACTAATTATTACTAATTATTGGTAATTATTACTAATTATTACTAATTATTGGTAATTATTATTAATTATTACTAATTATTGGTAATTATTATTAATTATTACTAATTATTGGTAATTATTATTAATTATTATTAATTAGTGATAATTATTACTAATTATTAACAATTATTACTAATTATTGGTAATTATTGGTAATTATTGGTAATTATTACTAATTATTGGTAATTATTACTAATTATTACTAATTATTGGTAATTATTACTAATTATTACTAATTATTACTAATTATTACTAATTATTGGTAATTATTATTAATTATTACTAATTATTGGTAATTATTATTAATTATTACTAATTATTGGTAATTATTATTAATTATTACTAATTAGTGACAATTATTACTAATTAGTGACAATTATTACTAATTATTGGTAATTATTACTCATTATTGGTAATTATTGGTAATTATTACTAATTATTGGTAATTATTGGTAATTATTACTAATTATTACTAATTATTGGTAATTATTACTAATTATTACTAATTATTGGTAATTATTACTAATTATGGATAATTATCGGTAATTATTACTAATTATGGATAATTATTGGTAATTATTACTAATTATTGATAATTATTTGTAATTATTACTAATTATTGGTAATTATTACTAATTATTGGTAATTATTATTAATTATTACTAATTATTGGTAATTATTGGTAATTATTACCAATTATTGGTAATTATTGGTAATTATTACTAATTATTACTAATTATTGGTATTTAGTACTAAATATTACTATTTAGTACTAAATATTGGTAATTCTAATTATTAGTAATTATTACCAATTATTGTTAATTATTAGTAATTATTACCAATTATTGTTAATTATTAGTAATTATTACTAATTATTGTTAATTATTACTAATTATTACTAATTATTGGTAATTATTGGAAATTATTACTAATTATTGGTAATTATTGGAAATTATTACTAATTATTGGCAATTATTACTAATTATTGGCAATTATTACTAATTATTGGCAATTATTACTAATTATTGACAATTATTACTAATTATTCGTAATTATTACTAATTATTACTAATTATTGGTAATTATTGGTAATTATTACTAATTATTCCTAATTATTGGTATTTATTACTAATTATTAGCATTTATTCTTAAGTATTGAAAATTATTACTAATTATTCCTAATTACGATTAACTATGAACAATGAATACTAATAATTTAAATTTATTAAGTAACAAAACAATGTAAACATAATTACAACTAATTTAAAATAATTAAAACTAATAAAAAAATTAAAATAAATAATAAATTAAAATGAACATAAATACCTTCAAAATTGATCTGAGGTTGATCTCTGAGCGTTGTTGAAAACTTCAATATCAACTCCGGAAAAAAAAAGTAAAATTCAGAAATGCTGAACTCTAAAAATAGAGTTTTGAGAGAAGAAAAAGATGGAGTTTGAGAATGAATGAAAAAAAACGGATGGGGGGGTATTTATAGGTTAGATTATTTGCGACGGGTCTATTTGCGACGGGATACCCGTCGCAAATACCTTAGCCCTCATTTATTACGGTCAACGGTTAAATAGTTATTTGCGACGGGTCCCGTCGCAAATAATAACCTGCCGACATACTATTTGCGACGGGGGTATATTCCCGTCGCAAATAGCTTTTATCGCCGCCGGTTATTTGCGACGGGCGGTTACCGTCCGTCGCAATTAACTTTCCCGTGATTTGGCGCGCAAACCGCGCCAGTCCTTTTGCGACGGGGTAAGCTAACTCATCGCAAATAAGTAGTTATTTGCGACGGGGGAATTTGTCTGTCGCAAATAAGTTTCTAACGGGACTATTTGTGACGGGATTTATTCCTGTCGCAAATACCCATTTTTCCCGTAGTGAAATGGGAAAACATCACCATGGATTTTGGTGGTATGAATAGAAATAACCAAATTTTTAAAATTAATTATACTTTTTTTCAATACATAATATATATTTATAAATAAGTACTTAGTTTTCGGTAAAGTCTTTATATGCTTTGAAAATACATTTTCCCAAAAAATAATTTTTATTGCTTTTTGTGAAAAAATAATTAAATTAAAATTTTCCACTTTTAGAAAATTTATTTTAAAAAATGAACTTAATTTTTTTAATTAAAATTTCAAAATTATATAATAGTGAATTTTTTGGATGTTTCTAAAAAGATTAATTTTTCAATGAATAGTGAAAAATACTTGTTTTTATTTAAATGTGCCTTTTCATTTAAAGAATTTATAAGGTTTAATTTTTTATAAATGATTTTAAAAGTAAAATTTTATCAATTATTTCATAATTAATCCAATATTTTCATTTTAATCAATTTCGTATTGAATTTTCATATAAAAACTTTTTAATCTTTTGAAAGTTTTTTCTTTGAAAACCCATTTTTTTGCATTTGCGGATTTTATTTTATATGAAATTCTATCACTTATATGAATTTAATTTTAAAATACTAAATAAATATTTCTAATAAAAAAATATATTATATAATGAGGTAAAATCAATTTTTTATCATAAATAATAATAAATAAAATAAAAATTAATTACCACGATTAAGGTTAAAATAGGGTTTTGCGCGTTACTTATGCATGTATTAAAATTTATTTTCAGAATACATAGGATACTTATTTAATAAATTGGATTTAATATTTAAAATAACTAGGTAAAAATTATCTAAAAATGATCATTTTATTTTTAGTATTAAAGGATAAATTACCTAGTTAAATAAAAAGATACTTGTTACTATAGTGAAAAATAAAATGGTAAAAATGAGTAAACTTAGAGGTTAAGAAAAAACATTTTTAAAACATTTTTTTTTTGTTTTTCAGGTTTGGATATACCATATATTCCCTATAAGACCTTATTTTTTAATTTTAAAATCAATTGGGGTGATATTATCTTCCCATTATTGAATAGTTTTCAGTATTTACAAAAATGTCACTCCTCGGTAATTATAAAAGGGTACTTCCTCCCATCACCTGTTCACACCTCCTAAGGAATTTGGTTCAAAATTACCCCAAAACTTCTATCCCCAACATCCTTATCCACATTCTAGAGATTTTTTTCTCCCTAAAAGACAAATCCTAGGGTCCTTGATAGGAGATCCAAAGGAGGTTGTTCTAAGCGAAGGTAATTGTCTTCAATAAGCTCTTTCTTTTTACTTCTTATCTTACCAAATTAATTCATGTATTAATTATTCAAATATAATAACACCATTATGTAAAATATAATGATATTTTATTATGTTTATTTCATAACCTATATCCATCTCCTCTTCTATCAAATGGGAATTGAAACCATTGATCGTGTGTACGGCGGGCTACCGCCTCTCAAACTAATGTAATTTGTTTTCCATCACCACCTCTCAAGACAAGATATAATGATAGATGTAACATATTTATATGATATTAATGGTATAAATATAATTTTTTAATTATAATATTACTTATACCTTCTTTCTTTCCATTTCATATGAATACGATAACGTCCCTCGTGTATACAGCGGACTACCGCATCACGAAGTGATGTGATTTGTTATTCACTTACGCTTTACATAGAAGGTAATAGAGATAGGTTTAATTAATATATGTGATATATATGTCATAATAATTATTTTTTAAAGTTAATATATTATTTATTTTTATTCCATTCTATCCGTCGAGAAAATAGAAATAGAGTTCATGAGTATGTACAGACTACCATCTCCATGAACAGTGTAATTAATTTTCTATCTCTAGATTTTATGCATTACTCTAAAGACATATATAATGAATATATATGTAATTTATAACATATTTAACATTATGGATATTATGTAACCTTTATCAAAGTAAAAGTACTGAAAATACCAAGCTAAAGCATACATGGAAAATAAAGCAGTTATTACCCAAAACAAGAATTTAACAAGGAAATTATTAATAAACAGGTAATAAAAGATTATAAGTAAAGCATATATGGTATGATATGTATTATTATGGTTATATAGTATATTTATAATAAACCCATATTTATTTTATAGGAGTTTTAAACATGTATGAAATAATTCAATATTTAAAGTAAGGGAATTTCGACTCACTTTTATTTCTATGGGACACATGCCTTTACTCCACTTTTTTTTGAGTGGTGTATATGCTAACCATGAATTTATTTTATGATACTTATCATGATAATTATATAATATACATATCAATTTAATGTTCTTTCTTTCATGGGTCTTATGATTTAAAACATACCAAAGTGGTAAAGGTTTAATGTTACAATCTCATTGTTTAACAAGATTATTTATGATGTGCTTCCAATGATGAGATGTTATAATCTAACTCTCAATAAACTCCTGAATTTTATTATAATATATTTATTTATGGAAAATAAATTTTTTAATTTCATTTTCCTCTCTTTAAGTATTAAAGAGACCAAAATAATATTTTTAATAAAAATCATCATTATTTATTTCTTCGGTCGAAACCCCTTTTTCTTCCATATACATGTTTTCTAAAAATATTTTAAATAGTTTTTTTACTATTATATAATGATTATTTAAATACATTTTTTCCCATGTTTTACTTTTTACAAAAAAAAATTAAAAGTAATCTTCATGTCCTTTTCCAAAAAAGGATCTTTGGGATTTTACTAAAATGTTAAAGGAATATTTGTTTTAACATGTACAACATGAATGGAATTTTCCACTATCATGACAGGTCAATTATTTAAATATTCTTTATAAGTTTCCAATATTATTTTAAAATAAAATTATTTTGAATTTTTTTTATGAAATTTTAGTTTTAAAAACTGAATTTCAAAGCGGAAACGCTATTTTCCTTGAGAAACGTTCTAATAGATCTTTAAAAATCATTTTCCATCTAAGATGGCATCCTTTGATGTTAATTATGATTTACTAGGGATATGATTCAATTATAATATCTTTATTATTTCTATGTATGGTATATTATTATGATGAATATATATTTATGAAACCCATTCATTTTCCATTGGTTATGCTATGATGAATTTTGGAGATGATTATAAACCCATTTCTTTTATATGGATCATGCTATGATGGAATGTTTATGAGACCCTTTTTTCTTAGGTTATGATATTATGAATGTTTTATGATATTGTGGAATAATTATGTATTGTTTTCATTATGTGATGGTGGTTATGTTATAACCAAGTATGGTGGTTTCTTTATAACCAAGGATGGTGGTTATGTTATAACCAAGGATAGTGGTCACATTATAACTAGGATGGGTGGAACATATATCTGTATACAATTCATTGAGTAAAGAATTATATATTATGAGATAATAATATGAAACAATTCAA
Source organism: Viscum album (assembly GCA_963277665.1). Classification (NCBI taxonomy): domain Eukaryota; kingdom Viridiplantae; phylum Streptophyta; class Magnoliopsida; order Santalales; family Viscaceae; genus Viscum; species Viscum album. The sequence goes on along the minus strand of OY728120.1, from coordinate 1,268,276,381 downwards.
TGGCCTTGATCCAAAATGGGAAATACATCAATAGGATTGATCCACAATGGGAAATAAGCTGATGGGATTGATCCATAATGGGAAATAGGTGATGAGTCATGATCCACTATGTTTGATTGTATTGGTAGTTAAAATTGAAAAATCACACAGTTTTTATACCTATGTTGTTGCCACTCTTTTATGACATTATCTTATGGCTCATGAATTATGATTATTTCACACTCTTATGAATCATGTATTTTGGAATGATAATTCTTTATTCCACAACTCATGTTTATGATCTATGATAGTTTGGGTATGAACTTTGTAAGATATGTTCATGATCTCGTACCCTTATGTTTATCTTATGATTTTGTATCATCATAGAATTATATCTTCTATATTTTACCTTATAGGTCATACGATCTCACCCATTCTTATGTTTCCTTTTCCCAAGTTATGAATAAATTTTTTAAGTAGTGTATGTTTATGAAGAGTGAAAAAATGGTAAGATATTTATGGGGTATATTTAATATATTTCATTAAATAAGAAGAATTTGTGGCTAGTATCTAAAACAACTAAACCATTATAGCCCTTAGATGTGTATTTTTTAAATGTATTGAATATTAATATAAAAATATGTGATATTTTTGTATAAAAATCATAGTTCATTATAAAATACCCCTCCTAGAAATTATCCATGTAAAATTTTAGTAATTTCCCATTGACATTGAATGGTGGTTTCATCCCTCTTTATATTTCCATTGCTCCATGGGGGAGAATTTAATCACTTAAAATGGTCCCGAACATACATACTTCAATTTTCATGGAAATAATTTTAAATATGAGTTAAACAAGAGGACCTTATTTCTAAGTGTAATTTTCCTTATAGTGATGTTTCAATAATGAAATTTTTTGGTTTTCTCTTTCTAAATATTTTCATTCACATAAGCATATCTTCTTGTCTCTTTTAGCTCATCCAATTGTAATAATATTTTCTTTTCAGTGCTATAGACATCCATGTTGATCTTTTTTATTCTCATAATGAGCAATAATAAAATTCTATAAGAAATTAAAAATGTTTCCCATAGATAAGCTAAAAGGGTGTTGTGGAAATGGGTGTTTCAAAAGTAGTACGATATTTCCAAATTTTATAATTGAGTTTCTTGATATAGTCCTTTTTACTTACATTAAAAATATTTTCAAGAATATGTTTAATTTATTGATTAGAAAACTCCACTTGACCACTAGTTTTAGTGTGGTAAGGGGTAATGGTGTTGTAGGAAACCTAATATTTCTCAATAATATATTTCAGAAAATGATAATTAATGTGTGTTCCCAATCATAAATGATTAATTAAGTAATTCCTAACTGAGAAAAAATATTCTTCTTTAGAAATTTCATCACAACTTTGTCTGTATTAAGATTCATAGATTCATCCTCTACCCACTTTGATAAAAAAATACACAAACACCAAAATATATATATATATTAACAAGAATTTATAAAGTGACCTAGTAAATATATCCCCCATACATCAAGGACTTTAACTTCGAGAATTGGATTTTGGGGCATTTCATGTTGTCTTCCAATGGTTCATATTCTTTGGTGATGATCACAGTATTGGATAAAGTCCTTCACATCCTAATAGAGTGTGGGATGGAATAATATACTCTAAAGCATCATATAAATGGTAATATCAGGACTATTATGTCCTCTAATCGGTGACTTATAACAAAACTCTAACACACTATGTATCTCCACCTCAGGTATATATCACTACATTAATCCATTGCCACATTTCTTGAATAGTAGTGGCTTATCCCATTAATAATGTGAATCACTGGATAAAAATTTATTTTTTTTATGATAATATAGGTGTGGATAAATTTTCCAAATGGAAAAATAGTTTTCTATTTCAACAAACCATGGTTAAGATTATAAATCAACAAAGAAGTTCATTTCAATATAGAAGTCATCTAAAAATTTTATCTCTTCATATTCTTCAACATTGGGAATCTATAGTCTAGAAAAATTATTAGAAATGAAATTTTATGTCCCATTTGTGTCTTTTATTACAATATAAAATTCTTTTAGTAATAGAATCCTTTTTATCAACATTTTTTTTGAAAAATAAATAGAAGATATTTTAATGTTGCATGATCTGTATATACAATAACCTTTGAGATCACAAGATATGATCAAAATTTATCTAAAAAAACACCACCATAAGGATCAATTTCTATATTTTTATGTATTTGGTTTGAGAATAATTGAGATTAGGTTGACATATTAGATGGTTTGGAAGGTTTTAACAACCCACTATCATATGACAGACCCCACTGTGAAATTGTTTGCATCACACATCATTGATAGTATGGATGGCATAGTTGATGGTTCAGATGTTATATATTTCACCAAAGGGTCATTCAATGGACAAATGTTCTTGGAAAAATCATTTATATATCACCAATAAAATCCTATATGGCCAAGAAAACTCATGAGTCCCTTCTCAGTTGTAGGTTCCAGAAGTTCCTTAATAACATTGATCTTTTCCAGATCAACCTCTATGCCATGTTTTGAAATCTTATACCCAAAAATTATGCCCCCTTGCACCATAAATTGAAATTTTTCCTTATTTAATGAAATACAATTCTCTTTGCAATGTTTTATCATAAGTACTAAGTTATAAAATAAACTTTAAAATATCATCCATATACAGATAATCCATCCATGAAAATTTGTAGAAACTCCTCTACCATGTCATGAAAAGTATGTTTCATGCATCGTAGGAATGTTCATGGTGAATTTCACATTTTTTAATACATTTTATGATAGGTTAAGGTTTCATATAGACATTTAAATGTTTTTTTTTTGATCAGTCAGATTTATGGGGATTTAATTATGACCCAAATATCCATACTAGAAATAATGGAATTCATGTCTGACTAATATCTCTAGTATTTGATCTATGAATGGTATGGAAAATGATCCTTTAGGGTGGTTGTATTAATATTTATGTAATCATCAAAAAATATCCATCCAATAATTTTTTCTTTTGGTATCAATTCATCTTCATTATTCTTTACCACTAGCAATATGCCTTTTTAGAACTACTTGAAGTAGGAACACCCACTCACTATTATAGATGGAGAAAATAATTCCAATATCAAGTATCTATAAAACATAATTATTGATCACATATTTAATAGGTGGGGTGATTATTATTTGGGGTTGTTGGTTTGGCATGGATCCTTCTTCAAGTAAAATTTTATGAGTGAAATCCATAGGTCTGATTACCTTAATATTAGCTACACTTCAATCTATCTATTTTTTCACATATTTGGGGATTTCAACAACATATACTCTTGTTTTTGGTTAGTTCAGATCTAATGATGATTTTAAGTGTATCCTTAATCTTTGAAAAAAAATAATTGAGTGTTCATAGTATATGGTATAGCTCTAACGCCGGTGGATTTATGATTAAGGGTGTGAATTCATGGAAACAGTCTTTAATCAAAGGATTGATGCATTACACCTCCTCATAGTCTCTATTATCTTCTTAGTTATTGGAATGGATATAAATCCTAAATACCATATCAAATATAATATCTATCATGTTATCTTCTTCTTCATGGTGTAACTATTGTAGTGATATTTCATTTAGAACATCTTCTTCATCTGCCAGAAAAATGGCTTGACATTCTTGTGAATCTTTACCTTTATTAGATAATTTTATCAAATCAAATAAAACTTACTCATAATTAAATCATAAGATAATACTTCCTTAATTTACATCAATTAATTATTTACCAGTTTAGATTAATGGTAATCCTAAAATGAAGGGTACATTTCCTTCTTCCTCCATATCCAATATGAGAAAGTCGGTAGGGAAAATAAACTTGTCGGCCTTAACTAACACATCCTCAATAACTCCATGAAGATACTTGATTGGTCTATCAGCAATATATAATGACACTTTTTTCATTTTAATCTCCTTAATTCCTAACCTTTTAAATATTCTAATAGGCATGAGATTAAATATTACACTCAAATCAAATAATGTTTTCCAAAAATTGAATGTTCTAATGGTGCACAGGATTGAGAAACTTATAGGGTCTCTCATATTTAGTGAAATTTTTCATTAAAAAACATAGATAATTATTTATTTAGGGATATTAGTCCCAATTATTCCTTTTTTTTTATTATAGAGATACTTATTTAAGAATTTTTCATAGATCTATATTTTTTAAATGGCCTCAGAAAAGGGAATATTAATGTGAAGATGCCTAAACATATCAAAAAATTTATTATGCTAACCCTCCATCTTCCCTTGTCACATCCTTTTTGGAAATGGAATAAAGGGTCTATATAGTTTTGGGGCTATATAAGTACCCTATTTTTTATTTTTTCCTCTAGTGATTGATATTTTTCTCCTTCAGTTACTTCTGGTTCAAGGTTTTGTTTTTATTTTTCTCCAGCTTTGTGTACATCTTCATTATTCTCTTTTTCAACCATTATCTCATTATGATTATGTTCATATTTTTCCTTTTAATTGTATATATAGGGATATTGTACACTCATCTTTCATCTTCTTCTTAGGACCATTACCTTGTCCTCCTCTAATGAATGAGTCTCGGTGTTATCAGGAAGTGTACCCAGTAGTTGATCTGAGTGAATTTGAGATATTTGTCTAACTTGGTGTTCAAGGTGGAAAAGGGTATCTCTCTTATTCTATATTTCAGTTTCCTACATATCAATTCACTGATTTTCCTTTTGAAAAAATTAATTGAAAAAATTGTCTAAGTTTTATTGTTGAGGTTGGGATGTTTGCAGCTATCTTGGAAGAGATGCCTACTGAAATTATTGTTTCGATAGTAATTTTTGAGCCCTATGAGGAGGATATAGTTAGTGTGGAAATGTTTGGTTTGTCTAAGGATCTTGGTATGGAGTTGGATACCCAAATGTTCCCTGAGTTCTTGTTTGATCTTGACCAATTCTGTTTTGATAGTATACTTGATTGGTTGGGTGCTTCTATTATATTGGTCTTTACTAGTAGTAATGTTTTTGGTACCGATGTGATGGTTGATTCTAACTCACATAGCTAAAATTTTGAGATTTATTTTCATCTAACCCTTCTTGATAGTCTTGATATGGGTATAGGCCTCTACAGATCTCATATTATTACACTTCTATAATAAGAGTAGGTGTTGGTTCTTATAGTAGGGGAAAATAAATTTTTTCTAACTTCTTTGTGATATATTCAACCTAGGAATCAAGGTAGGTGGTTTACTTTTCTTGATACAACACGTTCCTCATATTTCCTCAATCACTTTTCTATATTCTAAAATTAAGTGAGATTTCATCAAGGAGATCCCAACCCACTTTTGGTATTTTAAAAATAATTCTTCCATAATAAGAATCATCCACCATGGTGCAAGTGTTAGGTAGTATTCCAAATTAAAATTTTTGCAATTGAATCCAAATTTTGAGCCCATGGTGTGGGAACATTCAAGTAAAATATTTAAATCAGTCCCATACCTCATGGTATGATTCTATATAAATTTGTGAAAAATTATGGTTATTATTTTTTAGGTATGTATAGGTGTAAAGTATTTATCCAAAAAAAATTATAAAGGTTATCTCAGGTTTTAATGTATAATTGGATTTTTAACCAATCATTGGCTTTGTCTCTTAATGAGAATGAGAAGTATCTAAGATAGATAGCATCTGAAGTTAAACCTTGGTGTTTAAATGTGTCATGTACATTAAGGAAATTTGAGAGATTATCATGTTGATCCTTACAATGAATACCATTGAATTCGCCCATATTTTGGATCATGTAGATTATGTAAAGTTTGATTTCAAAAGTATGTTCCTGTATGGGAGAGACGAAAATTATTCTCACTTCACCATCAATGGATGGAAATAAAAAATCTATAATGGTACATTCTTATGATATTTTTTCACTCCAATATATTCAAGTGGTCCAAATTGTTCATTTTTTGGATTATGAGTAGAAATATTTTTGTGATCGTACATGGTTGATAAAATTTTTGTAGACAAGTATCATTTGATTTTGGGTTCAAATATGAGAGATTATTGAGTTTCTAAGCTCTTTTATTTATTCATGGGGGACTGGATCAAGAACTAGTGACTCATTGTGGATAAATTAGTGAATCCTTGATCAAATTTACTAAGAATAAATGTGGGGAAGAAGTGAGGGAATACTAGGTTTATCCTAGAAGTAACCATTACCACAGTGATTCTACAATAATGGTGCCAAAATTTGATGTGTAGGAATAGTATTGTTGCTTCCATGTGGAGAAACCAAATTAGAAATTTTGATTTTCCCCCACACAAAACTACTGCAAGGATTCATAAAATAGTGGGAGTATGGGGTCAAATCCACGATAAGGTGATAGAAACAGGTGAAAAATACGGATTGGAACCTAAAGTGGATTCCTTATACAAATTTAGTGGGATTGTATTATTCTAAATATTTGATTAACTAGAAATAGAATGATAAAGGGTTCAAAGTCAATTCCAAGGATCTTGTATAGAAGATATACTTAATTCTAACATAGTCGGACTTGATAACTTAGGCCACAAAGCTGACCAGAGGTCACCAATTGATTTTGGTCAAAATAATTAGATCTAAATAAATTAACAACTACTTTTTATTCTAGAGATATCCATCAATTAAGGTTAATTAGGAACAAATTTTAGAGTAAAAAATATTTCAAATCTCTTGGTCCTGACTCAATTCATTCCAATTATATTAGGGCCCTCCTTTGCAATCCCACATATCAGGATCATGTAAAAAGGATGATAAAAAATAATTTTTTTTCTTAATTTAATTCATATCCAATCATATTACCCAAGTTTTAATTAAAGACTCATTAAAGTTATGTAACCCCTACTCTCAACCCCTAACCTTAAGAGTATTATCCATGCATGTTAAGAGTAGAATTCATTGCATGAAATAATAATTAAATTAAAATAATCATCCTCCCAAGAAAGTATTCAAATAAGGACAATTGAAAATAATAAGCTTACTTGAAATAGGAAGAAACTCGCATCAAGGTAATTGTAATTTCAACCAAAAACTAGTTTGGAAGTATAGTGGATGGTGGAACTATTCCAAGTTTGAGATCATAGCAGTAGAATAGAAGAAAAACAAGAGAACAATTGAAAAGAATTCAGTCATCCAAAAGTTTTAGGCGACTATAATTTAATAGGAAAACCCACTCAATATTTAAATGAAATTTAATTTGTGAGTAGGTATGGGATTCTTTAGATGGGATTATGTTCTCAGAAATTTATTTTATGAACTAGGTTTTATTTTGTGGATGAGAAATTTATAGCCTTTAGTGTCTTGGATCTCCTACAATTTATGAAATGTATTTCATTCATGGGATCTTTTAGGACTTCATGGATGTTTAATGGATCATGAAGATCGATCCATTAATGTATTGAATTATATTCATATCATGAGTTTTCTTTATCCTATAATTTCATGGATTAAATAGGGTTCATGTCTCTGATTAAATGTGATTCAGAATTTATAGCTTACCATTACGTGATGTTGGCTACCCTTACGCGAGTGCGGTTGAGTAACTTTATATAGTTTCTTTCCTAACATGGGTATCTTTATATCCTCCATCATATACCCTTATGAAAATAATGAAATTATTATTTTCATATTTTCTACTTCCAGTCCCTAGAAATATATGTCATGAATTATGTATTCATGTTGTGAAATGTCTAAAATTTCATCACTTTATTTACACGATGTTGTGTCCAATTTTCTGAAAAACTCAACCACAAATCACTACATCATAGAATAAAATATGTAAAAAATTGATTAATTAGGCCTAGATAGACAATTTCAATATATCACACATATTCTTGTTGTTGTTGGGTTCCTCTTTCAAGCCATTTTTGGATACCCAGTTGGGTGTTCAGATATGTCAAAATTTAGTAGGTGTTTTCATACTTAAATTTGTATCAATTTTTACTATTATTGATTTCTTAATTTGAAATGGATTTCTAATTTATTTCCAAATCATCATTTGAGATTATTGATAAATTTTTTGAAATGGAATGGTGTGTGTTGAAAATCTTTGAATATGGATTTTCAAATAAAGTGGTTATTTTGGGAAAATGAATTGAAATTGAAATTAATGATTTAAAGGATGATTTTTTTATGATTCTTGAGAAATGAAGGCATAAAATGTTTTATAGATTTGAAACGAAATGAAATGTTTTGAAAGGAATAAGTTTTGATGAAAATAAATTGATGTTGGTTTTTTAAATGAAATGGAATGTTTAAAAATTGATTTGGGGATTCTTGAATGATGATTGATGAAACATATTTGAGATAATTGATTTTAAAATTGAATTATTTATTTGCAGATCATGAGATCTTGGGTAGTTAGTTGGGAAATCCCGGAAAAGCATGTTAGGAATGTATTAGCTTTACCTAGATATTGATTGATTATGAAAATGGTATTAAACTTCATGAGGGTATAGATTTCATTCATTGGGGTGGACTCATATTCCCTCTAGGACTGAGATTAGGGGATGTGTGTACACCTGGAGACTTATTTCACTAAGATGTGTGAGGATCCTTGAGTCTTGATCTAACTAACCTCAGGGCTTATAAATATGGTTCTATGATTTAAAATGATTAATAAATGTTATAGTGTGTGTTCTATAACCAACTTATTGTACTTTGTATTACATATATATTCAAATATTTGAATATTAATAAAATACATTATTACATATTTTCCATTGTCCTACATAAATTTAATGTATTAATGTTCTAGAGTATTTTTCACATAGATGATGCCATAGTAGTTCCCTAATATGATAAGAAATATGATATTTCATGATGATATTATTAAATATAGTTCTATGGTTATATAACATATTATGATGTGACACATTTAATTTTGACTATCTGGTGCAAGTACTCATAAAAAGATAAGACTTATTCTCATGATGTTCATACTTGGTAATCTCCAATATGGGAGGTTATGAGAACATACCCGCCTATAGGAATTCTATATGTTTATGTATAATCATATATTTACTATCTGTGAGAATATGTAATGGTCCTTATACTTTAAGACTATTATTAATGCATGTTACGACTCAGGTACTTAGATGTATTTTTTAAACCATGACAATAAATTTCATGGCATAGTTGGATACATTGGGTGCATCATGAATGAAATATTATTAATGAATAAGTTAATAAAGTATTTAACCCTTCCATATTAACATAATTTGATATCTCATCCCTTTAATTAAAATTGAACATTCGCATTAAATTCCATGGTTATAGGGTAATAATGAGTTTATTTTAGATAGTTAAAGAAAGATGTATCAACCATATAGGTTGATGAAATGAATGTGCAACCTACTAGATGAGATATTGTGAAAAAAAGGGGTTTAATTATATAGTAAGCATTCATGTGTGGTTGTTGGTGTTGTGACATTAACTTCTTTCTCTTTGGTACCTTAACCCATTGTTAGACTGTAATCATGGATTTTAGCCAAGCCCACCTAATGACAATAAGAAAAAAGCCTTTAAGTTCACATATGAGGTGTTTCCATTGATCTTAATTAAATTATATTTGAATTAAATTATTGTAATAAATATTATTCTCAAGACTGAGAAATAATTTTATTCAAGATTTATCGATTGAAAAATATTAAATATATATTTATTCCCTATACTTTGAATAAAATGTTTATTTTATTTATTGAAGATTTAATATATATTTATTCTATATACTATGAATTGAATATTTATTTTTGAATAAATATTTATTTGATTATTCAATAAATTACAAGGAGGGTGAGTGGACCAAGATCATTTCCATTGATAAATATTAATTTAAAATCCAGTAAAATAATATTTATTTTAGTTCCAATTAGCGCAAGATGTAAAATAATATTATTATTATTACTATATGGCATGAGGTAAGATAAGTTTTATTATATTATTTAGGGTCATTGTCTAATTAAATAATATTTTAACCTCAACCCTAACTATATAAATATATTTTTATTTCTATTATATATGGTTAATCAAGAATCAAGAATTAGGAATTATTGCACGCAATAGATTTCTCTCTCAGATTCCTCCTACTCTTGTTCTTTCAAGAATGAGAAAATAAAGAGAGAATACTTCAAGCCTGAAGGTACTATAAGTGATCAAGGTGAACAAAAAAGTATGATAGATCCACCATGATAGCAATTGGAATTCAATCAATGTTTCTGAGAGATCAAAGGAGCATGTGTGGATCACCACTAGATAGATTCAACACTTGGATCCTATAAGTTCAATGATGATAGTATAAAAAGGGTTTTTTAAAAGATCAAAAAAATCAATGAAGAAAGATCTTATGATATGGTATTATTTATTCAGATCTATTTAAATTAATTATAAATTTAATATTAAAAATATCCTCTCTAAGTTCTGGGGTTTTCTATGTCATTATTTGATGGGAAAAAAATTCCGTCATGACCTTTACATCTTACATAATTGTAAAATAATCCATAAAATCTGAAAAACCCTTATTGGTTATTCACCCACTAGGTACTTCCTCTATTCCTATAACATTCAAGTGGAATCATAGGTTTCATGTTTAAGTTTATAATTATTTATTTTATTATTGATCTATATGTGTAATAGTGGATAGATCTTTCATTTAAAAATTATTTTTTCTTTAATTTTGAAGTTTAATTAACATACCTTTGACATTTTAATTTTGATAGTTCAAGGATCATATATTATTAAGGCTCAATAACATATTAATAATGATCATAGATATGATCATGAGGTGATAAAATTTTCTTTCCATTTGATTGGGTAACACGGTATGTGGTTGGATTACACGTTATGTACCCAAGTTCATTGTATTTGGACATGTCACAGGATACATGATACATCATGTAGCTATTACACACGGTGAATTTATTTCACACCACATGTAGACTGGGCCAACCTGGCACATAGTTTTGTGGATTACATGGCATGTAGCTGGTGCACATATCGTATATTCTACATGGTATAACGTAAAAATTTGTGCTAATTATGTGGTTAAATATATTGTTATACACTGTGTGATACATAAATATTGGAACGTTAATGAAATAAATGGTGTGTAGCTAGTATACACAATGTTTAATTCATTAATCTCTCAATCTTAAGAACATGTCGAGTCAAATGGTACTTTACACAGACACATGGCATGTGGACCACACAACATGTAGCTTGTGAGTACACACCATGTAATTCATCTAAGATACACACTGAAGCCCCAAAAATTTATCCCAGGTATATAGAAAGTGTAACACAACGCATGTAGCTGGTTAGTACACACCGTGTAGTTTGTCTGAGGTAAATACTGAATCCCTAGGAATTTATCTCACATACATGGTAATTGAGGTACACAACATTTAGCTTATAAGTACATTTCATACAGTCTCCTGATAAATGAAATAATTAAATTACATTAAAAATAATCAATCACAGCATTAGAACCTAATTACACTATTGGAACTATATATGTTTGAATATTTAATAAAGGTTTTAAAAAATTATAAAAAATGATCAATTAATTTATTGTAATTATCTGTATTTATTGGTCATGACATTTTTATTTTCCATGAATTAATTGATGATGGGTATCTCTAAGAGACTTCGGATGGTTATTAAGATGAAATTGAATTAATTAATTAAATAACCTTTATCTTAATAATAAATGATGAATAGAAATAAATGTTAGTGAGTGGACTTTCTCGTATTCGTTGAATGTGTATGACTGGTCTTGATCTTGACCAAGACCTATGTATGTGTTGGTTTTATTTTATTTAATATATTACATGTTTTTTTAATTATTTAATATTAAATTAAATATGGTGGAATGTGAGTCATCCCACCCTTCTTTGTTATATAGGACCTGTGTGTCTAAGGTGATTTATATAATTCCCCTTAACCAATCCTTTAGTTCCCCTCACATGCATGTGATTTATAAATACATGTAACAAAATTAGTATCCTAAGACGCGTGGAGGTGGTTCAATATGGAACTAAGATTATTCCAACTCAAGTGATACACTGGTGGATAGGTGGAATGTTGCAACTATAACAAGATAGAAACAGTGATTTTTCCTTTAATTCATAGGTTGATTTATTATATTCTCAATAAATCAACCATTAGATAAGCTCATGATTGGGTCATTTATTTATTTATTTATTTCTATCTTTTTAATTATTTATTTTATGGATACAATATCATAATCATATAAATAAATTAACAAATATTCTAGGATGGAATTTAAATATATCAATTATGCATAAATGTTTTATCAAAACATGGCCAATCACTTAAGTAAAAACTATTTTATATTAACAAGACATGTAATGGATAAAATAATAAATCTTTATTCATAATAAATAATAATCTCTCAAACATAATATTAATTCAACTAAGCCTCTAAATACTTTATTGGGAATTAAACCATAAAACTAAGTGTTTATATGTCCATAGTCTGGACACTTACTTTTATCAAGGAGTTCTCATAAGGGTTTTGGGTCAACTTAACCAAACGTGTATTTAACTTAATAACCAAATTTTGTTCAATACAAATTTTGATTCAAGTGTTAAGGAAATCCTAGTTAGGATTTCTGGATTGGGGATTCCACTCAACGAATCAATGAGATACTGGTTTGTAGTTGGTAAGACCACCCACAGAAATATATTCTTATGGTTTTCATGGATATAATCTGGATCATAAAGAAATGATATATGTATCCTTTCCACTATAATATCCCAAGTGATTGAAAATTATTAGTTCAATGGTGAGGGACTTTTAAACTAGATAAAATAGTCTTAGACATAATGAAATTAAATTCATTATGTCTAACATAAATTATAATCAAGTTTAGTACTAATAAATTTATTTTTTATAATTTTATAATAACATAAATCTCATCATCAATATTATCCTTGTGATCAATATTGGAGAAAATAGTAGTAACTTCTAGGAATGGTCTAGATACTTACGGGTTGTGTTACACTAGGAACGGAAATCATACATTCTAGAATCCTTATTTCTTGATCCACCTATAAAAGAGTCAAGTGATGAAGAGCATGTTTTTTATGATAAGAACTTGAGAGACGTAATTGATGTTTAGTGTTTGATGCTTTCATCCATGTATAGTAAACTCAAGAAGTCACATGAATACATGGATTCTTATTGAATTCTCCAACATATCCATGGTATTTACTAGTATAGAGAAAGATAGGAATGGTTTGATATATCTAGGATTATCTTTTAGAGTAAAATTGGAGAAGGTGCGTCATCTGGGCCCCATGTAGTGAGACTCATTAGCTATATTGAGTGCTTAAAGGTTCTAGGGTTTAAATTTCCTGAATAATTGTGCATTAATATCATTTTGCATCACTCCCTCAGAGATTCTCCATATTTGTTTCAATTTTAATATAACAAAATAGATAAGTATCTTCCATATTTTCTCACACTACTTCACCAAGTTAATAAGAAGATGAAGTGTGAAAATACTTTCTTCCTTATGTTAAATAAAAGGAAAGTCCAGATGAAGAGATATAATTCCAAAGCTTCTTCAAAATGCCCTTCTAATAAGAGAATAATCAAGGTATGGGAAAGGGAATAGGATGTTTTATGTTTTTCATGTGGCAAGAGGGTCCACTAGAAGAAAAAATGTACCCAAAAAAAGTAGAAAGAGTAATCTTTAGGTGATTTTTTTATCGAGTACAATTTATCTATTTATACAAATTTGATATTACATACAGAATGTGGTGCTCACATATGTAACGTCCCGGATTCATATTCCACTAAAAGGTTCCTCGTACCCGGTTCTTCACATGGCCTCAAGCGCATTTTCCCAAACACTAGAGGCTTCCAACTAGTAGTGAGAGACTAGGGTGTGGTAGTAGGGAAACTATTCCCTCATTGTCAAAGTGTGACATAGTGGAATAAGTAATAAAAATAGCAGAAGTAGTAAATAGCATGCAAATGAAGTAATAAATTGAAGAATGAAAGGTAAAGATAACCATAAGGCATACAATATCAGAATAATGCAGCATGTCACATGTTCCAAGAAAGTAGTGAAAATAAGATACATTGTTATCAAGTACAATATGATACTAAGGTACAACAATACAAAAATGAAACACAGTAACATCGCAATACTTAGCTTGGTCTCATTATCTCCTTATCCTAAGTACCAATCAAGTACCTATATTAAGATCATCACCCCTATCGACACCTGCAACAATATAGTCTGTTTGGGACCAAAACATATCCCAAACAGGGTGTGAGAAATAAATCCCAGTAAGTAACCACCAAAGGTCTGTTCCAATCTATCAGTGAGTATATGTAGCAGTAGTGTATAACAATGAAAGCATTAAACTAGAATGTACTCAAAAGTAAACAATCCTATAAGTCGTGTTCAATTTATACCATTCATGTTCATTAATCAATTCAATTAAATCAAATAATAAGTTCTTTGGATCTAACCATGGTCATTCAATCCCCTATTCAAGAAAACACAACAAATACATCATAAGCCAACCTATTAAATAAAATTTCAATTGAATCCAAGATTGTGCTTTTGCTTGGAAGATGCATCATAAGTCATTACAATAGTCAAACCTTGGTTCAAAACCTTTCCCTTAGGTATTCCACAAACATACAAATCTTTTCCCACATGAAATTTCCAACAGGCATAACAATATTTAGCCCACAGACACACAAAACCTTTCCCACAGGCATGAAAAATCTCTTCCCACAGGTAGAATAATTCAACAGGGCAAAGCTCGACATATATGTTAATCATCATAAGGCAACACATAAAATATTTACACTATTACATGGTTAACTAGGAAAACAATTCACATTGGTAATAATTTAATTAACCAATCCATTTCAACAACCCATAATAGGGAAAATAGTGGCATAGCCATAGTTATCCTAATCCAAAACGCCCAACAACATTAATCTAAGGGATATAAACCCGCAAGGGGGCATTAATCAAAACAAGAATTCTCAACATGATTCAATTCATATAATTAATCACCTAAACATCCTTAGTCATTATCATGGGTCAAAGTCTCAACAAAGTGACACCCCAAACATGGGCGCATAGAAAAACTACACATATAAACATATTGACATTAAGAAATTAGCATGAGACCACCTACCTAGCTATAATACGAATCTCCTCATCCATCCTCGACTTACAATTCAAGCTAGAATATAATAGATCTACAAAACAAGGATATTCACTCAACCTTAAATAACTTAGTCAAGAAAAAAACTCCAATAATGGCTCAAGATTAATTGAGAGCTTACCGATTGGGTTCAAAGAAGACCAACGGGGATTGATTTGGAGTTCAGATGATCAAATGGGAAGGGGTTTATGTTCTGTCACTCCTCTTGAGTTCCCTCAGTGATCCTTCTGTCCAAATGATATAATAATGAGTTTACTACCTATTTTAAGAGAAAAAACAAAGTACATAGTGTGTAAGTCCATATACACAGCATGTATATCATTTAACTATTCATTTGGCAGTTGAATTTCACCAACTTACTTTCTAGAGCCTGTTGACCTGACTAGACAGTGTGTACTAGGAATTACACGGCATGTAGTTGTTTTTTTCACTTTCCCTTGCTAGAATTCCCACACTCCATGTATTCCCTTCTTATACGGACATACTACATGGTGTGTTCTAGGGATTACATGGTGTGTGGCCCCTAATTCTAGTACTTTTCCCAAATTTCCCTTGTTTTCTCAAAAAAAACTCAAAGGAAAAAATAAAAGAAGAAACCATACCTCAAAAGAAGAACTGGGTTCTTATAAACTTCTCCCCTTAAAGAAATTTGTCCCTGAATTTCTCTTCCAAGGATGGTGAAGGAATACCTGAGAATAACTCCAGCCACTGACCATGTACGTCAGCCTCCCTCTCCCAAGTTTCATCATGTACTCGTCCATGCTTCCATAGCACTTGTACAAGAGGAACTGACCAGCCTCAGAGAACCTTCGTGATCCTATCAACTATACGAATCAAATTCTCCTCAAAGGATGAATCTACTTAAAGATCAAACTCCTTTTTATAGAAAATGTGATATGGGTCCAAGTGATAGAAGCATAGCTGAGATAAATGGAAGATTTCATGCATGGTGATGTACCTATGAGGTAACTATAAATGATAGTCAACTGACCCAACTTTCTCCAAAAATATCAAACGGTCCGACATATCTCAGTGAAAGCTTACCTTTTCTCATGATTCTATTGTGTCTCAAAGTCGATGCAACACATAGGAAAACTTGATCCCTAACATCAAACTTCAAATTTCATCGGTGATGATCAACATAAGATTTTTTATGAGCCTGTGCAGTATCCATCTGTCTTTTAATCAAGTGGAACTTCTCAAAAGTATCCTACACGAGATGTGGACTGATTAAGGCTCCCTCTCTTGCCTCTAACTAGCACAGCGGAGAACAACATGGCCTACCATATAAAGATCTGTAATGTGTCATCTGTATAGTCACCTGAAAAATGTTATTGTTAGAAAACTCGACCAGGGGAATATGCTTCTCCCAATAACCCCCAAAGTCTAATACTGTAAAATCCCTTGTTTTTGAATTGGGTTAAAATACGAATGTTTTTAAATTTATTTTTTTTGGTTTATCAACGGGTCGGTTTTTTTTAAACTGAGCTCTAGAATTTTATTTCATGTGTTGGAACACCTAAATGTGTTGTTTTGGGACTTGCGTAATTGCCCTATAATTTCAGCGGGTGTTCCAATGAGTCTTGGGAGCACCGGATCTAGAAAAGTCCACATTAATGGATATGTGCAGGCAGCGCACAATTGTGGTCCAGCCTGTGTAGTTTATCCTATTTAATAAATTATTTAATTAAATAATTTTATATGAGATATTGTGATTAATTAAAAGAATGTGTTAATGATAATAATAATAAATTTATTATTATTATTATTGTGTTAGTTTAATTAATTTAGTGACAAATAATTAATTAAATGACGGTTGAAGAAATTAATGTGGATTTTGGATTTAACGAAGAACTGTTTTAATTAAAAGAAGAGTTTTGGAATCATTAAAGGACAATTTATTATTAAATGGAGGAATTTTATAATAATAATAATAATGTTGTTGTTATTATTATTGTGTCATAAATTATTTTGATGCTTTGATATTTTAATTGCATTATTAAAGGGGTGTAATAATTATGTGAATTTAATATGGATTTTGAGCTTCTCAAAGAAATGTTTAATTAAATGATGAGTTTCAGATTTAATGAAGCATTGTAATTAAATAGAGGTGTTGGCCTTATCAAAGGTTTGAAAAATAATAATACTGATATTATTATTATTTTAGTTTTATGAATGTAATAATTATTATTTTTATGGAAATTAAATTAGGGGTTATGGTTTGGAGTTTTTATCATATTAATGATATTGTAATAAATTGGGGGTTTGGGTTTTAAATAAATTAGTGTTGGCATAATAATAATGATGATTTTATTATTATTTTTGTGGTGATTTAGTTAAATAAATGTTAAAATAATTTGATGATAAATAGGGAGTTTTATAATTAAATACGAAACATTTGTTAAGAGAGTAATAAATGAAGGTTAAAAATGAATTAAATAATTAATGTGGATTTAAATGGTGGTTGGTCATAATCAAAAGGATCATTTTATTATTTCTTTAAAAACAATTTAATTATGGGTTTTATCAATGTACTGTTTTTATTAAATGGGGAGTTTTGGATTTAATTAAAGAAATAGAAATGATAATAATAATATTTTGACTATTATTATTAATATTATTATTATGTGTATTGTTATTTTTTATTTAGTATATTATAATTTTTTTAAGGGGTAGGTGTTGTACAAGAGAGGCACGACCCTCCTGTTCTTCTTCTTCCTCTAAGGTGAGGCGCAACACACCTGGTCTGCCCCCTATGTGTGACGAACCCCAACACCGCAGAGCTCCTCCTCTGCACTTCTTCCTTGGCTGAACCTCGACCATCCTGTGGTGTGACCCAGTAGCACACGACCCCCCTCTAGGAAGTAGCTAGAGGTGTGCCACCCCCTCTCCCGGACTCCACATTGCGCGTGATGTTTTCACTCATTTTCTTCACGAATATTGTCTGCCTCGTCAAGGTGAGTTCGTCTTCATATAACTAGTGATTCGCATTGTCCATTTGACTCCTCTTTATCTCCTTTTTTGCTCGGAAAAAACCCTAAGGTTCAGATTTAATCCGATCATTGTGGTCCTCTATTTTTAGGATATGCGAATGTTGACTCGGGATCCATTGGTCCATAATCCGGTATCCGCTGCCAAGGGTGAGGTGGATGGTCTCGATTTGTCTTTCCGCTGTTGGTTTAGGTAAGTTTCTAAACTCGTTGTTTGGTTTTTCCCCAGTTATATTAAGGCCTTTAAAATTTTTATGAGTTCTTGGTACCATGTTAGGGGCACGTTGTTCATTGAAACTTTGATTCTGGTTACCGGTTTAATATATTGATTTTTTCATTGATCAATGTAGACAAAATGCACAGATATATATATACATATATATATATAAAGGTGTTCTCACATGCGATTACAGACCAGTTGTGGACTGGTTTCCGTCAAGTACATTAAAGCGCTTCAGATTTAAAATGGTGTCACCCTGAGGTAGGGTCCCTTCCCATGTGTTCAACTTTAATAAATGCATTAATAAAATTATTGTTGTACTTTTGTGGATATTTAAATTATGCAGTGAAGTATTTAAATTGTATGCCAGCCAAATTTGAATTTAGTTAGTTTGATTAAATTGCTAAATGTGATATAAATTGTGTTGATACAAGACTTTTGATGTTATTAAATGATGCCGCCCATATGAGATAAAAGAGAACTTGAACATGTGTTGATTTTAATCATGTTTTTCTAATATGGTTAAATTGATATGATTAAACAGTTAAATTATTTGAATGGGAAAAATGGGTAATAGGGTAATTAATTATAGAATTAATTATCAAGTTATGAGTTGGAATAAAATTGTGGATTTTACTGATTATTGAGAATATTGAATATTTGATATGTTCATAATATAAATTGGAAACTGGTAATAATTAATGGATGAATTAGATATTACATGTTGAATGGTAAATAGTTAATTAATTGATGATTGGTAAAAGAGGTAATATTTAATTAATTAATTGTTGAATTAATTAATTTGCGTGCATTAAATTAAGATTGTGAATTGATTGTTTGTTATGACTTTTTTCCAAGGGTATATTTTGATGCGTATTAGTTTTACATGCCTTATGTTGTCTTGGATGGAGTTTTTTAAAAAATATGATATGCTGTGTGATTTGGTTGCTAAATATCTTGGCTTTGTTCAGCATGTTTTGGGATGATTATGATGTGCATGTAAATTGTTAAAGTCTTGGAAAAATCATTGTTTGAGTGGAAGGGTTCAAACTTGTTAAATAATTTGGATAATTAAATGTTGAGTTAATTATTTAATTATCTTTCTAAGAATAATTAATTGTTAATTAATTATTTTCTATTGAGATGTTAAATTGTTAATTAATTGTTGACTTATTTGATGGGTGATTTATGTTGTTAATTAGTTGTTGAATTAATTAACTTATTGGATTAATTAATTTATGAAATAATTAACGGATGGTTTTGGGGTGTTAGACATGGTATTCTACACCAATGATAAATATATATGTCTGATTGATAAACGGGTTGTGAGACAAGGACTGAATCTCCAAATACTCATGGGGTTCTATACATGGTGTTCTACACCAATGATAAATATATACATATGACTGATAAACGAGTTGTGAGACAAGGACTGAAGCTCCAAATACTAATAGGGTGATATAAATGGCATTCTACACTTAGCTTGCAAGAAAATGTGATTTTATGGGTCACAGACTGATGCTCTAAATACCCATGGGTTATGAGATAAGGACTGACGCTCCAAATACTCACGAGGGTTCTAGACATGATGTTCTACACCCATTAATTAACATTGTACTATGGGTCCAATTGGTCGTACATGAAATGAATTAATGGTTAATGAAAATTGTTGTGATGTAATGATTTGTGAATTGAATATGAGAAAGGGTTTAGAATTATTAATGAATTGGGTGAATCACTGTTAGTGGATGGACCCAGGAGTGAATCACTATTTTAGTGGACGGGCTCATACATTGTATATGAAATATTAAATTTAATAACGTATGATGTGTTATCCTAGCCAAAGAACAAGCTTGGATTTAGTATTTACTTTGATTTCTTAGATGCAATTAGAGACATCTATGGTGAGTGACTTATACGGGGGATGTCGTGCTTTGGACGAATCTCGAGACTTTCAGAATTTAATGAGGTTTGAATAATTGAAAAATGAAAATGATTATGTAATGATTGTTGAGTATTCAAGACAAATCTATATTGCACGTTTAGACACCAGTTGAAGGTTAAAGAAGGTACTTGGGTATATAGTTACTTTGTACTGCTTACTTTATTTATGAATTCTTTCACACAGTTTAAATTATTTATTAAATGTCTGTATTTGGGGTAGACACTGGTGGTCCTGGCCTACTGAGACTTATATCTCACACCCTACTCAGGCCGCCATTGCACTGGGGTACCCAAGTAGATTCTATTTGGTTGCAGTATTGTGTTTCCTGCGTTTACTTGGAAGATAGGAGCAGAGGACCGAGCGGAAGCTAGGGATGCTCAAGGAGACCACCTTTGAGGTTTGGAGTCATTGTTTATTTATTTTTGTAATGGAATGTTCAGAATGTTGTTTGTTCACTGTTTTCCATTTTTGTATCATTATCATGTCATGAATGCATCTACTATATAACTGGTGTTGTCTATTTTTTTGTACAAGATTAATAAAATCTGTCTTCCGCTGATTTATCATTCATTAGACTGCTTCCACTATTTATTTCCATTGTTTTTTATTTTCTCTGATATACCGATGTGAAACTCTGATAAGAGGGTATAGTCTCCCCACTAACTATCCTTAGACCCTCACTACTAGTCGGTAGCCTCTGGCGTACGGGGATATGTGCTTGAGGTCATGTGGTGACCGGTCCGGCCACCGGTTTATTGGTGAGTCGGGTCGGGACGTTACAAAGACACATGCATGAAACATGTCCTCTATCACCTGTATCGTACGCTCTGACTGGCCATCAGTCTGAGGGTGGTATGTTGTGATCAGAAGCACATGTGTACTGATTACCCTCTAAAAACTCTGCCAGAAAGGAGAAATAAAGTGGGTGTCCCTATCTGAAATGATATAACGATTGAATCTATGAAGTCGTACCACCTCTCAGATATACAACAATACAAGATCATCAACACCGAAGGTCTCCTTGATCGGAAAGAACTAAGAGACATTCTTAAGCCTGTCAACTACAACCCACACAAAATCATTGCCTCCAGGAAACCTTAGTAACCCCATCACAAAATCCATCGTGACATCATCCCATTTCCACTCTAGAATAGGTAACTGCTGTAAAAACCCAGTCGGCCACTGATGCTCCACCTTCACCTGCTGACATGTGGAATATCTTGTAACAAAACCAGCTACTTCTCACTTAATACTCGGCCATCAGTACTGACGGTGCAAGTCACGGTACATCTTAGTGACTCTGGGATGCACTGCCCAAGCTGAAGCATGAAACTCCCGCATCATCTCCTCAGATATAACCCCTGGAACCCATAAACATCCATGGATACTCAGAACTTCATCCTCACCTATCATCCATCCAAGAGGAGGTTCCTCACCATCCACACTCTCCCATAGAACTAGGCCTTTGGAATCTAATAGCTACCTCATCCTCACCCTATCCAGTAGGGTAGAGGTAATAGCCAAAGATGAAAGTTAAGTCTGTCCCTGAATATCACGCACCACTAAATGCATCTCATAGAACAAAGCTATAAGTTTCCACTCACCACTGGCCTCCTTCACTGCATGTATTTGAGTCCTCATGATCAGTATGTCAGCCACTGCATTACCTTTTCTAGGCATATAGGAAAGCTCAAAATAAAACAACTGAAGGTATTCCACCCACCTTCATTGTCTCAGATTTAAATCATACTGAGTAAAGATGTATTTGAGACTTTTTTTGTTTTTGTACACCACAAAATGCTCTCCCAATAAATAATGTCTCCAATAGCACAAAGAATGAACAACTACAGCTAACTCCAGATCATACATCTAGTAATTCCTCTCATGTGGCCTCAACTATCGAGACCCATATGCAACAGCTCGATCCCTATACATAATCACTACTCCAATCCCAATACCTGATGCATCATATTACACAATTTAACTCTTTCCCAGCTCTGGAAATATCAATATCAGCACTGAATTCAAACTCCCTTTTTTCTCATGAAAGGTTATCTCACAAGAATCTAACCACTCAAACATCACACCTTTCTTATTCAAGTCCAACATCAGCACTGATAAGTGTGAGAAGCCATATATAAAATACATCTAGTGACTAGATATCCCCAAGAAACTCTATACCTCAAAAACATTCTTGGGTTTCTCCCAGGTCACTGCTGATCTCACCTTCTCTAGGTCCACTGATACTCCAGTCTCTGAGATGACATGACCCAGGAAGTGAATCTGATTTATCTAGAAGTTTCATTTTTTGAGCTTATCATATAATTGATTCTCTCTTAGTGTATTCGAAATGATCTCGAGATGCCTGGAATGATCATGTTAATTTTGAGAATACACCAAGATATCTTCCACAAAAACCACTAGAAAAGAATCTAGGTAAGTATGGAACACTTGGTTCATCAGCACCATGAAAACTACTGGTGCATTCATTAGACCAAATGGAATAACTAGATACTCATATAGACCATACCTTCTACAAAAAATGGTATGAGGTATGTCTACAGGTTGAACACGTACCTGGTGATATCCGAACCTTAAGTCAATCTTTGAGAACTCTCAAGCTCCACGAAGTTGATCAAACAAGTCATCTATCTTTGGCAAGGGATATTAGTTTTTAACCATAAACTGGTTCAGCTTTTGATAATCCATTCATAGCCTAAGGGTATTGTCTTCCTTTTTTACAAAAAGGACCGGTGAACCCTAAGGAGAAGTACTAGGTCAGATAAAACCCTTAGCTTCCAGATCTTCCAACTGCCTCTTGAGATCTTGAAAATCTATCATAGCTATCCTATAAGGATTAATGGATACCGATGAAACTCCTATAAATATATTGATAGTGAACTCCACCTATCTGACTGGCGGTAAGCCTGAGAATTCATCCGAGAAAACATCCCTAAAATGATCAACCACTGGAGGGAAATCTGCCAGACATGTTCCCTGGTCATCCAGATATAAACTGAAAATATGGGTTATCATCTCACCCAACCCACGATGCTCGGGTCTAGCTCTACTCACTTTGACATCCCATTCACCCTTATGTAGAAACTCTCTACCCTCTAGTGATGTGAAACTCACCCTGAAGTAATATCAATCAATGAAAGCTCGAAAAGGAACCAACCAGTCCATTTCGAGAATGAAATTGAAGCATGTCATCTCTAACACATAGAGGTTCTATTTAAAGTGACACCCACCAATCTCAATGGTTCACTCCTTACACTAATGCACACCTCGCGTTCTAATACCTAATGGAGTTTCTAGAGTCATAAAATCAGAATATGTATAAACACGGAGCCCAAGGATTTCCACAACGACCACAGATATAAAACTATGTGTAACACTGGTATAAAAAAGTGCAGAAGATAAAATAGAGGTGACTAAGATAGTACCTCTGATAGTAGAAGGTAGGGGATCATGCTCCTGCTGGTTCTATTTCACTGCATAAGTCTCACCTTCACTGCGGCACTAAGACACTGCTTGGATACCCTAAGCTGACCTGTAACGTCCTGGTTCTGGAAGCCACCCAAAGGCGCCCCATACCCGGTTGGTCACATGGCCTCAAATGCATTTCCTTGAACGCCAGAGGCTGCTGACTAGTAGTGAGGTACTTGGATGTTATAGTGGGGAAACTATTCCATCATTGGTAGAGTACACATCAGAAGTAAACAAATACATAAAAGAGCGGAAGTAGTAATAATGACATACAGTAGTAGCAGTGGAAAAATGAAAGTATAAACTGGAGAACATATATAAAATAATGCATGATACATATGTCTAGGAAAACATCCAAACAAGTCACAATGTTGGAATAAAATAGTACTAAAACAAAGTGAAAACGAAAATAGATAGACTTCGCGGCATCGCAAGCCATAGCTTGGTCCCATTCCCTCCATCTCCACAGCAAATCAAGTACCTGAAGTAGAAGGGAACATTCCCTTATCTATACCTGAAACAATATAATTTGTTTGGGCCCAAAATCATGGCCCAAATAGGGTGTGAGACTAAATAAAAGTATGAAACCACCCGAATATCTGTTCTTAACAGTCAGTGAATATATGGCAGGTAAAAGTGCAGAAAATAGTAAATAGGAAAGTGCTCAGCAGTAAACAATCCACAGTTTCAAAGAAACTAATCAAGCATAGTAACACTCTATGAATTGCACACAGCCCATCCCCTATAGTTCAGTAATAAGAATATATAAGACTCTCTGAGGAAGTGATCACAGTCAATTCCCCTTATAGTCAAAGGTAAAGAAAGACTCTCTAATGAAGCTCACACAGTCCATTCCACATATGGTCTAGGGTAGTCAAGGACTCTCTAAGGAAGATCACATGGTCAATTACCCTTATATCCCCAAGGTCAAGGAATCTCTGAGGAATCTCACTCAGTCAATTCCCCTTATAGCCCAGGTCGTTCATAGACTCTCTGAGGAAGCACTCACCGCCAATTCCCATTATAGTCTAATCAGTTCAGGAATAAAAACAAATACTCTCTGAGGAAGCTCATATGGTCAATCCCCTTATAGTCTAAATCAATTAAGGACTCTCTGAGGAATCTCACTTGGTCAATCCCCCTTATATCCCCAAGTGGTTCTAGGCTCTCTGAGGATACTCACTCAGTCAATCCCCCTTATAGCCAAAAGTGCTCAATGAATCTTTGAGGAAGCTCACCTGGTCAATTCCCATTATAGTCTACTACACTAGGTTCTCACGGCCTTGTGTAGGTCAATGATAATAGTATTGTAATATGGAAAAAGTAAACCTACATAGCTACTTGGATAAAAAGTCTACAACATATCAAGCATGTCAGAATACAAACTATCCACCCTACAACAACAGGCATGGAAAACAGGCAAGGCAGCCAAACTGGATAAACAGGACCAAACGGTCGTAAACATAACATGCAAGGGAAAAACATCCAATTCATATAAATCAACCCTATTCATATCCAAATTACCTCTACACAAGAATACAAGCATGGAAGGAAAACAGTAGGGGTAAAATGGTAAACACGCAATACCTTGTTCAAGGGTATTGGTGGAATTTTCACATAATACTCAAAGACTTTGAATGGAAAGGCACAAACCACCTACCTCGGGGTTAGGAGATCGCTATATGTGAACCTAGAATCCTGAATCTCCTTAGAAAACCGTAGATCTAAGAAAACTTCTAAAACATTCAACCCACAATAACTTGGAAAAGAAGAGGAATCGTGAAACGAGGCTTAAGTAGAAGAGAGAAATCACCGATGTGATTCCAACGCACCCGACGGTGTTCGATTCGGAGGAATGATGGAGGCTCGGGGTTTTTTCAACGATCTGTAGATGTATGGGTTCTCTCGGATGAACGAAACCTAGAAGAAGGGTGTTCTGTCTGTCAGATACGACCCTAGTGCATTTAATGAAAAAAAACAAAATACACATTGTGTAATTTTGGAGTACAGGGCATGTAATTTCCATCTCCATACTCCTCTTTAAGTGGCCTCCAAGTCACTCCCACATGGTCGTGTGTGTGGCTACTACACGGCCAGCACATGACCTCCTGTGTCAAGGCAGTACACAGCGTGTACTCATAAAGTACACGGCGTGTACTTGGAAAATTTCCAAAATTTCCTCTTTTTCTCAAAAATGACCAGAAAAGGAAAAAAATACCTAAGAAGAAGGTCCAGGTTCTTAAAAACTTTCCCCCTTAAAGAAATTCATCCCCGAATTTCCCTAGCGCGGTGTAGAAGAAGAGACCCCGAACAATTCCGGCCACTGTGCTTGTACATCGTCCTCCCTCTCCCAATTCTCGTCAGGTACTCGCATGTGCTTCCAAAACACCCATACCAGAGGAACAGATCGGCCACAGAGAACCTTTGTACTACGATCCACAATCCGGATAGTATGCTCTTCAAACGACGCATCCACTTCAAGCACAACCTCCTCGGGTTGAAAGACATGAGACGGGTCTGAAAAGTAACGTCGGAGCTGAGAAACGTGGAAGACATCATGCATATCTTGGTACCTCTGAGGTAACTACAACCGATAGGAAACCATCCCAACTCTCTCCAACACCTCAAACGGCTTGACGTACCTCGGTGAAATCTTACCTTGTCTCCTAATCCTCTTGTGTCCCAACCTTGGTGTGACACGCAAGAAAGCCTGGTCCCCAACCTCGAACTCCAGAGGTCATCTTCGCTGATCAGTATAAGACTTTTGTCAAGACTATGCAGTAGTCATCCTCTTCCGAATTAACTCTATCTGCTCTGTGGTCTCTTGAACAAGATGAGGTTCTAGAAAATATACCTCTCCTACCTCCAGCCAACATAAAGGTGATTGGCATGGCCTACAGTACAAAGCCTCATAAGGTTCCATATAAATACTTGCTTGAAAACTATTGTTGTAGGAAAACTCCACAATAAGTATATGTTTCTCCCAAGAACCTCCAAAATCCATAATACATGCTCGGATCATGTCCTCAAGCACCTAAATCGTACGCTCGGACTAGCCATCCATCTGGGGGTGGTAAGCTGTACTCAAAAGTACCTGTGTACTCAAAGCCTTATGAAGCCCATGCCTGACCCGAGAAGTAAAACGCGCATCCCTGTCTGAAACAATGGAGTGTGGAACTCCATATAGACGTACAATCTATCAGATGTACAGTCGTCCCAACTCATCAACACTGAAGGTCTTTTTTATCGGAAATAAGTGAGCAACCTTCGTGAGTCTTTCAATGAAAACCCAAACTGCATCATTCCCTCAAGGCGAACTCAGCAAACCAGTCACAAAGTCCATCACGACATCATTCCACTTCCACTCAGGAATGGGTAACTACTGCAAAAGCCTTGCTGGTCGATGATGCTCCTCCTTCACCTGCTAACAAGTGGAACACCTCGTGAAAAAACCAAAAACGTCCCTCTTCATACCTGGCCACCAATACTAACAGTGTAGATCACAATACATCTTGGTGGTGCTAGGATAAACTGCCCAAATTGAGGAATGAAAATCCCACATCAGCTCCTCACGTATATCTACTAGCACCCATACGCACCCCTAGAAACACAAGATCTCATCCTCACCTATGGTCCATCCAGGAATAGGGTCCTCTCTTGACACACTCTCCCTTAGGACTAGGCCTTCATAATCTGATAGTTTCCTCATTATAACTCGATCAAGAAGAGTAGAGGTAACAGCTACTAAAGATAGAAAATTCTACCCCTGTCTATCGTTCACTTCCAAATGCATCTCAAAGAACAGATCCATAAGCCGCCACTCACTACTGGCCTCCTGAACTTCCTATATATGATTCCTCCTACTCAACACATCAGCCACTATGTTGCCTTTCCTAGGTGTGTAGGAAATCTCAAAGTCAAAGGATTGTAGGTACTCAACCCACCTGCGCTATCTCAAATTAAGATCATGCTGAATGAAGATGTACTTGAGACTCTTGTGGTCGGTGAAAACCACAAAGTGCTCTCCCAGAAGATAATGTCCCCAATAGCGTAGGTCATGAACAATAACTTCCAACTCCAGATCATGCATCGGATAATTCCTCTCATGTGGTCTCAACTGCCGATACCCGTACGCAACGACTCCATCACCCTGCATAAGCACAGCTCCCAAAACGATACCTGATGCATCACAGTAAATAGTATAGCTCTTTCCTGGCTCTTTCAAGACTAGTATCGGTGTTGAAGTCAACCTCCCATTCAACTCCTGAAAGGATGACTCACAAGAATCTGACCATAATAGCTTCGCACCCTTCTTGGTCAGACATGTTAGTGGTGCTTCTAAGCGTGAAAAGTCTTGTATGAAACATCTATAGTATCCATCCAGCCCTAGAAAACTCTTCACCTCAAATATTTTCTTCGGCTACTCCAAGGAAACTACAGCTCTCACTTTATCTGGGTCTACTAATACTTCTGCCTCTGAGATAACATGACCTAGGAAGTGAATCTGATCCATCCAAAAGTGGCACGTTGAGAGTTTAGCATATAACGGATGCTCCCTCAGTGTACTTAAAACAATCTTAAGATGGGTAGCATGGTCGTGTCGAGTGTGAGAGTAAACCAAGATATCTTCCACAAAAACAACCATGAAGGAATCCAAGTATGGATGGAACACTCGGTTCATCAGTGCCATGAAAATTACAGGCACGTTCGTGAGACCGAACGACATAACCAAATACTCATATAGACTATACCTACTCCGGAAGGCTGTAAGAGGTATATATGATGGTCTAACACGCAACTGATGAAAATCGAATCTCAAGTCAATCTTCTAGAACACCCAGGCTCCTCGAATCTGATCAAATAGATCGTCAATCCTAGTCAAAGGATATCGGTTCTTGATAGTCAACTAGTTCAACTTCTGATAATCCACACAAAGCCTAAGGGTACCGTCTACCTTCTTCGCAAATAGGATAGGCGAAGCCCAAGGAGAAGTAATGGGTCAGATGAAACCCTTGGCCTACAACTCCTCCAACTGCTTCTTGAGATCCTGCAAATTAGGTGTAGCCATCCTATAAGGAGGAATGGACACCGGTGTCGCTCCTGGCACAAGATCAATCGAGAAGTCTACCTCACGCTCCGGAGGAAAACCTGAAAAGTTCTCTAGAAATAAATCTCTAAAATGATCCACCATTGGGGGAAATTCTAACTGTGAAGTCCCCTGGTCATCTAGATATAGACTATAAATTTAGGCTGTAACTCCTCCCAACCCATGATGCTCTGGACCCGCTCTGCTCGCCTGGACATCCCATTCACCCCTATGAAGAAAATATCCACCCTCTGGTGATATGAAACTCACCCTGTGGTGATAACAGTCGATGAATTCGTATAATGGAACTAACTAGTCCACTCCAAGAATGATATCATAACCTTTCATCTCTAGGAAATAGAGGTCCCACAGAAAGTGACATCCACCAACTTGTAGAGGGCACTCTCTGCACTGAAGTACACAATCCATTCTAGTCCCCAATGGAGTGTCTAGCATCAATATATTAGCAGAAGAAAAGATACAGATCCCAAGGCTCTCCACAATAGCAACAGAGATAAATCAATGGGAATCCCCTATATCAAAAAGAGAAGAAGATAAAATTGAGGCTACTAATATCGTACCTCTAATGGTAGAAGGTACGGGATCCTGCTCCTGCTGGATCTGCTCCACTGTAAAAGTATGGCATATACCGTGGGCCTGTGACCCTTCCTGATGACTCTAAGCTGATCCACCCTGATGTTACTAAAAATCAAGTGACTGGCTACCACGGCCATAACCTCCACCTTGGCCCGAACATCCGGAATAACTCCAGTTCCCAGACTGGTGAGAAACTGATGGCGCTTCTCCTGAACGAGGAGTCATAGAAGAACCTCTGTCACCAGATACTGGTGAGAAGAACTAAAAAAAGCACTGAAGGTGACCCATCTTGCTGCAAGATCAGCACTCCACTGGATCTCTCAGGAAACGTGGCCTCATATGCCCACTTCTCCCACACTGGTATCACACCACCTGGCTACCGGAAGATGCATCCTGCCTACTCTGATCTCCTCGTGCAGCCTATCTACGGCACTTCCTACTATCAGTTGGCGGAGCACTAACTCTAGATGCTGAACTGCCCTGGATCATAGCTCCAAAATCCCTCAGATTGCACTCTAAGATCAGCGCCTGGTTGACGATAGAAGATATCGAGGTCAACCTGAAGATGTTCACCTGCGATCGGATGTCATGCCTCAGACCATCCTCAAAATTCCATGCAAGGAACAACTCACCATCTCCTAGAATAGACGTGAAATGCTGCAGATTTTTGAAGTGAGAGGAATACTCCATAATAGTAAGAGTACCCTGCTCCAGACTCATGAACTCTCGGGCTCGATCGGCCCTCAAGGTATCTGAATTGAAGTAATCGTAGAAGATATGTTGAAACTCATCCCAAGCCATGTTCTGATGGTGGCCCACCTGTGAGATCACATCCCACCACCTCTTGGTGGAGTCTCGGAACATGTAGATAGCGAGCTTCACCCTCTTCTCTAGAGGTATCTTCAAATGCTCAAAAATCATTAGCATGGATTCTAGCCATGATTTTGCAGCTTAGGGTCCTTCATCCCCTGATAAAGTGGGAGGATGTTGCTGCTGGAATACCTAGGTCAAATCAACCATAGACGGGGCAGGAGGTGGCACTCCCTGAAAGGTTTGCATCATCCCCATAAATCCCTCCCTGAACTATGCATCATCACCAGTGTCTGGTACAATGGATGGTGCCAAGGCTGGAACAACTGGAGGATCTGTAGGTAATCCCTGATCGGCCATATCTGGTGTCTGATCACCATCTGGAAACTGGCACACAACCAGAGGATGGCTCGGTGGCATGACTCTGCAAGGTCAAGTGCACACCTTAGATCAAGATTATCAAGGACTGAAAAAAAGGAGTGTAAGAAGGGAATAGGAGAAATAAATCACTCATGTTTTACAAAACATGACTACACGGCCTGTACATTTCCTACACGGCGTGTTCCCTGAAGTCATTTACATGGGAGTGTATTCCTGCCTAATCTAGTCATGTAACACCCCAGACACATGGCATGTTTTATTAACACATGTTGTGTACTTGAGTCATATTTCCCTGCCCGAGTACTTCTACATGGTTAAGCCACATGGATCACCTAAGGCAAGCCTACACAGCATGAAAAATTCCTACATGGCGTGTACTAGACAAGCTTCACTTGTCTCGTGTTGTTAGTGATACTGCCCGACACACGTCTCACACTACACAACGTGTTCCAGATGGACACGGCATGTATGTGAAAGGATAACACTGACCCGTGTTGTTCGTGACACGGCCGGGTACCTAGGTCAGACTACACGGTGTGTTCAAGGTGGACACAGCATGTATGAGAAAGGATGACACCAACCTGTGTTGTTCGTGACATGGCCGAGTACCTGGTTCATACTATACGATGTGTTCAGATGGCACACAGCGTGTATTAGACAAGACTCGTCCAACCTGTGTTGTTAATGACACGGGTGGGCACGGGGTCGACACTACACGGCATGTTCTATGGGTACACGGCATGTTCCCACCAGACTTTCCCCATCCCGTGTCTCTGCCCACATGGCCAATGACAGGGTTAGAGACTACACGGCGTGTGCATAAAGTACACGGAATGTACTTAAGAAAAATAGTTTCTTCCTGAACAAAAGAACACATGTCATGTACTTAACATTACACGGCATGTATTCTGGGTTTTTCAGACAGTAAGCCTCAGAAACTACTCTGGAACCCAGAAAACACTGAAACGAGCATTGAAAGTGTCAAATTATGATCCATGAGGGCCCATACTCTCCACAAATCAAATTTTGGCATCTTATACACGTTATAACATGGAAAACAAGGCAATGATCCACCAAATTCCGGTCCATGAGGGCCCATAACACCTCAAGAACCAAAGTTTGGCATTCATTCAAGCAAGCCTCTACACAAACAATACCCTATCAAATAGAAGGTATTTATATCAAGGAAACTATCACAACGTCATGCATATTTTACACATCACCTATCACAACAACATGCAATCACTAATGCATCCTAGATGGCATGGAAAAAATGCATGACATGTGATTTCTAGCAAGTTCCTATATGATTCCTGAGATGGCATACCCTCATCTCATCGGGTTGCAACAGAAATAGAACCTCAATAACATCAAAAATAATAGCACAAATCATGTGAATCACTCAAGGTGAAATCAAATCAACTATAATAATTTCAAAACCAGAAAAATTGAAATTAAATGAGGTAGATTGGTTTTTCCCTGTACATGGGTTAGCTACTCCCAGGAACATCTTAATACCAAGTACCCATTCCATCCTATCCCTGGCTAAAGGATCCAAACAGTAAGTCAAGAGAAAAGAAACCCTTTGATACCACTTTTTAACGTCCCGGTTTTGGAAGCCACCCAGAGCTGCCCCGTACCTAGTTGGTCACATGGCCTCAAGCACATTTCCACGAACGCCAGAGGTTGACGACTAGCAGTGAGGGCCTTGGGTGCGATAGTGGGGAAACTATTCCATCATTGGCAGAGTACACAGCGGAAGTAAACAAATACATACAAGAGTGGAAGCAGTAATAATAAAAAAAAGCAGTAGCATCAGAAAACTGAAAGTATAAACTGGAGAACATATATAAAATGATGCATGATAAATATGTCTCGGAAAATAGTCAAACAAGTCACAATGTTGGAATACAACAGTACTAAACCAAAGTGAAATAGAAAATAGATAGAATCCTTAGCATCACAATCCATAGCTTGGTCCCATTCTCTCTAGCTCCACATCAAATCAAGTACCTGAAGTAGAAGGGTGCTTGTTCTTATCTATACCTACAAAAATATAATCTGTTTGGGCCCAAATAGGGTGTGAGACTAAATCCCAATATTCAACCACTCGAAGATTTGTGCCTAACAGTCAGTGAATATATGGAAGGTAAAAGTTCAGAAAATAGTAAACAGGAAAGTCCTCAGTAGTAAACAATCCACAGTTTCAAAGCAACTAATCAAACTTAGTAACCCTCTAGGAAGTGTACAAAGCCTATCCCCTCTGGTTAAGTTATAAGAATATATAATACTCTCTGAGGAAGCGCTCACAATCAATTCCCCTTATATTCAAAGGTAAAGTAAGACTCTCTAAGGAAGCTCACACAGTCCATTCCCCGTATAGTCTAGGGTAGTCAAGGACTCTCTGAGGAAGCTCACATGGTCAATTCCCCTTATAGCCCCAAGGTCAAGGAATCTCTAAGGAAGCTCACTCGGTCAATTCCACTTATAGCCCAGGTCATTCATAGACTCTCTGAGGAAGCACTCACCATCAATTCCCCTTATAGTCTAATCATTTCAGGAATAAAAACAAAGACTCTCTGAGGAAGCTCACGCGATCAATCCCCTAATAGTCTAAGGCAATCAAGGACTCTCTGAGGAAGCTCACTTGGTAAATTCCCCTTATATAACCAAGTGGTTCTAGGCTCTCTGAGGATGCTCACTCGGTCAATCACCCTTATAGCCAAAAGTGCTCAAAGACTCTCTGAGGAAGCTCACCCGGTCAATTCCCCTTATAGTCTACTACACCAGGTTCTCACGGCCCTGTGTAGGTCAATGAGCATAGTAGTATAATATGGAAAAAGTAAACCTACAGAGCTACTTGGATAAACATTCTATAGCATATCAAGCATATCAGAATACAAACTCTCCATCCTATAGCAACAGGCATGGAAAACAGGCAAGGTAGCCAAACTGGCTAAACAGGACCAAACATTCATAAACAGAACATGAAAGGGAAAAACATCCAAAGCATATCAATCAACCCTATTCGTCTCCAAATTACCTATACACAAGAATACAAGCATGGAAGGGAAACAGAAGGGGTAAAACGGTAAACATGAAATACCCCGTTCAAGGGTATTGGTGTAATTTGCACATAATACTAAAAGACTTTGAAAAAAAGGAACAAACCACCTACCTTAGGGTTAGGATATCACTATATGTGAACCTCAAAGCTTGAATATCCTTAGAACACTATAGATCTAAGAAAACTTCTAAAATGTTCAACCTATGATAACTTGGAAAATAAGAGGAATCATGAAACGAGGATCAAGCAGAATAAAGAACTCACCAATGTGATTCCAACACAACTGATGGTGTTCGATTCGGAGGACAGATGGAGGCTCGGGGTTTCGTTGATGATCCGCGGTCGTACGGGTTCTCTCGGACGAACAAAAACTAGAAGAAGGGTGTTCTGTCCATCAGACATGACCCTTATGCGTTTAATAAAAAAACAAAATACACGGCATGTACTTTTGAAGTACATGAAGTGTAATTTCAGTTTTCATAATCCTCTTTAAGAGGCCTCCAAGTCACTCCCACATGGTCGTGTGTGTGGCTACTACACGGCTAGCACACGGCCTCATGTGGAAAGGTAGTACATGGCGTGTACTCATAAAGTACATAGCATATACTTAGAAAATTTCCAGAATTTCCTCTTTTTCTAAAAACAACCAGAAAAGGAAAAACATACCTGAAAATAAGGTCTGGGTTCTTACATGACCCACCCTACTATCACTAAGATCCCTGGGTTTGACTACCACGGCCATGACCACCACCTTTGACTGAATGCCCTAACATATTCCAGTTTCCAAACTGGTGAGAAGCTACTAACCCTACTTCTTCATGTGGAGTCAGTATAGAACCTATCTCACTATCCACTGGTGAAAAATCCATGTTGTAGAACTATAGATGGCCCATCCTTCTCCAACCTCTGCACTCAACTGGGTCCCTTGGGCACTAAGGTCTCTTGTGCCCAACCTTTCCGCACTGGTATCACGTCACCTGGCCACCAGAGGAAATGTTATGGATGCTACTATCACTGTGAGAGAACTCTACATGAATCTTCCTCTTACCATTTGAGACAGTACCATAAACCATTTTTGAACCGCCCTAGCTCGCACCACTAGTTTACCGTAGATTGTGCTCGATGATAAGTGACTCATTCACAATAGTAGATACACAAGTCAACCTGAATACATTCACCTATGTTTGAATATTGAACCTAAGACCATAGTCTAATTGTCTAGCTTTCGATACGTCACCACCCATCAGAATAGGTGTGAATTGATGAAGCTCGGTAAACTGAGTAGAATAGTCCATAACTGACAGTGTTCCCTACTCTAGGTGCATGAACTCCCAGGATCAGTTGGCCCTCAGCATCTCAAGAAAAAAAATCATAGGAGGTCACTTGAAATTATTCCCATGTCATATCTTGATGATTACCTACCTAAGTGATAACATTCCACCATCTCTTGGAGGAATCACGCAGCATATATGCCGTGAGCTTGACCCTCCTCTCAAGAGGCATCTCCAGATGCTCGAAGATAGTCATCACTAATTCTAGCCATGATTTCATAGCTTTTGGTCCTCTGTCCCATGAAAAGTAGGAAAATACTGCTGCTGGAAGATATGCCTCAACTATTCCATAGATGTGGTAGCCTGCGGTACTCCCTGAAAGGTCTATATGAACCTCACAAAACATTCACGAAACTGTGCATCAGCACCTGCATCTGATATAACAGTTGGTGTCGTAGCTAGAACAACTGGAGGATCCATTAGTATCCCATGGCCTACCATCTTTGGAGTATGATCATCACCGCTCTCCTGGCATAAAACTCATGGTCTCCACGGTGGCATGACTCTACAAAGTCAAGAAAATGCCTTAGTTCAAGCTCATCATCAAGGTTTTCCATTTTGGAGTTCCAAAACAAAACATGAAAATAGCCTCAAAGTATGGAAAGGGGGATTATACGATGTGTAGAAGAATACATGGAATATACCCTTACATTGTCACATTGTCATGTTTTACCACTGTCCTGGGCATGTATCAACCCTAGATACATGGCATCTTCCACATGCACATGGCGTGTACATAGGTCTGTCCTCCTAGCCGTGTACTCCCACATAGCTACGCCCACACGGGTTCTACCTAGGTAGGCTACACGGTGTGTACCAGAAGTACACAGCATGTTCTGATCAAAACTCAACATCCCTTTTTTCCTCTCACACATCTAGTTACACAGTCGGATACTACACAGTGTGTACACATAGTACACGGCATGTTCATCTGAAAACTTGGAACACCATTTCCCCTAAACAGGAAGAACACACAGCATGTTAAACTAAAATAAACACCGTATATACTGGGTTTTTTAGGAAATAAACTCTATATTTCCCATAAAACCCATGTTCTTCAGAAAAATCAAATAGTGGGATGCCAAATTCTGATCCGTGAGGGCTTATACTCCCTATAAATCAAAGTTTCGCACCCAAACAGATCATATCTCTAAACAAGTTCATTTAACATCAACATTACATCGGTGTGTCATTTCCTAATTCATAAGGTCCCATACTCCTTATGGATTGAAATATGACATCACACCATTATCTACTGCACCCAACTAACACAATAGCAGGCACAGCTATCACATTGATTGTCACTACAACATGCAATATCTAATCCATCCTAGATATCATGGAATAATGCATGGTGTGTGATTCTAACTAGTGTATATATGATGCATGAGATGGAACACCCTCATCTCATCGGGTTTCAACTGAAATAGAACCCATAATTTCATCAATAGTAATAGCACAAAATAAGTGTGTCACCCAACAGTGAAATTGAATCAACTGTAATAGCTCAAAATCCAAAAACACAATTTAATTAAAGGAAATTTGGATTTTCCTAGTGCATGGGGTAGCTACTCCCAGACACAGCTAATTACCAAATTCCATATCCTTTATATCATATCCAAATAGTAAATCAAACCAAAAATAAAACTACTCTTATACCATTTGTAATGGCCCAGTCCTACCCGTAATCATGATATTTTTTACTATGGACCTAGCCTACACAGTTTTTCTTTTCCTGGGCTCTAGCCCTTAGGCATCCCCCAATAAAAGGCCTCATGATGGGAGAGGTATCCACACCACCTTATAAAGGTATTTTTTGTTCTCCTCCTCCTTTGATGTGGGATTTCCATAATCCACCCCCTAAAAGGGACCAACATACTCGTTGACACATCAAATGGACACCGCCTCTGATGCCACTTTGTAACGTCCTGGATTTGAATTCCATTAAAAGGTTCCTCGTACCCGGTTCATCACATGGCCTCAAGAGCATTTCCCTAAATTCCAGAGGCTACCAACTAGCAGCAAGGGCCAAGGGTGTGATAATGAGGAAACTATTCCCTTATTGGCAGAGTGTAATACAGTGGAATAAATATTAACAATATCAGAAGTATTAAACAGCATGAAACTGAAGTAAGAAATGGAAGACCAAAAGGTAACAATAACCATAAGGAATATAATATCAGAATGATGCATCATGTCACATATTCTAAGAAAGCATCGAAAACAAGATACACTGCTATCAAGTACAATACGATACTAAGGTACAACAATACAAAATGAAACGCAGCATCATCACAAGACTTTTCTTGGTCCCATGCTCTCCTGATCCTAAGCAGTAATCAAGTACCTGTATAAGGAGCCTTACCCCCATCAACACATACAACAATATAGTTTGTTTGGGCCCAAAACATGACCCAAATAGGGTGTGATAAATAAATCCTAGTATGACACCACCAAAGGTCTATTCCAATCTGTCAGTGAGTATATTTAGCAGTAGTGTATAAGAATGAAAGCATTAAACTAGGAAGCACTCAAAAGTAAAAAATCCTATAAGTCTTGTTCCATTTCTACCATTCATGTTCATTAATCAATTAAATTACATAGAATCATAAGTTCTTGGGATTCATCCACAACCAGACAATCCTCTTTTCAAGAAAACATTGTAGATACCTCAGTAGGAAACCTATCGAGTAAAATGACAATTGAATCCAATCTTGTGATTTAGCATGAAAGACATGTCATAATTCATTACAATAGTAAAACCTTAGTTAAAAACATTTCCCTCAGGTATTACACATACATACAAATCCTTTCCCACAAGAAATTTCCCACAGTTATAACAAAACGTATCCCATAGGCACACAAAACTTTTCCTATAGGAATGAAAAATATCTTCTCACAGGAAGAATAATTCAAGAGGTCCAAGCCCTAAATATAAGAAAATAATCATAAGGAAACACATGCAATCTTTACATTATTACATGGTTAACTAGGAAAATAATTCACATTGGTAATAATTTAATTAACCAATTCATTTCAATAACCCATAATAGGTAAAATAGAGGCATAACTATGGTTATCCTAATCCAAAAGTCCCAGCAACATAATCCAATGGATACGCACCGGTGAGGTGGACCATAATCAAAACAAGAAGTCTCAACATGGTTCAATTCATATAATTAATCACCTAAAAATCCTTAGTCATTCTCATGGGTTAGATTCTCAAAAAATAGACACCCCAAACATTGGCACATGGCCCAACGGCACATATAAACAACTTGAAATTGAGAAATTAACACAAAACCACCTACCTCGTCATAGTACAACTCTCCTCATCCAACCTCGACTTCCAATTCTCGCTATAATGGTATAGATCTATGAAACAAGGATATTCAATCAACCTTAAATAACTTAGTTGAGAATAAAAAACACTAAGAATGGCTCAAGAGTAATCGAGAGCTTACTGATTGGGTTCAAACAAGACTGATGGTGATTGATTCGGAGTTTGGATGATCAACCAGGAAGGGTTTGAAGTTATGGTGCTCCTCTTGAGTTTCCTCAGTGAGACTTATGTCCAAATGATAGAAGAATGAGGATACTTACCATTTTAAGAAAAAACACAAATTACATGGTGTGTATGTCCATATACACAGCGTTTATATCATTTAATTGTTAATTTGGTAGCTGAATTTGACCAACTTACTTTCCAGGGACTGCCGACATGAATACACGGTGTGTACTAGGAAGTACATGGCATGTAGTTGTATTTTCCACTTTAACTTATTGGCATTCCCACACACCATGCATTCCCTTCATACATGGACATACTACACATCATGTTATTAGGAGTACATGGCGTGTAACCCCTGATTCCAGTACTTTTCCCAAATTTCCTTTGTTTTCTTGAAAACAACTCAAAGGAAAAAAAGAAAAGAAGAAATCATACCTCAAAGGAAGAACCGGGTTCTTACAAAATATTTATTAAAATATAAGAACCAAGTAGATTTTGAAATATTTCACTAGGGGAGGTAGACTTATGAGAAACCAAAAAATCTAGACTTTCTATCATGGCTATTGGGCACTACCATCTTTCGTTGTCGATGGGAATGATCTTGGTTTTAAAATATTGTTATTATATTCCATATATTACCAAAAATATATTTCTGTATCTAAAATTGATACGGATGGATTTATTTTCATGTTTAAGAATAAATATAAGTTCTTTTATAAATATATAATTTTTATGGTAAGTCATATTAAAATAGTGGTATTTATGTGTGGGATTATACAAACCAAGTAATGGAAATTGATAACAAAAGAACATCACATGACTCATACCACACCCAACTATAGAATCACTAGCTAGGTCATCTAAACTAAAATCATATGAAAAAATTAAACCAAGATGAATATTTAGGTTTCTTTAAACTAAAACCACTTGGTATATATCATGCATGTTTATAAGAAAAAATAACTAAATCCCCATTCAGTGGAAAAGGTGAAAGGGATAAGGATATTCTTGAATTATCTCATACTGATGTGTGTGGACTATTTTTATTTTATGTAAGGGGTGGGAAATCATACTTCATAACATTTACTAATTATTTTAGTAGATATTTATATGAATACTTAATGAGATATAAGTTGGATTCTTTTGATAAATTCAAAGAATATAAGAATAAATTTGAGAAGTATCTTGGTAAGAATATTAAAAACATTTGCTTAGACTATGGTGGAGAATATATTAATCAATAGTTCATTTATTATTTACAAGAATTTGGGATTTTAACCCAACTCTCTCTTCTTTATACACCTCAGAGGAATAGTGTAAGGGAAAGGAGGAACCACGCCTTATTAGACATGATGATATCAATGATGAGTCAAGTGAGTCTTACATTATCCATTTGGGGATACATGTTACAAATAGAAACATACATATTAAGTTGTTCACCAACTAAATCAGTAAACAGTATTCTATATTAGCTTTTATTTGGAAATAAACCCATGTTTTCACATATACGAGTGTGGGATTGTGAAGCATTTTTAAAGTACATTTATGAAGAAAAAAATAAACTGTGAGGAACTAAATGTATCTTTATGGTGTATATTAAGGAAACTAAAGGGTATTACCTATATTA
This sequence comes from Viscum album, assembly GCA_963277665.1. Lineage (NCBI taxonomy): Eukaryota > Viridiplantae > Streptophyta > Magnoliopsida > Santalales > Viscaceae > Viscum > Viscum album. The sequence goes on along the minus strand of OY728120.1, from coordinate 1,268,236,052 downwards.
ATATATATACAAGAATGTTTTGGTTAACATAAGTCCAATATTTCTTGAAGGGTATCACATCTCTAAAGGATATAATGGGAATGAGTTAGACTTTGATAAAGTCTATCCTTAAGATAAACAGGATTTTTCATAGAAACAAATTCCACAAATCCCTGTAGAAGATAATTCTCCAGAGACACAAGTAGTGTATAGGATTACAAGATAGGTTAGATAACCTAAAAGATTTTTTTTTATAGTCATTGAGGATGGTGACTCATTATTAGTTGTTAATAATGATCCTATAACCTAAAAGGAAGTAGTGAGTGGAATATATGCTTCCAAGTGGAAAGAATCTATGAATTCTAAAATAGATTCCATGTACCAAAACCAAGTTTTTATTTTGGTAGATCCTATAGTGTATGTAATGCTTTTTGGTTATAAATGGGTATTCAAGAAGAAACTGGACATGCATGGACAAGTCAATATATATAATGTGTGACTAGTTGCAAAAGGATTCAGTGTTAAGGAATATACTACTATATAACCTTTTCACCAGTTACTATACTGAAATCCATCAGAATTATACTTTCCATTATAGCTTTCCATGATTATTATATTTGGAAAAGGGATTTAAAAACATCCTTCCTTAACAATATGCATCAGGAAGATGTCTATATGACACAACCTGAAGGCTTTGTAACTCCAAAGGATTCTGACAGGATATGAAAATTGAAGAGATCCATTTATGGATTAAAATAAGCATCAAAGTCATAGAACATTTTATTTGATGAATCCATAATTAAATTTAGTTTTATAAAGAAAGAATGTGATCCTTGTGTCTACAAATGGTTTAGTGGGAGTGCAGTCATTTTCTTAATAGTTTATGTCGATGACATGCTAATTATTGGAAATTAGATACCATTCTTACAGTCTATTAAATATGGGTTGAATAAATTCTTCTCCATTAAGGACTTACTAGAAGAATCATATATTCTTGGGATAAATATCAATTGTGATATATCCAAGAGGTTACTCATTCTAAAATAAGGTACATATAATTACAATATACTAAAAATATCCAGTATGGAAAAATCAAAGAGGGGATTATTTCCAATGTCACATGGCATTCATATTTCCTAGAAAATATGTCTTAAGACACATTAGGAAAGAAAAAAATGGAAAGGATTATATATACATTGGTTATTTCATTAGTTGTGTATGATATGTTATGTATTATGCTAGATGTTGCCTATGCTTTGAGTGTGGTAGGAAGATATCAATATGATCTGGGTGAATGTTATTGGATGGAAGTCAAGAATATCTTTAAGTATTTGATGAATATTAAGGATATGTTTGTAATGACTTAGTTTTTTTCATGTAATACTTTGGAATATTTCTAGGAATATTTTCAGAGCCAAGAGATGATTCATCAAAAGATATCAAGGCACGCTATGCTCAGTATTGATATTATGAAAATATTAAATATATTAATATCACACATGCATAGTTTTCTTGAAATAGTATAATAAATCCTAAAAAGAGTCTCAGATTAGGAATATAATACCACCATTTAATTCAAAACATGGGTTTTACCCTAGGTATAGAATAACCTTGGTGATCGTTGGATTCTTGGATTGAGTACCACCTAGGGAGAAATAATTAAATAAATTAAATATTTATTTAATTTTTTAATTTGAAAAATATAAACTAATTTACCTACTATAAATAAAATATTATGGAAATTCATAGGGTTATCCATATAACCCTGATAATTGATAGGATAACATGGAGGGTCATTGGCAGACATCAGAATCATCGATCGATGATCAGAACACTGTAAGGATCACCAATGAAATCAAAATTCACGGATCTCACCAATTAATAAAAATATGTTTTTTATTCATTAGTGAGTGATCCAAACTCAAGTTATATCTTTCAGTTTGATTGTTTTAAAATCCTTTTTTGGTGATTCCAAGTTGAATTTAAATCAATTCTAATAAATTGATTCACGGGACTAATATTGATTTACGGTTGATGAATTTAATTTATCCCTTGAAATTCTCGAATTAAATTGTCTAACCCTAAAGTTATTATTGAATATTTAATGTGACTTTGATTTATAAAATTTTATGTGATCAAATTATATCCCCGATTTTACCTTCCCTTAATCCTATCTCTCTTTTGTGATACCCTTATTCTACAGAAGAATGGTTGGTGGTAATAACCAAGGTTAGTGGCCTGGTTTTACAGTGCTAGAGAGGTAGTTACAAATGGAAAAGGAATATGGCAAGGGAATCAAAGTAGGGATTGAATTTTTTTTTGTAAGGGTTAGGTTAATGATGGCTTAGTAGTGTGGATTGGCATAGATGGTGGCATGCATGGAAATGGAATCATCCTAGGGTTGTTCAATTTGACAAGAGGTGTCTAGATTTGGATCTCTGGTGAGTCATAGTCAATTCATCATGCATAATTTTTGAGAATTTTTGTGTGAGGAGGAGATACATAGAAGAGTTTCATCTGTGAATTTAGGGTTTCCACATTCATGTTTTTTCTTAGGGAAGAAGATAGATAGGATAATGAGATAAAAAAAGAAATTAAAATAATTATAAGAATCCAAAAGTGGGGGAGGTGTGTGGACCCCTGGTGGACTATCCTTAAGCATGTTTGGGGGGTAAAGGGGATAGGTTTGGAATCATATATTAATATATATTATATTAAAAATAATGATATTATTATAATTATTATTAAAGCATGTTTCATTTTTATCTTTATAAGAGAACCTCGTATTTACATTCCATCTATGAAGTCATGACCCTAATATTGAGGTAGAATTTTCAATATAAATATCATGTGTTTAATTCATACTCATGGCTTGGGACCACAAAACATCATTATTTCATTATATGGTGAAATGAATTTTTTTCACTAACTATTTGTTTGGTGTAAGTAAATAACATATCCTGAGTTTTTTTCCTAATTATCATAATAGTGTGGTCTATTTTTACTTTCATGGCCATTTTTAGTGACATATGTGTGGATTTATATTTTATCCCTTTATACTGATGAAGACCCACATGCGTTCATCAGGATTTTTTCTAGACCCATATTTGGGCCCGTGAGTAGCATATCATAAGAATTTTTCCATATGGAACATGATGGTGGCCTTTGTTTTCATGTCAATGGTATGAAGTGAGGTGATTAAAGTGGGAAACTTCTTGTAGCAACTCTTATCCATTTTCATTATGGTGTGCTCCCTCGATCAATTCCCTTCAGGGTATAGTGTTGAATTATGTCATGAACATAGAATTGTGATCCCCTCTAAGGGACTAGTATCACATAAAGTTATAGGAATCCCCCCAGAGGCCTAGGGTGGGATCCTATATCATCTTCTACCTTAGGTGGGGTTCTAGGTATTGACATAACCAATATACACAGGCATTGATCCCCTACATAGAATATTAATCTAATTCGGGTTTTTGTTGCCCCCCATGTCCTTGGGTGTGATCCCCTACTTGTGTATTGATCTCTCTAGAGTTTTTTTAGTAATTCTTCCTGGAATGGATGGATGAGCATGACATATCATATGGACACCCTTTGTGATATCAAACTCATGGAGTGGGTTCTCCTGGATGAGTGTTCCCGAAATATCAAGTATAATCCTAGGATGGATTTGTGGTTATGACATTTCCTTAAGACTTAGTGTCTACTGTGATTATATATGGGTTATTCTTTTTTATGGGTATGTCACATATCTTGATTGAAATACCTATGTATTGATTATCCAACTACTATTGATGTTTTATTTTTAGTGATTTTGGGGTTTCCTACTAATTATTGTTATAATCACCCTTGAATATGCTCTGGCTACACATGTCATGTATTATGTAGATGAAAAACCTTTTTATAGAGTCCTTGGAGGACCGAGAGTAGTTGGAGTATAGTTTGGGCTAGACAAACTGAGGTTTATACTGGTGTTGTATTTGATATTAGTCCCATACTTCTGAGTAGGTTGGACTTTATTTTATAGTTTTGGGTGGTCTTGTATTTTTCACCTTTATTACCTTCCAATACTTTTTTCATACTCTGATGTAATATAGATATTATGAGTGAATTATTTGTATCAATTATTATTTACATTTCAGAATTGTATGTGTTTAGAGATGTGTGTGTACATATAGGTACCTTAAGCTAGTGCCTCCTATCTATTTGATGTTCCTACTCAACATTATTCATAATCCCCTAGCCTATTAGAGGTGTTATTGTGGTTTCACACTCGGTTTATTGACAACCTTTTGGGAATTGGTGGTTCAGGTCATGACAGAGTGGTATCAAAGAAGTTTCTCCCTGGTTCGATGTTAGAGTGGGACCCATGTTGATGATTGGTTGGGAAATTAAGGAAATAATTTCATAGTTTATTTGAGTGTGGATTTTAGGCTAGGTAATCTTGTTTTGGTGTGGAGGCTGACATATCCATTCACCAGGACTCTGAATACCTGCTTGTCAAATTAGAATACCAAGACATCAGATGTAGGGAACCATTAGTACGTGTTTCCTATGGGATTGATTCCTTTGATGTTCTTTCTTGAGTTAGCTCCCCAGATATTCTCTTTAACCATGGTATATATTAATAATTTTCAAGATTCCTCCATGATGGAATCTAGCTAGGATTTTGATATAGTGTCATGATGATGACCAATTTAATGATGAGGCCTCAGTGTAGGGATCCATACATGAGGTTTTTTTCCCTGAGAGAATCAAGTAGTGATACCACTAGATGAGTAGTGCTTACATCTCTCTATGGATCTGATGGATGATTGATGACATTCTCGATATCTGGTGGCTCCAGCGGGTCAAGACATCAATGTGTATAGGCATAGTATGTTCCATAGGTTCCAATGATAGAGAATGATCAGGTTTTACAAAAATTCATCCCCTTAGGTGGTGGAGGATTAGATCAAGTTAGTGGTTTAGGTTTTTTAGAATTTGGATCTTGATTGATCGAATGATTCACTAGATAATAGTATTATTCATGAGTAGTATCTTGTCTTGGAGGTGCTAGAAGATGATGCACATGTGCTGAGTGCACATCATGGGTTTCATAGATAGAGATTTCCAAGGATTCATGGTGTGACAGACATATTTTTCCATGAACTAAAGGACTGTAGTGAGCTTTTGGTTCTAGTTTCCTTGGTCAAGACCCCTCTCGATGACAGTCCTAGTGGTGAGACTTCTACAAGGTGACACAGGGAGTTATTAGTGCCCTGTGTTGGTGATATTGATGTGACTTTGAGAACACAAGGAAGAGTGAATCATCTCCCACTGAGACATTTTTTCATGATGTGATCCAAAACTGTGGGAGCGGTTTAGTGCCACCTAAAGCAAATATTTGATCATGTAGCAATTCACTATTCATTTCCACCCTTATATAACTATGTTAGACTGAATTTTTATCGTAAATTGAAAACATAATAAAATATTTCAATTTAATTTTTTTCAATTAATTATTTTTTATCACTATTAAAAATTGAAAATTTACCTTTTTTATGATTACATTATATTAGGAGGTGATTTAGAGAGCCCACGATGGAATTCGAGTAAAATGATCCCAAACTATGCATGATCCCAAGAATACATGTGAACTTAAATATTTAATTTGGATAATTCTTGCATCCAATTAGACTAAAAATTTCTAGAAGAATTAAAAAATGTGTGGTATTAATTTATATAGAAGACCATGGATCCCAATTTATCCATTTGGAGGCCTAAAAGAGTCCCAAAATGTAAAGATGTTTTGGGAAAGATATATTGGATCCACTTGTATATATTGGACAATAACTTAGGATTAGGACCTTCAATTGGTATTATTCAACATCCATTGTATATATAACTCTAATTTCAACCTTTAGAGTAAATTTCAATAAATTTTCACATGTTTTGATTAGTCCACCATACAGATAAAGAAGGGGGGAAATTCTTCCATGAATAATCACTTATTCCCTTAGGAACTTGACTTGTTTTGTGGAAATTTTGATGTATTTTCCCATAAAACAACTCCTCACCATAATTATATGTGTATTAAAGACCAAGGGTAAGGGTGATTCTAATTTGAGAGATTTATTCATCCATTTTAATCCTCTTCTCCATCATGTACTTATAAACCTCTTAGTAATCAATTTTGGGGGTGTTCATTGTTATAATCTCGAGCTCCATGCTTGTAATCATTTTAAGGTAATTGAATTTATAAGTTTTCCGTCTATTGTTCTTAATTTTTAAATTTTTATTTTTTTTATTCTCGTAATATAAAATAAAAATCAAACAAACAATAATCCTCATTATTTTATACATAACCTATATTTTGTGATGATTTGAGTGTGTTTTTCTATTTTCTCACCCCTTTCCTTTCATGTGTGTGCAGATGTATTATGTTAGTTAATAAAATATAGAATCTTTAACCCATGGATATTCTTGTTTTTTTTCTTGAAAAAAATTGTATCATAAACCAAAATCTATTTATCTCATCACATTTTTGTTGTGATGCCTTGATTGAGTTGGGTTCTTACATCGATGTAATTTTATTAATTCTAAGCATCGTCGGTAATCAATATCATTGATCGATAAAATACTAGGTGTTAAAATATTAATAACTCACATATTATATTGGTTTTAGTATGTATAAATCAAGTAATCAATTATTCTTCCCACTTCCCTTGAGAGCGATGATGGATGAGCATTAACGGATACTCACCCGGGTTGATCACAATTTCCCCAACTTGTTTCTCTCACTTAGTAATATAGTTATAATTTCTATTTTAAAATCATAAAACCCCAAAAAATCATACAATCCTAAATTTCATAAAAATTTAATCAATTTGAATTAATGATCTAAGACTCCGTTGAGAGATGACCTAGGGTTCCTACTATACTACAAAAATTCTAGTAAGAAAACAAATTAACATCTAATTTGACATGCTTGAAAACATCATCAAATTTTAGTGTCATTTCTGGGGAATCAAGATCATTTTTCCCTTTTATTTATTTTTCTTTATTTTTTTTCTTACTCTTTCAATATTTTTATCATTCCCTTTTGATTGTTTTGGCATGTATTCTATATCTTATCTCTCTTTATTATTCTCTCTCTCTATCTCTATAATATAGCATTATATTTTATTTTCCCCTCAATTTTTCTTAAGTGTTTTTATTTTATTCATCTTTTATTTAAAAAAATCAAAAAAAACAAGCAAATTGTACATCATTGTTGCATGGAAATATCTGGTAAGAAATACTACTTGAAATTGAACTATAAATTGAAGACACTTCACTCACAAATTAGGTCATCTAGAGTAGGATAGTAAAGTAACAATGAATAACCCATTTTGGATCATCAATCAGGCCTAAAACAATATAAAAGTGAACCAAATAAAATTCCAAAAAACACGGTTGCAAATAACCGGACCATGAAAGATCTAACCACTCTAGATGTAGAGTTCCAACCTACGTAAATCAAATATCCTAAAGAAGCTACCAAATTGGAGTTGAGATCAGGCCTCATCCACCTCCTTCGTAAATTCCATGGTCTTCCTGGTGAGGATCCTTACAAACATCTTGAGGAGTTTAACATTATATGTGTAACAACCCAGAAAATGTTCTTATTTTATTAATGGATCTCTTACCTCCTGATAAAATTTATTTATTTTTTCAACAGAAGCACATAGAATGAATTTTTATTTCATGAGAACATTTTACATCATATTTTGAGATGAACTTTCACAGTTATGAATAGTAAAAGGATAGAAATCACTTACTAGAAAACTAACAATGCTTTATTCCTTAATTTAAGAACATTACATTCTGTCTACAAAAATTCCTATTATTAATCCAAAAAATACAATGGGAATACTAAAAAAGAATAAATAAAGTAAAATATAAAATTTTGGGTTGCCTTAATCCCCTAGAATCGTACCACCCACGAATAGTGCTATATCAAATAAACAAAGAGTTAGTAAAACAATATTCATTCTAGAAAGGATTTAGAACCTTGATAGAATCAAAGTGAATAATGAAGTATAAGAATGATGGTGTATTTATAGATAAATATGATCAGGTACCTTTATGTTTTTAAACTAATATTTTTATTCTAAATTATTAACATTAGTCAATAAAATAGTTGGAGATTTTTTTTTTGGTTATGTGGATGCATTTTAAATGATCGCCAGGATTGTTTAATCATATAATCAAACTATATTATTTTCATATACTATAAAAACATTATATTAAAATATTTTTTATGTGGAATTATTAAATAAAAATTTATTTCATAAAATAATATTATAAATTATTTCTAAATTATAATAAATTTTAATGAATCCTAAAGTAATTTTTATAATGGTCTGAATGTTGATTTTTCAATTAAATTGTTAATTTTCATTAAAATAGTGATTTAATTAAAAATTAAAATTCTCATAATTAGATAATTATTTTAATTAAATAAAATTAATTTTTTGACTCATTATCTCAAAATTATATTAGGATTTTTTTTAGGTAATTTTCTGACAAAGATGATTTTTTAGTGAAAAATTGAAAATTGTCGCTTTAAAAATCACTGTAATGTTATGAAACCATTATTATGTCAGCATGACTAAAAATTTATGAAATGTTTTATTTAATAAAAATATCATTTAATTATTATAAAAATTATTTTAAAATTTTTTAATTTTATTTTATAAATTTTACCTTTCTTTTTGGAACCAAAAATTTTAATTTTAAAGATAAAAATTATTTTTCATTTGTGTGCATTAATTGGGTGGTTTAAAAGATATAGTTCATTTTATGAAGGAATTTAATGTCTACCCACCCTATCACACACTAAAATAGTATATCTAGATATTTCTAATTGATTTATCTCAAAATTGGTTGTCTTAAATAGTAAAATAACCAATATTAAATCACTTAAAACCCACCCCCCTGATGTATAAATAACACCCTTTCCACACTCCTCTCCACAAAAAAATTTGATAAGATGCTAATTTATGAACATTTTTCTTCTATAACTATCCTCAAAGGTTTTCCCAAGGTTTCTCAAAGGTCCTAAGGTTTCCCCCTCCATGATTTAGGAAGAAACTCTTCAAGGTAAGGGAATTATCCTCTCCTTTTTCATTCAATTACGTCCTTATTATGTGTCTTATAAGTGTCCAAATTATTATTTTTTATTCATGAAATTTTTTTATTCTCTCTACTTTCAAAATAGTGTTTCAACAATGGGATACCTTCATTCCATCCCATTATTTTCTTTTCATGATCCACAATGTATATTGTTATGCTTCCGAATTCGTTTCTTTAAATTTCTATTTTATACATGTGAAATTATCATATTATGAAAAAAAATCTCTTCCATGGGTATTCATCTATATTTAAACATTTATTTTTTATTTTTTGTGTATATATATATATATGAAACCCATATTATATTTTCATGGGTTAAAAATGATGTTATGTTTAAGATTGAAGCATTGTGTATGCAATGATTTTGATATGAAACCTGTTATTTATTTCCATTGGTTATTAATGAAATGATATCATTTATGTTCAATGTGTCTCACATGAATTAATACATATTACTTTTTAACCCTAATATCTCTCCAATGCATTGGGTAAATAATTAATCTCTACAGATTACATGTTTACGATACCTTGGTGAATAACCTCGGTAATTATTATTTATGAAACCTTGGTGATAAACCTTGGTGATATGCATATGAATGTACTATTTTTATGTTATAAACACATTTACATGTTATGATTCATGTTCTTTATATGATTATATGCCTCATATTCATTTGATCATGCCTTATTTATATTCCTCTTGTTTACATGATAAGTTTTTTCCTTTGTTTATTCCCTTATTGGGATTTATTCTCTCCCCTTTCTTTGATGTATGTCCCCAGGATATGAGATGTAGTAAGAGTAAACTAGAATAAACCTATGAAGAATTCTAGAGATTTTATTATAATGATGTTTATGTTTATTTCTTTTTCATGTATTTTGTTCTTATTTCCAAGACATTAAACCCAAAATATCTTTCGAATTGTTAAATGTTTTATCATGAAATGAAATATTTATTTAATAAAAATGTGGGTCACCATAGTTTTTATCAAATGATGGTTTAGTTATTTTTTGAAATTAGGATTATAAAAAATTATTAAAAACACTAAAGATAAGTCAAAATATAGGAAAAACATCCTGGACTTTTGGTGAGTATTAAGTAAGTGGTTTCTATGAAAATGCATCCCTATCTGGATAATATAGGTGGATGTGGCTTTGGCACAAATGTACCTATGGGTAACACCCAAAATCACCATATTGAGCTATACTTGATTGGGAACTAGTTCACGACAATGGGACTTGCTACACACCTGGTTTAATACTCTTTTGGGATATGCTTTGGTTAATCACAAGCTCATACAAACCATTATGAAGGATATAAAGATAATGTAAATATTTTATTAAGATTAAAGTATATCATCCTAAAATCATGATATTAGAAAATTTTAAGATTAATATTTCCATTAAAATTTTTATTATAAGATTCCAAATGGTAAAAAATTTCTAACTTGGGTTTTTTTTCTTATATAAAAAAATTAAAGGAAATAAAAGGACGCGTGAAAATAATGAATGCAATAGAAAGGTTGATGATGGGATTCCCAATATAGGGGAAGATATATTTTAAAACATTAGGATAATGATGAATCATTTATATCAAGTCATGAACAACAACTAAAACCATTTTGAGTATCCTTATTCACCAAGGAAGGAACAACTAGTTGTTGTATACTTCATGCTTTAACAAAAACTTTCTTTTAGTGGATCTATAGATCCATTGATTTCTGAACAATGGATTACCTCTATAGGAAATATATTTTGTGTACTCTAATTTTCACGGATAGAGAAAGTCACCCTGGAAGTATACTTCTTAGAAATAGAAGATAATTGGTTGTGGACACTGATTAAAAACATGAATCCAAGAGGGGAGGTTGATGTTATGGAGTGGGAAGAATTCAGTGGAATCTTTTTCAATAAATTTTTTACCCATTTGACGTGATAAAAAATGGAGAAGGAATTCATGGAGCTAAAGAAAAAGGAAAATGAATCAGTGGGAAGATATGAAATTAAATTTACAATAATTTCTCGATACACCTATAAATTTATTATGGATCCTAAGGGAAAGGATGATAGATTCTTCAGTGGAATGAGACCTCATATCTGGAGAAATTTAGCAAGTCAAGACTATAAAATCTATGAGGATGTTATGTAAAGTGATATAAAGTTTTAATTGGAGTTTGGAGAGACACAGTGGTCACATAGTTCTAATAAAAAGAAGATAGAAATGGATCCAAACTTAGGGAATATTTTTTATCATGGAAGAGAAGGAAAGAAAGTGAAACTTACCACATGAAACAAATGTGGTAATAAGCATTATGATAACTACTTGAATGGGAGTGTAAAGTGCTAAAAGTGTAGAAGATATGTCCACATAGCATGAAACTATTATAATAAGGTGAAATTTTAGCTTCTCAACACGAATGAAAAAGTTAATATAGTGCAGGCCTAGCATGAATTTCAATGATTTAAGAGTGGACAACTTGGGAACTTTTACAATCAATTTCCAAATCAAAAGATAATGGAGGTAAACTAGCATCAACCTCAACAAATTCCAAGGGAGTAAGGTCGGTCTTTTTCAATCATGATAGTTGAAGTAGAGGCTCCAAATGATGTGGTGGTAGGTACACTCCTTCTCTAAAATATATCAAGTACTTTTTTTTATTATTGTTCTACACATTCCTTTATTTTATCCAAGTTTACAAAGAATATATAATCAATCCTTGAGCTTCTAGAAGTATAGTTATTAGTCAATACTTCTGAAGGGATTATCCTAGCATCAATAGTATATAGATACTGTAGTATTAACTTTGGAGAGTACAATATCATAACAAATATAGTAGTAATTCCCATGGTGGAATTTGATACTATAATAGGGATGGACTATATCTCAAAGTATAATGCTATAATAAACTATAGAAATAAATAAATTGTAGTAGTCTTGAATAGGCAAACTACACTTATTTTTAAAGGAGTGATATCCCAGCCTGAGCTTTTTCCAGAATCACCTCCCATAGCCTCCTTTATAGATATGATCAATGAAGCAGGAAAAGGAAATGAAAGTATAAAGATAGAAAATGTACCCATCATTTAGGAATACATTGACGTATTTCTTAAAGAGTTACTGGGACCTCCCCAAAAAAGAGAAGTATAGTTCTCCATTTAACTCATTTCTGGATCCAAGATGATATCAAAGACCCTGTATTGAATGTAAAATGTGGAGTTAGATGAATTAGAGAAACAACTTAAAGATCTTTTGGAGAATAGATTTATCTGACCAAGTGTGTCTCCTTGGGGAGAACCTATTCTCTTTATAATGAATAAGGATAGTTAAATGAGGTTATGAATTGGTTATAGAGAACTTAATGGGATCACAGTGAAGAACATGTACCTTATCCCAAGGATTGATGATTTATTTGACCAGCTTCATGTGTCTCAATTCTTCTCTAAAATTGAACTTCAATCTGTGTATTATCAATTGAGGGTGAATAAAGAAGATAACCCAAAAACTAACTTTTGAACAAGATATAGAAAATATGATTTTTTATGCCCTTAATCTTGACTAATTCTCCTTCCACATTTATGGATTTGATGAATAGAGTATTCAAGGACTTCCTTGATAATTTCATTAGTGACTTTATTAATGATAATATGATTTATTCCAAAAGTCATGAGGAGCATAAAGATCATATAAGAGTCATATTTTTTACTATGAGGAAGGATAATGTTTTTGATAAGTTCATAAAATGTGAGTTCTAGTTATAATAAGTTTCATTCTTCATACACATCATATCCAGTGAAAGAATATTAGTGGATCCAGCAAAGACAAGGGTTGTAGTGGAGTGGCCACATACTACAACTATAGACAACATTCATAGTTTCCTTAGTCTAGAATGATACTATATAAATTTTTTGAAAACTATTCATGAAATTCTAATACACTAAGTTAAAATGAAATGGATTAGAGTTCATCTAGACAATGGAGTGTGAATAAATCTTCCAATAACTAAATAGGAGTCTCATTAATGCACATGTTCTAACTTTACCCTGTAATGGGGATGGATTTTTCATTTTTAGTGATTTGTTATTAAAGGTACTTGGATGTGTACTCATGAAAAATGAAAAAGTAATTTCCTATACATCATTATAGTTAAAGAATCATGAAAAAAATTATACTACCCATGATCTGGAGTTATTTATAGTCATTTTTTCTATAAATATAAGAAGACACTATGTTTATGGGGAAAATTGTGATATATATATAGACCACCAGATTTTTAAGTACATATTCACAAATAAGGAACTGAACATGAGACAAAGGATATGGTTAGAGATTCTTAAAGACTATGATTTTTCAATTCATTATCAAACCTAAAAGAGAAAAACAGTCATGGATGAATTAAGTATGAGAGATATTATTGTTCTTTTAATGATTAGTATTGAACAATATCCATTGATCAATTACCTAGTAAGTTTTTACATGGGAATCATAAGGTAAGGGATATCATCAATCCTATCTCAAATGATTTTTGAATCAGTATTACTATATAATATCAAGAAAACTCAAGGATATGATCATTTGATGCAAAATAATATAAAGGATGTGAAAAATGGGAGGTTTCAAAAATTAAATATTGATAAAGAAGGTGTACTGAAATTTGGTAGAAGGATATGTATTATATATATTCTGGAGATAAAAAAGGAGATTATAGATGAAGCTCATATATATATGCATTATCTATACACCCTATAAGTAATAAAATGTATAGGAACCTTAATAATCATTACGAGTGGGATAATATGAAGAGGGATATTACTAATTTCACTACAAGTTTCTTAGTGTGTCAACAAGTAAATTTAGAGTGACAACTTCTTAAAGGGGTATTATATCCACTATCCATACCTATTTGGAAGTGGGATAGTATAACTATATACTTTTTTATTGGACATTAGAAGACACCCAAGGGTAGTAATTATATTTTGGGTAATCATAGATAGATTGAAAAATTAATCCCATTTCATTTCCATAAGATAGGATTTATCCTAGAGCGCATAGCTCACCTCTATATTAAAGAAGTAGTGAGACTACATGGAGTACCACTATTGATTGTTTCTAATATATATCCATGATTTAATTCAAAATTCTAGAGGATCCTTTAAAATTATGTGAATATAGTAGTAAACCTGAGCACATCCTACCATCATCAAACTGATGGGCAGTCTGAGAGGAATATCCAAACATTGGTATATTTGTTACAGGCTAGCTCAATTGATTTTCTAGGGAGTTGGGATCAATATCTTCCACTTGTTTAATTATACTATAACAATAGTTTCTAATTGATCATTTAAATGGAACCCTTTTAAGCTCTTTACAGAAAAAGGTGTATTACTCCAACATGTTGGGATGATGTTAGAGAAGGGAAACTATTGGTACTAGACATTGTGAAGGAAACTATGAAAAATATTCAAGTGATTCATAAACACATTAAGGCTGCTCAAAGTTGGAAAAAAATAATTCCAAAAAAAGAAGGAAGGAATTAGAGTTTCAAGTTAGGGGCCATTATTTCCTCAATATATCACCATAGAATGTAATTGTGAAATTCTGAAAGAAGGGGAAACTGATTCCAAGGTACATTGGAATATTTGAGATTTTGGAGCATGTTGGAGTGGTTTACTATCGTTTAGTATTACCAAAAAATATTTCAAATTTCCATGGTTTCTCCCATGTGTCCCTGCTGATAAAGTATATGTCTAACCCATCACATGTACTTGATACTAATGGTGTGCATTTGGAATTTGACTTGTCATATAAAGAGGAACAGATCTAGATCCCTAACATAGTGGAACAAGTGTTGAGGAATAAGATAACATGGCTTATGAAGGTCTTATGGATAAATCACAAGTTTTAATATGATAATTGGGAACTAGATGAATCCATGAAGCATAAATATCCTCAATTGTTTCCACTTTAGTATGTAAAATGAAATTTTTAGGGTGAAATTTCTTTAAGTGTGGGAGAATTCAACGACCTGGAATTTTTTTTATTTTATTAATAGATCATTTGCCTCCAAATAACTTTTTTTATGTTTAAAATAGAAGCACATAAAGGGACCTTTTTTCATGAGAACATTTTCTATCATAGGTTGAGATAAACTTTTACAACTAAGAATAGTAAAAGGATAGAAAATACTTACTAGAAAACTAAAAATATTGTATTACTTAATTTAAGAAAATTACATTCAGTCTATAAATATCATCCAAGGTTTTATCAAGGTTTCTCCAAGGTCCTAATTTTTCCCCTCCACAATTTAGGAAGCAACTCTTCAGGGTAAGGGAATTATCCTTCTCTCTTTTTTCATTCAAGTGTGTCATTATGTGTATTCTAAGTTTCCATAATACTTCCTTTTATTATTTCACTTTTTTTATTCCATATAATTAAAAAATAGTGTTTTAACAATGGGATACCTTTATTCTCTCCTATTATTTCCTTTTCATAATCCATAATGTATAATGTCATGC
This sequence comes from Viscum album, assembly GCA_963277665.1. Classification (NCBI taxonomy): domain Eukaryota; kingdom Viridiplantae; phylum Streptophyta; class Magnoliopsida; order Santalales; family Viscaceae; genus Viscum; species Viscum album. The sequence goes on along the minus strand of OY728120.1, from coordinate 1,268,220,401 downwards.
TACTGAATTCATTTCTTGAAATTTCTCTTTTATACATTAGAAATTCTCATATTATGAATACCACAATCTATTCCATGGGTATTCACCTATATGTAAAAAAATTTTATTAATTTTTATATCTACATATATAAAACCCATATTCCATTTTTCATGGTTTAAAAACGATGTTATGTTCAATACTTTAAGCACTTTGTACATAACGATTTTGAAATGAAACCCATTATTTATTTCCATGGGTTATTGATGAAATGATATCCTTTATGTTCAATTTGGATCACATGAATTAAGACATATTAAGGGTGCACCTTAATAGAGATCCAATTTATTAGGTAAATAATTAATTTCTATAGATGACATGCTTATGATACCTTGGTGGATAACCTTGGTAATTATGATCTATGACACCTTGGTGATAAACCTTGGTGATATGCTTATGAATGTCTTATTTTTATATTATAGTCACATTTACATATTATTATTAATGTTATTTTTACTATGATATGACTCTTATTCATTTTATCATTCCTTATTTATATTCCTATTGATCATATGCTAAGTGTTTACTTTGTTTATTCTCTTACTGGGATTTATGCTCATCCCTTTCTTTGAGGTACGTCCCCAGGATATGAGAAGTAGTAAGAGTAACCTATAAATAACCTATGAATAATTCTAGAAATTTTATTAGAATAATGTTTATGTTTATTTATTTTTCATGTATTATGTTCCTATTTCCAAGACACTAAACCCAAAGGATTTTCCGAATTGTAAAATTTTGTATCATAAAATGAAATAGTTATGTAATGAAAAGGTGGTTCGCTATAGTGTTCTCCATTATAAAACCCAAAAATGTGACTAAGGACCTCATTAAGTTTAGGTCATTCCCTTTATCCCTTGATGGTGTATCTAAATACTTGCTATATTATTTTCCTACCAAAATTGGGGGTTGGAATGACCTTAAATGACTCTTTCTAGAGAAGTTATTCCCTGCCTCTTGAACAACATCAATTAGAAAATAAATATATGGAATTATTAAATCATAATGAGAGACCATTTATGAATATTGGGAGAGATTCAAAATACTTTTTTCAAGTTTCTCCACCACCAAATTAGTGAACAATTTCTAATTCAATACTTATATGAGGGACTTTTCCCCATGGATCATGGAATAATAGATGTTGCAGTTGCTAGTTCCCTAGTGGATAAAACTCCTACAGCCTCTTGTAACTTAATATAAAACATGGATCAAAATTCACAACAATTTGGTACATGATAAATTTCACCCGCTTGGGGATTTCATGAGGTAATCCATTCATCCCTAGAATAAAAGGTAGATAATAAACTTGTTGAGATCCATACCCTTCTAAGACAATTAGCTCAATATCAAGGTATTTCACACTCTCCGCCTATTCCATTACATTGTGGTATTTGTTCTGATAACACTCATTTTTATAACAAGTTCCCCAACTTCAGGATTAATCTGATTCTTGCACAGTAGTATTTCCTAGGATTCAATTTCAATAAGAACCTCCCTTCAAGAAAGAACCATTCAGGACAAATCTAAACCTTGGGTGGTAAGAACAACCACAATACTGACAAAGAGGAAACTAGAGCTACCCTAAATATAAATGTTATCAATAATTACATGGTATTAAAACTTCTTATCCTTCAACATTTCAAAAAAAATCCTCCTCCCAAATTTTAACCAAGCCTTGAGGAAATGGTGAAGAAAATGGTATCCCAAAACCTCCAGTTCCAACAGAACATGCAATCATATATTCAAGACCTATTAACTCAAGTGTTACAATTAGAAAACACCATCAGTGAGATAAAGATGCAAGGTTCTATACAATTACTATCCTGGCCTATTTTTAAACCTAATGAAAAAGGTAATTTAGATGTTATCATAATTCATAGTAGTAAATAACATTCTTCTTCTAATGATTATACACAAAAGGTATGTCCACCTCTTGAAAACTCCTTTTATCTACCCTAAAAATATTATAGGGAAGAATAAAAAATGATAAATAATTTATCATTGAGGATTCCCCTAAACAATCCATTTCTCTTCCCTTTACCCAAATACTACCTAAATCCAAGAAAAATTTTGATAATGAAATTGAAAAAGAGGTCATAGATACATTTAAAAAGGTATAAGTTAGTATTCCACTCTTGGTTGTAGTTAAAAAATTCACATCTACAAAAAATTTCCTAAAGAAATTTTCACCCACATACAGAGACTGGTGGGGAATGAGAGAGTTAACCTTGGAAGGAATTTCTCATCTTTGATACAACCAGTTATTTCAACCAAATTCAAGGATATGGGAACTTTTATGATACCTTGAACTATAGGGGAGAGCTTATTTTCTGATGCAATACATGATTTAGGTTCTTATATTAACTTAATTCCTCACCCCATATGTACTTATCTACATTTTGGAGAGCTTCAACCAATAGGCATGATCGTGCAACTTGCCAACTAAAGCACAACACACCCATCAGGAGTGATCAAGGAAGTCCTTATAAGAGTGAAGAATCTAATCTTCAATGTATACTATTACATTATTAATATAAAAGATACCTGAACCCAAGGACATTCTCCTCTCGTACTTGGAATTTCATTCCTTAAAATAGTAAATATGATCATTAACGTTCACAATGGTATGATTTCCATGTAGTTTGGTGGAGAAAAGGTAATTTTCAATATCTTGGAATCCATGAAACTCTACATTAAATATAAATACACTCTTTATACTTATTTTATGTTAGTGATCTCTAATGACACACACACACACAACATTCTCTCCTTAAACCATACTCTGATTCATTTTCCTCTTCTTCGCTCATAGATGATTTGAGTTTTGATTCATGTTTTGAGTATTTTTTAGGTTTGGAAAAGTGTAAATTTTATGCTTTAATTGACGAGTGTGTACATTTTGAGGTTCCCATGACCATCAATGATTCAAAAAATATTGTTTCAATTAATTCTATATAGAGAATAAATATGATCATATAGACAGTTTCATAGACATCACTCCTCCTAAATCCCCTCCCTCGATCAAAAAACCACTTGTGTTAGAATTAAAACCACTTATATATAATTTAAAATACACCTATATTTAGGGTATTGACCAATTTACCATCATTATTACCAACAATCACTATCCTCATAAGAAATAAAAATAGTTTGACCTTTTCATAGAGTGTAAAAAGGTGATAGGATAGACATTGGATGATATTCTTAGGATTATCCCATATATTTTCATCTATCGTATAATTTTAGATGACGATGTTAAGATCATAAGGCAATCTCAATGATAGTTAAATCATCACCTCCTTAAAGTTATAAAATTGTGAGTTAGTAAATTTATTACTATGGGGATCATTTATCCCATATATTATTATAAATGGGTTAGATTAGTAAAACTTATGCCTAAAAACTAGAATTAACGGTAGTGTCAAATAAAAGGAATTAATTGGTTCCAACATGTGTTAAAAACAGTTGGAGATTATGTATTGGGTACCGTCGACTAAATAAATCCACACTAAAGGACCACTTTACTCTACCTTTCATTGACCAAATGTTAGAAAGATTGGCTGGTAAGTACCATTATTGTTTCCTTGATGGTTATTCAGGTTATTTTCAAATCCATATATCCCCTTTGGATCAAGAAAATACAATATTTAATTGTCTATTTGGAAAATTTTCATATAGGAGGATGTCATTCGGTCTCTGTAATAATCCTGATACTTTTCAATGTTGTGTGTTGAGTATATTTTCTGAGTACCTTTAGAATTGTATGGAAGTTTTTATGGATAATTTCACAGTTTATGGATCTTCCTTTGTTAACTTTTTGGAACACCTAGGTTTTTTCCTTTTTCATTTCATTGAAAAAGATCTCATATTAAATTATGATAAATGTCATTTCATAGTTGAGTGGGGTATAGTTCTTGGGAATGTTATTTCAAATAAGGGAATTCAAGTTGATAAGTCAAAAATTGAAATAATTTTCCCCCTTAAATTTCCAAAATGTGTACATGAGGTGTGATCTTTCTTAGGTCATGTTGGTTTTTATCACTGATTCATTAAAAACTTTTTTAAGATTATACTTCCATTGTCTCAATTATTACAAAAGGATTCTAGGTTTATTTTTGATAAAGATTTCGATGATGCATTTAATTCACTAAAAAGGATTATAAAATCACCTCCCATCATCCAGCCACCAAGGTGGGATCTCCCCTTAAAACTTATGTGTGTTACCTCTAACATTTTAGTTGGGGAATTTTTATCATAAAGGGTTTAGAAGGCTCCTCATGTCATTCTTTATGACACAAGTACCCTTGAACCTACCCAATAAAACTACACAACCACTGAAAAATAACTTATTTCTATTGTTTTCTCCATGAAAAAAATCCATTCATATCTTCTTGGGTAAAAAGTCATTGTTTTTTCTGATCATGTTTCCCTTTGATTTCTTCTTAATAAACATGAATTTAATCACCACCTCATATAGTGGATATTATTCCTCCAGGAGTTTGACAGTGAGATTCAAGATAAGAGAGGAGTGGAAAATGTGATAGCTGACCACATTAGTAGGATTAACCCACTATTATACCATCATGTTGACTCATCTCTCCCCATTAAAGGATTATTTTCTCATGATTACCTTTATGATATTTTAGACCTTACCCCTTGGTATCCAGACATTGTGAATTTTCTAGCAGTATCTAGGGCCCCCGCTGATTTTATCACTTCACAATCCTAGAAACTTAATCATGATTCATGATGGTACATTTAGGATGACCCATACTTGTGGATAATTTTTAGCGACTAGGTTGTTTTTATATGTGTCCTAGACCATGAGTTCACCTCTATTTTAAGCTTCTTCTACACTTTGGATTTTGGAGTCCACTTTGGCACTCAATGTACAACTCGAAAGGTCCTTGAAGTGGGACTTTATTGGCCAAAATTGTATATATATAACCATTGGTTTTTTAATTCATGTACACGATGTCAATTCACAAGGAATATCTCTAAGAGAAATAAAATTTCTCAACAACCAATGTTATTTTATGAGATTTTCGATGCATGGGGCATTGACTTCAGGGGTCCTTTTCTAAATTCATTTGGCTTTGTCTACATATTATTGACTGTTGAATATGTCTCTAAATGGGTATAAGTAAATTCTACCAAGATCGATTACTCTTCAGTGGTTGTTGATTTTTTTAATATCTCATATTTCCAGTAGGTTTGGTTTCCGAGGATTCATCATTAGTGATCAGGGTTCACATTTTTTAAATTACAACATGAAAAAATTGATATGTAAGTATGGGATTGTTCATAAAGTCTCCACTTATTATCACCCCCAAACTAATGGAAAAGAAGAAATATCAAATTGAGAAGTTAAGAGAATCTTAGAAAAATAGTACAACCAAATAGGAAATATTGGAGTTTTCTATTAGATTTTACACTTTAGGTGTACCACACAACTTTTAAAACCCCAATAAGAATTTCACCATATAGTATTGTGTTTGTAAAGGATTTTCACCTCCCAATGGAGGTATATCACCATTCATATTGGGATTTTAAATAATTTAATATGAATCTTTCAGATGTAGTTGAGTATGGGAAGTTGTAGATTCTAGATTTGGAAGAAATTTGGTGCGATGCATATGAGAACTCTTGAATCTATAAAGAGAATACTAAGGATATCCATGAAGAGATGATTCATCAAAATAATTTTCATATTGGTGATAAGTTCCTCATGTAAAATTCTAGGATAAATCTCCACCTAGGTAAGATTCATTCATGATAGCGCAGTCCTTACATTGGTACTAATGTTTACCCATTTGGTGTAATACAGATTTTTTATGAGTAGAGTGGATGATGGATTACTGTCAATGGGAAAAGTATTAAACACTTCTATGATGATTTTCCAAAGCATCCAATGTATTAAATACACATTCAAGAAGTAACATACCATTGAAAAATGCCAGGTTTTATCCTTCCTTTCCACATTCTCTTTTATTATAGTGAGGACACTACACAATATAGGTGTGGGGGTGGGTACATTCCTAGGTTCATTAGGATTTTTATCATCTTTTGTATTTCTTATCTTTTCTACTTGGTGCATAGTATTTTTACTCTTCCCCACCTTATTGAGTTCATTTGGATTTGCATCATCTTTCTTCTTTTTTCTCTTTTTCAATTATTTTGTAGTATTTTTACCATCCCCCCCCCCCTCTTTTCTTTATTTTTTTCACTTTTTTCCATAATAGTTACTTTTTATCCTCACCTAATCATGGAAATTACTGAAAATGCATGTGAAAATTCCTTATTCCATATTGTTTTAACATTTAATGAAAATTTTTCTTAGTTATAAAATGTAAATTTTAGCATAAATTTAACATTGGGGTGTAATTTTTAGTAAATTGGTTGTTTTTTGGATGATATAAATGGTTGTATCTCTATGAAACCATTGAGATTATTTATACCATTTTTGTGTATAGTTTATGGGGAAATTGTGTCACTTAATATCTCTACACATCTTTTCATACAACCATGAAGTGTGGATATTTCTTACTTAATAGAAGGTAAATATAATTTAGGTTAATATTTATCAGTTTTATAAAATTATTTTTCTATATGTTCATTCCTTATCTGATATATTTCATTAATATACCATATTTACCTATGTGTGTGTCCCTATTATTTTAGTGTTATACACCCTCAAAAAAACAACCAAAAATCAAAAGTCAAAAAAAATATAAAAAATATAAAAACAAAAAATAATAATGAGGGGAGTGATGAAATATACAACATATGGGGATATTGAGTTTGGGAGATTAAGGTTTTAATTTAGTGAATTCTTAATTGAGTGGGTATTGAAATTTTAATTTAAATAATTTAGAGTAAGTTTAGTGGAAATAATTAGGCATGCATAAAAATTATAAAATATCCTATATTTACTAGATAGAAAGTGGAAATAATAACATTAAATTGTTTTCACACACACATGTGGAGAGTTAGTGTAATGGTTTAATTTTTAATTATTTTCTCATATTGGTATCATACATCTCCTTGAATTTCATTTTGATACAATTTATGAGATATCTTTTTCCATGATCATTGGAAATAACTCCTTGGTGTGGTTTTTGATTTGATCGCATTACTATAATGAATTAAAATTTTATTGAATGTTAAAACTTCATGAATTTGGTAATATATCCATACATAATTTTTTTTGGAAAATTTACTTTTCCAAGGGGTGAAAATGTTTAGGTTTGGGGTGTGATCATGTAGTGATTCACTATTCCTTTCCATCCTTATACCATTGTGTTAAACTGAATTTATATTGTAAATTACAAACATAATTACAAATTTAACTTCAAATTTAGTTTAATTATTTAATTTTTATCAATTTTTAAAACTAAAATTTTACTTTTTTTAGGATTACATTGTATTAGGAGGTGATTTGTATAACCTATGATGGAATTCAAGAAAAACAGGCCCAAACTACGCAAGAGCCCAAGCATACATGTGGACTTAAATATTTACTATGGATAATCAGATCATCAAATTAGGATTAAAATTGGTGTAAGAATGAAAAAACTATGTGGGATACATTTATCTATAATACCATGAATCCAAATTCAACAATTTTGAATCCCAAAAGATTCACACATAGTGAATACTATCTAGGCGAGATAGATTGGACCCACCTGTGGAGATTGTTCCATAATGTGGGCTTAATACCTCTAATTGGGATGATTCAAACTCTATTGGATAGATAACTCAATGTACCACCTCTTCACCAAATTTCAAGATATTTTCAATTTTTTAGTCAAATGGGTGTATCAAAAATGGGGGAAAGTATGCCTTGAATATTCACCAAATCCCTTAGGCACTTGACTTCTTTTGTGAAAATGTTGATGTATTTTCCCATAAAACCACTTATCACCCTCATTATATATGGATTTATAACCATGGTTAAGGTTTATTTGAAGTTGAGATATTTCTTCATCCATTTTAATCCTCTTCTCCGTCATATACTTCTAAACCTCTTAGCAATCAATTTGGGGGGTGTTCTTTGTTGTAATCTTGAGCTCCACACTTGTAATCATTGGAAGGTAATTGAATTTCCAGGTTTTTTGTATATCGTTATTTATTTTTACCTTTTGATTTTTTTTATTTGGGTAATATAAAATACAAATCAAAAAAACAATAATCCTCATGCTTTCATGCATAACCTGGATATTGTGGTGATTTGAGCATGTTTGTCTCTTTTCTCACCCCTTCCATTTCATGAGTGCGTGGATGGACTACGTCAGTTGATAAAATTAAAAATCTTGAAACCATGAATATTCATGTTTTTTCTTGAGAAAAATTATGTCATAGACTCAAATCTGGTCATCTCATCATGTTGTTGATGTGATGTCCTGATTGAGTTTGGTTCATACATCTATGCAATTTTTTTGATTCTAAGCAGTCATTCGAAATCAATGTCATTGATTGATAAAATAATAGGTGTAAACCTAGTAATAATTCACATAATATACTAATTTAAATATTCATAATTAAATTAATCAGTGATCCTTCATACTTCCCTTAAGAGCGATAATGGATGAGCATCAAGGGACACTCACCCGAGTTGATCACGATTTCCCCAACTTGTTTATCTCACTTAATAACATAGTTTCAATTTCTTTTTTAAAATAATAAAAACCTAAAATAAATTCATACAATTATAAATTTCTTAAAAATATAATCAATTTGAATTAATTATCTAAGGTTCCATCGAGATACGACCTAGGGTTCCTGTTATACTATAGTAATTCAAGTAAGAAAAAAAACATAGCATCTATTTTAACACGCTTGAAAACGTGATCAAATTTTAGCATCATTTCCAAGAATTTAACTTCTTCCACCTGCATGACAAGTGATAATACTAAACACTATACTACAATGACTCTCAAAAATGAATTTCTCATTTCTCATGTGGAGGAAGAACATGGATAAATGTGATACATAGTGTGAATTGAAGAATCTCTTGAATCATTGTCTTTTTTTAATTCAAGTTGTTCTTGATTCCATTTTTTGGTCAAGGGAATTCCTTTTTGGCTGTCATGTGGTGGTTATATTCCTAGTTTCATTAGTATTTTCATCATCTTTATTCTCTTTTTTGCTTGCTACATAGTATTTTTACCACCCACACCCCGTCTTTTATTTGTTTTTTCACTTTTTTGCCAAACTAATCACTTTTTATGCTCATATAATCTTGGAAATTATAGAAAATTCATGTCAAATTTCCTAATTCCATGTTGTTTTAACATTTAATGAAAAATTTTCTTAGTTATGAAATGATAATTTTCACTTGAATTTAACATTAGGGTTTGATTTTTAGTAAATTGGTTGTTTTTCGATAATATAAATGATCATATCTCTATGAATCCATTCAGACGATTGATAACCTTTATGTGATTAATTTATGGGAAAATTGTGTCACTTAATATTTCCACACATATTTTCACCCAACCATGAAGTGTGAATATTTCTTACTTAATATAAGGTAAATATAAGTTAGGTTAATATTTATCATCTTTCTAAAATAATTTTCCATATATTAATTCCTTATCTGAAATTTTTCATTACTATACTAGATTAAACTATACATGTGTACATATTATCCTACTATTGTACTCCTTTAGAAAAACCAAAAAAAACAAAAAAAGAAAAATAATAATAATAATAATACGTAATGAGGGGAGTGATGAAATTTATAGCATATGGGGATATCTAGGTCGGGAGATTAATATTTTACTTCCTATAATCCTTAAGTGAGTGATTCTTGAAATTTGATTATAAATGATGTGGGACAGGTTTTATGGAAAGAATCGAGTAAGAAGAAAAATTTTAAAATAACTAACATTTATTAGATGGAAAGTAAAAAAGAATAACATGAAATGGTTTTCACATGCACATTTTTAGAGTTAGTTGCATGGTTAACTTTTGAATTCCTTACTCAAATTAGTATCATACATCTCCTTTAATTTTGTTCTGATATAATTTATGAGACATCTTTTTCTATGATCACTGGGAATAACTCCTTGGTGTGATTTTATCTTTGATCACATTACTATAATGAGTTAAAATTTCATTTAACGTTAAATATTCATGAATTTGGGAATATCTCCATGCATAATTTTTTGGAAATGTGACTTTTTTTGGGAGTCAAAATGTTTAGGTGTGGGGGTGTGATCACATAGTGATTCACTGTTCATTTCTACTCTTATATCACTGTATTAAACTGAATTTTTATTGTAAATTATAAACAAAATAACAAATTTTACTTTAAATTTGGTTTAATTAATTAATTTGTATCACTATTAAAAAGGAAAATTTTACTTTTCTATGATTACATTGTAGTGGGTGGTTTGGAGAGCCCACAAAAGAATTAAAGTAAAAAGGGCCCAAACTACACAAGAGCCTAAGAATACATGTGGAATTAAATATTTACTATAGTTAATTCATGTATCCAATTGGGATGTAAATTAGTGGAATAATGATAAAATGTGTGAGATACATTTCTAAAGAATACCATTGATCCTAATTCATCCAGTTTGAGGCCCAAAAGAGTCCCACAAAGTGAAGACATTATAGGTGAGACAAATTGGGCCCACCTATAGAGATTAGGCCTTAACTCAGGCTTAGGACCTCAAATTAGAATGATTCAACCTCTAATGGATATATAAATCTAATACCTACCTGTCCATATAATTTAAATACATTTTCACATGTTATTCTTATTCAACCATCTGGATAAATAAGGGGGTAAAGTCTACCATGAATAGTCACCTAGTCCCTTAGGCACTTGACTTCTTTTATGAAAATTCTGATGTCTTTAACCATAAAACCACTCCTCACCCTCATTATCTATGGATTAAAAATAATTGTTAAGGGTTATTCTAATTTGATATATTTCTTCATCCATTTTAATCCTCTTCTCCATCATGTACTTATAAACCTCTTAGTGATCAATTTGGTGGTGATCTTTATTGTAATCTCGATCTCCGTGCTTGTAATCATTGGAAGGTAATCAAATTTTTAGTTTTTTTGTCTATTGTTAATAATTTTTACCTTTTGATTTTGTGTTTATTTTGGTAATATTAAATACAAATAAAATTAACAATAATCATCATTCTTTCATGCATAACCTGGATCTTGTGATGATTTGAGCGTGTTTGTCTCTTTTCTCATCCTTCCCTTTCATGAGTGTGTGGATGGATTACATCAGTTGATAAAATAAAAAAGATTTAACCCATGAATATTCATATTTTTTTCTTGATAACAATTATATCATAGACTCACATCTGGTTATCTCATCATGTTGTTGATGTGATGCCTTAATTGAGTTTGGTTCTTACATCGACGTAATTTTGTTGATTCTGAGCAATCATTGGTAATCAATAACATTGATCTATAAAATTCTAGGTATTAACCTAGTATGAACTCACATTCTATACTATTTTTAGTATATATAAATCAATTAATAAATGATCCTTCCCACTTCTCTTAAGAGCGATGATGGATGAGCATCAAGGGACACTCACCTGAGTTGATCATGATTTCCCCAACTTGTTTTTCACACTCAGTAATATAGTTAAAATTTTTGTTTTAAAATCATGAAACTACCAAAAACTTCATACAATTATAAATTTCATAAAAAGGTAATAAATTTGAATTAATGATTTAAGTATTCATCGATAGATGTCCTAGGGTTCCTGCTATACTGTAGAAATTATAGTAAGAGAAAAACTTAACATCTAATTTGGCATGCTTGACAACGCGATCAATAGTATTATGGTGTGGATGATGGGTTCTTTTGACTTATGTTGTTGAGGAAATTTTAATTTCCAAAGGTGTTAGATTGATCCCTGGTTTAAGTGGATAGGTGGGTAAGGGAAAGGATAACTTCAAGTGGTAGGATCATGTAGCCTAGAGACTTTAGGTGAGAGTCAAGGTACGACATGTGTCTTCTCCACTACAAATATAGTTTTAGTACACAATATCAATCCACATTTAACAAATTTTAACCCATATTCTAGACCTAGTGATTCCAGTAGATCCATTTTTAGATCGACCCTTATGTTTAGAGGATCCTACAGAGAGGTTTAGTGATTACACACTTATATCGATAGTGTGACCTAACTCTGTGAGGAGAGAGATCCTCATATGGAATTTTTCTAGGGTGATGTTGAGGCCCTATGATTTTTTCTTTGATGTGGACCATTTTTCTACTATCCATGACCATATTGAATTTTATCAGGTTGGTTAGTAGTGTATCTAAGTTAGTGGGATGGAATTCTACTTCTTCGGTGAGAAGCAATCCTGGGAAGAGAAGGATAAGCTCATGTGTAGAAGGATATAACAGATTTATTATAATTTGGATAGTATAACCCTTCAAGAAATGAATGTTATGGTATTTAAGTTCCTTGTAGTATTATAGGAGCATGTGAATGCCTTCCCTGAGGGTGTTCCATTCTTACCACCCCATCAGAAGTTTGTTTTATACATATACGTGTGCCCAGGTATGACCAGATGTTTTTTATATCATATCAAATTACATCATAGAGATGTGAGATCTGATGGTATTATTGAAGGATATATATTGGTTGGGCTTCATAAAACCCAGTTTGTTATCTTAGGAAGCCTATTTATTTTTCTAATAGGTGGATGGTAGATTGAGGTTAGGTGTGGGTGGAAATCACCTAAACCAGGAAGAGTATCCACCCCTAAGAATCGATGATTTTTTCGAATAGTGGTTAGGGGTTAAGTGGTTATCAGAGTTTAACCTTGGAATGAGTCATCACAAACTATAGGTTCATTGGGAGGTTTTCTCAAAAGTGGATTTCTAAAGATACTATGGTTGCTTTGAGTTCATAGTGATACCCTTCAGTGTGTTAAATACCCCCAACAGAGCTTGTGAGATCTTACGTGACCATATATCCACTGGATATGTTCCTAATGGGTTTTTGAAGGTGGGAAGCATATAACCCTTGTTCAAGGATTGAATATGATTCCAGTCACACTATGAGAGGAGGTGTTGTGGTGGTTGATTTCCCTTAGTAGCAAATCCAATTGAGGTGAGGATGTACCAGGATCCCTTGTCATCGGTTGGAAAGACGAGGTAGTTAAAGTATATTTTCAAAGTTAAAATCTTGTTGTCTCACCTATCAGTAGGTAAAGTCCAATAGAGATTAATGGAGATTTTGGGATGCATGTACATGTAGGAGTTCGTCCGGCTTCATGGAATTACCTCAACAATAGTTTTAGACTATGATGCTCACTTCACATCACGGTTATGGAGAGGATGCAGGAGGCCTTTGGGACTCGGTTTTGTTTGAGTACAGTGTTTCTACCCCAAGTAGATGGATAGGTAAGGTGGACCTTCTAGGTTCTAGATAACATGATTTGGGTTAGCATGTTATTTTTGGGTTGTAGTTGGGAGGATCATCTACCATTAGTGAATTTTTCATAACATAACTTTTACCACCCCACAACTAGTGTAGAACCATTTGAGTCTATGTGTGGGATACCCTACAGGTAACTGATATACTAGGTGAATCTAGTGGAAGACAATTTTTGAGGCCTAGAGTTGGTTCTAGAAATTTTTTGTAAATGGTGCAATTCATATAGGGTCATATGAGGACTTCTAAGAGCCGTCAGGAGTCCCTTGTGGACCAATGATGGAGGCATTTGGACTTAAAGGGTCATGGGGATTTGGTTGGGGTGTAAATCTATATCCAGGGATTATAAGACCTTTTTAGTTACTATGACGGGTTAGCAAGGTGGTATACCTTTTGGCCCCATAATCATAGTAAGACTGGGTTCTTGGTGTTTTTCATGTGTCACATTTGAGGAGATATGTGCATGACTTTTGGCACGATATCAACTAGTATGAGTTGTAAATTGATGATAGAATTACCTTTTTGAGATACCCAGTGGTTCTTGAGAAACAATAAGATAATACCATTCATGGGAAAATTTTTCCCTTTGGGGAATGTTTTTTGATGGCACAGTAACCTTTAGGATAACTCATGGGAATGGAAACCTAGTTAAGAGTTCAGTATCTTCACCTGTCTGGTAGGTTTTTCGCTTTTTGGGAAAAAAATATTTGAATTTTGGGAGTGTAATAACTAACTTTTTATGTGTAAGACTTTTGAATATTTTTTGGAATATTTTTAGATCCAAGTGCTGAGTTAGAATAAGATTTTAGGGTTTGGTGAGCCCGGTATTGATATTATGAAAATATTAAATGTATTAATATCACGCATGTGTAGTTTTCCTAAAATAGTGTAATAACTCTCAAACAAAGTCTCAAATTAGAAAACATGTACCACCGTTGAATATAAAACATGGTTTTTACCCTAATCACAACATAAACTTGGTCGACATCGGTTATTTGGCTTGATTACCATCATGGGAGAAAAAATTAAATAAATTAAATATTTATTTAGTTGTTTAATTTGAAAAGCCTAACCTAATTTACCCACTATAAATACATGCTTATAAAAAATTATCAAGATTAACCACATAACCCTAGTAATTTAGAGGAAAGCATGGAAGAGCGTTGGAGGACATCAATATCATGGATTGAAGATCAGAACACTGTAAGTATCGTCAACAACATCAGAGTTCAAGGATCTCACCAATGATGAAAACACAGTTTCATTTTTCATTAGTGATTGATCCAAAATCAATGTAGGGTTTTTTTATTAGTTTAAATCTTATTTTTGGTTATTCCATGTCGATAATGGATCAATTCTAACAAATTTATTCATGGTTCAAATATCTATTTACGGTTGATGAATTTATTTTATCCCTTGAGATTCTAGAATTAAATAGTCTAACCATGAATTTATTATTGAATATTGAAAATGACTATAATTAGTGAAATTTGATACGATCAAATTATATAAATTATTTTACCTTCCCTTAATACTCTCTCTCACTATTTTGATACCCTTATTCCATGGGATAATGGTCGAAAACAGTAACTAAGGGCAGTATCTTAGTTTTGTAGTGCTAGAGGGGAAATGATAAACGAAAAGGACTATAGTTTGGGAATCAAAGAGGTGATGTAATTGTGGTGCATGGGGGGTTTGATGTTGGATTGGTAGTGTGGAATGGCATGGATGGAGGTGTCCATGGATATGTAATTGCGCTAGGGTTCTTCAATTCGATGAGTGGTGGATGGATTTTGATCTTCGATGAGGTGTTTGGTCATATTCAACACCACATGCATAATTTACGAGAAGCTGCATGAGTTGAGGAGCTGTTTAGAGGAGCTGCATGTGTGAGTTTAGGGTTTTCATGTTCATGTTTTTTCTAAGAAATAATATTAACATGATAATTATATAAAAAAATATAATAAAGTAAAATTATAAGAATCTGAAAGGGGGGAGGTGTGTGGAACCCCTAGTGGGCTCCCCTTAAGCATGTTTGAGGTGGGGAGAAAGGGGTCAGGTGTGGAATTATATATTAATATATATTATATTAATAATAATGATATCATCATCATCATTATTATTATTATTATTCAATATTGTTTTGGTTGTATCTTTATATTGGAACATCAAATCGACATGTCCTCTATGGCATCACAACCCTTGTATTGAGGTGTAGTTTTCAAGACCAACATCGGTTTTTTAATTTGGACTTGTGTATTAGGCCCACAAATAATTGTTCGTGTGTTATATGGTAAAATGTATTTTTTTCACCTTTTCTCCATTTGGGGCAAGTAAATAACCTATCCTAAGTATTTTTCCATGATGATTGCAATGGGGTGGTCTTTTTGGCCATTGATGGCCATTTGCGGTGACATAAGGGTGGATTTATGTTTTATCCCTTTGGAAAGATGATGAACCACATGCATTCATCAGGATTTTTTCTAGACCCAGATGTGGGTCCATAATTAGATTGTCCTGAAAAGTTTTCCACATAGAACATGATGAATATCTTCGTTTTGGCATCAGATATATGAAGCAAGGTGATGCAAGTGAGAAACTTCCTGCAGTGACGCTTAGTAAGTTTCCTTAGGGTTTGTTCCCTCAATCCATTCCCTTGAGGGTACAGTGTAGCATTACATCCTAAGCATAAGATTTTGATCCCCTCTAAGGGACTAGTCTCAGATAGAGTTGTAGGAATCCCCCCAGAGGCCCAAGGTGGATCCTCTATCGTCTTTTGTTCTAGGTGGGTTTTGATGTATCATTATAACCAACATACATGGGTATTGATCCCATACTTAGTGTGCTAATCCAGATAGGGTTTTTGGTTTCCCCCATGGACTTGGGTGTAATCCCCTACTTGTGTGTCAATCTATTTAGAGTTTCAGATATTACTTCTTCCTGGAAGGTCTTGATGAGCATGAAATCTTGAATGGATTACCTTAGTGTTATCAGAATCATGGATTGAGTTCTCTTAGATGAGTGTTCCTAAAATCTCAAGCATAATCCTAAGATAGATTTATGGTTATGACCTTGAGCTGATACATAGTGTCTATCGTGAGTATATCTAGGTTATTCTTGTTTATTATTATGTATCGTAACTTGATTTACATACATGTGTATTGATGAGATGACTACTCTTGATGTTTTATGTTTGGTGATTTATGGGTTCCCTACTAAGTATTGTGATACTCACCCCTGCATGGGCCCTACCCTTACATGTCATGTCTTATGCAGATGACAAACCTTTTTATGGAGTCCTTGAAGGAATGAAAGTAGGTGCAGCATGGTTTGTGATAGACAAACTAAGGTTCATATCGGTGTTGCATTTTATAGTAGTCCCCTCCTAAGTAGGTTGGACTTTATTTTCCAGTTTTTGGTGGGAATATATTTGGCCCGTTTATTTATTTATAGTAATTTTTCATACTATGATGTGAGATTGATGTTATGGATACACTAGTGGTATCAGTTGTTCATTACATTTCATCATTTTATGGACTTCACTACTACAAATTGGGCCTTTAATAGCACTAGTAAAAGGGATTTATCAGTGCTATAGAAGCACTGATAATGTAAGAGATGTTAAAGGGTTATATTTAATAGAATTTGTAAAAATAACTGATAAATTACCCCTTTAAAAGCACTAAAAAATCAATGATAAAAGGAGCATTTATCAGCGCTTTTTTTAGCATTGTTAAAGGGGGACTTTATCAGCTCTTTTTTAGAACTATTAAATCCACCTTTATCGGTGTTTTTTTATGAGCACTGATAAATAGATCCCTTTAATAGTTCTTTTTTAACATTGTTAAAGAACTGCTTTAACTGTTCTTAAAAAAAAGAGATGTTAAAGACCCCTTTTAACAGCGCTTTTTCTAGCACTGACAAATGGGGGTTTTAATAGCACTTTTAGCTAGCACTAGATAAACCCAATTTTGTAGTAGTTCTTGAAGATGTGTGTGTGTGTGTAGATACCTTAGGATAATTCCTCTCATGTGTTTAATATGTCTACTCAACATTGTTCTCCAACCCCTAGCCTATTGGAGGTGGTCTTGGGGTGTCACACTTAGCTTACCGCCGACCAGGAGAGCCCCAATGGGTCGGGTCATGAAAATGTTCATGGTCTATGGAGGAGATGAGAAATTAGTCATCAGATGATATGAAGATTCTAGTTTCAAAAAATATCAAGATGATTTGAAATCATAGACCAGATACATCTTGACTCTTAATGGAGGTGTTATGAGTTGGAAGAGCACAAAGCAAGATGTGGTCATAGATTCTACAGAAGATTCTTAGTATATTGTGCCTTCTGAGTCATCTAAAGAAGAAATTTGGATATGAAACTTCTTCCAAGAGTTTGACGTGGTACCTAGTAGTAAAGATCATATCACACTCTATTGTGATAATACCTGTAGTGGTGGCTCTTGCAAAGGATCCAATGTCACGTCAACGAATGAAGAAAATTCTTTGAAAGTATCATATTTTTAGGGATATTTCTCAAGGATTTGAAGTCACTGTGAATAGAATATCCATGTAAGACAATTTAAAGAACCCCTTGACTAAATCCTTGACTCATCAGAACCATTATCATCATATGAGGTCTAGCAGAATGAAAGTAATATGTGGTTGTCTCTATTCCAAGTGGGTGTCTGTTGGAGTTGGTGTTTTAGAACTATTTTTTATACTTTGGATTGCAAGTATATTCTAAGATTTGAATATTAATAAAATATATTATTACAAATTTTTTAATATTCTACATGAATTTAATGTAATAATGTTTTAGAGTATTTGTCACATTGATAAGGTCGTAGCAGTTCCCCGCTATGATGAGAATCTTGAAATTTCATGACAGTATTCTTAAATATAGTTTTATGGTCAGATAACATGCTATGATGGGACACATAGAATGGTGAATTTCAGGTGTGATTACTTGTAAGTATATGAGACTTCTTCTCATGAATTTTTCACTGGTAATATATAAGACTGGAGGTTATGATAACAGACATGCCTATAAGAATTCTACATGTTTATGTGTCATTAGATATTTCTATCTATGAGTGTGTGTGTGTGTAATGGTCCTTAGACTTTATGATTATTATTAATTCATGTTATGACTTGCGCACTTAGATAAATTTTGTAAAACTTAATGATGCAGTTCTTGGTGAAGTTGGATACGTCGGGTACGTCATGATTGACATACCATTAATAAATAAGTCAAGAAAGGATTTGTCCCCTCCATATTAATGGAAGTTGATATCTTGGTTGTCATGAACCCCTCCCAACAAAGTGTACCCCATCCTAGGCCATAAATGGTAGAAGAGATATAGGGACACCTGATTCCTGCCTCCAGTAGGCCCCAGGTTGGCAATTAGCACCGAGGGTGTAGTAAACACACAGATGGGAGGCATTACCCTCTAAGTGAACACATACAAAAGAGAGAGATAACATAGACATCAACCAACTCCTACTCAGACTAAAATATAAAATAAAACCCAAGTGAACATATGTACATGCAATAACTACTAAAACTGAAAGTAAAATTGCAAGTACCAAAAGAAAAGTGAAGACGTCACCAACCACGAAGCCCAAACAGCTCCTGAAAAACCCCAAGTGAGTAGTAACCTGACTGATCTCCAACCTACTCCAAATGACCTAAAAAACAGTTTATATATAGGTAGGATGAGTATAACAGTATACTTAGTAAGATCGTCCCCGGAGCCTCTCATGAAAAAGATAAAGAAAGCATGATAAATCACTGTGAACAATAAGTGAAACTAACTCATCACCTAAATAGGTATACTAAGTTCCCAACCTCACCATGGATAGTCTCACCAATTATCGCATACAAGAGAATATAATATAATAAATAATATCAAGGGTACCCTACTACTGCTTCCCCACTGGTTTTCTTCTTTGCCCCAATGTCGCACATCCTGATCATCTCTCTCTAAAAAGTTTGTCCCATAAACACCTGGGTGAAGCACCACAACATGTGCCTCATGCATCACACCACCATGTCCATGTAACCAGAAGTATCCAGGTAGTTTATAGGATCCTATAAATCTTGTATAATGTGTATCATACATCGGGTATTATACCCCAAGTCCATCACAACCCATACACTGAGTAAGGAACCTCAAGCCATCAAGCTTATACATGTTATGCCTATAGTAGTCCTTAGAAAACTATATCCAGAATACATGTGTGTGAAATAACCACAAGCCATTATGACCCTATACACACATATATGGGGAAAACTAACCATCGTGCATATTAGAACAAGTAACTACCAGGAGAAGAGAGTGGGGTCAAGTGGGGTAGTCAGCCATCCATCCTCCCATCGGGATATTGGGGAAAACACCACCCCCCCCCCTCAGGGATTAGAATCCCCGAGGTGTCAGTTTCTCTAACCGACAGGGTGGAGTAGTGTATAAAAACACAAAAATTACATGATATAATATAGCTCACAACCACATTATGGGTATAACCTAGTCTCAGACTCAACTGCAGCTAACATCTCTCAGACTCCCGGATGCCGCTGTTAAGGCCCGATATCCTATAAGCGCACAACCTTTTGAGATCTACATTAAGTTATTTTATTCCTTTTCCTAGGTTTTACTTTGTGTTAATTAATTATTTAACCATTAATTAACCATTAACAATTTCCACATTACATTTCATTATCATCAGAACAAAGTTTCATGCCCTCCAGGCATAAGCAAACTGAGTCCACAACTTCTCGAAATTATAACCTCAGTATTGCATCCCAGAAAGATCCAACCTCATGGGATAAACTTTATTCATTATTTAACAACATTACTTTCCATATTACCAGGTAATCTAGGAAAACATACTAAGCTTCCAAACAAAGAAATCAACCAAGCACATTTATCTGCCTCAAGAAGTGGGGAAAAGAAAGCAGAAAAACAAACAGCATGGTTGTCGACCAATCAATAGATTCAAACAAGCATATATCTTTCATATCAATGGGTAAGACAAGATTCAACCTGTTCTGTTATCCCCGATGTCCTCCCCAACACCCACATGCATATCCCGATTCATCTCGTCATCACAAGAATCAACTGATACCACAACAATCGGGCCTCCCCACCCCACATACCACAACAGCCCTCCAGGATCAACCATCCCAAGCTCACATCACATCTGGGCCTCCTCACCCCACATCTCAAGTCTTGCATCCAGAGCACATCACAAGCAGTAGGAAACAAACATAGAAACCGAGATCTTGGCCCTAAATCAAGGCATTCAGCCTCTACACACATCGATCCCTCACAGATCCAAAGAACAAGGAACTCGACCTTTATAAGAAAAAGGTCCACTCATGACCTACAAAGGCATTATCTTTTATCACACAACCGATTATTATTCCATCTTGAATTAACTGATTCGTTATCCACAAGTTCCTACTATGGGTGACCTAAGCAGCAAGCTATCACAAGCTTTCATAAATTAATTAAAAAATTAATTTAACATTCCTTTAATTTTTTTATCAACAAGCATCAACATATTTCAGGTTCATTAACCAATTCAATTAAACATGCGTACTTGCATCAATTTGATAATCATCAAATTACAACAACAACAACTGGATTCATTAAACATGTCTCTTTAATTCCTTTAGCCAATTAATTATCAATTAATTCCGAATTTATGTTCTTTACTACTTTCCATTAAGAACAAAATTTTAAACCAAATCAAGGCATAGATATCACACTATCTAAACAATCAATAGGCAAATCATTATCATGGTATAAAGCAGCAACATCGCTATATGAACGATACCAATTCTTTAATATGGTTCAAGTAATTATTAGGTTAATTTCATTGTGGTCCAAGGGATAAATCATGCTCAATTTATGATTGCACGTATATAAAAGAGAAGCAATGAATCCCCTACCTCAAAAGGGTGTCAACGTTCTTCTCCTGAGAACAAACCATGCAACGGATCTCTGATCACCCCTCTTGCAAGAACTTTATTCATTCGAGGATGTCGCAGCATAACAACACCAACAAAAACCAAGAGAAACCCCATTAGAAACATGGGATATCATCCTCCATCACATGGAAAGAAGAACAGGAGGAAAAGAGATCAAATCGGAAGAAACCGCTGGAAAACAAAGGAAAAACACAATGTGGATCAACCCAGGTCACCAAAGATTAAAGATGGAAGCCTGGTGATTAATTCTCGTCGAAGGGATCTCCAAAACACTAAAGAGGGGGTTACCGGGTCTCTTGGAATGAGAGGGAGAACCACTGTAGCCGTAGGGTTATGAATAACCCGAGCAACTAAAAGTGCTTAAAACAACACTACAGTGGGGAATTACATGACGTGTAATCCCATTTCACATCATGTAATCCTCAGGGTTCGGTTTTTGCTGAAAAACGCGTTGCCGCTTCATTTTATTTATTTTTCTAACCCCGGTTCATTACACGTCATGAAACCCTCTTTCACGTCATGTAACTCTTCACAACATGAAATCCTCCCTTGTTTCCATCTCTTAGCAGCCAAACTCCTCCAGACTTCCTCTGAGCCTCCTCTGAGCACCTCGGTCTTCAGAAACGCACAAAGGGTCGAACCACACAGATTCAAGCCCTTACATCGGCCCTTTGATTGAAATTGAACCATTGCATTAAATTTCATGTTCATGGTGTAATGACTAGTTTATTTCAGATCGTCAAAGAAACATGTATTAAGCATATAGGTTGATGACACAAGTGTGAAACATACTTGATGAGATATTATGAAAAAAGGATTATGTTACACAATAAGCGTTCATATATAGTTTTCAACATTGCAACATTAACTTATTTCTATTGGGTGTCTTAACCCGTTGCTAGACAGATCTTGGACTTTAGGCAAGCCCACCCAATGTCAATGAGAAAGACTCCTAGAGGTCCATACACTAAATTTTTCCACTAATCTCAATTAAATTCTATTTAAATTTAATTATTGGAATAAATACTATTCTCAAGACCGAAGAATAATTTTATTCAAGTTTTATCAATCGCAAAATATTAAATAAATATTTATTCACCAAACTACAAATTATTTATTAAATATTTAATAAATATTTATTCATTTGACAGTGAATATAATATTTATTTATGAATAAATATTTAATAAATATTTATTGAGGTATTCGATAAATGTTAAGAAGGATGAGTGGACTAAGATTGTGTCTGGTAATAAATATTAATTTACAAGATGGTAAAATAATATTTATTGTTTTGCCAGTTAACGCAATCCATAAAATATTATTATTATTATTATCATCATCATTATTATTATATGGCATGAGGTAAGATAAGGTTTATTATATTATTTAAAGAACATTGTGTAATTTAATAATATTTTAACCTAAATCCTAACTCTATAAATAGATTGATATGTCTATTATGTTGGGTTAATTGAGAACCGAGAATTGAGAATCGTTGTGCACAATATATTTCTCTCTTGGATTCCTCCTCATTCTCTCAAGAACAATAAGAACAAGAGAGAATCATTCAAGGCCGAAGGAACTATAAGCGATCAAGACAACCACAAGACGATAGATTTAATGCGCTGGCACCCGACGTTCTATCGGTGTTGCTCGGAGATCAAAAGAGCACGTGTGGATCAATACTAGAAGGTTTCTACACTTAAATCCTATCAGAGCAACGACGGTAATCTGAAAAGGGTTTTTTTGACGATCAACAACATTAACAAAGAAAGATCCTAAGACGATGTATTATTTCTTCAAATCTATTTAAATTAATTATAAATTTAACGTGCAAAAGATCCTTTTGGGGTTCTAGGATTTTCTATGTCAATATTCAATGAAAAAAATCATTGGTCGTGATGTTCATCTCTTGCACGGTTGACGAATGATATATCGAATCCGACAAAAACCTTATTGGTTATTTGTCCACCGGTTCTTCCGCTATGTCTGAAACCTTCAATACATACCGATGTTTATAAAATGCTCATTCATGCACGTTTGATAGAAATGTCTATTCATGCCTGTTTTGATGGAAACACTTATTTGTATCTGCTTTTATACTGGCCATTGAAATGATTTGGAAAGCATGTTTATTATATATTTTGAAAATGATTACCTTACAATGTTTTATTTAAAATTGAGCGTGATTGGTTTATTGATATGGATTGCTTATGGAATGTTTGGTGAGATCCTACTCGGCTAGTGTTGCTCATACCTTACTTTTTCCTTTGGGTGTTTGTAGACTTTTTTTCCAGGTTTAAGAAAAGGAAAAGTATTGTATGGAGGCGATGAGTGTACTTGATAGCGGCGTCTTGGGAGTTGGTGGTGACAAGCGGAGAATTTGATCCAGTTGTTTCAAGGAGACCTTGCGATGAGGTCATCTTTGGATTTTGTGATTGCTATGGTTTATTGTCTACCCAGCGGTACTTTTCTCTTGATGAGTGTTTTGGCATACCGACTGTTTATGTATTCTTTCCACTGTGTTTGTCTTATTGAGTTATTCTTGTGGCAAAATTGTTCCCTCTTGATTGTTTTTGAAGCCCAGGCTCGTCAACCCGTGGGGATCAAGTTGTGTTAGGATTAATTCGGGTACAGGTTGAGCAGGTTATTCAGGTTGGTTTTTGACACAACGTCTATTTTTAGTGTGCTTGCATGATATGTTTCTAGGTGGGTGTGTTACGTAGACAACGACACTTATTATATATGTATTGCATGCATGTCCACTTGATTATAACAACACTTAGTATTGTTGGGGGTATTGGGGATTCCTATTAGGTCGTTGGACTCACCCCTACCCACGTACACGACATGAGTTTTGATATACATGGGTAGACTTTCTTGTTTTCTCTTAGGAAATAGGTATCACTTGGAGCTGGACATGCAGTATAGGTCCAATAGGTTGTGGAGACCAAAGTTTTGGTGGGTTGATTATCGTGAGTTGGACCGAAGGCCAATTTACTTTTCAGCTTATTTGAGTCATTGTTCAACATGTACTAGCTAGTGTGTCCTTTATTATATATGATATATGTTTTATTTAGTTATATGTTGTTGCTCTGTTATGTTTGATGCACAATATAGATTGTTTTACTGTTATATATTCTGGATTGTGGGGGCTCGTTTGGCTCCCTATTTCTTTGTCCATAGGGTTTTGGGATGTCTGTTATACGAGCGGGTCATGCCGAATTTTCGATAGAATCAGACATGACCCTCAGGCCTTATATTAGATGACATAGTCTCCCCATGACTATCTTAGGCCTTCACCGCTAGTTGACAGTCTCTGACGTGCGAGGATACGTTTTTGAGATCAAGTAGTGACCCCCCGCTTGGACGTTGTCCAGACGGGGGCCTTACATCTTGGGGTGCCCTTTTGCATAGAAAGAAAGACAACGAATGTTAATCTTCCTATGAATAAAATCATCAACAATGATGAAGGTTCAAATAGAGGTTGCATAAAACTGCAACACCCCCACCCCTCCAAGAATCATATTAGAGGTCTAATCCACACTTGAATTTGGTTGATGCATAAACACTTACAATCAAATATGAGAATAATGCCCATTAATACTAATAAGAAACTTAAAACACTTGATCATTTATTTTCATTTAAAAATATCCAAAACATATGTCATTGCAACTTTCGAAAACAATGTAATACTAATCCATACCATCACAATTTATTCCATAAAACACTCAATTGAATATAACGTTCCTCAATATTCTTATTATCTTGAACCAAATTATTTAATTCAAGTTGAAATTTGTAAACTCAATGTCATTTGGTTGTTCAAACCTTTCCTTTATAATTTTCAAAAATTATAGAAAATTAAATTTTAATAGCCAAACAATTATCAAAACATTGTGACTGTCTCATTAAAAAAACTATTACCAAAAAAATCAATCGCTTATGATATGGCATCATCATTAAACTTTTTTTAATTGATATGGCATAGCGAATGAATCCACTTCAAGTCACATGATTGTAAAAATCCATTTCATGCAACATAATTATGCAGCACTACTATGTTGTAATTTTGTATTATGACTTCATAATAAAAAATAAAAAATAATTTAAACATGTCATTTGATATTTTAAAAAGTATGAATTCATCTTTTATCGATGTCTTGAATTGATTTTTAAATGAAGAAATTTTACGTGCAATAAAATTATTAATAATAATAACTGATGTGGAGGGCCGCGAATTCTGACCTTTGAATATTCATCGTGTCGCCGCGGAGACTTGGTGCGCTGCTTCGGCGGTTCTCGGTCTCCTTTAAGATCCCTGTCTTTCTCTTCCCATCCTCTGTCTCTCGGTCTCTCCTCTGTTACCTTACCTGTCGGAGTAGCTTCCGAATCAGTCGTTGGGCTTGCCTCGACTGCTTCCTTCCTCCCTCCAATCCAAGCCTCCGGAACTCTGAACCCAGAGGTACTTCCGATCCCCAATAAGTCGGTTTCCTTTCTCTTGCTCTGCCGCCCCTTTCTCGTAGCTTCGCCTGGCTCCCTTGATTCGATCCCTTGTTGCAGTTTTTTGTGCGAATTCGAGTTTTGAACAGGTTCGTAGATATAAGTTCACGGACTTTTCGCTGCGGTTCTCACCATTCAGACGACTCCCGCGCTGAGTTCCCTTGCACTCGCTTCATCGGATCCAATTTCCGTTGTGCGTTGGTTTAGAATTTGGTATTTCGTTTGTGGTGCTATTGATATAATTTTGACCGATCGGCCTTTTTGTTGAATGTAGAGGAGAAACATGGCGGCGTTTTTGCTTCATGGAACTCTTCACGTCACGATCCATGAGGTGGACAAGCTGCATAGCATCCGGGGTCCAAAGATGTTCCGTACGGTAGATCATTTTCTCCATTTATTAATTGACTTTGAATGGCAACTAACGTTCAAATATGCATACCTCTTCACTGTTTCTTTGTTTTGTTGTATTAGATGATTCTACTAGCATGTAAATTTTGTAAAATTTCACAAGGGCATTAAAATCTGATTCATGCTTCTTGTTGCTGGTCGCTATGATTGGGAAAATTTGTTTCCATTGCAATGGAAAATCATTGCCTGGGTGCATATCTCATTGTCAACGTTTAGTCGCTTTTTTGCACTTTTTCCCAGATTTCTGCCCGTTATCCAGTTGAAAGTAATTCTGAATTTGTCATAAAAAACCATTCCAGTGATTTATTACCCCACCCTACTTTTTGTTACAACAAAGTCCTTTTCCTCATTTTTCTCTTGGCATAGCATGCTCACTGCGGGGTTCTTTTTCTAGCTTTTGCAAAACATCGAGGAGGCTGTAGGATCTGGAAAAGGAACTTCTAGACTCTACGCAACCGTTGATCTAGAGAAAGCTAGGGTTGGGCGTACCAGGATATTAGAGAACGAAAACCACCCCCGTTGGCATGAGTCTTTTCACATTTACTGTGCACATACAGCATCTGATGTTATATTCACCGTCAAAGATGACAATCCAATCGGCGCAACTCTAATCGGAAGAGCCTACGTTCCCGTTGGAGATCTCGTAGAAGGGCAAGAAGTGGATAGATGGGTTGAGATACTTGATGGAGAGAGGAATCTAATTGCAGGAGGTTCTAAGATTCACGTGAGCCTACAATATTTCGATGTCTCTCGTGATTATAACTGGGACAGAGGAATTAGAAGTCCTAAAAATCCGGGTGTTCCATTCACTTTCTTTCCGCAAAGGCTAGGATGCAAAGTCTCTTTATACGAAGATGCTCACGTACCTGAAAATTTTGTCCCGAAAATCCCTCTTTCCGGGGGCAAATATTACGAGCCCCATAGATGCTGGGAAGATGTCTTTGATGCAATCACTAATGCCAGACACTTGGTCTACATCACCGGGTGGTCTGTTTACACTGAGATCACCTTGATCAGGGACTCGAAAAGGCCAAAAGCTGGAGGAGATGTTACACTGGGTGAGCTGCTTAAAAAGAAGGCGAGCGAGGGTGTTAGGGTACTCATGCTCATCTGGGATGACCGAACTTCTGTGGGTTTACTGAAGAAGGATGGTTTGATGGCCACCCACGACGAAGAAACCGCACAATACTTCTCCGGCACTAACGTGAACTGTGTACTATGCCCCCGTAACCCCGATGATGGCGGGAGCATAATTCAGGGTTTACAAATTTCCACCATGATTAGTCATCATCAGAAGATTGTGGTTGTGGACAGTGAGATGCCTGGTGGAGGGTCCTTACAGAGAAGGATCGTGAGCTTTGTGGGAGGCATTGATCTCTGTGACGGGCGATACGACACCCCTTTCCATTCGCTGTTCAGGACGTTGGACACGGCGCACCATGATGATTTCCATCAGCCTAACTTCACGAATGCTTCAATCAACATGGGCGGGCCGAGGGAACCTTGGCATGACATCCATTCTCGGCTCGAAGGACCCATTGCTTGGGATGTTCTGTTTAATTTCGAGCAAAGATGGAAGAAGCAAGGTCGGAAGGATCTGCTCCTTCAGCTGAGGGAGCTTGATAGCATAATCCCACCATCTCCTGTCATGTATCCGGACGACCCCGAGACATGGAATGTGCAGCTATTCCGGTCCATTGATGGCGGGGCTGCTTTTGGCTTCCCCGAGTCTCCCGAAGCCGCGGCCCGGGCCGGGCTTGTTAGTGGGAAGGACAATATCATTGACCGGAGCATCCAGGATGCTTATATTCATGCAATTCGGCGAGCAAGAAATTTTATCTACATCGAGAATCAGTATTTTCTCGGAAGCTCATTCGGGTGGAATTCGAGAGACGTCAAGGACGAGGATATAAATGCTTTGCATCTGATACCGAAAGAGCTGTCTCTGAAAATTGTGAGCAAGATCAAGGCAGGTGAGCGGTTTACCGTTTATGTGGTCGTCCCAATGTGGCCAGAGGGCATCCCTGAGAGTCCATCGGTTCAGGCCATCTTGGATTGGCAGAGGAGGACCATGGAGATGATGTACAAAGACATCGCTGAGGCGCTCGCGTCCATGGGGATCGAGGAAAGCCCCAGGAACTACTTGACCTTTTTTTGCCTCGGGAACCGTGAGGTTAAGAAGCCCGGCGAGCATGAACCTTCAGAGACTCCTGAGGCTGATACCGATTACAGCAGAGCCCAGGAAGCCCGCCGTTTCATGATTTATGTCCACGCGAAGATGATGATCGGTAAGTACAGAGCTTAAGCATGTTTTCTCCCCTCTCATTGCTGTTGACCTTTTCCAGTAAGACACTAACCTCTGGAATTTTCAGTTGATGACGAGTACATAATCATCGGTTCAGCCAACATAAACCAGAGATCGATGGACGGTGCACGGGACTCGGAGATTGCCATGGGAGCATACCAGCCGTACCATTTAGCTGGCCGGGAGCCAGCTCGGGGTCAGATTCATGGTTTCAGGTTGGCACTGTGGTACGAGCACCTCGGCATGCTTCATGACTCGTTCTTGAACCCGGCATCCTCCGAGTGTGTTGAGAAGGTGAACCGTGCTGCTGAGAAGAACTGGAAGATGTACTCGAGCCCGTCGTGCGATTGCGACCTCCCGGGGCACCTGCTCCGATACCCAATCGGGGTGTCCGGTGAGGGAGTTGTGTGTGAGCTCCCGGGGACTGAGTTCTTCCCGGACACCAAGGCCCGCGTTATGGGTGCCAAGGCAGATTATCTTCCTCCCATCCTCACTACCTGAGCAGGGAGGCGACTCTGCATCTGTTACTCCACCGAATGACCAACCCATTTCTGGGGTCTCTATTTTTTAGTTTTTCCAATAAACTGTGGATGGAATGTTGGTTCATTGTGGTGGTTTGTGTATGTGTGTGTCATAGTAATTTAATGCCCGGGTTCGTTTCTTACTTGGATTTAGAAATATTTGTATTTAATGAAAGGTGATGCTTTGTTTCTGTTGATTTGTTGGTTCT
The DNA here is from genome assembly GCA_963277665.1 of Viscum album. NCBI lineage: Eukaryota > Viridiplantae > Streptophyta > Magnoliopsida > Santalales > Viscaceae > Viscum > Viscum album. Next base: position 1,268,190,996 of record OY728120.1, on the reverse strand, counting down.
AAACTTTGATCAAAATAACCTCCAGCCCTTTATGGTCAATTTCCCCCGCCCCCGATGACCCTCCCCCCACACAGCTATGGAGTCAATCAACTACAACCGCCAATGAATAATGCCCATGTTCCTCATTTCTATTTTTTTTGTGTTATTGTTTATTTTCTTTATGGTTTATGAACTTTTTTATGATTTAATTCATCGCCCTTTTTTTTATTTCAGCATGTTTTGTCTTTAAATGGCTATTAATTATGTTAAATAATGATTTTTTTAGACCTTTTATATTAAATTGTCTTTGTAAATCATGTAATATTTAGAATTATTTAGATTGCCTGTATATGTTTTTGTTTAACTAAATTTTCATGTTATAATGTGTGTGTATTTATTATTTTTCATATTTATTATTTATTATTTTTATATATAATATATGTGTCGTAAATGAAATTTCCATGCACAATGTTGTGCACCCTCTGCCACTGTGCCAAGGGACCTCGTCGCCATTTTGCGTCGCGATTCATAAACAACCATGGTATTATGCCACTTTGTATTTTATTTCATTTTGTAATAAAAAATGAATAATATGTTACTTTTGTCATTATAATGATAATAAAATAACTTTTTAGAACTAAAATATTAGTGTACATCGTAAAATATTAAAAAAAAAAAATAACTAATTTTTTTAAAATAAATGTATATATTTTTTTAAAAAAATCATATTATTATTATTATTATTAAGTCTAGGAAAAATGCCAATAAATCCAATATTAAATATTTATATATTATTTAGTCAATCCTCACATTTTTCCCATTAAACCATTTTTGTATATTGTTTTACAAGTTATTTTTTTTAAAATAAATTGTTGTGACAAAATTATACTTTAATGGCATAGCCTAAGACCTTGTGAGTTCATGGTGGTGGCTTTTCCAACTGTGAGATTCTGATTTAAAGTTTCATGTACAATCACGAGGGTTCTATTAAATGTACTCTCTTTAATGTAATGAAGCCCCGAATATCCCCTCAAATGTTTTTTCTTTAATGTAAAAAAGGGTATTATGTCATCATGTATGGATTGTAAAGATGTTTTGATCCCTTTAAAATATAATAAAATAAATAATATTTCCAGTGGTTAGTTTTAAAATCTGGATTGTATGGCCTCAATATTGTCTGATGTTTGATATCAGGTCCTTATGGGGTGGAATGTATATGAGATAGAGTAGAAAATATCATGATCATAGATAGTTTGGGATGTTACGAATGATATTAGATCCAATACTCAATCGATGTGTAACCAAGTACATTAAGCCCTTAGAGTTGGATTTTGTGAAAAGTGAGTCAACACTATTACAAATCCATCATTTATTGGTGCGTAAAAATGCTTTTATCAGCGCTAAAAAACACTGATGTTATAAGTGCCTTTAAAAGCATGTTGTTTTTGTCTATGCTAGTTTTATCAATGCTGATAAGTGTCTCCATTATGAGTGCTAAAAAAAACAGTGATATAACTAAGGTTTATTAGCGCTAATAATTTTTTTTCAATGCTCCCCACCCACAACACCACCTTTATTGGCACTCTCACACTCCCTTTATCAACGCTCGCTTGCCTCCCCTGCCCGCCCTATGCCTTTATCAGCGCTCACACACCCCCTTTATCACACTCCCCTGCCTTGACACCTGCGAGTGCTTGCCTAGATTTGAACCTGTTAGCTTCACCTCCACACTCTCATGCCCTTACCACTTCCCTATGTTATTTTCTTCTATATTTTATGTTATATCTATTTATTTATATATATTTAGATACTTTTAGAGTTGGTGCTCTAAAACCAACTGTTATGTACATTATGATTACATGTATTCATTGTTTTGAATATTAATAAACTTATCACATCACAATTGTTTTTCCGTGTGACACAGTATGTTATAATGTCTTAAGAGTAATTGTCGCACTTAAAAGTTATAACAGTTTCCTACTATGATGAGAACCTAAAAGTGCCACGACAATATTCTTAAATATATATGTTTTATAGTTAGATGATATCATTTGACGAGATACAAATGATATAGGCTATCAGGGGTGAAAACTCGTTATACTTTGGGAGACTTTCTCATGATGTATGCCCTTGGTAATTTCCAGCGCAGGTGATTACGAGAACATGACCCGACAATAGGAAATCTACATTGGATATTTTTATCTGCAGACATGTGTATTGATCCTTAGATTTTAAAATTATTATTAATGGGTATTATTGGTCACGTACTTTGATGTATTGACAAAAACACAACATATGTTTGCAGTAAAGTATGATATGTTGGGTGCATCACAAGTGATATTGCATTAATAAATAACACGAGAAAGGATTTTCCACTTCTGTTTTTTAATGGAAGGATGACATCTTAGGTCCATTGATGGGAATGAAACAACCATGGTGTTATGTGAGCATGTTCATTTTTGAAAAGTAAAAGAAAACGACATCGAGTGCATAGGTCGATGACACCAACATACAACCTGTTTGATTAGAGATATCATGATAAAGAGATTGTATAACACAGTAAGTGTTCGTGTGAGGTTGTATGTTGTTGCAGCATTAACTTCTTTCTCTATGAGGGCCTTAGTGTGTTGGTAGACACTAATTTTGGAATTTGGGTGGCTCCGCCTAATGCCACTGAGAAAGTGTCATAAAGGGTCACACACTAAATATATCCAGAACCTCAGTTAAATATTAAATATTAAATATTATTTAACTTATTGAATAAATATTATTCTTGTACATGATTTAATAATTATTCTTGTTTACTTGATCACATATATTCAGTCACTAGTTATTCAAGAGAATATCTGTGAGTAGAATATTTAATAAATATTTATTTTTTATTTAGTGAATATAATATTTATTTATTTATTGGTGGATAATGTAGCGATATTTATTTACTAAATAAATAGACATTATTTAAGGCGTGATAAATATCGTGGAGGAATGACTGACCGAGTTTAAGGTTCTGGTGAGAAATAAGATACAATAAATATTATTAGAATAAATTTTAAACAATTTATTCAAGAAAGAATATTTAATTAATTCTTTGGTTATGTGCATGCCAAGAAATAATAATATTATTATAATATACATGAGGTTTTGCAGGGATTAAGGAAATAATTGTGACGTCCTGGACCCGGATGCCACTTAATAGGTTTCCCCGAGCCCAATGGGCCACATGGCCTCAAGTGCATCTCCCCAAATGTCAGAGGCTGTCGATTAGCAGCGAGAGTCTCGGGTGTGTCTGTGGGGAGACTATGCCCTCATTACCAGAGTGTAGCATAGAGAATACAAATAACAGAGGTAAATAGCGGAAGCAAGATAAGTAAACAACGAGAATAGATAATATGAATAGATAAACAAGGGATAACAATAACTATATAACTGAAACAACATTCAATAATACAACAATTGATGATGATAAGTCATGTCACTAGAAAACTGGAAGACATGGATACAAGACAACAAGCATAATATGTTCCACAACAGTATAAAGAAAATCAAAGACTATCCCAAGTAACCTGAGCTTTGGCTCGGTTATCTGCTATCAAGCTCCATTCCAAATAGTAAGCAATCAAGTGTTTGAAGCTGTATTCTTCCCTTTGTCAACACCTACAACCATGTAATCTATTCCAGGTACCAAACGACATCTGGAGAGGGTGTGAGATAAATCTCAGTGGGCCACCACCAATGGTGTCTATAACATCCGACCCATGTAATAGAATATAACAGTGTGCAGGCATGTATATATAAAGTAAAGCAGTACAATGTAACTAAATACCCAAGTACCTGCTTCAACCCTCGGCTGGTGTCTGAACATGTAACCAATTCATTACTTGATTGTTACCAATTTATCAATAAGTCACTTGTTATTAATAGTAAAGGTTCCAATATGCAACAAGGCAACTAGAAAAGATATTTAATAATGAAGTTCAAAGGTAGTAACCAAGGCAATATAATCCTCAAGGGCTGCTAACTCAATAGTATCTGAGTCTAGCTAAGGTGTAAGAGTGTAATCCAAGCAGCATAATCCAAGGCATTCCACAATGAGACTCTTACCGAGTCCAAGGAGTGCATCCAAGGTAAAACAGAGTTAAGCGAAGACTAGCCCCGATGGGTTTTAACCATGATACCTACTTGTCAATGCTGGATCCAAGGAGTGTATCCAAGGCATCCTGGATCCAAGGAGTTTACCCAAGACATACTGTAGTACTACATGAGGAATCCTATGGTATCATACAGGGCATCCAAAGGTTAGACAAGGATTGGGTTCTAGGTGGGTCTCAACCCAAGCAAAGCTGTATCCTTAAATCAGAATGGGGTTACTGAGTGCTCATGGTATCCTCCAATCAAAATCCAAGGAGAGCTCAAGTCACGCCATCCCAATTTGATAGTGAAGTCATGTAATAATTCAATTCGTCCAAGCCTACTTTCATTAGTGTGATAAGGTCAAGTAGCATGCAACCATTTAATCAAGTCATTTGGTTCAAGCCTTGCCTTTCATTAGTCTGATAAGGCCAAGTAGCATGCAACCATTCATTTAATCCATTTAAGCATATTCCATATTCAAATTTCATTTTGAAACCTTCCATTAATGTGGTAAGGGGTGCTACAGATATGAAACCTGCTATTCATTTACATTTAAGGCCAAGTCACATACTTAGTATACTTGCCAATTCACAATTCACATTTCATTGTCAAATTGAAGAACTTACCTTAGGTGGGTCAAGTGGTAAGCATACATGGTACTTTCCATTTATAGGTTCCGAGCATAGTGGAAGCACGGTTGGGCCGACACACAACTTTAATCTTTACCATGATCAATGGTTATTCTGGGACCAATACGACAACGAGCGCCAGTCTCCACATAATAGAAACAAAGATTTAGATAAAGAAGTAAGAGGCTCAAAACCTTTAGAGAGGATCTTGCACATCATTTTTATAATTAATTTAATTAATTTCATAAAAAAAGAATACCTGGATCTTCGGTACTTTCTTCGTTGATGATGTTGATCGTCTGGAATGACCCTTGCAAATTGTCTCGTTGCGCTTACAAGGATCCAAACCAGAATCCCTCTAGCGGCGATCCACACATGCTCTGATGGCCTCTAATCGATACCACTCGTTCTTCGGGTGCTAGTATGGAGAAGCGAGTGTCTTGTGTCGATCATTATTGATTTCTTGTTCTTCAGTTTTGAAGAACATATCTCATTCTTCAGAGGGGCAGGAAGAGGATTCGAGAGAGAAATCATTTAGTTCAACAATTCTCAATTCACCGGGCGTGATGTTTGGTACATGCCACAATAGACGTACATGTCTATTTATCAACATGGGGCTTTGGTTACAATATTTAATTGCGTAACAACAATTAATTATATTCATAACCATAGATAAAACCCATGATTTTAATAATAACACCGCGTTATTATTTATGGTGAGCCAACTTGTGCAAAACTGAATTATAAATAAAATTCCACGTCACAAAATAATAGCAGCGTAATTATTATTTTAACTTGTGCCAACTAGTTAAATAATTATTTACCATCTTGCAAATAATTATTTTACTACCAGACCGACCTTGGTCCACTCGAACTCCACTTCCATTTATTGAACACCCAAATAATTTATTCTCTTAAATAAATATTTTATTTAAAAAATAGTAAATAAATATTTATTAAATGTTTAATAAAATAAATAAACATATTTTACCCACAATATAGGGAATAAATATTTATTTAATTTAGCCAATCATTTTATCTTGAATAAAATTATTCCACTATCTTTAAAATAATATTTATTCCATTAATTAAATTCAAATAGAATTTAACTGAGACCACCAAAAACACTTAGTGTGTGACCCTTTAAGATTCTTTCTCGTTGACATTAGGCAGGCTTGCCTAAAGTCCAAGAGTACTGTCTACCAATGGGTCAAGGCACCTAAGAGAAAGAACTTAAAGTCACAACAATGACATCCACATACGAACACTCACTATGTAATATAATCCCTTTGTATCAATATTTCATCAAGTAGGTTTCATGATAGTGTCATCATCATTTGTGCTTGATACGTTGTTCTATGACTACCTGAAATAAACTCATCGTTACACCATGGCCTTGAAATTTCATGTGACGATTCTATTTCAATCAAATGGTCGAGATATCAACTTCTATAAATGGAAAGGAAAAAAAATCCTTCCTTGAATTATCCATTAATAACATGCCACTCATGACGCACCCGACATACCCTACTTCCTACCAACATATGGCGTGATGGTTTCCATCAGTAAATAAAAGTGTGCGAGTTGTGACACGTATTAATGATAATCTTAAAGTCTAAGGACTATTACACATGCCCATAGATAGGAATATATGATGACACCAAAACATGCAGAATTCATACTGGAAGGTCTTTTCTCATAATTTCCCATCTTGGAGATTACCAAGTACGAACTTCATGAGAGGAAGTCTCATCTTCTTACGAGTACTCACACCTGAAGGTTTTTATACTATGTGTCCCATCATAGTATGTCATCCAACCGCAAAACTATATTTAAGAATATTATTATATCATTTCAAGGTTCTCATCATAGTGGGGAACTTCCATGACCTTATCAATGCAACAAATAATCTAGGACATTATTATATCATATTCACGAAGAACAATGAAAAATATGTAATAAGATGTTTAACATTTAAATACATTAAATATCCATGTAATCAAAGTACAAACAATTGGTTCTAGTACACAAACTCTAATAAACTCCCACTTGGACTAGAGCCAACTACCTACGAATTTCAGTCCACTAGACCTCACATGATGATCATGTTTCTACTGGATCAAGGCTTTAGTCAAGGGGTCTGCCACATTGTCTTCCATGGAAATAATGCTCACTACAACTTCAACTCTCTAAAAATTCCCTAAAGAGATGATACTTCCGAAGTATGTTCTTTGTCTGCTGATGTGACCTTGGATCTTTTGCAAGAGCCACCGTTGTAGTATTATCATAGTATACTGTGATGGGATCTTTACTACTAGGTATCACATCTATCTTGTGGAAAAATATCTGCATCTAAATTGCTTGTTTAGATGCCTCAGAGGCTGTGATATACTCAGACTCTGCTATAGAATCTATGACCACACTCTGATTTTAGCTCTTCCAGCTCACTGCACCTCTATTCAAAGTGAAGATGTACCCCGTTTGCGACTTCATGTCATCTTGATCAGTCTGAAAACTAGCATCTACATATCCTATGATGACTAGTTCCCCATCTACTATATAAACCAGGAACATATCCTTAGTACACATCAGGTACTTTTGGATAGTCTTGACTACCATCCAATGGCGGTCAACTCAGTCATCTTGATATCTGCCTACCACACTCAATGCATAGGCGACATCCAACCTAGTACATAACATAACATACATGATTGACCGAATCGGTGATGCGTATGGAGTACTTTCCATTATATTTATTTCCACATGTGTCTAAGGACACATTTTCTTGGAAAGATGAATGCCATGTGATGCTAACAACAATCCCCTCTTGGATTGTTCCATACTAAATCTCTTCAGTATCTTATTAATGTATGTACTTTGACTTCGGCCAAACAATCTCTTGGATCTATCACGATGGATCTTGATCCCAAAAATATATACTGCCTCGCTGATGTTATTAATATTTTCATGACTTATTATATACTCACTTTACTTATTTTATATTAAATGTGCATAATTTGTGTGAAATATTAATGTTTTAATACTAAGCATAATTTTTAAGCATTTTTAGAAGTAGTCCAATTGAGTTAGTTTACTATTTTATTTATAACTATCACCATACTGATCCAAATTTTGTTGTTATTATTTTTTAGGATTACTAATTCAATATCCAACATTTCATTAGAAGGGATCATGGGACAATTCTTCCATTTGAAGGCTCATATGAACCACACAAGAAGGCCCACAAAATATGTGAGGAAACTGGACCATCCAAGATGATTGAATTACTGGGATCAATAAAAAAGTACAAATTCATTAATTATCCAAAATTTTTTTTATAACAATGCAAGGAGTAATGGATAAAAATTTCAGGGCCCAAATCTAATAAAAAGGGGCCCAACTAATGCTTTGAAGTCCAGCCCACCATTCTGTCTGGGAATTAAAATCTGGACACTATTTATGACATATCTCATGATGTAATAATCAAATAAATATAATATTTTTTCTGTTTGAAATAGGAGATATATGTGGCCGACTTTGTTGAAGAAATAATTCGGATTTGGAGGCATCCTACTATTCAAAAACCCATTCGTATTTTGGACTTCAAAAAGTTTGGATTGAAATGGACAGATTAACTTTATTTAATCATCCAGCCATAACTTTGTATCCTTAAGTCCAATGGCCGCCAAAATTTCGAAGTAGACAAAGGAGATATTTATCTACAACTTCTAATAAGATAATATCTTGATATTTGGCTGTCTAATTTATCAAATTGGTGATGCAAGTGGAGGGGAAGTTTTGGAATGCAAACAACCCACAACATTGGGATATAAATACATCCCCCTACTCTCCTTGCAAAGAGTTGGCATTTCAGAGAAAAGGAGGATAGTTTGGAACGAAAAAGGCTCTGACAAATTCTTTTGAGGATCTTCCATACTCAAGTTTTTACTTGAGAAACCATTCCTCCTTTCTTCCTTTCATTTACTTTTGTGTTGTTCTTCGTTTGTAATCGTGTAAGTGTTTGTGTTTTGTAATTTTGTTTTAATGAAAGTTTCTTCTTAAATATCTCTTATTCTCATCCACCTTCTGTAGTTTCATATTAATTTTCTTAAAATAGTTTAAATATAGTTGAATCCCCTTCCCTTATTTTGATTTCTAATTCAATCTAAAGTTAGTTTTTAATTCTGATCACCCTTCGTGTGTGTGTGTTCGACACAAAAATATTTTCTTATCACTTTATTTTTATTATCTTCTTAATTTACAATCATAATAATTATAATCAGATTAATAATAATTTAAATGGATAAGTAAATCTACCATTTAGGTGAGTTATAATTTGGGGATATTAAGTGATTGATAGCCTTTGCTCGATGATTATTCTTTGAGTTAATATTGTGTATGTTGAACTTTATATGTCATGGATTAATGACATGTTTTTTTTAATATGTGGATGCCATGGATTATTGGAACCACAAATACACTATCATAAACAAGTAATGGTAATTATTATAACCCTAAGTTAAGTTATATCTTGTATTAAAGCTTTAACACTTGGGAATTCTGATCAAAATCATCTTGTGAAGTGAAAATTAATTTAATGCAATATAAAGCAAAGCTCAAGGATATCATAAGCTTAAATCCCCAATAATGAACTCAACCCAATCTTCATCAATTTATTAAATCCAAAATCATCCATAAATTAATTCAATTAATCTCTGCAAACAAACCCCCCAATCAAAATACAATCAACTAAAAACAAACGACTATTAAAAAATATCATCGCTGAGGATTCGACCTGAGTGCTGCTATACACATTAACAGAGCATCGAAACTTTGACCGATCGATAGGAAACAATAGAAAATGCATTTCAAATGTAACTTTTTATGGGGATGGTGCAATTAGGTATTAGTTAGTTTCTAGTTATTGTAAAAAAAATTTAATTTTTTAAAAAAAAACACAAAGAAAAACCCGCCTTCCTCATAAAAATCATAAATAGAAAAAACAAAAAGAAACTATCTTCATATTTCTTCCAAATATCTCTGAATGCCCTGTAGCCTCCCAAAAAATCCCTTGGATTTGTTTGACCCTGAAATTGAGAGAACACTTCTCCAACATAGGAGGAACTTAAGAGATAATCAACTCATTCAAGAACTAGTCCTTGTCCAACCAGTTGAATTAGATATGGCTAATCCTAGGGAACAAACACTTAAAGAACTTGCTGCCCCTGATATAAATTAACAACCTATTGGTATTAAATATCCAAACATAGAGGCTGTCTTTTAACTCAAATCGGGTTTGATTCATCTTCTCCCTCATTTCCACGGGCTAGCCAGTGAGGATCCACATCTTCATATTAAAGAGTTCCAAGTGGTGTGCTCTACCATGAAGCCTCAAGGGGTTTCTGAGGAACAAATCAAACTCCAAGAATCCCCTTTCTTCCTAGATGCTGCTGCTTAGTCATGGATATACTACCTTCCTCCTGGTTCCATATCCACATGGAATGAAATGAAGTGACTTTTCTTAGAGAAATTCTTTCCCACTTCTCGTACTGCTTCTATTCGAAAGGAAATTAGTGGTATCCATCAATTTCCAAATTAATCACTCCATGAGTACTGGGTGAGGTTAAAAAACATTGTTGTAACCTAGCCACACCACCAAATCCCTGACCAACTCTTGATCCAATACTTCCATGAGGGGTTATTAGCTATGGAGATAACCCTCATTAATGCTGCAAGTAGTGGTGCTCTTGTTGATAAAACTCCCACAACTACAAGAGATCTCATAAGCAATATGGCTGCAAACACACAAAAATTCCATAATCGAGCACATGATCAAGTCAAAAAAGACCAATATAATCAATCAATAGATCCAAACAAGATGAAAGAGTGGATGAGTGAACTTACAAGTCTTGTGTGACAACTAGCTGTGGCATCCAAATCCTCAACCTCATCTTCTCCACAATCAATGTTTCCTAGACCTATCAAAAACTGTGTAATCTACAACTCTCCATCTCATCCAACTAACACATGTCCACAAATTCAAGAGGATCAATCCGATTCATATGGACCAATGGAGCCCAATGCAGCATATGCTCAGCGGAACCCCAACCCTCAACAATCAGGTCAGTTCATTAGAAACTTCAACCAACCTCACTATGAGCCCTTATATTCTTCCTATAACCAAGGCTTGAGGTATGATAATTCTGTCTCTCATCCCCCTCAATACCCTCATCAAAATACAAACCAATTCCAATATGGTCAAGGTATTGGTAACTTCCAACAACCTTACCCTTTTGTTTCTCAACCTCAAAGGATCAATCCTCCTCCTGGATTCCACTATCCTAATGAGCCTTCCCAATTCCTAAACCAATAAAATCTCTTTCCCAAGAACCAAAATCTAGGTAATCCCAATTCAGGACAAGCCTCTTCTTCTAAGAAACTGTGGGAAAGTGCTGTTGAATATCTTGCCTCCTTCACCTGTTCTAGTCTCAAGAACATTGAAACCCAAATTGGTCAACTTGCATCCCACCTGAGCCAGAAACAACAATCAAATTCTTCTCAAATACCAGCTTAACCATTACCCAACCCCAAGGGTAATGTAAATGAAATTACACTTATATCAGTAAAGAAAATTTATATGCCTCATGTTGAGTCCTCCAACCCTCCTTTGAATGTTGACCTAGAAAATGAAAAGAAAAAAAATGAAAAGAAACCTAAAGTTATTACCTCACCTTCTTCCATTCCACTTAAGAATCCAATTCCTTTTCCTCAAGACATTTCTAATCCAAAGAAGTCCTTTGAACCTGATCCTAAAATGACCGACATGTTTAGACGTGTTGAAGTCAACATACCCCTCTTAGATTCCATAAAACAAATCCCCAAGTATGCCAAGTTTCTTAAAGAAATTTTCAACCACAAGAGGAAACTTAGGACCTTTGAAAATGTTTCCACCCAACAGTCTATTCTCATAAAGTGCAAAGATCCAGGGACCTTTACAGTTACATGCCAAATTGGAAGTTCCAACTTCGATGATGCACTCATAGACCTAGGAGCCTCAATTAATGTCATGCCCAAATCTATCTTCTCCAACCTTGGTCTAGGTCCCTTACATCCAAAGGGTGTTGTCATTCAGTTTTCCAATCGAATCACTGCTAGTCCTGAAGGTATAATCGAGGATGTCCTTGTTCGTGTCAATGATCTTATCTTCCCTGCTGATTTCTATGTCCTTGACATGGAAGGTGAAACAAACTCTTCTCGATCTACCCCAATTATAAGAATACCATTCCTTATGAATGCTATAACTAAGATTGATGTCCATTCAGGCATCTTATCCATGGAATTTGGTGACCAACTGGTCAAACTCAAAATTTTCCAAGCCATGCGATACCCATCTAAGGATCACTCTTCATTCTCAATCCATGCTTCTGAGGACACTTCTAAGAGTCAATTGAACCCCATTCCATCATGTTCATCCCGTTCTGATGATAAAAGATATTATGAAATCTTCACCATGATTAACCAAGTCATAAATGGTGAAGTTGATGTGGACCTATCATTCATAGACTCTATCAATCTAGAGGAACTTGAAAACTCTCTTGAATCCCACATCAACTATGATCTCTACTACTCCACCTTGGATAGTATTAAGGAGAATGAATCTGAAGCAACTGATGTCCCTTCCTCCAGTCCTGAGTTTTCTAACCCACAAATGAAAGATGAGACTGATATGAAACCTCTTACTGAACACCTAAAATATGAATTCCTTTTCCATGATCACTCTTATCCTGTCATTATCTCTTCTTCACTTACTAAAACTGAGGAGTCCAAACTTTTTCAAGTGTTAGATGAAAACAAGAAGGCCTTAGGGTGGACCCTAGATGACATACCAAGAATCAACCCTGCCCTTTGTATGCATCACATCCATCTTGAGGAATCATCCAAACCAATTAGACAACCACAAAGAAGACTCAATCCACTCATCCTTGAGGTAGTTAGGGAAGAGACCACCAAGATTCTTCAAGCTGGTATTATCTACCCAATTTCTGATAGTGAATGAGTTAGTCCAATTCAAGTTGTACCTAAGAAGGGTGGGATAACTGTTGTCACAAATGATCATGGAGAGGTAGTCACAACTCGAGTGAAGAACAAATGACGTGTGTGCATCGACTATAAGAAATTGAATATTAAAATAAGAAAAGATCATACCCTCTTCCATTTCTTGATCAAATGCTAGAACGACTATCCGGAAAGTCACACTATTTCTTTCTTGATGGATACAATGGCTACTTACAAATCCCAATCGCACCTCAGGACTAAGAAAATACTATTTTCACTTGCCCCTTTAGAACATATTCATATAAGATAATGCCTTTTGGCCTTTGCAATGCTCCTACAATATTCCAGAGGTGTATGATGAGTATCTTTTTTGAATTCATTGAACACTGCATGGAAGTATTTATGGATGAATTTACCATTTATGGTGAGTCATTTGAATCTTTCTTGAATTCACTCTCTCTAGTCCTTCAAAAGTGTGTAAAGTGTAACCTTTTGTTAAATTTTGAAAAATCTCACTTCATGGTTGCAAATGGGATTGTTCTAGGGAACATAGTTTTAAAAGAGGGTATTGAAGTTGATCCTGTCAAAATTGAAGTGATCCAATCACTTCCTGAACCCAACTATGTTCGAGACATCCGTTCATTCCTTGGCCATGTTGGTTTCTATTGGCAATTCATCCATAAATTCAGTAAAATTTCCCTCCCATTCACTCAGTTTCTCCAAAATGACATAACTTTCCATTTCGATGAGGTTTCCAAGAGAGGCTTTGTTGAACTCAAAAGTACTCTTACATCTGCCCCGATAACCCAACCCGCTGATTGGTTCTTACCCTTTGAGTTGATGTGTGGTGATTCTGATAGAGACACTGGGGCTGTTCTTGGTCAAAGAAGAGAAAAAATTCCTCATGTTATCTATTATGCCTCAAAAAAATTGGATGAAACTCAGTCTCACTACACTGTCACTGAAAAATAACTTTTAGAAATTTTTTTTTCCTTAGATAAATTCCGGCCCTATCTCTTAGGTGCCAAAATCATCATCTTCATAGACCATTCTACTATAAAGTTCTTACTCAACAAAAGTGATTCCAAACCAAGGTTAATAAGATGGATCCTAATGCTCCAAGAGTTTGAACTTGAAATCAAAGATAGGACAGGAAAAGAAAAACCTGTGGCTGATCACTTGAGTAGAATTTTTAATTCTTCTCATTCTGAAATAATTGATCCAGAATTTGAAACTGATCACCTTTCATCTCTCACTCCAAAAATACCATGGTATGACCCAATTGTAAATTACTTAGTTTCTGGTGTTTTTCCTGAAAATTTTTCAAAATAACAAAAAATGAAGTTGAAAAGTGATTCAAAATACTATTTTTGGGAAAAAAATAAACTTTGGAAAACTAAGGTTGACATGGTAATAAGGCGATGTGTCGATGAAAATAAACATTCTTCCATATTAGAATTATGTCACTCAATTCCTGGTGGTGGCCATTTTGGACCACAAAGGACCTCCCGAAAGGTCCTATACTCTGAATTCTTCTGGCCTTCACTCTTCAAGGACTCACATGAGTTCTGTCAATCATGTCCCACTTGCCAAAATTTTGGCACAATTTCAAAGAGAAATGAAATGCCCCAAAAGCCATTAATTTTCTATGATATCTTCGATGTTTTGGGCATCAATTTCATGGGACCATTCCCCCATTCCAATGGATTTTCATACATTCTTCTTGCGGTTGATTATGTTTCTAGGTGGGTCGAGGCCAAACCCACTAGAAAGGATGATTCACATACTGTTAGTGAGTTCTTAAAGACACAAATATTCCAACGATTTGGCACACCAAGTTCCTTGATAAGTGACTTAGGAACCCATTTTTGTAATATAAATATGGAATATATTTTGAAAAATAATGGTGTTATACATAAAACTTCAACTGTATATCACCCCCAAACAAATAGAATGGATGAACTTTCTAATAGAGAAGTGAAAAGAGTACTTGAGAGAATTGTAAAACCCACCATAAAAGACTAGCCTGAAAGACTTGGTGAAGCACTTTGGGCTTATCTAACTACCTATAAAACACCCATTGGGATGTCTCCTTTTAGGATATTTTTTGGTAAAGCATGTCATCTACCAGTTGAAATCCAGCATAAGTCTTTTTGGGCTGTGAAAACCTGTAATTTTGATTGTGAAAAATATGGTGAAAACGATTGTTGCAATTGGTTGAACTGGATGAGATTCGACTTGATTCTTACGAGAATTATAATATCTAAAAAGGCAAATCTAAGTCACTCCATGATAAACACATCCTGAGAAAGGTATTCCATGAAAGGTGAAAATGTAATGCTCTTTAATTCTCAATTTTGGCTTCACCTAGTTAATATTAATTCTCGTTGGGAAGGTCCTTTTGTTATTAATGATGTTTACCTGTTTGGTGCAGTGTAATTCCAAGACCGCTCTTCCAAAAGAACATTCACGGTTAATGGACATCGGTTAAAGAATCAACATGAGAGGATGCACAATCCTAGATCAACATCGACTTCTACTGGATCCCCAACTTCTGCAGTTGACCTACCACTAGATGGAGATAACAACCCACCAAATCCAAACCAAGGGAACGACTTTCCATTTAACTCTATATGTCTCTATTACTCCCTCTAACTCTTTCTTCTTCTTCCTCTATCTTTCATTTTTTTACCACTTTCTTTATCAAACCCTTTCTTTTTCTCTTTCTCTTTTGTGTGGGTGTGTATTTATTAAAAACTAAAAAAACAATAAAAAAACAAAAAAAAGCATCATAAAAAAAATCAAGAGTCATGCTTACTCACCATTGAGTTTTGAAACTTTGTCCAACCTTTTTGTGGAGTCAAAATACATGTTTTCATCTTAAATTTTTTGTATTTTCATCATGACTTTGGATAAAGAATTTTGTGTCAAAACCAACAAATTTTGAATGCTCAATTTTTGATTTTGAAAATGATTTTCCCTGAAGTGCCCAGATCAGTGTGAATCACTGAGAGGGGGAGGGGGTGAATCAGTGATCCCTTAGAACTTTTTACTAATTGATTCTTAATCAATTAAACCTCTATGGCTTGTTAAGGCCTCGATCCACTCTTCTTATGTCTCTCAACCTTTCCCGGATAATGCAGTAATGAAAAGGCACAGGACACAAGGATTTACAAGGTTCGGCACCAAAGGCCTACATCCTTGCCATGCTCTCCCAGCATGGATTCTCCCATTATAACTTGTTAGAATTACAATGGTCGATACAGCTTCCCACCGTATCTCTCCTGAGTCCCACAGGAGGGTCTTTATACTGCTTCACACAGTGTTACCAGAGTCCCACTGGCCTTCTCCAGAATCCCACTGAAGACTTCTTCCACCCTGAGTCTCACAGGGGTCTTCTCCTGGCTGCTCGAGTCACACGAGTAGCTCTTCTTCTTGTTCAGCTCTTCAAGTAACTTCAGCAGCCTGGGATAAAGGCTTCTGGCCTTGCTCTTCTTCTGATCACTTGTGATGATCAGGTCTTCTCGTCTTGCTCAGGCTTTATCACCTTCTTCTAAGGATGACCTGGCTTCTCTCCAACTACTGAATACTCAGACAACTGATATCTTTAACTTCAGTCTGGTCCAGTCTCAGTTCACAACAACTTCATGCACTGAATGCATGGCAACTCTGAATCCTCATGCACTGACTGCATGGCCTTCTCAAATCTTCAAGAACTGTTGTTCTTGGACTCCTCAGATGCACACAGCCTGATTTAGCTTTTTTCACGTGTGCACGTGCATGCATGCATGCATGCACTCCCCTTTTTCTCCTTGGTGTGATAAACCCACAATGGGTGTAAATACTTTTAGCACACACACCTTGTTCCTTCTTTTCCTTCACACGTTTAATTCCTTTTGTCTACACACTTAGATTGTGTGTTCTACAATAGTGTGAGAGTCCTCTACTCTTTCTTCTTAGTGTGTACACTTTATTTTTCACACACACTAAGGTTCGGCCACTTTGTTGTTTTGCACACACAACTTGTTCTTTGATTTTCACACACACAATGAGTGTATATTTGTCCTTAACTCTTTTTCTTGCACACACTTAACCTGTAGGTCCTCTTCTTGTTTTTCACACACAAAAGGTGTGGTCTTCACTTGGTGCACACACAAGGCTATGCCTCGGGTCCTCTTCTCCACTTGGCACACACTTGGCCCGTAGGTGTTCTTGTCCACTTTGCACACACACAAATAGTGTGGTCTTCCTCCTTATGCACACACACTGCCAAGTCTTGGGTTCTCCTTGCACACACAGTGCCTCGGGTATTCTTTGCACTTAGAACACACCGAAGGATGAAAGGGGCTCGACCTTCCTTCACTTCAACAACCGCGCAAGCCTCGGGTGCAAGGCAGTCACGGGCGCGCAAGCTCCTCCTTCCGCGGGGCGGGCAAGTGCAACACCCGCGGGGTCTTCCTCCTGCCGCGCAAGGGTGCGGGCAGAGAGGGAACAAGCCTCGGGCGCGCAAGGTGTTGCGGCCACGAGGTCTTCCTGCTGCGCAAAAGATTAGCGCGCAGGGGACTCCCTTTCTTCTTTTGCGCAAGGAGTGCACAAAAGGGACTTCACGAAGCCAAAAATGGCTCCGGGCTTCTCTGCCGCGCAGGGGACGCGCATCTCAATTCTTCGCGAGGCACAAGGGTGCTCTCACGGGACTCACGTTTCTCAAAGGATCAGCAAGCTTCTCCAATGCCTCGGCCTCTCTTTTTATAGGCAGAGGGATGCCTTATCTTCCGCTTGAATTCCCGAAGTTTTCGGGTATTCAAGATTCTGTGAATCTTGTTTTTCTTTTTATTTCACGCGGGTTCCATTTTTATTTTTCTTTGGTCTTCTTCATGTGCATGCAACTTAGAACACATGCACGACCTCTTTTCTTCCAATCCATGCAAATCACGAACACACCGAGGCCTCGGCACTTCGTTTGCCTTCGGCCTTCATCGAATTTTCTCATTTGTTGCATGCAAACTCATTTTCGTGCATGGATGGATTCAGAAGGGCCAGACGAGCTCCATGGTGCCTTTATCTTCGACAATGGTGGTTGGGAGATTCAAAACCATCCTCGGGGAGGCTCTGGTTCAGCGGCGGCAAGCGGGTGGCTTCAGGGAGGCCTCAGACGATCTCGAGGATGAAGACGAGCTCTCGGCCGTCGATGTTTAATGATGCTCAACGGCCAGGATTATAACATCTCGGCTCTAGATGAGATAAGCGGTCCAGATCGGCGCGCGATGGAACGGACGGCCGCGATTAGATCCCTGATGAATTTTCGCCGTCCCACATCGAAACGCCGCGGGATTTTGCCGCGGTTTATCAACCATCCGCTCCCCCAGCCGGCTCAATTGAATCTCCTCCCCTCTCGGTGCCGCCCCGCACTGAGTTCTTCTGCGGGTGCACTCTGCGCCCACCTCTGCTCCCTGCGGGCGCGCTCTGCGCCCACTCACGCCTCCTGCGGGCGCGCTCTAGCACCCACCATGCATCCTCCGGGCGCGCTCCTCGCGCTCACGCTGCGCGGGCTTCATCACCGCGTGGCCTCGGGGCTTATACACGGCCCCCTGCCGCCTTGTGCTTGCACCATGGGATCCCCCATGGGCGTGGCGCCTTAGGCCCACAAGTGCCTTGGGGTTGAACCCGTGGGCTGGCCTTGGCTGGCCTAATTTTTGCTAAAGGACAGTACAAATACTTTGTCAAAAACAAAGTAACCCATGAGTATAAGACAAATGCCAAGTGCCATTAAAGCCATTTCTTCTTCAAATGGATTCCTCCTCTTCTTAATCATGTATTCAATATTTAAGAATGGATATCCCTAAGGTTCTTCTTCATCAACCGACCTCCTTAATCAAATAACTTCTTCAATGTTCTTCATTGATCTAATTAGAGATCAGGTTGGATCATCTTCAACTCATCATGCACTAAGAAATAGTACATGGACTTTATTAATCCACTTCATCCACTTAGAAGTTGTGGATGGATCACTTTCAACTCCTCGTGCATTGTCACTACAATGCATGGTCTTCAAACATTGGTGTGACATTGTATCCAGTTGATACAAGTTCTTTGAACTTAAAGATCAGCTCATCAATCGTCAGATTTCCATGGAGAATGTTTCAACCACAATTTCCAATACCACTTAGTGAATCTCCTAAGTGACATGCATCTTAGTACCATGTCCATTCTCCTTCACCACCAACACCATCACAACCTTTGGCATTCACATCTTGACAATTCTTGACATCCATTCATTCTAAGACAACAACATGTCTCATTGACAACAAATGCAACACAGTGAACTTCAATATCCCCCTTTGTATTTGTTGGCAATACACTAGAGCACATATGAATGGGTCAATATGTGTGCCAATATTTCTCCCCCTTATTGGCAATCAAATGCAAAGGTGTGGTGTGGTACTCTTCCAAAAATATCTTCCTCCCTTCGAATAACATCTTCTTGAAAAACACTAGGAGAGGGATGGTGTCACATGTTCTTCCTTAGCAAAGAACCTTTAGTTGATCAACTCTAAGTATACTTGGGCTAACCCGGTGTAGAAAACAAGAGTGATGTAACCAAGATACTCAATGCTGTCCACAATTCTCTACACATGTGAGATCATGCTTTAGGGGTTGATTTTTTTTTCAGATATTCAATGAATTGCTGAATCCTGCACAACTTCACAAAACTCATTAGAAAGTTCAGGTGCAAAGATAAAGCTCCCCCATTCATCCATTTTCTTAAGATGATATTAATCTCAGAACATCATCTTCTTCAGATTTGCTCCCCCTCAAGGGGTGCACTCCGTTCTGTCCAAACCATCCTCCAGATGAGAATGATCATCATCTTCAATTCCCTGCAATGTTAGCACATGTATATACCAAGAGTATAAGGGAATAAGATGGAACCTCCTTGGTTCATCAATGTGAACAACAAGGTTGAGAAGATTCTCTCAACCAAGATGTCCCATTTTCACCAGTCTTCACACTTGCACATTTGATCTTCATTGATGATTGTGCTGGTGTGGTTCTCAAAACATCTTCATGTGAAACCTTCTTCTTCCCTTTTGCTTTAGCAATTGCCAGAGCTTCATCTTCAACTCTTTGTAGTTCTCTGGAAAGTTGCAACTGATGTGGCCATATAACAAGTAAATCATTTGGAAGAGTGGCCCCAGTTCTGGAAGTTCCACATGGTTCCTTAGATGCTGTCAAGCTACCTTTCTTAGGCAACTTGTTTTCAATCAATCCCTTCTTCTTCTTCTGGATTGATTGTCTTTTTGAGTCCAGTCTTCTTCTTTTTAATTTCATGGCTTCTTTACAAAGATCCATGATATGTCCTTTCTTCCCACAGTAGAAGCATTTCTTGGTGGTCCTTCTGGATGCATCACCCTTCTTGGATTTGAATTCCAAGGACTTCTCTTCATTCTTCAAACTCTTCTTGGGAGCATCTTCCACTTTCTTCTGCTTTCTTCCCAAGGAATCTCTTTTAGCCAGGTTCAGTGATCTTCTCTTCATTCCAGCTTTGGATACAGTTGGAGATTGACACGTATCATTCTTTTGACCACTTTTGCAATCATCCCAGATGTTTTCAAGTAATCCAAATCTGTTAGCAGTAAACAGATGTCTCTGGACCTGTGGATGTTGCTTATTTCCTTATGGATTGCTCCCCCTTGGCATGGGCTTCCTTTGTGCTTTGACATTCAGTGGATTGTACCAAAAATCTTTTGCACAGTGCCCATACTTATTACAACACCAACACTGACCCACAAATCTTGACTTTTTGATTCCTTCTGATTGTAGGGTACTTGTCTTGAATTGTTGTGCTGCTTCAGGAGAGCTTTCTTTCTTCATTGTCTTCATCCATACTTGTTTGGAATTAGTCTTCCATCCTGCACTTTTTGTGGAAACACATTTAGAAACATGAGTACAAGATGGTATGGATGGTACCTTCTTTTTAGAAGTTGTTGCCCTTTTATTAGAGGATGTCTTTCTTTTAGAATCATCCTTCTCAAAGCACACTTGAGTAGCAACATTTCTTCTTCCAGTTGTCTGGGAGGCTTTGGCTTTGGGTGATTGCTGATTTTTCAATATCACCTCTAATTCTAAGCATTTCATGTTAAGGGAGTTCTTCTCATCCTCAACAGTTCTTAGCTTTCCTTCCCAATTCTCCACCAGTTGTTTCATCTGGTCTTCATGCACCTTCTTCAATTCTTTCAATGAATTTTCCAGCTCCTTCACCAATTTGACTTTTTCTTCGAGTTGAGAATCTCTGACATTCATTGACACTTTGTGCAACTTCTCCAGTTCATGGAAAACTTCTTTGATCATTATCATAAAGATTTCTTTCTCAGAAAGGCTTCTTTGCAATTCTTCAGCAGTGTCTTCATATCTTTCATTGCAAAGAGAAACAGTTTCATCTTTAGCCTTCACCAGCTTTCTGAGAGTGTTGGTTATGCCAACCCTTTTTGCCAATTGGACTTCCAGAGAATTGGATTCATCTTCTAGCTGTAATTTTTCTTCTTGAAGATCAAGGAGGCCTGTAGCTATACACATTGCCACTTCCTTGGGGACTGTCTTCTGAAGATATTTGATTGCATTTAGAAGATCATTGTTCCTTCCATCTTCATCACAGCTAGAGCAGGCTTCATCAGAAGAATGATAAAAGGAATTGTCATCTGATGTGACTTTCACATTTCTTTCCATAGAAGGAGTTTCTCTGATTGCAACAACCTTCTTCTTCATCTTCTTTGCCTGTTTCTTCATTCTATTTATCAGAGTCTTGGAAGATATCTCCATTTGAGGATGTTCTTTCATTTCCTCAAATCTGCACTCCATATAGACTCCCTTGGATCTTTTAGAGGAACCTGGCTCTGATACCAATTGAAGTGCCCATATCAGTGTGAATCACTGAGAGGGGGAGGGGGTGAATCAGTGATCCCTTAGAACTTTTTACTAATTGATTCTTAATCAATTAAACCTCTATGGCTTGTTAAGGCCTCAATCCACTCTTCTTATGTCTCTCAACCTTTCCCGGATAATGCAGTAATGAAAAGGCACAGGACACAAGGATTTACAAGGTTCGGCACCAAAGGCCTACATCCTTGCCATGCTCTCCCAGCATGGATTCTCCCATTATAACTTGTTAGAATTACAATGGTCGATACAGCTTCCCACCGTATCTCTCCTGAGTCCCACAGGAGGGTCTTTATACTGCTTCACACAGTGTTACCAGAGTCCCACTGGCCTGCTCCAGAATCCCACTGAAGACTTCTTCCACCCTGAGTCTCACAGGGGTCTTCTCCTGGCTGCTCGAGTCACACGAGTAGCTCTTCTTCTTGTTCAGCTCTTCAAGTAACTTCAGCAGCCTGGGATAAAGGCTGCTGGCCTTGCTCTTCTTCTGATCACTTGTGATGATCAGGTCTTCTCGTCTTGCTCAGGCTTTATCACCTTCTTCTAAGGATGACCTGGCTTCTCTCCAACTACTGAATACTCAGACAACTTATATCTTTAACTTCAGTCTGGTCCAGTCTCAGTTCACAACAACTTCATGCACTGAATGCATGGCAACTCTGAATCCTCATGCACTGACTGCATGGCCTTCTCAAATCTTCAAGAACTGTTGTTCTTGGACTCCTCAGATGCACACAGCCTGATTTAGCTTTGTTCACGTGTGCACGTGCATGCATGCATGCATGCACTCCCCTTTTTCTCCTTGGTGTGATAAACCCACAATGGGTGTAAATACTTTTAGCACACACACCTTGTTCCTTCTTTTCCTTCACACGTTTAATTCATTTTGTCTACACACTTAGATTGTGTGTTCTACAATAGTGTGAGAGTCCTCTACTCTTTCTTCTTAGTGTGTACACTTTATTTTTCACACACACTAAGGTTCGGCCACTTTGTTGTTTTGCACACACAACTTGTTCTTTGATTTGCACACACACAATGAGTGTATATTTGGCCTTCACTCTTTTTCTTGCACACACTTAACCCGTAGGTCCTCTTCTTGTTTTGCACACACAAAAGGTGTGGTCTTCACTTGGTGCACACACAAGGCTATGCCTCGGGTCCTCTTCTCCACTTGGCACACACTTGGCTCGTAGGTGTTCTTGTCCACTTTGCACACACACAAATAGTGTGGTCTTCCTCCTTATGCACACACACTGCCAAGTCTTGGGTTCTCCTTGCACACACAGTGCCTCGGGTATTCTTTGCACTTAGCACACACCGAAGGATGAAAGGGGCTCGACCATCCTTCACTTCAACAACCGCGCAAGCCTCGGGTGCAAGGCAGTCGCGGGCGCGCAAGCTCCTCCTGCCGCGGGGCGTGCAAGGGCAACACCCGCGGGGTCTTCCTCCTGCCGCGCAAGGGTGCGGGCAGAGAGGGAACAAGCCTCGGGCGCGCAAGGTGTTGCGGCCACAAGGTCTTCCTGCTGCGCAAAAGATTAGCGCGCAGGGGACTCCCTTTCTTCTTTAGCGCAAGGAGTGCACAAAAGGGACTTCACGAAGCCAAAAATGGCTCCGGGCTTCTCTGCCGCGCAGGGGACGCACAGCTCAATTCTTCACGAGGCACAAGGGTGCTCTCACAGGACTCACGTTTCTCAAAGGATCAGAAAGCTTCTCCAATGCCTCGGCCTCTCTTTTTATAGGCAGAGGGATGCCTTATCTTCCGCTTGAATTCCCGAAGTTTTCGGGTATTCAAGATTCTGTGATTCTTGTTTTTCTTTTTATTTCACGCGGGTTCCATTTTTATTTTTCTTTGGTCTTCTTCACGTGCATGCGACTTAGAACGCATGCACAACCTCTTTTCTTCCAATCCATGCAAATCACGAACACACCGAGGCCTCGGCACTTCGTTTGCCTTTGTCTTTCATCGAATTTTCTCATTTGTTGCATGCAAACTCATTTTCGTGCATGGATGGGTTCAGAAGGGCCATACGAGCTCTATGGTGCCTTTATCTTCGACAATGGTGGTTGGGAGCTTCAAAACCATCCTCGGGGCGGCTCTGGTTCAGCGGCGGCAAGCGGGTGGCTTCGGGGAGGCCTCGGACGAGCTCGAGGATGAAGACGAGCTCTCGGCCGTCGATGTTTAATGATGCTCAACGGCCAGGATTATAACATCTCGGCGCTAGATGAGATAAGCGGTCCAGATCGGCGCGCGATGGAACGGACGACCGCGATTAGATCCCTGATGAATTTTCGCCGTCCCACATCGAAACGCCGCGGGATTTTGCTGCGGTTTATCAACCATCCGCTCCCCCAGCCGGCTCAATTGAATCTCCTCCCCTCTCGGTGCCGCCCCGCACCGAGTTCTTCTGCGGGCGCACTCTGCGCCCACCTCTGCTCCCTGCGGGCGCGCTCTGCGCCCACTCACGCCTCCTGCGGGCGCGCTCTAGCGCCCACCATGCATCCTCCGGGCGCGCTCCTCGCGCTCACGCTGCGCGGGCTTCATCACCGCGTGGCCTTGGGGCTTATACACGGCCCCCTGCCGCCTTGTGATTGCACCATGGGATCCCCCATGGGTGTGGCGCCTTAGGCCCACAAGTGCCTTGGGGTTGAACCCGTGGGCTGGCCTTGGCTTGCCTAATTTTTGCTAAAGGACAGTACAAATACTTTGTCAAAAACAATGTAACCCATGAGTATAAGACAAATGCCAAGTGCCATTCAAGCCATTTCTTCTTCAAATGGATTCATCCTCTTCTTAATCATGTATTCAATATTTAAGAATGGATATCCCTAAGGTTCTTCTTCATCAACCGACCTCCTTAATCAAATAACTTCTTCAATGTTCTTCATTGATCTAATTAGAGATCAGGTTGGATCATCTTCAACTCATCATGCACTAAGAAATAGTACATGGACTTTATTAATCCACTTCATCCACTTAGTAGTTGTGGATGGATCACTTTCAACTCCTCGTGCATTGTCACTACAATGCATGGTCTTCAAACATTGGTGTGACATTGTATCCAGTTGATACAAGTTCTTTGAACTTAAAGATCAGCTCATCAATCATCAGATTTCCATGGAGAATGTTTCAACCACAATTTCCAATACCACTTAGTGAATCTCCTAAGTGACATTCATCTTAGTACCATGGCCATTCTCCTTCACCACCAACACCATCACAACCTTTGGCATTCACATCTTGACAATTCTTGACATCCATTCATTCTAAGACAACAACATGTCTCATTGACAACAAATGCAACACAGTGCACTTCATTCCCCAACCATGAGAACCAACATTGGCTTTCATGCCAAGGCTACCTATGGCCATCTTTTCAAAATGAGTGTTTTTTCAACCCCATTTGCGAGTCTTGAGTTTGTGGACCTTTGAGAAAAATTTCCTACCTTAGTGTACATTAATATTATAGAGGAATTTTCTAAGCCACATGGGAATTATAATAGCCAAATAGACTCCCATTAACCATACATTAACCCGAATTTTGAAATCCCCTTCGAGCCTATGAAAACCTTTTCTTTGATAGCCACATTACAATCCAAATACCTTATCCCACCCAATATCAACATGGATTTTCATTGCATATTTTTTTTGAAATTTAAGTGTGTGGGGGGGGATGAATTTCATTTTGGGTACTTTTTTTTTATTTCACCATGTTATCATATAATTGAGGGCAAGAATCTATTTCAGTGTGGGGGAGAGGTTGTACTTCAATGGGGTTTGGGAATGTATATATGCTTATGACATATTGTTCAAATTTTATTGACAAGTGTTCAAGAAAAATAAAATAAAAAAAATAAAAAAAATTGGGTTGTGTCTTGGGTAGGTAAAAAATAACTATTTATCAGCCTTTGATCTGGTTATAACTATTACAATTAGTGTCATGAGGAGATCAATCATGGGTTGGGATATGAGTGTGAGATCTGTTTCAAGTTCAACTTTCTAAAAAAAGAAAAAAAAAGAAAAAAAAGAACACTTGCATTATATTCTTATGTCATTGGGAGAAGTTTTTTGGTTTGTAAATATTTTATCTTATCATCCACTTAAAATTTTCTTCCTCTCTTGTGTCTTTCTTTACACAATCATTCCCTTGTAAATTTGTGTTTTCATTTCCTTCCATGTTTCATTTAAAAAAAAATGTGCATTGATTTTTCCATGTTGGTGTTTTACCCCCTTTTCCTATCTTTTAGATATCATCTTCCTACCATCCCATAGCCACAAAACCCCCCCTAAAAAGACCTCTTGATTTTTGAGCACTTTAGGATAGGGAATGGAAGCTGAGAGCTCTTTCAAACTATAAGTTTTTCACTTTTGGTTGGTGAATGAGTGAAGCTCCATAAATTAATTTTATCATCTTGAGAGGAGTAAGTTTTGTGTGCCACTATTTTACATTTCTAAATTTGAGCATGGAAAAATGAATTGTTTTTGGAACATTGTTTCTGTAACAAATTGTGGTGGAATTCAATATGGATGAGTGAAATTGTCTAAACCTCCCCTGATTGGGGAAAACAAAATTTTAATATTTTTTGGTGAGTGAAAATGATTTTGTCATGTTTTTATATTTGTTGCACATGAGGACATTCACAAGACTAAGTGTGGTGGAGTTTATGTTATTAATATTTTAATTACTTATTATATACTCCCTTTACTTATTTTATATGAAATGTGCATAATTTTTATGAAATATTAATGTTTTAATATTAAGTATAATTTTTGAGCATTTTTAGAAGTAGTCCAATTGATCCAGTTTACTATTTTATTTATAAATATCACCCTAATGATCCAAATTGTGTAGTTATTGTTTTTTAGGATTCCTAATTAAATATCCAACATTTCATTAGAAGGTATTGTGAGACAATTCTTCCATTTAAAGGCTCATATGAACCACACAAGAAGACCCACAAAATCTGTGAGGAAACTGGATCATCTATGAAGATTGAATTACTAGGCTCAATAATGAAGTTAAAATTCATTAATTCTCCTAAAAAATTTGGATAACAATTAAAGGGGTAATGGATAAAAATTTCAGGGCCCAAATCCAAGAAAAAGTGGTCCAACTAATTCTTTAAAGTCTAGCCCACTATTCTGTTTGGGAATTAAAATCCGGATACTATCTATAAAACATCTCATGATGTAATCATAAAATAAAGCTACTATTTTACAGTGTGAAATAGGATATATATTTGGCCAACTTTTTTGAAAAAATAATTTTGATTTGGATGCATCTTCCTATTCAAAAACCCATTCACATTTTGGACTTCAAAAAGTATGGATTGAAATGGACAGATTCACTTTCTTTAATCAAACGGAAATAACTTTGTCTCCTTAAGTCTAATGGACTCCAAACTTTTTTATTATATAGATAAGATATTTATCTACAACTTGTAAGAATATCATATCTCGATATTCGGCTGTCTAATTTATCAAATTGGCGATGCAAGTGGAGGGGAAGTTTTGGAATGGAAACAGTCCACAACATTGGGCTATAAATACATCCCCCTCCTCTCCTTGAAAAGAGTTGGAATTTCATATCAAAGTAGGATAGTTTGGTATGACCAAGTCTCTACCAAAGTATTGAGAGGATATTCCATACTCAAGTTTTTACTTGAGAAACCATTCCTCCTTGCTTCCTTTCATTTACTTTTGTGTTATTATTCGTTTGTAATCATGTAAGTGTTTGTGTTTTGTAATTCTATTTTAATGAAATTTTCTTCTTCAATATATCTTATTCTCATCCACCTTTTGTAGTTTCATATTAATTTTCCTAAAATAGTTTAAATATAGTTGAACCCCCTTCCCTTCTTTCACTTTCTAATTCAATCTAAAGTTCATTTTTAATTCTGATCACCCTTCGTGTGTGTATGTGTTCGACGCACAAATATTTTCTTATCCCTTTATTTTTCTTATATTCTTAATTTATCATCATAATAATTATAAAAAGATTAATAATAATTTAAATGTATGAGTAAATATACCATTGGTGTGAGTTATAATTTGGGTATATTAAGTGATTGAGATCCTTTTCTCGATGAGTATTCTTTGAGTTAATATTGTGCATGTTGAACTTTATATGTCATGGATTAACAACATGTTATGCTTAATATGTGGATTAAATGGATTATTGGAACCACAAATACAATACCATAAACAAGTAATGGTAATTCTTAGAACCCTAAGTTAAGTTACATCTTGGATTAAATCTTTAACACTTGGGAATTCCGATCAAAATCATCTTGTGAAGTGGGTATTAATTTAATGAAATATAAAGAAAAGCTGAAGGATATCATAAGCTTAAATACCAAATAATTAACTCACCCCAATATTTATCTATTTGTTAAATCAAACATCATCCATAAATTAATTCAATTAATCTCTGCAAACAAACCCCCCAATCAAAATAAAATCAACTAAAAACAAACGACTACTAAAAAGTATCATCACCGAGGATTCGACCCGAGTGCTGTTATACACATTAGTAGAGCATCAGAACTTTGACCAGTCAATAGTATATAATCAACCACGCGTTTTACTCACCCAAGTCCTTCATAGAGAAACATTGATTCAACCATTCCTTAATAGACTTTAAGACTGGTATCTCGTTTCCAATATTTAATTTGTTATCAACATATACTATTAGGAAAATGACTTCACTCCCACTAAACCATTTGTAGACACAAAGCTCACATTCGTTCTTAATAAAACCAAATTTCTTTATGGATTCATCAAAATGAATTTTCCCTGACTTGTATTATTTCTTTAATCTATAAATGGATTTATGCAACTTGCATACCTTATTGGCATTCTTTGGAGTCATAAAACCTTCAGGTTATGTCATGTAGACATCTTTCTTAAGGTTCCCGTTAAGGAAGGATATTTTGAAATCCATTTTCCAAATCTCATAGTCATGGTAAGTATAAATTGACAATATAATCCTGATGGATTTCATCATTGAAACTAGTGAAAATGTTTCTTCATAGTCAATTCCTTAACACTACTTAAACCCTTTTGCAACCAGTCGTGCCTTATAAGTACCGACTTATCCTTCCATGTCCAATTTATTCTTAAATACCCATTTGAAACCAACATGATTTATATCAACTGGAGGATATACCAAAATCTAAACCTGGTTTTGGTACATGGAATCCATTTAAGAATTCATGGCTTATTTCCACTTAGCAACATCTTTGCCACTTACTGATTCCTTGTTGGTTAAAGGATCATTATTATCAACTAATAACGAGTCACCTTCCTCAGTAACTAGAAAACCATAACATTTCAATTCTCTAACCTCTCTTGTACTCTTATATAGTTCTTGTTTCTCTGGAACAGTTCTTTCTTCCAAGGTGATTTATGGAATCTATTCATGTACCAAATATTGTGTTCCTTGAGCCTCAAATTCATCGAAGTCTATCTCACTCCCACTATCTCTTTTGGAGATTTGATACCTCTCAATGAATATGGAATGTATTTCCACTATAACCTATTTGTATGAGGGGTTGTATAGGTAATATCCCCTTGTTTCCTTGGGGTATCCTATAAAGGTACACTTTGTGCCTTGGGGTGAAAGTTTGTTACCTGAAGAGGCCTTAAAAGACACATCGCTTCCCCACACATGTAAACTCATTTACATGGATTTATGTTTACTTTCGAACTCATATAGAATACCATTGATTGATTTAGTTAGTACATAGTTTAGTATGTTCACCCCTGTTTGTAACGCATATCCCCAAAAGAATAATGTAAGACTCGCATGATGCATCATTGATCTCACTATGTCCAACAAGGTGTTGTTCCTCCTTTCACTCACACTACTTCATTGGGGCATGTAAGGAGAATTTAGTTGGGATAAGATCCCAAACTTGTTGTGTAATCGTCGGGAGTCACAATGACATAAACTAGAAACGAAAAGAAAAAATGTAGAAGATAGGAAAGAAACAACACAACGATTTACGTGGTTCAGGAATAATCCCTATGTCCACAGAGAAGTAGAACTTCACTAATTGGGAGCACAAATTATAGAGTTTTTCAGTAGTAACCATAGCCTGAAAATGGGATATAAAATGAAGAAAATGATCTATTGTTTTCACAGGAAGTCCGCATCGCTACAGTGAAAGGCGATCAACTTTGTCAAAAGTGCTACAATACAGTTGACTCCAAAGTCCACAATGCTACAGTTCCTTTCGGTGTCAGCCTAACCAGATCGGGCTAGACCAATCCAATAAAACTCTCGTAAGTAATCAATGAAGTCTTGATTAAGATATTCTCCACCTCAGTCTGAGCAGAGTTTCTTACGCTTTTTACCAATCTGGTTCTCAACTTCATTCTTGTATTCTTTTAACTTATCAAAATAATCTGACTTATACCTCATTAAGTAGATATATCCATATCTACTAAAATCATCAGTAAAATTTATGAAGTATGAGTACCCTCCCCTTACTTCAACTGGAAAATGGTCTACACACATCGGTATGAACTAATTCAAGAAGCTCTTTATCCCTCTCACCTTTCCCACTAAATGAGGATTTGGTCATTTTTCCTTGTAAACATGCATGACATACGCCAAGTGGTTTTAGTTTGAAAGAATATAAATATCCATCTTGATGTATCTTTGTCAAGCGTTTCTTGTTTAAATGACCTAGCCGATGATGCCAAAGTTGGGTGTGGTATGATTCATGTGAAGTATCTTTTTTATCGATTTCCATTACCTAGTTTATGTAATCCAATACATAAAGACCATTGTATAAATGTACCCTACCAAAAAATTATATCGTTGTAAAAGAAGAAACATTCATTTCCAAACTTGAAAAAACCCATCTATATCTAATATAGATACAAAAATATTTTTTTTAGTAATATATGGAAGATAATAAAAACCCTTTAATTATAAGATCATCCCAGTTGACAACATGAGGTGGTAGTCCCTGACAACTATAACAACAATTCTAACTCCATTGGATGCTCATAGATCTACCTCCCCTCAGTCAATATTTCTTAATCTACTTTGTTCTTATATTTGGATACATATGTGAGCACCACAAGATGTATCTAATACCCAATTTTTAGAAATAGATAGATTACATTAGATAACAAATGCATCTGAAGCTTTACCTTGCTTCTTAGGCTGTGTGTAGTTCTTCTTCCAGTGGCCCTTCTTGACACATGCGAAACAAACATCTTCATGTTCCCTTGCCTCCCCTTTGATCTTCCTCTTCTTAGAAGGGTGTGAAGAAGCTTTGGGCTTAAATATCTTCACCTTCTCTTTCCTCTTTTTCACCATAAGGATGGAATAATTTTCATGATTTATATCTTTGTCCACTTGGTGAATGAGGATAATAAGATCAGATAGAGACTTCTCAATGTTGTTAATATTGAAATTAACAAAAAAGCTGTAGAAGCTATGAGGGAGTGATGCAATAATGGCATCGATACCCAGTTCTTCAGGGATTTTAAACCCTAAAACCCCCAAGCACTCAATATAGACAATGAGATTGACTACGTGAGGTCCAGCTGGGTCACCCTCTCCAATATTACTCTAAAATAGTTCTTTGTAGATCTCAAAATATTATTTTCTTTCTCTCTCCTAGTAAAGACCACAGAGGTGCTAGAGCATGCCATAGGAATCGATGTTTTCATGAGACTTAATGATCTCACTAGAAATTAATGATAACATCAAACATTGAATGTAGACCACGCCATTCATATGTTTCTCATAGACCAAGAACTCTTCATCACTCTCCTCTTGGATAGGCAGATCAGGTAATGCTTACTCTAGCACATTAGACTTTCATTCATGGCGTAGAATAACCAGAAGGCATCTAAATCATTCCTGGAAGTTACTTCCGGCGAGGATGTTGTCATTATCCATAATTGATCATAGAGATAGCATATTTGAAGAGTTTTTCATTTTATTCTAAAATTAAAAGAGCATATCATTAGGAATTTCTTGATTACATTTTATGAGAAATAATAAATTAATTTTATTATGTCTCCCACTATTTTATAAAGCCTTAATTTCCCTCACCATTGAAATCATAATTTCCAGTTTCTATGAAATTATTGTAGCAAGGATCTATATTCCCCTTCGAAAAACTCCAATAAGGGTTGGTCAAGATATTTGAAGGTATTTAGGTAGGCAGGTCTCTGCCAACTGTGGGCTTGCAGCTCTTTGATCTTTTGAGTGGACTCCCCAATCCTGAAATCCTAAATTTGGATTTCCTCAACTCTTGCCTCCAATATCACACTAACTCTATCAATGTCTACCCCTCTTGATGTAATATGGTTAAGCCAACTTAAACCTTTCATAAGGGTTTCCTGTATAAAAGTAATTTTCCCAACAAGGGTTGGTCAAACACATAGTTTTATTGAGTTTTTTTCACTTAATCAAGTAACAAAAGGATTATTCTGAATTAATATTTTATTTTAGGGATTTTTATCTCTTATTAGTGAATTTCTTATTATCATTATCACATGCTTATTAATATTAAGCGGAACTTACTTAAGTGATTAACCATGTCTTGATAATATTTATGCATAAGCCTAGTTTATTTTAGTTTCATATTGCATGCTTGTTTAATTCATTAATTATGTGATCATGACAACACATCCATAATGATAAACCATGCAACTGATATAAATAAAATAAATAAAAGGGCATGATCATGAGATTTTATAATGGTTATTTTATCTAGCGGTTGATAAACTAACCCTGACATAGGGGAGAAACACCTTGAACCTTTTGGGTTTGTGATTACAAATTTCCACCCATCCACCTTTTGTACAGTGGGCTACACGCCGTGTTGTCTCCACGTTAAACGGTTACCGATTGGCTTAGCTATGTGTGGGATAAACGGTTTGGACCCTACCCCAAAGAGACTACACATCATGTCCAATGGGCCACATAGCGTGTAATCCAGTATCCATGTGCCTATTTTTCCTGGTCAACACACTATGTAAAATTAACTGCACTGTGTGTAATAAATGTACACGGCTTCAGTAATTGCCGAATTACTCCTGAGGTGCTGTACACAACTACACGACGTGTAGTCCAGATTACATGGTGTGCATGGAAGAACCTGGAATGTAAGTCTGAACACACAGTGTGTACTTTCATGTCACTTGGGCAGAATCGTCAGGGCCTCCTGATGAGTTCTCTATTTTAATTTTAATTAAAAAATCATTTGTTTCTGTGAAATATGTGAGAAATGAAAATATAGAGAACAGATCTCAAAATCTAGATTACAAGAATGATTAAAATTGAATTAAAAAACTAAATTATTAAATTGTAAATAAATAATTAATTATTTAAATAATTATAAACTATGATGTAGCCCATATGATACCACTTGTAGGTTCTGAGCGCAGATGAAGCACAGTTGGGCCGACACCCAACTTAATTTTTTCCATGATAAATGATTATTCCTGGACCAATACGACAATGAATTATAGTCTCCAAAAAATAGAATAAATGATTTAGATAAAGAAGGAATAGTCCTAAAACCTTTATAAAGGATCTTGCACATCATGTTTATAATTAATTTAATTAATTTCATAAAGAAAAGAATACCTGGATCTTTGATACTTTCTTCATTGATGATGTTGATCATATTGAATAACCCTTCTAGATTGTATTATTTCACTTGTGAGGATCCAAACTAGAATACCTCTAGCAGTGATCCACACATGCTCTGATGGCCTCTGATCGACACCACTCGTTCTCCGGGTGCTAGCGCGACGAAGCAAGTGTATTTTGTTGGTAATTCTTGATCATTTTTTCTTCCGTCTTGAAGAACATATCTCATTCTTGAGAGGGGAAGGAAGAGGATTCGAGAGAGAAATTCTTTAGCTCAATAATTCTCAATTCACCAGGTGTGTAGTTTGGTATATGGCACAATAGAAGTATGTGTCTATTTATCGACATGGGGCTTCAGTTATAATATTTAATTACATAACAACAATTAAATACATTCATAACCTTAGAGAAAACCCATTATTTTAATAATAATACTGTGTCATTATTTATGGTTCTCCAACTTGTGTGAAACAAAATTATAAATAAAATTCTATGTCATAAAATAATAGTAGTGTTATTATTATTTTAACTTGTACCGACTAGTTAAATAATTATTTACCGTATTGAAAATAATTATTTTACTACCAGATCGTTCATAGTTAGCTCAAACTCCACTTCCATTTATTGAACACCCAAATAATTTATTCTCTTAAATAAATATTTTATTTAAAAACTAGTAAATAAATATTTATTAAATGTTCAATAAAATAAATAGTTATATTTTACTCACAATCGAGTGAATAAATATTTATTTAATTTATGCAATCATTTTATCTTGAATAAAATTATTCCACTATCTTGAAAATAATATTTATTCCATTAATTAAATTAAAATTGAATTTAACTGAGACCAATAGAAACACTTAGTGTGCAACCCTCTAGGATTATTTATCATTGGAATTAGGTGTGCTTTCCTAAAATCCAAGAGTACTATCTAGAAATGGGTCAAGGAACCCAAGTGAAAGAACATAAAGTCGCAACAACGACATCCATGTATGAATGCTCACTGCATAATATAATCCATTTTTTCAATATATTATTAAGCAGGTTTCATGATAGTGTCATCAACCTTTGTTCTTGATACTTCATTCTTTAACTACATGAAATAAAGTCGTCATTACACTATGGACATGGAATTTTGTGCAATGATTCTATTTCAATAAAAGGGTCAAGATATCAAATTCCATAAATGGAAGGGACAAATCCTTCCTCAACTTATCCATTAATAGCATTCCACTCATGATGCAACCAACGTACCCTACTTCCCGCCAACATATGGCGTGATGGTTTTCATCAGTAAATCAAAGTGCACGAGTCATGACATGTATTAATGATAATCTTAACGTCTAAGGAATATTACACACACTCGCAGATATGAATATATGATGACACCAAAACATGCATAATTCCTACTGGCGGGTCTGTTCTCATAATCTTCAATCTTGGAGATTACCAAGTACGAACTTCATGAGAGGAAGTCTCATCTTATTATGCGTACTCGTAGCTGACGGTCTGTATACTATGTGTCCCATCATAGTATGTCATCCAATCACAAAACTATATTCAAGAATATTGTTATAGAATTTCAAGTTTCTCATCATAGTGGGGAAATTCCATGACCTTATCAATGTAACAAATAATCTAGGACATTATTACATCATATTCATTAAGAACAATGAAAAATATGTAATAAGATGTTTAATATTTAAATACATTAAATATCCATTCAATCAAAGTACAAACAATTGGTTATGGGACACCAACTCTAACAAACCCACACTTGGACTAGAGCCAACTGCCTATGACTTTCAGTCCGCTAGACCTCACATGATGATCATGTTTCTACTAAGTCAAGGCTTTAGTCAAGGGGTCCACTACATTGTCTTACAAGGAAATACTGCTCACTACAACTTCAAATCTCTATAAAAAATCCCTCACGAGATGATACTTCCAAAGTATGTGCTTCATCCACTGATGTGACCTTGGATCTTTTGCGAGAGTCACCACTATAGTATTATCACGGTACAGTGTGATGCGATCTTTACTATTAGGTATCACATCTAGCTCTAGGACAAAGCTCTACATCCAAACTGCTTCTTTAACTTCCTTAGAAGCTGTGATATACTCAGACTTTTCTATAGAATATGTGACCACACTCTACTTTGAGCTCTTCCATCTCACTACACCTCCATTCAAAGTGAATATGTATCCCATTTTTGAATTCATGTCATATTTATTAGTCTAAAAACTAGCATCTACATATCCTATTATGACTAGTTCCTCATCTACTCCATAAACTAAAAACATATCCTTAGTACACCTTATGTACTTTAGGATATTCTTGACTGCTATCCAATGGTGGTCACCTAGGCCAGCTTGATATATGCCTATCACACTTAATACGTAGACAAAATCCATCCTAGTACATAGCATGGCATATATGACTGACCCAATCGCTGATGCGTATGGAGTCCTTTCCATTATCTTTCTTTCCGTATGTGTCTGAGGACACATTTTATTAGAAAGATGAATGCTATGTGATGCTGGCAACAATTCCCTCTTGTATTATTCCATACTAAATCTCTTCAGTATCTTATCAATGTATGTACTTTGACTTAGGCCCAACAATCTCTTGGAACTATCACAATGGATCTTCATCACGAGAATATATGATGCCTCGACCAAGTCCTTCACGGAGAAGCATTGATTCAACCATGCCTTAACATACTATAATTCTGGTATCTCGTTTCTAATAAGTAATATATCATCAACATATAATATTAGGAAAATGAATGCACCCCCACTACACTATTTGTATACACAAGCCTCACATTGACCTGAATAGACCGAAGTCCTTTTTTTATTGATTTTTGATAATCCCCCTTTCAAGGGATGAAGGGGGAACCCTTACAAGGCTCGTAGGCTCAGAGATTAAATGACCTATAGGTCTTAGTAAATATACAGACTATACTTGGAACTCCTCCTCCCAGCTTCTTCATTGTGATATCATCTCTCCACATTCACATGGATATTTAGCTAGGCTTCCCGTGCTAACACAGGCTAGTCCTGATGGCAAATTCCATACCCTCTCTTTCTGAAAAATCTGCTTAGATTCTGCTCTGGTGAATGTGTCTGCTCTGAATCCCCATTTGGAGTCTGCTCTTTGTAGAGTCTATCTAATCATTGTTCAACACAATTTCAGGTGACCCGAAGGTCTTGAGGTGGCCCGAATTCCTTGAGGTGTCCCAAAGGCCTTGAGGTGGCCTGGAATCCTAACTGGCCCAAAGGCATTGGGTGGCCTGAAGGCCTTAAAGGGCCCGAAAGACCAAACAAATGAATAGTTCCAGCTACTACAGTACCGAACAATGTCTTCTACAATGCCTTCTATAGTACCGCTATAGTACTACTACAATACTACTACAGTACCTATAAATATGTCTCTTCCAAGTTTTGAACTCGGGTCTCTTGGATGCACTTTCTGAGTCCTCACCAACTGGGCTAAGGCTTTTGTTCCAAGCCTCACATTCATTATTGATAAAACCAAATTTCATTATGTATTTATCAAAACAAATCTTCCATGACCTAGATTCTTGATTTAATCCATAAATGGATTTCTACAACTTGCATACCTTATTGGAATCCTTTAGAGTCATAAACCCTTCATGTTGTGTCATGTAGACATCTTCCTGAAGGTTCAAATTAAGGAAGGATATTTTGAAATCCATTTTCCAAATCTCATAGTCATGGTAAGCGAAAATAGACAATATAATTCTGATAGATTTTAGAATTAAAATTAGTGAAAAGGTTTTGTCGTAGTCAATGCCTTGATGTTGATTGAACCCTTTTTCAACCAGTCATGCCTTATAGATACTGACTTATCCTTCCATTTCCAGTTTCTTATTGAATACCCATTTGAAACCTACAGGATTTACATCAACTGAAGGATCTAACAAAATCTAGACTTGGTTTTGGTACATGGAATCCATTTTAGAATT
This sequence comes from Viscum album, assembly GCA_963277665.1. NCBI lineage: Eukaryota > Viridiplantae > Streptophyta > Magnoliopsida > Santalales > Viscaceae > Viscum > Viscum album. Next base: position 1,268,153,649 of record OY728120.1, on the reverse strand, counting down.
CATGGCTTCTTTCCACTTGGAAACATCTATTCCACTTACAGCTTCCCTTTAGGTTAGAGGATCATTATTATCAACTAATAACGAGTCAACTTCCTCGGTAACTTAAAAAACACACTGTTTTGGTTCTCTAACCTCTCTTTTACTACTATGCAGTTCTTGTGTCTCTGGAATAGTTCTTTCTTCCAAGGGGCTTTGTGGAATCTATTCCTGTATGAACACTTGTGTACCTTGAGCCTCGACTTCATTAAAGTCTATCTCTCTCCCACTATCTATTTTGGAGGTGTTCCCCCCCCTCAAAGAATATGGTGTTTCTTTCCACTATAACCTTTTTTATGAGGGGTTTTATAAGTAATATCCCCTTGTTTCCTTGGGGTATCCTATAAAGGTACACTTTTTTCCTCAGGGTGTAATTTTGTTACCTGAAGAGGCCTTAACAAACACATCGCTTCCCCACACATGTAAATTCGAGAACATAGCTTTATTTCCACTTCAAAACTCATATGGAATATCATTTATTGATTTAATTAGTACTTGTTTTAGTTTTTTCACCACTTTTTGTAACGCATATCCCTAAAAGGATAATAGAAGACTCGCATGACCCATCATTGATCTCACTATGTCCAAAAAGGTACGGTTCCTCCTTTCGCTCACACCATTCCACTAGGGAATGTAAGGAGGAGTGAGTTGGGATAGGATCCCAAACTCCCAAAAGTAATCAATGAAGTCTTGATTAAGATATTATCCACCTCATTCTGAGTGGAGTTTCTTAATCTTCTTACCAAGCTAGTTCTCAACTTTATTCTTGTATTCTTCGAACTTATAAAAATAATCCGACTTATACCTCATTAAGTATATATATCCATATCTACTAAAATCATCAGTAAAAGTTATAAAGTATGGGTAACCTCACCTTGATTCAATTGAAAATGGTCCACACACATCAGTATAAACTAATTCAATAAGCTCTTTAGCCCTTTAATCTTTCCCACTAAATGAGGCTTTGGTCATTTTGCCTTTGTAAACATGAATGACATACTCCAAGTGGTTTTAGTTCAAAAGAATCTAAATATCCATCTTGATGTAGCTTTGTCAAGAGTTTCCTGTTTACATAACCTAGCTGATGATGAAAAAGTTGGGTGTGGTATGAGTAATGTGAAGTATATTTGTTATCAATTTCCATTACTTGGTTTGTGTAATCCAACACATAAAGACTATTGTATAAATGTCCCCTACCAAAACAAATGCTATCTTTGTAAAAGAAGAAACATTAAATTACAAACTTGGAAAAAAACCCATATATATCTAATCTGGATACAGAAATAATGTTTTTAGTAATAGATGGCACATAATAACAACTCTTTAATACCAATATCATCCTAGTTGGAAACGTGTGTTGGTAGTCCCCGACAGCTACAACAATAAGTCTGGATCCGTTGGCTGCTCTTAGATCTACCTCCCCTAAGTAAATCTTCCCAAAATATACTTGGTTCCTACATTTGGATACATATTTGAGCACAAAAATATATATATAATACCCAATTTGTAGAAACAGATAGATTACATTCGATAACAAACGCACCAGAAGTATGACAACCCTGATCTTTTATTACACAATTAAACATAATTTATTACATAAACATCACTTTATACAACATAGAAGATAGAGAGGTCTAGTGTCTTTGGGGATTAGGATCATTACATAAAAACTTAAAACATGAAATACAATATCTTTATTGAAAACTTCATTTACATGACCACTACATTTCCTCATACTTAGCATTGCATGGGATAACCTGAGGACATGCATAAGAAAAGGGCGATCTATAAAACCCAGTAAGGAAATAATCATGGAATAACATGAGGAATACAATACATGTTAGAAAATAGTCATATAAATAGAGCAGAAGAGAAGCATAAACATAAAGTCATGATAAATCATGATAATCATAACATGGAAATGTGGCAACAACACTTAACATGGAATTAGCAGGAGCCAAGGCTCATTGCACATAGAGCATGAGTAAACCCTCATTGCACAAGAAGCACGAGTTAAACCTCATTGCACTTGAATTATAATGAGTAAAAACCCATTTAACATGAATTATCATGATACTATACTTTAAACAATGCATTGGAGTGCTATTAGGGTGCACCCTTCTTAAACATTTCATTTCATGCATAAGTGTGCCACATGGATCATAAAACATTGAATCATTCAAAATAATATTTTATTCCATGATAAATGAATGTGGAATACATACATGAAAATATTTAAACAATAAGTAAATGTGAATAAAGGTTAATACCCTTTATAGAGAAATGGGCATGGTATTCACTACACAATGACTTTGGCTTGGAAAAGTGCGGTGCAATTTCGGCAGCATAACAGCGTGACATAAGAACTCATAAAAATAGTTGATGAGAGATAAAGGAGTGTATCATAATATTAAAATGACATGGATAGTAAGGGGTTAATATATATACATTTCCCAATAAATTTAATGGAATTTAGATTCATGATACAAAACAATTGCTTGAATGTAAATGAGGAGAGAGAAATTCCTTTTGGAATTTTGTCATAGTAACGGGTGTACATGGGAGGAATTTAATGAGAGAGAAAGGGGTATACCATCATTAAAACATAAAGAGGGTAGTATGGAGGAGGTGAAAAACCATACCCCAACATTTATAATTGAAACTAAAAGGTCATAACAATTTAAAGAATATTGGACAAAAATGAGAAAGGAAGAAAAACCCTTACTTGGAAGTGTGCTTCCAAAGGCTTGATAGAGGCTTGAGAGAGGCTTATTGGGAGCTTGAGGCACCATGGGAGGATTATAGAAAGAGGAGGGAATAGGTTGGACGAACTACAAAGGCTTTGAGTGAGGAGTAAGTGAGAGCTTGAGAGGGTTTATATAGGAAAGGTGAGAGAATTCTTTATTATTTAGGTTTGGGACACCTCACATTAAACTAATCCAAACCATAAACCAACTAATGGTTTTTGACCATGGTTTTTGGAAAAGGGAAGTGGAAAAAAAATATTTTATAAGGAAAAAGTTCTAACTTCTTAAAATAATGGGGTTTCTTATGTGAAGGTGAGTCACACTCTCAAGGAAAACAATATAAAAAGACAAAATGTTTAATAAGTCTTGAAGGGTCCACTAAAGCTTTGTAAAATAAATCAAACAGACCCAAAATCGCATTATTTTAATGGTAAAACATATATTGACCGATCATAAAGTTTATAGTATTTTATTACATCAATATTGGATCATTATGATGTCATAAAACACATTATACATTTAAATGATATTTAATTTTTACCCAAAAATTTGACTGTCTCAGAAAATTATGAAAAATTCACCATTAGATAATTTCAATATCCTAATTCCAAAAATAATATTCATTTTATCTAAATAATTTTCTAAATATGTTAATTTTCTCTTTTAAAATAAAAACCAACATTTACCGAAAATTCATGGGTTTTGACAAAAATAGATTTCAAACCTTAATAAAAATTACAATTGCATTCATAAAATTATACAATAATTTATATTTAATAAAAATTCATTTAATAATAATAATAAAAATAATTTATTAAAATATTATTTTATTCAAAAATCCATTAATTCATCAAAATAGATTTCTTAGTTGAACATTAACTAAAAACACTATTTGTTCTTTAAAAACTATTTGCAAGGTAACAATAATAAAATGAAAGTATATTCATTATTATATACAAAAATAATGTACATAACCATAGTACTAGGGTCTTGTTACATAACCCCTTATAACACCCGCATAAGACTGAACAATAAGGTGTGCGATGGTGACTGATTCTTGGGGTGGCTCGGATAACATTGCTCAGGTGGTAATCTCTATCAACTTACACTTCTCTCATAGGCGGTCCCAATCAAGCTTAACATATTCAAGCTCAAATTGTGCTTGGTCAAGAGAAAATCCCAAATACGCAACCTACTTTCTGAGCTCTGACAAACGGGCTTTGTATGGGGCATGTCTACTGGATGAGGCCATCACTTCCTTTGTCTGAGTAAATTAGATTTGTTAAAGCCCTATATTTATACTAATCATGTGATCACTTTTCAATGACTATATTAGAAACTGTCACAATTCTTACCAGTTTTTTAAAATTAAAAAACATAAAACCAAATAAGTTGACATTTTATATAAAAATTTTATATAAAGATACATTTAATTAGATCAAGAGGGATTTCCATTAATGAAAGTTTGGGTCGTTACAATCTTCCCCCCTTAAGAAATTTCACCCTTGAAATTTCCTTTTCCCACACCAAAATATATGTGGGTAACTTTGATTCATCATTTCCTCCAATTCCCACATCGCTTCTTCAAACTTTTGGTTTCTCCAGAACACCTTGACGAGGGGCATTGTCTTATTTCATAGAACGTTTTCTCTACGATCTAAGATCTTCACTTGTTTCTCCTCATAAGAAAGATCATCCTATAACTATACCACCTCTGAATAGAGTACATGTGAAGGGTAAGATATGTACTTACTTAAGAGGGATACATGAAAGACATCATGTACTTTGTCTATGGTAGGTGGAAGTGCTATTCGATAGGCCACAACCCCGACACGATCAAGAATCTCAAAGGGGCCGATGTACCTTGGACATAACTTCCCTTTCTTTCCAAACCTCATGACCTTCTTCCATAGAGATATTTATAGAAATACCATGTCTCCAACTTTAAAAGTCAAGGTCTCATCGATGGATATCTGTATAACTATTTTGTCGACTCTGGGCTGCCTTGATATGTTGCTGAATGGTTTTCACCTTCTCCACCATTTCTTCAACCATTTCTGGTCCAAGAATCTTATGCTCATTGACCTCATCCCAACACGCCGGTGTTCTGCACCATTTCCCATAAAGGGCTTCATATGGTGCCATTTGGATGCTTGAGTGGAAACTGTTATTATAAGAGAACTCAACCAGAGGAAGATGTTGATACCATACTCCTTTAAAGTCCATTGAGCATGATCTCAACATGTACTCAAGTGTTTGGATATTCTTCTCGGATTGGCCATTATTTTGAGGATGATAGGCCGTACTGAAGTTTAGTTTAGTATTCAGAGCTTGTTGAAGACTCTTCCAAAGCTTATAGGTGAATCTTGGATCTCGATCGGACATAATAGATAGTGGTACTTCATAAATCCTTACCACTTCCCTGATATATATCCGTTCCAGTTGATCCAATGAGAAATCATCCCGAATAGTAATGAAGTGTGCAACCTTTGTAAGACGATCCACAACAACTCAGATAGCATTGTTTCCTTTGGATGTCTTCGGAAGTCCGGTGACAAAGTCCATGATGATGTTCTCCCATTTCCATTCTGGTATGGGCAATGGTTGCATCATACCCTTAGACTTATGCCTCTCTTCCTTCACTTACTGACACACCAGACACTTTGATGTATATTTAACGATCTCCTTATTCATATTATCCCACCAATAATGCTCTCAGAGATCTCGATACATCTTTGTGTTTCCTGGGTGAATAGAGAAATTTGAACTATTTGCATCGTTCAAAAGTTCCTTCTTCAGCTTCGGACTTGATGGAACACATAGTCATTTCCCAAATCTCACAATTCCTTCTTCATTAAAATTAAACTCCGAGGATTTCCCTTTTCCGATAGCTTCAACTTTTTCCTGAATTCCCACATCATCCTTTTGAGCATCCTTTAAACTTTCCAAAAGTGATGGTTGACCAATAATTTGTGAAAGGATTGATAATGTTCCCCTCTTTATGATTCCCATGTCCATCTTCATCAAATCTAAGAAGATTGGATCCTTTTCAATTCTCATCAATGATATAATCGCTGGGTCCTTTCTACTTAGGGAATCCACCACCTTGTTCAATTTTCTAGGGTGGTAATGGATTGAGCAGTCATAGTATTTGAACAGCTCTTACCATCTTCATTGGCACATATTCCACTCTTTCTGTGTGAATATATACTTGAGGATTTTGTGGTCCGTATATATTTCACACTTCTCCCCAAAGAGATAATGCCGCCAAATTTTCAAAGTGAAGATCACTGAAACCAACTCGAGGTCATGTGTTGGATAGTTCTGTTCATGAAATTTCAATTTCCTTGAAGCATAGGAAATGACTTTTTCATTTTGAATCAACACACATCCCATGACCTTCTTCGAAGCATCACTGAATACCAAAAAAAGTTCTCCACTTGTGGGTAAAGTGAGCATGAGCACAATGATAAACCTCATTTTCAACTCCTTGAAGATTTCTTCGCATTCATCACTCCAAGAAAACTTTACCCCCTTCCGAGTTAGCTTGGTAAGGGGGTTGGAAAATCGTGAGAAATTTCTCAAAAATCATCGATAATATCTAACTAACCCTAAGAAGCTACAAATATCCGTTAACGATGTTGGCCTCGAACATCCCTCAATTGCATCTGTTTTGGAGGGATCCATAGATATCCCATTTCTTGTGATGATATGGCCTAAGAATGAGACCTACTTCAACCAGAACTCACACTTGTTGTACTTTTCATAGAGATTCTCCTTCCGTAAGGTCTCTAGTACAGTTCTTAAATGCTCCTCATGATCCTACTTGGTTTTTGAGTATATCAGAATATCATCTATAAATACTACCACAAATTTGTTAAGGTAATCTCTAAAGACTCTATTAATCAAGTCCATGAAAATTTCTGGAGCATTAGTGACTCTGAAAGGCATTATTATGAATTCATAGTGCCTGTATCTTGTACGAAAAGTAGTTTTGGGGATATCTTCCTTCTTCACCCTTACTTGATAATTTCCTGACCGCAAATCCACCTTGGAGAAGTATTGTGCTCCACGCAGATGATTGAACAAGTCATCAGTTCGTGGGAGAGGATACTTGTTCTTTATCGTGATTTTGTTAAGCTCATGATAATCGATTCAAAGGCACATTGACCTATCCTTCTTCTTGACGAAGAGGACTGGTGCACCCCATGGTGAAGCACTTGGGCGTATAAACCCTTTATCCAGATTCTCTTGTAGTTGTTTCTTCAGCTCCTCAAGCTCTAGAACAACCATTCTATATGGAGTCTTGGATATTGGCAATGACCCAGGTATAAGATCAATTGAGAATTCAACATCTCTTCTAGGGGGAAGACCTAGAAATTCCTCAGGAAACACTTCAGTGAATTCCCTCACAATAGGAATGTCTTCAAGGATGGTTGCTTCCTTGGACTCAATCATCTGAGCCAGATACGCGTGCTCATAGGGCAGTAATATCAATACTTGAGATGATGGAGATAAAGAAGATTCATCTTCATCCTTGCACTTGTAATAAATCAAGGGTTGATTCTCCACATGGAGAGTGATTTACCTATCACAACAATTTATTTTGGCTATATATAAGGAAATACAATCCATGACAAGAATTGCATCAAATTCCACCATAGGGTGTATGACGAGGTACTTTGAGAAGTTTATCCACAGATTATGACAGGGGAGGATTTATATTCATGGGATGGAATGATTTCCCCATTTTTCGTACTCACCAACATCTTCACTTCCATGATTTTTGGTGGTGCTGGAACTGTTCTACTAAACTTTCAATATATAAAAGAATGCATAGAACCTGAATCAAAAATTATGTTCACTATTATTGAATGAATAACTAGCGTACCTTTCACCACTTAATTTTCGGGGTTCACTTCGGCAGTAGTTGTAAAGACCCGTAAAATTCAAGGGAATTTTTTTTTCTTAATTTTATTTGGAATTTTACAAGAACACGGTTTCTGATGGCACCTGATTCCGAGGCCCAGTGTTCCCGGAATCAATTTCCGAAGTTTGGCTCGGGTACGTTCCGTGAACGAACGAGCGAGTTTTCCTATCTTTTGAACCAGTGCTCGGAATTGAAATCTGATGGCACCGATGAACTCGCAACGCCAGTAATCACTTAAGGGAACCTTTACCGTAGTTGCGTTTGTGCGGGAGAAGAAGTTAATTAATGGGGTTTAATTTAAAAAGTAAATAAAATTGTTAAATCAATTTTATTTCTTTTTCAATTGGTTAGTTCTCCCATGGGAAGTTGGTGGTGGAGCCCACATCCACACAACTTCCCATGTGTGGATAATTAAAAGGGTGGGGCCCACACGAACCCCCCACCTTTTCAATTTTCCCTAACTCCCTAACCCCTCTTAACCCCTCACATTCCTAACTCCTCATTAACTCTCTTTATTTAATGTTTTGACAACTTGGGTTATTAATTAAGATGAGTTACTTAATTTCAAACTTTTGAAATTCAATTAGTAGGTTGTGTTAATAAAATAAGACTTAGTCTTATTTTATTATGTTAGAGATTTCCAACCTTGAGAGGATTGGGAAAGCATCTTCTTCTTCTTCTTCAACTTCGACGAAGAACGCGAAGAAAACCATTCTTCAATGAAGAACTTCTCCGCCGAAGAACACGGTTCTTCCGCGACGCGACGTTCTTCTTCCGCGTCGTCTCTTCTGCGACGGTTTTCCGCGATGAAATCGCCGTCAATGACTTCGAATCCTCGCTTCGCGACGTCGACGTTCTCCCGCGACGCCCGACCTCCGCGACGCTCATCTTCCGTGGCTCATTGAAGAACACCATTTCTGAACCGAGGTAGGGGATTATTTTATTTAATCTTTCCCGTTCATGATTCTAGTTTATCGATTATCATGGATTTTCGACTAGATGATAACTTTTAACGAGAGGGGGGCCAGACCGCACAAACACGGACGAACCCCCCTCCTATGTTCAAGTCTGATTCTTTGTGGATGGAACGGAATGGCGTGGTGCCGTCGCACCACGCGGGAATCACACGACAAGTATTATGTGACGCCATCGCGCCGCGCCGTGGAAAGAAGACTAAAAACACGACGCCGTCGCGCCGCGTCAAAGGAAATCGAAGGAGCGGCGGCCGGAGCGGGGCCGCGGTGAAGGGGCGCGGTGCGACGGTACCACGCCGGACGAAAAGGGCCGCGGCCGGTTCTGGGCCGCGGCGGAGCAAGGTGACCGGCGGTCGGACTGGGCCACCGGTGTCGGCGAAGAAGGGGACTGGCCGTCGCCGGTCCCATGGAGGCCGGAACCGGCCGGCCAGGGCGGGCCGGTCGGACCGGTGTGCAACCGGGGGTTCAAACCCCCGGCCAGCTGGCCAAAACTACCCCCCTTAATTGTGGGGGGGCCGCGGTTACACAGGGGGGCAGGCGCCCCCCTTGCCGAAACGGCTCGGCCAAAGGGCCGAGCCAGACAGCGCGCTGGGCGCGCTGTCCCCAGCCGGACCGGCGCCTGGCCGGTCTGCTAGGCCGGGCCGCGCCGGGCCGGGCCACGCCCAGCCAGGCCGGCCCACGCCGGGCCAGGCCGACCCAGACCCGGGGCGGGTCGACCCGGTCCGGGCCGACCGGGGGGGTCTCGGGCCGGGTCGGTCCGGGCCCGAAACCCCCGTTATCAGACTGTTTGGGTTCAAATGCCCATAACTCGGGCTATGAACCTCCAAATGACGCGCCGTAAGTGGAGATGCGATCCTTGGATCGAGACGGTCGTTTCGGTATATCGCATTCAAGGTTTCAGAATACTTTGAGTTTGTCCGGGTTGGTTCGTACACGAAACCAACCGGGCCCTCGGAGCGGAAACGCTCATATCTTGAGCTACAGACGTCCGATTGACGTGCCGTCGACTTTGTCGAGTTCCTCTTAGTGAGACGGATCTTTTGGCATACTCCGCCCGAGGTTTGGACGCAGGTGGAGTACGGTCGGGTTGGTTTTTCCTTAAAAACCAACCGGGCCCCTGGGACGAAAAAGCCAATAACTCTCAGATCGGGCGTCCGATTGACGCGCCGTCTGTTGCGTTGAGTTCCTGTTGATGATACGGAAGTTTTGGATACATCAACTCTGGACTATGTGACAGTTGATGTATCAGCCTCTCGGCTCGTGGAGCGGACCCTCCCGAACGAGCTTACTATGGGCGGGAACCCTAGTGCTGGCTGTGACTGCTACAGTGACTGCGACGACGACTGTGCAGAGATCCTCAGTGGATTCGATGACGATGACTACCACACTCAGCGATCCTATGTGGATCAGTGCTACCGATCCTGTGTGGGTCATCGCTCAACGGTTCTGTGTGAGCCAGCGCCTACAAATCCTGTGTGGGTCCGATCCTGTGTGGTTCTTTGCGGGGGTTAGTACCTATCGATCCTTTGTGGGTCCGACGACTTAGATGGATCAGTGATCATCTCTATCATCTTTCGAAGAAGTATACCTGTGTGAGCTGAATCCTGTTTTCTTTCCTGTGTGGATTGTGTTGTGCTATCCTGTGTGGATTACGTGTTGCTTTCCTATGTGGAATACATATACTTTCCTGTGTGGACTGAGTTGTACTTGGGCTCGGAGGTTGGAGCGTATTGGAAATTGATGACTTAGGTATATGTATGGGAATATACCTAAGCAGTGTCGGATGCTACTTCGTGATTGTATCTTTCCTTTCTGGTTAATCCTTTGTGGATTTTGGGAGACCTTCCGGGGTCTCGGGGTCCCTACTGAGTAGCTTATACTCACCCCTGCATGGGCTATGCCCGCACTACGTTGTGTTGGTTGCAGACGACGGACAACGTTGATCGAGGTTGAGGCTTGCAGAGCAGGACGATACCTGGAGGTGGACCACTGGGCGGGACGTGCTCGGAGCGGACGGCGGGACCCGAGGAGCAGTAGAGCTATCTGTACCCACCCTTCAGGTGGGATTTTCAATGGAAATCTCGGTGTAGCGGTTTTTACTTTCAGTTGCTGTTTTCCCTTTCGAGTTGTACATTACTTTCAGTTTGGGTTTGTATACTGGCCCACTTACTTTTCCACACTTACAGTTGTACTCTGTTTTCACTTAGTGTTTACTTTTCCGCTTTCTTACTCTGTGGTGCTTGTTTACTTTACAAAGGCAATGCCTTCCCTTTTTAATGGGATTTACGCCTTGGTGCTAGTCGCCAGCCCCTGGCCTATGGAAGGCGGGCTTGGGGTAGTCACGGCACGGGCCCCGAGGGCGGGTCGTGACAAATTGGTATCAGAGGAGTTCGGTTCTACCGCGAATTCTGATCTTTTCTATGTGAAGCAATAGTGTTTAGCGTATTGAGTGTGGTTATCAGTCCAGGGAGTCCAGTGTTGGTGCGGCGGCCGACGTATCCGTACACTAGGACCCTGACTTCTGATTTCCGACTTAATGCACGAAAACATTGATTGCATGAGTGTTTCAAGTTTTATTTGTGATTACTTTGTATCAGCTCACTAGGTATACTGTTTTGACCGTGGCTCACCTGTTCCCTTTTCAGGATGGCCCTACGACGGTAGCCAGCTAGGGTTCTGAGAGTCGAGCGTGATGACAACCCACCGAGCGACAAGGCCTCAGTGCAGGGCCCTTTGTCAGCAGTGGCACCGGCGGTAGCTCTACCCGCCGAGCCACCGATGCTTCCAGCACCAGCCGCTGACGATGCACGTCGTCTCAGCGCGCTACATGAGTTCCAGCGCCAGCGACCACCCAGGTTCCGTGGGGAGACGGACCCCCAGGTAGCCGAGGACTGGATGGAGGTAATCGTACGAGTTTTCAGGCTAGTGAGGACACCAGCAAATCTCATGGTGATCCTCGCTGCGAGCCTACTGCACGCAGCAGCGGGCCGATGGTGGAGCTTGATGCTCCAGGTGCACGATGAGGCATCTCTACTTTGGACGGACTTTGAGAGCCTCTTCCGCTCGGAGTTCGTCCCAGCCACCCTCCGTGCGGTGCACATTCAGGAGCTTCTTCAGCTGCAGCAGGGCAGCATGACGGTCGCTCAGTACTCGGCGAGATTTACCGATCTATCGCGCTACTCGACCGACATGGTACGAGACCCATTCTTCCAGGCCTGGACCTTTGATCAGGGATTGAGACATGAGATCAGGGCATCACTGATCTCCCTCAGCATTCCGACTCAGACAGGAGTATTGGAGCGGACCCTTTTGATCGAGAGCTTTCTCGCTGAGTCTACACCAGCACCGAGACCCACCGCAGGGTGGCATGTGGCAGAGTCTTCTGCAGAAGGCAGTCGACGGATGACTCAGGGGTCCAGGCAGACCAAACCCTCAGGCAGACGACCTCAGGACACTGGCTCAGTAGTGCGGGGCACACATCGCGGAGCCAGTCTTTCGAGAGGCAGACAGTGCTACTCGTGCGGCGGGCAGGGCCACATGGCTCGTGACTGCCCGACCCGCCGTGCCGAGGAGCAGCAGACGGTTGAGGGACCACTGAGGCAGAGGCAGAGGGTCGACCGTGGCGGTCCGCAGGGAGGAGGCGGACGAGGCAGAGGAGCTGGCCGAGCAGTAGGTGGTGGGCGATGCTTTGAGGGTTTACCACCACCACCACCAGGAGGTCCACCCCGACCACAGGGAGCTGTCGGGCAGAGACAAGCACAGCTCCAGGCAGCAGAGGCCTACGACCACGGCGCGCCCGAGATGATTCGAGGTACTATCTGTGTCTATTCCACCCTTGCTGCAGTACTTATAGACACGGGAGCGAGTCACTCTTTCATAGCCGCTGCCCTTGTTTGGAGCTCGGAGATTCCGACAGATCCGTTGGCTCGATTCTTATGGCTAGAGACTCTTACGGGAGCAGACTTGACGATTACGCACCGGTGCCGACAGTGTGAGCTTACTCTAGGAGGCGAGAGCTTCAGCTGGGATCTTCTTGTAGCAGCGTCGAGGCCTTACGACGTCATCTTGGGCATGGATTGGTTATCTATGGTCCATGCACAGATTGCCTATTTTAGGCGCAAGGTGCGATGTGTATGCACCGACGGGAGCAGGTTCACCTTCACCGGCGAGAAGGGAGCCTTTGCAGCACAGGATGGACTTCCGCGGAGGAGAGGACAACCCATCACTCATCAGTTGGATAGCCTCATCCTAGGAGCAGTTGACATGTGGAGTTCTGGTTTTCCTGCAGTGGTGGATCAGTTTGTAGACGTTTTTCCCAACGACATTCCAGGGTTACCTCCTCGCAGAGAGGTAGACTTTTATATTGACCTATACCCCGGGACAACCCCGATATCGACTCCAGCATATCGGATGGCCCCCGCTAAGCTTCAAGAGCTACGGGTATAGTTGGAGGACTTGCAGGGCAAGGGGTTCATCCGACCCAGTGTTTCACCCTGGGCTTCCTCGATATTGTTCGCCAAGAAGGAGGACAGGAGCTTGCGACTTTGTGTCGACTATCGTCGCCTGAACCAGGTGACAGTGAGGAAAAAGTATCCGCTACCTAGGATTGATGACCTCTTCGATCAGCTCAAAGAAGCACGGTGGTTCTCGAAGATAGACCTCAGGTCAGGCTATCATTAGCTCAGAGTTCGAGACGAGGACGTGCAGAAGACGACCTTCAAATGTCGGTATGGCCACTATGAGTTCTTGGTTATGCCATTCGGCATAACTAATTCTTCAGCAGTGTTCATGGCCCTCATGAACAGGATCTTTCAGCCATACCTTGATCGATTTTTCGTGGTCTTCATCGACGACATTTTGATTTACTCGACGACTGAGGAGGAGCACGCCTACCACTTACGGGTTATACTAGACACACTTCAAGAGCACCGGCTTTATGGTAAGCTCTCGAAGTTCTAGTTCTGGATACGTGAGGTCCACTTATTGGGACACGTAATCTCTGAGGCGGGAGTTGCAGTGGATCCTGCGAAGATCGAGGCAGTGTTAGCTTGGGAGCCACCCAGGAGCGTGATGGAGGTGCATAGTTTCTTGGGACTAGATGGATACTACCAGAGGTTTGTGACAGACTTCTCCAGAGTTGCAGCACCACTCTCAGCTTTGACGAAGAAGGGGAAACCCTTCGTGTGGTCAGAAAAATGTCAGCAGGGCTTCCAGGAGCTGAGACAGAGATTGACCAGCGCACCTATCTTGAGGTTTCCTGAGGAGGGAGTAGGGTACGTAGTCTACTGCAATTCATCAGGGACCGGACTCGGATGTGTTCTGATGTAGAAGCGGGAAGTGATCGCCTATGGATCATGACAGTTAAGTCTTCATGAGCAGAACTACGCTACCCATGACCTGGAGTTAGCAGTAGTGGTCTTCGCTCTGAAGACATAGCGACACTACCTGATGGGCGAGCGCTTTACAGTCTTTTCTGACCACCAGAGTCTCAGGTACATCTTCTCGCAGAAGGACCTGAACCTGAGACAGTGGCGATGGCTCGAGTTCCTCCAGGACTATGACTTTGAGATAGTCTATACTCCTAGGAAGGGGAACGTAGTAGCCGATGCCCTCAGCAGGAGGACGAGCATTCAGCTACTTGAGGAGGCGACAGAGCAGCTAGCCGCTTTGCAGATATCCTTTGTGGATAGAGATGGATCAGCCTTCCTTCAGTCTCTCATGGTCACTCCTCCACTACTACAGCAGGTCAGAGAGGCACAACATGGGGACGCTGACTGTGAGACATGGCATGCAAAGATATCCTCAGGACAGGAACCTAATGGTTTCTCCTTTGGAGCAGAGCACGACATCCTTTTAAGAGGACGTACCATGGTACCAGTCGCTTTACGGGAGGAGGTTCTGAGAGTGTTTCACACTTCTACTTTGGAGGTACATCCTAGAGTGGAGAAGATGTACCAGGATCTCAGACGACAGCACTGGTGGCCGGGCATGAAGAAGGCTGTGGTAGAGTTCGTTTCTCAATGCCTCACCTTCCAGCAGGTGAAGGCTGAGCACCAGGTACCAGCAGGCTTGGTACAACCCTTGGAGTTTTCAGAGTGGAAGTGGGACGACATATCTATGGAATTCGTGACTGGACTTCCACGCACTTCCAGAGGTCACGACTCCATCTGGGTGATTGTCGACCGACTCACCAAGTCGGCTCACTTCTTACCCATCAGAGAGCAGGGCTCAGTGGAGAGCTTGGGACGCCTTTACGTTCAGGAGATTTTTCATCTTCACGGTGTGCCATCATCTATCGTCTCCGATCGAGATGCTCACTTTACTTCCCGGATTTGGAAGGGGTTGCAGGAGGCGTTCGGGACGCAGCTACGTCTGAGCACAACCTTTCACCCACAGACGGATGGTCAGAAGGAGAGGACCATTCAGACTCTTGAGGAAATGCTCCGCGCATGTGTCCTCGACTTTGGTCGTAGCTGGGAGGACCACCTACCCTTGGTGGAGTTTACGTACAACAACAGCTACCACTCCACCATCAGGATGGCACCGTACGAGGCGTTGTACGACCGACCTTGCAGATCTCCTTTGTGCTGGACAGACCCTGGGGAGTCATCACTTGTGAGACCGGAGATGGTCCAGGCCACGACAGAGAAGGTCCAGGTCATCTAGAAGCGGATGAGGACAGATCAGAGCCGACAGAAGTCATACGCTGACAGGAGGCGGAGGCTACTAGAGTTCGAGGATGGCGACCACGTCTTCTTGCGTGTCTCACCTCGACGTGGTTTACGGAGATTTGGCCGAGCCGGAAAGTTATCTCCACGCTTCATCGGACCCTTCCAGGTCCTCAGCAGGATTGGCGAGGTGGCTTATCGCCTGGATCTACCACCTCAGTTGCACCGGGTGCACGACGTCTTCCACGTATCTCAGCTGAGGAGATACGTGCACGACCCGACGCACATCATTGACCATAGGGAGCTTGACATTGACGATGGGGCGACTTTTACGGAGGTTCTGGTGAAGATCGAGGATCGAAAGGAGTGAGTCCTACGTGGATGGTCGATTCCTCTAGTGCGCATCAGATGGCAGCACGAGAACCTCCAGGAGAGCACTTGGGAGTGGGAGGCTCAGATGCGTGCTCAGTACCCTCATTTGTTTCCCTAGTTTTGATGTATCTTTACGGGGACGTAAAGCCTTGAGGTGGGAGTAATGTAAAGACCCGTAAAATTCAAGGGAATTTTTTTTTCTTAATTTTATTTGGAATTTTACAAGAACGCAGTTTCTGACGGCACCTGATTCCGAGGCACGGTGTGCCCGGAATCAATTTCCGAAGTTTGGCTCGGGTACGTTCAGTGAACGAACGAGTGAGTTTTCCTATCTTTTGAACTGGTGCTCGGAATTGAAATCTAATGGAACCGATGAACTCTCAACGCCGGTAATTTCTTAAGGAAACCTTTACCGTAGTTGCGTTTGTACGGGAGAAGAAGTTAATTAAAGGGGTTTAATTTAAAAAGTAAATAAAATTGTTAAATCAATTTTATTTCTTTTTCAAGTGGTTAGTTCTCCCATTGGAAGCTGGTGGTGGAGCCCACATCCACCCAACTTCCCATGTTTGTATAATTAAAAGGGTGGGGCCCACACGAACCCCCACCTTTTCAATTTTCCCTAACTCCCTAACCCCTCTTAACCCCTCACATTACTAACTCCCCATTAACTCTCTTTAATTTTTTGACAACTTGTGTTATTAATTAAGATGAGTTACTTAATTTCAAACTTTTTAAATTCAATTAGTAGGTTGTGTTAATAAAATAAGACTTAGTCTTATTTTATTATGTTAGAGCTTTGCAACCTTGAGAGGATTGGGAAAGCATCTTCTTCTTCTTCTTCAACCTCGACGAAGAACGCGAAGAACACCATTCTTCAACGAAGAACTTCTCCGCCGAAGAACATGGTTCTTCTGCGACGCCGTATCCGCGACGCGACGTTCTTCTTCCACATCGTCTCTTCCGCGATGGTTTTCCGTGACGAAATCGCCGTCAACGACTTCGAATCCTCGCTTCGAGACGTCGACGTTCTCCCGCGACGCCCGACCTCCGCGACGCTCGTCTTCCGCGGCTCGTTGACGAACACCGTTCCTGAACCGAGGTAGGGGATTATTTTATTTAATCTTTCCCGTTCATGATTCTAGTTTATCGATTATCGTGGATTTTCGACTAGATGATAACTTTTAATGAGAGGGGGGCCGGACCGCACAAACACGGCCGAACCCCCATCCTATGATCAAGTTTGATTCTTTGTGGATGGAATGGAATGGAGTGGTGCCATCGCACCACGCGGGAATCACACGACAAGTATTACGCAACGCCGTCACGCCGCACCGTGGAAAGAAGACTAAAAACGCGACGCCGTCGCGCCGCGTCAAAGGAAATTGAAGGCGCCACGGCCGGAGCGGGGCCGCGGCGGAGGGTCGCGGTGCCGTCGCACCACGCCGGACGACAAGGGCCGCGGCTAGTTCTGGGCCACGGCGGAGCAAGGTGAGCGGCGGCCGGACTGGGCCGCCGGTGTCGGTGAAGAAGGGGACCGGCCGTTGCCAGTCCCGTGGAGGCCGGAACCGGCTGGCCAGGGCGGGCCGGCCGGACCGGTGTGCAACCGGGGGTTCAAACCCCCGGACGGCTGGCCAAAACGGCCCCCCTTAATTGTGGGGGGTCGCGGTTACACAGGGGGGCAGGCGCCCCCCCCTTGCCGAAACGGCTCGGCCAAAGGGCCGAGCCAGACAGCGCGCTGTCCCCAGCCGGACCGGCGTTTGGCCGGTCGGCCAGGCCGGGCCGGGCCGACCCGGACCCGGGGCGGGTCGACCCGGTCCGGGCTGACCGGGGGGGGGGGGGGGGGGGGTCTCGGGCCGGGTCGGTCCGGGCCCAAAACCCCCGTTATCGGACTGTTTGGGTTCAAATGACCATAACTCGGGCTATGGACCTCCAAACGATGCGCTGTCAGCGGCGATGCGATCCTTGGATCGAGACGGTCGTTTTGGTATATCACACCCAAGGTTTCGGAATACTTTGAGTTCAGCCGAGTTGGTTCGTACACGAAACCAACCGGGCCCTCGGAGCGGAAACACTCATATCTTGAGCTACGGACGTCCGATTGACGTGCCGTCGACTTTGTTGAGTTCCTCTTAGTGAGACGGATCTTTTGGCATACTCTGCCCGAGGTTTGGACGCAGGTGGAGTAAGGTCGGGTTGGTTTTGCCTTAAAAACCAACCGGGCCCCTGGGACAAAAAAGCCAATAACTCTCACACCGGGCGTCCGATTGACGCGCCGTCTGTTGCGTTGAGTTCTTGTTGACGATACGGAACTTTTGGATACATCAACTCTGGACTATGTGACAGTTGATATATCAGCCTCTCGGCTCGTGGAGCGGACCCTCCCGAACGAGCTTACTGTGTGCGGGAACCCTAGTGCTGGCTGCGACTACTACAGTGACTGCGACGACGACTGTGCAGAGATCCTCAGTGGATTCGACGACGACGACTACAGCACTCAGCGATCCTATGTGGATCAGTGCTACCGATCCTGTGTGGGTCCGATCCTGTGTGGGTCAGCGCTCATCCGTTCTGTGTGAGCCAGCGCCTACAGATCCTGTGTGGGTACAATCCTGTGTGGGTCTTTGCGGGGGTTAGTACCTATCGATCCTTTGTGGGTCCGACGACTTAGATGGATCAGTGATCATATCTATCGTCTTTCGAAGAAGTATACCTGTGTGATCTGAATCCTGTTTGCTTTCCTGTGTGGATTGTGTTGTGCTATCCTGTGTGGATTACGTGTTGCTTTCCTCTGTGGAATACGTATACTTTCCTGTGTGGACTGAGTTGTACTTGGGCTCGGAGGTTGGAGCGTATTGGAAATTGATGACTTAGGTATATGTATGGGCATATACCTAAGCAGTGTCGGATGCTACTTCTTGATTGTATATTTACTTTGTGGTTAATCCTTTGTGGATTTTGGGAGACCTTCAGGGGTCTCGGGGTCCCTACTGAGTAGGTTATACTCACCCCTGCACGGGCTATGCCCGCACTACGTTGTGTTGGTTGCAGACGACGGACAACGTTGATCGAGGTTGAGGCTTGCAGAGCAGGACGATACCTGGAGGTGGACCACTGGGCGGGACGTGCTCGGAGCGGACGGTGGGACCCGAGGAGCAGTAGAGCTATCTGTACCCACCCTTCAGGTGGGATTTCCAGTGGACAGATCGGTGTAGTGGTTTTTACTTTTAGTTTCTGTTTTACCTTTCGAGTTGTACATTACTTTCAGTTTGGGTTTGTATACTGGCCCACTTACTTTTCTGCACTTACAGTTGTACTCTGTTTTCACTTAGTGTTTACTTTTCTGCTTGCTTACTCTGTGGTGCTTGTTTACTTTACAAAGGCAATACCTTCCCTTTTTACCGGGATTTACGCCTTGGTGCTAGTCGCCAGCCCCTGGCCTATGGAAGGCGGGCTTGGGATAGTCACGACACGGTCCCCGAGGACGGGTCGTGATAGTAGTGATGGAAAAAGCTCACCCTTGCTGCCTTGGAGGTTGTTGGTTGCCTTCGAAAACCCTTGTCTTAGGGCACTGATTTGCAAGATGCCCTGGTTCTTTGTAGTTGTAGCAATGAACCATGCATTGAGGTTCGAACAAAGCATTCCTCTCCTCTGTTGTAGCCGCAGGTCTTTCTTGCCGACAGTTAATATCCAGGTTCCCTTCTCTTCCAAACCTAAAGCATTTCCTCCTCCCCTTCAGGCAATTTCAGGGGTGCTTCTTTCTGCACCTTTGGTAAGTGGGGTGATGGATCTTCTTATCACCATTGGATTTATCCATCAGACCACCAGCATTGAAGTCCACCTTATTCTCTTTATCCCTATGATACCCCTGAGATTATCCAATCTCCATTTCGACCTTAAGGGCACATCAGACAATTTCCTCATAGCTGTCGAAGTCATGGATCACCATCGCTTTTCGCAGGCTAGTTTTCATCCCACCAAAGAAGCGGTCAACCTTGAATTCGGGGGTAACGACAAATCCAAAGGTGTATTGTGAAATCCTTATGAAGTTTTCCTCATACGATTCAATAGATTTGTCATCTTTTTGCTTGAGGGCAAGGAAGTCCCTTTCCATCTTAATCCGGAGGGTGCGCGAAAAATATTTATCGAAAAATATCTTTCAGAAATCCTTCTATTCCAACGCCTCGATCTCCTCCTCAGGCTTCCTATTTTTGATCAATGTCTACCATTGATCAGATTCACCCTCCATACGATAATCATCCATTAGAACCTTCTCTTGTTTAGAACATTGAAGGATGGAGGAGATATTTTCAATGGAGTTGATCCATTGTTCAGCGATTGAGGGATCGGATGATCCATTAAAAGTAGGAGGCTTTTGTCTCATGAAGCTCTCAAAAGTGACTTTTTATTTATTAGGGGGGGTTGAACGTTCCTCTTGACCCATGTTTCTATTCAAATCTTGAGTTAACTACGAGAGAAGCGTGACAAAGTTCACGATTCCCACTCCCATTGGATTGGGTATCTCATTAGTACAGTCATCACATTGATCTTCACATCAGTTGTTAGCCTGATTCCTCCTATTACCAACCATTGGCTGGAATAAAAGGAAAGTTAGGGGTAACACATAAAGGGTAATCCAAGGACAAAACTGATGACTTATAAATAAATTTTATTTCCTTAACATATGAATCCATTGGCTTCAGTCTATGTTATCCATGATCTAATTTCTAACATATATTCTTAGGGAATTTTTTTGTCCCTTAATAATGGTTTATAATAAGATTGTGAATTTATCAAAGCATATCCCCCGGGAGTGTCGTAACCAAGAGTGCAGAAAGGCCCATTGTTGTGCACCAGTTCCCGTTCGAGTCTATCTCAAAGCAGTGTTTTCATGTTTTACTCCTAGGATGCATTTGTGCCAGAGCCGCCTCTACCTGCTCATATCCAGACATGGATGTATTTGCTTGATAAACCACTTAATCAATACTCACAAATATTTAGGGATGTTTTTATTATACTTATTCTTGTCTCTAAGTCTTCACTAGGGTTTTATAATCATAATCCCAAAAATAACTAAACCTATCCTCTGATACCAACTATGACAACCTTGATCTTTTATTACACAATTAAACATAATTTATTACATGAACTTCACTTGATACAACATAGAATATAGAGAGGTATAGTGTCTTTGGGGCTTAGGATCATTACATAACAAATTACAACATGAAATATAACATCTTTATTGAAAACTTCATGTACACGACCACTACATTCCCTCGTACTTAGCATTTCATGGGATAACCTGAGGACATGCATAAGAAAAGGGTGAGCTATAAATCCCAGTAAGGGAATAATCATGGAATAACACGAGGAATAAAATAAATTTTAGACAATAGACATATCAATAGATCACAAGAGAATCATAAACATAAAGTCATGATAAATCATGATAATCATAACATGGAAATGTGGCAACAACACTTAACATGGAATTATCATGAACCAAGGCTCATTGCACATGGAGCATGAGTAAACCATCATTACACATGAAGTATGAGTAAACCCTCATTTCACTTAAATTATCATTAGTAAACACCCATTTCACATGATATATTATGATACTATACTTTACCCAATGCATTGGAGCTCTATCAGGGCGCACCCTTCTTAAACATTTCATTTCATGCATAAGTGTGCCACATGGATCATAAAACTTTGAATCATTCAAAATAATATTTTATTACATGATAAAAGAAAGTGGAATACATGCATGAAACTATTTAAACAATAAGTAAATGATTATAAAGGTGAATACCCTTGATAGAGAAATGGGAATGGTATTCACTACACAATGACTTTGTCTTGGAAAAGCGTGATGCAATTTCAGCAGCATAACGACGTGACATAAGAACTCATAAAAATAGTTGATGAGAGAGAAAGGGGTGTCTCATAATATTTACATGACATGGAAAGTAAGGGGGTCATATATATACATGTCCCAACAAATGTAATGGAATTTAGATTCATGATACAAAAGAATTGCTTGAATGTAAATGAGGAGAGAGAAATTCCTTTCGGAATTTCGACATAGTAACGGGTGTACATGGGAGGCATTTAATGAGAGAGAAAGGGGTCTCCCATCATTAAAACATAAATAGGGAAGTATGGAGGAGGTGTGAAACCATACCCCAACATTTATAATTGAAATTAAAAGGTCATAACAATTTAAAGAATATTGGAAAAAAATGAGAAAGGAAGAAAAACCCTTACTTGGAAGTGTGCTTCCAAAGGCTTGAGGGAGGCTTGAGTGAGGCTTCTTGGGAGATTGGGGAACCTTGGGAGGATTATAGAGAGAGGAGGGCAGAGGTTGGATGAACTCCAAAGGATTTGAGTGAGGAGGAAGTGGTATCTTGGGTGGGTTTATATAGGAAAGGTGAGAGAATTCTTTATTATTTAGATTTGGGACACCTCACATTAAACTAATCCAAACCACAAACTAGACCATGGTTTTTGCCCATGGTTTTTGGAAAAGGAAAGTGGAAAAAAATATTTTATAAGTCCAAAGTCCAAAATTCTTAAAATAATGGGGTTGCTTATGTGGAGGTGAGTCACACTCTCAAGGAAAACAATTTAAAAAGACAAAATGTTTAATAAGTCTTGAAGGGTCCACTAAAGCTTTGTAAAATAAATCAAACAAACCAAAAATCAAATTATTTTAATGGTAAAACATATATTGTCTTATCATAAAGTTTATAGTATTTTATTATATCACTATTGGGTCATTATGATGTCATAAAACACATTATATATTTAAATGGTATTTAATTTTTATCCAAAAATTTGACTATCTCAGAAAATTATGAAAAATTCACCGTTGGATAATTTCAACGTCCTAATTCCATAAATAATATTAATTTTATTTAAATTATTTTCTAAATATGTTAATTTTCACTTTTAAAATAAAAACCGACATTTATCTAAAATTCATGGGTTTTGACAAAAAAGGCTTTCAAACCTTAATAAAAATTACAATTGCATTCATAAAATTATAAAATAATTTATATTTAATAAAAATTAATTTAATAATAATAATAATATTTTATTTAAATATTATTTAATTTAAAAATCCATTAATTCATCAAAATATATTTCTTAGTTGAACATTAACTAAAAATACTATTTGTGATTTAAAAACTATTTACAAGGTAACAATAATAAAATGAAAGTATATTCATTATTATATACAAAAATAATGTACATAACCATAATACTAGGGTCTTTTTACATAACCCCTTATAACACCTACATAAGACCAAAGAGTAAGGTGTGCGATGGTGACCGGTTCTTGGGGTGGATTGGATAACATTGCTCAGGTGGTAATCTCTATCAAATTCCACTTCTCTCGTAGGCGGTCCCACTCGAGCTTAACATATTCAAGATCAGATTGGTCTTGGTCAAGAGATAAGACCAAAGATGCAACCTCTTTTCCAAGCTCTGACAAATGGGCTTTGTATGAGGCACGTCTACTAGATGAGGCCATCGCTTCCTTTGTCTGAATAAATTGGATTTGTTAAAGCCCTATATTTATACTAATCATGTGATCACTTTTCAACGACTATATTAGCAACTGTCATAATTCATACCAGTATTTTAAAATCCAATAACATAAAACCAAAGAAGATGAAATTTTATATAAACATTTTACATAAAGAGACATTTAATTAGATCAAGAGGGATTTCCATTAATGAAAGTTTGGGTCATTACAAGAAGCTTCCCCTTGATTATTAGGCTGGGTGTAGTTCTTCTTCCAGTGGACCTTCTTGCCACATGAGAAACAAAAAGTTTCATGTTCCCTTGCCTCCCCTTTGATCTTCCTTTTCTTCTAAGGGTGTGAAGAAGGTTTGGGCTTAAATCTCTTCACCTTTACTTTCCTCTTTCTCACCATAAGGGCAGAAGGATTTTCGTGCTTCATATCTTTGTCTACTTGGAGAATGAGGATACGAAGATCAGATAGAGACTTCTCAATTTTGTTCATATTGAAATTAACAAAAAACATGGAGAATCTATGAGGTATTGATGTAAGAATGATATCAATACCCATTTATCCAGGGATTTTAAACCTTAGAACCTCCAAGCACACAAAATATCCAATGAGCATGACTACATGAGGTCCAGCTGGGGCACCCTCTCCAAGATTACTCTAAAAGAGTTCCTTGGAGATATCAAACTGTTCTTGTCTTTCTCTCTCCTGGTAAAGACCATGGAGGTGCTTGAGCATGCTATAAGCATCCATGTTTTCATGAGACTTCATGATCTCAATAGAAATTGATTATAACATCAAACATTAAATGTCGACTACATTGTTCATATGTTTCTCAGAGACCAAGAACTCCTTTTCACTCACCTCTTGGGCAGGAAGATAAGGTAATGCTGACTCTAACATGTAAGACCTCCATTCATGGAGTAGAATAAACCGAAGGTGACTAAACCATTCCTAGAAGTTACTACCAGTGAGGATGTTGTATTTATACAGAATTGATAATAGGGATAGTGTGGTTGAATAGTTTTTCAATTTATCCTATAATTAAAAGAGAAGATCATTAATACTTTCTTGATTACATTTTATGATAAATAATAAATTAATTTTATTAAGTCTCCCACTATTTTATCAAGTCCCAATGGCCCTCACCATTGAAATTAGAATTTCCAGTTTCCAGGACATTATAGTAGAAAGGATCCATATTCCCCTTCGCATAACCCCAACAAAGGTTGGTAAAGATATTTGAAGGTATTTAGGTAGGAAGGTATTTTCCAACTGCGGGCTTGAAGCTCCTTGATTTGTTGAGTGGACTCCCCAATCCTAAAATCCCAACTTTGGATTTCCTTAACTCTTGCCTCCAATATCACACCAAGTTTAGAAAGGGATACTCCTCTTGATGTATTATGGTTAAGTCAACCTGAAAACTTTCATAAGGGATTCCCATATAAAAGTAAGTGTCCCAACAAGGGTTGGTCAAACACATAGTTTTATTGAGTTTTCCCTTAATCAAGTAACAAAAGGCTTAGTCTGACTAAATATTTTATTTGATGGATTTTTATCTCTTATGAGTGAATTGATTATTATTGTTATCACATTCTTGTTAATATTAAGTGTAAATTACTTAAGTGATTAACCATGTCTTGATAATATTTACACATAATCCTGGTTTATTTTAGTTCCATCTTATATGCTTTTTTAATTCATTAATTATGTGATCGCGACAACACATCCATAATGATAAAACATAAAACTGATAGAAATAAAATAAATAAAAGGGAATGATCATGAGATTTTCTAATGGTTAGTTTATCTAGAGGTTGATTAACTAACCCTGACCTATGGGAGAAACATCTTGATCCTTTTGGGTTCGTGTTTACATCTTTCCACCGGTCCACCTCTATATATCCTGGGATTGGTTTCTTCTTGGCTCCAGTCTGAACCGTCTCCACTAGCTTGGGCATTCCATCCATTACATATTATTTTTTTAACTCACACATAGGAGAGGAGTAAAAATGGGGGTTTACATAAAAGAAACTATAGGAATTCATGACCTACATATTAATGAGGAGAGATGGATCACATGAAAACAATTAATTTAATAAATAAATTAAAAGGAAACCAATCATATACAAAGGTATTGGTCTAGCTCAAGATCACCCACACACATGCAACAATTTATGTATTTAATAAAACTAGTATTAAATTATTTAATAATTCTTATTAAGATAAATTTTTCTTGAATCGATTAATTATTATCTTTAATTAATCAATACTTTTATCTTAATCGTTTTATGAATTTACTTAAGATTATCATCATTGTACATAAATGCACCTTGGAGGCAAGCTGTTGAATACCCATTCAAATCTACCCAACATGTATTATATTCTTATAATGTTTTACTCTTCTGACATATGGAATACATGATTCTTCAATTCATAGAGTAATAACATGTAATATGATTTATTCATGATATGCAATTCTGAACATTACACGAACATTAAAGTTTTAACTTTGTGTCATTTGGTAAAGTACATGACATGTAGTTATGACTACATGACATGTACTAACTTCACCATCTTTCCCTAAGTACATGCCTAGGGACTTGGCATGTGAGGCGTACTTCAGAAATTTTGGAGTACATAGAGTGTACAGTGGGCTACACACTATGTTGTCTCCACATTACATGGTTACTGGTTGGATTAGCCATGTATGGGATACACAGTTTAGCCCCTAACCTGAAGAGAATACATGCCATGTCCAGTGGGCCACACAACGTGCAATCCAGTATCCGTGTGCCTATATGTCCTAGTCAACACACGGTCTAAAATTAACTTCACCACATTTAATAAATGAACACAGCTTGAGTAATTTCCAAATTACTCCCGATTCACTGTACATGACTACACGATGAGTAATATGAATTACATGATGTGTATGGTAGAACACGAAGTGTAAGTTTGAACACAGGGCATGTACTTTCATGTCACCTGGGAAGAAGTTTAGGCACCTCCTGATGAGTTCTCCGTTTTAATTTTAATTAAAAAATCATTTTTTTCTATGAAATATGTGAGAAACGAAAAGAGGGAGAATAGATCTAAAAATATAGATTACAAGAATGATTAACCTTGAATTGAGAAAATAAATTATTAAACCGTAAATCATCAACTAATTATTTAAATAATTATAAACTATGATGTAATCCCTCTAATACCACTTGTAGGTTTCGAGCACAGCGGAAGCACGGTTGGGCCAGAACCCAACTTTAATTTTTATCATGATCAATGATTATTCTAGTACTAATACGATGATGAAAGAAAGTATCCAAAGAATAGAATCAAATATTTAGATAAAGAAGGAAGAGGCCTAAA
Source organism: Viscum album (assembly GCA_963277665.1). Lineage (NCBI taxonomy): Eukaryota > Viridiplantae > Streptophyta > Magnoliopsida > Santalales > Viscaceae > Viscum > Viscum album. The sequence continues at coordinate 1,268,127,012 of OY728120.1, read as the reverse complement.
ACCTTTAGAAAGGATCTTTCACATCATGTTTATAATTAATTTAATTAAAATCATAAAGAAAAAAATACCTAGATATTTGGTAATTTCTTTGTTTATGATGTTGATAATCTAAAATGACCCTTTTGAATTTTCCCATTGAACTTGAGAGGATCTAAACCAGAACCCCTCTAGCAGTGATCCACATGTGCTCTGATGGCCTCTGATCGACACCACTCATTTTCCGGGTGCTAGCACGGTGAAGCGAGTGTCTTGTGTCTGTCATTATTGATCACTTGTTCTTTAGTATTAAATAATGTCTCTTATTCTTAAGAGGGGTAGGAAGAGAATTTGAGAGAGAAATCATTTAGCTCAACAATTCTCAATTCACTGAGCATGCAGTTCAGTACATGGTACAATAGACATACATGTCTATTTATCGACGTGGGGCTTCAGTTACAATATTTAATTGTGTAACAACAATTAAATACATTCATAACCTTAGAGAAAACCCATGTTTTAATAATAATACCACATCATTATTTATGGTGTTCTAACTTGTGCCAAACAGAATTATAAATAAAATTCCACATCACAAAATAATAGTAGCATTATTATTATTTTAACATGTGCCAACTAGTTAAATAATTATTTACCATTTTTTAAATAATTATTTTACTACTGGACCTGCCTTGGTCTGCTCAACCTCCACTTCCATTTATTGAAAACTCAAATAATTTATTCTCTTAAATAAATATTTTATTTACAAACTAGTAAATAAATATTTATTAAATGTTCAATAAAATAAATAAATATATTTTACCCACAATCTAGTGAATAAATATTTATTTAATTTATGAAATAATTTTATCTTGAAAAAAATTATTCCACTGTCTTGAAAATAATATTTATTCCATTAATTAAATTCAAATAGAATTTAACCGAGACCACCAGAAACACTTAGTGTGTGAACCTCTAGGATTGTTTCTCATTGGCATTAGGCAGGCTTGCCAAAAGTCTAAGAGTACTGTCTAGCAACGGGTCAAGGCACCAAAGAGAAAGAACTTAAAGTAGCAACAACAAAATCCACATACAAACACTGACTGTGTAATATAATCCCTTTGTCTCAATATATCATCATGCATGTTTCATGATAGTGTCATCAACCTTTGTGCTTGATATGTCATTCTTTGACTGCTTGAAATAAATTCATCGTTAAACCATGGCTATAGAATTTAGTGCAAAGGTTCTATTTCAATCAAAGGTTCAAGTTATCAACTTATATAAATGGAAGGGAAAAATCCTTCCTTGACTTATCCATTAATAACATGCCACTCATGAGGCACCCAACATACCCTACTTCCCGTCAACATATGGTGTGATAGTTTTCGTTAGTAAATAAAAGTGCGTGAGTCATGATAGGTATTAATGATAATCATAAAGTCTAAGGAATATTACACATGCTCGCTAATAGGAATATCCAATGACACCAAAACATGCAGAATTACTACTGGTGGGTTTGTTCTCATAATCTCCCATCTTGGAGATTAGTAAGTATGAACTTCATGAGAGGAAGTCTTATCTTCTTACGAGTACGCACACTTGACGGTCTATATACTATGAATCCCATAATAGTATGCCATCCAACTATAGAACTATATTTAATAATATTGTTATATCATTTCAAGGTTCTCATCATAGCAGGGAATTGGCATGACCTTATTAATTCAAAAAACACTCTTGGAAATTATTATATCATATTCATACAGAACAATGAAAAATATGTAATAAGATGTTTAATATTTAAATATATTAAATATATATGTAATAAAAGTACAAAAAGTTTTTTCTAGGACACAAACTCTAACACTATTATGTAATTCACATCATAAACATACCATTTAATATAGAAATATTACCCTTAGAGAGGTCAAGTGAAGTAACACTCGAACTGTGGCTCAAACGTGTCAAAACACTAAAAACCCAAATATGGCATAACCTTCAACATGGCGTGTATTGAGTTGTGTGTGAAATCAATAAAAAATAATCACATATTTTGAATGAGCATAACTATACAGTTATAATGAGTATAATCATGGAATATAAATTTAGGAAATGACACCTGACGAAATTTGTGGTCCCCACATGTATATTCTAAAATTGACAAACTTTGGGGATAAATTATAGACCACCCAAATTAGGGTTGTATGATCCTTATCCTCTGGTATTGGAACTTGATTTTTCTTGGACCAGAGTAGATTTAAGAAAAAGAGAAAAGTTATCATACCCCAATATCTCCATCAAGAGAAAAAGAGAAAGATAATGACTCAAGTGGACTCGAGTACTTACTGTTTCACATCCAATGTGATGAACGAAAGCTCGACCAGATCTCAGACAAGTGAGATATTTGAATGCCTAGGTTTGGCATTCAAAAAGCTCCAAATTGAGAGGAAAATAGCTTAATCATGGTGGTTCTCATATTAGGAAGAAGAAGGAGGATTAATATATCCTTAAGGGTAAAACTATAATTTTACCCAAAAATTATCCCGTGCATGGTTTGATAAATTGCGCGTAAACTGTGCATGGTTACCTGGGAAGAAGGGGCACTTGAATGGTTAGGATGCATGAATATGATCTAAACATGCATGGTGGCTCTATAAAAAAACAAAATCCATATATTTTCCAAACCATGTGGAATTCCTGTATGGTTTACTATAAACCATGCGCCAAGCTTGTTTTTCCCAAACAGATGGGTTCTGGGCTCCGAAATTTCCCCGGACACCCCTGAGAAATTTTTTAACCCCTTAGGCATCCATATTAGGTCCAAAGTAAATATTAGACTAAAAATTAAAGGATCCATACCTAAGTAAAAAATTGGGTTCTTACAATATTTCCCCCTTAAAAGATCTCGTCCCCGAGTTCACCTTACAAGGTTGAAAAGACATTATGTAAGAACAACTATGGACATTGGGCATATACGTTGGCTTCCCTCTTCCAAGTCTCATCCTGTTTTCATCTATGATTCCATATCACCCATACTAGAGGGATAGACTGGCCTTAGATATCCTTCATGCTCCGATCAACGATGCGTACTGGATATTCTTCAAAGGTAGCATCGATATCTCACTCAACTTCCTCAGGATCAAAGGTATGTGACAGGTCGGCATGATATCGTTGAAGCTGTGAGACATGAAAGACGTTGTGCATGGAATGGTACCTATAAGGTAGTAGAAACCGATAATCCACCATCTTGACTCTCTATAGAAACTCAAACGACCTTATATAATGAAGCGAAAACTTTCCTTGCTTCCGTAACCATCTATACCCTAGCCTGGGAAAAAATTGAAGTAAAACATAATCCCCAACCTCAAACTCAAGAGGTCTTCAATGGTGATTGACATGGTATTTCTATCTATACTGAGCAGTATTCATACACTTTCTAATCAGATAAACCTAATAAAGTTTCTTGAACAAGATGAGAAGCTAGTATAGCTGCCTCAACTACCTCTAGCCAGCACATGGGTGAACTACATGGCCTACCATACAAAGCCTCAGATGGATCAATCAGAATTATGGCATGAAATCTATTATATTAGGAGAACTCGATGAGAGGGATATGATTCTACCAAGAACCACCTAAATCAAGGACACATGATCAGATCATATCCTCTAGAACCTATATTGTACATTCTGATTGTCCATCGGTTTAAGGGTGAAAAGATGTGATTAAAAGCACTTGTGTTCCCATATATTTCTTCAAACCCTACCAATACTATGAAGTGAAATGATCATCCCTATCTGAAACGATAGTATGAGGGACCTCGTGTAGTCGTATGATCTCACAAACATACAATCATCCTGGTTCATTGACTGAGAAAGTATCCCATATAGGAATGAAGTGGGATGATTTCGTTTGTCATTCAATGACTAACCAGATAGAATCACTACCCCTCAGCAACCTAGATAAACAGACTAAGAAATACGTAGCAACATCTTCCCATTTCCATTTCGGAATTGGAAGTGACTGTATTAAGCCTGTAGGTCTCTGGTGCTCTTCCTTCACCTATTAATAGGTGGAACAACTAGTTATAAATATTTCTATCTAAAATTTTATCCCAGGCCATGAATAATGGCATCGCATATCTCAATACATCTTCAAGATTCCTGGATGAACAACCCACTATGAAGTGTGAGACTCTTTCAACAAATCCTCTCTCATATATATAGGAACTTGAATATGTCCACGTAGACACAAGACGTTGTCTTTGTCCACAAACCAATCTGGATGCAGGTTATCTTTGGATATACTCTCACAAAGTACCAAGCCTTCAGGATCTAAACATTATCTAATCTTCACCTTCTCAAGGAGGGAAGAGGTAACTGTCAAGGATCAGAGGTAAGACTGCTCGTGATTGTCATGAAACTCCATATGTAGCTTAGAAAATAGGGCTATCAATTTCGATTCATCACTAGCTTCCCATACGACCTGTGGTTGAGTTTTTTGACTCAATGCATCTGCAACCACATTGCCCTTCCCAGGCATGTATGAAAGCTCAAAATCAAAGGATTATAGATATTCAAACCGTTTCTAATATCTGAGGTTCAATTCACAATGTGAAAAGATATATTTGAGGCTCTTGTGGTCCATGTACACCACAAAGTGCTCACCCATCAGGTAATGTATCTAGAAACTCAAGGCATGGACAACTGCTACTAGATCAAGGTTTCATGTCAGGTAGTTTCTCTCATGAGGCCTCAAATATTGAGATCCATACATAATTTTTTTTCTCCTACATCATAACTGCTCCTAGGCCGATGCTTGATGCATCACAAAAGATGGTATAACCTTTTCCAAGCTCTAGAAGAGTCAGACTAGGTTCCAATACAAGCCTCCCTTTCAACTCCTGAAAGGATTTCTCACATTCTTATGAACATAAGAATTTTACACCCTTCTTTGTAAGACCAGTAAGAGGTTAATCAAGGTGAGAAAATTTTTATATGAAACACCTGTAATATCAATCCATCCCTAAGAAACTCTGTATATCAAACACATTCTTGGGTTTCTCCTAGGAAACTATAGCACTAACCTTTTCAGGGTCAAAATATACTCTTGATTCTAAGATAATATGACCTAGTAAGGAAACTTTGTCAATCCAAAAGTGGAACTTATCTATCTTCACATAAATATTATGCTCTCTCAGTATACTCAAAATGATCTAAAAATGTTTTTCATGATCACTACGAGTGTGAAAATACACCAAGATATTGTCCACAAAGACCAAGATAAAAGAATCCAAATAGGGGTGAAAAAACCTATTCATCAAAGCCATGAAAATGATAGGTGAATTCATAAGACTGAATGGAATAACAAGGTACTCATATAAACCACACTTTCTATGAAAAGTTGTAGGAGGTATGTCTGATGGTCTGACTCACACCTAATGATAATCCGATCTCAAATCAATCATAGATAAGACCTTTTCTCCTCATAGCTATTCAAAGAGATCATATATTAGAGTAAGTGGATATATTTTCTTAATCGTAAGATGGTTCAACTTTCTATAATCCATGCATATATTCATGTTTCCATCTGCCTTCTTGAAAAAAAGCACCGGTGAACCCCAAGAGGATGTATTGGTCCATATAAATACTTTTTACTTTAAATCATCTAATTACCACTTGAGCTCCTAAATCTCTGTGGGTTCCATCATATATGGAGGAATGGACATTGAAGCCACTCCTGGAATAATATCAATTGTAAACTCTACCTCTCTCTCAAGAGGTAAGATAAACAAACTGTTGGGAAATACATCCCTGAAATGATCCACTACTAGAGGGAAATAAGCTTGTGATAAACCCTGATCCTCTATGAATAGATTTGCGACATGGGAAGTCACTCTATCTATCCCATGATGTTATGGTCTAGCTCTACCAGCTTGGACATCCCAATCACCCTTATGTAGATAATTGCTTCCCACTAGTGATGTAAAAGATACTATGCAGTGATATAGTCTACAAAAACGCGATAGTGAAGTAATCAGTCTATTCAGAGAATGACATCGAAGACCATCATCTATAGGAAAAAGAGGTTCCATAATAAAGCATAACTACCTACCTCAAGGGGATAGTGCCTACACTGGCGTATGCCCTCTGTTCGTGCTGGTAACAACATATCTAGGGTCATTACACCATAGTGATACTGTATCTCTAGTCTGAGACTTTCCACAATGGATATAGAGATAAAAGAGTTTGAAGCACCTATATAAAACAAATAAGATACAATATTAGAGGCTACTATAATAGAACCTCGTACTATAGAAGGTCCCACAACCTGATCCTCGAGTATTGGTTGTAGTGCATGAAATTGACCTAATCCACGAACCTGTGAAATATATGGACTACCACAATCAAAAATGCTCTACTGGAACTGTTGGTAATCAGGGGTATGGATACCATGACCATGAAATCCTCATCATCCAGACCTATAGGTGCTACTCCAACTCTCCACCAAACATAGCATAAAATAACTCACTCCTAAAGGTGGAGCTAGCACAGATCCTTTTCCACTCGAAGCTGGTGGAAAGGTGCCACAGAAATAATGAAGATTCCCCATATGGCCACAAGAACGACACTCCAGTGGGTCTCTATCACACTAAGTCTTTGAATGAACCCATCATCCACATTGACAACACACCAAAGAGCTATCAAAATGGGTGTTCTGGTTGTCACCACCCTGATGAGAAACCCCGAGAGAACATTTCTTTCCACCGGAAGAACTACTGTCCTGCCATGACACTAATCCTTTAAACCCAATACTATTGTCATCCCTTAAGTTTCACTCAGTGAGAAGAGCCAGATTGACTATCTCAGAAAAAGTAGGTAGGTGAAAGACATTTACCTATGTAAGGATGGCGTACTAGAGCCCATCCTCAAAGCATCTGGCACACAAAATCTCATCACCAGCTAGAAGCGGTGTGAAGTGATGCGGCTCTATGAAACATATTGAATACTTCATAACTAACATAAAACCCCGCTCAAGATGATGAACTCTCTAGATATATTAGGTCTCAACGTTTGAGGAAAGAAATGATCATGGAATATAGTCTTGAAGTCATCTCATATCATGCCTTGATGGTGATCAGCCTGGGTAACCAAATCCCACCAATGCTTGGCCAAATACAAAAGAATGTATGTAGAAAGATTGACTCTATACTCTGGAGGTGTTTCCATATGGTCAAATATAGATAGGATGGCCTCTAGACAAGACTCAGCAGCCTGTAGACCTCCACCCCCTAAGAAAGTAGAGGGATGCTGCTGTTAGAACTCACGAGTCAGATCATCCATCATAGGTGAAACTCGTGGAGCACCATGCATGGATTATATCATACATAGGAAAATATCATGAACTTGGGAATCATTGCATAGATCAGGTATAATAGGTGGTTACTCAAGTGTCACTCTTGGAGGTAAGACTGTCGGCTCCAGTCCCACCACATCTAGAGCATGGTCGTCACCACCCTCCTAGCGTACGATACGAGGATGTCATGGCAGCATTGTTCTAAAATATCCAAGAACACACCTCAGAACAATATTAGAAGCAGAAAGATATCATCACTAGTGGAATATGAATGTAGGAAAACTCACAACATAATTCATACTACCCCAACTACCCACTTATATGACCAGGTATCGATAAGTGCTCAAGTATATGTTTCATTTCACTTTACATTTAATTTCTAGGTTCACTTTTTTACCTTTTATAAACATGACAAGGTGGGATAAGTATGTGTAACCATTTAATATTATATTTTATGTTTCAATTTATAATGGATAACCATTTTCGATGAATCAGTTCCCATACACCTATCACTAGAAATGACACCCATTTATTTATTATATAATAGATCAACTCGGTAAACTAATAATACCTACCCATGAGGTCCCATACACCTCATGAATTTATATAAAAAATCATTCAATAAAATCTAAGAGTAATATAAAAATAAGATAACCATCACAACATCACTCGACAATCACATGCATATCAAGAAATGAAAGTCAGTGAAATGCACCTATATAGCATGGAAATATGCATGAAATTAAAATTATAGGTGATTATAATGATTTATATAACAATGATCCTTTCTCTCATATCATCGGGCCAAGGATTAAAGATATCCTCAATAAGAGTAATAATCAACAACACCACACAACATGTGCATCACCCAATGGTGAAATAATATCAACTATAATAGGAAAAAGCAGAACAACAATTATAATTTGGGAAACTTGGTTTTTACCTTGAACATGGGTTTGAAATGCCTAAGAATGACTTATAACCAAGTCCCAATAATTCCTAATCTCCAATATATTATCTCAAAATAGAAAAGAAAAAAATAAACCTACCTCTGATACCACTTTGTGACATCCCGAACCCGGATTCCAATTAATAGGTGTCCCTAGCTTGGTAGGCCACATGGCCTCAAGTGCATCTCCTCAAATGCTAGAGGCTGCCAACTAGCAGTGAGGGCCTATGGTGTGTCCATGTGGAGACTATTCCCTCATTACTATAGTGTAGCATAGTGGATATAAATAAAATAGGTAAATAACAAAAACAAGATAAGTAAACAACATAAGTAGATAATATGAATATATAAACAAGGGATAAAAATAACTGTATAACTGAAACAAAATTCAAAAATACAAAAACTAATGATGATAATTCATGTCATTAGAAAAATGGAAAACATGGATACAAGAAAACATGCATAATATGTTCCACATCAGTATAAAGGAAATAAAATACTATCCCAAGCATCCCAAGCTCTGGATCGGTCATCTACTATCTAGCTCTATCCTAAATTGAAAGCAATCAAGTGTTTGAAGCTGTATGCTTCCCTTTGTCAACACCTACAACCATGTAATCTAATCCAGGTACCAAATGATGCCCATAGTGGGTTTGAGATAAATCTCAGTGGGTCACCACCAATGATGTCTATAACATCTGACCCTTGTAATGGAATATAACTTTGTGCAAGCATGTATATATAAAGTAAAGTAGTAAAATGTAAATAAATACCCAAGTACCAACTTCATCCCTTAGCTGGTGTATAAAAATGTAACCAATTCATTAATTGATTGTTACCAATTTATGAATAAGTCACTTGTTTTTAATAGTAAAGGTTCCAAGATATAATAAGGAAACCTGTGATGATATTTAATAATGAAGTTCCAAGGTAGTAATCAAGGAAATATAACCCTCAAGGGACTCAAAATCAGTATCATATAAGTCTAGATAAGGTTTAAGAGTGTAATACAAGGATCATAGTCCAAGAAATTCCACATTGAGATGCCTACCGAGTCAAAGGAGTGCATCCAAGGTAAAACATGGCTAAGAAAAGACTGGGCCTGATGGGCTTTAACCATGGCACCTACTTGTCAATGATGGATCCAAGAAGTGTATCCAAGGCATACTGGATCCAAGGAATGCATCCAAGTAATATTGTAGTACTATATTAGGGATCATATGGTATCATACTAGGTATCCAAAGGTTATACAAGGATCTAGTTTTAGGTGGGTCTCAACTTAAGCAAGCCGTATCCTTGAATCAGAATGGGGTTCCCGAGTGCTCTTGGTATCCTATGATTATAATCCAAGGAGAGCTCAAGTCAGGCCATTCCTATTTGATAGTTAAGTCATATAATAATTAAATTGGTTCAATAATTTCCTTTCATTAGTGTGATAAGGTCAATTAGCATGAAACCGTTTAATCAAGTCATTTGGTTCAAGACTTTCCTTTCATTAGTGTGACAATGCCAAGTAGCATGAAACCATTAATTTAATCCATTTAAGAATATTCCATATTCAAGGTTCATTCACCTATATTCCATTAATGTGGTAAGGGGTGCTATGGATATGCAGCATGCTATTCATTTACATTTAAGGTTAAGTTACATACTTAATATACTTGCTAATTCACATTTCACATTTCATTGTCAAATTGAGGCACTTAACTTAGGTGGGTAAAGTGGTAAGGATACATGGTACTTTCCATTTTTCAATTCACATTATAAAAATTCTATTTAATATAGAAATATTACCCTTAGAGAGGTCAAGTGAAGTCACACTCGAATGGTGGCTCAAATGTGTCAAAACACTAAAAACCCAAATACGGAAAAACCTTCGACATGGGGTGGATTGAGTTGTGGGTGTAACCACTAAAAACTAATCATATATTTGGAATGATAATAAATATACAATTCTAACAAGTATAATAATAGAATATAAATTTAATAAACAACACCTGACAAAATCAGTGGGCCCCACATGTGTATTCCAAAATTGACGAACTTTGGGGATAAATTATAGACCAAACACTTTAGGGTTGTACGATCATTCTCCTTTGGTATTGGACCTTGATTTGACTTAGATCAGAGTAGATCTAAAAAAAGAGAAAAACACTCATACCCCAATATCTTGGTCGAGAGAAAAAGAGAAGGAGAACGACTCAAGAGGAATCAAGTACTTTCCATTGTGCATCCAACGTGACAAACATAAGATTGATCGGATCCCGGACAAAGGAGATCTTTGAATCCTTAGATTTGGCCTTCAAAAATCTCCAAATTGATAGGAAAAGGGATTAATTCTAATAGTTATTGTATTGAGAAGAAGAAGGAGGATTAATAGATCATTAAGGAAAAAACTGGAAATTTTCCCAAAAATTAGCTTGTGCATGGTTTGTCCTCACATTTTGACAAACCATGCACAAACTGTGAACAATTACCTGGGAAGAAGGGGAACTTTCATAGTTAGGCCACATGGCCATGCACCAACCGTGTGAGGTGGCTATGTCCAAAAAAACACAATCCGCATGGTTTTCTAAACTGTGCGGAATTCCTGCACGGTTTACTCTAAATCGTGCTCCAAGACTATTTTTCCCAAAAATATGGTTTCGGGCTCTAAACTTTCCCCATACACCCCTGAGATATTTTCTAATCACTAAGTAATCCATACTAGGTCTAAAGTAAAGATTATACTAAAAATTAAAGGATCCATACCAAAGTGAAAAACCGGGTTCTTACAGTGTCACACCCCGACCTGATTTATTTATTATTTTTAATTGTTTTAATTATTATTTTGAGTTTTGGATGAATTTCTCTATTGCGCGATCAGTCTGCACTTCTAGAAGTAACTACACGTTGCCCACACAGTTACCTGAATGGGTCGGAGTTATGGCACACGACCTTCACGTGGTTCATAAAGCCGCGTGACAAGGACACAACTTAACCCTATAACCAGGCGGTACCGGGTGGCACGATTCAGGCACAGTTTTCTCAACCGCGCGTCTTACTGCAGGCGAATCATGTGGTTAGTTGGTTCGAAATAAATAAATAAATTATTTTGGTTGGTGGATGAAATAAGATAAAGTAAGATAATTTAAATGAAAAAAAATTAAAATGGTTATAAATAATAATATTAATAATATTATGATTTTTAATATTATTATTGGGATTATTATTATTATAATTTTTTATGATCACGAATGTTAATATAATTATTATTGAATTGTTGTTATTAAAAAATTTATTATTATGGTTGTATTATTATTATTAATATTGTTATATTATTATTATAATAATTATTATTATCAATTTATTATTATTATTATTATTATTACTATTAAGATAATAAATTTATAAAAAAAACAGAAACCCTATTCTACCGGCGGCGCCCCCCCTTCCCCCCTTTCTGGCCGCGACCCGCACCCCCCCTTCCCCATCACTCTCTCATGTGCCGCCTGCCCAAAGTGCCACTCTCCCTTCCACTTGGTACCCTGCCCTTGCGCCAGTAGCCTCTCCTCCCAGCCGCACGAGCCGCCGCCGCTCCAGCATCTCCTCCCGGCGCCACTGTTCGTCCTGGCCTCCTCCCTGCATCGTCCAACTGCTGCGACTCCACCTTCGAACCGCCTGCGTGACGCCCTCCATATTTTCCCTCCTCTCCGGTCTGGCAGACCCCACTATTTTCCTCCTATTTGCAGCGCCGCACCACCCTTCCCGGCGTGATTCTGACAAACCCGATCCCCATCCCAACGTGCTTCCGGTGAACTCGACCCTTGCCGTCTGATGATCTTCTGGTGCAAACCTGTATTATGTGGCACACCAGCTCAATGTGCTCTGATGTGGCCACATAATCCCTTGCTGGGTTCATGAAGGGTGTCTCAGGTCATGTCGGACCCCGTTCCATCCACCGCCACCGAAGGCAAAGTATTCCAAATCGCTTCGGATTGTCCGCTGTTGTTCGCGGGGTGTGTTTGGCCTCGCTGTATATTTTGGTTCGCCACCACCATCCAAGTTAAGGGTCTTGTTATCGCACACGCGTTTATTTTATTATCGTTATTGTGTTTTGAATTCCTTATATTTTATTTGTAGTATGGATAATTATTTCGGTGTGCAATCTTACTTTGCCGTGTTCTCATGATCACCGCCACTGTTCGAGGTGATGCCTTTAATTCCTTTCTTTGTTGCACACTTTATTTTTGGGTCATGTTTATATCTTTGAGTCTTTGGTTTTTATTGAGAGGTTCATCGGTTAGTGACACTTTATTTTTGGTGTCAGAAGTTGTTGCAGGGAGTCGAGATCGTTTCCAAGTGCGTGCTCTTTTGCCGAAGTGCGTGTACGTGAGCAGGGTGTGGTTTGAGTTTGAAAGCTTGGCATGACCATCGTTCGAGGTAGGCGTTTCCATCTTTTCTCTCTTTCCAAAGCATTCCAAAGGCACTTGCATGATTTAATTTGATTTGTAGATGTTATTCGCACCCTTATCATCTTGACAGTTTATTCATTGTAGTGTTTATTCGATGGTTAAAAGTGTTAAAAACTGCTTTGAAATAGTCTCTTAGTTTTGTGTAGGTGTTTCCATGAACTTGCTCCCAGTTTTAATCCATTTAAGCTTGTGTTTTCTTAATTAAATCTTAGATTATGTTTTTCACCTCTATTTTGTTTATAGTCAACTTATGACCATGTTTTTCCTGTTGAAAGGGTTGATCAAAAATTTATTTTTGGATGCTTCTTTATTTATGCACTTTTTTATACCTTTCCAACTTGGTTGGAACTAACTGCCTTTATCTGCAAATGGTACTGTTGGATTTCTTGATTGGTGTTTGCTAGTAGAAAAATTTTATGGGACTTGTTGTCCTATGTTGGTTAGTTTTAGGGAACTTGTTTGTCCTATGTTGGTTAGTTTTATGGAACTTAGTGTTTTTGTAGAAATGATTTCGTGTCTCTTTAAATTGGTATTTTTCTCGAATCCTTGGATTTATAAGCGGTTCTTGTTTTCTAAATGATGCGGGACTCTACGTGCGGTTCTTTAAATTGGTTTGAAAATAAATCCATGAATATACGCCCGTTTGGCTTTTTAAATACAAAAGTAGTGTTTAGAGTCATTTTAGAAGAGCTTGTGCAATGTTTTCATAAAGGCATTTGATTATGTAAAACAAGAGGCCCGGTTTACAAATCCATGTGTTTGATAAAGTGGTTTTGATAACCAAATGATGTGACGGACTGGTTGGCACTTTGTATATTCGACATGTATGCATATATATAAGTATATGGTGCGCTCCTATCTAGGGTAACCCTTCATGGGAGAACGTATAGGAAGCGTCCATGTTTGGGGTAGGCAAGTGCAGTGAGATGAGTCACGTGTGCGAGGGCCTTCCTACTTACACAGTATTATTATAACCATCATGGGTTCCTGGGCGTATTTTAGATGATCGAGTGACGGTTTCTGATCAACCCCAATTAGATGGGTTGGTACTCCCTGGATTTGTAGTTAGGATAGGCGGGCTTTGCCACTGGATTGGTCAGTTAGCGCGGCCAGTTGGTTATAGACTTAGGAGGTTCACCATACGACGACAGGTGGTTCCGAAACTGAGTACGTCCAGGGGTCTTCTAGGGATGTTTAGAATCACCCATGGTTACTAAATTATTTACATTGCTTGTTTACTTTTCGTTGCACTGGTTTATTTTCAGTTTCACTTTTACTTGTTTTACTTTATCCTAGCTTTGGTATTTTTCTGTTTTAGACTCCATTTATAAAATGAAAAATGACTTTGGAAATGGTGTGTAGTGTGTGTTGGGTTTTTAAATGAGAACAACAAGCCACATATTTTAAATTGTGAAAACCCTACTTTCATATCTGTATTTCAAACTTGTGTTAGTGGACTGTTTTGGAAAAGAGAATTGTTGGATTCGGTGGTTTATTCTTGGCATCCCTACTGAGCATCTCAGTTCTCACGCCTATTATATCTTTCCAACTGTAGGTTCAGTTTCTTGTACAGGTTCCTGGTTTAGCTGCTCAATGTTGGAGCAGCATGGTCTTGAGTTGGGTGGTGACCTAGGAGGTCACAAGGAGGTATGTTTGGTTTTATTCTCTTTCTGCTGCCAGTTTTTATCTTTATCATCAGTTTTGTTTATCTGTTTATCTTTTTCTCACAAGACAAATCATTCCCAACAGTTGAATTTTGATGCCCGACACTGGTTTCCATCTCGGGGGGATCGGGAACGCCCCTCGGGACTTGTCGCGGACCGGCTCGGGTGACCAGCTTGGGGTAGACTCGGGCTAGTTCGTGACAAAATGGTATCAGAGGGAGGTTGGCCCTTAGAGGACCTCTATTTTCAGAGCGCCCTTTTTTATTTGGGATGTTCAATATATGGAGATTAGGACTGTCAGGGCTCAGGAGGTAAGTTACGTGTTGGTGCCTGATCACCACCGCTTGCGATGAGACCTGGGTTACCAGATGTAGTCTGGGATTTGAGTCACTTGTCCCTAGTCGTTTCGGATTGAGGGATGAAAATGGAGGCGAATCAGTTCACTTTGCGGCCTCACATGGGGCGGTGACTCATGTGGAGTCCAAGTGTCCGGTTTAAGTTCCTCTTATTGTTATGCTTTACTTGGGGCATGGATCACCACCATGTCGCTGGGCCAGACATATGCACTAGTTCCTCATGCCAGTGGGTTATTATTGCTTGTGTTTTGTTTTAATCTTGGTTGATTTGAGTGTGCGTTAAAAGTGAAATTGGTTTTTTAATGGAAAAAGTGTTTCTTCCATTTTTTTTGAAATTACTAAAGTGGTTTTTTCTTTTTAAGAGAAGGTGTATTGGTTTTGAAAAACTTGGAATGATTTTGGATTTGGTAAGGAAAAGAAGTGTTTGAACCTCGAAACTCCTTATGGAGGATCACACGTGCATGGGTATGTATGGGAAGTGCGTGGGGGAACTTGTTCATAGAAAATGTGAGCAGGATTGAATAAACGCACATGTGACGGTTCATAATGTGCCATAGGTTAGTTTTTAAAATTGTAAAGAGATAATGGTTTGGAAAAGTGATTTCTTATTGTGTTGTATATATTTAGATTATGGGCCTATTGTCCTTGACTTGTGTTGTTTCTTTGATTGAGTTTTGGCTTGATTCTGGCTTCGATGGTGTTTCTCGTGTTGTCATGAGTATGCCACCCAGAAATCCTCCAAAAGTTGTCAATGAGTTATGCTCAGTTCACAGTTCCTTTTTGTGTGTTGCTTGCTTTTGAAGATAATCGAAGTCTGTTATAGGTAGTTGTATTGTTCTGAGAGATAGTGTGTCTTAGGGTTGTTGGGAACTCCTAGGATAGTTAAGGTTCGTACCGCCCTAGAGTTATTTGAGGGTTGAGTTCTGGACTAGTAAATATGAAGTGTCTCATCGCCGTTAGAGTTTTGGGTGTGATTAATGGTGGTCGACTTCTGCGAAGGTTCCCCATATGGAAAAGAGTGTGGGCCTGCTAAGAAACCATCCTCGTTGGTATGGGCTCCTAGTTCGTTGGACCGCTCTCTTGTGTGCCATCAGTATGGCCTGTCCGGACATTCTAAGTCATCATGTTGCATTCCTTTGAAAACGTATGACCATCGTGATTATTTGAATCATAAAATGGAAGAAGGAGTTAGAGACCAGAAGATGAAAATGCATGACTATGAGGCAGGAGACGCTTCAGCCATCAGGGCCCCATCCATAGGTCTTGGGGTGAAGCTCGCGCACAGTCAGGAGTTGTTGAGGGTGTGTGGAACCTCGGTTCAGATAATGTTTTCAACGTTGGAATGGAAATATCCTAAAATTTCCTTGTTCTATTCTCTTCGCTGTCATAACCTCATCCTTGTTATGGTGGCGTGATGAGCGCGTTCTCCCAAAATCCAAGTGGTCTTATCTGTTCTCAGTGTGGTTTTAAATTGTTCGGTCTCCTTGAATGGTGTGGGCCGTGAATGAATGGGCCCGTTCTGATTTTGAGTTGGTCTCAACTGTGTTTGTTATGGGGATGTTTGTTTCGTGAAATAAATGGGCGGTGTTTCAGGGTCCTTTCTGAGTTCGGGTTAGAAACTCCACAGTCTCTAGTTGTGGTGAGGATTTTATTCGGTCGGTGTGAGAGGTGTTGAGTTAATTTCGTATCCTCGGGGTGTTGGGTCGTTTTGTAGCAATCTTTTTGTTTAAGTCTCTGAGTGTTTTTTGGTCCATGTGGAGAAATTAAATGGGTTCAGTTTGGGAGTTCCCGTGTTGGCCCCCTCGGGGGTGGTATGATCGGGTTTCAAGGTTTCTATATTAGTAAATTCTTATGGTGGGGATAACCCTCCTGTGTTCTCCCCTCAACCTCAGGCTTCGATTTTCTCTTGAATTGGTTGGGTGTGACCGGTGGAGAGTAAGGTCATCTCGGGATTCACGGTTTTTCCTCGGTTTTGTCTGGGCGTGAACTCGAGTTATGTTGACTGTTGGCTTGGTGACTTTCTGGGGGCAGAAAGTTTTGTGGTGGGGAGAATTGTCACACCCCGACCTGATTTATTTATTATTTTTAATTGTTTTAATTATTATTTTGAGTTTTGGATGACTTTGTCTGTTGGGGGTCAGTCCGCACTGCTAGAAGTAACTACGCATTGCCCGTGCGGTTACCCGAATGGGTCGGAGTTATGGAACGCGACCTACATGTGGTTTATAAAGCCGCGCGACAAGCACACAACTTAACCCTATAACCAGGCAGTATTGGGTGGCACGGTTCGGGTGCAGTTTGCTCAACCGCACGTCTTACTATAGGAGAATCGCGTGGTTAGTCCGTTCGAAATAAATAAATAAATTATTTTGGTTGGTGGATGAAAGAAGATAAAGTAAGATAATTTAAATAAATAAAAAATTAAAATGGTTAGAAATAATAATATTAATAATATTACGATTTTTAATATTATTATTGGGATTATTATAATTATAATTTTTTATGATCACGAATGTTAATATAATTATTATTGAATTGTTGTTATTACAAATTTTATTATTATGGTTGTATTATTATTATTAAGATTTTTATATTATTATTATAATAATTATTATTATCAATTTAGTATTAGTATTAGTATTATTATTATTATTATTATTATTATTATTACTATTAAGATATGAAATTTATAAAAAAAATAGAAACCCTATTCTACCTGGAAGCGCCCCCCCTTCTCCCCTTTCTAGCCGCGACCCGCACCCTCCTTCCTCGTCGCTCTCTCCTACGCTGCCTACCCACAACACCGCTCCCCCTTCCGCTTGACACCCTCCCCTTGCGCCGGTAGCCTCTCCTCCCAGCCGCACGATCCGCCACCACTCCAGCATCTTCTCCCGATGCCACTGTTCGTCCCGGCCTCCTCCCTGCACCGTCCAACCGCTACGGAACCACCTTCAAACTGTAGACCATCCGGAGGTGCCCCTCTCTCCTTCCGCATTCCCTCCTCTCTGGTCTGACAGACCCCCCTGTTTTCATCCTATTTGCAGTGCCACACCACCCTTCCCGGCGTGATTCCGGAAAACCCGACCCCCATCCCAACATTCTTCTCGCGAACCCGACCCTTGCCGTCCAACGATCTTCTGGAGCAAACCTGAATTCTATGGCACAGTGCCTCAGCGTGCTCCGACGTGGCTGCAGATTCCCTCACTGGGTTCGCGAAGGGTGTCTCAGGTCATGTCAGACCCCATTCCGTCCACCGCCGCCGAAGGCGAAGCGATCCAAATCGCTTCAGATAGTCCGCTATTGTTCGTGGGGCGCATTTGGCCTCTCCGTATGTTTTTCTTCACAACCACCATACAAGGCAAGGGTCTTGTTATCGCACACACGTTTATTTTATTTCCGTTATTTTGTTTTTAATTCCTTATATTTTATTTGTAGTATGGATAATTATTTTGGTGTGCAATCTTGCTTTGCCGTGTTCTCATGATCACCGCCGCTGTTCGAGGTGATGCCTTTAATTCCTTTCTTTTTTGTACACTTTATTTTTGGTTCGTGTTTATATCATTGAGTCCTTGGTTTTTATTGAGAGGTGCATCAGTTTGTGCCGCTTTATTTTTGGTGTCAGAAGTTGTTGTAGGGAGTTAAGATCTTTTCCAAGTGCATGCACTTTTGTCGAAGTGTGTGCATGTGAGCAGGGTGTGGTTTGAGTTTTAAAGATTGGCGTAAACATCGTTCGAGGTAGGCGTTTCCATATTTTATCTCTTTTTGAAGCTTTCCAAAGGCACTTTCATGATTTCGTTTGATTTATAGATGTTATTCGAACCCTTATCATCCTGATAGTTTATTCAGTGTAGTGTTTATTCGATGGTTAAAAGTGTTAAAAACTGCTTTGAAATAGTCCCTTAGTTATGTGTAGGTGTTTCCATGCCCTTGATCCCAGTTTTAATCCATTTAAGGTTGTGTTATATTAATTAAATTATAAGGCCCCAACCTTAAACCTTACTTAATCTTGAGTTATTACAGGATTACACATTGATGATCTTTTCAGGTTTAGAGTTTTAGAGAATTAGATCATAAAACTTTCATTACATTCCACATATAAACAAAGTGGTTACATAAAGATAGTATTCTTCTTTCCCATCAATGGAAACATATTTAAAATAAAACATGGATTCTTTCTTGACACTTCCTTGACACTATCATCATATCATGTACCTTTCCCTTGACCTGTGAAAAACATTTCAAAAAAACTTGGGATGAGCATAAAAAGCTCAGTAAGGGATATAAAAATATGGAAAGGAAACATGGGTACATATATACATAAGAATGAAATCATACTTTACCCATAAAACATAAGCACTTTAATATACCTCATCAAATCATGAATAAATCATAGAAATCATAAGACATAAAGGTAACTTGAGGCATTCATAACTTTCTTACGTAGGGAGTAACCCTCTTGGTTACGTTTGGAATACCCATCACAGTATATTCCCTAAATCTCTTTGGAGAAACCTCAACGTTTAACTCCTTCGCGTTACCCAATGCATTGGAGAGCTATATCGGGCTCACCCGCCCTTAGTTTATCACGGAACCACCCATCTTCATAATAATTCCCAAGAACCTCAACATAATCGTATCACATAAAACATGCATAAAGGAAACATAAAATTTCCACCTTTCAATCACAAGATATCAATACAGCACATTGATATAAAAACATTATGAAAACCGTTTTCAATACCAAAATAAAAGAAAAGTAAAACATGGTATTTATTTTTCTATTAAAAAAAAGGTATGGCTTGTAGAGGAAGCCGAAACTCAAATAATGGTCACGGCGGTGGAGAAGTCATTGTCGCCGCGTACGACAAAAACATTCCCTTTTGTCATTTAGTAAAATGCTACGTATAAAGAAGATTCATTTTGAATAAACTTAAAAGTCAAAGGGGTTTATACACAGTATAAAAGAAGGTTGTGTATAAAACAAAATATGCCTACATGAAAGGAGATTGAGACGAAGTCCCATACCTCGGGTCCGACTTGACTCGGTCGTTCTTTAATCTCCTGAATAATAAACTTGAGTTAATTTCTACTTGTTTAAGAACCTTTTTCAAGTTCATTATTCCTTTTATATCACTTATTTCCATGTCATAAACACTATGTAATTATTTAAGTTAATAACGGTTGTTTTAACGATCATTGGTACTTGAGTAAAAAATAAACCCTTTATAATTACAAGTTGTTCATGTATCCATTATGTCCAGAATGGTATTCATGATGTAGATATCATATATGTCATATATATCCAGTACATTCATGTGTTTATAATATTACATAATCATTTAGAGGTAAGAAATGAAATGCACCGTTCATGGAGACGGTAAGCCGTACGTACGCATGAACGCTACTTTCATTTCTATTTCGTATTTTATAGAATGGAATCATAATGATATAAAGGTATATTATAATTCCATTATAATATCATATATAATATCATAGTTCCGTCCTTTATACGTCCCACATATGGTATTTAACGAATGAAATCACTTTGAGGGGGAGGTAGTCCGCACTTCCTTAAATGAAGATATCGCGTTTACCCATAATGGAAACCATAAAGGTATGCCCAAAATGAAAAATACAGAAGATTAAGGAAAACATAAACATATTATATATCATATATAAATATAGTGACATCTTAATGGCCACCTTTTAAGGTGTTAAAAGAATGTTGAACAATCATCGTTTCGGGAGGCATAAATTCACCATCCACGGAAACAGTATGTCCTTTAACCATTAGATGTAGGTGTGTGTAAGTGTAGATCGAATCCTTATTATAAAAAAATCCTAGTATATTGAAGATACTATATTTGTTACAAGAGAAATGAATAAAAAGAGTTTAGGGGGTTGGAGAAGCAAAATAAAACAAAAGGACTCAAAAGAAGGCATTACCTTAAAATCGGGTAACTCCCTTTGGTTTGAGCTCAAAGGCTTCCTTGGGAAGACTTCTGCCCAAAGTGAGGCTTCAAGGAGTAAGAGAGGGAAGTGGAGAGACAAAATGGGCAGGTTTTGGCCGAGCCAAAGGCTTTGGGAGTGTGGGTAAGGAGGTAGAGGTGGGGGCCTTTTATAAGAGGAGTGGAGGGGCACTCTTGGAAAGTAAAGATAAGTTACTTTATTTTAAAACGAGTTTCAGATTCAAAAGGTCCCACATTGATATAATTCTATGATAAGGTGATAAGGGTTCGAAATACACTCATACAATTAGTTTTGGACATGTGTAGGTTTTAGATTTTACATTAACTTTCCATTTTATTTAAATCGTTAAATAATGAGGTCATCGCTGCATCATCATGATGCCATAAATAATTTAATTTATTTAATGTCTAAAAATTATAAAAAAATACTATGATGTAGGAAATATTTTTATCTTTCTAATGAATATTTATAGTCAAAAATCTGACTTGTATAACCCTATATAAAAATTGTTTTAGTAACATAACTCATGTTTGTGTCATTTTTACTTTAACATTAAATAAAAAGTTATTTATGTCATTTTCCAACCAAAGTGGCTCCATGGGGTCCCCAAGTTGACCCATGGCTTGTCTGGGTCGGCCATGACACATCCAATGAGGGTAAGACATGTGTCAAGCTCATATAATACTATTAAAACATTATTTTTACCTTAAACTACACTAATTACCACTAATCGTGATTAAAAACATAAAAGTTACTATTCACCAAAAAATTATTTTAATCTCATTGAACCACATTTTACTTCTTAATGACAACCATGTATGTCGGATTTTTGAAATTCAAAACACAATGATGGCAAAATTTCATTTAAACAGAAAAATCAGTTTTTATAAGTACCACTTAGTGGTTTCACTATTCATCAAAAATTGAAGTTTTTCAGAAAATTACCAAAAATTCACCCTAAGCTATTTTTGATATTCCGAATTCAAAAATGAAGTCTATTTTACAAAATTAAAAATATATAAGTCACATTAATTAATTTAATAATTAATTCCCGCTGTCATGAAAAATAGCGTGTTTTTATGAAACAATAAGTATCAAAAGATTGACACCAGTTTAAGTCCAATTTCAAAGTGAAATTGATTCCAATGGCCACCATTGGATTAAATGGTGAAAAAATATTCTAATTACACTTCAAAACCAATTCAAAAGATAATATAATCATATAAATAAATTAGATTAAAAAGCAGTTTTGATGTAAAATGCAGTATTTTTCACTATTCATTAAAAAATGAACATTGTTAGAAAAATACCACAAATTTATCCAATGTAAAATTCAATGTCCCAATCATAATGAATATGTTTATTTTGACAAATATAGATTTTAAAATTGTCAAAAGATTGATTTAAAAAGTGTTTACCATCAAAAGGCAGTAAAACAATCTTTTAAGAATATTAGTGTATTCCATGCTTAAGATTGGATTTATTTTCATTTTAAGCCTCTAAAACACTATATAATTCATTAATAGACATAGATAAAAATATCTATTATTCATTACTTACTTGGGATGTTACATCCTTCCCCCCTTTAGAAAATTGCATCCCCGCAATTTATTTACTTATCAAATAAATGGGGGTACTTATCCCTCATTGCATTTTCAGATTCCCATGTTGCCTCTTCCATCATGTGGTTTTTACACAAAACCTTTACCTGCTTAATCACCTTATTCTGTAACGATTTCTCCCTATGGTCAATAATCTGGACCGGTTGTTCCTCATAAGATAGGTTCTCTTCCAGCTGAACTACCTCTAGACTCAAAACTTGAGATGGATCTGGCATATACTTTCTCAACATCGAAACGTGAAAAACATTGTGTACCTGAGATAAACTCGGAGGTAAATCCACCCGGTATGCAACTGATCCAACTCTCTCCAGAATTTCATATGGTCCAATAAACCTTGGACTCAGCTTTCCTTTCTTACCAAATCTCATCA
Organism: Viscum album; assembly: GCA_963277665.1. Taxonomy (NCBI): domain Eukaryota; kingdom Viridiplantae; phylum Streptophyta; class Magnoliopsida; order Santalales; family Viscaceae; genus Viscum; species Viscum album. The sequence goes on along the minus strand of OY728120.1, from coordinate 1,268,104,293 downwards.
CACTTTTCCAAGGAGAAACCTTGAGAAAAACATGATCACCTACCTCGAAAGATAGATCCTTCATCCTGTTGTCCGCATAACTCTTCTGCCTGCTCTGAGCTGTTCTCATGTGCTTCTAAATCAGATGAACTTTTTCTTCCATCTCTTCTACCAATTCTGGTCCCATCAACTTCCTTTCACCCACTTCATCCCAGAAATCTGGAGTTCGACACCGCTTCCCATATAATGCCTGAAATAGTGCCATCTGTATACTGGAATGAAAACTGTTATTATATGAAAATTAAACCAAAGAAATATGTTGGTCCCAACTTCCCTGATAATCCATAGAGCAAGAACGTAGCATATCCTCCAATGTCTGAATTGTTCATTCTGACTACCCATCTGATTGAGGATGAAAAGCTGTACTAAAATTTAATTCAGTACCCAACAACTTCTAAAGGCCTTTCCAAAAGTTAGAAGTGAACCTAGGATCACGATCAGATACAATGGAGAGAGGAACTCCATGTAACCTGACTATCTCTTTAAGATACAAACGGGAAAGTTGATCTAGGGAAAAAGTATCCCGTATAGCAAGGAAATGAGAAGATTTAGTCAAGTGATCAACAATAACCCAGATTTCATTATTACCTCGAGATGTCTTCGGTAATCCCACAACAAAGTCCATGGATATATTCTCCCATTTCCACTCTGGCACTGGTAAAGGCTAAAGAATCCCTTTCGGTAACTGCCGCTCTGCTTTAACCTGCTGACAAGTCAAACACTTCACAGTAAAATCAGCAATATCCCTTTTTATTCCATCCCACCAGTAATACTCCCACAGATCTCTATACATCTTAGTACTGCCAGGATGAACTGAAAATGGAGAACTATGAGCTTCACATAACAACTCTCACTTCAACTGTGAATCACAAGGCACACACAATCTCTTCCCAAATCTCAAAACACAATCATTATCAATGTTGAATTCAGGAAACTTACCTTTCTGAACCAGCTCTACCTTTTTCTACAACTCACTGTCTTGCTTATGTGCTTTCTTGATTCTATCTGATAGAGATGATCTCACTGATACCTAAAACAAAACAGAAGAACTTCCTGCACCAACAACTTCTATGCCAAAGTTCATCAAATCCTTAACCAAAGGATCACGTTCCAAACGCAACATTTCTAATGAAGCATTACTTTTTCGAATCAAAGCATCAACCACTTTATTTGATTTTCCTGGATGGTAATGAATTGTACAATCATAATCCTTGATTAATTCCAGCCATCTCCTCTGTCTCATGTTTAACTCTTTCTGAGTGAATATATACTTTAAAATTTTGTGATCAGTATATATTTCACACTTTACTCCATACAAATGATGCATCCAAATTTTTAAAGCGAAAACAACAACAGCTAATTCCAAATCATGTGTAGGGTAATTTACCTCATGAGTTTTCAAATTTCGTGAAGCATAAGAAATTACCTGATCATTCTGCATTAGGACGCAACCAAGTCCTTTCAATGAAGCATCACTATATATAACAAACTCACCATTCCTGGAAGGTAGTGCCAAAACTGGATCATTCACCAATCTTCTTTTCAATTCCTGAAAACAATCATCACATTCTTTTGTCCAGATAAACTTAACACCCTTCCGAGTTAGCTTAGTCATTGGAATAGATAATCGTGAAAAATTTCTAACAAACCTTCGGTAATAGCCTGCCAAACCAATGAAGCTACGAATCTCAGTTACATTTGTGGGTCTTGGCCATTCCTCCAAACCATTGTTTTTGCAGGATCAACATTTATCCCATCTTTAGAAACAATATAACCAAGGAGAGAAATTTTTTACAACCAAAACTCACACTTTTTGAATTTCCCATACAATTTCTTTTCTTTCAAGGTTTGAAAAATAAACCTTAAATGTCTTTCATGCTCCTCTTTACTTTTAGAAAACACCAAAATATCATCAATAAAAACAGACAACATTTTTCACCTGAGTCAACTGAGCCATCACTACAATAAACTGTTTAGTTCTGATTCTGACCATCTCAGGATACTGATTTGAAAGGTCATTTCCCTCTGTATGCCTTCCCAGAAAAGCTGTCCTGTTTCCTCTATGAAAAACCATTCTTAACAAACATGTCTTAGATGAAGCAACATGGTAATCTTTAAATTCTATATCACTTCAATTTGACCATAAAAAAAATATTTATGGATAATCATTTAATATAATTCTAACTCATAAAGTTATCTAAACCGACCTCTGATACCAACTATAAGGCCCCAGCCTTAAACCTTACTTAATCTTGAGTTATTACAAGATTACACATTGAGGATCTTTTCAGGTTTAGAGTTTTAGAGAATTAGATCATAAAACTTTCATTACATTCCACATATAAACAAAGTGGTTACATAAAGATATTATTATTCTTTCCCATCAATGGAAACATATTTAAAATAAAACATGGATTCTTTCTTGACACTTCCTTGACACTATCATCATATCATGTACCTTTCCCTTGACCTGTGAAAAAAATTTCAAAAAAACTTGGGATGAGCATAAAAATCTCAGTAAGGGATATAAAAATATGGAAAGGAAACATGGGTACATATATACATAAGAATGAAATAATACTTTACCCATAAAACATAAGCACTTTAATATACCTCATCAAATCATGAATAAATCATAGAAATCATAATACATAAAGGTAACTTGAGGCATTCATAACTTTCTTACGTAGGGAGTAACCCTCTTGGTTACGTTTGGAATACCCATCACAGTATATTCCCTAAATCTCTTGGGAGAAACATCAACGTTTAACTCCTTCGCATTACCCAATGAATTGGAGAGCTATATCGGGCTCACCCGCCCTTAGTTTATCACGGAAACAACCGTCTTCATAATAATTCCCAAGAACCTCAACATAATCGTATCATATAAAACATGCATAAAGGAAACATAAAATTTCCACCTTTCAATCACAAGATATCAATACAACACATTGATATAAAAACATTATGAAAACCATTTTCAATACCAAAATAAAAGAAAAGTAAAACATGGTATTTATTTTTCTATTAAAAAAAAGGTATGGCTTGTAGAGGAAGCCGAAACTCAAATAATGGTCACGACGACAGAGAAGTCATTGTCATCGCGTACGGAAAAAACATTCCATTTTGTAGTTTAGTAAAATGCTACGTATAAAGAAGATTCCTTTTGAATAAACATAAAAGTCAAAGGGGTTTATACACAGTATAAAAGAAGGTTGTGTATAAAACAAAATATGCCTCAATGAAAGGAGATTGAGACGAAGTCCCATACCTCAGGTCCGACTTGACTCGGTCGTTCTTTAATCTCCTGAATAATAAACTTGAGTTAATTTATACTTGTTTAAGAACCCTTTTCAAGTTCATTATTCCTTTTATATCACTTATTTCCATGTCATGAACACTATGTAATTATTTAAGTTAATAACTGTCGTTTTAATGATCATTAGTACTTGAGTCAAAAATAAACCCTTAATAATTACAAGTTGTTCATGTATCCATTATGTACAGAATTATATTCATGATGTAGATATCATATATGTCATATATATCTAGTACATGCATGCGTTTATAATATTACATAATCATTTAGAGGTAAGAAATGAAATGCACCGTTCATGGAGACGGTAAGCCGTACGTACGCATGAACGCTACTTTCATTTCTATTTAGTATTTTATAGAATGGAATCATAATGATATAAAGGAATATTATAATTCCATTATAATATCATATATAATATCATAGTTCCATCCTTTATACGTCCCACATATGGTATTTAACGAATCAAATCACTTTGAGGGGGCGGTAGTCCACACTTCCTTAAATGAAGATATCACGTTTACCCATAATGGAAACCATAAAGGTATGCCCAAAATGAAAAATACAGAAGCTTAAGGAAAACATAAACATATTATATATCATATATAAATATATTTACATATTAATGGCCACCTTTGAAGGTGTTAAAAGAATGTTGAACAATCATCGTTTCAGGAGGCATAAATTCACCATCCACGGAAACAGTATGTCCTTTAACCATTAGATGTAGGTGTGTGTAAGTGTAGCTCGAATCCTTCTTATAAAAAAATCCTAGTATATTGAAGATATTGGATTTGTTACAAAAGAAATGAATAAAAAGAGTTTAGGGGGTTGGAGAAGCAAAATAAAACAAAAGGACTCAAAAGAAGACATTACCTTAAAATCGGGTAACTCCCTTTGGTTTGAGCTCAAAGGATTACTTGGGAAGACTTCTGCCCAAAGTGAGGCTTCAAGGAGTAATAGAGGGAAGTGTAGAGACAAAATGGGCAGGGGTTGGCCGAGCCAAAGTCTTTGGGAGTGTGGGTAAGGAGGTAGAGGTGGGGGCCTTTTATAAGAGGAGAGGAGGGGCACTCTTGGAAACTAAAGATAAGTTACTTTATTTTAAAATGAGTTTAGGATTCAAAAGGTCCCACATTGATATAATTCAATGATAAGGTGATAAGGGTTCGAAATCCACTCATCCAATTGGTTTTGGCCATGTGTAGGTTTTATATTTTACATTAACTTTCCATTTTATTTAAATCGTTAAATAATGAGGTCATCGCTGCATCATCATGATGTCATAAATAATTTAATTTATTTAATGTCTAAAAATTATAAAAAAATACTATGATGTAGGAAATACTTTTATATTTCTAATGAATATTTATAGTCAAAAATCTGACTTGTATAACCCCATATAAAAATTGTTTTAGTAACATAACTCATGTTTGTGTCATTTTTACTTTAACATTAAATAAAAAGTTATTTATGTCATTTCCCAACCAAAGTGGCTCCATGGGGTCCACAAGTTGACCCATGGCTTGTCTTGGTCGTCCATGACACATCCAATGAGGGTAGGACATGTTTCAAGCTCATCTCATACTATTAAAACATTATTTTTACCTTAAACAACACTAATTACCACTAATCGCGATTAAAAACATAAAAGTTACTATTCACCAAAAAATTATTTTAATCTCATTGAACCAAATTTTAATTCTTAATGACAACCATGTATGTAAGATTTTTGAAATTCAAAACAAAATGATGGAAAAATTTCATTTAAACGGAAAAATCAGTTTTTATAAGTACCACTTAGTGGTTTCACTATTCATCAAAAATTGAAGTTTTTCAGAAAATTACCAAAAATTCACCCTAAGCTATATTTGATATTCAGAATTCAAAAATGAAGTCTATTTTAAAAAATTCAAAATATATAAGTCACATTAATTAATTTAATAATTAATTCCCGCTGTCATGATAAATAGCGTGTTTTTATGAAACAATAAGTATCAAAAGATTGACACCAGTTTAAGTCCAATTTCAAAGTGAAATTGATTCCAATGAACACCATTGGATTAAATGGTAAAAATATATTCTAATTCCACTTAAAAACCAATTCAAAATATACTCTAATCATATAAATAAATTAGATTAAAAACCAGTTTTGATGTAAAATGCAGTATTTTTCACTATTCATTAAAAAATGAACATTGTCAGAAAAATACCAAAAATTTATCCAATGTAAAATTCAATGTCCCAATCATAATGAATATGTTTATTTTTACAAATATATATTATAAAATTGTCAAAATATTGATTTAAAAAGGGTTTTCCATCAAAAGGCACTAAAACAATCTTTTAAGAATATTAGTGTATTCCATGCTTAAGATTGGATTTATTTTCATTTTAAGCCTCTAAAACACTATATAATTCATTAATAGACATAGATAAAAATATCTATTATTAATTACTTACTTGGGATGTTACATAAATCTTAGATTATGTTTCACACCTCTATTTTTTTATAGTTAACTTATGACCGTGTTTTTCCTGTTGAAAGGTTTGATCAAAAATGGATTTTTGGATGCTTCTTTTTTTATGCAATTTTTTATACCTTTCCAACTTGGTTGGAACTAACTTCCTTTATCTACAAATGGTACTGTTGGATTTCTTGAGTGGTGTTTGCTAGTAGAAATATTTTATGGAAATTTTTGTCCCGTGTTGGTTAGTTTTAGGGAACTTGTTTGTCCTGTGTTGGTTAGTTTTATGGAACATAGTGTTTTTGTAGAAATGATTTCATGTCTCTTTAAATTGGTATTTTTCTCGAATCCTTGGCTTTATAAGTGGTTCTTGTTTTCTAAATTATGTGGGACTCTGCGTACGGTTCTTTAAATTGGTTTGAAAAGAAATCCATGAATATACACCCATTTGTCTTTTTAAATACAAAACTAGTGTTTAGAGTCATTTTAGAAGATCTTGTGAAATGTTTTCATAAAGGCATTTGATTATGTAAAACGAGAGGCACGATTTACAACTCCAAGTGTTTGATAAAGTGGTTTTGATAACTGAATGATGTGACGGCCTGGTTGGCACTTTGTATATTTGACATGTATGCATATATATAAGTATATGGGGCGCTCCTATATAGGGTAACCCTTCATGGGTGAATGTATAGGAAGCATCCTTGTTTGGGGTAGGCAAGTGCGGTGAGATGAGTCACGCGTGCGAGGGACTTCATACTTACTCAATATTATTATAACCACCATGGGTTCCTGGGCGTCTTTTAGATGATCGAGTGACGGTTGCTGATCAACCCCGATTAGACGGGTTGGTACCCCCTGGATTTTTTGTTAGTCCAGGTGAGCTTTGCCACTGGATTGGTCAGTTAGGGTGGCCAGTTGGTTATAGACTTAGAAGCTTCACCATACGCCGGTAGGTCGTTCCATAACCGAGTACGTCCACGGGTATTCTAGGGTTGTTTAGGATCACCCATGGTTACTGAATTATTTATATTTCTTGTTTACTTTCCATTGAACTGTTTTATTTTCAGTTGCACTTTTACTTGTTTTACTCTAGCCCAGATTTGACAATTTTCTATTTTAGACTCCATTTATAAAATGACAAATGACTTTGGAAATGGTGTGTAGCGTGTGTTGGGTTTTTAAATAAGAACAACATGTTGCATGTTTTAAATTTTGAAAACCCTAATTTTATATATATATATTTCAAACTTGTGTCAGTGTACTGTTTTGGAAAAGAGAATTGTTGGATTCAGTGGTTTATTCTTGGCATCCCTACTGAGCATCTCGGTGCTCATGCCTATTATATCTTTCCAGCTGCAGGTTCAGTTTCTCATAGAGGGCCCTGGTTCAACTGCTCAATGTTGGAGCAGCGTGTTCTTAAGTTGGGTGGTGACCTAGGAGGTCACAAGGAGGTATGTTCGGTTTTATTCTTTTTCTGCTGCTAGTTTTTATCTTTATCATCAGTTTTGTTTATCTTTTTATCTTTTTCTCACGGGAAAAATCATTCCCAACAGTTGAATTTTGATGCCCAACACTGGTTTCCATCCCGGCGGGATCAGGAACGCCCCTCAGAACTTGCCGCAGACCGGCTCGGGTGACTGGCTTGGGGTAGACCCGGGATGGTTCGTGACATACAGAAATAAGGGCACATGGAAAATTCTTATTTCTAACCATAACACTATTTAAACCCAATTAAATTATTTCCAACTCTAAGGCTAGACATTGGTTGGGAAAAAAGACATCCAAAGAATCCTCTTAATCCTTAGAGAGCTTCTTTACAAGAACTAAGTGAAATACTCCTCCTCCACCCTTTTCGATTCTAGAGAGATCAAAGAGAGTCCTTCTTTGATGGGATTCTTGTGGTAATCATAGATGGACAACACACATGTTATGATATTTATTTATAGTACTCAAATATTCTTGTGATGTCTCTCAGAGGTTTGTGGTGCACATGTGGATCAACCCTAGAGGGAATCTAAACTTAATTCTTGCGACAAAATGATGGTAAAACATAGAGATGTTGTAAGATTCATCAAAAAAGAAACAATTCATTGCAAGATAATTATTTAATTTATTAAATTAATTATAAATCATTATGTGATGATCCTGTGTTTAATTATGATGTTATCATGTCAATTAATTTATGATTCAATTCCATTAGTCACAACATTCTTCATCGTGTGCATCTCATATTAATCATTAATTACGATAAAAAATCTATGTTGGGCATGCCCTACTAGTGATTCCGCTACGCCCAAAACCTTCAAGTGGTATTATAATGGTCACATAATAATTTACAATTATTTAAAGATAATTTATTGATTTATGCATTTATCATTAGTTTTCAATTCCATTTTAACATTTATTTAAATCAAAATCGTGATATCTCCACTTCTTCATCTCCATTCTCCCAAATATAATACAAAAATGAATTAATTATGAATGAAGAACATTTGAAGAACACATCCATAGGTGATAAGGATTCTGATCGAATAACACAAGAATGCACAACATGTAGCCCGTAGGTACATGTCATGTACCTATGTTTAATTCACCATGATGCCTCATGAATTAATTTAGAGAATCATGCATTTATTTCACATGGCATGTAATTAATACACACCACATGTTTATTATTCCAACTTAGTTCACAGTTATCTAGACTACACAACTTGTAACTTGTGTAGACATTGTGTATTCCATTAGTCAAAAATGAGTCATGTGTTTAATACATGGAATGTGTGACTAGTAACTTTATAACTCATATACCACATGATGTGTAGCCAAGGAACACACCATGTAATCCATTAATGTCTTTGGTAGGAAGACACACCTAGTCCCTAGGCATGTTCCATAGATAGATGATGAAGAACTATACACAATGTGTAACTGGATAGTACACGCCATGTATATTACCTGATTATGCAACATTTAAAATTAATTTATTATACCACCTAAACCTTATCAACATGTATTCTGTCTGTCATTTATTTGACTCATAATGACATGTGATGAATTATATATATATTTATATATATTAAATATATAATTAATTCCCTTATAATATTATAAACCACACTTTGTTTATAAGTAAAAATACAATGATTACTTTATGCACATTAAGAGATAATAATCTATATAAATAACACATGTTCATGTGTTATTTATTTGATAGTATATTCCTTTAAACTACATGACAATACATGTATGCTATATGCCGCAAGAGTAAGCAGTATAAAATATCATACATGTTGGGCAGTTTAGATGGGTATTCATCGTGTTTCTTCCAAGGAACATATTTTTGTACTTTTGTCAATTTTAAATAAATTATTTAATTTATTTAAAATAATGATGGATGAGAATCTCAAGAAATTTTGGTTGATAATTAAGATAAAAATTGATTAATTAAGGAAGATAATTACTTGATTTGAGTGTAATTTATCTTAAATAAGAATGATTGAGAATGAATGATAGTTTTTTTAAATGCATAATTCATTTCTTGTATGTGGATGATCATGAGAATATGCTAGAAATTTGCATGTGATTAGTTTCCTTTTAATTTATTATTAAATTAAATTTATGGTGTACACATCATCCATCTTCTCATATGTAAGGGCCTGCGTTCCCACCATTTCTTTTTTGTAAACCCCCTAAACTAGTCCTTTGGTTCCCCTCACTTGTGTGTGAGTAAAATTTTATGTAATGGATGAAGCTCCCAGGCGAGTGGAGGTGGTTCATTTTTGTAATTGAGGAAAAACCAATCCAAGAGATACATGGGAGGAAAGGTGGAAAACTATAACACAAACCAAGTTATGGTTCAATTCATTTCCACCAAGGTCGACCATTAGTTTATCATCTACTAGATAAACAAACCATTAGAAAAATATCATGATCATATTACTCTTATTATTTTATTTCTATCAAGTTGCATGGTAATTTCATTATGGATGTTTTGTCATGATCAGATTAATTAATGAATTAACAACCATGTAATATAGAAATAAAATAAATTGGATTATGTCTAAAACATTTTCTAAGACATGTATAATCATTTAAGTAAATCCACTTAATATAAAAAAGCATGTAATAAAGATAAAATGGGAAATTTATGCAGAAATATAAAAATACATCAATTATATATATTAAGTCAGTATAACCTTCCACTACTTATGTTAAAATTTAACCATAGTTCAAAGTGCTTGACTGAACAAATTAGGGGTGATTTCAATTATCTGGGAATTCTAACTTGAGTTTTGGGTTGAATCAACTTAGTTCACATTGCGGGTTGAATGGAAAATCAAGACTTGGTGTAACTAAGAGGCAAGGGTTGAGGAAATCCAAATAGATGAATTTAGGATTTAGTATCCACTAAACATATCATGGAACTATGATTTAATGTGGTTGGAAAAATTCTGCATACCTATAACCCTTGAAATATCTTTTCAATCCAAATCATAGGTTATAATAAAAATAATATGGGTCCTTGCCACTAGAATATCCATGAAATGAGATATTATAAAACTAATGGTGAGGGATATTGTGATTTGATAAAATAATTAGATATTAATAAATTTAATATTTATTATCTAATTTTATCAGATAAAGTACTAAAATTATTATTTTTTTAATTTTAGAAATGAAAATACACACAACTCCAACCATATCACTATGATCCATACTTGAGAAGGATAAAATTCTCACTGGAACTAATTTACATGAATGGAAAAGGATCTTATTCATTATTTTTCACCCTGAAAAGAAATTCTATGTTCTATAATACCCCCTTCTAGAAGTTCCTAACCAAGTAGCTAGTGAGGAATAATTGTCTCTTTATGAGAAACATTTTGATGGCGCCAAAGATGTCTAATGTTCATGCCATCATCCATGTCCAATAATCTTCTAAGAAAATATGAGGATATGGATGCATATAGAATGGTGTCTCACCTTTGTGATCTTTATCAAGTGAATTAAAGGAAAAAGAGACATGATATCTCCAATGTATTGTTCACATGAAATCTTAGAGAGTTAGTGCCTACTGGGCTTCATGTATTCAACATGTTTGGCTATATATATCTCTTACACATCTTGGTAATTAAATTCCTTTATGATCTAGGAATAGATCTAATCCTTTCCTAAATACCTAAATCATTCTCCTATATTATTGTAAATTACAACATAAGAAATAGTGAGAAGTCACTTTTATAACTTCTTACTCTCATTCACTAAGTTGAAAAGGACACGAGGCTTGAAAAAACCATTGTCCTTATGGTAAAAAATAAAAGGAAGAATAAGGAAAATGGTCCCATAAATCATAATGATTATAAAACTCTCAAGCATAATCCTTTAAATAATAATAATATTCAAAGGTAGGTAAAGGAAAACATGTAGTATGTTTTGTATAGGGAAATCTAGGCCACTAGAAGAAGAACTACACCCAAAGGAAAGGGAAGATAAAGGAATTTTTGTTATTGAGTGTAATCATTCTATATCTACACATTGGGTTTTAGATACAAATTTTGGTGCTATGCATACAAATATGGTAACCAAGTAGATTTCAAAATACTACAAGCAAAGAGGTGGATTTTTAGGTATCCAAGGGAGATTTACTTGATATTTTGGCTATAGGATACTACTACCTTCTATTGAAAACTGAAATGATTTTGGTTCTAAGGAACTGTTATTTTGTTCCAAGTGTTACTAATAACATCATCTTTGTTTCTTTCATTGAAATGGATGTGTTTATTTTAAAATTTGAGAATAAATAATTTCACTTTTACAAAGGAAACATTTGTTATGGTATGAGTTAAAAAAATAAAGATATTTATGTATTAAATTGAGAAAACCAAGTATTGAAAATAGATAATGAATCATATTTGTATAACTCATATAACACCCAGCTCTGACATCATTGTATTGGTCATTTGAATGAGAAGAATTTTGGACAATATCTATCACGATTATTATTTAGAAAGTTTTGATAGAAGACCACTTGAAAGATGTAATGCTCCTTTGTAAGGAAAATTGACCAAACCTCAATTCAATGGATAAGGTGATAGATTCTATTATTGGAATACACTGATGTGTGTAGACCCTTTATAGTAAAAGTTAAAGGTGGATATTCTTACTTCATAACTTTTAATAATGATTTAATTAGATATGGCTATGTCAACTTGATGAGGTATAAGTCTGAGACCTTTGATAAATTCAAAGAGTTCAATAATTAAGTAGGGAATCAACTTGGTATGAAGATAAATAATTTTCTATCTAATCATGGTGGTGAATATATTAACCAAGAATTTATCAACTTTATTTGGGAGTTTTATATTCTATATCCACTCACTCAACATTAAACACTATAGTGGAATGGTGTTAATGAAAGGATGAACCTTACCTTTCTAGACATGGTAAGGTTGATGACCAGACATGCAGATATTACATTATCCTTTTGGGTATATTCATTATAAAATACAACATACACAATAAACCAAGTACCAACTAAAGCAGTAAAAAAATTCCCTTAGTGTTATGGAGTAGAAAGAAACCCATTTTTCACATACATGTGTATGGGGATGTGAGGAATTTGTGAATGCCAAATTTGTAAAAAATAGAACCCTGAGGAATGAAGTTTATATTTATAAAATTTCTTAAGTAAACCAAGAAATATTATCTATATAACCCCTTAGATACGAAAGTGTTTATTGTGTGACAAGCCATATTTCTTGAGAGGGAGCACATCCTCAAGAATATTAGTGGGTGAAAGATTGACTTCGATGAAGTTGATTCTCAATATACATGAGAGTTTTCATAGGGAAATATTCCCCAAGTCCCCATGGAAGATGTTGTTCTTGAAACATAATTTCCACATTGGAGTACCAGAGAGGCAATAGAACTATAAATATATGATTGTATAGTCACCAAAGGCGGCGACTCATTATTGGTATACAATAGTGAACCAATATACTATAAAGCGGAAGTAGAGAGATTAGAAACTATAATATGGAAAAACACCATGGATTCTTAGATGGATTCCATGTATCAAAATCAAGTATGAGTTCTAGCCGATCCCCCAGTTGATGTAAAACTTATTGGGTGTAAATGAGTATTTAAGGGAAAATAGGATATGAAAGGTAAAATAAATACCTAAAAAGAATAACTAGTGTCTCAAGTGTTTAAATAGTGTCAAGAAATTGAATATGATGAAACCTTTTATCCAGTTTCCATATTTAAATCCATTATAATTTTACTTGACATAGAAACTTACCATGACTATGAAATTTGGAAGATGTATGTCAAAATAGACTTCCTTAATAGAAACATTCAAGAAGATGTCTATATGACACAAATAGAAGGGTTTGTGACTCTAAATAATGCCAAAATGGTTTTCAAGTTATAGATACCCATTTATTGAATGAAGAAAGCATCTAATTCATGGAATATTTTGTTTAATGAAACTATAAAAGAATTTAGTTTCATTAATAATGAATGTGAGCCATGTGTTTACAAGTGATTCATGAGAGTGAAATCATTATCCTAGTAGTACATGATTATGACATATTACTTATTGGAAACATCATACCAATCTTAAACTCAGCTAATGAGTAGTTAAACAACTTATTATCCATGAAGGACTTAGGTAAAGAAAAATACATTCTAGGGATCAATATCATTCATGATAAATCCAAGAGGCTTATTGGACTAAGTCAAGGTATATGAATTTACCAAATACCAAAGAGATTTAGTATGGTACAATCTAAGAGAGCATTGATTCCAGTGTCTCATGGTATATATATTTCCAAGAAAATATATCTTCAGACACAAGAGGAGAAATAGAGAATTAGTAAGATCTCATATGATTTTTTTATAGGATCAATCATGTATGATATGTTATGCACTATGATTGATGTTGCCTACACATTGAGAATAGTAGGAGGATATTAAGCTGATCTAGGTGAAAAAATTGGTCTACTATTATGGCGATCCTTAAGTATATGAGAAGAACTAAGGATATATTCCTGATGTATGTAGGGGATGAGGAGAAATCTATTAACTTTTATATGGATTACAACTTTCAAATAAATTAGAATGATTTGAAGTCATAGTTAGGATATGTTTTTAGTATCAATGGAGGATTTGTGAGCTGAAAGGGTTCAAAGCAGCAAGTTATTGTCAATTCTATAGTAGACTCCAAGTATATAGCAGCTTCTGATACAGTTTAAGAATTTTTTTGGATAAAAAACTTTATTTAAGATATTTACATGGAACCTAATAGTAATAACCTCATCACATTATATTATGATAATACTAAAGTGGTGATTCTCACAAAGGTTCCAATGTTACAAAAATGAAAAAAAAAACACATACTCCAGAAGTATCACCTATTCAGGGATTTTTATGAGAGGAATAAAGTTGCAATTAGTAGAGTTTTCATAGAAAAAATATAGCAAACCCCTTGACTAAATCCTTACCCAACAAAATAATTAGTATCATGTGAGATCTATCAGATTAAAGGTTGTTAATAGCTTGATCCAGTGCAAGTGAGAGTCTGTTGGATTTGTTGACCTAAAACCAAATTCTATGTATTTTATGATTACCTATATTTTTTTTGAATATTAATAATCTTCTTATCACATCATGATTATTTTTCTACATGACATAGTATATGATAATTTCCTAAGAGTAACTATTGTAGTTCATAGTAGTTCTATGCTATGATATGAACCTAGAAGTGCCAAGGAAAAATTATTAAATATATATTCTCTATAACTAGATGATATTATTTAATAGGAAACAAATTATATAGGCTATCAGGGTTGGAGACTCATACAACTTTGAAGAACTTTCTCATGGTGTACAACCTTGGTAATTTCTAGTGTGGGAGATTATGAGAACATGAACCGTAAATAGGAAATCCACATTTATATATGTCATTGGATGTTTCTATCTACAAATATATGCATTGTTCCTTACAATTTAAGATTATTATTAATGGATATTATTAGTTTTATAATTTGATTTATAGATAAAAACCACGATGACATATGTTTTCAATGAAGTAGAATATATTGGGTGCGTCATGAGTGATATTGCATTAATGAATAACATGAGAAAGGATTTTTACTTATTTTTTTATAAAAGATGATATCTTAGTCCCTTTTATGGGAATTAAATATCCTAAATAAATATATGTACATGGTGTTCTTTGGGAATTTTAATTTATAAAAAGTCAAAGAAAGAGACATTGAACGCATGAGTTGATGACACCAAAATGAAACCTTCTTGATTAGATATATCATGATAAAATGATTATATCACATAGTAATAATTTGTATTAGGTTTTATGTCATTGAAAAATTAAATTATTTCTCAATGCATGCCTTGATGTGTTACTAGATTCTAACCTTGGACTTTGGCCAGCTCTGCCTAATGCCACTAAGAAAGAGGTCAAGAGGGTCACACACTAAGTATATTTAGATCCATAGTTAAATGTTAAATATTATTTATTGTTTAACATGTTGATTACATATTATTCCTATACAAGATTTAATAATTTTTCATATTTTATTGATCTTATACATTCAATCACTAATTATTCTAGAGAATATTTGTGTTGAGAATATTTAATAAATATTTAATTTTTTATTTAGTGAATATAATATTTATTTATTTATTGGTGAATAATGCAGTGATATTTATTTATTAAATAAATAATCATTGTTCAAGGCCTGATAAATATTTTAAAGGAATGGTAGACCATGTTTAAATTTTTAGTGAGAAATATTATATAATAAATATTATTTAAATAAATTTTAAATAATTTATTCAAGAAATAATATTTAATTAATTCACTAGTTTTGTACATGTTAAGAAATAATAATATTATTATTATAGAAATGGGGTTTTGTGGAGATTGAGAAAACAATAAGGGTGCATGTGAAATTATTATTTTCTAACCCTAACACTTTTTAAACCCAATTATATTATTCCCAACCCTAAGGATATCCATTTGTTGTGAACAATGACATATAGAGAATCCTCTCAATCCCTATAGAGATACTCTATAATAACATAGTGTTATCATCCTCTATTACCATTATTGATTCTAGAGAGATCAAGGAGAGTCCTTTGAAGTGATTCTCATGGAGATCATAGACGAATGGCACAAGCGTTAGTATCTTTCATGCTAATAGTCAAATATTCCTATGACATCACTTAGAGGTTCATGGTGCATGTATCTATCTTATTGATAAGGTCATAACAATTCCCTGATATGATGAGAACCTTGTGATTATATAATAATATCTCTTAAATATAGTTCTATAGTAAGATAACATAATATGATAGGGAACAGAGTATATAGACTGTCTGGTGTGAGTACTCATAAGTAGATAAAGCTTCTTCTCATTAACTTGACACTTGGTAATCACCAAGATGGGAGATTATGAGAATAGACTCTCTAGTATGAATTATGTATTTTTTGGTGTCATTGAATATTCCTATATGTGAATGTGCATAATGGTCCTTATAATTTAATATTATTATTAATTCATGTTACAAATTACACACTTAGATGTATTTCTTAGACCATGATGATAGTAGTTCACTATGAAGTTGGATAGATTGGGTGCATAATGAGTAACTTGTTATTAATGGATAAGTCAGGGAAGGTTATATACCTTCCATATTTATGTGAGTTGATATCTCAATCCATTTATTGGAGTTGAACCATCACATTAAATTCCATGGGAATGGTGCAATGACATGTTTATTTTAGATAGTTAAATAAAGATACATCGAGAATATAGGTTGATGACACAGATGTGAAACCCGTTTGATGAGATATTGAGATAGAGGGATTATATTACATAGTGATCATTCATATAAAGTTGTCAAAATTGTGACATTAAGTTCTTTCTCTTGGGTTCCTTAACCCATTATAAGAAAATAATATTATACTTTAGGCATACCTGCCTAATGCCAATGAGAAAAAAATCATAGAGGGTCACAAACTAAGTGTTTCCATTAATGTTGATTAAATTCTATTTGAATTTAATTAGTGGAATAAATATTATTCTCAAGATCAAGGAATAATTTTATTCAAGATTTATTGATCATATAAATTAAAAAAACATCTATTCGTCAGATTATGAATAAAATTTATCTATTTATTTTATTGAATATTTAATAAATATTTATTTTTTGGTTTTTGGATTGAAATATTTATTTATGAATAAAATATTTATTCACGTATTTAATAAATGTTGAGGAGATGAATGGAACAAGACAGTATCTATTTATAAATATTAATTTATTAGATTGTGAAAATATATTTATCATTATACAAGTTAGCGCATGTCATAACAAATAATAAAATTATTATATTTCATGAGGCTTGTTAAATATTATTATATTATTTAAGGACTGGTGCATAATTAAATAATATTTTAACATAAACCCTTTCTCTATAAATAGATGGTTATGTTTATTTTTTAGGGTTAATTAAAAATTGAGAATAGAGAATCATTGCGCATAATATAATTCTCTCTTTATGTTTAATTCCTTATCTATTCCTCTTAATAATGTGTATATAACACCCCGTTATTATTTTTAGGCACTACGATGTTTGTGCTTTGTTTATCGTCATTATTTGGGTGCATTTGTAGGATTCTCGGGGATGGAGAGCCTTTGCTGGGGAAAATGACATAAAGTTCAGGGATATATGTTTGTTTGAATTAATGGTGTCCATGTATAAACATATTAATGGCTTAGAGGGGTTCTCCCTAAGTTCAGAGAATATCCTGGGCACATTATGATTTTTCTATTTAAACCTATAGTTCTTGCAGTCTACTGGGGATTTACATGCCGTGTAAGGGGGTTACATGATGTGTATTCATATCCTAATAGTTTCCATGAATTTATATAGGGCATGAAATATTTACATGCCATGTAATAGGTTCACGACATGTAATTTTAAAAATTCTGATTTTAATAAAAAACGATGCATTTTTCAATGTTTTCATCCCTCATGGATTACATGATGTGTAAGGAGACTACACGCTATGTAATTATCATGAATTGTGGTTTTTATAATTCCATATGAGTGATTTTCATTTCATTCATCTGTTCATCCTCCCTCTCTCAACCCAGAGCTCACCCTAGGTGATTTTGGGTGATTCCCTCCCTTCCAGATCACTTCGTTTGATGATCAACCATCAGGGTTGTTGCGATGCACCTTTTTAGATAAGATTTAATTTTGGTTATTCTATCCTTCGATAATTACTATTGATTTGTCTACATTTAGTTTTTAGATTCATGATTGGATATATTTTTCTATCAATCCTTTGCAGTTTCTTATCGTGCCTGATCTTTTGAAGGAATATCTATTGGTTTCCAATCATTGTTGTCGAAGGTAGCTTGGTTTATACCATGTTGAGGTAGGTGTTTCTATACAATGGGTTAATTTGATGAATTTATTATCATTCTTGATAAATTCCTTTTTTTTTTCATTGAATTGAAGGGATATATGGTTTAAAAGGATTTTTTATAAAGGGAAATGTTTTTAATTAGGGTTTTCCTTAAAAATGAATTTTCTTGATTTGGAAATGGGTTTTCAAACACTAAAGTGGATTTTATTGTCTTTGAAAATATTTAATAAAATTGTGAGTATGGTTTTTAAAGTTATTTTGACAATTGAAACATTGGGAACCTTGGGTGCATCGAGAAATAGTCATGGGTTTCCATATTGTGTGTAACACCAGTAGGAGGTAACCTTTGGGATATCGATAGACTATGGCAGGACTCTATATGGATCCAATGTTATGCCTATTTAGGATCTTGAGAGTCTAGTACACATTTTCAAATATTCTATGTCCCAATATGAGTTGATTTTTCATTAATGGTTATTTATCACATGATTGTTTTTTTATCAGGTATTATTGCTCACATGTTTTTATTAAGGTTATATCACATGAAATCATATGCTGGTATTTCATGGATTTGTGTTTAATTTATTACCCTATAATGAATGAATATTCTTTCATATTTTATCACTTTTACTTTTCATAATTATGGATTGAGAATATGAATGTATTTTATTAAAGATAAAGCGAAAATAATTTGAAAATGGATTGGATTTTATGAAAATGCTTTGTAAAAATATTTTGTTTTAAAATCTATATTTTTTTCATTCTTGATATTAAAACTTATATAGACTCTATGGTGGTATCCTACTGGGTTTTTTTCTCACACCACACTTTTTTCCTTTGGGAAGTTGTATATTTTTTATTGTTGGATACAGGTAAAGGTAAGGGCAACTTGTAGCATGTTGGCTTCACCTTTGGTCTTTGCCTTTGGTTCAGGTTGGTTTGGAGGTGACTGATGCTCACATAAAGACTTTACATTCTTAATTTATGAATACCTTTTGGTTTAGATGGTTTGGATTAGTTTATATGGACCTGGTTGTATCTTTTTATTCCACCTGTACTCTAGTTGTATGTCTTGTTTCATTATATACAAGACTTGTTCTGTTTTCTTTCTTCACCTCACCATGTGATGGATGAATCAGGTGTATGGTTTGGTTAACCCAAGTTAGTATATTATAAATTGGTATCATATGGAAGGATCAACCTAAAGTGTGTTAACACTACCTAAGTTTAGTTCTATGTCTTGGGTAGATAAGAGTTAGGACTGTTGGAATTAAGATAGTAAGTGTGGAAAAGGGGCCTGACTAACTCACTTCCTTGACTAAGCCCAAGTTAACTTGGGTGGTCAGGGACTTTTACCAAGTTTGAGACTTGGAGTTTGGGGTCATTTGAATGAATTGTATGGGAAGTTTATTTAAATAGGAATGTTTCTTCTTTAAGTGTTGTCTTTTTTTTTTTGTGATAATTTTTAATTTATTTAAATTTTTATTATTTTAAATCATTGATTTGAATTATGAAAGTGGTCCTAATATTTTTTGTAACATGATCAGGATCTAAGTGGTCATTGTCTTGTATTTTTTAGAAAATGTATTCCAAATATGATAGAGGAATCTAAGAGACAGGTTCCTCCAGTGAACCCTCTAATGGACCCTTCCTTGGTTGAAGTAGTAATCCACACTATTTATAATCTTGGTCAAGTGGGTGTAGGGAACTCAGGATGTGTGGTGGATCATGGATCCAAGTTTATTAAGAAGTATCCACATGAATTCCATGGTGAAAAAGGATTATAGTAATATGAGGAGTTGCTTGATAGGATTGTTAGGATCTTCAATTTTCTAAAGAATCCAGAATATGTTAAGGCGGGTTTTTCCACACACATGCTTGAGGGATCAGGAAGGAGATGGTGGGAATCTATTGTGATAGTTATGTTACATGAGGACCTTACCAAGGATGTTTTCAAGAAAAATTTTAACCATAAGTTTTACCCTAATACATTACATGTGGACAAGACCCAGGAGTTTCCAAACTTGGATCAGGGGGAGCTTACCATTCTGGAGTATTCTACCCATTCTTCTAAGCTAGTGCATTTGGAACCATAGCTTGTCACTAATGAGTAAATAAAGGTTCAAAGGTTTGAGTTAGGATTTAGAAGTGATATTATGTAAATGTTGATTATCATGTGCCTTATGAACTTTTTGGAGGTAGTTGACAAAGCATATCTGGTTGAGGTACACATAACTAGGAAGACATGATTGGGTGGAGCTTCAGTTGGTGTAGTTGTTAGCCAGGGTGTATCTCCTGGATAGAAAAGGAAACATAAGGGTGATTAGTTCTCTTCAGGACTAGTTTCAAGGGCTTTTTTAGGACAGTAGTAGGCTATTTTCTATCAGTGTGGGTGTTCTAGTCATACCAAACCTAACTATATAGAGGCTTATTTGACTTGTCATCATTATAGATTATCGGGAAATATGAAGCATTTATATGAAAGGATTTCTTAGGGAAGTAAGGAGGGATCTACTTTTACCAAGGGTTATAATGTTCATACCGATGCTTCCAAGGGTGGTGGGTCAACTCCTTAGGCCAAGGGGGATGTCCATGTTGAAATTACTAGATGTATTTATGTGATTGAGTATGTTCAAGAAAAATCTAAAGCAGGGCCAACTGCTGTTAGAGGTGTAGTGTTTATTTTTTATTATATGGTGAAAACTTTGTTTGATTTAGGTGCTACAAGTTCTTTTATATTGTCAAAGTTAGTTGATGTGTTGGGTTTAAATTTATAACTTATTACATACTTATTGGACCTTTCCACAGCTTTGGTAATGAGATAAAAAGGTTACAAGTGTCCCATGTTTTGGGTGATGATAGTCGACTTTGTGGTAGAATGGGATTTCTTGGTGCTTGATCTTGAAATCTTTGAATTGATTATTGAAATGGATTGTATGATCAGTGTTAGGGCTTAGATAGGCTGCCATCACTTACAGGTATAGTTCTTATCTATCTATGGGGTTACTCATGTCTTTTAGGGTGAGTGGGACTCTAGATTAGGAAGCGAAGGGATTTTTGTTCCTTATGTTAGAGTAATATCATGTTAGTTGTTAGAGATATTTATTGATTAATTTACCCTTTTTTGGGAGTTAAAATTATTATAGTGGTGAGTACGTACCCCATGGTTTGGATGATTTTTCTGGTTGACCACCCCAAAGTGAGATCAAGTTTACTATCAACCTACTCCCTAATACGATTCACATTTCTATGAAATCTTATTGAATAGAACCTGTTGAGTTGGTGAAATTTATGTTCTAGCTTGAGGACCTAGAGGATAAATGATTTATTTATCCTAGTGTGTCACCACGGGCTTCACCTATCCTCAGTCCTTGTATTGAATATTAGAAGTTAAATCAGGTGACCCTTAAGAACAAATATCATTTTCTTAAGATTGATGATCTTTTTGAACAGTTTAAAGGGGATTGTTGGTTTTCAAAGATTGTCCTATGATTAGGGTACCACTAGTTGAGGGTCTGAGAAGAGGATATACCCAAGACAACATTTAGGAGCTGGTATAGTCATTTTGAGTTTCTGGTTATGCCATTCAGTCTGAATAACCCTCCTGTAGTGTTTATGGATTTAATGAACTAGATCTTTCATTGGTTCTTAGACTCTTTTGTTATTGTTTTCATGGATGATATTTTAGTGTACAAAAAATCAGAGGATGAGCACATAGACCATTTGTATATCATTATTAAAACCTTGAAGGAACATTATATATATGGTAAGCTCTAAAAATGTGAGTTTTGGATATGGGAAGTGAAATTTCTCGGGCATTTAATTTCTAAGAGGGATGTCTTGGTGGATCCTGAAAAGATATAGGCTGTTATGTCTTGGAACAATCCCAGAAATGTGTCTAATATATAATTTTTTTGGGTTTGGCTGGTTATTATAGATGATTTGTTCAATATTTCTCCAATATCATATCTTTGATGACTACTTTAACTTGTAAGGGTGTAAATTTTGAGTATAATGACAAGTGACATAGATATTTAAAGGAGATAAAGATGAGTTTAAATTCAACACTAGTTTTGATTCTTCTGGAACAAGGTTCATGTTATGAAATTTTCTACAATGCTTCTGGTATGGGTTTTGTATATGTCTTGATATAAGGAAAACAGGTAGTGGACTATGGCTCACACCAGTTATTCCCTCCTGAGATGGACTACCCTACACAAAATCTTGAGTTGGAAGTGGTTATGCATGTACTCAAAATGTGATGACACTACCTCTCTGGGGATCATTTTATAGTATATTTTGATCATAATAGCCTGAAATATATTTTTACTCTGAGGGATATGAACATGAGACAAAGATACTGGGTAGAGTATCTTTATATTTTTGACTTTGATATTATATACACTCTTGGTAAAGGAAATGTGGATACCGATACATTGAGTAGAAAATCACCAACACAATCCATGAAGGAATCATTTAAGGAGTGGTCTATGAAGAGTTTTTTTTGTTGAGATGAGTTTGGGAGTCACTATTATAAATAGGCCTTTAAAAACACTAGAAATGGAATTTAGTAGTTATAGAGAAGAACTGACTATCGAAGCGAGACCACAATCCATAGTATTTTATTATCAATTTTAAAAGAACTTATAAATGGGACCTTTATCAACTATTTTAAAAGCTCTGATAAATTGTTCCTTTATTAATGTTTTAAAAGTGTTGATAAAGGGCTATATTGTAGTGTGCTGCAATAGCACACTACAACACTGGTGAAATGTGATGTAACAACACACTGTAGCACTAGAAACACACTATATATAAACAAAATCAAGTACCAATACAGAATTTAAATGAAATGAAATTTACAAAAAAAATACAAGAAAAAACACTATATTATAGACTTTTCAAACATTGGTTTATAAAATTACATAAGTAAAAATTATTACACACATTAAAAAACATCAATGTTCCTTTTCCTTTTGATCCTGACACCAAATCATGCTATTTAAAAAACCAACCTTAGTCGAGAAAAATAATGCACCTGTATAATAAAAAAATTATTATGTTAGTAATAATATAAATAAATAAATTAATAGAAAGTGTTAATTATACTAAAATTGATGTTAATTTTAAATAAAAATATACACTTAGAGAAATAATAATCACATCGTGCATCGGATTGAGGTTCTTGTAATTCCAACACATCTAGAATGAATTGTTGATTTTTTTACTAAAGCATCAAAATAATATGAATGTGTTTGTTTGGTTTTGAGTACTTCACTTGTTATTTTCACTAAAATGTCATTTTAAACTAGAAACACACACATTGACTCATACTAGTCACATCATGTCTAGGTTTTATGCGAGGATGATTTTTATACATGAAAAATGAATTATGAATCATTTTTTTCTAAATTATTAAGATAATCTGAGAATTTTTTCTTGGTTTTCAGTGAGTGACACTTTTTGAACTAAAATGTCAATTTTAAACTGATAATAGACACATTGAGTCATACTGAATAAATAGTGTATCATATTTAGTTGTGTATAAATCCTACACATCAAATTTTTTTTATGAAACATTTTAATAAATTATCAAATCAATCCAAATATGTTTTCTCTGTTTTGAGTTGGTCAGTTGTCCTTTTTACTAAAACTGATGTCAATTTTAAATAAAAAGACGCACATAGAGTCATACCGGTCACACCACACATCAGATTGAGGTGACCATGATTTCTAAATGTGTAAAATGACTTATGGATTGTTTTATTAAATTATCAAAACAATAATAATGAATTTTATCAGTTTTGAGTATATCAATTGTCTTTTTTACTAAAATGTCATTTTAAACTAGAAACACACATTTTGACTCGTATCGATCACATCGTGTATCAGTTTGTTACGAGACAGATTCCCATACATCAAAAATGACATTTGAATCATTTTCCTAAATTATTAAGAAAATCTGAGGATGTTTTCTCTATTTTTATTGAGTGACACATTTTGTACTAAAATGTTGATTTTAAACTGTTAATAGAAAATTTGAGTCATTATAGGGGCATCCTATATCAAATTAAGGTGCAACTAATTCCTACCCATCTCAAATTACTTAGGGATCATTTTTCTAAAGTATCAAAACAATATGAATGTGTTTTCTCAGTTTTGAGTAGGTCAGTTATCCTTTTTACTAAAATTGACATCAATTTTAAATAAAGACGCACCTAGAGTCATATTGGTCACACCATGCATCAGATTGAGGTGATGATGATTAATACAGGTTCTAAATGACTTATGGATAATTTCAATAAAATATTAAAATAATCATAACGACTTTTCTATTTTTTGAGTACGTCACTTATCTTTTTTACTAAAATGTCATTTCAAAATTTAAACACACACTTTGAATCATAATAATCACATCATGTATTAGTTTGATGTGATATTGATTCTTACACATAAAAAATGACTTATTAATCAATTTCATAAATTATTAAGAAAATAAAAGCATGTTTTCTTTCATTTTAGTGAGAGACACTTTTTGAACTGAAATGTCAATTTTAAACTGATAGCAGACACATTGAGTCATATTGGGAAGATTTCATATTTTATTGAGGTGATACTGATTTACACATATAAAAAATGACTTATGGATCATTTTTATAAAGTATATAAACAATGAAAATGCATTTTCTCAGTTTTTTGTTGGTTAGTTGTCCTTTTTACTAAAATTAATGTCACTTTTAAATAAAAAGATGAACTTGGAGTCATACCTGTCACTCTGTGCATCAAATTGAGGTGTTTCTGATTCATACACACCTCAAATGACTTATGGATCATTTTAATAAATTATAAAAAGAATAATAATTAATTTTATTAGTTTTGAGTAGGCTAATTTTCCTTTTTACTAAAATTGTTATCAATTTTAAATAAAGATACACTTAGGGTCATAACGGTCATAAATTGAATAAGATTGAGGTAATTCTAATTCCTAGACATCCCAAATTACTTATGGATTGTTTTTCTAAAGTATCAAAACAATCCAAATTAATTTTATTAGTTTTGAGTATGTAACTTTTCATTTTTACTAAAATGTAATTTTAAACTTGAAACATGCACTTTGACTCATACCGATCACATCATGCATCGGTTTGATTTGAGACTAATTACTACATGTCAAAAATGATTTATGAGTCAATATCCTAAATTATTAATAAAATCTAAGTGTGTTTTCTTAATTTTTAGTGAGTGAAACTTTTTGAAGTAAAATATCGATTTTAAACTGATAACAGACTCTTTGAGCCATATCAGGCACATCGTGTGATAAATTGAGGTGAAAATTATTACTACATGACAAAAATGACTTATGGATCATTTTATTAATGTATAAAAACAATATAATTATGTTTGATTAGTTTTGAGTATGTCAGTTTTTTTAACTAAAATTAATGTCAATTTTAAATAGAAGTAATTAGTTGGAGTCATACCAGTCACACCTTGTGTTAGATTGAGGTGAGGCTAGTTTATACATGGCCAAAAGTCTAAAAAAAATCATAACTATCAATGTTACCATGATTTATATTGAATTTATTTGTTTATCTTCCAACACTACATATTGAATTAATGTTCTTAGCTAAAAAACCTTTCTCGTTATTGAAATATAGAAGAGTATAGGAAGATCAAGTTCCCATTATATCATGAGAATTCACCACAATGGGAACATGATATTTCTATACTCCTTTAACTTTCAACGAGAAAGGTTTTTTGGATAAGAACATAGAATAAATATACAGTGTCAGAAGTTTGACAAAGAAAGACAATGGAAAGTGTGATAACATTGGAATAAAGGAACATTTTATCTCTTTTGTGGCTTGTTGTAGATATTTGAAATATATATATGAATTCTCAAAATATCTGTAAAAAAACTACATAAGTATTATATAAAAATTATAAAGAAATTACCTTAAAAATAATAGATAAAATGATGAGAAAATTAATTAAATAATTAGTAGGAATTAATCTTTTCATGACGGTTGTTTGAATTCTTCATGAATTTCATTATTGTTAGTATCACAGGTGTTGGATCAAAGTCCAATATATTATGATCATGATCAGATTCAAATGAACCACCCCAATATGAAAAAAAGAAACCACTTATATAAGAAAACAATTATTATACGAGTAATACAAAAAATAAATAAATTAAAAATAAATATGAAATAATACATTACCTTTATGGATAATTATTTTATTGTCGAAACATTAGGATTACCTATATGATTGATAAGTGGAGGTAACTTGAAGGAAATTGATAAATTCTAACACTTTAGGGGTGAAAAAGCTTTAAGGGAGAAGAAATTTATGGATGTTTTGGTGCAAAAAGCATGAAATATGGACAAACCACTCCAACTTGAACAAAAAATACACCTGTGTAAGAAAACAATTATTATGTTAGTAATATTAAAAAGAAATAAATTAATCATAAATGTGAAAAAATAAATTAATTCTATGTAAAATGATTTTGCTATGTAAACATTAATATTACCTTTGTGATTGAGAATAGAAAACATTGTTTCTATTCATGCAAAGGCAGTGGAAGGAACTTGAAGGAAAGTGATAAATGAAAACACTGTAAGGGTGAAATTTTTTTGAGGGAGAAGAAGTTTGTGGAAGTTTTTATGTAGTAAGACATTAAATATGGACAAAAATCTTCTAAAATAAACGAAATATGTAAGCAATAGAGAAAATTAAATCAACATTTAATTATATAATTTTTTCGATAAAATAGAAAAAGTATATCGTAAAATTACCTTTACATATTACCAAAGGGATTCCTTAATTATATATTTTTTCTTATTAGGTATTGGTAACATCATCATATGAAAAATAAATTATCTCCATGAGTAGTAAAACATTTAATTTATATAATGTTATTTTAGTAGAGAATATATAATATTATGAGGAAAAACATTGTATATTAAAAAAAATTTACCTTCTCATTGAACTCTTTTTTAAAGGTTTTAGGGGTTTGGTTACTCTATAAAGAATACAAATCCCCTATTTGTGGTCCCCTATATTGTATAAAACATTATCTATATTAGTACTGACATGAATTGATTGTTATCTCCCAATGAAAGGGTGATCCTCGATTGAATTTTCATATGACTCGAAATTTTTTTATTCAACATCAAGATAATCGACCAATTATTTTTTTTTGGATCTGAGATATGAAATACTTTCATTGCTTGTGATTCCATTATTAATAGATCATATTTTTCCTCTTCCACTCTTAAATTCATCTTCACGATGCCCGTTTCATCAACTTTCACTGCACTCAAATTATCAACCCATTTTCAATGGAAAATCAGTACGTGAAATTTTGTATAATCCAACCCGTATATCTATTTGATAATGCCAAAATATGAAATATTTGCATAAATTGGATTTCTATCCTTAGAACTAGATATGTGCATCACTTCCACCATAAGCATAACACCACTTTTTTTTTCATTATACTGCAGTCATCATGTTCTTTTTTATAGAACATATAACCATTGATTACAAAACCAGTGTAATATATAAATTTTTTATTCAATCCCCTGGCTAGCCATTATAGTCATTCAATAATTGAATTTGGATTTTCTGATAACTCCTTATAAATTTGATCTCACAACCATCATATAAACTATTTATTATTTGTATTTTATTTCCATCCTTCATCCCTTTATGGATTCAAATCTCTAATGGTTTCTTTGTGGGATTTAATATATGGATCAACATATTCACTGTTATATAAAATGTAAAGGTGTTCTTCTTCCCACTCTATTTAGGTAATTGTAAAAACATCTTCCAAAAATCACTTCGCCCATAAGGTGTCTACTATGACAAGACTTTGGGAGACCGATGCTATTAACATTTGATAGGTAATCAATATAGAATTCAATAGCTTCTTCAACAACATATCATTCTACAATACAACCTTCTGGTTGTCTTTGATTCTTGGCATACCCTTTCAAATTTTCACATACCATTCAATGGGGTACATCCATCTGTAATGGATAGAACCACATAGTTGAACCTCAATAACCAAGTGAACCATCAGGTGGACCATTATAATAAATAATTATAGTGGGAAGAACATTTATAATTCACACAATATGACTGAAACCTCATTATTATTTATTTAAAAATTCGTTGGTTATATTTATTTACTACATATGGATTTCAAAAAGAAGTATAGTTTGATTAATATGTGCCATACATTTTGAGGTAGAATGCAAAAGAAAGCAACATGCATCAAATATCACATAAAAACATGATAGTATTGTGATTTTATCATTGTAACTTTAAATTATTCATTGACATGACATTCTTGATATTTGATGAATACCCCTATGGAACTTTTACACTATTAAGGAAAATTATAAATTTCAATTTTTCCTATTTGGATAGAGTGTAAGCTACTGAAGGAAGAAATTTAGACTATTTACCCTTCAACAGTTCCAACTCTTCCCTTATCCCCATGTCAATCATGTCCAACCTAGCCTTGATTCCATATTTTGTTTTTCCAGGAACATTTAGTAATGTGCCAATAACACTATCAAATAAAATTTTTCTATATGTATGACATAAAGAAAATATCTAACATGAAAATAATTCCAATACGGTAATTCAAAGAAAATTGATCTATTCTTCCAACATAATTTCTTAAGTTTTTTTGAAAATGGTTTACTAAAAATAGTGTCAATATATTTTACTTTATCAAATAGTTAATCAACCGTTATTGAAGATGGTGTTGTTACCTTTTCAACATTCCCAACGAATTTTGTCATCCAGGATCGGTATTTATGTTATCTAGGTAAAATTTTTTGATGTCCTAACAACACAGTCTTTGAGGAATGTTTTTACAAAAACGACGGTGTACTTTTTTCACAAATGAGACACCCCAAAATTTCTTTAATGCTATAGCATGATAAATTTCCATAAGTAGATAAGTCATTTATCATCTTGTACAACATGGAACTTAATGTGAATTATTCACTTCTATGAGAATCATATATTGTAACACTTTTATCCCACATCAATTTCAGATTTTCAATCAATGGATCCAAAAAGACATCAATATCATTACCAGGTTTCCTTGGTCTAGATATAAGAATAGACAACATAATATATTTGTGCTTCATGCATAACCATGGTGGAAAGTTATAATTTAAAAACATGAAGTGACATGTAATATGAGTACTAATCTATACACAAAAAGGATTTATTCAATCTATAGATAATGCAAGATGAACATTTCTTAGTTCATTTCCAAATTTAGGATACTCATAATCAATTTTATTCCACTAAGAAAAATCTGCTGAATGACATAGGTTTCCATATTTAATTCTTGTATCTGTATTCCATGTCAATTATCTCGCAGTTTTCTAATATCTACACAGTCTTTTAAACTATGGAATGATAAGAAAACACCATACAAATTTTGAAGGACTTGATTCATTTTTCTTGGATCGATCCACGCCACACTTAGGGAATTTTATGAGTGATTTAGGGTCCAAGAGAAAAAATATGAAATCATTTGGATAAGAATGTATTTTTTAAAGATCATACCCATTGAATATAGCATTCGTTTAGCATCACATATTTGACTTGGTAGTTCATTTTCTTCTAGTAGTATATCACTTAGGATACCAAGTAGTTCGGTAAATTTTGTATCATTCCATCCACTGCTAGCTTTCAATTTATATAAATTCAATATAGATGACAATGTTGTGTGTTTACTATAACCAGTATACAATGGTCTCTTAGCATAGTGATTTAGCTTCTCAAATAACTTTGGCTAATCATGAAGGTCATGTTCAATTTACATTTTTATCTCTTCCATGCAATCTCCATCATCATTTACACTAGAATTCATATCAAATGATTCATGAATCTCATTTTCATCCCAATCAGTGAGTATATTCAGTTTTTCCCTATGTTTAGTCCCACATTTATAGATCTAATATATTATATGACAAATAAAATGTTCTTTTAATTATTCCAGCCTATTTTTTTGAATAAAAACAATATAAATATGGAAAAAGGATTTGAAAAGGTTCATATGCATGATATATTGAAAACATAACGAAATATTTAACTCCATCTTCATACTCTTTTGTCAAATGATTAGCGTGAATCCATTTTTGATTCATATCCATCCTATTAGGTTCAAAAAATATTCATTTTGTATAATAGATAAATAAATACACATAATATATTCATTATCAAAGGTGAAAGTTATATATTTTTAAAATAAGGAAAAACCAACATTTGATTGTTTCAAATAATTTCAGTATGCTTTCAAGAAAATGGGTAATTGAATTTAATAAAATAATTACTCCACTATGGTAGGTTTTATCATCTAAATTCATTCAAAGGTAAAATTTATATACAACTTTCATCCTCATAAATTAATCTTCTGGACATTTATCATTGCATTTTGTTTTTTGACACACATTATCCATTTCTTGTGTACATGCACCTATGTTTCTTGAAATACTCTAAGAAATAGTCATTCATGGGATGACTAATGATAATAGTAGTATAAGAAACACAATAGATATGGGGGATGAGTCTCAAGAAACAAATACCATTCAGATGATGAAGTTGATGAGGATGAAAACTGTAACAGCCCGAGATTTTATGAAAAATATTCTTTTTAATTTTATTAATGTCTTGTATTGTACGCTACACCAAAAGGAGCTTGCACAACACACATCCTTGACTTGCCTTGCATTACACGAAATCACGGCCTTCCTCGATAGCGTGTGTAGTACGCAATACCGAGTTTCACTAAACAACGATATGCTATTAAAATATTATTATAACTAGCCGTTATGAATAGTAATAACCACCTTTTAAAATTTTAGAAATTTTAGCTCTCAAAATGGACTTCATTTTTGGATTCGGAGTATCGAATTTAGCCTAAGGTGAAATTTTGGTACTTTTCGGATAACTTTCATATTCTGATGAATAGTGAAAATTACTAAATTATAATTAAAAACAACTTTTTTTTAATCGAAATAATTAATAGTGATAAATCATTAATTTGAGTGGTTTTAAAGTATATTTAGAATATATTTTTACAATTTAATACAATGTTGGTCATTTGATGTAATTTCACATTTAAACCAGACATAATCAAGTGTCAATCTTTTGATAGATATTGTTTCTTAAAAACACGCTATTTGTTTTAACATCGGGATTTAATTATAAAATTAATTAATGCAATTTCTATGTTATGAATTTGGTAAAATAGACTTAATTTTTGAATTCGGAATATGAAATATAGCTTAGGATGAAATTTTGGCATTTTTCTGAAAACTTTCAATTTTTGATGAATAGTGAAACCACTAAGTTGTAGGTTAAAAACTGAATTTTGCATAAAACTTAATTTTACCGCTTCTGTGAATGGAATTTCGAAAATCCGACAGACACGGTTAATATCAAGGACTAAAATGTGGTTCAATGAGATGAAAATAATTTTTGGTGAATAGTAACTTTTTACTTTTTTTTTACCACGGTTAATAGTAAATAGGGTAACTAAGGGTAAATATGATATTACTATTACCCTAACACATGTCCTAATTATATTGGATAAGTGTAATTTGACCAAAAACAACCTTATGAATATAATATGACCATTTAGGTCCACTTGGATTAGATTATGACATTTAATATTATTTTATTTAATGAATAGTTAAAATAGTTAAAATCAAAGTTTAATAACTAAAACATTTTTAATATGGGGTTATACATAAGATAAATTCGACTATAAATATTCATTAGAAATCTAAAAAGATTTCCTAGATAATGATATTTTATTTATAATTTTTAGACTTTAAATAAATTAATTTATTTATGACACAACGATGATGCAGTAATTACCCTTTTAAGGAAATATTAACATAATTGATGTTATAAATGCTCAAATGAATGTAATTTGAGACTTTTTATGAATTCCACTAATTTTATAGGTTACTATGATATATTAGTGTTGATTTAATCAACTTGGTTCGAACATATAATTCTGTTATGACTTTCACAAAAATCATATATCAAATAGTGTCAAAATTGACACAAAATAGTTTTTAAATAAAATATTATATTATTAATTGTTATTTTATTCCTAAAAATCTAAGGTTCGGCAAAATGACTTAGCTAAGGATATATATATTAATAATAAACAATTTGGGGTTCGTTTGGCATGTTATAGTAAGTTTATTAACCATATAGTGAAAGAAAACAAAAAGACACGGTAAAAGTTAAATTATTTAACTTAGAGTTAAATCTAATTGATAAGGTTAAAATAATACCCTAAACTTGTCTAAATCCTATTGGATGATATGATTTCGACCCATACCCACTTTAGCTTCGAAATAAGACCCTTTGGAACCATTATAAACCGATTTTGACTTTAATATAAAATAATATTTTGAGATATTCCTAAGGTGCCCCTCTCCTCCCTTATAAAAGGGTACCTCCTCCCCCTCCTCCTCACACCAATTTGAGCACTCAAGCTCGGCCAACCCCTGCCAAAATCCCTTCTCCACTTCCCTATAATAATCCTAGAGGTCCTGGTCTTCTTAAAAGACCAATCTTAGTTCCCTAAGTGGAGGATTCAAAGAGGCGTTTCAAAGAAGAGGTAATATCCATTACCGATCTTTTCAATTTCTTTCTTCTTGAACTTCTTCTTCTTTAGTTGTTTCATGATAAAGTAATAACATCAGTATTTCTTATATACTGATATGTTATTATAAATATGAAACAACTCTAATTCACCTTCTATCCATCCTACGGAAAAATGAAATCACCACGCGTGCGTACGTACAGAATACCGTCTCCACGCCGTGGTGTAATATATTTTCCATCACCACCTTAATTGGATTGGTATAATGGTGTAATGAGTAACTATATATGATTATTATAAAGTGATATTGATACTGAAATAGTATACATACACTTCAACACAATTCCACGACCATGGGAACGATATCATCGCTCGTGCGTACGTACGGACTACCGTCTCCACGACGCGATGAGATTCATTCTCCATGTTAACCATTTAAGAATGATTAAAAAGTATATATAAGAAATAATAATGAAATATATGAAATTATAAAGCTACTGGATTTATGTATATATGTATATGTATGTCATCTACTTACTTCCATTCAAGACAATAAGGAAAGGAAAACAACGTTCATGCGTACGTACGGACTATCGTCTCCATGAACGGTGTTTTTCATTTCATTTATCTATCTTATATATATATATATATACTGAATATATATGATATATAAATCATATTTTATATTCTGGAAGTAAGTAAATCATGATATAATTAATAATAATGTCACGAACAACAAGTCAAAACACCTACGATAAATGAAACGATTTTACCCAAAACGCTTCTTTAACATGGAATTTACAAAAGAAAGGGTAATATAAAGTCATAAGTGAACCATATATGATATCATAACAATGAATATGATTCTGTAATAAGTCAATGACATTATTTAAATCATTATACAGGAGGTTCGGACACATACGAAGCAAATCGGACCTAAGGTAAGGGAATATATCACAATCTCATTTTATCCGAGATTGTTTAAACTTTGGTATTTACTGGGGTTTATTTTATCATCCACATACATGTTTCCTCAATATGTAATATTATTTCCATCCACGTACAATTTTTTAAATCCAATTTTACCCTTCGGTGAGTTTTTAGTAAAAGATATGAAAGGAATCTTTTGTCGTTTTTCGTACGAGGTACTTTTTGACTTTTCCGACAAAAGTACGAGAAGAATGTTTTTTTTAACTTATACGGCATGAATGGATTTTTAGAACATTATTTCCAAGAATCTTCCTTTACAAGTTTTCATGTTTATTTTTAATCAACTTCTTTAAGTTTAAAATTGTATGACATGTTAAGAAAGGAAAAGTGTTTTTGAAGTAGAAAGGATATTTTCCTCAAGAATGAAGTTCAAGTGTTTTATCAAAATTATTTTCCATCTAAGATGATAAAGGGTTCTGTTTTTATCCCTATTATTACATGGATTTGATTATGTTGTGATTGAAATATTTTTATGAATCCCTTTATCTTATATGAATTGTTTTATGATGTCATGATGTTTAAGATTCCCATTTGTATTACATGGGTTATGCAATGATGTATGATTTATGATTTTGTGGCACACATAAGAATGGTATCATTATGAGATGGGTGGGACCTATATCTCCCTCCAATGCATTGGGTAATGATTTTATATCTCATGAGATAGACATGGATGGAATGGTAGGTTATACCGGTTCAGTGAAACAGGACTGAAACGAGGGTTACTCGATTCAGAAAGGGACTTTGTCCACTAAGATAGTCTTGGAAATGAGTCTTGACTAACAAGAAATGATTCTCTATGATTATGTGTGAATGCCACAAAGTTTCATGTTTTAAGTTATGATTATTGTGATTACATTTCACTACCATGATTTATCCCATGTTATGAAATTATGCTCTCTTTTGGAGGTTATGATTTCCAAAATGTTATGTTCTTATGAATACGATGTGATTGATATTTCTTTTGTTTACCCTTACTGAGCATTTGAGCTCACCCTTTTATGTTTTCTTTTCCCCAGGATATAAAGAAAGGTTTTAGGTAAAAAAAGGAAGATCTTTATGGGAGATGTTGAAGATCTTTCACCACGATTAGAAGATTTTATTCCGAGTTTCCAAAGACACTAAACTATTACGATCCTTGTGTGTGTGTTTTTGTTATGTACTAAGTATTCCGCAAAAGTAATGTAATGTTCATGTACGTCAAGCTTCGGGTCTCTACAGTTGGTATCAGAGGAAAGGTTTAGTCAACCTTTGGAAACTAGGATGCGAGAACTTTAGTGAGATCCCTAGAGATATTTATAAGGTATGTCTAGGGATGTCCCTAAGGTTAAGTATATGCATAGGTTATAGTACTAGAATTACGCTAACGATCATAGAATTAAACCTAAGATGTTAGATATTGAAGGTACTCCCCCTTTATTATGTTGTTTTCCCTAGCATGATTTTTGCCTCTCACACTATTCTTTTTGGGTTTTAGACGATGGTTGGAACCCGAAGGAACCGTGTTTATCAATGCAATGGACAATGAAATGATTGCCCTCCTGAACAAACAAATGTTATGGGAGATGGAGTGAAAAATCTTATTGCTATACTTACACAATCTATGAATCATTCTGGACTTCCAAATGAGCGGAGAAGGGAACAATATTCTATTGAGTCCTTCATGAGGCAACGTCCACCTTCTTTCAGTGGGTCTTCTGATCCACTTGTTGCTGAACAATGGATCAGTACCACTGAAAAGATATTTTCAGTTCTTCAATGTTCTCAGCATGATAAAGTCATCTTAGCAGTATATCGTTTGGAAGGTGAAGCTGATCAATGGTGGAATCTTATCAAGAATACGAGGCAAAGAGATGAAATTGAGTCCATGGAATGGGACGAGTTCAAGAACTTGTTTTTCAGTAAGTACTTCCCTCGTATTCTTCGAACAAAGATGGAGAAGGAGTTTCTTGAACTAAAGCAAAAGGATGATGAATCTGTTGGTATATACGAAGCAAATTTTACAAGACTTGCAAGGTATGTATCTGGCATTATCATCCAACCTGAAAGTAAAGTTGATCGATTTTCAATGGCTTAAAACCAAGTCTTTGAAGGGCATTAGCTATAAGAGACTTTAGTAGCTATGAAGAAATTGTGCGTTGTGCTATCAAGGTAGAAATGGAAGTTGGTGTTACATATCCATCTCATGGTTTTGACAAGAAACGAAAGATGGAGTTCAAGGAGAAATCTCAGAATAATGGTGAAAAGAAGATGAATGCTTCCTTATGCACAAAGTGTGGAAAGAAGCATGGTGAAGATTGTCTTAAAGGGACTAGAAAATGTTTTAAGTGTGGAAAAGAAGGTCATCGAGCAGTTGAGTGTCGAAGTAATGGAAAAAGGGTTTCTAATGATGTGAATAAAGCAAACACTGCAGAGAACGCACCACCAACACTTCAATGCTTCAAGTGCAAGGAAATGGGGCATTATGCTAATAAATTCCCTAATCCAAGGGTTAGTGATGATCAACATGAGCAACCACTGAAGGCAAAGGACAAAGGGAAGTCACATGCGATCACTATTGGCAATGTTGAATATGACAACTATGTGGTGGAATGATTAAGTGTTTATGTAATGGGATTCCAAAATAATGTTGTATCATTGAGTATTGCAATATTTATTGATGTGGTATTCAAAGTGATTGAGATATTTTTTGGAAATAAGATGATATGCGCATAATGAAGGGAAAACAAGAAAATGAAATGTTTAATAGTATTCATGAGCTCATGATTGATATAAGGACTAAGTGATATCATGGTTTGAGTATATAGAATTTTGAGGATTTTGGTATGTGGAAAGTGTTAACTTTAAACTGCATTCATGTTTTCACTAAGGTATTCAAGAGAATACATGATTAAGGACTTTGAATGTTTGGAATGTGACCAACAAAACATATCTTATGATATATGGGGATCAACAATGATATTAAATCTCTGGTAATTGTTTTCACTATGTTATGAGAGTGGACTGCAGTATTATGGATAAGCCTAAAGATTAAAATGGATTATGTTGGACATAAGTGAGTATTGTTTAAGGATAGAAGTTTTTTTTCCGATATTATGGATGGGATGTTATAGTAATGTAGTTTTAGAAAAAGGAAAACCTGTAGGACGGGCGACAGCCCATCGCTTCGGACAAGGCTGTGGGAATCGAACCCACAACCGAAGTGCGACTGGCCTTTATCGCCTACCACTGGCCTACAGGAAGTCCCTGTTTAGTAGAAACTAGTTTTATTATATTAAGCAGTATGATATATGAAGTATAAGCCCATTTTAGGAACCATATGTGATTAATCTCACTATAGATCGACTTATGTATATAATTTTTGCTAACCTTTTGTTTGAGACAGATGGAATGACCCGTCATTCTATCACATGATCTGCTAACACTTCACGAATAAAAAATTCAACTTCATTTATTTAAGAGATGAAGTGGAAATTGTTCAAGGCATGAACAACAGTGAGATTGTACCAAAATAAAGAAAGTATTTATTCTAATTCAAATTTTCAACTTTAGGGAAATGATCTTGAAAACCAAAAATGTTGTCCTAGTGATCTTATACCTGATGAATCAGATGGTACCTTAGATCGTCACAAATTTATGGATTTGTGATTGTTGGCTTTTCCATAGCCATGTTATCTACCACTCTCCTTCAGAACATGATGGTTAGATTTTTCTTCCATATCCATATTTTCACCTATGTGGAAACCCAATGATTTGTTTATTTGGGTAACCGTTACGTTTAATACTTTTGTTTTTAAAGATTGGTTTTGATATTCCTTTTTACGATGTGGGTTTCTATTAAAAAAAACTTTCGAATAGTAAACCATTTATAACCCAGACGAATTTCGAGGGCGAAATTCATTTTAAGGGGGGTAGAATGTAACAGCCCGAGATTTTATGAAAAATATTCTTTTTAATTTTATTAATGTCTTGTATTGTACGCTACACCAAAAGGAGCTTGCACAACACACATCCTTGACTTTCCTTGCATTACACGCAATCACGGCCTTCCTCGATAGCGTGTGTAGTACGCAATACCGAGTTTCACTAAACAACGATATGCTATTAAAATATTATTATAACTAGCTGTTATGAATAGTAATAACCACCTTTTAAAATTTTAGAAATTTTAGCTCTCAAAATGGACTTCATTTTTGGATTCGGATTATCGAATTTAGCCTAAGGTGAAATTTTGGTACTTTTCGGATAACTTTCATATTCTGATGAATAGTGAAAATTACTAAATTATAATTAAAAACAACTTTTTTTTAATCGAAATAATTAATAGTGATAAATCATTAATTTGAGTGGTTTTAAAGTATATTTAGAATATATTTTTACAATTTAATACAATGTTGGTCATTGGATGTAATTTCACATTTAAACCAGACATAATCAAGTGTCAATCTTTTGATAGATATTGTTTCTTAAAAACACGCTATTTGTTTTAACAGCGGGATTTAATTATAAAATTAATTAATGAAATTTCTATGTTATGAATTTGGTAAAATAGACTTAATTTTTGAATTTGGAATATGAAATATAGCTTAGGATGAAATTTTTGCATTTTTTTGAAAACTTTCAATTTTTGATGAATAGTGAAACCACTAAGTGGTAGGTTAAAAACTGAATTTTGCATAAAACATAATTTTACCGCTTCTGTGAATGGAATTTCGAAAATCCGACAGAAACGGTTAATATCAAGGACTAAAATGTGGTTCAATGAGATGAAAATAATTTTTGGTGAATAGTAACTTTTTACTTTTTTTTACCACGGTTAATAGTAAATAGGGTAACTAAGGGTAAATATGATATTACTATTACCCTAACACATGTCCTAATTCTATTGGATATGTGTAATTCGACCAAAAACAACCTTATAAATATAATATGACCATTTTGGTCCACTTGGATTAGATTATGACATTTAATATTATTTTATTTAATGAATAGTTAACATAGTTAAAATCAAAGTTTAATAACTAAAACATTTTTAATATGGGGTTATACATAAGATAAATTCGACTATAAATATTCATTAGAAATCTAAAAAGATTTCCTACATAATGATATTTTATTTATAATTTTTAAAATTTAAATAAATTAATTTATTTATGACACAACGATGATGCAGTAATTACCCTTTTAAGGAAATATTAACATAATTGATGTTATAAATTCTCAAATGAATGTAATTTGAGACTTTTTATGAATTCCACTAATTTTATAGGTTACTATGATATATTAGTGTTGATTTAATCAACTTGGTTCGAACATATAATTCTGTTATGACTTTCACAAAAATCATATATCAAATAGTGTCAAAATTGACACAAAATTGTTTTTAAATCAAATATTATATTATTAATTGTTATTTTATTCGTAAAAATCTAAGGTTCGGAAAAATGACTTAGATAAGGATATATATATTAATAATAAACAATTTGGGGTTCGTTTGGCTTGTTATAGTAAGTGTATTAACCATATAGTGAAAGAAAACAAAAAGACACGGTAAAAGTTAAATTATTTAACTTAGAGTTAAATCTAATTGATAAGGTTAAAATAATACCCTAAACTTGTATAAATCCTATTGGATGATAGGATTTAGACCCATCCCTACTTTAGCTTCGAAATAAGACCCTTTGGAACCATTATAAACCGATTTTGACTTTAATATAAAATAATATTTTGAGATATTCCTAAGGTGCCCCTCTCCTCCCTTATAAAAGGGTACCTCCTCCCCCTCCTCCTCACACCAATTTGAGAACTCAAGCTCGGACAACCCCTGCCAAAATCCCTTCTCTACTTCCCTATAATAATCCTAGAGGTCCTGGTCTTCTTCAAAGACCAATCTTAGTTCCCTAAGTGGAGGATTCAAAGAGGCGTTTCAAAGAAGAGGTAATATCCATTACCGATCTTTTCAATTTCTTTCTTCTTCAACTTCTTCTTCTTTAGTTGTTTCATGATAAAGTAATAACATCAGTATTTCTTATATACTGATATGTTATTATAAATATGAAACAACTCTAATTCACCTTCTATCCATCCTACAGAAAAATGAAATCACCGCGCGTGCGTACGTACGGAATACCGTCTCCACGCCGTGGTGTAATATATTTTCCGTCACCACCTTAATTGGATTGGTATAATGGTTTAATGAGTAACTATATATGATTATTATAAAGTGATATTGATACTGAAATAGTATACATACACTTCAACACAATTCCACGACCATGGGAACGATATCATCGCTCGTGCGTACGTACGGACTACCGTCTCCACGATGCGATGAGATTCATTCTCCATGTTAACCATTTAAGAATGATTAAAAAGTATATATAAGAAATAATAATGAAATATATTACATTATAAAGCTACTGTATTTATGTATATATGTATATGTATGTCATCTACTTACTTCCATTAAAGACAATAAGGAAAGGAAAACAGCGTTCATGCGTACGTACGGACTACCGTCTCCATGAACGGTGTTTTTCATTTCATTTATCTATCTTATATATATATATAATGAATATATATGATATATAAATCATATTTTATATTCTGGAAGTAAGTAAATCATGATATAAGTAATAATAATGTCAAGAACAACAAGTCAAAACACCTACGATAAATGAAACGATTTTACCCAAAACGCTTCTTTAACACGGAATTTACAAAAGAACGGGTAATATAAAGTCATAAGTGAACCATATATGATATCATAACAATGAATATGATTCTTTAATAAGTCAATGACATTATTTAAATCATTATACAGGAGGTTAGGACACATATGAAGCAAATCAGACCTAAGGTAAGGGAATATATCACAATCTCATTTTATCCGAGATTGTTTAAACTTTGGTATTTACTAGGGTTTATTTTATCATCCACATCCATGTTTCCTCAATATGTAATATTATTTCCATCCAAGTAAAATTGTTTAAATCCAATTTTACCCTTCGGTGAGTTTTTAGTAAAAGATATGAAAGGAATCTTTTGTCGTTTTTCGTACGAGGTACCTTTTGACTTTTCCGACAAAAGTATGAGAAGAATGTTTTTTTTAACTTATACGACATGAATGGATTTTTAAAACATTATTTCCAAGAAGCTT
Organism: Viscum album; assembly: GCA_963277665.1. Taxonomy (NCBI): domain Eukaryota; kingdom Viridiplantae; phylum Streptophyta; class Magnoliopsida; order Santalales; family Viscaceae; genus Viscum; species Viscum album. The sequence goes on along the minus strand of OY728120.1, from coordinate 1,268,063,192 downwards.
CCTTTACAAGTTTTCATATTTATTTTTAATCAACTTCTTTAAGTTTAAAATTGTATGACATGTTAAGAAAGGAAAAGTGTTTTTGAAGTAGAAAGGATATTTTCCTCAAGAATGAAGTTCAAGTGTTTTATCAAAATTATTTTCCATCTAAGATGATAAAGGGTTCTGTTTTTATCCCTATTATTACATGGATTTGATTATGTTGTGATTGAAATATTTTTATGAATCCCTTTATCTTATATGAATTGTTTTATGATGTCATGATGTTTAAGATTCCCATTTGTATTACATGGGTTATGCAATGATGTATGATTTATGATTTTGTGGCACACATAAGAATGGTATCATTATGAGATGGGTGGGACCTATATCTCCCTCCAATGCATTGGGTAAAGATTTTATATCTCATGAGATAGACATGGCTGGAATGGTAGGTTATACCGGTTCAGTGAAACAGGACTGAAACGAGGGTTACTCGATTCAGAAAGGGACTTTGTCCACTAAGATAGTCTTGGCAATGAGTCTTGACTAACAAGAAATGATTCTCTATGATTATGTGTGAATTCCACAAAGTTTCATGTTTTAAGTTATGATTATTGTGATTACATTTCACTACCATGATTTATCCCATGTTATGAAATTATGCTCTCTTTTGCAGGTTATGATTTCCAAAATGTTATGTTCTTATGAATACGATGTGATTGATATTTCTTTTGTTTACCCTTACTGAGCATTTGAGCTCACCCTTTTATGTTTTCTTTTCCCCAGGATATAAAGAAAGGTTTTAGGTAAAAAAAAAGGAAGATCTTTATGGGATATGTTGAAGATCTTTCACCACGATTAGAAGATTTTATTCCGAGTTTCCAAAGACACTAAACTATTACGATCCTTGTGTGTGTGTTTTTGTTATGTACTAAGTATTCCAAAAAAGTAATGTAATGTTCATGTACGTCAAGCTTCGGGTCTCTACAACAACTGTACTACAAGAAATACAAGAAATGATGAAATTAATGAATAAAATTTCATCGATGATCAAACAATTTTGGTGAAAACTCATAGGACTAAGACTCTATAAAAAACCTAATTTTTTCTAAAGTAGAGCCTAAATAATTTAGAGAGGATGAAAAGGATGACAATTGGATCAAATCTATGCATGAAGATCTTGATATGAATAAGAACAATGTGACATGGGAAATTTTTCCAAGGATAGAAGACAAAAATGTTATCAGAACCAAGTGGGATTTCTATAATAAACTAATTGAATATGTAAAAGTGGCTCAAAATAATGAATGGATAGTGTGAAAGGGGAATTATAAGATCATAAGAATTTATATTTATAATAAATTTACTCCCATATCCCGGTTAAAACTATTTTATTTTTCTTGGCTATATCAGTGAAAATGTAGCTAAAAGTTTACCAAAAGGATGTCAAATCTATGTTCCTCAATGGAGTTCTTAAATGGGGGGGGATACATTGAGAAACTGGATGGTTTTCTTATGGATGAAAATGGGAGAAAGGTGTTCCAATTAAATAATTATTTGTATAAGATAAAGAAATCACTGAGAACCTGGTATTTAAGGTTGGATCAATACATAAGAAAGATTTGTTTTTAGCGAGGTAGAGTTGATCATATCCTATTAATCAAGAAGGAGAATGGTAAATGTATGTTGGTACTAATATATGTAGAAGAGATAATATTTTAGGATAGGAAAAAGTACAATGTGATTTTTGTGTGTGGATCATATGTGGTATGACATCGAGATGTCTAGGATTGGTGAGTTAAAATTATTCTTTGGTTTATAGGTGAATCAAGGAAATAATAGCACACTAATTTCTTAATCAAAATATTAAGAGTTTCCCAAGTGATTTTTAATGGAATATTCCAAACCAATTAAAAAAATGACTACTATATAGATTATTTTTTCAAAAGTTAATGATTTCAAAGAGGTAGATGTCATGGAATATAGGTATTGGTAGCCTACTATACCCCCAAAAAACATGACCCAACATCGGGTTTGATATATTTAGAGTCACACATTACCAATGTTGTCCCAAGGAGAGCCACATGATATTGGGGAAAACGATACTTCAATATATCTAAAAAACAGTGAATTTTGGGTTGTTTTATTATAGGATAGTGAAACTAGAGTTGTTTGGATACACAAATGTAGGCTGGGAAGGTTTAGTGGATAACAAAGGGAATGTAGAGATATTGAAAAACCTGGATTCATTCAAGCCTTGGTTTTTTTCAAACCTTGAATTATTCGAGCCTTAGATTCGAGCCTTGGAATAGTTAGAGCCTTGATTCTAACCAAGATCCAAGTTTGGATTTGACAAAGTGAAGCGTCGATAACAGTTGGCTTCTACGAAGAGCATCATATATCATGAACTGGTTCATGATATCTAGGGTTATTAAAATAGACCGAGACACTTTTATCAATGCTTTCAAAAAAGAGATGATAAAGATCCCTTTTATTAGCGCTTTTTTAGCACTCATAAATCTTTATCTTTATCAGTGATAAAAAAATGCTGATAAAGTTTCCTTTTATCAGTGCTTATTACTTAAGCACTGATAAAGGATTTATAATTATAATTATAAATAATTTATTTGTAAATATATATATATTTAATAAATAAATAAATAAATAAATAAATAAATAAATAAATAAATAAATAAATATATTTTTATTTAAATATATTTATTATAATTTTATAATTATTTAAATATATAATTATTTATTTATAATTATATAAATTATTTTCAAAAAAACAATATTTATATCATTATATATATTTATATAATTATAAATATATACATAATAAATATATATAAATATTATTATAGTAAATATTTTCATTATTTGAATATATTTATTATAATTTTATAATTATTTAAATATATATAATTAATTATTTTTAATTATATAATTTTTTTTTAAAAAATAATATTTATTTATTTATAATTATAAATGTATAAATATAGTAAATATACATTTATAAATATTTTTGTTTATAAATATTTTTTTATAAATATTTTTTTAACATTATTAATGAATATTTAATCTTATATGCATGTGTGTAAAAAGTGAGTGAAATTGAATAATTAAAAATGAGTACACTTTAACAATATTGAAAAAATGGATAAGTTTTATTAATTAAATATAATTTATTAAAAAAATATGGATATATATTGAAATAAAGATGAATACATATTGAAAACATTAAAACATATTAAATAAATAAATTTAAAATAAATAATAGAAATTGATTAAATTCCCCCAAAAATAAAAAATATAAAATAAAAGAAAAACAAATAAAAAATGACTAATTAATACCTAACTTTATAATATTAATAATAAATGAATAAAATTTACTGATTTTCAAAACATAATATATTAAATGTGTCATGTTATAATGAAATTATAAAATTATTACTAAAATTTGAATAAATTAAATAAATATTAGGTGCATGTGTTTCTATATAGGATTTCATTAATTGTGTAAATATTTATATGTGTACGTTAAATATAAAAATGCATTAATTATTTATATGTATGCGAAATCAATATAACACATGTTTAATCTATGTTAAATTGAAAAATCAAACGACATTTAATTATGTCCATTACTCGATGCAATTAGTCACTATTTTTAATTCATATTAATTCGTAATTTTAAACAATTATTCACTAAATATATTAACTATTTAATGTAAAGTATAAATATTTTGTATTACATAAATCGTATTTACATACATTTATATATATCTATATATTTAATATATACTATTTATTAACATTATCAATAATTATTTAATTAATAAAAAGTTTAATATTTTTCTCAATTTACTTATTTTTAAATTTTAATTGTTTAATTTTCATTTTACATATATATATATATATTTAATATATACTATTTATTAGTATTTACAATTTATATATAGTATAATCAGTTTATTTATGTTTATAAATAATTATTTAATTAATAAATTTTTTAATATTTTTTTAATAAACTCATTTTTAGTTGTTTAATTATTTAATTATTATTTTATTTGGACCTTTATTAGTGCTGAAAAACTATAGATAAAGGATCCCTTTATGGGAACTAAAAATAAATCCCTAATAAAGGGCATCCTTTATCAGTGCTAAACAAAAAGAACTGACGAAGTTACCCTTTATGAGTGCTAAAAATAAAGTGGTGATAAAGGGTACCCTTTATCAACACTTTTTTTAGCCTTGATATAGGAAACCTTTATCATCGCTTTTTTTTTCTAGGATCGATACAGGCCAATGCTATTAAGTGGCCATTTTATAGTAGTGAGTGGAAGAGAATGGTGGACATGTGTTCTTGACTTTGATGAAATCTGACTCATCTTTGGATGAGCGAGTTTGGATCAAGTAGGTGAAAAATACCTTGTGACAACACTTTAGTTAAATCCTTTTTGGTGGGGAGACCTCAGATGAGTGGTCATGGTCTCTTAGTGGCTCTTTGTGCTTCCATGGTAGGTTGGGTGTTCTGTTTTCCCTGAGATAGTAGTTCATAGACAGTGGACACCAGTCTTGTTGGTCTATGCACCATGGGGATACCAAGATGTATCAAAAATTGAGATGTTGATATTAGTGGTAGGGGATGAGGTGGATGATTGCATATTTTTCATCATGGTGTCTTACATGTTATAGAATTAAGGGAGAACACCAGATTCCTATGGTTATGTTGCAACCATTACCCATTTTGATATGGAAATGGGATGATATTTCCATGGATTTGATCATTCATTTTTCATGGAATCCTAGTGGGAAGGATTTTATTTGGGTGATCATTGATTGATTTAATAAATCTACACATTTACTCCCTATCAAGGAGATGATAAAGGAGGAAAAACTTAGGGACTTGTATGTTCGAGGTATTGTGAGACTTCATGGGGTTCCCTCTGTGGTTGTATCTAGAATGGAATCAAGGTTCACATCTATGTTCTGGAATGTTTTGAAAGAGGTGATGTATTTCTAGATTATATTTATCATGACTTATCATCTGTAGACAGACATATAGATAGATATGACTATCTGGGATCTTGAGGATATGCTCCAGGCTTGTGTGCTTGATTTTGGAGGATCTTGGAAAAAACATCTTCCTCTGGTTGAGTTTTACTATAACAACAATTATGAGGCCTCAATTAGGATGGTACCCTTTGAGGCTTTGTATGGGAAGCCATGTAGATCTACCTTTTTATGGAAAGAGTTGGGAGAGCAGTCTTTGGTTGGGATGATTCTTGTTTAGGAGATGATGAAGATGGTGTAGTTGTTCCAGAGGAGATTGATCACGATATAGAGTTGTCTGAAATCTTATGAAAACCATCATCATCAGCCGCTAGAGTTTGAAGTTGGTGATTAGGTTTTTTTAAGAGTTTCACCATGCTTGGGAAATCATTGGATGGTTAATCAGGGTAAGTTATAACACCCCAAGCTTCCACAGTATGCTTCTCTTTGAATAATACAATAGTGTGTGTTGTACGTAACTTCGAGTTCTAACACACCACAAACAATCAAACTAGCCGTTATGAATAGTAATACCCACTTTTTGAGATTTTATAAATTTTATCTTTAAAAATGTACTTCATTTTGGGATTCGTAATATCAAAATTAGATTAGGGTGACTTTTGGTATTTTTCTGAAAACTTTCAATTTTTGATGAATAGTGAAAAACACACAGTTATAGATTAAAACCAAATTTTTATTTAAATAATTATTTATTTTATTTAAATTTATTTTATGTCAAAATAGATATATAATACCTATATAAGTTCAATGTAATTCATTGGAGTCAGTTTATAATAATTTTAGATATATAAAATTTTATTGAACTTTTTACCGTCTTTTACCCACCTCCTAGAAGCGTTTGCAAATTTACATAAAACTTAATTTCATCGCTTATATGAGTTGAATTTCGAAAATATGAGAGTCACGGTTGATATCAGTAAGTAAAATGTGGTTCAATGAGATGAAAATAATTTTTGGGGAATAGTAACTTTTGACTTTTATTTACCACGGTTAAAAGTAAATAGGGTAATCAAAGGTAAAAATGATATTATAATTACCCTAACTCATATCCTAATTCTATTGGATAAGTTTTATTAGACCAAAAACAACCTTAGGAATAAAATATGATCCTTTAGGTCCACTTGGATTAGATTAGGACATTTATTATTATTTAATTCAAAGAAGAGTTAAAAGTGTTAAATTCAAGTTTTCTAACTAAAACATTTTTAATATAGAGTTAAACACAATATAAATTAGACTATAAATATTAATTAGAAATATAAAAATATTTCATACATAATGGTATTTTATTTATAATTTTTAGATATTGAATAATTTAATTTATTTATGACACAATGCTGATGCGGTAATTACCTTATCAATGAAATATTAAAATAATTAATATTATAAATACCCAAATAAATTTAATTTGAGACTTTTTATAAATTAAACTAATTTTATAGGTTAATATGACATTTTAGGGTTGATTAAATAATTTTTTTGGAATTAATAATTCTATTATGAATTTAGAAACAACAAAATAACAAATAGTGTCAAAATTGACATAAAAGAGTTTTTAAAACAAATATTACATTATTAATTGATATAATATTATTAAAAATATAAGGTTCATCCAAATGACTTATATAAGGTTATATATATTAATAATTAACCACTTTGGGATCTCTTTTCTTTTTATAGTAAGTTTATTAACCATATAATATAAAAATACAAAGAGACATGGTAAATGTCAAACTAATTAACAAAGAGTTAAATCTAAAAGATAAGCTTAATATAGTGACCCAAACCTCTCTAAAACCTATTGGTTGAGTGTATTTCGACCCATTACCACCTTATATTTTAAATAAATTAATTTGGATCCATTAGAAACCGAAAATGAGTTTATTATAAATTAATATTTCTATCTTTTCCTAAGGTGCCCCTCACCCCTCTTATAAAAGGGCACTTCCCCTTCTCTCTAATTCACACCTTCAAAGCCATTTTAATCAGCCAAAATTGGACCAAATACCATACCAACTATATTATCTTCATCCTAGATTCCTTAATTTAGTCAGAAATCCAACCTAAGGAGCCCTTTTCATCAAATAAAAAGAAAGAACCCGAAGAAGAGGTAAATATCTCACAACCTCTTTCATGTTTTTTCTTCTTCCACTTTTTCTTTCCTTGTTGTTTCCATTTTAAAATAATAAATCCAGTATATTCTTTATACTGTGATTCTATTATAAATATGTACAACCATATTAATTATTCTATCCATCCTTTGAATGACATGTCACCATACGTGCGTACGTACGACTAACCGTCTCCACGTCGTGGTGTAGTTGTTATTCAATACATTATTATTTGGATGGGTATAATAAAGATGTATAAATGATGTAAATAATAAATATAACATGATAATTATTCTTTATATATGATATAAAATCCAATTATATACTATTTTAATATCAAAATAATGATATTGTCGCTCGTGCATACGTACAGATTACCGTCTCTACGAACACGATGAGATTCATTCCCCATCGTATCCATTAAAGAATAATTTTCATTAGATGACTAAAAATAATGTTTAAAGACTTAATATAATTATTAATATGAATAAGATACATCCTATCCATAAGAAACATTACTTACATAACAAATCTTATAAAGGAAAATGAACCAGTTAACACCCGAAACGACGATAATACTAAAATATTATTAACAAAGCAATATTAAAAGATCATATATGATATCATATTAATGTATAATATTATTGTATAATTTAATAGAAATTATTTCACAATTATACAGGAGTTTAACCTACCCTTGACCAAGGAAAATTATAAGGTAAGGGTTAATTCTACAACCTCTTCATTATTCAAGGTTGTTTATATGTAATTTTCTACTGGGACCTCTTTATCATCCACATCCGTGTTTTCCTAAAATTGCATTACAAAATTTTTTTACTACTTACTAGACTATGGGTTAAAGTCATTTATACCATTATTTGACCTATACGTTTTTAAAGGAATATTTCCTTCATTTTCCAAACACGTTACTTTATGACCTTTTTGACAAAATTAAGGTAAGAATGTTTTTTAACTTATACGGAAGGTGTGGATATATTCCACCATTATAAAATCATCGAAGCTTCCCTTACAATCTTATAAGAATATTTTCAAAATAAATGTTTTCTTTTATAATTATGCAACTTTAAATGATTTCAAAAAAAAAATAATGAGATATTTCTCTCAAATGGTTTTGATTTCATCTATGTCAACATCCTTTAATGGATTTTAATATTGTTTGAAGTTGATTTATTATGATACAAATATTCCATTTTGTATTAAAGGTTTTGTGATTTGTTTGACTATGGATGTGTTATTTTTCTACCATTCATGGTTTATGGATAAAGTATTTACATTTAAGATGCTATTTTTAATACGAATGTTTATGTTATGTTTAAAACTTTTCATATGAGGAATTCATTGGACTTAGTAAGTGACGGGTGGAGCCCTCTATAGCTACTCGATGAATCAGTAGGTCTCATGAGACAAACTAGTGTCTTGGCACGAGGCCTTGACAAAATATTATTTGTTGTCTTGGCACAAGGCCTTGAATACATGGTTATGAAGTCTGGTATTATGTATTCCATCATTATAAAAGTGTCTATTGATATTTCATGTGATTATTCAACTAGTAGAACATCCATGTGAGTAAGAAAATGGAATTATTTTGATCTATATTTTCCATATTATGACGAATTTTATGTTGAATAGGATTTTGTTTTAGTTTTATACATTTCCTTAAATATTTATGCTTATTTATGAAAGTTTCCACTATATTGTTATCCTTACTAAGCATCTGAGCTCACCCATTTCTATGTTTTACTTTTCCCAGGATGTGAAGAAGTATATTATGAATGACCTGCAAATATAGTATATGGGATCTCAGTGTTGTCTATGGAAACAATGTTGTTGTAGTTTTCCATTTTATTATGTAATGTAAACCTTATGAATGTATCTAGTACTTCAAAGGATACTAAACTACCCGATATTTTGAGACTAGATCTTTTTTGATCATTCCAATGATACGTAATAATGCACCGACTCTGGACTTCTGGGGTCGGGTCATTACAATCGATATCAGAGGGAGTTTTAGTACAAACCTTGGAAACTAGATTTAGAAAATATCTGATTAGAGCACATTACCCTAAGATAGTCTTTGATGATTAGTATAGAAGAACTTCCTAGAATTTTGGTAATGTAGAGATTTTGTGTATTTTCTGAGCAATACATCCCTATGTGGATACGAGCAGGTAGAGGAGGCTCTGGCACAGATGTACCTAGGAGTGGAAACTCTGACAAGTAGTTTCGAGCTTGACCCAGGGTATCCTGGTACATGGCAACGAGCCTTTCTGCACTCTTGGTTATAACACTACCAAGGGATATTCTTAGGATAATCTAAATTTTCTTTACAAAACATTATGAAGGATTTATGAGTATATACCTCCTCAAATAATTTTTTTTTATGATTATGAATTATATCCAGAAAATGTTCAATTTATGTTAAGTATGTTATAAGTTTGGAATTATTTACTACGATTCACAAACTAATCTAGTGTATGCCATTGTTTAGAAATAGATCCTAGTGGAAGGAATGGAAATCGTATCAATGCACAAACTCCATTTAGGGATTTACCTCCTGATCAAGATAATTATCGTGGAGATGGTGATACAACTGGAGCTGATTAGCTTATCACTATACCGGGACAAATCACTCAAGTTATGAATAATAACCTTACCCGTATGGAGCACGCTGATCCATTGCATGGAGGATAAATGTTAGATTTCTTCATGAGGCAACAACCACCAATATTCAATGGGGGTACAAGTCCATTAGTAGTTGATAAATGGATAAATTTCTTAGAGAAAATATTCCACGCCTTGGGGGGTAGTGAAAGGGAAAAAGTTGTCATGAAAGTTTACCGAATCACTGGAGATACTGATCAATGGTGGTCATTGATTCAAAACACAAAGGAAGATAATAAATCATAAAATATGGAATGGATGGAGTTTAAAGAAATTTTCTTAGAAAAATACATTTCTCATGAACATCGAGCGGATATGGAAAGACAATTTCAGAGTCTGAGGAAAAAGGAGGATGAGAAAGCCACAAAGTATGAAGCTAAATTTACAAGGTTAGCGAGACATGATACAGATTATATACGTAACCTAAGAATTAATATTAGTCATTTATTTTATGGTTTAAAACCATTTATCTATTGAGAATTAGTCTCACAATCCTTCTCGTCATACGAAGATATTGTCTCATGTGCTATCAAGACAGAAAAATAATTCTCTAAGTCTTACGAATTTAAAGCAAAGCAAGAGAATAAGAGATCTATTGAACACTCTGGAAATGGAAATAAGTGGAAGAAGGGAAAAGTTGAATATACATCCTATAGTAAATGTGGGAAGAAACACACTGGTAATTTTTTAAAGGGAATGGGAGTATGTTACAAGTAAGGTGAAAAAGGACACCAAGCTCGTGATTGCAAGGGAAATAAAGAGGCTGTTAATGTTGAATTCTACAATTGTAGAGATAGGGGAAATTATTCAAATTAATGTTCTAATAATCAGGGGAACTTACCTCAGAAAAGGCCAAGGGATCAAGTCCAAGCTTATACTATCACTACTGCTGATATTGAAGCTCCGAAATATATAGTGGCAGTTAATTTAATGGTTTCTTCAAGTTTAGACAATGCTTTATTTGATTATGGATCATCACATTGTTTCATATCTTCCCAGTTTGCTAAGAAAATTAGATATTTCCAATTTTATTTAACAAGGGAGTTGTCAGTAAAAACTCCTAAGGTAAGTATCATTGCAACAACGTTTTGTGAATCAGTCCCCATTAAGGAAAATAAATGTTATTTATTTGCTGATCTCATCATCATACCCATGATAGAATTTGAAATAATCCTTGGTATGGATTTTCTTTCAGACCATGATGTGAATATTTATTGTAAGAAGAAGGAGGTTACCATTTTTGATGATGATGATAAAGAACACCTTATCTTTAGAGCAGAAATGTCACCACCTAATTCGTATCTAGATTCACCCCCAGTAGCTCAAATAAATTCAATTATTAGGGAGGAATAGAATGAAATAACTATAGGTGAGGAGAATAATGTTCAAATATAGGATGTACCTATTGTGTAAGAATATGTTGATGTGTTTCCAGAAGACTTACCTGGACATCCTCCAGAATGAGAAATTAAGTTTTCCATTGACTTAATTCTTGGTTCAAGGCCCATATCAAAGACCCCTTATAGAATGACCACTGTGGAATTAGTGGAACTAAAGAAACAACTCAAGGAATTTAGTAATAATAAATTTATTCGCCCTAGTGTTTCTCCATGGGGAGCCCTGTTATTTTTGTTAAGAAATATGGATCTATGAGGTTGCGCATTGACTACAGGGAGATCAATGCTATAATAATAAAGAACAAGTATCCCATACCGTGCATTGATGATTTATTTGACCAACTTCATGGAGCTCAATACTTTTCAAAGATTGACCATAGATCTGGATATCATCAGTTGTGTGTGAAGAAGGAAGACATTCCAAAAACATCATTTTGAACCAGGTACAAGCATTAAGAGTTTATAATAATGCCCTTTTGGATTGACTAATGCACCCACTGTCTTTATGGATCTAATGAATAGAGTTTTCAAGGAATATCTTGATGACTTTGTAGTGGTATTTATTGATGATATTTTTCTATAATCCAAAATCTACTAAGATCATTAAAATCACTTGCGCATTATTATAAAGACTCTTAGAAGAAATGAACTATATGGTAAGTTTGCAAGTGTGAATTATAACTTCAAGAGATTTCTTTTATTGGCCATATTATCTCTAAGTATGGAATCTCTGTTGATCCTTATAATACCAAGGAAATCCAAGAATGGCTAGCAACAATGATTATAACCGAGGTACACAATTTTATTGGTTTAACAGGTTATTATCGGCACTTCATCCAGAATTTTGACCGATTGGCTAACCCATTAACAAAGATCTCACTTAAAGGGGTTAAATTTATTTGGACAAAAGAGTGTGAATACTTTTTTGAATAATTGAAGAGAAGATTAGTCAATGATCCTATCTTGACTCTACCATCAGGGAATGATGGGTTTTTTATTTATAGTGATACCTCAAATAAAGGACTTGGTTGTGTCCTTATGCAGAATGATAGAGTTATTGCCTATGCATCATGATAGCTGAAAATTCATGGGAAAAAATATCCTACTCATGATCTTGAGTTAGAAGCTGTAATATTTACTTTGAAGATATAGAGACATTATCTCTATGGTGAAAAATGTGAGATATATACCGATCAAAAGAGTTTGAAGTATATTTTCTCATTGAAATAACTCAACATGAGGAAAAGGTGATGGCTTGAACTTATCAAGGATTATAATTGTACTATACACTACCACCCAGGGAAGGCAAATAAGATGGAAGATGCTTTGAGTAGAAAGGATCATGGAGTTTTGAATAAGATGAGAGTTGAAAAGGATCCTATATACATGGATCTAGTAAAGACGGATATGGGAATAACCATGGAAGGTGAAACATCAATGTTTTTTCAAATAGTTTACAAACCATATTTACTAGAAAGGATAAAAAGTTCTCAGGATGATGATGACGATTTTCAAAAGAATATTAAATCTGTGAATGATGGGATATTGATCGATTTCGTATATGAAGATGGGATTTTGAAATTTGGGAAGAGACTTTGTGTTCCCGATATACCTGATCTGAAAATGGAATTGTTAGATGATGCTCATAGCTTCAATTTCTCTATACACCCTGGTAGCACCAAGATGTATAGAGATTTGAAGGAACATTTTTGGTGGGACAACATAAAGAGGGATATTGCTGATTTTTTGTCAAGATGTATGGTTTTTGAACAAGTGAATGTTGGAAGAAAATAACCTGGAGGAGTCATGAAACCTCTTCCCATACCTAAGTGGAAATGGGATAATATTACGATGGACTTTGTCATGGGACAACCAAAGACTCCTAGAAGGAATGATGCAATATGGGTCATTGTTGATCGTTATACCAAGTCATCACATTTACTTGATATAAGAGAAGATTTACCACTTGAACGTTCAACAAGACTGTATATTAATGAAGTTTTAAGACTTCATGGAGTACCCCTATCGATTGTTTCTGATCATGATCCATGTTTTACATCAAGATTCTGTAAAAGTCTTCAGAAATCCTTGGACACTGAACTTCGTTTGAGCACTGACTACCACCCTCAAACAGATGGTCAATCAGAATGGACTATTAAAACCTTAGAAGACACATTGAGATCTTGATCACGTGACTTTCAAGGTATGTGGGATCAATATTTACCTATGGTAGAATTTTCCTATAACAATAGATTCCATTCAAGTATTCAGATGGCACCATATTAAGCGTTATATGGAAAGAGATGTCACACACTAACCTGTTGGGATGATGTTGGTGAAAGAAAATGTGTAGGTCCAAAACTTGTGGAGGAAACAATGGAAAAGGTGAAGGTAATCCAAACCCACATCAAAGTAGCTCAAAGTAGGCATAAGATCTATTTCGATAACCGAAGGAAGGATTTGGAATTTTAGGCAGGAGACCATGTTTTCATGAAGGTATCTCCATGGAAGGGTGTTATACATTTCGGTAAGAATGGAAAATTATGTCCCGGGTACATTAGACCTTTTTAAATTCTAGAATGAATTGGGGCTATAGCTTACCATTTGGAAATGCCACCAAGTCTCTCCAAAGTTCACGATGTGTTCCATGTATAACTATTGAGAAAATACATGCCTGACCCAATAAATGTACTCACCTATGAGGAATTAGAACTGGAACCTAATCTATCTTATTGTGAAGATCCTTTCAAGGTTCTTGATACAAGAGAACAAGTGCTAAGAAACCAAACGACTTGCCTGGTAAAAGTTCTATGGAGAAACTATAAAATGGAAGAGGAAACGTGGGAATCCGAGGAACTTATGATGAAGAACCACCTGAATCTTTTTATGAAGTAATATTCTATAAATTTTGAGGATGAAATTATTTGAATTAGGGGAGAATGTAACACCCAAAGCTTCCAAGGTACGCTTCTCTTTGAATAATAAAATAGCGTGTGTTGTATGCAACTTTGAGTTCTAACACACCACGACAAATCAAACTAGCCATTATGAATAGTAATAACCACTTTTTGAAATTTTATAAATTTTATCTTTCAAAATGGACTTTATTTTTGGATTCGGAATATCGAAATTAGCTTAGGGTGAATTTTTGGCATTTTCCTGAAAACTTTCAATTTTTGATGAATAGTGAAAAACACTGAGTTATAGTTGAAAACTGAATTTTTATTTAAATAATTATTTATTTTATTTAAATTTATTTTAGGTAAAAATATATACATAATACCTATATAAGTTCAATGTAATTCATTGGATTCAGTTTATAATAATTTTAGATATATAAAAATTTTATTGAACTTTTTATCGTTTTTTACCCACCTCCTAGGATCATTTGCAAATTTACATAAAACTTAATTTTACCACTTCTATGATTTTAATTTCAAAAATCAGAGAGCCATGGTTGATATCACTAAGTAAAATGTGGTTTAATGAGATGAAAATAATTTTTGGGGAATAATAACTTTTGACTTTTATTTACTGCGGTTAAAAGTAAATAGGGTAATCAAAGGTAAAAATGATATTATAATTACCCTAAAACATGTCCTAATTCTATTGGATAAGTTTTATTTGACCAAAAAAAACCTTAGGAATAAAATATGATCCTTTAGGTCTACTTGGATTATATTAGGACATTTATTATTATTTAATTCAAAGAAGAGTTAAAATTGTTAAATTCTTGTTTTCATAACTAAAACATTTTTAATATAGGGTTAAACACAATATAAATTCGACTATAAATATTCATTAGAAATATAAAAATATTTCATACATAACGGTATTTTATTTATAATTTTTAGACTTCAAATAATTTAATTTATTTATGACACAATGATGATGCGATAATTATCTTATTAATGAAATATTAAAATAGTTAATATTATAAATACCCAAATAAATGTAATTTGAGACTTTTTATGAATTAAACTAATTTTATAGGTTAATATGACATGTTAGGGTTGATTAAATAATTTTTTTTCAAAGTAATAATTCTGTTTTGAATTTAGCAAAAACAAAATACCAAATAGTGTCAAAATTGACATAAAAGTGTTTTTAAAACAAATATTACATTATTAATTGATAAATTTTTTCTAAAAAATTTAGGTGTTGAAAAATGACTTATATAAGGTTATATATATTAATAATGAAACACTTGGGGTTCTCTTGGATTGTTATAGTAAGTTTATTAACCATATAATATAAAAATACAAAGAGACATGGTAAATGTCAAACTAATTAACTAAAAATTAAATCTAAAAGATGAGGTTAATATAGTGACCCAAACCTATATAAAACCTATTGGTTGAGTATATTTCGACACATTCCCACCTTAGATTCAAAATAAATCAATTTGGATCCATTATAAACTGAAAATGATTTTATTATAAATTAATATTTCTAGCTTTACCTAAGGTGCCCTCACCCCTTTTATAAAAGAGCACTTCCCCTTCTATCTAATTCACACCTTCAAAGCCATTTGGAACGGCCAAACCCTGCCCAAATACCCTTTAAACTATCATACCTTAATCTTAGAGGCATTACTTTAGTCAGAAAGCCAACCTAAGGATCCCTTTTGATCAAATCAAAAGGAAGAACCCGAAGAAGAGGTAAATATCTCACCACCTCTTTCATGTTTTTTCTTCTTCCAATTATTATTTCCTTGTTGTTTACATTATAAAATAATAACTCAATTATCTTCTATATAATGTGATGTTATTATAAATATGGTACAACCATATTCATTATTCTATCCATTCTTTGAATGACATGTCACCATACGTGCGTACGTATGACTTACCGTCTCCACGTCGTGGTGTAGTTGTTATTCAATACATTGTTTTTTGGATGGGTATAATAATGATGTATAAATGATGTAAATAATAAATATAACATGATAATGATTCTGTATATATGATATAACATCCAATTATATATGATTTTAATATCAAAAGAATGATATTGTCGCTCGTGCATATGTACGGATTACCGTCTCCACGAACATGATGAGATTCATTCTCCATTGTATCCATTCAAGACTAATTTTCATTAGATGATTAAAAATATTGTTTAAAGACTTAATATAATTCTGAATATGAATAAGATACATCCTATCCATAACAAACATTACTTACGTAACAAACCATATAAAGGAAAACGAACCAGTTAACACCTGAAACGACGATAATACTAAAATATTATTAAAAAATAAATATTAAAAGATCATATATGACATCATATTAATGTATATGATTCTTGTATAATTTAATAACCATTATTTAACCATTATAAAGGAGGTTAACCTACCCTCAACCAAGGAAATGTACAATGTAAGGGTTAATTCTACAACCTCTTCAGCATTCAAGGTTGTTTATATGTAATTATCTATTGGGACCTCTTTATCATCCACATCCATTTTTTCCTAAAAATGTATTCCAAAACATTTTTAATACTTACTAGACTATGTGTTAAAGTAATTTATACCCTTATTTTACCTTATACATTTTTAAAGTAATCTTTCCGTCGTTTTCCAAACAAGTTACTTTATGACCTTTTCGAAAAAATTAAGGTAATAATGTTTTTTTAACTTATACGGAGAGTGCGGCTATATTCCGCCGTTATAACACCATCAAATCTTCCCTTATAATCTTATAAGAATATTGTCAAAATAAATGTTTTCATTTATAATTATTTAACTTTAAATGATTTCAAAAAAAAGAATGATATATTTCTCTCAAATAGTTTTGATTTCATATATGTCAACAACCTTTAATAGATTTTAATATTGTTTGAAGTTGATTTATTATGATACAAATATTACATTTTGTATTTATGGTTTTGTGATATGTTTTAATGTGGATGTTTTATTTTTGTACCTTTCCTGGTTTATGGATAAAGTATTGACATTTCGTATGCTAGTTTTAATACGAATGTTTATGTTATGTTTAAAACTTTTCATATGTGGAATGAATTGGACTTAGTAAGTGATGGGTGGATCATGCTATAGCTCCTTGATGCATCTATAGGTCTCATAAGACAAACTATTTTCTTGGCACAAGGCCTTGAAAAAATCTTATTTGTAGTCTTGGCACAAGGCCTTGACTATGTGGTTATGAAGTCTGGCATTATGCATTCCATCATTATGAAAGTGGCTATTGATATTACATGTGATTATTCAACAAGTAGAACATCCATGTGAGTAAGTAAATGGAATTATTTTGATTTATATTTTCCATATTATGATGATGTTTATGTTGAATAGGATTTTGTTTTAGTTTTATACATTTCCTTAAAAGTTTATACATAGTTATGAAAGTTTCCGCTATATTGTTATCCTTAATGAGCATCTGAGCTCACCCCTTTCTATGTTTTACTTTTCCCAGGATGCAAAGAAGTATATTATGACTAACCTGTAGGGATAGTCTATGAGATCACAGTGTTGTTTATGGAAACAATGTTGTTGTAGTTTTCCATTTTATGAAGTAATGTAAACCTTATAAATGTATCAAGTACTTCCAAGTCTACTAAAATAATCTATATTTTGAGACTAGATCTTTTTTTATCATGAAAATGATACATAATAATGCACCGAATCTGGGATTA
Source organism: Viscum album (assembly GCA_963277665.1). Lineage (NCBI taxonomy): Eukaryota > Viridiplantae > Streptophyta > Magnoliopsida > Santalales > Viscaceae > Viscum > Viscum album. Next base: position 1,268,045,290 of record OY728120.1, on the reverse strand, counting down.
TAGGGTTAGAGCGTTACATAATTTGGCACTGAGGTTTGTGGTACCCTTTGAGATCATTAGATGTCTGGGAAAGGTGGCCTATCAATTGCACTTTCCATATGGTTTGACATCTATCCATGAATTTTTTCATGTTTCCTAGAAGAAGAGGTATATACCAAATCCTTCCCATATGATTGTATGGGAGGATGTTGATCATGAGATTGAAACTACTTTTTCTAAGCAGATAGTTCAGATAATAGATCTCCAAGAGAAGGTATTGCACGGTAAAATGATTCCTCTTGTCTGGGTACTATAGTAGTGAAAATGAGGGCAGATCGCGCGATGTAGATCTCGGGAGAGCTTCTTTGGGCGGCTAGGGTTTCCGCCGCCGCATCATCCACCGCTGCATCATCCCACCCCCTATCACTATTGGTTCCTTCGTCGACACCGTCTTGCTTGGGAGACCTGTCAACAAAGCTTCTCCATTACTCATCCTCTTCAGATGGCGTACACGACCACCGTATTATGTCCGCCATGATCCGCGCTGTCTGCTAGATTCTTCTCCGGTTCGCGTCTCCAAATCGTCATAGGTGTCGAGGGATCATGCGGGCTTTGGAAATCAGAGGCGACGTGTTGGGACCGATGCTTGATCGCACAGGATTGCTTCTCATTTTCAAATTTTTGGGGTTTTTTTTATTTGTGCGCAGGCGAGTCGGCATCCTCTGGAATGCACAAGATTTTCGCCTGGATGTTTGTGGGCAGCCATGATGCGGAACACTCGCTGGCGCATACACAGATGATGGCAGTTCTACCTAGCCTGAGTTCATGGCACCGGATCGTCCTGCTCCTCTCATGAGGTTTTTTGGTTTTCCTGGGTCTTGTTGCGGTGCAGACAGTTGGGTTTCATGTGAGTTGTAATGTGGTAGGGTCGTCTTCGACTACTAGGCTAGTACACAGTCACGGATGGAGGAAGCAAGAATGCTCAGTGTCGGTGGTGTTTCTCCTCGCCAGTTGGCATCTCCTTCCCTTCTGGTGTGTTCTGTGTTTCTGCCTTTGTTGTGCCCGGATGGTCATGATTCTTCTTGGTTTCCTCTGCCATTTCCTCATCCTCCTTCACACACGACCCCATCTTGGTTGGGTGTGATGGATTTCATGACGTTTTGGATCGTGTTTGTGGCTTCGGTGAATTTGGATCTATTAGGGTGATATTTTGGTTTCATGGCATGGTTTTCGATGGCTCTGATAGTCCCCTGGTGCAGTTCAACATGTCTGGTCCTGAGTACTGCTTCTATAGCCTTTGGTAGGTCGGTTTGGTCGGCCTTTTTCTCTGGTTCTCACTTTTCCTCAAAGTGATTTTGGTTGTTTTCTGGTTTCTCTATTGGGTAGGTCTGGACTTGGGTGTGGTTCCAAGCCCATCCCGCTTATGACTCCCTTTGCTTGTTATTCCCTTTGTTTGTTCGGTTCTCACTAACCTAAAAGTGAATTATTTGAAAAAAAAGAAGTTTCAGCAGTGCAAATGGGATATCCATGAGACATGGGAGAGGGAATTGTTAGCGAGGTATAAGTGGCCTTAAATTTTTATATTTCTTGGAATTTGGGGGATTTCTAGGGGCATAAAACGTTTATGGTGGGGAGATTATAACACCTCGTCACACTTTTTAGGCACTCCCTTACTAGTACTTTGTTTATCATCCTTGTTTGGATGCATTTGCGGGATTCTTGGGGATAGAGATCCTTTTCTAGGTAAAATGAACTAAATTTTACAGATTTATATTTTCTTTAATTAATGAATTCTGTGTATAAATGTGTTAATATTTTAGAGGGGTTCTCCCCATGTTCGGAGAACATCCCTGGTGCCTTGGGATTTTCTACTTAAACCTAGTGTTTTTTAGTCTACTAAGGATTTAAATGATGTGTAATGGGGTTACACAAAGTGTGTTCATCTCATGACATATTCCATGAACTGATACAAGGCGTGAAATATTTACACACCATGTAACAGGTTCACAACATGTAATGGTTAAAAGTTGGATTTTAATAAAAGCTCAATGCTTTTTTTGGCGTTTTTAGACTTCGTGGATTACATGACAAGTAATGAGATTAAAAATCATGTAATTATCATGAGTTATGGGTTTTTAGAATTCCATACAAGTGATTTTAATTTCTTTTATCCATGAAGTCTCCCTCTCTTGATCTAGAGCTTACCCTAGGCGATTTTGGGTGATTCTCCCCTTCCAGATTACTTCATTTGACGATCAATCATCATGGTTGTTATGGTGTGACTCTTTAAGTAAGTGTTCCTTATGGTTCTTCTTTACTTTGTTTTAGGATATTGCATTGGATATGGTTAGGTTTCAGATTCATGATCAGATAGCATTTTCTATCAATCCTTTGCAGTTTCTTTCCATGCCTTATCTTTCGAAGGCTGATATCTTGGTTTCCAATCTCCAATGTCGAAGGCAGATAGGTTTATACCATGTTGAGGTAGGTGTTTCTATACAATTGTTCAATTTTATGAATTTTTTTTATAGTTCTTGATAATTTCTTAAGTTTGTTCATTTATTTGAAGTGATATGTGGTTTCAAAGTATTTCTTAGAAATGAAAATGTTTTAAAGGGTTTTTACTTTGAAAATCGATTTAATGGATTTGAAAATGGGTTTTAAAATAACAAAGTGGATTGGATTGGATTTAAAAATGTTTTATAAAATTTTGGTCATGGTGTTGAAATTTATTTTTATAATTGGCACATTGGGAACCTTGGGTGCATCAGGAAATAGACACAGGTAGCCTTAGTGTGTGTGAAACCACTAGGAGGCAACCTTTGGGATATCAATGGACTATGGATAAAATCTATATTGGTTAGATCAAATGTTATGCCCATTTAGGCTCTTGAGTGTCTAGTATTCATTTTCCCATAGGCTAGGGCCCAATATGAGGTGCCTTTTCATTTATGGTTATTTATTGCAAGATTGGTTTTTATCATTTATTTTTTCTCATAGGTTTTATATGAGTTTGTATCATATGACATCGTATAATGGTATTTCATGGATATGTGTTTAATTTATTACCTTATGATGGATGGATATACATTCCAGTTTTATCACATCAAATTTTCATATTTTTGGATTGATAATATGAAAGGATTTTATGAAAACTAATGGGAAAATTATTTGAAAATGGATTTGATTTTATGAAAATTATTTGTAAAACTAGTTTTTTTAAAATACAAAACTATTTAAATTTTGATATTATAAATTTTATAGAATCTATGGTGGTATCCTACTAGGATTTGTGCTCACACCCTAAATTTTCATTTGAATAGTTGTAGATATTTTTTTATAGGATACAAGTAATGTGAAGAGCATCTTGTAGCATTTCAGCTTCTCCTTTTGTCTTTTCCTTCAGTTCAGGGTTGTTTGGATATGATTGATGGTCACATGGAGACTTATCATTATTTATTTATTCATTCCTTATGGTTTAGCCTGTTTGGATTATTTTTATAGACCTGATTGTATATTATTCTTCTGATTGTACTTTGGTTTCATGTCTTGTTTTTATATATAAAAGACTTGTTATATTTCATTGCTTCACCTCACTATGTTATGGATGGATTGGGTGTATGGTTTGGTTAAACTAGGTTGGTTTGTTATAGAGTATACTCCTTCAATCCCAAAATATCTTAGAGCATTCAAGACAAACAACACAATTTTTTTTGACGTGATATCACCGAGAAATCAATTGACTTTGCTTGAATATTAAAGGAGCACGTGTGGATCACCAATAGAGGGATTATAAACTTGAATTATTATAGTGTAGTGAAGGTAATCCAAAAGGGTTTTTAGAATACCATCAATATCACCGAAAAAAGGTTCATAAGATAAGGTAATAATTTATTTTAGATATAAATAAATTAATTATAAATTTAATGTGAAAGGTATTATCTCTAGGTTTCATCCAATTCTATATTAAAATAAATTTTAATTTAACATCCACAACATGCACTTTCCATACCCCTAGAACCTTCAAGTGGTATCAGATTGGTCATGTTTTAAATTTTTAATTATTTATTTGATTGATGATCTGTATGTAAAATCTTGATCGAATTATTCATTTCATATTATTTATTCTTTAATCTTATTTGAATTAACTTGTTTTCTACATATTAATCATCATTGTTCAGTGTTTAATTTTATTAAAGGAATGAGAATAGATAAAGAATGACCAGAGATACCATCAGCAAGTGTTGAGAAATATGTTCAGATAGCATGAGACTACATGTTGTGTAGCTGGAGTACATGATGTATACCCAAGTGAACTGTACCTAGACGCATTTTGAGATACACAACACACCAAGAAGTAATTACATGTGGTGTATTTATTTCACACCATGCGAATAATTGGATAACCAGGAACATGACATGTTGGATTAAATGGTGTGCAGCTAGCGTACATTCTATATAGTCTTCACGGGTTAGTAGAAAATTTTGTGCAATCTGTATGGTCATTATACATGGTCAAAACCACACGAGTCTGCCATCCTATTGAATTAATGGAGTACACGACATGTAGCCAACATACATGAAATTTAACTTATTAATTATCATGTCTAAATTACGGAAAATCCATTCAACTAAACAAGCATACACATGACATGAAATATACACAACATGCACCTGGTTGGGACACATCCTATAGTACCGAATTCAACAAACTTACTGAGTCCTTTGGTGGGTTTCATGGAAACACAACATATAGATCACATGTAGTGGAGGTAGATTGTATACACCATTCCATCTACTGAGATACACACCAAATACCTAGGTGTGTATCACAAACACATGGTGAGATGAACACATGACGCGTACCTAGTAGTACACACTGTTTAGTGTGACAGATTTACTTGTGAAATCCCCATGTGTGTAACCTAGATACATGATAACTGAGATAAAAAACATGTAACTAGTAAGTACATATTGTTTAGTCTACCAATTAAGGACATAATTAATTTAAATTAAATTGATAATTACAATTTTAAAACCTTATTTTATTGATTGGAACCATTTGTGTTTGATAATTTAATAATGGGTTTAAATAATTTTAAATGCTCAATTAATTTATTGTAATAAATATATGATTATTTTTTATATCATTTATTTACCATGGAATATATTAATTATGTTTATCTCCAAATGAATTCAGATGTTCATTAAGATGAAATGGAATTAATTAATTAATTAATGAAAGTGTGTTTATCTTAATAATAAAGAATGAATATAAATGAATTTTAACCGGTTTAATTTTGTGTATACATTTCATGTTTGAACATTTATAAGCTTGACCAAGACTAGTGTATGTGCTGGCTATTTTAATGTAATTTATTCCATGAATTTTCAATTATTTAATATTAAATTAAAATTGATGGCATTCTTTTCATCCCTCCCTCCATTATTATGTAGGACTTTCATATTCGTGGTTATTTATGTAATCCCCTTTAACCAATCCTTTCATTCCCCTCACCTATGTGTGAGTTATAAATACTTATAATTAATGGAGCATCCCAAGGCATGTGAATACAATTTAAGATAGAACCATTATGATTCCAACACAGGTGATACACATGTGTATAGGTTGAATGCTGTAACTCATTCCAAGACCGACATAAAGTTTCTTACCCTAGTTCAAAGGTTGATTTTTATAAAATCAATAAATAAACCATGAGATAATCTCATGATTGAGTTATTTATTTATTATTTATTTCTATCTTATTCATTTTTTATTTGATAGTTATAATACTTCTATCACATAAATAAATGAATTAATGTGCAAATATAGATTTAAAATAAATGGATTAGGTGTAAATGTTTTATCTAATATGGTTAATTAATTAAGTAAAATTTAATTAATATTAATAAGTTACGTAAAGGATAAAAAAGATAAAATTTATACATAATAAATTAAAATCCCTCAACTAAATATTATGTAAGACTTAGCCTTCCATTACTTTATTGGTATTGAAAGCATAGAACTAAATGTTTACATAGAGAAAGTCTAGACACTTTATTTTATAACGGAGTTATCATGAGAGTTTTGGGTTGACTTAACCAAACTTGTATTGAATTTAATGGCCAAAGTATGTTCAATACAAATTTGGAGACAAGTGTTGATGAAATTTAAGTTAGGATTCTAGGATTGGGGAGTCCACTCAACAAATCAAGGAGCTGTAAACCCACCGTTGCAAATACCACCTACCTAAATACCTTCGAATGATTTACATGGACATAATCTAGATCATAAAGAAGGGAAATTTTATAAGGCCCTGGCCTTAAACATTACTTAATACTGAATTAAATGAATAATTCACATTGATGATCTTTTCAGGTTTAGAGTTTTAGAGAATTATGACATAACTATTACATCTCAAAAGTTTACAAAGTAGTCACTTCTAAATAGTTTCCCTTTTTTATTTCTACAAAACATGAAATCTTGAAAAAAAGAGTCATGTCTAGTTCCATGTTTAAGACAACATGACTTTTACTTGATCCCATCCTTGAACCTATTCCACTTTATGTCCTGTGAAAAACATTTCAAAAAAACTTGGGATGAGCATAAAAAGCTCAGTAAGGGATACACATAGAAGGAAAATTGTTAGTTTTTCAAAAAAAAAAAGTAAACCATGAATACTTTATCAAAGTAATACTTTTCACCTTTATGAAGTAGTAAAAACTCTTCACTGAATAAAAGATCACTACTTACCTTTTTGTAACCAAAATATTACCATAAAACCCATATAAAGAACACAGAACATATAAAGGTAACTTGGGACATAAACATACATAAATGGAATAACCATACAGTCAAATTCCACACATATCACTTAATAGAATAGCCATACGGCTGAATTTCATACCCAATGCATTGGAGGTTATAAAATAACCACCCATCATGGTATTCACGGCTGTTGGGAAAAAATACCTCAAGGAATCATTGAAGTATTTTTGAGGTGATTGTGTTTGTTGACAAAGTGAACATCTGTGTTGTGATTGTTGACAATGCAAACCATGACATACAAATTTTTTGACAAAGGGGGTTTCATGGTGGAATGTCGAGTTCAAGAGCTGTGGTCAACGATCCATGTTTGATTCAAGAACGTCGATAATGGAATGGACGATCTGGAGGCGGTACAAAAAGAATAGATACAAGGTGGCGCCGTTTTCCAGTGTTTGCCAAGTTTTTGGACCTGAAAATCGACAAAATAAAGAAAAGTGTTTTTGGAAAAGGGACTTGTGCGCAGAGGAATTGGAGTATAGGAAACTTGCGCACCATTTATTTTTCAAGATCAGAAGATAAAAATATGGAAAAGGAAACAGCTTCGCACAATTTTGGGAGTTGGTCACACAAGTGTCTAGGAGGAAAAAAGACTTGCGCGCCGAGACTGGGTCACGCAGGTGACTTGCGTGCCGTTGCGTAGGGTGGTCAATTTGCCTATAAATACTGGACCACCCCTCTTCATTCTTCACCAGAGTTCAACACTTTAAAGATTCAGAGCTCCCGTTGCACAGGTGTAGTGGTCGCGCAAGTGGTGTGTGGTCGTGCAGGTGAAGTTGCGCGCCGGTGGTTGAAGTTGTGCGCCGGTGTGAGAAGTTGCGCGCCGGTTGGAAGTTGCGCGCCAATGTTGGTTTGGGCGTAAAAGGAAGTGTGTCGCGCAAGTTTGGAGTTGAGGAAGCTTGAGTCATGAAAGTGTCTGAGGAGGACTTGCACGCCCGTTTTGACTTGCGTGCCGATACTTGCACGCTGAGATTGACTTGCGCATCAGGAAAGGATTATTTCCAGCAGTGATTTTCAGGCTGCGTGGAAGCTAGAAGTTTTCCCGATACCTTTGGTGCAAAGAGAAATTCATCTACGGGTGAAAATTGGGCTTCAACAGAGAATCTACATACAGAGGAAGATGCATTTCTTCATGTAAGTGAAGAGACCTACAGGTCTATAAACTGTGAGTGGATCTTTTTCGGAGTAGTGAGCAAAGGAAGAGGAAGAAGGTGATCCTCTCCACCGACAGTGAGCCAGAGAGAGAGAGAAACATGGAGTGACCCTTGGGAAAGCAGTGAGATGACTCTAAACTTTTTAAAGGAAGTGAGCCTGGGAATAGAAGTGATCTAGCCCGAACTATTGTATCCACATCTAGTGAAGAATAGTGGAATTAGGTACGACCGACAACTTGTTGGCGTATGCTCCTTGGACGTAGCCCAGTGAGGGTGAACTAAGTAAAAATCTCTGTGCCTGTCTGCTTACTTCCCTGCGTTGCATTTAAAGCATCATCATCAGATAAAGAAGAAAATAAGTGATCATAATAAACTCACAAGTGCAAACGAAGTGACCCTTGTAATAAGGAGTTCAAGATACAGTGGGGCAGGAAGAACTTTGAAAAAGAATATCCATACCCTGATTCACCCCCCCTCTCAGGGTATATAGGCCCCTATTGGTCCTAACAATTGGTATCAGAGGGCTGGTTTCTTTTATCAGATTTGTTTGCTTCGACTTGGTGTAGTCAATCTGTGTGGTTGAAGATACAGTTTTCTCTTATCTCAGTCTTCCATGGGAAAGGGAAAAGCATCAATGCAGAATCAGAAGTCAGGTAATTTCCCTCAGTGTGGAAGTGTTTTTGGAAAAAGTGTGATTCAACTAAAAGAATCAAACAACTTACTAATGGAAGGTCTGGATGAATCTGATAGGGAAAATATTGATTCACTCAATCATGATGTTGGAATGAGTGAAGTACATGAGCATCAGAGTGATACTGAAACAGAAGAAGAAATTGAAGGAATAATAGATATGCAAGCTGAGTTAGAGGCTTCTCTTGAGGAGATAGATGTTTGGAGAGCTAAAACAAAGAAATATAACAAAGTTGTTCACGATGCCAAACTCTATATGCAACAGCAGGAAGAAGAGAAGTCTGAGTTGATGGAAGAAATTGAGAAACTCAAGTTATCAACACAAGAGAACTCTGAATTAGTTAGTGAGTATAAGCTTAAGATTAAAGAACAGAAAAGGGAGATCGATGGCTTGAATAGAAAAGTAAAAGATCAAGTAAAGTGTATCGAAGAACCTGATATTTCAAGTGACGTTAGAAACAATGATGAAATTAAATCTAAATATATTCGGATCCAAGCACTGGAAACTGAGATAAAAAAGCTAAGAAGTTTGAATCAAAGGCTTATTGACGTAACTACTGATCTGACGGAGAAAAATGATTCTCAAGATGAATAATTGCAAAAGAGATCTGCAAAGGTAGAAAAATCAATAGCTGATGTCAAAGGGAAGAATCTAAACACAGACGATATTCAAAACATGAAATCTAAAAATTACGATCTTGTGACACAGCTTTCTGAACTTGTTCAGAAGAATCAAAGGCTACAATAAGAGAATTCATGTTTCTCAGATTCTGTTGCTCAAGAAAAATTGAAGGTAAAGGAGTAAAGTGAAGTGGTGGAAAAGCTTACAAAATAATTGGAAGTTGAGATTAGTAGAGGAAAGTATCTCAAGAGAGAACTTGATGCTCAACTTGAATCAAGTGAATTAAAGATTCAGAAGTTGAAAGAAGAGCTAGAATCAGTGAAGAAGGAAATAGAGAAATCCAATGATAGAGGAAAGACTAAAATGAAGGATGCCTTGCACTTACTATTTGATTATCCTTCGGCAGGTGATGATGAAATGAGAAGAAAATTTTCTATTTCTGAAAAGAGGCAAGAAAAAATTCTCTCAGCTCAAAGACCATACAGTTTGGGAAAAACTGGTATTGGATTTGATGAATCACCTCCCATGCATGATAGAAAGAGATATGTGAATAGTTCCAGAAGTGAATAAAACCCTATAGGTGCTGAAGATAGGCCTAAGAGGACAGTTACAAAAAGAAGTGAAGCCATGTGCTATTTCTGCGGGATTCATGGCCATACATCAAGCTTCTGTTCAGAGGATCTGGAATACATTTCAGGCTGTGAAAATAGAAAATTTGATAAATCTGTGAATAAGAAGAAGCGTCATGAAAAAACAGAGAGAAGAGTCTCTCAGAGGAAAGCATTCATCAGATGCTATTACCGTGGAAGAAAGGGACACACAATGAGTATGTGTCATGAAGCTCAGGAGCTCAATGTCAGAGGAATAACTCAAGTTGCATCAACATCTCAACTAAAAAATATTGAAATGAGGTATTCTTTTGATGGCAGATGTTTCGTATGTTCCCATTATGGGAATTTGGCAAGACATTGTAGTAAGAAGAAAGCATGAAAGGAAAAGGATCCTAGAAAGAGATTCTTGACTCCAGTGATGTATAAAGAGAAATCTTACATTGGGAGACAAAGTGGAAAGTTGGATAATATGCTTGGAGCCTCAGGGGAATCACATGGAGCTGAACGAAAGGTGTATCAGTCACATCCTCTATCATACTCACAACCTCTCTCAATGAGATAATATGAACAAACCTGGAAGATTAAGTGGAGATCTACTCTAGCTGTGATAAAGAAGAATGAACGTTCAATGTAGGACACACCACCTGTGAAAAAGAGTGTGGTGACTCAAACATCTGATAAAAGAATGATGAATAAAGAATGTATTGAAAAATTCGCATGTCGTGTTCCACAGTGAAAAGTGGAGGAAGGTGCAAGATCCTTGCAATGGTGGAAGAAGTAAGGGAATATGGAAAGAAAATATATTTCTAGTCAGAGAAGGAATCAAGGGAAATGGAATTTTGGTAGTACATCAAAGATGGAAGTGTGTACAAGTGGTCTTAAACCACAGATTGTGAAAAATGCCAAGCTTGAAGAATCTACATATCAGAAAAAGACTCAGCATGCGGGTAAAGAATGCCTAGTCATATGGCCAGAACAATTGAAGTTGGCAAGGCAGTTAGAAGAAGAAAAGAAAGAGTGTGACACTCTATAAGAAAGAATCAAAGGGTTGACCCATCAGGATCAACCACCATCCTCATCTTGAGGATTCCAGAAGATACCCCTCTCCCTATGTATATAAATGGTATTAACTGATGATTTATATGTTTCAGGTTTTAGGGAGATACGATCCAAGGGGAAGTGGCATCTAAAGATGCAAAGTAGAGATGTGATTTGCTTCAGTGTTTTGATTTACTCAAATCAGGTATCAAAGTTGATGATTAAAGGGAGCAACAGAGCACAACATGAAGTTATTTTGTTATTGACTTTGTCTCTTGTTTCCTACACCGAGTGCCAACTCAGTAGGCTTAGAAATTTTGTTAATGGATCAATTCCGATTGGAATATGAGAATAAATGATGCATGAGGAAAATAATGGTTATGGGTCCATACAGTTGGGCCTAACAGATGGAATATTTGCATAACACAGGGGGAGCATTCTATATTCTAATCAAATGTAAGATCACAATGTGATATGAAGGATGAATGTTAATTTTCATGAAGAATGATTGGGGGCCAAGTAGTAACACACATGATTTCATGATTATCTATTTTGTTCTAAAAATGTGGTATCAGCTGACTGATTTCAGGATACCAAGATTCTATGAGAGAAAATCAAAGGCGTGTCAATAGAAATCTGAGATAGGAAGTTCAAAGAAAAGACATCATTGAACAATGACCCGATGAGAAGTTTTCTGTTAAGAGAGATGAAGTGGTAAGAGACTCAGGGAGAGCAGAAGTGGCTGAATTTGATTCAGAATAAGATACTGATGATTGAGCCGAAATGCTTTACTGATGCAGCTGAAGATAAAAACTGGGTTCAGACCATGAATGAAGAGCCAAATCAGATTGGGAAGAATCATAGATGGGAGATTGTTTCGAGGCCAGCAGACAAGAATGTCATCATGACTAAATGGGTCTATCGCAACAAGATAAATGAAGATGACACAGTGATTCGGAACAAAGCACGGCTAGTGTGCAAGGGATACTCTTAGATTGAGGGTATAGATGTTGATGAGACATTTGCATCGGTTTCAAGGCTGGAGACAATCAGATTATTTTTGTCCATAATGGTGAAAAGAAAGTTCAAAGTGTTCCAGATGGATTTCAAATCTGCATTCTTGAATGGTGTTCTGGAAGAGGAGGTGTATATTGAATAGCGAGATGGTTTTCTCATTCATAAGGATGAGAAAAAAGTTTTCAGGCTAAAGAAGGCTTTGTATGGGCTGAAACAAGCACCAAGAGCATGGTACTCAAGACTTGATCAATACTTGAAGAAGCTTGGTTTCCATCTTGGGGGAGTTGATTACAATATTTATTTCAGAAACAACAGTAATCAAAGGATGATGGTGCTGGTTTATGTTGATGACATAATATTTGGCGGATCAGATGAAGATCAGTGCAGATAGTTTTCTGAATTCATGAAAAATAATTTTGAAATGTCAATGATTGGAGAGATAACATTTTTCCTTGGTTTACAGGTGACACAAGGAAATAATGGAACTTTCATTTCTCAATCCAAATATGCCAAGGAGGTTCTAAGAAGGTTTGGAATGGATAATTTCAAGGATATGAAGACTCCGGTTGATACCCAGATGAAATTATCAAAAGATGATGATGGAAAGGAAGTTAATATCACAGAATACAGGCAATTTATTGGAAGTTTGTTGTACTTGAATGCAACAAGGCCTGATATTGTTTTCGCCACATGAAAAGAAGCGAGATATCAGAACAATCCCAAGGAAAGACACATGATTGCAGTGAAAAGAATACTTCGGTATATCAAGGGCATAGTAGACTTTGGCTTGACATATAATGACAAATCTCAGACAGAGCTATTGGGATATACTGATGCAGACTGGGCCGGTTCAGCGGATGACAGGAAATCAACATCTAGAGGTGCATTATATCTTAGCGGACTATGTATTGCTTGGTTGAGCAAGAAGCAGGATTGCATTTCATTAATCACCATAGAATCTGAGTATATTACGACCACTCAAGCATGCACATAGTTATTGTGGATGAAATAATATCTTGAAGATATGGGAGTTGAAGTGAAGTCTCTGATCGGAATCTAGTTTGATAACTCAAGTGCAATCAATCTTAGAAAAAATCCAGTTCATCACTCAAGGACAAAGCACATTGAGATGAAATATCATTTTATCAAGGATAAAGTGGATAAAGGGCTTGTGAAGTTGGAGTATGTTCCTAAAGAGTTACAGGTTGCAGATATTCTAACAAAGGCCTTACCCAAGGAAGCATTCGAAAGGCATCAACTGGCTCTGGGAGTTTAGTCGATTCCACGCACTTAAAAGCGTGTTGATGTGTACCCCCCTCTCCCCGAAGTATGATGTGTTTTTCACTAATGTGCTGATATGCGTTCTCTACTATGTTATAGACTACAAAGGAGTGACCACTGGGTTCATTTACAAAGGGGGAGAAAATAGTGATTGTTCAAGGAGGAGACCGTGTGGCTATTTGAGAAATCATGACATATATGGGGAGAAGCTGACCAGTGGAGCAGCCAGATAGGGGGAGAAATGAGAAAGGGGGATATTTTTAAATTTGACGATGCTAGAAGTGATCTATCAAAGAATAGATATCACGATAGCTGAGGATCGTGATAAAATCAAAAGAGTTGTGTTGGAGAGCAGTAAGAATATTTCCAAACCAAACATTGGTCTTCCAAAAAGTCCTTCAACAATTGGTATCAGTTTAGTACAAATTGGTATCAGTTTGGTGTCAACAGTGGGATTCAAATATGAAGTGATTCATTGATGAACTTTTCATTTACTCTTGTTTCTCATGCTGAGCATTGCTCATGTGGGATTAGGGTATGTGTTGAGTAAATCCTTGATCGCTATCAAAATAGCAAAAGGCGAATGGTGGCTGAATAATTAATGATTCATTTTTTATGGAAGAGTTGTCAAGAAACCCAAAGGGGGATATTTTTGGGCAAAAATCCATCAAGGCATCATTGAAGTATTTTTGAGGTGATTGTGTTTGTTGACAAAGTGAACATCTATGTTGTGATTGTTGACAATGCAAACCATGACATACAAATTTGTTGACAAAGGGGGTTTAATGGTGGAATGTCGAGTTCAAGAGCTGTGGTCAACGATCCATGTTTGATTCAAGTACATCGATAATGGAATGCATGATCTGGAGGCAGTACAAAAAGAATAGATACAAGGTGGCGCTGTTTTCCAGTGTTTGCCAAATTTTTGGGCCTGAAAATTTACAAAATGAAGAAAAGTGTTTTTGGAAAAGGTTCTTGCGTGCCGAGGACTTGGAGTATAGGAAACTTGCGCGCCATATGTTTTTCAAGATCATAAGATCAAAATATGGCAAAGGAAACATGTTCGCTCAAGTTTGGGAGTTGGTCGCGCAAGTGTCTAGGAGGACAGAAGACTTGCGCGCCAAGACTGGGTCGCACAGGTGACTTGCACGCCGTTGCACAGGGTGGTAAATTTTCCTATAAATACTGGACCACCCCTCTTCATTCTTCACCGGATTTCAACATTTTGAAGATTCAGAGCTCCCGTCGCGTAGGTGTGGTGGTCGCGCAAGTGGTGTGTGGTCGCGCAGGTGAAGTTGCGCGCCAGTGGTTAAATTTGTGCGCCGGTGTGAGAAGTTGCACGCTGGTTGGAAGTTGCACGCCAATGTTGGTTTGAGTGTAAAAGGAAGTGTGTCGTGCAAGTTTGGATTTGAAGAATCTTGAGTCGCGCAAGTGTCAGAGGAGGACTTGCACGCCCGTTGTGATTTGCGCGCCAAGATTGACTTGCGCGTCAAGTAAGGTTTATTTCCAGCAGTGATTTTCGGGCTGTGTGGAAGCTGGAAGTTTTCCTGATACCTTCAGTGCAAATAGAAATTCATCTACGGGTGAAAATTGGGCTTCAACAGAGCATCTACATACAGAGGAAGATGCATTTATTCATGCAAGTGAAGAGACCTACAGGTCTATAAACTGTGAGTGGATCCTTTTCGGAGGAGTGAGAAAAGGAATAGGAAGAAGGTGATCCTCTCCACCGGTAGTGAGACAGAGAGAGAGAAATAGGGAGTGAACCTTGGGAAAGCACTGAGCTGACCCTAAACTTTGTAAAGGCAGTGACCCTGGGCATAAAAGTGATCTAGCCCGAACTATTGTATCCACATCTAGTGAAGAATAGCGGAATTAGGTACGACCGACAACTTGTCGGAGTATGCTCCTTGGACGTAGCCCAGTGGGGGTGAACCAAGTAAAAATCTCTGTGTCTATCTACTTACTTCCCTGCATTTCATTTAAATCATCATCATCAGATAAAGAATAAAATAAGTGATCATAATAAACTCACAAGTGAAAACGAAGTGAACCTTGTAATAAAGAGGTCAAGATCCAGTGGGGCAAGAAGAACTTTGTAAAAGAATATCCATACCCTGATTCACCCCCCTCTCAGGGTATATAGGCCCCTATTGGTCCTAACAATGGCACCACCCGTCATATGGTTTATCACGTAACGACCCGTTAATTTTCCAAGTACCATTATAAAATCATAAGACATAAAACAAATATAATGGAAAGAAAACATTTCCACATTTCAATAAAAATATAGAAATTAAATATATTGACATAACAAATCCATTATAAAAACCATTTTCAATACCAAAATACATAAAAGAGTATATGGCATTTATTTCATTTTAAAAACATTATGGCTTGTTGAGGAAGCCAAAGATCAAATAATACTCGAGGCGGCGGAAAAGGTCGTTGTCACCGCGTACGTTAAAAGAAACATTCCTTTTTATCATTTAGTAAAACGCTTCATAGAAAAAGATTCCTTTTGTATAAAATTAAAATTCAAAGGGGTTTATACACCGTATAAAAGAAAGTATTGTATTAGAATAAAATATGCCTCAATGAAAGGAGATTGAGATGAAGTCCCTTACCTCGTGTCCGACGTGACTCGATTACTCTTTAATATCCTGAATAATGAAATAAAGTTAATTTATACTTGATTAAGAACCTTTTTAAAGTTTACTATTCCATTTATATAACTTATTTCTATGTTATAAACATTACGTAATCATTTAAGTTAATAAATTTCGTTTTGTTGATATTTGGTACTTAAGTCAAAAATGGACTTCTTATAATTACATGTTGTTCATGTGGTCAAAGGTTAATTATATAAAAAATGATATTCATGATTTGTATATCATATATATCATATATATCCAGCATATACATGTATTTATAATAGTATATAACATTTAGAGGTAATAAATAAAATGCACCGTTCATGGAGACGGTAAGCCGTACGTACGCATGAACGTTACTTTCATTTCTATTTTGTATTTAATGGAGTAAAATAATAATGATATATAGGTATATTATAATTCCAGTATAATATCATATATAATATCATTAACTCCATCCTTTATACGTCCCACATATGGCATTAACGAATCAAATCACTTTGAGGGGGCGGTAGTCCGCACTTCCTAAAATGAAATTATCGTGTTTACCCATAATGGAAACCATAAAGGTATTCCATAAATGAAAAATACAGAAGAATAAGGAAAACATAAACATAATATATATCATATATAAATAGAGTGACATATTAATGGCCACTATGAATGGTGTTAAAAGAAGATTTAACAATCATCCTTTCGTGAGGCAGAAATTCGCCAACCACAGAAACAATATGTTCTTTAACCATTAGACGGAGGTGTGTGTAAGTGTAAATCAAATACTTCTCACTAAAATATCCTAGTATATTTAAGATAATTTTTTTGTTACAAAATGAAGGAATAAAAATAGTTTAGGGGGATGGATAAGCAAAATAAAACAAAAGAACACAAGTGAAGACATTACCTTTAAATTGGGTAACTCCTCTTGGTTTGAACAAAAAGGGGTTTCTTGAAGAGCTTTCTGCATAAGGTAAGGCTTCTAGGATGAGTAAATGGATGTGGAGAGATAAAATGAGTATATATTGGTCTAGAAAAAGGCTTGAGAGGTGTTGGTAAGTTGGTAGAGGTAGATGCCTTTTATAAGAGGAGAGGAGGGGCACTCTTGGAAAGTTATAAAAAGTTACTTTATTATATAATGAGTTTCAGATTTTAAAGGTCCCACAATTATATATTTTGAGGGTAAGGTTATAAGGGTTCTAAATACACCCATCCAATAGGTTTTTGACAAGTGTAGGTCTTAGATTTTACATTATATTTTCGTTTTATTTAAATCGTTAAATAATGAGGTAATCACTGCATCATCATGGTGTCATAAATAATTTAATTTAATTTATTTAATGTCTAAAAATTATAAAAAAATATCATGATGTAGAAAATAATTTTATATTTCTTATGAATATTTATAGTCAAAAATATGACTTGTATAACCCAATGTAAAAATTGTTTTAGTAAAGAAATACATGTTTGGGACATTTTTATTTTAACTTTAAATAAAAAGTTATTAATGTCATTTTCTTACCCAAGTGGCTCCATGGGGTCCCCAAGTTGACACTTGGATTTTATTGGTCGAACATGACACATAAAATAAGGGTAGGACATGTGTCAAGGTAATTTCATATTATTATAACATTATTTTTACCTTAAATTACACTAATTACCTTTAATCACGATTAATAAAACTTAAAAGTTACTATTCACAAAAAAATTATTTTAATCCCATTGAATCACATTTTACATTATAATGACAACGATGTATGTCGAATTTTTGAAATTCAATTCAAAAAAGTGGTAAAGTTTTATTTAAACGAAAAATCAGTATTTTAACTACCACTTAGTGGTTTCACTATTCATCAAAAATTGAAGTTTTTCAGAAAAATACCAAAAATTCACCCTAAGATATATTTGATATTCTGAATTAAAAAATGATGTACATTTTAAAGAATCAAAAACATATAATTTTCATTAATTAATTTAATAATTAATTTCCGCTGACAAAACAAATAGCGGGTTTTTATGAAACAATATATATCAAAAGATTGACACTAGTTTAGTCCAATTTCAAAGTGAAATTAATTCCAATGACCACCATTGGATTAAATGGTAAAAATATATATTTTAATTTCACCTTAAAACCAATTCAAAAGATAATATAATCATATAAATAAATTATATTAAAAAGATTTTTTGAATTAAAATACAACATTTTTCACTATTCATTAAAAATTGAACTTTATCGGAAAAATACCAACAATTTACACAAAGTAAATTTTGATGTACCGATTCTAAAGAAAGATTTTATTTGGTCTAAGAGAATGTATAAGAGTGACCAAAAATATTTTTAAAGAGGGTTCGCCATCAAAAAGGCGATAAATTGACCTTTTAGTGAAAATTAGGGTAATTATGCTTAAGATTGAATTCTTTTCTTATTTTAAGCCTTTATATTTTATTGGATAAATGTAAAAACATTTAACAAACATAAATAATCATATTTTAGTTATTTATATTCATTCCCACCAATAAAACGGCTACGTGTTAACTACCATTTAAAATAATATTATTATATTATTAGTGTGCAACGTAAGATTTCAAAGAAACTCGTTGTTTTGTATCAGGTACGCTATCGAACATAGCAACCCCTTTAAAGTAAAATTAATATTTAATTCACAAATATTAATAAATTTGAAAATTTATTATTCTTTATTTACCTGAGATGTTACATCCTTCCCCCCTTTTGGGAATTGCGTCCTCGCAATTTTATTCACTTATCAAAATAAGTGGGGGTATTTATCCCTCATAACATTTTCAGATTCCCATGTTGCCCCATCAACCATATGGTTTTTCCACAAAACCTTTACCTAGTGAATTAACTTATTCCGCAACACTTTCTCTCTATGGTCAAGAATCTGGAATGGTTGTTCTTCATAAGAGAGATTCTCTTCCAACTGAACTACCTCTGGGATCAAAACATGAGATGGATCTGGAATATACTTTCCCAACATCGAAACATGGAAAACATTGTGTACCTGAGATAAACTCGGAGGTAAAGCCACTCGGTAAGCAACTGATCCAACTCTCTCCAGAATTTCATATGGTCCAATGAACCTTGGACTCAGCTTTTCTTTCTTACCAAATCGCATCACACTTTTCCATGGTGAAACTTTGAGAAAAACATGATCACCAACCTCGAAAGATAGATCCTTCCTCCGGTTATCCGCATTACTTTTCTGCCTGCTCTGAGTTGTTCTCATGTATTTCTGAATCAACTAAAATTTTTATTCCATATCTACTACTAATTCTGGTCCCATCAACTTCCTTTCCCCTACTTCATCCTAAAAAGCTGGAGTTCGACACCATTTTCCATATAATGCTTTAAATGGAGCCATCTGTATACTGGAATGAAAACTATTATTATATGAAAACTCAACCAAAGAAAGATGTTGGTACCAACTTCCATGATAATCCATCGAACAAGCACGTAGCATATCCTACAAAGTCTGAATTGTTCGTTTTGACTACCCATCTGATTAAGGATGAAAAGTTGTACTAAAATTTAATTCAGTACCCAACGACTTCTAAAGGCCTTTCCAAATGTTAGAAGTAAACCTGAGATCACGATTAGATATAATGGATAGGGGAACTCCATGAAACCTGATTATCTCATTAAAATACAACCGAGCAAGTTGATCTAGAGACAAAGTATCTTGAATAGGAAGGAAATGAGCATATTTAGTCAATCGATCAACAATAACCCAGATTGCATTATTACCTCGAGATGTATTTGGTAACCCCACAACAAAGTACATGGATATATTTTCCCATTTCCACTCTGGAACTGGTAATGACTAAAGAATCCCTTTCGGTAACTGCCACTCTGCTTTAACCTGCTGACAAGTCAAACACTTCACAGTAAAATCAACAATATCTCTTTTCATTCCATCCCACCAGTAATACTCCCGCAGATCTCTGTACATCTTAGTACTACCAGGATGAATTGAAAACGGGGAACTATGAGCCTCACATAACAACTCATTATTCAACTGTGAATCACAAGGCACACATAATCTCTTCCCAAACCTCAAAAAACAATCATTATCAATGTTAAATTCAGGCAACTTACCCTTCTGAACTATCTCTACCTTTTTCTGCAACTCACTGTCTTTCTTCTGCGCTTGCTTAATTCTGTCTGATAGAGATGATCTCACTGACACATGAAACAAAACAGAATAACTTCCTACACCAAAAAATTCTATGCCAAAGTCCATAAAATCAAAAACCAAAGGATCTCGTTCCAAATGTAGCATGGTTAATGAAGCATTACTTTTTTGAATCAAAGCATTAGCCACTTTATTTGCTTTTCCCAGATGGTAATGAATTGTACAATCATAATCCGTGATTAATTCCTGCCATCTCCTCTATCTCATGTTCAATTCTTTCTGAGTGAATATATACTTTAAACTTTTGTAATCAGTATATATTTCACACTTTACTCCATACAAATGATGCCTCCAAATTTTTAGAGCAAAAAAAAAGCAGCTAATTCCAAATCATGTGTAGGGTAATTTACCTCATGAATTTTCAACTGAAGTGAAGCATAAGAAATTACCTGATCATTATTCATAATGAAACAACCAAGTCCCTTCAATGAAGCATCACTTTAAATAACAAACTCACCATTCCTGGAAGGAAGTGCCAAAACTGGAGCATTCACCAATATTCTTTTCAACTCCTGAAAACAATCATCACATTATTTTGTCCAAATAAACTTAACACCCTTCTGAGTTAGCTTAGTCATTGGAATAGATAACCGTGAAAAATTTTCAACAAACCTTCGGTAATAACCTGAAAAACCAAGAAAACTACAAATCTCGGTTATAGTTTTGGGTCTTGGCCATTCTTTAACAACTTTTGTTTTAGCAGGATCAACAGTTATTCCATTTTTTGAAACAATGTGACCAAGGAAAGAAATTTGTTGTAACCAAAACTCACAATTGCTGAATTTTCCATACAGTTTATTTTCTTTTAAGGTTTGCAAGATAACCCTTAAAATGACTTTCATGCTCCTCTTTACTTTTAGAAAACACCAAAATATCATCAATGAAAACAACCACAAACTTATCCAAGAACTCATGGAAAATTCTATTCATAAGATCCATGAATACAACATGTGCATTGGTTAACCCAAAAGGCATAACTAAAAATTCATAATGGCCATATCTAGTACGAAACGCAGTCTTTGGAACGTCTGATTCTTTTACTTTCAACTGATGGTACCCCGACCTCAAGTCAATCTTCGAAAAATACTGAGCTCCCTTGAGCTGATCAAACAAATAATCGATATGAGGAAAATGATACTTGTTCTTAACAGTAATGTTATTCAAGGCTCTATAATCAATGAAAAGTCTCATTGAAGCATATTTATTTTTAACAAACAAGACAGGAGCATCCCATGGTGATGTGCTAGGTCGAATGAAAACTTTATCTTATAACTCTTGCAATTGTTTCTTTAACTCTAAAAGTTCAACTTGAGCCATTCAATAAGGGGGGTTTGAAATTGGATTAGAATCAGGAACTAAGTCAACAGAAAATTCAACTTCCTGATCATGTATAATACCAGACAACTCATCAGGAAAAAAATCAAGATACTCATTTACCATTGGCACATAATTAATCTGAACAGTTCCTTTATTTTCAACAATATGTTCAAGGTAACATTCATTTCCATCTTTTACTAGTTTCTCAACTTCATGATATGTTATAAAAAGAAAAGGTTCATTCTTGTACACAAACTGGAAATCTTTCTGAAAAGAAACCTCTTTAGCTCTGCAGCCAATCTTAGCATGATAAATAGAAAGCCAATCCATGCCCAAAATAACATAAAACTCTACTAGAGGAAAAACAATAAGTTTTGCAGGTAGATTCTTTCCGCACACAAGGATAGAAAGGTTCTTATAATTTATTTTTTTCTCAACGTTCCCTCCGGGTGTTTTTACCGTAAGTTCAGGATTCATATCTTGAGATGGAATTCCCAATTTACTAGAAAACTTCTCAGAAATGAAAGAATGTGTAGACCCTATATCAAACAACACATTGGCATAATCTGAACAAACAAACAGTGTACCTGATACTACTTCATTCGATGTCCCAACATCTGCTGAAGTAGTTGCAAAGGATTTCACCACCCCTTTCTTCTTGTAGTCTGGCTACTTTCCCTCAGTTGAGTTCTTCTTTAGACACTCATTTTCATAATGACCCATTTCATTACACTTAAAACATCTTACCACTGGCTTTTCATTTCCTGCTTGATCATATTCCTTACAGTTAAGAGCAATATAACTAGACTTACCACACCGAAAGAACTTTCCAGAATTGGATAAACATTCTCCAGGATGCGTTTTACCACACTTCTCACAGGATGGATATTTGGTTTTCTTACCTTCTTTCTTCTTTGATGAATTCTTCCCCTTTTCTTGCCAACTGGACCTCTTATTCTGTTGTTTGTCAAAGAACACCTGATCATCGGAAAACTCCATTTCCACCTTCTTCGCACATCAAACAAGTTTTTCATAACTTTTGAACTCACGAGAAGCTAAATAACTTCGATACGATGGCTTTAACCCTAAGTAAAAATGGTTGATTTTACTATCAAGATCTCATATGAAATTTGGAGCATACCTTGCCAGTCAAGTGAACTTTGCTTCATAAGCATCCATTGAGTCATCCTCCTACCTCAATTCTAGGAATTTTTTTCCATCCTAAGACGAACCACCTTAGGAAAATATTTCTCAAGAAACATACCTTTGAATTCATCCCAGTGAAGATCATCAACCTCATCACTATCCCTGATATTTTTCATCTTCGACCACCACTGATCAGCTTCACCTTCAAAACGGTAAATAGCAAGACTAACCATTTGATGTTCTGAACACCCCATGACATCAAAAATCTTCTCCAGTGCTTTAATCCACCCTTCTTCTATCACATGGTCATATGATCCTCTGAATGATGGGGGATGTTGCCTCATGAAATGTTCCACCACTGAAATGTTCCTTTGCGGTTGATATGGCTAATCTCGTGCATGGATACCACCACCATTTATAGCCTGAGTCAACTGTTCCATCACTGCAACAAACTGTTCAGTCCCAATTCCGACCATCACAGGTTTCTGATTTGGAAGGTTGTCTTCCTCCTGATGTCGTCCCAATATAGCTTCCTTATTTCCTCTGTGGAAAACCATTCTAAACACAGAAATATCTTAGGTGAAGCAACATGGTAATCTTTAAATTCTATATCATTTCAATCATACCATAAATTAATTTATAAATTTAACAATTTTTCTAACTCCTAAAGTTGTCTAAACCGACCTCTGATACCAACTATAAGGCCCCGAACTTAAACATTAATTAATACTGAATTAAATGAATAATTCACATTGAGGATCTTTTCAGGTTTAGAGTTTTAGAGAATTATGACATAAATATTACATCAGAAAATTTTACAAAGTAGTCACTTCTATATAGTTTCCCTTTTTTTTACAAAACATGAACTCTTGAGAAAAAGAGTCATGTCTAGCTCCATGTTTAAGACAACATGAATTTTCCTTGATCCCATCCTTGAACCTATTCCACTCTAAGTCCTGTGAAAAACATTTCAAAAAAACTTGGGATGAGCATAAAAATCTCACTAAGGTATACACATAGAAGGAAAACTGTTAGTTTTTAAAAACAAAAAGTAAACCATGAATACTTCATCAAAGTAATAATTTTCACCTTTATGAAGTAGTAAAAACTCATCACTGTATAAAAGATCATTACTTACCCTTTTGTAAGCAAAAGATTACCATAAAACCCATATAAAGAACACATAACATATAAAGGTATCTTGGGACATAAACATACATAAATGGAATAACCATACGATCGACTTCCACACATATCACTTAATGGAATAGCCATACGGCCGACTTCCATAACCAATGCATTGGAGGTTATAATGTAACCACCCGTCCTGGTATTCATGGAACCACCCGTCATATGGTTTATCACATAACCACCTGTCAAATATCCAAGTACCATTATAAAATCATAAGATATAAAAAAAATATAATGGAAAGAAAAAATTTCCACATTTCAATAAAAATATATCACTTAAATATATTGACATAACAAATCCATTATAAAAACCATTTTCAATACCAAAATTCATAAAAGAGTATATGGAATTTATTTCATTTTAAAAACATTACGGCTTATTGAGGAAGCCAAAGATCAAATAATACCCGTGGCGACAGAAAAGGTCATTGTCACCGCATACGTTAAAAGAAAAATTCCTTTTTGTCATTTAATAAAATGCTTCGTAGAAAAATATTCCTTTTGTATAAAATTAAAATTAAAAGGGGTTTATACACCGTATAAAATAAAGTCTTGTATTAGAATAAAATATGCCTCAATGAAAGGAGATTGAGATGAAGTCCCTTACCTCGTGTCCGACGTGACTCGATTGCTCTTTAATCTTCTGAATAATAAACTAAAGTTAATTTCTACTTTCTTAAGAACCTTTTTAAAGTATATTATTCCATTTATATAACTTATTTCTATGTTATAAACATTACGTAATCATTTAAGTTAATAAAGTTCGTTTTGTCGATACTTGGTACTTAAGTGAAAAATGGAATTCTTACAATTACATGTTGTTCTTGTGGTAAAAGATTCATTATATCCAGAATTATATTCATGATTTGGATATAATATATATCATATATATCCATAATATACATGTATTTATAATAGTATATAACATTTAGAGGTAAGAAATGAAATGCACCGTTCATGGAGACGGTAAGCCGTACGTACGCATGAACGCTACATTCATTTCTATTTCGTATTTAATGGAGTGAAATCATAATGATATATAGGTATATTATAATTAAAATATAATATCATATATAATATCATTAAATCCATCCTTTATACATCCCACATATGGCATTAACGATTCAAATCACTTTGAGGGGGCGGTAGTCCGCACTTCCTAAAATGAAATTATCGTGTTTACCCATAATGGAAACCATAAAGGTATGTAATAAATGAAAAATACAGAAGCATAAGGAATACATAAAAATAATATATATCATATATAAATATAGTTACATCTTAATGGCCACCATGAATGGTGTTAAAAGAATATTGAACAATCATCGTTTCGTGGGGCAGAAATTCGCCAACCATAGAAATAGTATATTCTTTAACCATTAGACGAAGGTGTGTGTAAGTGTAAATAAAATACTTCTCATAAAAACATCCTAGTATATTTAATATACTGGTATTTTTACAAAATGAAGGAATAAAAAGAGTTTAGTGGGATGGAGAAACAAAATAAAACAAAAGAACACAAGTGAAGACATTACCTTTAAATCGGGTAACTCCTCTTGGTTTGAACAAAAGGGGTTTCTTGAAGAGCTTTCTGCCTAAGGTAAGGCTTCTAGGATGAGTCGAGGGATTTGGAGAGATAAAATGAGAAGATATTGGTTGAGCCAAAGGCTTGAGAGGTGTGAGTAAGGTGGTAGAGGTGGGGACCTTTTTTAAGACAAGAGGAGGGGCACTCTTGGAAAGTTATAAAAATTTACTTTATTATATAATGAGTTTCAGATTTTAAAGGTCTCAAAATTATATATTTCGAAGATAAGGTGATAAGGGTTCTAAATCCACCCATATAATAGGTTTTTGACAAGTGTAGGTCTGAGATTTTATATTATCGTTTCATTTTATTTAAATCTTTAAATAGTGAGGTAATCACTGCATCATCACGGTGTCATAAATAATTTAATTTATTTAATGTATAAAAATTATAAAAGAAATATCATGATGTAGGAAATATTTTTATCTTTCTAATTAATATTTATAGTCAAAAATATTACTTGTATAACCCCATGTAAAAATTGTTTTAGTAAAACAATACATGTTTTTGACATTTTTATTTTAACTTTAAATAAAAAGTTATTAATATCATTTTCTTACCCAAGTGGCTCCATGGGGTCCCCAAGTTGACCCTTGGGTTGTCTTGTTTGGAAATGACACATCCAATAAGGGTAGGACATGTGTCAAGGTCATTTAATATTATTATAACAGTATTTTTACCTTAAATTACACTAATTACCTTTAATCGCGATTAATAAAACTTAAAAGTTACAGTTCAAAAAACATTATTTTAATCCCATTGAATCAAATTTTACATCCTAATGACAA
Source organism: Viscum album (assembly GCA_963277665.1). Taxonomy (NCBI): domain Eukaryota; kingdom Viridiplantae; phylum Streptophyta; class Magnoliopsida; order Santalales; family Viscaceae; genus Viscum; species Viscum album. The sequence continues at coordinate 1,268,019,180 of OY728120.1, read as the reverse complement.
CCATGTATGTCAGATTTTTGAAATTCAATTCACAAAAGTGGTAAAGTTTCATTTAAACGAAAAATCAGTTTTTTAACTACCACTTAGTGGTTTCACTATTCATCAAAAATTGATGTTTTTCAGAAAAATACCAAAAATTCACCCTAAGATATATTTGATATTCTGAATTCAAAAATTATGTCCATTTTAAAAAATTAAAAACATATAAGTTTCATTAATTAATTTTATAATTAATTCCCACTAACAAAACAAATAGCATGTTTTTATGAAACAATATATATCAAAAGATTGACACTAGTTTAAGTCCAATTTCAAAGTGAAATTAATTCCAATGAACACCATTGGATTAAATGGTAAAAATATATTCTAATTTCACATTAAAACCAATTCAAAATATAATCTAATCATATATAGAAATTAGATTAAAAAGAGGTTTTGAATTAAAATACAACATTTTTCACTATTCATTAAAAATTGAACTTTATCGGAAAAATACCAAAAATTTACACAAAGTAAATTTTGATGTCCCGATTCTAAAGAAATATTATATTTGGTCCAATAGAATGTATAAGAGTGAACAAAACTACTTTTAAAGAGGGCTCTCCATCAAAAGGTGATAAATCGTCCTTTTAGTGAAAATTAGAGTAATTATGCTTAAGATTGAATTCTTTTCTTATTTTAAGCCTTTATCTTTTATTGGATAAATGTAAAACCATTTAACAAACATAAATAATCATATTTTAGTTATTTATATTAATTTCCTCCAATACAACGACCACGTGTTAACTACCATTTAAAATAATATTATTATTTTATTAGTGTGCAACGTAAGATTTCAAAGAAACTCGTTGTTGCGTATCAGGTACGCTATCAAACATAGAAACCCATTTAAAGTAAAATTAATATTTAATTCGCAAATATTAATAAATTTGAAAATTTATTATTCTTTATTTACCTGGGATGTTACAAATTTGGATCCTTTCCACTATAATTTCATAAAAACTATAAATTACATGTTAAATAGTGAGGGTTATTGAGACTTGATAAAATAGTGGTAGATTTAATAAAAATAATAAAAATTATTTCTCATATAATTTTTTAATAAAGAAAATTACTAATCATCTATTTTAATTATTTTAGAAAATGGAAATAAAAACCACAACACTACTATGATCATTCCTTACCTCAGGGTGTGTCCTTACAAATAAAATTTTCTGGATATGGTACAATAATTTTTGTGATGAATTTTTATAAAAAATATTGTATTATGTGATGGAATCCACTATTCTTGTTCTGCCACCTTAGTAGGTGATAAAATCTGATAAATATGTATATAAGAGATATGTTGATGATGCTTCCTATGTCCATTGTATTATACTATCAACTGTGTTTAGAGGTTTGATAATACAACATAAGTGCATGGATTCTCACACCATAATACCTCATCTATAATAACTCAAGAAAGAGAAAGAAATAATTGAAATAAATAATATTTTCAATACACTATATCAGTGTAAATTAGAAGAAGTGAATCTAGCTACTGATCATGTTTTGAAAATGTTGGGGTATATTGATCAGTTAGTATAAGTTGTATTCCTATTAGATAAGAAATTTTACATTATTATTATTTTATTATCCTTACCACCAAGGTTATCCTTATTTATCTAAACCTGGATAAAAAAATTGATAAGTCACTCAGGAAACTTTTTTCCTTACTTCACAAAGAAGATAAGGATAGGTTAAACCCTTTTCTCCACCCCTTATGGTGAAAGGTTTGAAAGATAAGGTTGAATATCCCATGGATAATATAAATCCAAAATATCCTTTACAATATCCTTCAAAGAGACAAAGGATTTGAGGGAATAAGAATGAACATGAGGCTATTTTATTTTCATGTGGAAATATTGGACCCTGGAAAATAAATTTTGAAAAATTGAAGAAGTAATAAGTGGAATCCACTTCAGGTATATTCACCATGTTTATATTCACTACTCATGTACTAAATATAATATTATTACAAAATAAATGTATTTTAATATAGGAAATGAATAATAATAGAAAGTTTATAAAGTGAACTTGAAAGGATCTAAGAAAGGGTGATTATTATGTCAGTCAAGGGGAGATCACTACTTCTCATTTCCAAAATAGAATGATTCAAGTTTGCAATGAGTGCTACCAAAACATTTATATTAGTTTTTATCTAGACACAATGATACATTATTTTACATTTGGAAAAAATGTTGTTATGGAACTTTAATGTTAAACTATTGGTTTAATATCTCTTGAATCATAGATATCCATCATAATGAATAATGAATATGAAATATAATTCTCTTACCCAATTGTGGAAACATAATTATTTATCAAATAAAAACTTAATGTAGTTGACTAGTTTATACCATAAAAAGTGTTTTAATCTCTATTATAATAAGATACTAGGTATAATAAAACTTACCATGTTTAGATAAAGAAATATTTATACATAAAGTTACATCACACATATTTTAAATTTAGTTCAATATGATCATGTGAACTATTCTAGATATAATCATAACTTCATATACTTCATGAGGTTCCTTTAAGAATTTTTAGAAATTCCTAATAAATTAAATGATTGCACTTGGTAAATATTGAAAAATCTTCGAGATGGATTGTTGAAGAATATCCAATCCAAGTATTTATTGATCATACCTATGGAGTAAAGGTAATACCAAAATAAAATTTCCTTATACAAATCATTTTAATGATTGTAGTAAAAGGAAAATCAATGGTGATTCTTATATATATTTTAAATCTTACTTTATTTCTCCCAAGACATGTTTTTCAAATAGAAGTGAAATAACTAAAATACAAGCCAGATAAATTTCATAATGGATATAATATCAATTTAAATATGATAAGAATCTATCAAGACACTACTATAAGTGTTTGTTTAAAACTATTTATTAAAATATGAACTTAGCTACAAATGAGCATCGAAACACTAAGGTGAATTTGACTTAAAAATCCTATAGTCACTAAGGATATTAACTTCTATTCAAGAATGACTATATTTCCATAATGTAATCCTGTATCTTTAAAGATAGTGGGAGAAGAATTAAATTTTAGGAGTTAATTATTTGGATTCACAATGGTTGGCATAAGAATACTGGAATCCACTGAGCTTAGTGGGAGGAGTAGTTCCAGAGACACATACTTCATAGGAATTTATAACCAAAGAGGTGTTTTATGTTCACCATGGTTGGTAATACATGCATTTTTCTTTCAAAATAAATATTCCTATAATGCAGTAGAAAATGGTAATATGATAAGGTTGAAAAGTATGTATATAATTAAGTAATGGACTCCATATATGAAGATTTAAGGACTTTGTATTTTTAATGTTTCTAAGACTTGATACTACTGGTGAGTATTAAAGAGAAACTAAATGTGGATGGTACAAGATGGTACCAATAAATCATGATTGACTTTTTAAAGGCCTTATCCATGAAAAAGCCTATACACCAATCATCATGAATAAAATCCTTCTTGAATTATACTTTGTCAAAGTATATTTATATGATCATCATATGGGGATATTTATTGTTAGGTCCATGTCAGTTAGATGAAACCTTATTCTATATGTCTATATGACCCAAACAAAAGGAGAACATATGGTATATGTCTACTATGAATAACTTAAAAGGGTAGGTAAAATCAATAAATTCCAATAGTATATACAGATTACATAAATTCATTTTTGAATAAATCATTCATAATGATCACGGAGTATTAATTTTGAAATGAATGAGTGGCATGTGTTTTTATCTAGTTAGTGGGAGAACTAGAAGTTTTCATGATATATATTTTGATAACATACGGAAACAAATGTTTTGTCTTACCAGTATGGTAAGACTAAGGAATACAATTTCTCCAAGTATGAATTAAAGAAATAATCATATTTTAGGGAATAAGATCTACAAGCTATATACATGGGTTTTAAAAATTTATTCATAGTATATATATAAACTAAGTATGGAAAAATAAAAGTTGTAATAATTCAATAATTTTTTTTGTTGACATATAATTATTCCAGCAGAACATGCATTTAAATATGAAGAGATTATTGAGATTAATATAATTTCAAAAGCTTAGGTGCTAGAAGTTTATATCATGTTCTATGATTTGTACTTATGTTTGATATTAATAATTCATGATGCATATAATGTGAACATCAAATAGATAAAACATAACTGCATCGAATTTCTATTAGAACTATCTGATAGTAATTTTCAATGTATAACTCGATGAGTTCTTCGAGTCTAGAAATGTGGGAATACTAGTGATCACGTGAATTGAAAAATTATATTCATTTAGTTCAATTTGATCTAGTATCATAAAATAGGCTAAGGTAATATAAAATAAAAAATTATTACATCTAGTGTTTGTTATATCTACAATATCACAGTGCATTGTGGAATCTGATGTATCTTAAGAAGTAGTTTAACAATATCTTCTTACAATTTTGTGTTATACCAAAAGAAAGATATTTATCATTTTATGATAATATTTGACTATGTATTTAGTCAAGATGTTAGGATTCCTACATGGGAACAAGAGGTGGATACTCAGTTATATCACTACATGAGGTATTTTCTCAAGATAATAATATTGCAGTAAATAGATTCATCATAAAGACATGAGAATTTACCATACCTATCCATGAAAACATGATAAGCCTAAAATTTGTATCTATACCCAATAGAAGCATGTTTTTACATGTGAGAAATAACTGGCCGTTAAAATTTGTCTCTATTTCAAGTGGGAGTTTGTTGGAGTTGGTTCCCTAGAACCAACTACTTTGTACTTTAGATTACATGTATATTAAAATAAGTGAATATTAATATAAATATCTTATCACATATTGATTATTCTTCAGCATAACATTGATGTGATAATGTCCCAGAGTATCTTTCACATTGATAAGGTCATAACAGTTCCCTACTATGATGAAAACCTTGGGATGTTGTGACAATATCTCTTAAATATAGTTCCATAGTTAGATAACATACTATGATATGGAACATAGTATATATACTTCCAGTTATGAGTACTCGTAAGTGGATGAGGCTTCTTCTCATTAAGTTTTCACTTGGTAATCTCTAAGATGAGAGATTATGAGAACAAACCCATCACTATGACTTTTTCATGTGTTGGTGTCATCAAATATTCTTATTTTCTAACATGTGTAATGATCCTTATATTTTATGATTATTATAAATTTATGTTATGACTCACGTTATTTGATGTATTTAATAAATCATGACAATAATGATTCATGGTGAAGTTGGATATGTTGGGTTCATCATGAGTGACATGTTATTAATGGAAAAATTGAGGAAGGATGTGTCCCTTAAATCTTTATGGGAGTTTATATCTCAACCCATTGATTGGAGTAGAACCATCACATTAAATTCCATGTCCATGTTACAATTACGTGTTTATTTCAGATAGTTAAATAAAGACATATTGAGCATATAGGTTGATGAAATAGTTGTGAAACCTACATGATGATATATTGATACAAAGGGATTATAATACACATTGAGCATTCGTATATGGTTTTCAATTTTATTACATTAAGTTATTTCTATTGGGTTCCTTGACCCGTTTCTAGACAATAATTTTAGACATTATCTATACTTGACTAATGCCAACAAAAAAGAATCCTAGATATCCATACACAAAGTGTTTCCATTAATCTCTATTAAATTCTATTTGAATTTAATTAATGGAATATATATTATTCTCAAGACTGAGGAATAATTTTATTCAAATTTTATTGATATTATAAATTAAATAAATATTTATTCATCAAATTGTGAATAAAATTTATTTATTTATTTTATTGAATGTTTAATAAATATTTATTTACTAGTTTATGGATTGAAATATTTATTTATAAATAAAATTTTTATTCAGGAATTTATTAAATACTAAGGAGGATGAATAGACCAAGAATACATCTGTTGATAAATATTAATTTTAAAAATGGGGAAAATATATTTATCATTGCGCAAGTTAGCGCAAAAAATAAAATAATTATAATAATATTATATGGAATGAGGCATGTTAAATACTATAATATTATTTAATGGATTATATGCAATTAAATAATATTTTAACATAAACCTTAGCTTTATAAATATATAGCTATGACTATTGTGTGGGGTTAATTGAAAATTGACAATAGATAATTGTTTTGCATAATGGAATTATCTCTCTCTCTCTAAAATTACTCCCATCTTCTTCCTAAGAATGAGAATAAATCCTTCAATCCCAAAGGATATTGGAGTGATCAATACGAATAATGAAAGACATTCGATTCACCGTGCTAGAACCTGAAAATCAATTGGAATTGCTCAGATATCAAAGGAGATCATATAGATCACCACTATAGGGATTTTACACTTGAATCCTTACAACAAAATAAAGGTATTATGAAAGGTTTTTTTGAAATATCAACTACCTCATTAAAGAAAGGATATTAAGATGTGAACATCAATTCTTTATAACCTAAATAAATTAATTATAAATTTAATGTTAAAGATCCTCTATTAGGGTTTTGTGAAACTTTAAATTGAAATAAATTTTAATTTAATTCCCACAAAAAGTTCTTTCACTATGCCCATAACCTTCATGGATCACAATTGGATGGAATCTAAACTTGATTCTTGCGATGTAATGAGGGTACATTGTAGAGAATCTGTCAGATTCATCAATGAATACAGAATTCATTTCAAGGTAATTATTTAATTGTTTAAATTAATTAAAAATAATTATGTGATGATCCTTCATTTGGATATGATTTTATCATGTCAATTAATATTTGATTCAATTATGTTGGTTAAAATATTCTTTTTTGTGAACATATTAGATTAATCATTGATTAAAATAAAATAATTAAAAATGGGAATGACTTACTGGAAATTTTTCTATACCTGAAGCCTTCAAGTGACATCAGAGTGGTTTCATAATAATTTATAATTATTTAAATATCATTGATTTATTTATGTATTTTTCATTATTTTTCAATTTGAGTATAATAATTCATTAAATCTGAATAATGATATCTTCTCTTCTTTATCTTTGTTCTTACAAATATAATAAAAAATTAATTAATTATAATTGAAGAATATTTGAAGAACTCATCCAAAAGTGCTAAGGATTTTGGCTGGATAACACAAGAATACACAATGTAGAGCCCATAGGTACATGCTATGTACCCGTGTTTAATGCATCAGGACGCCTCCTTTATTAATTAGAACTTTCATTCATTTATTTCATGCGGTGTGTATTTAATAAACACTTCATATTTATTAGTCTGTCTTGGTGTATGGTTAGATAGACTACATGACATGTAACTTGTGTCCACGACATTTATTCCAATAGTCAAGACAATCCATGTGTTTATTACATGATATATGTGATTGGTAACTGTGTAACTCAGAGACCACATGATGCATAGTCCAGGTACACACCATGTACTTCATCAATGTATATAGAAGGAAGAAACACCTAGTCCCTTAGCACATGTCACAGATATATGGTAAAGAACTATACACAACATGTAGCTGGATAATACATACAATGTATATTCCCTGATTATGTAGAATTTAAAATTAATTTATCATAATTCTTAAACCTTATCAACAAATGTTTTGCGTGTCATTTATTTGAATCATACATGTTATGTGATGAGTTATATATATATATATATTATATATCAAATTAATTTCTACATAATATTCTGAACTACTTTTTGTTTATAAGACTCAATATAATGATTACTCCACACACATTAAGACATAACATTCTACACAAAGAAAAAATGTATGCATGTAATTTATTTAACAGTGCATTTCATGAAATTATGGGATAATATGTGTATTCTACATGATACATGAGTAAAAAATATTTGAATATCATACATGTAGGGTAGTTCAGACGAGTACTCGACATGTTGACTCTAAGGAACATGTTTTGTACTTAGTTATTTTTAAATAAATTATTTATTTTATTTAAAATAAGTATGTATGATAATATAAACTAATTTTAGGTGATAATTAAGATAAATGAATTGATTAATTAAAGATTATAATTAATTGATTCAAGAATTATTTATCTTAAATAATAATGATTTATAATGAATGCTAGTTTTTTTAAATGCACAATTCATTACAAGTATGTGGATGATCAAGAGCATAGACTGAACCTTTCTATGTAATTGGTCTCCTTTTTAATTTATTATTAAATTAAATTTATGACCCATGTTTCATCCATCCTCTAATTATATAAGGTCCTTCTTTCCCAAGATTTATTTATTTTAAACCCTTTAAACCAATCCTTTAGTTCCCCTCACTTGTATGTGATTAAAATATTTTGTAATAGATAATTCCCCTATGTGAGTAGAGGTGGTTCAAGTTTGGAGCTGAGGTGAAACCAATCCAAGGGAAAAATGAGAGGATAGGTGGAAAGCTGTAACATGAACCAAGTAATGGTTCAATGTGTTTCCCCCCTAGTTTGATGGTTAGTTTATCATCTTCCAGATAAACTAACCCTTAGGAAAATCTCATGCCATAACACTATTATTATTTTATTTTTTAAGTTGTCCAGTTAATTTCATTATAGATGTTATTTCATGTTCATATGAATTAATGAATTAAAAATCATACAATATTGATCTAAAATAAATTGGATTAAGTGTAAAATTTATCCAAGACATGGTTAATCACATAAGTAAATACAATTAATATTAATAATCATGTAATAAATAAAAAATGGTAAATTTATGCATAAAGACAAAAAAAATCAATTATATATATTAAGTTAGTATAACCTTCCACTTCCTAAGTTAAAATAAAATCATAGTTCAAAGTTCTTGATAGGCCAAAGTCAAAGTGTTTTCAATTTTTATGGGATTCTAATTTGAGTTTTTGGTCAACTTAAATTTGTTCACATTAAGGGTTGATTACCAAATTAGGAATAGGTGTAACTAAGAGGTAAGGGTTGAGGAAATACAATCGGGGATTTAAATATTGGGGTGTCAACTCAACATATTAAGGATCTGTGAGTTAATTTAGTTTAAATAATTGTGTCTACCAAAAAACCTTTTAAATAATTTATTAGGAAAAATCCTAGGTTATAAGAAGGGGAATATGGGTCCTTGACAATAGAATGTCTAAGTGATGATATATTCCTAAATTAATGGTGATAGATATTGGGTTTTTAGAAAATAGTGGGAGATTAATAAATTTAATATATATTATCTAATTTTATTGGATAAAGTACTAAAATTATGCTCTTCTTAATTATTAAAATGAAAATCCACATGACTTCAACCATATCACTATAATAAATACTTGAGAAGGATAATATTATCACTACCACTAATTTCTATGAATGGAAATGGTGCTTGTGCATTGTTCTATTCCATGAATGGAAATTATATGTGCTAGAAAACCCTATCCCCAAAGCTCATGTCCATGAAGCTAGTGAGGAATAACTAGTACAAAATTAATTTATCCCAAAACGTTTTTTACATAGATTATCTATAACCGATGTGAAAAATGATTTACCACATCATTTATGGAATAAAAAATGTGGTAAATAAAATGATCATATATTTTATGTAATTTATTGAATAACTAACATAAAAATAGTGATTTTCCATAGTGATTTTTTAATAATTGACATAGAGAATAAAATAACCACATTTTTCATGTTGGTTATTTAATATACAATGTAAAAAAATATTTTTTTTTCACATCATTTATTCAATAAATGGTGTGAAAATCATCTTTTCACATAATTTATAAAATAATAAGTGTGTAAAATCTTTATAATTTTAATTGGGGCTTAAGAGAAGTCATTTTGGTTTTATTATTTTGCATGATAGCCTTCATTGTTTTCCTCATGTGACAAACCATAAACATTCCATATTCGATTTTTGGCTTATAATATCTTCATTATTTTATCTTTAGATTCAAATATTTTGTTTCTTCGATCCATGGCCTTTAATATATTTCATTTGACATCCACTACTTCCATCAACCATTACCCATCATCGGCAACTGCTTGCACCTTCTTCCCATTGGTATCACCTTATAAATCATATCAGTTCCAATTTTAATTTACAGTTTATATTTATTGTTTAATTTTTTATAACATCCAAGGTATTTTCATTTTTATTTTTGGTTCATATTTTCCATTGATGTAGCTTTATCTTTGAGTTGGAATCCACCACCACCATCCACTGTCACCCATCATTGGCCACCTCTTGCACCTTCTTCCTATTGGTGTCTCCTTTTTAATCATCTCGGTTTTGATATCAATGTATGGTTTGTGTTTTTATTTTTATTCTCCTTGAATACAAGGTATTATCTTTTTTATTTTTGGTTCTAATTTTCTATTGATATCAATTTATCTTTCAGTTGGCATCCACCACCATTATCCACCATCACCCATTATCAGCCTCCACTTTCCCCTTCTTCCCATTAATGCCGCCTTATCAATCATCTTGCTTTTGATATCAATTTATAATTTTTGTTAATTGTTTATATTTTTTATAAATCCAAGTTATTAGAAATTTTATTTTCGGTTCCATTTTTCCTTTGATGTAAATTTATCTTCGCTAGTTGTATTTGTAGTTCCAATTATTCACATATCTTATGAATTTATTAATTGAAGAATTATTGTTTTTAAATTAAGGTTTTTGATGATTTTATTATATAATGATAATTAAATATGTTCAATGTTATATTTTTTTATCAAATATATTGTATTTTTTGTGAAATATTTTATCATATTTTTTATTATTATTTATAAATGTAAATTTGAAAATTAATATAAAAATATAATAAATTAGTTTCAATTTTTAATATTTTTATAGATAATAATAAGTTAAAGTTGGATTACTAAACTATGAAAAAGTGATGAATATGAGGAAGTTGTTGATGGTTTTTTAGAATTTTCTAAACAAAATTTTCCAAATCACAATTTTTTTTCTATCCAGGCTGGAAATGTTTAAATATAATGAAGTTGAAAAGAAGAGATCAAAGATTATTTAATTTTCATGGTTTCAATAAGATTTACATCCCTTGTATTTGGTATGGTGAAACTGGGAATAATTCTAGATCTATTAATGATGATGATTTTCAAGATGATTAGTTAATCAAATTAAAGAAATGATTCATGATATTTAACGAGATGCAATTGAGAAATAACTGACAAGTAAGTGTATATATAGTGATAATGAAAGACCATTGTATCATAGTTGTATAGAATTTATGATTTTATCAATGGTTTTATGATTTATTAACTTGAAGGTGAAAATGGATGGAATGACAAGAGTTTTATAGAGTTTCTACAACTGTTAAAAGTCCTACTTCCTAAAGACAAAAATCTTCCAAATTCACATTATAAAGCAATAAAAATAATAGGTCTTATGGTTTTTAGGTACAAGAAAATAAATACATGAAATAATGACTATGTGCTATATAGGAAGGAATATAAATTTCTATCAGTGTGTCCTAAATATGGGAAGCTATGGTATAAGTTGAAAGAAAAATCACAGGATGATTGAGAAATTATAGAGACTCCTTATAAATTAATTTGGTATCTTCCTATTATTAATTATTTAAAAATTTTATTTGAAAATTAAAATTATTAAAAAATGCTTATATGTCATGAATATTAGAATATATGTGATATAAAATAACATCATCCAGCTAATTTTCCACAATTGAGGAAATTTTTTCAACATTTTCCTATATTTGAAAATAAAGTTAGAAATCTCAAAATTGATATATAAACTAATAAAATGAATCCATATCAAATCTTTAGTAGAACACATAGTTCATGGCCTATTTTATTGATAATTATAACTTATCTCATGAGTTTTATATGAAGTGAAAATATTTTATATTGATTTTAATGATCTCTAGACCAAAAAAGTCTGGAAATGATATTGATTTTTTATTGTCACCATTAATTTAAACTTTAAAACTTTTTTTTGAGGAAGGTATTAAGGCATATGATTCTTATAAAATGGAACATTCATGACTACATGAAATGATTATGTTCACTATAAATGGTTTACCAACATATGGGAATTTTTATGGATATAGTGTTAAGGGGTATAAATCTTGTCCAATTTGTGAACAATAAACTTCATATTATCAATTTAAAAATAGGAGAAAAATAGTATACATGGGTCATCAAAGGTTTTTTTATATGTATCACTCTTATATAAGATTAAAAAATTCATTCAATTACTCACGAGAATTTTATATTGTTCCAAAAAATTTATCCACCTTTCCGTATTTTGAGATGGTTAAAAAATTGATGTCACATTAAGAAAGACACAAAAATATAGAAATGATATAAATATTTAGAAAAATGATCAATTTTTTTGATCTACCATATTGAATATATCATGATTTCAAACATAACATTGATATCATGCATGCTGAGAAGAATATATATGACGATTTTATTGAAATATTGTTAAATATTAAAGGAAATAATAAAGATGGGTTGGATACAATATTGGACTTACTCTAAATGAGAATATGTGTAGAGTTATCTCCCACTCCTAATGGAAGGTGAACATACCTACCTTTATATTTTCATACATTATCAAAGATGGAGAAAATTAGTTTTTTAGTGTATTCATGGTATCAAAGTTCTATAGTGTTATTCTTTAAATGTAAAAAATTTTGTGTTACTAAAATATTTGAAGTCGACAAGTATGGAATCTCGCGATTGTCACACCATGATGCAACATATCCTACTAGTTTTATTGCGTTGAATATTCCTCATCCGTGTCAAAATGAATATCATAAATATGTGTTATTTTTTCAATTCAATTTGTAACAAAGTGATTGATTTTAATTCATTGAAAAATTTGGATAATGATGTGGTCTTATAGTTTTATAACCAGAAATGTATTTTTCTCTATATTTTTTTTGATATCATGGTGAATATAATGGTTAATTTGGTGTGAGAAATAATGATTTGGGGACCTGCATATATACACTAGATATATCCTTTTGAGAGATATATGAAGATATTTAAGGGATATGTTAAGAGTCCATATCGTCTTAAAGCCTTCATTATTGAGAAATATATTTTTGAGGAGGTTATAGAGTTTTGTACAAGCTATTTTTTTGTAGTGGAAAATATCAGTTTGCCTACATCTTTCCATGAATGAGTCAACTGTGGGGGAAATGGGATCTTTGGCTTGAATGTAAAATTGTTGAAAACTGAAAATAAAAAGAAAGAAAATTTACTCATCTTGAATATTATAGATGATGATAAATAATATATATCATTTCATATTAATTTTTTAACAATGTTATCCAAAGAAGAAAGACATGTGGATTTGTAATGAGGATACTTTTTTTCTATGGTTTATAAATACCATGCATAGTAGATCAGATGCATTAAAAGTATTGATATGGATAGCGGGTGATCCAAATTTAAATTTTATAACATGGTTTGGGTATGAAATTAATGGATATAAATTTCATACAAAAGACCAGGATAGTAGAAGTGCGGCTCAGAATAGTATTGTATTGGTGTTCATAGAAGCAATGAATTTTTTGAGCATCAAAGACAAAAATCCAATCTTCACATCAAGTGCATATTACAGATTCATTTAAAAAATATGGGTGGTTGATTACATTAAATTTCGAGTTCTATTGTTTAACTACAAATGGGTTATCCGTAACAATAGTGTCTGACATGATGAATTTGATATGAAATTAGTTAATCTGAATATATTGGAACATTTAGCTGATCCTTTTATCATGGAAACACATTAAAAACAAATTTTATATGTTCTATATCCATCTAATATGCAGTGTTCCATCACTTTATAATGAAAACAACAATATGTTGGTGATGAAAAACCTGATGAATATGATGATTTATTTAAGACCCCTATTTCCCTTAAAAGATCAACAAATAGTATTGATGGGCAGATCATATAAATGGTTTACACTGTACATAATAATTAGGATGAAGGAATTTGGGAAAATAATCCTTTAGCGATTTACTAATATTACATGTAACATATATTTATTTATTGTTTATTTTTTAAATTACATCAAATGTCAGATATAATAGTTTTATTTTATTTATTAAAACACATATTATAACTAATATGATAAATTTTTTATCTATATTATTTTCGTTTTGTTTAGTTTACCATGTTTAACTTTACTCAACTTATTTATTTATTAATTTTATAGAAAAACAATTAATTTTAATATAATATATTAAATAAAAATAAAAAAATGAATAAAAGAGTATATTCAAAGAATATTATTTTTGGTGTAAAAAATGGTGTAATACATTGGAGAATTTTACTATTCACACCCCATTTTTGGATTGGTTTTCATTTTATTGCATTTAATCTCTCATTAATGTTGTTAGAATTTTAGTTAACCACATTAAAAAATATGAATAAAAATGTGTTTAGTTTAGTTTACGTTTTATTGGATTATTTTTTTATTTTTATTTACTTTTATATGTAATTGTTGTATTTGTATATTTTTGTACTAATTGTTTCTTATTCACACATCATTTTGGGATTTTTTTCATTAATTTATGTCATTTCATATCTCATCAATGCTGTAATCATTTTAGTTAATTATTTTAACAAATGTGAATACTTTTTTTAGTTTAGTTTACTTTTTTTTTTGATAATTTCCATTTAATTTTATATGTAATAGTTGTATTTGTATATTTGTTTACTAATTTTTTGTTACTTTGATTTGTAAGATAATGGTAGATTAAACATCTTATCCACCACATACTTCTGGGGAGGACCGTACATATACTTTTAAAGAGGACTGTACACATAATAATGTTGAAGCACCACCTTATCCTTATACTTAAGATCCATCTACTTCTATAGGGGAAAAAATATTTCTAGGTGTGGTAAATATAAAAAAAATTCTTAAATTTTTTTAGTAGTTTCCTATAGAAGAGACCATATGATACTGGTTGATTTTGATGATATTGATAATATTTGGGGTCTAAATGAAAAATAATTTAATTATTTTATTATATTTAAATCTCAAGGAAAAGTTAGTATTTTTATTTATGATTAGAGAAGTGTTGAAAAAGTGACTATATATCAATTATTAGAGACAATTTTGGTAATTTCATTCATTATTATTTTACTTTTCATGAAATATTTTTACAAATATAGGTTTTTCCCTTCTTATCAGATGATATATGATATAACTGATACTGGAGGAGTTAGGAAGAAATATTTAGCTTTTGATGCTATGAGATGGAGGGATTTTACATCAAACCTCATAATATAATTCATTTTTGGGGATAGAAAACATCAAAATCCATGTGATATATATCCATTTATTTATTAAGATACATGGAATAATTTTTTTGAAAGTAGACAACAAGAAGAATTATTGGTATGTGCAATGTTATATTTTAGTGTTTTTTATATTAAAGATCATGTTAATGATTCCTTTATTATTAATTTTTTGAAAAAATGATATCTCATTAAAATATAAAATCAAAAATATATACCCTCATACTTTATCTCTTGGAGGGTATACATTATTGGAAGAAAAAATGATTACTGAAGAATTTAAAAAACTGAGAGCTGAGTCTTCATGCTCCACAGAGGTTGACCCTCCTCCCCCAGCTAGACATGAAAAATAAAAGAAGTCCCAGATGAGAAGAAAGAGAAAATATCTTATAGAAAATTACAGGGTTGTATCTAAGAGGATTTTAAGAATTTATTTAATTTATTTAGGTTCTTTAAGTTAAAAAAATATTTATATATTCTGATACACTACTGATTTTTTCAAATATTCTATACAATATTTCCTTGAGGAACAGAGAAAAAATGGGACCATCACGGTCGAGTGTTAGAAGGATATTTTAGCTATGACATTGGGAAATCCCAGACACCCATGTCGTGTATGTGGATACTCGACAAGTTTATCAGTAAAAAAGTGTTTGAACATTTTGAAACTTATTCAATAGAGGATGTATATAAAAGAAAAATAGAATATTTGGAAGTAAAAGTTCAGGATATGAGTGAGATGATGGAGGATAAGATCAAAAATTTGATACAATCGATGTTTACAGAAATGAAAATACAATTTAAGGCTACTAATATCACTCCTCCACCTCTACCTATGGATACCAATCATCCACCTCCACCTACTTATCCTACTCTGACACCTCTTCATACATAGATTCCCATTTACTGTGAGTTATATGTTGAGGATCCCCAATATCATATTGTTTCATATGAGATTATATATTATATTGGGGATACTGTTCATCATCAAAAAATAGAGATAGAGAATCTTAGGGTCACTTTACAAGATATTATTGATATATTAGAAAAATACCATTTAATATAGATGAGGTCACCATAGTTGGACAAAGTTTCAACCATTTTTTTAGTTTGGATATCTAGACTTGTTCGATAAATTACCTTTGAGGTATATATAGATTATATCATTTATTTTTTATTGGTGTTAAATTTGTTTTAACATTATAAAGTTAATATATTTATCTATTTTTTATAGGAATAATTTAAAGTAAAATACATACTCTATAAAAAACAACAAATATAGGTTTTTATGACTTATGATTACCTTATTTTGATTATGAAAAATTATCAACATATTCAAATTTTTTGTTGGAAGTTTATGAAATTCCAATGGAAGCTGACATTTATAGGCATGAAATGATTATGAATATTTTCAAAAAACAATATCATGGAGTTTGTAAATGGAGATGGGTTGGGAATCAATACAATGTAAGTATTTTCCATGTAAGTTGATTATCATGTATCTTTAAGTCAATTTAATTATCGAAACTTTATAATTATGTTTTTTTGTATTATGTATATTTATAAAATATGTATGTATCATGATATGATACCAGTATATAGATTTATAGACCCACTATTTATTTTACCTATAGTGATGACTATGAGTGATACAAAATATCAGTTTATATTGCTGAATGGCATAAAAAAATTACAACTATTCAGTGTTGGATACTTCCTTATCTTATAGAGTATGAAACATATATCTAATAAAGTGTTATATATCTTAAAATAATAACCACTTACATTATATTTTTTTGTATATCAGTCTCTATTAGATGTTGGGTATTTTTTTTCAAACAAAGAAGATACTTTACTGACGATGCTTTATCTATGGTAAAGTGGAAGATAATTTTAAGAATGTATTGAACATATAATTTTGAATATTTGAATACTTTTGTATATTATAATGGCATTTAAATTTATTTCATACATATTATTTTCAAATAGGGAATGAGATTACTTTAGAGAGATATCAATAAATTAGATCTCAAAGATCAAATATGTAATATAAAAGTTTACGTTTTCATTTACAATTACTACATTTTGGTTGTAAGTACTTAAAATATTATTTTGGATTGATTTTTTTTTAAAAATAATTTTCATCAATAATAACGAGTAAAGGAATGTGAATACTATGTTCTAAGATTTATGTTTGAAATAATTTTAACCAGGACACTTATAAAATTACAAAATGTTATATTTTTTTACAAACCTTTCCTTTAATTTTTCCTTCATTTTATTCATAATACATGTAAAATTATTTATTTTTAATTTTTATCTTTTTAATGAACCTAAAAATTATACCAAAAAAGATCTAAGACACTTAAAAAGTGATTTGGAAAATTATTTCATCGGTCTGATTGGATTTTAGTATATTTTTAATATTAATTATAAATTTTAAAGTTAAAATTGTAAATGTTTATGCTGCTATTGTTTTTCTATTTCTAGTATATTGTTGTACTGATGGGAGGGATGAATTTATTGATTTTTATCATTTTTTTTCATGTTGGTTATTTTTTAACCGACATGAAAAATTTAAAAATAAGATCCATCACATTAGTTTTTCTAAAAAATAAACATGATAAATGGGTTTCCATGTCAGTTTTTATATAATTGACATGGAAAATCACCTAGAAATGTTAATTATTAGGTTTTTTAATGATATTTATGAGAAAACCGATGTGATAATATGTTTATCACGTTGGTTTTATAAAAAAAATAATGTGGTAAGTTGTTTTCCATTTCAGTTATTTTAAAACCAACATAGAAATCAATGTCCAAATTATGAATTTTTAGTCTGGGTTTTAACATTGGTTTTCCAAGAATCGATATTATAAACCCTATATAATAGAATTTATCACCTCAGTGATAAAAAAAATATGTGTAAAAAATCCTCCACACACACATATATATATATTTATAATGTTTATTATTATTAATTTATGTGAAAAAATTATTTACAATGCTTCCTACAATAACATCATGGGGTAATTGACATTAAAAAAACTATGTGAGAAACCCTTTTTTCACAAGTGAAGAATTATCTCTCTAGGAGAAACATTTGGATGATTCCACATATATCTAATGATTTATTCTATCATATATGACCAATGATCTTATAAAGAAACATGAGGATATGGATGTATATAGCATGATGTCTCACCTTTATGATCTCTATCAAGAGAGGGAATTGAAAGAAAGATATGAGATCTCCAATGCAATGTTCATGTGCAAGCATGGAGAGTTGGTGCATTTTGGTCCTCACGTAGTCAAGAAGATTAACTACATAGACTTATTAATTATCACAAGAATTAAATTCTATGAAGATCTATACACAAATATCATCCTTTACTTACAACCTAAATCATTCTGCAGTTTTATTTTGAATTAATGAATGATTAATAATGATAAGACACTTTCAAAACTTATTACTCAAATTCACCAAGTTTATAAGGACACAAGTAATGAAAAACTCACAATCATTATAGTGAACAAGAAAATAAAGAAAAAGTAAAAAGGACCAAAACTCATACCAATTCTAAAGCTTTTGAGCACTATCCTTTCAAGAAGAAGAAGATCCAAATATGGGAAAAGTAAAAATATATGGTATATTTTTCATGTGTAAATCTAGTCCACAAGAAAAATAACTGAACCTAGAAGTAAGGGGAAGCTAAAGGTATGTTTGTTATTAGGTATAATCTTTCTATATCTATACAATGGGTATTAGATACAACTTTTGGTGCTCATATATGTATCCAAATACAATAACTATATAGATTTGAAAGATTTCTAGAGGAGAGGTGGATCTTTAAGTAGCCAATGGAGCATGACTTGATTCTTTGGCTATATGAGATTACCATCTTATATTTCTAACTCGAATGATTTTCGTTTTAATGATTTTTTATTTTGTTTGAAGTGTTACTAAGAACATCATCTTTGTTTTTTTCCTTTACATGGATGGATTTATTTTCAAATTTTTGAATAAAAAATGCCTATTTTTCAAATACATAATTTGTTATGGTATGACACAACTAAATAATAGTCTTTATGTATTAAATCATGAAATCCAAGTATTTAAAATAGATAATGAATCAAGTTAACACGAATCATATAACACATAGTTATGGAATCACCATCTTGGCCACATGAATGAGAAGAATCTAAAAATCTATATCAATATGGTTATTTAGACTCTTTTGAGCTAATACCACTAGAAATATTTCATTACTATTTGAATGGAAAAATGACCAAACCACCATTTTATGGGAAAGGTGAAAGAGACACAAACATTATATGATTGGTACACACTAATGTGTGTATACCTTTTAAATTATAATCTAAATGTGGATATTATTACTTAATAACTTTAATGACTATTTCATATATATGAATATTCTAATTGATAATGTATAAGTCTGAGACCTTTGATAAATTCAAAGAGTTTAAGAATATGAAGTATAAAATCAACTTAGTAAGAAGATAAATAATCTTTGATATAATCACGATGGTGAATATATTAACCAAGAGTTTATCTACTTTCTATAAGACTTTTTGATTCTATATCAAATCACTCCACCTTATACACTATATTGGAATGATTTTAATAAAAGGAGGAACTATACATTTCTAGGAAAGGTAAGGTTAATGATGATTAATCTAGATCTCTTATTATCCTATAAAAGATATAAATTACAAACTTTGGCCCACACACTAAACTAAGTACCAAATAATGTGGAAAAAAGAATTCCATTTGAGTTATGGAGTGTAAAGAAACCTATTTTTTCATATACATGTTTATGGGGATGTGAGGTGTTTTTCAAGGCCACATTTGATAATAATCTAACACCCCGAGACATGAAATGTGTATTTATAGGATTTACTAACTGAAAATTGATATTATCTATATAAATCCTCATAAAATACAATGACTGTCATAAGAAAAAAATATATTTTTTATAGGGAGCACATCCTCAATATGGATAGTGGGAGTAAGGTTGACTTCAATGAAGTTTATTCTCAAGAAACATAAGATTTATCACAGGAAAAATTCCAAAAGTCATATTAAAATAAGTTATTAATAAAACAAATTTAATATATAGAAGTAATATATATTCAAGAGAACAAGAAAGATATGGTTTTCTAGTCACAAAATATGGTGACTCATTATTGATTTAAAATAATGAACCACTCTCTTAGAAACATGAAGTAAAGAGCTTAGAAGCTGCAAGATGGAAATAATCCATGGATTCTGAGATGGATTCTATACATCAGAACCAAGTATGGGGTTTTTTCAACCAACCAATTAATTTAAAGCTTATTGAGTATAAATGAATATAAAATATAAAAATGGACATGGAAGATAAAGTAAATACATAAAAATCATGACTAGTTTCTAAAGGGTTTCTACAGTGCCAAGCCATTGACTATAATGAAACCTTTTCTCCAGTTTCCATGTTTAAATCCATCAAAATAATTCTTGATATAATAGATTACCATAACTATGAAATTTTAATGATAAATTTAAAAATTTATTTTCATAATGGGAACCTTTAGGAATATGTCCACATTACACAACCAAAAGGTTTTGTGACTCTAATTAATATAAAAATGTTTTCAAGTTTTAGAGATGATTTTATAGATTGAAGAAATTATCTAGGTCATGGAGAATTTTGTTCAATGAAGTTATAATAGAATTTTGTTTCATTAAGGATGAATTTTATCTATATATTTACACTTAGTTTAGTGAGAGTTCTATCATTATCATAGTTTTATATATCAATGACATATTACTTATTGGAAATGACATACTATTATTACAGTTAGTTAAGGGATGATTAAAAAAAATTCTTATCCATGAAGGATATAATTGAAGTATCTCACATTATAGGGATAAATATAATTTGTGATAGATCCAAGAGGTTTCTTGGAATAATTCATGGTACATAAATTGACCAGAGAGTAAAGAGATTTAGTATAGAATAATCCAAGAGAAGATTGGTTCCAGTTTCTCATGGTATATATCTTTCCAAGAAAATGTGTTCTCAAACCCAAGAGGATAAGAGAAAATGAGTAATATATCATATGATTCTATGATAGGATCAATCATGTATTCCATGTTATACACTATAATTTATTTTTCCTATTCCTTGAACAAGGTAGGAATATATTGAGCTAATCCAGGTGAATGACATTGGTATGTTGTTAACGATATCTTTAAGTATTTGATAATAACTAAGGATATATTCCTAGTGTATGGAATATAAGAGGAACTAATCATTTGGGGTTATACTAATTTTAGATATAAAATAGATCATAATGATCTGTAGTTGTAGTTAGGATACATGTTCATTCTCAATGGAGAAGCTGTGCACAAGAAGATTTCAATGTAGCTAGTTGTTATTGATTTTATAATGGAGTCTGAGTATATAGAGGCTTCTAATATTTAAAAATAATCTATTTGAATACAAACATATTTATAAGAGCACGGCGTGGTAACTAACATTAAATACCCCATCACATTATATTATGATAATACTGTAGTGGTGGATCTTACAAAGGAGTCAAGGTCACACCAATGGACAAATCACATAATTTGGAAGTATCAAATTTGGATGGATTTTTCTTAGAGGATAAAAGTTGGGGAAATAAGATATTACATAAAATAAAACATGGTAAAACCCTTTAATAAAGCCTTAAATCAGTATAAGCATGCATATCATGTGAATTATAGTGGAATGAAGGTTGTTAGTAGTTAAATCTAGTGTAAGTGGGTGTCTATTGGTGTTGGTTTCCTAGAACCAACTTCTATGCACTTTATGATTACCTATATTCTATGTTTTGAATATTAATAAACTTATTATCACACCATGATTGTTCATTCATGTGACATAGTATGTAATAACATCTTATGAGTAACTGTTGCATTTAAAGGCCATTGTAGTTCCCCACTGTGATAAAAACCTAAAAGTTACATGACTATTTTTATAAATAAATATGTTTTATAACTAGATGATATCATTTAAGGAGACCCAAATGATATGGGATATCAGAGGTGGATACTCATACAACTTTGATTAAATTTTTCATGGTGCACGTCCTTAGTAGTTTCTTATGTGGGAGATTATGAAAACATGACCTACAAGTAGAAAATTCATATTTATATGTGTTATTGGATGTTCCTATATACATACATGTGTATTGATCCTTATAATTTAAGATTATTATTAATGGATATTATTAGTTTAATACTTTGATGTATTAATTAAAATCACAGATACTTATTTTTATAGTAAATTAGGATGTGTTGGGCGCATCACAAGTGATATTTCATTAATGAATAATTCAAGAAAAGATTTATCTCTTTTTTTATTCAATGGAAGATAATAACTCTCGCCCTTTTATGGGAGTAAAATACCCTAAATAAATCTATGATCACAACGTTCTTTAGGTACGTTCATTTTTAGAAAGTCAACAAAAAATACATCAAGAACATAGGATGGTGACACTAGCATGAAACCTGCTTAATTAGAGATAGTAAAATAAATGGATTGTATTGCAAAGTAAGAATTCATATGAGGTTTTATGTCATTGTGACATTAACTTCTTTCTCTATGGGTTCATTGGATTGTTACTAGACACTAACCATGGACTTTGGGTAGCTCCACTTAATTCCACTGAGAATATGACCTAGAGAGTCACACACTGTGTGTATCCCAAACCTCTGTTAAATATTAAATACTATTTTTTATTTAACATGTTGAAGAAATAGTATTCCTATACGTGGTTTAATTATTATCCATGTTTGATTGATCACATATATTCAATTACTAGTTATCCAAGAGAATATTTGTGAGAGAAATATTTAATAAATTATTTTCTATTTAGTTAATATAATATTAATTTATTTATTGGAGAATAATGTAGTGATATTTATTTATGAAACAAACAATAATTATTCAAGGTCTGATAAATATTAGGGAGGAATGGAAGACCGAGTTTAAAGGCATGATGATAAATAATATATATTAAATATTATTTGAATAAATTTTAAAAAATTTATTTAAGAAGTAATATCTAATTAATTCCTCTATTTTTCTCATGTCAAGAAATAATAATATTTTTATTACAGACAAGATGTTTTGTGTGGATTAATGAAATAATAGGGGCGTATGTGCAATTATTTTTTTCTAACCCTATCACTATTTAAACCCAATTGTATTATTTACATTCCTAATACTATCCATTGGTTATGCACAATGAAATCCATAGAATACTTTCAAAAAATAGATGGATTATTTTTAAGAATGGTCTCAAGAAATGATATCAATCCTTCTCCACCAGCCCTCTCGATTCTGGAGAGATCAAGGAAATTCCTTCGAAGTGATTCTCATAGCGATCATAAATGAATAACGCAAGCATTATGATCTTTTGGTCCTATACTTGGATATTACTATAAAATCACTCAATGGTTCATAGTGCACATGTGGATCACCACTAGAGGGAATCTACACTTGATTCTTATAACACAATGATGATTCGACGTAGATTCATTTTCAGATTCATCAGTAAAAATAGAATTTATTATAAGGTAGTTATTTAGCTACTTAAATTAATTATAAATCATTATGTAATGATCTTTCATTTAGTACCATCATTCTACTAATAATTAATCATTGATTTAATTTCATTAGTGACAACATTATTCGACGTGTTAATATCAGATTAATCATTGACTATGTCAAAAAAACCACATTGGGCATGCCCTACTAGTACTTCCACTACACCCGAAACATTCAGATACATCCTTTTTATTAATATATTTATTCATATATTAATATATATTTATATAATTATTTTTAAATAAATTTAAAAAATATGTTTTTGTGTGTGTCTATATATATAAATATATATTTATTTTCATACATTATATATTAATTTTTATTTTCATATATTAGAATATATACATAAATATATATATGTTTTTTAATACAGGAACAAACACACATATTTATATTTAAACATTATATATAAATTTGTATAGGACACATTCATACTTTTTTATTTTAAATAAAAATGATTATTATTTTTTATTTACATATGGTTTATATGTTTAAAAATACATTTTACATGTAAATGTGTTTAAATGTTCATTTATACAATTATATTTTTATATTTAAATATATAAAAATATGTATATATGTAAATATTTAATTATAAATAAAACTACAATATGAAAAATGATAAAATTTTAACACCATAATATCCATATAAAATTAATTCCTGGGAATAAATTCGGTCACAACTGAAAAAACACAAGAATACCCTCTTAAATGAAGATTAGATTCCATAAAATGTTCAAAAAGTAGGGTATCCCAACTAAAAAATTATTTTTATAGGGCTTTTAAGCCTTTTTTGACCTCAAATAATAGGTATTAATATTCCCTTAACTCAAACACCGTAGATCTTTTCACAGGCTTCGATTTTACATCTCGTGGTGCCCAAATGAACATCTAGATCAAAAGTTTTGGTTGTTTGAAGTTTACGTTATCTTTTCAATATATCTTATAAATTAATTTTTTAATTTTTTCTAGCCCCAAATTGTTATTAAATGTATTTTAATAAATGATAATTATAAAATTATTAATTAATATTAATTTTCAATTATTTTACATAACTTTTTCACTAAATATATTATATTTGAATTATAAATATATATTTTGTATTATATAAATCATATTTATATAAAAATATTATATATATATCAATATAATTTATTTACATATTAAAAAATGTTTTTTATAGTATATAATTTTTTTTATGAAGGGCACCTTTTATTAAAAGTAATAAAAGCACTGATAAAGGACCCCTTTAAGAATGCAAAAAAACACTAATAATGGGGGTATATATATCACATATTATGTTTAAGGCATGTATTTTTGAGCTGTATAATGGTTTTATTTTGGTTCAGGATGTGCCATATGACTTTGGAAAGGTGTTTTGGGCGTTTTTAGGTGTACCATGGGAAAAACCATGCTATGGTGGAAGCTTTGTTGTTCCTAGAGTCTGCCTATGTGAACAAAGAAATCAATACATGTAACACCCGAGATTTTTATGATTAATATTTTGTTCAAAGGAATCTTTCACTACACACTTGCTTGGCTTACTTTACACGCAATCACGACCTTCCTCGATAGCTTGCGTCGTACACAATACCGAGTTTCACTAAAGAACGATATGCTATTAAAATATTATTAAAACTAGCCGTTATGAATAGTAATAACCACTTTTTGAAATTTTATAAATTTTATTTTTCAAAATGGACTTCATTTTTGGATTCGGAATACCGAAATTAGCCTAGGGTGAAATTTTGGTATTTTTCTGAAAACTTTCAATTTTTGGTGAATAGTGAAACCACTAAGTGGTAGGTTAAAAACTGAATTTTGCATAAAACTTAATTTTACCGCTTCTGTGAATGGAATTTCGAAAATCCGACAGACACGGTTGATATCAGTAAGTAAAATGTGGTTCAATGAGATAAAAATAATTTTTTGGTGAATAGTAACTTTTTACTTTTTTTACTGCGGTTAATAGTAAATAGGGAAACTAAGGGTAAATATGATATTACTATTACCCTAACACATGTCCTAATTCTATTTGATAAGTGTAATTCGACCAAAAACAACCTTATGAATAAAATATGACCATTTAGGCCCACTTGAGTTAGATTAGGACATTTATTATTAATTTATTTAAAGAAGGGTTAAAATAGTTAAAATCAAAGTTTAATAAGTAAATCATTTTTAATATGGGGTTGTAAATAAGATAAATTCGACAATAAATATTCATTAGAAAGCTAAAAATATTTCCTACATAATGGTATTTTATTTATAATTTTTAGACATTAAATAATTTAATTTAATTATGACACAACGATGATGCAGTAATTATCTTATTTATGAAATATTGACATAATTGATGTTATAAACACCAAAATAAATGTAATTTGAGACTTTTTATGAATTACACTAATTTTATAGGTTACTATGATATATTAGTGTTGATTTAATCAACTTTTTTAGAACATATAATTCTGTTATGACTTTCAAAAAAATCATATATCAAATAGTGTCAAAATTGACACAAAATAGTTTTTAAATAAACTAAAATATTATTAATTGTTATTTTATTCCTAAAAATCTAAGGTTCGGCCAAATGACTTAGATAAGGATATATATATTAATAATAAACAATTTGGGGTTCGTTTGGCATGTTATAGTAAGTTTATTAACCATATAGTGAAAGAAAACAAAAAGACATGGTAAAAGTTAAATTATTTAACTTAGAGTTAAATTATTTAACTTAGAGTTAAATATAATTGATAAGGTTAAAATAATACCCTAAACTTGTCTAAATCCTATTGGTTGATAGTATTTCGACCCATCCCCACTTTAGCTTCGAAATAAGACCCTTTGGAACCATTATAAACCGATTTTGACTTTAATATAAAATAATATTTTGAGATATTCCTAAGGTGCCCCTCTCCTCCCTTATAAAAGGGCACCTCCTCCCCCTACTCCTCACACCAATTTGAGCACTCAAGCTCGGCCAACCCCTGAAATTTTCTCCTCTCCACTTACCTAGAATAATCCTAGAGGTCCTGGTCTTCTTCAAAGACCAATCTTAGTTCCCTAAGTGGAGGATTCAAAGAGGCGTTCCAAAGAAGAGGTAATATCCATTACCGATCTTTTCAATTTCTTTCTTCTTCAACTTCTTCTTCTTTAGTTGTTTCATTATAAAGTAATAACATCAGTATTACTTAAATACTGATATGTTATTATAAATATTAAACAACCCTAATTCACCTTCTATCCATCCTACGGAAAAATGAAATCACCGCACGTGCGTACGTACGGAATACCGTCTCCACGTCGTGGTGTAATATATTTTCCACCATCACCTTACAAGGATGGGTATAATGGTGTAATGAGTAAATATTTATGATTATTATAATGTAATAATATATATATACTCAAATACAATTCCACGATCATAGGAACGATATCATCACTCGTGCGTACGTACGGAATACCGTCTCCACGATGTGATGCGACTCGTTCTACATGATCATCATTACATAGTAATTATATAAATGAATTGAATGAATAAATATGATATATGTTACACTAATACCATTCTGGATATAAGGTATCTATAACCTTAAAAGAAGAATAAGAATTTATTCGGCAAAACACGCATAAGAACAAAAGGCAATAAAGACCCCGAGTAACAAGTAACAATGAAATATTACTAACACGAAGCTAAGAATATGACCATATATGATATCATATCAATATTTATGATTCTGGAATAAGTCAATAACATTATTTAAACCATTATACAGGAGCTTCGGACACGTACAAAGCAAATCGGACCTAAGGTAAGAGAAATATCACAATCTCATTTTTATCCGAGATTGTTTCTTCATAAGTATTTACTGGGGTGTATTTTATCATCCACATCCATGTTTCATCAATATGTAATATTATTTCCATCCACCTAAAATTGTTTAAAGCCATTTTTACCCTTAGGTGAGTTTTTAGTAATATATATGAAAGGAATCTTTTGTCGTTTTTCGTACGAGGTACTTTTTGACTTTTCCGAAAAAAGTACGAAGAATGTTTTTTTAACTTATACGGAAAGAATGGATTTTTAAAACATTATTTCGAAGAATCTTCCTTTATAAGTTTTCAAGTTTATTTTTAATCAACTTCTTTTAGTTTATAATTTTATGACATGTTAAGAAAAGAAAAGTGTTTTTGAAGTAGAAAGGATATTTTCCTCAAGAATGGAGTTCAAATGTTTTATCAAAATTATTTTCCATCTAAGATAATATAGGGTTCTGTTTTTATCCCTATTATTACATTTATTTGATTATGTTTTGAGGAAATTATTTTTATGAAGTCATTTACCTTATATGATTTTTTTTATGATGTCATGATGTTTCAAGAATCCCATTTTTGTTACATATGTTATGCGATGATGTATGATTTATGATTATGTGGCACACATAAGAAAGGATTCATTATAAGATGGGTGGGACCTATATCTCCCTCCAATGTATTTAGTAAAGATTTTATATCTCATGAGATAGACATGGCTGGAACGGTAGGTTATACCGGTTCAGTGAAACAGGACTGGAACGAGGGTGACTCGGTTCAGAAAGGGACTTTGTCCACTAAGATAGTCTTGGAAATGAGTCATGACTAACAAGAAATGATTTTCCATGATTATGTGTGCATGACACAAAGTTTCAAGTTTCATGTTATGATTATGGGGATCTCATTTTCACTTCTATGATTTGTTCCATGTTAAGATATTATGATCTCTTTTGCAGGTTATGATTTTCAAAAAGATATGATATGATTTTTATTTCCTTTATTTGCCCTTGCTGAGCATTTGAGCTCACCCTTTTATGTTTTCTTTTCCCCAGGTCAGGAAGATGGATATTAAGTAGAATATGCTAAAAGGGACCCTAGATATGATGAAATAAATGGGAGACACTGTAGAAGATTTATGAACCAGTTGTTTATGTTTCCCAGTTTCTAAAGACACTATACCTATACGGTCCTTTGTGGTTTTGTCATATGTTGTAATAAGTGTGCTTCAATTTTGAAGTATTAACAATTTATGTAAAGTATGGGTCGTTATAGTTGGTATCAGAGGAAAGGTATAGTCAACCTTTGGAAACTAGGATGTGAAAGCCTTAGTAAGAACCCTAAGGATAAGTCTAAGCATAGAACACAATCTTAGTGTTTTAGAAATGGCCATGAATACCCTAGGATAAGACCTTAAGTGTGAAATTTTATCCTTGATTATGTGGTTTTCCTATTATAATTAGTGTTTCTCACACTATTCTTCTTGGTTTTAGTCAATGGCTGGAACCCGAAGGAACCGTGTTAATGCGGAATGCGATGGGCAATGCAATGATTGTCCCCCTGAGAAACCAAACGATATGGGAGATGGAATGCAAAATCTTGTAGCCATGCTCACACAACTTTCTCAAGCTATGAATCATGCAGGACTTCCAAACGAGCAAAGGAAGGAGAAAAATTCTGTTGAATCCTTTATGAGGCAACGTCCACCTTCTTTCAGTGGGTCTACTGATCCATTAGTTGCTGAACAATGGATTAGTACTAATGAAAAGATATTTTCAGTTCTTCAATGTTCTGAACATGATAAAGTCATCCTAGCAGTGTATCGTTTGGAAGTAGATGCTGATCAATGGTGGAATCTTATTAAGAATACGAGGCAAAGGGATGAAATTGAGTCTATGGAATGGGACGAGTTCAAGGACTTATTTTTTAATAAGTACTTCCCTCGTATTCTATGAACAAAGATGGGGAAAGAGTTTCTTGAACTGAAGCAAAGGGATGATGAATCTATTGGTACCTATGAAGCAAATTTTACAAGACTTGCAAGGTATGCTTCTGGTATTATTATCCAACCTGAGAGTAAGATCGATCGATTATTTAGTGGCTTAAAACCAAGTCTTCGAAGGGCGTTATCCATAAGGGACTTCAATATCTACGAGGAAATCGTTCGATGTGCTCTCAAAGTCGAGATGGAGGTTGGAGTAACCCATCAGTCACATGGGTTTGATAAGAAGAGGAAGATGGAATTCAAAGGAAAATATAAAGAGAACACTGAAAAGAAGATGAGCTTTCCCTTATGCTCAAAGTGTGGAAAGAAACATGGAGGGAGTTGTCTTAAAGGGACAAGTAAATGTTTCAAATGTGGAAAGGAAGGTCATCGGGCATTTGAATGCCGCGATAATGGGAAGAAGATGTCTAATGATGCAAACAAAAGAAGGGATACACAGAATGAACCTACTACACTTCAATGTTTCAAGTGCAAGGAGATGGGGAATTATGCCAATCAATTCCCAAATCCAAGGGTTGATGATGATGGTCGACGTCAACAAAATCTTAAGGCTAAAGACAAAGGAAAGTCACATGCAATTTCTATCAGCGATGTGGAGTACGATAACGAAGTGGTGAAAGGTACACTTACCATCCACTCTAAAGTAGAAAATGTTTTATTTGATTCTGGATCCACCCACTCTTTTATTTCTGAAAAATTTTCTAAGGGTATCACTGTATTACCTCAAAAATTAGATGTTGAGTTAGCTGTGACAACACCTAATGGCACAACAGTCGCATCAAAAGTTTATAATTCTTCTCCGATCGAAGTTTGTGGGAAAGTGCTTCCTGCAAATCTTGTGATCCTTCCTTTAGTGGAATTTGATGTGATTCTTGGCATGGATTGGCTTTCTCTACATGGAGCACATATCAATTTCCAAAGAAGGGAAGTCACATTTCATATTCCAGATCAATCTACGATCGTCTATCGATGAAAGGATGAATATAACCTTCCAGTGGAAATTCCTTCCATCTTATGGGTCTTGATTCCACTAAACGAAGGTTATTTATCTCAAATGGTTGGTGAGAAACTTACGATTAAGAATATTCCCATCGTACGGGAGTTTGATGATGTCTTTCCGGAGGAATTACCGGGTCTTCCACCAAATCGTGAAGTTGAGTTTTCAATAGAACTCGTACCGGGTGCTTTGCCTATTTCAAAGACACCTTATAGAATGGCCCCAATTGAGTTGCAGGAATTGAAGAAGAAACTCCAAGAGAATCTTGATAAGGGATTCATACGCCCTAGTGCGTCACCTTGGGGAGCACCTGTTCTATTTGTTAAGAAGAAAGATGGATCAATGAGACTCTGCATTGATTATCGATAACTTAACAAGATCACTATCAATAACAAATATCCTCTCCCACGCATTGATGACTTATTTGACCAACTACGCGGAGCTCAATACTTTTCCAAGATTGATCTTCGTTCAGGGTATCATCAATTAAGGGTCAAAAGGGAGGATATACCAAAGACGACTTTTCCATACAAGGTATGGACACTATGAATTTATAGTGATGCCATTTGGTCTTACTAATGCCACTGCTATCTTCATGAATCTAATGAATAGAGTCTTTAGAGACTATCTTGATCAATTTGTGGTAGTCTTTATAGACGATATTCTTGTCTATTCAAAGAGAAAGGAAGAGCATGAAGATCACTTGAGAATTATATTGAAGACCCTGAGAAAGGAGAAGCTTTATGAAAAATTTACCAAGTGTGAATTTTGGCTTCAAAAAGTTGCATTTTTGGGTCACATAATCTCAAAAGAGGGGATATCTGTGGATCCAGCAAAAACAGAGGTTATCAAAAGATGGTCAAGACCAACAACAGTAACTGAGATCCGAAGTTTTCTTGGTTTGGATGGATATTATCGACGTTTTGTAAAAGATTTTTCACGATTATCTAATCCACTCACCAAGTTGACTCGGAAAGGAGTTAAGTTTGTTTGTACAGAGGAATGTGAAGAGAATTTCAAGGAGTTGAAAAGAAGGTTATCCAGTGCACCTGTGCTCACACTACCTTGTAGTGGAGAAAGGTTTGTGATCTACAGTGATGCATCCAAGAAGGGATTGGGGTGTGTTCTTATGCAAAATGATATGGTGATAGCTTATTCCTCACGACAGTTGAAAATCCATGAGCAAAATTACCCAACACATGATTTGGAGTTGGTTGCGGTAATCTTTGCATTAAAGATTTGGAGGCATTACCTTTATGGTGAAAGGTGTGATATTTATATTGATCATAAAAGTTTAAAGTATATTTTCACACAAAAGGAGTTGAATATGCGTCAAAGAAGATGGTTGGAGCTGATTAAGGATTATGACTGCTCAATCCATTACCACCCTGGGAAAGCAAACAAGGTGGCAGATGTATTAAGTCGACAAGACCATGCTTGTTTATCCATGATGAGGATCAAAAAAGATCCAATATTTATGGATTTACAAAGGATGGATCTTGGAATTATAATGGAAGATGAAAAATCTTATCTTTATCAAATGAATGTTCAACCATCTATACATGTGAAGATTAAAGAGGAACAGAAAGAAGATGTCGAGTTACAAAAGAAGGTGAGAAATGTTCCTGAATTTAACCTTGATTGTGATGGGATAATAAAGTTCAGGAATCGGGTTTTTGTTCCTCCCATCCCTGAATTAAAGAAGGAGCTGCTGGATGAGGCTCATAGTTCATCATTCTCTATTCATCCTGGAAGCACAAAGATGTATAGGGACCTGAAAGAGTACTTCTGGTGGGATGGCATGAAAAGAGATGTTGCTGAATATGTCTCTCGATGCTTGGTTTGTCAACAAGTTAAAGCTGAGAGACAGAAGTATAAGGGGATGTTACAACCATTACCCATACCCGAATGGAAATGGGAAAACATCACTATGGACTTTGTCACAGGACTTCCTAAAACATCCAAAGGCAATAATGCTATTCGGGTCATAGTTGATCATCTTACAAAGTCTGCACACTTCATTGCTATTAGAGAGGATTTCTCTCTAGATCAGCTTGCCAGGATATATGTAAAGGAAGTGGTAAGATTTCATGGAGTACCACTTTCTATTATATCTGATCGGGATCCGAGATTTACCTCGAAGTTCTGGCGAAGTCTTCAGCATACTCTGGATACAGAGTTGAGTTTCAGCACTGCTTATCATCCCCAGACAGATGGTTAGTCTGAGAGAACAATTCAAACCCTAGAAGATATGTTGAGAGCTTGCTCTATGTTTTTCAAAGGAGGTTGGGATCAACACCTACCTTTGGTGGAATTTTCTTATAATAATAGCTTTCACTCCAGTATTCAGATGGCTCCTTATGAAGCTCTCTATGGAAAGAAATGCAGGAATCCAACTTGCTGGGATGAAGTTGGGGAAAGAAAGCTATTAGGACCTGATCTCGTTGATGAAATGGCAGAAAAGGTCAGATATATTCAACAACACATAAGAGCAGCTCAGAGTCGACAGAAAAGTTATGCCGACAACTGAAGAAAAGACCTAGAGTTTGAAGTGGGTGATAAAGTGTTCTTACGAATATCTCCCTGGAAGAGGGTTATGAGATTTGGAAAGAAGGGGAAGTTGAGCCCTAGATATATCGGTCCTTTCGAAATACTGGATCGTGTTGGAAAGGTAGCTTACCTATTGGCGCTTCCACCGAATCTCTCTTAAGTTCACGATGTGTTCTATGTATCTCTCCTGAGAAAGTACATACCTGATCCTTCACATGTACTCAACTCAGAAGTTGTACCGCTGGAGCAAGATCTTTCTTATGAAGAACAGCCGATAGAGATTCTGGATCGTAGCGAAAAAGTCCTACGAAACAAGACCACTCGATTGGTGAAAGTTTTATGGAGGAACCACCAATTAGAAGAAGCTACATGGGAGCTTGAGGATATGATGAGGGAGAAGTATCCTCATCTGTTTGTTACAAAGTGACGAATTTCGAGGGTGAAATTCTTTTTAAGGGGGGTAGAATGTAACACCCGAGATTTTTATGAGTAATATTTTGTTCAAAGGAATCTTTCACTACACACTTTCTTGGCTTACTTTACACGCAATCGCGACCTTCCTCGATAGCTTGCGTCGTACGCAATACCGAGTTTCACTAAACAACAATATGCTATTAAAATATTATTAAAACTAGCCGTTATGAATAGTAATAACCACTTTTTGAAATTTTATAAATTTTATTTTTCAAATTGGACTTCATTTTTGGATTGGGAATACCGAAATTAGCCTAGGGTGAAATTTTGGTATTTTTCTGAAAACTTTCAATTTTTGATGAATAGTGAAACCACTAAGTGGTAGGTTAAAAACTGAATTTTGAATAAAACTTAATTTTACCGCTTCTGTGAATGGAATTTTGAAAATCCGATAGGCATGGTTGATATCAGTAAGTAAAATATGGTTCAATGAGATAAAAATAATTTTTTGGTGAATAGTAACTTTTTACTTT
Source organism: Viscum album (assembly GCA_963277665.1). NCBI lineage: Eukaryota > Viridiplantae > Streptophyta > Magnoliopsida > Santalales > Viscaceae > Viscum > Viscum album. Next base: position 1,267,984,820 of record OY728120.1, on the reverse strand, counting down.
TTTTACTGCGGTTAATAGTAAATAGGGTAACTAAGGGTAAATATGATATTAATATTACCCTAACACATGTCCTAATTCTATTGGATAAGTGTAATTCGACCAAAAATAACCTTATGAATAAAATATGACCATTTAGGCCCACTTGAGTTAGATTAGGACATTTTTATTAATTTATTTAAAGAAGGGTTAAAATAGTTAAAATCAAAGTTTAATAAGTAAATCATTTTTAATATGGGGTTATACATAAGATAAATTCGACAATAAATATTCATTAGAAAGCTAAAAATATTTCCTACATAATGGTATTTTATTTATAATTTTTAGACATTAAATAATTTAATTTAATTATGACACAACGATGATGCAGTAATTATCTTATTTATGAAATATTGACACAATTGATGTTATAAACACAAAAATAAATGTAATTTGAGACTTTTTATGAATTACACTAATTTTATAGGTTACTATGATATATTAGTTTTTATTTAATCAACTTGGTTCGAACATATAATTCTGTTATGACTTTGAAAAAAATCATATATCAAATAGTGTCAAAATTGACACAAAATAGTTTTTAAATAAAATATTATATTATTAATTGTTATTTTATTCCTAAAAATCTAAGGTTAGGCCAAATGACTTAGATAAGGATATATATATTAATAATAAACAATTTGGGGTTCGTTTGGCATGTTATAGTAAGTGTATTAACCATATAGTGAAAGAAAACAAAAAGACATGGTAAAAGTTAAATTATTTAACTTAGAGTTAAATCTAATTGATAAGGTTAAAATAATACCCTAAAATTGTCTAAATCCTATTGGTTGATAGGATTTCGACCCATCCCCACTTTAGCTTCGAAATAAGACCCTTTGGAACCATTATAAACCGATTTTGACTTTAATATAAAATAATATTTTGAGATATTCCTATGGTGCCCCTCTCCTCCCTTATAAAAGGGCACCTCCTCCCCCTCCTCCTCACACCAATTTGAGCACTCAAACTCGGTCAACCCCTGCCATTTTCTCCTCTCCACTTCCCTAGAATAATCCTAGAGGTCCTAGTCTTCTTCAAAGACCAATCTTAGTTCCCTAAGTGGAGGATTCAAAGAGGCGTTCCAAAGAAGAGGTAATATCCATTACCGATCTTTTCAATTTCTTTCTTCTTCAACTTCATCTTCTTTAGTTGTTTCATTATAAAGTAATAACATAAGTATTAATTACATACTGATAATTCATTATAAATATGAAACAAACCTAATTCACCTTCTATCCATCCTACGGAAAAATGAAATCACCGCGCGTGCGTACGTACGGAATACCGTCTCCACGCCGTGGTGTAATCTATTTTCCACCATCACCTTACAAGGATTGGTATAATGGTGTAATGAGTAACTATTTATGATTATTATAATTTAATAATATATATATACTCAAATACAATTCCACGATCATAGGAACGATATCATCACTCGTGCGTACGTACGGAATACCGTCTCCACGATGTGATGCGACTCGTTCTACATGATCATCATTACATAGTAATTATATAAATGAATTGAATGAATAAATATGATATATGTTACACTAATACCATTCTGGATATAAGTTATATATAACCTTAAAAGAAGAATAAGAATTTATTCAGCAAAACACGCATAAGAACAAAAGGAAATAAAGACCCGAGTAACAAGTAACAATGAAATATTACTAACAAGAAGATAAGAATATGACCATATATGATATCATATCAATATGTATGATTCTGGAATAAGTCAATAACATTATTTAAACCATTATACAGGAGCTTCGGACATGTACAAAGCAAATCGGACCTAAGGTAAGGGAAATATCACAATCTCATTTTTATCCGAGATTGTTTATTCGCAAGTATTTACTGGGGTGTATTTTATCATCCATATCCATGTTTCATCAATATGTAATATTATTTCCATCCACCTACAATTATTTAAATCCATTTTTTACCCTTCGGTGAGTTTTTAGTAATATGTATGAAAGGAATCTTTTTTCGTTTTTCGTAAGAGGTACTTTTTGACTTTTCTGACAAAAGTACGAAGAATGTTTTTTTAACTTATACGGCAAGAATGGATTTTTAAAACATTATTTCCAAGAATCTTCCTTTATAAGTTTTCAAGTTTATTTTTAATCAAATTATTTTAGTTTATAATTGTATGACATGTTAAGAAAAGAAAAGTGTTTTTGAAGTAGAAAGGATATTTTCCTCAAGAATGGAGTTCAAATGTTTTATCAAAATTATTTTCCATCTAAGATAATATAGGGTTCTGGTTTTATCTCTATTATTACATTTATTTGATTATGTTTTGAGGAAATTATTTTTATGAAGTCATTTACCTTATATGATTTGTTTTATGATGTCATGATGTTTCAAGAATCCCATTTTTGTTACATGTGTTATGCGATGATGTATGATTTATGATTATGTGGCACACATAAGAAAGGATTCATTATAATATGGGTGGGACCTATATCTCCCTCCAATGAATTGGGTAAAGATTTTATATCTCATGAGATAGACATGGCTGGAACGGTAGGTTATACCGGTTCAGTGAAACAGGACTGGAACGAGGGTGACTCGGTTCAGAAAGGGACTTTGTCCACTAAGATAGTCTTGGCAATGAGTCACGACTTACAAGAAATGATTTTCCATGATTATGTGTGAATGCCACAAAGTTTCAAGTTTCATGTTATGATTATGGGGATCTCATTTTCACTTCTATGATTTGTTCCATGTTAAGATATTATGATCTCTTTTGCAGGTTATGATTTTCAAAAAGATATGATATGATTTTTATTTCTTTTATTTTCCCTTGCTGAGCATTTGAGCTCACCCTTTTATGTTTTCTTTTCCCCAGGTCAGGAAGATGGATATTAAGTAGAATATTCTAAAAGGGACCGTAGATACGATGAAATAAATGGGAGACACTGTAGAAGATTTATGAACCAGTTATTTATGTTTCCCAGTTTCTAAAGACACTATACCTATATGGTCCTTTGTGGTTTTGTAATATGTTGTAATAAGTGTGCTTCAATTTTGAAGTATTAACAATGTATGTAAAGTCACTAGTGCAGAAAACGTTTTTTACGTCACTATTTTTTACGTCGGTTATATAAAACCGACGTAAAAACCTGTGTTCGGTACACCTTTAACGTCGGTTATTTTTATAACCAATGTTATTAATCGCGCGGCTTCGTTTTTTACGTCGGTTATTTTTATAACCGACGTAAAAAACGCGGTTTTCGAAGGCCTTTTTACGTCGGTTATAAAATAACCGACGTAAAAAAAGAATTGGAGGAAGGTTTTTACATCGGTTATTGAAATAACCGAAGTTATAAATGTTTTTAAAAAAATTACCACGTCGGTTATTGAATAACCGACGTGATAACTCATTTAAAAATTTACCCAGACCCGTGGATTGTCATTCGCGAGTTTACCTTCGACAGTCGCGACTCGTCTCTCTCGCGTGTAAAACCGAATCGGCTCGTCCATTTCGTTGGTTTAGATTCATTTTGCGATCATCGTTTCTCATATTTAATCTCCTCAGATCAATCATCTAAACTCGCAGCACTCAGGTAATCCTCCCACTCGTTCGTTTTTTTTCGCGGATAGTATATATATATATGTGTTGTGATTTTTTTGTTGAAACTAGCTAAGATTCTTCGATTGCGAACCCTTTTAACTCGTTTTGGCACCATAATCTTATTTATCATCCCTAGATCTATTTGTTCGACTTGCAATATTGAGTAATTTTATGATTTCACTAATTTTTCATCGTTTTCTATAAATCCCCGAGAGGGTTGGGGCGTGTCCATTTGGATGGGTTGCCCTTTTACAGTTGTTACTACTTTATTCACACACAACCATGGCATAGGTGCATGGATTTGGGGTCGGGGGGTGTCCAGGGGGGTTTACAAGGGGGTGGGTGGGTGTGGGGGGCTGTCCAAGGGTGTGGGTGGGTGTTGGGGGGTGTCCAGGGGGGTGTCCAAGGGGGTAGGGGGTGGGGGGTGGTGTTTAGGAGGGGTGGGGGGGCTGTCCAGAGGGTTGGGGGGTGTCCGGGGGGGTGTCTAAGCAGGTCGGGGGTGGGGGGTTGTGTCCAGGAGGGGTGGGGGTGCTTTCTAGAGGGGTCGGGGGCTGTCCAGAGGGGCCGGGGGGTGTCCAGGGTGGTGTCCAAGGGGATGGGTGGGTGTGGGGGGCTGTCCAAGGGGGTGGCGGCCTGTCCAGAGGGGTCGGTGGGGTGTCCAGGGGGGTGTCCAAGGGGGTGGATGGGTGTGGGGGGCTGTCCAAGGGGGTGGATGGGTGTGGGGGGCTGTCCAAGTGGGTGGAGGCCTCTCCAGAGGGTATTTGGGGTTGTCCGGGTGGGTGGGGGGGCTGCCCAGAGGGTTGGGGGATGTCCAGGGGGGTGTCCAAGGGGGTAGGGGGTGGGGGGTGGTGTCCAGGAGGGGTGGGGGGCTGTCCAGAGGGGTCGGGGGGTGTCCAGGGGGGTTTACAAGGGGGTGGGTGGGTGTGGGGGGCTGTCCAAGGGTGTGGGTGGGTGTTGGGGGGTGTCCAGGGGGGTGTCCAAGGGGGTAGGGGGTGGGGGGTGGTGTTTAGGAGGGGTGGGGGGGGGGGGGGGCTGTCCAGAGGGTTGGGGGGGGGGGGGGGGGGTGTCCAGGGGGGTGTCCAAGCAGGTCGGGGGTGGGGGGTTGTGTCCAAGAGGGGTGGGGGTGCTTTCTAGAGGGGTCGGGGGCTATCCAGAGGGGTCGGGGGGTGTCCAGGGTGGTGTCCAAGGGGATGGGTGGGTGTGGGGGGATGTCCAAGGGGGTGGCGGCCTGTCCAGAGGGGTCGGTGGGGTGTCCAGGGGGGTGTCCAAGGGGGTGGATGGGTGTGGGGGGCTGTCCAAGTGGGTGGCGGCCTCTCCAGAGGGTATTTGGGGTTGTCCGGGTGGGTGGGGGGGCTGTCCAGAGGGTTGGGGGATGTCCAGGGGGGTGTCCAAGGGGGTAGGGGGTGGGGGGTGGTGTCCAGGAGGGGCGGGGGGCTGTCCAGAGGGGTCGGGGGGTGTCCAGGGGGGTTTACAAGGGGGTGGGTGGGTGTGGGGGGCTGTCCAAGGGTGTGGGTGGGTGTTGGGGGGGTGTCCAGGGGGGTGTCCATGGGGGTAGGGGTGGGTGGTGGTGTTTAGGAGGGGTGGGGGGCTGTCCAGAGGGTTGGGGGGTGTCCAGGGGGGTGTCCAAGCAGGTCGGGGGTGGGGGGTTGTGTCCAGGAGGGGTGGGGGTGCTTTCTAGAGGGGTCGGGGTCTGTCCAGAGGGGTCGGGGGGTGTCCAGGGTGGTGTCCAAGGGGATGGGTTGGTGTGGGGGGCTGTCCAAGGGGGTGGCGGCCTGTCCAGAGGGGTCGGTGGGGTGTCCAGGGGGGTGTCCAAGGGGGTGGATGGGTGTGGGGGGCTGTCCAAGGGGGTGGATGGGTGTGGGGGGCTGTCCAAGTTGGTGGCGGCCTCTCCAGAGGGTATTTGGGGTTGTCCGGGTGGGTGGGGGGGCTGCCCAGAGGGTTGGGGGATGTCCAGGGGGGTGTCCAAGGGGGTAGGGGGTGGGGGGTGGTGTCCAGGAGGGGTGGGGGGCTGTCCAGAGGGGTCGGGGGGTGTCCAGGGGGGTTTACAAGGGGGTGGGTGGGTGTGGGGGGCTGTCCAAGGGTGTGGGTGGGTGTTGGGGGGTGTCCAGGGGGGTGTCCAAGGGGGTAGGGGGTGGGGGGTGGTGTTTAGGAGGGGTGGGGGGGCTGTCCAGAGGGTTGGGGGGGGGGGGGGGTGTCCAGGGGGGTGTCCAAGCAGGTCGGGGGTGGGGGTTGTGTCCAGGAGGGGTGGGGGTGCTTTCTAGAGGGGTCGGGGGCTGTCCAGAGGGGTCGGGGGGTGTCCAGGGTGGTGTCCAAGGGGATGGGTGGGTGTGGGGGGCTGTCCAAGGGGGTGGCGGCCTGTCCAGAGGGGTCGGTGGGGTGTCCAGGGGGGTGTCCAAGGGGGTGGATGGGTGTGGGGGGCTGTACAAGTGGGTGGCGGCCTCTCTAGAGGGTATTTGGGGTTGTCCGGGTGGGTGGGGGGGCTGCACAGAGGGTTGGGGGATGTCCAGGGGGGTGTCCAAGGGGGTAGGGGGTGGGGGGTGGTGTCCAGGAGGGGCGGGGGGCTGTCCAGAGGGGTCGGGGGGTGTCCAGGGGGGTTTACAAGGGGGTGGGTGGGTGTGGGGGGCTGTCCAAGGGTGTGGGTGGGTGTTGGGGGGTGTCCAGGGGGGTGTCCAAGGGGGTAGGGGTGGGTGGTGGTGTTTAGGAGGGGTGGGGGGCTTTCCAGAGGGTTGGGGGGTGTCCAGGGGGGTGTCCAAGCAGGTCGGGGGTGGGGGGTTGTGTCCAGGAGGGGTGGGGGTGCTTTCTAGAGGGGTCGGGGTCTGTCCAGAGGGGTCGGGGGGTGTCCAGGGTGGTGTCCAAGGGGATGGGTTGGTGTGGGGGGCTGTCCAAGGGGGTGGCGGCCTGTCCAGAGGGGTCGGTGGGGTGTCCAGGGGGGTGTCCAAGGGGGTGGATGGGTGTGGGGGGCTGTCCAAGGGGGTGGATGGGTGTGGGGGGCTGTCCAAGTGGGTGGCGGCCTCTCCAGAGGGTATTTGGGGTTGTCCGGGTGGGTGGGGGGGCTGCCCAGAGGGTTGGGGGATGTCCAGGGGGGTGTCCAAGGGGGTAGGGGGTGGGGGGTGGTGTCCAGGAGGGGTGGGGGGCTGTCCAGAGGGGTCGGGGGGTGTCCAGGGGGGTTTACAAGGGGGTGGGTGGGTGTGGGGGGCTGTCCAAGGGTGTGGGTGGGTGTTGGGGGGTGTCCAGGGGGGTGTCCAAGGGGGTAGGGGGTGGGGGGTGGTGTTTAGGAGGGGTGGGGGGGGGGCTGTCCAGAGGGTTGGGGGGTGTCCAGGGGGGTATCCAAGCAGGTCGGGGGTGGGGGGTTGTGTCCAGGAGGGGTGGGGGGCTGTCCAGAGGGGTCAGGGGGTGTCGAGGGGGGTTTACATGTAACGACCCGAAATTTTGAATAAATCTCGTTTCCTAATTTCATGTGTTATTTTTTATACTCAAAAAAAAGTTTTATTTGATAAACATGATTATAAATAAAATGAGACCATTGGTTTTTGAGTGTTATATGACCATCAGTCAATATGACCACCGTGAACAAAATGTTTTGATTATTGTCTCTAAATTTAAGTAATCTTGGTTAATTATTATAGAAAGAAGATTTGATGGCCTCACCTAGTAGCCTTGGGCCGATCGAAGACCATCTAACAGAGATTGGGAAGGAGGTAGCACCATTGGGCTTTGCTCTGGACCAAATCCAAGCCGAACTTCATCATGTGAAGCTAGAACGGAATCGCCTTCGCGAGAAGTTCAAACTGATAGAAATTACTACTCGGGCAATGTTGACTGAGCCGCCCCAAAATTCTATCACCCTAGCACACCTTACTCTTAGGTCCTATGCTGGTATTATAAGGGGTTATGTAACGAGACCGTAATTGCCTTGTGTAATCTTTTTTTAAATAAAAATTTGGATTTCTTCTTATGATGATGTTTATGAATTTTCAAATGACCGGATAAATATTGTACGCATATTTTTGATGAATTTTAGAAAAAGGATATTTTAAAAATGGTTGTGTAAAATGGTCTTCTACAATTATGTTCAGTACGAAATTTAGAGTCTAATACGATCAACTTGATTTTTGATGAATAGTAAATTATGAATAGTGATTTTATGATTAGGATTAGTAATATGACCAAATGGATTAGTAATCTCACTTAAAGAAAGTTTTAAAATAATCTAGGCACCTTGATTAAGTAATGTGATTCAATAAAATAGTTAAATAACGGTTTCATTAATTATTATTCAAGTATTAGTTTTTTTCGGGTGAATAGTGTTTTTTAATTAAAAATTTAATTAAAAATAATTAGAAAATTATTTTTATAAAAATGACTTTATTTTTGAACTCAGAGCATCGATATTATGTTATGGTAATTTTTGGGGTTTTTTCTGAAAAAATGAATTTTCGATGAATAGTGTTTTTATTTAAAAATTAAATTAAAAATATTTAGAAAATTATTTTTATAAAATTGAGTTCATATTTGTAATAAGAGCGTTGATATTTGGTTAAGGTGAAATTTTGGGATTATTCTGAGAAAGTTGAATTTTTGATGAATAGTGAAAATACAGTTTTTAAGTTACGGGTGTTTAATGACATCATTAAATGATGTATTAAGTTTGTAATCAATATGTTCGAATTATGAATAGTGATATAAGGTATGAGGTGTCCCAAGTGGCCAATACCATGGGAAAATACCATGGGCAAGCCCATGGTTTTGCCAAAACCACTAATGAGGTGTCCCTTTGCCATTAATGCCTTGTCCCCTCACTTTCCCTATAAATACCAAGCCATCCTCTCATCCATTCGACTCCCCACTCTTCCCCAACGAAGTTATGGTCTCATTACCTCCCAAGGAGTCCTCCCAAGGTGCCCCCAAGCCCTCAAGGTCCCAACCTTTGAGGTTTAAGAGTTACATTTTAAGGTAAGGGATCCGACCCCTCTCTTTCTTTTCAAGTGATCTCTTTTATGTCATTCCTTTTATGATCCATGTTCTTATTTTGGAGGATGTTCTTTTATACTCCTCTTACTGCCCTTTTTATGTTCATATGATGAAAGACCCCCTCTTACTCTCATCATTTCGTTTTAAGAATGTTTAAGTGGCGCCGTTAGGCTGCCGAATTTTCAAGGGATTCATTCACCTTTCTCTTTTTCAAAGTTCTACTTTCATGTCAAGTCTTTCAAGTTCATTTTAATTATGTTGGGGTATGATATCTATATTTATCATACTGATATTTTATGATCATATGATGAGAGACCCCATTTTATCTCTTCAATTCAGTATTTTGAAGTTTTAAGTGGCGCCGTTAGGCTGCCGAATTTTTAAGTGGTTCTTCACCCTTCTCGTTTTGAAGTTCTACTTTCATGTCAATTCTTTCAAGTTCCTTTCTATTATGTTGGGGTATGATCTCTATATCTATCATACTGGACTCTTATGTTCATATTATGAGGGACCCTATTTGACCTTGTCAATTCAATTTTGTTGAAGTTTAAGTGACGCCGTTAGGCTGCCGAATGTTTAAGTGATTCTTTCACCCTTCTCTTTTTTTTCAAGTTCGATTTTCATGTCAAATATTTCAAGTTCCTTTTTATTATGTTGGGGTATGATATCTATATCTATCATACTGATCTCTTATGATCATATGATGAGAGACCCTATTTTATTTGTCCAATTCATTTTTGTTGAAGTTTAAGTGACGCCGTTAGGCTGCCGAATTTTCATAAGAGAAATCAAATTTTTGTCTTCCTTCCATGTTTTTCATTTCAATTGGTATGTCCTTGAAATTGCATCACCATGTCCATATATCCTTCTTATTCTGTCCCTTTACCTTTTTATGGGTCAATTATGATTGTTCAACCCATGTTCCCTCTCTTTTCAAAGTTTCTAAAACCTTGTAACATAGCCGTTATGCTGCAGAATTTTCGTCTCAAAATGCCTCTCTTTTCTCAAAGTTATTTTATGTTATAAAGTGAATACTCAAAGCTCCTATTTCTAAAGGGGTATTCACATATATATAAAAATGATCTATTTTAAATTCTGGGATTTACATACATGATACCCGCTTTCCCTTTCCGTGGGTTTAAAGTAACGTAAAGATCATGTCTTTAAAGCAGTTTTTGGAACCTTATGATTATGAAATGAAACCCATTTGTTTTATGCTATATGGGTTATTTATGAAATGTTTGATGATGATATATGTGGCTCACATGAAAATAAAGACAAATTTAAGGGTGCGCCCTGATAGCGCTCCAATGCATTGGGTAAAGACTTAATCTCTAGAGATGACCATTTTAACGACGCCTTGGTGAATAACCTTGGTAATTTTTAACGACACCTTGGGGATGGACCTTGGTGAAACGAAACGATTGTCAATATTAAATGTTGTAGCCACATATTCAAGTTATTAAAAATGATTATTTTTATTATGATGTACCTCATGATTTCTTTCTCATGCCTTAAAGTTCTTTTCATGTCCTTATTGAAGTATCTCAAGTTCACTTGTAAAATGTTTCTCTTGTTTCCCTTACTGGGCCTTCTGCTCACCCTTTCTTTCGATGTATGTCCCCAGGTTATGAGATACAGTAATGAACCTAGAATGAACTTAAGGATATGCCTTTCAAGTGTTTAAGAAGAATGTTTTATGTTGTTTTAATGTATTATGTTCCTGGTTTCCAAGACACTAGACCTTAAAGATCCTCGGTTTTGTAAAATGTAATTAAAGTTTATGTGATAAAAAGGTGGGATGCTATAGTTGGTATCAAAGGATGGTTTAGTTATTTGTGGAAATTAGGATATGAAAACTCTAGGAGGAACCCTATAGAAAAGTTTAATATAGGAAATCTTCCTGGTATTTTGGTGAGTATTGAGTAAGGGGTTGCCAAGCAAATACATCCCTGTCTGGATACGAGCAGGTAGAGGTGGCTCTGGCACAGATGTACAGAGGGGTAAAACCCGAAAACACCGCTTTGAGCTAGACTCGAATGGGAACTGGTACACGACAACGGGCCTTGCTGCACTCTTGGTTACGACACTCCCGGGGGATATGCTTTGGTAAATTCATAAGCTTGGTATGAACCATTATTAAAGGAATAAAGATAAAATAAAATAAAGATTCACATAAGAATATATGATCATGGATAACCTAGATGGGAACCTAGGGGATCACAAGTTAGGGTATACTTTTCTTCTACAAGTTATCCTTATATGCTTTAAGTTCCTTTTCATGATTATTGGTTAAGTATTTAAGCCTCTAATTATACTTTATCTTCTTAGTTAATGGTGGGAAATGGAATAACGTGTCCCAACAACCAATGTGATAGGAAATGCGACAATTTCCGTATTAATATGTCAGAGATGATTAGGGGATTAAAAGATGATTATTATTTTGGAAGGCGTTCACTATTTTGGGGACCCTATATGATCGAGGTAAATAGATTACTATAGTATTTTCATTGAGGAGTAAGGTTGACTTATATTTTGAAGAATTGATGAATTTAAGGTGGACTTATAGTAATTTAGGTTACTTTTGGGAATGATTAACCTATCTTGGGTAAAATATGTTTAGGTTAGCTACTTTTGTTATCAGATGTTAGGAGTGGTTGATGTTGTCTGGAGATGAACAATGAAGTTGTTTTGGAAGACTATGTTATCAAATCCTTCTTGTATTTGGGTTTCAATCTTAGTTTGGTTTATTTTGAGGAATTTTAAGGACCGTTATTTATGGAGTGGTCTATGATGAACGTTGGGTAGTACCATGGAACTTTGAAGATTTAAAAGTAGGTTCTATTCCTATGGGATTCTTTCTTTTTGAAGAGTTGTTTTACCTTAACCTTTCTGTTTTTGGGATAATGTTTAAAGATAGAAGAAATAGATAGTTAATCTTTTTTAGATTATGTGATTCTATAGAAGATGATTCTTGTGCTTTTATAAGACCAAGTGTTTTTGAATTCTCATCATTTGGCGAAAAGATTAGTGTTGGTAGGGACTTGTTAAAGGATGAAACTCTACTTGAAGGTAGGTATATTTTCTTATGTTTTTGTTCTATGTAGTAAATGAAACCCTCAAAATTATGAAAAGAAACGTAAAACAAAAATGTTGTTGGTTTACGTTTCCTACTAGGTAATCAAAGACCGTTTACACACATCATAAGTTTGGGATTTTCTCATGGTTAACTTTCTCCTAATCATGTTCTCTATCACTCTCTCTCAGAACTGACCCTTTGTTTTTTCCTCTATGTCCATGTTTTCCAACATGGAACCCGAGTGTGGGTTAACTCGGGTGGCCTTTGTACTTCCTTTTCTTTCTTTTAAAGTAATGGTGTTACTGACTCTTTTTCCGATGTGGGACTTTCAATGAAATTTCAAAACCCAATTTAAAAAAATTGCGAGGACGCAATTTCTTAAGGGGGGAAGATTGTAACGACCCGAAATTTTGAATAAATCTCGTTTCCTAATTTCATGTGTTATTTTTTATACTCAAAAAAAATGTTTTATTTGATAAACATGATTATAAATAAAATGAGACCATTGGTTTTTGAGTGTTATATGACCATCGGTCAATATGACCACCGTGAACAAAATGTTTTGATTATTGTCTCTAAATTTAAGTAATCTTGGTTAATTATTATAGAAAGAAGATTTGATGGCCTCACCTAGTAGCCTTGGGCCGATCGAAGCCCATCTAACAGAGATTGGGAAGGAGGTAGCACCATTGGGCTTTGCTCTGGACCAAATCCAAGCCGAACTTCATCATGTGAAGCTAAAACGGAATCACCTTCGCGAGAAGTTTAAACTGATAGAAATTACTACTCGGGCAATGTTGACTGAGCCGCCCCAAAATTCTATCACCCTAGCACACCTTACTCTTAGGTCCTATGCTGGTATTATAAGGGGTTATGTAACGAGACCGTAATTGCCTTGTGTAATCTTTTTTTTAAATAAAAATTTGGATTTCTTCTTATGATGATGTTTATGAATTTTCAAATGACCGGATAAATATTGTACGCATATTTTTGATGAATTTTAGAAAAAGGATATTTTAAAAATGGTTGTGTAAACCTTAAATGATTAAAAATGTGTAATGATTTTCGAAAAATGGTCTTCTACAATTATGTTCAGTACGAAATTTAGAGTCTAATAAGATCAACTTGATTTTTGATGAATAGTAAATTATGAATAGTGATTTTATGATTAGGATTAGTAATATGACCAAATGGATTAGTAATCTCACTTAAAGAAAGTTTTAAAATAATCTAGGCACCTTGATTAAGTAATGTGATTCAATAAAATAGTTAAATAACGGTTTCATTAATTATTATTCAAGTATTAGTTTTTTTCGGGTGAATAGTGTTTTTTAATTAAAAATTTAATTAAAAATAATTAGAAAATTATTTTTATAAAAATGACTTTATTTTTGAACTCAGAGCATCGATATTATGTTATGGTAATTTTTGGGGTTTTTTCTGAAAAAATGAATTTTCGATGAATAGTGTTTTTATTTAAAAATTAAATTAAAAATATTTAGAAAATTATTTTTATAAAATTGAGTTCATATTTGTAATCAGAGCGTTGATATTTGGTTAAGGTGAAATTTTGGGATTATTCTGAGAAAGTTGGATTTTTGATGAATAGTGAAAATACAGTTTTTAAGTTACGGGTGTTTAATGACATCATTAAATGATGTATTAAGTTTGTAATCAATATGTTCGAATTATGAATAGTGATATAAGGTATGAGGTGTCCCAAGTGGCCAATACCATGGGCAAATACCATGGGCAAGCCCATGGTTTTGCCAAAACCACTAATGAGGTGTCCCTTTGCCATTAATGCCTTGTCCCCTCACTTTCCCTATAAATACCAAGCCATCCTCTCATCCATTCGACTCCCCACTCTTCCCCAACGAAGTTCTGGTCTCATTACCTCCCAAGGAGTCCTCCCAAGGTGCCCCCAAGCCCTCAAGGTCCCAACCTTTGAGGTTTAAGAGTTACATTTTAAGGTAAGGGATCCGACCCCTCTCTTTCTTTTCAAGTGATCTCTTTTATGTCATTCATTTTATGATCCATGTTCTTATTTTGGAGGATGTTCTTTTATACTCCTCTTACTGCCCTTTTTATGTTCATATGATGAAATACCCCCTCTTACTCTCATCATTTCTTTTTAAGAATGTTTAAGTGGCGCCGTTAGGCTGCCGAATTTTCAAGGGATTCATTCACCTTTCTCTTTTTCAAAGTTCTACTTTCATGTCAAGTCTTTCAAGTTCATTTTAATTATGTTGGGGTATGATATCTATATTTATCATACTTATCTTTTATGATCATATGATTATAGACCCCATTTGATCTCTTCAATTCAGTATTTTGAAGTTTTAAGTGGCGCCGTTAGGCTACCGAATTTTTAAGTGGTTCTTCACCCTTCTCGTTTTGAAGTTCTACTTTCATGTCAATTCTTTCAAGTTACTTTCTATTATGTTGGGGTATGATCTCTATATATATCATACTTGAATCTTATGTTCATATGATGAGATACCCCATTTGATCTCTTCAATTCAGTATTTTGAAGTTTTAAGTGGCGCCGTTAGGCTGCCGAATTTTTAAGTGGTTCTTCACCCTTCTCGTTTTGAAGTTCTACTTTCATGTCAATTCTTTCAAGTTCCTTTCTATTATGTTGGGGTATGATCTCTATATCTATCATACTGGACTCTTATGTTCATATGATGAGAGACCCTATTTGACCTTGTCAATTCAATTTTGTTGAAGTTTAAGTGACGTCGTTAGGCTGCCGAATGTTTAAGTGATTCTTTCACCCTTCTCTTTTTTTTCAAGTTCGATTTTCATGTCAAATCTTTCAAGTTCCTTTTTATTATGTTGGGGTATGATCTCTATATCTATCATACTGATCTCTTATGATCATATGATGAGAGACCCTATTTTATTTGTCTAATTCATTTTTGTTGAAGTTTAAGTGACGCCGTTAGGCTGCCGAATTTTCATAAGAGAAATCAAATTTTTGTCTTCCTTCCATGTTTTTCATTTCAATTTGTATGTCCTTGAAATTGCATCACCATGTCCATATATCCTTCTTATTCTGTCCCTTTACCTTTTTATGGGTCAATTATGATTGTTCAACCCATGTTCCCTCTCTTTTCAAAGTTTCTAAAACCTTGTAACATAGCCGTTATGCTGCAGAATTTTCGTCTCAAAATGCCTCTCTTTTCTCAAAATTATTTTATGTTATAAAGTGAATACTCAAAGCTCCTATTTCTAAAGGGGTATTCACATATATATAAAAATTATCTATTTTAAATTCTGGGATTTACATACATGATACCCGCTTTCCCTTTCCGTGGGTTTAAAGTAACGTAAAGATCATGTCTTTAAAGCAGTTTTTGGAACCTTATGATTATGAAATGAAACCCATTTGTTTTATGCTATATGGGTTATTTATGAAATGTTTGATGATGATATATGTGGCTCACATGAAAATAAAGACAAATTTAAGGGTGCGCCCTGATAGCGCTCCAATGCATTGGGTAAAGACTTAATCTCTAGAGATGACCATTTTAACGACGCCTTGGTGAATAACCTTGGTAATTTTTAACGACACCTTGGGGATGGACCTTGGTGAAACGAAACGATTGTCAATATTAAATGTTGTAGCCACATCTTCAAGTTATTAAAAATGATTATTTTTATTATGATGTACCTCATGATTTCTTTCTCATGCCTTAAAGTTCTTTTCATGTCCTTATTGAAGTATCTCAAGTTCACTTGTAAAATGTTTCTCTTGTTTCCCTTACTGGGCCTTCTGCTCACCCTTTCTTTTGATGTATGTCCCCAGGTTATGAGATGCAGTAATGAACCTAGAATGAACTTAAGGGGACGCCTTTAAAGTGTTTAAGAAGAATGTTTTATGTTGTTTTCATGTATTATGTTCCTGGTTTCCAAGACACTAGACCTTAAAGATCCTTGGTTTTGTAAAATGTAATTAAAGTTTATGTGATAAAAAGGTGGGATGCTATATTACACATCGATTTGTTTTATATTTAAAAATTGTTTACATTCAAATTATGATTTTTTTCATATAAACATATATTTGTCTTATCTAAAAAATATATATATTTTTGCTATTTGTTATAGGTAATAATGAGTCAAAGTTGGATTACGGCACATCGAATGAGAAATGAATATGAGGAAGGTGTTGATGCCTTTTTGGAATTTGCTAAACGAAATGTTCCAAGTAGTGAAATTTTTTTCTGTCCATGCCTGAAATGTCTGAATATGAAGAAGTTGGAAAGTAGAGAGATAAAAGATCATCTGATTTGTCATGGTTTCAATCCGAGTTACAACCCTTGGATTTGGCATGGCGAAACTGGACAGAATGTCACTGATGATAATGAATCGCAAGATGGTAACTCCGATGGAATTGAAGAAATGATTCGCGATATTGTAGCAGAACAAATTGAGATAGAACCGACAGTTGCACGTCTATATGGTGATGCCGAAAAACCATTATATCCTGGTTGTACAGATTTTACGGTTTTGTCGGCGGTGTTAAGATTGATTAACCTGAAGGCGAAACATGGATGGAGTGACAGAAGTTTTACAGAGCTTCTACAATTGATGAAATACATTCTTCCAAAAGATAACGATCTTCCTGATTCACATTATAAGGCCAAAAAAATATTATTCCCGATGGGATTGGGATACAAGAAAATACATGCCTGTCCGAATGACTGCATTATATATAGGAAGGAATATAAATTTATGTCAGAGTGTCCAAAATGTGGGACATCACGGTATAAGGTGAAAGAAAAATCAAAGGGTGATGTAGAGATTACAAAGCTCCCTTCAAAGGTATTTTGGTATCTTCCTATAATTCCTCGTTTCAAACGTTTATTTGCTAATTCACATGATGAAAAAAGGTTAAGATGGCATGCTGAAGAGCGGGTATGTGATGGAAAAATACGTCATCCAGCTGATTGTCCACAATGGAAGAAAATTGATGCCCAGTACCCTACATTTGGAAATGAAATTAGAAATCTGAGACTAGGCTTGTGCACAGATGGAATGAATCCATACCGAACCCTCAGTAGCACACATAGTTCATGGCCTGTTTTATTGGTAATTTACAACCTCTCTCCTGAAGTTTGTATGAAGTGCAAATATGTCATGTTGAGTATCATGATCTCTGGTCCAAAGCAACCCGGCAATGATATTGATGTATACTTGTCACCGCTGATTGATGATTTGAAACTATTATGGGCTGATGGTATTAGGGTGTATGATTCTTATAAAATGGAATATTTTCAACTGCATGCAGTGCTTCTATTCACTATAAATGACTTCCCAGCATATGGAAATTTGTCTGGATACAGTGTTAAAGGGCATAAAGCATGTCCAATTTTCGAACAACAGACGTCATATTGTCAATTGCATCATGGGAGGAAAACAGTGTACATGGGTCATCGAAAGGTTTTGCCTATGGATCACCCTTATAGAAGACTAAAAAAGGAATTCAATGGCTCACAAGAATTTGATACTGCTCCAAAACCTTTATCCCCAGATTTGTATTTTGAGAGGGTGAAAAACCTTGATGTGACATTGGGAAAGACACAGAAATCTGGTAATGATAGACATATTTGGAAGAAAAGGTCAATATTTTTTGAGCTACCATATTGGAGGTATCATGAAGTCAAACATAATATTGATGTCATGCACGTGGAGAAGAATATCTGTGATTCTTTGATTGGAACATTGCTAGATATTAAAGGAAAGACAAAATATGGGTTGAATGGAAGGTTAGACCTACTATCAATGGGAATACGTTTGGAGTTATCTCCCACTCCTAAAGGAAGATGAACATTTCTTCCCCCGGCTTGTCATACATTATCGAAGAGGGAGAAAAGTAGCTTCTGTCAGTGTCTTCATGATATCAAAGTGCCTCAAGTTTATTCTTCAAATGTAAAAAATTTTGTCTCATTGAAAGACTTGAAGTTGATAGGTATGAAATCACATGATTGTCACGTCATGATGCAACAAATTCTACCAGTTGCACTGCGTGGAATATTGCCCATCCGTGTCAGAAAGACTATAATGAGGTTGTGTTATTTTTTCAATTCAATTTGTAATAAGGCGATTGATGTGAATGCTTTGAAAATTTTGGAAAAGGATGCAATTTTTATACTTTGTCATTTGGAAATGTATTTTCCTCCAAATTTTTTTGATATGATGGTGCATTTAATGATTCATCTGGTTCGAGAAATAAAGCTTTGTGGACCTGTATATCTTCATTGGATGTATCCTTTTGAAAGGTATATGAAAATATTAAAGGGATATGTTAAAAATCCATATCGACCTGAAGCCTCCATTATTGAAAAGTATATTTCTGAGGAGGTAGCAGAGTTTTGTACGAGCTACTTGGCTACGGCGCAACACATAGGTTTGCCTCCATCTCGCCATGAACGGGTTAATAATGAGGGAAAGGGGATTCATGGCTTGAAAGTCAAATAACTGTCAGCTGAACAAATGAAGAAGTTAGAATCATACATCTTGAATAACATAGCTGATGTTCAACCGTATATCACATTGCATATTAATGAGTTGAAACAATGTCATCCAAAGAAGAAAGAAATGTGGATTTTGAATGAGCAAAACAAAACTTTTTTTCCATGGTTTAAAAAGACCTTGCTTGGTAGATCAGATGTATCAGAGACATTAAAATGGATAGTGGGTGGTCCATCTTTAAATGTGATAACATGGTCCGCTTATGACATTAATGGCTATACATTTCATACGAAAGCTCAGGACAACAGAAGTGCAGTTCAGAATAGTGGTGTATTGGTGTTTGCAGAAGCAATGCATTTTTCGAGTGCTAAGGACATAAACCCAATTTCGGAATCAAGTGCATATTATGGAGTGATTGAAGACATATGGGAGGCTGATTACTTTAAAATTAAAGTTCCTGTTTTTAACTGTAAATGGTTTATCGGTAACAACAGTGTCAGACACGATGAATTTGGAATGACACTTGTTAATCTGAATAGATTGGAAGACACAACTGATTCTTTTATAATGGAAACACATGCCAAACAAATTTTCTATGTAGTAGATCAATCAGATATGCAGTGGGCTGTTATTTTACAAGGGAAAAAACAATATGTTGGTGAGGATGAATTTGATGAAGATGCTGATTTATGTGAGATCCCTACTTCCATGGAAAGATTAACAGAACATAATGATGAGTATGTTGAAGACATGGTTTGTGCCATAAGGAACGATCACGACGAAGGAATTTGGGAAAACAATCCAACTGTACATTCCTAAAATTACAGGTAACACATGTTTATTTCTTGTTTACATTTAGTTTTTTCATATAATGTTAGATATTGTAAATTTTTTACTTATTAAAACATGTATAAAACCAAAACGACAAAACAATAAAAACCGTAAAGAGGAGAAGTCCTGGGCGCACCGGCTGGCCGGTGGTGGATCACCGGTTGGCCGGTGGTCCAGACAGAGAGGAAGGCTCTCTGTCTGGTCCACCGGCCGGCTGGTGGTGATCCAGCGGCCGGCCGGTGGTTATCCAGCGGCCGGCCGGTGGTGAGCGAGCGGCCGGCCGGTGGCACCAGGCAGTGGGCAAGTCTACTTCCTGGGTCCTCCGGCTGGCCGGTGAGCTCACACCGGCTGACCAGTGGACTCAGTGAGTCCACTTTTCAGCTTTCTTGGGCCAACTCTTTGGCAACCTTTTGCCTGTGTTTACCATGTTTATCATTGTTTAACATTCTTACCATATTACCAATGTTTACTATTATGTAATTTAGTACACTTTTCTATTTTCTGATTAAGTAGTACTACAATATTTGAATTTGTATATTTGTGAACTAATGTTTGTTTTTTTGATTTGAAGGAAAATGACAGATCAATCAGTTGATCGGCCACATGATTCTGGAGATGAGCATATTGGTCATACATCTGGGGAGGAACATTCACATGCTCCTATTACGAAAAAGAGTTCAAAGGTTGGTAAGCGTGGGTGCACACGTTTACCAAAATTATCACTTGCCCGTACGAAGGAGGAGAGGATAGTCGTGGAGTTTGATGATGATGATCTTCCTAGAGGTCCAAATGCTAAAGATTTTAAGGGTTTTGTAGCAACTCAGGCTAAGAGAAAAGTAAGCATTCTCTATGATGATTGGAGAAGTGTGGATAAGGCGATAATTTCTCAGCTGTGGGAGACCATTTTGGTAAGATCTTTTGCTATTGTTTGACTGTTCTTTAAATGTTTCTAGTATATATAATATTTTTAACCTCTTTTTTATCAGATGACATTTGATATTCCTGACACTGGAGGAGTCAGGAAGAAATGCTTATCGTTGGCTGCTAGGAGATGGAGGGATTTCAAATCAACCCTCTCATCTGATTTCATTTATGGTCATAGGAGTCGTGAGAATCCATGTCGTATATATCCTTTTATAGATGAAGACACATGGAGACAATTTTTTGAAAGTAGAAGAAAAGAATCATTTTTGGTAAGGGCAATGTAAACTTTTATAAGCTTTCTTATATAAATGATCTTATTATTGTTTTGTTAATGATTACTTATTCTTAATTTACAGCAAACAAGGAAAGCTCATCAAGAGATCCAATCTAAAAATGTATACCCTCATAGTTTATCTCGGGGAGGGTATGCATTATTGGAAGAACAAATGATGGCAGAAAAATTTCAACAACTAAGAGCTGAGTCTTCAAGCTCTGGAGAGGTGGCCCCTCCATCCCCTCCATCTATACATGAGAAATGGAAAAGAGCTCGGAATGGCAAAAAAGGACAATATCTTTCGGAAGAATCGAGACTCGTAGTTGAGAGGATTGTAAGATATCTATTTTATTTATTTAAGTTTACTATTTTTGTCATATATTTCCAATCATTATAGAAATGTTCAATTTATTATTACAGGACTCTCTTGAGGAGCAGAGTTCACAGGGGACATTTACACCATCTGGGAGGGAAGATATTTTATCTGTGGCATTGGGAAAGCCCGAACATCCTGGCCGTGTAAGAGGATATCCGGCAGGTGTATCGGTAAGAAAAGTGTTTCCATGTTCCTCAACTTCTAACGTTGAGGGAGTTTATAAAAAAAAATAGAATCCTTGGAGGCTGAAGTCCATAATATTAATGCGACAATGGAGGACAAGATTAGAGCATCGGTGCAGTTTATGTTTGCAGACTTGCAAAGAAAATTTCAGGGTGCAGCTCCCACTCCACCTCTCCCAGTAGCTCCCACTCCCCTACCTCAGCCTGCGGACCCCATTTTTGATCATCCTCCTCCGCCGCAGCTACCTACTTATTGTGAGTTTTATGTTGATGATCCTCAACATCATATAGTTGCATATGGGATGGTATATTGTATAGGAGATACAGTTCATCATCAACAGTTAGAGGTAGAGAATCAGAGGGTCACTGTACAGGATATTATAGATAGATCAGCTCGGATACCATTACCTACAGATGAGGTGACGACAGTTGGACATAGTATCGGCCATTTTTTACTTTGGCCATCCAGAATTCTTCGACTCATTACCATAGAGGTATGGATGTTATATCCTTTATTTTATATTTTTATTAATGTTTTATCATTTGAAAACTAATATATTTTTCAATTTATTTTTACAGGAATACTTCAAAGGTAAAGAAATACTGTATAGACAAAAACAAAGACAGATAGCTATGACATCAGATGCAGATACTAGCAGTCTTGACAAATTGTCAAGATATTCAAATTTTTTGGTGGATCATTATGACTTTACAATGGAAGCTCATGTCTGTGGACATGAACTAAGTGCGGGGATTATGAAAACTGATATCATGGAGTTTGTCACTGGAGATAAGTTGGGCATCAACGTGGTGCAAATTGTTATCATGTAAGTCTTAAAACCTTTTCCTTGCGTTATATTTATTAAAAATGTATACTTATGTCTGCTTTGTATTAGGTATCTGTATAAAATTTGTGAGAGGAATGAGCTGACAGATGTATATGGATTCGTGGACCCACAATTGATTTCCCCTGAAGCATGTGCATTGGATGAGGAACAGAGAATGCTTTATATTGCTGATAGATTTGAAAAGAATGTAATCACACAGTGTTGGATGATGCCTTTTTGTGAGAGGTATGAAACACATCCCTCTCAAAGAGTTAATTATCTTTTAACATAAAAAACCACTAACGTTAAATTTCATTTTATCAGGGATCATTGGATGTTAGGGGTTTTTGCCCTAGGGAGAAAACACTTTATTGAATATGCTCTCTCCATGATGATGTGCGAGAAAGTTTTAAGAATATATTGGAAATGTAAGTTTCAATTTCACAATAGTTTTATATATTATAATGAATTTTAAATTTACCCCATTCGTATTATTTTCTAACAGGGCATGGGTCCACTTTCGAAAAAGCGCAAAGAAAAGGAATTTCAAGATCAAATATGTACATGCGAAGGTAAATATCCATTTATAATTTGTACATTTTGATTTATTACATAAAAATAATATATTGAATTTACACTCATTCAAACAGAAATGTCATGAGAAACAAGGCATCATAGAATGCGGATATTACATATTAAGATTTATGTATGAAATAATAACAACTGGGACAGTTCTGAGTTTTGACCTGGTAAGATTTCCTCTTTCTCATAATATTTCAATTTGATTTATTCATTATACACGTTGACTACTATCCTTTTCCTTTGTATCTTTTTGATGACCCTCAACCCTTTACTGCTGAAGATATCAAACACTTACAAGTGGAGTGGTCAAATTATTTTACAGGTTTGATTGACTTTTAGTTGTTTGTAATGTAAAATGTAATTTTGAATATTGTCAATGTAATTGTGTATTTCGTAGTCATTTAGGTTGGATTTAGTTTTTTTTCAAGTTGACAGTGTAAGTTTTGAATGTTATATAAGTGAATGTTTAATTTTTCTCTACTTCTTGTTTTGGTCTACTGTTGATGGTTTTTCTGGTCTGGATTTTGGTATGGGGGGAGAGGTTCCAAGGGGGTGGGTGGGTGTTTGGGGGGTGTCCAAGGGATATGGGAGGGGTGTCCAAGGTGTGTTTGGGGCTGTCCTAGGGGTCGGGGGGGGGGGGGGTGTAAATGAGGGTGGGGGGGTGTCCAAGGGGTGGGGGTGTCCAAGGGATATGGGAGGGGTGTCCAAGGTGTGTTTGGGGCTGTCCAAGGAGTCGGTTGGGTGTAAATGAGGGTGGGGGGGGGGGGGGGGCTGTCCAAGGGGTGGGGGGGGGTGTCCAAGTGGTGGGGGGGTGTCCACGGGATATAGGAGGGGTGTCCAAGGGGTGTTTGGGGCTGTCCAAGGGGATGGGGGGGGGGGGGGGTTTCCAAGGGGTAGGGGGGGTTTCCAAGGGGTCGGGGGGGGGGGGGGGTGTCCAGGGGGTGGGGGGGCTGTCCAAGGGGTGGGGGAGTGTCCAAGGGGTGGGGGGTGTCCAAGGGATATGGGAGGGGTGTCCAAGGGGTGTTTGGGGCTGTCCTAGTGTTCGGGGGGTGTAAATGAGGGTGGGGGGGCTGTCGAAGGGGTGGGGGGTGTCCAAGGGGTGGGTGGGGGGTGTCCAAGGGATATGGGAGTGGTGTCCAAGGTGTCTGGGAGTTCTGTCCAAGGGGCCGGTTGGGTGTAAATGAGGGTGGGGGGGCTATCCAAGGGGTGGGGGGTGTCCAAGGGGTGGGGGGTGTCCAAGGGATATGGGAGGGGTGTCCAAGGGGTTTTTGGGGATGTCCTAGTGTTCGAGGGGTGTAAATGAGGGTGGGGGGGATGTCGAAGGGGTGGGGGGGTGTCCAAGGGGTGGGGGGGTGTCCAAGGGATATGGGAGTGGTGTCCAAGGTGTCTGGGAGTTCTGTCCAAGGGGCTGGTTGGGTGTAAATGAGGGTGGGGGGGTGTCCAAGGGGTGGGGTGTGTCCAAAGGATATGGGAGGGGTGTCCAAGGTGTGTTTGGGGCTGTCCAAGGAGTCGGTTGGGTGTAAATGAGGGTGGGGGGGGGGGGGGCTGTCCAAGGGGTGGGGGGGTGTCCAAGTGGTGGGGGGGTGTCCAAGGGATATAGGAGGGGTGTCCAAGGGGTGTTTGGGGCTGTCCAAGGGGATGGGGGGGGGGGGTTTCCAAGGGGTAGGGGGGGGGGGTTTCCAAGGGGTCGGGGGGGTGTCCAGGGGGTGGGGGGGCTGTCCAAGGGGTGGGGGGGGGGTGTCCAAGGGTTGTGGTGGGGCTCCAATGTGGTGGGGGAGGGCTGGCCAGGTTGTTAGGTGGGTATAGATGAGGGTGGGGTTCAGTTGGGGCTTGGGGGAGGGCTGGCATGGTTATTTTTGTTTGGTTTCTGGTTGCTTTTTGGTGAGAGCAGTGCAATTATTTAAAAAAAAATATCGCTTTCACGTCGGTTATGTTATAACTGACGTGGTAAATAAATCGGTAGGGGTTTATCACGTCGGTTTTTTTGAGAACCGACGTGATAAACCGTTCCCGGGCCTTTTATCATGTCAGTTCTTAATATAACCGACGTGCTAAAAGGCCTGGGAATCGATTTACCACGTCAGTTATTGGATAACCGACGTGCTAAAACGTTTCCCAGGCCTTTTTATCACGTCGGTTATTTAAGAAACCGACGTGATAATAGGCCCGGGGAAGGGTTAATTACGTCGGTTATGTCATAACCGACGTGATAAACGATATCCCAGGCGTTTTATCACGTCGGTTTAGAAAATAACCGACGTGATAAACCCCCCCGCGCATATTTATCACGTCGGTTAGTAATGAACCGACGTGATAAACACCGTGATGTTAGGGATGTTACGCCGGGTTTTAAATAACCGACGTAAAAAACGTTATTTATAACGTCGTCCGTATTAACGTCGCCTAAAAACCGACGTAAATAATGAAAAATAACCGACGTAAAAAATGTTTTCTGCACTAGTGAGTATGGGTCGTTATAATACACCTATGTTGGGTGTGAGCATTAGCATGGAGTTCGGGGAGTCTCCCTATAGACCATGACCATAATGGACTCACAACACTATGGTGGAAGGCATGACGGGTCCAAAAAGGCCAGCCCCCCCTATATTATGGTACTTCACCATGTCTAGTCTCCCTAGCATGGTGCAATCAAAGGAACCATGAATGTGGTGGACAAATATGCATTGTGGTGACCGCTATTCAATTTTTTTTTGAAATGGATGAATCAGCTGCTTGGTCTTCTAAGGAAGTTACACCTATTGATTATAAAGGCATGGGGTCATTATAGGAAGGTGTTTAATGCATCTTGACTCAATTTAACCCCTTATATCTCCTATATTCGACCAATATTGATTTCTAGATCATGTTAATTATGTGATTGGACTATCTCCCTCTTCTTGGTGTGATTTTGGTAAATTCACATCATCTATATTCAATGGTTTTTGTGGTATGTGGTTTCCCTTCATCATAACTTGATTCCTGCCCTACTTTCCTTATGTTTCTTTTTACTTGAAATTTATAGTAGTTATCGGATACCAATAATAATTGGTGTTTCCATGTGCTGTGTGTTGGATTCATTTTCAACCCTATCATTATCAACTTTAACATGTTGAAGTGTGGGATGGAATGTTTCCATTTACATAGTGTAGTGATGTATGTTGGATTTTTTGTTCAACACATTAATAGTTGTTTGAGTAGATGGTGTTCCTAATGAAAGGAATATGGTGGATTACATAAGGCATTATGTGAGCCCGAATTTTCATTCTTGATCATACTGAGAGATGGTTTTAATATTTCAAAGAAATAGGATCACCTAGATAGCGATACATCTTATAAAGTTTATGGGGAAGTTCTAAGACCATAAAGACCTTGATGTTTTCATGAAAGAACAAGTCTCTCTGTGTTTGAGAGTGTGTGGTATTTGGTGTAGGAAAATGATGCAAAGGAATATGATTCATGTAAATCAAAAGCTACTTAAACTTGGTGATTCTAATCCATCTCAATAAAAATAGAAGTTGAAGGATTTTTTCACAATAATAAAAGTTGTGTAAAAGGTATAATGTGTTTCATAAAGTTATAAAAAAGTTAATAATCAAGATAGAATCATCTAAAAATATAAAATTCATAAATTTCATGAATAATAAAAGTTGTGTGAACATGAAAAATGTTTCACAAAAGTGGTATTTTTAAGTTTCTTTGTTCATATTTTAAAAATGTAAGTTTTTTATTAAATTATTGGGAGTTTTTGAAGGTGGATTTTTGTGAAGTACATATAATTATGAAAAACTTAGAAATATATATGGAGTTTCATGATGGTGAGGAGTTACTCACTAAATTCAACATAATATCACGTAAGTTTAGAGAGCCTAAAAAGCTGCGTGAAAAGTTAGTGGCAAACAAGGAAGTTATGAGAATGGGAAAAATTTCTATAAATAGGTTTATACCTCCCTCATTTTATTAATATAGAATTTATGAATATTTGAAGTATTTAATTTGAGAAAGAGTTTCTAAAAGTCATTTCTTATGCGAATTAGTGATTCCAACATCAATTGCATGAAGAAATTAACTTTTTTCTATATAGACCAAGTGAGATTCTCAAAATACTAAAATTATAGAAAAATTTGGGAGATTTGTGAATCATCAAAATTTTCATAAAAGGGTGGAGTTTTACGATACAAAAAAAGTTTCATGAAAGTGTATATTTTCATGACATAAGATTTTTTTCATGAAAGTGGAGAGTTTCATGACATAGAGGAAGTTGAATAATTGTGAAAGTTTTGAGAATGTGAAAGAGTTGGAAGAAAAACTGAAGAGTTGTGTGAAAGGGAGTATTGGGAATTCACATCAGGTGAAAAATTTTGAAAGTGATTAAAACTTATTATAGACCTTGCTGGAGGGGATATTACTTGAATATTTGTTTAACAGGCAAATAAAATTTTCTATGGTGATGTTTATAATCATGTTATGAAAGATTAGTGTAAAGATCACCAAGAACTAGTTAGTGAAACATCAACCAAACAAATAATTCATGCATTTAACTATGGGAGAAGAATAATTCCATCCCAAATAAGTGATAAAAGGGAGAAGACAAAGGGATTAACCCTTATGTGGTAGTGAGTTGACCCAAAATTATGAAAGGATAGTGACCTCAGACATAGTAGCATCCTAGCCTAAATCCACCACTGAAATATTATTAGTGGATTTTGTTACATCAACACATTGTAAGTGTGTGATCATTGAATGTAGTTTAGTTTGGGTAAACCAAGTAAAATTATTGTGTCTTATGTTATTCCTTTTATTATATTTTATAGAATGATAATTAGTGCTTTTGGATTGAGAAATGATTGATCTTATCTAAATAAGGATAAGATAAGTGCACCAGTTAATTAGATAATCACTTAACAATAAAACACAAAAGTGAACCTACAAAAAAGTGATGTAAAGTTAGGTTAGGACTGTGAGAGTTTCATGGGTGTTTGAGGAAATGATAACTAGTTTCATACCCTAATTCATATACTCTTAGGTTATCTTTCACTAAAGTCCCTTGTGGGTCCAACAATTGATATTATAGGAAAGGTTTATATTGTTAGATTTGTTTTTTTCTTAATTGATCCAATAAGTTTTTGGAGTTGAAATATATTATTCCTATATGACATGAAAAATACAAAGAATCTAATGAAGAATCAGAAATCCAAAGGAATTCCATATAATTAAATAGTATTTGAGAAGGTGTGATCAAGCTAAAAGTTCCAAGAATCTAATAAACAGAATATATAGATCAATATAATTGTGTATCTACTTGTTCATAAAATGATGTTGTGTGACTATCCAAAGAGCCTAATATTACAAGAGATTCCAGAACTAATGATGATGATGAGATATCAAGAGATCCAAACTTAAAAAATATTCACATATCATAGGAGCTCAATCAGGGGATGAAGAAAGAAAACATAGAGCTGAGAAAGAATAATTAATCTCAAGGAATTTATATTGAAGTGATTTATATTGAGGTTAAAATACTAAAAAACTCAATAAAATACTAATTTATGCCATTATAGATATGAGGTAGAAGATGATACTCAGACAAAGGAGTTGGATGAAATTTCTTCTAAATTGTAACTGTGTAAGGCTGGTTCCCTAGAAAAGGGCCTTGAGTCAAAGAAGGTTCAAAATACAATGAAAAATACGGTTGAATTGGTTACACACATGGTGGTGTTGGTTAAGGAAAACCAAATGATAAGGGAGGTAAAGGTGGCCCCGAATGAGTACATTATGAATATGGGTGAAAAATGAAGAGTCAAAGTGACTTACATAAATAACTCTCACATGAAGTGGAAAATAAACTGGTCATAGAGAAGGAGTTTAAATCTAGAGTTATCAATCTCAAAACTCAACTATAAGAGAGGATAAAATCCAAAAAATAAGAAATATTATGTCTGAAAGAGATGAATAACCCACTAAAGTAGAAGGAATAGAAGATCAAAGAGATCAAAGTAAGTTTAAAAACATTATATGTGAAAAAGAAGATCCCTCCCATGGGAGTATCAATAAGTGTATTCCACAAATGTGGAAATATGGAGTCAAAATATAAGTATAATCATCTTTTCAAATCCTAAATAGATGAATCTTAAAGGAAGGTATATTCCAATTAATACTATTTTTGAATCATGAGACATACCATGAGTGTTTTCTTAAAAGCCTAAGGGTTTAGAGGAAGGTTAACATCTGCTGTAACAACATATCAACTAGGGAATGACTATATGATGTATGGTTTTAATGGAATATTCATTATATGTTCTAACCATAGTCATATGTCTAGGAAATTCAACAAGAGATGAGCCAAAAGGGTTTAATGGAATTCCTCTATTCCCACAACTAATGGGAAGAACATTTTCACTGAAAGAAATTCTATTAAGTTGGAAACCAGATTTACCACTATAGAGGAAAAGAATAGAGATCAATAATAGGTTTATTAGTCATAAAAATTAATTAACTCATGGAATCCCTCCTAGAAATAATTTAAACAAATATGGAGGAAAAATAAGGAAGTTTCTCCAACCGTGAGAAATATGTAAGAGTATTTAATGAAGGGTCCATCAGAGAAAAAAAATCTATAGTGGATCTATTAGATTTTAAAGAGAGTAAAAATGAGGTATGTATAAGTTATTTTGTGAAATATGCCAAAATTTAATCGATAAAAAAACCATGGGACTTCACATGAAAAGGGAAAATAATGATATAAATGGAATTTCCAAATCAATCATTGAATATAAGGTTTCATGGAAAGACAATAAGAATATTTGGAAAATTGAAATGACTCCAAAATATTCTCATATGAAAGAGACATCCCGAAAAAAGACATGAGCTGTGAATGATGAAAAATTAGGTAGGGATAAAAAGAGCTATAATAAGAATGTATATGAAGTATATAATCAATGACATGTGAGGAGATCCTTGTTATTAATAGTACCCAAGGAATAAGAGTTTATTATTTGGGTGATAA
This sequence comes from Viscum album, assembly GCA_963277665.1. Taxonomy (NCBI): domain Eukaryota; kingdom Viridiplantae; phylum Streptophyta; class Magnoliopsida; order Santalales; family Viscaceae; genus Viscum; species Viscum album. The sequence goes on along the minus strand of OY728120.1, from coordinate 1,267,955,669 downwards.
AGAAAAGGAAATTCAAAAGATATGAGAGATTAATGCCAAAGAAAACATTTGAAATGAAGTTTTTTATGTGGCATCACTCAATGGAGAGATACTCACAAGGAATTGAAGAAGATTACCATGAAGAATGATAAGTAAGAAGAAGAAGAATAAGTAAATGAGGTGATGAAATTCCTTTCCTTGAATCTAAAAAGGGTGAAAGGAAAGTTTGATACTAAAGGGGCAATTCACAAAGACCAGCCTCATTCCTCAACTTGAGGAAGTGAAACATACCCTCTCCCTATATGTTTAAATGATATTAATTATTGTTGAAGTGTTTTAGGTTTTAAGTTAAATATTATCCTTGATGAATTAAAAAAAATTCAAAGTGTTATTGTAGAATACTCGAGAGTTCCAAATGATTTAAATCAGTACAAGCTGATTTTTTATATCTAGAAGCATAATCAATTAGAACAAAAGAATAATTAAAGTAGTAATGAAGAGTAAAAATGATTGGAATTAGGAGTTAAAAGTTGATATGTAGATTGATCCAAATTTTTATCAAGATCAAGGAAACATTGATGTTAAGATCACATGATCTCTCTGACTTCAGATCATGAAGATTGAAAACCAGGGAAGTAGGAACAAAATGGGCTCTCATGTTTTTTTTTGTTTTTGATCTAATATGTGATATCATCTAAATTTTATTAGGATATTATAGGATTTTATGGATGGTTAAATTTCATAATGAATTTTAATGCTATATCTAGTAAAAAAGTTTATAAAGTCAGGGGGACTTTTGAGATGGACATTTGATAGATGGTTTTCCCAAAAAACAAGGTAAGACACCTTAAAAATTAAAGAAAAATCCAGTTTACAAGATCAATTCATGAAGTGATCTAAAAATATGACCAAACAAGTCATTATTTCAATATTTTTTTATCAAGAAAGATTCAAAAAATGGTATCATCCATCATGTTGGTATCATTATTAATTGGCATCAGTTTCAACAGTTGGTATCGACTTGGTGTCTAGAGCTGAAGAAGAAATATAGAATAATTCCTTGACTGAATCTAAAATTTTATAGATACTTTATATGTATGAAATTAAGTGAGTTAAATGTAAAATGATGAAGTTATTATCTTTATATCGTTTTTTTCTACACAAATACTTGACTCATTAGTCTTAGAGATCTTGTTGATGGATTTTTTCAAAGTAGTAAGTTCACCAACTGAAAATCTTATTGATGGTAGCTACAATTGAAAGGATGTTTTTGAGATTGATAGTTTTCTCAAACCTATATTAACATGTAAAAAAATTATGTATGAGAAGAAGTGAGTTTACAGGTTTAACAAGGCGACCTAACAAAAGAAGGTGTTTCATATCATAGGGGAATCGTTGTCTATTTTTATCAGATACAAAGACCATGTTGACCAAGGGGGAGAAGTAGAGCTACCCAAATTCACATCATTGATAAAGGAGATATAATTAAATGATTTAATGCATGGTCTCAATATTATCAAAGTATGGGAGCTTATTTTTTTGAAAACAAGTAAACTTGGGGATAATGATATAGTTTTAAAAGTGATGTCCCCTTTTCCCATGGTATGAGTTTTCTTAAGATTATATATCTGGCTCATATGGTTCAAAGTATGATTTGGATTTGGTGTGAAATGGGGAGAATAAAGGATCATGAATCCATGTAATGTTTATTCTCAAAGTAGAAAGGATCATGGATCTATGTGTATTCCTTCCCAACCCTTCACAAGGGGAGTAGGAAGTAAAGGCTACAAATATGATGATACTAAATATTTTCATTCAATGAAGATAAATTATTTTTAGTGCTCATTATGAAATAAATTTCCCCTTAGGGTTGAAGTAGTGGAATTCTTGTGCTCCATTCATTATGTGACAGTTGGTATCAACAAAGGTTTATCATGTGAGATCGTGATAGAGGAAAATTATTCTTGAATGTGTTTATAATAAATCAAAATGGGGATATCGTTGGACACCATTGTGAATTGATGTTTCCATATATTGTGTGTTGGATTCATTTATAATCCTATAATTTTCCACCATGGAATGTTGAAGTGTTGGATGCAATATTTCTATTAACATGGTGCGGTTAAGAATGTTGGATTTAATATTCACCATATTAATAGTTTCATGATAATATGGTGTTCTCAATGAAGGAAAAGATGTAGATTTTATGAAGCATTGTGTGATCCTGTATTTTTTTTCATGATCATACTGAGATATGGGTTGAATCATTTAAATAAATAAGAGAACCTAGATAGGGATTCATTGTGAAAAGTTTAGAGAGAATTTATAAAGGAATAGTTGTGTAAGTGTTTCAATGTGTGTGGGAATTTGGCACATGAAAATGATTCAAAGGAATAATACACACAAAAATCATAATTTTCATGAAGATGGTGAATCCAATACATCTCAATAAAAATGGAAAAGGAAGTATTTTCACACAAGTAAAAAAGTTTCATGAAATGAAGAAGGGGTTTCTTAAAGTTATGTGAAATTGAGGATTCAAGATGAACTCATGAAAAAAATTTCAAAGTAATAAAGTTTAACAAAGAGTATCATAATGAGGAAAAGTTTTGTGAAAGTGGTTTTTTGAAGTGTCCTTATTCACCTGGAAAAGGAGAAGTTTTTAGGAATGTATAGACAGTTCATAAAGGTGGAGTTGTATGAAGTATAAAAAGTCGTGATAACCCTATAAATACAAATAGAGTTGTGCGACAACAATGATTTACATGATAAAGGAAATGTAAAATAATTGAAGTTCAGTGAACCTAAAAAGTTTTATTCACGGTCATTGGTGCACATGAAAGTGGTGAAAAGGGCTAACAAAATATATGAATAGGAGAAAATCCATAATTTTAAGAAGCAAGGATTGTTGAATATCCAAAGGTTCTAATCCCAAAAAGATTTTCACAAAGGTAATTATTTCATAAAGTAGAAACTCCAACATCATTTGAGTAAATAAAGTAACTTGTGTCTATAAATACCAAGTGATATTTTTGAAAGAATGAAACTCTCATGAAATTTGGGAGATTCATGAAATAAATAAAACTATGTGAAAGGGTGGAGTTTCATTTCATAGAAAAATTTGCGTGAAAGTGTAGAGTTTCACAGAAAAATAAAAATTTAATGAAATTGGAGAGTTTCATGACATATGGGATGTTGCATGAATTATGAAAGTTCCAAAAAATTTCACGAGTTATGCACATAACTAAAGAGTTGTGATAATGTGAGTATTGGGAATTCACATCTAGATAACAATATAAAAAGTGATTGAAACTTATTGTAGACCTTTACAAAGGTGATATTCCTTGAATAATAGATCAATTAGGAAAGTGATGATGCTCTGATCATTTTCACAATTAGGTTTTGAAATAGTATTATGAAGATCAATGAGTACTAGTCAGTGAAATATCAACTAGAAAATGAATTCATGCATTACCATATAATGCAATAAGAATTACCTCCTAAATTAGTGATCAATGGGATAGGATAAATGGAGTAACCCTTTTATAATAGTGATCCAAATCTAAATATTATATGGGGAGTAACCCTAGGAATAAGAGTGAATTAGCCTAAATCCACCACTAAAATATTATTAGTGGATTTTTTCACATAGACACAACATCGGTGTGTGATATTTAGATGTATCCCAGTGTATGTGAACCATGTAAGATTCTTGTGTCTGTGTGGTTTCCTTTCTTATATTCTATTGGATGATAGTCAGTGCATGTGGATTGAGTGATCATTGATATTATTTGAATAATACTAAGATAAGCACACTATTTAATCAGATCATCACTTAACAGGTGAACATAAGAGTGGCCCTAATAACAAGTGGGGTTAAGACTAGTTAGGACTTTGAGAGTATCACAGGAATGTAAGGAACTGTAAATGAGTTTCATACCCTGATTCACCCCCGTATCAAGGTATCTCTTACTAATGTCCCCTATGTTTCCACAAAAGTCTAGGGTCCTTTCAACCTAATATTATTGATGTGGGATGTTTGGTATAGGGAATATTATTACTTTTTTGGATCCCTATTTCCCTTGAATTTGTGTATCACATTCGGTTGTTAGAAATAGAAAGTGTTTTGGGTGAGCGGTTTAATGAAAATACTTTGTTTTATGAACCATGCTTGCTTTCTCATTTTAAATTGGTTTCCTATATTCATTAATGGAATGATTTATGATTATTTAAATGTGATGGTTTTGGATTCATTTAAAAAATTGTTTCCATTTATGGAATTATTGATAAAATTGGATTTCAAATCATGTTTTTTTTATAAATTTATAAAGATTGATTATTGATGTGTGATATTCCCTTGAAATGATTTAAATTGTGAAAGAGAAGCCTCCAAGTGTGGGTTTTGGCTCATAAGAACCCAAGGTACTTAGAAAAGGGGATAGATTTTATATAAATATGCTATGATGGTTTTAAGCTACCAAGCATGGATTTACTCTATAACTCCAACTAAACAATGATATGATAGAGGGTTAAATTGTTGGGGTATTATACTATCCCTAGTCCTATTGTTCTAGGAATTGATGTGCACTTCTATATCCATTAACCAAGTATTGAGGATCCTAGATAACCTATAACTAATGTATCATAGGATTTAGTTTCCATGTTTCCTTATTTTAAAATGATTATTTACACATGTTTTTAAAGAACAAGGTTTATTTGTTAATGTTTTACAAACTGATATAAAGGGGTGAATTTTTATGTTTTTTAAACTATGAAAAACTGTATTTCTTGCCTTAATTTTATTTACATGAGATTAATTAGTTTATTTATTAAATAATACTTATGGAACACTTGTTGAGATCCTACTATGCTTGTTTTTATCATACCCTTCCTATGGCTTTATCATATATATACCACGTTTCATATAAATCAAGAAAAGGAAAGTCGTTGTATGGTGGTGGTGGTGGGTATCCATGTAAATGGGGTGCATGAGTTTTAGTGGTGACATGGTAGGATGTTGAAGCACATATTACATGGATATGGTCTATCTTTTATCTCATGTACTTTGGTTCATCTTTCTGGGATTGACACTAGTATTTTTTCCTTACACTGTTTGTCTTCCACTATTTGACTTGGTATTATCATGTTGAATTTCTTTTATAAATGTCATTACCAATTACTTTGGGTTTTATTTTATGGTAAAAATGATTCCCAAAGGTAGTTATTGATGTACATGTTATTATTTCCATCCCATGGGAATCAGGAACACCCTTCGGGCCTTATCATGGGCCAACTCGAATGTACGATTTAAGGATGACCCAAGTTGGTTCATGATAATTTATCAGAAATTTTATTTAGAACTAATAAAAGTACCCCTTTATTAGTTATTTTTTAACAATAAATAATAAAAACTATATATTAGTATAACCATTACCTAAATATAAAAAATTGATGTCCCATGAGTTGGAACTCCTCTATAGATGCCTATGGAAAATCCTTAAGTCATTAAAGAAGGAAAACTATTACAAAATGATTACATGATATCCATAGACTCTAGTTAATGATATTTAGTTATTAATAAACACCCTTGTATTGTATTTTTATGTGGATAACTTGGTTTAACCATGGTTTTCTAGGGTTTTTATGGGTTTTCAACATTTTTAGGTTATAAACCCTGAAAACCGGAAGAAAGCCATGACTAACCCTATCAATTGTTTTGACATTTAATATTTAATTTAATTTTTTTTGTGTTATTATAGTATTAATTGGTAGAAAAATCACATGTGAAGAGGTTTTGAGTTTTCCTATATCATAAGTTAAGTGCTATTTCATGTTCCCACAAGACACACCAAGGGATTGATCAAGGGGTTGAGCAAATTTTAGACCAACATTTCTGACCTGACACCCAAAATACCCATGAATATTTTAAGTTCATAAAAGTTATTTTATTAAAGAAAATTTATTAATAAAGATATATTTCCATTTATTCCATTATAAATATTTTATTATCCAAAAAATGACTTAAATATGTGTTTTCAAAATAATAAATTTTGAAGACCATATTTTCTAAAGGAATATTTAGACGTGTACCTTATCAGATGAGGTGGTATTATTGATCATGTATAAAATCCTAAAACTCCCATGTACTCCAATACTCATACATACCTCCACATCAACATAACAAAAGTGATATTATGAAAACACAACACTTTCTCTTGACAGTCCTATATCTCTATAGGGTTGCCTTCAGTGCCCCCAACATCATTGGTGTTTTTGGTGTTGTCTAGTGTTGGGAACAATCCCAATAATAGGAAAAAAATAGATTTCTACCACAAATATAGCATCTCCCATCCTCATATTTAAAGGATACATCTTGGTTAAATCCCTACATTTTTAAGAACCTCCCTATAATTAGAATTCATCACCCATATATCTTCTATCCATTTTTAAATATCTCATAGGATCCATTTCAAATACACATATGATTTAATATATTATATATTAAACTTCCAAACATTGTATATATATCATGTGAGGGGTTTAAAATAACTATTATCTCAATCTAATAAATATAAATGATAAATATCCTCAAAATATATGCATGAAACCCTTAAAAAATCTTATCCACATGATAAAATTATATCTCCAATTAAGATTCAATTATTATAAACCTTATCAATATACCCCTTTATCCTATAAATAAACTAAATACCATATAACCAAATTAGTTATAAAGAAAATGGTTGGCACCATACCTACCACCATCCTCTACATATAATATAATGATTCACTTTTGCAAGAAGGAAAAAAACCTGGCAGTCATACTTCAAAGGAAATACAAATGCTGAAGTCGTTTTCATACCTAAATCTACATTTTCCTTCTAAACAAGATCTGAAGTAGTAACATATGGCTCCCCAAAAATAGTGATCTCCATAAAATCTTGAGAACCCACAAAAATTAATTACCCCTAGTCATCATCCCTCACGTAGCTTGCATATCACCTTGATCTTCAATTTTTAATTCTTTCTTTACTAGTGGCACTCTATGAAGAAAAAATAATTATTTGTAAGAACTAAAACACCTATCTAAACCTATTTAATTTTCCAAACCTTCTTCAAACCAATACATGTGCTTTTAATCATGTGAGCCAACCTCTGTGCCATAAATTTTATGAATACCTCTTCATAAGTATATTCACTTCACTAGAAACCTTTGCTATATTCATATAAATTGTGTACAATCCTATCTCACACATGTGTCATAGATCATTTTGAATGATTAAAATATTCTCTCCATATGACACCAAGTCTATGTATATTTATCTCACCTACATGTTATTTTTGACACTAATTCAACACATGTTGGTTTCATCGAAACTCATTATCGATATCATACACATGCTAACATAAAATAAACAACTCCCTTCCTCCTCTCAGTGGAATACATCTTATATAAATCCCAATGTTTTTCTCAAAGAAACTCCCCACAAGTAGAAGTCACTTCCCACACATCTTCTCTCTCCATTTTAAAGCTTTCATATGCTCCCTTTCAATTATAGATATGATTTAAGATATTATATCTTAAAATTAAAAACACTATGTGTATATCATGTGATAAGTTCCATCCTAAAATGAATTAGATATAGTAGGATTAGTAAATCAAAGATTATATGTTATCCATTTCTCATTATTGGAACTGATGTTGGATTAGGGTTTCATCCAACAACACTCCCCTAAAACCAAAGACCACGCATATGATCCTCCCTTTCAATGATAATCCATCAGATCCACATTATCTTACACTTGGAAATCAATTTTTATTCCACCATAAAGATTAATAACCTGAACAATATTATGAGGAAGAATTTTGACACAGAGAACCACCATGTATCCACATACTCCAATGGAGACATCATTATATTTTGTCAAACCAGCTTGGCCAAATATTGGGAATCTCCCAAAAAAGTGGTATTAGAACCATGGTGTATCCCAAGTGTAATATAAATGACCCAATTTTTTTTGAAAAAATGACAATGATTGATCTAATAGATCATGTGGATCTATGGTGGTACCTTGGGTCAAAATTTTGTCTCATAATAGTGGTTAGGTGGTGTCATTCGGTGATGAATGAAAAATGATGGTGCAAGTTTAAGATGATGTGGATTAAATGGATTATCATTGAAAGGGAGAACCAAATGCGTGTTTTTTAATTTTAGGGGAGGATTATTAGGTTCAAACCCAATATCACATCAATTATCATGAAGAGTGGTGGATAATATATAAGCTTAGATTTCTACTCCTCCTATCACTAATTGGATTTAGGATATAACACTAGAAGGTATTATGTGTTGGGACTGGAAGGACTAATCCAATGAGGAATTCTCCCCAAAATTGATGTCATCAAGGTTTTTGGGGTCATCGATGCTGTTGACATCATTGGGGCCATTGGTGTCCTAATAATACCTAAAAACCCTAAAAACCCTAAAAAAACAAGAAAACCCGAAAGAAAGACATAAATGATCCTGATGACATTGATGATGTTGATGAACACAATGACACCGATGACACTAAATTTTTTAAAAACACCGATAAAATGTATTATTATCAACAGATAATTAGGAAGTTGGAGTATGAAGATAGTACTGGAAAAAAAGAAAGTGGTAAGGCTTCAGGAAGTACCACTTTCAATTTAGTCTGATAGAAATCCAAGATTCACATCAATGCTCAATGAATGATAGACTTAGCCATCAAAGGTATAATGAAACTATGGAATATTGAGTATGGGTCATAAATATTGTTAGTATTATTAGTTTCATTGAGGTTTATAGTTTCATCAAACTAAAAAAATATCTTAAGTGACTTTTTATATATTCTTGTTGAAATATATGACATGATAAATATCAATTATCATGTTTCTCAAGTGATAGTTGATTCTATGTTGAGCATGATTTTCAAGATATTTCAACTATATTTCTAAAATTATTTGGATTCAAACATGAAGTTCAAGTTTATAAGCATCATCATGGTTGCCATATCATTAGGGTCACCCTCACTATTGACAATGATGGGTCATTGAGGTCATTCGTATTGTTAGGTACGTTCAGGCGCTTCACTTGTACGTGTGACATATATGATTTCAAAGAATATTTTTTTGAAGTTTCTTAATTAAATTTTAATTAAATGTTAAATAAATTTATCTTATTTTTTTTATTCCTCAATATAATCTTCAATGACAACATCAACTGACAATCTTCCTTTTTTACAATGTTGGATTCAAAACAAACCCCCAAAATGTTTTATTTATTTTTCTATTTTTTTTCTATATATTATATATTTTTTTTTTAAAATATATTTTATAATATTAGGATTTTTATTTTAATAAAATTAACAAGGTTGGAGTGATTATTGTACATCATAGGAGGAGATGAATGAAATATTCCTTATAAAGAGGTTTGGATTCCTCTCCTATCGCGAGAACTTTTTTAGGGGGAAAATTTAAGAAAAAAAATCCGTGTAGGATGGAGTGTTAAAATGGAGGATATCATGATTGTGGGTGGTATGGGGTGTTATAAATATTGAGTCATAAATTATTTTTTAACAGGCTGTTCAATTTTTTTGAAATTAAATAAAATAAAAAATAACCCAAGTGGTTGGTTTTAGTCTGCATTTTTTATATATTTTTCCCATTTTTAGAGAAAGGTTCATTGAAAATAGAGCTACAAATATATTTAGAATTTATATTAAAATTTAAGATATATAATAATTATTTTAAATATTCAAATCTGAAGAATACGAAATATCAACATATGCATACAAATTATGTTAATATAATACCCCAATTAATGATAATAAATTTATCTTTTAAATATATAAGCACATAGCATTTAAGGTTCATTAATGTTTTGTGTTTATTAATTATATATTGATATATATATATATATATATATATATATATATATATATATATATATATTTTCCTACAAGGGATGATCATGTAAAACCCCACCAATTTGTATACTACAATAATAAGTGAATAAGTACTCATGCAACCCACTAAACAATTTCACTCATCTAAATTACCTATCAATTGTCACTTATATAAACTCACCCCAAATTATATATTAATGTATTAATTTTTTTTTAAAATATTTTAATGATATAATTATAATTCATGTATACTATCAGAATGTATCGAACTATCACAACCCCAAAAAAATTCATTATTTTCTTTCTTTTTTATAGGCATATATTTGTTATGATTTTAATTTTTACAAATATATTTTTTATAGTTTTTATTATATAAAAAATGTTATGTCTTAACAAAATATATTAATTCATATAATTAGCCACTTGATTTAATTTTCATTTGCTTCATTCATATATTAAAAATTGATTGATAGAATTTTCCATAACTGATTATAGAAATATTAGATGATTATTGTGAATATTTTATAATAAATTATGTTTGTGGATCATTAAAATAAGTAAAATGAATTTTAAAAAAGGGTATGACCTATGAATTATATAATATTCACTCCAATGAGATGAATTCATTACTATATAGATAAGATTTATCAGTGATATAAATTTCCATCATCAATGCTAAAAAGAAATTATGTTATAACCATCTTTAAAAGTTGACAACTTCTATCAGCACTAAAAATAACCTTGATAAAATCACTATTCATAAGTGCTAAAAAAGAACTGATAAAGTGGAAAATTTATCACTATTATTATAGTGATGATAAAGGGGTATCTTTATTAGTTATTTTTTTAGTATTGATAAATTGAACTTTTATCAATATTAGAAATAGTGTTGATAAAATCCAAAATACAGTAGTGTGCTACGGAAATTACAATACACAACAACAAAAAATATATAATTTAATTTCAATTAAACATCATAATACAAAAAAATTATTGTATAATTTTTTTTTCAAATAATGATATATTAAATTAAATTGGTATGTAAAATTTATCATAAACATCTACAAATTCAAAGACATTAATGTTCTATTGTCTTTGAATCCCCTCTCAAAGGAGCCTGATCATGCTATCAGTTGTCAAAAAAAAACAACCTTAGTGTGAAAAATAGAGTATATATATAGAAAAATAATTCTTATATTACTAACAATATAAATAAATAAATAAAACATAAATATGATACACCACATTAATAATATGCCACTTTTAAACTAAAAACCTACACTTTGAGTCATATTGGGCACACCATGTGTTGTATTAATGTGTGGTTAATTCCAACATGAAATAAATGATTTATGGATCATTTAATAAAGTATAAATACAATCTAAGAAAATTTTACCGGTTTTGAGTACGCGACGTGTGTTTTGAACTAAAATGTAAATTTTAAATAAAAAATGAAATTTGAGTCATACCGACCAAAACATGTTTTGGATTGAGGTATGACTGATTCCCACACATCAAAAATTATTTATGTATCATTTTTCTAAATTATCAAGATGATATGAGTGTATTTTATTTATTTTCAGTGAGTGACACATAATTTTAACTAAAATGTAATTTTTAAACATAAAACAGACACTTTGAGTCATAATGGTCATACTATGTATTGGATTAACGTGTGACTGATTCATATATGTAAAAAATGACTTATGGATAATTTTTATATAGTATCAAGGCCAAAAAGTGTGTTTTGTTGGTTTTTAGTAATTGAAACACATTTTTAACTAAAATATCACTTTTAAAATGAAATCACACATTTTTAGTCATACCAATCATATTGTGTTTCAGATTAAGGTGTAGTTGATTAATATATGTCACAAATGACTTATTGATATTTTTCCTAAAGCATAAAAAAATATGAATTAATTTTCTCAATTTTGACTATGCCACACATATTTTGAACAAATTTATCAATTTTAAATAGAAACATGCGACTTTGAGTCATACCAGCCACATCACGTGTTTGATTGATGTGAGGATGATTCCTATACATAAAAAATTACTTATATATCATTTAAATAAAGTAAAAAAATAATAATCCAAGTGTTTATTATTTTTTTCAGTGAGTGACACATATTTTTAACTAAAATGTCATTTTTAAACTGAAAACATGCACTTTGAGTCATACCAGTCACATCTTGTATCATATTGAAGCGCAACTAATTTTTACTCATAAAAATGATTTATATATAATTTTATTGAAATATAAAGATAATATTAGTTTTTCCCCAATTTTCAGTGAGTGACATTATTTTAACTAAAATTTCATTTTTAAACTGAAAACATGCACTTTGAGTCATATCGGTCACACCATGTATCATATTGACTTGTGGATAATTACTACACACAAAAAATGATTTATGAATCATTTTACTGAAGTAAAAGTACCAAAAAATTTTGTTTTATAATTTTTCAATGAGTGACACATTTTTAACTAAAATTTCACTTTAAAATTGAAAACATACATTTTCAATCATACCAGTAACACCATGTATTGGATTCAGGTGAGAATGATTCCAATATGTCACAAATAAATTATGGATATTTTCCCTTAAGTATCAAAAAATATTATTTTTTTCTTGGTTTTGATTATTCAATGCATCATCTGAACTAAAATTTCAATTTTAAATAAAAACACATGTTTTGTTTCATACTAGGAACACTGTATGTCAGATTGATGCATGATTGATTCCTAAATTTCAAAAATGAATTATATTTTGTTTTCATAAATTATTAAGAAAATATGATTGCTTTTTCTTTATTTTTAGTTAATGACATGTTTTTAAATAAAATTTCATTTTAAACTGAAAACATGCACTTTGAGTCATATCACTCACATCGTGTATCATATTTACAAATAGAATATTCCTACCCATTAAAAATTAATTATAGATTTTTTTTTCTAAAATATCAAGAATATATTATTTTTTAGAGGTTTCAATGAGTGACATGTTTTTAACTAAAATTTCATTTTAAACTAAAAACATGAAATTTGTGTCATACCGGTCACACTTTATATCAAATTAATTCACGAAAGATCGATAAACATTAAAAATGAATTATGGATCATTTTTATAATATATCAAAACAATATAAATTTATTTTATTGGTTTTTAGTGAGTGACACATATTTTTAACTAAAATGTCACTTCTAAACTATTAAAACACACTTTAAGTCATATCGGTTACACCATGCATTAGATTGAGGTGAGGATAATTCCTACATTCCATAAATGAGTTTTGAGTTATTGTTTTAAATTATCAAAACAATATTAATGTTTTTATCAGTTTTGAGTATGTAAAAAGTCTTTTGAAGTAAAATGTAAATTTTAAATAAAAAACACACTTTGAATCATATCATCCACACCATGTGTCCAATTGATGTGTGGTTAATTTATACACATCAAAAATGAATTATGGGTTTTTATCATAAAGTATCAAGACAATATGAGTGTGTTATCTTGGTTTTCAGTGAGTGACACATGTTGTTAACCTGAATTTCATTTTAAAATAAAAACATGCACTTTAAGTCATACTGGTCATATCATGTATAAAATTGATACATGGATGATTTATACTTAGTAAAAATTAATTACAGATCATTTTCCTAAAATATGAAGACAATCTGAGTGTTTTTTATCAATTTTAAATGAGTGACATGTTTTTAAATCAAATGTCATTTTAAAATGAAAGCACACACTTTGAGTCATACGGTTCACACCGTGTATTGAATTGATGTATAACCAATTTATAAACATCACAATGGCTTATGGATAATTTTATAAAGTATCAAAAAAATCTGAATTTATTTTCTTGGTCTTTAGTAATCAACACACATTTTAACTAAAATAAATATTTTAAACTGAAAACATGAAATTCGATCCATACTGACCACATTGTGTATCAGATTTAGATATAATAAAAAATTGTATCTTGGTCCTTGAATGGTTTTGGTCAAATTACTTATATCCCATACCACACCTCTACTATTGTATAGTGGACTTATTGTGTGGGAACTATTGCAATATGGGTTACTATTAATTGTGTTTCTTTATGAGATCTTTCGAGCTATAGTTTCTAGCATTCTAAGAAGTTACCATTTAATTGCACTCCTAATACATAGTAAATATCTTTCTCTATATGGATGTAGATATTATTCCCAAAAGACATAAATATTTGTGTTCTTCATCATCTTCTTATTTCTCCATTTTATTATCGTTTCTATAATCATTCATCATTATTTATCCCTATGTTTATGTATCAGTATGTGGCCAATTTATACATGTTAAAAATAATTTATGGATATTTTTCCTAAATTATTAAGGCAATTCAAGTTTATTTTATTAGTTTAGAGTATGTCACATGTGTTTTGAAATAAGATGTTAATTTTAAAATGAATACCCACTCTTTGAGTCATACCAGGAACACTGTGTGTTATATTGATGTGTGATTGATTAATAAATGTCACAAATGATTTATGGATCATTTTATAAAAGTTTCAAGATAATTTGAGTGTGTTTTTTTTGTTTTCAGTATGTGAAGCATATTTTGTACTAAAATACCAATTTAAATAAAAACACAAACTTTTAGTCATATTAGTCACACCATGTGTCAAATTAATGCACGGCTGATTCCCATATGTTAAAAATAATTATGTTTTATTTATTCTAAATTATCAATACAATATGAGTGAATTTCTAGGGTTTTTAGTCAGTAACACACATTTTGAACTAAAATGTCACTTTTAAACTAAAAACACACACTTTAAGTCATAATGAGCACACATTGTATCAGTTTGACATGAAAATGATCATTACACATACAAAATAAATTGTGGAAAATTTTCTAAAATTATCAATATTTGATCTTGTTTCTTGGGTTTTTAGGGAGTGACACATATTTTGAACTAAAATTATACTTAAAAAACACACACTTTTAATCATACTGGCTCCACCGTGTTTCAGATTGATGTGATACTAATTCCTACACATCAAAAATGAATTATGGATCATTATACTAAAGTATCAAGACAAAACAAGTGTGATTTATTAATTTTAAATTAGTGATTAATGTTTTAAACTAAAATTTCAGTTTTAAATTGAAAAATTCACTTTCAATCATTTCAGGAACACCATGTGTCAGATTGATGCGTGACCGATTCCTATATGTCACAAATGACATATGGATCATTTTACTAAATTATGAAGATAATATGAGTGTGTTTACTTCGTTTTCAATGAGTTATATACATTTTGAAGTAAAATGTTACTTTTAAATTTAAAACATACACTTTGAGTCATAATGGGTACATCATTTTATGGATTAATGTGAGAGTGATTAGTATATGCCACCGATGAGTAATAGGTTATTTATTTTAAGTATCAAGATAAAACAAGTTCATTTGATTAGTTTTTAGTGAAAACACATAATATAAACTGAAATCATGAACTTTGAGTCTTTTATAAAATTAAAACACACACTACTGAACATAAATTGATCAAACAAAGAACAAATAACTCCATGAAGAGAACAAATAGTGCCTGTATGCATTTTCCTTATCAATTAATTTGTTAAGAATTTATTTTCATCTAATAATTTATTTACATTAAGATATCACAAAATGGTTGGAGAAAAACCAATTCTTGATGAAGTCACCTATTCATGATCTCTATGAAAATTAAATAAATATGAAAATAAAAATTACTAAAAATAAATTAGATAAAATGATTATAAAAATAACTAAATAAGTAGTAGGAATTCCTCTATTCATGATGAATATATACATTTTGACACCATTTATTCAGCCCACTGATTTATAAACAAATCTAATTCCTCTTTTGAATACATGGATTTTTAATAGTCTTAGTAAAACTGAAAAATAAAAAAAATGATTAATAAATAATTTAAATTAAATTTTAATTATCAGTGGTAATAATTTTTTGGGGATGATAGTTTTTTGATGGAAGATAATATATTTTGTAAATTTGCAAACATAAAAACCATAATATTTTCCATTATTTTGTTTTGGACACTATAGAAACATTGATAAAATATTTTATATATGTTTTTATAGTGAAATATTATTATATATACCCTAATTATTATACAGTTGTAGAATTTTATAGGCTTATTATTATCATTCACCATCCTCATACCATGATTTTGATGATATTTAAACACCAACCTATCATAATTTTTTTTCATTAAAACATAATATAAAACATATAAATTGAAGTTTATTTGTAAAATGTTGAATGTAGTGTATTAAAAATTGATAAACATCATTATGTGTGGTTTATTTGTTGGTAATTTATGCATTTAATGAAAAAATAAATCATTGGAGTATCCAAATTGATTGCAATATGTAACCAGTGCTTCCAAAAAAATAACAATGGAATAAGTAATGAAATAAATGAAAATGTATTTTATATGATTAGGATTATTGAATTTTACCCCTACATCATGGGTATTAAAAAGATTCTATCTTCTCTAAGTTTATTTTCATACATTTCATCCAGTTGGTCCACTATTTTTAAATATTCCTTCTCTTCTAATGACCTTTGTTGTATAGAAGTGATGTACTGACTAATGCATCCATATTTTAATTCACAAGGTTTTACCTAAAAATAGTACTGATATATATTCCTATAAAAAATCTGAATATAATTTAACTATAATTAACATATTAGATCAAATATTAGAATATAGTATTAAAACACACCTCATGTATACATTTACAACTATGACTCCCAGCCATCCATTCCTGCGGATTTTATCTACATTTTCAAGACCGAGATAGTCTTAATGGCCTATCTATAGATTTTTTCATCAAAATAAATGATGGTAATATTAAAATCATTGAAAATTTTATCCCCATGAAATTGTAATATTAATAAATGTAGGAGTTAAACTGGTAGGGAAAAGGAAATCTTTGAAGTTACTTTTTATTAATTAGTTGATCATTTAGTTTTTTTTATTTTACCTTCTATTTCCCTTTAATTTTATAATTTTTTAATAAATTTACTCATTTTTGGCCTTTTTCTTTAATTGTTAAAGGATTTTTATAAAAAATAAATTGGAAGGGACATACCTCATTTGCAACATATATTTTTTTAAGATCTAATGACCATTATATGAATGTTTTAATAGAAATTTTGGTCGTGTGAACATCCAGATCATCAAATAAAATAGGTATCTTAGTGTTCATCTTGTGAGATACACGAATCCCTACTCTCACATGATTTTTTAGAAGTTTTTTATTTTGAATAATATCTCTTTTGATATTGTACACTATACCCCTCAAAATAAGGTGATAGGTGGGTGCTAATAGATATAAATAACAATCAATTTCTCCTTGTATAATATTAATACAGAAAATGTATCCATATCAACATGATTCAAATTTAAAATAAATAGTTATGAAAAAATTTATTACCTCTGGTAAGGTAGACGAAACACCCATCCCGAGAAATACCAAATTATAAATCCAAAGTATGCCATAATCCGACTTACTATATAGATTGATGAAGTAGAGTTCAATCCCAAAAAGAAAAAGGGAAGTAATTGGGTATATGGATTTAACAAATTATCTATGATACACAAATGTGTGTGGATAATGTAAAACTAACACAAACTATCCCATGTTAGTGTTATGGTAGGTAAGGTTCCAATGTTTTGTTGAAATACAAGGTACATTCCAATTTTACCAGTGTGTTGGGACACTAATCACTAAAATGGTTTCAATTCATGAATGGTCACTGTATTATTAGATGGTATGAGTGATTCTTTGGCCTGAAACTCACACAATACCACTATTTTAATAAACTCCTTGGTCTGATATTCAATTTAACTAAAAATTATAAAGAATAAGACCTGAATGAAAAGGAAATAAATCCCAATGGTCATGGTATCCACTTATCCTAATTATATTTGTGTTCTATCCCTCTTATTTCCTTGATATAGTAATTTAAATCATGAAATTTATGCAATATCATTTACAACACAATCCAAACACAATCCAAAAATGAAAACAGAAAAAAGTGATCAAAATCATATCAAAACAACACCATTAATAAAGAAAACACCCTCAATCAAGTAAGTTAGAAACCATAAAACATAGAATTTGGGATTTAGACAGTGGAAAATTCAAAATATAGATTCAAACCCCATGTTTGATGATGATCTGATAATGTTGGTCTGATATGACCTCGTCTTGAAAGGCACTCAAATCTACCTTAGAATCATTCCTTTTATTCTTGTATATGGTTAGAGTTGGGTGGATAACGTCTTCTAGAAAATGTTTAGTCTAACCTGGAGTCCCCTTTTAGTTCCCAGATAAACACACCCCTCAAAAAATTCCAAAATCTATTTAAAATGGTGGTTGGGTCATATGTGAAGGATTTATGGTTTAGTGGAACATTTTTCAAGCCATGTGATGGCTATTATGCCTATTTTAGAAGTGGAAATCAAGATGCATGATTTGATAATGGTTTATACAAACCATGTGGTAAGCGTGCACCTCTTTAAACCTCAAACTTTCATCTTTCATGGTTTCATGGGTGGCCTAACACAATTTCCAAACTATTCACCACAAAAAAGTGTCATATTTTTTCTCTAAAACACATCCAAAACATGTTTTATTCCTCTAAAACTTCCTTTTAGAAAATATACACCTAAATAAAACATTTAAACATGATAAATCAAATATTATATAGTATATTATCCATTTTATAATGAAAAAAACATGTGTGAAAACTTTGGGTACATCAAGCTCCCCCATACATGAACCTTTCTTTCCTTAAATAAAACATAAACAATAATTCCAAATGTTCCACAAAATAAAAAAGTATAAAAATCAAAATTCATATCAACTAAATGAACTTGAGTTTGAATGATTTTTTTTAGAAATCTTAACATTCACCTTTCATAAATCTCTATTCTCTAAACCAAGTATGAATCAATGATTAATGTTTAATTTTTACAATTTTCATCTTAAATCATTTTTAATTATGAGATCCCCTTATTAATTTAAAATAAAGTCACCAAATCCATATATAAATTCTCATACCCTCTAGTGAGTTAAAATAAGAGTTCATCAATATCAAATGTTGGGATACCAGTTTCATAGGTCACACAATCTCATTGGATTTCAATATTGAGGCATGGTGTAGGTTCATCATCATTTAGGGAATGCTTTTTCATGTCTTAAATTTTCTATTAGAGTGAGATACTTGCATTGAAATTTTGGTTCCCATATTTTACAATGACTCAAATTGATGAATTTTGAAATCAAGTATCATGTAATAATCACATGTGAGACATCTAAAAATTCCAAGCATCACTTACACAAAATTTATAATTAAGAATTAAAATTCTAGAGTTTCTTTAATTTAAACAACCCCATTGAAATATCATACAAAAATAAAATGTCTTAAGGTGAAAAATATAAATATTTTACTTAAATTTCCCTAAGACAACTCACTTAGAAGAATGTTTTATTAATCCAACCATATAAAAAACATCAGTATGACTCATCTAAGATCTGTCATCATTTAACTAAAATGAATGTGTGATATTTATAATAGGACCTTAAATGGTCTCTAATAAAATTATGTCATTATTGGAAATAAGATAAACATTTTTCAAGGTTTTTTATATATGTAAACCTCCCCCACACTTAAAACCAAACTCTATTTCTAATGTAAAATTCTAATGTGGGTATGTATATGAAAAATGTGATATTTTTTAGATTAAATTCAAATAGAAAATAAATTACAAAAAATAGGAGAATAATAATCCACTCATGGTTTCTCATGCCATTTACCAAGTCCCATATGAGTGTAATTCCTCATATACCTCATATATTACAATTTAATCCATGAAAAATCAATGTAAACCATAAAAACACAATACTATTCTTTTATGATATTAAGAAATGCATGATATACATGTGATTTAAAATAAATATTCATGAGATACCCAAGTTTAATGAAAATATAGGATCATGTGGACATAATTTGAGTATCTATGGTGTGAAAGTTATTTTTTTATTTGATGAAAATCAAAATTAAATGAAATGAGAAAACACAAAATAAAGAACTTCCTATTTTTATTGATTGGGTTGACTCCAAATGAGTACCTTTATTTATGGTTATTAGCTTGACCATATTTCCCAACCCTCATCCATAGTCACATATATGACTAGGATTCCTCTTTAAGAACTACCAAAAGTTATTGGTACCTCACCCCTTACTAAAATGTAACACTCTTTAAGAGGATAAGGTGGTAGTTTACAATAACCTTGCTCTATGAAAAAAACCACCAATGTTGGATCCACGTTTCTTCCTTTCTCCTCATGTCACCCCACTCCCATTGGATATATGAAGTAACCCAACTTTGATTCATTTTAGGTTGGTAAAATATATATGGATCCTCCTCAAGCTATTCATTATCTTCAATTCCATAAATCTGAATTGCTCATGAGCTTGTACCCAAGTGGTACAAGCTCCTGCTTGGCATCCAAAAGAACCAGGATCAAATCCATACAGGGATGAATTTCTAGGTACTGTAGCCGCACTACAATAGGGAATTGTAGAAGTACTATAGTAGCGATGGAACTATAGTAGTAGTGAAACTGTAGTGGCTTAGGTACTATAGTGGGAACTACAGTGGTGGTGGTACTGTAGCCGGTACTATAGAATATCGGGTACTGTAGTAGTTTGATTCAACAAAGCGACCTTTGGGTAAAAAATGGGCTTTCAAGCCTATTATTCAGGACACTTGGGATTGGGAATTTGGGATAATGAAATGTGTCTTCCTCCACCCAGTCAAAATAGGTATTTACTTTAATAATAAATTGAGTCTTCAACCCCAACCTTTTAAAAAATAAACCTGAATTTCTCAAAATTCCTTTATTGAGTAAGTGAAATTTCAACTATTTTTTCTATAATAAAAGACAATTCAAATTCAGAACTAAAATGGAATAATGCATCCCCATTTTCAATTTTATCACATGAATATTTAGTAACACAAAAATGGAGTTCTATAAGAGTTGGTTTCACATCACTCCATGCTTAATCAGTTGATAAAAAATTAGAGATTTAATTTCAACATTGAATAAATTCTCATCCCATTTTGAAAATGAAAGATTTATGAAAATTCATTATTGGGAATGTAAATATTATTTTAAACCTCCATTTCATCACATTCTATGGGTTTAAGATAATGTACCTCATCTAAACACTCATTCACCCCTTCCTCTCCATCTAAATAAATATTTTCATTATTATTTAATATCTTTGATAGTTTCCCAACCAAATCAATCAATCTTTACAATTAGTTATATTAGTATAAATGGTGTTTAGTAAAGACCTCAATCATTCATAAAAAAATTTCTTCTTTCAATATATCACTTGAATTAGGTGATGGCTCAAGTTGTGATGGTAGCAGAAATGAGTTCGTATCAATGTAATAACTCCACCCCAAATCATCACACCCATGTGGTGAAAATTGAACTTGACCCCAATAAATTTCAAATTAATCATGAAATAAATGTGGTTCAACACTATGGTATGGTGAATAATCCTCACAGTATTGTTTATTTAAAGTATATTAACCATAAATGGGATTATCAATAGTGTAGGGTTCTCAACTTTCTAACCTAATACCCCAAAGTGCCATTTCACAAAGTGGATAATTCATGATTTTTTGGAAAATAATTACACTTTAATTATTTTTCAAACAAAAAATAAAAAAATAAGAAAAAAATTCATAAATTAATTAGTATAGGAAAGTACCAAGTGTACACCATTGGACCCCGATAATGACTCCAAAACTTGGAACACCTGTTGCAAGATGATCCAAATTAGGAATTCAAAGTATGAACTAAAATGACTAAATATATAACTAGTGGAAGTAGATATTGATCCCATAGAGAAAAGGGTATTCCATTGGTTTTTGAATTTCAACAATTATCCAGGAGACACAAATATGAGTGGAGAATGGAAAACAAACATAAATTATCTTATATTAGCGTTATGGGAGGTAAGGTTCTAAGGTTGGATTGAAATAAATGGTGCATTCTAATTTCATCAGTGTTTCGGAACCTTAATCACTTAAATAGTTTTAATTCATGAATTGTAAATGCATGATTAAATGATATGAGTGATTACTTGGTCCAAAACTCATGAAATAACACTAGTTTAATCAAACCCTTGGTTTCGTATTTAATTTAACTAGAATCTCATGAATGGAAAACCCTAAATGCAAAGGAAAACAAAATTAATGATCATGGTATCCATTTATCTTGATTATTGTGATGTCCAGGACCCTGATTCTACTTAATGGGTTCCCTGAGCCTGGTGGGACACATGTCCTCAAGTACATGTCCCAAAATTCCAGAGGCTTCCAACTAGCAGCAATGGCCTAGGATGTGACCATGGGGAGATTATGACCTCATTACCAGAGTGTAGCATAACGGATAAATATAACAAAGGTAAATAGAAGAAGCAATATAAGTAAACAAAAGGGACAACCAAATATAGAGACAACAACTATAATAAATGAAATAAATGGAATAACATACAAGCATACAACAACTGATGATGATATGTCATGTCACTAGAAAAATAGAAAACATGGATATAAGACGACAATAATAACATGTTCCACAAAAGTA
Source organism: Viscum album (assembly GCA_963277665.1). Lineage (NCBI taxonomy): Eukaryota > Viridiplantae > Streptophyta > Magnoliopsida > Santalales > Viscaceae > Viscum > Viscum album. The sequence continues at coordinate 1,267,933,029 of OY728120.1, read as the reverse complement.
TAAAGGAAATAAAAAGACTATCTTAAGAATATGGAGCTCCGGCTTAGTCGTCTACTATTAAGCTCCATACTAAATATCAATCAATCAAGTTTTTGAAGCATTACGCTTCTCTTTATCAACACCTGCATTAATTTAATCTACTCTGGGTACCAAACAGTTCCTAGAGAGGGTGTGAGATAAATCTCAGTGGGACAACACCAACAGTATCTATAACATATAGCATGCGTAATGGAATATATCAGTGTGAAAGTATTTATATATAAAGTAAATTAGTTAAATGTATCTAAATACCCAAGTAAATGCTTCATCCCTTGGCTGGTTTTTTAACCTGTAACCATTTCATTATTTGATTGTTATTAGTTTATAAATAAGTCACATGTTTATAATAGTAAAGGTTCCAAGATGTAACATGGTAACCTGTAATGATATTTAATAATGAAGTACCAAGGTAATAACCAAGGAAATGTAGACCTCAAGGGGTCTCCAACTTAGTAATAACTGTATCCTGGCATGGGGATAAGAGTGTAATCCAAGGAGCATAGCCCAAGGCATTCCAAAATGAGATGCCTACTGAGTCCAAGGATTTCATCCAAGTTAAAATGGGGCTAAGTAACTACTAGGCTCAATGGGATTTAACCATGGATCCTACTTATCAATTAGGGATGCAAGGAGTGTATCCAAGGAATCCAGTATTACTACATGAGAGATAATAAATTGTCATACAGGGCATCTAAAGTTAGACAAGGATCGGGTTCTAGGTGGGTCGCAACCTAAGCAAGCAATATCCTTGAATTCAGAATGGGGTACTCAAGTGTTTAAGGTATTAAATCATAAATTAAAGGTGATATCAAGTCAATACACTCATATTTTGATAATGAAGTCATATATAATTCATAAGTTTCAATACATTTCCTTTCATTAGTGTGACAAGGCTAATTAATCATGTAAGCATTTAAATCAATTCATAATTAATCAATAAGTCCATTTGGTTCAAGACCAACCTTTAATTAGTATTACAAGGCCAAGTATCATGTAACAATTCATTTAATACATTTAAGTAATTTTCAATAATCAAGGTTAACTCCTCTACCTTCCATTAAAATGGTAAGGGGTGCTATAGATATACAACCTATTATTCAATTATATTTAATAAGGTCAAATCATATACTTAGTATACTTTTTAAATTACATTTTACATTTAATTATCGATTAAAGAACATAACTTATATGGTTCAAGTGTTGCGCATACATGGTACTTTCCATTATGAAATTCACAATCTAAATCAAGCCATTTATATAGAAATTCTTACCCTAAGGAATGTCAAGCCGAGGTACACCCGAACGGTGGATCAGACGTGTCAAATAGATAAAACGATAATTATGGAATAACATCCTACATGGGATGGATGGAGTTGTGTGGATAACCACTAACAACTAATCACATATTTGGAAAGAAAATAACTATAGGATTATAATGATTATAAGCACTGAATATAAATTTAATAAATGACACCTAATGAAATCAACAATCCCCACACGACAATTTCAAAATCAATGAACACGAGGGATGAGTTATAGAACCCCCACCTTAGGCTTGTAGAACTATAATACTCTAGTATTTGCCTCTTATTTGTATTCTATAAGAGTATATCTAAGAAAAAGGTAAAAATTATCACACCTAGATTACTAGGCCGAGAGAAAGAGAGAAGAATAATGGCTCAACCAGACTCGATTACTTACCATTGCACATCCAACTTGATGAATAGAAGCTATATTAGATCTCAGATGATGGATATATTTCAATCCCTATATTATTCCTTCAATAACATATAAATGAGGAAAAAGGAGGAAATCCTACTAGAAATCCGATTAGGAGGAAGGAGGAGGCTTAATTAGACCGTTGAGGAAAAAATGGAAATTTTACCCAGAAATTGCCTTATGCATGGTTTGGCCACACGTTTTGCCAAACAATGTGCCAACCATGCGTGGGAACCTAGAAAAAAGGGGAAATAACATGGTTAGGCCATAATATATGAGAAATCATGCGCCAACCATGTGATAAGGCTCCGTCTAAGAAGGCATGCCACCCGTATAGTTTTCTTGAATCATGCGGCCTTCCTATATGGTTTACTATAAGCCATGTGCTAGGAATATTTATCCCAAAAAGATGAGTTACAGGATCCAAAAAATCCTCAGACACCCTAAAGACCTCTTTTAACTCATTAGGCATCCATATTAGGTCTATAATAAAGAATTAAACTGAAATTTAAAGGATCTATACCTGATTGAAAAACCAGGTTCTTACAGTCTTCCCCTCTTAAAAGAACTCATCCCTATATTCACCTTTCAAGGATGAAAATCACTATCTAAGAAAAACTATATCCATTGGGAATGAACATCAGCCTCCCACTCCTAATTCTCATCCTACACGTAGCTATTCTTCTATAACACCCATACTAGAAGGACATACCGACCTTGAAGAAACTTTGTGCTCCAATCAACGATGCACATTGGATAATACTAAAAGATAGATTTAAAATATAACTCAACTTCCTTAGGATAACTGATATGAGATGGGTTAGCATGATAATGGTGGTTTTTTGAAACATGGAATACGTCATGCATGACATGATACCTCTGAGGTAATAGAAACCGATAGGCTACCATCCCGAATTGATACAGAATTTTAAATGACCCTAAATAATTATACAACAACTTACCTTGCTTCCATAACCATCTATTCCATTTCCTGGGTGATACCTGAAGGAAAACACAATCCCCAACCTCAAACTTTAGAGGTCTTTGATGGTTAAATACATAATATTTCTATCTATAATGAGTATAAGTTATACTCTTTATGATTATCTGTACCTGCTCCAAAGTATCCTGAATGAGATGAGGACCTATTAGGGCTGCCTCACCTACCTCTATCTAGAATAGGGCTGAATGGAATGGCCTACTATATAGGATTCAAAAGGATCCATCTGAATAATCACTTAGAATCTATTACTATAGTCAAACTCAACGAGAGGGATAAGATTCTACCAAGAACCACCAAAATCAAGGAAAAATTCTTGGATCATGTCCTCTAGAACCTATATTGTCTGTTCCGATTATTTATCAGCCTGAGGGTGAAGAGATGTACTTAGAAGCACCTGTGTTTTCATATACTTATACAATCCCTATCAGGATCATGATGTAAAACAAGTTTCACTATCTTAAACGATAGTATGAGGGACCCTGTGTAGTCATATGATCTCATGGAAATATAGTCTTCCTAGCTCATTAACTGAGAAAGTCTCTTGAATATGAATAATGTGGTCTACATTCACCAGTCTATCAATGAAAACCCATACAATGTCACTACCTCTAGAAAACCTAGGTAAACTGAATAAAAATTCCATAGAAATACCTTCCCATTTCCATTTTGGGACTGTAAGTGGCTATAAACAGCCCAAAGGTATCTGGTGTTCATTCTTCACCTACTGATAGGTAAAACACCTAGTGATAAAGCCTACTATCTGATATTTTATCCCATACTAACAATACCAGCATCGCTTGTCTCGATACATCTTTGAGATGTCTAGATGAACTACCCACCGAGAAGCATGGGAATATTTCCTCAAACCCTCTCTCATATATGTAGGGACCTAGACATGTCCATGTATGGGCAGAATGTTGTCTCTATCTATAGACCAATCCAGAGGTGGTCAAATCCTAATATACTCTCACAGAGAAGCAAGCCCTCAAGATCTAAAAATTATCTACCCTTCACCTTATCAAGGATGAAATAGGTAACTATTAAATATGAGAGGTAAGACTGATCATGAATATAATGAAAAACCAAGTGCATATTAGAAAAGAGGGCCATTAATTTCCATTCATCACTGGCTTCCCATAATTCATGTTCTTGAGTTTTCCTACTCAGTGCATCTGAAACCACATTTCCATTCCTGGGCATATAGGAAATCTCAAAATCAAAGGATTATAGATATTTGAACCATATCCACTATCTGAGGTTCAATTCACACTTAGTAAGGATATATTTGAGGATATTTTGTTTTGTTTACACTAAAAAGTGCTCACCCAAAAGATAATGTCACCATAAACATAAGGCATGGAAAACTGCTACTAGATCAAGGTCATTCGTTGGGTAATTTCTCTCACGAGGCATCAATTGTTGAGATCCATTTGCAATGACTCTATCCTCCTGCATCAACACTAATCCTAGGCTCATTCTTGATGCATCTTGGAAGATGATATAACCTATTCCTAGCTCTGGAAGAGTTAGAATATATTTCAATACAAGCCTCCCTTTTAGCTCTTGAAAGGATTTCTAGCATGCTTCTGATCATATGACTTAACAACCTTCTTTTTAAGGCCAGTAAGAGGTGAAGAAATATGTGATAATTATTTTATGAAATTATTGTAATATCCATCAAGCCCAATGAAACTCTGTATATCAAACAGGTTCTTGGTTTTCTCCCAAGAAACTACAACATTAGCCTTTTTAGGTTCAATAGATACACTTTATTATAAGATAATATGACCTAAGAAGTGAAATCTATCAATCTAGAATTGGCACTTATAAATATTTTCATAAATATGATGCCCTATAAGTGTACTCAAAAAAATATCAAGATGATTGGAATGGTCTCTATGAGTGATAGAATACAACAAGATGTCATTCAAAAGGACCGTTAAAAAAGAATCCGAATAGGGATATAAAATAACATTAATTAGTTCCATAAAAATAGTGGGAGAATTCGTAAGATAAAATGACATAACAAGACATTCATACAGATCATACCTACTATAGAAGGCTATAAGAGGTATGCCTGATGGCCTTACTTGAACTTGGTGATAAACCAACCTTAGTTAGATCTTAGAGAAAACCATAACTCCTTAGAGATGGTCGAAGAGATCATATATTCGAGGTAGTGGATATCAATTCTTGACCAGAATCTGGTTTAGCCATCTATAATCCACACCTATATGTAAGGTTCCATTAGCATTCTTGGATAAAAGCACGAGAAAACCCCAAGAGGATGTACTGGGATGTATAAATCCTTTGGCCACTAAATCCTCTAACTGACTCTTTATATCCTAGAGCTCAGTAGGTGACATACTATATAGAGGAATGGACACTAGAGCTACTCCTGAAATAAGATCGATCACAAACTCTACCACTCTCTTAGGTGGTAGGCCAAAAAATTCATCAGGAAAGACATCCTTTAAATGATGCACTACAAGTGGAAAATCATCTTGATGTAAACCCTAATCCCCCATGATGATATTTGGAATATGGGTGTTCAATCCACCTAGCGCATGATTCTATGGTCCTGCTCTACCAGCTTGGACATCCCACTCACCCTTATGTAGATAAATGCTTCCTTACGGTGATGTAAACGATACCCTATGGTGACAACAGTCTATAAAATCATGACAATGAACCAACCAATCCATCCATGTAATGAAATCAAAGCCTTCCATATCGAGAATGAAGAGGTTCTATAAGAAAGGGTAACTTCCAACCTCAAGGGGACAATCCCTACATTGGCATATTCCCTCAGAACACACTTCTAATAGTGTATCTAGGGTCATTACACCACATTAATACTGTATATCTAGTCTGAAACTTTCCACAATAGATACAAATATCAAATAATTCGAAGAACCTATATCAAATAAAGAAGATGCTATAGTAGATGCCACAAGAATAATACCTTGTACTGTAGATGGTCCCACAACCTGATCCTCGGGTATCGACTATAGTGCATGCAACCGGCCTTATCCACAACCTTGTGAGATAGCCGGACTACCATAGTCATAACTACTATAGTGTAAATATACTATTTAATCTCTAAAGATTCCCCACATGACCGCAAGCCTGACACTCCAGTGAGTCTCTATCACACTAAGGCTTTAGATGACCCCATCATCCACACTGATGACACACTATAGAGTTATCAAAATTGGTACTCTAGTTATCACTACCCTGACAAGAATCCTCAAGGGAACACTTCTTTCCACTAAGAGAACTACTTTCCTGCCATGTCACTAATCCTCTATGCCCGGTTCTATTTCCATCTCTCAGGTTTTCCTCATTGATAAGAGCCTAATTGGCTATTTCAGACAAAATAGGTAGGTGAATGACATTCACCTATGTACAAATGGAATACATAATCCAATCCTCGAAGCATCTAGCACGAAAAATCTCATCACTGACTAGAAGTAGTGAAAATCACTAAAACTATATGAAATAAACTGAATATTCCATAACTAACATAGAACCCTCCTCGAGATGCATGAACTCTCTAGCTCTATTAGCTCTCCGTGTATGGGGAAATAACTAATCATAAAAATAGTCTTGAAATCATCCCATACCATGCCTTGATGGTGATCAAACTAGGTAAATACATCCCAAAAATTCTTGGCCAAATATCAAAGCATGTATGTGTCAAGATTGACCCTATGCTCTGGATTCATCTCTAGACGCTCAAAGATAGACAAGATGTCCACTAGCCAAGATTCAACAGCTTGTGGATCACCATCCCCTGAGAAAGTAGGAGGATGCTGTTGCTGGAACTCACAAGTCAGATCAGCCATTGTATATGTAACTCATAGAGAACCATGCATGGATTGTATCTGATATAGTAAGCTATCACAAACATGAGAATCAGTGCCCACATTAGGTACATCAGGTGGTACCTAAAGTGGTACACTTTGAGGTAAGACTGATGACTTAGAGCCCACCACTCCTGGAGCATGACCATCACCACCATCCTAGCGTACAATACGAGTACATCATGGTGGAATTTGTTTAAAAATTCCAAGTACATTCCTTAGAAGAAGCTTTAAGTAGAAAGATAGAAACACTTAAGGAAACTAAATGTAAGAAAAATCACTACCGAATGAATACTACCCCAACTACCCACTTATATGACCAGGTATTGGCAAGTGCTTAAGTATAAGTTTCATTTAATTTTAAATTTAATTACTAGGTTCACTCTTTTACCTTCCATAAACACGACAAGGTGGGATAAGGACATGAAACCATTTCATTTTAAATGTCATGATTCAATTTATAATGGATATCCATTCCCATTAAATTAGTACCCATACACCTTGTCACTGAAAATCACACCCATTTATTTATAGCATATTGGATCAACTCAGTAAATTACTCATACTAACCCACGAGGGCCTGTACACCTTGTGAATTGAAATAGGAAATCACTCAATTGAAATCGAGAGTAATAAAGGCATATGTTAACTATAACAACAACACTCAAAAATCAAAGGCATATAAAGTAAGTAAAATCAATGAGATGAACCTATATGGCATAAAAATATGCATGCCATGAAAATTCTAGGTGCCTATAATGATGTATGTAACAATGTTCATTTCCATCATATTATCCAGACAAGGATAAAATAGAATCACAATAAGAAGAAAAATCAACAACACCACACAAGATGTGTGTCACCCAATGGTGAAATGATATCAACTATAATAGGTAAAATCAGAAAAAAAAATTATATTTTGGGTAACATGGCATTTACCCTGAACCTGGGTTCACGATGCCTAAGAACGTATTATGACTATGTCCCAAGAATTCCTAATATCCTTCATATTTTCTCTAAATAGTAAATCTAGAAAACAACAACCTATGACACCAATTTGTGATGTCCCTAACCCGGATGCCACTTAATGGGTGCCCAGAGCCCGGTGGGCCACATGACCTCAAGCACATCTCACTAAACACCAGAGGATGCCAACTAGCAGTGAAGTTCTAGGGTGTGACTGTGGGGAGACTATACCCTCATTACTAAAGTGTAGCACAACTGATAAATATAAAATAGGTAAATAGAGGAATTAATATAAGTAAAAAAAGGCAGAAAAAATAGGTATGATAATAACAATAATTGAAATAACTGGAATAATATGGAAGCATACAATAACTAATGATGATATGTAATGTCACTATAAAAGTGGAAAACATGGATACAAGACAACAAGAACAATATGTTCCAAAAAAGTATAAAATAAATCAAAATACTATCCCAAGCATCCTGAGCTCCATCTCAGTCATCTTCCATAAATATCCATCCTAAATAGAAATCAATCATGTTTTTGAAGTCATACGCTTCCCTTTATCGACACTTAGATTCACGTAATCTACTCTGGGTACCAAACGGTGCCAGGAGAGGGTGTGAGATAAATCTCAATTGTCCACCACCAATAGTGTCTATAACACCCATCTCGTGTAATGGAATATATCAGTGTGCAAGTATGAATATATAAAGTAAATAAATAAAATATAACTAAATACCCAAGTACCTGCTTCATCCCTCATATGGTTTCTGAACCATTAACCAATTCATTATTTTATTATTACTAGTTTATAAATAAGTCACATTTTTATAATATTAAAGGTTCCAAGATGCAACATGGAAACTTGCAATCATATTTAATAATGAAGTTCCAAGGTAATAACCAAGGAAACATAGACCGAAAGGGGTCTCAAACTTAGTAATAACTGTAGCTTGGCATTGGGGTAAGAGTGTAATCCTAATAGCATAACCCAAGGCATTCCACAATGATATTCCCACCAAGTCCAAGGAATTCATCCAAGATAAAATGGGGCTAAGAAATGACTCGGGCCAATGGTATTTAACCATGGAACCTACTTTTCAATGCTAGATCCATGGAGTGTATCCAAGTAATACTTTAGTACTACATGAGGGATTATACAATGTCATACCAGGAATCCAAAGTTAGACAAGGATTGGGTTCTAGGTTGGTCACAACATAATAAAGTTGTATCCTTGAATTTAGAATGGGGTCCTTGAGTGTTTAAGGCATTCCCTTGAAACTTCAAGGAAATCTCAAGTCAGGACACTATTATTTTGATAAATAAGTCATATATAATTTTATAGGATCAATCCATTACCTTTAATTAGTGTGAAAATGATAATTAATCATGCAACTGTGTAAATCAATTCATAAATAATGAATAAGTCCATTTGGTTCAAGCCTTGACTTTCATTAGTGTGACAAGCCCTAGTACAATAAAACCATTCATTTAATCCATTTAGAGAATTCTCAATAATAAAGGTTCACTCTGTTACCTTTCAATATGGTAAGGTGTGCTACAAACATGAAACATATTGTTCAATTATATTTAATAAGGCCAAGTCATATACCTAATATACTTTCCAAATTCCATTTCACATTTAATTATAAATTGAAGAACTTACCTTAGATGAGTCAAGTGGTGAGCATACATGGTACTTTCCATTATAAAATTCACAATCTAAATCAATCCATTTAATATATAAAATCATACACTTAGAAAGGTCAAGGTACACCCAAATAGTGGCTCAAACGTGTCAAAAAACTAAGAAGATAATTATGGAATAACATACTACATGGGATGGATGGAATTTTGGATGTAACCACTAACAACTAATCACATATTTGTAAATAGAATAACCATACTATTCTAATGGTTATCATCATGGCATATAAATTCAATAAATGAAATTTGATGAAATCAGCAGACCCCAAATAATAATTTCAAAATCAAAGAACTTGAGGGATGAGTTATAGACCACCCACCTTAGGCTCACACGACTCTCCTCCTCAAGTATTGGCCTTTGATTTGTCTTGTATTAGATTAGATATGAGAAAAAGGTAAAAAATATCACACCTCGATAACTAAGTCAAGAGAAAGATAGAAGAAGAAAAAATCAAACTGACTTGAGTACTTACTGTTGCACATCCAATGTGACAAATAGAAGTTAGATCAAACCTTGAAAGATGGAGATATTTTAATCCCTAGATCAGGATTTTAAAAAGCTCCAAATTGGGAGAAAATGAGGATAATCCCAGTGGAAATTGGATTAGGAGAAAGGAGTAGGCTTAATTTTATAATTTAGATAAAAATGGTCATTTTACCTAGAAATTAGCATGTGTTCAGTTTGGCCACATATTTTTACAAACATTGCACCAACCATGCCTGGGAACCTGGGAAAAAGGGGCACTCACATTGTTAGGCCACACGACCTAATAAACCATGCACCAATCATGCAATAAGGCTTTTTCCAAAAAGGCATGCCACCCACATGTTTTTCTCTAACTATGCGGCCTTCCCACATGGTTTACTATAAACCATGAACTTGACCTATTTCTCCCAAAAATATGAGTTTGGATCTCTGAACAAGATTCAGACACCCTCAGGACCTTTACTAACTCATTGAAATCCATATTAGGTCCAAAATAAAGAATTAGACCAAAATTTAAAGGATCCATACCTGAGTGAAAAAATGGGTTTTTACAATTATATTAGCGTAATATCACTATCATATCTATGATCTAGTAATTGATAGATTTTTTTTTGTAATTTTAGTTAAAACACAATCTAAACACAATCCAAAAATGAAAAAAAAAACAAATCAATCAAAATTATATAAAAAAAAACAACATACATAAGAACACATCATAAATCTAATAAGGAAGAAACCATACATCATAAATCCATGGATTTGGACTGTGAAATCATCAAAACTGAGAATCAAACCCCATGTTCGACGATGATCTGATAGTGTTCCTTAGTATGGGATGATCATCACTTTAAAGACACTACAATGCACTTTAAAATCCTTCCTCAGATGATCCTATAGGGTTAGAGTCTATTGGGGAGCATAGTATGGCCTATTGTTTGTCTCCCAGGGCATCCCATTTGAGTTCTAGGCCAAATACCCCTAAAAAATTCATTAAAATTGAGTAAGAATAGTTGTTAGGGGGAGGGGGGTAGGTAAGGGATACACAATTTAGTGGAATGATTTTCAATAGGTGTGTCCAAACCCAACCTGAACCAACCGAACCAACCTGACTGAGTTGGGTTAGGTTACACACTGGGTATGGCTGGGTCAGGTTAGGTTGGGTCGGGTCAGGTTGGGTCACGATTTAGAAAAATTCTAACCCAACCTGACCCAACCAACCTAAATTAATGTATATATATAATAAATAAAAAATTAATATTGATTGATAAATAATTAATAAAAAATTACTAATAATTGATAATTTATTAGTAATAATTTATAATAATTCATAATAATTGATACTAATTTATACTAAATAATACAATTTCACTACAAAAATTTAATAATGATTAACAATAAATAACAAGGTCTTATAACATAAATATAAAATTGTATTAGTGTTATATTTATGTTATATTTACATTATATTTACATTATATAACTTTATATTGACATTATATAATATTATATTCACATTATATAATGTTATATTTATATTATATAACATTTCATTTAGGAAAATATAATGTTATATAAAATAAATATATAATTATTCTTATGTTATATAATGTTTTATTTACGTCATACAATGTTATAAAAATTATATCTAAATTATATTTATGTTATATTTATCAAAAAATAATATTTTTTACTTATTATTTTAGTTATAATTTAATTAATAGTTTTACATTTTTTTGTTATTATTTATTATTTGTTTCCAAACCCGATTGACCCAACCCAACCCAACCCACCACAGGTCGGGTCAGGTCAGGTCACAACATAAAAATGGTTGTGAATGAACCTGACCAATCCCAACCAATATTTCTTGGTTTGGGTCCAAATATCCCCCTAGGCCCGACCCAACCTGACCCATGGACACCCCTATTTTTCAAACCGTGCGGTGGTCATTCAGTCATTTCTAGAAGTGGTTTTTTAGGCCGCATGGTTTGATCAGGTTTTGGAAAAACCCTATAGAAAGTGTGCATCCCCTTAAACCATGAATTTTTTTTTCATGGTTTACTGGGTGACCTTTCAAAGTTTCCAAGCTACTTACCACTAAAAAGTGGCTTATTTTTCTTCAAAACACCTCCAAAATGTGCTTCCTCACTTGGTAACTTTTATGTTGATTAAATACACCTAAATGAAATATTTAGAAAATATGAATATAATATTTGATAGTATATGATCCATTTTTTAATTAAATATAAAAAAACATGTGTACACACTTTGGGTACATCAGAAGACCTTTGAAGGGGGAATTACTAGCCTCAAATATGGGGGGTGGATCTTCATGTAATGGTTGTTTTAGTATTATTTCTTCTCTTTTATTCCTTCCAATAACATTGTCTAAAAACATAGAATAGATTTTTTTTTCTTTTATAACATTTATTTGTGTCTTCATCTCAATAATTTTCTTATATTTATCCCCTTGTATATTTCTTTTCTCAAAATATGTTTGAGTAGTGACTCCAAAATATGAACTTCTAACACAACCATATTTTTATGGACACTTCAAGGCCACTGAATGTAGTCATTCATCGGGTACAATCAATGGATACTATTGTGTCTAAACTAGATAATAACTATGGGAAAATAATAGTCTTTGTTATGAAACAAAGATTTAAAGTAGATTTTTTTATTAGCTCATACTTATACATTATTCCCATACTATTTGTATGTTTCTATTTACTTGTATTCCATCTTTATTTATACAAGAATCATTCCATAAAACATGAAATGATATTCAAGTGTATTTGGATTTTGATTCATTAATCTGTATATAAAAAAGAAACATAATTATATTATTATTTCATGCCATATAAAAGTATTATAACTATTTTAAAATACATACCATTTTTTGATCAAGTGCAGCATACCCCGTCCTTGCTTTATGATAGGGGTGTGTTATTTTTTCTAAAAACTATTAATTTTCAGTACTTGTTTTCTATTTTATAAATTAATAATTCTTAATAAAAGTTATGAATAATCTTATTTCCAAGTAAATTATTACCAATCAAAATGTACCTAAAATGATTCCTCCTCATGATGACCAATAAACACATTCCATGTTCTTGGGTTTATCATATGTGCATATATCTATGGTGGGTTTCGGTTTACTTTCCCTTCCGTATATATGAGATCTTTCTTGGTAAGAATGGTCTAAAAGGATATATGATCCTTTATAGAAACCATTAATACAAATTTCATTTGATAGTCATCTAGTATAAATGTACTATATAAGGGATAATGAAAAGTAAATAAAAGTTTCATTATTTTAGTTTTTAGTAAAATAGATAAATTATATCATAATATTACCCTAAAATATTCCCAAATTAGTGCCTTAATCATAGTTATAACATTGTTCCATGTATTTACATCAATCAACACATGCATTATAGTGGTGAAACCAATGTAATTAATTAAAATGGATCTGTTGGTGTTAAAAGGTTGGCTGAGTTCATTCCATCCCACCTTGAATTTTATTACTATGCTTATAACATTAATAATCTTCGTTGAGATGATAAATATTAAAAACTCATGTTTTTTATCTTACATAGGTTGTTCACCTTCTACCATTTCCTTAGTTTCAAGATAGTGAATATGTTTTTGTCAATATTGGCAGCATCATCATGTGGAGAATCTTATTATTCCTTAATATTGGGAGCATCGAATTGTTGAGAAACATATTGTTCAACAACATTGAGGTTATCATCATGTGTAGAAGCAATTATCTATATAATTGGTTGAAAAATTAATTTAGATTTCATATATTCAGTAGTGAACACATAATACTATGAGGTAAGATAATGTATATTAAAAAAAACATTAACCTAATTAGTGAACTCTTTTTTTAAAGGTTGATAGGATTTGAACCCTATATCAAATATCCAAATCCCCTCATTGTGGTCTCCATTAACATACAATACCCATATGCATTACGACCACTGAAAAATTATTGAGATATCTTAATAAAATGGTTAACCTTAGTTGAATTGACATGTGACCTTATAGTGGTTTTGAATGATAAAATAACAATTGAACACTTTAAATTTATAGGATTTGCGACATTAAATAGTTGTAAAACCTATGATTCAATTATGAACAATTATTCCTTATACCCTTACTAGAATCCACTTCTGTAAATCCCAATTCATCAAATTTAATTTAACTCTGGTTATCAACCCACTTGAATTGAAAAATTAGTACTTGTAATCTTTGAAAATCTAACTCATATATTTTTTCAATGATTCCAATGTATAAAATATTCATGTAAATTGGATTTATTTCCTTGGTACAAGATAGAAGAATCACTGTTACCACAATATTAACTCCTCTATTTTTCATTTCACTAAATTCATCGAGTTCCTTTGTATAGAACATATAACCATTAATTACATAACAATTATAAGATAATACATGAACAATTAGTCATATGTATAGCCATAAAATTTGTTTTGAAATTAAATTTATATTTATAGTTTAATCTATAAAAATATGATCTTGAAACCATAATATAAACTATCAATTATGTATATTTGATATTCATAATTCATCCCATGATGAATTAAAATTCCTAATAATTACTTTTTGGGTTTCAACATATAGTTAAACCTCTAAAATGTTATGTAAAATTTAAAGGTGAGCTTGCTCCCACTCTGTAATGGTAATTTATAAAACATATATTCAAGAAATTCATTCACCCACAAGTCACCTATTATAATAAAATTATATTTGACTAATGATCTCTACATATGAAAGTTGATCTATATTGAATTCAAAATCTTTCTCCAGAATATATCTCCATATAACACAACCTTCTGGCCAACATTGATTTTTAAAATACCCTTTAAAAATATTCATATACTGTTCAATGAGGTACATCCATCTATAATGTATATAACCACATATTTGGATCTCTCTAACCAAGTGCACCATCAAGTGAACCATCATATCAAAGAATTATAGTGGAAAAAACATATCCAATTCACATAATATGATTGAAATTCCCTTTCCTATATTTGATAATTTATTTGGGTATATAAATTTACATCATATAGATTTGAAAAATAATTAAATCTTGGTTTATTTAAGATAAAAATATTTTGATAAAATACAATATAAAGCTTCAAAAAATAAATTTCGCATCAAAATATGGAAATCATGTAATTTTAGAACCTTTAGATTTAAATTAGTTATTAAAATGATGTTCATGATAGTTATACATACCCATATAGAATCCTTACATCATTAAAGAATTTGAAAAACTAATATATATATATATATTTCCTAGAAAGAGTGAAAGCAACCAAAGGAAGAAAATTTCACCTTTCACTATTCACTGGCATTAAATATCCCCTTATCCCAATTTAAATCTTGTATAACCTAACCTTAATACCAACATCTATTTTTTAGGTGCATTTAGTAACATGCTAATGAAACCATCACATACATTTTTTATATATGTGTGAAATAAATAAAATGGATGATGTACAAACAATTCTAGTATTATTATTCATAAAAAAGATCTCCTTTTCTAACTAATTTTCATAAGGTTTTCTAAATAAGGTTTACTGATAGCTATAAAAATATACTTTACTTTCTCAAATAGTTGATAACCTGTTAGTGGACGTAGTGCTTTACATTATTCTAAATTCTCATGAAATGATGTCGACAAAGATCAATATTTATGTCATTGGGGTAGAAATTTGTGATGTCTTAGATTCATAATCTCAAGGAATGTTTTAATATAACCGAGTGTGTACCTTGTTCAAAAATGGGTCACCCTTGATTTCATTTAATGACACATCATAACAAAAATCTATAAGTAGTGAATTCATTTATCATACCATACAACCTAACTCTCAATGTGAAATCATCATTTCTATAAGAATTATACAACATAACACTTGAATCCCACATTAATTTCTGATCTTCAATTAGTGGATCCAAATAAAAATCAATATCATTACCTAATTTTTTGGTCCTAATATATATAGATACAATATAAAGAATTCTTTAATCATTCGTAACCATGGTTGAAAGTTATAATTCATCAACATAACTAGCCATGTACTTTGAGTACTAATTTTTACACCAAAAACATTAATTCTATTTGTAGACAATACAAGATGAATATTTAATATATTATCTACAAATTTATGATACTCATGATCAATTTTATTACACTGTGGAGAGTCTCCTAGGTGATTATGTTTCCCATATTGATTTATTATATTTGAGTTCCATGTCAATTACCTTTAATTTTCTTCACTTCTATATAGGTTCTTAAACCATGGATGATTGGAAAGTATCATAAAAATTTAAAATGACTTGAATCATCTTTCATGTAACGAGGCACACCACATTGTACATTTTTTAATTGATTCATGGTACTTGTGAAACAATATACAATTATTTGGATGGAAATGTATTCTTTCAGAGATCAAACCCATTGAACGTATTATTCATTTAGAATCATATGTTCAGTAAGGAAGCTCATTATATTCTGGTAGTTTATCATTAAAAATAGAAATTAGTTCAGCAAAGATGGTGACACTCTATATATTAATATATTTTACATTATATAGATTCAGTATGGCTGACAATGTTGTATATTTAGTACAAAAATCTTACAATGACATCTTTTCACAACTTTTTAACTTCTGAAATAGATTTGGGTAATCATAAAGTACATATTCAACTATAATTGTCATTTCTTTAATAATATATTCATAATAATTTACACCTATAATAATATCCTTGAAACAATATTCATCATCTTCCACACTTGTAATCATATCAGATGATCTATAAAACATAGTGTTATCCTAATCACTAGTTTCATTTAGTTATTTCTTATGTATAGTCCCATATTTATAACTTTGATCTATTTTTTTACATATCAAGTGTTCTTCAAAATACTTTGGATTAATTTTTCTCAAGTAAAAATAATGTAAAAAATGGACAAAGGATTTGAGAAGGTTCATATACATGATCTTTTGAAAACATGATGAACTCTTTAACCCCATCCTCATACTCACTTGGAAAAATATTGACATCCAGCCATTTTTGATTCATATCCATCCTATTTGATTTAGTAATATTCATATATAAATAAATAAAAATATATAGACACACACACACACACAAGTCATGATCTTAGAATCCTAAAAGGTTATTCTTTATATGTACACTCATATGGTCATCATCTTTGATATAAATTGTCATTGCATAAAATTATTGATAGAACATATAAAGACTAAAAATTATATGAATTTAAATTATTATAATACCCTTTCTTAATATAATAAGTCATATATCATATATCATTATTAATTTTTAAATAAATTCATTAAGGGAGATAACAATATAAAATTTTAAAATGGAGACCACCATCGCCTATTATTTCACTTCTTCAAATGTCGTCAAGGTCATCAGAAGTTGTTGGAGGTCATCTTGAAGAAAAAATACTTATAAAAATTAAAATGCTTTCAAATCTACATATTATATGGTGTATTCTGATTTTTCCTACATAGAATTTGGTTAAATATTAATGTGATTATTTTTCTATCATAATACCAAATCAATATAAGAAGCTAAATATTAAATCAATATTTATTGAACCATGGTGGATAATGTTTTTCTCTTTCAATATATAATTATATTATGGTATTTCAAAATGAGGGGGTTATGATTCCTCCAAATAATTTTTTTAATTTTATGAATAAACCTCTTTATGGTTGAATGAGAACCTCAAAATATTAGATACCAAATTCCAAACACCCACTAGTGTATAAAAAGATTTTAACATCTTTTTTTGCCTTTTCACGTTGGTTATTAGGCGATGTTATTGAAGGTGACATTGTAAATATTTTTTAAACATTAGTTAAATAAATACAACATTATAACTAATTTTATATAGTCTTTTTTCATGCCAATTATTAAAAAACTGACAAGATAAAACATATTTTACATCATTTTTTTAAGAAAAATGATGTGAAAAATTGTTTATCACATCGTTTATTTTATAACCAACATGAGAAACCAATGATAATTGCTTTATCATTCCAGTTATTATATAAATGACATGATACATTTTGTTTTTTATAATTTTTCTCTGTTTTCATCCTCTCTACAGTAGAAAAAAGTAGAAAATTACAATAAAAATACCAGCAGCAATAGAACAAACAAAAATACAAAATTTTGAAATTTCATGTTTATAAAATATAGCCCTAAGAAACTAAAATTTAATAAAACATGTGAAATGATTCTCCCATTTTATTTGAAAATGTCTTAGATCTAGTTCATTATAAAGTTGAGGTTCATCAAAAAGCTACAAATTAAAATTAAATCATTTAATATCTTTTATGAATAAAATTAATGAAATATTAAGTAAAATTTTATAAAAATATCTAACCTGATTGAACTTCATACCCGTCAAAGTTTTAATTATTTCATACAAAAATATTAAAACATAGTATCAACCTTATTTTATGCATTCTTATTTATGAAATTTCTATTGAAAATAATATTTTAATTCAAAATAATATTTTTAAGTAATATATATCCAATATTTATTAATTGTAAATGAAAATTCACCTTTGCTTTTTTATATTTGATCTCGATGCTCTTCTTATTTGTAATCTCCTAATAGAAATTACATACCCTATATGAGAATAATATGAGTATATAAATTTATTCCATTATAATATAGACAAGTATTAAAGTATTTTAACTCACAATTCTAATACATTTTTAAATTTTTGTTGCGCTTCTCCATGTATAGAGAATATCCAATAAATCACCCTATACCTTGAAAAAATACCCAATATCCAATGGAAATTGATATAAAATAAAATATAATGTTACTAGTAATTATTTCAAGAGATATAATTTTTTTTTAATATATATGTTTCTTACTCTTGAAGATAAGGAAACATCCAACACAAAATAATTTCATTCTTTATAAATATTTCAGAAATATAAACCATTATTTCTACATCAGTTTTTATACTTGATATAGGTGATATAAATTATAGATCCATAAATACATATACATCTATCCTATCATTATACTTACAAAATGTATAAATATACCTAATAAAATAACAAAATTACAAATTTATAATAAATTTTTAATAAATAAGATGAATGGAAAAAATTTGTTAATTGACATACATGAAAACAAATTGCATCATGTTGATGTCCAATTGATCACTAGCTAAAAGCTCCATGATATCAATTTTCAGAATCCCTATAGCCATTGAATGAACACAAACATTATATTCAATTGAAATATTATATACATCGAATAAAAAATTTAAATATGTTTCCAATCTATCAAGACTGGTAGAGAAATAAAACTGGTGTGATAAAGCCAGGTATATTTCTTTATCATAATGGTATTAGATATACCAACGGTTCTGCAAACTGTGGGGAAGTAAGATGTTGGGAAAACCTATCCCAATGGTTTATAAAGAACTGTTGGTATAGGTTAGTGAAATTAACCTATGCCAACGGTTTAACCAAACTGTTGGCATAAGTTTTACCAACGGTTTACCCTAAACTGTTGGTAAAAGTGGTGAAAATAAACTCTTTACCAACAGTTTAGAACCGTTGGGAATGGTTTTTGCCAATGGTTCTCCTTGAACTGTTGGAAAAAAAATTCCATAGTTATATTTACCAACGGTTTGTAAACTTTTGGGAAGGGCTTATTACAAACCTATGCCAACTGTTTCAAACCGTTGGCATAGGCATGCTATGAAAATTGCACAACAACCTACAATTTGAATAGTAGACTCCAATTTTGCACACCAACCTCTAATTTTGCACACCAACCTCTATTATGCTCTTTTGCAATTATTATACTTGCAATAACAAACTAATACATAGATATAGAGAGCTTTTTCATACATATTTAACATATAATGCATTCTTGAACTATACACATCCAGAATTAAATCAAAATTCATAATGTAATTATAAACATACCTAATTGATTTAGAATTCAATTTAAAATTTAGATGAAAATTATATGTGGAATATAGAATTCAATTCATAATTGAATACATACATAATTTAATTATCAATTATCAATAAAATACATAAAAAACTGAATAACTATCAACAGAATCCGAATACATTTGTTCATATTTTCATATACGAGTAGTTTTTACTAAAAATGATTTCCATTTTAAACGAAATACATACAATTGAAGTAATACTGGCCACACCATGGCTTGAATTGAGGTGGGGTTGACTCTGACACGTTATATATGACCCATGGATCATTGACCTAAAGTATCAACATATTCTGAAAGCACTTTGTTGGTTTTCCGTATGTCAGTTATTGTTTTCATTTAAAATGTTGTTCATTTAAAAAAACGAGACACTTTGAGTGGTTCTGCCCACACCAGGCCACGGATTGAGGTGGGGTTGACTTATACACGTCACATATGACCCAAGGATCATTTTCCTAAAGTTTCAATGGAATCTGAATTCATTTGGTCGGTTTTCCGTATGTCATTTATTTTTTTCACTTAAAATGAATTCTATTTTAAATGAAAGAGAGACAATTTGAGTGGTTCTGGCCACACCGTGCCTCGGATTGAGGCAAAGTTGACTCATACACGTCACAAATGACCCATGGATCGTTGTACTAAAGGTTCTATAGAATCCGAATGCGTTTTTTTTGGTTTTCCATTTGTCAATTGTTGTTTTCACTTAAAATGAAGTCCATTTTAAACTAAATAGAGACAATTTGAGTGGTTCCGGCCACACCGCACCTCGGATTGAGGTGGGGTTGACTCGTGCACATCATATATTAGACATGGATCGTTGTACTAAAGTATCAACATAATCATAATCTGTTTGGTCAGTTTTCCGTATGTACTTAAAATGTTGTCCATTTTAAACAAAATAGAGACACTTAGAGTGATCACGGCCACACTGAGACTCGGATTGAGGCTCAGTTGACTCGTAAACATCACATATGACCCATGGATTGTTTTCCTAAAGTTTTAACATAATCTGAATGTGTTTGGTTGGTTTACCGTATGTCAATTTTTTGTTTTCAATTAAAATGAAGTCCATTTTAAACTATAAAGAGACACTTTGAGTGGTTCCGGCCACTCCGTACCTCGGATTGAGGATGGGTTGACACGTACACATCAAATATAACCCATGGATCATTTTACTAAAGTTTCAACTAAATCTGAAGGTGTTTAGTCAGTTTTCAGTATGTCAGTTGTTGTTTTCATTTAAAATGTTGTCTATTTCAAATAAACCTGAGACACTTTCTATATGTATGTGTTAGTAGGTTTTAGTGTGTTATTTCAATTACCTATCATTTTCAATCCAATTATCATACCTGAAATAGACTAACACATACATATACAATTATTGTACCTGCAATAACCAACTAACACATACATATAGAGAACAAATTCATACACATTTAACATATAATGCATCTTGGAACTATACACATCCATAATTAAATTATAATTCATAAACATACATAATTCATTTAGAATTGAATTTAAAATTTAGATGACAATTATATGTGGAATCCAGAATTCAATTCATAATTTGATCGGTGTTTTGTATACCATATATTTTTACCAGAAATGATGTCCATTTTAAACAAAATACATACACCTGGAGTGATACCAGCCACACTGTGCCTCATATTGAGTCAAGGTTAACTCTTACATGTCACAAATGACCCATCGATCGTTTTCATAAAGTATCAACATATTCTGAAAGCGTTTGATCGGTTTTCCATATGCCAGTTGATGTTTTTCACTTAAAATGATGTCCTTTTGAAACAAAAGATAGAAAAAATGAGTGGTGACGGCCACACCATGTCTCAGATCGAGGCGGGGTTGATTCGTACATGTCACATATGACCCATGGATCGTTCTCCTAAAGTTTCAATGGAAACCGAATGCGTTTGGTCAGTTTTCCATATGTACTTAAAATGTTGTCCATTTTAAAAAAAAGAGAGCCACTTAGAGTGATCCCAGCCACACCGTGCCTCGGATTAAGGAAGGGTTGACTCGTACACATCAAATATGACCCATGGATCATTGTCCTAAAGCATCAACACATTTTGAATGAATTTGGTAAGTTTTTCGTATGTCAGTTGTTGTTTTCACTTAAAATGATGACCATTTTAAACAAAAGAGAGACACTATGATTGGTGTCGTCCACACCGTGTCTCAGATTAAGGCGAGGTTGACTTGTACATGTCACATATGACCCATGTATCGTTGTTATAGAGTATCGACACAATCAGAATCCGTTTGGTCGGTTTTCCATATGCTAGTTGTTGTTTTCACTTAAAATGAAGTCAATTTTAAACAAAAGAGAGACACTTTGAGTGGTGTCGGCCACACCGCACCTCGGATTGAGGTGAGGTTGAATCCTACACGTCACATATGACCCATGTTCTGTTCTACTAAATTTACAATAGAAATCGAATGTGTTTGGTTGGTTTTCCGTATGTACTTAAAATGTTGTCCATTTTAAACAAAAGAGAGACACTTAGACTGATCCCAGCCACACCGCGACTCGGATTGAGGCCAGGTTGTCCCGTACACATCACATATGACTCATGGATAATTTTTATAAATAATCAATAGATTCCGAATGCGTTTGGTTGGTTTTCCGTATGCCAATTGTTCTTTTCACTTATAATCCTGTCCATTTTAAACAAAAGAGACACAGTTAGAGTGGTGCCGACCACACCGCATCTCGGATTTAAATGGGGTTGAATCGTACACGTCTCAAATGACCCATGAATAATTTTCCTAAAGTATCAACACAATCCTAATGCATTTGATCGGTTTTCTGTAAGCCAATTGATGTTTTTCACTTAAAATGATGTCCTTTTGAAACAAAAGACAGACACTTTGAGTGGTGATAGCCACAAAACATCTCAGATTGAGGCGGGGTTGATTCGTACACATCACATATGACCCATGGATCATCCTCTTAAATTTTAAATGGAAACCGAATGCGTTTGGTTGGTTTTCCATATGTACTTAAAATGTTGTCCATTTTAAACAAAAGAGAGCCACTTAGAGTGATCCTAGCCACACCATGCCTTAGATTAAGGTGGGGTTGACTCGTACACGTCACATATGACCCATGGATCGTTGTCCTAAAGCATAAACACATTTTGAATGCATTTGGTCAATTTTTCGTATGTCAGTTGTTGTTTTCACTTAAAATGATGTCCATTTTAAACAAAAGAGAGACACTATGAATGGTGTCAGCCACACCATGTATCGGATTGAGGTGGGGTTGACTCATACACGTCACATATGACCCAGGGATCATTGTTCTATAGTATCGACACAATCAGAATCCATTTGGTCGGTTTTCTGTATGCTAGTTTTTGTTTTCACTTAAAATGAAGTCAATTTTAAACAAAAGACAGAAACTTTGAGTGGTTTCTGCCAAACCACATCTTATATTGAGGTGGGGTTGATTCTTAAACCTCACATATAACCCATGGATCATTATCCAAAATTTTAATGGAAACCGAATGCGTTTGGTCGGTTTTCCGAATGTACTTAAAATGTTGTCCATTTTAAACAAAAGAGAGCCACTTAGAGTGATCCCGGCCACACCGTGCCTCAGATTAAGGCAGGGTTGACTCATACAATTCACATATGACCCATGTATAGTTATACTAAAGCATCAACACATTTTGAATGCATTTTTTCAGTTTTTCGTATGTCAGTTGTTGTTTTCACTTAAAATAATGTCCATTTTAAACAAAAGAGAGACACTATGAATGGTTTCGGCCACAACACGTCTCAGATTGAGGCGGGGATGAATCGTACACATCACATATGAACCATGGATAATTTTTCTAGAGTATCGACATAATCAGAATCCGTTTGGTTGGTTTTCCTTATGCTAGTTGTTGTTTTCACTTAAAATGAAGTCAATTTTAAACAAAAGAGAGACACTTTGAGTGGTGTCAGCCACACTGCACCTCGGATTGAGGTGAGGTTGACTCGTACACGTCACATATGACCCATGGTTTGTTCTCCTAAAGTTCCAATGGAAACCGAATGCGTTTGGTTGGTTTTCCGTATGTACTTAAAATGTTGTCCATTTTAAACAAAAGAGAGACACTTAGACTGATCCCGACCACACTACGACTCGGATTGAGCCTGGGTTGGCTCGTACACGTCACATATGACTCATGGATCATTGTGATATATTATCAATAGATTCATAATTCGTTTGGTCGGTTTTGCGTATTCCAGTTGTTCTTTTCACTTATAATTCTGTCCATTTTAAACAAAAGAGACACAATTAGAGTGGTGTCGGCCACACCGTATCTCGGATTTAAACGGGGTTGACTCGTACATGTTTAAAATAACCCGTGAATCATTTTACTAAAGTATCAACACAATCCGAATGCGTTTGGTTGGTTTTCTGTATGCCAGTTGATGTTTTTCACTTAAAATGACGTCCTTTTGAAACAAAAGACAGACACTTTGAGTGGTTCCGGCCAGAAAATGTCTCATATTGAGGAGGGGTTGATTCTTACACATCACATATGACCCATGTATTGTTGTGATAAAGTATCGACACAATTCAAATGCGTTTGGTCAGTTTTCTGTATGCCAGTTGATGTTTTTCACTTAAAATGATGTCATTTTGAAACAAAAGACAGACACTTTGAGTGGTTCCGGCCACACAGAATCTCCGATTGAGGCGGGGTTGATTCATACACGTCACATATGACCCATTCATCGTTTTCCTGAAGTATCAACACAATCAGAATCCGTTTGATCGGTTTTCCATATGTACTTAAAATTTTGTCCATTTTAAAAAAATGAGAGACACTTAGAGTGATCCAAGCCACACCGTGCCTCGGATTAAGGCGGGGTTGACTCGTAAACATCACATATAACCCATGGATCGTTGTGATAAATTATCAACAGAATCCAAATGGGTTTGGTCAGTTTTTTGTATGTCAGTTGTTCTGTTCACTTATAATCTTGTCCTTTTTAAACAAAAGAGAGACACTGTGAATGGTGTCGGCCACATCACACCTCGGATTGAGGCGGGGATTACTCGTACACGTCATATATGACCCATGGATCGTTTTGATAAAGTATCAACACAATACGAATGTGTTTGGTCGGTTTTCCATATGCCAGTTGATGTTTTTCACTTAAAATGATGTCCTTTTAAAACAAAAGACAGACACTTTGAGTGGTGCCGGCCACACCGCATCTCTGATTGAGGCGGGGTTGATTCATACACGTCACATATGACCCATGGATCGTTCTCCTAATGTTTAAACATAAACTGAATGCATTTGGTTGGTTTTCTGTATGTACTTAAAATGTTTTCCATTTTAAACAAAGGGGAGCCACTTAGAATGATCTCGGCCACACCGTGCCTCGGATTGAGCCCGAGTTGGCTCGTACATGTCACATATGACCCATGGATCGTTGTGATAAATTATCAACAGAATCTGATTGCGTTTGGTCAGTTTTCCATATGCCAGTTTTTCTTTTCACTTATAATCCTGTCCATTTTAAACAAAAGAGACACAATTAGAGTGGTATGTTAGTTGTTTATTCACATTATTCAAATACACTATTTGACTATGGGTCTTTAAATTAATTTATTTTGAAAAATTTACATTTAAAATGAGAATATCAAAAAATTAATAGAAGATAAAACTTTTACTAAAAATCCTTGTGGAAATATTAAGGTAAACATGATTTATGAGAATCCTCATGTGTCTATTAGTGGAATGGTATTTACTTAAAATATTGTGGACATTCATATAGAATATTTTTATATCATTCTTAGTATGGAATAGATTTTAGTTTATCATGCTATGAAACATTTCAGAGCTAACAATGTCATGCCCAATGAATACATCCCTTTTATAACATACCAAGAATCTATGATATCGATTAGATGTGTAAATGTGATTTACATTGATTATCATTATGAAAATAAATAAAATATATATTATAGATTTTTAAGTAGTAAATGAAATCAAGGAGGGTGGGGGGGCTATTCGGGGGGGGCTGCCCGAGGGGCTGTCCGGTGGGTGTCCGGGGGGCTGTCCAGGGACCAAGGAGGGTGGTGGGGGGGGGGGGGGCTGTGCGGGGGGCTGCCCGGGGGGTGTTCAGGGGGGTTGTCCGGGGTCCAAGGAGGAGGGTGGGGGGGGGGGGGTGTATGGGGGGCTGTCTAGGGTCCTGGGAGGAGGGTTGGGGGGGGGGCTATCTGGGGGGCTGTTTGGGGGGGGGCTGTCCGAGGGGCTGTCCGGAGGGATGTTCGGGGTCCAAGGAGGATGGTGGGGGGGGGGGGGGGGTTGTCCTGGGTCCATGAAGGAGGGGGTTCCCAAACACACAACCACTAATTGAAAACAACATCCATAAAAACAGATAATATATAAAATAACTCATCTCCAATAATATACTACGAGTCTAGATAAAACCAACAACTAGAATAGATTAAATATCAAATCTCAGTAATATTAGTCAAAAATGTAATGGATCAATTTTTCCCACATCACCATCACCATCATCACCATCATCATCGCCCTCGTCCTCATCCCCATCATCGTCCTCGCCCTTGCCCTCCTCCTCACCCTCGCCACCCACCTCGCCCTCCTCCTCTCCCTCCTATTCCGCATCAGACTCCTCGCCATCATCATCGTCAGGCTGGAAATCGTCCTGACCACCACTAGAACTGCCACCTAGTTCACCATATATAGAATGTATTGATGACATATATTCATCAAAAGCTGGACTGACTTCTACTGGAAGTGTTGGACGTAGAACATCAATAAATTTCATAAACGCACTGTTTGCCCAAACAGACTGTTCTGCCGTCTCCATGGACCTTTTATCAGCCTGTTCTTCCTATTCCCTAACTTTCTATATCTATGTGGCACTACAAATTATACCCAAGGAGGGCCAATACCTTGTCGGGGCTATCCTAGGTCGGCAGCATACTCTGCCAGGATGCTCCTCTCCCAACACCTGATGTAAGTGATCTGTTGGCCCAAAATTGTCTGGTTCTTGGGCATAGAGGGCCTCTAAAGCATCCTATTACAAATATAAATATATCATTAAGTTACAAAATAGATATTAAAATATAAATTCAACAAATTAAAACTTATAATCTACTGCTGAGTCACTTCGTTGACGGCACTTCCATCCTTTTTTCGTCTACTCGAGCAAAACTGTTTTGCTCGAGGCACACGTCCTTCAATATTTTGTATTTACCTCTACAATGACATTGAAAACTAAAGTTATATGAAAACTTTAGCAAACTATTAAATAATTGAGGAAACAAAAGAAAGTGTAAGTCATAAAGAAAACTTATAAACAATTGTCATACCTGCTTCCTCTCATGATCAGGCATCGTAGTGCGTCCAAGTGTGTGGAGGTATTTTTTTGCATCAATGTTATTTTTATTTTTTCCAGATGATTCCTAAATAAAATTCAAAAATTAAACAAATAGTATTAATGAAAAACATGAAAGTTATTTTTTAAATACCTCAAATGTAATTAATACCTTAAACTGGGTACTCGTCCAATGAGTAATCATCTGACGATACTGCTCTATAGGACAATCATCCACCACTGGTACCGCCTCTAACTCAGTGCCAACTCTAGCAACCTAGCCAATATACAACTCATTCTCGTAGTCTTTCCAAATCACACCTAAATCCTTTAGACATTCTGGTCGTGCACCCTCACCATCAGGAAAATTAAATTGAAGATGACATCAAAATATTAATTCATATAAATACAAAAATAATTCATGGCATTAAATAGAACATATTTTTACCCATATCTCTGCCCAAGCTCTATCCTTGACCTCATGTGGAAAATTTCTCCATGATAGCGGGCTGACGGGAATGATGTCGGAGTATTTGGCAAGCGTCGCCAAAAAACTCCGACATTGCTGCCCTGTTTTCTCAACCATTTGGTTGTATTCATTATAATCCACCATAACCTGTGTGCGGCAGTTCCACACTGAACGTATGCGTGTACGCCCCTCCCCCGCCTCCTATCAGTATATGTATCTGTCATGAAATAAAAACAAATATTTTATCAAAAAATTTTATAATTAAAATAAATATTGCTATAAAAATTTGTTAGGGTTCTATAAATATACGTGTGCCGGTCTGATTGCTGAGCACCGCTAGATCCACAGAAACTGATGGAACACCCTATGGTGGAACAGGAGTCGAAGACAATGGAATATAGATGCTCGGAGAGACAGAAGTAGAAGGAAAAGAAGATGGGATAACTGTCTGACCGGATTCTGACTGGGGTGTGAGAATCATCATGGGATGTGAAAATGATGGGCCAGAAGATGCAAAAGGTAGCGAAAACATGGGAGGCCTAAATATCCCATGTGTCCCTAACGACACACCGAGATCAGAATGTG
The DNA here is from genome assembly GCA_963277665.1 of Viscum album. Taxonomy (NCBI): domain Eukaryota; kingdom Viridiplantae; phylum Streptophyta; class Magnoliopsida; order Santalales; family Viscaceae; genus Viscum; species Viscum album. The sequence goes on along the minus strand of OY728120.1, from coordinate 1,267,904,742 downwards.
GGAAGGATGACATGTAAGTGGGAGGGGCAAGGTATAGTCGGGTACGCGTAGCTGCTCGTCCACCTCTGGTACGAACCCTCCTCGTACCACCGACCCGAGTACTAAGACCAGTACTAGGCTCCTCATCGAATAACTGTCGATGTATAGGTGGATCCTACAAAAATGTTTCCAAAAAAATTAATCAAATGACATTATATATTCTTTAAATATATCAATTTGAAATAAAGTACCCACTACAGGCACTAATGATGGAATTCCCAACTCCGTCAATCGATGATTGTTATCCATCATTTTTTCCTTCGTCTCTCTTCAATTGGCTTCATTTCCTACTTTTGAAAACAAATATGTAATTAATTAGAAAAAGGAAACTAATGTGTAACCCAAAAAACTAAATATATGAGGGAATAGGGGGATTCATTGGTAATTTAGCTATCAATTGTTTTAGAAGAGCTTGAATGGATTTAATAAATCATACAAGTTGTAATTTTGACCAAGTTAGAAATATTGTTTGACTAGGTTTGAATACAGTTCAATTACAAATTAGAAAATGCAATTAAAATAAAACTACAACCAATAAACATTGAAAATTCACATAATGGTCAAGTCAGCTAAAACATATTTGTGATCAATAGTAAATCAATTTGAATATTACCAACCTTAACAACCCAAATCAAGGTAAACCAAAAGAATTGAGAACATGGATGAATGATTCTATATATTTTCAACCAAAACTTCAGGTTCACAATCAACTCTGACAATTGAGCTATTGGAGTCATCAAAAGAAATAAATGGATTGGTTCCAATGGCACTAGGGACAGTGTCAATTCCATCATCACCATCATAAAAAATATGTATTGGAATTACTTCAACTATGACACCAAATTCAGGTCGAATTTGGTCTTTGACATAAAAAACTTGTTTATCCATTGATGCCAACACATATGGTTCTTTGGTATAAAGAGTGCGAGTCATATTAATTACTAGAAATCCACAATCATCAATAAATGTGCCATGTCTCATCATCGAATCAAACCAATGGAATTTTATCATTGTGACTCGTCCATGAGAGTAATAATCCAATATTATTATTTTCTCAACAACTCCATAATGACCCACATTTTCAAATCGTGGTCTACTATCTGATGCACTGGCATAACAATCTGTTGTGGAAGTAACCATAACACCATCATGTTGTGTTCTCATGTTCTTTTCTCATTCAGTGACAATAAATTTGTACACATTGATAACAATTGATTTATAGTCACGAACCATGGTATTGGGACCAAAATCCAAAGCTGTTATTTCCTCAGAGACAGAGTCAACAGAAAAACTCAATACCTTCAATATAAATGACTATTAAACTTAATTAAATATTGATATAATTATTTTAAACATTAATATTTTTACCTCAATTTTAACCAAGAAGAAAACTCTTTGCTATGCAAAGTCTCTCTCCTTCTCAAAGATAAAGAGCGATGCTTCCTATTTATCATTGTTTTATGTTCCCTGTAGATAAAAAATATGAATAATTTAACAGATATATATGTAAGATATACATAATCAATTTAGTTACCTGATATAGTCATCGAACAAATCAAAGTTGAACAAAACTGTGCGATGTGCCATCTCCCGCTCTTCATGGCTTAATGTCTTCAATGTATATGATCCAAGAATTCCTCCTGTTTGAGGAAGTGATGGAAAACTGGGTTCAATTTTATCATACTATTCTTCTTCATTTCTCATTGCTTTGTTCAATCTTGTAGTAAGATCAGACAAATACATCGAGCAGAAATCCATACATTCTTGAGCCAAGTAACCATTCACGATAGAACCTTCAGGATGATTTCTGTTTCAGACATAATACTTTAATGTGAACATATTTCTTTCATTTGGATACATCTAACGAAAAGAAACAGGTCCTCCGAGAAGTATTTTAGTGGGAATATGGACAGTCAGATGCATCATGCATGTGAAAAATGATGGAGGAAATATTTTCTCCAACTCACACAAAATTAATGGGGCATCTGTCAACATTTTTTTCAAGAAATACTTGGACAACTTCTTAGCACAAATATCTTTAAAAAAATGGCACAACCGAATAACATCCACCCTTACATTATTGGACAAAAGATGACAGATTGCTATTGGAAGCAACTCAGGCAGTAGAACATGATAATCATGAGTCTTCAAAGATTTTAGCTTCAACTCTCTTTTGTTGACCCGTTTAGATATGTTGCTTGAATAGACTTTAGGAACTCTAATAGTCTCTAATACTTCCAGAAACTGTTTTTTTTTCTGTAGGTTTCATCACATAAGAAGCACATGGAAGTTTCCATTTATTTTCAATGATACTCATAGGATGTAATTCTGGTCTGATGCCCCAATCCACGAAGTCACACCGAGATCATAAATCATATTTTGTCTTCCCCTTGAAATTTAGAAGAACCTAAAGAAACATTTCACATATATTCTTTTCAATATGCATTACGTCTAAGAAATGACGTAACAAATTGGTTGACGAATAAGGAAAAAAAAAGATACTCCTCTTCCTCCAATTGTAACAGGTTTTAGTGGAAACATTCTTTCTCTTTCCAGATTTCATTTGACCCTTCCCGAATGAAAAACTGAAATCTTTCAATTCATTAAGCATGTCAGTTCCAGACATACGCTGAGGTGGATCATAAGTCTCTATGGTATTATCAAATCTTCGACGATTCATTCTATATGGATGATCCTTTGGAAAGAATCTTCGATGTCCCATTAAACTGAAACTACAATGATGTTTCAGTCTTCTAGATCATGTATTATTCATACAAACTTCACATGATAGTTTTCCCTTTGTGCTCCATCCAGACATCATTTAATAAGCCAGAAAATCATTGATCATCCACATAAGTGCAGCATGCATCTGAAATATGTCTTTCGAACAAGCATCGTATGTGCGCACACCCACATCCCAAAGAAGTTTAAACTCTTTTATTAAAGGTTTCATGTATACATCAATATCAATGCTGGGATCAGAAGGACCAAATAGGAGTATACTCATGAAAGTGAAAGGTTTTTTCATACACAACCATGGGGGAAGATTATAAATGTGTATAAAAACTGGCTATGTGCTGTGCGAAGTAAGAATCCACCCAAATGGATTAAAACCATCGCATGAAAGACCCAACCTCACATTACGTACGTAAGATGCAAAATAAAAATGTTGAGCATCAAATATATTCCATGAAAATCCAACTGCAGGATGAACCAACTCATCATTAGTCTTCTTTCTCTCAGTATCATGCCATCTCATTTTTATTGATATGTCATCAGACATAAAAAGATTCTGGAGTCTAGGGTTCAATGGAAAGTGACAAATTACTTTATGTGGAACGCGGGATGGTGTTCCATCAGATTTTGACTTCCAGCGGGATGTGCCACATTTTATACAATCATTTCATTCGACGGTTTCCTCCTAGAATAAACTGTAATCTTTCTGGCAAGCATGAATTTTGTTTCTTGAAAATCCAAGTTCCTCAACTAACGTCTGTGCCATATAGTGGTTTGAGGGAATATCTACATCATCTGGAAGTAAATCCTTCAAGAGGGTAAGAATATAATTGATTGCTGTATTAGAAATCCCATACATAGTTTTCCCATGAAACAATCAGATTAAAAATTACAGCTTTTTCATTTTATTGCATTGTCGATATACTGGAGTCGTGGCACCATCATTCAATTTTTTTCACCCTATCAATATCATCATTTTCACTAGAAGCATCAGATGTTCTCATATCGAAGTCTTCTTGAGTTGAAATCCTTTCTTTATCATTATGACTAATAAATAGAAACCTATCATCTAACAAATTCTCCATTCCGGTCCTTTCATTTCAATCATCACCAATTTGAGATTTCATTTTCTCCCCATTGTGATACCACAAAAAGTAGTTTGCTTGAAAACCATTTTTGGTTATGTGGTAGCTGACTTATTCACGGCTCAACCAAGGTCGACCAACCCAATTGGAACATGGGTAGTATATGCAACCACTATCTGAAGAATTGTGAAATTCAAAATCTATAAAGCTCTCCAAATTGTTTTGAAAATCGCTTGATATCTGATCAGTTTCATACATCCAACTTCTATCCATTCTGTAAAAAGAATTTATATAAGTCATTTTGTCCTAAACAATTCAATAGGATTGAACTGTAATAGAAAATATATTTAAGTAAATGATAAAGGAAGAAGTTTCTATTCGATGTAGTGAACTATTAAAATAATGTAAAGAACAAGTACTCATAAATTAAATTAAAATTTATTTATATTCATTTTCATTAGGTCTATAAGAGGCACATGCCTCAGGTCCCATCATGTGTTATATGAATCCCAAATCATTCATTCGTGTTCAATAACTCATTATTGGCACCTCTATGGCCGTACCTTTCATTACCCAATTACTTCCCCAAGTCAAGCGCACCCCATGGGTGAATAAATTTTAGGCTTCTACACTAATAGGTTGTTCATGGATTGTAAAAAGATTTAATTTCATTAAGTATAGACAAAGACATTTATTTTTAAATTTGAGATTAATTATAAAGTATGTCAATGATAACAACATTACTGAATTAAACTTGTGACTTATATAACCTTTTTATGGATTTCTACACATGCCAGAATGGGTAGTGAAAAGCACCCCACCCTCATAAAAGTGAGTATTGGCCAATAAGGACACATAATATACATCATACAATGAGAACCATATTTAATTGACCCTAAAGTTATATTAGTACAGTCATCTTGGGGGAAATGGAATATATGATCCTGGTTAACTGATGAATTCAAAAGATCATATTTCATATGTTAGACACTATCTAAGGTAAGAAATCATGTGAGGATGGGTTTACATCATTAAATTTATTACATGCTAGTGAGAATGAAGGCTTGAATTAATGACTTGAGTACACTGATTAAATGAGGGTAGAGTTTGCATATGCTGTGTAAACAGAATGATTAAATAAGGGTAGAGGTTGCATACACTGTGCATGGTGGGGGAGTCTCAGCCGATTTAGAAACTAAAATAAATTCCCATCATAGGTAACAATAAGAAACATCACCATTAAAAGAAACTCCAAATAAAAAAGGACTTAAAACATCAAACATTTCAAGAATTCACTACTATGGAAGATTTATCCACATGTTTAGAAGTAATTATATGTCTTAATCATGAACCACCTCTACAACTCCCAATTTTCACCAATAAAAATAAGGTAAATATCTCAAAATATCTTTAAAACAACTCATTAATAGGATCAAAATGTAAATATAATATTGAACCAACCATGGAATCTCTTTCACAAGACATTCTCACACACCAGTTATCTCATGTGTTACTAAATACCAAACATAGTCACATAGTGTACTATAACAAATTACATTACAAAAGCCTTATTAATTTTTTTTTTCATTTTAATAAAACACTTTCCTCAAGGAATTTTAAGGAAAACATTCATAAAAACTTTTCTAAAAATTATTAAACACATATAAATAAATTTCCAAGTAACAATTAATTACAAGATGGAAAAAAGCATAAAAACACATAGAAAATCTAGAATCCAACGACAATGAATTTGAGATGCTTCTTCTTCAATAGAGGGTTAAGGATTTAATTAATTAAATGGATTGGAATGGATAAAGTCTAGATTAAATCAAAACACAAAAAATGATATACACATCAAAATCAAAACTTAAAACTAAAATATGATATGAATAACAATAAAAAAAGGTAGAACTTAAATATTTTATGTGTATGAAGAATAGAATACCTGATTTGAGACGATTTGGATGTAGTTTGACAGGTTCGGATGGGGGAAGTTGTGAGAGCAGCGGAGCCGTGGACAGGATTAGGGTTCTGTCGCGAATGGGGGAGAGAGCGGCCGATTGTGTATTTGGGGAAAAAATTTCCCAACAGTTTTTAAAAACTGTTGGGAATGGGGTGTCCAAGAGACCCTTTACCAACGGTTTAAACAAACCAATGGGAAAGGGTGACCATTTCCCAATTGTTCAAGAGAACCATTGGGAAAGGGTGCCTTGGACACCCCTTTCCCAACGGTTTCAGTAAACCATTGGGAAAGCGCTTCTTTAACAACAGTTTGTTTAAACCGTTGGTAAAGAAGCGCTGGGAAAACTTGAGTTTCCAGTAGTGACACTTACATGCATATTTTTTTGAGTGGATTCTTATGTATAGATGTAGTATTTTTTTTGTTAAATTTCAGTGTTATGCAATGATACCATGTTGGAGTGCCATAGGTGTAGGTCAAACAACATAACAAGTGAAGTCATATCAAGTTGGTATCATCTTGATTACTTTATATCCTTTAAATCAATCTTGTATATGTATATTCATGGGGAATCCTTAAATTATTCATGTATTATTCCATATGACTATTATCATTACATATAAATGTTTTGTGTGTTCTTGTGATTATTGTGTATGTTAGAGTTGTTATTAAACATAAATTTACACGAACCAATAGAAATTTGGCCTATAGGCACACACTTATAACCATTTCCAGGTGTGAATGTGGTTATATGTATCCTAAATCCATGGTTAGGTGAATTACCATAGATATAGGTACCCAATTTCAATAGTCATACCCAACCATGGAAGTATGATATCACACACCATCATAGGAAAATAATTTTCCATAGGAAGGGCATGGAAAAAACCTATGGCTATGGTCAAGTTGACTTGTGGCTATAAGATTGCACAAAATTAATATTATAATTAATTATAATTTTTTATAATAATATTAAAATATATTTATAATCATATATATATATACATATATATATTTATGTAAATAAATGTGACAATAATATTTGTAAGTTTAGTGTTAGAGGAGTGGTAAAGTCGTTGAGTAGTAAATGAGTGGTTCCAAGTTTTAAACTGGTGGGGGTATTTATTTACAGACCATATATTCATGGTTAGAAAACCATGGATATATGTAGGTCATGGTGTAGCCATATAGACTCTAGTATATAGCCATGGGCTATAGGCACGGTCATGATTATGGCCATAGCCTGTGAGGCTTTTGCAACACCAATAGCCTCCACAAGCACTGTGATTGTGGTTGTATCCTTTGCCATAGTCCCTTACCATGGATATAGAAAATATTTATATTAGAAAATTATTTTTGTACACTTGTAGTTTTTAGGATCTCCCCACACAGGGAATACTTTCCAAATATGGGATAAATTTAGGCTTCTTCAAAAATTAAATGACTAATTGTGAAATAAAACAAACTATACACATATCAATAATTTTATGAAATCTCATTATTTTACTAAATTTTCACAAAAAAATTAAAATTTAAAAGAAAACAACAAATCAAGAGAATATATTTATTAATATTTAATATTTCAAATTATTACTCATATTCCACTCCACTAGAACTCAATATGATTTAGTGGTTTAAAGAAATTTATTTCTAAAATACTTTTCCAACTATCCACACAAATAAGAAAATACATTTAATACTTCATAATTAGAAATTATATCCTTAAATTTATGAAAAAATTCAAGGTTTATCTCCATATATTTAGCTAACAATATTTAGAGTTGTTATGTCCCAACCATGGTGATGGTAATGACAAGAGGGGAGGGGGGTGAATTTCAATCTTTAAATAATCAGAGTATCTTAAAATATAATATGTAATTTTATGGAATAAAATATCTAAAAATTCAACATTAAACAAGATATGTAGTGTAAGTGTGAAGGGTGTAAATAGTAAAGATAAAAAAGTGAACACAAGTATTTTATACTACCTCAACTCCAAACAGTTATACATATACCCCCACACCCTTAACCGAAGAGTATGAATATCTAACATAGATATAAAATTTTACAATAGGAGTTGACCAAACATAGAATTTTATAAATAGAGCATCCCAAACCCAATATGTGATAACCTCATGTCACTATGGTATCAAATTTTATTTAATTTTGGGGAGTTTTTGTGTTTGTAGGAGTTCCCACCAATTTTAGATAATTTAGTGAGTCCTGGGAAGATGTGGTCTTGGACTGCAGTTGTTCACATCATGACATGGAGCATAAAGTTGTGACACAACCTTGGGAAGTTGTGACTATTTATAATATGGTTCCATTCATGTTGAAAACAATGTGGTCATTCCATGAAGAACTCCCAGGTATTGATGCCCATTTTTTAGGTGGATTCATTCATATAATGATAATTGTGTGACACCACAACATGTCCTAGGTAGAATTTAAATTTTTGTGAATTTATAATTCTATCCCTATCAAATTAAATACATTTAGGGATTCCTTTTCCCTAAATGATTCTTCAGAACCAATGGATCTTGGGGAATGAACCTTCCTCTCTTCCCTTTTTATTTTTTTCTCCTCTGTGGATTTCAAATAGTTTCAAGGTAAATTTCCCTTTCATATTACCCTCCCATACATTTCTCCATTGCACTTGGTTTTCAATACTTATTTTAACCCTAATTGTGGTGTGGGATAAATTTATGGTTAAATATGTGTATAATTTTGGGGATTTGGTTGATTAGGATTTATAGAGAGTGAATTATTATATGGTTCGGATTCTATCACTAAAGTCGGGTGTTTTACTCTTGATTTGATGTAGGAGTTTTTGGGATTTTCCTTCAAATGGAATTCCATTGAGTGCTTGGAATTCCATAATGCACTATTTTTCTTAATTAAATATATATATTTGGTATCTATAATGGGTTTTGTAAATGTTTTAAGGTTTTATCACTTGGAATAAATGTGTTTAATGGTGTTACTACTTTTATAAAGTGTAAAGTTTTTATGCAAAATGTTTTTAAAAGATACATAATATGGTTTTTTATATGGAATTTGATTATTTATGGTTTTTGACCCTATTTGAGCCATGAATAAGGGAAGTGAAGGATTTATATAGGGTTGTTTGAAATTAAGTAAATGGTTAGATTTACATAATTTTTTTTAATAAATGGTGTTTTGATATCTAAATGTTTTCAAATAGAGTGAGGTTTTGATTATAAACGTTTTATATATTATTCTTATTAATTTTTTTTCAAGGGTTGTTTTGAAATTGGATTTAAAATAGAGTGAAATGTAATGGAATCAAAATATTTTCTTAAAGGCCTATTTTTTACCTTTAATTTTATTTTCTAAACATGAATGACCCTTTATTGAGCCCTTTTTGATTTATACACCCATTGTGGATTGTGACCCCTTAGGGGATGTTTTTTTGATGTATTTATATGATGTTTATGAATGTTAAAGTGATTTGTTTTTTTGAGGTTGTTAGAAGTGAGATTTGATATTTATTTATTTTGTTTATGCATTTATCATGTGATAATTGATTAGATCACTTTTATACTCACCTCCATTTTGTGTTCTATCATATGGATATATGACTTAAATCCTTATATGTTTATTAAATATATATGCTATATAATATTTCAAGAAAATTATGATTTTCATGCATAATGGGGAACACTATTCCATGAGTAATATGAATTTAGTTGCCATATTCAATCTATTTTATTACTAAATGATAAATAGTTACCATTTTTATAATCACGACACATAATAATATCATTCAATAGAGTGATTTATATGATAAAACACATGAGGGAGTAATTATTATGTTTCATGTATTCACCTATGTATTGAATAACATAAGTTAATATAAATAAAACTTTAGGGATCTATAAAAGGGGCCATTTTCATGAGATGGTTGATGAATAATTTCTAAAACATGATTGATACTCCCAAAAACAGCATTTCTATTTTCATATTTCTCCTTTTTAACCTGAGGAATTAGCATGTTGTGGAGGAAGATCAGATCCCATCTGAATATCATATTATTCCAGTTGACTTGCAGATACCTTTGGAGTTGGGATGTATTATGGATTCCACTCTAGTGATATTTATTATCCACATCAGATGAATATCAAGATATATAAGAAGGTTATTATTATAAGGTATGCACATTTTATAATAGTTATTCATTTCTCTTTTATATGGTTTCGCATATTCTTTCACGGGTGATCTTGGAAGTGGGATTATATAACTTTAATTTTTTCTAATAATTTTTATTAGACCCCCATGAATCCCAGAAGTGGTATTAGAGGAACCCATGTTTTTAAATTTTTAAAAGCATGAATGAAATGAAGAAAAATGTGAAAAATAGAGCACTACATTTTAGAAATATGTAAATTATATATAAAATTAATTACCATTACAAAGAGAAGCACCATGTAAAGGTCATTGTAAATTAACTTTATATAAAAGAGTTCTATGTAAAGGTCACTAAATATTACCTTTACATTGAAGGGTTTATGTAATGGTCATCCCAGATTACCTTTACATAGAAGGTTCTATGAAAAGGTAATCCCAATCAACCATTATGCCAAAGAGTTATATGTAAAGGTAATCCTAATCTACCTTCATGCAGAAGGTTCTATGTTAAGGTCATCATAATTTACCTTCATAAAATGGGAGTTTACATAAAGGTAATCGTTATTCCTTTACTTAATGGATTTTTATAAAGGTAGTTTCTGTATTACCTTTACAAAGGAGGAAAATTTAGTGTTATGCTTAAATAAAAAAGGATATATAAAGGTAATATATGTGTAACCTTTACATAGGAGAAAAACTATTACATTAGCTTTATACAAGTGGCTTGCGTAAAGGTAAAGGATTTTACCTTCACATATGATACCTCTCTTGTTTAAGGGTAAAGTAGAAAACTTAATTTTTTTTAATATTTTTTATGTTTTATTATGTTTTATAAATTTTTTATTAATCATAATAAAAGGTATTTTGGAAATATTTTAATTTATAAAGAATTTATAGATTAATTAATTTTAAATAGTTTGTAATTATTAATATAAATTTTTATGAAGCATTTATTGGTAAAATATTCGAAATATTAAATGTTAATATTTAAGATAACTTTAAACCAAATTATATGGAATTCCTTGTGATCTATAAATAAAATTTTTATTTTGAAATCATAATTATTTATTTATATTTTTTTAAATTACATAAGTAAGGAAGAAAAATAAAGTGTTATATTAGAATTATTAATTGTTGATAATTAATTTTAATTATTCAAATTTAAGGATCATTATTTTGATATTATTTAAGAGCATATCAAAAATGATTTTGATGAATAATTTAATCTTTATTTAAATAATATTTAAATATATGGTATTTTAAAGTTTACATAATATTGGATTATAAATACTATCATATTTTTAATGTGAAATTTCAATATAATAACAAATATGAAAGAGTTCATATTGGATTGAGTATAAAATATTTTATATTAAAAAATTATATAATATCCATAAATTGTTAGCTTTTATTAAAAGGTTTTATATTAGATAATTTAGAAAAAAGGTTTATAGTTATCTTTTATTTATGAATTGTTCATAAATGGTTATTTCATGTTTAAATATTTGAATTTTTTATTTTTTTAACAGATATTCCCTAGTTTATTAATAGATATAACTTGTTTATATTATTAATGTTGTATTATTTGCTTTATTTGTTAAACACCTTTTAGATAATTATCATAGATGCATCTAAGTAGTTACATTCTAGGCATTCTAAATGGATTTAGTTTCGATCAACCTTGAATTTAGTTTGTAATTAAATTTATGATCTTCAATTTAGTTTTTGAATATAGTTTATACATATTAGGATTTAGGATTATTATGAGTTAGATTTTCTATTGAGTGTAGTGTCCAAAGGTATAGAGAATTTGAGTTGGACTTACCACTAGTTTGGAGGCTTATTGCTTTCCTAGAAAGGTAGAGGTTGGCTATCCATGGCTCCAAGATTACTCACATGGATATTTTCAATGGAATATAATTCTAAACATTTATATGAATTCTTCATGTACCTTATGTGTGAGATAAATTTGGGTATGTGTAAATAAATTTGACTTAAACTTTTGGGTGAGTAACACAAACCATGAGTTGTGTAAAGTGTTCCAAATCAATATGGTTTGAATATATGATTTTTTTGGAGGAGTATGATTCCAAATTTTTTTAATAAAATCATGCATATGTAAATATAATAACTATTAGGAAAAGAACATGAACAAGTGAAAGTATGATCTATATTTATGGTAACACCACTAGATCCTCAGACACTAGTCTAACAAATGATTATATACAAGAGACTTTGTATATTATAAAACCATTATCTAGTTGTTCACTTCCCCTAGACTGGGTACACCTAAATAAAGATGTAAAATAAACCTACCCACCAAAAAAAGTTTACCATTCTCACAGTAGTAACTCACAAACACACAAAGTACTGGAAACAATTCTATAGTAAAAAATACAATTTAATTTATAAAGAAAGAATGAAAACAAAATTTAAAATTCTTTAGATGATATTTTCTATGTGCGTAGAAGAAACTAGATCTTAATTATTATTTATAACCATATGATTAAATTAATTAAAAAGATAAGTAATCCTCACCAATGTAAGATCTTAAACCTTATTGAGGTATGTTTTTATTTTAATTCCAGTTAACCTATATTTCAAATAATTTATGGAATTATTTTCCTAGGATTAGGGAAGGTCTTGAGAGTGTTTCAAGGGTTTGGGACTTTGAAATTTAGAAAACGGGGATCACATCACATGGCTTAATATTTGTTCTAATTTTGCACCATAACCGTGCAACTTAATTGAGGGGGATCTTGCTTTTGTAAATCGCGTGATGATTCCCTAGTAACCTTGTGAATTGGGCACTAAACTTAAAGTTTCATTCACATGACTTACATATGTCGTACCAAACTATGTGGGTGGCCTATGAAACTATATTAAAATGTGATTCCTTGGATAGTGAGGATCACATGGTTGGTTCATTGTTTGAAAAATCACATAACCAAACCGTTTTCCTCATTCAAAAGTGGAAAATTTACCAATTTTCCCTCTTGATATTATTATAAAATTACAAGATTTTATCCCACATTTCCATCCCATCCACCCTAGGTGTTCCCTAGGCTTATCCTCTTCTTTAAAGGGTGAATACCCTTCAATTATAAGCCATTTGGAGTGTCGTTTCTAGTGATTTGAAGTCCCAAGTCAGTCTATGAGTTCATTTCCTTCCATTATTTATATGTTTCACTTATTTGTTTTCCCTCATTGTTTATATCTAATATTACCTATTTATAGGGATATTGTCTTCTTTTATGTATGTAGCTATTTCATCATAAATCAAAGTTTAGGTTGGATGAGTGGATATATATAAAAATATAAGTTATATATTCTAAGATCTTTTCCCCCGTAGTCTTGATATTTTGTATCATGTGTATGCAGTATGTGCGATAATTAAAACCTATTTCATATTTTATTCCTTGATAAAGAATTTTTTTGGGCATTAAATTGATTTCTTAGACCTTCCAAAGATCTTGTTAGGTTTTTTGGTGATTATGATACTAAGCATATAATGACCCATGGGGTGTGCCATATCCTTGTTAATGGTAAGGTGGGGGTTTAAGTAGCGAAATAGATGGTTTAAAAGCATAAACTGGTAAGGATTACTGGTTGGTTTGATATCATATAGAAAGGGTATACTTTTCATAGTGTGGGGATTAAATGTTTTATGACGTACTAAGATAATTAAATGGTTTAATTGTGAAACTATGTTTAAATGCGTTGAGTATGGTAGAACTTCGTGAATAATGAACAATGAAATGGAGAATATTTGTTTTATTAATGGGTTGAATGGTCAAATATTATGAACCTTGGGAATTGGTAAATAATTGATTGGTTTAATTTCTATATTGATTCTCTAGGAACTCATAATACTCTATATAGTTTAGGATATTGGGATGATTCTCTTCATCTATGGTTTATGTGTTGGATAGATACTCTAGGAACCAATGTTATTATATACAGTTTAGAATATTGGAATTACACTCTGCATCTATGGTTTAGGTTCTTGGATGATGCTCCAGGTACTAATAGTATATTTATTTATACATGGTTTATGTTCCAAACTATCTCTCTAGAAACCAAAAATATTTATACATGGTCTAGGTTCTAGACTGATTCTCTAGGAACAAATAATTCATAAAATTGGTATGGGTACCATGGAATTATTCTTCTAGGTACCAAGAATTAAATAATTAATGAAAACTATTTCTTTTACTTAAAGTATATATCAACCAATGATTTATGTCTTAGAAGAATGACTATGGACGAAGAAGGTTTGACATGAATTCATTTATTTTATTTTATATCATTACATGTACATATGCATACACTATTTCATAGATAAGTTGTTTCTTAACCATTGGTGGTGACCTACCGAGTTATACTCACACCCTTCTCGGGCCGCCGTTGGTACCCAATTAGGCGTCATGGTTGCAGGATAGGTTAAGGGAAAATTCTTTTTGATAAATGGATGATTTTATAATTATGAGATGAATCTTGGATGAGGGGACTAAGTTAGGTTTTAGGACCCATTTTGGGGATTTTAAGTTTTTCTCTTTCTTTTGGGTTCCTTTTGGAACATGGGACTATCAATACATGACATGTTTATTCTATTGAGTTATTGTAAATTTCCTAGTTTTGGGGATTTTTTATGTGATTTGGGGTTACCAGTTGATAATAAATTATTATTATTTACACTATTTTATTAATTTTATAAAGAGGGTATAATATCCCCATTTTTATCAGAAGATCCTTGTCGCTATTCAGTAGCCTATAGTGTAAGGGGAGGCATGCTTGATGTTGTGTAGAGAATTGGTTTAGCTACTATTTAGAGTGAGATGGGATGGGATGTTACAAATTGGTATCAAATGGTAGTTATTTTTATTTTCACTACTATTTAGGAAAGGTAGATAGGAGAATAATATGTGTTGGGGATTGGTAATGAGATCATGCAAGGGAGTAGCTAACCATATGTGGGGGAGAAATCAGGTTAATAGGCATGAGATTAATATTCTTGATATTTTCTTATTACAGATAAAATATCATTACACATTGGGTGAAAAACTTGTTGTATGATGTTATTTATTTATTATATTTTAATTGAGGACTAATATTACATGTTATTTTTTATCCATGAATCATTTGAAGTACTTTGGATTTTATTTTACATGCATAATATAAGGAGTACATATAAAAGTTTGTTATGATCCATTTTATTTTCTCTTTATTTTGTGGATTTAAATAAATAGTTCTTAATAAAGAGGTTTTAATGGTATAAAAATGGAACGATGTTTCTTTTAAAAAAAATCACGTTAAATATATAAATTTTAACTTTGAAAAATTACTTTTACCCGAAGTCAGCCAGTGGCCCTAGATAGGGATGGTTGGTTGTAGTGATAGTGATGCAGTCATATCCATTGAGATTGTGTAGGTGGATTAGTGTGATTAATGATAGATATTCCCCCTTTCATGTGTAATTGTGTAAATTATATGTTATGTTCCTTGAATCCCGTGTTTTTAATTATAGAGGGATTCCTACATGATTAAATTTTCCAGTTGGGTTTAAGGAGCGTATTACTGTGAATAAACCTCTAGTAGAGGAACCAGAGTCCCCATTAGATCTGGGTTATAGAGAGGAAGATCAGATCCATGATAATTTCACCAACTTTATATAGTTTTTGGATAGGGATTCAGTGTAGGATTCATAGGCCTTGTTTTATCTGAAAAGGGAGTTCTGAACACTATATCCCCTGATATTTTCAAGAGAGGGTGGTATTGAGATATATGAGTTCTGGATGATGTCTATATAGATTATCCTTGATCACTTGGAGCCTCCTCTATAGGGTAGGGTTAAGTTGGTGTCTTACATGTTGTGGGGACCAAAAAAGAGCTGGTGGAATGTTTAGGTCTAGGATGAGCTTCTTGATAGAATTTCATGGAAGGAATTCTCAGAGACGTTTTTAGAACATTTCTACGTAGAGACCCTAAGATAGGAAAGATCCATGAAGTTTGTACATTTGACATATGGGAATATGATGATGATGAATTATACTAGATGCTTAACTGACCTGTAGTGTTTTTCTCCCACGTTGGTAGGAGATGAAAAAGCTAGGGTGAAATGTTTTCAGGATGGTATCAAATGTGAGATCAGGTCATGGGTAAATATTTTACACTAGGAGAAATTCATGGAGGTGGTAAATCAGTCTCTCATTTCTAAGGAAAACCTAAAGGATATCTCTAGTGGTGGGAAGACATTTTTATTTAGGAGAACTAGTACTACACCCTTAGGAAGTAGAAATCACTATTATGAGAACTTTCTCTAAGGAAGTGGTAGATAGAGTAGATAGGGGAGTGGATTCAAATTACACGGAAGTGATCTAGTGATCTAATACCAGTTTGTAAGGCCTAGAAACATGTGAGTTTAGTGTCTTAAACTATTAGTAGAGTACCGAGATTTTGGTAGGATGTGGTAAATTCAAGAGTTATTCATCAACACATGGTAGGTAGGTAGTGATGGAGGACATAGTCCATTATAGAGAATTGGGAGGGGATCTACTTCCATGTATCAACCTAGAAGTTTGATTTCTACCATTCATATTGGTCAGGGTGTAGGACATTGTACTCCAGGATAAGAGAAATAATATTAGCAGAGAAGTGTAATGCACAAGACTTAGGTAAGAAATCAATGTATAGGGGTAGGTAAGATACATATAGTTTAGCATACTTGTGCTGATAATGAGGCTAGAACATTAACTATATGAAATAATATTATTTTTTATTATACACTTTCCAATGCTTCATTTGATATTGAGGATTCAAATTCATTATATATTCCCATTTTTTGAATGGTGGTGGAATTATTGTATGGGGTTATGTCAATCAATATTCCATTAAGGGTATAATCGAAGGGTGTTTGTTATTTTAAGGTGTGTAATCTTGATATTGGGGAGCACCATTTCCTTTTTAATTTTTTCATGATTGATATTTTAGGATTTTAATGAAATTTGGGAATCTATAGGTTAGTTTCTTACCAGGATCACATTTTCTGTTACTATAGGAGGGTGAATTTCACATCCCCTAAGGAAAACAATTATGTTCATTATGGAGAATGGGATATCTAGGTAGGACGTGTGACACCTATCCATCAGCATATAGTTGAGATCACATCCTAGTTTGTGAGTCCTGGGTTAGATTACAAGGGAGTGGAGAAAGATTTTTCCCTTATATAGTGTATCAATTTTGGGACATGTTACCTAAGGAGATATTGTTGAGTATGTTTTGATTCAATAATTTTGTTAAATTTTTTTGGGTTTGATGCTCATAAATACCCACTTTTATGTTACTAATAAAGTTTATTTTAAGTGAATTTCAGGAAGATAATATTCGTTAGAATATTTATTTTGGAAATATTTTCAAGTAATTTATCCATGGGAAATATTTATTGATGTTTTCTGGATATGTTATTCTAGAAACACTATTAATACCCCACATTTGTAAGCATAATGTATGGTTTTGAAACCCAATGTTTGGAAGAAAGCATATTGATCATATATTCTATGTTTGGAAGAAACCCTATATTTGAGAAAAGGAAAGTGTTTTTTATCAAAACTACTTTTATAAACAACCATATATTTTCTACCATATGTTTTTGAACATCCATACATTTTCAACCCAATATTTGGATTTTTCATTATGTGAAGGAACCCTATGGTTGAGTATTCAACAATGGAGTTTTAAATTAAAGATATTATATGTTATTTCTATAACAGTTTTTCTAGAAGTAAATATACATTCGAATATATTTTATGATCGATTTAAAGTCTTGAATTCAATGAAATAAATCATTTATATTCTTATGGGAAGTTATGACTCTCTTGAATTATTTTGAATTAAAACATTCATGATTTATTATGAAATATTTCTGGAGTTGGTTTAACCTAGATCTATTCATCCTATAATATAAATATTGTGATAATATTCATCAAAAAAAGAGAGATGAGATACACAGTAGATATACATATAATAAAGAACTACGTTTGAAAAACAAAAAGTGTGTCATTTCCTTCAAAGCTACACTTTAGAGAAATACATGTTTTGATCTATATGATCGCTTCTATGCTATTACAGTCACTGCTGCTACATATTATTGTTACATATTAGTCTTATTAAAGATCAATAATGCCTTTTTCATAGATAAAATTTTAAGACATACATGTATACACATCTATCTGGTGTTTTTATCTACCATTGTTTGAATAAATCTTATGAAATGTTGAAGATTTATTTGCTGTTTTGTATTATTTAATATCTAAATACATCTATCAGTTTCGAATGAAAATGTTAAGTAAAACCTATTTTCTAAATCAAATAAATCTAAACTGATTTATTGGTGTTTTGGATGCTCAAATATAGTTGTGGAAAAGTGTTTTCTTCTTGTACTAAGATGTGGATTTTCAGTTCCTAGTAAAAGTACTAAAATACCCTATAAAATCCCTATAAGGTGATAAATACATGCACTGAGTTGTTAAGTGGTCTTTGAATAAGAGGAAATATAAGTGAAAATCACCAAGATCATGGTTTATAGAGTTGGTGGAGTGGAATAGGGTCTCTTTTTTCCCCTAAACCACTATACATATCTATGTTCTTTTCCTTATTTATTTCCACTGATAAATCCTATTTATGAGAGAAGGAAAGGTTTGTTGCATAACAAGAGAGGTGTTATGAATCTATCAAGTTTTTGAATAACACAATTCAACCAATATTCTGTCTTTGTCTTCATCATAGTCATTCTGACACAACAAGTTGTATTAGAGGTAGGGACTTAATAGTATATTTTATTCTTGAAAATTCTTCTGATTCTATCTAATATCAGAAAGTCATTATGATATATTCTTTGTGTAATCTATTTAATTATACGAAGGTGCTTGAAAAGTTAGTAATCCTATGAAAAATCAAGAATATTTACTGTTATTAAATGGCATGAGTTAGAGATTTAGACAAGGATATCTTGAAATGACTGATTTTGGAGAAGGTATGTCGATGATCTATGATCCTTACTTAAATTGTGGTAATTATGGATACCAGAAATCCTGTATGATTATTTATTTAGAATATCTTGGAATAAAGGATTATTTAAAGGTTTTTAAGACTTATGAAATTCCTAAGTAATATTTAAAAAATGGGATTATGATCAAGAAAAATAAAATGATCTCAATTCAAAATCAATAAATGTTATTATCTATGGTATTGGAACTAATGAGTATTAATCAATTTTATCAGTGTATAACTGAATATGAGATGTGGTAGAATATTTAATTTCCTATGAAGTGACTAAAAATATTATTATATTAAGGTAAACTACTATAAACCTAATGTTTGATACTTTCAGAATGAATAAAGGTGAAAATATAACTCAAATGAATGGGAGATTGACATAAATTTTCAACAATTTTCATTGTTTGGGAAATCCAATTTCACAATCAGATCATGATTTAAAAGTAAAAAGAGTACTACCTTTTATGTGTAATGGAATATATATATCTATATGTAAATCAACAAAAGTAAAAAAATTATCTATGAAAGAATTAATTCGAACTTTAATGATCTATGAAGTTGAGATGCAGGATGAAGTTGAAAAGTATCTAAAACATGAAGATGATGCTCTCAAAACTATAATGGATGAATCATATGATTCAATTCATCAATATTTATTGAAATAATAATTATATATTGTTAAAATATTTGAAAAATTGTACACAAATAAAAATAAACTGATGAAAATAGATGTTGTGAATGAAATAAAAATGGTCATACAAAGGATAATTTTCATTTTCTTAAGTTTAAAGGAAAGTTGAAATAAAATTATGAAGACTACATAGAGTGATTCTTCTAGATCACATGATTAATCTTCTATAGATTTTGAGTTTGTGCATAAAAAACAAATGGTATATCTTTTTGCTCATACTGATGAGGTACAATATTCTCACTCTCAAAAATATAATTGTGAAAACCATTATTATGATGAATAAAATAGGTATTGATTTATTCAACAAGATAAATATTAATTATTAAAGGAATATCATAAAAAATTATAAAATTTAATGATTCTATATTATTATATAAAGAAATTTTTTCAAAACATATTACATATTTAAAATCTTTTTATTCTAAAAATTCAAGTGATTTTCATGAAACTAGGATTAAATAAATATTGGTTGAAGTTGATACTTAAAAAAACTTCTAGTATATTGATGAAAGTATAAATATATTTAAATCAAATACTTGGAAAAAATAAAATTTAGAAAGGAAAACTTGGTACATAAAGTAATGATGAAAGACCAAAATTATATAGGAATTAATTTTTTCTTGGTTCAAGTATAAAAAGCATTTAAACTATTAAATGTTTTTATTTTGGTATTTTTGGAAATTATGTAAATAAATTTTGGTTTATAAAAG
This sequence comes from Viscum album, assembly GCA_963277665.1. NCBI lineage: Eukaryota > Viridiplantae > Streptophyta > Magnoliopsida > Santalales > Viscaceae > Viscum > Viscum album. Next base: position 1,267,884,318 of record OY728120.1, on the reverse strand, counting down.
ATCAAATTTATGGTGTCAAAAATGTTTATTATTCAAAATAATTTTTTAAATTGAATATTATAATATCTACTAAAAAATAAAGATGCCTGGTTACCTAAAAATTTAATTGGTAACACTACAGGACCCAAAAGCATATGAGTTCCAAAAGGAAGTTGTATTTGATATTTTGCAGTAATACCCCATGAGCTACATCTTTAAATATTGAAGTGGTTTTCTATTTAATATATGGAAATTTCTATCTTAATAAAGGATTGATCATCTCCAAATTAGTTCGTTATCAAAAGGACTATCCTTAAATATGGAACCTATAATCTATGAAGTATTTTATTACTATTTCAAATATATGTTTTTAATATATTAACTAATTTATAGGGAATATATTTTTTATTTCTCATTTAATGAAGTTTTTAAAATATTAAAATAGTTTCATTCTTTTTTTAATGTTTTATTTATTCATTTATATAATTTTTTTTGAGAAAATAATTATTTTATAAAAATTTCTTTTTAAACATTAAAATTTGTAATGATTATTCTGTATTTATCAAATAAATAATGTTAAGAAACATATACAATGTTTTAGAAAAAAATGTATCATTTTGGCTTTAAAAACCTATAATTTTCTTTTGAAAAACTTTTTATTTCTTTTTTCATCTAAATATCTTGTTAAAATACTTTTAAAAACTAGAATAGAGAGATGAAGTGATCAAGAACTTTATGTTTAGAAGAAAGTAATTCTCAAAAAAGGGAAAAAGGTAATACCTTCGATTTGTTAAAATAAAACTTAGTTTCATTTGTTAAATATTTTTTTAGAAAACTTTTGAAAGAAATAAGGAAACTCATGGTTATAAAGAACTAGAAGTCTCTTGGTCTCAAATGTCTTATGAAAATACTCTATTCAATGTCAGTACCTTGAATGGAGAAAAAGTAAAGTTTTAAGATGATCTAAATACGTTTAGAAACTTGTATAAATAACTACAATGGTAATATCAAAATGTGAAGAAAGGTTCAATTTCAAAAGAATACTTTGAATAATTTAAATTATAAATGCTAAGCCATATTGATTTACTCAAAAGAGAATCTATTACTAAGTTGGATCTTTATAAGATAAAAGTTTTCTTGGTTGAACAATATTTTCCTTCTTTGATATATCAAATAAAAAAAGATTTTTAATGTTGAATAGAAGTATTGTAAATAGTTATATCCATTTAAAGTTAATTTTTTTGAAGTTTTGATAGTTCAGATGAACTTTCTAATCCTTCCTAACATCCCAATTTTATTTTATATAGATTATTTAAAAATGTAATATATATATATATATATCCTATTTTTTATATTTTTTTAATAATATGTGTTATAGGTTGTTTAATAATTTATTTTTAATTTTTTATACTTTTATTAGTTAGCATAGATAAGCATGTAGTTAATATTTTATTATCTCATTACATGTGGTAAGTTAGTCTAAGTAATAAATAATTTTGTTCAAATATGACATGTGATTGTTTTTAAATTCTTTGAATATCGTATATGCTATGACATAAGGGGAGTTATTAGTAAGTATTCATTTTGTATCCAAGAACTATCTAGGTTTTTTAAAATGATTGATTCAAATCCATTTTATTCATTAAAAAGAATAGTTTATATAACCCTTGATTACATATTTATACCTTTTTTGGAAGCATGAATATAGGTGGAGTTTATATTGATACTTTTTACTCTTTTCTTTTTGATTTCCTAAAAAGTGGTAGATGTTTATATATATATAAGTTTATTTTTTTTATCAAAGGAAAGATATGTGGGAAAAATTTAGATGTAATAATTTATAAGAAATTCTATAAAGGGGATAAAGGGGGAGAAATTTATGATAAATGTTTTTTAAGAAGAAATGTGTTTTTAAATTATGGTTATAGAAATTTATTATTCTAAAAATTGTTTTTTAAATATTAAAAATTTAGTTATGGGTTTGGAGATCATCATAAAGGGGGATATTTTTGAGCATGTGTTGTTTCAAAAATTTCATTAATTTCTTTTTGGTTTTGATGTTCAAAAACACCCACATTTATATTACTAATGAAGTTACTTTTAATTGAATTTTAGGAAGATAATATTCTTTAGAATATTTATTCTAGAAATTTATTCAAGTCAATGATTTTTGGGAAATATTTATTGAATTGTTCTGGATATGTTATTCTGGAAACACCTTATGTTTGTAAGCGTAACATAAGGTTCGAAAACCCTATGTTTGGAAGAAATCATATTGATCATATATCGTACTTTTGGAAGAGAACTTGTGTTTGATAAAAGGAAAGTGTTGTTTATAAACCCTATATTTTAAAACAACCATACATTATCAACCATACATTTTTGAACAACCATAATTTTTCAACCATATGTTCGAATTTTGTCATTACATGAAGGAAACCTACATTTGACTATTCAATGATAGAGTTTTAAATTCAATATATTATCCACGATTTCTATAATAGTTTTTCTAGAAATAAATATCTATTCAAATATATTTTATGATCAATTCAAAGGATCACATTCAAAAAAAGAAATAATTTCTATTCTTATGGGAAGTTATGATTCTATTGAATGATTTTGAATTCAAATATTCATGATTTATTGTGTAATATTTATAGATCTGTTTTGACATAGATCTATTCAACATACAGTATAAATATCAAGGCAATATTCATTAGAAAAAGTTAGATGAGATACACAATAGATATATACATAAGAAAGAACTGTTTTTGAAAAAAAGTGTTTCATTTCATTCAAAGCTACACTTTTGAGATATACATGTTTATATATATTTGATTGAATCACTTTTTTAGTTGTCGCTACTACTAACTCTTATTTTTACATCTTCTTCTACAAGATTGGTGAATCATTTTTCAGAGATACACTTCGGAGGCACAGATGTTTACATAACTGTTTGGTGTCTTTTATATCATTATTTGAAGAATTTATGTGCAACATTGAAGATCTAATTTATGCTATTAATTACTGAAGATCTAAATATATATATCAGTTTCTACTGAAACTATTAAGTAAAACCTATTTTATCAATTGAATCAATTTCTATTGATTTATTAGAGTTTTGGATTCTTGGAATCAGTCCTGGTAAAGTGTCATCTTCTAGTACTACGTTGTTGATTTTTTGTTCCCTATAAAATAACTAGAAGGACCTGAAAAATACTTGAAAGGTTTCAAATTTCTATACTCATTTTTTAAGAGGTATTCGAATAAGAGGAACTACTTGTGAAAATCACCAAGATGGTGGATTAGAGAATTGGTGGAGTGAAATAGGGGATTTGTGTGCTCTGAACCACTATACAACGCTGTGTTCTTTTCCTTATTTATTTCTAATGATCAATCATCTTGAAGAGAGAAATAAATATTTGATTCATAAAAAGAGAGGTGTTCCAAATCCATCATGTTTTTAAATAGATCAATTCACCCCCATCTTGTGTACTTGCCTTCATCATAGTTATTATGACATAAAATTTTTCAGGGTTACCACCAAAGAGAGATATTGAGTTTACTATCGAGTAGGATCTAGGGACCGAACCAAATTTCATTCCTACTTATAGAATGAAACAAATAGAGATTAAAGAGATTATGAATTATTTGTAGGAAGTTGAGTCTAAATGTTTCATTTGATTGAGTACTTCGCCTTGGAGTTATCTAGTTCTATTTTCCAAGAAGGATGATGGAATGTTTCACTTATGTGTTGATTATTGAAAGATAAACCATATAAAAATTAAGAACCGATATCATATTCTATATATTGATGATATAGTTTATCATATAAAGGGTTCCTATGTATTATCCAAGATTTATTTTAGATAGAGGTACCACCAGTTGTGGGTGAGAATGTCTAATATACCGCATATTTATTTCAGAAGAAAGTATGTCTTGTATGAGTTTTTTTTGATTCCATTTGGGCTAATGAACACTAATATTATATTTAAAAACTTGATAAAATAAATCTTCCACCCATATTTGGATAATTTTGTGGCTATATTCATCGAATAAATCTTAGTATACTTCCAGTTTAGAGATGATCATGCCAACATATTGACATCATCTTGAGAACTCTAGTAGATAATCATCTATACACTAAGCTATCTAATTTAAATTTCTAGATTTACAAGTTTCACTTCTTGGGTAACATTATCTTAGAGGATGGAGTGTCAATGGACCTAAATAAGGTGGTAGTTTTTTATCTTGGGAGTGACATGAAAATTTGTTTAAGATTTAGATATTTTTTTGGTTTGATAGGATATTAAAAACATTTCATCTAGGACCTCTACCAAAATATATTCACTAATGTATGGGATGACCAAGAAAGGGGTGATGTTTTTTTATAGGTATTGTGAGGAGGATTTTAAATAATTGAAGTACATGTTAACCATAGAACTCATTATAATCTTAACCAAATTATGTAAGGAATTCACTATATATTATTATTCATCCGGGATTAGTCTTTAAGAAGTATTGGTGTAAGGAGATCAAGTAATGGCATAAGGATCATTGTAGTTGAGGAAACATGAATGGAACTATCTTATGAAAAATCCATAGATGGAAAAAATGATTTACCCCTTAAAATGTTGGTATAATTATCTCCTTGGTGAATGGTTTTATTATTACACTGACTATAAGGGCCTTAAATATATATTTTATTAGTGTGATCTGAATCTTTGGTAGTGTATATGGGTTTAATACATGAAATATTTTGATTTAGAGATATCATATATGCCAAGAAAAGAAAAAATTATTACATATGATCTAAGTTAGAAGATATAGAAACAAGCATTTTAGGAGTCTAGTTTTGAGTGGAAGATAATGAAATTTTTCCTTGAGATTAATATAGGTGTTTAGGAGGAGTGATAACTGGTGACACTCACATTTTTATCCATTATAACCTCACTTCCAAATAAAGTTAAGAAGAGGTATTATACTGACCCAAACTTCTTGGTGTTGAGGGATAACATTTATGGTGGAGAGCTAACTCCTAACTGGACCATAAATAGTGATGCAGTTATCCACATTCATTGTTGTGTTTACATGACTATAGGTATACAAGAGGAACTGATGTGTGTGTTTCATATTTCTAAATTGGAGGTGCACCCTGGTTTGACTAATATGTACTATTATAATGACCCAAATTTTATAGAGGTATATACTCTTATGTTATTATTAAAAACCTCTAATTTTATGTTATTAATGTGATCTATAGGATTAAGAGTGGTTCAATAGATTTTTGGGATCATTTAGAGCCCAGATTTATGCAACATAAGGAGGTATACTAAGCCACATGGTTAGTGAAAAGTTATTGCTAACCGTGTGACTCAACCGTGTAGGAACTCAATGCATAAAAAGTGGCCTCATTGTTTTTCTAAAACCACGTAATATAAGACACACATTCATGCGGTGTTGTATTATTTTTTTATAGATCCATTTCTCATAGCTTATGGACGGTTAGTCAAACCATGTACATTGCTCGTGTGTGGGGGTTCCTTGGGTAGTGGCTGTTGCATGGTTGGAACGTGGTTTGGATAACTATACTGCCAAACTGTGCAATGAATTATTTAGGAGTGAATTTATGATTTCATCCCTAAAATATTTTTTAACTCCTTACCTCTTTTATTTTCTCCTACAGTGAATGTGAAACCCTCATTTATTCATTTTTGAGCTCTCCCTTCTCCATAGTTATGAATTTTGATAACTCACACATTTGATCTCTATTTTCATCACCATCAGAAAATTGGATCCAAAATAGTAAACTATATAATCCCATGAATTCCTTTATTTTTTTATATTACCATACCTTATAAAATTTTGGTGAGATATCATATGTACTATTTTTATGTAATTGACGAGTTCTTCTGATTTCTCCCATTCCAAATTGATTCAAGTGCCAAAATTGGATGTTGAGAGTTCTATGGGGATAGAGTATGTGGTATAGTTATTTTAACTAAAGTTTAGTTACATTTATATAATGATCCATTATTACATAGACCATACATTTTTGGAGATGCCTCTAAAGTTATTAATAAATTAAATTTAGTGGTTTTCCATGCCTAATATAGTCCTAGCTAGCAGAAAATCAACTCCTTCATTGATCGCCTGGATGTGATCCACCCCTGTGGGTGTGAATTTCCTTAAAATCCTAATTTAACTTTACCTTAAATTGGTTAACACCTCTTGAGGTGTGTTTTACATTGTAATAAATGTATTAGAATGTGAAATGAATTTATAAAGATGATAGTCTATGTATTTAGGCCCCTATGTCTTATGCTATAATTTGAATGACATGAATTATTTGAATTAAATGATACAACCAACTTTTTTTAAGTATCTTAAATTTAATGTCTTGATAAATGGTATGAATCATGATAGATAATCCATAACATTATGTCCTGACAAGAGTGATAATTGAGATTCCATTTATGGATTGCTGTGGATGGGATCATTATGATCTATAATTAGAATTTTTAAATGAATTGCATAAATGATTGGAGAGATAATAGGTATTCCTTGGACAGAATCACTATACAGTTTATATACCTCCTTATGAGTGATAAAGATTCCCCAGGGGAGACCCCATGGGTGGGTTCAGTGGAACGATGGTTACACCATGTCATGAGTGATACTAGAGACCCTATGTGAGATACTAGGGATGGAATCAGAGGTTGTTTTCTTTACACCATGCCAGGAGTGGTACTTAGGATTTCATTTTTGGATATCCTTGGACAGAATTTTACAACATTGAGTAATTATTGCACTCTAGGTGTGAAATTTGGGGTTCCTTGATATGGATGGCCTTGTATGGACCTAGGATTCTGCTTATGTAATTTGAATAGATTTATTCCTTTTTAAATTTAAAAAAAATTAATTTATTAAATTAATTATGCGACTACCAAAAAAATAACATTCTTAGGCTTGGTCCATTTGAGATATGTTATTTCTGATAACCATTTATTCCACTATATCATATTTTCAAAGGTTTAACTTGGCTTAGAGATATCCGAATTAGGATGAAGAAGGTAGTGTCATTTGGGCATCCCATGAAGAACTTGGTCTGATGTATTTATTTATTTATTACCCTAAATTTATTATTATTGTCACATTACTCATTTTATATTCACATACTGAATTGTTCTAGGCACCATTGATGTCAGACTACTAATTATATCTCACACCCATCTTGGTCCTCTTTTGGTACCCTAGAAGACTTTATGATTGTAGGTGAAGATAAAGGGAAGCATCCAGCTTATGATGCTTGATTTTAAGAAATAGGTTGGAGTATATGAATAGAGGACTGAGTTATGATTGTAATTTTATTTGTGGAAGACTTTTGCATTTTTTATTTTTTTATAGCATGTGGTATATTAATTTTCCACCTATATCCCATGTACTAATTTTTTTATAAAGAAATTACATGACCATCATCATAAAATTTTTGTATCTATTTAGGATTTAGCTTCTTCTTGATATTTTATTTGGATATTATTATTATTTTGATGCTAGATGTTTATCATTACTTCCACTAGTTTCCATATTTTATTATACATTTTGATACATTTTGAATAAAGAGAGAGTAGTCTTCCCATAGACACAACCTATTTCCTTGATGCTTGTTTATAGCCTCTGATTTTTGTTGAGGCACAATTGAGGTCATGTGGCTGACCGTCTCGGGGTACCAGTTAGGGGACTCTAAGGTGGGACGCCACCAAGTGGTATCATAGGAATTTTACTTTGTATTACTATTTGGGCATTAGAAAGGAGACTAGGATGCATCAAAATTTGGAAATGATCCCATTCCATGGAGTAGCTTACCCACATATAAGGGAAACCCAAATTTCCTGGGATTGGTTATTTTTGTTCTGCTTTTTCCTGTTACAGTTGTGTTGATTTCACCATTGGGTGACACACATGTTTTTTGATGTTATTAATATTGATATTATTATTTTTATGGGTTTCTTATCCTTGTAATGGTATATGAAGGAGGTATTGTTTAATGAATCATACTAGGCACTATAGGACTTATATTCGATGACTTTTCCATACCACATTTACTTTTTTGAATGCATTTCCTATATTTCATGTTATTGTTGTGAGTACCTTGATTATTTATTGAAATTGACTAATATATATTTTCAGGATAACATAATTTAATTAATTAATGTTCTTAAATAAATAAAAATGTGGTTTTCCCATACATATCCATGATGACACCTTAATTAACCAATTATGCCACAGTTGAGCCAGGAACCATTAGTTCTATGGGTTGAAATATTAGTTGATTTGATTAATGAATACCAAATTTTATTTATGAATAACGTGCTTATATAAATTGGGAGTGGTATTTCATTAAATCAAATCACTATACATGACTTTTACATTTCATTACTAGACATAAAGCTTAGGTCACAATTACCTAACATACCAAATTAAATTTATAAAGAGTATGAGCCTTTATGAATGAGAAAAATGATTCTTTTAACAATAATTGATATCTATATCCATATAAATAATCATGACATTAAATATATTAATTTTTTAAAATAAAATGGTTACTGCTAAATGGGATTACAATTGAAAAGTAAAGGATGTTTTCCTCTACACATTGCAATTGAAACTCCATATATTGGGAACCTATTCTATGTTGTATGAGACCTTACCCCTGAATCGATCATAGTAATGGGAAATAAGAAGTGTCTCATGAGGATTATATAACCTTACCTATTATCTAAACATGGATATATGAGTCAAATTAGTGTTTTGGATTGTTATAAGAAGGTTATGTACCTATCAATTCATCATTTTTCTATTTCTTATATTATACTGTTAAATTTTATTTAAGGCGTGCATTTGGAAATTGTAGACCTATTTCACCTCTTTGTCCTTAAGTAATATGATGGGATGGTGGAAAAAATCATGGTACCGAGGTTGTGGAATATTATCCACCAGTATTAAATCCTATAATATCACTTGAGGTACCTTCTATAGATCTTACACTAGGAACCAATACTCAGTTTTGTGATAAAATCTTCCACTTCTTGCAGTAAGTATAGGGAGATCTGCAACCTACCCCTACTATGAAAGATCTGAAGTAGGAATTCAAGAAGAAGTATCCTCCAACTTTTTTAGGGGATGAATGTTCGTAGGATACAAAATATTGAATAAGAGAAATGTTGTATATCCTTGACCATTTAGAGATACCTCTAGAGTGGAGGGTGAAGCTCACTACCTATATGCCAGGTAATTATGCTAAAAGTTGAAGGGATGTAATTACCCAGGCTAGAAGTTATCAGGGTATGATCAGAGTGGGATTCCAAAAAACCTCTTATGAAGACTTATTTCCCCATACACTAAGGGAAGATCATCCATAGAAGTTTTTTTACCTACATAAGGGTTCCATGTTAGTGATGGAGTATTCCTCTTGTTTTATTAAGCTTCATAAATTCATACCAACACTAACCGATGATGATATGATGACTACAAGATCTTTTGAGGATGGGATTGTGTATGCCATTTGATTATAAGTGAATGTTTTTTAGATGAACACCATTTATAAGATAGTGAAATAGTCCCTCATCATAGAGCGGAACCTGAGGCTAGGTGACAATGTGAGATAGGGAGGTTCAACTTCTAGGTAAAGATATGGGTTATCTAGTGATAGGAAATGTCCTTTTGAGGGTTCACATGGGGGAAGTTCTAGCTACATGACATGCTCTGACAACTTTTTGGTGTGCCACTAGTGTGGAATGGCATGACATAAGATGCTAAAGAGTATAAGGAACCCAATCGAGTGCTGATATTATGGAAGGATGGGTCACCCATAGTTTTTATTCTGAAAGTTCTCTCCTATATCCAGTGAGAAGGAATCTATGTTGACATTGATTTTAAGTAAAGGATTAGTAACTCCTCATTAGGTTTAGGAGCTGATCTACTACTGGATGATCAGTTCAAGGAGGTGGTTGTGGCTGTGCTAGTCAGACTTCATAGTTTCAACACCAGTAGAGAAGACCTTCCTAGGTTAGTTAGATTTCATATTAGGGCTACGGATCATTCCATATTTATTCAGTGTAGCCTACTCCTGAGGAGAAGAGTCCAGGGATTTCTACAGTACAAGGTACTATTCTAGTAGTCTCTACTTTAGTTTCTTCCTTATTTGATATAGGTACATCACAATGATTTATATCTATGGTAATAATGGACATTATGGGACTAGAAATGGAGTATTTATATGGTATTATGACTCTTGAAACACAATTAGGTGTTCAATAAAAGAGTATACACTAGTGCAAGGAGTTCACCATTGAGATAGGTGGGTAATGTTTCTTGTGTAATTTATTTATCCTTCAAATAATCAGATTCAAAATCATTCTTGGGATGGACTGGCTAGTCCCCTACGATGATTATGTTGATTTTTATCACTGGAGGGTGTCTTTTGCATCACCTGAGGGTAGTTCGTTTGTTAATAAGGGAGAATGGGATATCCATGTGAGTTGAACAGTACCTGAGTGTAATGGAATGGGAATAGTGACAAACAATATGGATAGTATCTTTATGAATGATCATGGAAAGTTACTTGTGGAACTACCTCCTAAGGAGGATCATTTCAAGGATGTATTACCTAATGATTTCTATAGTTTACCTCCTATAAGAGAGGTGGAGTTCACTATTGAGCTAGTTACAGGAGCGACACCAGTATCTATTCCTCCCTGTAGGATGACACCTACTGAGATCCAGAAAATCAAGAAGAAGTTATAAGATTTATAGGCAATGGGTTTCATATGACCAAGTAATTCACTATGGGGATCACCCATCCATTTTTCTAAGAAGGCAGATGATACCCATAGGTTGTGTGTATATTACCCATGGTTGAACCAATTTACTATAAAGAAATGACATACATTACCTCATATGGATGATATATTTGACTAGATAAAATGAGAAATAGTTTTATCAAATATTGATTTAAGGTCAGGCCATGATCAGGTTCCTATGATACCATCATAATTACCATGTATAATGTTCTGAACTAGGTAAAAATTGTAAGAGTATCATGTGATTTCATTTGGACTTACAAATGCACCATAAGTATTTATGGAATTAATAAATCAAGTTCTCTACTCATAACTGGATTCATTTGTTGTAGTATTTGTAGATGACATCTTGGTGTATTCTCTTACAAGAAACGACCATGGAAACCATATTGAGATCATGTTGAATACATTGAGAGAGAATCGTCTATATTCTAATCTCAAAACAATTTACTTTTGGATTGACAAGGCTCACTTATTGGGTCATATCATCTCAAAGGTATGTGTATATATTGACCTGGGGAAGCTGAGAAGTGTGGTATCCTAGGAGACTCTCAATAATTTCTTTTACATATGTAGTTTCTTAGATCTATCTAGCTATTATAGGTTATACATCCAATATTTCTCACACTTAGAAGCATCTTATATGGGATTGATGAAAAAGGGTACGTAATTTTTATGGCCAGAATCATGCGAGTTAAGATTTTCAGAGTTTAAAGAGAGATTAACTTCATCACCAATCCAAATTTTAATAGATTTGGGAATAGGATATATAAATTATTGTGATGATTTAGGAGTTGGGATTGGATTAGTCTTGATGCAGGGAGGATAGTAGTGAGTGTTATTTGAGGTATTTGTTTTATGAGATGCACCTGAAGATTCAAGAATATCACGGGAAGCTAGTTATAACAGCTATAGTAGTGTCATACTCCCTTTTGGAAGGGGTGAGGATGAGAGAACTATCAGATCCTGAGGGCCTCTTCCTTAGGGTGAGTGTCTTAGGTGAGAATCCATTACTTGTTTGGGTCATTGATGAAAATGATATTCTGATCTTTAGTAGGAGTGTGTGGGTGCCTACTAATATAAAGGAAGAGTTGATGTAGGAATATCTTACCTCTAGTTGTGTATTTCACCCTAGGATTACCCAGATGTACTAGGTCATACAACAACATTATTGGTGGCTAGGTATGAAGAGGCATATTGCAGGATACATCATGAGTTGTTCTGCCTTTTAGAAGGTGAAGGCAGAACACCAGTGACCAACTATAATTATAAAAATTTTATCCATTCATGAGTGGAAATAGAATGAAATTACGATGGAATTTATAATGGGTTTTTCGATAACCCCTTGAGGAAATTATGCATTATGGGTGATCATCAATAGCTTGAAAAAGTTTTTACATTTCCTACCTATCCGAGATACCTTCCCAGTTGATGATATTGTGAGGATTTATATTATGGAAATTGGGTGTCTTCATAGTGTTACCCATTCTATCATATCATACTGAGACTCCCGGTTTACATAATGGTTTTGGTAGGGGTTGTATAAGGCATTGGGTTCATAGGTGCTCTTAAGTACAACATATCACCCACAGACCAATGGGTAGTCCGAGTAGATGATATGGGTGTTAGAGGAAATGATCTGGGAATATGTCCTTGATTTTGGAGGATCATGGGAAACTAATATACCTATTTTCATGTTTTACTATAATAAAATGTTACAATAAATGATTCAAATAGATTCTTATGAGGCCCTTTATGGTAGTCAATTCTATTCAACCCTATACTTGTTAGAGGAAGGTGAGTCAACACTATTGGGTCCTTGTCTCATTCATGAGACCTCAGAGAAAGTATAACCAATTTATAAATGTATGAAAATAGCTTAATATAGGAAAAAGTATTATACTAATAATTAACTCATACCTCTAGAGTTTGAGGTGGGATATCAGTTATTTCTATAAGTTTTTCCAAGATTGGTTCATAGATGAAGTTGAAGATAGGTCAAGTTATCACCTCATTATGTCGGGTCTTTCAAGATAATGGAGAAACTCAAGCTGGTATCATATCAGTTGGATTTACCTCATATGTATCATTCCATTCATGAAAGCTTCCATGTAACATAGTTTTTATGGTATCATTCAGACCCTTCTCATTATTTTGATCTCAAGGATATTGATATAGAGGTGGATGTGTCCTTTTAAAATTATTCAATATGTATCATTGATCAAAGCATGAAGGATCTATGAGTAAAGTCAGTTACACAAGTCCAGGTGCTAGAAGCAAAAATGTGTATAGGATGAGACATGGGAGTGGGAGGATGATGTATGTACTCAGTGGTTGGAACTTTTATAAGATGATAATTTACCACCATCGCAAGGGAAACTCAGGGATGAGTTGTTTTAAGGAGGGGAAATTGTAATGTCTTAATTTTTTAGAGAGGCATGGATACTTATGTAACTATTAAAAACTTCTAATTTTATGCTAAAAATGCACTATAAATCATAATAAGTGGTTTGAGAGTATCTGGGGATCATTTAGAGCCCAAGGATCTAAAATTTAAGGAGTTATACTGAGCTATATGTTTAGTACTCAATTAGTGCTAACCGTGCGACTCAACCATGTAGAAACTCAGTGCACAATAAGAGGCCTCATTCCCATACAATGTTTCAATATTTTTTGAAAGATATATTTCACAAGGATTGCACATGATTAGTCAAACCGTGTGCCTAGCCCAAATAAGGGGGATCATTGGGTGGTGCCTATTTCATAGTTGGTTCAAGGTTTGGAAACCATGTAGCCAAACCAGGAAATCCCTTATTTCAGTGTGAATTTATTGTTTCTACCATAAAATATTTTTTAACCCTTTAACTATTTTCTTTTCACCTCCAGCAAACATGAAACCTTCATTTATTCCTTTATGAGATCTCCCTCCTCTATAGTTAGGGATTTTGATAACTCCCACATTTGATATTTGTTTTCATCACTACCAGAAGCATTGGATCTACAATGGTAAGATCTCTAATCCTATGGCCTATTTTATTAGTTTTCTTCCCATCACATGTACTATTATAGTGCGAGCTCATATGCCCTATTTTCAGGGCATTGATCTGTTCTTTAGATTTCTCCCATTCTAGCTTGATTCAAGGGCTGAAATTGGATGAATAATGTTCTATGGGGATTAGGTAGGTGGTATAGTTCCTTTACCTCAAGTTTAGTTGAATTTATATCTTGATCCATTTTTCATCACACCATATTTTTTTGTGATGCTCTAAAATATTTAATAAATTAAATTGAGTAGTTTTCCATACCTAATATAGTCGTAGCTAGTGGTGAATCAACCCATTGGGTGATCTCCTTGACATGAACCACCCCTATGGGTTTGAATTTCATTAAAATAATAATTTAAATTTACCAGAAATTGGTTAAACACAACTTGAGGTGTGTTTAACCATGTAATAAATGTAACAGAATGTGAACTGGATTAAGAAATATGATAGGACAAGTGTTTAATCCACTATGCTTTATGACATAATTTTAATGACTTGAAATATTTGATTTAAATGATGTGTAAAACATAGTTAAAGTAACTTAAATGAAATTCCATGATAAATGGTATGAATATTGATAGTTAAAATATACCCTTATGTCATGATGGGAGAGATACTCATGATAGTATTTGTAGATATCCATGGATGGGCCCATCATGCTCAATAATTATAATTTTTAAATGAATTACATAAACACCAGGAGAGATACTAGGTATTCCTTGGAAGGGCTCACCATACAATTTTTGCACCTACTTATGAGTGATATTGCTTCCATAGGGGAGACCCCGTGGATTATATTGATGGTAATATGGTTATACCATGACATGAGTGATACTCGTGACCCTATGTGAGATACCAGACATGTACTCAGAGGTTTGTTTTACACCTTGATGAGAGCGATATCTGGGATTATATTTATGGATTTATTTGGATATAATCTTATGGCGTTGAATACTTATTATTCTCATAGTGACATACCTAGGTTCCTTGATATGGTTCACCTTGGATGGTATCGAGATTCCTCTTATGTAAATTCAAGATATTCATTAATTTTTAAATGATAAAAATGTTCGTTTATTAAATTAAGTAAGTAACCACTAATCCAAATTACATGCTTGGGCTTAGTCCATATGAGATACATTATTTATGATAACCCTTTATTAATCGATATAATATTTTAATTGGTTCACGCTTTTTATTGATATTCATCTTCAGATGAAGAAGGTAGTGTCGTTCGAGTAATCCATGAGGAACCTAGTACTATGTATTTATATATTTATAACCTTGAATTTATTATTTTTGGTACATTTCTTATTTTATATGCACAAATTGGATTTTTCTGGACACCATTGGTGGTGTCATAATGAGTACATCTCACACACTTCTTAGGTTTCCCTTAGTACCTAATAAGACATAATGACTGAAGGTATAGATAAAGGAAAGCATCTAGATTCCAATGCTTTATTTTTAACACTAGGTCAGTGTATGGGAGTAGTGGACCGAATGTATTCTCATGATGATAGAAGTGTAAAATTTTGGTCTTTTTTATTTTTTAATAGCATGTGGTATATATGATAGTTCCCCTATATTTAAAATAATTTATTAAATTACTTTTCCAAAAGTGGGTATGGTAGTAGG
The DNA here is from genome assembly GCA_963277665.1 of Viscum album. NCBI lineage: Eukaryota > Viridiplantae > Streptophyta > Magnoliopsida > Santalales > Viscaceae > Viscum > Viscum album. The sequence goes on along the minus strand of OY728120.1, from coordinate 1,267,868,795 downwards.
AGAATTCCTAGGTTTAGAGACTTATAAATTTGGAAAATGGGGCTTACAGGAAATAGAACATGGTTAGTAATAACTATGTACCATAACCATATGGATTGATTGAGGGGGGAGCATATTTTTTCAACCTGTGTGATGATTCCTAATTAATTATGTGAATTAGGTAAGAAAACATTTGAATCCATTCAATTTTATTTTTTATAGTATACTTAATCATGCGAGTGGCCTAAGAAACCATAGAAAATAGGGTTTATTTGGACAATGGGGATCAAATGGCTGGCACACGGTTTGAAAAATAGTCTGGATAGACCATGAAACTTATTAAAAATTGGACAATTTACTACTTTTATCTCCTGATATTATTATAAACTCACCTTATTTTGTCCCCCATTTCACTCCTGTAGCCATAAGTGTGACCAAAGATTCTCCTCCTATTCCAAGGGTGAATCCACTTCCATGCTAGGCTATTTAGAGTATATTTTATTGTTATTAAAAGAACTAGGAATGTATATTAGTATATTTACTTAGATTCTTTGGATGATCCATTATTTTTTGTACCACGTTACTTGTATCTCATATTACATACTTCCAGGTCTATTATATTATTTTGTGTTTATGGTTGTCTAACTCAAATTAATGGAAAGGGTTGGATGAGTGGATATCTATGAACATAAGGTAGGTGGTATAATAGATTTTACATAGTATTTATATTTTATTTCAAGTGTATATAGTATGTACGATTGCCTCAACATTTATCACATTTGTTTCCTTAACTAAGAAAATAGTTTAGGCTTTAAATCAATGTTTTAAACCTTTAAAAAATCCCATTGTGTTCAATGGTGATTATGAGGATGACCCTATAACAACCCATGGGGTGTGCCAAATCCCTGGTAATAGTAAGGAGGGGATAAAAATGGTGAAATAAGTGATTTACATGATTAACCTAGGTATTCTTGTTGGTTTTATTGATAAAATTGAAAAAGGGTTTAATTGAAAAAACATAGGAATTAAATTTTTTATGACATGTTAAGAGGCTGAAATGGTTTAATTGTGAAATTGTTTTTAATGATTTTGAGTATGAAAAATCTTGGTGAATAATGAATCTTAAAATAGAATATTTTTGTTTACTTAATGGATTTAAAGGTCAAATATTATGAACCATGGTAATTGGTAAACAATGTATTGGTTTAAGTGTTGGATTAACACTATATGAATCAATTTTAAAGACCTGGATTTTTTTTAAATTAACTTTTTATCCTAAAAACGTGTGTTATATTATTTTTTACTCAAAAAACCATATTTATTTAATAATGAAGTGAGTATAAATTGAAATGTGACCATTAGGTTTCAATCATTATATGAACATTGGTCAATATGACTTTTAGAAACTATATAATAATTTTAATGCTGTAATTAGTGTTTATTAGTAGAAATGACAAGTGATAATTAATACAGAAAGAAGAAATGATGTCCTCAACAAGTAGGGTCATGCCATATAAAGACCATTTATCAGAACATATGGGGGAGGTAGAATGAATTGGATTTACTTTTGACCAATACCAATCCAAGATTCATCAATTGAAGCACGAATAAAATCTCTTACGAAAGAAGCTTAAGTTAGTGGAAATTACCACTTGGGTGATGTTAGCTGAGCCACCCCAGGAATATAAAACCATAAAACACCTTACCATTAGGTAATATTTGGGTGTTATAAGGTGTTATGTTTCGAGAGCTTAATTACTTAATGTACAATACCTTTGTATAAATAAAACTTTTTTTCCATCAATTCTGTTTTGAGAATAGTTTTTCATAAAAATATGACGAAATTTATAATTTTTTTTTCAAAACCAAAATTTTAATTTTCCAAAAATAGATAATTATTATAATAAACTAAGGTATTAAAAATAATGTTTATTTTAATTAAATATTAAAATTAAAACACTTCTATTTAAATATAAATGAGAAAATAATTTTTTTTTTCAAGTGTCAAAAATTTTACTGTGCACTTTCTGTCTTCTATTATTTTTAATTAATAAGGATTTTTATATTTAAAAGTAAAAATTAATATATTTATATAAGTATTATGATAAAATAAATATAATTTTTGAAATAATCATTTCAAAATTAGTTTAGGGTGAATTTATGAAAATTTTCTAAAATAATTTATTTTCTAATATATAGAAAAAATAATGTTTAAGTTTTTCAGTATGATTAATGACTTCATAATTATATCATAATGATGTAATCGGTAATATAAAATCCTATTAGATTATTTTGGATTAAAATAACTTAATGTGTGTCCTATTTGTCCAACAACATGGGAAAACAACATCAGAAAGCCCATGGTTTCTCATTTACCACTACCTAGGTGTCCAAGGAAATTAATAAACAAATACTCTTCTCTTGATATAAATACCCACCCATTTCTCTATTTCCTTTAACTAAAAATTATTACTCCATTAACATATAATATTTTTACCTCCCAAGGAGTCCTCCCAATTTGTCCTCAATCTCCCAAAGTCTTGATCCTCATGTTTTAGGAGTCACTCTTCAAGGTAAGGGAAATCTCAACTTATCTTTTCCTTTCATGTTCCCTTTTTATGAGACATGTATTTAAATTTTAAAAATGATGTTCTTATATCCATTTTATTACATCCCATTACTTTATTAAGATTCATTTATTAATTTTTACCCTTTTCCCTCCTTTTTTAATGTTTTCTAAATTAATGTTTCTTACCCATTATACTGCTAAATGTTCTTCTCAAAATTTATCTCTTTTTCTCAAGAAATTATCTTATTTTATTTTGTGAATACCCAGAAATCTTTATTTTCTTAGGTTATTCACCTATATTTCAAAATGATATATTTTATTCTGGTATTAACATACATGAAATCCACCTTCCTTTTTCATCGGTTAAAAATGACATAGTGGTCTTGTCTTTAAGCACTTTTTTAAGATGCCATGATTTTGATAGAAAAACTATTACTTTTATTCTCCTCAGGTTATTTATGACATGTTTTATTATGATATATGAGGCTCAAATTAATTAAGTCATATTAAGGGTTCTCCCTAATAATTCTCCAATTCATTGGGTAAAGAATTTAATATTTAGATATGATAAGTTTTATGATACCTTGGTGAATAAACTTGGTAATTTTTATGACACCTCGATGAAAAATCTTGGTGATATGCTTATGAATGTATCATTTAAATGGTTTAACCACATTTATATGTTATTATTCAACATATTTTTATTATGATATTCCCATTTTTTACCTTTTCTCATTCCTTTATTCCTCAATCTTTTATTGATATATCTCATGGTCACCTGTAAATTACTTCCCTTGTTTTCCCTTACTGGGCCTTATGATCACCCATTCCTTTGATTTATTACCCAAGGTAATGAGATTTAGTAAATGTACTTAGTATGAGCCCATGATGAATCCATTCAAGTGGATTAAAATAATTTTTTATGTTTTAATGTATTATGCACATTTTTTCTAAGAAACTAAATGTGAATAATCCTCTATTTTTACCATGTAAATGAAAAGTTATATAATAAATAGGGATGAATTATCGATAGTTTTATATATGGTTTAGGATGTTGGACAGATTCTATGTATCCATGGTATAAGTGAAATACTAATGATCTAGGCATCGATAGTATTCTATATGGTTCAGGATATTGGACTAATGATTTACATCCATGGTTTAAGTGTCACACTAATGCTATAGGAACCAATAATATATTTACTTATACATGGTTTATGTTCAAAACAAACACTCAAGAAACCAATGATATTTATACATGATCTGGGTTCCATATTAAAACTCTAAAAACCAATATTATTTAAACATGGTATGAGTACCTTGGACTGATGTTTATAGGTACTAGAATTAAATAATTATTGAAAAACCTTTTTACATAAATTATGTATCACCCTCTAATTTAGGTCTCAGATGAATGGCTTTGGACAAATTAGGGTTAGTTTGTTTGAGTGACACATATAAACCTAATGGAAAAAAGTTTAATAAATAACTATTTATTTTTAAAATGTGTTTTCATTTATTACATTTTATATCATTTTATTTTACACCTACATACACTATTTATTAATCTAGATGTTGCTTTAAAAAACATCGATGGTTGATTTTTGAGTTATAATCACACCCTACTTGGTCTTCTGTAGGTACTCGAGTTGAATTTTTGGTTGTAAGTAAGGAAAAGGGAAAATGCTTGGTTATAGATGGATGATTTGAGAATTATGGGATAGATCTTGGATGAGGGGACCAATATAGGTGTTGGGAACCATTTTTGGGATTCCAAGTTTTTATATTTCTTATGGGTTCCTTTTGGAACATGAGAATATCATAACATGATATGTTTATTTTATTTGGATTCTTGGAATTTACCTAGTTTTGGGAATTTGGAATTTTATGTATGGTTACTGGCTGGTTATTACTTATTACTGTTTCCACTATTGTTTTACTTTGATAATTAGGGTATAGTCTCCACACATTACTCAATAAACCCTCACCACTTGTTGGTAGCCTCTGGTGTAAGGGGATTCATTCTTGAGTTCATGTGTTGAACTAGTTCAACTTATTTCTAGGGTGATCAGGGATAGGATGTTACAAATAATTTCTTAACTCCACAATAAATTCTCAGTTGAATCAAAAATTTCACTCAAGGCCTCACACCCTTATATATTAAGTGTCATCTAGAAAACTAGAAATACCTACTCCACTTAAAACATGGATCATTAATCATGATCACCAAATATTGATTACGAAACTAGTTACCCTTCAATTTTTATGAACTTTAGTATTTCTGGTGATCATCTAAAAAACTATTAGTAGATACAAACTTCTTCTAGACCTACTACTATTGGAGAAGTCCTGCTACCGTTGTCTATACTTTATGTACATCCCATCATCTAGTGATTTTTTTTGATTAATATAATTCTAATGAATGGAATTACAATGAACTAAAACATACTTCCCCTCCACAAAATCTCAAACTTAAATAATTGTTTCAGTGAAAATCAACAAACCTTTAACAGTTATCATGATATAGCATTCCACATTATTTCCTTATTTCATTCACATAAGTCCCAATAAGGATTGATGTTTCCATATGCATTCCTAAATTAAAACATTGGGGAATATATCAACTTTATTTTTAATTCAAACTATATTCTATAACTCCAACTATTTTTCCTCCATCAAATTTATGATGAAATAATACTTCAGGTTGATATTATTTTTCTAAGAATGGAACACAAAATTGTTTTCCAAGTTGGTTTCACTTTGGCTATCGTAGTAAAGTAAAACTTCTTCTTGATTCCTTCTGATATCCTTTATAAATATTCTCAACCACATCACTTACTTAAAAGATTTTATATTAGATACATATTCATATTCCTTTAAACTTATAGTAACATGATTTTTCAAGTTAAATGACCAAATGATAGTCATTCATTTAAGAGTGAACACAAATTAAATCATATGTTTCCTTATATGCCTTTCAACCAAAAAATCAGACTCCACAAATATTTTTAGTGGATCACATATTCCATAAAATAGGTTTTTATTTTATATTCATTTCAAATAACAAAGGATCAAATTCAAAGATACCTAACATACTTTCCATAAATTTTCCTTGTACCAGCTAAAAAATCCCACTGTATGGGAGATTTATAGAAGAGTGAAAACCACAACATACATAAAAGTTCTGGAAACTAGTGAATATGGTAATTTCTCCATGTACTTGGACTCAACTTCTATTATAGGTGATCATGAATTAGATAATTTTATGTGATTATTAAGAGTGGTAAGGACTAGCTTACTTTTGACCATCCCAATAATTTTAATGATATTCCAAATATAATACTTATAAGATAGTACTAATATACCAACTTTCTTATCTCCTTTGATATTCATCGGCAAGATCTTCCTTTCCTATATAATATCATTCATCTCGAATCTCCCAGAAAAATCACACTTTAAAATTTTGGGTTTCTGAGCATCTAGTCCAGCTATCAAGATTTTATCCACATATTAGAGATATATGATAAATGTTCCATGTTCTCAATTTTTCTAATAACAATAATTATAATAATTTATCCCACTAAAACCTTCTTCTAAAATGAAAATTTTGAATTTTTGATTCCATAGTGTTATAATTTCTTTAGCCATGTTTAGGCCTGCAAAGCCGCCGACATTCCAAGATGACTAGGAACTCAAGTGGTAATCCATGTTTAATAAAAAATCTGGGAAAGGAAATTTCACTACAATGCAGTAAGGATTGATCAAAAAGAAATGTGGTTTCAATTAAAAGAATCATGCCATCACTGCATAGAAAATTTTTCTCATGAGGCATATTCATATTACAAAGTGATTTTTTAGCTGCAAAGAAAAATAATCCTTCACTCTCTAAATGGGGCCTCGTCATTTACAGAGTTGAGGTGGAGCACTATACATTATTCATATAATTACTTCATCATTTGTGTAATTTAGGTGGAGTACTATGAGACCAAAAAGAGAATCTTCTATAGAGAACCTGTTTTGTGGATTCTCCTTGTTTGTAGAGGTACGAAACACCCATATGAAATCTTAATTCCCTCCTCGAGGAATTTTTTTTTCAGTAGTCAAATAGTAATTTTTTCAACTGTAAACCTCCTTTATAGACAAAATCATGGTGTTCAATTTAGGTGAAATATTTTACCTATAACTACCTATAAATACTCCAATCTTTCCCAAAATACAGAATAGAGACACATAAACAGATATAGGAATAAATATGAAGAAACATGGGAGAAGGTATGGGTTGGATTTATATTTTTAGAGGAGATAAAACATAAAAATAAACAAAAAACCTCCTCAAATAATCTATTTTATGAAATGAAATCCTTCTTGGAGGTTTCTTTATAGAAGATTCATCATGAATAGGGCTTCATGAAGTATCTATTCCCCCCTTTGTGGGCCAAACTAATTCACATAAAATCCTATCTTATTAAAAATGTGTGGATCTAGGGGTGTTCATTACCCTCTCCTTCATGCGCTCACCCCACAAAGCATTTGGAATATAAATGGTTATTACATGAAGTAGTATAATAATAAAAAAGGGTTTACCCCACACTATATCATTCTTTTAAGTCACCAACCATGACTACATAAACTCAAAAGACCTTGGTGGTACATATATCTTGTGGCTGAGACCCTTAAAGGGGCTATATTTATGATAACACTTCCTAAAAGGGAATCTTATGTGTAAGGCCAATTATACCCTTTAGTTTCATCTATTTCATGATACAAATTTGTGGGTTTCATGACTTTAAATTTCATAGCACCGTGTCTTAGTCACATGAAAATAAAATGCACAACAACATCCTTAGCATAATAAATTAAATTGTAGCCTCCCCTTCTGTGAAAAACATTGTATTCCTTATGTGACGAGTGTTGGATAACTTAAAAAACAAGCATGATATGATTCCCCACACTATATGGGACCTTTACATAGGTATAATCCTCCTTCAATATTAATTGGGCACTCTCATACAATGTGATTAACCTTCCATTAGCTCTTGTTTCTCACACTAATAATGACTCACTTGGGGTAGGATATCTGAGTTGATTGTGCAATTTTCATAATTAAGAATGTCACTAATTTATTCATCGTATAAGGTATAACCCTTATCCATTATCTTAGGGTAGCATTATGTGCATAATCCCAAATTAATATTTCATTGTTGAATCTTTCATGAAACAATCATCCTTTCCAAATAACACTAAATTTTTCCAATAATATAATAGTCTCTTGATATAAATCTACTTGACAACATCTTTACCACATGATGTAAAATGATACAGCACAGTCTGATCAAATGACCATTATTGACGCTCGCCAAATGAGAATTTGAAAAATAAAAAAGAAAGAAATAGTTGGATATGGGTATTATTTTCCCCACAAAAAAAGAATTATAATGTGGATAAAGACATATAGATCATGAAAAACCCTAGGAGATATGTGATTTCATGACCAACAGAAGGTAATGAAAATGGTCATGCACGATTCATAACCCATAAAATATCCCACAACCCCTTTGACAAGTACTTATTACCCTGATAAGGAATTCCAAAAAACCATTTACTATGAGAAGACAAATAAATAAGAACCCCCTAGTCATGTGGCTTGTCAACCGAGGAGTGCCTGATAACCCATAAAAAATGCCTTCAAAAATTGGATAAAAATGTATCAAAGGTGGAGGCATATTATGATCGTAAAGTTTAGATGAAGAATCATTGATGAAGTGAATGATTTTCCTTCAAAGCATTCAATAAAACATGCAAGACCCCCGTGCCTTTGAAAAATGAAACAAAAGGAAAAAAGGAAGGTGAAGTAAGACTCTTGTGGTTGTAAACATCACGTGACGTGCCCCTAGTGATCCAAAAGACACCGTAATCACATGATGATGCCCTTCTCACACCTCATGAAATCCATTTTGTCTTATCATCCTATTTTCACGAAGGACCTTAGGATCCTTTCTTAGTCACAAGATTAATCATCAAGATTTATAATGACAATCCTTGAAAACACCCAAAAAACCTCATGAACTCCCCATACTTTGTAAAATAAACAAAGGAAATAAAAATGAGGAGGAGGCGAAAGCCTCACACAACTATAAAACTCCCGCAACATGATGAGGCTATCCAAAACATGGTCTTGCAATACCCCTTGAAAATTTGGCCTCATCCCAAGAATGCTCCATGATAATCCATACTGGTCTCAAAGAAATTCCTAGACAAGTCACCTGAGATCATTCAAAGGCCTTCTAAAGGCACCCTGATCTCATGAAGGCCCTTTGACATGTCAACATGACAATATTAAAAGTCCCTTAACATGTCCACATGATTCAAAAAAGACCCGTTCATTGGAAATAATCCAATAAAGTAGGAGTATATGGGATGATCTTAAAGATGCTGAAAATCAGACGACTCTCTCAGAATGATCTACGACAGGAGCTCACAGAGCACATGAGCATAAATTCCTCCACTGATTAAAGCCCGAATTCAAGTGATATGTGATGTGAAAATAGGTAGAAAAATATGGTGGAAAGGCCTATAAAGCCCCCACACCAGCATGAAAAATGCACCACTACTCTCCAGATGAAGACTTTTCCTTCTCGCATCCACACACACCGACACTAGAGTAGATTTATTAAAGTGGCTAAGCTTGCAACTGAAAAAATTTCCCATTAGGTAAGATCCAAGTAACAACCATAGAAATCATGCACCATGAATAAAGTACTTAGAATGATCACTCATAGATCATGAAAAAGACTTTTAGTGGTACGTGTGAAGAACATTCTACACACCTACTAGATCGTGCGAGACTTAGAAATAAACTAACACTGAAGAAATATAAAGAATTCACAATATAAAGGCTTGAAAAAATTGGTTTGTGTGAACCACCCAGGATGCACAAAAACACCATGAAATGTCACCCAAATATCATAATGCTCTTTCAGTATACTATTTGGGTAATACGAAGTCCTCTAGACATATTTATGTAAGTCACATGGTTCTCCTAGGGTATTCCATCCATGTATTGTTTTCTATAGGTTCACTATTAATGTCTCACTATGTTTTTTAGACGTGTCTCATGAAACATATAATGACATCAACACATGTTAGCTGAATTTCATGGAAGCACCAAGGCATGTCAATGGGTACTCATGATTCCCTCTGGGCATACTAGCTAGGTCTTGTGATGCCCTCCAGACATGTCGGCCATAACATGTGACACCGTTTGAGATATGTCACATTGACTCCTGTGATTCCCTCCAAGCATGTCATCAAGCTCTCACGATGACACCAGGGAAAGTCATATGGATTATGTGGCTCCCTATAGACATGCCATCCGAGGTCATGTGATGGATTCTAGGGTCGACCAGCTAGGTCTTGCAATGTCCTCCGGATGAGTTATTCTTGATCACAAGACAACCCTCAGACATACTATCCAAGTTATGCAACATCCCTCTGACATGTCAATTGGATTATACTATTTACTTAATACATGACAGGAATACATCCTCCAACACATCAAGAAGACAATCAAGGTATGTCAAATGGACAATCAACACATGTTAGTAGACAATCAGGCGAGGTAATAGGACATTCCAAAGATTGACAACTTTTTTACCCTTGGTGTGTAAGCCATGACCAAAATTAAATGTTAGTGTGAAAAACGAAATCAAGGGAACTATGAGGACTCTGATTAATTCTATAACTAGGATACGTATTAATCCTCTACAAGGCTCAAGATCTATATTAAACTCTGAGGACATCTCAATACACAAGTCTAGTATCCATAAGTTGTGAGATTGATCATTTAACATACCTTATTACTCACACCGAGCATAGCTCACATGGTCTTAGGGAGTTGTAATAATCATATCACCTGTATCATAATACTCTAAAAAGGAAAGGGAAATGTTAGTGTGTAAGCCACAATCAAGGGAACTATGAGGACTTTGACTTCTACCATGACCCGAATACGTAGGATGCCACTTCGAGACCCAAGATCAATATTAACCATCCAAAGAGAAATATTAGCATGTAAGTCCATATCAACTATGGGTAACCTTAGAGTGTAGGCCCTAATCAGAGAAATAAGATGATATGTACGACATATATGGAAATATCAGCATGTAAGCCCAGATCAAATGAAATATGAGGACTCTGATTCCTATAATAAATAGGATTTGTAGGATTCATTCCCAAGGCACAAGCTCAAATAAGCATCCATTTTGATGTAATCCCCATGTCACTTAAATTTCAACCATCAGGACCTGATCATTCCCATGGGATAATCACTTTACCCCATCCCTCAGCGGACTGAGAAATCAATAGAACTATTTGAAATATTATTCATTCCATAACCAGGATACGTAGAATTCCTCTCCGAGGCCTGAGGTATATATTAATATCCAAGGTATGTCTTAGTAAACATGTACCACATCCATATGCAATGAGGCTGATCACTTGATATCACATGTTTCTCACACTGAGCATAGCTCGCATGGGCATAGGGATTCACAATGAAAAAATCCTTGACATCATGAATCTACACCAGATAGGGAAATATTAGTATATAAGACCTGATGAGTGGTATGATATAAATATCCCTCATACAAGGGAATATACCTTAGGGACAATCTTAAGTGCAAGATCGAACTAAAAAAACTATAATTATTTCCATAAAAAGGATTCTTAGGATGTGTCCTCGAGACTCAATATGAAATATTTAGTGCCTCAATTCCTACAAAGATGTCCTCTTTTCGCGATGATAAACTACACTATTTTAACAAAATATGTGGGTTTTGATACTTGTAATAATTAGGATATGAAAAATGTCTCATAATGGATCAATAATATCCTCAGAGTATTAATCAGTGCCTTTACAAGTAATAAACCCTCCACAATCAGCCATTGGGACGAACTGAATCCACCACGAATGAGTGTTCCAGGACATGTCTTCTCCATCAAAACAGAAATGGTAAAACTGACATGAATCTGTTAATGAAAAAATGATTGGGTTACCATGCATCCTGAAAATTTATTTTTCATATCCTTCAAAAACAAAGATAGTAATACCAACATGATCTTATTGCTGATCTTATATAACTAAGGCTCTCATGAAATGAGTCCATACTCATTTTGACAAGTCTAAATGAGCGGAATGGTCATATCGAGAATAAAAGGAAAGTTTTGTTAACCATGCATATTGGATTGAGCACACATCGTGCCTACGATATTGAACTAATAAATGATGTTTTTTCTTATTGTATTCACGGATACAGATACTTATCTCATCAATATCACCTTGATCCGAGATAATTTCTTCATTATCCAACGATCATTCCGGTAAATCATCTATGACTGCAACCCCACAGGTCATAGAATAATCTTAGCTGCCCAAAAAATTCAACGTTAAATGGTGGAAAAAATGATCCTATAATACCAACAACATGATACGATCCCAACACTTGAATATGTCCATGAGGTCATCCAAGCATGAAAATTGGTGAGTCTGTATCATCTAGGGAAATTTTCACCTAACACAATGTACCTCATCACCACAACCAACTGATTTGGGTGCTTATCCCCAGAGTGAAAAACCTTCCACCTTAATTCTCTCATGAAGATGGACCAAAGAATCAAATATGGATCTTTTCTGGTTCAGCTTCCATCAATGAGGGAACCTATCAACTTCTATTGCCACCAACATCCAACTAGTACCCACCAATTTCCTATTGAGGGTACCACCCGACACGCTTCCACCATTGACCCTTATGAATAAGAATCATGGAAGAAACATCAGGAAAGTAATATGTTGGATATCTAGGATATGGACAATATCCCCACTCCTAATTATGATGTATGCTATCATATTCAATGAACAACAAGAAATAAGGCTCATATCCTACTCATTTGGAACACGTCTGTGGGAATATTCCCACAAAAGTCTTGGGGAGATTCATATCTCTTCCCCTGTGAATGAAGTCCGTAGGTATATTATGGTGGAATAAAGAGGAAAGAAGTGGGCACATATTCCCTCTTCAATCGATGACATATTCCAATATATAATAGAGATAGAAAATATGAAATCTTGTATCCCTACAAACACATTGATAAAATGAAAATATATTTTAGAAACAACTAAATAACTCCACTGAAATATTTCATCACCAGTTCAGATAAAGGGACTGGAACATATTTCTATCCCTACAACCAAGATAGCTCAACACTCAAATTATCAAAAACTTGTGGATGCTCTAGAGTAAGAAAACATTCTTTATCAATTCCTTGAGGATTATCAACATATTATGATAAACAATGAGGAATAAGACCAAGCTTATATTCCTCTTACAATTGGGGCTCACTAGGTGTGAGCGGAACATGCCTTGGGATAGGGGAACATGCCTATCAAAAATGTCCTGCGGCATATTCCAAATGCCCAGGATCAGGAACATATCCCCATTCTAGATGGGGATCACCATGTGAGAGGGGAACATGACATGGGATAGGCTTATATTAATATTGAAGAAGTACACTAGAATACTCTAAAGGCGCATGATCGGGCATATATCCCTGTTCCAAACAGGGCTAACCAAGTGAGAATGACACATGCCTTAGGACATACTCATATTAATATCAGTGAATCTACCTGGAATATTCTAGAAGATCATGGAAGCCACACACATATTCCTTATTCCACTGAAGAATGAATGCACCAACATCATTCCAAGGAAATACAAGAGGAGGCTCATATATCTTATCCCATTCCAGAGGACCATCGACTTATTATGATGGGGAATGTATATTCAGACTAGTATCATATTCCAATTTAAAATGGGGCTCAATAAGTGAAAGAGGCACATGCCTCTGGGTAGGCTCATACTCTTACCAAGAAAGACCAACAGAATATTCCAAAGGCTTATGATGAAGCTCATATTCCTGTACTGACTAAGGATCACCATGTGAGAATGGAACATGCCTCATGAAATGCTCATATTACTTTCAATAATGAGATAGATCATCAGTATATTCTAGAAGATTCTCATTAGAAGGATCATACTACCAAAGCACCATATAGTTATAATCAAGTTTCAGCAACCGTCATATAGTAGGATCATATCCCTACCCAATTCCAAAAGGCAGTTTAGAAAATTTTGACCATGATTCAAAACATGACCCATATTCCTAATCTGTTCAATGCTAGTGTCCTTGAGGTTATTTGAGACATATTTTTCAACACTATAAGGGTCCTCTAACTCTTCCAACAAATAAAAATATGATCATTATCACAATAGTACTTCTCTTGGTAGTGTGGAGATGGATCACATGGACTCTACCCCTAACATCCACCATTGTTAACCTCCCCATGGATATATATCCCACGGACAATCAAATCCACCCCTTTCCCATAAAACTTCATATAAATAGGTTTTTAAATATCAGATTCCTTATTATATATAAGATATCAAAATTTTGGGGGAAACATCATATAGTTCCCCATCAGCTTCCAACAACAGTCCACTCTCGTGTGAAGGTGAACCTTATAAGAATATTCTATAGTTTGTATGGATGGAGGAATGTAAGTCTAATGAATATGAGGACAATATTTATATATGGAGAGAGTTATTTGGAAACAACCACCCCATCATGTTCTGGTCCCTAACCAATTTTGATTATGAGGTCCCAAATGAGGTAGAAAAGGAGTGCCTACCTTATCAATTCCAAAATATGTGGGCTACTCATCAGTGACTGAATACTACACACCTCCCTAATCTAGGATATGAGGTTAACCTTTAGAACATCAAGAAACTATATTTTCAGCTAGACCTGGATGCTATGTCAATGTCTTGAGATCCAAAGCTATAAAAGCACAATGTAAATATTCAACATGATTTCCTCCATTTCAAGACAACTCTTCAGTATATATTCTCCAAACCCATGTCATGTATCAATATTTGAGGATGGGGAAGGTATAGAGTGTTACAAATTTCCACACCCCTAGAATTTTAGAACCCTTTAGATATAACTTCTTTCAATGTCATATCCTCCAGTGAAATATATGGATAAAGTAATGCTCTGGATAGTTGGTCACTACAATAGAATTCCCCTGATTCCAAAATTTTCAAACATCATGAACAGAGGGAGGGGGTAGCCATCAGGACTTCAAAATGGCCCCCTCAAAGTAATGGGAATTCATTTCAAACACATAGACCAAATTTATGATCGCTATTGAAACTTACCATAAAAAATGGTTCTCATCATGGGCTACCATTGCACCAAACTCACACATAAGAAAAACTATGCTGTATAAAATGATCCATAATAGTAGCTTCCATACTTTCCATCTAGGAGCATAACCTGCTCACCGGGCTGGGGGAATATCTAGCTTCGTCTCCAAATCCCAGATCGTCAATTATTGAGATGATTTAGGACATACAAGCAGAAGCTACAAACAAAACCCAACTCACTGAGATAGGGGAATTTATATCTCAATCTCCATCACCGGGTTCATCATCCATTGAGAGAGTGCAGGGGAAATCAATGAAGATTCCAGATCATCCCCACTCTACGAGGTTGGGGAAACTTATATCTTCATGTCCTTCCATGGAGTCATTAAATCCCTGATGGAATTATTGTATCCTCAACTATAAGACCAATCAATGACAATTGTGGCCCCAAATGACCCCCACCCCACAAGGATGGGGTTATTTTCATCAGTATCATCACCACATAGGGAATCAAACTTATCTTGGCTGGGAGGAAAAAATCGATGATCTACATCCCCCCTATTCCTCCCACCAAAAGGAAAATCTATTCTGGTTGGGGCCTACTTAGAAATAATGTCCGAAAACTCCCTTAAGGTCACTGTTCATAGAACAAGTTGGGAGTGTCGTACAATGAAGTTGATCAGACCCTACCATGTTCACAATCTAAAATGACCCAATATGACCAAGGGTTCAACGAATAACCCTAATGAAAGTAGTTCTGACTCAACCTATTGCATTGAAAGTAATGGGACAACCACCATTTCCTGATATGCATTTGTAAATGTCTTTACTTTCAATATGAAAAATATTATGGATCACGATTAAAATTCAGATGGACATAACATAGAAAATGTACCCTGAGAGGAGGGTGATCTGGATGTACTAACCTAGGCTACATGCACCCGAAACCAAAGAAAGCTCCAAAATATGGTACCTTTCGATATCAGGTTTCCACGTATATGGAATAACACTACTAAATATAAAATAAAATGTGTGGCTACATCCCAATAAGCTCCCAGAAGAGCTGAGGTTTCTTCTTTGGAAGAAAAATTATCATAATATGAGAGCGAGATACAAAATCTTAGAGAACTCTACGAGGATCTACCCAGGGGAAATATTCCTGTTGGGTATTTTTTTCAAGTTGAGGTGAATATTATCCCTCCCATAGAAAAATTTCCAATGATATAGGTATATGAGAATAATACTAGATCCAGATCCTGGTAGCTGATCTATATAGATGAGGAAGTTGCAAATTACTGCAACTTCCCTCCATTACAGAAACATCCTCTCCCTCTTTAGGGTGATCATTCAGTCTTCGGATGAATCAAGAATCATTATGAGACAAAGGTACCTTATTGATCCCCACCCACTCCCTGTATATGGGATATGGCATAGAAAATAGTTTCCTTAGATCTTCTTAACATCATTAAGTCCATGGATACTCAAATGGAATCAATGGAAGGGATACAAGCACTTGTGCATCTTGAGAGGAAGACATATCCCAAGTTGGTGGAAGACACTTTTACTCCACCAAATTTCTTCAATCCTACATTCTCCACATTTAATGGTGTAGGAGACCCTGAACATCATCTCACACAATTCGTATCCTGATGCAGGCAGATGATTAGCCTTTGATATTAATAGGAGGCAACAAATCCATGGTATTTTATACAGACTCTGATAGGGCTAGAATTTGTATGGTAAAATAGTCTTCTGGTGGGTTTTTTTGTAGGATGATAAGACCTTAATCATAAATTCCTTTATCAATTCATCTTCATGCCATGGAAAATGATAATTGTCGACTTGAAGAACTGAAAACAATGTGAAAATAAGATAGTGTCTGACTTCAATGTCATATGGAAATGTTTAACCTATTTAGTTAGCATCCCTCTATCACAAGAGCAGCTACTGGAAACCTATGCTGAAAATATTCAAGATGAGTTGCAAACACCTTTGATCCTAATGAAGTATCCCAGTGGGTTCTACGAGTTCACATAAATTGAACAATGTCTAAAGGATGCAATTCAGAAAACCTGATACAAACCTTATCTCATTCTTGTGGAAAAGGGGAAAAGTATAGACAAAGAATAAGCTACAACTGTCACACTTAAGTGAGTATCAGTTCCCATACAGGAACCTTTGCTAGACATGAACCACCCAGAACCTCCTATAAAGTGGATAAAACCATAGAATCTCCCTCATCCAGAAGCATAGATAAATTAGGGTCACCAGGTATTTGAGGAATGTATGAATAAAGAATACTCATTATTAAATGAATAAGTCCCTAATTATTTCTTGGTAGCCATATACAATAACCTGCTCACTCTACTATAGACTAGGAAGCTCTATGATGTCAAACTCACTGACCATACAGATTAGTACCCTTTCCATAAAAGGCAGGGTCATAATATCTTGGAATTATTCATCTTCAAAAATTTCCTTGAAGGAATAGTCAATTCCAAATAGGAGGTGTTAGATAGATACTCGAACAGGTGTCCTACATAACTGTTTCTCGATCATAAGAATAGGATTTTTAGAATAAAGTTCTTGCTAGGTGTGAGTAGAAGTTCAAAAACTGTATGAATCAAAAAATCATTGATTGAGTTCATGCCACCTAGAGAGTGAAGCTACGCATACCCACAATTGCTATACCATATAAGGAGGAAACATATAATATGTTTCCCAAAAGTGGTTGTGACCACATGAAGTAGGAAGAAATAGAAGTTGAATATTAACATTCTTCTCCAATGAAAACCCTCACTCTTTTATAATTCTTCCTTGTAATATCTGCAGTACGGGAAGTACCCCACCAAACAGATCGATCATTAGATGAAGATATCATATTTGGTTATATCAACATTATACAATTAGAAAAACACTTCTCTGATGATGAACATACTTAGAATATATTATCCCCACATATAATTGAGGAATGGGGGGATGCATGGGTAAGAACTGAGGATACTTGGGACATCGCAAGAATGGTCAGACCCAATATTTTGGTCAGATTCCCAATGAGTAAATATATGTAGCTGATACTCATGGGAAAGCTCTCTAGAAGGACCAAAAAATACATAGAGGTTTCTCATAACCCTCCAATGTTTATCCACATCCAGTTGTCTTGCATGACCACCTAACAAGGGTTTGATTATCTAATCAACCCAGAAAATGGGGAAGGCCGGCGCAACCTATTCCACTAGAATAATATGCTCCCTCAACCTCCGCACAAAAACTAGACCTGTCCACATTGAAAGTTCTTCTTCTAAGCCTCAAGTTAGGGAGAAAACCAACATCAGAAAGATTCAACCTATAGAAAAAAATTATGATGTTATAAAATATATGGTGGCTTCCCAAACCAAGTTCTCAATCCTGGATGTGCCCCCATCATTCAAAATAACTCAAGGAGGCACTTTTTGAATCCCTCTAGAGCCCATAGGAATTCTAAATAGAAGTAGCTGACGCCAAGGTCTATCAAATGAAGACCATGACATCATAATTCAATATCTCCATTTCATTCATTGACCAAGATCAAGAAGAGGTCATCCAAGGGAACATCATGCCGTTATATGTTTTGGGAAGACTCAATAATGCTGAAATCAAAATTTATTTGATTGGTAATGGTTTTGGGATCAACCTCATCTCAGTTCGATCCCTCCAACATTTAGGATATATAGAAGAGAACGTATTTCCCCCAAATATTACCAATCAAGGGTATGATAAACATGGGAAAAGGCCTCTTGGGAAGATCAATATCAAAGATCAATTTGGGGATATCACAGATGATATTCAATTTATGGTTATCCAATAACACACCACATAAAATTTCCTTATAGGAAGCCTCTATCTTCAAATCCACTTGGTGGTACCTTTAACATTCCACCAGTGTTTGAAATATTCCATTAATGGAAAGGTCGACATAGTTCATGGTAAATTCACCCCCTTTAAGACTTTTTAATCCACATATGATGAATCATATTTATAAAAAAATGGGAGGAAAAAAATCAATAGTGGATGATGATATACAGGTTCCATCCCCCAATGTCTTGGGGACCACTCATGATAATCCATAGAGTATGCTAAATAGAGACTATGTTCTCCCAATAAATTTGTTCAAGGTGATAAACTTGACCCCATAGGTCCAAGCTCCTCCTATCCCTAGTTTTAGTGTAAAAGACAATCAGTTACAACATCTCTCTGCAATAAATCAAGTAGTAGTGGATGATAATGTCTCTTTTCATGGCCTCTATCACCCCGATACTAAGAGATAAGCCCATATATTTCTAAATTCATATGGAAATGTCTCCACATAATATAAGGTATAATGATATTAGGATGACCTCATAAATGCTTCTATTTCATTCAAGGAAGGTGTCTCCACCACCATTGATGAGTTCAAACAGATAAATATGGGAGTAGAAGAAGACCTATGCCCTACACTGATTAATACTTCTATGACCCTATAAAAGAAAGAGATGAATATTAAATTGCTCAATTAACATCAATATGTGTTCACATGGAACTATAAAAAAATTTCTAGACCAAATCCATTTGTGTCTATGAACCATCCCAGATTGGCTGATGAGCATCAAGGCTTCAAGTAGGAATCCAGGAGAATGAACCCTTATCATTCCCCCAATTTAGAGGTGGAATTTGATAAGATGATAAAATAAAACTTTATATGAGAAGTGAAATACCCAATACATATCCCCAATATCATCCCTATCAATAAAGAGAATGGGATGATTAGGTTCTGCATTGATTTGATATACCTTGATCAATATTTCAAAAAGGATGATTTCCCATTTCCAATTACAGAACTCTTTATCTATGTGATATCTTTTTTTCAAAGTTCTCTCCTTTATAGATGGGTATCCAGGGTACAATCAAATAAAGATAGCCCATGAAGGTGAATAAAAAACTAACTTTAGAGTGCCTTAGGGGATATTTTGATACCAGGTCGTGCCCTTTGGATTAAATAACGTTGTCACCATATATCATCATTCCATGTATCATATCTTTAAGCCAATATTGGGAATAATAACTAAATGCTATATCAATGAATTTGTGGTCAAATCCTGGTTGCGATGTGATCACCTCAAAGACCTTCAAACAATATTCGACAAGATGCGTTAACATATTATAATGATGAATCCATTAAAATGAACCATTGGGGTAACATTGGGGAGGTTACTTAGATTTGTGGTATGCCACCACAACATTGAGTTCGAACCAGAGAATACTAGTGCTATTATAGAAATTTCACCCCAAAAAATCTCAAATAACGGATGTGGTTCTAAGGTAACCTCACATATATTTTCTATTTTGAAGCAAACTTGGCCGAAAAAGATATTACCTTCACTAGGATAATCAAGAAGGGAATCACATATTAGTTGGATGATGACTCTGAGGAATCCTTTGAGAGTATAAATAAATATTTATTGTACCCTCTAGTTATGATGCCTCTGGGGGATGCGAGGCCACTCATCTTGTATGTGGTTGCTATGGAACACTCACTGGGTACCATCCTCACATAGAAAAATGATGTGGTGAGTGAGAAAATTCTCTACTTCATCAGCCAAATGATGCAATGTACTGAGAATCGATACTCTGATGTCAAGATTAACTAACTTTCACTCATCTTCATAGTAAAAAAGATGATACTTTACTTTCAGCACCATGAAGTCCACCTGGTCTATTTTACTTATCCACTAAATTATATCCATGTCTGTCCTATGTTCAAAGGGTGCTTGGATTGATGGGAAGTCATTCAACAACAATAAGACATTTAGTTTGTATCATAGAAATCGGTGAAAGGGAAAGCCCTCACTGATTTTCTTGTAGAACATCCTACCCTGGAGAATACATTGATGGACACCAGGCTTCTATATGAGGAGGTATTATATGCCCATGAAACTCCCTGCACATGTGAGATGTTTTTTTAAAGGTTGAGGCTGAAGCCACATTTATTATTAAAGCAAAGAAACGACCTCTTTAACTGGGTATAGGGAGACCCATTACATAGCCCGAAGGCCCAGAATACATTTAGACCATGTGAGATGTATTTTGATAGATCCTATCAATGTCTTATAAGAAAACAGATAGAAAACCCTAAGATCAATTCAGTTGGATTGAGGATTGTGTTTTTATCTCCAAAAAAATTTGTTTTTCCCTACTCTTTATCACTATTATAAGGATTCATGAATAATGAGGCATAGTAGAAATCCCTCATTTCTAGGTGGGAACTGGTCTTACATATACAAATAGCCTACCTGGATATCAAAGGGGATCCCGAGCTAGTGATAAAGTATATCAGTGGAGAATATTATATAAAAAAGGAAGAAAAATTCCCTCTCACTGTTCATGTAAGAGGACTAATGGAAGAGTTTCCTTTTCAACACACATTGCATCATATTCCCCAATCAAAGAATGCTCACACCGATGCATTTGATAATGCAGCCACAGTCCTGGACATCCTTGTTCAGGAAGAAACAATATTCCATATAACACATTGAAAATTGGTCACATAGATCATTATATGTGATACAGAAGAAATAAATATGATCAACTTATCTCCAGATAATGATGAACCAATGTCCACCCCTGGATGGCTGGATCCCATAATTGGTTATCCCTAAAATGGAGATCTCCCTATAGGATGAGCTGTAAGGGAACGGATTTAGCACCGTGCAATGAAATTTACCCTACGGGATGGACCAAATGAGAAAAAATTCCTCTACAAGTGATGATTTGATGGAATCCTCCTTAGATGCATATTATAAGGAGAGATTTCCACCATCTTGAAAGAATTCCATGTAGGTCTTTACATTGATCATCAGTTTGGGACCATGATCTCCCACAAAATCTAGAGGCTGGGTTACTTTTGGAAAACCAAGATACAAGACTATGTGGAATTCAACAAGAAACATCATCTATTCCAAATCCATGAAAACCTCATATATCAACCCATGAAATTTATACATAAAAATAAATAGTCCTATCCATTTTCCTTTTGGGGGATTCATGTTGTGGGGCTATATCCCGCAACTACAACTAAGCAGTTAAAGTATATCCTTACTACCACTGACTTCTTTTACAAATAGGATGAGGAAATACCTCTCAAGGAATTAAAGATGAAGAACATCATCAAATTCATAAATTTATATATCATCACCAGGTTTAGGGTCCCTCAAATAATATTTATAGGAAACAACACTAACTTCTATTCTATATAGTTGAAGAAACTATACCAGGAGTACAATATTGAGTCTAATAACTCATCTTGATATAATTAAGTAGAAAATGGATAGATAGAGGCATTAAATAATACTCTATAAAATATAATCCAGAATATGGTGAACAAAGATAATAATTCTGGACCGGAAAATCACCTCCATGATTTTTGTGCCTACCATACCACTATGCGTACTACAACACAAGAAAAAAAATACTAATTAGTTTACAGGACTGAGGTAGTGTTACCCATATAGGTAAAATTTCCTTTGCTCCAAATATCTATTTCTAGATAGCTCTCTGATGAAGAGAAATTACAAAAGTTTCTGGATAAATTGGAACAAATCTATGAGAACAGGTTGTATACATTTCATAACCATGATGTCCATAAAAATTGGATTGTATGAGACTTTGATAAGAAGTATTTCCTTTGTTAATTCCTCCAAGGAGAACTACTATTGGCACACATAACCCCAATGATACCAGGAAAAAAACCTCTAAATCGAGAACCCAAATGGAAAGGTCCTTATATCACACACAAGGTCTATCACAACAGAGCTTACTCATTGGTGAAAATGGATGGGGAGAATGTTACACCCCCAATCAATGTGAGGTTTCTAAAAAAAATACTTTTCATATATGTAATTAAATAGGCATCCACATCTGCATAAGTCCCACCATTTTTCTGAGTTACATGATGTTAAACTATAAAAATGTCATCCTGATTACATGATGTTAAACTACACAAGTTCATCCTGGTATAAGGACGTAAAACTTCATGGTATGCCACATACTAACCACATGATGTTAAACTATATGGTGATGTCCTGACCACATGACACTAAACTATATGGAATAAGTCCTCACCAAATGATGTTAAAGTACGTAGAAAACACCATCTCACTAGAATATCACCACACACAGGCTAGATCCATGTGAAGAAAGGATAAAATTCCCCCATCCCTATATGAGTGTTAGCTCCACCAGGGAAATCTCTTCAACCATGAAATATGTGCGGCTTGATTCATGTCCTCACATGATACATAGTGATACCTAAACCTATAGTATTGGGCCCAGCCAAAAACTTCATTTTCATTCACATTGTATGATAAATGTCTTTTCCGCACAACATTAATCTGCATGGGTTTCTAGAACTACGTATGGCTTAATTATCATTTTAAATGAGATACATAGGGATTCCTCGACCCAGTATCTTGGTCCATCCACCACATGGTATAAAATAACCCTATCCTATCCTTAATTTCCTCTACATAGTGAGATGGAACCTTTCTATTCCTTACTTCTCACATTAAGAAAAGATCACGTAAGCTTAGGGATTTCAGTAAGGGGATTTATTGAAAAAAGGAATAGAATCTCACAACCTGTTTATCATAGTCCTAAATGTAAGATCATAAAAGGAATACCATGATTCCTCACCGTATGATGAAATACTACATGGTTGATGTCCCTTATATGAAATAAAACTGTACATCCCTGTGTACCTTGCCCAAGGGGACCACTGTTGTTGGTGTTGGTCTCCTCTCACACCTCCATTTTATAACTAAGTATGGATTTATTATCATTTTCAATTATATATGTATGGATTACTCAATCATATATCTTGGTCTAAGAACCACATAATACAATATGACCCTTTTCTATGTATAGTTCAGACTTATACAGGAAGGTCATTTCTCAAGAAATACATTTGGATAGATTCATATTATCATAGGATATGTAGTGATGCTAAAATCCCCATATTTGGGCCCTACCACAATTCCCATTCTCATACTAGGAAGCCCAATTCCTTGCCTCATGATCTTGAAATACATGTTTTTTCAATAACTATGTGTGGATTGATTCTTGTCATCACAAGATACATAGTGATGCTTATATCTCCAATCCAAGGATCGATTAAAATAATAAATGGAAACAATGATCAAATACACATATAGGTCAGACCTATATGGAGAGTTTCTTGTTCAAGAACTATGTGTGGATTAATTCTTGTCATCATAGGATATGTAGTGATGCCCAGGTCTCCAATCCTAGGACTAGCTACAACATCCAACAAAAGAAATACACCCCAACTACATAGGGGATGATACATTTAAGAATTTTTTTACTATGAATGAAACAAATATTTGAGTGGTCTACTTGTTTATGAAATGTGTCTTGAATAAATTTCCACATCGATTACCACGTCCTTACTACATGAAATTAAACTACAAGGAAAACATCCTAGTCTCATGAAATCAAAACTATACAATAGAAATGTCTTTACCACATGAAAATAAAGTGTATAGAATACATCCTTAACACATGATGATAAACTTCTTGTAAAATTTCCTTACAGTACAATGATAAACGGTATGAAAAGCATCCTTACCACATGGTGATAAACTACAAGGAAATTTTCCTTATCTCATGATGATAAACTGCATAGAAAACATACTTACCATATGATGTTAAACTACATGAAGAAAATCCCCACTACATGACATTAAACTATATAGAACATCACCCATGTTCCATCCCTTATCAAATGACCAAGATAGACTTAACTCAGTCAACTAGAGTATAAAGTGATTCCTCTAACTTTTAAGAACCTCAATCCATAAATCATAATTCACATCTCGAGCCACTCAAGTTATCATAAATATTTTATGACCCTTAAAAGAGAAAACTAGAATAAAGAGACCATTTTTTGACTATAAATGTACGTATATGGATTTTGTATATGCACCTATGGTCATCAACCAGATGCGTCACTCTATAAAAAAGGATTTTTGATCCTTGTGACCCCTAACATCACCATAGAATAACTCATCACCTTAGTGTGATCATAGCTACTCCTGGTATGATTTTACTAGACTATCCTCGTGATCTGAGAAACT
Organism: Viscum album; assembly: GCA_963277665.1. Classification (NCBI taxonomy): domain Eukaryota; kingdom Viridiplantae; phylum Streptophyta; class Magnoliopsida; order Santalales; family Viscaceae; genus Viscum; species Viscum album. Next base: position 1,267,843,821 of record OY728120.1, on the reverse strand, counting down.
CAAGCCCTAATTTACAATAGTCTCATATCTTAATCAGAAGGAAATTGGGGTACAACTAACCCTGGGTATCCTAATTAGGATCTTGTGTATCTTTCCCCATATTCGGTCCATGTGCATCATGACCTTAAAATGGCTGTACTATTGGTCAAAGTTGTAAGATCTTAAACACTAGCCTATAATGGTCCAAAACACAAGGCCTTAAACTAATGATGAAAGAGACACACATATTTTTACGTTGAAAACTAGTAAAGTGTAGCCTAATAAAAATTCAAGTCCTTACTCACTAAACTCTTCATCTCCAGAATTAAGGTTGAAATTAGGGTGCAAATAAACAAGTCATAAAGCTCATAGGGCCTACTCAATAGACCTAATAAAATTCACCCTATGCCTGATGGAAAACATGGTTCAGAAAATAGTTATGGAAATGAATTTTCACATATCATCACTATGAGAATATGTTCACCAGGAAGTAACACCATATTTTGGGTGCTTGAACCCTTCTTAGATATTAAAATTGCCACAAATCACACTTCATGATTTGAGTGCCTTGAATCACCACAATATTCCATGTCCATAAGAAAGGATACCCATCTTCAAGGGACCCTTTAATTGAATATGTATGTATTCCTATGTCTCCTTCATATGCTCATGTGGTCTTAAACCAAATGAATCACTTTGAAAAAGGGATTTAGGATTCATGTGAGCCCTTCCATCACTGCGGAAGAACTAAACACCTAAGTGTGACCCGAACTACTCCCCGTATGACTATCCCATATCATCATCCTAACCCAATCACTTTGGACCATGACTTAAAATATTTTTATGAAACTATATGAGTGGATTTTACATCCTTGAGATTATTTCACCATGTTTTGTACCCTTTCTCAAGGCTAGAATGTGAAACTCCATTCCCGAACTTTTGATGACCCACAACTTATGATTCAAAATCATAGGACGTAGGAATCGAGCTTCAAAATGTAGAGCTGAACTACCACAGTGTTCCAAAACCCTTTATGGATAGATTTACTACCATACCCAACCTCATCATATGGATGTTTGAGTATTCAAAAATCTTTCATGGCCCTCATAAAGGAGTAGAGATCATATTTTCTTGTCCATGATACCGATGCATAAGGGAATTGAACCACGAACTAAATGTATATCCTTATTTCTAGAAAGGAGATTTAATTATTGAGAGACATGGAAAAATCATAGTGGAACCAGGCATCTGAGAGTGTTACGAGAAATACCCAGCACGTCTTCCCCATACCATATTCATGGACACAAACTTTTGAGTTATAACTTACATCACCCATATTTCAACTATCCAGGCAGACCTAACATCACCAACGTTTCTACCTCAATAGATATTACCTCTACAAATATTCCATTTCCCTTATAAAAGATACAAAACTTCAAAAGACCATTTTCTTAACTATGAATGTATGGTTATGGCTTCTGCATATGCGCATATGGTCGTCAACAAAATGCGTCACTCTGTAAAATGGGATTTGTGATCCTCATGAGCCTCAACACACCATGGAAGAAACCAACACCTCAGTGTGTTTTGGGACATTCCTAACATGTCTGCACCATATTCCATGATCATTGATTATGTATAATATAAAATACCATAAACTACAACAATAGAAGTTTTGTTCTAAAAGAACATAAACTACAATAATAGAAAGGTCCAAGATAAAAGAACGTAAACTAAAATAATTGAAGGTTCGAGATAAAAGAACCAAAACTATAGATATTGAATGGTCTGAGCTAAAAGACCCTAAAATAAAATAATAGAATGGTAAAATCTAAAAGACCACCGAATACAACAATATAAAGTTAATTCTAAAAGACTCTAAAATAAATCAATAGAACATCCCAATTAAAAGACCATAAACTTACACAATAGAAGGTATGAGCTAAAAGGGATGGTATTAGGATTTTATGATAAATCTGTTAGGTTAGGAATTTAAAATTTTTCCATCACTGGAATAAAAATACATCATCGAATCTGATGATTTGATCTCGATATGGTTTGAGGACTACACCCAGTCTAAATAGAGTAAAAAAACAAAATGAATTTATTCCTCATTCAGATCTGATGAGTGTAAGACTATCAAAATATTATTTGATAATCTTGATTCATCTACCTAACTCTCATCTCCCAATAATAATAGATGAACCCAAAATATTTTATTAATATCTCTTTGAATAATATTTATCTTTGTATTTACCTAATCACTTGTAAATACATGCAATAAATAAATTCAACCCAATTATTACTTATTTTTATAATAATGAATTTATTTATTCATTGGTGATCCATAGAACTTGGACAATACTCGGACCCCATTGTGGGGTCCACCAAGTTCCATATTCCTAGTCAACAGAATAGGAAAGATTCTTAAAGTGCTATAGTGTGTGACCCTCTAGGCCCTTATGTCAATAATAGTGAATAACATTCGCAGAATAAGACCAGGTTCTAGCAACCCATCAAGGACCCTATAAATAAAAGGAAAAGTCAAAGCAATGACTACCTTCCTATGAAAATAGTATGTGTTTTATAATCTCTTTGTCATCGATATCTCATAAAGAAGAACACACATTAATGTCATCGTCATTATATTTATTTATTATTTATTGATATGTCTAGATGGACTTACCTTAGACAACCATGGACATGAATTTATGAAGGTATAAACATCCTAATCAACCAAGAACAAGATATGTCTTCCTAATCTCATAAGTGAAAAATTCTATCTTGATCATTGACTCAATGTCATGCCACTAATGATGTACCCAACACAAAATACCTTTCCATGAATTCATTTCCATGATTTTCTTCTTGTATCAAAGTACACAATCAAATTACATACATTGATTGAGATATCAAGTTATGAGACCATTACACATGTCCATAGATAGGAAAAAACAATGAAACCCAAAACATGTGGTGTTCCTATTGGAAGGTCTATCCTTATGATCTTAAATACTAGACATCACCGAGTGTGAACTTAATGATCAGAAGTCTCAATGCTTATGAGCCACCAACACCTTATATTCACACATTTTATGTTTCCAATTAGTATAATGTATCTTAACCATAGGACATTACTTTAATATTCCTGTCATAGTATCTCTAGTTTCTCATTATAGCCTAGGATATAATATAACCCTTTGATACGATAAATAATCTATGGAAATTACCATAAATATAGTGGATTTATAAGTATCTACACTATTATGGAATGATAAACGCATATATATATATATATATAATAAACTATATACATGTAGTGTTAATCAAAGTACATCACAAGTTGGGTCCAGGGTACCCACTTACAACAAAAATACCCTAAACTAAAGTAGTATAAGGCCCATGATAAAATACCCTAAACTATGGCACAATACCAACATAGTCCGCAAGAATGAAAAACATTAAAATGCCTAATATATGGACTTTAAAATATCAATCTATTCTAGAAAAACTTATGATCTTTTGAAAAAGAAGAGAACTCTCCCTCTAAGTCATATATTATACCTTCTCATCCTTATACAAATCAGGTGATCTCAATATAAATGGATTATATATATCAGTTGGGAATCTTGTATTAGTGGGAATTCATGAGAACATCTCTATATTAATATGTTATAATTTAAATATTCCTATCCAAACATTCAGGTTTTCTTGATATTATGAAAATTATGGGTTTCGTTGATGATTCACATAATATCTGGTCAATGAAAAGACATGCACATCATGAATGAAAGAAAATTGGATGAAAAAAAGAAAAGTTCATAAGATACATTCATTGATACCAGGTAATAGTAATAATATAAAAAATTTTGAGTCTCTCTAGGAGTCTCAAAAAAATGGGGTGCATATCAATGATATAACTATAATAAAATCTGATCAGCTAAGCTAGCTACGTCAACTGGAGTTCCAAAAGAAGCATAAATTGAATGCCTAATTTCTACTCATCCTACCACTTATGATATTGTCTGTGGATGAAGATTCTTGACTAAATTATTCATCTCCCCAACTACCCTTTTAGTATTTTCCAATGAGGAAGATTCTTATTGAGATATCATACCTTATTCAAGCTATTATTTCTTTATGTTTCTATATTTTCATGGTCCATACATCGATTTGGGCTTAAAAATTGGATAAAAACTTGAAAATACTCTTCATTTCCGTCATATCCTCCTTCATCTTCCAATAAAGGGGGGGGGGGCATATCTTCAAAATCACGAACGTCCCTCTCATTGGTGGAAAAATATCTTCAATTCAAGATGATCTGCTTCATGATTTCATATAGTGGATGGAGATCAAATCCATCTACACCCAAGTCATTAAAAATATGATTAAGGTGTTCCCCTTTATCATGAAATGTTTCTTGAGGGGTCTTAGTAATCAAGGTGTGAATTTTCTACTAGATCAACTTGTTTCATGTCTAAGACTTTGTGACTGATGGGACAGGTATTCCAGAAGGATGGATAGATGGATGAGTTGGAAAGGAAGCAATATAGGAGGATCTAGATATCATAACTTAAATAGAGAAATCACCTATTGCTTATGTCCGAGGGTTGATTTACTCAATTGATTCACTCCCACTATGAGGATAATCATCACTAGGATGAGTATTCTTCCTCAAAGTCTCACCCAAGTTCCAATTAAGGTACATTTTTACCACAACAAGTGGGGTCGATGAAGTAAGTGGCCTATCCACATGATGAATCAACTGATTTAACATACCATTTAGGTGATATTATACCAAATCCTAAGAATAATCCTAGGTAAGGAAAGAGGAAAAATTGATAGGATGAAGAATTATTATCTTCACATGAAAACATCATCTAGAATTGGAGAATGATCCCAGGGTGTTACTCTCCTCACACACCAACTAAAGGAAGTGGAGAGACCCTTTGGGTATATCTAAACTGATAAGAAATATGATAAGGTGTATGTAGATCATATATAATTATCTCTTCCATCCTAGATATAAGAACTCCATCCTGAAAAGATATCATATACAACCTTTCATCAAGGGAACCAATACCGTTATCAATAATAATCCCAATCAGCACATGATAAGGGGTGAAATCAAAGATTTCAGATTGGATCAATTCATATCTAACATCATCAGAGATTAGAGACATCGCCCCAACCATGGATATGTTAAATAGTCTGGGATGAGATAAATAATATGGGATCCTAGTGAAAATTTAGTATTCATAATAATGGAAATGAATCCCTATCCAACCAAAAAAAATTGGGAAGGACTAAAAATACTGCAGGGGATTATTCATTTTTGAATTTAACCTAGGATTTGGTAAAGTCATGTAAGGACTGACACTGAAAAATTTATGTTTCTTCCACCTAGTATCCACACTACCATCACTAATGTGCTGACATGGATCCCTGAATGCGTATCCCTAGTTGGGAAAATCCATCTATTCAAAAAAATCAAAAAATATAATATTTGAAGGCTTGGAGAGATCTACGAGTTCACTTGGTATCCCCATGGAGTATATTACCTAGCTTCCAAAATATTCCAATATGAGCCAACATTATCACAGACCTACTAGGAAGGTCATCGATGATGGTGTGTGGTGGTTGGACAGGCCCTACTGAAATAAAAGAAGATATTGATATATTCCATGAAAGAGATGATAGAGCACATAAAAAAAATACTTCCTTAGTCTCTCCCTCACAATGATGAGCATTTAACTCACTGAAATTGGTGTCTAAAAGGGATCATCCCAAATACCTGCACTAGGTAGGAACTCATCATACATCTCTTAGAGAGGTGGAATCCCACCTAGTTGGTAGATGTACCATAGGATGATTCCCACTTCACCATTGAAAAAAATGTAATGTTATTGTTCCATGAAACCAATGGAAAATATTTTCTTTAAGTATTTTAGGCTAGTGATAGATAATTAATTGGGAAATCCATATGGCTTCATAAATATGGACCCTGTATAACTAATATATGAACTCTATTCAACTTTTTCTGAGCTATAGGGGCCATGCCCATTCATCAGAGAAATTATTGAAAGGATAGAGATCCCATTTAATTTTCTATCTTCCACCAAGGTTATTCAAATAAGAGGAAAATATACTCGATTAGTCTCATGAGAAAAATCAAAGCCATCCAGACCAAAAGGAGAGTTTTCCAGCAAATAAGACAAACTCTAGGGTTGAGTTAGGACCAACTATCCTTCCTAAAATATTTTCATATAAATTAAATAAGAATAAGTTGACACCCATCACGACGGTATATTAAATTATGAAAGAGGGATAAAAAATAATCTAGCAAACTAAACCTGTATAGAGGAATCTGGTGAGATAGAGTATAATCTTGAAGATCCGATAATATGAACCTCTTAATAATCTCACTATCAGAATAAATTCTATATCAAGGAAAAACATTATGTTTTCTTGAAATCATGTCCCTTTTATTGGAAACAACAAAGGAAACTTGGTGAGAACCAGAATCCATATGAACAGATGTAACTAGAATATACTAGATAGATAAAATAAAATCTTTTCAAAGGAAAGACATAAAATTTTGGCAGCATCATGCACATCACATGAACTATAAAATTCATTCACAAATCCAATAAAAGGTTATTGAATATTATGACGCCCAAATATCTTATGATGCACATAAATACATAAGGAATCACATCCACATGTCTCCCTAAAGACTCATGATCGCATGACCTTAACCTGGTCATACGAGCCACAAAATATTCAATGGATCATGTTATTGAGCCTTAAAATCTCATGGAACCCTCAAGAAAATATCATCCCTATGGAAAAAGTTCAATAAATTACCAAATTATAGTTATTGGTTGGTTTGAGTAAGAACCTAAGGAAAAAAACCCTCTTGAAGAGGGGTTCTTGCGAAATGGGCTCAATGTGAGGTCGTGAGATTGGGTATTGTAGAAGGGTCTTGTGATAAGGGCACATGATAGATGCAGGGTGAAAGGAGATATGAAAATAGCGTATTTAGTGAATGATTCCAATATATTATCCCCTATATATGAGTTATTACAAGGAATAACAAGAATCTCTAGGTAGACCAAACATTTCCCAAGACACAGGTTCGTGACAATGACAAAGACTCAGGTGGGATTTACTTTCTTCATAATTGAAACCTTGTCCCCATAGTTGTCGCTCTGGATGGGGGCGGGATTTGTTTATGTATTCCAAATGAGAATCAGAAAAATAAAAAATGAAGAAATACATGGATATGAGTATTATTTTCACCAAAAATTAATGGAAGAAGAAGGTGGCCAAAGACACGTGGATTCCGTAAACCCCTATGTGACATGCGATCACTTGACCAGAAGAAGGTCATGAAAATGGTCATGCATGGATCATAACCTATGAAAGATACCATTATCCCTTTGAAAAGTCCGTATACTCTTGTGAAGGAACTTCAGACAACCATTGATCATGTGGTGGCATCCAAATAAGATCTCCCAAGTCACATGTCTTTTCAACCTGTGAGTGTTTGAAAACCCATCCAAAAATCCTTTGAAAATAGAATGAAAATGTCTGAAAGCATGATGAATCTTATTATCTTAAATTTCATGTGATGCATAACTGATAAGTTGAATGATTTACCTTGAAAATATTCAAGAAATCTGGAGATACCCCATTCCTTTGTAAAATGAAACAAAGGAAATAAAAGTGGATGAGGTGGAAGCCTATTGCAGTCATAAACATCACACGACACAACCCTAGAGACCCAAAATACACCATAAGAACCCAGAAATGTCCCCGTCATATCTCACTAATTCTATGTCTTATCATACTAGTCTCACAAAGGGGATCAATACCCTTTATTAGTCACTTGATGCACCATCAAGAGGTAGAATGATTTTCCTCGAAAATAACCAAGATACTTCACAAGCTCCAAAATATTTGTAAAATAGATAAAGGAAATAAAATGGGAAGGAGGTGGAATCCTCTCATGGTCATACAAATCTTGAGACACACTAAGTATTTCTGGAGGATGGTCACTTAAGGCTTCTTTACAAGTCATACTAATCCTATGAATCCCCCTTGACAATCCATCATTGTCTCATAGAAATTACAAGACAAGTCACCTGATATAATTCAAAGGCCTTCTAAAGGCATCTTGATCTTATGAAGGCCATTGGACATGTCAACAGAAAAACTCCCTTGACATGTTCACGAGATTCAAAAAATCCCCATTAATTGGAAATAAACCAATAAATGAGGTATTTATGGGATGATCCCAAAATATCTAAAAATCAGGATATTCCCTTAGAATGATTTGTGACAAGATTTTACAGAGAGTGTGATGAAAAAGACATCATACCACTCTATCACAGATTCATGTGATATGTGACATGAAAAGATGTAGAAAAAATGGGGTGGTTAGTCCTATAAATCCCCCACTACAGCATGAAAAATGCACCAATACTCTCCAGATGAAGATTTGGACTTCTTGCATCCAGACATACTAGTGATTGAGAGAATTTATTAGAGCGGTTGAGCTTGAAACTGGGGAAAATTCCCATAAGGTATGATGCATGGAATAACCTGTTAAATAATTCACCATACATAAATCACTTCACATGATCACCTAAAGATCATACTAAGGACTTCTAGTGGGACATGTGATAAACATACCACACAACTTCTAGATCATGTGAGACTTAAAATATAATAACACTGAAAAATATAAGGAATTAACAATATAAAGGATAGGAAAAAGGCTAAAGGCTGGATAATTACATGAAGGGATACACTCTATCCCTCACGTGCTTCATGTAAACCACCCAGGATGCACAAAAGCACTAGGACATGTAACCCAGATCTCAGGATGCTCCTTCATAATACTATTTGGGTCATACAATGTTCTATAGGAAAGTTGAAGTAAGTTACATGGTTCCCCTCGAGCATGCCACCCAAGTCTCATGAAACCCTTCAAGATCACCATTCAAGTCACATTATTTATTTCAGATGTGTATCCTAAATCATATAATGGATCCAACACATGTTAGTTGAAAATCATAGTAGCACTTGAGCCTCTCAACTGGATCTTACAACACCCTCCAGGAACACTAGCCATTTATCACTATGCCCTCCATACATGTCAGCTAGGTCATGTGATACCCTCTAAGACATGTTGTGTTGAATCTCGCAACACCCTATAAGAGTATCATCCAACTATCACAATGACACCAAGGAGAGTCAATTAGATCATGTGACACCCTCTAGATAACAAGATGGGGTTATGTGATAACTTCCAGGGTCAAACAACTAGGTATTGTGATGCTATATAGACGAGTCAGTCCTAATTATAAGTCAACCCTCAAACATTCCATCCAAGATATGCAGTGTCCTTCAGACAAGTCAAATTGATTATATGATTTCCTTAATACATTTTAGTAAGACATCCTCCAACATGTCAAGCATAAAATAAAATAATGTCAAGAGGACAATCAATACATGTCCATAGACAGGCAGGCTAGGTTATAGGGAATCTCAGGGCTTGATAAATCTTCCACCCTTAGTGTGTAAGCCCCGACCCAAGGGAAACATCAGTGTGTAATCCCTAATAAATTGAACTACAAGTAATCTGATTCCTACCATAAACAGGATACTTAGGATGCATATTTGAGTCATAAGATCTATATTAACATCTAAGGGATGTCTCAATACATAAGTATCATATTCATTAGTAGTGAGATTAATCATTTTCACCCATTTTTTTCTCACACTGAGCATAGATCACGTGGGCTTAGTGATTTTAAATAATCATATCATTTTCATCACAAGCCTCTACAAAGTAAAGGGAAACATCAATGTGTGAGCTCCAATCAGGGGAACTATGATGAATCTGATTCCTACCATAATCAAGAAATATAGTATTCCTCATAGAGGCTCAATCTCTATATTAACCATCAAATGGAAAATATAATCATGTAAGCCCTGGTTAATAAAGGGAATCCTCATAGTGTAAGCCCTAAAAAGTTAAATAATATGATATGTACCATATATAAGTAAATATCAGAATGTAATCCCTAATAAAATAAACTATGGGGACTCTGATTCCTAAAATAACCAAGATATATAGGATTAATCCCAAAGGAAAAAGATCAAATATGCATCCATTTCAATGTAAGCCCTATGTGTCTAACATTTCAACCATCAAGACCTAATCATTCAAATGGGTTGATCACTCTACCCCACCCCTTAGAGGACTGAGAAATCAACATAACTACAAGGACTCTGATTCCTTTTTATAACTAGGATATGTAGGATGCCTATATAAGTCCCGAGATCTATATTAATATCCAAGATCTATCTCAGTACACAAGTCCCACATCTATATGTAGTGAGGCTGATCACTTGATATCCCTTGTTTCTCACACAAAAGATAGATCATGTGGGATTAGGGAGTAAAAATAAACACATAATTGACATCATGAATCTCGACAAGCTAGGTAAATCTTAGTATTTAATCCCCATGAGTGGTATGATATAAACATTCATCTTACAAGGGAATCTACCTTGGTTCCAATCCCAAGGGAGTGATTAAAATATAATAACTCTGATTCCTACCATAATAAGGATAGGTAGGATGTATCCTCATGACTCGAGATTAAATACTCAGTGCCTCAATGCCTGCACATATGTCCTCTCCACATGACACTAAACCGGACGAGTTTAAGAATCTTCGTGGGCTTCGCATCCTACAATAATCAAGATACATAAGATGTCTCACAATGGACCTATCCCCTCCTCAGAGTATTAACCATCTACTTTCATGTTAGAAAATTACAAAGTGCTTGGCTATACAGATTCAACATATAAGTAGCGATTCATTACTAGGAAACAAATGATAAACCCCAGATACATATAAATGGATTAAATACTAATATTCCACCTTATTTTGTAAATATAAGATACATAACCCATCATTTTTTTGTTAGGGTAACTAGTCCCATATTAGGATTATGAAGATATTCTTGAACATATATTAAAGATATAATAGAGTACTAAAGTATGTAACAATTCCCCTAAAAAGGTTGTGATTAGACTATCCTCCCATCCACTTGACCAGTGTGAGTCCCTAAATTCTATTGGGTATGAAACCCCAATTGACCATCTCCCTTTGGAAAGAAAATCTGTACCCAGTAATGAACAAGGGAACTATTGGGAGTTCCCTTTAAGAATGAAAATGGTGACCAAATATATTTATTGTGAATGAAATTAATACCCCACAATTGTCCATTAGTCCAAACTGAATCAACCTTGAATAGGGGTTCCAGATCACCTCTTCTCCATCGAAATAACCTTAAAATTTTCATCTCGAAATACATGGGATTTGATTATTGTCCAGAATGATATGTTGGATGCCTCCCAAAGGTTCAAAACCAACATCATCCTCCAAAAACATTATTATATGGCCATAATCATCCTAAGGTCACTTATTTCCTTCCCTCTATTGGATATATTCTAATAAGTCTATATTCCTCATTCAATAGGGCCATATTCTTTATATACCATTCTTTCAGTAGTTTATATTCCTAATTAAATCACACTTATATTTATAAGGTAATCTTTATTTTCAAACTAGGTTATCCTCATTGATACATATTCATTCTAAGGAAAAAAAGTATTGATGGTCTGTAAGTCCCAAACTATCCATTACCAAACATCTTTCATCCAATCATCCTTCCCAAACAATGTCAAAAAACATGGATTATTCCTTGCCACATGAACTTAAAGGTATGAAATACCACCTTATGTGATAAAAAACTGTATGGGTTATGATTCCTTTAATAAGGATGCATAGAGATTCTATTTCATGGGTCTGATATTGACACCAAAAACATCTACTTCCTTCTTGGATGACAATAAAATATAGAGTTTTCAACTATGAACCTTTACACCCTAATGACACATTTTCCAACATCGATAAGAAACAATAAGATAAATATTGAGAACCTATGATATATACACTTAGTTTTATCAATATATAACATTTGATACAAACATATTTTCACATCGATGGGATACTTAAGATATATAAATATATTTATATTGACACATTTTGTTGGGACTACTGTTGAATTTTTTTTCAATAACTTGTCAAGATGTGTTTGGTAATATTATAATGAGAAGTAGAGATTCTAGGAGAATTGTTATGGATTTATATTGTTGGATTTCAAGATTGAAAAATTCTTCATGTTTCTAAATCTAATGATTATTTTAAGTGATCTTAAATGATTAAAAGATGTGATAATGAGCTTTCACATTATTTATAACAGGTGAAGGCTATGCAAAAAGTTATTGATGCATGAGGATGAGAAGAGGATCCCATGAAAAAATATAAGTTCATATATTATTTTTCATGAATATTATTTGAGAAGAGAAGAATAATTTTATTAGAATTATATTCTGATATGGATTTGAATTTCATTGTTACATGGAAATTTTCTAAGTATAAATTGGGTCTTACATTAAAAAATGGGCCAACCCCTTGGTATCAACCGAGGGAACATTTAGGAAACACGGGTTAAACCAAACCCAAGGGAAGGTAGTACTAGATAGCCTAAAGGTGATAGATTTTGGGCCATGTATAAGCCCCAAAACACCAATGTATAAGTCATAGGAGTAGCGACACCATTGTTCGGGGTGGAACAATGGAAGGAAGAATGGTACGGGGCAGTACCGAGAGGGAGATGAGAATTATGGCCAGTCCATCATAGTGGTTTGTTAATTTAATTCACCCTAAAATATGATGGATTTGATATGGGATACGGTGGTGATAGGTAGTATTCCCATGTCATTATAATGACACATATAATTGTGGCCATCCGATTGAGATTATCTGGACTGTCTGATCAATCTCATCAATCATCTTCTTCCTTATACCTTGAAAGAAGATCTAGTACATTGGATAATCAGTTGATCCTACCATGATTGATCTTCATCCACCTTGTAAGATCTCTTTTATGGAATAATGGTTTTATAATAGAGTCAAAATATTAAATAAAATTTCATCTTGAATTAATACAATAAATTAAAGAACATGATCTATGGTTGAACTATAAACTATAGTTATAGAGGGACATTACTACATGATGGAGATCTATATTATAGAAATGAGTATCATGTGATCTCATTACATGCAAGAGAAGATCACATAATGACGAACATAAAAAAATCATGAAATATGACATCTATTTTTTGGTATATGTTTTAATTAAATATTGAATTAATTGAGATATTTAATGAACATGAGGAATGGATTAAAACTGGGAGAATTGAATGAGTCCACGACATGACATATTTTATGGAAATAAGTCATTGGGAACTACCTATAAAAAATTATGAATATCCTTGAAGATGATTCATCGATACTTTGATAAGGATCTCATTTTTATAGAGAAAAATAGAGCACTATGAAATAACTCCTGTTTCAAAAAGAAAAATTCATAATAGTGATTTTATTACATGAAGGAGAATAGAAGATCCTAAGGGACTATGAAAAGTTAAAATCACTCTCAAAGGATCCTCACAAAGAACTTGTTCCATGAAGAAAAAAGGGATACCATATTAACAAATCTAATTGGATTTCATGATTACATGTGGTCCACAAGGCCTTCATGGTTCTTTATACTTGTTTGAGAACCATGATATAGTGTATCCTTACACTATGTTTATAAATAAAAACTTGTGTGTACCAAATCCGGTTTGCACATAAGAAGAGTTGATAAATAGTGTGTGGAAAATGTGTGTTTTGTGAAGAAGTCAAGGTTCCAACACCCAAAATTGCATGAAGGACATTCATAATGCATGATACTCATGAATAGAAGACATGTGGTGGACTTAAACAAAAGATAAAATAGTGTGTGCACATATAAATGATGTGTATAGTGAGAGTTCATACAAGGTTTGTGAGAAGAAATAAAGAGAACCTGTGATATACAGGTAGTGCATTCACACATGAAGCACTTGAGATGATCATGAATTATAAAACATATGCATGAATTATAATAATTAGAGAAGATATAACAAAAAGTTATTCTCTTATAAGGAATATTGCAATGTGAAATAAAATAGTAAATAATATCATATAAAATAATGTGACCATAAAAAATTGGTTCTAGTGTTTTAGAAGGAATGAAATTCATGCATTAAGTGGATTTTAATTGAACTTGGGAAAGTATCATTATTACATAAGATAGTAAATAATATTATACAAAAAACCTATACACATTGAAGTGATTCTATAATTTAATTAATAAGGAATAATTACCCAAATAATTGTTGCACTGAGGCAACTGGTCAATCAGAGGTGATAAAAATTACATAGAAAGAATAACAGACCCAACCAATGATTTCTGAAGTTACTTCAAAAGGTACATGAGAAAGTCAAATCTAGAAAGATCAAGGAGGAATATTGGAGAATTATCCAATAGTGGATGGAGCCTTTCATAAAAGGTGAATTCTTATATTTGGTTTTGGGAGTAGTTGCAGTCTTCTGGTTAGATCTAGGAACAGATGGAGTATGTCGATTTGAGACTGAGTAAAAGTCTTTTGGTTGGAAAAAAACCAGGGTCTCTTAGTTATATCCATAAACATTATAATAAATTGTGGATATAGTGAAATTATAATTTGGAATTTATATTTGGGAGAATAAACAACATTTAAAGGAGTATTTATTTATGTTAAACATTGTATATACTCTGTGCTACTCTATTTGTTATTATTACTTCACACATGATGAGTTTGAGATATAATATTGAGTTGATAAAAAAGCATAATGAGTTTGAGATGTTGAATTTTATGTAAAGGTAATTCATAAAAATGAACCGCTGATTCACCCATCCCCTATCCGTGGTTAGTTTAGCATGGGGCTCTACAAGTGGTATCTGAGCATTTGGTTCCCTCTAAATATCCAAGAGAGTATTTATGAAGTGAAATTTTTAGTAAATGAGTGATATACCTTAGATATAGATCTCTACCAAGACTATGAATAATAGGAAGAGTAAATAGTCTAGTAAATTGAAGAATAATCTTAGTGAAAATGAAGCGACACCTCAAATGGGAGTTTAACTGAAAAGTACAACATTCAATAATTCTTTCAATTATGAATCTTATAATGAATCCTTCTTAAGTAGTGATTATTTGGTATCTATTTGTGACTATATTTATGAATTTAAAGATAATTTTAATAAGCTTTGAAAATATGTTAAGAATTTTATTATTGAGTGTTTCAATTCTATTCAAAATGAAAAATTAGAACTAGAAGAAGAAGATGATGCCATGGAAGAGGTATTAGTTAAAAAGGTTGGCATATCTGACAATCTCACAAAACATGTGAAAGTAATAGAAGAAACAATTTCTATTTTCAATGAAATGTATTCTAAAGATATATAATATTTTCAAGGAATTATTTATGAGGAACAATTCTTTGAGATTTTATTTGTATAAGCTTTCCAGGAATTTGAAAAATTTCAAAAAGTTTCTATAGTTATCAAAGATGCTCAATTGGAGGACAAAGATAACAAAGTAAAGAAGATTGAAAATTATTTTCAAGAAAAAAAAATATGCATGAAGATAAAATGGAAAAACTAAAATAGAAATTTAAATATGAGATGATATTAGTTAAGGATGATAAAAACTCTCTCAACTTGAAGTTCCTAGAGCTAGAGGTGAGATTAAAGAATCAGGAATCACCAAAAGCTAGAACTTCCTATACTTATATGAAAATATATATTTATAAAAAAGTTTTCTTTTTGATCATGACTTCAAGAAGAGTTTTAAATCATTCTCTAATTTGATGGTAACATCTTCTAAGAAGAATGTATCCCATAATGCAGAAACTATCTTGTGTACTAATGATGTTTCAATTGTAGGTACTGGTTCTAAAACAAAATCTTGGGAAGTATGGATGGTTAAAAATTATATAAAATCCACCACAACAATAGAGGATGTAAAAATAAGCATGATGAACTATTACCCATGAAGTTTTTCAAAGAGTGATGGTTTCATCTAAAATCCTCAAGGTTCACAATCTATTAAATCTAAATAGAATACAACTCAAAAGAAATGAATAAGGATCTCATGACATTTTTGGTGTTGTTGGAAGTTTTAGCACAAGGAATTGGAATCATGGAATAACATGTAAATTTATGAGGATAATATAATTCATGAATTTATGGGGATAAAATATGAAAAAATAGAAGAAATGCACCAGAGACAAGAAATTCACAAAATAAAAAAGGTGACAAGTCATCCTATGGTTGCAAACAAACCAAGAATACTATTAAACCAAAAATAACCAAGAATAAAAATGAGAGATCCTCTCATATATGAAAGGGGTAATGGAATTTAAATCCATGTGGAATCACTAAACAATATTTCAATATTCCTAAAGATATTCTTGTGATTTTTTAGATGATTTTGAGAAATCCAAAAATTTATATGAAGCACAAGAAAAAGCTAGTGCTAAAGTAAAAATTAAGATTACACATGAAGAAGATGAATTTCATGATAGGTTGTTAATAAATGAAAACTCATGTATTGAATATGATCTATGTGATAGATGTAACAATGACATACACAGTGCAAGAGGATGTTTAACAACATTTCTAGTACAAGAAGAATCCTGAAGATAATGAATCTTGCATCAAGATATGAATATTATTTGATGGCTAAACAAAAAATGTATCACACAATTAAGTGGAAGGAGTGATGATATCCATGTTACCAAAGGATAAATAATATTTGAAAATTAGACATGGAATCTTGAAGACTAGATATATTCGATCAACTTGGTTGAGAAAAACATGTCAACCTTTCTATTCATGTTAAGGAATAAGGGAGGTCCCTACTTATTCAATATTATTTTATGTATTTTGAACTAATAATTTAGGGAATTGAAGGATATGTTTTAATCAGTTACTTCTGGACAATATGATGATATTTTACTTTATTTAGTCTAGTGACTTAAATGAAATGAAAGAAAAGTGTTCATCACTTAAGGTGGAGAAACATTGAGATTGAATGAAATAATTGGGAGAAAGTCAACATTAAAGTTCATGTTAAACCAATCACACTTTCATTCATTGTTCTTAATAGTATTATCTTATCAATTATGGGGTAGTGTTGGGTAGAAGATGAAATGTGAAGTTTTATCATTACACATGAACTTTATATTGAGTTTTTTGAAGTATGTGTAGGATTTTTCATGCCATTGTAAAATATAATTAATTACAACACATTGAATTATAATTGAAAAATCATGATAAATATTTCACATGTATGGTTTTTTATGGTCAATATTTAAAACTTTGGTCATATATCTCCTATTTTCTACACTGGGTTAACCCAAGTAGACTAAGAGTTGATTCAATAAATCCTATATTCTAAGAAAAAACATGTTATATCGGCCCTATTTCTCAGAGGTATTAAATAAATAATATTCAAAAGGGAGGAGAATATGTTTTTGAGAAAATCACCACTTTTCCTTTTAAAATAGATTTCCAATAAGGGGAGAAAATTTTGACCTCACATATTGACTCATAAAAAGTGTTCTAAAGAGTTATTGAAAAATAATATAAAAAAGGGATATTGTTGGACCTAGTGTTGAATTTTTTGTCAATAACATGTCAACATGTGTTTGGTAAGCTAATAATGAGAAGTGGTGATGGCAGGAGAATTTTTATGGATTTATAGCATCAGATGTCACACTTGAGATATTCATGTTGCTAAATTTTATGATTGTTTTAAGTGATATTAAATGATTACCAATTGTGATAAGGTGGTTTCAAATTGTTTAAAACAAGTGAAGGCCATGAAAAAAAGTAATTGATGCATGAAGATGAGTATATGATCCCATGAAAAAAATGTAAGTTTAGATATTATTTTTTATGAATATTATTTGAGAAGAGAAGAAGAGTTGGCTTGGCATTTTATTGTGAGATGGATTTTAATTTCTTTTTTACTTAGAAATTTTCTATATATAAATTGTTCCTTACATTAAAAAATGGGCCAAACACCTAGTAGCCAAGGCCACCCTCAAATGAGGGCACTTGCGGGACCCATTGGGTTAATTTGGCCAGTCCAAAGGTAGTAGAGGCTAGGCTATGAATAAGACCAACAACACCATGTATAAGGTGAAAAAATAGTTATTCCACTATGTATGTTGTTAAAATGAGGGAGATACTAATTTTGGCTATTCCATCATAGTGGTTGATTAATATACCACACCCCAAACTATGTAGGTTTTGATGTGGGATGAGGTGGTGAGTGATACAATTTCTACATCATTAAAATGACACATATAACATAGGCCTTATGATTGAGATTATTTGGTACATCCAATCTATCTCATTGATCATATTATTCATCAACCTTTTAATAGAGATATAGTACATAAAATAATTTTCCGATCCTTACATGATTGAAATTCAGCCACATTTTGAATATCTTACTAATGGAATAAGGGTCTTCTGATCGTGTCAAAATCATGCATGAAATTTCATCTTTCTTGCATGGGATAAATTTAAGAACATGATATATGACTAAACTATAAATTATAGTTCCAAAAGGCCATTCAGGGATGAGGTATCTTTATATTTGAGAAATTAGGAGCATGTGATCTCACCGTATTCAAGAGATGATCTCATCGTGAAGATCATCAGAAATTCATGAAAAGTGAACACTATTTTTTAGTGTATGTTTGAATTAATCTTAAATGACACAAGATCTTTGATGAAGATGAGATATAGATTAAAACTTATAGACTTGAATGAGTCAATGATGAAACATATCTTGCGGATCTAAGGTATTGGGAAATGCCTATAAAAACCAAGGAATACCTATGAATATGAGTAGACGATACATTGAGAAGGTTCTAATTTCTCTATAGAAAAGAAGATAATTGTGAAATAGCTTCTATTTCACAAAGAATAAGGCCTACTAATGATTTTATTTTGAAGAAAAGAAGAGAATATCCCACGGGCCCTGGTAGAGTGAAAATCACTGTCAAAGGAGCTTTATGAAGATCCTATTTCATGATGTCATAAGAGATATCAAATTAATATGTCTCCATATATTTCATGATGATATGAGGTCTAATAAGCCTTCATAGTTCATGAGACTTGTCTGAGAACCATGAAACAATGTATTCATGAATACGAACATTCTTGCACCAAATTGGGTTTGTACACAAGAAGCATTTAGAAAAGTGTGTGTATAGTGTGTGTTGTGTGAAGAAGACACGATTCCCACACCCACCCTTGTGTGAAGGAAATTAACAATACATAATAATATTACATAGAAAAAATGAAGTGGATATATAATAAATATTAAACAATGTGTGTATGGATAATATATATGCAAAGAAAGAAAGTGGATAGTGAGAGTGGATACAAGGTGTGTGTGAAGAAAAAAGAGAACATCTCATACAAGGGTATTTCATGCACATGTGAAGAACTTGATAAGATAATGGATTTTATAATACATGAATGAGTATTTAGAATTCAAAAATAGATACCCAAATATTATTCACTAATAAGGATGAGAAGAAATTGAAATAAAATAGTAAACAATAGCACATAAAATAATAAGACAAACAATTGGTGGTAGTGGTTTGGATACCCTGCAATACATGCATGAAGTGGATTTTAATTGAACTTGGGAATATATTATTCTTTCATAATATATTGAAGAGTATTGTGTGCACAAATTTCACATATTAAATTGAGGTTGGGAGTTCATTTAGAAGGATGAATCATCCAGAGCATTATTCTACTGAGTCAACTATTAAATCACATGTGATCATAATTATTGAGTAAGGAAAATAAACCCAACCTATGGTTATTGATAGTACATTAAAAGGTACATGATAAAGTAAGATTTTTAAAGCTTGTAGATAAATATTATAGAATCATCCTATAGTGGATGATGCCTTTAATTAAATTTAAAGTCTTTTGGTGGGTGTTAGAAGTAGTTGGAGTATTTCGGTTGGAGCCTTGAGAAGGAGTCTCTCAGTTGGGTCCAGAGAAAAAGTTTTTTGGTTGGTTCCAAAATCAAATGTATTCTCTTGGTTGTATCCAGATCCATTGTAATAACTTATGGTGATAATGAAATTATAATGCATAATCTATGTTGGGGGGAATAAACAACATGATAAGGAGTATGTATTTATACATATCCTTGTAAATATAGCATGTTTCTCTTTATAATTTTATTACTTCACACGAGATGATTTTGAGAGATAATATTGAGTGGATTGAGAACCATAAAATGTTCAATAGGTTTAATTTGAATGAAATAGAATTCATAAAAGGAAACCACTGATTCAACCCTACCCTCTTAGTGTTTAATATGGCCTAGATATCTACACATTCTAATAACTGATTACTAGTATGGGGTAACAAGTCCCATACTAGGACTTGGTAAGGATTAATAAACATGAATTAAATCTATAAGAGAGTCTCAGAGTAGAAAATAATTCTCCCAAAACATTGTGAGATGAGCCCGATATCTCATTCCATTGACCAATATGAGTTACTAAGTGTCATTGGTAGGAAACCTCGGTGGACGCTTTCCTTCCAAAAGTAGGTCTATAGTGAAGTATCTCATCATAGATGTGGGAATCATTGTGTGTTTTTGATTCCATGAATATACCCCATTGGAAACCATATGAAACAAGAATTGGGATCCAATGCAATGATTGGGAAATCACACTTAGTATATAATGATCAAGAACTAGACCACTCATGTATTTCATTTTGATTCAAAATATTATTATAAAAAAAATTGGTAATGAATTTATACTAAGAACCAAATCAAGATCCTAGACAAAGTTTTAAATCTAAATTGCTTCTTTAGCTACATTAAAAGATACAATATACCCAGAATATGCTATTTAATCGAACATCACTAGCTGTTTTGAGATATTCGAGCTCAAAAATCCTGTATTGAGAGTGATAAGATATTTAGAATATGATTTTAGATCATATTGATATTTTTGGAAACTAGTATCTGTATATCTTGATGACTATCTCCATATATCCTATATAAACTGGGAAAATATCCTTAATATACCTCAAATACTTTAGTATAGTATTGACTTCTATCTAGTGGTGGTATTATATATATTATTGACATCTACCTATAATTTTTAAGGAATATTCAATATCAATAATGGTACATATAATGGATTTAAATCTTAATACTATAACTAATTAATAAGGTTTCCTAGCCATCCTCTTTCTCTCCTCTTATGTTTGAGGATACATTTTCATTGAGAGATGTATAACATGTGACACTAGAATAAATCCACTCTTATATTTTTCCTTTATAAATATATTATCTAACTTTTCATTTTATGTACACTAATTAGTCTAAGAATACTATTTGATCTATCATGAATGATCTTGATCCCAAAATACAAGATACATTTCTTATGTCCTTCAGGGGGAAGTATGTGTTCAACCAAATCTTAACTAACTAAAATACTGACATGTTATTTCTTATTAGTAATATGTCATCAATATATACTACTAGCAAAACAATCACACTCCCATTAAACTTCCTATATAAACATGGATCATTTTCATTTTTTTAAGAAATTTAATTGTCTTATAGCTTCATAAAAATGAATATTCCATGATTGGGATGGTTTTCTTAATCCATAAATGCATCTATAAAACCTTCATACATTTTTAGAATCTCTTGGATTCAAAAATAACTCTGGTTGTGTCATGTACACATATTCCTTGATGTTTCCATAATGTAAAGAGGTTTTTACATCCATATTCCAAATCAAATAAACATGGAAACATACTACGGTAAGAATAATTATGATGGAATTTAGCATGGGAACTGGTGGAAATATTTCATCATAGTATATTCCTTAACATTTTTAAAATATTTATCTATTTATCACGAATTAAAGATATTAAATTTACTTTATATTTCTAGTTTCATCATGGATACCCATTTTTACCCAACATGATTTACATCTCCTTGTAGATCTACAAGAACCCAAATCTGGTTCTAATAAATGGAATCCATTTCAAAATTAATTTATTCGTGCTTTCTTATAACTGTTTTTCTATTTACTACTTCCTTATATAAAAAATGTTTTTCATTATCAAATAATAATGAGTAATCATCTATATTGACTAGAGAACCATATCACTCTATTTATCTAACCTCTATAATGCTCCTACATAGTACTTGTGTCTCTGGAATAATATATTCTATATGGTATTTTAGAACTTATTCCTATGAAAACACTTGTATATATTGAAAATTATCTTTATCGAATTCAATATTTCCTCCACCAAACCTTTCAGATATGTGCACCCTTTTAAGGAATATTTATTTCCTTTCTACCATCACCTTCATGTTTGAGGGGTCATATAGTTAATATGAGACTCCCCAGACTCACACTCCTGGGTCTAGTGTTAATAAACACACTATTTTAAACATTATATCTAATACAAAAGAAGTGAAACAAATTTAAAAATTTAAAATAAAACATAATTAACTAATATAAAGTCACTACATTCAAAATATCTTTTAAGATCTAGAGATTTAAAGAATTATTAATTTTATTACACATGATAACCCAAAAAATATTTCACTAATCACTAGGACTCATGAAAAATATTTGAAAAACTTATGGTAAAAAAAATCATAGTAAGATGTAATAATGATCAAGAAAGACTATATGTATTTTAAAACACTTTTAAAATTGTTTATTTTTTTAAATAGAATAATTTTAGCTTAATGAAACATTTGTTTAAAAATTTCCCGTTAAAATGAGAAACGATTTCCATAAAGTGAATTTAATAAGCCTGCACGAAGAAAGAGGGATATTTTGCGATCATTTTTTAATAAAAATATTGAATTACCATTTTAATAAAAAATATTACCTTATTATATAATTATTCATTACCTTTTTAAATTAATACTATTATTTATTGAATAAATAATTCCTTATGAAATGAATTCCAATGAATTTCAGAAAAACATGTTTGGAAGCATAAAATGTTTTTTTAGGAAACTTGGGATATTGATGGATATATAAATAATAACAATCATTTAGTGAAAATGGTATCTTGAGGGGTTGCGTTCACTTTTCATCCCTCATCAACATTTCCAATTCTCAAGCACTAAATATTAAATAAAACATTGTTAATACTAATTCATTATTTTTTTCAAACCCTTAACCTAAATTTTCAAAATTAATTCCTAAAAAGGAAAGGTATATAAAAAATGGAGGGTTGATCGATAAGAACTAAATAAAATGTTTTGTGATAAATCCACATTTTAAAACATAAAATAACGTTATTAATCAGAAATAACATAAAATTCATAGAAAAATATTTTTAAATAAAACTTTAAATTAAATCGTAAAGAGAATTATTTTCAAAATGATTGATCATGGTTGGTTGATGAATATTCAATTAAAATAGAATATAAAATTATAATTAAAAAAAACCCAACCCCTAAGTAAAATATATTTCATATGATGTGTAGGAAAGAATGATTTTTAAATAAAATGCATACTTTAAAATATAAGAGTAGTGGTTTAAAAAAAATAACCGCCTTAATAAATATCCTTAAATACTAACTTTGAAATAAATTATTTTAGAGTAAATTTTATTTCTATAATAACATAGATAACATTATTTTTTTCTAGAAATCGTAAAATTAGAGGAATGATTTAAAACTATAAAATAGAAAATTTTAAAACAATTCCTTTACCTCATGGAAACTGATGACAATAAAATCTCACTAAACTCCCCCTTTTAGAACTACCTCCTATAGGTATCTACTAAAACCTACTTTCTTTCATCATTAACTCTCTCTCTCTCTCTCTCTATTACAAGAGACTTAGGAAAAATCACACTCTTGGTGAAATGAACATAGTATAATGTCATTGGGTTCACACATGAGGATAAAGATATCCTTTTATAATCCACCTACATTGTGAATCTGATTATATTTTCTTACTAAAAAATTATT
Organism: Viscum album; assembly: GCA_963277665.1. Taxonomy (NCBI): domain Eukaryota; kingdom Viridiplantae; phylum Streptophyta; class Magnoliopsida; order Santalales; family Viscaceae; genus Viscum; species Viscum album. Next base: position 1,267,819,763 of record OY728120.1, on the reverse strand, counting down.
AAAAAAATTATTCCGTGATAGGGAAATTGGTTTTTATAGACCAACCTATAAGAATAATTTCATATGCTTCCGTTTTAGGTCCACCAAATATCTCAGATAACATAGTAAATTTATTTACCCAAAATCATGTTATTATCTTTCATTTATCCATTAAATTATTATTTTAATATCTATAAACTATAGATGACCATGCTATAAGATCATTCCATGAGTAAGACACCAATGTTGTAATTTTCATAGTGGATTCATGTTATCTAAATAGTGTGAGAAATATTCTGGTTATTACATGGAATTAATTATTTTCTATCATGTGAATCATAATATATTTATAAATAACTTAGAGGTGGTTTCTATGATAATATATTTCTATTTATATATATATAATATTGATAACCTATATCAAAAATACATTGGTTGTCGAAGAAGACAATCATGTTATAGGTTTGTGTTCCACTCCTTTATTTGTCAACAAAATCTGATAGTGATCCACTGAGTGTGATCACTTTATGTAATGATATTACACTCACACACACATATCCTTGGATATTTTTTTTTAATTTTCATGTGGAGAAGAAGATAACAGTGAGTATTGATATCTTTTAAAATAGTTCATGCTCAAATTTTAAATATCACGAATAGTTCCAATGTAAAAATACCGAATATTGATTTCATAGTCCAGGTAGGGATTATTCATAAATGATGAAATGAATTAGAAAACATGATAAATTTAACCCGGATCCAATTCCCTCCAATGGCCTCCTATGTCAACCCAAAACTTCAGAGGATAAGCACCGCTAATCCCTTTATGTTCTGACCTGTGAACTTCATGCTTGACTCATGCATGAAATCATCCTTGCCTAGAAAATACCCATGTTCAACATAATATATTCCACTAGTTCAATATATTTTACCTTTACATTAAAATATAATGTCCTTTACATGAGAATAGAAAATTACCATTATGTGCGGATTAAAACCAATCTTATAAACACCTTACAAATAAAATTATTATTATTATTTTTTCCCATAATTTTAATATTATATTATACATTTCCAATTATACATAATCCCTAATTTAAAATTTTCATTATTTTTATTTATAGATAATATGATTCTTATATTAATTAATTCTTATTAATAATTTAATATTTTTTATTTATCCTGAATAACCCATATTCTATATTCTAATTATTCTCACATATATATTAAATATATTTCATAAATATTATCAATATAAGTTTATCATTTTTGGGAAATCATTTAATAATTATTGTTAGTATAAAAAACACAAAACTTTGTGGATATATCTCTAAAATATCAATCATGTACATTTTAATCAAATAGAGTTAAATAGAGTACCAAAATTTCAGATATCCCAACAACATACATTTTCTTGATTTGATTTTGATGGAGGGTGTTTGAGGAAGATCATGAGGATAGGCGAAAAAAAATCCTTCCATTAAGGTGATGCACAGAAAAATGGATCCAGATTCATAACTGGAGGACATTTAAATCCACGAAGGAGTATAGAAACTTCATGAACTAGTGAAAGAGATACAATATGTAAGAGAGATTTAGAAACTTTCCATGAAACTGTTGATAAAAATCCATTGAATTAATGGGAAAATCAGACACACACCAATAAAATATATTATATATCTTATATAGATTAATCCCATCACAACACATCATAAGAGTTATAATCCACTTGTTTTTACCATTAATTGAAGTTTTCAATGAATAAATGAAAATATTAAATGAACCCACTTGTTGTTTGTAAACTAATGAAATACCATTATGGAGAGAACTAACTCTTTAATCACATGAAACATTATTTATATAAATATTATGCATATTTAATATTATATATATATATATATGTTACATTCATGCATTGTATAACTAATAATATACATGACAATATACATGAAACATATTCATGCATTAAATTTGACCTATATGTATACAATATCATATATAATATATACATAATTAATGAATCATATACATGTGGAAAATATTCTTATGATTGAAAATTTTTGTGTACATACAATGATATCCCACTTGCACTAAAATTCCATAACTAATTCTTGTGAAAATTCAAAACTCATTATGAATTGATCAAAAATCTTTTGGATATGTTTTCTTTATCAAAATTTCTTCACTTTGAAAAAAAATTAAATTTTTTTATCCTTATCCACTGGCATAACCATATGACCTCACGATCCATAGTATCATTGAAAACAAATATGAAATTCCCATTTCATATATGGAATAAAAGTGTGGCATATAGAAAATCCTCAATGATACTCAATCGACTAAGTATTCTGGTAATATCTCCAAAAAATATACTCATATATTTATAATAACATGTACAGAAAAAGATAAATTATATATATATATTGTGTATAACTATATAATACATTTTTCTAATACATAGAGTGACCACTAGACGTGGAAAATTTCAATATATTATATCCTAAATATATTTTACTGATTATCTGAAATATAATGACCAAATATATTGATAAATTCTATATCATTCATCTCACAGATGAGTATATCATATAAACCTCATCAAAGTATCTGATCGAACCATATGATTTTTATCTAAGCATCACTATATAGTTTCTTAGTTTAATTCAATAAATAGAAATAATGTATTTTTTTGTACAATAAGTGGATAAATCCTACCTTGATTGTGCTCCAACAGACAACCTAATAAAAAACATACTCAACTACCCCTATATTTGATAATCCATTTTAAAACTTTGATAAGTAGGGTATTAAAGTATGAAGGTTCTCATGATAGTTATCTTTCCAACCTTAGGTAAGAAGGATTGATAATAAGAATTCACCCCTAAGTATATCGATGATTGTTTGTAATTCCTTAAGATATACTTTAGTGGGAAAATCAAAGTAATAAGTATCTACTTATTACCTCTTGAATCCAATATTCATATCTCAAATAGAAACATTTGTAATGAGTAAAAAATATATTCAAGCTAACCTTAATATATCATTACAACCGAAAATACTCTGTAATGATCATCGACTAGGGAAACTCAAATTCAAAATTTGAGGGGGATATTATCATTTGATCATTCATGTAAAATAAAGAGAATCACACATTAATGAATAATAATTGGATATTGAACTAATTATAATAAAATGAAAAATTTTAAAACCATTACAATCAATCTATAATGTGTCTAACACCCATAGATTCTATATAACCCTAATGTTATTACTGGTTTTATTAATGGATATACTGAATTATCTAATGTATCCCCCTCATTGAACTTTACATTACCCCCTCCATATTATCTTGTATTAAATAGTATTTTTAAAATACATGTTTGGTCCATTGGTGAGATTATAGTTCCTTTTCCTGAGAAACAACCCCATTGTTTTCACAACATAGATAAATTTCTCCCTTGATGTTAAGAACCACTCCATGTTCAATAATGAACTTCTTGATCCAAATAGAAACAATCATATAATCAAATTCAATGAAGTTATATTCCTTTTTTTGTGAGTCCACTAAGGTGGATTTCTTAGAACTCTTCTAAATGATAGCTCTACCTTTTAGGAAAAACATGAAGTTAGGCTAAGATATTAGATCACCTTTGTTGGATTAGAAACTAGCATATGTGTAACCCTTTAAAAAAATTTCATCCTTTCCTTCAAAGACCAAGAACACATCATTATTATTTCCCAAGTACTTACAAATGTTCTTCACATCAAACCAGTTACACTCACCTGGGTTGGATTGGTATTTAATAGTTACGATCAATGCATAAGAGATATCAATTTGATTATATAAACTAACATATATGATAGATCATATGGTGGATGGGTAAATAATCCTATATATACTTTCAAACTCATTAGATGTATCCTGAATCTTCCTAAGATTCATTCCATGAAAAATCAGTAAACTCCTTGTTTTTTAGTTCTTATGCTAAACCAATTTAACACTTTACCTATCATGAAGAATCTTAGGATACCAACCGAACCGATGCCCAAACTGACTAGCCACATAGTCAAGGAGTGTCCTAGATCTCAACAAGATAACAAAAAGCATAAAAGTCATAAAAAAACTATTGGGTATGTTATTACTATTAATAATCCAAACAAATACATCCCAACATGTAATAAAAATAGAAAGATAAATATACATTCCCAGAGTAACATCATATAAAAAATACATTACAAGACTACCAAAGTATAATGGAAGTTAAAATAAAACAAAATAAAATGAAAAAGGAGGAAAAATAAAAACTCGAGAAAACTAATTTCAGGAAACCAAAGGATCGATCACTATCTCCATGTGACTATCAAGTCATTACTATGATCCCAACAACCACTCGCTTCCCAAGGAAGAAGGCACTAGATATATCTCAAAAGAAAAATCTTGAAAGAACCTAAAAAATTAATGAAGGCCACATACCCAAAATCATGATTATTTATAGTGTGATATGAAGCTAGTATTATACCACTACGAGTCCAATTCATACCTTTTTAAAAGGAAACCAAAACTGATAATTTTGAAGTAATGCAAACAAATAGGTTTTAATTTCATTTTTACATAATGTAAAAATAATAAAAAATAGGGTATGTACTTTTTATAAATATTTTTTTTAAAATAGTCTATAAAGAGGTTTTACCCCAAAAAAAGACATTCCCAATGCTAAAAATTTCTCGTTTAAACACCCCAATTTTAAATATAAACCTACACATGGTTTAAAAAACTATTCAAAAGCCTTTCCAACAAAACATGCATTTTCAAACCACATCCACTTTTCCCTTTATAATCTCATACACACACAAATAAAAATTAAACAATGAAACAAGGGAGACTATTATAAAAAAATTATTGAAAAGCCACAACTCAATCTAATAAAGGACAAAAAAATCACCAACATCATGATTAAACCCAAAATAAATAATCCATAAAAAAAATATATCCACAAAATAAGAAATACACAAGAAAATAATTAATGAAAATAATAATATAAAATATATATAGCATGAGGCGGAATCACATGGAATAATGGGATAGTAATGAGCACATATAGGTGGACCTACTGCTTGCAAGTTAACGATCATACATTTTTTTAACCAAATCACTCTAACTAGTCTCTTTGGTAAAAATACCACTAGATAGTTGTTATGTATAACCAGGGGGACTAGATAGTGCTAAATATTAATTATCCAAACGATGCGCCACTAGTTTCCACATAAAAACTTTTAATTACTCATGGAATAATAAAAGGAAGTGGGACATAAATAAAAAAAATCCATCCAATGATAATAACAATCCCCAACAACTAACACCACAATATTATCCTTCATACCTCACATACATCTCATAGAAATCACCCCAATACGTAAACACCAGATGAATCTCATATCAAATATCCATCACATGGATAAAAAAGTATCATCTCAAAGTAAGAGGGGATCATTAAGGGAACAATAAACCTCCAATCAAGTTCACTACGCATGGTTCCAACTGGGACCTTTTGTTTTTACTTATAACATATATAATTGGAATTCATTTTTTAAATAATTAGAATATATTAAAAGTCCATAAGAAAAAAATAATCATCAACAATTATAAAAAACAACCAAAAGGGAACTTCACATAATTTTACAAAACAATACAACCCCTTTTTTAGACATGCACACCCCTTGAATAAAAAGAATAACCCACAATGTAAATCACTATTGGATTGAAACCCAATGCACTATTTATTGTAATATGAAGAATCATTATAGGGATTTAAAAAAATATGTAGAATTCAGATAAAACCCATTAACATGAAATCACCATTTCAATTATAAATCCCACTCACTTTCTATATGAAAACCCAATGAAAGTAAGGAAAAACATTGGAAAATAAAACCTAGACAACTCATACTAAAATCCCATTGGTTAGAAATGAATTTAGATAAAAAATAATCAATGGAACTCTTAAAAATACAATTAATTAGAAACACCTACCCTATGTGGAAAATTCATGTCGCCTTTGAAAAAATCCATCGGAATGGAAATATTAGGATGGTTTAAAACCATTAAAAACTCATAGCCCTAATTTTCATCAACCCTAACCAAGAAGATCATCCAACATGACAACTAGGGTTAGAAGAGTTGGTGAAAAAGAGATAAACTAAGAGAAATGGAGTAGAGGAGATCATACCTATTGAACCAAGTGAATAATCACAATGAAACTAACTTGAATACACTTGGAGGATATTAGAGAAGGAGGAAGAATCATTTCGAAGGATCTTGGGTTGTGGGGTTTAAATGAGGATGGATTGGGGGAAGAATACACAAAATCATAGTCTTAATTTTCACCAACCCAAACCAAGAAGATTGACCAACATGACCACTAGGGATGGAGGAGTTGGGGAAAATATAGAAACTATAAGAAATGGAGAATATGATCTCATAACTCTTTAATCAGGTAAATAATAACCAAGAAACCAAATTGAATACACTTGGAGGAGCTTAGGGAAGGGGGAAGAATACTTTCATAGGATCTTGGATATTGGGGTTCAAAAGAGAGTGGATTGGGGAAGAATACCCAATAAAAAATAAGGAGGAAAAATAAAAATACCCCAAACTAGAAATGCTGCAAGGTTTTCTCGCATGATTTTCCAAACCATGTGTAGACCATGTTTCTACCACTACCTCAAAATCCTAAACAGACACATGGTCTTCTAAAATGGTTTCCTTAACTGTTAATAGACTATATTCTCCCCTATATCAACCACTGCACATGTCTCAATGATTTTGAATTCATGGTTTAAAAACTATTACCCTTAATTAGGAACCCATTTAGAACTCCCAAACTCAAAAATTACAACCTAAAACACCCTAAAACTAGTGGGGAAAATGGTCACAGGATCACTATCAATAAAGTGACACTTTTGGGTGCCATAAACTCCCCACCATTCCACTTTATACCATTAAAAAGTCATCAATAAATTAAAAAAAGGAATAATTCCAATATTATAATCCTTCTAATGCAGAATCACATACCAAATAACTTCCTAAAACTTGAAAAAAAAGGAATTGAGTTAGAAACATACCATACCTTGGAAAACTAAAGTCGAAAGATTTAAATTTCACCAACCCAAAAAGCACTAGGATCCCTAATGATTAGTCTTCTCATAGAAAAAAATCCAAGAGACAACAAAATAATACATTGGGATAGAAAATACCATGATATTATTTAGAAATAGAAGTATCATGATATACACCACTACCCTTAAGAGCCTCCCAAATCCCAAAATATATCACATCACAAAATAGAAACACCAATCCCAGAACATCTGAGGTTACTAGAACGAAATGAAAACATCTCCTAACCAAATGCATTACAAAATATCATCCCAAATGAATAGAAAAAATTAATAGATACCTTTCGTAGGTTTCCCTAAAATTTATTATTTCAATAAGATGGTGAATCATTATCAAGTCAAACATAGAATGAGGATCTTCACGAAATAGAAATGATTCTACTAACCATGAAAACCATCTCAAAGAACCATAAGATTTCATGCCCTAAAAACTTCCAAAATCTCATTAGACCATATCACCAAGAAAATAAACTCCAAGAAAAAAGAGAGACAACTCAAAATTAACATGGATAAACATATAATATAATTTTTATGATCCCGAGTTATGAAACTAAATTAAGGTTAAATTGGTGATAAACTCATGGAACGCCATTCATGGGGACCCAGAAGAAAACATTGACATAGTAGATCTCAAATTCTACTCGGATACCAAAATATTATCCCCATTACCTCAACCCACACCCAAGGAATCCCCATGTCATCCATCTATAAAACCTTAAAACATTGACCAAACTATGTTTAAAATAAAACAATAATCAATAATTAATGAGGCATGAACATCTCAAAAGATATGAAAATAGGGTCAAAATCCCTCCCATTCATTATACATTAAGGAAATGGGGTCACAAAAGATAGGATAAGTCCCAAAACCAAAAGAAAAACTAAAAATGGGGATTCTCCCAAAATAATTTATAGTTTATAGTTATAAAATAGATGCAACAATGTAGACCATTGACTATAAGCAAGCTATGTCTAAGAATGTTTCTACTAATTCCCAACTATCTCAGAAAACCATTATATGTGACCAGGAAAACCACCCAAATGGTAGGTCTTCAGAGCTATATGAAAATAACATTGAATGTGCCCAGACCTCCCACACTAGAAGTACACATATGGATGTCAATTTACTGAAATATGAATGGTAGGTTGAGAAGATAACTTCCTATCACCATGAAATTCCTTCTTACCACAATTTCTAGCGAGGTTATATCTACTATATCTAGTGGGAATTGAAGCATCACCCAACACAGTTTTCCCTACTGATATTTACCTAATGATTATAGACTTATAATACGATTCCATATAGGTTTTCAGGACATAGTAAAGAAATAAAAAACATAGTTCAAGATGAAGACCAATATAAAAGAACCATGACTTATTCGGATTATTAGTAGATGAATGTAAAGAGAAATGCACCAAAATAGAAAAAAATTTGACATAGTTTTTCACTAATTGATCAATATGGAGGATAACCAAATAAAATAATCAACTTTGAAAATTTTAACTCTTCAAGATAAATCCACTGGATGAAGGTGACCTTGAAATATCCCCCTGATAGATCCTTAAATGGTTGGGCATAAAATACATTCCTTCAACACTCCAAACCTAAAAATTTTAATAAAGGAACAATGAACTTCACCCTACATGCTTTATGAGTCTATATAAAGTTGAATATCTCTTAAACCCTGTATAGATACACAATATTATCCTGAGGTTCTCAACCACCATAGAAGACTAAATCATATTATTTTATGAACTCTTGTGCAAGATCCATGAGTTGGGAATAACATGGCTCTACCACTCCCTTATGAGTTTGGACAGATATAGAGATTAGAAGGAAAACTCCTAGATCTATAAGAAAACTACAAGAGCCATTCACTTCTTGAATTTATAATTATTTCTTGGGGGACTTATTCTAGAACAAGAAAACACTCAATAGAACCACCTTGAAATTTCAACATAAAGGAAATAACCAAAACAAATCCAAACCAAAAAAATTTAAAATCCACCCCAACTCACCCAAAACATTATTTTTCAAAAAAGAAGAACCAAAAAATAATTAAAAAATTGATTTTAAATATTTATTTAAAAAAATTTAAATTCCAATAGGAACTAATGAAACAACCATTAGAAATACCCATAAACCAAAGAATGATCGATGAGAAAAATATGGGATAAAACATCAACATTTTAAACTTTCTAACCCACCATTTTCTTAGGGTTATGACCATTCTATCTCTAACAAACATTATCTCTCTATAATGTTACAGAATTATTATAAATTATATATATATTTCTATTACATTTATTCCTATATTATTCTCCTTTACTTTGATAGGGTTATATAAGCCTTATAACCATATCTCAAATTCCTTCTTTAAGGAATCACTTTTGATTATGTTATAAGAAAATATTACACAATGCATTTATTTTCATGGGAAATTATTATGTTCATCCCCTATGACTGATATAATTATGTGGAACACATATTAATTTAAATGTAATTAATTTTATGGGTGGTCCTATAATTATATAATCCTTAAATAAATTGGGTAATGTTTTAGTCTTACAATATATCATGTATGGGATTTTGGAGTGACCCTAATCCATTATGGGACTCTATCAACCATATAATATTATCCTATAGATTATCCTTGACTTATGTTTATTTCATTGAAACATTACAATATCTCCATGATCTTATAATTGTTGGAGTTGGTTCCCTAGAAGCCAACTTCATTGTACTTTATGATAACTCTGTATTCATTGGATGAATATTAATAAAATTTTTATCACATCATGATTCTTCTTCTATGTAACATAGTATGTGATAATATATTAAGAATATCTATCACACTAAATGGTCATAGAAAATCCCTACTATGATGGGAACTCCAAATTTCCATGACACTATTCTTGATTAAATGGTATATGACCAGTTGATATCATTTGAAGGGACATAAATGATACAAGATATCAGGGGTGGGGACTCATGAATCTTTGAGGCACCTTCTCATGGTGTGTGTCATTGGTAGTATTCAGGAGGATATTATGAGAACAAGACCCACCAATATGAAATCCACATTCATAAGTGTCATTGGATGTTCCTATCTGTAGATGTGTGTATTGATACTTATACTTTAAGATTATTATTAATGGGTATTTTTACTCACACACTTAGATTTATTGAAAAAAAACCGTTATAACATATGTTCGCCGTGAGGTAGGATATGTTGGGTGCATCATGAGTAATACTACATTATTGAATAATGTGAGAAATGATTTGTCACTTCTAGGGAAGTAGATATCTCGAAATATTTGATGGAAATTATATAGCCTAACTAAATCTATGGACACGATGTTCTCTAGGAAAATTCAATTCAATAAAGTAAAATAATGTGAAATTAATCACATGGGTTAATGGAACTTGCATGCAACCCGCTTGATTGGAGATATCAGGACAATGGGATTATATTACACGATAAGCATTTGTATGAGGTGACATGTCATTGTGACATCAAATTCTTTCTATTAGGTTCCTTGACCCATTTCTAGATAGTAATCTTGGACTTTAGGAAAGCCCGCCTAATGCCGACGAGAAAGAGGCATAGAGGGTCACAAACGAAATATAGCTAGTATCTTAGTTAAATAATTTATTATTTAACAAGTTGAATAAATATTGTTCCCAATTTTTTTAATAATTATTCAATTATTCTTGATCTCATTTATTTCATCTATAGTTATTTGAGAGAATATATTGTGGATGGAATATTTATTTATCAAACAATAATGTAGTTATATTTATTTAATAAATAAATAGTCATTATTCAAGTCCCAGTAAATATTTAGGAGGATTGGCAACTCAAGTTATGGGTCCGGTAGGAAATAATAATAAATATTATTTGGTTAAATAATATTTAAATATAAATTTCAAGTTAATAACCTGTCATATAAATAATATCATTGATATTTTTATTTTACGTGGGGTTTCACATGGAATAATAAAATAATTAATAGAACTTTTTCTAATTATTTATTATTACATGGTGAATTAAATTTCCCGTTATGTTATTATTCTCAAATTATCCAAGGGGTCATTCCACCTGCTAACCAATGGTTGTGTGCACAAAATTCTTGGAGAAAATATCTCAATCATAGGGAACTCTTCCCTCTCTAAGAACACTCTCAAGAATGAGAGAGATCCTCCTCCACTAGATCCAGGAGAACGCTTTGGAAGAGATTCTCAAGGCGATCAAAGGCAGACATCACAAGCGCAAGGATCTTCCACCCTGGCACCTAGAGAATCCTTTGGTGATGTTTGGAGATACATGGAGCTAGTGTGGATCATTAATAGAGGATTCATATCCTTGTATTCTTTTTCGCAGTGAAGTCGCACCTTGAACCAGTGGTCAAATGCTTCAATGAAGAAAGAATCACCTTGGAGGTAATTCCTTAATTAAATTAAATTAATTTTAAAAAAGTATTTCAATACTCTCTTCTCAGTTCTATGTTTTCTCCTTTTTCTTTTATCTTAGATTCAATTATGTGGATAATGGAATTTATCATCGTATTTATTTTGGATTAATCATCGATCATGACAGTTGTCAAAGTTGGGTACACACCCATCGAGCACTTTGGCTGAGGAAAAAACCTACAAGTGGTATTAGAGTGGTCATATTTTCATTTATATTTATTTAAATAATTCATTTTCGATTTACTCTTTAAAAATTTAGTTTATCAATTCATGTTTAATTTTTCTTGTAATATGAATTTCGAGATATATTCTTCCACTTTCGTTTCTCAAAAACCTAACAAAAAAATGATTTTTGGATTAAAATTACATTGAGGATCTCATATGGAGGTTCTGAATATTCTGTCCTAGTAAAACGATAGTACACGTTGTGTATTTATAATTACATTCCTTGTAATCTTCCACACACACCGTGTAATCTGAATTACACACCGTGTAGTTGTTTTCAACATGCTGAGAGTAATTAATAAATTACTCAAGCTGTGTGCATTAAAAAACATAGTGTAGTTAATAATTACACTTTGTTTTGACCAGGATAAACTGGTTCATGTTTAGCTAGACTACACTCCATGTGGCCCACTAGACACAGTGTGTAGTCCCTTTAGGTCTGGTTCAAGTTGTGTGTCTCATACATGGCTTGCCTAGATGGTTACCGTGTAACACAAAGTCTACATGGATTATGGCCCAATGGACGCTCTATATACTCCTATGATTTCTAAAGTACACCTCACACGCCATTTCCTGAGGCGTGTACTTCAGATGGATGGTGAGAAGGGTACACACCATATAGTCGGATCTACACACTATGTACTATTTCTAAATTATGTAAATTTAAATTTAAATTTTTATTATTAATATATTATGTAACCCTTGAGACATGTACCTTGATGTGGGCATAAAGTTGGGACACAACATGTGATAAGTGTTTGATATATATATATATATATATGTTTAATTAACATCTGTGTAATGTTAAAAGATCTTTAGATCATGTATGAGTTGTATTAAAATTATAATTCTGCGTGCATGATACATTCCACAATGAATAAAGTGTATACATGTATAAAAAATGATGGGTATTTTTTTGTGGGTATTCACTGGATTTCCTCCAAGGTACAAGTTTTATTCAAGGTTATGGATGATTATTATATTCGAGCATAATTTATATTCATAAGAATTATTGAATAATTGAATGCTAGTTTTATTAAATGTTTAACTCATTGCATGTATGTGGATGATCATGATCTAGAACAAGACTTTGTATGTGATTTTTTTACTTTTAATGTATTTATTAAATTAAAATTGTTAGCATGAATGCCTTCTCCTCATTAATATGTATGGACTGTATTCCCATGGTTTCTTTTATTTAAACCCCCTATTACCCCTTACCTTCATGGGAGTTAAAATCATATGTAATAGATGGATCTCCCATCATAGTGGAGGCAGTTCAAGTTAGGAGCCGATGCGAAACCAATCCAAGGAGATACGCAGGTGGAAAAGTTGAATGATGTAAACACAAACCTTAAATGGTTCAATTTTTTTATCTCCTAGGTCAGGGTTAGTTTATCAACTACTAGATAAGCTAACAAATAGTAAATCTCATGATCATACCATTTTTTTCTGGATGTTGTATGATAATTCATTATGGATGTTTGATGCGATCACATAATTTATGAAATAACAAGCATACAAGTTGGAACTAAAATAAAATGTCTTATGTGTAAATATTATCTATATATATTTAATCACTTAACTATATCCCACCTAATATTAACAATAATGTGAAATGATAATAAGTGTAAATTTATACATAAAGGGTAAAATACCTCAAATAAATATTAATTCGGTATAACCTTCCATTACTTCGGTTAGAATCAAACCATAGTCCAATGTTCTCAAAATACCTTAGTTGGGGTGCTTTAAATTTTCAAGGAATTATAATTTGAATTTTTGGGTTGACATAACTTATTTTACATCAAGGGTTGACGACCCTATAAGAACTTAGTGAAAATGAGAGGCAAAGGATGAGGAAATCCAAAATTAAGGATTTTAGGATTGGGGAGTACACTCAATAGATCAAGGAGATATGAGTTAACATAGTTGGAATTTTGAATTCCTACCTAAAACCTTTCAAGTTTATTGATCAACCTTAGTTGGGGTAATATAAAGGGAAATATGGATCCTTTCTGCTATAATGTCCAAGAAATAGGACATTCTGAAGCCAATGGTGAGGGACATTGTGTTTCGACAAAATAGTGAGAGACTAATAAATATTAATTTATTTATTAGTCTATATTTATCAATATAATGTATTATAACTAGGTTTATCTTATTTTTAGAAACAAAATCATAAATGACATCAGACATATCATTGAGATCCATACTCGAGAAGGAAAAAAATATCACCAACACTAATTTTCATGGGTGGCAAAGAAGCCTTTGGGTTATCCTTATCCATGATACGAAATTGTATGTGCTGGAAGAGCCTTTACCTGTTGTTCTTGGAAATTAGGTAAGTGATGAGGAACTCTTTGTGTATGAGAAACATATGAATGATGCTACGAATGTTCATTGCCTCATGCAATCATCCATGAACAATGAGCTCTTGAAGCAACATGAGGAAATAGAATTTTATAGCATGGTGTCTCACTTTTGGGATCTCTATCAAGAGAAGGTGAGACAAGATAAGTATGAGATCAATAAAACTTTTTTTCACTACAAATCTTGTAGATTCTACACCAGCTGGACCATATGTAGTCAAGCTTATTGACTACATTGAGAGTCTGGACATCATAGGGATTAAATTCATAGATGAGTTGTGTACAGATCTCATACTCTCATCACTGCCTAAGACCTTATCTAGTTTTATTATAAATTATAATATGATAAATAATGAGAAGATCCTATCGAAGCTTCTTACTCTGATTATCCAAGTTGATAAGGACATGTGGAGTGGAAAACCCACATTCGTTATTGTGAATAAGAAGAGGAAGGAAAAGGAAAAGGGGGATAAGATTTATAATCAATCTAAATCCTCCTAGTATTATTTGACTAAGAAGATGAATATCCATAGGTAGGGTAAGGAAAAAGAGGAAGTATGTTTCACATGTGGAAAGTTAGGCCACTAGAATAGGAACTGCACCCAGAGGTAAGGGGAAGCCAAAGGTACATTCTTTATCAAGTACAATATTTACATTTCTACAAATTGGGTATTGGATATTTCTTATGGGGGTCAAATATATTTTCAAATGTAGGAACCAAGTATGGGTTCTGGTCAATGTGCTAGTTTATGTAAAGTCTATTGGGTGTAAATGGGTATTCAAGAAGAAATTGTAAATAGAACGTCAAGTTAGTACCTATAAAGCTAGGCTAGTGGATAAAGATATTAAAATATTTTAAGGAATTGACCATGATGAAACTTTTGATCTAGTTTCTATGTTTAAATCCATTCGAATCATAATTTCCATAACAGCTTTCCATGGATATGAGATTTGGTAGATGGATGTCAAAACTGCATTACTTAATGAGAAACTTTGGGAAGATGTCTGTATGGAACAACTAGAAGGGTTTTTGACACAAAGTGATGATAAAAGGGTATAAAAGATTCTTAGACCCATTTATGGATTAAAGAAAGCATCCAAATCATAGAACATTTGATTCAATGAATCCATAATAGATTTTTTTTTCATTAAGAATGAATGCGAGCCATGTGTTTACAAGTGGTTTAATGGGAATGTGGTCATTATACTAGTAGAGTATGTTGATGACATATTTTTTATTGGAAACGACATAAAAGTCTTATAGTCAGTCATGGTTTGGTTGAAAAGGTGAATCTCTATGAAGGAATTAGGTGAAGAAGACTATATTCTAGGGATCAAGATCATTCATGATAGATCCAATAGGATACTTGGAATATGTCAAAGTACATACATTGAACAGATACTAATGAGATTTAGTATGGAACAATCCAAGAAGTGTTTGGTTCCAGTGTCACATGGTATACGTCTTTCCAATAAGATGTGTCCCCAGACACAACATATGAAAGAGAAGATGAGTAAGATTACATATTCTTCAACGATATGATCTATGATGTATGCCATGTTATATACCAGAATTGATGTTTCCTATGCATTGAGCATGGTAGGAAGATATCAAGAAGATCCAAGAGAACAGAATTAGACTGCTGTCAAGACTATCCTTAAGTATCTGAGAAGAACTAAAGATATGTTCCTAGTATATTCAGGAGACAAGGATCTTGTCATCAGAGGGTATGTTGATACTAGTTTTTAGATAGATCAGAATGATCTGAAGTTCCAATTAGGTTATACTTTCTGTCTCATCAGAGGAGCTGTGAGCTAGAAGGGTTCAAAGCATCCAGTTGTTGCTAATTCTACAGCAGAGTCGAAATATATATAGTCTTATGATGCATCCAAGGAATCCGTATGTATTTGAATAATTGTCTAGGAATTTGATGTGGTACATATTAGTAAGTGTTAGGTCCACAAGGCTGAATACCCTGAGAGGGGGGTGAATCAGGGTATGACTAATTTAAAATTAATGCCCGTTCTGATCTTGTTTCGCTGTTGAGAAAAAATCTCTTCTCTCTTTTTCCTGTTGCACAAAGTAAATAGAAAGCGAAGTATGCACAGGACACAACAATTTTACTTGGTTCACCGCAAAGGGCTACGTCCAAGGAGTATACGCCGACAAGTTTCCGGTCATACCAAAATTCCACTAATCTTCACTAGCTGTGGATTACAAGGTTCGGGCTAGATCACTTCTAAGACCAGGCTCACTGCCTTTACAAGTTTAGGGTCATCTCACTGCTTTCCCAAGGGTCACTGCCTGTTTCTCTCTCTCTCTGGCTCACTGCCGGTGGAGAGGATCGCCTTCATCCTCTTCCTAAGCTCACTGCTCTTGGAAGGAATCCACTCACAGTTTATAGACCTGTAGGTCTCTTCATTTGCATGAATGAATGCATCTTCCTCTGTGTGTAGATGCTCTGTTGAAGTACAACTTTCACCCGTAAATGAATATCTCTTTTCACCGAAGGTATCGGGCAATGTACCAGCTTCCACGCTGTCTGAGAAGAACCGCTATAACAAAACCTTACTTGGCACACAAGTCAATCTCGGCGCGCAAGTATCGGCGCGCAAGTCTCAACGGGCGCGCAAGTCCTCCTCAGACACTTGCGCGACTCAAGCTTCCTCAACTCCAAACTTGCGCGACTCTCTTCCTTTTATGCCCAAACCAATATTGGCACGCAACTGCCAACCGGCATGCAAATTCTAACACCGGCGCACAACTTCAACTACTGGAACGCAAATTCACCTGCGTGACCCACACTCACCACTTGCGCGACTACCACACCCGCGCGACGGGAGCTATTATTTCTCATAGAGTTGAACTCCGGTACAGAATGAGGAGGGGTGGTCTAGTATTTATAGGCAATCTGACCACCCTGCGCGACGGCGCGCAAGTCACCTGCGCGACCCAGTGTCGGCGTGCAAGTCTTCTGTCCTTTTGGACACTTGCGCGACCAACTCCCAAACTTGCGCGAACCTACTTCCTTTGCCATATTTTGATCTTCTGTTCTTGAAAAACATATGGCGTGCAAGTTTCATATTCTCCAAGTCCTCAGCGCGCAAGTCCCTTTGCCAAAAACACTTTTATTCATTTGCCGATTTTCAGGCCCAAAAATTTGGCAAACACTGGAAAATGGCACCACCTTGTATCTGTTCTTTTGTACCACCTCCAGATCATCCATTCCTTTTATCGAAGTTCTTGAATCAAATATGGATCATTGAACTCAACTCTTGAACTCGACATTCCACCATGAAATCCTCTTTGTCAACAAAGTTATATGTCATCGTTTTGCTTTGTCAACAATCACAACTCAGATGTACACTTTTTAAACAAACACAATCACCTAAAAAATGCTTCAATGATACCTTGAGGGATTTTTTCCCAACAATATCCCCCTTTGGGTTTGTTGACAAATCTTCCAAAACAAAGATATGTCGTTGATTCTTCAGCCTCCATTCGCCTCATTGCGATTCTGATAGCGATCAAGGATTTACTCAACACATACTCTAAGCCCACATGAGAAATGCTCGGCGTGAGAAAAAAGAGTAAATGAAAAGTTCATCAATGAATCACTTTATCTCTGACATGAACTTTTGACAACAAACTGATACCAATTTGTACTAAACTGATACCAATTGTTGATGGATTTGTTGGAAGACCAATGTTTTGTTTGGAAATAGTGTTACCACTTTCCAACACCACTCTTCTGCTTTTATCACGATCCTCAACTGTCGTGATTTCTATTATTTGATCGATCACTTCTAGCATCGTCAGATTTAATACACTCCCCCTTTCTCATGGTTCCCCCTTTATGGCTGCTCCACCTTTCAACTTCTCCCCATATCTGTCATGATTTCTCAAATAGCCACACTGTCTCCCAATCACTATTTTCTCCCCCTTTAACAAACACTATTTTCTCCCCCTTTGTCAATGAACCCAAAGGTCACTCCCTTGTAGTCTGTAACAGATTAGAGAACACAAATCAGCACATTAGAGAAAAACACATTATACCTCAGGGAGAGGGGGGTCCCACATCCACACTATTTCAAGTGCGGGGAATCGACTGAACCCCCAGAGTCAGTCGATGCCTCTCAAAATCTTCCTTGGGTAAGGCCTTTGTCAGAATGTCTGCAACCTGTAGCTCTATAGGCACATACTCCAACTTCACGATTCCCTGCTCAACCTTCTCCTTGATGAAATGATACTTGATCTCAATGTTCTTTGTCCTGGAATGATGGAAAGGATTTTTGCTAAGATTTATAGCACTTGAGTTGTCACACTGGATTCTGATCAGAGACTTCACTTCGACTCTCATATCTTCAAGCTGCTGCTTCATCCACAATAACTGTGTGCATGCTTGAGTGGCTGCAATATACTCAGCTTCTGCGGTGCTTAATGAAATGAAATCCTGCTTGTTGCTCAACCAAGAAATACAAAGTCCGCCAAGATAAAATGCACCTCCAGATGTTGATTTCCTGTCATCTGCTGAACCGGCCCAGTCTGCATCAGTATATCCCAATAATTCTGTCTGAGACTTGTCATTATATGTCATCCTAAAGTCCACTGTGCCCTTGATATACCGAATTATTCTTTTCACTGCAAGCATGTGACTTTCCTTGGGATTAATTTGATATCTCGCTGCTTGGCATGTGGTGAAAACAATATCAGGCCTTTTCACGGTCAAGTAAAAAAGACTTCCGATAATTTTCCTATATTCTGTGATATTAACTGCCTTGCCATCCTCATCTTTTGATAATCTCATCCGGGTAGCAACCAGAGTCTTCATATCCTTGGAATTATCCATTCCAAACCTTCTTAGAACCTCCTTGTCATACTTGTATTGAGAAATAAAAGTTCCATTACTTCCTTGTGTCACCTGTAAACCAAGGAAAAATGTTAGTTCTCCAATCATTGACATTTCAAACTCATTTTTCATGAATTCGGAGAACTGTCTGCATTGAGCTTCATCTGATCCGCTGAATATTATGTCATCAACATAAACCAGCACCATCATCCGTTGATTACTTTCATTACTAAAATAGAGATTGTAATCAACTCCTCCATGCTAAAAACCAAGATTCTTCAAATACTGATCAAGCCTTGAGTACCATGCTCGTGGTGCTTGTTTCAGCCCATACAATGTCTTCTTCAGCCTGCAAACTTTGTTCTCATCCTCATGAATAAGAAAACCATCTGGCTGCTCAATTTACACCTCTTCTTCCAGAACCCCATTCAAGAACGCGGATTTGACATCCATCTGGAACACTTTAAACTTTCATTGCACTGTTATGGCCAAGAATAATCTGATTGTCTTCAGCCTTGCAACTGGTGCAAATGTCTCATCAACATCTATTCCTTCGATCTGGGAGTACCCCTTGCACACAAGTCATGATTTGTTTCGAATCACAGTTCCATCTTCATTCATCTTGTTACGATAGACCCATTTAGTCCCAATGACATTCTTGTCTGCTGGTCTCGAAACAATCTCCCACGTCTGGTTCTTCTCAATCTGATCAAGCTCTTCATTCATAGCTTGAACCCAGTTTTCATCTTCAGCTTCATCGGAAAAACATTTCGGCTCCACCTGAGATAAAAATGATGTCTTCTGTAATGACTTCATTCTTTGAGTCTGAACTGGTGCTGTCTGGTCACCAATGATATTCTGCCTATCAATTTCAGCTCGAATCTTTGGCTTCCTTGCAGATATAGACTTGACACTTTCTTGTTCATCATCAGTATCTTCTTCTGAGTCAGCCTCTGGAACTTCTGCCCCCCTGTGTTGCTTTCCTCATCATCACTTTCATCCATCAACTGTTCACTGGATCAATGAGTATTTTTTTCATTTTCAACAATAGTGACATCATTGCTCTCAAAGATTTTTCCCAGCCTCTTGTTGAAGCATTTATATGCTTTACTTTTCCCTGAGTAGCCAATGAATATCCCTTCATCTCCTCGTGCCTCAAACTTCCTATGATTTTCTTTGTTGAGAATGAAACACTTACTTCCAAAGATTCCAAAGTATTTCAACATTGGCTTCTTTCCGTACCATAGTTCATACGGAGTCTTCCCTTGCTTCAGACACAACAAAGACCTGTTTGAAACATAGACTGATGTTAAGACAGCTTCCTTCCAAAATTTCTCTGGTAGGTCCTTATCAATAAGCATTGTTCTGGCCATGTTGTTGATGATCCTATTTATTATTTCAACCACTCCATTATGTTGGGGAGTTCTTACTGATGATACTTGATTCCTTGTCCCATGTTTCTCGAGATAGTTTTCAACCTGACTATTTGTAAATTCTGTACCGTTATCAGTATGAAATTTCAGGATTTTCTTCCCAAGCATCTTTTCTGATTCCCTCCTATACTCCTTTATACAACTGAACACCTCTGTCTTATGGGTAATGATGAATACCCAGTCCATTCTGCTATAATCATCAATGAAAAGAACATAGTACCTTTTCCCATTTTTAGCTCGTGGTGAAATAGGTCCACATACATCAGCATGAACCAATTCGAGCACTGTAGTTGATTTCTGTTCCTTTGGCCTGTATGTATTTCTGATGATCTTCCCTTGTTGGCAAGCATCACACGTATGAGTGAGATCACGTGATAGTTTGGGAAGGTCTCTAGCAGCATCACATTTTATGAGATCCTCCATAGATGGTTGGCATAGATGACCAAGTCGCCTATGCCACAACTGGTTTTCTTCCTCTCTGGATAAAAGACAAGTACCTTCTTCCCCACCTACAAGGTAGAGATTTCCCTTTGACCTTTTCCCCTGCAGAACAGCTGCTCCATCTTTTCCTTTCACAACACACATCTTCTTGGTAAATTGGATAGAGTGCCTAGAGTCACATAGTTGACTGACACTGAGTAAGTTATGACTGAGACCCTCTACTACCAAGACATCAGCACGTCTCATCTCTTTGACCCAAAACATGGCTTTCCCTGAGCCAACAATCTTCAGGCCTTTATCATTTCCAAATTTGACAACTCCTTCTTTGTCATATTTGATGCCTGTAACAAGATCCTTATTACCCGTCATATGGGATGTGCAACCACTATCAAGGATCCAAACACCAGATCGATCTGATGCTTTAAGGGCAATCTCCACCACCACAGCCTTCTCATTTTTCTTCTTCTTGGTCTATAATTTTTCTTTCACACTCGGCATGGACTGAGACTTCTGTTCTTTCTCAGAGTATGATGGACCACCCTCATCTTGCAGAGCTGCAAATTTGTTCTGAACTTTTAACTCACTTGTTGGTTTATTGATCTGCTGCTTGCGGATATTTTGATTCTGCTTTGACACATTTCTCTGAATGGTTGAAGTGCAATACCAAGCCATGTGTCCAAATCCTCCGCACCAAAAACAGTGTCCTTCAAAATGTGTTCTGGAAAACCGTTCTCTGTTTGGCTACCATCTCTGTTCATGTTCCCTTCTGTATCTCTTGGCTATGGAACACACATACTGTGAATGTTCCATTTTACCACAGCAATAACACCTGATATAGGATGCATTCCCTCGTGATATTTCAGCACTATGATTTTCCCATTGAGATCTCTGAATATTCTGATTCTGTTTTGTGCCCAAATCAACCTTCACTTTCGGGATGAGTGCTTGCGGTCTGACTTCAATTGTCACAAATTTTTGTTCTTGACTAAGCCCAGAAACGAACTTAACATCTGAGCTCAATTGCTGCTTCTTCCCTACTGAACTGCTAGGCTCCGCTTTCATCTTCTCTGTCTTCTGAATGGCCTACTTTTCGGATATCACATTGGGGGTCAAGAGTTTATCTTGATCCTTAAGTTTTTGTCGCAGACTGACCACTTCTTCTTCAAGCTCTTTGATACGTCTAACCTGATCTTTTTCTTGTGTTAGTCAAACAATCAATTTCCTTCTTTTGTTCCTCAACTTTAAGCTTATACTCAACAATATTTTCTGAGTTCTCTGGTGTTGAGGATTTTAGTATTTCAATTTCTTCTAACATCTCAGACTTTTCTTCATCCTGTTGTTTCATATAGAGTTTGGCATCACGAACCACTTTATTTTCTTTCTTCATTTTGTCTCTCTAAATGTCTATCTCCTCTAGAGCTGCTTCCAATTCGGCTTCCATATAAACTCTCCCTTTAATTTCTTCTTCTTCTTTAGCATCCGCTTCTTCTCCCTTTTGAGAACTTCCAACAATCGCCACCAAGGCATTTACCCCACGATCTCTGCAATTTTCAATTTCCTCAACCTCTTCATCCTCATACTCATCTGAACTTTCAAGTTCTTGTGAGAGAAGATTCTTTTTCTTGAAGAAATTTCTCTTGAATTTCTTCTTCCCTTTCACAAAAGCTGAAGTTTTCTTCTTGGGAATTTCAACTTCATCATCATCATCATCATCTTGAAACTTCTTTGGGCATCTTGCCGCAAGATGACCAACCTTTCCACATCGAAAACATGCTAGTGGATTTTACCTTTAAATTTTCCTCTTCCTCTTTGTAGATTTGAAGAAACAAATGACATCACCTCATCTGTCTCTTCTTCTTCATTAGAATCTTCAGTGGTGAGCTTCTTCATGACCTTAAATGCCACCTCTTTAGACTTTCCCTTTTCCACAGCCTCATTATCATCATTCCTCATTTCATATGCAACCAAGGTACTGTGCAAATTGTCCAATGTCAGCTCTTTTGGATCTTTATCTTCTAGTACTGAAACTTTCGGATTGAACCGAGGTGGAAGTTTCCTCAAGATGCACTTTACAATCTTTATGTCTTCAATGACTTCTCCAAGACCTCACATATCTTCAACAACAATGTTTACCCTGTCAAAGAATGCGTCAACAGACTCATTCGGGTTCATTTTCCGATCTTCATATTTGTTCCACAACACCTGCAGCTTTTCCTCTCTGACTTTTGTGTCCCCTTCATATATATTCAAAAGATTTTCCCACATGGCATGTGACGTTTTGCATGACATCACCTTCGTGTAGATGGGATTGGAAAGGGATCCCCCTAAGGCATTGATTGATTTGGAATCAGCATCCAACTCTCTATTTTTCAGCTTCTGATAAAGAACCACTATTAATATCAGCTGTGATACCATGCATAGATGCTGAAAACACATCCATTCCCAAGGATCGGAAATAGTGTTGCATCCGATTCTTCCATATCTGAAAATTATATCCGTCAAAGATCGGAATCCCCTTATGATTGGTGACCTCCATTGAGAGAAGAACAACTTTCAACCTTTCCCTCTGATACCAATTTTTAGGTCCACAAGTCTGAATACCGTGAGAGGGGGGTGAATCAGGGTATGACTAATTTAAAATTAATGCCCGTTCGGATCTTGTTTCACAGTTGAGAAAAACTCTCTTCTCTCTTTTTCCTGTTGCACAAAGTAAATAGAAAGCGAAGTATGCACATGACACAACAATTTTACTTGGTTCACCGCAAATGGATACGTCCAAGGAGTATACGCCGACAAGTTTCCTGTCGTACCAAATTCCACTAATCTTCACTAGCTGTGCATTACAAGGTTCAGGATAGATCACTTCTAAGCCCAGGCTCATTGCCTTTACAAGTTTAGGGTCATCTCACTGCTTTCCCAAGGGTCACTCCCTGTTTCTATCTCTCTCTAGCTCACTGCCGGTGGAGAGGATCACCTTCTTCCTCTTCCTAAGCTCACTGCTCTTGGAAGTAATCCACTCACAGTTTATAGACCTGTAGGTCTCTTCATTTACATGAATGAATGCATCTTCCTCTATGTGTAGATGCTCTGTTGAAGTAAAAATTTCACCCATAGATGAATATCTCTTTGCACCGAAGGTATCGGGAAATGTACCAGCTTCCACGCAGTCCAAGAAGCACCGCTGGAACAAAAACTTACATGGTGCACAAGTCAATCTTGGCGTGCAAGTATCGGCGCACAAGTCTCAACGGGCGCGCAAGTCCTCCTCATACACTTGCGCGACTCAAGCTTCCTCAACTCCAAACTTGCGCGACTCTCTTCCTTTTACACCCAAACCAATATTGGCGCACAAATTCCAACCGGCGCGCAACTTCTAACACCGGCGCACAACTTCAACTACTGGCGCGCAAATTCACCTGCGCGACCCACACTCACCACTTGCGCGACTACCACACCTGCGCGACGGGAGCTCTGATTTCTCAAAGAGTTGAACTCCGGTACAGAATGAGGAGGGGTGGTCCAGTATTTATAGGCAATCTGACCACCCTACGCGATGGCGCGCAAGTCACCTACGCGACCCAGTGTCGGCGCGCAAGTCTTCTGTCCTTTTGGACACTTGCGCAACCAACTCCCAAACTTGCGCGAACCTACTTCCTTTGCCATATTTTGATCTTATGATCTTGAAAAACATATGGCGCGCAAGTTTCCTATTCTCCAAGTCCTCGGCGCGCAAGTCCCTTTTCCAAAAACACTTTTCTTCATTTGCCGATTTTCAGGCCCAAAAATTTGGCAAACACTGGAAAACGGTGCCACCTTGTATCTGTTCTTTTGTACCGCCTCCATACCATCCATTCCTTTTATCAAAGTTCTTGAATCAAACATGGATCGTTGAACTCATCTCTTAAACTCGACATTCCACCATGAAATCCTCTTTGTCAACAAAGTTGTATGTCATCGTTTTGCTTTGTCAACAATCACAACTCAAATGTCCACTTTGTCAACAAACACAATCACCTAAAAAATGCTTCAATGATACCTTGAGGGATTTTGCCCAACAGTAAGGATCCCATTACATTGTATTTTGATAATACTGCTGTGGTGGCTATTTTAAAGGAGCCATGTTCACATTAACAAAGAAAGAACATACTTCGAAAGTGTCACCTATTAAGGGATTTCTATCAAATGGGTAAATTTATAGTGAGGAGAGTGTCTATGGAAGAGAATGTGGTATACCCCTTGACTAATGGACTATCTCAGCAGAAGTATGAATATAATGTGAGAGCTAGCAGACTGAAGTTGTTTAACAGTTGGATCTTGTGCAAGTGGGAGTTTGTTGGAGTTGGTTCCCTAGAAACCAAATTCTTTTTACTTTATGATAAACCTGTATTCATCAAACAAATATTAATAAACACTTTATCACATCATTATTGTTATTTTGTGAGACATAGTATGTGATAATGTTCTAAGAATAACTATCACACTAAAATTTCATAATGAATCCCTACTATGATGAGAACCTGGAAGAGCTGTGAAACTATTCTTGAATATATGTTCTATGGCCAGATGATATAATTTTAAGGGAGAAAAAAGATACAAGATATTAGGGGTGGGGAATCTTGATACTTTGAGGCACCTTCTCATGGTGTGAACCCATGGTAATATTTAGGATGATATTATGAGAACAAGACCAGCCAATAGGAAATCCAAATTCAAAAGTGTCCTTGGATGTTTCTATCTACAGACAAGTGTACTGGTCCTTAGACTTTAAGATTATTATTAATGGGTATTATGACTCGGTCACTTAGATTCATTGACAAAAACATTGATGATAGATGTTCACAATGAGGTAGGATATGTTGGGTGCATCACGAGTAATACTACATTAATAAATAACGAGATAAAATAATTTTTCACTTCTATGTAAGTAGATATCTCAGTCCCTTTGATGGAAATGATATAGCCTAACTAAATCCTTGGTCATGGTGTTCTCTAGGAAAGTTCAATTCTGGGAAGTCAGAGAATGAGAAATCGAGCACATGGGTTGATGGAATTTTCATGAAACCTACTTGATTGGAGATAACGGGACAAAGGGATTATATTACATGGTAAGAATTCGTATGAGGTGACATTTCATTATGAGAAAAACTTCTTTCTCTTGAGTTCCTTGACCCATTTTAAGATAGAAATCTTGGAATTTAGGCATGGTTATCTAATACCAATGATAAAATGTCCTAGTGTGTCATACGCTAAGTGTGTCTAGTATCTTAGTTAAATAATTTATTATTTAACAAGTTGTATAAATATTATTCCTAGTTGTGGTTTAATAATTATTCAAGTATTCATGATTTCATTTATTTAATCGCTAGTTATTCAAGAGAATATATTGTAGAAGAAATATTTATTTATCTATGAATAATGAATTTATATTTATTTAATAAATAATTAGTCCTTATTAAAGGCCCAATAAATATTGAGGAGGATTTGTGGACCAAGTTATGTGTCCAGTGAGAAATGATATTAAATATTATTTGGTTAAATAATATTTAAATATAACGTGCAATTTAAACACATGCCATGGAAATAATTGGATTGTTGTTATTATTTGACATGGTGTTTCACATGAAATAATAAAATAAGTAACAGAACTTGTGATAATTATTTATTATTACC
Organism: Viscum album; assembly: GCA_963277665.1. NCBI lineage: Eukaryota > Viridiplantae > Streptophyta > Magnoliopsida > Santalales > Viscaceae > Viscum > Viscum album. The sequence continues at coordinate 1,267,793,146 of OY728120.1, read as the reverse complement.
TAGTGAATGAAATTCCCCACTATGTTATTATTCTCTAATATCCATGTGGTCATTCCACAGGCTAACCAATGGTTGTTTGTGAAACATCCTTACAGAAAAGATCTCGATCCAAGGGAACTCTTACCTTTCTAGGAACACTCTCAAGAATGAGAGAGATCCTCCTCCACCAAATCTAAGAGAATTATTCGGAAGTGATTATCAAGGCGATCAAATTTAGACATTTCAAGTGCAAGGATCTTCCATGCTTGCACCCACATACTCCTTCAGCGACATCTAGAGATACGTGGAGCATGTTTGGATCACTACTAGAGGATTCATATCCTTAGATTCTATGTTGAAATGAAGCCACTCCTCAGATCCATGTTCAAATGCCTAAACTAAGAAAGAATCACCTTGGAGGAAATTATTTAATTTAATTAAATTAATTATAAACCGAATATGTCAATCCACTTTCTCGGTTCTAGGTTATCTCATTTTCTATAATCTTTGATTCAATTTCATGGATACTAGAATTTATCATCGTATTGATCCCAGATTAATCATCGATCATGAAAATTATTAAAGTTGGTCACATGCCCATATTTCTTAACCTACAATTATACCATTATCTTTGTGTTATTATTCCACTTTATTACTAATGTACCTTATCTTTTTGGATATCAAGTTATACCTTTGACTCACATGTTATGATTCCTTATAATGTTTATTACCTTAGTGGAATTTTTAGTACAACCATTTCTATAGGTATTCCCTAGGTTTTCCTAAGAATATTTAGAAGCATAGATGGATTTTAGGAGATCAATATGGATAATAAATGAAGGATGTTGTGTTTTAGTTTCATTTGATGTATTATAAATAATGTCTTCCAAAGACACCAGACCTTTACAATCCTTATGTAGTATTAGTGGATATTTATTTTTATGAGTCATGCTATAATATGTGTAAAAATTGTTGGATTTAAATATTTTAAATTATTATAATGTTTTAGTTAATCATTGGAAACTAGGATGATGAAACATTAGTGAAACCCTAGGGATAAGATCAAGGATAAGTTTAAGGATAATCCTAATTATAGGAAAATATTTAGGAATTTTGGAAAAGTATAGAGTGAGTGGTTTTCAAGAAATATTATCTCTGCAAGGATACTACAAGTGGATGTGGTTCTTCCACATATGTACCTAGAAGAAATAACTCTGAAAAGGCATGTTAGTCTTGAATTGAGCATCACCCGATACACAAAAGGAACCCTTACTGCGCACCTTGTTTTACCCTCCTAAGGGATATGGTTTGGAAACTAACAAAATATTTATGATCCATATGAAAGGAACAAAATTACCCATTATATTTTATATTTTTTAGTTGATTATGGATACTTTAGTTTGAAACATAGAAATTCATAATTTAGGAATAATGAGTTATCCCTTTAATTTTCATTGTTTCCGGTATATGTGTACTCATCCTTAATTATTTTTTCCAGTCAATGACTAGAAATAATAGAAAATGGGTCAATAAACCATGTGAGAGGTAATGTGATGATTTTTGAATTATAATTCCATCCAAATGGAAGCAGGAGTTGACAACTTCATAACAATAATTTCTCAGTTAAGTAATGTTTTGAATCAAAACATGATTTCCGAGGAATTCCCAAATCCTCCAAATAAATAGAAAGTTACAATTGAAACCTTTATGTGACTAAGGCCTTGAAAATTTAGTTGATCTTACAATCCTATAATTTTGAAACAATAGATAACATCTATTGAAAATATATTCGCTATCCTTTAATTTTCTAAGCAAGAGAAGGTTATGCTGGATATTTATTATATGGAGGGATAATCCGATCATTTTTTTACATTTATAAAATATATGAATTATTTGGAAGATACCAACGAGATGGAGTGAATGGAATTCTAAAAAATGTTTTTGGAATACTATTTTCCTTGAACTCCATAACTTAAAATGGATAGGGATTTCTTTAGCCTATAGAAAAAGGATGATGAATCCATTGGGGTGGATGAAGAAAACTTCACAAGACTTGAATAATATTTCTCTGACATTTTCATCTCCCCAAAAAGTAAAGTTTACCACTTTTTTTGTAGAAGAAATCCAAGCCTATGAAAATATATTGAAATTGAAGACTTTTAAATTTAAGATGAATTATTTTGATGTTACCATGAATTCAATATGAATATCAAGGAATCTCAAGGCTCTTATGAGGGTTAGTAGAGAAAAATAGAGTTTAAATATGGTGGTACGATAGATAAATCTAATGGTGGAAAGAATGTGTAACATAATCCTTGTAAAAAGTGTGGGAAGAAGCATCTTGTAAATTGTTTAAATGGGATCCAGAAGCACATTAGGTATGTGAAGGAAGGGGACCCAACCAGTGATTGATGACAGGAGAAACCTACCAATTTAATGGAATAAAGGAATGCTCCAACCAACCCTTAGATTATTTTCCATCGTTAAAACTACAAGGAACGAGGAAAATATGTGTACCAATGCACTAAGATAAGGGTTGTTGTTGAAAACTGACAATAACAACCTCCAAGGACTTGTTATAATGGAATATCTCATTCCATCACAATTGCTGAGGTGGATCTCAAAAATGAAGTGATGCTAGACATTCTAGTTATCCATTCAAGAATAGAAATCAAACTTTTTGATTCTATTTATAAACATAATTTTATATCATACAAGTTTAGTAGAACTATATAAGAACCACCTCAAATCATAGAATTTGAGTTATTAGTGAATATGAAAAAGGGGTTAATTATTACATCCTAAGAATATAACTCATCCCATTGTAATATTTTTGGGATGAACCTCCCAGAAAACCTTGTGATACTTAATTTAGAGGAATTTGATGCGATTATAGGTAGGGATTGGATTTACTTATATATATCTAAGAAAAAATTCCAAGATAAGTAAATCACCCACTGAATTGTGAATCTTTATTAAATTATTTACAAGTGTTAGGAGGAGTATTAATCTATTTTGGTATTATCATATAAACCATGGATATTTTTTCCTTCCACGAAATTGTATCTTGATGAAATTATTAAGACTATAGAAGGAATTATGATTGAATACATGAACATTGTTAGAAATCATAATAATGTATTTCCTAAAGAGTTTCTTAGTCTTCCTCTTAGATGATTCATTAAATTTTCTATTAATGTTATACCTGTATCATTTACAATATCTAAGGCTGTAACATCCCAAGATTTTATAAAAAATATTTTTTTTAATTTTATTAATGTCTTGTGTTGTACGCTACACCAAAAGGAGCTTGCACAACACGCATCCTTGACTTGCCTTGCATTACACGCAATCGCGACCTTTCTCGATAGCTTACGTCGTACGCAATATCGAGTTTCACTAAACAACAATATGCTATTAAAAATAGCCGTTATGAATAGTAATAACCACTTTTTGAAATTTTATAAATTTTATTTTTCAAAATGGACTTCATTTTTGGACTCAGAATATCGAAATTAGCCTAGGGTGAAATTTTGGTATTTTTCTGAAAACTTTCAATTTTTGATGAATAGTGAAACCACTAAGTGGTAGGTTAAAAACTGAATTTTGCATAAAACTTAATTTTACCGCTTCTGTGAATGGAATTTCAAAAATCCGATAGACACGGTTGATGTCAGTAAGTAAAATGTGGTTCAATGAGATAAAAATAATTTTTGGTGAATAGTAACTTTTTACTATTTTTACCGCGGTTAATAGTAAATAGGGTAACTAAGGGTAAATATGATATTAATATTACCCTAACACATGTCCTAATTCTATTGGACAAGTGTAATTCGACCAAAAACAAACTTAGGAATAAAATATGACCATTTAGGCCCACTTGGATTAGATTAGGACATTTATTATTTATTTATTTAAAGAAGGGTTAAAATAGTTAAAATAAAAGTTTAATAAGTAAATCATTTTTAATATGGGGTTATACATAAGATAAATTCGATTGTAAATATTAATTAGAAAGCTAAAACGATTTCCTACATTATGGTATTTTATTTGTAATTTTTAGACATCAAATAATTTAATTTATTTATGACACAAAGATGATGCAGTAATTATCTTATTAATGAAATATTGAAAACATTGATAATATAAATACCAAAATAAATGTAATTTGAGACTTTTTATGAATTACACTAATTTTATAGGTTACTATGATATATTAGTGTTGATTTAATCAACTTTTTTTGAACATATAATTCTGTTATGACTTTCAAAAAAATCATATATCAAATAGTGTCAAAATTGACACAAAATAGTTTTTAAATCAAATATTATATTATTAATTGTTATTTTATTCTTAAAAATCTAAGGTTCGGCCAAATGACTTAGATAAGGATATATATATTAATAATAAACAATTTGGGGTTCGTTTGTCATGTTATAGTAAGTGTATTAACCATATAGTGAAAGAAAACAAAAAGACACGGTAAAAGTTAAATTAATTAACTTAGAGTTAAATCTAATTGATAAGGTTAAAATAATACCCTAAACTTGTCTAAATCCTATTGGTTGATAGTATTTCGACCCATCCCCACTTTAGCTTCGAAATAAGACCCTTTGGAACCATTATAAACCGATTTTGACTTTAATATAAAATAATATTTTGAGATATTCCTAAGGTGCCCCTCTCCTCCCTTATAAAAGGGTACCTCCTCCCCCTCCTCCTCACACCAATTTGAGCACTCAAGCTCGGCCAACCCCTGCCAAAATCTCTTCTCCACTTCCCTAACAACATTATAGAGGTTCTGGTCTTCCTCAAAGACCAATTTTAGTTCACTAAGAGGAGGTCTCCAAAAGGCGCTTCAAAGAAGAGGTAATTACCGTTACCAATTCTTTCATCTTTATTTCTTCTTCCACTTCTTCTTCTTAGGTTGTTTCATTATGAAGTAATAACATCAGTATCAATCATATACTGATATGTTATTATAAGTATGAAACAACCCTATTTCACCATCTATCTATCCTACGGAAAAAGAAATCACCGCGCGTGCGTACGTACGGAATACCGTCTCCACGCCATGGTGTAATCTATTTTCCACCACCACCTTACATGGATGGGTATAATGGTGTAAAGAATAAATATACATAGTTATCAAAACATCATATTGATTCTGATATATTGTATAATCCACTCCAATTCAATTCAATATTTATGGAAATGATATCATCGCTCGTGCATACGTACGGACTACCGTCTCCACGACACGATGAGATTCATTCTCCATGTTAACCATTTAAGAATGATTATAAAGTATATATAAGAAATAATAATGAAATATATGACATTATAAAGCTACTGGATTTATGTATATATATGTATGTATGTCATCTACTTACTTCCATTCAAGACAATAGGGAAAGGAAAACAGCGTTCATGCGTACGTACGGACTACCGTCTCCATGAACTGTGTTTTTAATTTCATTTATCTATCTATTATATATATATAATAAATATATATGATATATAAATCATATTTTATATTCTGGAAGTAAGTAAATCATGATATAAGTAATAATAATGTCAAGAACAACAAGTCAAAACACCTACGATAAAAGAAACGATTTTACCCAAAAACGCTTCTTTAACATGGAATTTACAAAAGAACGGGTAATATAATGTCATAAGTGAACCATATATGATATCATAACAATGAATATGATTCTGTAATAAGTCAATGACATTATTTAAACCATTATACAGGAGCTTCGGACACGTACAAAGCAAATCGGACCTAAGGTAAGGGAAATATCACAATCTCATTTTTATCCGAGATTGTTTATTCGTAAGTATTTACTGGGGTGTATTTTATTATCCACATCCATGTTTCATCAATATGTAATATTATTTCCAACCACCTACAATTGTTTAAATCCATTTTTACCCTTCGGTGAGTTTTTAGTAATATGTTTGAAAGGAATCTTTTGTCGTTTTTCGTACGAGGTACTTTTTGACTTTTCCGACAAAAGAACGAAGAATGTTTTTTTAACTTATACGGCATGAATGGATTTTTAAAACATTGTTTCCAAGAAGCTTCCTTTACAAGTTTTCAAGTTTATTTTTAATCAACTTCTTTTATTTTAAAGTTGTATGACATGTTATGAAAGGAAAAATGTTTTTGAAGAAGAAAGGATATTTTCCTCAAGAATGGAGTTCAAGTGTTTTATCAAAATTATTTTCCATCTAAGATAATAAAGGGTTCTGTTTTTATCCCTATTATTAGATTGATTTGTTCATGTTGTGATGGAATTATTTTTATGAATTCCTTTATCTTATATGAATTGATTTATGATGTCATGATGTTTCAAGAATCCCATTTTTGTTACATGTGTTATGCGATGATGTGTGTTTTATGATTATGTGGCACACATAAGAAAGGATTCATTATAAGATGGGTGGGACCTATATCTCCCTCCAATGCATTGGGTAAAGATTTTATATCTCATGAGATAGACAGGGATGGAACGGTAGGTTATACCGGTTCAGTGAAACAGGACTGAAACGAGGGTTACTCGATTCAGAAAGGGACTTTGTCCACTAAGATAGTCTTGGAAATTAGTCTTGACTAACAAGAAATGATTCTCTATGATTATGTGTGTATGCCACAAATTTTCATGTTTTAAGTTATGATTATTGGGATTACTTTTTCACTGCCATGATTTATCCCATGATTATGAAATTATGCTCTCTTTTGCATGTTATGATTTCCAAAATGTTATGTTCTTATGAATATGATGTGATTGATATTTATTTTGTTTACCCTTACTGAGCATTTGAGCTCACCCTTTTATGTTTTCTTTTCCCCAGGATATAAAGAAAGGTTTTAGGTAAAAAAAAAGGAAGATCTTTATGGGAGATTTTGATGATCTTTCACCACGATTAGAAGATTATAGTCTGAGTTTCCAAAGACACTAAACTATTACGGTCCTTGTGTGTGTGTTTTTGTAATGTACTAAGTATTCCGCAAAAGTAATGTAATGTCAATGTACGTCAAGATACGGGTCTCTACAGTTGGTATCAGAGGAAAGGTTTAGTCAACCTTTGGAAACTAGGATGCGAAAACGTTAGTGAGATCCCTAGAGATATTTCTAAGGTATGTCTAGGGATGTCTCTAAGGTTAAGTATACGTATAGGTTATAGTCCTAGAATTGCTCTAACGATCTTAGAATTTAACCTAAGATGTTAGATATTGAGGGTACTACCCCTTTATTATGTTGTTTTCCCTAGCATGATTTTTGCCTCTCACACTATTCTTTTGGGGTTTTAGACGATGGCTGGAACCCGAAGGAACCGTGTTGATCAATGCAATGGACAATGCAATGATTGTCCCCCTGAGCAACCAAACGATATGGGAGCCGGAATGCAAAATCTTGTAGCCATGCTCACACAACTTTCTCAAGCTATGAATCATGCAGGACTTCCAAACGAGCAAAGGAAGGAGCAACATTCTGTTGAATCCTTCATGAGGCAGCGTCCGCCTTCTTTCAGTGGGTCTACTGATCCATTAGTTGCTGAACAATGGATTAGTACTACTGAAAAGATATTTTCAGTTCTTCAATGTTCTGAACATGATAAAGTCATCTTAGCAGTATATCGTTTGGAAGGTGAAGCTGATCAATGGTGGAATCTTATCAAGAATACGAGGCAAAGAGATGAAATTGATTCCATGGAATGGGACGAGTTCAAGAACTTGTTTTTCAGTAAGTACTTCCCTCGTATTCTTCGAACGAAGATGGAGAAGGAGTTTCTTGAACTAAAGCAAAAGGATGATGAATCTGTTGGTATATACGAAGCGAATTTTACAAGACTTGCAAGGTATGCATCTGGCATTATCATCCAACCTGAAAGTAAAGTTGATCGATTTTTCAGTGGCTTAAAACCAAGTCTTCGAAGGCCATTAGCTATAAGAGACTTCATTAGCTATGAAGAAATTGTGCGTTGTGCTATCAAGGTAGAAATGGAAGTTGGTGTTACATATCCATCTCATGGTTTTGACAAGAAACGAAAGATGGAGTTCAAGGAGAAATCTCAGAATAATGGTGAAAAGAAGATGAATGTTTCATTATGCACAAAGTGTGGAAAGAAGCATGGTGGAGATTGTCTTAAAGGGACTAGAAAATGTTTTAAGTGTGGAAAAGAAGGTCATCGAGCAGCTGAGTGTCGAAGTAATAGAAAAAGGGATTCTAATGAAGTGAATAAAGCAAACACTGCAGAGAACGCACAACCAACACTTCAATGCTTCAAGTGCAAGGAGATGTGACATTATGTCAATAAATGCCCTAATCCAAGGGTTAGTGATGATCGACATGAGCAACCGCTTAAGGCAAAGGACAAAGGGAAGTCACATGCGATCACTATTGGCAATGTTGAATATGACAACGATGTGGTGGAATGATTAAGTTTTTATGTAATGGGATTCCAAAATAATGTTGTATCATGGAATATTGGAATATTTATGTATTGTTCTAATGTGGTATTCAAAGTGATTGAGATATTATGCGCATAATGAAGGGAAAACGAGAAAATGAAATGTTTAACAGTATTCATGAGCTCATGATTGATATAAGGACTAAGTGATATCATGGTTTGAGTATATAGAATTTTGAGGATTTTGGTATGTGGAAAGTGTTAACTTTTAACTGCATTCAAGTTTTCACTAAGGTTCAATGGGTATTCAAGAGAGTACAAGATTAAGGCCTTTGAATGTTTGGAATGTGTCCATCAAGATATATCTTATGATATATGGGGATCAACGATGGTATTAAATCTCTGGTAATCGTTTTCACTATGTTATGAGAATGGACTGCAGTATTATGGATAGGACTAAAGATTGGAATGGATTATGTTGGACATAAGTTAGTATTGTTTAAGGATAGAAGTTTTTTCGATATTATTTATGGGATGTTATAGTAATATAGTTTTAGAAAAAGGAAAACCTGCAGGACGGGCGACAGCCCATCGCTTCGGACAAGGCTGTGGGAATCGAACCCACAACCGAAGTGCGACTGGCCTTTATCGCCTACCACTGGCCTACAGGAAGTCCCTGTTTAGTAGAAACTAGTTTTATTATATTAAGCAGTATGATATATGATGTATAAGTCCATTTTAGGAACTATATATGATTAATCTCACTATAGATCGACTTATGTATATAATTTTTGCTAACCTTTTGTTTGAGACAGATGGAATGACCCGTCATTCTATCACATGATCTGCTAACACTTCACGAATAACAAATTCAACTTCATTTATTTAAGAGATGAAGTGGAAATTGTTCTAGGCACGAACAATAGTGAGATTGTACCAAAATAAAGAAAGTATTTATTCCAATTCAAATTTTCAACTTTAGGGAAATGATCTTGAAAACCAAAAATGTTGTCCTAGTGATCTTATACCTGATGAATCGGATGGTACCTTAGATCGTCACAAATTTATGGATTTGTGATTATTGGATTTTCCATAGCCATGTTTTCTACCACTCTCCATCAGAACATGATGGTTATATTTCTCTTCCATATCCATATTTTCACCTATGGGGAAACCCAATGATTAGTTTATTTGGGTAACCATTACGTTTCATACTTTTGTTTTTAAAAGATTGGTTTTGATATTCCTTTTTACGATGTGAGTTTCTATTAAAGAAACTGTCAAATAGTAAACCATTTATAACCCCGACGAATTTCGAGGGCGAAATTCATTTTAAGGGGGGTAGAATGTAACAGCCCAAGATTTTATAAAAAATATTCTTTTTAATTTTATTAATGTCTTGTGTTGTACGCTACACCAAAAGGAGCTTGCACAACACGCATCCTTGACTTGCCTTGCATTACACGCAATCACGACCTTTCTCTATAGCTTACGTCGTACGCAATACCGAGTTTCACTAAACAACAATATGCTATTAAAACTAGCCGTTATGAATAGTAATAACCACTTTTTGAAATTTTATAAATTTTATTTTTAAAAATGGACTTCATTTTTGGACTCAGAATATCGAAATTAGCCTAGGGTGAAATTTTGGTATTTTTCTGAAAACTTTCAATTTTTGATGAATAGTGAAACCACTAAGTGGTAGGTTAAAAACTGAATTTTGCATAAAACTTAATTTTACCGCTTCTGTGAATGGAATTTCAAAAATCCGACAGAAACGGTTGATCTCAGTAAGTAAAATGTGGTTCAATGAGATAAAAATAATTTTTGGTGAATAGTAACTTTTTACTATTTTTACCGCGGTTAATAGTAAATAGGGTAACTAAGGGTAAATATGATATTAATATTACCCTAACACATGTCCTAATTCTATTGGACAAGTGTAATTCGACCAAAAACAAACTTAGGAATAAAATATGACCATTTAGGCCCACTTGGATTAGATTAGGACATTTATTATTTATTTATTTAAAGAAGGGTTAAAATAGTTAAAATAAAAGTTTAATAAGTAAATCATTTTTAATATGGGGTTATACATAAGATAAATTCGATTGTAAATATTAATTAGAAAGCTAAAAAGATTTCCTACATGATGGTATTTTATTTGTAATTTTTAGACATCAAATAATTTAATTTATTTATGACACAAAGATGATGCAGTAATTATCTTATTAATGAAATATTGAAAAAATTGATAATATAAATACCAAAATAAATGTAATTTGAGACTTTTTATTAATTCCACTAATTTTATAGGTTACTATGATATATTAGTGTTGATTTAATCAACTTGGTTCGAACATATAATTCTGTTATGACTTTCACAAAAATCATATATCAAATAGTGTCAAAATTGACACAAAATAGTTTTTAAATCAAATATTATATTATTAATTGTTATTTTATTCCTAAAAATATAAGGTTCGGCCAAATGTCTTAGATAAGGATATATATATTAATAATAAACAATTTGGGGTTCGTTTGGCATGTTATAGTAAGTGTATTAACCATATAGTGAAAGAAAACAAAAAGACACGGTAAAAGTTAAATTAATTAACTTAGAGTTAAATCTAATTGATAAGGTTAAAATAATACCATAAACTTGTCTAAATCCTATTGGTTGATAGTATTTCGACCCATCCCCACTTTAGCTTCGAAATAAGACCCTTTGGAACCATTATAAACCGATTTTGACTTTAATATAAAATAATATTTTGAGATATTCCTAAGGTGCCCCTCTCCTCCCTTATAAAAGGGCACCTCCTCCCCCTCCTCCTCACACCAATTTGAGCACTCAAGCTCGGCCAACCCCTGCCAAAATCTCTTCTCCACTTCCCTAGCAACATTATAGAGGTTCTGGTCTTCCTCAAAGACCAATTTTAGTTCACTAAGAGGAGGTCTCCAAAAGGCGCTTCAAAGAAGAGGTAATTACCGTTACCAATTCTTTCATCTTTATTTCTTCTTCCACTTCTTCTTCTTAGGTTGTTTCATTATGAAGTAATAACATCAGTATCACTCATATACTGATATGCTATTATAAGTATGAAACAACCCTATTTCACCATCTATCTATCCTACGGAAAAAGAAATCACCGCACGTGCGTACGTACGGAATACCGTCTCCACGCCATGGTGTAATCTATTTTCCACCACCACCTTACATGGATGGGTATAATGGTGTAAAGAATAACTATACATAGTTATCAAAACATCATATTGATTCTGATATATTGTATAATCCACTCCAATTCAATTCAATATTTATGGAAATGATATCATCGCTCGTGCGTACGTACGGACTACCGTCTCCACGACGCGATGAGATTCATTCTCCATGTTAACCATTTAAGAATGATTATAAAGTATATATAAGAAATAATAATGAAATATATGACATTATAAAGCTACTGGATTTATGTATATATATGTATGTATGTCATCTACTTACTTCCATTCAAGACAATAGGGAAAGGAAAACAGCGTTCATGCATACGTACGGACTACCGTCTCCATGAACTGTGTTTTTCATTTCATTTATCTATCTATTATATATATATATATACTAAATATATATGATATATAAATCATATTTTATATTCTGGAAGTAATTAAATCATGATATAAGTAATAATAATGTCAAGAACAACAAGTCAAAACACCTACGATAAAAGAAACGATTTTACCCAAAACGCTTCTTTAACATGGAATTTACAAAAGAACGGGTAATATAATGTCATAAGTGAACCATATATGATATCATAACAATGAATATGATTCTGTAATAAGTCAATGACATTATTTAAACCATTATACAGGAGCTTCGGACACGTACAAAGCAAATCGGACCTAAGGTAAGGGAAATATCACAATCTCATTTTTATCCGAGATTGTTTATTCGTAAGTATTTACTGGGGTGTATTTTATTATCCACATCCATGTTTCATCAATATGTAATATTATTTCCAACCACCTACAATTGTTTAAATCCATTTTTACCCTTCGGTGAGTTTTTAGTAATATGTATGAAAGGAATCTTTTGTCGTTTTTCGTACGAGGTACTTTTTGACTTTTCCGACAAAAGAACGAAGAATGTTTTTTTAACTTATACGGCATGAATGGATTTTTAAAACATTGTTTCCAAGAAGATTCCTTTACAAGTTTTCAAGTTTATTTTTAATCAACTTCTTTTATTTTAAATTTGTATGACATGTTATGAAAGGAAAAATGTTTTTGAAGAAGAAATGATATTTTCCTCAAGAATGGAGTTCAAGTGTTTTATCAAAATTATTTTCCATCTAAGATAATAAAGGGTTCTGTTTTTATCCCTATTATTAAATTGATTTGTTCATGTTGTGATGGAATTATTTTTATGAATTCCTTTATCTTATATGAATTGATTTATGATGTCATGATGTTTCAAGAATCCCATTTTTGTTACATGTGTTATGCGATGATGTGTGTTTTATGATTATGTGGCACACATAAGAAAGGATTCATTATAAGATGGGTGGGACCTATATCTCCCTCTAATGCATTGGGGAAAGATTTTATATCTCATGAGATAGACAGGGCTGGAACGGTAGGTTATACCGGTTCAGTGAAACAGGACCGAAACGAGGGTTACTCGATTCAGAAAGGGACTTTGTCCACTAAGATAGTCTTGGCAATTAGTCTTGACTAACAAGAAATGATTCTCTATGATTATGTGTGTATGCCACAAAGTTTCATGTTTTAAGTTATGATTATTGGGATTACTTTTTCACTGCCATGATTTATCCCATGATTATGAAATTATGCTCTCTTTTGCAGGTTATGATTTCCAAAATGTTATGTTCTTATGAATATGATGTGATTGATATTTATTTTGTTTACCCTTACTGAGCATTTGAGCTCACCCATTTATGTTTTCTTTTCCCCAGGATATAAAGAATGGTTTTAGGTAAAAAAAAGGAAGATCTTTATGGGAGATTTTGAAGATCTTTCACCACGATTAGAAGATTATAGTCCGAGTTTCCAAAGACACTAAACTATTACGGTCCTTGTGTGTGTGTTTTTGTAATGTACTAAGTATTCCGCAAAAGTAATGTAATGTCAATGTACGTCAAGATACGGGTCTCTACAAAGGCTATATAGAATAGAAATTGTGGAACTTGAAGAGATAAATAAGAAACTATAGGTGAATATGGATAAGGTATTTATATTCCCAAGTGCTTCACCATTGGGTGAACATGTCCTCTTCGTCAAGAAGAAGGATGAGTCAATGTGCCCTTTCATTGATTATCACAAGCTCAAAAAAATCAAGATAAAGAACAAGTATCCATGCCAAAAATAGATGATTTGTTCTATTAACTACTTAAGGATATTTATTTCTTTACGGTGGATCTTCAGCCAGGATATCACTAATTAATGGTGAATAAGGATGGTATTCCCAAAACTTCCTTTTAAAAAAGGTATGGAAACCATGAGTTCATATTGATTCCTTTGAGACTCATTAATGCTCTAATAATTTTGAAAGACTTAATGAATAATGTATTTAGGTATTAACTTGATAAATTTGTGGTACTCTTTATAGATTAAATTCTAATATACTCCAATATCAAGGAGGATCATGAGGATCGTTTGAGAACCATGCTAAAGGCATTGAGAAAAGAGAATCTGTATTAAAAGTGTACAAAATGTGAGTTCAGTATAAAGGAAGTATCAATATTGGGTCATATTATCACCAATGAAAGGATATTTTAGAACATTATATGATAGAGGAAATTAAGGAATATCCTACACTAGGATCTGTAATTGAGATCCATAGTTTCCTTGGACTAGTTGGGTATTACCAACTATTTGGGATTTTTTTTGTGATTTTAAAACCCAATAACCATGATAACATGAAAGGGACTAAAGTTTTTCTAGACCAGTGACTATTAAGAGAGCCTTAAGGAGTTAAAAAAGAGGCTTATCACTATACCAATACTCATTCTTCCCTCAAGTGGGGAAATTTTCATGTTATATAGTGATGCTTCAAAGAAGGGATTGGGTTTTATACTAATGAAAAATGATAAAGTGATAGCCTATGCCTTAGGTTAGTTGAAAGATCAAGAGAAGAACTACCCAACACATGATCTAGAGTTGGATTTAGTGATATTTTCATTAAAATCTGATTACATTATATCAATGTGAAAAAGTGTGAAATATATAAAAATCAAAAAAGCCTCAAAAATATATTCACGTAGAAGGATCTTAACATGTTCCATTGAATATGGTTATATCTGATCATGGACTTTGAATTATTAATCCATTACCATCATAAGAAAGTAAAAAAGTGGAATATGCTCTAAGTATAAAGGACTTGGTGTTTTTATCAATGATTAGAATTAAGAAGGATCCAATACTCTTATATTGGGATAGGATGGATATGGGAATAGTAAAAGGATCTCTGTCCCACTATGATCAAATAATTTATTAACCATACATTCTTGAGAGGATCAAGGATTAATGGAAAGAGGAAGAGGTTTTAAAGAAAAATTTAGTGAATATTTTGGGGTTTAACTTTTCAAAATATTTTGTTATAATGTTTGGAACCTAGATTTGTGTCCTATAAGAACTAGAGATAAAGAGGGATCTTCTATATGATACACGTAGCTCATACTTCTCTATTCATATAAAAAGAAAAAATAATCATAAATATATGAATAAAAACATATGGTGGGATAACATGAAATGGGATACTGTTGAATTTTTATCTTGATGCTCGGTACTCCAAAGAGTCATGGATGAATGAAATAAGTCTAAGGATATGATGCAACCATTATCCATACTAGTGTGGAAATGGGAAAACATAACCATGGATTTTGTCATAGGACTCCCCAGGATACCTGAAGGAAATAATACAATCTGGGTGGTATTAGATCATATTATAAATTCATCACATTTTATTTCTATCAAAAAATATTTCCATTTTTTCCAACTCAATAAGAAATAAATAAGTGAATTTGTAATATTGAATGGAGTTCACTCTCTATTATTTTGACGGAAATCTAAGGTTTACCTCAAGGTTCTAGAGAAGCCACCAGTAAGTGTTAGATAGAGAACTCTTTTCCAGTATTTCTTATCACCCTCAAATGTATGGTCAATCCGATAGAACCATCCAAACAGTAGAGGATATGTTGAGTTCATATTCAATGTATTTTCTAGGATGTTGTGATCAACATATTCCCCCTAGTAGAGTTATTATATAACAATGATTACTATTCTATGATTCAAATAAAACCTTGTGAGGCTCTATATGGGAAGAGGTGTCAAAATCCAACATGCTGGGATAATGTTAGAGAGTTAAAGATGACAAGACTTTATCTTGACCAAGAGATGATAGAGAAGTTCCAAACCATTCAGTGTCCCAAGAAATCTGTTCATGGTTGATATAAAATATATGCAGAAAACCATCAACGAGACCTGGAGTTTGATTCCAGAGATGAGGTGTTCCTCCATATTTCATTATTGATGAAAGTCATAAGGTTTGGGAAGAAGGTAAATATTATTCATAGATATGTTGACTAATTTATATAATTTTTCTCATCGTAGTTGTGGTATAATGACTAGAAATACCACCTAACATATCTCAAGAACATGATGTGTTCCATGTATCCCTCCTGAAGAAGTATACACCAGAACCATCAGATGTTCTGAATCTAAATGTGGTGCCATTAAAGAAAGACCTTTCATATTAGGATCATCCAGTGAAGATCTTGGATCATAGAGAAAATGTTTTATGAAACAATACAACTCACCTGGTCAACATTCTGTGGTGAAACCACCTGTTTGAGGAAGCAACTTGGGAACTAGAATAGGTGATCAAATAGACGAACCCTGCCATATTTTCACCTTAGTATGTAATGTGATATTTCTAGGTAAAAATTATTTAAGTGGATAAGAATGTAAAACCTTGAGGAATTAATATATATATTTTTAAATAAATTAAATCTCTGAAATAGATTGTAATGCACACAAAACTAGGATTAAATGAAACACGACACGTTACTAAAATATTATTATTTAAATAAATCCACTATGGATTAGCTGTTAAGTTGTTGGCTATGAATAAGAAAAAATAAATTATAATTTTTTTACGTTTTAATCATTTATAAATTAAATTAATTGTTTATCAATTTATTATAAATAAAACTATAACCATTTGAAAGAAAAATAAATGTTTTATAAAAAATAGTATTTTTTAAAAGGTAGTTTAGTCATTCTTTGAAAAAATTATTTAAAATTAATTTTTAATAAATTTTGAATTTTCTTTGCAAGATATATTTTTTGAAATAATGACCTCAAAATTATCTTAGGTTTAAATTTTTTTTAAAAAGATTCATTTTTTGATGAATAGAGAAAAATAATCATTTTTATTAAAAACTACCTTTTTGTTTAATGTTATTTAAAAATAATTTAATTTTAATGTGGTCTTTAAATTAAAATTATTAAAATTATATATTAACTAATCCAAATTATTTCATTTTAATTAATTTCATTATTAATTTTGATATAAAATCATTTTTAACTTTTGAGAGTTTTTCTTTTGGAAAACCATTTTTTCAACATGTTAATGGGTTTAATTTTAAATTAATTTCTTTCACTTCAATGAGTTAAATTTAAAAAAATGAATCCCTTTTTTTAATTAGATTAATTTATATTATCTAATAATTTAAACTTAAATTTTTACCGGATGAATAGTGAAGAAAGTAAAAGTTATTTACCACAGTTAAGGTAAAAACACGTTTACCGGGGGTTAATCTAAAAATATAATGGTAAAAAATGACCCAAAACATTTATAATTAATATTTTATGGTAATATTTCGGCCTTATATCTTATATTATTCAACATTAGTCCATTTCGAAGCCTTGTGGCATGAAAAAACATGGGAAAAATTCTATCATTTAAAAACACCCAAGTGTGTGCACTCCCCTAATTATAAAAGGCCACCCTTCTTCTCTCCATTACACACTCACTAATCACATTTATTCATCCAATAACTGATTAAATAGCTTCCTTACCATCATCATAGAATCCTTTTTTGTTCATAAATCCATCATAGGATGTATTTTGGTGAAAACCACAAGTAGTTATCTGAAGAATAGGTAACATCCTTAACCGAGCATTTCATTTAATTTCTTCCTCAACCCCTTCAAATAGAATTAAAAAATTATGATATATATAATTAATTATATTAAAAATAATTATATGTTTTTTATGTTTTGTTCATGAAATAAAGAAATATCTTCCTCCCTCAAATGGGAAACAAAACTGTTGATCATGTGTACGACGGACCACCGCCTCGTGAACCAATGTAATTCATTTTCCATCCCCACTTCTCATGGATAGATCTCATTATGTATATATTGTTTTTATATTATATTTAATATATAATTATACTTATATAATTATAATATCTTCTATACCTTCTTAATTTCCATTTCGTAGATAATATGATAACATTACTTATGTGTACGGTGGACAACCGCCCTGTCAAGAGATGTGATTTGTTTTTTACTTACACTTTACATGGAAGATAATAATGATTAATTATATGATTTTATATTATATTCATTACATATTAATTTTTTTAAAACAAATATATTATATATATTTTTACCTTATTCTTCATTGAATAAGTGTTAATGTCATTTGTGTTTATGGTGGACTACCGCCTCACAAAGTGACGTGATTCATTTTTTCAACAAATCATATGAATGGTGTTTCTATTGGTATATAATGAAATAATATTATATTTATGATATAATTATCAGAAAATAATGATAAAACAACACTTAAATTATTTCTATTATTATCTTCAAAAAATTTAAATGTTAGTCGGGCATACGAACGACCTACCATCTCCATGATTGTAACACAATTCATTTTTCATAAGCACATTTCATGGATAGTTTAAAAATTATAATTTATGTATAAAAATTATAATTATTTCATGTTTAACATTACGTGTATGATTAATTAATAATCTCTTTGACCTTAGTCAACTCACCAATGTGATTTTGGACATTTGAATCATTTGTCATTAAATCATCTGACTTGAAATTAATTAATTAAGTAATTTAATATAGAATTATAGTGAATAAAATAAGAGTAATAATAATATATAAAAAGTTTATTAATAAATTAATTAATTAACTTATGTTTATTATTTAGGGAGATAACGAATGCGCATAAGGAATCGAGCTCAAGGTAAGGGATCTTTCTAACCCACCCTTTTCTTTAGGTTGTGAGCATTCTCTCTCAAACTCACCTTATCATTATTTAATGTTATGAAATAATTATCAATTAAGTATATATGTCTCTCAAATGTATACCAATGTTATTATCCTTTCCTTTTATAGGGTAATACATTCCTTATGACCATATCTCAAATTCCTTCTTGAAGGAATCTCTTTTGATTATGTTATGAGACATGATTATGAAACACATTTCTTCCCATGGATAATTATTATGTTTATAAGTTATTATTGATATAATTATATGGAAAACATATTTATTATCATGAAATGAATTATATGGGTGGGCCCAAAATTATATATCCCTCCAATTCCTTGGGTAATGTTTTAGTCTAATGAGACATCATGCATGGGTTTAGGGAGTGAAGCTAATCCATTACAGGACTCTGTCCACTATGTGATATTGTCTTGGAAGTTAGCCAAGACTATTTTTTATATAATTTTTATATTTTTTCCACTTTAATATGTTTACATGATTTTATTATACCATTCTTTTTATTTTCATATTCCACTTGATTAATAATGTACCTTCTCTTTTATGATATCATGCTATACCTTTGAATCACATGTTATGATTCCTAATCATGTTTATTCCCTAATTAGGATTCTTAGATCACCCTTTATTCATGTATTCCCCAAGTTATCCCAAGAAAATTTATGAGTTCTAATGGATTTTAGGAGCTACTATAGATAATAAAATGAGGATACCATGTTTTAGTTTAGTTTGATGTATTATGAACCGAGTCTTTTAAAGACACTAGGTCTTTATTATCATTACGTTGTATTAATGGATATTTATGTTTAATAATCATGTAATGATATGTGTAAAAATTCTTGGGTCATTATAATGTACTAGAATTAGCAACAACACAATATAAAATTCAAAAATAAAATATCAAATACAATTTTAAATCACAGTTTAATATAATAACATAATTAGTTTAAAATTATATAACTAAAACAAATAATGATATTTATTATAAATCAAGATAATTATAAATATATATTGTAAATAATAGAATAAAATAAAAAATAGTTAAGAATAAAAGAGATCATTTCAGGGGTTTTATCTATATTTAAGGACAATTAATGATCACTCATCCTCTCATCACTGACTCCACTATCTTCTTCATCGATTTTAGCATAGGTAAATATCTATTATAGATATCTAATAATGATTTGGAATATATGAAAGAATATGGATCGATAAATGAAAATTTAGAATAGAAATTACATGGGAGTGATATATTTGTATATGGATAAAGAAATAATTTTTTTAGGGAAATGAAAAAAATATTTTGTGATTAGATAGGTTTATAGATGGGGGGAAATCACACAGGGTAAATGTGAAAAAAAAATTAAATTTTCATGTGTGAAAAGATATATTTGTAATTATGAAATTAAAATAATGAGTATGAAATGTGAAAAATGATATTTTTTGGTAATATTTATAATTTTAACATCATTTATTTAAATAATTAATGTTAGAAAAATGTGTTTTATATATTGGTTATTTCAATAACTGGTGTTAAAAACACCCATGTTATGGTCTTTTACACTGATTATGAAATAAACAATGTTAAACATATTTTTTAAGTTATTTTTTAATTAACCAATTTGAAAAATTCTCACATAATAAGTTTTTAAACTAGTTATTTATTAATTGTGGTGGAAAATATTTTTAACGTCAGTTATATCTTAATCAATGTTAAAACAATAACATTTTAGATAATTTTTTACTAGTATTTTTTAAAATATATCTATGTGTTTGTAAAAATAAATCCCCATTTATTAAACAAAAAATCAAGACCCCATATACCATTAAAGTATTAAAAAAATAAATTTATTCTTGAATTCATAAATATAAGGAAAGAGTGACCTGTAGTGAAGTATCATTGCTACTCAAGCTATAAAGGGATCTAGAATTATCTCTATAAAAAACAAAAGCACATTTATACCTATTTACACCAACTATATAATATAAAATCATTTATTTTTATATGATCCCTTTATTAATATCATAGATTATCATCAAGACACAGAGTATTCCAATTATATATAGATACTCATATGTTTTAGATTATCTTGGTATAAATTAAACAGATACATGAACACATCTCCTGTCATTCACCCTGATGAATGGACACATAAAATTAAAATAATCCTATAGATAGACATATCCCATGTCACTTATATAGGTATGGATATAAAATCCTTAAGTATATCTCATTTGATGGCCTATATGTCATACCCATCTTATGAGTGGAAATTCTTATCTTGATTAGACTCTACCGGTGATATGATCAACAATATACACAGCCAATTTCTGATTAGCTCATCCACAATGCAAGAATAAGAAAGGTGTTAATGTATAAAAGTTTTAATTCTAGTTTTATATTCTAACCTTATGTTATAGGGAAATCCAAATATGAAACATGCACCCCTTTTATATCAAAGACATAATGTATGGCACACCCTTGGAATAATTTGTAGGTTATCCAAAACATGAGACTTTTTTGTTTCACATGAGTATATTATTTATCATGATATAAAATCATACTCATGTTAATCTTGAAATTTCGTTATAACATATAACAGTACATATAAATCATTAGTTAGGTGTAACTCAAAGGCATGCTTTCATAGGTCAGTTATAATTTCAATTCATGTATTAGATGCAACCATCATGAATGAATAAAAAATTGGAGGTCAAATTTATATAACCTGATACATTTTATATTCAAAATATCTTTTAATAATACTTAAGAAAAAAATACATAATCACTAGTCTCATATCTCATATGAAGGACTACTGGAATTACTTATGTTGACTTTATTTTAGGTTTTGTTAAACTTATTTCACCTTGATGCAATTACCAACACATATCTATGTGGAAATTTGATAAAAGCATCCCATTAAAATATTTAATGGGTAACATTTATGATGAAATCTAGTTTGAAAAATTGTGATATTAAGACTTATATTCCTATTTTTTAACTAGTTGAACAAGTATTCAAACTTATTTATATTCACTATATCTAATTTTATAATGTTAATTAATTCTATTTTCTACTTATAATTCATTCTATGTTCATCATAAACATTATATAAAATTTTCTATTTAAAAATTTCATTAATATTAGTATTGGTATCTAAATTAATCTATTTACATTATTCCATATTTAACAACATTCCCTAAACTGTCTTAAAATATTAAGTTGCATTCACTTTGAATATCGACTGATATAATATTTTTTAACCTTTGAACTTATCAATGTATAACCACACTTCAACCAGTCTCTTATAAAATATATTCTTTTTTATAATTTCATTCCATGATACACAATATTCATTAGTTTAAGAAATAAAATTTATTTACTTAATTTGTAATATTTGATAAATAAAATACTAACGACCATATATCATATGATACTCTATGTGTTTAGAGAATTTTTATAAAAATAAGACATTATTTTTTAATTTATTATGCTAATGGGCTGTGGGAACTATTACCCTCATATTTTAATACATATATTGGATAACCTCTTTTACTGTGGATAATTTTTTTATCCTTATCTACTTTTCAAATCAATTTAGTGTTTGATGAATCAAAAACTATTTTTATGAAGAAATAATCTTATTTTATTCATAAAAACTATTTTTTAACATATAAAATCTCTTATCATATGTGATAAATGAAATATGAATACACATCATTTATTAATACCCATATTTTCTTGAAATATTTCTCTATATTCCATATATTAATAATAACAACCTTTTATCTTATATTTGATTATAAAATATAAGATTTATCAATTCATACATAGATTTTGAACTCAAATATAATTAAAAATATCTTAAAATATACATTTGGTATCATATACCCTAAAAAATTAAATAATTGATTTCTATAACCCCGATAGATAAAATATACTCTATATAGAGTATCTCAGACCCATTCATGTATCCAAAAAAATTTCATCCAATGGAATCATTTCCCATCCTTCCTATCTTTGATCTCAATGACCAAGGATCATAATTGGATCAAAAAATATTATCTTTTTGGATTAAAATTTTACCCTTCTATACTATCAATACAATTCCAAAACCTAGGAATCACATTACCAATTCGTCTATCCCAAATAATTTTTGATTATATGGTAAACATTTATTAAACTTTTTCATTTTATCAGAATCATTCTGGTAATAATTATATAATAATTCTATATCTATACCAAGAATTAAAGAAAAACTTTCATCACTTTTAGTCATTTAACATACAAAATCATATTTAGCACATGAGTGAAGACTGAAGTTCCATTAGAGAAGCTACATATAAATAATGCCTTTAAAATCTTAAACCTCTCATGCCTAGCACATTCCTCAAAGATCCTTTTTAGTTAATCTATCATCTTGAAAACATATGTATTCTTAGATTACTTTTGAAATGTAGGATCCATTGGCATAAGCATTAAAGTGGATACATCCAAAAATCATTATTATGATTCTCATAATCATCTAGATCCATTTATTGAACAAATTCATATTTTGGATATTTTGAAAAGAATTTTTTGGATATATGAGATTTACCTGCATTCTTAAGAATGGTCCTTATCTTTTTTTACTATTTTAGGAAATTTATTTAATTAGAATTTTCATTCTTAAGGATTGATATCAAATTATTCTTTAATTATGATTATTCCATTTTATCTATAATATAATCTTTTATTAGGGTCATATAACGTTTTATATTTATTTATTAAGGATTTATATTAAATATTCTGTAATGAACCAGACCCCAGTAGCCCAGATTCAGTTCCTTAATTTATTACATTGACATTGATGCAAGATTTTAATACCAAATAATTGACCAGTTTAGTAGTTGTGAAGGCCATATTATATACATAAGTTTTATATTTCATATTTAAATGAAATATAACATAATAAACCTTTGAAAACACTCTTATTTCGGTTTCTTATCCCTAAAATACAGTCATAATATACATCTTGACATCCAGGGAAAAAATTAAACAAAAGAAACGGGTGAGATCAAATGCCCAGAAAGGGAAAAAAATACAGTGTAAGCTATCATAAATAAACATAAAATATAAGGGATGGTTAATGACTAAAAAAACATTCCATTAAAACAAAATACTGATTATAATATGGAAATTATATAATTTGATCAAATAAATACATATAAATAGGCACATGAGAAATATACATAACCATGGATATTCTATTAGTTAAATAATCACATGGAATATCAATAACTATTCTCATAATGAGGGAATACATAATGCCATACATCATAAACATTCCATCAGGGCTTCGAATAAGACACCATACATACATGGGTAAGACATCAGCTAATACCCAAACTAGTGTGTGCCATAAGAACTACTAATTCATCGAGGGGCTATAGTGGGACCCACCCATTACTTACTAAGCTCAATTCATTCCTCTTATAAAAGGGGTGACAAAACATAATCAACATAAACATCTGTTTTAAAACTTGCATACGAAATGTGAATAATTAAACCATAAACCACGAATGGTATCAAAATAGTACATCCATAGTAAAACTAAATAATAGACCCCTAAATGAAATATGGTAAATGATATTATAAAATATCAACCTCAATCAAGCATAATATCTAAAAAGGGATTTTTAAATAGATGAAAATACTCAAATAAAATCATTAAAAATATCTTGAGAGAAATACTAATTTTTAATTAAAAATAATTTATCTAAAAGCTGATCAATTATAGAAGATAACATTCCCATTGAAAATATCCATGTAATATTTTAAGGGAAACTTCAAAATGTTAAGTCATCACAACGACAGAAAAATCCACTCACGCTGTATAAGTTATTAAAATACTCCTTCTGTTGAAAAATCCATATAGTACCTCATTCAGAAAATAAATAAAAAAGATTATTTTTAAACCATTTTATAAAAATTAAAACTTTGGTAAAATAATTTAAAATTTTTCATGATAATAGTAAAAATATATTGTGTTTTTTTTATAAAACATGGGTATGGATAATAAATATGTCCCAATAAATACTTATATATAAACAATCCCAGATAATAAAGAGATTATGAAATTAACCCTTAAAATGTACTTTTCTTTATTTGAGAGTGTGATAACCTATTTTATAATGGTTAAATCATGTTATTAAATTATACCTTAACCATATTCATATTTATAATATAATATATTATCTTCTTATATAATTTTGTTAATAAAATTCCTTTATTACCATTGTTTCAGGTGTTAACTGTTTCATTTTCCTATGCATGTTTTGTTGTGTATGTACTATTTATTATGAATATGATATTTTATTCATATTTATAATGATATTAAGTTCATAAATATTATATTTATTCATCTTATAAATCTTAATAATCATTTTTAAATGGTTATCATGGAGGATGAATCTCATCGCGTCATGGATATGGTAGACCGTACGTACTTACTAGTGATGATATCATCCCGTAATGGTAAATTGGTAAAGAATTGTATGGTATATTAATTATACAGAGTCAATATTATGTCATATTTACTATTTATATCAATTATATTAATCATTATACCCATCCAAATAAAGTGTAAATGAAAAGAAAATTACACCATAGCGTGGAGACGGTTAGTAGTATACACACACACATAGTGATATTGTTTTTCATAGGATGGATAAAGGGAAGAATATGGTTTACCATAATAAAAATAAAATATCAGAATATATATGATTTTGGTTTTATTACTTTATTATGGAAACAACATAGGAATAGGAAGTATAATAAGAAAAGAACTTGAATGAGTTGGTAAAAAAGTTACCTCTTCTTTGATGGATTTCTTTTGGGTCTCATCTTAGGGTATTTTTAGAATACCAAGACCTCTATATATAATAATTTTAGGAGGAGAAATGGGTAGGGTTTGGTTGATTTAGAAGGCTCAAAGTTATGTGAGGAAGTGAGGGAGGATTCTCATTTTTATAAGATAGAAGAGGGGCACTCTTGGAATCCTATAAAATATAAAATTAATATAAATTGATTTTTAATTTCAAACAGATCCAAAGTGAGGCATATATAATATAAGATAATGATGGATGTAAATCATCTCAACCAATGTTTTTTAGACATTTTTTGGTCACATATTAACCTTATCTTTTGGCTTTAACCCTCAGTTAAACCCTTTAGCTCTTCCCATGAAAAAATGGATTTTTACTCATTATTATTAATATAAATTGTTTATTATAGATACCAAGGGTGTATCCAAACATTCTATAAATATTTGGATCAAGGACTCAACCCCGTTACTATCACTGCAAAGCCATAACCCCCCTGCCACCTCAGCTTTCTGTGTGGGCCATTAGGGTTAATATATTCACTATAAATTTCCAAAAGAACCCCAACTGGATAATTGATGATGTATTTATACTTTTTAAATTTATTTCACTGAATTCTAGATTTTAATGAATTTTATACCAGTTAATAAAACATTATTTATTTTAAATGTCATTTATCTCAATTTTGGTACTAATCATTATTTATCTTTTTGAAAATATCATAACAACATGATAAATTTGAAAAAACACTTATAATATATAACTAACATGTCTAAGTTATCTAAAAAATTATTTTATTTCATTAATTATGTGAAATTATATTTATTTTAATATTTTTAATATCATTTATTTGATATTTTAATTGATTAAAAAGTTACCGTATCCTTATTATAAAAGCCTTTAATTAAATGTTTTATTCTATAAAAATTAAAAATAAAATATTATGTTGAATATAAATTTATTATATTTAAAATGAATATTTATATTCAAATTTATCTTAAGTATAACCGTGTGCTAAAAATTTAATACTTATTAAAAACATGAGTATGACATTTTTAACATATCTTTAAATAAAATATTATAAATTTCATATTCTCACACAAGTGTCTTAGAAAGGGTTATAATTCCATCCAAATTATCCTTTTAGTTAAAAAAATCATACCATAAAATTAGGATAAGTTTTAGGGTAATTTTATAGTCTTTATGATATTATTTTTACCCATAATTACTTGATTTTCCCTTAACTATGGTAAATAAAATATAAGTAAATTTTACTATTCATATGCACAAAAATAAAAGAAAAAGATTTACAAAAAAATAGACCCACTAATTCCAAATAAAGAATCCCTTTTTTAAAATTCAAAATATATAATTTTTAGTAATTAATTTAAAATTAATCTCGTTGACACTGTGATAAAACATGTTATTGCAATTAAAAAATGCAAAAGATCGAAATATTTTTATATCTGAATTCAATGTAAAATTGATTCAATTGACCTAAATGAGATTAAATGATAAAAAATAATATATTTATACATTATAACCATTCAATAATATAATTTATCACTATAAATAATTTTGATGAAAGAAATTGTTTTCAATTAAAATTTCGTATTTTTCACTATTCATCGAAACATGAAACTTATCAGAAAAATAAGAAAAATTTAACCAAATTGAATTTTTATATTAAAATTTAAAATAAGAAGTTTATTTTTTTAAATAAAGTATATAAAGGTTTCATGAATGGGATCTAAAGCAGGTTCTGTATTAAATGGCTGTAAAATAGATTTTATAGGAATATATGTTTTTATGTGTAATAATAGATTTGTTCTTATCTTATACCTATCAAATATATTATATGGATATAAATAGTATTTTATTAAATATAGAGCATATAAATTTAATTTATATCATACATTAATATTAATTAATTTAATTTATTATAATTAAACAACTTTGTGAGAATAAAAATAATTCATTATAAAAACATTTCCAATATATTCAGTAGTTTCTTATATTAATTTATAATTAATTTCTAACAAATGAATTATACCATATATTTTAATCAGTTAGTTAATACTTTTAATAACCACCAACTTAACCTCTAGGTTATATCTTATTATATTAAATAATATTATTTTTATAATATATTTCTCTTCGGTAAAACTCAGCCTTGTGTGTAGTGTAAGACAACTCATTGTAGTGTGTAGCATAAACTTATAATGATATTTTGTACAACATAAGTTATATGATAAATTGAATTTATTTAATAATATACATACTATAAAATCTTGGGGTGTTACATTCTCCCCTCCTTCAATAAATTGCATCCTCACAATTCGAACTTGGGATCAGAAACTAGGGTTTTGACTTTTAAAAATATTTTTGTTGAAATACAACATCAGAAAAGGATTAATGAGACCTAAAATTTAAAATAAATCATGGTAAGCATAAAGGTCAACAGAGATAACACATACCAGGGCTGTATATAGAATACCATTTGCATGAAAGATAAATCTAGCCATCATGTTTTGATGGAGAGTGATAAAGAACATGGTAAGGATAAAGTTAACAATCAAAAAGTAATAATTATGTGATGATATAAAGGACCATTTGATTCATCCAAAATGAAGCTACTAGGATAAAAAATTTATCTCAAAACCCTTTAGTTGAGTAATTCTTTCACACAATAATAATATAGGTAAATATATGTGTCTATAAACACAATCATATCCTTTGGTTGTGCCTTAAACTATTTCAACTTATTTTCTTATCACATGTTTCATCACACAGTGAAGTAATACAACAATTTATAAAAGATTTTCTAAAGATCATACTAAAAAATTTCATAAATGGTTAAAATTTTCAAAATATTATGACCCAACACTTTATATAGAAGGTCACAAAATTTAATAAATCAATACAACATCATATTTTCCCCATACAATAAAATACAAACCTTTTTGTCACATACCAAATATATAAATAAATTGATCACCTTAAATCCTTAATGGAAACATGAATGATTCCAAATACTTAAATAATAAGTACTATAGTAAAATAATTATATATCATAGGATTCTTATAACCATAATAAAATAACATAATTCTTGAATCCAAAGACGCAAGTACATTAATCATTCCACTTCAACATTTGTAACAACATAAGATTGACCTTGATACCTTTTCTTTTTCTAAGCTATATTTCCTTTATATTTGGTAAATTGATTTTAATAGTGCCCTATTACTTTATAGTTAAAACATTTCACATTGACATATTCTTTATTTACCTTGCAATCACAATCCTAGTGATGTTTCTCTCCAAACTTATAAAAAACTCCCATTCCCTTTAAGAAAGTTCTTGGGTGCTTCTTCCCATAATTATCACATGTGGTAAAATAATTCTTTCCCTTTAAACCTTTATCTATATATTACTACAAAATTATATTATTCTCTTGCTTTCCCTTAATTTCATAAGACTTAAATAATTTTTTTTCTAACTTGATAGAACATGAGACTATATCTTCATATGGTAAGAAAGTTTGGGAGACCAATGTTTTTCAAAGCAATAGATTTTACCCATAAAATAAATGATAAATCATATTCCTTTGGTTAAATATTTATTCCATATAATGGCTTGTTAAACTTATAAACTTGGGTTTATATTTTGTAACACTCTTATCTTTCTTTTTCCTCAGACTCAAAATTTCCTCTCCATACACACTCACTATTCACGAGGGAAATACTTCTCATTCAAAATTTCCTTAAAATCCTTCCATTCCATGATTTCAATTTCTCCACCATATTTAGTGTTTTTAATTAATGAAAAAATTGATCAACATCTCTAGAAAGATGATAAACTTCCAAGAACACTTTCTCCCTTTCCTTACATCCCAAAGAGATAAATATATTTTCTAAGGAACTTATCCATTACTTAACCTCAAATGGATTTTTAGTACCATTGAATGTTAGCAGTTATTATCTTATTAAGTGGTAAAAAATTGTTCCTATGCATTTTGTATCAAGCTGATTCATATGGGTAAGGTTATGGTTTATCACTTTAGTCAGCCATCCTAGTATAGTTATATGTTTTTTAGAACCAGTTGTAGCTCCAACTCCAACATCACTATCTTGCATTGGAGGGAAATCCATATATGTATTATGTGAATTGATATGGTTTCCATTCATTCCACTAGGTTCCATTTCTAAACAATGGTATACACTTTATTAGATCATAACATTAAGAAACATAATTTATAATCACATAACTAGTGAATCATATAACCTAAATTGAAAATTTAGTTATAACTAATATCAAAATCATAAACATAGTTTGTTTGAGTAAATATCTACATTTAAATAATTTATAATGGTTTTTATAGAAAATTTGAACAATCCTATGAATATCTACTGAGAGTGTCAAACTAGGTGTGTAGTAAGGCGCATTATCGTGTACTAGGTTATGCCCAATTAGGACCAGTGAAACTTTTGGGAGTTGTTACCCCTAGGTACATCTATTCCAAAACCACATCCACTTGTAGTTTCTATCCATGATTATAATCTAGAAAGACCCATATAATACCTACGTTACCAAATTTATAGGATGTTCTTCTACAATTTTCCTTAAATTCTACCTTAGGGTTTTGTTCCGTAATATTTGTTTTACTAAATCAAGTTTCCAAGGTTGCTGCTAAACTTCCTCTGATACGAAATGAGAAAAACTATAACACATTAAACTAGAGTCAGTGATTTAATTTATTACATTAGAATAGACACAATATTTGAATCCCAAAGGACCAATTCATTTAAAAGTCTCAGAAGCCAGATTTCATACATAAGTTTTACATTACATCTTGAAATGAAATATAACATTATAACAATTTGAATACACTATTATTACCTTTTCTTATCCTTAAAATATAGTCATAGTAAACATATTTCATCCTGGGGAAAATGAAACACAAGAAAGGGGTTAAATTAGATGATCAATAAGGGTAAATAATACAAAAAAATCAATCATAAATAAATATAAACAATAAGGAAAGGTGAATAACTAAAAAACATGCCATTAAAACTGAATCTTGAGCATAATATGGTAGGTATATAAGTTTATAAAATACATCTATATAAATATCCACATGATAAATATACATAACCATGGATATTAAACAAGCTGAATAATCACATTAATATCAATAACTAATCTCAAAATAAGGGAATTCATAATGCCATATAGCATAAACATACTATTAAGGCTTAGACCAAGACACCATACATAAATGGGTAATACATAAGCCAATACCCAAACTAGTTTTTCTCATGAGACCTATCAATTCATCTAGGAGATATATCATGCCCTGCACATCACTTACTAAGTCCAATGGATTCATCATATGAATGGGGTGATGTAAAATAATCAACATAAACATTCGTATTAAAAATAGCTTATGAAATATGAATAATTAAACCATAAACACTTAATGGTATCAAAATATAACATCCGTAGTCAAACTATATCATAAAAATTCAATGAATTAAGATAAATGATATCATAATATATCAACCTAAATCAATCATAAGATCCAGTAAAGGATATCAACATAGATTAAAATACTCTAATAAAATCATTAAAAATATCTTGAGAGAAATACCCATTTTTTACTTTGAAATCATTTATTTAAAATACATTAAATAATAAAAGAGATAATTTATTTTAAAAATAACCTTGTAATAATTTAAGGGAATCTTAAAAATAATAAGGCGTCATGATGGTAGAAAAATCCGATCATGCCGCAAAAGTTAAAAAAATATTCCATTCATCAAAAAAGCCATAAAGTACCTTGTTTGGAAAATGAAAAAAATATTCCTTTAAAACTATTTTATAAAAATTAAAAATTATGTAAAATACTTTAAACATTTTTATGATAATAGTAAAAATATCCTTTGAATTTTTTTTAAGAAACATGGACATGGATGATAAATATGTCCCAATAAATACTTACATATAAACAATCCTAGATAATAGTGAGGTTGATAAATTAACAATTATCACATACTTTCATTTAGTTGAGTGTGTGTTGAACTCCTATATAATTTTTAAATCATGTCATTAAATTATAACATAACCATATCAACATTTATGATATCATATATGATCATCTTATATCATTTTGTTAAAAATATTTCATTATTAACATTGTTTTGGGTGTTAACTATTTCATTTTTCTATGCATGTTTTGTAGTGTAAGTCCAGTTTCTTATACATAATATATTTTTATGATATAAAAAATTATATTAGGTTCATAAATATTATATCTATTCATCATATAACTTTTTATAATAATTCTTAAATGGTTATCATGAGGGGTAAATCTTATCACGTCATGGTGATGGTGGTTGTACATATGCACAAGTGATGGTATCATCCCATAATGGTAAAGTGCTAATGAATTGGATGGTATATTAATTAAAAATAATCAATATTATATCATATTTATTATTTATATCCATTATATTAATCATTTTTCCCATCCAAATAAAGTGACGATGAAAATAAAATTACACCACAATGTAAAGACGGTATGCCATACGTACACAGACATGGTTATAATTTTTTTTTGTAGGATGGATAAATAGAATAATATGGTTTTAACATAATTATAATTACATAGCAGTATATATATTATAATGTATTTATAACTTTATTAGTATATAAACAATGTAGGAATAGGAAATAGAAGAATAAAATAACATGAATGAGTTGGTAAAACAATTACCTCTTCTTCGATGGACATCCTTTGGGTATTCTCTTAGGGACATTAAGGGTGATATTTTTAGAAGACCAGTAACTCCATAAATTTGATAATAATATTGGGAAAAAATAGGAAATTTTTGTTCAAGATAGAAGGTTCAAATTGGCTCGAGGAAGTCAAGGATGATTTACCTTTTTATAAGAGAGGTAATGGGGACTCTTGGAATCCTTTAAAATATTAAATTTATATAAATTTATTTTAGATATAAAATAGATAAAAATTTATTTATTTATAATATCATATGTGTATGAGTCAAAATAATCACAAAAAATGTTTTTTATACTTTTTTAGGTCACATTATTAATCTTATCCTTCAGTTTTAACCCTTAGTTAATCCCTTTAACTCTTATCGTGACAATTTTTCTTTTTACTCTTTAGGGTTAATATAGTTACTATAAAATTCCAAATGAACAAAAAATGGATCATTTATGAAATATTTAACAATATTATATTTATTTATATGATTTATATATTTTTATAAATTTTATGTAATTTAATAAAATATTATTAATTTTATAGTATCATTTATGTCAATTTTTATAGTATTCATTATTTGTCTCTATGAAAATATCATAAAAACAAGATAACATCAATAAAAAACTTATAATATATCACTATAATATCTAATTTATTTATAAAATTAGTGGAAGTCATTAATTATGTCAAATTATACTTATTTTAATATTTTTAACACCATTTATTTGATATTCCCATTGAGTAAACAATTACAATATCATTATTATGAAAGCCTTTAATTAAATTATTTGTTCTATAAAAATTAAAAATAAATTATCACGATTAATAAAAATTTATTATATCTCAAATGAAATTTTATATTCAAATTTATCTCTTGTATTACCTTGTATTAAAAATGTAATATTTATTAAACACATGTGGATGGCATTTTTAACTTATCTTTAAATAAAATATTATATATATCATATTCTCAAAAAATTGGAATAAAAGGGGTTGTAATTTCAAAAAAGGATCCTATGGGTCGAAAAGACTCAAAAATTAAATTAGGACATGTGTTAAGGTAATTTTATAGTCTTTATAATATTATTTTTACCCATAATTACCAGATTTACCCTTAATTGTAGGAATTAAAATACTACTAAATT
The DNA here is from genome assembly GCA_963277665.1 of Viscum album. Lineage (NCBI taxonomy): Eukaryota > Viridiplantae > Streptophyta > Magnoliopsida > Santalales > Viscaceae > Viscum > Viscum album. Next base: position 1,267,759,608 of record OY728120.1, on the reverse strand, counting down.
TTACTATTAATAAGACAAAAAATAAAAGAAAAATATTTAAATAATTTGAAACCACTGATTCAAAATATGTAATTATTTTTTAAAAATTCGAAACACATAATTTTTAGTAATTAATATAATATTAATCCCGTTAACGGGGTGAGAAAACGAGTTATTAAAGTTTAAACATGCAAAGCATTGGAACATTTTTATATCAAAATTCAATTCCAAGTCAATAAAAATGAAATAAATTATATTATATGATAAAAAATAATATAGTTATACTTTTAAAACATTCAATAATATTATTTAACACTAAATTATTTTGATAAAATAATTTGTTCTCAATTAAAATTTAGTATTTTTCACTATTCATCAAAACATGAAACTTATGTGAAAAATGCCAAAAATTTAACCAAAGTAAATTTTTATATTATGATTTAAAATAATAAGTTTATATTTTTTTCAAATAAATTATATAAAATTTTCAAAAGTTGCATTTAAAATACATTTTCCATTAAAATGTTTTAGAACAACGTTTATAAAAATATAGGTTTTTATGTGTAATTTTGTGTTTCTTATTATATTATGCCCATAAAATATGTGATATGAATATAAAAAATATTTTATTGAATATATAGAATATATATTTCATTAATATAATTCACTAATAGTAATTAATTTAATTTATTAGAATATAACAACTTTGTGAGCATAAAAATAGTTCTTTATAAAAACATTTCCAATATATTCATTTGTTTCCTATATTCATTTATAATTAATTTTTAACCAATGAATTAAACCATATATTTTCATAAATTAGATAATATTACTCATAAATTCCAACTTAATAGCTAGGTTATATCATATTATATTAAATAATTATTTATAATATATTATTTTCTGGTAAAAATCGGCCTAACATGTATTGAATTCCAACTCATTAATATTTGTAGAGTAAACATGTCATGGTGTTGCATACAACAGAAGATATTAATGAAATTGAATTTAATTAATAAGAGACACTATAAAATCTTGTGGTCTCCCCCAAAAATTATAACCTCTTTTATTTTTACATCATATACATTAATAGAACAAGATCTATATTTCACCTTGACTTGTCCTATTAAAGATCATAACACATGTCATGAATATATCTAGAATACAATTATGCATATCATTTTATATATTAATCTTATACAATTGAGTGGATAATTATTCAATATAATATATCATGTTTGCTTAATCAATTCTATTCTTATATTATCCTAATGGTTAGGATTTTTTAAATAAGTGTAATTGAAATCTCAGAATAGATTTTAGAACCAAATAGTTAGGTTCATCTATAATTTTCTTATCTGAGACAAGATAATTCATGGACAACTAACAGTTAGGATAACTAATACTAAATAATCTAGGTCTTAAAAATTATTTTCTTTCAAATAAATCTAACACTAATTATTTTTAAGGGGTTTTTACTATATCACTATTACATATTATGTATTACATTAACATGTATACATGATTTTAATGATTTAGTTTTTAATATTATTTTTCCACTAAATTAATAAGTTTAAACCATATCTATGCATAAATATTTACAAAACCCATAATCTGTGTTACTAACCTAAATTAAATTCCAAATTATATCTACACATATCCAAAAGAATCCTAAGAATATGATACATGAATACCTTTAATATAAAGACTTAAAATAATAAGAAATAAATAATCCCCATAAGAGTAAGAACAAAATGATAGGTAGCCAACCTCCAATTTTTGAGATATAGCCTAAGCTCTGAGGATAATGTATAGTCTGACCCAAAGTCACTCTACCAATTGTTCTTTACTCAAGAGAAATTTTAACTCCATCATAATTATAAAACAAAATATTTACAAAAAATAATTATCTTCTCAATCCAAGATCACAGCCTAGTACAAACCAAAGTCAAGGAAGAAGAAAAACATGTTTATTATCATATATAGCATGGAACTCTTTAAATGGTTGTTTAAAAATTTATAGAATCAGTTTAAATATTTAAGAAAAATGAAACATATATTCATAATATAACATTTATATTCATGAATAAAAAATAATAACAATAAAAAATGAAAACATCACAAATTTTTACATGAGATAAAAATTTATATGAAATTCATAAATGATGAAATTATAAAATTTTCTCCATACATTATAGAAATTCCATAATTAAATAAATATAAAAACGTTATAGTTTTTATAATATGAATTTATTCATATTATAAACGTATATAGAACTTAAATAAATATATGATACTAAATGAAATATAAACAATTTTATTTTGAATTTATTTTGTTGACATTTTAAATAATCAAAATATTGTATATTTAATATTATTTAAACCATGACCATATCAATTTATCATAACTCTTTTTTTTTATTTTTTTAAAACAATCTATTTAAATAATGCCTTTAATTTTTACATTTAAAATTAATAATTATGAAAAATTCATAATTTAATAAATAATTCTTTATATTTTTCCTTATTTTTTAATTTATAAATATTTTATAAATTTCTATTATAATTTCAATATAAATATTTTATATCCAAATTATAAATAATTCTATATAAATCAAAAAGTTATTTTAATGTTAATAATTATTATTATGGATATTTTTTTATTAAATATTTTACAAACATTTAATAATTAATTATAATCACTTTATAGTTAATTATTTTATAATTACATTATAAATTAAATAAATAGCACAAAATACCTATTTATAGAATTTATAATCTATTTATAAATTATATAATTCAATTCATAACTAAAAAATGAGTTTTTTTTTCAATATATCACATTCTATGATATAAAATACATCATAAGCTATAATCCAATTCCAAATTGATATCAAATCTTATGACTTGCATGTACAAGGATACAATATATATTCCATCATTATCATCTATATTTTATGATATCAATATATTATAAGGCCCAATCCAATGGAAAATTTATTATATTTTTGGACACTCAATGATTTTATAAAGATAATACAATAATACATTTTACAGAATACAAATAGTGTAATTCAATACTATCATCAACTACAATTGGCTCATATCATAAGATATGATATGATCAAAATGATAGAATTAAACTATATCAAAAACTACAATATCCTACATCATATGATGTGATCATATTATTGCTCACTATATCCCAAAAAAAGGCACACCATAAAATAAAACCTATATAGATGATTATGAATTCCCATTTTATAAAACAATCCATAGTTTAATATATATATCATATTTAATTAATTATAATATGATATCCATTTTATTCAATTTAAAACATGATTTATTGAATCCTTTGAAGCATATAAAGGATTTTACATCATCCTGAACAGACTCATTGTGAATAGTAATTGGACTAGTGGCATTAAATGATCTCAGGAATGCCTCCTCATATACCAGATTCTGCAAACTAGTAGTAGGGGTCTAATTTCGTACCGTTAGGATACTATACCCATTTTATCAGAGTATAAAATTATATATAATTAACAAAACAGTATCCATAAAAATAAAATTACTAGAGTATGAAAAATAAGTAAAACATCCAAAAGTAACAAAATAAATTATAAAATCATACATATAATCATAAAAAGTTGATTCCACACTAGACCAATCACATATATATAATTAAAAAATAAATAAACATAAAGGATCCACTATAGCTCTGATTTATGTCTCATCCTAGCCACCAGAACCCATCCTAACTATCTACTAGATAATGTGATATTCAAAACTCAACCCAAAATGAACCTATAAATGAGTGAGTGCTGATCGAGTACTAAAATGAAATGGAAACCTGAGTAGGGTGTGAGTACATAGCTCAGTAGGGTTCCACCAATTCACTCTCATACATTGATAGTAAATTCTGTGATATGTTCATGTGACATGCTCTGCATAAATTAAATACTACTAAAAATAAATAAATAAATAGTAATAACCATAAATCCTTAGGTTTATAACCTCAATAAACTATAAATGCATCATCTAGTTACATATTATCCTTAAGAACATCATAATGACTGTTCTACCCTATATAATGACTCAGGGGTCTTCCACCCCAATATAAAGATAACAAACTGGGGGATACACTCACCCTAATATACAATATAACTACCTTGGGTGAGATTCCACCTAGTATCACAACCTAAGGACTACTCCATCCAAGTATGTAATGGACTCTAATGCTAAGATCTAAAAAACTAAAGGCTTGACCACACCCACCAAAAACAACACAATTCCCTAACAGCTAAAAAATGGAATAATCTCCATCATTCATATGTACAAGTGGTTCCCACTGAGGACCCCACATGCCCCTGGAAGCTCTCATGTTATAGGAACACCATCCTTTACTCGGAACCAGATTATTACTGGCATAAAATCCATGGCATCACCAAAATTGGTATGAATGACCACCCCATATAGATTTTTCATGAACTCACCATAGGTTGTTTTCATAACCTCTCCATGGGGAGTTTTCTTTTCAAAACGTATAATAATTTCATATTTGTCATTTTACCTTTCATATAAAAACTATACTAATTTATATAGGATATCCATTCATAAATTCATCAATGGAAAAGATAAAAATTTCATTATCTAATCATATTCATTTAATAAATAATTTATAAAATATGAAAAAAGGTTGGATGTATTTCCAAAATCATCATCACTATCAAAAACCCATTAGATCATGTGAGAGGTATGGTTTGTATGGTGACACCCATAACTGTCTCTACCCATGTATCACACACTCAATTAGGGTTAACTAATATTTGAGGTACCTATATAGGTTCTATAGATCAAAATCTCAAAAAGATACCCCATATGGTGTTCTCTAATCCCCATTGAACACATGTACCCTATAATGGTCCCTCCGGTAATGTCATTGAAAAGATACCCTACTTGGGTACTTACTTAATGCAACCACATCCTTGGGTAAAACCCATCATTCAGGGGTAGAATATTTCCCAACCTAGACTCAATAAGACAACAAATATAATGTGTCTCAAGGGTCCTTACATGTCATACCAGTCCTTCTCCACTCAATTCATTCCATACCTCTATGCAGAGGTGACCAAATTCGCCTATAAAAGGGCATAAAATTAAAACTAAAATTAGTCATACCCCTAAAGGGATTGGATTCCATAGGCCATCACTACAATTTTCATGGCCTCAAACATAAATAGTTGAAGAAAGTAGGCTAGTGCTCAAGGGACTGCCATGGCCCTTAGAACTTTTCATAGTCCATGAAACATTGTGAGTCCATTTAAATATACACATAAAGTAAACCATTACATTTTATTTTATAAAATTAAATTAATTAAAGGGGTCACTTTACTAGGAGGACAGTCCACATATTCATTTAATAAAATCATAAATACCATGGGAAATAACAATGACCATCTACCTCACATGACCCTTTATGATTTTTAAATTCCATGGCCCGATGGTTCTGTCGAGGCTCGCCAAGTCCATAAAAATTTAAAAAATATCATATTAACTCAACTGGATATTGTTAACCCATACAAGGTCTTAATCCATTCCAAGCATCACCAACAAAATTAATTTAAGCAAATATAATTAATTAAAAAATTTATTTAAAATAGGAATTGTGCATAAATTATCACTCGATACTTTAGGCACACCTAAAATATGCCTAATAGAACCTAGAAGGATTATAACATACTCCCAAACCTAACCCAAGAAAAATACCCAACATGCAATATAAAAACACTATTCAATTAAACTTAATTTTATTAAAAAATCTTAAAAAAATTAACCACTGTGACATACCTCACCAAAATAGTGCATGATGATGATGAGAGGATGTTGTATTGAGATATTCTCAAGACAGTATGCATGAAATCCCCATCACATCAGGATGATTACACCATGATCCTTGAAATGTAAGCTAGATAATATGAAAATTATAGGGAAATAAATGGAAATTAAACAAAAGTTAGTGGAGGGTAGAGGTAACCTCAGATAATTGATTAAATTACAAGGAAACAAAAAAGATAGAGGGATAGGAGAGGAGGGATGGAGGTTAGAGAATTATTTCAAGAATAAATAGAATATTAGATGGGGAGGATTCCCCATAAAAATCCAAGGGGGTAGAATTTTTATCATACCACCTAAAAACCCTATTTGAAATCTGGTTCTTTCAAGGGGTGGCTCCTACCACATACAAGAACTATCAACATTCCATGAAAATTCCACTGGCTAGTCGATAGACTGTGAATTCCTAGAAAGGCCACAAGCCTTGCTACTAGATATTCGATGGCCTTTTAGTATCTAACTGGTGGTAGTAGCCCTTTCCACTTATCCTTCATTTGATTCTCTCCCACTTATACCTAGTACCCTATAAACCCCATCCCATGTCCAAAATTCATCCTTTAAGAGGGTACACCATTCATAATCCTATTCTGATCACCAATTTAAAATTATACCCATCCACTATTTCTAAAATTTTAATTTTTAATAAAATTCATGACCCATATAGACACATTGTCTTATAGATTTTATACCCATAATGGATTTTATAGGATTTAGTAACACATATTAAAGTAGTGGAAGATAATAAGAAACCACTTTTAAGTTTTATATGTGTGTGAAAAAACAATTTTCAGTTCCTAGAACATATAAAAAATAGAAGGATAAATTCTAATATTATAACTTTCATAAGTTTTCTGGAAATGGTTGATAATCAACTATGATGTTTGAAAGATTAGTTTTTATGTAGACTGTATGGTGTAGTTATAAGTAGTAAATAATATGTCACCCCTAAAATTAGACAGAATGTGTAGTGTTGAGTGTAAAAGATTTTCAATAAAGTAACTCTATAATATGTAAGAGTAACTTGGATGGATTGTGTCACGACCCGCCCTCGGGGTCCGTGCCGTGACTACCCCAAGCCCGCCTTCCATAGGCCAGGGGCTGGCGACTAGCACCAAGGCGTAAATCCCAGTAAAAAGGGAAGGCATTGCCTTTGAAAAGTAAACAACCACCACAGAGTAAGAAAGCAGAATAGTGAACACTAAGTAAAAACAGAGTACAACTAAAGTGCAGAAAAGTAAATGGGCCAGTATACAAAACCAAACTGAAAGTAAAGTACAACTTGAAAGGGAAAACAGCAACTGTAAAGTAAAAGCCACAACACCGAGCTGTTCACTGGAAATCCCACCTGAAGGGTGGGTACAGATAGCTCCACTGCTCCTCGGGTCCCGTTGTCCGCTCCGAACACGTCCCGCCCAGTGGTCCACCTCCAGGTACCTTCCTCCTCTGCAAGACTCAGCCAAGATCAACGCTGTTCGTCGTCTGCAACCAACACAACGTAGTGCGGGCATAGCCCGTGCAGGGTTGAGTATAAGCTACTCAGTAGGGACTCGGAGACCCCTGAAGGTCTCCCAAAATCCACAAAGGATAAACCACAAAGGTAAGATACAATCACGAAGTAACAACCGACACTGCTTAGGTATATGCCCATACATATACCTAAGTCATCAATTCCAATACGCTCCAACCTCCGAGCCCGAGTACAACTCAGTCCACACATGAAAGTATACGTATTCCATAGAGGAAAGCAAAACGAAATCCACATAGGATAGTACAACACAATCCACACAGGATATCAACAGGATTCAGCTCACACATGTATACTTCTTCGAAAGACGATAAAGATGATCTCTGATCCATCTAAGTCGTTGGAACCACGAAGGATCCATAGGTAACTAACCCCCGCAAAGACCCACACAGGATCGGGCCCACACAAGACCTGTAGGCGCTGGTTCACACAGGACTGCTGAGCGCAAAGACCCACACAAGATCGGACCCACACAGGATCGGGCCCACACAGGACCTGTAGCACTGATCCACGTAGGATCACTGAGTGTTGTAGTCGTCGTCGAATCCACAAAGGATCTCAGTACTGTCGTCGTCGCAGTCACAGTAGCAGTAGCAGTAGTAGTCACTGTAACAGTCGCAGCCAGCACTAGGGTTCCCGCACACAGCAAGCTCGTTCAGGAGGGTCCGCTCCACGAGCCGAGAGGCTGATACATCAACTATCACAAAGTCCAGAGTTGATGTATCCAAAAGTTCCGTATCGCCAACAGGAACTCAACGCAACAGACGGTGCGTCGATCGGACGCCCGGTCTGAGAGTTATTGGCCTTTCCGTCCCAGGGGCCCGATTGATTTTTAAGGCAAAACCAACCCGAATGTACTCCACCTGCGTCCAAACCTCGGGTGGAGTATTCCAAAAGATCCGTCTCACTAAGAGGAACACAACAAAGCTGACGGCACGTCAATTAGACGTCCGTAGCTCAAGATATGAGTGTTTCCGCTCCGAGGGCCCGGTTGGTTTCGTGTACGAACCAACCCGGCCGAACTCAAAGTATTATGAAACTTTAAGTGCGGTATACCGAAACGACCGTCTCAATCCAAGGATCGCATTGCCGCTGACGGTTCGTCAATCGGAGGTCCGTGACTCATGTTATGGCCAACAGACCGAAAATGTCTCGAAAACGGGGGGTCCGGGTCCGGGGCGACCCGGCCCGACCCCCCTGGGTTGGCCCGAACCGGGTCGACCCGAACCGGTTCGACCCGACCCGGGTCTGACCCGGCCCGGCCGGCGGCGCGGCGGCGCGGTCCGGCACGGCGGCACGGCCCGACCGGCGGCGGCGCGGCCTGACGCCGCTTGGTGCCACGCGCGGGGGGTAGAGCCCCCGCTTCTCCTGCCTGGAGGCGCGGCATCATGTTGCGCCCTTTTTTTCAATCAACGGCCCCCCTTCGTGGGGGCCTTCCATTTGAAAAAACCGGGGGCGCTGCCCCCCCTTTGTGAAACCGGTCGCCCCCCTCACGTGGGGGGGGCCTTCTAGTAGCCAGTCGGGGGAATTAATTCCCCCGACACCTCTCTTCCGGCCGGCCCACCCGGCCGGCCGGTTTTTCTTCAACGGGACCGGCAAACCGGTCCCCTTTCAGGCTTCCGACGCCGGTGGCCGGGCGAGCCTCCGGTCCTCTCGTACCGCCGCGGCCTTCATCATTCGGCGCGGTGTGACGGCACCGCGCCCCTCCGCCGCGGCCCCGCTCCGGTCGCGGGGCCTTCAGTTCCCTTCGACATGGCGCGACGACGTCGCGTTTATGGTAATCCTTCCATGGCACGGCGCGACGGCGCCGCGCAATATAGCCGTGCGATTTTCCCGCGTGGTGCGACGACACCACACCTTCTCGTTCATCCACAAGAATATAAAAAAAATCAAAACATAGGAGGGGGAATTCGGCCGTGTTTGTGCGGTCCGACCCCCCTCTCGTTAGATGATAACTCTTAAATATTTATTCTCACAAGATTATCATGCTAGAACCAAGAACGAAAGTAAATAAAATAATCCACAACGAACCCCAAACTTGGTTTCAAAAATCGATGTTCGTCAACGACCCGCGGAAGACAACGTCGCGGAGGTCGGGCGTCGCGGTAATCGTTCGTCAAATCCGTTGACGAAGAGGTATGTCTGAAGAGGTACGTCATTGGCAAATCTTCGTAATCTGACGAAGGAAGTCTGAGGAGGAAGCGGCGTTACCTTTCGTTGACACGGAAGGCGTCGTCGATCTTCGGAACAACCGGCTATGAAGAAGAGAGGAGCGGTGTTCTTCGTCGGAGATTGAGCGTTCTTCGTCAAAGTTTGAAGAAGAAGTAGGAGCTCTCAAATCCTCTCAAGAAGGCTAAACAAAATAAAATAAGCTAAGGCTTATTTTATTTACACAAACATCAACTTGAATTTCGAAGGTTTGAAATTCAAACAAAACAACTCCATTAATTATCAAAGTTGTCATGTCATTTAAAGAGGGGTTAAAGGGAGTTTTTAAAAGAGAAGATGAAAAGTTAGGGTTCGTGTGGGCCCCACCACACTTAATCCTCTCAAGGGAGGTTAAGTGGGTGTGGGTCCCACCCCTAACTTCCTTTGAGAGGATTTAACCAACAAGATAAAAATAAAAAGTGTTTCCACATTTTTATTTAACTTCTTATAATTTCTCCCAAAACTAACTTTCGTCCCGCATAAAACGCAACCTCAGAAAAGGTCTCATTAAGTGAATAATGGCGCTGCGAGTTCATCGGTGCCCTCGGATTTCAATTCCGAGCACCGGATCAAAAGTTAGGAATTCCCGCTCGTTCGTTCACTGAACGTACCCGAGCCAAACTTCGGAAATTGATTCCGGGCACTCCGGGCCTCGGAATCAGGTGCCGTCTGAAACCGCACTCTTGTAAAATTCTAAAGAAAATTAAGAAAAAAATTCCATTGAATTTTACGGGACTTTACATTACTCCCACCTCAGGGAATTACGTCCCCGTAAAGATACATCAAAAACTAGGGAAACAAATGAGGGTACTGAGCACGCATCTGAGCCTCCCGCTCCCATGTGCTCTCCTGGAGGTTCCCATGCTGCCATCTGATGTGCACAAGAGGAATCGATCGCCCACGTAGGACCCGCTCCTGTCGATCCTCTATCTCCACCGGGACCTCCGTAAAAGTCGCCCCATCATCGATGTCAAGCTTCCCATGGTCAATGATGTGCGTCGGGTCGTGCACGTACCTCCTCAGCTGAGATACGTGGAAGACGTCGTGCAACCGGTGCAACTGAGGTGGTAGAGCCAGGCGATAAGACACCTCACCAATCCTGCTGAGGATCTGGAAGGGTCCGATGAAGTGCGGAGATAACTTTCCGCCACGGGCAAATCTCTGTATACCATGTCGAGGTGAGACCCGCAAGAAGACGTGGTCACCATCCTCGAACTCTAGTGGCCTCCGCCTCCTGTCAGCGTATGACTTCTGCCGGCTCTGAGCTGTCCTCATCCGCTCCTAGTGACCTGGACCTTCTCTGTCGTGGCCTGGACCATCTCCGGTCCCACAAGTGCTGACTCCCCAGGGTCTGTCCAGCACAAAGGAGATCTACAAGGTCAGCCGTACAACGCCTCGTACGGTGCCATCCCGATGGTGGAGTGGTAGCTGTTGTTGTACGCAAACTCCACCAAGGGTAGGTGGTCCTCCCAGCTATGACCAAAGTCGAGGACACATGCGCGGAGCATGTCCTCGAGAGTCAGAATGGTCCTCTCCGTCTGACAATCCGTCTGAGGGTGAAAGGCTGAGCTCAGACGTAGCTGTGTCCCGAACGCCTCCTGTAACCCCTTCCAAAGCCGGGAAGTAAAGCGAGCATCTCGATCGGAGACGATAGATGATGGCACGCCGTGGAGTCGCACAATCTCCTGAACGTAGAGATGTCCCAAGCTCTCCACTGAGCCCTGCTCTCTGATGGGTAAGAAGTGTGCCGACTTGGTGAGTCGGTCAAAAATCACCCAGATGGAGTCGTGACCTTTGGAAGTGCGTGGAAATCCAGTCACGAAGTCCATAGATATGCCGTCCCACTTCCACTCCGGAACCTCCAAGGGCTGTACCAAGCTTGCTGGTACCTGATGCTCTGCCTTCACCTGCTGGCAGGTGAGGCATCGAGAAACGATCTCTGCTACATCCTTCTTTATGCCCGCCCACCAGTGCTGTCGTCTGAGGTCCTGATACATCTTCGCCACTCCAGGATGTACCGCCAAAGGAGAAGTGTGAAACTCTCTCAGCACTTCCTCTCGCAAGGCGACTGGTACCATGGTATGTCCTCTGAAAAGGATGTCGTGCTCTTCTCCAAGGGAGAAACCATCAGGTGCCTGTCCCGAGGATATCTGTGTACGCCGTGTCTCACCGTCAGCGTCCTCACGTTGTGCCCCTCTGACCCGCAGCAGTAGTGGAGGGGTGACTGTGAGAGACTGAAGGAAGGCTGCTCCATCTCTATCCACGAAGGATATCTGTAAAGAGGCTAGCTGCTCCGTTGCCTCCTCAAGTAGCTGAATGCCCGTCCTCCTACTGAGGGCATCAACTACCACGTTCCCCTTCCCAGGAGTATAGACTATAACAAAGTCATAGTCCTGGAGGAACTCGAACCATCGCCGCTGTCTCAGGTTCAGGTCCTTCTGCGAGAAGATATACCTGAGACTCTGATGATCAGAAAAGACTGTAAAGCGCTCGCCCATCAGGTAATGTCACCATGTCTTCAGAGCGAAGACCACTGCTGCTAACTCCAGGTCATGGGTAGCGTAGTTCTGCTCATGCGGCCTCAACTGACGTGATCCATAGGCGATCACTGCCCTCTCCTGCATCAGAACACATCCGAGTCCGGTCCCTGATGCATCGCAGTAGACTACGTACCCTACTCCCTCCTCAGGCAACCTCAAGATAGGTGCGCTGGTCAATCTCTGTCTCAGCTCCTGGAAGCTCTGCTGACATCTGTCTGACCACACGAAGGGTTTACCCTTCTTTGTCAAAGCTGTGAGTGGTGCCGCAACTCTAGAGAAGTCTGGCACGAATCTCCGATAGTATCCAGCTAGTCCCAAGAAACTCCGAACCTCAGTCACGCTCCTGGGTGGCTCCCATGCTAACACAACCTCGATCTTCACAGGATCCACTGCAACTCCCACCTCAGAGATAACGTGTCCCAAGAATTGGACCTCTCGTATCCAGAACTAGAACTTCGAGAGCTTACCATAAAGCTGGTGCTCTCGGAGTGTGTCTAGTACAAGTCGCAAGTGGTATGCGTGCTCCTCCTCAGTCGAAGAGTAAATCAGATTGTCATCAATGAAGACTACGACGAATCGATCGAGGTATGGATGAAAGATCCTGTTCATGAGGGCCATGAACACTGCTGGAGCATTGGTTACGCCGAAAGGCATAACCAAGAACTCATAATGGCCATACCGACATCTGAAGGCCGTCTTTTGCACGTCCTCGTCTCTGACTCTGAGCTGATGATAGCCTGACCTGAGGTCTATCTTCGAGAACCACCGTGCTCCCTTGAGCTGATCAAAGAGGTCATCAATCCTCGGTAGCGCATACTTGTTCCTCACTGTCACCTGGTTCAGGCGACGATAGTCAACACAAAGTCGCAAGCTCCCGTCCGCCTTCTTGGCGAACAATATCGGGGAAGCCCAGGGTGAAACACTGGGTCGGATGAACCCCTTGCCCTGCAAGTCCTCTAACTATACCCGTAGCTCTCGAAGCTCGGCCGGGGCCATCCGATATGCTGGAGTGGATATCGGGGCTGTCTCGGGGTACAAGTCAATATAAAAGTCTACCTCTCTGCGAGGAGGTAGCCCTGGAACATCGTCAGGAAAAACGTCCGCAAACTGATCCACCACTGCAGGAAAACCAGGACTCCGCACGTCAACTGCTCCAAGGATGAGGCTATCCAACTGATGAGTAATGGGCTGTCCTCTCCTCCGTGGAAGTCCATCCTGTGCTGCAAAGTCTCCCTTCTCGCCGGTGAAGGTGAACCTGCTCTCGTCGGTGCGTACACATCGCACCTTGCGCCTAAAACAGTCAATCTGTGCATGGACCGTAGATAGCCAATCCATGCCCAAGATGACGTCGCAAGGCCTCGACGCTGCTACAAGAAGATCCCATCCGAAGATCTCGCCTCCTAGAGTAATCTCGCACTGCCGGCACCAGTGCGTAATCGTCGAGTCTGCTCCCGTAGGAGTCTCTAGCCGTAAGGATAGAGCCAACGACTCTGTCAGAATCTCCGAGCTCCGAACAAGGGCAGCGGCTATGAAAGAGTGACTCGCTCCTGTGTCTATAAGAACTGCAGAAAAGGTGGAATAGACACAAATAGTACCTCTAATCATCTCGGGTGCGCCGTGGTCGTAGGCCTCTGCTGCCTGGAGCTGTGCCTGTCTCTGCCTGCCAGCACCCTGTGGTCGGGGTGGACCTCCTGGTGGTGGTGGTGGCAGAGCCTCAAAGCGTCGCCCACCACCTGCTGCTCGGCCAGCTCCTCTGCCTCGTCCGCCTCCTCCCTGCGGACCGCCACGGTCGACCCTCTGCCTCTGCCTCGGTGGTCCCTCAACTGTCTGCTGCTCCTTGGCACGGCGGGTCGGGCAGTCACGAGCCATGTGGCCCTGCCCGCCGCATGAGTAGCACTGCCTGCCTCTCGAAAGACTGGCTCCTCGCTGTGTGCCCCGCACTGCTGAGCCAGTGTCCTGAGGTCGTCTGCCTGAAGGTCTAGTCTGCCTGAACCCCTGAGTCATCCGTCAACTGCCTGCTGCAGATGAATCTGCCACATGCCGCCCTGCGGTGGATCTCGGCGCTGGTGTAGACTCAGCAAGGAAGCTCTCGATCAAAAGGGCCTGCTCCAGTACTCCTATCTGAGTCGGTATGCTAAGGGAGATCAGCGATTCTATGATCTCGTGTCTCAAACCCTGCTCGAAGGTCCGGGCCCGGAAGAATGGGTCCCGTACCATGTCAGTCGAGTAGCGCGAGAGATCAGTAAATCTCGCCGAGTACTGAGCGACCGTCATGCTACCCTGCCACAGCTGAAGAAGCTCCTGGATACGCACCGCATGAAGGGTGGCTGGGACGAACTCCGAGCGGAAGATGCTCTCAAGGTCCGTCCAAAGTAGAGATGCCTCATCATGCACCTAGAGCATCAAGCTCCACCATCGTCCTGCTGCTGCGTGGAGTAGGCTTGCAGTGAGGATCACCATGAGGTCTGCTGGTGTCCTCACTAGCCTAAACACACGTACCACTGCCTCCAGCCAGTCCTCTACTGCCTGGGGATCCGTCTCCCCGTGAAACCTGGGTGGTCGCTGGCGCTGAAACTCATGCAGTGCACTGAGGCGACGTGCATCGTTAGCGGCTGGTGCTGGAAGTATCAGTGGCTCGACGGGTAGAGCTACCGCCGGTGCCACTAATGAAAAAGGGCCCTGCACCGAGGCCTCGTCGCTCGGTGGGCTATCATCACACTCGACTCTCGGAACCCTAGCTGGCTGCCGTCGTGGGGCCATCCTGAAAAGGAAACAGGTGTTCCACGGTCAGAACAGTATACCTGGTGAGCTGATATAAAGTAATCACAAAGAAAACTTTGAAACACACACGCAATCAATGATTTCGTGCATTAAGTCGGAAATCAGAAGTCAGGGTCCTGATGTACGGATACGTCGGCCGCCGCACCAACACTGGACTCCCTGGACTGATAACCACACTCAATACACTAAACATTATTGATTCACATAGAAAAGATTAGAGTTCGCGGTAGAACCGAACTCCTCTGATACCAATTTGTCACGACCCGCCCTCGGGGTCCGTGCCGTGACTACCCCAAGCCCGCCTTCCATAGGCCAGGGGCTGGCGACTAGCACCAATGCGTAAATCCCAGTAAAAAGGGAAGGCATTGCCTTTGAAAAGTAAACAACCACCACAGAGTAAGCAAGAGGAATAGTGAACACTAAGTAAAAACAGAGTACAACTGAAGTGAGGAAAAGTAAATGGGACTGTATACAAACCCAAACTGAAAGTAAAGTACAACTCGAAAGGGAAAACAAAAACTGTAAAGTAAAAGCCGCAACACCGAGCTGTTCACTGGAAATCCCTCCTGAAGGGTGGGTACAGATAGCTCCACTGCTCCTCGGGTCCCGTCGTCCGCTCCGAACACTTCCCGACCAGTGGTCCACCTCCAGGTACCGTCCTGCTCTGCAAGCCTCAGCCAAGATCAACGCTGTCCGTCATCTGCAACCAACACAACGTAGTGAGGGCATAGCCCATGCAGGGGTGAGTATAAGCTACTCAGTAGGGACCCCGAGACCCCTGAAGGTCTCCCAAAATCCACAAAGGATAAACCACAAAGGTAAGATACAATCACGAAGTAACAACCGACACTGCTTAGGTATATGCCCATACATATACCTAAGTCATCAATTCCAATACGCTCCAACCTCCGAGCCCGAGTATAACTCAGTCCACACAGGAAAGTATACGTATTCCACACAGGAAAGCAAAACGAAATCCACACAGGATAGTACAACACAATCCACACAGGATAGCAACAGGATTCAACTCACACATGTATACTTCTTCGAAAGACGATAAAGATGATCTCTGATCCATCTAAGTCGTCGGACCCACGAAGGATCGATAGGTAACTAACCCCCGCAAAGACCCACACAGGATCGGGCCCACACAGGACCTGTAGGCGCTGGTTCACACAGGACCGCTGAGCGCAAAGACCCACACATGATCGGACCCACACAGGATCGGGCCCACACAGGACATGTAGCACTGATCCACGTAGGATCGCTAAGTGTTGTAGTCGTCGTCAATTCCACACAGGATCTCAGTACTGTCGTCGTCGCAGTCATAGTAGCAGTAGCAGTAGTAGTCACAGTAACAGTCGCAGCCAGCACTAGGGTTCCCGCACACAACAAGCTCGTTCAGGAGGGTCCGCTCCACGAGCCGAGAGGCTGATACATCAACTGTCACAAATTCCAGAGTTGATGTATCCAAAAGTTCCGTATCGCCAACAGGAACTCAACGCAACAGATGACCCGTCGATCGGACGCCCGGTCTGAGAGTTATTGGCTTTTCCGTCCCAGGGGCCCGGTTGGTTTTTAAGGCAAAACCAACCCGACCGTACTCCACCTGCGTCCAAACCTCGGGCGGAGTATGCCAAAAGATCTGTCTCACTAAGAGGAACACAAAAAAGCTGACGACACGTCAATCGGACGTCCGTAGCTCAAGATATGAGCGTTTCCGCTCCGAGGGTCCGGTTGGTTTCGTGTACGAACCAACCCGGCCGAACTCAAAGTATTCCGAAACTTTGAGTGCGGTATACCGAAATGACCATCTCAATCCAAGGATCGCATTGCCGCTGAAGGATCGTCAATCGGAGGTCGGTGACTCAAGTTATGGCCAAAAGACCGAAAACGTCTTGAAAACGGGGGGTCCGGGTCCGAGGCGACCCGGCCCAAACCTGGTCGACCCGACCCGGGTCCGACCCGGCCTAGCCGGGGGCCGGAGGCGCGGTCCGCACGGAGGCACGGCCCGGCCGGCGGCGGCGCGGCCCTGCGCCGCTTGGTACCACGCGCGGGGGGCAGAGCCCCCGCTTCTCCTGCCTGGTGGCGCGACATCATGCCGCGCCCTTTTTGTCAATCAACGGCCCCCCTTCGTGGGGGCCTACCGTTTGGAAAAACGGGGGGCGCTGCCCCCCCTTCGTGAAACCGGTCCCCCCCCCTCACGTGGGTGGGGGAGCCTTCTAGTAGCCAGCCAGGGGAATTAATTCCCCCGGCACCTCTCTTCCGACCGGCCCACCTGGCCGGCCGGTTTTTCTTCAACGGGACCGGAAAACCGGTCCCCTTTCCGGCTTCCGACGCCGGTGGCTCGGCGAGCCGCCGGTCCTCTCGTACCGCCGCGGCCTTCGTCATTCGGCGCGGTGCGACGGCACCGCGCCCCTCCGCCGCGGTCCCGCTCCGGTCGCGGCGCCTTCAGTTCCCTTCGACACGGCGCGAGGGCGTCGCATTTATGATAATCCTTCCATGGCGCGGCGCGACGGCGCCGCGCAATATAGCCGTGCGATTTTCCCGCGTGGTGCGACGGCACCACACCTTCTCGTTCATCCACAAGAATAAAAAAAAAATCAAAACATAGGAGGGGGAATTCGGTCGTGTTTGTGCGGTCTGACCCACCTCTCGTTAGATGATAACTCTTAAATATTTATTCTCACGAGATTATCATGCTAGAACCAAGAACGAAAGTAAATAAAATAATCCACAACAAACCCCTACCTTGGTTTCAAAAATCGATGTTCGTCAACGACCCGTGGAAGACAACATCGCAGAGGTCGGGCGTCGCGGTAATCGTTCGTCAAATCCGCTGACGAAGAGGTACATCCGAAGAGGTACGTCATTGGAGAATCTTCGTAAGCCGACGAAGGAAGTCCGAGGAGGAAGCGGCGTTCCCTTTCGTTGACACGGAAGGCGTCGTCGATCTTCGGAACAATCGGCTACGAAGAAGAGAGGAGCGGTGTTCTTCGTCGGAGCTTGAGCTTTCTTCGTCAATGTTTGAAGAAGAAGGAGGATCTCTCAAATCCTATCAAGAAGGCTAAACAAAATAAAATAAGATAAGGCTTATTTTATTTACACAAACATCAACTTGAATTTCAAAGGATTGAAATTCAAACAAAACAACTCCATTAATTATCAAAGTTGTCATGTCATTTAAAGAGGGGTTAAAGGGAGTTTTTAAAAGAGAAGATGAAAAGTTAGGGTTCGTGTGGGCCCCACCACACTTAATCCTATCAAGGGAGGTTAAGTGGGTGTGGGTCCCACCCCTAACTTCCTTTGAGAGGAGTTAACCAACAAGATAAAAATAAAAAGTGTTTCCACATTTTTATTTAACTTCTTATAATTTCTCCCAAAACTAACTTTCGTCCCGCATAAAACGCAACCTCGGAAAAGGTCTCCTTAAGCGAATAACTGCGCTGCGAGTTCATCGGTGTCCTCAGATTTCAATTCCGAGCACCGGATCAAATGTTAGAAATTCCCACTCGTTCGTTCACTGAACGTACCCGAGCCAAACTTCGGAAATTGATTCCGGGCACTCTGAGCCTCAGAATCAGGTGCCGTCAGAAACCGCGCTCTTGTAAAATTCCAAAGAAAAATAAGAAAAAATTTCCCCTGAATTTTACGGGTCTTTACATATTGTAAAGGAAAAATCATGATATTTCAAAATGTAAAAATATAATATCATTTGGATGACATGAGGTGGTGGGAGTCATTTTATGAACAAAGAGATAGATGTGAATATAAGAGATATGTGGAAGAAATCACCATGGAGATTATAAGATATAATTAATGGTTTCAAAAACATGGTCATACTATAAATAGTAATATGTATAATTTGATCAGAAAAATAAAATTTCGACCATCTTCTAATTCCTTAGATAAAAGTAAGGCATCATTCCCTTTATGGAGTATGACTCACATATGAACTATGTAAATCCATATTGTTATTTTTATCCATTTATTTTTATTATTTCCTTTTGATACTATTGTATGTGTTTATTTTATGTGGTTTTTATATAGTAGTGATGTTATTTATGTGATTAGTATTTGATGTTATGGGAAATGTTTTTTGAGCTTAACTTATGATAATTTTTCCTACTATGTAATTTTTGTTGACATATTCCAGATGTTTTATGGATTATAACCATGATCCCAATAAGGGATATCAAAGACTTTATTATAGTATCTGTAGATGGTCCAACCCTAGTGAAGGTGATTCAAATATTTGTTCAATAACATCACTATGTAATTTTCTTTACATGATAGTTTTTAGTAAGTAATTACTAATACCTATTATGTGTTATAGAATTTAGTTAAAGTGAATTAATTTCTAGAAATTGAATTAGATATGGGTAAGGTATGGGTACAGAAGTTAATAATATATGTTTTGGGGTTTTGAGAATGAATTCAAATGATTTTCAACTAAAAAATGTCCTTTAAATACTATTGAAGAGTACCAAGACAGAAGAGGAGATGGAGGAGGAATGTTAGAAGATGGATAAGAAATATTTAAGGTTTATTCATATTTCGTAATCTTGGAGCATGAATTATAATATTTGGTTAGTGAAAAATTCTTCAAAACTTTTGATGAATCACAATAGTATGTATGAAAAGCTGTCCACAATGAATAAGGTTTTTTTTTGTGTAGGTTGTTCTACACGATAATTTCAGATAGTAAACTAGTGGAGGATCAAATCAATGAATTCAATAATATATAATGTTATTTGGAGTTTGTTAAGATTACCCTTATAGATCAAGAGTGGGTGTTATTGCCGCTGTCTTCTCTCCCTAATTATTGGGATTATATAGTCACTACTGTGAGAAACTCAACAGAAAAGACTAACCAGGTGTTTACAGATGTTAGAGACATGATCTTAAATGTGTAGATTATTTATAAGGAGATACATGAATCTTAAAACGATTCCTATTGTTTTGTAGGAAGGTGGAATTATACAAGAAGGAAACGTTAGAGAAAAGAATACGAAAGAAGAAGTAAGAAGAGTAGCTCTATGGAATGTGTTCAAATGTGTAGGAATTTTTGGAAAAAGGTCACCAAAAGAAATATTTCAATGAGTGGAGAGTGAATTCGGAAATAAAAACTTTTATAAGTGGATATTTAAATATTTTATTAGATGATAAAAATGGTATACTATTGAGTATTCCCAATTATATTGAGTCTTTAATTATAGACTCCACATATTATTTTAACTGGAAATCAGAAGGGTGAGAATGGGGAAATATAATTCAAATAGATATTTTAAGGTTTATATATCTTATGATAAAGCTCTTGAGATTGTTGGAAATGGTAACATATCCATAAAACTACGGAATAAAAGTATTATAGAGTTTATGATCATGAAACACATATCATGATTGATAAAAAACATAATTTACATTGGATAGTTTGAATATGTGGGGTTTTTTATAAATTTTTTGGATGATTCAAGGAATATTTCATTTAGTTCCATGAGTGTGTATAAAGGAGTGTAGGATATAACTTTTCACCTCAGATAAGTATTATATGGTACGATGCATTCCTGAAAAGTAACAGTCATAATTTTATGGCATGACCATATAGGCCACTTGACAAATAATGTGGTAAAAATACCCACTGAAAAGTTATGGTAAAGATCAAAAGCAAAGATCATAGAACATGCAAGGATTGTATCTTTTGAAAGTAACATAATGTGTACTTCTAAATGGAAGGAAAATAATCAAATATCTGGAATTTAGAGTTGGTTCATAAAGATGTATCAGGCATGACTATAGTTTTTTCTCATAGATGGTCATTGTTCTATGTCACATTCATTAATGATGTGACATAAAAAATGTGTGTGTTATTTCTCAAAAAAAGTTAAAGGATTTCAGAAAATTTATCTTATTGAGATCCATAGTGAAAAAGGAGACCAATTTCAAGATTAATTTCTTATGGTCTGATAATTGTTTGGGAGTATGTAAAAAAGGAGTTTTGGAGGTTCTTCTAGTGGAAGGACATATGTAGAACACACCAAGAATTTATTATGAATTTCCCTTTATAAATAAATAATATGTTGAATATATTTAAACACAAAAAAACATAACTAAAAAAAGTTTTGAAATATGATAATTATAAGAAGAATTAGCTTTTAGTAAAAAAATGATAATAATAAATTATGATTCATACATTGTATTATTATTTTTAATTAAATTTAATGATTAGAAAATAATTAATTAATGTGATACAATCATTCAATGTTAAGAAAGGATATTTTCTATATAATTATTTCTAAAGTGTTTTTATTTTAACAAATTGATCCCCATTAAAATGAATCAATGTATTAAATAATAAATTAACAACAAAGTAATTAAAAATTTATATGAAATAATATTTAGATTACTTAATGTTAAAAAGGTCATTTTTTCTATAAATTTTCTCTCATATTTAATATTTGAATTGAAAAGATAAATTAAAAATATATAATTATAATTTTATGAAATGAAATTATATTTTGAATTAATAAATCGAAAATTATCATAGGGGGTTTTTTTTGACATTTTTTTGAAATGTTTGGTTAATTGTGAAAAATATTGTTTATTACAAATATTGTCAAACTTATGGAATAATTTTAGTATAATAATAACTTAAATATTTATAATACCATTTTAACAAAAAAAAATATTGAATAATTAAAATAAATAATTTAAAAATATTATGATGAATTTAGAAACCAATGTTTGACATTTTAATTCCTAAGTGATATTTTATTCTAATAAAAGATATATATTTAATCCTTTTCCTTAATTAAGGAATTACATGGTTAATTTTTGGTTTGAAATATTTGTAATTTCAATCAAATTTCAATTTCTAAAAAATATCAAACTAATTTCATGGTAATAAATTTTATACATGAATTTGGCATAAAATCATTTTCATGCATAAAAATACATTTTATCTAAAAATTATTTTTCATTGCATTTTTCTTACTTATATTAAAATTAATTTATTCCACATATAAGAATTGAATCATGTAAAATTGATTCCATATATTTAATAATCATATTAATATTATTTAATGATTTTTATTTAATTTATAGTCATAAATAATAGTTACCATGGAAAAAATTTTTCCACCACTTTAAGGGTTTAAAAGTTTACAATGGGAATGAAACTAAGATATAAAGATTAAAATATCATTTAAACTTGTATAAATTTGATTGGTTATGTGTATTTACCGCTTAAATTACCCTATCTCAAAAAATTGGCTATTTTATTACACTTTACAATGAAAATTTCATTATATTAATTTAAAGTTTAGAGTTTTTACAAAAGTACCACCCTAGACTGATAAAAGTTTATATAGTCCTCTCACTTATAAATACCTCTTGAGAAACATAGATTGAAAAATATTAACCAAAATACAATCCAAAAACCACTATACATAACTTATAGTATATAATGTTCCAAAAAGACACATCCAAGAATCATTAAGGTGTTTTTCAATGGAGATTAACCTTGCAAGAGTTATATGTTTTGACCAAGATATTTAAAGTTTATTTCTTAAAAAAAACTAAAAAAATTTTATGAAAATATTATAATAATTAAATGAATATTTTTTATAACATTTACTCTTTTATGTTAATGGTATATTCACTTTTTATATCATTTCAATCAAATGGAAAATTATAACCTCGCTCAAGCGTATGTGCATTCTACCACCTCCATGAAAAGATTTAATTCCTTTTTTCGCACACTATCATGTATTATAATGTATATTTATTTACTAAATATAGATGATATTTATGAAATAATTATGATTCTTTAAAGATAAAAAGTTATATAAATTTCTTCCCTCCCATCCATTGTAAAATGGAAGCATTACTCATGTGTAATTGCAGATAACCACCTCCACGAAGCGATGTGACTCATTTTTCACCACCACCTCACATAGATAGTTATACAGAAATGATTAATGAATAAATATGATATTTATTATATAATTATGGTTATTTAAAGATAAATTATTTTAAAACATATTTTATTTATATCCTTAAAAAAATAAAAACATCACCCATGCATATATGCCGACCACCAAGTGCATGAATGAAGTATTTAATTTATCATAAGTACCTTACCTGGATGGTTATAAAATTGTATTTAAAATATAAATATGATATATTTTTTGTGATTAATTTTTTTGTGATGAAACTATTACAAAAAAGAAAGGACTGCAATTAACAAATCAAAACATCCATGAGAAACAAAACAATTAACACATATGTAATTTATTTTAAAAAATAATTACAAGTAAATGAGTAAAATGAAATTAAGAATAATTCATATAAATTTATTTTAATGGAGGATGGTACTCATCCAATAAAGTGGGAATATAAGTTAAGTGTTTATGTTCCAATATTACTTTTAATCGTTTTTTATTCCAATCTCCTTTGGGAGAATTATATATTATTTATCCTTGAAAACCCATATATTTTATTCACCTATGGTTATTTATAGGTTATATAAGTATTATTTTAAATCTTTATAACTTTGGTACTTTATACCACTAAAATAATGTATATAATAAAATTTGATATTATTTATCTTTTTTGGTTGGGAATCATTCTCCTCCATGTAAATGTTCTTTTTTTTGTTTAAATAATGTTATATTATATACTTCAGTGATTTTAAAAGGTTAAATTTTAATTTTTTTTAAATTTTAAATGAAATATTCTTAATGTTTTCCATATAAGTTATTTTTTACATTACAAAATTTGGAAAAGAGTCTATTATTTACATTAACTACCTAAAGATATTTTCCCACCATCATGAAATTTTTTTATTATTTTTATTCCTTACGATGTTTTATTGGTTTAATAAATTAATATCTATTCCCACTATTCTCTAATTTTTTTATATTAAATTAAAATTGATATCATTTTCTTAAAATTGTTGAGTGAGATTTTATTTTACTTTTGTATATTTTTATCTACCACTTCAATATTTCTTTTATTAATATAGTTTATTTTTTATATTATGTTATTTTAAATTATTTTACAAAATAGTTTTTAAAAATAATCTTTATATTATATTAAATGAGTACTCATGTGATTTATAACATAATGTTTTTACAATAAAGTTAAAAAAGGTTTAAAAAAGTACTTTTTAAATTTGTGCTTCCCTTTTTCATATATATTTACAACAATAAATTCTTTTAAAAACACATTATTTATGATTAATTTATGGCCTCATTTTATCCTCTATAAATTTATTTTATTACCTTACTTTACATATAAGGATTATTATTAGTCCATTTACTTCCTTGAAGTTATGTTCTAGTAACTTTCCATAATTATTTAACATTATAACTATATTATATTATATCATGGAAATATTTATCATTTTAATATTTTATTAACCATATAACATTGATACATATAGTATTAATTGATGGAATCATACAAATAAAGTTATTCTTGTAACATCCTCCCTTGAGCGACGACCATTGAGCGGTGCCAAGATTAGAGGGGAAGTCACTTGCTCCTCAGGAACCCCTCCCCATATTCCAGAGGATACTGATTATTAGTGAGGGTCTAGGGTAGTACCATGTATAGACTATACCCCTATCAAAGTGTACAATAAAATTCAAATAAACCAAACACCATCCATCCCAAATAAATATAGTATGAATAAGAAATAAACATAATTATTAGTAATACAAGAATACAAATGAAAATTTTCAACCAGACTCATGGTAATTGTAGTATAAAAAATTGTTCACCCACTTGTATGATCACATATACAAACAAATAATAGAATAAAATATATGGATGATCCCATTA
Source organism: Viscum album (assembly GCA_963277665.1). Classification (NCBI taxonomy): domain Eukaryota; kingdom Viridiplantae; phylum Streptophyta; class Magnoliopsida; order Santalales; family Viscaceae; genus Viscum; species Viscum album. The sequence goes on along the minus strand of OY728120.1, from coordinate 1,267,734,831 downwards.
CATTCATGATAACCACCTTATCCATATCACTAGACTTCATCCAAGCTATCCTTCTCAATCATGCAACAGATAAACTCTTACCAATCTATACTTTTAAATAGTGATTCATTCTCAGGTACCCAAATGACATAGATTCTTGAGTAGGGTATGATTTTAACTCAGTATGGAACCACTATTGTTGTCTCATACATAACCCTTTAATGTAGTGTGTACACACGAAACATTATCACAATGTAAATAAATATTGTACATAAGCATAAAAAAATAACCACTCACAATAATAGCGTTATCATGTGAATCCTAGGATCAACCAAACCTACTTAGTCTATTTTTATAGTGTATTTAATCACAAAACATGATTTTTCTTAGAAATATCTTTCCCAACAACTGATTACTAGGAGTGTTTCCTAAGAAATAAAAATCATTCCTGTTGGCCAACTTCCACTGGGAAAGAGAGGTATCCCTACCCCTTCTAGGCATCCCATCAGTTGGATCCCAGGAATACCCTACTAGAAAAACACATCATCCATGTCTAAGGGTGTTTTTATCCCCTTCCAAATAACATGTCATATAAGTATAGAGGTATGGTTCCCCTAGAGAATATAAACTCTTTTGAATATAGGTGGTGTGATTCTACCATATGAGGCATCTCACCATATGGATCCAAGGAGCATGCCTAAGGAATCAAAATATATATGTCTCGATGGACTATGAATCCAACCATATAGATCAAAGGAGCATTTCCAAGGCATAGCAAACTGTGGGTCATGATGAATTGTATATCCCACAATATGGATTCAAGGAGCATGTCTAAGGAACCCCAAACCATATGGGAGTATCGGGTTCCATAACTATATCCTTAGGGTATGTCCTTGGCATCCCATGTATCTCATTACATCTTGATGGGTAGTGTATCCCACCCAAAACATCCTATAAAACATGTCTCAATGGGGTTATAATCACACCCAAATCCATACTAAAACTTTATTTTGGCCACTCAAGTACATGAATTACCAATAACGTAACCATAATAGGATTATATGTTCTATTCAGGTTCTATTATGACATTTAAAACCATCTGCACCCATCCCAAACCTCCCTCTCTAGGGAGAATATATCACTGGGAAACTTCTAGGGTCCCCTAGGTCACATATCTACCCGAACACCCCACATGGGATCCTCTATCACGTTCTTATATATTGGGAAAACACCCATAACTTAGATGGAATAACATCCATTAGAGTAATCAAGATCACATTACATGGCCTTATTAGCCTCATAAGCAAGTCACATAAGGGAGATGACCCCATACCAATCCCATTCCAAAATCACAATAGGTCAATCCATAAACCCAACTTATCAATAAATTTCCATAGGGTATACCCACCCATGTAATAATGTATTATTGGGGGAGGAACATTCAACTCACAATCATCCCAACTTTCTTGAGGGATCTTAGGCATCTCAAGGGTCTACTTAGCTACTTTCTTTACCAACTTTCTCCATTTATCAATCACCTATTACTAGAGGTCATAAAGGAACCTATCACTATGTATGCTATATATCACTCCTTCAGTTCTCACCCCACAAGATCAAAGTTACAAAAGTCACACATAATCACAATAAAATATTTTACCATTAGTGACCAAGGAAATCAAGATACTGTACAAGGGTTTAACATGGCCCATGAAACTTTTTTTTCCAGTTATTGGAATTTCATTTTAATGAAGTAATTTATTTTAAATAAAAGGTCAATATCTCTTAGTAGGGATACAACATATCACATACCATGCATATGAATAAAATAAAATACCAAAGGGGTATGTAAAAGGGACAACCTATTTCAATAATAAAGTTATTCTAATTATTTCTCAACCCTAAATCTCAACCTAGGCCCATCTATATCCATCCATCCATTTCCAATCGCCACATGAACCTAACTAATTATAAGAAATGAAAAATAATTAATTATTAAAATTTATAATTAACTAAACCATTTAATTAAATTTAATTTAAATAAAAATATTTCTTAAAACCCACCAAGAGAAAGTCACTTGTGGAATCATTGAGAAACTTGGTGTGGACCACTCTCGCGAAACCCCTAATAAAAATCTATAAAAAATCCCCAATTTAATTACCTAATTCAATAATAAATTTAAACCAAATTAAGAAAAAAACCTAAAATAATTCATATGAAAGAATACTTTAACTAAAATTGTGTGAAATGGAATGAAAAACTCATCTTTATACCACCTCTATCCATGCCATAAAAGACACCCCAAATAATGGTTGACTCCAGCATTCTCTAGTGGAATGAACACCAAATCTTTGACCGAAGAAAATAAAAATTAGTAGAAACATGATGAAAGGAAGAATAGAGGAATGATATGAATTATTTAACCTTTAATAATTTATGAATCACCATAAAGACTGCCTATATCAAGGGTAAAATAATGGTAAGGGAGAGTCAGCTGTTCAACCTTCCCGCATGTGCTCATCATCCAAGAATAAAGGGGGATGACCCCCTTCAAATAAATATCCTAGAAAACTTTCACAATGTGAACATGTGTTCATGTTTTAAACCACCAATGTATAGTGGGCCTCCCTCTATCTACGAGAATATTTTGGAATGGACACTTGGTCACATCGTGAATTGGTTATTGCTATTTTATATAAACCTATCCACACATCCCTTCTCCAAACCTATCTCGTTGTCTTCCTGAACACCCAATACATGACACTAGCTTTAAATCCCATCCAAAAAACAACATTCAAAGAGATTTAAATTCTTGAAATATCATTATATGTCTTGGTTAAAAAAACCCCCCCATCAAACCAAAAATTCAAATTCCCTTAGGGATTTTCAACACAAAAACGATATTGGGTTTTAAAACCTCCTCACTAAAACACTTATCATCCTTCTGAAGTATCATCAACCATTTAATCAATGTGATGAACTAGTTGGGTAACCCATCCATGCTCAATTTTACATGTTTTAATTTATAAATTCAAATGAGATTCTACTTTGAAACTCTAAATACGAGGAACACTATTCATAAAAAACGGACCCACCACTCTCCATCACCACCAAATCACCAAGATTATGATCAACTATCCTAAGAAACCATAATTTCATCAACAAACTGATCATGAATATTATGGTGCTCCCCTCTACATTCCTTATCTCATAATGAATAATTCTAATCCATAGTGATCCCCACTATCATAATCACCTACCAAAAGCATTTTCTAAGTGATTCAATGAACCAATCGGTGTAGTTTACACATCTTCACACCTAATACCACATAAAAACACCATCTAATATTATTATGGCCAACCAATTCTAAAAAAGTTTGGCTATAGCCTCTGGAATGCTTTCACATCACACGATCTTGATTCCTTAACTCTCAAAGGCATCATGAGATTAGTTAAATCATATGCATTAAATTACAGACCTGATTTGTAGTGGAATTCTATTATTGGATACTCAAACTAAAAAATTGGCCGTCATACTCTCCCCTATGTATTAATGCACCTATAATACAAATAATTATTAGATCATGTAAAATTCATCCCAAGATCAATCCCAACACACAAACTCTATCTAACACCACATCCAAACTCTATATAATGTATCTAACAAAGAACCAAATAAAATTATATTTATATTAACATTGAAATTTTAGTGTCTTCTTGACAATCCAAAAAAAGTCTCACTAATCCCCATGAACCTACCCGTATGGGTAATACCTCTTCAACTCACACTCTTTCCATTATTTAATTTAATTACTAGACATGAATGTACCACTCATTCTCAAGATTTAATCATGAAATATTTACTGATGATCATTCCAATATTATAGGAATGCAAACCTTTATAATCTTCCATAATTTCATTCATATGGGTGGTCAAACATTTATACATGTAATGGTTAAATACCCACCATATTTCATTCCTTATAACACCATTGATTGAAACCTCAACTGGTTTTAGCATTACATGAAGGTTTCTCCTCTCTAGTCCTACTCGTCCACCGACAACTCATGTACTATGATCAATTTTTGGATTAATCATTACACCATATATGATCCATTTAAAAAAATAACTACATTAATCATTACTCATTTCATCAAAACTCAAGCACCCAATCCCACAAGAATGATTTCAATGCCATCATCCCACAACACACATGTGGTTTCTCACTAATTCAAAACTAAAATGGCTATTGTGTGTAACTAATTCATACCAATATAGTCTCATATTAACCCCATAGGTGTACGATTCCATACTACTTGATAAAACAACCTGACTCAGAGTCCCATGAGTCTCATATCATCAAACCTTGACTCATTCACCTATCCATTAACCATAATCCACATGAATTTCAATATCATCATACCAGAAGAACCCTTAGTTATCATCTTCAAAAACATGAATTTCATCAATTACATGGTCTATCATAGGACCGGCCACTAATAGAAATCATATAAAAAGTGAACAAATCTACTATTCCCCCAAAATAACATCAAAATAACATCATAATTTAATAGGGTTAAGCATCCTACTGATACAACACTAAAAAAGGAACCTTGATACCAAAATAATCAGCACTAAAGGTTCTTTACCAATTAAAATATAAGGCATAATCACACCTACACCATATAATTGTAGCGTATACTGTTCACTAATCTCAGGTCAAGGCACCAAACCATTACTTCAATGTTAACAAAACATAAGGAATCACCATGCAAGTATCTAATACCCAGTATCACCTCACATGCACCGATCTCATAACCCGAAGCATCTACCCTTGATTCTATCCTATAAGGAACTCACATGTCCAGACTAACCCCTCACTATTGTTACACTCATATATTAAAATTCAACATTATTTTGGGAAAGTTCCCCACTTCCCAATCCAAAAAAATAGATCAATTATATCTTGAGCCACATATCAAGGCACTAAGATATCCCACCTAACCCATAGGCCATATCTCACATAAATGATATCTCATGAGAAAAAACTCCCTGTTCACATCTCTAACACCACCTATAAAGTCATGTTCTAAACTACCCACTTTAGGATCTACTTTAATCATAAACGACATAACATGCCAACCCATTATCCCACTAGGGAACTGATTTGAACTAAACATAAATATACTTGACTGCCCCTTGAGAATCATGATCTCAATCTGATCCTCACAAGGCCTTGACATATGAGAGTCTCCCCCTCAAGGATCACATTCCCATCTTGGTACATATATATAATGAAATAATCCTATCAATATCTATTTGAAGTATCACATAACAATATGGTTTTGTTATGTATAATTTTATCAACAATATATATAGTAAAAAACTATATAGTTTGTTATTAACACTTTAAATAAATGAAATTATTTCTTTTTTAGAACCAACATCAGGCATGGAATACCTATATTGACCTACTAAGGGTCACTATAAATACCTTAAATGGGTGACTTCATTGTTTTTATCAAAGAGAACCCCTCTATATAATCCAAATGAACTATCATTAGAAGAAAATATATTGTTATCTAGATAATTTCAATGCCACCACCATGTTATACAGGAAAACTATAAATAAGTTATTGCTAAAATTTTAACAACTAAAACCTCTCTCATTAATGATATTAATCAAAATAAATCACACATATGTCATGTTAATCATATGTGACACATTTAATGCATGTATATGAAATATTGACAACATGATAAGTTCCAAAACCAATAAATAAAAAATAAAATAACTCCATATGTGTCACTCTAGGTGAAATAATACAACAATAAAACAAGAAACTATGAATATAAATCCCAGATCCTTGATAACCTAGACTTTCTCTAGGAATATATGTTCGTGATGCACCCATCTGATATCCATTCCAAGTTATGACACATTCCTATATCAACGGTCAACCATATCCCAAAATAGTAAGAAAAAAATAAAAAAAATATGATACACTATATGATATCAGTCACCTATAAGCTCTCATATCACGTTATAACATCCTCCCCTAGGCTAAAACCACTCTGTAGTACTGGAACCAAAGTATTAGTCACTCAAACCTCAGTCATGTTTCCCCATATTTCATAGGCAACCAACAAGAGGTAGTGGTCTAGGGTATCACCATGGGGAGATTATACCCCCATATTAGAGTGCTAAATAAAATTAAAATAAATCAATAACCATATACCATAAATAAATAATTTATGAGAAATAAATAAACATAATCATCAATAATACATAGATATTTAGGTATACAGTAAAATAGAATGATTATTATACCAGAGAAAAACAAATGAGAAACACTATGCCGATCACATATACAAATAAATAAAATAATAAAATACATGGATTCTCTACTTGCATCCTGGATCCCTATCTCATATGAGACACTAGACGCTATCCGAGATATCCCGATCAATAATTCCACACTAGTCCTTATCTTAATTTGTACTTGAAAATAGTGAAGGTTTCTTAGGAACCTAATTTCCATTAACACCATAGTAGGGTGTGAGTGAAACTCATTAGAAAACCAAAAATGTGGCCCCACACATAACTAATAAATGTAGGGTTTACCTGTGTAAAATTATCAAAATATGAATAAATAATGTACCAAAGCATTAATAAATAACCAATGTCAATCCTCATGTTCTCATGTGAAACCTAGCATTGAACTAAACCCAAATTTGTCAATTCCAGAGTATCTCTGGACACATCAAACAATTATTCCTACAAATATCATACTCAATGGTAGATTCTTAGGAGCTTTTCCTACTAAATCCAAATCACTCTTATAGAATAATTTCCACCTCTATCCTAGGGTATGTCTCTCCTTACCAGTTAATACATCATTTGGATTCAGGGTATTCCCATTAATAAAGACACATTTTATGAGTCCAAAGGTTCATCTATAACCTATAAGAAATCACATCATCTAAGTCTAGGGGAGTAATTACTCCTTATAGATATCAAATCAATCAAGTACATGGGGTTTGAATCCCCCTATAAGTAATATCATCATATATATCCAAGGAGTGTGTTGAAGGCATCCCAAAAAAATATGCTAGTATTAGGCTCAATATCCATATCCTAGGAGATTGTTATCTGAATCCCATGTATCTCAAAACATATCAATGGGAATAATATCCCCCAAAAAACAACCTATTAAACATATCTCAATGGGGTTAGCTTCCTTCCCTAACCAATACCAAAACATTGGGTTGGCCTTTCATGTGAATGAATTTTAAATATCATATCCACACCATGCTCATACATTTGATTTGGGATATAAGGTGACACCCATAACCATCACTACCCATTCGCATGCACCCTCTATATTATTAATATATAAATAGGGAACCCACTAGGGTCTCCTAAGTAAAATATCTACCTGGACACCCCACATGGACTCCTATTTCATGATCTCATGTATCAGGGAGTCACCCATCATTTATAGGGACTAACAACCCTTGATGTCATCAAGATCTAATCACATGGCCTCATTTTCCTCACATGTTGTCCACATAAGAGAGATATGTCCTTAAGCCTATCCCCATTCCAAGTCACCATTGTTCAGTTCTCACACCCAAACTATCTATCAATTTCTATAGGTTCGACCTATTGAGGTATTAATGCCTTAGTAGAGGAGGATCAATCACCGTATGATCATCTCAACTAGCTGGATGTCTCGATGGAATTTAAAGGGTCCACATGGGAACTTCATTAAATGACCATATCAATTCAACACCCACCTCTACCTAGAGGTCACTCTACCTATCACTAGGGCCGACATGTCTTGCTCATTTAATTATCACCCCATATTTTTGAAGTGTCACAATGCATAAAAAATCACAATAAAATCCTTGACCATTGATGGATAAGGTAATAAAGCTATTGAAAAAGGGTCTAAGGTGGATCTTGGAAATTTTTTAAGTATAATTTTTTTTAAATAAGAAATTAATTTTAAATAAAATGTGAATCTCCTATAATATAGAGAACACTTATTATATTCCATACATTAAAAAAATAGAATACCAAAAGAGTATGTATGATGGGCCTCCTACCTCAATAAAATATTTTTTTTAATTTTTTTAATTTATAAATAGAACTGCCCAAGAGAGTCCAAGACCATTCAAACATAACCCATCATGATGAAGCTCTAACTCCTACCAAGCGGTGCAAAGCAATTAATTATAAAAATTTATAATTAGTGAAATTATTTAATTAATGTTAATTTAAAAATGAATAAATTCCTAAAACTGACTAGGAAATATCCTCTCACTAAAACCTCCGAAAATATGGTGAAAAACACTCATAGTACATACCTGATGTTAATCCTTAAAAATGCAATAATTTATTTACCTGATCCAACGGTAAATTTCATCAAAATTCATCAAAAAACCTAAGAAAATTCATATAGTGATGTAACTTTATTGAGAAAGATTACACAATGAATGGACCTAATATTAATATTCCCTCCATCCATGCCATAATAAGTCCCCCAAAAAATGGATGATCCCACGATGCTTTGATGGAATTAACTGCAAACCCATAACCATAGAAAATGAAAATAAGAGGAAATAAGAGGAATAGAAGAATGAAGGAAGGAGGTTAATAATATAACATAATGTCACTGAATAACTTCCATAAGAAATACCTTGCATCAATGGAAACCAAAAGGCAGTAGAGGGACAACTATTTACCCCTCCCACATGCACTACTCAATGAAGAAAAAAGGGGTTGACCCCAATTTTAAAAAATCCTTTAGACCCCTTTCATGACATGAGTAGGTGTTCATGATATAAACAAACTAGGTAGAGAGGGCCTCTATCTCCCCTTAATTATTTCATGATGTGACCACTTTTTCACAACCTTAATTTGATGCTACTATTATTTTACCGCAACTCGACAACTAATACTTTCTCTGAACCTATATTAACGTGTTCCCCAACACCCATGGCACTACCCAAGACTTAAAACTCATAAAAAATATAGTTTAAGGAAATTAAAAATATTTTAATTTCATTTAAAGTGTTTATTTTAAAAATTAACCACTTACCATTCAAAAAATTAAAATTACTTCATGGATTCTCTAGTAAAAAATGGTATGGGGTTTTATAATTCTATTGAGAGGAGAATATTGTAATTCTATATACATGATTCAAATGGGTTATTGGTTTAACATTATGGAATATTTATTATATATTTTATTTATCATTCAATATATGGGGAATGCATTGGATATTTGTAATTGATGTGTAGTGCTTATAATTATATAGCCTCTCAATGCATTGATAGGTCTCATGATAAAAATTTGAATTGTTATAACTTGGTGTATCCTGGACCATATATTTATGATGTCTTGTTATAAATTCCATGATATAAAGATCATAATTTCTAGACATGAGTCCTTGATAGAATGATCATGAGGTCTTGTGTATGACCCCAACCCGTTTAGCCGCTCAAATAGTGCTACGGGCTAGAGGACCACTACCCAATGGGCATACTCCCCATACACCAGAGGGTACTGAATTACAATTAGCATGTAAATAGGTGATAGTGGGGAGACTATACCCTCTAGTGATTACAAACATAATGTTTTATATAGATATAAAATATTGGAGAAGAAGACAATAAGACGACCATACCAGTAACCCACCATAACAGAATAAATAACAGACAACAATAGAAATAAAAAATAATCTCAAACATACCAATTATAGAATAAAACACCACATGATACAATTTATATAAATATATACCATTTTTATCTAATCATGTATACAAGTCAGTCCATATAGAACAATATATAAACAGTAGGGTCATCCGTGGTCAAACTCAGTATATACATATAAACATGATGACATAAAAATAAATACTCAAAAGTAAACTCTAGTTGATATAGGAATCTCTAAAGTCCCTTTACATATATCCCATGCTATAAAGTATGACATGATCAGTAAGGTCTAACTCCTTAACCCAAACCTTTACCTGATCACAAAATAAAAAAATCTACACTTGTCTCGAAGGTACCATGTAGGGTATTATAATAATCTCAGTAGGCCACCACCAATTCCTTCCAAACAAATATATTTGATAAATCAGGTGTGTACTAAAAATTAATAAAGCAGTGAGTATGCATGTATAAATAAATAACCACCTTACATTATTCTCAAAAGTCACAAGGAAGTAATCACCTTCTTCGACCATATCTGGTGTAACTATAATGGAGAGGATCCTTAGAATAAGGAACAAGGAATTATATTATGAAAAACATCCTAGGTGTACCCTCAGATTCCACCTCTAAAAATTCCACCCGAACCTCATGACATCAATCATGTTGCGAAAGTACCAAAGGCACACCCAAAATATAAGGAAATAGTCTCTTGCACCCCTTCTCGGAAGCTCCCATTGGCTCGAAGCCCAAACTCCAGAGGAAAAATGATGTTTTTCCTCCATATAATAAACTATATCAAATCAAGATCCATTGTACCATGGAATAATGACATCCTTCCACCAACATAATCTTGTCCCAAGACCTTAAAATAAGACTAGCCTTATCCCCCAGTCGATAGTCTCAACACTGTCACCTAATCATTCCTCACCTTCCTCTTGGAATTCTATGAAAGGTACCTATAACCTTACTGATGGTCCACACCATCCTTATATAAATATTACAAAGGCCTCTACCCACATGAGTGATAAACAACACCTCATCATCTGATTCTTATTTATGTGCAAATTACTCCAATATTTCATCATCCAATTACAGTGAGTAGGGATCACTAACAAAGTACCTAAACCACATCATCCTGGAACCTCATCTACCTATGACAGTGTTTCTCATCATGATGGTCAACATGATCCAATATCACCTAGACCATGCCAATAAACTAATAACAATGAAGGCTTGAACGTGACGAGAAGTGTTTGATGGCAGCTACGTGGCTCGAGGGAATGTGAGCGGCTCGATTGTAGGTGCACGAATAGGGACATGGCCTAATGGAAGGTGCGCAACTTGAGGGAATCAGCCTCGCTGGTTTTTATTTTTGAAATTTGAAATTGAAATTGATCTAGTTTGAATATGGGGATGCAGATGAATTTGCTGTGTGGTTTTTTTTCTGTTTTCATGCGTTTTTATGGTTTTGGAATGGTGAATCCTGATGTTGTGCTATGGTGAAGTGGATGTGGTGAAGGCATGTAATGGGTAACAGAAACCCTTGAACCGACCTTTAGAAAATGAAAAAATGATTTGCAGGAGATAAAAAACTTTAAAAATAGATCTCAGATGATGGATTTGGCTCAAAGACTAATTCGGGGAGAGGAGAGCTCTCATGGAAACTAGGGGATAAGCCCACATGAGAGGAAGAAAATTGAGAAACCCATATTAAAAAAAATACGAGAAAATGGTAATTTTTACCATTTAAAGGGGGACACATAGTAACAGAACAGTTTTGAAAACCATGGGAAAACCATGTGGTGCACACTATCAAAGCACTAAGCATGTACAATTCATGTGCACAGTTTTCTAAGGATTGTGAAAACTGTGCGTGGGACCACTATAAAAACGTATAATGTTTTCCACCTCACCTTACACCATTTCTTGAATGGGTTTTCAGACATTGTATAGTAAAGAGAGAGGGATTCACAATTTCCCCTCGGAGCCGTATGGTTTTTCTAAACCATGTACCCTAGTTTTCAAATCCTAATAATTTGGTTTTTAAGTCTCTAATGCACCCAAAACCCAACCAAAAACATCAGGAACTTTTCAATCATGTAAAACTATTTAATAAAAGTCCTTGGGTCAAGGGAAATATCAGAATTAGGTTTCAATAATCATGAAATAAGTTGTTTTGACAACCAAAATACAAAATTTTAAATGGGTTGAGTATTTTGGCATTCTCTAAAAACTAAGGACGATACAATATCCTCACCTTAAAGTAATAGGTCAAATATCTCAAGGTAATCCCCAATATAGGAGTTACTATCCCTAGTCTCATCACAACCCAAAAATCACAATAAACTGATGGTCTACTAACCATCCCTAGACTCAAAAATCCTACTGTATTGTATCATCACTCTTGTACCTCATCTGATGCTCACATTATACCAATATCGCATCTAACCCCCAATAATTACCATATCTCATCAAATACCCAACACATTATCATCTCGCACATACAATGATGAGGTCACACATCTCATGAGATGCTCAAAAGAACACATGCTTCATCAGCACCCAAAAATAATGCATCTCATTAGATGCCCAAATCCAGGCTCAATGCCATGCAACTCATGTAAACCTACATCACATCGATGCCCAAATGACAAAATAAAAAAAATTATCTATGCATCCATTCATGTTCATAATAAATATTAGTTCCACACACCTCATATATATATATATCATGCATTCGAGCCAACGAAAAACTTCTAACCAGTGTATGGTTAGTATAAAAATACATCCCATGAACCATGTGCACCCAAAAAAGAACATGGCTACAAAAAGGTCAATGCCAATAAAAAATAAAAACTAGTCTTTCCCAAGGAGTAACTACAACCATAGTTGGATCCCTATACTATTCTAATCTTGGCAGCTTAACAATATGCACCTAGCCTGAAGCTAGAATACCTGAGGCCTAACCTCCCTGTGTAGATACACCAGCTACCAGCCACTAAGCCCACTACTGGGTCCCACTCTCTCTTCCATGAATTCATTATAGAATTGAATACTAGATACCATATTCTACTACTACTACTAATGGTTTGACTTCAGATCCCTAAGTCTGCCTCTACCCCTAGCTACAAGATATCTAAGAAGGATTCCTATAGAACCTCTTGAGATTGTGGACCTAGTCGGATGCTCAACACTCCTTCACTGCTCAATCACACTATGTCCGCACATGTACTTATTACCCACACTATTAGCACACCATTGACAAACCAATAATCCATTGTCTAATCAAGTATTTTCCTTGAATAACCTGCTAAGTCTCCTCTTAAAATCACTTCCTGCCATCAAAATAATCAATGCAAACATTACATGATTCCATAACCCATCTCAAGAATGAAATGCTCGTCAATTTACCTTGGCTACCAGTTCCTAATTCACATCCTATGAGAATGAGGATAACCCAAATATGGTTATCCACACATGGATGACATGACACAAACAATCCTCAAAATTCCTCATTCTCAAGGTGTCATCATCCACCATACTATATACAAAACAAGATAAGTATTTTAAGGAAGACTCATAGTCCATGATGAAAATGTATCCCTGCTAAAGGTTCAATAACTCCCAAGATATATCTATCCTAAGAATCTCTGAGAATATGTTCATGAAGAACCTGGATTCAATGTACATTTAATTATTTCCTTTATGTCTGCCTGCCTGTACCTATACATCCCACTAGTGCTTTGATGGTCCTCTGAGCATGTATTTTCCAGCTTCACCCTCTGGCCTGGTAATGTCTCAAGATTCTCATTGATGGTAAGTATTGAATCTATCCAGTTATCTACTTCTTGTGGTCTACCCTCACCCTAAAATAGTGATGGGTTCTATGACTAGAACTCATGTATTAGATAGACCATAAAAGGCATCACTCCCTAAGTTCTCTATCAACCCCCCATACTCCATGAACTAAAATTTCCTTGAGATTATCATAAATACATGGACCAAAATTTTCCATATCATGTGGATAAAACACCTATACAGGAGCCTATACCTATGGATATATTTGTGGCTCGTGATCAACCCAACCATCTGGGGCCTAATTCCAATCCTCAGGGGCCTAAACTGTGTAGGATCCCGTGGAAACAAATCAATGTCCGCCTGACACTCCATCAAAAACTTCCTTGGTTGAAACCCACTAAATACCAATTAAATAGTCATACAACCATAATATATATATATATACATATATATACATATATAACATATAGGGAAAGTGGTAATAAGCAATGCAATATCACTACCCTTACACTCCCCATCACAACCTTCTCCCCCAACATCTAGCCTCATAGACCCATATCGACCCATATCAGTGCCAAGTATCACATAAAAATATAGCCTCATGGACCCTAAACTACCCAAATCAGAGTCAGGCATCACATATCAATTTGAGGAAGCTGAGTAAGATTCCACCAAATAGGCTAATATAGAAAATATTATTTAGATTATTTGTTGACATTTTAAACAACTCACCCCCTGTCAGCATCCCTACCTACCACTATTATATCTGGAACCATATATATATATATATATATATCACATATCATATCACATCACATACATATATCATTGGAACCACATTCCTAGGTTGGTTGAGTAGAATTCCACTAAAGAGAGGCTAAATTAGAAAATACTGTTTAGCTTCATTTGTTGACATTTTAAACAAAACCAACCTCTACTAGCACAATCCAGGTTCCCAATTATGATCAAAATAAATTTATCATAGGAATATGCATATATATCAATCCCTATGCCTATCAATAATTCATAAACAATCATCCCTTTCCATAATCCCCCAAGGGTTCAAAATCCTCCCTTTCCATATCTTTCTAAGGGTAACATATCAACTCCCTTTCCATACTATCCAAGAATCACATATAATAAAATATAAAAATAAAAACCAAGTGCACCAATTGAGGTGGAAAAAATTTCAAAAATCAAAAGAGAAAATAAGAACATCAATTTCCCACCACTACCAACTTGATCTGTTTCCGTTGCATAGGGTTACATGCACCCAAACACGAGCTCGAAACCTAGTTCTAACAACATACCAGTATTTGTTCTACCATATCCTAAATAGTAAGACCTAAAAATAGGTGAAATAAACTCATATGATACCTTTTTTAGTGCCCCGACTTGTTTATTTAACCAAATAGTGCTAAAGGCTAGAGTGCCATTGGGTCTTAGGCGTGCCTCATCATATGCCAAAGGACACCGACTAGCAGTGAGGATGTAAAGAGGTGATTGTGTGGAGACTATATCATTTTATTATGATATTAATAATAGTATATATATAGATATATATTAGTGAAAAACAAAACCATAAGACAACCTGAATAGTAAAACGCAATAGCAGAATCAATAACAAACAACAGTTTAAATAACAAAAAAGATTAAACATACCAATTTTAGAATAAAAAATCACATGATACCATTTATATAAATATATAAAATTTTTAGCTAATCATGGATACAAGTCTGGTCATAAAGAATAATAGATAAATAGTAGGGCCTCCCCTGAACAACCTCAATATATATATTTATATATATATATAAACATTATCACATAAAAATAAAGACTCATAAGTTAGATCTAGATGACATAGTAACCTCAAAGGTCCCATTCCACACATCCCATGAAAATTAGCATGATATGATCACTAAGGTTCCACTCCTAAGGCCAAACCCCTACCTGATAATAAAATAATAAAGTATACACATGTCCTAAAGGGCCCATGTCGGGTGTGAGAATAATCTCAGTAGGAAACCACCAATATGTCCCTAAATTAGATCTCTAATAAATACAGTGTGTACTAAAAATAAATAAATTCGTGATAATTCATATATAAATAAATAACTAGATTCCATTTTTCTCAACAACTATAAGGAAGTAATCACCTACTTTTTCTATCACTGATATAAGTGTAATAGAGATAATCCATAGCATAAAGTCCATAACAATATTTGATGAAAATAATCCTAGGTGAACCCTCAGGTTCCACCTCTAAATATGTCACAAAAAATCTTGAGCCACCAATCATGTCTCCAACATCCCAAAGGAATTCCTAAAGAATAAGAAGTTGGTCAATCAGACCCATGCTCGAAATCTCTTATTGGATCAAAGACTGAAATCGCAAGGCATAATGATCTCTGTCCATCAAATAATAATCATTGTTTCCTCAACACCATATGTCCCAAGGAATAGATACATCCATACTCCCACTTAATGCTTTCCCATGACCTCCAAATATAATGAGCCTAATCCCCCAACCTACAGTCTCAACACTATCCATCAATGGATAATCACTATCCATGTGTATTTCTATGAAAAGAATCATCAACCTTAATAATGGTCAACACCATCCTAAATTACATATAATAGAGGCCTATACACACATGACTGGTAGAAAACTCATCATATGAGCCCTATATATGTTCACATGACTCCAATGGAGCATCGACCAATCACGGTGAGTGACTATCACTAGAAAAGAACTTGAGATACATCATCCTGACCCCTCATACCCCTGAGACTATTTTTATCATCCCGATGTTCAACACCATCCATTATCACATGTTCCAGGCCCACAACCTGACATCCTCATTACCTTAATCTGATGAAATTTTCACCCAAATTGTGATCAATATCACTCATAGAATCTAGGCCTCACCCAAAAAAACAAAAAACATAGCCTCATCTAGGTGGTCAACACAATATCAACCCTCAGTCTATGCCCATCACATTCCCATGGAACCACCACAAGAGTTATATATAATTCAATTTAAATAAATTAACACCCTACCTAATCTTCCAGATGTATAACGCCTCTCACTAGGATTAAACCATTTGTAGTCAGGTGTAATCGTGCCCATATAATTATTTAAGGAACTATTAATTAATTTACTTATGTGTATTTAATATATAGGGTATCTCTCAGACAAAACAATGTTGTACTCAAGAATGCTGCCCAAAAACACATAAAAAATAAAAGATAAATCTAGGAACCAACTACCTCATGTTGGTTGATATTCTCAAGTATAGTATCAGCCTCTATATCAATCTATTTTGATGTTTTAGAAGAACAACTTGAAAATATGGTAAATTGGATCACATGGTTTTAGCGCTCTATATGGAGAGAAAAAATAAGAAAAGAGTCAAGAGGAATAAATACCTTACTGATGAAATTCCAATGAGATCGATGGATCGAAGAATAGATCTTGGATGAGGGATTTAAGTCAAAGCCTAATGGATGGAGATGATAGATCCCATGATTATTGGAGGATAATCCCATGCGATAAGAAAAAATATATAAACCCCTCTTAAAAAAATAAAGGGAAAATGTTCATTTTTCCTTTTTAAAAGGGATACATAGTTACCTCATTGTTTAAAAAACTATTTAAAAACTGTGTGGTTCTAACTGTCTAAGAACCAGGATCACATGTTACATGCATATAGTTTTCCAAACAATGTACAATCCATGCATGAGCCCACTATCAAAAATGAAAGTGGTCCCCACATGGAAAATTTCCCTATACTATACGAGTTTTCAAACCTTTCATAGTGAAGAAAGAGGGCTGTAAGGTTTCCCCTAGTAGCCGCATAGTTTTTCAAAACTGTGAACCCCAGTATGAACACCATGAAAAATGGGTTTTCCACCTATAAAATACCAAAAACATAAAAAAATCCCCAGGAAGTTGTCAGGAATATAAAACCATCTGAAAAAAGTAATTGGGGTAAAGGAACTCTTAGAATTAGGTTCCAATAATCGAGATAAAACTTGATCAAACCACCAAAAACTAAAAATTAGATGAGGTTGAGGATTTCAACCCATTCATGAAACCTTGGATATTACATCTTAATAGGATCTATTGATGGTAAGATCATGATTTATTTGGTCTTTGATGGGAAGATCATGATATTTTGGATGGATGATTAACTTGTTAATCATTATTCATTCCATCATTAAGAAATTAGTTATTGTAGTCCTTATGGATATTTATAAGGTTATACTTGGATATATTTCATGCTCAAGTTGTTGACTATATGAAATTATTATCTATTATTCAACTATTATTATTATTATTTATTTCTTATTGATATATGATATCTTCCACTGTACACAATCCATTATTGAGCATCCTATATTACCCTTTATTAAATTTTCCTTTCCTGAGGGTACCAAGAAGGTATATTTAAATGATTTTAAGGATGTAATAAAAGAAATTAGAAATTTTTTATAATGTTTACAATCTATCATTTATGTTTCTAATATATGATGGGAACCATGTATTTATCTAATATCCCAAGAAAACTAAAATGTTCAATATTTTGGGATGTTATCCCTTGCTTCTTATACCAATATAATAATGTAAATATTGGCTCTAGGTTACTAAAGTCAATGTGTTTTCAATAAAAATTAATAATTTAGTACCCAGTACTCCAGAACATAATAGAGTTACAGGGAGGATGAACCATAAATTGGTTGAAAATGTAATGAGTATGAGAATTCACATGGGATTCACCAATGTTTTTTCATTTGATGTAGTTAATTTTGTGATATAAATGATTAATATAAGTCCCTCATCTCTACTAGGGTAGAAACTACTAGAAGTTTGTGATTATTGGAGGACGGTTGATTTCACCCATCTCAATGTATTTAGAGCATTCAACTATATCCATATTGATGCCATGTATAGGAATAATCTTGACACTAATTAGCCAATGTGCTACATTTGAGATTTGTTGATCAATATTTTTTGATTTAAACTTTGGGAAAACATCCTATAAAAGGTTTTTAGAAGCCAAAATTTCATCTTCAATGAAGATATATTGAGGATAGATCTAAACTCAGCTGAGGTTATTAATGAGGGAAGGTATCAATTTTTGATAAGGTTTATATGAATAGACATATAGAAGATATGAATGTTCTAGATAATTAAAATATTTATATCAGTACCAAGAACACTCGACTATTTATAAGTTACAATGGAGAGATAAAAATTTCAGTGCTGTTTCCAAGACCGAAAGCATAAAAAATCTCTAAGTTTTTGGATGTTTGGAGAAGTGTTTCAGATGAAGGAGAAACGAAAGTGAATTTTCATAAGTTTTAGTATTAGAAAGAGATAAAACATAGAGGGAGTTATGGAGATATAATAATGTAATATTCTATGTGTAGAGGTACGAGAGTGATATTAACAACTAAATTCTTATAGAAGATAGAGAACTAAAGATACTCAAAGTGGTAAAAAAATATGAAAGAAAAAAGTTAGTGGGAGTTAGACATAAGGTATGAGATTGATTACTTCTATGTGTTCAAAACATGAATTCTAATGGAGAGGAATTCCTGGAATAAAGTACTTTAAAAAAATGGGTCTATTGACTAATGGAGGAAGAAGATGGTAGATAGAGGTAAATGAAATGAATAGTAAAGAATTGGTTTCAATAAATGGAAGTTATTTATTTCATAACAATCTTTTCATAGATTTTTAAACGTATAACTATCTGAATGGTACTTAGTATGGTTATCATAGACTTATTTCATAAGGAATAATTAGATGTGAAGACACCATTCCATCACAATGATTTTGATGATAAAATCTATATTGAGAAGTAGACTAGTTTGATAGAGTGTAAAAAACCAGGACCTTGTCTACATGCTAAAGTATAGCCTTCATAGTTCAAAGTAGGCAGTAAAGTAGAGGAATATAATTTCCAATTAGTTTCTGTCTTAGTGAAAGTTCATACATATCAATCATTATGATTTATATTATTGGAATGTGTTTGAGGATGGGAGCTTCTGTATATTTCTTCTCTATATTGATGATTTGATTATTATCAATTTGATATTTTGAAAAGGCCAATAAGATAAAGTTTGAATTTTATAAAAGTTTTGAGATGAAGGATATCAGTCTAGCTAAATATTTCATAGAGATAAAGGTTGTGCGAGACTTATGTTCCAGTGTATTTTACCTAAATTAGTTAGATTATATATGGAATGTGGTAGAACACTTCAACATGGGTTAGAAGAAAACTATAACCAATGAATTGGATGTACATTTAAAATTGATCAAGGATAAGGTACTATAAATAAATGATAAGATAAATTATATGAATATGATTACCTATGAATCAATAGTTGGAATCCTGATGTATGCCATGGTTTTTACTTGACCATATGTAGTACAAGAAATAGGTGTTGTTAACAGGTACGTGCCAATTCTTGAAGGAGAACATTAAGAGGTTTTGAAGTTGATTCTATATTATGTAAAAAAGTTCTAGAATCTTAGAAATTTACTTTATAATAAAAGATTCTTTGTAAGGATTTACTGATGTTATTTTTTAAACTTGGGGATATTTCTAAACTTAGTCAATTTTTTAGTTTGTTAGTTGTTTTTATTTTTTTAATTACTTCACCATATGTTTAATTCTATGAATATTAATTTTTTCTGTTTTTGGTAGATTTACATTACCTTTATGCAACCTTAAATAACATTAAATAACAATTATATAGAAAATATATCACCCTTACACAGTTCATAGAGTTTAATGTTTACCTTTGTGTGGGATTATTATTTACCTTGATTCTCATATGGAATCTGTTTTTTACCTTTATATTATTATGGAATTTGATTTTTTCCTTGATGTAATTTTTGTGTTTAAATATTTACCTTTATGTCACTTTTTGAAATAACCATTTAACCATATATAACCTATATGCTCTAATCATTACCTTTTTATAGGTTCTATGTTCCCCTTATTAACGTTTTTGTGAAACCCATTCTACCCTTATGAAACTCTTATATTTTGAGTCTTACCTTACACAACATTTAAAAACTATATTTTATATACACGGGAATTTACATACCTTTACATAAAATGAAAAACCCTTATTTTAATTTCACACACACATACATATATATGTAACCTTTATGAAAACTATAGATTGTTAAGATTACCATTACATAACATATATAATTTAATTATTACCATTATCCATACTATGAAAAATGGAAAATTGAGAATCTCCACACTGTTGTACTAACCTTTTGAGATTTACGATCCACCTATATAAATCAGAAAACCTAAATCAAGTGCTTTTGGAATATTAATTCCAGAGTATAAAGGATTGGTCATGATAAAAGTATATCATGACTTCTAAGTCACCATTTTAAAAAGGCCACATATATGTTTCCACATCATAGCAGTGCCCATAGTATATTTGTAATTTGGATTAGGATCATATTAATATGATAATATTAAATTCTTATGATTATATTTATCATTATACAATCTATTTTTAAATACTTACAACGTTTTCAAAGTCATATGATCAATTTTAATGAGTTATTATATATTTGAAAGTCATAATATTTTCTTAAGTATTAAAATTTAAAGATTTATAATGTTTTAAGGTCTTATAAAAATATTAAATTTATATGATATTTACCTTATAATTTTTATGTTCATTACAGAACACTGTTTTGTCTATATGTTTTTATATTTTAATTTACTGCAAGTTTATTTGATTTATTTAAATAATTTTACTATATTTAAATATATATATAATTTTTAATGAATATACTAGATTTTTTTAATTACATAGAAAAGGATTAATCATGTAAATAGTTTTTGAACTTAGATCGATATATATAATGATAATATTCATCTTACTATTATTATCCAACCATGGAGGCATATTATTTTTTCCAAGAAATACCCACATGGTCAATGTTATTTTTGAGTTGATAAATGAGTGTTTATCTATTGAAATGTGATTACGAGAACTTAATTAATATATCAACACAACTATTTGAAATGATAGAATTATAAGAACACGTGATATAGTTGAAAATTATTAAAGAGAGAGATAGAACTCAAGAGAGATAGAATATATTGATGAAGTATTGATTTCGCGACTACTATTCCATTTCTATGTGATTATAAACAAACTTAAATGTTCATTCTTTTCTGGAAGTGACAAAATAGAAACATGAAAATTTTGATATTAATCACTCTTATATTATTTATAGATTATGTTTGGTATTTATACATGGTATCGTTTCATTATATCTATTTGCGATGTAATAATTGGTTTAATATTTTCTGTTATAAATGATCATTTTTTTGGTTTTAACTACTAATGAAAAGGTAATTATTTTGGGTTATGAATAAAAAAATTCAGGTGTTTATTATTCTTTTGGTTATTCATCTAAGTAGGTAAAATAAGAAAAATGAGTAGAAAGAGTGAAGATTAGATGTAGGATATTAGTGATCTTACCTCCTATAAAAATATTCGGTTTATATCTATTATTTACACTATATTTTATTGTGAACACTACTACCTTATCATATTTCTAATTTAAATAATAATTCAATATGATTTTTTATATATTTTAAATGATTTTTCTAAAATATTAAAAGGTCTATCCACCACCCATTTAGATCATATTATTATATTTACTATGATGAAAATTTGTATTAAATCTTGATTCCTTATGAATGTAGGTACCGTTGCTAATTATTTTCATTATGTTAACCATTATATCATTGAACTAGCAATCCATGGAAATTGATTTTTTAATATGTAAGGAATTAATGTGAATGGTTTTTGGATATCAAAATTCCTATATTATTAAATGGAAATTACTATGAGTATTAAAAAATGAGAATGAATGTATAATTATGTGTCGACCATTGAATAATCATGGTAAAACCATATATATTACCAGATGCTAATCCATATTCACTTGATTATAATTATATGGTAATGATTTTTTTTAATTATAATGAAATTAATATATTATGTAGTTATATAAGTTGAAGTGTCCTTAGTAATGTTTCATCCAATAAGAAAACCCAAGATATACGGAGGATACTTTAATAAAATCACTATGGATTACACAAATATTAAAAGAAAAATAATTATAATGATTTTTGTTGAGTACCAAGATTTTAAAATGGGACAAGATGAATTATCAAACCAAATATTCCCCCAATTTACATGAATTTGAAATGATACGAACGTTCTTAGAGATTCTTTGGATAACACTTCCATAATATAGAGGGTTTTAAGATCACTATCTAAGAAGTGAAATGCGATGAAAGGAGAAATCTAAGAGAGTAATATTTTTAAAGAGTACACTTCATATGATCTAATTAGTTCTTTACTACATTATTAGATCCTATTGAAAAACATTGTTAATTAGGATCTGTAAAAGACAAAAGGCTTTCCATTAATATCCAAAATAAATGTTTCCACTAATTCTTATGATTTTGAGTTATAGTAAATTGAAAAAGATAAAATTTTCAATATCAATAAAGTTGTTTATAAATATAGAAAAAGAAAAAGAAACATACAATAGATACCTAGAAGATTTAATCAGAAGGATGACAAAAAGGAAGTAAGTAAGGTAATGAGAGTAAATAAAAAATGTTTCATAATTAAATTTCTATGAGTGTTCAAAAAAGGGATATGTAATTTATCATTGTCTAAAATTAGAACAAAAAATGGTATAGAAAAAATATAAGAAAAATGAAAATAGAAATTTTTTATCTTTATGGAGTTCCAAAAAATATTTAAACTCAATTTTTTATGATTTAAGGATGAGAGAGAATAGAATAAACTTTGTTTTATGGAAATAACTATGAAAGATATAAGAACTGATTATGATAATAATTTTAGTTACGAATGCGATTTTATAATTTAATTTAAATAATTATAAATACAAATTAAAAAGTTTCTATATGATATTTTAATAATATATGATTAATATAGAGAACTGTAAAAGGAAAATACAATTTTTTTTGAAAAAAATAAAAAATTTAATGACTAAAAAATTCATTAATTAATTAATGGAGAATATAAAAAGTAATTTGATTATGAAGTATTTTAACTTATATTAGTTAGTGAGAAAATTGTTGATAAAATGAGAGTTAAATATTTTATTTCAAAAAATAATGATAGTAAAATATAAATTTAACTTATTTATAGATTATTTAACTAAGGTTGAGAATGAATTTGAGAATCCGAAACGAGAAATAAGAAATTAAGAAATAAAACCTCATGTTCAAATGAGAAAATATATTATAATTTATATGTTATTAAAAAAAATGAAAATTTAATTAGAGAAATTTTAATGTTAATGGAGGATTTATATATATTTATTTAAGATAAGAAAAAATATGATAAGATATTATTAATGATGAATCCTAATAAAAATAGAAATGATTTAGGTTATAATAGTTAATAATTAAGGATGAACATAACTTCCTTTATTAAAAAATAAAATGGAAAATTTTCAATTGTAACATGTTTTAAGTATAGTGTGTATAGGGATTATGATAGTTATTTTTCCTTAATATTCAATTAATCATTAAAAATCAATAAAAAAATTTCTCTATTAATTGTTTTCCATACCTTCCAAAATATATGCTTACTTTTTTTTGGTATTTAATTTTTTACTACTAATCCGATTAGACCAATGATGACATGGGTTTCATGATAACCATTTTCTTGATTGATTACATGAAATATGGATTATAAGTCTCAAAGATTCATGGTATATAGAAAATGGGTGTTCCAAACACATAATCAGTGATATTTATAACTTTTTTTCTTTGAATTGATGTGATAAACGCTTAGTAAAATTTACAGATAATTCAAAATGTATGATTAAGAGTTTGTATTAGTTGGAGATAAAAAATTATTATTACTTCAAAATTATTTTATTTAAAATTATTAAGAAAACATAATGAGTATCTTATAGCTCAAAGATTATGGAATATGTGTTATTCATTAAGATAATAAAGGTTATTTCAAAATAATTTTGTTTTATTTTATGAAATTATAATATACAATATTTACACTATTGATTTTTATAAACTAACCAATAAGAATTTAAAGTGTTTAAATATTATGGAAATAGATAATTTTCTTTCTTATAAAATTCAAGGAAATTTTCATTTTCAACTACTATACAAAATAGCCAAAGTGTTTTAGGTTCTTGAAATACCTAAGATTAAATAATTAATGCTTTTTTTATTATTGTTTAAGAATTATGCCACACAAAGAAACATTAATACTTGTTAACAATGTCAATATAGATATATGTTTAGTACTATCATATATTTATTTATTTGGTTTAATGAAAATACAATCTTAGGTGGAAAAAATAATATTTTTATTATTGTTGATGATTATAACAGATTCAATTGTAATTAATTATTTATAAATAAAAGTTAAACTTTAAACAATTTCATTGAATTTTTTAAACTGAATTAAAATAAAAAGTTGCATCTTATATATTTTATTATAAATTAGAAATTAAATATTTTAATCTAGACATTGAATTTTTTTGTGACGATAATGGATAATTTCATAACTTTTTTACTCCTAGAATACCATAGGAAAATGGGATTATATAGAGGAAAAATTGTTCAATTCAAATAATTAAAGGAAATATACAAAAATAATTTCACATATATAAATATTTTTGTGTTCATTCAGTTAATAATTCTAGATAAATTTTAGATATTGTTTTTATTTGACCCTTTCCAAAGAAAAACCTGTATGAACTACTTAAGGAAAAGTAAGACAAAGCTTGTCATTATAGAGTTTATAGGAAAAAGGTTTCTGTTTTAAATACCAATAATGAATTATAAAATTATGATGTTAAAAGGGTAGAAGTTATTTTTCTAATATATTCAAATAATAATTTATCTTACAGTGTTTTCAATTATTAAACCATGTCTGCTAAATAATATTTTCATGTAAATTTAACTAAAAATAAAGTTTTTTTTATTTAGATGTTCTTGAAGAAAAATTTAAAAATTTTAATTTTGGTGAAGAAAAAAATGATAATTATAATATAACAATTGGGGTGGAACACATATCTTCTCAATTATACATTATTAATTTGAAAACTAATAGAGATCATTTCTTATAAAATGTAATCTGAAATGTTAAATCTTGAATTAGAACTAGAAAGTTTGTTATAAAATTTTATATCAATTTTTCTTTAATTGTTGATATTTTTCCTAATAATATTGACGAATCATTGAATAATTAAAATTTGATTGATTATATTTATGATGAAATTAATCAATTTAAAATAAATATAATTTCCAATTTAGTTGATATTCTTAAATATAAACATACTATAGGAACTATGTATATTTTTCAAAATAAATTTTATGAATCATGAAATATAATTAAAAGAAAAGATAAACTAGTTTCTCAAGGGTACCCACAGGAGTAAGTAGTTGATTTTGAATGTTTTCTTGACTATTTTATATGATAAAATCCATTCAGATAATATTATCTTTTTATTGTCATTATTTTTTCTGAATATTTTTAAAGAGTTCTCTTTTAAATTTTCTATTTTTAAAAAGGTTTTTATCATTAAAAAACCTATATTTTTAAATAAATAAATATCCATATCATTTTTTAAAATATGAAAATATTTGTATCATCTAAATAATTTTCCAAGGGATTAGTATGAATGGATAACTTCATTTATGTTATAAAATGGTTTTAATAAAAGAAAAGTTGATCCAATGTTTTTTTAAGAAATTTTTAAAAAATATTTTAATTATAAAAATTTATATTGATGACAATATATATGGTTCTAAAAATAATTTTCTGAATAATTAACTTTAAAATTTAATGGCAATTGAATTTGAAATTAATGTAATGGGTGAATTGATTTTTTTTCCTAGATTTAAATTTTTTAAAATAAATATGCTACCCTTTTTAATAAATAAAAATATTCTAGAGATATTTTTTAATGCTTTGGTTTGGAATCATATACAACTTTTAAAACCCTCATGAGTACTAATTACAAACTGGATATAGATGAATATGGAAAATCTATTGATGCTAAACTATATTGAATAATGATAGGTAGTTTTTTTTATTTGATGACATATGACCTAGGTATATGGTTCTCAATATTTACAAAGCATCAATTTAATCATAAATAAATTCACTCAATGTAATTTAAATGAATAATTATATATGTTAAAGGATTTGAATATATTCTATTGTTTTACTCGAATAAAAACTTTTTTGACATGTTATCATAAAATGAATCTTATATTAGAGGATTAACTCTTAAAATAAAAATAATATCTTGTATTATAAAGTACATGGAAAACTATTAATCTTATGGATTTATAAAAAACTATTAGTTTCATTATCCCCAACTAAGGCTTGGTATGTTTCTTTTTCTAGTTCTTGTGCAGAATGTTTATGGATAAAACAAAGATTATCTGATTTCCATGTTTATTTTTATGAACAACCCATATATCTCGACAACACCTCCACTCCTCACTCTTCTCCAAAAATTTAAATATATAATAAAATACAATATATATGGATGATACTCCAAGTAACTCACCATGACTTAATAAATATTAAAATAATAAAATTAGGAATACTATATACATAGTATAAAGGCTTTGAAATCAGAGATGATGAACATATGAACATGAAGTTACACTAATCTAGAAGTATTATAAATCATATGAATATACATGATGTGTCTTTTTATATCATAGCCATAGTAAAGAGGGTGTTATGATCACTACCTAAGAAGTGGAATTTGAATAAATTTGAAATCAATGAGATTAAAAGTTTTAAAGAGTATAATTTAGATGAAATAGTAATTTATTTATTATAGTATTAAATCAAATTGTAAAACATTGTTAATGCATAAGTATCAAAGAATAATAACATAAAATTAAAATAAAAATTAAATGTTTCCATAAATTATTTTAATTTTGAGTTGTAGGAAATTAAAAAGGTTAAAATTGACAATATTTTTGAAGGAGTTCAAAAATATGTAAAAAGAAAAATATATATAAAAACTTACCAAAATAGATAATTAATAGGATATACAAAAATTAAATAAGAATGGTAATGGAATTAAATGAAATAATGTTTCATACTTAACTTTATATGAGTGTAGGAAAAAGTGATACATATAATCATATTTTCTAAAATTAAAACAAAAAGGGTAAGACATAAAAATATAATAAGAAAGAGAAGAGTGTTTTAGGATGGATGGAGTTTTACCATAGAGTCACACTGAAGAAGTTATGATTCAAAGAGAGAGATAAAATAAACCATCCTTTTTTTATGGAAACAACTATAAATTCTGTAATCACTAATTCTAATTCAAATTTAGTTTATCAATCCGATTCAAAATATAAATTTAAAGAATTAACCATACAAAAAAAAAATATTAAACATGATATTTTTTGAATAAACAAGTTATATAGATAGTTTCCCAAATAAAATAGGAATATGGTTAAATAGAATAATAAATTTAATAAGTAAAATGAAAAAAATTTAAATTTCTACTTTAATGAATAAATAATAGAAAAATAATGATGATTATGATGTATTAAATATTAGATTACTTAGTGAGAAACTAAAATATAAAAATGATATAATTGAAGATTTTGTTTATAAAAATGATGAAGATACAAAAATGAGATTTAAATTAGTCTTGGATAATTTAACAAAAGTTGAGAATAAATATTATAAGACCAAACAAGAAAATAAGAAACTAAGAAATAAAAATTCATATTCAAACGAGAATCTGTGAAAATTTAGATGTTTTTCAAAAGAAAATGAAACGTTGGAAGATGGAATTTTAATGTTAAAAGAATAATAAGATAAGAAAAATATGATAATATTATTTCTATGATTATTTCCAAAAAAACTAGAATTGGTTTTGGATATAACATCAAATAAATGAGGATGAAAATAACTTCATTTATTAAATGTTCAAATTAAAATGTTTCAAGTGTAACATCTTTTAAGTGTATAATTCCTGAGAAATATGCTAACAAGTGTTCCATAAGATTAAATTAATAATTCAGAAAGATTAATATATTTATCTCTATGAAAATATTTTCTATTGAAACCATGAATAAATGATTAAATCTATTTGGGTGAATAAATATTCTACTCCTAATCTGATTAAAACCAAGATAGAATGGGTATTTAATAATATGTTTTCAGGATTTATTATAAGATATATATTATAAATATCAATATTAAAGATATATAAAAATTAGGCCTTCCAGAAACATAAACATTAATATTTTTAACTTTATATGTTTTAATTCATGCGATAGAGGCTTGACCATTTTTGGAGATAATTCTAAAGGGAAGATTATAGGGTTTTGAGAAGTTGGAGTTACAGAAGCTGATATTTTTTTAAAAAGTTGTATTAAAAGTGATTAAAACACATGATAATAAGTATATTGTACCCTAGTTATAATAAAATAAGTTTTAAGTTTTAGTAAAATAAATATTTAGTTTTTAAATACAATTCTATACTATTTTATTCAAATAAGAAATACAATATTTACGCTCTTAATTTTTCTAAAATATCTAAGAAGAATGTAAATTTTTTAAATGCTATAGAAAATGATAAATTTATTTGTCATATAATTTTGGGAAATCCTCATTTTCAATAACTATTAAAATAGGGAGAAACATATTGGTTCTTGAACTACCTTATATGAAATAAATTAAGTTTTTTATGCTTATTTTTTAAAAAGAATGAAATTCAATGAAACATTAAAATCTGTTAATAATGTTAATAATGTTAGATGTTTAAAATTGTTACATATTTATTTATTTGGGCCTATAAAAACTATATTTTTTGGAGGTAAAATTATGTTTTTATGATTATTAATGATTATAGAAAGTATACTTGAACTTACTTCTTATCTAGTAAATGTAAAACTTTAAACAGGTTTATTGTATTTTATAAAATTATTCCAAATCAAAATGGACATTTAATAAATTCTATTAGAAGTTATAAATGAAGTGAATTTTTTGATATAGAGATTGAATTTTTTTGTGAAGATAATGGATACATTCATAAATTTTCTACTCCTAGAACACTCTAGGAAATGATGTTATATAGAGGAAAAATAGAATTATTCAAGAAATTGAAGGAACTATGCTTAAGAACTCAATGAACCAAAATATGTTTTGGGAAAATTAGTTAAAACTAATTTATATATTTTAATTTTTTTTATTATACCTTTTCAAAATAAAATCCCTTATGAACTACTTAAAAAAATTAGGCCAAGATTGGTCTTTTTAGAGTTTTTATGTGAACAATTTCTACTTTAAATACCGATGACGAGTTAGACCAATTTGATGATAAAAGTGATGAATGTATTTTTATAGGTTATTCAAATAATATTAATTTTTATATAGTATTAAAATATGATAACATGTTTTTTTAATAATATTTACATGTAAATTTTATTAAAAATAATAACAAAACTTTTTTAGATTTAGATGATCAAGATGAAGAATTTTAAGAACTTAATTTTCATGAATATAAACAAAAAAATAATAATATATGAGATACTGTAGAGAAAATTTAATCTCATTATGATTTTAAGAATTATAAAAATCATAAATGACATTGCCTCTAAAATTTAATATGAAATGTTTAATAGTAAATAAGATTAAGAAAATGAGTGTTAAAATTTTATATAAATTTTTGTTTTGTTGATGTTTTTTCATCTATTAACGTTGATAAATATTTGAATAACTAAAATTATTTTAATTATAGGCATGATGAACTTAATTAATTTTAAATAAATAATGTTTGAAATCTATTTTAACTAGGTAATTTTAAAATGAATATTGGAACTCATTGGATTTTTCAAAATAAATTTGAATAATCCAAAAATATAATTGAAAAAATGATATAGTGGTTGTTCAAAGGTAATCAAATGAATAAGGTTTTTGTTTTGAAGGTTATTTTTCAACAATTTCTTAGATAAATAAATTCATATTCTATTAGATTTCTCTTATTTTCAAAATTTTAAATTGATTAAAATGGTTATGTAGAGTGATATTTTAAATGGTTTAATTTATGAATAGTTTTTTTTGAATCAAACACTTGGATTTTATTTTTTTTCTAAATTATGTTTGTAAACCATAAAAATATTTGTATCAGCTAATTCATGATCCAAGAGATTGGTATGAAAGGATAAATTTGTTTTTGTTTCAAAATGGTTTTCATAATGGAAAATTTAATTGAATTATTTTTATTATGAAATTTTCAAATCATATTTTTATTATGAAAGTATATATTTATGGAATTGTATTTGGTTCATCAAATGATTTTATTAGTAGTGAATTTTTATATTTACTGAAAAATGAAATTGAGACGATCTTAATGGGTTAACCGGATTTTTTGTTATATTTCAATTTTTAAAAGAAAAGATGTTATATTTTTTAATCAATATAAATATTATATAGATATTGTTAAAAGGTTTTCTTTAGAATCATGTAAAAATTTTAACCCCTATGATCCCTAATTCCAAATTTAATATTGATGAATTTGGAAAATCTATTGATGTAAAAATATAGAGAGGCTTGGTAAGTTGTTTTATTTATTTGAATGAATCTGCAACTGATATAATTTTACCAATATGTATATGTGTAAGAATTAAATTTAATCATAATTAAACTCACTTAGAGTATTTACAAATAATTTTTAACTATGTTAAATGAAGTGTAAATATTGGTTTGTTTTACTCTAATAATAATTGTTTTTCAATGTCATATTATAATAAATATAATTTTGAAGCTTACAGACTTGATAGAAAAATAACATCAGGTATATTGAATTTCTTATAAATTTTTTAATCTTATTGGCTTCTAAAAAAATCTATCAGTTTCATTATCTATAACTAAGAGTACATATATTACTACTGATAGTTTATATGAACAAATTTATAAATGAAACAAACAATATTTGATTTAAATTTTCATTTAGATAAAATATCCAAATATTATGGTAATACATATACTATTTCAATATCTATAAATCATTTACAACATTCTAGGAAAAATCACATAGATGTTATATTTCATTTTCATAGAGATCATACTAATAAAGGAGATATTATTCTAGAATTTTTTTTCAATAGAGAATCAACCTGTAGATATTTTTAATAAACCATTAGATTCTTGGGAGCCTGAGAAAATAAAGTTTTAACTTGGAATGATAGAGATTTATCTTGATTTATTATATTTTAAAATAATTATTATTGTTTTAAAAGTTCTAATAGATATTCTATATATATTTAGATTGTTATTCAATTTTCTTTTTACATTTTTAAGAGATACATTTACCATAATTAACTATATAGATCAATGTTATATGTTATTTTCATTATTAGACTACAAATTTTTGTATGCATTAATTTAGGGGGATATTTTATGTAGTTATTTTCAAAACTATTTAAGAATTACTGTTATTCTAAAATTTTCTAAATGGTAATTATACTAAATTTGTATTTTCTTATTCCCAATAGTGTTCTTTTAAAATTATAAAATCATGTTAATATAATTCTATATTTTTGTTAATATTAAAAAATGGGGAGAGAAACTCAAAAACAAAACTTAGTGATAATTTCTAAATATTTTCAAATATCACTAAATGTTCGGTTTTTTTATTTAAAAAATTGGTATATTAAATTTTTTTGATCTTTGGGAGATTATTGAAAATTTTAATGGTACGTGATTTCATGGTCCATAACTTTTCTAGTTTGGGTGTTGGATGTGTTCATGGATTAAATCCAATTTACGGATTCAATTCTACGAATCCAGTGAACTCACGACATGAATATATACTTCACACCATGAATGAAGTGACTTAAAACCTTTTTAAAATTATAATATTCATCAAAATTACCTAATATGGCTCTCATTTCTCTATGTTTAGGGGTAAACCCAAGGACCCTTTAGAGTATCATGTAGCACCTTTCCTCCCACGTTGATGATTGGGTTCTGGATTTTGTTTTTTGATGATCTATGGCGAGTTATTCTAATTTTTCATCATTTTTCTTTTATTTATTCTTTCAGGGATCACAAGAGTGGTGTTATTTTGGTTCATGGCGTGTTTGGGATATGTTTTGATGATTCCCCTAGTGCATTTTAGGTTGATATGAGGTTTCTTAGCATGGTGGCCATTTCTAAGTTGTTTTTCATTCTCTATGTTATGCGCAATGAATCAAAAAGCTTCTTTTAGGTAGAGTATTCTTGTTCCCTCCCTATTTTATGTGAATTTGTGGGGATTGAATTATTTTTCCTAGAATTGGGTGGATAGTAAAGGTAATCTTAATAATGATAATAAATTGGAAAATCTAAAATTTATTGGGATATGAATAAATCACATGCTTTTACCTCTTTTATGTTATAGTTGATGTGATTTGATTTCCTGTTGATATTGATAAAAATAACGGCTATTGGGATCCATTCTTATGTAGAATATGAAATCTTTTTTTGATACATTACATGATGATTGTTGATTTTACCATTAATGGAAAAGGATAAGAAATTATGTATGGATAATAATTGGTTTCCCCTAGGAATATGGTTTATCTGATAATACCTAGGCTAAATAATGAAGTGAAGTAACATAAACCCTTTAAGTAAATTTTTTAAAACAAGGATATGATGAATTGTGTGTTCATGATTTTTTTTCCATTTGTGGTGTGGGCTATTATGTAGTGATGGTGGTGACCAATTGGGTTGTATAATAAGTGGGGGGTAGTGATGTGATGGTTATTTAGAATGCGATGTGATGTTGGTGGATGTGTTGAGGTTGTGTTTTGTGGTGGTGTTTATGTATAGTGGTTGTGTGAAGATTATGTGATGGGTAGTGGTGTTGTGGTAGTGGTGTACGGTGGTGTTGTGAGACCGTTTTGAGGTGGTTGTGTTGCATGGTGGTTGTGTTGTGTGGCTGTTGATATGGGAAGTTGTATGGTTGTTGATATGGGTGGTTTTTGTGGTGAGTTGGATTTAATGATGTGGTTTTATAGTGACGATTGATGTGTGTTAGGTGAGTTGTTGTGTGGTGTGGGTGTGTTAGTTTCCTGGATAGCCATGGAATATATCTAAAATTTTGAAATGGAATGTAATGGGTTGGTTAATGGGTATCATTGGGTTGAAATTTATGTGTGTTAATTGGATAGATGAACCAAACTAACAAATTAATAGGTTGTGTAAACGTGAAATGAAATGTCTTATAAGTGGGATTTTGGTGGAAACTCTTAAATATATAAGATAATGAAATCTATAAATGAAATTGTGAATATGTGTCTTCATGTGTTGTTTATGTGGTGTGATGCATATAGTGGAGGTAGTCACTATGATGGTTGATGTGTGGTGAAGTAGTGTCATGGTGGTGTATGATAGTGGGGTTTTTTGTGGACTCATGGGTTGCATGTTTTGTGTTATCTACATATCATGTATTTTATTTTATTTATATATGCTCCCTACTTGATTTGGATAACCTTACTGACACCCACCAGTTTTGGGTTTCATGTGTTTTCCCAAATATCCAGGATGGTGGTGATATGGGTGGCTAGCTACCCCCTCTTCCCTACCATTCCTTCACAAGTGATGACATGGGTTGGTTTTTGATTTACCCAGTGGTGACGTAGTGTGACTTTGTGTGATGCTATAAGGATGTGATACGTGCTGGGGGTAATATGTGGTAGTGTGAGGGAATGATTTTTATTTACTTCACATTAATGATACACTACTTTTAGGTTTTTTTTGATTTTATGTGATGAAGTACGTGTCTTCGGGTGAGATGTGATGTGACAAACAATGTGTCTTCAGGTTGGATGTGCTTTAATGGCCCAGGTTTTCTATAGAGAGATGTAATGTGTATGGAAGGTAAGAGATTATACGATATTGAACATTAGGGTGTGAGATTTGGAAATCAATGAGGAAGAAACAATGAGGAACCTTCATTATGTATTTGATTCCATATTATTATATGTGATGTGTGGTTTGGTGAGTGATCCATAGAGAGGTTGGTATAAGATAGTTCACTACTTTAGGCGCTTGTTGGTTTTACTGTTTGTTCACTAGTGCAATAGTACACTATTTTCACAAGTGCACTAGTGACCTTGGTTATGATCCTACTGATCATACTTGTATTATCACCCAATGTATATGAAATATATTTTAGGTTTTAGGAAGACTTTGGGGACCAAGATAGGAATTTAAATCTTGGAGTTTGGAGCTATTTTAGAGTCACTACTACAGTACTTGTCTATTGGTATTTACATGGAGAATTTTATTTATATCCATTGAAATTATACATGCATTGATGGATGGTTTTGATTTTATTTATATTTCAAATATTGGAACTACTTGGTGGTTTCATATCCTATCTCCCAATAATATTTAATTTAGAGGGAAATACCTTCCACATGATATATTTTTATACCTTCAGTACTTGTTTCCAACCCAAGGCCTATTAGAGGTAGGAATCACGAGCCATTATCTCTCTTCCTTCATTGTTGGCATAAGAGTGGTAATTTTGTATGGAGGGGGTCACCACCAAGTGGTATTATAGGTTTTGGTTGAGCGATGGGGAAGAGTCTAAAGTTAGGTACTATTAGGGTTGCATGGGTTGGTAGGGAAACCGTAACATTTGACCTTGGTGCATGGCACAACTAGGACTATGATCTGATGTAAAGACTCTGAGTTTGTTGAAGGTCGATGTTAGGGGGGCCAATTTTTATGGTAGAGACCTATGATAGGTACATGAATCAATATTTATTTTATTAATGTTTAAATTTGGGTGATTGCCTAATTTTAACATATTAAATGAATTTAATTAACAAAAAAATGATAAAATTTCATACTGCTAGAATCAGGATTTCTCCATGACTTTCAGGAATGGTTCCTGGTTGTTATCCATAAGTGGTGTAGTAGATTGAGGTTCAGTAGAATAATCCAGCTGATCATTAAAGGATCAAACCAACATATGAGGATGAGGCGTGGACTAGGAATTTGTGATCCTTTCATCGATAGAGTTTTGGGAAAAAATATTAGTGTATAGTCTCATATCTGGAGACACAGTTCTAGTTAGAGGAGCTTAAGATCTCATTCAATCTGACTCAATATTGGACTGAGATTTGGGTATTATCGGCCTTTAGTCAATTGTGAGGATCTATATGTCAGTGGTGTTCAATGTTTATTTGTGTCTGCAAGGAGGAGGATGTGTTGTGGATTAAATATCAGAAAGAGTTCTATTTTGAATTCCTACAATCGATGATAAAGGTAACAAAGTAGTAAAATTTTCTCTCCCTTTAGTAGGGGATACTAAGTGTGCGGGAGCTTGTGATCAAGTTTAAGGACCTATTTTTATTTTCCCTATATGTTTTGCAAGATAAGGAGTCCAGAGTGTGACATTTGTTGGTGGATTTTCACCTGGCGATGATGTACAAAATCACCACATTTATGATTTTGACATACCTAGATGTGAAAAATAATGTAGTGTTTATTTATTAGATGACCTCTTGGGGTTTTATCCTCAAGAGAGTGTCTATAGGTGCATATATAGTAATAGTGTTTAATGTAGTGGGCCATATACGTTCATGTAGGTGGGGTTTCGACTAATGGGGAGTCATCCACGGTAGGCCTTTCCTCTTCCTTTTGGGGTAGGTGGATTCATAGTAACTATCGATGGATTCCTATTTTAATTCAAAGTTTGTGAGGGAAATGGTCATTGTTATGATCAATGTCTAACCACTTAGGGAAGCTAGTTTCAAGTGGGTGTTTGAGAAAGTTTTTGGCTGTAACACCAGCTTCCTATGAGGCTATTTCAACGGCCCAGACCACCAATGATTTTCAGGATATGGGGGTTGATGGATTTGGAAGGGGTAATCCCCATGATGGTACCTATATATAGGCACCTAGTATAGAGAACATTTGTATATTTTAAGAGTATAGGGTTAGAGGATATAGGTGTGGTAAGATGAACATGATAGATGCACCAGTTCTAATAGAGCTAGAAGTTGTAAGTGGTATGACCAGTTTATCACCTATAATTTTTTGTTAATTATTTGATTCAAGAGAATCGCACTAATTTACTGATCCTACTTTGGTCCATAACATAGGACTATATGTGGAGAGGCTTCCAGTTCCCCTGGTGTTTCTACACTAGTTGGAGGTTAGGCTGTTTTGTTTGATGTGTGTCGGGGATGCAAGTTAGTGATGGGGAAGAACTAATTAGTAGTAGATTTATTATTTCTATAGATAAAACCATATAATGTTATCCTTGGAATGAAATATATGTATTCTATATGTACATCCATTTAATATTTACAGAGGAAAGTCTCATTTTCTAATATAGAGGGCCATCAAGTGGTGTTAATTGGCGAGAAATGTTACTGAATGGGTGTTAGGAAAGTAGAGCATGTTTTTTATTAGTTAGCAGAGCTATTAGTGTAAGATCAGGTAGGGGATTTTCGTAGGGTTTGGAAAAATTCTTAGATGTTTTCCCAGATGAGATTATTTTTCTACCCCCATAGTGTGATTTTGAGTTTTGAATAAAATTTCAACTAGGTTCATCTCTGATTTAGTTTTCCCCCAATTGAATTCAACCTATATAACTATGTTAGTTGAGTTTTTAGGTGGATGATCTGATATAAAAGGGGTTTCATCTAACCTAGTGTGTCTTCTTGGGGGTGGTCCAGTGCTGTTCTCAGGATGGTAGTCCATGGTTTCACATAGACTATAAGAGGTTGAATGAGGTAAAAATCAAGAATCATAAACCTCTTCCATGGATAAATGACCAATATGACCCATATAATGGGAGACAAGTGGATTTCAAAGGTTTTCTTGTAGTATGGATATCACCAGATGAAGATGAAGGATGAGGATATCTTAAATATTAACTTAAGGTGTAGGTATGTAAACATTAATTTCATTCACACGTTGTTCAATGTCACTAACACAATGGCTTCTTGAAGATCATGATCTACATATTTCATGAATTTCTAAACTAATTTTTGATATCAACGATGTCCCAATATACTCAAATTTAGAGGGGGATTATGTTGAGAAACTCATAGATGTCTTACAGTTTCTTTGACACCACCAACACTTTGGAAAGTTGATCAAGTGAATGTTTTGGATATGAGAGATGACTTTACATTGGAATGTGGTGTCTTAGTATAATTTGATTATAGAATCATAAATTATTGAGTATTTGTTTCCTAGAAATCACCCAAGAACATAGAATAAGTTCATAGTTTTATTGGTATGAATAGATATTTTTCAAGGGTATTCTATGATTTCTATCATGTTGTATGCCCATTTACATCGTTGAATAGGAAGGAACAAGACTTCATATAGACTAATCAGTGTTAGGTAGCATTCATTTACCTGAAGTTGAAGTTTTATAGTGTTCCATTGTTTTAGTTTCCTAATAAGGGTGTGATGTTTAAGGTTTTATGTGACACTTATTGTCTAGAAATGTTATGTTTTTTAATATATCATTGGGAATTAATCTCATATAAGACTAGGAAGGTACATCCCATTGAGTATAAATATGCCACCCAATATTTATAGAAATAAAAAGTTGTGTTTTCTATTAGGATGTGGCTATATTACAACATCAGTGAGTTCTTTATAGTTTTCATATACTAAAAGAGCTTGGAATATGTCTTATCTCAGTGGGATTTGAATCTATACTAGTAGATGTGGATAAAGTTTCTTCATGATTATGATTTAAGATATATTACACCCCAATTAAGGGGAATTTTTTATGATGTATTGATTCATAATTCCCGAGGAGATGTGGTTTTGGAGCCTATTAATATTTGGAAAGGGATAGAGGAGCTTGACATACTACATCATATTTTTTGGGGTAGATAAGTTGGTGAGGTTTTCTTTATTAGATGACTATGGATTCATCCATAATGATGTAAGTGGAGGATCCTAAATGGGGAGACATAGATGTATAGGTTATGTATGACTGTATTGTTCGTGGTTATTCTCTATAGGGGTGGTCGGAGGATGGTCCAAAATGGATGTTATTTCATGGGAGGCAATTTTTGTTGTTGTCGATGCAGGTGGATTTTATTTGTGAGCGTCATAGATCAAATTCAGAGGAATATCATAATGTTACAAAGATGTATCATGGATTGAGGAGATAGATTTAGTGGTTATGGATGAAGTGTTCATTGGAAGGGTTTTGTATCTAAGTGTGGTTTTATTTCCGTTGAAAGAAGAACACTGAGTTCCTGGAGGTTTGTTATTATCCTTTTATAATACTAAGTAAAATTGGGAGGAAATATTGATAGATATTTTCACATAGTTACACTAGGTTTAGGGATTATGTGATATAGTTTGGGTGATAGTGGACTGACTGAAAAAGTCGTCTCATTTTTTAGAGATCTATGAGTCAAGTGTCGTGGATGTTTTGGTGAGGTGGTACATGGATGATGTGATTATAATTCACAAGGTATTATGGAAAATAATCTATAATTTGAATCCTCATTGTACCTTATGGGGGTGAAGGGGATTATAACATGGTTTTGGCTCTGATTTTATCCTTATAACTGGTTTCCACCCCCACAAAGATGGACATATAGAGTATATAATCAAGACACTATAGGATATATTACGAGCTTCCATATTAGAATACTGAAAATAATGGGTATGTAACCAATCTATGGTTGAGTTTTTAAACAATAGTAGCCATAAATCATCTATCTCCATAGATGTATTTTAGGAATTGTATGGGAAGCCATGTTGTTCTCCATTTTACTGGAAGAAGGTTACGAAGTTAGTAGTTCTTGATCCTGATGTTGTGTAGAGCATGAATGAGAAGATAATTTTGGTCCGAGAGAGTATAAGGGTAGTAAATGACTATTATAGTCCCAGTGATAATCATGTAAAGAGGCTCTTGATGCTTGAGGTTGGAGGCCATATGTTTTAGAGGGTCTATCTTTGGTGACGGTAGTAGAGATATGGTCAGACATGTAATCATTCTCCCTAATTCGTTGGCCCTTTTGAGGTTTTGGAGAATGTTAGTGAAATTACCTCAGTTGGAACTTCCTATTTGACTATACACGATCCACGATGTATTCAATGTGTCTCATCTTTATCAACACCTTCACAATAACTCCCACATTATTGAATATGGATAGTTGGATATCAATTATGACACGACATTCATGGAACGAATGATGTAGAATGATGTTTTTTAGAGAAATTGTTGCACAAATAAATCAACCCTTTTTTCATGTGTTGTGGAGGAATTTTTTCCTAGGGGATATTACTTGGGAATATGAGATGTATATTAATTCCTAGTACATATATTTGTTTTGAGACATTCTTTTTTCTTTTTTTTCTTGATGATGTGATGTTTGGATCTTTTTGTTTTATGATATGTTATGTTTCCATAATGTAGTGTTGTATGATAAATATTATATCATTTGAATAAGGTAAAACCTAATTACAAATCATCAAATCTTATACTATAACACATTTAAAATGTTGTGGGTGAATAATTTCTCTACAAAGAGGATAATATCTGTATATAGGATATGGAATTACTTGATTTTTATGCTTGGGGACTTTCTGTGTTTTGGTTGTGGAAATTATTGTCTTGAATTGGTTAGATACTGAATGTTGGTAAGTATTCTTATTTATAACGTATGTGGTTTTTGGAGTTATTCTTAGTGAGGTATGGTGAAGTGGTTGTGTGAGGGTTCTTTTGGATGGTTGTTTTGGTGTGTTTGGATAGTGGTAGCTTTTTTTGGGTGTGATGATATCCTTGAGATGTATCTCGTATGATGGTTATTCATAACCTATCCTTTATTTAGGTTTGGTTTTTATTATCTTGGATGAGATTTATTTTAGAGGTATCTAACGTACTGGTCTATGGTTTCTCGGCTCGTAACTTTTCTAGTTTGGGTGTTGGTGGTGTTTGGAGGAGGTATGAGGGGGATTTGATGGATGTTGGAGAGAAACAGAACTACTTTAGGTGGTTCACCATGTAAATAGTGTTCATAACCAGAGTTTGGGTTTTACGTCACATGAATATTATGATTCATGACTTGTATATAGGTTAGGATTATTGAATTAAATGAATTCATGGCCTGAAAATGGGATTTATGATATGAGTTAAATATGGTCGAGGTGCCATGATTTTAAGTGGATGTTTGAAAATTTTACTGTTCACACATTAAATACAATTACCATATTTGATTCATTAGACCCTATGGAACTCTATATAGGAAAATATAAATCACTCCATGAATGTGGTGACTTATAACCTATTTATAAGTGTGAAATTAGGATGAATTCCCTCATACAAACCTTGTTACTTTTAGTTTGTGGGGGAACCCTAGGTTCCTTTAGACGATCTTCTAGATAATTTCCTCCCACATTGATCCATCAGTTCTAGTGGGTTTTTATTAAATATATATTAATAGTTATTAAACTTTTCCCCATTTTCCCTTTATTCTTCTATAAGTATTGAAATATTGATGTTGTTTTGGATCACGTTGTGTTTGGGGTTTGTTTTTATGACCCTCAAATTGTAGTTTAGGATGATCTTTAGTTTCTCAGTGTTGTGGTATTTTGTTTGTTTATCCTTTTACCTATTTTGAAAATATAATCTGAAATCTTCTTTGAGATAGGTTATCCTTGTTCTCATCTCATTTCATGCGCATGTGTGGGGATTTTAGGATTTTCTTTCTTTTGGGTGGGTGATAATGTATAGATTAACTAAGATAATAAATTAGAAAACATAAAATTGATGGGGATGGGGAGAAATAAAATTATATTACAAATTTTTTGTGATTATGGATGTGTTAATCATAAATTTTTACATTTTTTAAAATCATAGCGGTAGGGAGCCTTGATCGTATGGTAGATGATATGTGTGTGAAACACTTTCTGTGTAGATTGTTGATATCACAATGAATGTAAATTCCTAGGAAAATATACATTTAAAATAATTCGTTTCCTATTGAAATCTATTTTCTATTATATTACCCATGATAAATAATTAAGTGAAGTACCATGATACCTTAAACCAAAATTTTTTGAATAAGGGATTTGATTATTAATTTGTTAATTCTTGTTGCATTTTCTTAATGTGGTGTGGGACATTTTCCAATGATGGTGGTGACCAAATGGGTTGTAAAAAAGTGAGGGTATTGATACAATGGTTGGTTGGCATGGGATGTGATGTAGGAGTATTGGAAAATGTAGTGTTGTGTGGTGGTGGTGGTGTTTGGTGTTTTCATTTAGAGGATCTGATGGGTAGTGGTGATGTGGTAGTTGTGTGAAGTGGTTGTATTATATAGTGTTTTTGTTGTGTGGTGTTTGTGTTGTGTGGTAGTTGATATGAGAATTTGTGTGGTGGTTGAGATGGGTTTTTGTGGTGATTTATCTTAAATGATGTTGTGTTGTGGTGGTGGTTGATGATTGATGGGTGAGATGTTGTTCGGTGTGTTTGTGTTAGTTTTATGGTTATCCATGAAAGAAATATGAAATTATTAAAAGTAATTTCATGGTTTGGTAAATGAGTATGATTTAAATGAAATTAATTTCTAGATTTATAAAAAATTAACCAAAATGATGATTGAAATATTTTTGTAAATGTGATTTTAAATGTATTGTTTGTGGGAGTTTTTTGGGGACTCTGTAAAGCTTGAAATAATGACATTAGTAAATTAAAGTGGGTGTGTGTGAATTTGTGTGGTGATTATGTGGTGTTTTACATAAAGTCACAACAAAAATTGTTATGGTTAATATGTGGTGTAGTGGTGGCATGTTGGTGTATGATAGTTAGGTTGTTATAAAACCATATGTTGGGTATTGCGTGATATCTATATG
Organism: Viscum album; assembly: GCA_963277665.1. Lineage (NCBI taxonomy): Eukaryota > Viridiplantae > Streptophyta > Magnoliopsida > Santalales > Viscaceae > Viscum > Viscum album. Next base: position 1,267,692,360 of record OY728120.1, on the reverse strand, counting down.
CCATGTATTTTATTTTATTTCTATAAACACCCCACATGATTTGGATAACACTACAAACTCCCAAAGGTTTTGGGTTCCAAGTGTTTTGTGTAATATCTAGGATGGTGGTGATACAGATGCTTGGCTACCCTATCTTCCCCAATATTCCTTCAGTAGTGATGACACATGTGATTTTTGGAGATTAACAAGTGGTAATGTGGAGTAATGTGATGATAATGTGATAAGAGGTGGGGTTCATTAGTGGTGGGAGGTGGGAATGAGTTTGATTTACTTCACATTCTTGATACCCTACAACTCTAGTTTTGTGATGTGATGTACTAAACTACGTGTCTTTGGTGAGATTTTATGTGATGATCCAGGTGTCTTGGGGTGAGATGTGATTTGATGGCCTATGTTTCTTCGAGTGAGATGTGATGTGTATGGAATGGATGTGAGAACAAAATATTCTACATTGGGGAATGAGAGTATAAAATTATTGGGGAAGTGGTAGTGGGGATCCTTTATTATGTTTTTGATGTATTATTACTATTTGTATGCGTGATTTGGTGAGAAATCCATGGTGAGGCTAGGGTTGATTAGTTAACCTATTTAGTTTCTTGTTGGTTTTATTGTTTCTTCACTAGAACATTCGTATACCATTTTTACATGTTCACTCAAGACCTTGGGTATGATCCTTCTGAGTGTACTTATGTTTCACTATATGTATATAAACTATTTTTCTGGTTTCTAGGAGGACTTTGCAGATATATCTGGGCATTGCATGATTAGGGTTTAGAGTTGCTATTGAGTCACTACTATAGAACTTGTGTAATGGTATTTACATGGAGACATCTATTTGTATTTTCCAACATTGTTAATGCTTGGTGGGATCATTTTATGTTTATTTATATTTTATATACAATATTTTTGTGGTGGTTCATATCCTATCTCCCAATCCTATTTTATATAGTACCCAATGAATTCTATATGATATATTTTTACAGCCTCAACGATTTTCGCCAACCCCAAGCCTGTTAAAGGCGAGATTTGGCGGTCATCTTCTCTATTCTTTCACTGTCGGCCTAGGAGGGGTAACTTTGGAAGGGGTGATTCATGAAAATATTTTTCAAATAATTATTTTATTATTTTAATTCCCTTTTAGTTACTTTCTATCACATTAAAAATGTTAATATTAATTTGTTACATTTTTTATAAATATACTTTTCATTTACGTAGCCTTAAATAACATTAAATTTATTTTATATATACAATATCTTACCCTTAAAAACCTTATAAAATTTTAATTTTATCTTTATATGAGATTATTATTTACCTTAATGAAACTATGAAATTTTTTCCTTACCAATACATAGTAATGAAATTTTATATTTTACCATTACACAAATTCAGGGTTTAATTTTTATATTGAACAAGGTTTTTCATACATTGGTATTACATATTTTTAGTTGAATATTAAATATATTAAAAAAACATTACAGGGGACCATAATATTTTATTTCCTTTGGAAACATGGAACACAATCTTCTTAATTTCATGAAGGATCTTCAATGTCTCGAATAATGATATCCCCCTTTAGTAATACTGAAAAATATACCCTACATAAACCTTTCTTCATAACCTATGGAAAGAAAACGTAAGAAAGGGTGAGATTTGTTGACCATTAATAGTAAACAAGGTAGATATGTAATCATTACATGAATATATTGGTATTATAACAATAACATAACATATAAAAACCATAACCAATATATCAAAGATTATAATTCCGAGTCATGTCAAAAATATTGGAAGTTTATGAGACCTGAATCATAATGGAGTCAAAGAATATTAACCTTGAGATCATAACATTGGTATAAGAAAAATATTAGTGGCATACACATAGGAATAGAAAATATTATGTCAAGGCTACCCACCAAGGAATTTACAACATGATAGGCTTGGGTTAAAAAAATGTGTACCTTCTTTGGGCTATTATAAACTCCCATGTACCCTCTTTCGAGATTGGGATAACCACCTGTATACCCTCATATTTGGGATTGGGATAACCACCAGTGTACCCTTAGAGCTTGTATAACATTTATCATTACCAAATTTATTGGATTGATATATAGGTCCCAATCCTCACATAATTAAAATCATACATATGTGTTTTCAAGATCATAAAACATTAATCTTATCATGACCCATGAAATAAAGTGGGTTTCATAAAAACTTCATCATATCATAAAATTTGAAAAAAAATATAGGTGTCACAATAATTTAATCATTTCATCATAGTATAACTTGTGAAAAAATATTTGGGTTTCATAAATTTTATATCATGGTATATCCTATGGAATAGAAACTAGTTTCAAAAACATATCTTTATCATAAACACAAACCATTCCAAGAAATAATAAGAATTGTATCCTAGTATAATATAACCAATAAGTTATAGGCAACATAAATGGATTTTATCTTGTATGGAATATTATTTTGAAAGATCATTTAAAACATTTCTTTAGGAAAATATACTTTTCACTTTGAAAAAAACTTTTTTTAAAACACAAAAACTTTAAAAGTATTTATCACTTAAAAATAATTTATTTGAAATAAAAAATTTCAAATATTAAGGAAAATATTTTCTTTGGAAATAATTTTTAAAGATTTAAAGGGATTCTTGAAATCATTGAGAACTGATGATAGTGTGAAATATTGTTCATGTTGTTTATGTTCAAAACAAATATTCCAATTAAATTTTCAGTAAAATACAAAGTGGGATTGTCTTTAAAAAAATATAAAGATTAATTTCAAATTATTTAAAAAAATTAAAAAATGCGAAAAAAATATTTTAAATCCCATATTATAATAATAAAACATTTTTGAAATAATTTTTAGAAAACATGGTTTTGAAAGAAAATATATTTCCGACTGAGTGAAATAATTTTACTTTTTATTAAATTTTTTCCCTCAATTATAGTTAGTACCAAAGATTGGAAAATAGTACTATTAAATAATAATATCATGAGTAACTAGAAGGGAATAAAATTAAAATTTTTCTTGAGAGATGTATAAAAATATTTTATCATCGAAAACATAATCATAAATAATCCACATAAACAATTGGATTGTAACAAACAATCATTACCACTTTGGTATCTTTAAATTGAATGCCACAAGAAGGAATGTAATAAAATGAAACTTTAAATAACATTAGGATACAAAACTTCATGATATTAAATGTTAAAATTTATGTATATACACGTCTTGGAAGAATATAAGTGCATAATATAACTTACGTCCCAAAGATGGAAACAAGAGAGAAAAATCCCTTACCTCTTTAGTATTCATTTAAATCATAAGTCCTAATCAAGAATGACATAAAATTAAATGTTAAATATCCAGAAAATAATGAGATTATTGATATTATATTTCAAATGGGAATTATATGCACCACACAAAATAAAAATGAGTGTTGAGTTCCCATATGTCTTTATGAAATAAAAGAGAGGCAAGAAATCCCTTACATGAAGTATTTAATCCCTTTATAAATGTCAAAACTTATAGTATGATAAATATAAGTTCATTATAAATATATTATATAAGCATTAATATATTTATATATATATATATCATTCCATTTTTTATTTAATTATTCCCTTTTATTACAAATTTATTTGTAATTCCATGTTAATGTCACATTTTAGTTAATAACCGCTTTGTTTTTCATAAATATTTTGATTTGTTATTTTTTGTCCTCTGAAATTGATAATGATGTAATAATATAAATAATTATAACCAAGATATAAATATCATATTTATTTATCATATATGTATTTTGAGTAATCCATAAAATATAGAGATAGAAAATGAAATACATCGTTCGTGGTGACAGTAGACCGTATGTACACATGAATGCTGTTTTAATTTTCAAAAAGTATTGAAAATAGAAAGGTAAATGATATATTATTATTTAATAATAATTTTTATGTCACACATATCACATATTTTCATTAAAACCGTCCATATTACATTCTATGTAAAGCGTGCCTGAACCACATCCCATCGTGAGGAGGCAGTCTGCTATACACACAAGGGACATTGTCATATTCCCAAAAAATGGAAATCAAGAATGTATTAATGATATGAAAATTAATGAATAATAATAATATCATATATATAATATATAAACAATAAATAAATCCTTTTTCCAACCATGATATGTGGTAATGGAAAAATGAATGATATTGATTCGTGAGGTGGTAGTCCGCCGTACATATAAACAATGATTTTGTAACCCATTTGATGGAAGTGGGTATTGTTGTTGCTAAATTACTTAAAATAAAAACATTTAATAATGGGGAATATTTTTTATATCATAATAGTATAATAATAATTTATGTAGTCTGAGAAATAATTAAAACAAAAATGATCATTGATGAATATTACCTCTTCTTTGGGTATCCTCATTTAGTTTGCACCAAAGTACTTCTGGGTTTGATCTATATCCAAAATAAGGTTTATAATATAATATTATGGAAATTTTTAAGTTATTAGTCTAGTTATTTTTCTAAAAAAAATGGTGTTTAATGTGTGAAGATGTGAAGAGAGTGGGTGACCTTTTATAAGTGAGCCGAGTGATACTCTTCTAATTTTTGAAAAGAGAGAATTCCACCCATGTTTTTTTTCATGTCACAAGCATCCAATAATGTACCATTATTGATAAAAGAATGATTAATTTATAAATATGTCCAATAAATTGTTTTTGAACAATTTTTAAGTTATTTCTAACAATTATCTTTAATGTTTAGCCACCGAATAAACCCATTTGACCTTATTATGATAATTAATTTTAAACATTTTTGCAATTAATTTTAACTATTTTTGAAATTAATTTTGGGAAAAAATTATGTTGATATTATTATATAATATAAATTATTATTATTCTATATACATAATCTACTTTTACTAATTTAATTCATATAATAAAAAAATTTAATTTAAAAAACAATCCCGTACACATGATGAGAAAACTTGATTTCAAAGAGAAAATGTTCAAACATTTACAATGATTTTATATGAAATTTTAATACTAAATTCATTACTGTGACCTAAACTGTATTTATATATATAAAATTGGGATAATTTTAATTTAAAACCCTTTTAAAATATAATTTAACTTGTAAATAATTTAAATGAAAATGCATTTTTTTAATAAAAAGTCATTATTTTTGACTATTCATCAAAAATGGAACTTTTCAAATTAAACCAAAAAATTAACTATAATATGATTATGAAATTATGAATTAAAAATAGAGTTTATTTTATAGATTAAATTTGTTAAAAGTTTCAAAAATTAAATTTAAAATAACACCTGTAGATGCGACGAAAAAACATGTTTTTGAGAACTGTGTCTTTTTCAAGTATATGATGATTTTATATTAACTCTATGTCTAATATTAATCATTTTATGGGTATATATATATATACAATCTATATATTTTATTTATATAATTTCACATTAGGTATTATTTTAATTAATTAAAACTAAGAAACAATATGCACTTCAAAGTAGTTTTCAGAAAAATATCTTTAAAAAATAAACTTATACTAAAATACAATATAAATTTGATTAAAAATTATTTAATTAGGTTAAATAATATTAAATAATACTTATGTTACTTTAAAGAATAATTTTTTTATTTAAATTACTTAATTTATAGTAAATAAATAACACTTTTATAAAAATCAGTATTTTTCTCTATTCATTGAAAAATCAATACTTTCTGAAAAAGCCAAAAACTTTAACCATATGGTAATTTTGATATGCTGATTTAGAAAATTAATTTCATTTTATCAAATATATATTTTTAAAATATCTTTAAATTAATAATAAAATTTATCTTAAAAAAATAAAAATTATTTTCAAAGGAAACATATTTTTGATTAATATAATTACTTTAATTAAAATTGATTGATTATTTACATAGAATTTATATGTAAATTTATATTTATTAGGATCATCAAAGGTATATTTAATAAATTAGTTAATAATATCCGTACTCAATTAATTAACTTCTATGTTATATTAATATTATTTCATTGTTCACTGAAGCTTGGTGTTTTGTGTCCTACACACTATTAAAGAAACTCATTATTTTGTGTAATACAAACTTAAATAGGCATTTCATATAATGAAATATATAATCTCTGTTAGATGTAATGATAAATATCTAAAATATTAAATTTATTTGAAAAAAAAATCACTAAATATCGGGTTGTTTCATTTTACCCCTTTAAAATGAATTTCTCCCTCAAAATTTATCTCATCCATCAATGGTTTAACATTTAAAAATTAATTCATAGAAACCCACATCGTAAAAATGAATAATAAAAAATAAATTAAATGGGAAATTTGGAAACATAAAGGTTACCTAAGGTTACTCCTATCTAAGTTTCCATATATGAGAACATATGCAAGAAGTAAAGATTTTGACATAGAAGAAAAGTGAAAATAATTACATAGAGTGGTAGAGATCATTGATCACAAGAAAGTGGGTGATTTAGAGAATGTTAAAAAAGTCACCACCATAAAAAATAGGAAGAAAACAAATTCATTAATATCATAAAAATAATGATAAATAGACATCAATATATTTCAAGATCCATTTCCCAATGTGGGAGAAATTTCATGAGAAGATACACATACTTAATTTCATTAAATTTCAAAATAAAGATCTCACTATATGGTTGTGAATTGATCAATTTACACTTTATCTCTTAATCTAAGAAAAAAATGTGAATTTTTAATTTTTTAAGCACCAAAGAATCATATGTTCCATAATGAATGATAATTAATTTCTTCTATCTATATTTGTAACAAAAAAGGTTATAAATGTTATCAAATATGAATAAATCTATATATGGTGAAAAAATGAATTAATATATAAAATATCATTCAATGTTCAACATAAAAAATTTAAAAAATGGGTAACCATTTGACACTGATGAAAGATTAAAATACAAAACATTAGGAATAAGGGATATATTTTTCCAAAAAATGAACTTATCATTGATCCCTAAAATAACATGAAATAGTTATTAATGTTCACATACTAAAAATGTGAATACCTTCATCCTGAATTCTCTTGAAATCTGAATTATCATAAAAAATTATTGAAAATATACATGTTTCCTTATTCCTTACATAAAACACATTTTATTGAATATATTCCTTTAATCCAAAAATGATTTAATGTCCATCAATGGAAGAATAAACTACTTTTTCAAAAAAAAATAACCAGTTCTATCCAATTTACTTTATACAAATCAATCAACTCTTTATCCCAAAATAATTATCTTAACATCCATAACATATTACAGGTTATATTTAAAATATCACCTTTCCATTAAATCAATTTTCTTTTCCAATAGAATCATTAAATGTATTATTTCAAATACTTAAAAAACACTTATACAAAACAATACTTATATATTTCATGATTAAAATAACAAAATATTTCAATTCCAATACATAGATAAATTATTAACCCCACTTCCTTCTCAAATCATTTACTAGGCATCATCATCTTATTCCTTAATACCACTTTCCTTTTATATGTCATTAGTAGTATCTTCTTCATTAGTAATATAAACATTACTTGTACAAAATTGCTTATTTTCTTCTTGAGCTTTCTTCTTAGGACATATATTTTCATAATGCATATACTTTCAACATTTAATGCATTAAATAGTTGATGATATCTTAGGGAGATGATATTCTCATCTATTTCATTATTTGTTTTATTTTCCCTTTGAATTTACTTTATTTGTGTCCATATTTTTCACATGAAAAAAATTTCCATTCCTATACGACATCCACTTGTGTTTTCATCCCACATTTTTAACACATAGGAAACTGAATATTCTTTCATCATTGGTATACACTACCTAAACACTTTGTTAAGTTTTCACGACCCACCTTCACCAAGATAAGGGAAGGGATATCAGATTTACAAATCCTTACTTCCGCAAGTTGAAGAATAGATAATGACCCCCGAGACCCACCTTAAATAGGCCTCAAAGTGGAGACTAACACCAAGCGTATAGAATCACATATAATATAGATGGAATTACCCTTTTTTATATTGTAGTTTTGAGAGATAAGATAGTAAATCCCAAAAAAGAACAAAACTGGAAGTAAAAGTAAACCCGAAACAATCCATTCCCATATGCATGTTCTAATAATAAGTGCTACAAAAAACATAGAAAACTCCAAAGGGAAGTACAAAAAAAATCAATTTCAACAGTCCCATCGTCCGAGTTAATATGGTATGGCACAATCCTTAAAGTCCTCCTGGAAACATGAAAACAGTTTTATATATATAGGGTGAGTACACTGGTATACTCAGTAGGGAAAACTAAAAGATCTCATGCACAAGTGGGGAGGCACTATAATGCCCCATGAGAAAAGAAGATAACCAAACACCTAATAAAGAAACTATCCACCCAAACCTCACAAAGGAACACTCCCCAAATAACACAATCCAAGCTAAGTAATAGTAATAACACATCAATTTTTGGGTACCCCGCACCACTTTCCCACTTGGTATTGAAGATATCCTATGCGTAAGACCTCTCCCGCCATTCTCACCGCTGTCCCACTGCCATATCCCACCTACACACACCTGGGATACCACAACCACACATCCCACCACCAATATCCTAGTCTATAACAACCAAACATAACTATGCTCATAAACAAATATGCTATAAAAAATACCTCCACACCTGAAGACACCTGTTCTAGACCAACTACCATTACACCTGAAGAAACCCGGACCTCATTCTGAAGACACTTGGGAAACAACTTTCCAGCACACAACTGGGAAAACTACCACAACTATCCTGTATGAAGAATCTTGATAATGGACCTGAGGCCATCACATCCTTCCTGAAGAGTCTCGGTCTACTTGGGAATGAGATAAGAAAAAGAGCCAATAACCAGACACTCATAGAAGTGTTGGGAGAAAAACCCTCCCCCGTGAAAAGGGGGTTTTTGACACGAAGTGCTCAACATGGGTGAGGCGTGAATAAGAAAAATGAGAACTAAATTATTCATATTGGTAACGAAGAACTCATCACATCCTAGGGATTCCAAAACCATCTCATACAAAAATACCCTCATTACAATTCATCCATAAAAATCACTACAGCCACAACAAAGTCACAACTCATTCCTGGAAAACAAATAACCTTTGAACACATTCTTTTTGTCACATTCAAGTGGTTCCATTTTAATAATTCTACACTACAAGGAAAATAATAGGCATAGACGCAATCCCAGTAAGGAAATATAGCAAAGCATCATGTTAATCATTCACACTCGGTTCTCTTGTAAAGTCACAACAATAAAAGGGATCCATGAGATCCCTCAAAGTACTGGAACCAAACTAATCTCCAACATACATCCCCACACGACCCCAAGTCCACAAACTAACAAATTCACAATTGGGGATCCTATCCTCATCCATTTCACCCCACAAGAATCAAGCAGGACAACCACACATATTACCAAGACAGAGCAAGGGAGTTTTTAGATTCAAACACACCATTAATTGAGTTCATTTTTGCGATTTGTTAAATCGGGGTGACCACACAAGGATTATTATTCATTTTAAATCCATTTAATAAACAAATTTTATATGATTAATATGTTTCCATGTTATATCCATTCAATCACAGAAATTTCCAGAAAAATAGAGGTTCATTAGTGCAAAAATAAGGGACCACCAACGACCTTGATTTTCAGTGGACATAAACCATACATATTCACAACACAAGAAAAGGTAAAGGAGTACAACAACATCATCAACCACAACCCCTCATTCTTTATAATCATTTAATATACTAGTTATGTTTTGGTTTCATCCATCCCGGTAGAAACATCATCATGCCCACCCTGCATGATACTTAGTAAAGAAAGACGAAGGAAGAACCCTACATGGATGATTGACGATCGAAGTTTTTCTCCTCACGCCAAGAACTGGGGATGTGCGACTTGCAGGGAAGGAACTCTGGGGACTCCAAGAGTGAGTAGGAAAGGCTCCATCATAGGTGCACCACTATCCATGAGAAGGGGGACTCCAAACTCCCCAAGGAATGAAAAATAAACCATCCAAGAAGAAGAAATAATTCCAGTGCGATAAAAGGAGAGATCCTGGAGTTACAAGATATGAATTTTGTATGGCCTTAATGGAAGATCCTGGCTTCACCATGCGGTTTGATAGTTACACATGATGGACTAAATTTTTATTTAAAATTATCATCGGAGAGGTGGAGATAATGGTTGGGAGCTAAATGATTTCATCTAAAGAGAGGAAGACTCGTTAGTTTAGCGTTGACCAACTCTTAGGGAATTTAAAACATTTTTTATGGGGATAAAAACGGCCTTGAACCACTTTAAAAAGGTTAAAATACTTAAAAGTGGAATTACAGGAAACTGGGGAAAGAAAACCTCGAAAACCCCCCATTTCACTGATTGGGTGTGGTTCCTATCAGTGACTCATTGATCGGGGACACACCAATGGGTGACACACCCATCAGTGAGACTGATCAGAGACTCAATGATCAGTGTCACCAATTGGTAACACCATGGTGACATCCTGCCACCAACACGCCACCCTCCGGACTTACTGATGGGGGTCCAAGGCACCCCAAACACCCGAAATGGAAATGTAATGTACCAGGAGGGTCCAAGACATTACATTAGATACCTATCAAACTATTCTCATCCTCGAGAATCAAAACTAGACCCAAAGAAAAGAGAGAGGTTAGAAGGACCACCTCAAAGATACCACTCAGGAGTAAACCTCCTCAACATCTACGAACACCTATCCCTCAAGTAACCACACAAAAATACAAAGTTCACACTATCTAGTCATATGGATTTGGGACTCCCTTCCCCCATGTCAAGATAATATCTACTTTTCGTGGCACTGACTCACCTGCACGGGTTTAATCGCATCCACTTTAATATGTCTAGATTATGAATTAGGTCCTCCCCTTCCCAAAGTTAGGACTCTTCACACACATTCATAGAATAAGGAAAACAACTCATTTAATAGATAAAAAGGCCTATCACTACATCACAATCAAGTACGAAACAAAATATAACAAAACTCAAAACAACTATGGGTACTGGGCGCACATCTGAGCTTCTCGCTCCCAAGTACTCTCCTCGAGGCCACAATGCCTCCACAACACACGAACTATGAGAATGGTTTATCCATGAATTAAATTCTCCTCACTATCCTCAATCCTCATTGGTCTCTCTATGAATGACATGTTGTCCTCAATATCTAGCTTCTCGCAGTCGAGGATGTGTGATTCATCGTGTAGATACTAACAGAGGTGAAACACATGTAAGACTTCATGCACTCTCAGTAGTGGCGATAGTAGAGACAGTTGATAAGACACTTCTTCGACCCTCTTCAACACCTCTAAGGGTCCGAAAAACCTAGTATAAAGCTTACTCCCCCTGTCGAACCTTGGTTTCCCATGCTGAGGGCAGACCTTCAAGAACACATGGTCCCTAACACTACAAAAAAACTGACCTTTACCAATAGAAAATTACCAACAGATAATATATTTTTTGGTAAAAATGATTATTTCCAAAAGATATTAAATTCTATTGATATTAACTATGGGTACCAACATTTATTTTTACCAACAAATATATCTGTTTATATTAGTAGTTCAATACCAACAAATCTTTTACCAGCAATTAAATCTGTTGCCTTATTCTAATAATACAAACAATTGATTTACCGATAAATGAATCTGTTGTTATAAATTATTATTACCAACAAATATTTTACCATAATAATAATATATTAGCAATAAATTATTCAATAATATCAAATATTTTACCAAATATTGAATACTTGAATATATATATCATCCACTACAAACATATGATTTTGATAATAAAAAAATTATATATATAGAAACATCATAAGAATATTTAATAAAAAAATTCTATTAATAAATATTAGAATTGAAAAAAATTATAATGAACCAAAATCATAAAAAAAATTCTGAAAAAATATTTAAAGAACACCACTAATGACCCCCCCCCCCCCCCGCCACTACCCCCTTCCACAACCCTACCTCCCTTTTCGCCGTCTGAAATCCTCACAGACCTCATCGCAACAAACCGTCACTGTTCCTGGATGGAGTTCCTTATTAACATCTATTCAAGAAACCCTACCTATTCCTGGATGACTTCCCCCCTATGATATCATCGCATGAACCCCCTCCATATTCCCGGTCAGAATCTTCATGGGAAACCCCTCATTAGACCTTTCCATTCCAGGTGTTCCAAGCCGTCGTCCTCGCTCGACCTCCATCGTCTGCATAGCTTTAAACCATCATCCTTATGTGACCTCTTGGGCCCCAGCACCCTAGATCAACCCTAGCTGTGCCCAGAATCCCTTCAAATCACCCACATGTATCCCTACCATACATTCAAAATCGGAATGATGATCTCAGTTTATGGTACATTCAAAATCTTAAGGATGAAAAATTATTAATAATTTTCATTCCTCGACATGTAAATTAAATCCTTCAATAACTATGTAGTAGATTTACCTCTATATTATTAATTTCTATTTTTTATTTTTGTTCTTTTAACAGAGATTTCTTGTATAATCTGTTTTTGCAGACTATGTAAAGAAAGTGATTCTAAATCAAATCTGACACTGAATAGTTAAAATGTTTCCTCTAGTATTGTACTTTTGTAGGGATTTTTTTATTAACTAATAAAAGTAATTGAATTTAACTTATCAGCATCAATGATCATTATGTTGACACCAATTCAAGCACACACATGTCCCTAACTTTAGCTATCTCCTAATCTAAATTATGATCATTCACTTGATAGTGACATTGTTAATGTCTAAAATGGGGACTATCTCTAGGAAGAAAAAGTTCACATATTTGATGTCCATTATTATGAGATGATCATGTTTAGTTTTGTTATAAGTTTTGTTTCAGTTTAGAATTATATCATTTTCTATTACTCCAAAGTTCAGTTTTGAATTATTTTGTTCTATCCTTTCAGTTTAATTGATGGTTTTCAATGAAGTCCAGCTCATGGAATCATTAAAGTTTTCATGTTATGGCTTCTTACAGATGGTTCAGGGTGTTGATCTTAGCTTTTGCTGGCATGTATGTCACTGTTTTCCACTGAATGATAACGTTTCATTTTTTTGAATTGATTTTATGTATTTTTGGATCTTAAACACATTTAACTATATGATTCACAACTTTGCAGCGCTGTGTTTAAGTATATTTTAATTCTCTACACCTTGAATTCTAATACCGAGAATTGAACCAAGTGTGGGAATCATCCTTGTTCAACTATTCTTGGGGTCTTAGTTACATTTTAGAAACTAGGACACTATTATTTACATTTAAAATCAAGTAAAAATGATGATTAGGAGGGTAATGTGATTCCTTTTTTATTAGGGGAGTGTAAAAATGTACTATTTTTTTATTTTTTGGATATCAATGATCAATTAAATATCCTGGACCTGTCCCATTTCAACATGGACCTATATTTGGGATTGGACTAATCCAGATCATTCTAGACAAGATCTTATAGAAAATATCTTCTACTGACCATTTAATACAGTTTGATCCCCAAAAAATTGAGCATGGAACCTCTGGTTAGGATGGAATTGTCCCTTAACAAAGGACCTAATTCTCGGTGGTAAATTTTAAATTTGAGGGGTTTTATGTCATTGATGAATAAAAATATTTGTAGAATATAATATCTATATGTTATTCTATTCACTTGTAAATCCTTCATAGGCTCAAATATGTAATGATACAAGAACCTGTTACTTGACTCTCAAGATGCAATGATGTGCAAGGACATTGATTTCACTCTTTATGGGAATCAGGTTTGTGTAAAACCAATTTTTGTACAATCTGGATTGTATATTGTTTACTTTAACCAAGTCCCTTGTACCTAGGCCTAGTTTTATGTATCAAATGTTTCTATCATTGATCATATTTCCCTCAACTTCCCACATGCTTCATAACTTGGGATGGTTATAAAAGTTATCACTTTTAATGAGAATGCTAAAAAATAAGTGGTGTTAGTTCTATTTCTGAAAAGCCAACTAAAATTCCAAGAGAAATCCACTTAATTATGTTGCAAAAAAGTAGGTTCTGTGTGTTTAGTAATTGAGAGTGTGTGTAATAAGGTTGAGTGTGTGCATTAGAAAACTCTTGTTGTGTTTCAGTAAGGGAAATAAGTTTCATCCGGAGAGAGTGCAGAAGAACAATGGAAATCTCCATATGTCTTCTTCACGAAACATTATGTGCACTAGAACACTTATGTTGTGATAATAAATGGAACTCTAATGATATTTTTTACTAGAACACTCATCTTGTGTTTCATTAAGGGAAATTAGTTACATCCATGAGGAGTGTGTGCACTAAGGCAGAGTGTGTGAACTAGAACACTCATGTTGTATTTCAGTAAGACAAATCAGTTTCATCCATGAATACTGTTCTAGTGAAATTGCACCTTACTATGTTTTTGATGTTTCATCCATGACACAGTTCTGTTAAATCCATGAAAATGTCATGTTTCCATGAGTGTGTGCACCAGTACACACATGGAGTGTGTGTGCAGAAAGGGAGAGAGTTTTCTTCATGAACAACACATGGAATGTTCTTGTTCACACACAATTCCTTTCCACACACACTCCATGTGATCTAGAACACTCATTCTTGTTAAAAACCTGCACACACTCTCCCTTAATTAAGTTCCATTTTCCTTACTGAAACTGATTTCTCTTACTCCACACACTCTCCATGAGTGTTCTAGTGCCATTTATTTTTTAATGTTAACCCACAATGTTTATTCTCTCTGCCAATATTTAATTTTTAATTTTCAACTTTCTTTTTGTTATAGTTGAATGATTATTATTTTTTCTTCTCAATTAACTGATCTTAAATCTTATAATGGTATTTTTGGACAGCCTTGATGAATAATTTTTTTCAAATCTAAGGATGTACTTGTTATTCAGGTATGTTATTCAGGTATGTTCATTTCTATTTTAGGAAAACCTTATTGAACAATTTTTGGACAGTATTTCTATACATGTATGTTAATGGATTAAGCATGTGCATATTTTTGTCTAATGATGTTGGTTCTCTTATCTATGCTGAGGAAGCCACTGTAGCTATTAATTTCAGTGGTTTGGATGCCAAGATGATGTGTGGAGTTGAACTGAGGCCAAATGAGGTATTGGTACAGTGTTTTTTGGCTATATTAAATAGTTTTTGCGTTATACTAACCAAGACTCAGACTAACTTAGTTGAACATAAATTGGCTAGTAAATTCTATCTAGTAAATTCCATATTAACCAAGACTATGAGATAAACCAGATTGTGAGATCAAACAATTTTTCTATATAAATTCAATCTAGGAAATTATATTTTTTCCTCCTAAAATATTATTTTAATTCATTAATGAATTCTTCTGTGCTAAGAAGAATTATTTTAATTCTTCCTCATTTCAGGTGTTGTTCTATCTTAACTAGACTGAAGTATCAATCGATTAAGTTCTAGTTTCATTCATGTTTTTCATTTCAAATCATTGCTGAAATGAATCTATTTTTGGATTAGGAAGTATTAATGGATGAAGATCCAAATCTGTTTATCATTTTAGAAAACTATTTTACTTTTTATATAATATGACAGATTGTGTAGATGAATGGACAAATTCTTTCTCACCAATCATATTATAGTATGATTAACGCGATGAGGTCTCTGGGATGTCACATTTTTGTTTTCTCTCATTTCATTTGTTTTAAATCATCCCCATTTCTATCTCCATGTTCCTATATTGCAAGATTTTTAATGGAATGATTTTGCATTGCTTCTGTTTATATATGGGTCTCTCCTCATGGTTTAAATCATAAAGGTAACATAATCATATGATATGCTGCCTATTTAGTTTTTTCTTTCATGATTTCTAGGATTGTCTACTTCTTATTCTATTGTTTTCTGGTAAGTTAACATGTTGTGAGAATCATAGGTTAAGCCTTCTATGAATATAATAGAAAATTGATATCCTTTGACTCATAGAAAATGGGCAGCTGAATAGTGATTGTGGATTTGTATGTCTTTATTTTTTTTCATTCATTGATTTTTTTTGGGTGTTGCGTTTTTATTCATGTTTATTAACCTTTTTGGTTATGTTATGATAGATTTCACATCTAGAACCTTGAGATGATGAATGGAAAATTCCCATTCTACGAAGATCATTTTTTTATATTTTCATTTATTTGTATTTTGGATTCAATTCATTTTGTATTTTCATTTATTTGTTGGTGTGCTATTTGATTGTGGTGTAGATTTTGAAGCTGGAGGATGAGATATAGCAGCGACTTGATATTACCAAATGGCATCAAATGTGACTTGATTTTTTGAGATTTCATTCTATGCAGATCGTTTTTTATACTTTTAGTTTTTTTTGTTTCAATTCATGCTGATATTTGGAACTGATTTGTTGAACTGATTTTTGATTGTGTGGTGTAGATCTTGGGGCTAAAGGGTGTGCCATAAAAAATTGAGGTTCCTCAATGGTTTTGGAGTTGACTTGAATTGTCTCTTCTAGTGGGCTACTTGGGGGTGATGAAAGATCTTTGACAGAAGTAATTATCCTCCTACCATAATAGGTGTTGAGGATTGCATTCAAGAGATGATAGTACTGGATGATTGCAGTCATGAGATGACATGAGTGGTAGGGGTACGACGGTGGAAACTATATAGAAGGATCTTGGGTTTTTGTGTTTTATGGGTTTTTAGGTATTAATCAACATAAAATATGTATTGACTCATTTTGTATAAAATTCCATTATTAATATGATTAATTATTTTTTAAGTTTGAAAATGTGTGAAAATCATTTTCGATATGATAATTAAAACAGATGTATTATATATGATAAATTAATATAATATAAAATTTTAACAATAAATATTTAAATACTCAAACATAATTTCTTATATAAAATATAAATTACAAACATATATTAATTAATGGTATAGGTTATTGGTTATGAATGTTAATAATACTACCAACAGATAAATTTGTCATAGAAATCAGTTGCTAATCATTTTGACCCACATATATATTATCTATTGGTATTATTATAATTGAAACAGAATTATTTTATCTATTATAATAAGATTTAGTGACAGATTTTTTACCAAAAATTTAGTGACAGGAAAATTTTTTTAGGTAAAACGTTTTACCAACAGAAAATTTACTTTTACCAACAGATATACCCCTGTTGGAAAAAGATAATTATTTTGTAGTGTAACTTTGAACTCTAAGGGTCTCCTCCTATGATCGGCATAAGATTTATTCCAGTCCTGAGCTGACTTAATCCTCTCTCGTCTAAGTTGAACAATTTCCATCATGCTCTATACTACCTCTGGGCCAAGAACACCTGCTTCCCTGATCTCTACCCAGCACACGGGTGAGTGACACGACCTCTCATACAAATCTTTGAAGGGAGCCATGCCAATGGTAGAGTGATATCTATTTTTGTAGAAAAACTCTACAAGAGGAATGTGTCATACCCATGATCCCCCAAAGTCCAAAAAACATTCCTGTAGCATATCCTCCAATGTCGGGATGGTGCACTATATCTTCCCATCTGTCTGGGGGTGGAAAGCAGTGCTGAGGTGCAGTTGGGTGCCAAAAGCATGCTGCAATCCCCTCCAGACTCATGAGGTAAACCATGAATCTCTATCCAAAAATATGGACCTCATAACTCCATTCAACCACACCACCTCATCCATGTATCTCTATACTAAGGCATCCACCGCACTTGACTCCTTGATTTGCTAGGAAGGGAGCTAATTTCTTCAGCCAATCTACTACTACCCAGATAACATCGCAGCCTCTTTGAACCCTTGGTAGTCCTGTGATGAAATCAATTAACATGTAATTCCACTTTCACTAGGGGACATCTAATGGTTGTAACTGTCCTCCTGGGATGTGGTTTTCAGCCTTCACCTGCTGACACACAAGAAACATTTCCAAAAACTCTTCCACTACCTGCTTCACCCCGGGACACCAAAACTAACCACTCAAGCCTTGATACATCTTGGAAACTCCTAGGTGCACTTCCATGGGTGAGTTGTGGAACTCACCAAGAACTCTCTTGTGCATTCCCATGGTAAAAAACAACATTCCATGAAACATCATCGGATTCTGCCCATCTTTTGACCATTCCCCTAGACCATCAACCTAGCTAACACGATCACACATCATTTCAACCTCTAAGTCCCCCCACTGAGACTCCTCCACCTTCTGCAATAGAGAGGACTACAATGCCATCTGGAACAGACAACCTCTTCCATCCTCTAGCCTTGAATCTAGGTGTAGGGAAACCAAATCCCCCATCACCTTCCACATATCTACTGATTCTCGAACCACATCTTTTTGTAACTTCCTACTCAAGGCATCATCCAGCATGTTCCCCTTTCTAGAGGTGTAGGAAATTTCGATGTCGTAGTCCTGAAGAAACTCTATCCACCTCCACTGCCGCAAGTTCAGGTCCCTCTGAGAGAAAATATACCTCAAGACCTTGTGATCTATGAAGACCAAAAAGTGCTCCCCGATGAGGTAGTACCACCAAAACTTTAGTGCGAACACAACCGCTGTGAGATCCATGTATTTGGTGGCATAGTTATGCTCATTGAGATGTAGCTGCCTAGACCCATATGAGATCACCCCAAATATTGCATCATCACACACCCCAAGCCTTGGCCTGAAGCATCACAGAACACCTCAAACTTCAACCATTCTTCTAGAAACCTCAGCACTAGGGCACTAACCAACATCCCCTTCAGATAACTAAAGGATTCTTGGCACTTCACAGTTCATAAAAAATCCTGCTATTTCTTGTTCATGGCTATTAAAGGTGCTGCTACTTGGGAGAAGTTGGGAATGAATCTTTTGTAGCAACTTTATAAACCTAGGAAACTACAATCCACTTCCACGTTCTTGGGTGATACCTAATAAAACACCACAAAGTCCTTCAACAGGTCCACTGTTATTCCCTACTCGGACACCACGTTTCTAAGGAAGTGCACCTCTTGTGTCGAGAAATTACACATGGAGAAATTCTTGTAGAGACGGTACTATCAGTGGACCCCTAAAACCATTCTCAGATTCTCTGCATGATCCTTCTATGATCTTGAGTGGATCAAGATGTCTTCAATAAACTTGACTACGAACTGGTCCAGATATTTCCATAAGATGGAGTTCATGAGCCCCATGAAAATGGTTGGTGCCTTCGTAACACCGAACGACATGACCATGAACTCATATTTCCCATATCTTCACCTGAAGATAGCCTTCGAGATGTCACCCTCCTTTACCCTCATCTGGTGAAATCCTGACCGCATTTTGATCTTGGAGACCCATCATGCCCCCTTCAACTGATAAAAAATGTCATCTATCATCGGGAGGGAGTAACAGTTCTTGGACGTTACCTGATTCAGTCTCTGGTTGTCTATGCAAATCCTGAGACCACCATCTTCCTTCTTTGAGAACAAGACTGGAGCACCCCATGGTGTCACGCTTGGTCGGACAACACCCTTCTTCATCAGATTTTCAATTTGAATTCACAACTCCTACAACTCAGAAGGTGTTATCCGATAGATATCCATTGAAATCAAACGGGCACCAGGTTGCACGTCTACCCCAAACTAAAAATCACATCAAGGGGGTATAATTACCACCTATTTAGGGAATACGTCCATGAAATCACTGAAAATCCCCAAAACTTACACCATCTCTGAGTTCGTTGACTCCACTGACAGCTCAACTAACAAGGAAATAAGGGGCTCTACCCGTCAGTTTCCCTTTTTGAGACCTCTCTTGGTGACGAAAGCTACACACTGGCTATCCATATCTGAAAAAACGATCCTTATTTGTAAGAATTATATAATATAACGTACATAGAATAGACATTCGAGTACTAAAATGACATCATATGGATACATCTATAGCCAAAAAAATCCCCACTTGACTGATGTGGTCCCAACATCAGTCTACATCCCTGGAAAACATGAGACAAGTTGGTCTGACCTTCGACCGACATACTCAAAAACAGGGGCATGAGAAGTCCCACTATGTCTAGACCCAGTTTAAGGGCTAGACTGGGTTCAACAAAAGAAGTACGAGGCTCCTGAATCAAACAAGGCACATTCAAGAGTGCTGAACAAGATGATCGTACCTCGAACGACTTCCAGCCCTTCTAGAACTACTGCCACAGTGGAGTTCAACTGTCCACGCCCAACTCCTCCACCCCTCAAATTTTAGCCACCTCCCCGACCATGCATCGGTCGAGGTCCCTGAAGAGTGCCCTGATGTCGGGCTCCTTCTGCAATGTCTTCTCTCGGAGGACCAAGAGCTCACTGTCCCTGCTGCTGTTGTTGAATGGGCCTGGCTGGAAACTATTGCTGCTGAGGTGGGTGCTGAACCTACCCACCTACACTATACTGCACTCAGTTTTGGAAATGATTCCAAAGGTGCCCAAGACTAACACATATGAAGCATCTCAATCCTATACCCGCAAATAAGGGGCGAGGATCATGAGATCGAAACTTGAATTTCTGGGGCCTGCTCCCCACTGGCAAAAACCTAGAAGGCCCTGACGCTGGACGCATGCTGTTGACGGCCTTCACCTTTGACAAGACCAACTGGATCCCCTCTCATGGAAAACCTCCCAGCGTGTGCATCCTCTCCACCACTTAGGCCTTCTTCAGGACCTCCATGTATTTTGGTAGAGTGAAGGGAATAACATCATACTAAAGAGAAGGTTAGAGTGCCTCCTCTAAACATCGTGCCTGAGACTCATCATCCAGAAAGAGGTATGGAGAAAATTTAAGGAGATCCTTGAACTTTATCCACAACTCCATCACTAACATGCTTCTATGCGGATGGGAGAGTAGCTCCTGCCTGTTCTCTTCCTTCATTGTGGAAGATAGGAATTCTTCTGAGAATTCACTCTAAAAGTCAGTCCACAAAACATCAGCCTCACTCTTCTCCCCAAGATAGAGCATCCACCACTGATGCACCACTCCCCAAATCTGTATTACAACCAGAGGTACCCGATACTCTGTTGGAGCCTATATCAAGCTGAAAGCTATCACCAGCTCCTCGAGCCAGCTCTCTGTCTCCATGTCCGAGATGCTTCCCACTTACTTCTCGAGGGTCTGTCACTCAAAGGTGTGAAGCGTCCTCTTCCACTGGTTGTCCTCCTCCTCTCGATAATCCCTCTGTTGACTAGCCAAATCATCCTCCTAGGCGTTGATTTCCCACACCACATGTGGTCGTAGTCCATGTTTCATAACTGCAATGTAAACAAGGAATGCCTAATCCCATGTAGTGTAGAATATTTATTTTTAATATTTTTTTATTTTTTTATTTTTTTCTTTTTTTCTTAGACTTTTTATTTATTTTAAATCCCCAAAATACCTAATACACACAAGAAAACAAGTCATTATGATGCATGTGCCTTTTCTAGGGTCTCCACCCTTCAATCAATGTAGCCTCACTTGGTCTTTCGTTTGGTCTAGAGACCTTGCATCAGATCAAGGGGGGTCCTAAAATCTCATGTCCTAGCCAGTATTCCCTAGCCTATTCACTATCCATGATTACCTAAAATTATTTCCCTACCATCCAATGCAATACTCATTGTTCCTAACACCTAACTCTATCCTATATCTCAACCTACCTCTGATACCATTCTGTCATAACCCGTCTTCACCAAGATGAGGTAAGGGACAACAGATTTCCAAACCCTACCTTCCTCGAGTTGAAGGAGAGATAATGACCCCGGAGACCCGCCTTCAACAGGACCGAGAGTGGCGACTATCACAAATATTATAGAATGACACATAATATGGAAGGAATTAACCTTTATATTTTGAAATATTGAGAGATAAGATAGTAAATAATAAAAAACCAAAACTGGAAGTATAATTAAAACCAATAGAATACATTCTCATATGCATGTTCCAATAATAACTGCTACAAAAAAACGAAGAAAACTACAAAGGGAAGTACCAAAAAAAATAAAAATCAATGTAAATGGTCCTGACGTCTAAGATAATAAGGTTCAACACGGTCTTTGAAGTCCTCCTTGAAACCTGAAAGTAGTTTTATATACGTAGGGTGAGTACATAGGTATACTCAATAGGGAAAAACAAAATATCTTATGCACAAGTGGGGAGGCATTATAAGGTCTTGTGAGAAAATAAGATAAACAAGCACCTAATAAATAATATATCCTCCAAAACATCACTAAGAACACTCCCCAAATAACACAAGTCATGTAAAGTAATAGTAATAAGACATAGATGTTTGGGTACCCCACACCACTTCCCCATTAGTTATTGAAGACATCCTATGTGTCAGACCTTCCCCACCATTCTCACCACAGTCCCACTGCTATACCCTACCAACACACACCTAGGCTACGACAAACACACATCATGCCCGTAATCACCTGGGCCATAGAAATCACGCATAACCACACCATCAAACACCTGATCTAGAACAAATACTTCCATGCCCAAAGGAACCTAGGACAGAACAACTACTTCAATGCCCAAAGACACCTTGGCCTCATCTCAAAGACACTTGGGAAACAACCTGCCTGCACATACCTGGGAAAACCACCGAAACTACCCTTCCCAAAGAATCATGGGTTATAATGGACCTCTGGCCGTCACAACCTGCCCAAAGAGTCTTGGGATACTCGGTAAAGGGAGCAGAAAAGAAGCTAATAACCAAGAACTCAGAGGAGTGTTGGAAACAACACCCTCCCCCGTAAAATGGGGGTGTTCGGCACGAAGTTTTCAACTTAGGTGGGTCTCAAATAAGAAACATAACAAAAAAATTATACATATAGGTAAACAAGAACTCGTCCCAACCTAGGGGTTCCAAAACAAGCCAATACACAAATACCCTCATTATTATTCATTTATAAAAAGAACAATAGCAAAAACCAAGTCCCAACTCGTTCCCAGAAAAATCCCCTATGAACCCATTCTTTTTATCACATTCAAGTGGTTCTATTTAAATAATTCTCTACTTACAGGAAAATAATAGGCATAGCCATAATCCAAAGAAGGAAAGAAATCCAAGCAGAAAATTAAGCATTCACACCCTGTTCTCTTGTAAATTCCCAACAAGAAAAGGGATCCGTGAGATCCCTCAAAGTACTGGAACCAAACCAATCTCCAACATATATCCCCACACGATCCCAAGTCCACATACTAACAAATACACAACAGGGGATCCTATCCACATCCATGTCACTCCACAAGAATCAAGAAGAATAACCAAACATATTACCAAGATAGAGAAAGGGAGTTTTCAGATTCAAACACACCATTAATTAAGTTCCTTATTTCAATTTGGTTAAACAGGGTGACCACACAAGGAATATTATTCATTTTCCATCCATTTAATCTACTAATTTTACATGATTAACCAGTTTCTATGTTATATGCATTCAATTAGAGAAATTTCCAAAAAAAATGAGGTTTATTAGTACGCAAATAAGGGACCACCAATGGATTCAATTTTTAGTGGACATAATCCCATACAGATTCACAACATAATTAAAGGTAAAGGAGTATAATAGCATCATCAAACACACCCCTTCATTCATTGAAACCATTTAATATCTTACTTAAGGTTTGGTTTCATCCACACCTATAGAAACATCATCATTCCCAACCCACATTATACTTATTAAAGAGAAACGAAGGAAGAACCCTACCTAGATGATCAGTGATTGTAGTTTTCTCATCATGCCAAGAACTGAGGATGCGTGACTTGTAGGGGAGGAACTCTGGGGACTCCAAGAGGGAGTATGAAAGGCTCCAGAAAAGGTGCACTACTATCCATGGGAAGTGGGACTCCAAAGGCACCAAGGAAAAAAAAGAGACCAGTAAAGAAGAAGAAAGAATTCTCATGCGATAAAATGTGAGATCATAGAGTTACAAGATATGAATTTAGAATGTCCTTAAAGGCGGATCGTTGTTTCACCATGCATTTATATGGTTACACATGATGGAATAAATTGTTATTTAATAATTCTCATTAGAGAGGTGGTGATAACAGCTGTGAGTTAAAGGATTTCATTTAAAGAGAGGAAAACAGGTTGGTTGAAGGTCTCCCCACTCTAAGGGAATTTGAAACATTGTTTGTGGGGATAAAAATAGTCTTGAACCACTTTAAAAAGGTTAAAAAACTTAAATTTGGCATTTCAGGAAACTGGGGAAAGAAAACCCTAACAACCCCCCATGGCACCGATCAGGTGTGGCGCCGATCTGTGACTCACCGATTGGGGACACACTGATGGGTAACTCACCGATCAAAGACACAACGATCAGTGACACACCGATAGGTGACTCACTAATCAGTGACACACTGATAGGCGACTCACCGATCGATGACCCACCGATCAGCATCACACTCACTGATTGGCGTCACAACAATTGGCGTCACACTGATCGGTGTCACATCGATCAACGATACACTAATAGGGGACACACTGATTGGTGACTCACTGATCATTGACACACTGATCGGTGATACACCGATCTATGAGACCGATTGACGACTCACCAATCGGTGTTACCGATTGGTGACACCACGGTGACATCCTTCCACCAACATGCCACCCTCTGGACATACTTATGGGGGTCCAAGGCACCCAAAACACTAGAAAATGGAAAAGTAATAGACCAAGAGGTTCTGAGCCACTACATAAGTATTTCCTTATCTTTATTGTTGAGTATGAGATTTGGTTAAGGTACACATTTTTAATCATGTTCCATGAAAATTGATTACACATAATCAAAACATATTTCACTCAAATCATCATCCCATTTTTCTACTCATCATAAAATTGCCTATCACAATTAATGTTAGCCTAGTTCTTTTGGGTTCATTCCATTGAATAAAACAAAAAATTATTATGTGAGAAACACTATTCATGGTGTAAAACCACATAACCCTAAATTTTCATTTACATGATGTTTAAATCATGACACCCTCCATCATATCTATGAAGCCTTAGGCTTAGCCTATACCATAAAAGATCATTATCTATTTAATTCATTCAAAATGGTTCATAAAGAGTTTTTCTATTTCCAAACAATATCCCCCAGGAGTGTCAATCCATGTGTGTATAAATACCCATTATCATGAACCAAGTGACGATTGAGTCTAGATCAATGTGATTTTATTGGATTTATTACCCGTAGGTACCTCTATTCCAGAGAAAGGTCCACTTGTTGTATCCAGATAGTGATGTAATTACTTGTAAAACACTTTATCTATGATTTACATAAATTCAAGTAAATTTTCCTGTAATTTGAATCATACTTATACATATCCTTAGATATATCCCTAGAAATATCTTTAGAAATATCTCAGGATACCTCACTAAAATTTTTTCATCCTATTTTCTAATGTTTGAGTAAACCTTTCATTTGATACCAACTATAAAAGTTTGTAATTATTTTCAGTGTACAATAATTGATACCTATTAGGGAACTCCATGGTAGACTAAAAATCTTGGGTCGGGCACATCACCATCCTCAGTTGAAACCCCTTCCTCATGAGGTCCTTGTATGGAGAAAAATTCTTTATACAACGCTCACATGAGAGAGTTCCCATGGATTGGATTCCTTCATTTTCCTTTGATACCAACTATAGTGAATCATAATTTTCATGCATGGATATTACATATTTTTAGATGAATATTTTATACATTACATGTGATAAATGTGATCGAGATACCCTCTCAAAATAGAACCCAAACTGAATTTTCACATACCTGATGTGTGTTCCCGATCCCCATAGGATGATGAATAGTACCAGAAATCAAAAAAAATAGAGGGAATGATTTATTCCAAAATAAAGTAAAAAAATGACACACACACATATATAAAAATTAACTATAGAAGAAAACATGAGTCTATATGTCATAACTGATATATAAAAATAGAAGTGATATAATTGAAATAGTTAGAAAATAATCTATAACAGTCAAGTCCAACTACAAATAGAAAAAAAAACTAAAAAAACTACTCCAACAGTCTCCATGTGATGGCATGAGAAAACCCCTACCATCTCACCATCCAGTTTCCTAATCCCAGTTGATAGAAAAAAATTCCACCTCACTATGATGCATTGAATTTCCCTATATTAAAAGATATTACAAGGTATATGAATCATGGAAGGGGTACACAAGGTGTTAGATAACAGGCTCAGTAAGGTCCTACCTAGATGTTCTATATCAAGTTAATAAAAAATAATCTATGAATCTTCCAATTTAACTAAAACAAGGTATGGTATACATTTTTATATATTTTTATCTTAAAATTATGGAAAACATTTAATTTCCCTATTTTTCACATTTCTAAATAAAAAAGGTAAATTAGTTTCAAAGCATTTGATATACATATATCAAAATATTTATATGAAGTCAACCCAAATCATGCATCACCTACCATATCAAAACCATGGTTTTGAAACTGAAATAGTACAAGGAGAAATAGACCAAATCAACCTAAATCGTAGGAAAAAACATGACAATGATCATACTAGTTTAGGATTGCTTGAAAAATCCTAACTAAACACATAAAATCACACACATTAGAACTCTAGACATATTCATCGAGTCTAGAGAGCATAGGAACACCCCATAAAGTTATCCCCTCCCACTAGTCTAACAAGTCCTTAGAAAAATAGGCCTAGGGAGTAGAGGAACACCCCATGAGTAAACCCACCAAAATCGGACAAGGCATATGACTACACCTTCCACTTATGTAGCCAAGGCTTTCCTTGTGAACTATTTTCTAAACCATATCTTCATATAATGATTTGAAATTTTTTTCATAATTATATTTTACTATTATCTGAAAAACCATTTTAATTTACCAAAACTAGGGGAAAACTATAGTTTATAAAAAACAAATTTCCACACTCAGAAATCAAATTAGCAAATCATTCAATTTAGTTAAATGAAAAAATATTTAAAAAATTGGAGCAATGAAGTTCACCAACACATGCTAGAGATAGACCCACCTACCCTAAATTCAGGGTCGTACACACCCTCAAAAAAATCCACCAAAAGGAAGAACACAACAATGACAATAAGGCTCTATAAATAGTCTTCATATCTCATAATTGATAAATCTAATAAAAAGGTTTAGAGGAGTGGAAAGATCAAAAAAAAATCAAGAATGAAAACATTCCACACAACAAACAACAACTGATCATCCCCTAAAACAAGATTACACAATATATCTAAAAGAAACAGGGGAATCGACACCACAAATGAAAAATTTAAATAGCACAAGGAAAAGGCCCTACCATGATCGAAGAAAACAAAGAAGATGAAGTGATCTTTTACCGAGAGAGATACAGAACAACTGCCCTTATGATCCAATGCCAAACAAATTGATCTAGAATAAATGAAAGTTCCCAAAATCACTTGAGAAGTGATTTAGGTAAATATATAGAGGGGATGTGAAATAATAAAATAAGTAATATTTTTTCAGTTCCCTAAATAAAAAATTAATGGTGATTACACAATTTTCAATCCCTTTACACACTGTTTAATCCAATTAGTCCTTATACTCTGAAAAATCCATCTCATTTTTATTAAAAAATGACATTTTAACATTACACAACATATAAACTACACACAACATGTATTATTTCAAACTGTGTACATAGCTCATGAATTGACCCTAGTGAACATTACATGTCATGTAATCACATTTATAGCCATGTAAATTTTTAGTAGATAGAAAAAACTAGAATATTCATACATGAATACCCAAACCACCTTGAGTATTCTCTAAACTCATGTAGAACCCCAACATGAAATTACATGTTTATACCTAGAATCCATTAATTAAAATATACATACATCCTAGAATGTTAGGAAATTTACCTCAGAAAATGTTCTCCATCCTCAGGAGTCCAAGACACACCCAATTAAAGAGTGAAACAAGTAAAGATAAGGGAATTACCTAAAATTGGGTAATGATATTTTAAAAACTCCCCATTATAAAACATTCCATCCTAGGGAAGTCGTGTGGATGAATGAAGTTTGTTAAAGAGGTGAGACCCTTTATCCCTCATAAATAACTCACTCTCCCATGTATTATGAGAATCTGATCCATTCACCTATAACACTCTAACCAAGTGAAAAAACATTCCATTCAAGACTTTCACTTGAGATTCAAGTATATCTATTGGCTACTCAACAATAGAAACATCTAGCTCTAAGTCAATATCTTCGCATCTCAGAATGTGAGAAGGATCATGATAGTATTTAATAAGATTTGATATGAGGAAAACATCATGAATTCATGTTAACTGAACAGAAAATGCCAACTAATAAGAAACCCAACCAATCCACTAAGTTTCATAAAATGGTCCAACATGTCTCAAATATTACTATCTCTGGTTTCTAAGATTATGATGAACCAAATGAGGAGAAAATTTCAAGAAAACTGAGTCCCCTATGGAAAAATTCTAAAGAAAATTCCATTGATATGCATATCACTTTTTCGACTATATGATATAACTAGACACCAAAATATATCTTGAATCTGCACAGACATCTCTGGAATGAAACTCAGTCCCACAAATGAGTCTTCACCAACCACATTAAAAAAAGAGGCGTCCTGTATAGGTGACCATACATAGCCTTGAAATAATCCATTATGATAGAAAATTTATAAATTTTGTTATAAGAAAACACATATAGTTCCATATTCCTATCCCAAGATCCACCAAAATATAAGAGACATGAAAAAATAATATCCTCAAGGATTTGAACAAATCACTCTATTTCATTGTCTGTCTATAAATGATAAGTTGTACTCAACCTAAACTGAGGCCCCATCACCTTATGGGGACTCTTACAGAAACACTAAACCTAGGATCCCTATATGAAACAACAACAGAAGAAACCCCAATTTAACTCACAATCTCTTGCATATATATATTTCCAATATCTTCAACTTTAGTGGTGTCCTCTATCACAATTAAATGATATAAATTTTTTGAATGATCAATCACCACCTAGATAGAATTTATTCCTTAGGGAGTTTGTGGTAATTCAAAAAAAAATTCATGGATACCTGCCCCATTTTCAAAATTCCACTACATTATGTTAGAGAAATCTAGAAGGTTTTAGATGCACTACATTTATCTATTGGTTAGAGTAACTACAATATACATAATCGACAATAACACACTTTATACTTAACCACTATAATTACTATCTCATGTCAAAATACATTTTCATAGTTCCTGGATGAATGGACCATGAAGATTTATGATAATAAAGCAAAAAAGATCCCCTCACCGATGTTGGGAAGAAAAAACAATCCCTAAAACTGATAATACCATATAAATATAGAGAACAACTATAGATGGTCTCCCCACCATATAGTGTTTCTCAAATACCTCTGATCTAATCATCCTAACACTGACTCTATAGAATAAACTCATGTATAGATCATGACAACTTAGAATTAGACATAACCATACCTGAAACATCCTTTTAAGAATAAAAATGAAACTAATTTAAAATTACCATTAGGTTCCACTCTCCCTTAGATTCATAACCAACTTACAATGTCACATTATCATGGAAAACATCTGTAATGAAATATTTGTTTCTCGAGGTGTAGGCGATATCAAAGAAAAACATCTGAAGGTATTCCACCCACTATCTTTTTATGAAATTCAAGTCATTATAAGAAAAATTATAGCTCAAAATATTGTGGTTAGAAAAGACTATGAACCTCTACCCAAAGTTATGTTTTATCTAACACTTAAGAACATGTATAACTATAGCAAGCTCTAAATCATGAGAAGGGTAATTCTTCTCATGCGGTCAAAGCTAATGAGAGGTGTAAGCTACCACATGATCATCATAAAAAATATCACACAACCCAAAACATAATTATAGGGATCTCAAAAAAATACATACCCCTTGTTAGGCTCAGGTAATATTAAAATAGGAGCTGATGTTAGAAGTTGTTTCATTTCATTGAAAGAAGATAAACACTTTTAATCCCAATAATTTTACCAATTTTCTTGTAAGAGAAGTAAAAGGTGATGCCATATTTGATAAATACTTTACTAATCATTGATAGTATCCATCAAGTCCAAGGAAGATACAAATCTCAAAAACATTAAAAGGTTTTTACCAGTTCAAGATAGTCATTACCTTCTCAAGATCAATTGATAAGCCATTCATAGAAATTACATTCCCTAAGAACATCACTTCCTGAATCCATAAGTTTAATTTCTAAAAAATTATATATAAAGGGGGAATCCTCAAGACTTATTGGAATTGACTCAAATGGTTCTGATTATCCTGCTCAGATCCCAAATAAACCAAAATATCATCCAAAAACACTACAAAAAATGTGTAAATATACTAATGGAATATTTGGTTCAACAAAGAAATGAAAAGTATATTAGTTTTAGTCAGACCAAATGGCATCCCAAGATATTCAAAATGAACATACCGATTCCTAAAATAATTATTCAGAACATATGAATCCAAAACATTGAGTTGATGATATCCTGACTAAAGATCGAGATTTGAAAACCACTTTTCCTCCTTTAATTGATCAAAAAAATAATCTACACAAGGCAGAGAGTACTTATTCTTAACTATTACACAATTCAACTTCCAATAGCCCACATAAAATCAATGTGAACCGTCTACCCTCTTGGTAAAGAGAACTAGGGCTA
Source organism: Viscum album (assembly GCA_963277665.1). Lineage (NCBI taxonomy): Eukaryota > Viridiplantae > Streptophyta > Magnoliopsida > Santalales > Viscaceae > Viscum > Viscum album. The sequence goes on along the minus strand of OY728120.1, from coordinate 1,267,661,465 downwards.
CCTAAGGTGAACCACTAGGGAAAATGAAACCCTTCACAATTAGACCATCCGATTGAATCTTGATCTCCTTAAACTCTTCTGGTTATATATGATAGGAAGGTATAAAAATTATTCGTGTACCTTGTACCATGTTAATAATAAATTATACCTCACTCTCTTGAGGAATCCTAGAGAAATAATCTTAGAAAATTATTGAAAAATCATAAAAAAGGTAAATAAGATCAAAAAGAGAAGAAATTTCATGAGGCTCAACTACTACAGTAGAAAAAAAATCTTGATATTTGGGTGGAAAGGACTTAAATAACTAGAACCCAAATACCATTCACCTTGAAACATTAATAATATCCCATTAACCACATGAAATTAGACACCCTGGTTATAACATTAATCCTCATCATGCTGAGTAACATAACAATCTTGCCAGATGATGATGTCAAATTGATCCAGATCAAGAATGAAAAAAATACAAGACCAACTTCACATTGGCTATAGATCGTTCCCAATAAGGACACCAAATCAACTACTCTTTACTCTTTCCAAGAGGTGTTAGTAAATCCATGAAAAATTAAATTATATTCCTTAGAAGTTTAATCATATTCACAATATGGACAAATATAAATGAGTGGGATGCACTGATATCCACCTAGGCATGATTCACAGCGTGACTAGTGGTTTCACACCATGAATCCCTACCCCTGATAATTTCATGGCTCAAATTGAGGTTCACAGCCATAAATATTCGAAATAGGGGGTTCACCCCTCAACTAACCCCATTCAAGTCATAAACCCGATGGTTTACAACATGAAATGATATGATAACTTAGATTTCAGTTATTTTCTATAATACCTTGAACCCTCTAGACTGGAGCCGATGCATTAATTGTTATATTGGAATGGTTAGAAAGAATGAAAATCTCAAAGAAAATATCATTTTATTAGACTTGAAGAAACTAGATATGTAAATGTAACTCAAATTACATTGGAAGAGGTTACAAAATATAATACATAACAAAAACTAAATACTATATCCACAAGAACTCAATAAATGATCTCTTATTCATCACCTGTTGAAAGTAAAAAATGAAAGGGGTGAGCTCAAATTCTCAGTAAGAGTTACAAATAGCAGAAGCATGAATCAATAATAATTGAATTGTAAACAAATTGACTTAATCAATACGTCATGGTGAATAAATGAAAAACTCACGCCATTAATAAACTGAGAATGAATATGTATCCATAGATTTACTCTTAGAGAAAGCCTCATGGATAGTAATAAATGATAATGAATAAAGATAATTCTTATTAATTTTACGTTATGTATATGGAACATGATACCATAATAGCATAAAACGGTTTAGTTCTACAGGTAGAAACCTATCTGATTTTTGGAAACAAAATTGAAGGGTTTGTCACCAACAGATTTGTCCCATAAGACCTACTGATGCATCAAGGGGCTGTAGCAGACCCCACCTGCTACTTCATTTCCAAAACAATATTTATACATAGATTCACACCAAGATCAATATGCCTTTACATTATCCGTATAAAATATAGGATACAGATTCATCAATATTTCCACAGTCAAAACAACATTCAAAATAAATACCATATGTAAAATGGTATATGTCTTAGACAATAATCATATCCATGATTTTAGAATATGGAAATTTAAATGTAATATAAATTTAATCTAAATTTAATCTAAAATTGAATGTAGGTACACTATATAAGAAAGTGTAGGCTCACAATACGAAGCAAGTCACGATGAAGTGAAAATTGAGACAAATCTTGTACCAAGTTGTAATCAATTAAGTCGTATGACAAAAAGTTAATAACCACAAAATTAATAATAGAATACCATGAATATAAATAGAATCATGATAATATATATAAAATTTCAGTACAAATATACCACATATAGGAAATAAGAGGTGAAAATGGAAATCCCATAGAATTGAAAGTGAGATGAGAAAACCCCTTACAAGTATTTCAGCACGGTAACGAGTGTTCTTGTGAGGGATTAATGAGAGGTAAAGAGGTATTACATTATTTATATATCATAAGGGAAATATGGGGGAGGTTCTAAAACATACCCCATCATTAGGTACTAAAAATAAAAGAGCACAACATAGGGGATATTCAAGAACAAAAGTGAGAGAGAGGATCCCTTACCTTATGCTTAAAGGTGTTCTTGATTGTTCTTAACGACCTAAATAATCAAATTTATCTTCATTAATTAATAAATATGGAACCAAATCAACATTTAATTGATATTTTTTTACATTTTTAGGTTCATTAATGGAATTATTTATGGGTTTAAAAGATTCAATTTTATTGTTTTGGTAGCATTTTATCCTTTGGTTTTCATGATTTGTTTACTTGTATTCATGAATGGATGTTTAACTGAGATGTGGTTAAGCATACATAATTGTTAATATAAATTATTAGTGACATTAAATATATATAAATGATCTTATAATGAATTTATTTATATACCATAAGGATGACTCATTCGGTGAGTTAATAAACGCTTGGATTTGTCTTGGCGGTTTTGGACATAATAAACTTGTTTTGTATTATTATTCCATATTATGAGTTTGTAAGGATTCCAAAACATTAAAAAAGATAAAATACATATATTATGATCTGGTTCAACCATTCAAAAGGTTTCATGACTAGTATTGAAGATATTAATTCAAATTGAAAATCCATCTTCCTTGAGTGGGATAAATTTACACATATCAGACAGTGTTTGAATTTATTGTATAAATAGAGGGGGAAAAGAGAGATTATGATGAAATATTACATTATAATAATGAAAATATAGTACATTTAAGGTAGTGTAATTATCATGGAATTTGGATTAAGTGAGGTGAGAATAGAGAAACAAAATACTAAAACTTGTAAAAGAATTTGAATGAAAAGAGAAGAGAGGTTCATCTCTTGAGTACTCCTTGAGAAATTCTTTAAGACCTTTGTTTTTGGCCTTTGGGTGAGAACAGAAGGTCTTGGACGTGGGGAGAGGTCTTGGAAAGAGTATTTGGAAGAATTTGGGTGAGGCTTGAAGCTTGAGTGGTGTGGGAGGAAGAGGGGTGAGGGGTGGTTTATATAATGGAGGGGAGAGGGGATTTCTCAATATTATATTTATTAATTTTTTATTTTTTTCACAAGAAAAGGAATAGTGAGTCTCCCATGACCAATAATAGTAATTTTATCATGTGAATATAAATCAGTTGGGCTTAAATCATCAGTACATCATACATGAATCTATAATTTATGTATTTAGCTTATTTTGTAAAATATGGTATTTCACTATTCATAAAAAATTCAAGTATTTTAGAAAAATTCCAAAAATTCACCCAAACCATTTTTTGACATGTAGAATCCAAAAATGAAGACCAATTTTCAAAAATAATTTTATAAATATGAATAATTAATTATTTAATTAAAATAATTATTAATCAAAAAATATAAACACTTAAATTATTTATCTTTATTTTTAAGGTGCATAAATATATTTATAGATTCAGGGGTATGGATACCATTCATAAGAGTTATTATAATTTTCATAAGGGTAAGTCACTATTTATAAGTTTAGGTTACTATTCATAAGGGTATGTTACAATTCACTGAAAATTAAGTTAATTTTATCAGTCTCTAAATATCATCTTGAACACAACAGTGTATGTTAGATTTTCAAAATTCAAAACACACAAGTGGAAAATTTAAGTTCAATGGTAAGGCTATGACTATCTCCTAAATAACCAAGTGTTGTTTCAAAGAAACTCAGTGGTTTATGGAATATAAGCAATGAATCAAATGTTTTTAATAGAAACATACCATAAAATATTTGGTGTGCTACATTATTCCCTCCTTCAGAAATTTTATCCTCAAAAATTTTCATTTATAAAGCCCACCAACAAGATGTGGGTGGTTCTTCTTCATAACATCATTAGGTTCCCATGTTACTTCCTCCATATTTTTGTTTTTCCAAAGAACCTTTACTAGACGAGTCATTCGATTTCTCAATAGAAGTTCCCTTATGTCAAGGATCCCGATAGGCTCTTCACAGTATGACAAATCAGGTTCCATTTCCATTTCTTCATAGGTGAGTACATGCATTGGGTTTGGAATGTATTTCTTCAAAAATGACACATGGAACACATCATGAACTTTGGAGAGACTTGGAGGCATTTCTAAATGGTATGCTACAGCTCCAGAATTTCAAATGGCCCAATGTACTTGGGGATCTATTTCCCCTTCTTACCAAACCTTAAGACACCCTTCCATGGAGATACTTTCAGAAAGACACGATCTCCCAATTTGAATTCCAAATCCTTTATCTAGTTGTCAGTATAACTCTTTTTCCTACTTTGGGGTGCTTTAATATGGGCTTCTATTGTCTTCACCTTTGATGTGGTCTCTTCAATAAGTTCTGGTCCAATAAGTTTCTTCTGACCAAGTTCATCCTAACATGTTGGAGTTCAAAATCTCTTTCCATATGATGCTTCATATGGAGCCATTGGAATACTAGAATGAAAACTATTGTTGTAGGAAAATTCCACCAAAGTAAAGTATTGATCCCACATACCTTGTATGTTAAGAGAGCATGATCTCAACATGTCTTCTAGTGTATGAATGGTATTTTCAGACTATCCGTTTGTTTGGGGGGATAAGAAATACTCATATGAAGCTCAGTATTCAAAGCCTTATGAAAATGTTTCCAAAATTTTGATGTAAAATGGGGATCTCGATCAGATATAATCGATAGAGGTGAACCATGAAGTCTTACAACTTCATTAATATAATGTCTTTCCAAGTGCTCAAGTGGTAAATCCTCTCTTATAGGAAATAAATGTGCTGATTTTGTGAGACGATCAATAATTACCCATATTGCGTCATTCCTTCTAGGTGTCCTCGGTAGTCCGGTGAGAAAATCCATCATAATGGTATCCCACTTCCACATAGGAAGAGGTAGAGGTTGCATAAATTCTCTAGACAATTGTCACTCTTCCTTGACTTGTTGAAAAATTAGACACCTTGACACGTAGTCAGCAATTTCCCACTTCATATTATCCCACCAAAAATATTCCTTTAGATCTCTATACATCTTTGTGCTACCTCGGTGTATAGTGAAATTTGAGCTATTAGAATCTTCTAATAGTTCCTTTTTTAGCTAAAGTACTAATGGAATGCATAACAACTACCCAAATTTTATAACTCCTTCTTCATACACGAAGTCTGCCAATCTCCCATCCTTGACAGCATTAATTTTCTTGTGTAGATTCTCATCATCAGATTGAGATCTTTTTATCTTATCTAATAAAGATGGTTTAGCAATCATTTGAAAGAGGAAAGATGTTTCCATTTCCTTAAAAATTCCCATATCCATATTTAGTAGATCTATGAATATAGGATCTCTTTCAATCCTCATTTGGTTCAGGATTCCGTGATCTTTCATGCTAAATGCATCTTCCACCTTTTTTCCTTTACTAAGTTGTAGTGTATTAAACAATCATAATCTTTGAGTAACTCGAGCCTTCCCCTTTGCCTCATGTTGAGTTATTTTTGTGTGAAAACGTATTTCAAACTCTTGTGGTCCGTATAAATATCATATCTCTCCCCGTAGAGATAATGTATCCATATTTTTAGAGAAAATATTATGGATTCTAACTCAAGATCATGAGTTGGATAATTTTTCCTATGATTCTTCAACTATTTTGATTCATAAGTAATAACTTTATCATTTTTCATAAGGATTCAACCCAGTCCATTCATTGATGCATCATTGTATATCAAAAATCCCTCATTTCTTGATGGAAGAGTCAAAATTGGAGCATAGACCAGTATTCCTTTCAATTATTCAAATAATTCTGTACATTCTTTCGTCCAAAAAAACTTTTCCTCTTTATGTGTGAGCTTGGTTTGCAGGTTAGCCAGTCAGACAAAATTATGAATGAAACACCGACAGTAACTTGCAAATCCAATAAAACTATATACCTTGGTTATATTTGTTGGTGTGGGCTAATCTTGGATTGCCTTTGTCTTTGTAGGATCGACTAGGATTTCCTCCTTAGAGAAAATATAGCCTAGAAAATATACTTATTGAAGCTAGAATTTTCACTTTCAAAATATCCCATATAATTCATTTCTTCTATGATTTTTTATAATAATCCACAAGTGATCCTCATGGTCTTCATAGATTTTTGAGTACCCCATGATATCATCGATGAATACCCCACCAAAGTTATCAAGATATTCCTTGAAAATAGTATTCATTAAATCCTTGAAAAAAGAGGGTGCACTAGTCAGTCCAAAAGGCATCATTGTAAACTTGTAATGCCCATACCTAGTTTGAAATGATGTCTTTGGAATATCTTCCTTCCTCACACGCAGCTGATGATATCCAGATCAAAGTTCAATCATTGAAAATTATTGAGCTCCATAAAGTTGATCAAATAAATCATCAATTCGAGGGAGATGATACTTATTATTTATTGTAATAGCATTGATTTCCCTATCATCAATGCATAGCCTCATGGATATATCTTTCTTCGTAAAAAATAGGTCTGAGGATCCCCATGGATAAACACTAGGTTGAATAAATCCATTGTCACTAAAATCCTCTAGTTTTTTATTTAGCTCTACTAACTCCACAATGTCCTTTCTATAGGGGGTATTTGATATAGATCTTGAACCAGGAATTAAGTCAATAAAGAACTCAACTTCCCGCTCTGGAGGATTTCTAGGTAAATACTCTGGAAATAAATCAATCCATTCTTGCACTATATGCACATATTCAATCTGAATACTTCTTTCCTCACCCATAGATATTGGTTTATCTTCCTCTCCAAGTATTTAATTTAGTAGATCTATTGGGGGTGGATATATATAAGAACCAGGTGGAGAGGTTTTTTCTCTAATGATAAGGGATTCAACACCATTTTCAAAAAATTTAACTTACTTTTTCTTGCAATAAATCTTCGCATCATAGTTTGAAAACCAATTAATAATGAGAATTATATAAAATTAAATAATTGGTATGATGATAAGGTTAGAAACTAAATCACATTTATGTGTTATGATGGGGACTAGTCTACATGCCTTTGTTTCAATGATGGATCCCCTAAGAGTTTTGAATGACAAATACTTTATTAAATCAAATAGGACATGTCTAATTTTCTTGGAAAACTATGAAGATATAAATGAATGTGATGATCCAGAATCAAATAATGTGTTGGTTATGTTTGAGGAAACAATTAAAGTACCTACCACCACATCATTAGGAACATCAACTTTTGCGGTTGTAATCGCATAAGCTCTCCCTTTATCTCTTGGAATTTTCTAAGGCATGTTTCCTTGGTGCTTAGGACACTCATTTTCATAGTGTCCCATCTCTCTACAATTGTAGCACTAAACATCATCAAATTGTTTCTTCACCTTACATTCATGACATAGATGACCATTTTCTCCACACTTATAGGAGACTCCCATTCCTATCAAGAATTACCTGAGATGATTATTTCCACAGTTCTCACATAATGTGAATTTATTTATTCGCTTGTTTTTCTTTGGTTCTACACCTTTTCCTTGGTTATCAGAGTACCACTTTTTATCTTGAATTCCCTTGAACAAAATTGATCTAACAAATTCCTTATCTATTTTGATGGCACTTGATACAATTTCATCATATGATGAAAATGTTTGAGAAGCCAGTTCCCATCGAATACTTGGATTAAGACCATAAGAGTAATGATCAATCTTATCTGCTGAGTCAAATATGTAATCAAAAGAATACCTAGGTAGCCTTGTAAAGGAATCCTCATACTTTGTAACATTGTCTTCTTCCCATTTCTTTAAGCCAATAAATTTCCTCTTCATTTTGGTTCATTTCTCACGAGGGAAATATTTTTCATATAATATTACCTTAATATTAATCCATTCCATATTTTATATTTCTTCTTCCCCTGTGGTATTTTGAATCAGGACCACAATTGTTCAACATCACCCTTGAGACAATATACTGCAATTACTACCTTTTCATTTTCATTGCTTCTTAATGCCATGAATATATTTTCAAGGGACTTGATCCATTGCTCTGCAACCACTGGATTAGTAGTCCCACTAAAATATAGGGGCCTCTGTCACATGAAACGATCCAACAAAAGTGTGGAATGGTTATTCATTACAACCTGAGTAAGTTGTCCTAATATGGTCATGATATAATATGCTCCAACATTGACTATGTTGAATTTCTTAGTGGGTATATCCCTACATTTCCCATGAGTATTGATTCCCCTTATTCCATTAGATTCCATTTACAAATAAAGTGACACACTAGATTAGGGTATAAATCATAATGTATAATCTTAACTTAACAAAATACTTAGCATAAATTGAGATCCTATTCATGGATAATCCCATAATCAGAAAAGTGGTTTCTTTGAGGAATAATTTACATTTCAATTTGTTATAATGTCTTGTAAAGAAATGATGTTCCTATGCATATCCCCTAGGAGTTTCGTAACCCAGAGTGTAGCGAGGCTCATTTTCGTGTACCAGGATACCCCAGGTCAAGCCTGAAACTCCCTATCGGAGCTTTCACTCCTAGGTACATCTATGCCAGAGCCACCTCTACTTTCTCGTATCCAGAGAGGGATTTATTTTCTAGAAATATTCACATAATATTTTCCTTACCAAAATACAAGGAAATTCTTGTACGTTTATCTTCAAATATCACCTTAGGTATTTGTTCCCTACTATACTTTTCCTATTCTAGTTTCCATGTTTTCTACTAACCTTCCTTTGATACAATTGTAACACCCCTACCCTACTAGATTGGAGCCAATGAATTACATATTATATTGGAATGGTTAGAAGGAATGAAAATCTCGATGGAATGATCAATTTAGTAGTCTTAAAGAAACTAGAAATATAAATCTAACTCAAATTACACTGAAAAATGTAAAAAAATACAATACATAACAAAAACTAAAAACTGTATCCACAAGAACTCAATAAATGATCTCCTCTTCATCACCTGTTGAAAGTAAAAAATGAAAGGGATGTGCTCAAATGATCAGTAAGGGATACAAATAGTAGAATCATGAATCAATGAAAACTTAATTTTAAACTATTGGACATAATCAATATGGCATATTGAATAAATGAAAAACTCACACAATTAATAAACTGAGAATGAAACTGCATCCACAGATTTTTTCACTATGAAAAACTCATGGATAGTAATAACTGATAATGAATAAAGAGAATTATTATTAATTGGACATCATTTATCTAGCACAAGATACAATTATAATGTAAAAATGGTTTTGTTCTGTGGATAGAAACCCATCTGTTTTTTGGAAACAAACTCAAAGGGTTTTTTGCCAACAAATTTGTCTCATGAGACCTACCGATGCATTGAGGGGCTATAGAGGGCCCCAATGTAACACCCGAAACTTTTATGTTATATAAACCATCAAAGGAATCTTTTTCTACACAACACTTGCTTGGCTTGCTTTACACGCAATCGCGACCTTCCTCGATAGCTTGCGTCGTACGCAATACCAAGTTTCACTAAACAACAATATGCTATTAAAACTAGCCGTTATGAATAGTAATAACCACTTTTTAAAATTTTATAAATTTTATTTCTTAAAATGGACTTCATTTTTGGACTCAGAATATCGAAATTAGCCTAGGGTGAAATTTTGGTATTTTTCTGAAAACTTTCAAGTTTTGATGAATAGTGAAACCACTAAGTGGTAGGTTAAAAACTGAATTTTGCATAAAATTTAATTTTACCGCTTATGTGAATGGAATTTCGAAAATCCGATAGACACGGTTGATATCAGTAAGTAAAATGTGGTTCAATGAGATAAAAATAATTTTTTGGTGAATAGTAACTTTTTACGATTTTTACCGCGGTTAATAGTAAATAGGGTAACTAAGGGTAAATATGATATCAATATTACCCTAACACATGTCCTAATTCTATTGGACAAGTGTAATTAGACCAAAAACAAACTTAGGAATAACATATGACCATTTAGGCCAACTTGGATTAGATTAGGACATTTATTATTAATTTATTTAAAGAAGGGTTAAAATAGTTAAAATCAAAGTTTAATAAGTAAATCATTTTTAAGATGGGGTTATACATAAGATAAATTCGATTGTAAATATTCATTAGAAAGCTAAAAAGATTTCCTACCTGATGGTATTTTATTTTTAATTTTTAGACATTAAATAATTTAATTTATTTATGACACAATGATGATGCAGTAATTATCTTATTAATGAAATATTGACATAATTGATGTTATAAACAGCAAAATAAATATAATTTGAGACTTTTTATGAATTCCACTAATTTTATAGGTTACTATTATATATTAGTGTTGATTTAATCAACTTGGTTCGAACATATAATTCTGTTATGACTTTCAAAAAAATCATATATCAAATAGTGTCAAAATTGCCACAAAAACGTTTTTAAATCAAATATTATATTATTAATTGTTATTTTATTCCTAAAAATCTAAGGTTCGGCCAAATGACTTAGATAAGGATATATATATTAATAATAAACAATTTGGGGTTATTTTTGCATGTTATAGTAAGTGTATTAACCATATAGTGAAAGAAAACAAAAAGACACGGTAAAAGTTAAATTAATTAACTTAGAGTTAAATCTAATTGATAAGGTTAAAATAATACCCTAAACCTGTCTAAATCATATTGGTTGATAGTATTTCGACCCATCCCCACTTTAGCTTCGAAATAAGACCCTTTGGAACCATTATAAACCGATTTTGACTTTAATATAAAATAATATTTTGAGATATTCCTAAGGTGCCCCTCTCCTCCCTTATAAAAGGGCACCTCCTCCCCCTCCTCCTCACACCAATTTGAGCACTCAAGCTCGGCCAACCCCTGCCATTTTCTCCTCTCCACTTCCCTATAATAATCCTAGAGGTCCTGGTCTTCTCCAAAGACCAATCTTAGTTCCTTAAGTGGAGGATTCAAAGAGGCGTTCCAAAGAAGAGGTAATATCCATTACCGATCTTTTCAATTTCTTTCTTCTTCAACTTCTTCTTATTTAGTTATTTCATGATAAAGTAATAACATCAGTATTACTTACATACTGATATGTTATTATAAATATGAAACAACCCTAATTCACCTTCTATCCATCCTACGGAAAAATGAAATCACCGCGCGTGCGTACGTACGGAATACCGTCTCCACGCCGTGGTGTAATCTATTTTCCACCATCACCTTAAAAGGATGGGTATAATGGTGTAATGAGTAACTATATATGATTATTATGAAGTAATATTGATACTGAAATAATATATATATATACTCCAATACAATTCCACGATCATAGGAACGATATCATCACTCGTGCGTACGTACGGAATACCGTCTCCACGATGTGATGCGACTCGTTCTACATGATCTTCATTTCATAATGATTATATAAATGAATTGAATGAATGAATATGGTATATACTACACTAATACCATTCTGTAAATGAATTATCTATAACCTAAAGATAAGAATAAGAATTTATTCGACAAAACACGCATAAGAACAAAAAGTTATAAAGACCCGAGTAACAAGTAACAATGAAATATTACTAACAAGAAGCTAATAATATGACCATATATGATATCATATCAATATGTATGATTCTGGAATAAGTCAATAACATTATTTAAACCATTATACAGGAGATTCGGACACGAACAAAGCAAATCGGACCTAAGGTAAGGGAAATATCACAATCTCATTTTTTATCCGAGATTGTTTATTTGTAAGTATTTAATGGGGTGTATTTCATCATCCACATCCATGTTTCATCAATATGTAATATTATTTCAATCCACCTACAATTGTTTAAATCCATTTTTACCCTTCGGTGAGTTTTTAGTAATATCTATGAAAGGAATCTTTTGTCATACGAGGTACTTTTTGACTTTTCCGACAAAAGTACGAAGAATGTTTTTTTTAACTTATACGGCACGAACAGATTTCTACTGTTTTATAAAGCCTTATTTTCATGAAGCTTCCTCTAAAAGATTTCATGACTATTTTCAATAAAATCTCTTTCTTTTAAAATTGCATGATGTTTTGTGAAAAGAAATTGATTTTGAAGAAGAAAGGATATTTTCCTCAAGAATTCAATTCAAGTGTTTTATCAAAATTATTTTCCATCTAAGATAATAAAGGGTTCTGTTTCTATCCATATTTTTACATTGATTTGACTATGTTGTGATGGAATTATGTTTATGAATTCCTTTATCTTATATGAATTGATTTATGATGTCATGATGTTTCAAGAATCCCATTTTTGTTACATGTGTTATGCAATGATGTATATTTTATGATTATGTGGCACACATAAGAAAGGATTCATTATGAGATGGGTGGGACCTATATCTCTCTCCAATGCATTGGGTAAAGATTTTATATCTCATGAGATAGACATGGCTGGAACGGAAGGTTATTTCGGTTCAGTGATACAGGACTGAAACGAGGAGTGAACTCGGTTCAGAAAGGGACTTTGTCCACTAAGATAGTCTTGGCAATGAGTCATGACTAACAAGAAATGATTTTCCATGATTATGTGTGCATTCCACAAGGTTTCAAGTTTTATGTTATGATTATGGGGATCTCATTTTCACTTCTATGATTTATTCCATGTTAAGATATTATGATCTCTTTTGCAGGTTTTGATCTTCATAAAGATATGATATGATTTTTATTTCCTTTATTTGCCCTTGCTGAGCATTTGAGCTCACCCTTTTATGTTTTCTTTTCCCCAGGTCAGGAAGATGGATATTAAGTAGAATATGCTAAAAGGGACCCTAGATATGATGAAATAAATGGGAGACACTGTAGAAGATTTATGAACCATTTGTTTATGTTTCCCAGTTTCTAAAGACACTATACCTATATGGTCCTTTGTGGTTTTGTCATATCTTGTAATAAGTGTGCTTCAATTTCGAAGTATTAACAATGTATGTAAAGTATGGGTCGTTATAGTTGGTATCAGAGGAAAGGTATAGTCAACCTTTGGAAACTAGGATGTGAAAGCCTTAGTAAGAACCCTAAGGATAAGTCTAAGCATAGAACACAATCTTAGAAATGGCCATGAATAACCTAGGATAAGACCATAAGCATGAAAATTTTATTCTTGAATAATGTGGTTTCCTATTATAATTAGTGTTGCTCACACTATTCTTCTTGGTTTTAGTCAATGGCTGGAACCCGAAGGAACCGTGTTAATGCGGAATGCGATGGGCAATGCAATGATTGTCCCCCTGAGCAACCAAACGATATGGGAGCTGGAATGCAAAATCTTGTAGCCATGCTCACACAACTTTCTCAAGCTATGAATCATGCAGGATTTCCAAACGAACAAAGGAGGGAGCAACATTCTGTTGAATCCTTCATGAGGCAGCGTCCACCTTCTTTCAGCGGGTCTACTGATCCATTAGTTGATGAACAATGGATTAGTACTACTGAAAAGATATTTTCAGTTCTTCAATGTTCTGAGCATGATAAAGTCATCCTAGCAGTGTATCGTTTGGAAGGAGATGTGGATCAATGGTGGAATCTTGTTAAGAATACGAGGCAAAGGGATGAAATTGAGTCTATGGAATGGGACGAGTTCAAGAAGTTATTTTTCAATAAGTACTTCCCTCGTATTCTCCGAACAAAGATGGAGAAAGAGTTCCTTGAACTGAAGCAAAGGGATGATGAAACTGTTAGTACATATGAAGCAAATTTTACAAGACTTGCAAGGTACGCTTCTGGTATTATTATCCAACCTGACAGTAAGATCGATCGATTCTTTAGTGGCTTAAAACCAAGTCTTCGAAGGGCGTTAGACATAAGGGACTTCAATAGCTACGAAGAAATCGTTCGATGTGCTCTCAAAGTCGAGATGGAGATTGGGGTAACCCATCAGTCGCATGGGTTTGATAAGAAGAGGAAGATGGAATTCAAAGGAAACTCTAAAGAGCACACTGAAAAGAAGATGAACTTTCCCTTATGCTCAAAGTGTGGAAAGAAACATGGAGGGAGTTGTCTTAAAGGGACAAGTAAATGTTTTAAATGTGGAAAAGAAGGTCATCGGGCATTTGAATGCCGTGATAATGGGAAGAAGATGTCTAATGACGCAAACAAAGGGAGGGATACACAGAATGAACCTACTACACTTCAATGTTTCAAGTGCAAGGAGATGGGGCATTATGCCAATCAATGCCCAAATCCAAGGGTTGATGATGATGGTCGACGTCAACAAACTCTTAAGGCTAAAGTCAAAGGAAAGTCACATGCAATTTCTATCAGCGATGTGGAGTACGATAACGATGTGGTGAAAGGTACACTTACCATCCACTCTAAAGTAGCAAATGTTTTATTTGATTCTGGATCCACCCACTCTTTTATTTCTGAAGACTTTTCTAAGGGTATCACCGTATTACCTCCACAATTAGATGTTGAGTTAGCTGTGACAACACCTAATGGCACATCAATCGCATCAAAAGTTTATAATTCTTCTCCGATCGAAGTTTGTGGGAAAGTGCTTCTTGCAAATCTTGTGATCCTTCCTTTAGTGGAATTTGATGTGATTCTTGGCATTGATTGGCTTTCTCTACATGGAGCTCATATCGATTGCCAATGAAGGGAAGTCACATTTCATATTCCAGATCAATCTACGATCGTATACCAATGCAAGGATGAACATAACCTTCCAGTGGAAATTTCTTCCATCTTATGGGTATTGATTCCACTAAATGAAGGTTATTTATCTCAAATGGTTGGTGAGAAACTCACGATTAAGAATATGCCCATTGTACGGGAGTTTGATGATGTCTTTCCAGAGGAATTGTCGGGTCTTCCAACAAATCGTGAAGTTGAGTTTTCAATAGAACTCGTACAGGGTGCTTTGCCTATTTCAAAGACACCTTATAGAATGGCCCCAATTGAGTTGCAGGAATTGAAGAAGCAACTCCAAGAGAATCTTGATAAGGGATTCATACGCCCTAGTGCGTCACCTTGGGGAGCACCTGTTCTATTTGTTAAGAAGAAAGATGGATCAATGAGACTCTGCATTGATTATCGAGAACTTAACAAGATCACTATCAAGAACAAATATCCTCTCCCACGCATTGATGACTTATTTGACCAACTACGCGGAGCTCAATACTTTTCCAAGATTGATCTTCGTTCAGGGTATCATCAATTAAGGGTCAAAATGGAGGATATACCAAAGACGGCTTTCCGTACAAGGTATGGACACTATGAATTTATAGTGATGCCATTTGGTCTTACTAATTCCCCTGCTATCTTCATGGATCTAATGAATAGAGTCTTTAGAGACTATCTTGATCAATTTGTGGTAGTCTTTATAGACGATATTCTTGTCTATTCAAAGAGCAAGGAAGAGCATGAAGATCACTTGAGAATTATATTGAAGACCCTGAGAAAGGAGAAGCTTTATGCCAAATTTACCAAGTGTGAATTTTGGCTTCAAAAAGTTGCATTTTTGGGTCATATAATCTCAAAAGAGGGGATATCTGTGGATCCAGCAAAAACAGAGGTTATCGAAAGATGGTCAAGACCAACAACAGTAATTGAGATCCGAAGTTTTCTTGGTTTGGCTGGATATTATCGACGTTTTGTAAAAGATTTTTCACGATTATCTAATCCAATCACCAAGTTGACTCGGAAGGGAGTTAAGTTTGTCTGGACAGAGGAATGTGAAGAGAATTTCAAGGAGTTGAAAAGAAGGTTATCCAGTGCACCTGTGCTCACACTACCTTGTAGTGGAGAAAGGTTTGTGATCTACAGTGATGCATCCAAGAAGGGATTGGGGTGTGTTCTTATGCAAAATGATATGGTGATAGCTTATGCCTCACAACAGTTGAAAATCCATGAGCAAAATTACCCAACACATGATTTGGAGTTGGCTGCGGTAATCTTTGCATTAAAGATTTGGAGGCATTACCTTTATGGTGAAAGGTGTGATATTTATACTGATCATAAAAGTTTAAAGTATATTTTCACACAAAAGGAGTTGAATATGCGTCAAAGAAGATGGTTGGAGCTGATTAAGGATTATGACTGCTCAATCCATTACCACCCTGGGAAAGCAAACAAGGTGGCAGATGCATTAAGTCGACAAGACCATGCTAGTTTATCCATGATGAGGATCACAAAAGATCCAATATTTATGGATTTACAAAGGATGGTTCTTGGAATTATAATGGAAGGGGAAAAATCTTATCTTTCTCAAATGAATGTTCAACCATCTATACATGTGAAGATTAAAGAGGCACAGAAAGAAGATGTCGAGTTAGAAAAGAAGGTGAGAAATGTTCCTGAATTCAACCTTGATTGTGATGGGATAATAAAGTTCAGGAATCGGGTTTGTGTTCCTTCCATCCCCGAATTAAAGAAGGAGCTGCTGGATGAGGCTCATAGTTCTTCATTCTCTATTCATCCTTGAAGCACGAAGATGTATAGGGACCTGAAAGAGTACTTCTGGTGGGATGGCATGAAAAGAGATGTTGCTGAATATGTCTCTCGATGCTTGGTTTGTCAACAAGTTAAAGCTGAGAGACAGAAGTCTAAGGGGATGTTACAACCATTACCCATACCCGAATGGAAATGGGAAAACATCACTATGGACTTTGTCACAGGACTTCCTAAAACATCAAAAGGCAATAATGCTATCTGGGTCATAGTTGATCGTCTTACAAAGTCTGCACACTTCATTGCTATTAGAGAGGATTTCTCTCTAGATCAGCTTGCCAGGATATATGTAAAGGAAGTGGTAAGATTTCATGGAGTACCACTTTCTATTATATCTGATCGAGATCCGAGATTTACCTCGAAGTTCTGGCGAAGTCTTCAGCATACTCTGGATACAGAGTTGAGTTTCAGCACTGCTTATCATCCCCAGACAGACGGTCAGTCTGAGAGAACAATTCAAACCCTAGAAGATATATTGAGAGCTTGCTCTATGGATTTCAAAGGAGGTTGGGATCAACACCTACCTTTGGTGGAATTTTCTTATAATAATAGCTTTCACTCCAGTATTTAGATGGCTCCTTAGGAAGCTCTCTATGGAAAGAAATGCAGGACTCCAACTTGCTGGGATGAAGTTGGGGAAAGAAAGCTATTAGGACCTGATCTCGTTGATGAAATGGCAGAAAATGTTAGATCTATTCAACAACACATAAGAGCAGCTCAGAGTCGACAGAAAAGTTATGTCGACAACCGAAGAAAAGACCTAGAGTTTGAAGTGGGCGATAAAGTGTTCTTACGAATATCTCCCTGGAAGAGGGTTATGAGATTTGGAAAGAAGGGGAAGTTGAGCCCTAGATATATCGGTCCTTTTGAAATACTGGATCGTGTTGGGAAGGTAGCTTACCGATTGGCGCTTCCACCGAATCTCTCTCAAGTTCACGATGTGTTGCACGTATCTCTCCTGAGAAAGTACATACCCGATCCTTCACATGTACTCAGCTCAGAAGTTGTACCGCTGGAGCAAGATCTTTCTTATGAAGAACAGCAGATAGAGATTCTGGATCGTAGCGAAAAAGTCCTACGAAACAAGACCACTCGCTTGGTGAAAGTTTTATGGAGGAACCACCAACTTGAAGAAGCTACATGGGAGCTTGAGGATATGATGAGGGATAAGTATCCTCATTTGTTTGTTACAAAGTGACGAATTTCGAGGGCGAAATTCTTTTTAAGGGGGGTAGAATGTAACACCCGAAACTTTTATGTTATATAAACCATCAAAGGAATCTTTTTCTACACAACAGTTGCTTGGCTTTCTTTACACGCAATCGCGACCTTCCTCGATAGCTTGCGTCGTACGCAATACCGAGTTTCACTAAACAACAATATGCTATTAAAACTAGCCGTTATGAATAGTAATAACCACTTTTTAAAATTTTATTTCTCAAAATGGACTTCATTTTTGGACTCAGAATATCGAAATTAGCCTAGGGTGAAATTTTGGTATTTTTCTGAAAACTTTCAAGTTTTGATGAATAGTGAAACCACTAAGTGGTAGGTTAAAAACTGAATTTTGCATAAAACTTAATTTTACCGCTTCTGTGAATGGAATTTCGAAAATCCGACAGACACGGTTGATATCAGTAAGTAAAATGTGGTTCAATGAGATAAAAATAATTTTTTGGTGAATAGTAACTTTTTACGATTTTTACCGCGGTTAATAGTAAATAGGGTAACTAAGGGTAAATATGATATCAATATTACCCTAACACATGTCCTAATTCTATTGGACAAGTGTAATTCGACCAAAAACAAACTTAGGAATAAAATATGACCATTTAGGCCCACTTGGATTAGATTAGGACATTTATTATTAATTTATTTAAAGAAGGGTTAAAATAGTTAAAATCAAAGTTTAATAAGTAAATCATTTTTAATATGGGGTTATACATAAGATAAATTCGATTGTAAATATTCATTAGAAATCTAAAACGATTTCCTACATTATGGTATTTTATTTGTAATTTTTAGACATTAAATAATTTAATTTATTTATGACACAATGATGATGCAGTAATTATCTTATTAATGAAATATTGACATAATTGTTGTTATAAACACCAAAATAAATATAATTTGAGACTTTTTATGAATTCCACTAATTTTCTAGGTTACTATGATATATTAGTGTTGATTTAATCAACTTGGTTCGAACATATAATTCTGTTATGACTTTCACAAAAATCATATATCAAATAGTGTCAAAATTGCCACAAAATAGTTTTTAAATCAAATATTATATTATTAATTGTTATTTTATTCCTAAAAATCTAAGGTTCGGCCAAATGAATTAGATAAGGATATATATATTAATAATAAACAATTTGGGGTTCGTTTGGCATGTTATAGTAAGTGTATTAACCATATAGTGAAAGAAAACAAAAAGACACGGTAAAAGTTAAATTAATTAACTTAGAGTTAAATCTAATTGATAAGGTTAAAATAATACCCTAAACTTGTCTAAATCCTATTGGTTGATAGGATTTAGACCCATACCCACTTTAGCTTCGAAATAAGACCCTTTGGAACCATTATACACCGATTTTGACTTTAATATAAAATAATATTTTGAGATATTCCTAAGGTGCCCCTCTCCTCCCTTATAAAAGGGCACCTCCTCCCCCTCCTCCTCACACCAATTTGAGCACTCAAGCTCGGCCAACCCCTGCCATTTTCTCCTCTCCACTTCCCTAGAATAATCCTAGAGGTCCTGGTCTTCTCCAAAGACCAATCTTAGTTCCTTAAGTGGAGGATTCAAAGAGGCGTTCCAAAGAAGAGGTAATATCCATTACCGATCTTTTCAATTTCTTTCCTCTTCAACTTCTTCTTATTTAGTTGTTTCATGATAAAGTAATAACATCAGTATTACTTACATACTGATATGTTATTATAAATATGAAACAACCCTAATTCACCTATATCCATCCTACGGAAAAATGAAATCACCGCGCGTGCGTACGTACGAAATACTGTCTCCACGCCGTGGTGTAATCTATTTTCCACCATCACCTTAAAAGGATGGGTATAATGGTGTAATGAGTAACTATATATGATTATTATGAAGTAATATTGATACTGAAATAATATATATATACTCCAATACAATTCCACGATCATAGGAACGATATCATCACTCGTGCGTACGTACGGAATACCGTCTCCACGATGTGATGCGACTCGTTCTACATGATCTTCATTTCATAATGATTATATAAATGAATTGAATGAATGAATTTGGTATATACTACACTAATACCATTCTGTAAATGAATTATCTATAACCTAAAGATAAGAATAAGAATTTATTCGACAAAACACGCAAAAGAACAAAAAGTTATAAAGACCCGAGTAACAAGTAACAATGAAATATTACTAACAAGAAGCTAATAATATGACAATATATGATATCATATCAATATGTATGATTCTGGAATAAGTCAATAACATTATTTAAACCATTATACAGGAGCTTCGGACACGAACAAAGCAAATCGGACCTAAGGTAAGGGAAATATCACAATCTCATTTTTTATCCGAGATTGTTTATTCGTAAGTATTTAATGGGGTGTATTTTATCATCCACATCCATGTTTCATCAATATGTAATATTATTTCAATCCACCTACAATTGTTTAAATCCATTTTTACCCTTCGGTGAGTTTTTAGTAATATCTATGAAAGGAATCTTTTGTCATACGAGGTACTTTTTGACTTTTCCGACAAAAGTACGAAGAATGTTTTTTAACTTATACGGCACGAACGGATTTCTACTGTTTTATAAAGCCTTATTTTCATGAAGCTTCCTCTAAAATATTTCATGACTATTTTCAATAAAATCTCTTTCTTTTAAAATTGCATGATGTTTTGTGAAAAGAAATTGATTTTGAAGAAGAAAGGATATTTTCCTCAAGAATTCAATTCAAGTGTTTTATCAAAATTATTTTCCATCTAAGATAATAAAGGGTTCTGTTTCTATCCATATTTTTACATTGATTTGACTATGTTGTGATGGAATTATGTTTATGAATTCCTTTATCTTATATGAATTGATTTATGATGTCATGATGTTTCAAGAATCCCATTTTTGTTACATGTGTTATGCAATGATGTATGTTTTATGATTATGTGGCACACATAAGAAAGGATTCATTATGAGATGGGTGGGACCTATATCTCCCTACAATGCATTGGGTAAAGATTTTATATCTCATGAGATAGACATGGCTGGAACGGAAGGTTATTTCGGTTCAGTGATACAGGACTGAAACGAGGAGTGAACTTGGTTCAGAAAGGGACTTTGTCCACTAAGATAGTCTTGGCAATGAGTCATGACTAACAAGAAATGATTTTCCATGATTATGTGTGCATGCCACAAAGTTTCAAGTTTTATGTTATTATTATGGGGATCTAATTTTCACTTCTATGATTTATTCCATGTTAAGATATTATGATCTCTTTTGCAGGTTTTGATCTTCATAAAGATATGATATGATTTTTATTTCCTTTATTCGCCCTTGCTGAGCATTTGAGCTCACCCTTTTATGTTTTCTTTTCCCCAGGTCAGGAAGATGGATATTAAGTAGAATATGCTAAAAGGGACCCTAGATATGATGAAATAAATGGGAGACACTGTAGAAGATTTATGAACCAGTTGTTTATGTTTCCCAGTTTCTAAAGACACTATACCTATACGGTCCTTTGTGGTTTTGTCATATGTTGTAATAAGTGTGCTTCAATTTCGAAGTATTAACAATGTATGTAAAGTATGGGTCGTTATACCCAAACACCACTTAATGTCAAAATAATTCTTTATATATATATTCAACACAAGATAAATATTCCTATACATTATCCTTATAGAATATAGGATACAGATTCATCAATATTTCCACAGTCAAAACAACATTCAAAATAAATAACATATGTAAAATGGAATACGACTTAGAAAATAATCATATACCTGATATGAGAAAATGGGAATTTAAATAGAATATATTTTTAATTTAAAATTAATCTAAAATTGTATGTAGGTACACTACATAGGAAAGAGTAGGTGCACAATACTAAGCAAGTCACAAGGTAGTGAAAATTGAGACAAAGCTCGTTACCACGTTGTAATCAATTGAGTCGTATGAAAAAAAGTTAATAACAAAAAAATGAATCACATAATACCCTAAATATAAATATAATAATGATAATATATATCAAATGTATGTACACCTATACCACATATAATAAATAAGATGCGAACAATGGAAATCCCACAGAATTGAAAGTGAAAAGCGAAAACACCTTACAAACATTTCGGCATGGTAACGAGTGTTCTTGTGAGGGATTAATGAGAGGTAAAGGGGTATCGATTTATTTATATATCATAATGGCAGTATGGGGGAGGTTAAAAAAAACATACCCCATCATTAGGTATTAAATATAAAAGAGCACAACATAGGGGATATTCATGAACAAAAGGGACAAATATGATCCCTTACCTTATGCTTGAAGGTGTTCTTGATTGTTCTTAATGACCTGAATAATCAAATTTAGATTCATTAATTAATAATTAAATAACCTTATAAACATGTAATTTATATTTTATAACCTTTTTAGGTTCATTAATGTATTTTTTGATGGGTTTAAGAGATTCAATATTAATGTTTTGTTAGCATTTTCTTCTTTGGGTTTCATGATTATTTTACTTGTCTTCATGAATGGATGTTTTTTTGAAATGTGATTAAATATAAATTTTTTTAATATAAATTATTTGTGACATTAAATTGATATATATTATATTATAATTATTCTGGTTATATGCCATATGGATGACTCATTTGATGAGTTAATAAACGCTTGGGTTTGGTCTGGCGGTTTTGTTCACATTAAACATGTTTTGTATTATTATTTCATATTATGAGTGTGTAAGGATTAAAAAACATTAAAAAAGATAAAATACATATATTATGATATGGTTTAACCATTGAGAAGTTATCTTGACAAGTATTGAACATATTAATGCAAATTGAAAACCCGTCTTCCTTGAGTGTGATAAATTAACACATCTCGGACAGTGTTTTCATTTATTATATAAAAGGAGGGGAAAAAGAGAGATTATGATGAAATATTACATTAAAATAATGAAAATCCAGTAAATGTAATGTACTAAAATTATCATGGAATTCGGATGAGGTGAGGTGAGAATAGAGAAACAAAATAATAAAACTTGTAAAAGCATTTGAAAGAAAATAGAAGAGAGGTTCACCTCTTGAGTACTCCTACTTGAAAAATTTCTTAATACCTTTGTTTTTGGCATTTTGGTGAGAGAAATAGGTCTTGGATGTGGGGATAGGGGTTGGTAAGAGTATTTGGTAGAATTTAGGCAAGGCCTGAAGTTTGAGTGGTGTGGGAGGAAGAGGGGGTGAGGGGTGGTTTATATAGTTGAGGGGAGAGGGGATTTATCTATATTATATTCATTAATTTATAATTTATCCAAAAGACAGGGAATAGTAATTCTTACATGACCAAGAATAGTAATTATATCATGTGAATCTGAATAAATTGGGATTACAGTAGTATAACATCATACATGACTCTATAATTTATGTTTTTAGCTTATTTTGTTAATTATGGTATTTCACTATTCAACAAAAATTCATGTATTTCAGAAAAATCCCAAAACTTCACCCTAACCATTTTTTGACGTGTAGAATCAAAAAATGAATTCTATTTTTCAAAAATAATTATCTAAATATGATTAATTAAATATCTAATTAAAATAATTATTTAATCGAAAAATATAAACACTTAAATTATTAATCTTCATTTTTTAGGTGCTTAAATTTATTTATACATTCATGGGTATGGATACCATTCATAAGATTCATGTTACTATTCATAAGGGTATGTTATTATTCCTAATGGTAGGTTACTATTCATAAGGGTAGATTATTATACAATAAAAGTTATTTTAATTCTATCAGACAGTAAATATCATCCTAAACACATTTGTGTAAGTCAGATTTTCAAAATTAAAAACACACAAGTGGAAAATTTCAGTTCAATGGCTAGGCTATGACTATCTCCTAAAAAAACAAGTTTTGTTTCAAGGAAACTTAGTTCTTTATGAAATATAGGCTATGAATCAAATGTATTTAAAAGAAACATACCATAAAATGATTGGGGTGCTACATTTTCCTCGCCGAACCTCCACCAACTTTCACCCAAACCTCAGAGGTTTCAACATGGGACTAAAACCAAATCCAAAAATACCATTTAGGAAAATATAATTTTCATATTTCTGATCCAAATTCCAATTTAATCAATAACCCATGCTTCATATTAAAAACACAAATTTCCTCCAAAAAAATGAATCTGAAACCTGACTCTCAGTGTAATTTTATTGGTTGGATCACAAACTATTTGATTCCTCCATCATACTCCCACTCTAAGAAATAACTCAACTCAAATTCAATTTACCCTCATATCACTCAAAAACCATTCTGAGCCCGATTCCAATTCACTAACTCCACTCAACATCACATATGAACTTCAAATCTAGTATTACCCAAGTAACTAGAGAATATAGGATCATCCCACACACTAGCATCACCTTTTCACATCAATCGTTCAATGATCTTCCTTACTACAACAAAAACCCATATGACATGAGGGTTAGTCACCCTCAACTGATATTATTCTCCCCACCATAGGAGTACCATAATCATTGAAATTCCAAACCAAACTCCTGGTCTTTGTATCCCTTATTCTATCCATCACTAAATTTAATGAATTGATGTGGACGGCCTGCTTATCCCTAAATTTCGATGTGAAATATCCATTGCCACTAACTCTCGGATCACCATCGATCATCCATTATAGTAAATGATATTCAATTGTGCACTCCCTGTTGGAGTTGGTGTCCTAGAACCAACTACTTTTTAATTTATTCATTAATAAAAGCCTTATCACATCTTGATTGTTCTTCTGCATGACAATGCATGAGATAATGTCCTAAGGATTGCTGTTGCATTAAAGGGTCAGAGCGAATCCCTGTTATGATGAGAACACAGAAGTTCCATAACATTGTTCTTGAATATATGTTCTATGGACGAATGATATTATTTGAGGGACACAAATAATACAGGCCATTAGGGGTGAGGACTCATAAAACATTGAGGCATTATCTCATGGTGTGCGCCCTTGGTAATATCCAGGAGGATATTATGAGAATGAGACCCGCCAGTAGGAAATCCACATTTCATAGTGTCATTGGATGTTCCTATCTTTGGATGTGTGTATTGATCCTTAGACTTTAAGATTATTAATAATGGGTATTAAAACTTGCACACTTAGATATATTGATGAAAACTGTGACGACACACTGTTCGTAGCGAGGTAGTATACGTTGGGTGAATCACGAGTAATACTACATTAATAGATACTGCGAGAAAGGATTTGTCCTTTCTGTTCCATAACAGAAGTTGATATCTCAGGCCCTTTGATGGAATTGATATGGCCTAAATAAATCCATGGCCATGGTAAGGCATGGGCGAGTTTCGATTCCGAAAAGTCAAAGAAAGAATAATCGAGCACGTGGGTTGATGACACTAGCATTCAACCCGCTTGATTAGAGATATCGTGACAAAGGTATTATATTACACGGTAAGCGTTCGTATGAGGTGACACGTCATTGCGGCGTTAACTTCTTTCTCTATGGGTACTTTGGCATGTTTCTAGATGCTAACCTTGGAAATTAGGCAGGCTCTGCCTAATGCCACTGAGAAATAGGCCTAGAGGGTCACACACTGAGTGTGTCAATGTATCTCAGTTAAATATTAATTTAACAAGGTAAATAAATATTATTTCCGGCTGTGGTTTAGTAATTATTTAAGGATGCCTGATCACATTTATTTCGACCCTAGTTATTCGAGAGAATATATTTTGGATGAAATAATATTTATTAGCGAGTGATGCAGTTATATTTTTTTAGGAAATAAATAGCCATTACTCAAGGTCTAATAAATGTAGTGGAGGAAAAAAAGGAAAGTGGAAAATAAAAGTACACGTTGGGTATATTAAATATACACGCCGTGTAGTTTTATGGAAAATGAGTACACACCGTGTATTAATGATTACACGCTGTGTAGTTTTTCTAGTCAGGATTTTGAGGATATAATATTGTTTTATTAAATGACATTTATTAAAATCAGCGTGGGTTCATGTCAAGGAATTAATAATTCGACATGAAGGTTTTCAATAAACATTAATGAAATAAATAAAATGCGTAACACATTTATTTATTGTCATAACTCTATAACCTCATACCCGATTATAAATATCCTCACAACCCCAACACTTTTCCACAATAGAATCATTGTGCACAACAATTTTGAAGAATTGAGTCAAGCCCGAAATAACTCCTCCCTCCAAGAATGCTCTCAAGACCGAGAGATTAATGCGATCGAAGGAGGAAATCGCAATCGAAGTTTCTTCTGCACTAGCACCCGGAGATCCCTTCGGTAATGTCTAGAGATACGTGGCACACGTGTGGATCACTGCTAGAGGAATCCTACACATGGATTCTATGATGCAATGACAGATCATCGAATCGGGACTGGACACATCAACAAATAAAGAATTCCACCAAGGTAATTCTGGTGAATTAATTAAATTAATTATAACCAACATATGATGATCATATCTCTTTGGTTCTAGGATTACCTATTTTTCTTTTCTTTCTTCATTCTATTCCGAAGATCTGACGTTTTATATTGTGAAGGATCTCATTTTGAACGTTGTTTAACGCTAAAATTAATGTTTGGAAAACCCACCAGTGCGCTTCCACGGTTCCTGAAACCTACAAGTGGTATCAGAGAGGTCATATTGTTGATTATAATTATTTAGTTTTTTGTTGATGTTTTACGCATTTAATAATTTAGTTATTTCAATTCAAGTTTAGTTGTTCTGGAAATATGAGTCTCGAGATCTATTCCTCCTCCCTCGTTTCTCATTCACCTCACAGAAATGTATTTTTCTTTTAATTATGATTAAAATAAAATAGAGGAACTCATACGGAGGAGCCAAACGTTTCTGGCCGTACAACACCAGAATACATGACATGTATTCTGAAGTACACATCGTGTAGTCTCGGTTCAATGCATTGACTGATCTGCCAAATCATGCCGTTTGTTGGAGTATACCTCTGTCTTTTATGACACCGTGTGTTGACCAGGAACAAGTGGCACACGATTTCTAGATTACACGCCATGTGGTCCAACTGAACACGACGTGTAGTCCCTTCGGGTTCGGGTTGGACTGTGTACCCCGTACATGGCATGCCCGGCTGGAAACCGTGTAACGTGGAAACTACACGGCGTGTGTCCCATAGAACACGTCGTGTACTCTGAAAATTTTCGAAGTACATTAACATGCCCAATCCTCGGGCGTGTACTTTGGATGGATGGTGAAGAAAAGTACATGTCGTGTAGTCGGAACTACATGCCGTGTACTCACCCAAATTACGCAGATTTAATAAAGTTTATTATTATATTATACAAACACTTGAGAAGTGTATCATGGTGCAGGCGTAAAGCTGAGGCACAACACGTGATAGGTATTATATATATATGTGTTTAATTTAACATCTGCATAATGAATGGGAATTCACCGAGTTTCCTCCAAGGTAAAAGTTACGTACAAGGATAATTATAAATGAATTTATTTTTTTTTAAAATTATGATGGATGAGAATCTCGGGGAAGTTAATAAAAGGGTTTAAGATAAAAGGATTGATTAATTAAAGATAATTAATTGATTCGAGCGTGATTCATCTTAAACAAGAACGATTAAAGAACTGAATGCTAGTTTTATTTATGTGTAAATATGGTTGCATGTATGGATGATCATGAGCTAGTCCGAGACCATTGTATGTGAATTTTTTCTTTTAATTTTTTTATTTAAATTAAATTTGTTGGCCTGCGAGCCATCTCCTCATTAATATGTAGGGCCTACGCGCCCAAGGATTCTTTTATGTAAAAACCCTTTTTCCCCTCACCTGCGTGTGAGATAAATGAATATGTAATGGATGGAGCTCCCAAGAAAGTGGAGGCGGCTCAAGACAAGATCCGAGGTGAAACCAATCCAAGGATATACAAAGGTAGACTGGTGGATATCTATAAACACGAACCTGAAAGGTTCAAGATGATTCTCCCCTAGGTCTTGGGTTAGTTTATCAACCGCTAGATAAACTACCCAATAGAAAAAGCTCATGATCATACCATGTATTTTATTTCTGTCATTTTCATGGTTTATTTATTGTGGGAGTGTTGTCATGATCACACAATTAATGAATTAAATGTGCATACAAGATGGAACTAAAATAAAACCAGCTTATACGTAAATATCATCTTAGACATGGTTAATCACTTAAGTATATCCCACTTAATATTAACAAGAATGTAATCAAAGATAATAAAATGGAAATTTACATATAAAATCCATCAAAAGAAATATATAGTCGGTATAGACTTCCATAATCTGAATTAGAATCGAACCATAGTTCAAAGTGCTTGACCAACCCTAGTTGGGGTGCTTTCAATTAATAGGGAATTATAATTTAAGGTTCTGGTTTGACTTGACTTGGTTCACATCAAGGGTTGACTACCACAGTAGGAGTTTGTTTGACCAAGAGGTAAAGGTAGAGGAAATCCAAAATAAATGGATTTTAGGATTGTGGAGTCCACTCAGTGGATCAAGGAGCTACGAGTTAATGCAGTTGGAATTTGGAATGCCTACCTAAAACCCTTCAAGTTGATTGACCAACCCTAGTTGGGGTAATGCGAAGGGAAATATGGATCCTTGCCACTAGAATATTCAGACAACAAAATATTCCGAAGTCAATGGTGAGGGCTATTGGATTTCGATAAAATAGTGGGAGACTAATAAGTATTAATTTATTTATTTGTCTCAGTTTTGTAATAAAGTAATAAACCTTTGCTCATCTTAATTTGTAGAAAGTGAAAAGAAAATGAATTCAGACATATCATTATGAACCATACTCGAGAAGGAAAACCTTCTCACCGGCACGAATTTCCAAGATTGGAAGAGGCGTTTGCACGTCATCCTTCGCCACGAAAGGAAATTGTATGTGCTAGAAGAGCCTATTCCAGTTGTGCCTGGGAAAGAGGCCAATGATGAGGAATTATCTCTCTATATGAAACACATGGATGATGCGACATATGTTCAGTGTTTCATGCTATCATCCATGTCAAAATGAGATCTTGAATCAACTTGAAAACATGGATGTTTATAGCATGATGTCTCACCTTAAGGATCTCTACCAAGAGAAGGCAAGAAAGGAGAGGTATGGGATCTCCAATGCTTTGTTTACAACTAATCTTGGAGAGTCTGCGCCAGCTGGGCCTCATGTAGTCAATCTTACTGGCTACATTGAATGCCTAGACATCTTAGGGATTAAATTCACAGATGAGTTGCGTACAGATCTCATCCTATCATCACTGCCCATGAACTTCTCTAGCTTCATTATCAATTATAACATGAGAGGAAATGATAAGATTCTATCGGAGCTTCTGAACATGATTCACCTGGTAGACTAGGACATGGGGCGTGACAAACCCACAGTCCTTATGGTGAACAAGAAAAGGAAGGAAAAGGAAAAGAGTCCAAAGACTTATAAATGGTCTGAAGCCCCTGAGCACTGTCCCTCCAAGAAGGGGAAGGTCCTGAGGCAGGGCACGGAACGAGAGGCGGTGTGTTTTTCATGTGGCAAGAAGGGCCACTGAAAGAGGAATTGCACCCAAAATCATGGGGACGCTAAAGGTGCGTTTGTTATTGAGTGTAAGCTTTCTATTTCTACACATTGGGTATTAGATACAGCTTGTAGGGCTCACATATGTATTCAAATGCAAGATCCTAGTAGATTTAAAAAGATTTACAGAGGAGAGGTGGATCTTTGAGCTGCCAATAGCGCAAGGCTAGATGCGTTGGCTATTAGCGATTAACACCTCTCATTGCCGACTGGAATGATTTTAGTTTTACATAATTGTTATTATGTTCCTAGTGTTACCGAGAACATAATTCCTATATATTGTTTGGATATGGATGGATTTATTTTCACGTTTGCAAATAGGGGTTGCTCTTTTATAAGAACAACGTATGTTATGGTATGACACATTTAAATAATGGTTTGTATGTATTAAATTACGAGAACAAGGTGTTGGAAATTGATAATGAAACAAACTCACATGACTCATACATCACCCAGTTGTGGAATCACCATCTCGATCATGTGAACGAGAAGTGCTTGACAAAGGTCTACCAAGATGGCTATTTAGACTCTACTGAGCTAAAACCACTTGATAGATGTCACGCTTGTTTACAAGGAAAAATGACCAAGCCACCTTTTGGTGGATAGGGTGAAAGGGCCACAAAGCTTCTTGGATTGGTACACACAGATGTGTGTGGACCATTTCTAGTAGAAGCTAGAGGTGGATATTTTTACTTCATTAATTTTACTGATGATTTGAGTAGATATGGATATTTCTACTTAATGAGGTATAAGTCAGAGGCCTTAGATAAATTTAAGGAATTCAAGAATGAAGTATAGAATCAGCTTGGTAAGAAGATAAATAAGCTTCTATCGGATCGAGGTGGAGAATATATGAACCAAGAGTTCATCGATCTTCAACGGGAGTCTGGGATTCTATCTCAGCTCACTCCTCCATATACACCATAGTGGAATGATGTTAGTGAAAGGAGGAACAACACCTTGTTGGACATGGTGAGGTCGATGATGAGTCATGCAGATCTTCCATTATCCTTTTGGGGATATGCATTACAAACTACAACATACACATTAAACCGAGTACCAACTAAGGCAGAAAATGGAATTCCCTTGGAGCTATGGAATGGAAAGAAACCCATTTTGTCACACACACGTGTATGGGGATGCGAGGCATATGTTAAGGCCTCCTCAGACAATAAACTAGCACCCTGGGGCACGAGGTGTATCTTTATAGGATATCCCATAGAAACGAAAGGATATTACCTATATAACCCTTCAGGCAAGAAAGTGATTGTTGCCAGACAAGCCGTATTTCTTGAGAGGGAGCACATCCTCAAGAAGGAAACTGAGTGAAAGATTGACTTTGATGAAGTTGTTGCTCAATAAACACATGAGTTGGTACATGAACAAGTTCCACAGGTCCCCGTGGAAGAGGTTCTAGAAACACAAGTACTGCATAGGAGCTCAAGAGAGGTAAGGGAACCAGAGAGATTTGGTTTCCTAGTCACTGAGGATGGTGAATCATTATTGTTGGACAATAATGAACTCTCTACTAAAAGGAAGTAGGAGAAATCTCAGAAGCTGCAAGATGGTTAGAAGCAATGAATTTTGAGATGGATTCCATGTATCAAAACCAAGTCTGGGTTCTGGTCGATGAGCCAGTTGATGTAAAGCCCGTTGGATGAAAATGGGTATTGAAGAGAAAGCTGGACATGAAAGGTCAAGTTAGCACCAATAAATCAAGGCTAGTGGCTAAAGGCTTAAGACAAAATCAAGGGATTTACTATGATAAAAAGTTATTTCAGTTTCCATGTTTAAATAAATAAGAATCATACTTGCCATAACAGCTTACCATGACTAAGAGGTTTGGCAGATGGATGTTAAAATAGTATTCCTTAATGGGAACCTTCAAGAAGATATCTATATGACTCAACCAGAAGGGTTTGTGACACCAGGTGAAGCCAAATGGGTTTCCAAGTTGTAGAAATCCATTTATGTATTAAAGCAAGCATCCAGGTCATGGAACATTCGATTTGATGAATCCATAAAGGAATTTGGGTTCATTAAGAACGAATGCGAGCCATGTGTTTATAAGTGGTTTAATGGGAATGTGATCGTTATCCTAGTAGTATATGTTGATGACATATTGCTTATTAGAAATGATGTACTAGTCTTATAGTCAGTTAAGGACTGGTTGAACTAGTGTTTCTCCATGAAGGACTTGGGTGAAGTAGCCTACATTCTAGGGATCAAGATCATTCGTGATAGATCCAAGAGGCTGATTGGACTAAGTCATGGTACATAAATTGACGACATACTAAATATATTTAGTATGGAAAAATCCAAGAGGGGATTAGTTTCAGTGTCACATGGACAACATATTTCTAAGAAAATGTGTCAGACACAACAAGAGAAAGATAGAATGAGTAAGACCCCATACACGTTCGGCTATAGGATCCATAATTTATGCCGTGTTATGTACTAGGCTTGATGTTGCCTATGCACTGAGCATGGTAGGAAGATATCAAGCAGATCTAGGAGAACATCATTGGACTGCTGTTAAGACTATCCTTAAGTATCTGAGAAGAACTAAGGATATGTTCCTGGTGTATGGAGGAGATGAGGAGATTGTCATCAGAGGGTATGCTGATGCTGGTTTTCAGACAGATGAGAATGATCTGAAGTCACAATCTGGATATTTTTTCTGTCTCAATGGAGGAGCTGTGAGCTGGAAGAGTTCAAAGCATCCAGTTGTCGCCGATTCTACAGCGGAGTCCAAATATATAGCTTCTTTTGATGCAGCCAAGTAATCTATCTAGATTCAGAACTTTTTCCAAGATCTTGATGTGGTGCCTAGCAGTAAAGATCCCATTACATTGTATTGTGATAATACTACAGCGGTGGCTCTCGAGAAAGAACCAAGGTCACATCAACGAACAAAGCATATAATTTTAAAGTATCACCTCTTGAGGGATTTCTATCAAAGGGGTGAAGTTGAAGTGAGAAGAGTGTCCACAGAAGAGAACGTGGCAGACCCCATGACTAAAGGCCTATCTCAGCAGAAGCATGAATATCATGTGAGAGCTAGCGGGATAATGGTTGTTAGCAGTTGGAACTAGTCCAAGTGGGAGTCTATTGGAGTTGGTGGCCTAGAACCGAATAAATTGTAATTTATTCATTAATAAAAGCCTTATCACATCTTGATTGTTCTTCTGCGTGACAATGCATGTGATAATGTCCTAAGGATAACTGTTACATTAATGGGTCATAGCGGATCCCTGTTATGATGAGAATCTGGAAGTTCCATAACACTGTTCTTGAATATATGTTCTATGGCTAGATGATATTATTTGAGGGACACAAATAATACATGCCATTAGGGGTGAGGACTCATAAAACATTGAGGCATCATCTCATGGTGTGCGCCCTTGGTAATATCGAGGAGGATTTTATGAGAACGAGACTCGCCAGTAGGAAATCCACATTTCATAGTGTCATTGGATGTTACTATATGTGGATGTGTGTATTGATCCTTATACATTATGATTATTATTAATGGGTATTACAACTCGTGCACTTAGATGTATTGACAAAAACTGTGGCGACACACTATTTGCAGTAAGGTAGGATACGTTGGTTGCGTTATGAGTAATACTGCATTAATAGATAATGTGAGAAAATATTGGTCCCTTCTGTTACATAACAGAAGTAGATATCTCAAGCCCATTGATGGAATTGATATAGCCTAAAAAAATCCATGGCCATGGTAAGGTATGGGGGAGTTCGATTCCAGAAAGTCAAAAAAAGAATAATCAAGCACGTGGGTTGAGGATACTAGCATGCAACCCGATTGAATCGAGATATCGTGATAAAGATAATATATTACATGGTAATAATTTGTATGAGGTTACACATCATTTCGACGTTAAATTATTTCTCTATGGGTTCCATGGCGTGTTGCTAGATGCTAACCTTGTACTTTAGTCAGGCTCCGCCTAATGCCACTGAGAAAGAGGCCTAGAGGGCCACACACTTAGTGTGTCCATGTATCTCAGTTAAATATTAATTTAAAAAGCTAAATAAAGATTATTCCCGACTGTGGTTTAATAATTATTTAAGGATGCCTGATTGCATTAATTTTGACACTAGTTATTCGAGAGAATATATTTTGGACGAAATAATATTTATTAGCGAGTGATGCAGTTATATTTATTTGGGAAATAAATAGCCATTACTCAAGGTCTAACGAATGTGGTGGAGGAAATAAAGGAAATTGGAAAATAAAAGTACACACCGTGTATATTAAATATACACGCCGTGTAGTTTTATGGAAAATGAGTACACGCTGTGTATTAATGATTACATGCCGTGTATTTTTTCCAGTCCAGATTTTGAGGATATAATATTGTTTTATTAAATGATATTTATTATAATCAGCGTGCACGCATGTCAAGGAATTAACAATTCGACATGAGGGTTTTCATAAAGGTTAATGAACTAAATAAAATTCATAACACATTTATTTATTTTCATAACTCTATAACCTCAAACACGATTATAAATATCCTCACAACCCCAACACTTTTCCACAAGAGAATCGTTGTGCACAACAATTATGAAGAATTCTTTCATGCCCGAAAGAACTCCTTCCTCCAAGAATGCTATCAAGACCAAGATATCAAGGTGATTGAAGGTGGACATCACAAGCGAAGGTTCTTCCGCACTAGCACCAGGATATCCCTTCGGCGACGTCTGGAGATACGTGGAACACATGTGGATCACAGATAGAGGAATCATACACTTGGATTCTACGACGCAACGACAGATCACCGAATCGTGACCGAACACATCAACAAAGAAATAATTCCACCAAGGTAATTCTTGTGAATTAATTAAATTAATTATAACCAACATATGATGATCCTATCTCTATGGTTCCAGGATTACCTATTTTGTTTTTCGTTCTTCGTTCTATTCTGAAGATCCAGTGTTTTATATCGTGACAGATCTCGGTTTGAACGTTGTTTAATTCTAAAATTAAAGTTGGGAAAACCCACCAATGTGCTTTCGCTGCGCCCAGAACCTACACTCCCCACCCTATGGCTTCCCATACACCACTACAGAACCACTGATCCAAATGGGTCCTATCAGCAAACCTCACTTATAATAGCCGTGGTAGGGACCAAAAACTCAGGTTATCATTTGGGGGGGGGGGGGTAGTGGTGTGCTGGGGGCAGGGGTTCTATGGTGTGTGCATGGGGGTGTGATGGTGTGCTGATTTTTTTAAGGGGTAGGGTGGGGTGCAAGGGGGTGGTCATGGGGGTGGGGGTGTAGTGTTTGTGGGGTGGGGGGAGGGGGTGGACAGGGGGTGTGTGCAGGGGGGTGGGGTGGGCAGGGTGAGGGGGGTAAGAGGGGTGTGGTGGGGGGAGGGGGAAGGTGGGGGGGGGGTGAAAGTGGTGTAGGGGGTCCAAGGGGTGTGTTGGGGGTGGGCATGGGGGGGGGGGGTGTAGTGTGCAGGGGGTGTGGGGCAGTATGTGTATAGGGTGAGGGGGAAGGGGATGTGATGGGGGGATAAGGCAAGGGGGTGAAAGGGGTCCAAAAGGTGTGCAAGAGGGGAGGTGTGCTGGTTTTTTTTACAAGGGGTAGGGTAGGGTGAGTGGGGGGGGGGGGTGTAGGGTGTGTGTGAGGGGGGGGGGGGGGTGGACAGGGGGTGTTCAGGGTGAGGTGGCAGGGGTTGTGCTGCAGTGATGGGGAAGGGGGTTGCAGAGGGTGTAGGGGTGGTCCAAGGGGTGTACCGGGGGGGGGGGGTGCTGGGTATTTTCCAAGGGGTGGGGTAGGGTTCAAGGGGGTGGGCATGGGGAGGGGGGTGTGCAGTGTGCCGGTGGGGGGTGGGCATGGGGTATGGTAAAGGGGTGTGTGTAGGTGGGTGGGGTGGGAATGGGGTGTGTAGGGTGAGGGGGCTTGGGGGGGGTGTTGGGGGGAGGGTGGGTGCAAGGAGTGTGTGTGTGGGGGGGGGGGGGTCCAAGGGGCGTGCAGGGGGGGGGGGGTGCACATTGTTTTTTGAAATGGGTAGGGAAATGTGTAGGGGGTGTGCAGTGTGTAGGAGGTGGGTGTGGGGTGTGTGCAGGGGGGTGGGGTGGGAATGGGGTTGTGCAGTGTGAGGGGGAAGGGGGTGCACTGGGGGGGAGGGGGAAGGGGGCTGGGGGCTGGGGGGTTGTAAGGGGTGCAGGGGGTCCAAGGGGTGTGATAGTTTTTTTTCAAGGGGTAGGGTACAATGCATGGGGGTGTAGTGGGAAGGAGGGGGGTAGGGGGGTGTGTGTAGGAGGTGGGGTGGGCATGAGGGTGTGCTGTGGGAGGGGAAAGGGGGGTGTGCTGGGAAGAGGGGCATGTGGGATGCAAGGGGTGCAGGGGGGGGGTGCTGGGTTCTTTTCCAAGGTTAAGGGGTAGGGGTAGTGGGTTGTGCTGGGGGGAGGGGAGGGGTATAGGGGGGAGGGGGAAAGTGGAAGGGGGTTCATGGGGCATAGGTGTGCATGGGGTGTTCATGGGGGCTGTCCAGTGGGGGTGAAAGGATAACTTAATGAATTGAATGAGTTAAATGGAAGCAAACATGGTTAACTTGGAACATGAGAGTTAATGCCTTAGGTATTGAATTATGTTTTGGTTATTCCTCCTTTTTAGAATTTAATTGGATTGCATGAAACTAGATATCAACCCAGGATCCACAAAATAGTGACAAATGGTTTGGTAAGTCTTACACCATATTGGATTCATGAATATGTATGAAGTGAGATGACTATGAGATCTAATCTATAATCCTCCATAAGTAATCCTATTTTCAAACCATTATTAGTAAACCTATGAAAAATTGATAGTTATTTTCTCCAATTTCCATATAGATATAGGTTAGATTTACAACATGTAGGGGGTGGTCAAGGGGGCTGTCTAGGGGGGTCTCCGGGGGGGTGGTGTCCAGGTGTGGGGGGGGGGGGTGTCCAAGAGGGGGGGGGGGGGGGGGGTTGGATAGGGGATTTTCAGGGGGTGGGACACTATATGGTTGGGGGGTGGGGTGAAAGGGGGTTTTCTAGGGGGTGGGCTACTGTTGGGGGTGTTCAAGGGGGTGGGAGGGTGCTGTCTAGGGGGTGCAAGGGAAGTGTCCAAGAAGGTGGTGCAAGGGGGAATGGGTGTGTAGGGGGGGTGTCCAGGAGGGGGGGGGGGGTTAGGGGCATGGGGGTGCAGGGGGTGTTCAAGGGGGTACATAAGGGCTCTCCTGTAGTGAAAGGGGGCTATCTAGGGGGGTGTAAGTGGGTTGTCCAGGAGGGAATCAGGGTGTAGGGGGGCTATCTAGGGGGTGCAAGGTGGATATACAGTGGGCATGGGGGGTGTTCAAGGGGGTGCAAGGGGACTTCCCAGGGGGGATGGGGGTGCAAGGGGTGTTTAAGGGGGTGCAAGGGGGTTGTCTAGGGGTACAAGGGGGATTCCCAAGGGGGCATGGGGGTGGCAGTGGGGCTGGGGGATGTTCAATTGGGTTCAAGGGGGTTGTTCAGGGGGCATGGGGGTGCTGGGGGGGGGGGGGTGTTCAAGGGGGTGAAAGGGGCTATCCAGGGGGTGCAAGGGGGTTGCCTATGGGGGTTCTAGGGGGTGCTAGGGGGATGGACAAGGGGTAAAAGGGGGTTCAAGGGGACTATTCATGGGGTAATAGGGGGATGTCCAAGGGGTGATCAAGGGGGGTGCATGGGGCTACCCAAGGGGGCATGGGGGTGTGGGGGGGGGGGGGGGGTGTTCAAAGAGGTGAAAGGGGGGGTTGTATAGGGGGGTGCCATGGGGCTGTGTATGGGGGGCATGGGGGGTGTGTGTTGGGGTGTCTGAAAGGGGGGGGGCATGGGGGTGAAGGGGGGTATGGGGGTGAAGGGGGGGGGTCTGAATTTATTTTCATATACTGTATAAATAATTTCACTATAGTTTTAACCGTGGAGGTAGGGGACTTGTGTAGGGTTTTAATTGTGGAGGTAGGGGGCCTAATACTACGGTTAAAACCATGGTAGTAGGCCTCTACCATGAGAGTTAAAAAGTGGAAATATTCCCCTACCGCCACGGTTAAAACCATGGCGGTAGGTCTTACCTACTTCCATGACGATAGCGACCACGGATTTTCGAAACCATGGCTATAGACTATTGAAACAGTTTTCGGGCTTGTAACCACTATTTCAAACCGCGACCTTAGGTGAATTTTCTAGTTGTGCATGGAAGAACTCCCGTGATTGATCCCTGTCTCATATAGCTCCCAACAATAGCTCAAAATCAATATTTTGAGATTATGGTACATTAGAATATGTGATATGATTTTCCTGTATGATATGCTTGATAATTATCTATTCCATATGAGGATTACCTTGGGGGGAATTAGCTGCAACTTCATGAGAAACTCTATAAAGGTCTCAGAGGCATACTACTACACACAAAAAATGATCAAACATAAGAATAAGCCCAATTCACATTAGAAACCCCATAATAAAAATTGATATTAAGTTTAATAACTACAAATAGGACACACACACATCCCAAATTCCCCTCGTAAGTTGAGTCTCATCACAAAAAGAGCTAGACATGCACTCACTGTAACCCACCTCTCACGTTCTGAAAATCAAATCTCTAGTATACCAAACATCCCAAGGCATGGAACATTGATATAAGAACTAATCTAATACAAAAATATGACAATCCCAACCTATATACCCTCTCAAACTCATACCCATCCTAAATTCCCACAAACCTAAAGGGAGTTCCCAATCCCCATGGGCTAGTGACTTGTACCCGAACATCAAAAAAAGGAGGGAAAGATTTATTCTATATTGAGGATAAAAACATGATATATATATACATAATTAAATAGTGAAAAAATAGGAATATATATATATATATCATAAAAAATATAGAATAATGAATGAAATATAACTAAAATGGTAGAAAAATGATCTCCAAGAGACAAGTCCAAATCAAAAGGAAAATAAAATTAAATCATATACTTCAATAGTCTCCTTGTGATAGCATGGAAAACCCCCCAACATATCACCATCTAAATACTCAAATCTAGTTAATAGAAAACCTCATTGACTCACTATGACTCCTTTCCTTTCCCTACACTGAAATACATATCAATGTCTATGCACGACCAAAGTAGTATATAAGGTGTGAGATAACAGGATTAGTAAGCCCCCCCTAAATGTTCCATATCAAGTCTCTAAACAATAATCCAATAATTCTCAAATTCAAAGAAAACAAGGCATGATATATAGTTTAGAAATTTTTTATCTAAAAAGAATAAAAAAATTAATTTCCCCTTTTCAAAATTACAAAATAATTAAGTTAAATCTGTTTGAAATCTTTTCATATGCATATATCAAAATAGATATATAAAGTCAAAGAAAATGATGAATTGAATATCATATCAAAACCATGAGAGTGATACCAAAATTTTAAAATCAAAAATTTCCTAAATCACATAAAATAATAGTTAACATCACAACAAGGATAACACTAGTTCAAGATATATAGGTCAATCATACCTAAACATAGACATTCATACATCCATGGATCCTATATACATATGAATTGAGTCTAGAGAGTATCAGAATACCCCTAAGCATAATCCTCCTATAAAGTCTAACAATTCCCTGGAATAAAAATACTAGGGAGTAGAGGAACACCCCATGAGTGAAACCCCTAAAAGTGGAAAATGCCTATTAATACACCTTTTATGGAAGTACCCAAGGATTCCCATGTGCTATATTTTCCAAATAATTTATTCAAGACATTTCATCATATCATTATTTGAAAACCA
Organism: Viscum album; assembly: GCA_963277665.1. Classification (NCBI taxonomy): domain Eukaryota; kingdom Viridiplantae; phylum Streptophyta; class Magnoliopsida; order Santalales; family Viscaceae; genus Viscum; species Viscum album. The sequence goes on along the minus strand of OY728120.1, from coordinate 1,267,622,223 downwards.
TTTCCTAAAAACATTTCACAATGCTTTGAAAACCTCTTTTCATTTACCATAACCTGGGGAAAATAATAATTTATAAAAAACCCATTTCAACACAAACGAATCAAATAATTAATTTATTCAATTTCATTTAATAAAATAATTTATAAAAATTAGAGAAATGAAGTTCACCAAAATGATCTAGATATGGAACCACCTACCTTAAAACTAAGGTCTCACATTCCCACAATGGAATATACCAAATAGAAGTACAAAAAAATGTAAATAGAGTCCCTGTAATCAATATACACATATCAGAATTGATTAAACATATTAAAAAGACTAGAAAAGAGTAAATATTAGAACATACCTCAAGAACATCTACTCTTTGTACTATACGTAACAATGGATTGAACTACAGAACAAGATCACATTATAAATATTAAAGAAAAAAAGTAAACCAACACCACTAATCAACAAATCCAATAGCGTATCACAACAAAACTCCTAAAATCAAAGGAAATAGAGAAGTAGAAAATATATCTTATCTGGGGAGATGAAAAACAACAAACATGATGATCCAAAATCAATTGAATGATCTGGAATTAATGGAGGTTCTCAAAATTTCCAGAGAAGAGATCTAGGTTTAGAGGGGGAGGGGTTGTGGACATATGAAATAATAATCATCCTTGAAAAAATATAAACCCAAAACTCATGGTGGTTACATGGTTTGTAATCCCTTTACATGTCGTTTAATCCATGGGGTCCTTATACATTGAAAAATCCATAATATTTTTATTAAAACTAACCTCTTAATATTAAATGACATATAAATTGTACATGTAACGTAATAATTTATGCTTTATACTCAACTCATGAATTGATCTTGGTGAACATAAAACATTATATACTCCCATTAAATGACAATTAAATTCCGGACAGACATAAAAAGAAGTAGATCCATACACAAAAAACCAAACAACCATGGGAATTCATTGAATTTAGTCAGAACCTTACAAAGCCATTTCATGTTTATACCAACAATCCATTAATTCAAATAAACCTACATTCCATAATGTTAGTTCATTTTCCTCATAAAATTTTCTCCATCATTGGGAGACGAAGACACTCCCAATTAAAGAAGAAAACAAGTAAAGAGAATGGAATTAGTAGAATATGGATATTGGAATGTTACATTACAGAAACACATTCCCAATGAACATAATAGTTTAGTTCCTTTGGAAACATGGAAAAAAATCTTATTAATTTTTTGAAATATATTCAATGTCTCCCACAAAGATACTTCCTTTTAGTACTCTTTACAAATGTATCCTATATAATCCTTTAATCATAACCTGGGGAAAGAAAACATAAGAAAGGGTGAGCTCAAATACCGAGCAAGGGTAAACAAGGGAGATATTTAAGAATAATATGGAAAGATGGGTATGATATCATGATCATAACATATGAAATACATATCCTCTGTACCAAAAATTAGAATCATGATTCATCTCATAAATATTAAAAATTCATAAAACATGAATAATATGTGAATCAAAGATCATGATACATGAGAGGATAACCACAGTATAAGCTATATATTTATGGAATACACATAATCAAATAAACTATTATGTATAATATTCAAACTAAGACATCCATAACATGTTATGATTTAGATAACCACTCGTGTACCTATTTTGGGATGGGATGACTTCCAATGTACCCTCTTTAGGGCATGGGATAACCACCAGTATTCCCTCATTTTGGTCTTGGGATAACCACCAATATAGAATATGAGCATGAAGAAGATTTATCATTACACAATGAATTGTAGGAAGACATAGGTCACACCTATAATATAATGAAAATATTACATATGTGTTCCATAAAATCATAAAACATTAATCCTATCATTAATAATGAAATAAAGTTCATTTCATAAACATTTAATCATATCAAAACCGATGAAAAAGTGAAATGTTTCACAATAATTTTATCATTTAATCATAGAATAATACATTTAAAAATATATGGGTTTTATAACAATTATCTCATGGTATAACCCATGGAATAAAAATGGATTTAACAAATATCTTTTCATCAAAAACATAAACCATTCTGAGAAATAATAAAAATGGTATCCTTGGATCATATCACCAGTAAGGTATATACAACATCAATGTATTTAGTATTAGATGGGATTTTTTTAAAGATCATTAAAAACATTTATTTAGGAAAATATCCTTTCCACATGGAAAAACATTTTTATTTAAAAGATAAAACACTTTCAATATCCTTTTCATTTTGAAATCATTTATTTAAAATCTAAAAATTTAACAAATAATAAGGAATTCTTTTTTTCTTAAAAAACAACTTTGAAATATCTCTATGGAATCATGAAATAATTTATTGGTCATGTTAGTGGGAAATACTGTTTATTATATTCATGTTTTAAAAAAGACTCCTTCTACATTTTTTATAAAAGACAAACCTAATTTTATTTAAAAGGCATTAAGATTCATTTAATTTTTTTAAAAAAAATTCAAAAATGGGTAAAATATAATTTTAAAAATAATAGTATAGTAATAACAAATATTTTAATTTTTTTTAAAATGCTTTGTTTTGGAAGAAATCATATTTATGACTAAGGAGAAAAATAATGTTAAATTTTGTTAAAAATATTTCCCAATTATTTTATGTAAAAAGAGTTGAAAATGGTATTATTACTCTCTAATATCATGAATAAATATATAATAATAAAATTTATTTATTTATTAAGGGTATTATAGTAATATTCTATTATCGAAAACATAATCATAAATAATCCTGATAAATAATGGCATTGTAACACAAAATCATTACCACTTTGGTATCTTTGAATTTTAAGACCCAAAAAGAATGATATAAAATGTAACCTAAAATATAATTTGGATAAATATATTCATGATATTAAATATTATTGTGGCTGTATATACATCTCATGAATGAATATAGGTGCAAAACGTAATGTATGTTTCAAAAAAGGTAAATTGAGACAAAAATTCATTTCCACATTTGTACACTTTTTAATTTTAAGATACAATCAGTAATAACATAAAATGTATATTTAAATATCATGAAAATCATTATATTCATTATATAACCTGTAAAATATGAATAATATACACCACATAAATGAAATGAGATGTGAAGTTTCTTATTTATCTCAGAAATAAAAGAGAGACTAAAAATCAATTACCTTAAGTCTTGACTTCCTTAATACATTTTCAAAAATCCTATATAATAAATATAAATTTATTATAAATATATTAAGGAAAATTTAATTTATATATATATAATACCGTATATGATTTACTTATGCCCTTTTATTACCCGCTTGTTAACAATTCCTTATTAAAGTCATGTTTCCGGTAATAAATGATTTTTTCTTATATGTTTTGATTTTTTATTTTTGTACATATTACTTTGATTGTAATTTAATAATGAAAATATTGTTACAAAATATATAAATATCATAAATATATATTTATGATATATTTATTAATATTAATCCCTAAAATATAGAGGTAGAAAATGAAATACACATTTCAGGGCGATGGTAGGTCATACGTACGCATGAACACTATTTTCATTTTCATAATGTATTGAAAGAAATAAATAAAAATGATATTTTATAATTGAATTTTTTTTATGTCACATATATCAAATATTTTCATTAACACCATCCTTTTTTCACTTTCCTTGTGAAGAATGAATGAATCACATCTCTTCACGAGGCAGTTTTCTTCCATACACATGTGCGATGTTATCATATTTCTGAAAATAGAAACATGAAGTTATGTGTGATATAATAACTAAATAATAATAATAATATCATATATAAAATATATAGACAATAAATCTATCATTATTTACAACCTTTATATGTGGTAATAGAAAAAAAAATGATATCATTTTTAGAGGAGGTGGTCTTCCGTACACAGGAACGATGATTTCGTAAACCATTTAATGGAAGTGGAAGTGGTTGTAGGTAATTACCTTTAAATAAAAAATATGATTATTTGGGTGATATTTATGTTATTATATTAAAATGGTATAATAATAATTTAACTAAGTGGATAAATAAATAAAACAAAAATCATCATTGATTAACATTACCTCTTCTTCAGGTATCATCCTTAGGTTAGCAGAAAAAGCACTCCTAGGTTGGATTTTTTACCCAAAATAAGTCCTACAGGTAGATATTATTGGATTTTTAATTTTATTTGGGAAGTTAATTTCCCAAATAATGTGGTCTTAATGTTTGAATAATAGAGGAGAGAGTGTGGCATTTTATAAGTGAGGTGAATTGCAAACTTGTAATTTTTGAAAATAGAGAATTCCACCCAAATTTTTTCTTGTCACAAGGAACCAATAATGGAATATTATAAATAATAGAAGTTATAATATATAAATATAACTATAAAAGAAGTTTTGGACAAGTTTATAGTGACGTTTCACCCTTATCTTTTAATATTAACCTCCGATAAACCCATTTTTACCTTAACCATGGTAGATAATTTTATAGTTTTTACTATTCATTTTAGTAAATAATTAAGTTTAATTTCATATATAATATATATTATTATTATTACAAATATGTAATCCATTTTTTTAGACATAATTCATATAAGTGAAAAAATTTATTGTAAAAAATAATTCCACAAGAGCGACGAGAGTATATGATAAAAATATTATAATTTTTTATATAAAATCCAATATTAAATTGATTAAAATATCCTAAATTGGATATATATATATATATAATTGGACAAATTTAAATTTAAAACCAATTTAAAATATAATTTAACTTTATAAATAATTTAAACGAAACGACAATTTACAATTAAAATTCAATATTTTTCACTATTCATCAAAAAAAGAAACATTTCAAAAAAACAAAAAAAAAACCTAATATGATTTTAAAATTAATAATTAAAAATTTGAGATTATATTATTAAATAAATTTTAATAAAGTAAAAAAAATTATATTTAAAACAAAACCCGTATACGCAACAAAAAAGCATGGTATCTAGTAGTGTATTTTTTTCAAGTACAAGATGATTTTATATTAAATCTATGTATAATAATAATCATTGTGTGAGTAGAAATTATAACAAATTGATATATAATATATAAATTTCATTTAGAAAATTCCTCATTATGAATTATTTTAATTAATTAAAACTGAGAAACATTATGCATGTTAAAATATTTTTTAGAAAAAACCCTTTTTAAAAACCAAAATAAACATATACGAAAAAAATAAAGTTGATCAAAATTAATTAAGTGAATTAAATATGAATAAATAATAATTATGTTAATTAAAAAAAGGAATTTAAATTACTTAGTTCATTGAAAAAATGAGAGTTTCACAGAAATTGGCATTTTTCAATATTTGTTGAAAAATTAATATTTTTTTGAAAAATAACAAAATTTCACCATACATTTAATATAAAAATTAATTTCACTTTATAAACTTATTTTTTCGAAAATATCTATAAATTAATTATAATATTTTATCAAAAAGATTAATAAAAAATATTTTTTAAAAAGGCATGTTTTTTATGAATATAATTACTTTATTAAAAACTGATTGACTATTTACTAAGAATTTATAAGTATATTAATATTGAGTAGGATATTTATATATAATTAATAAATTATTTAATATTATTCAAACTTAACTACTTAATGGGTAGGATATAATGATGTTATCTCATGGTTCACCTAAGCTTGGTGTTGCGTTTCATGTATTCTATCGAAAAAAATTGTTGTTTCTTGTAACAGAAGATAAAATATGTGTTATGAATAAAACAAGCTATAATAAGTGTTTAATTTAATTATAAATATCAGAAATATTAACTTTATTTAAAAAAATTCACAAAATCCTGGGGTGTTACTATTTTTACCTTTATGCATCTTGTTAAAGGATCTATTTATACTTGTACAACATATACGTTTTACACCTTAACTTTACGTTGTTTGTATGTTACCCTTACATAATATTTTTTTTAAAAATAGATATACCCTGATGAAATGATTATATATTTGTGTCTTACAAATAAATAGTGTTTAAAAACCATCCTACCATTATGTGAACACTTACATACCTTTACACAGAATGAAAATGCAAGTTTTACTATAACATCCCAAGATTTTAAGAAATACCTCATTTTAAATTAATTTAAATTATTTTATAACATTCACTACATGAAATGAATATTTTATCTTGTGTTATATTCAACACCATGTTTATCTTGTGTTGTATGCAACATCGAATCTCTTTGATAATGTGTGTTACACGCCATACTGAATTTTACAAAACAAAAATATAATATTAATATTTAATATGATAGTTATTATCTAGAAATTGGAATATTGGGAATGAATGAGATTAACAAAATTACAAGAATATACTTTACACATGTTTATAAAATTAATTCTTTCAAATTAATTAGAAATTAAAATAAAAACCAATTAAATATAAAGTATGAGTTTTTTTGAAAAACTATTTTAAATCAGAATGGTGTATTATCTTAATAATTTCAATTAATTTTTATTAGTGAATGATATTATTGAAATATATATATTATACATTCAATAACCTTTTTAAAATTCATGTTATAAGTTTTCTTAATAAGAGATAAGAATAAAACCAATTTTAAACATAAAAATATGTGTTTTTTTAAAAGGTATTTTTGCTGCCTTTGAGCGGCAGGATTGTTTCAAAAATAAATTTTGACACTTTTATAAATTTTATTTAAAAAAAATTCTTTTTCAAAAGTGTAATATCAAAATTTGCTTTGGGATAATGTTTGATATTTTTCGGAGAACTTAAATGTTTTGATGAATAGTGAAAAATAATACAGTTTAGTTGAAAAATTATTTTATTTTTATAAATAATTTATAGCGTTAAAATTTATTTTTAATTAGTTTTAATGTATAATTAGATTATCTACTCATTAATAAATACTATTTACGTCATTTTAATCAATTTTACATTGAAATTGGATATAAAACACTTTTCTAACTTTTAAAATTTTTTCTCTAAAATATTGTTATTTTATCCCATATGTGGAATTAATTTTAAATTCAATTCTTCCACTTATTTGATTGGAGTTTGGAAAAATGGATTCCAATTTTTCGAAACATAATAATTTATAACGTCTAAACAAGTTACCTTAATAAAAAAACCAAAATGAAAAAATAACAAAAAATTGGGTGTTAAGGAATAAAATGTTTAAAAATATATTTATTTTGTTTTTTGTGAGTTTTTATCGAACAATATTCCCCTACAGTCCATTAATTTTAATTTTGGAATCACATTAGGTAAAAGAGAACACCAGATATTGTTTACCTTTTTTTACTTAAAAGAATGCCACTTCTCCTCCACTATAAAAAGCAATTCGCTCTTCCAACTTCTTCGCACCACTAAATAATTTTGAATCCTCCAAAACCTACCCAATAAGCTCAAAAAACTATTATTATCATACTATAATCCTCAATTGGGTCAAAATAAATCCAAGTAAGTCCTTTGGTGGAAACCAAAAGAAGATAACCGAAGAAGAGTTTACATTCTTTAAGGAACACTTCTGTATTATTTCTTTCTCCACTCTATGAAATATTATTATTACATTATTACATAATAACCTATGTATATAAAATTTATTGAAACGTTTTTATGTTAATGTTTTTACAAAAACTTATAAATAATTCCATCAAATGGATAAGTAAATCACTATTTGTGAGTATGACAGACTCTCAGCTCACGAAACGATGCCATTCATTTTTCATTTACCAACTGTCATGGTTGGAAATTATTATGGACATACTATTTTTATGATATATATAATATTAATGTTATATTTATGTTTCTATATTTTTTTATAACTCATAAATTCATTCTTTCTATTTTTTGGTAATAGAATAACACTGTTTGTTGAGTGTGGGCTATCACCTCTTTAAAGCGATGTGATTCATTCATGCTTTACATGAAATTTATTCAGGATGGGTTTAAGAAAAATATATGTTATATTTGAAATATTTATTCAATTAATGACATAATTATCTATATGTACATATAACATATCATTTTATTCTTTCCATTCCACATAGTGAAAAAGTGATAACGTTGTTCGTGGACGTGTGGACTACCGCCTCCTCGAAGTGATGTGATTCTTCCTTTTTCATCACCACATAAAAATGATATATATAAGTATATATAATTAAATAATATGATATTTATGATATAATTTTCATTATTTAAATATAAATTTTACTTAACTTATTTTCATAATGATCATTGAAAAATGGAAATGTTACTCATGCGTACGTAAGAACTACCCTCTCCATGATCATAATGTTGGATCATTTTTCATAATGAAAATTAATATTTTATTTTAAAAGTATAATTGATTTAATATTTTAAAATTATGTCATTATTATTATTTTATATATGTTTAAATAATTTCCTTATTGACCTTATTTGACCTATCAAAGTCAGTTTTGAAAAATAAGCCGAAAGTGGACAAAACATATATCTTAAACTTAATTACTATGTAACTGTATATAACATAATTACAAGTGAAATGAAAGTAATAATAAACTTGGAAAATGTTCTAAAAAAATTAAATAATCAAAATATGTTTATTATTCAGGAATATAGAGCCGAAACATGATGAATGATGTAACACCCCAAGCTTCCACGGTACGCTTCTCTTTGAATAATTGAATAGCGTGTGTTGTACGCAACTTCGAGTTCTAACACACCACAACCAGTAAGACTAGCCGTTATAAATAGTAATACCCACTTTTTGAAATTTTATAAATTTTATCTTTCAAAATGGACATCATTTTTAGATTTGGAATGTCGAAATTATCTTAGGGTGAATTGTTTGTATTTTTCTCAAAACAATCAATTTTTGATGAATAGTGAAAAACACTGAGTTATAGTTTAAACCCTATTTTTTATTTAAATAATTATTTATTTCATTTAAATTTATTTTGGGTCAAAATAGATACATAATACTTATATATTTTCAATGTAATTCATTGGAGTCAGTTTATAATAATTTTAGATATATAAAAATTTTATTGAACTTTTCACACTCTTTTACCCACCTCCTATGAGCATTTGAAAATTTACAAAAAACATAATTTTATAGCTTCTATGAGTTGAATTTCAAAAATATGAGAGACAAAATTGATATCGGTATGTAAAATGTGGTTCAATGATATTAAAATAATTTTTTTGTGAGTAATAACTTTTGACTTTTTTTACCGCGGTTAAAAGTAAATAGAGTAATCAAAGGTAAAAATAATATTATAATTATCCTGACACATGTCCTAATCCTATTGGATAAGTTTTATTCTACAAAGGACAACCTTAGGAATAAAATATGATCCTTTAGGTCCACTTGGATTATATTAGGACATTTATTATTATTTAATTCAAAGAAGAGTTAAAAGTGTTAAATTCTAGTTTTCATAACTAAAACATTTTTAATATATGTTTAAACACAATATAAATTAGACTATAAAAATTAATTAGAAATATAAAAAAATTTCCTACATAATTTTATTTTATTTTTAATTTTTAGACCTTAAATAATTTAATTTATTTACGACACAATGATGATGCAGTAATTACCGTATTAATGAAATATTAAAATAATAATTATTATAAATACCCAATTAAAAGTAATTTGAGACTTTTTATGAATTAAACTAATTTTATTGGTTAATATGACATGTTAGGGTTGATTAAATAATTTTTTTTCAAAGTAATACTGCTGTTATGAATTTAGGAAAAACAAAATACCAAATAGTGTCAAAATTGACATAGAAGAGTTTTTAAAATAAATATTATATTATTAATTGATATAATATTCCTAAAAATCTAAGGTTCATCCAAATGACTTAGATAAGGTTATACATATTAATAATTTACCACTTGGGGTTTTCTTTTCTTATTATATTAAATTTATTAACTATATAATTTAAAAATACAAAGAGACATGGGAAATGTCAAACAAATTAACTAAGAGTCAAATCTAAAAGATAAGGTTAATATAGTGACACAAACCTGTCTAAAACCAATCAGTTGAGTGGATTTCGACCCATTCCTAGCTTATCTTTACAATAAATCAATTAGGATCCATTAGAAACCTAAAATTATTTTATTATAAATTAATATTTCTAGCTTTTCCTAAGGTTCCCCTCACCCCTCTTATAATAGGGAACTTCCCATTCTCTCTAATTCACACCTTCAAAGCCATTTGGCTCGGCCAAACCCTTCCCAAATACCCTATAAAATATCCTCCCTTCATCCTAGAGGCCTTCCTTTTGTCATAAATCCTAAATAAGGAGCCCTTTTTATCAAATCAAAATGAAGAACCTGAAGAAGAGGTAAATATCTCACCACCTCTTTCATGTTTTTTCTTCTTCCAATTCTTATTTCCTAATTGTTTTCATTATAAAATAATAACTCTAGTATATTCTATATACTGTTATGTTATTATAAATATGGTACAACCATATTCATTATTCTATCCATCCTTTGAATGACATGTCACCATATGTGCGTACGTATGACTTACCGTCACCACGTTGGGGTGTAGTTGTTATTCAATAAATTATTATTTGTATGGGTATAATAATGATTTATAGATTATTTAAATAATAAATATAACATGATAATAATTCTGTATATATGATATACCATCCAATTATATACGATTTTAATATAATAAAATGATTTTGTCGCTCGTGCGTATGTACGGATTGCAGCCTCCACGAACACAATGAGATTCATTCCCCATCGTATCCATTCATGACTAATTTTAATTAGATGATTAAAATAATGTTTAAAACTTAATTTCATTCTGAATATTAATAAGATACATCCTATCTATAACAATCATTACTTACATAACGAAGCATATAAAGGAAAACAAATCAGTTAACACCTGAAACAACGATAATACTAAAATATTATTAACAATGAAATATTAAAAGATCATATATGATATCATATTAATGTATCTGATTTTTGTATAATTTAATAACAATTATTTCACCATTATACAGGAGGTTAACCTACCCTCGACCAAGGGAAAGTAAAACGTAAGGGTTAATTCTACAACAACTTCATTATTCAAGGTTGTTTATATGTAATTATCTACTATGATCTCTTTATCATACACATCTAGGTTTTCCTAAGAATTTATTCCAAACCATTTTTAATACTTACTAGACTATGGTTTAAAGTCATTTATACCCTTATTTTACCTTATACATTGTTAAAGGAATGTTTCCGTTGTTTTCTAAACAAGTTACCTTATGACCCTTTTGACAAAATTATTGTAAGAATGATTTTTTAACTTATAAGGTGGGTGTCGCTATATTCCACCATTATAACATCGTCAAAGCTTCCCTTATAAGCTAATAATAATATTTTCAATATGTAACTTTAAATGATTTCAAAAAAAAAATGAGTTATTTTTCTCAAACAGTTTTGATTTCATCTATGTCTACATCCTTTAATGTATTTTAATATTATTTGAAGATGATTTATTCTCATACAAATCATCCATTTTGTATTTAAGGTTTTGTGATATGTTTGACTATGTATGAGTTATTTTTCTACCATTCATGTTTCATAGATAAATTATTGACATTTTGTATGCTAGTTTTAATATGAATGTTTATGTTATGTTTAAAACTTTTCATATGAGGAATGCATTGGACATAGTAAGTGAAGGGTGGAGCCTAATATAGATCCTTGATGTAATGGTAGGTCTCATGAGAAAAACTAGAGTCTTGAAACATGACCTTGACAAAATAGTTTTTGTAGTCTTGGAACATGGCCTTGACTATATGGTTTTTAAGTCTGGCATTATGTATTCCATCATTATGAAAGTGGCTATTGATATTTCATGTTATTATTTGACTAGAAGAACATGCATGCGAGTAAGTAAATGGAATTTTTTTGATTTATATTTTCCATATTATGTTGATGTTTATGTTGAATAGGATTTTGTTTTAGTTTTACACATTTCCTTAAATGTATATACTTATTTATGAATGTTTCATCTATATTGTTATCCTTACTGAGCATTTGAGCTCACCCCTTTCTATGTTTTAATTTTCCGTGGATGTGAAGAAGTATATTATGAATGAATTGTTGGGATAGTCTATGGGATCTCAGTGTTTTCTATGGAAACAATGTTGTTGTAGTTTTCAATTTTATGATGTAATGTAAACCTTATGAATGTATCTAGTACTTCCAATGATACTAAAATAATCATTCTTTTGAGACTAGATCTTTTGTGATCATGCCAATGATATGTAATAATGCACCGAATCTAGGATTCTGGGGTTGGCATATCAATAGTACGAACCTTGGAAACTAGATTTAGAAAAACTCTGATCAGATCACATTACCCTAAGACAGTCTTTGAGGATTAGTGTATAACAACTTCCTAGAATTTTGGTAATGTATAGATTTTGTGTATTTTCCGAGAAATACATCCTTTTCTGGATATGAGTAGGTGGAGGTGGCTCTAGCAATGATGTACCTTGGAGTGAAAATTCCGACAAGGAGTTTCGAGCTTGACCTAGTGTATCCTGGTACCTGACAACGGGCCTTGCCACACTCTTGGTTACGACACTCCTTAGGGGATATGCTTAGGATAATCCACACTTTTTTTATAAATAATTATGAAGTATTTATGAGTATATAGCTCCTCAGAGTAAACATTTTTTTTAAGATTATGGATTATATCCATAAAATGTTCAATTTATGTTAAGTATGTTATAAGTTTGGAATTATGTATTGCACTTTATAAACTAATCTAGTATGTTCCATTGTTTAGAAATGGAACATAGTAGAAGAAATGTAAATAGTATCAATACACTCACTCCATGTATGGATTTCCCTCCTGATCATGATAATTACAGTGGAGTTGGGGATACAACTGGTGCTGAATAGCTTATCACTATAATGGGACAACTCACTTAGGTTATGAATAATAAACTTACCCGTATAGAGCACCCAGATCCACAACATGGAGAATCAATGTTAGATCACTTAATGAGGAAACAACCACCAACATTCAATGGGGGTAAAAATCCATTAGTAGGTGATAAATGGAAAAATTCCTTAGATAAAATATTCCACTCCTTGGGGAGTAGCGAGAGGGAAAAAGTTGTCATGGAAGTTTACGACCTCACTGGAGATGCTGATCAATGGTGGTCATTGATTCAAAAAACAATATAAGATGATGAAGTATCAAATACATAATGGAGGGAGATTAATGAAATTTTATTAGAAAAATAAATTCCTCATGACCATCATGTGGATATAGAAACACAATTTCTGAGTCTGAAATAAATAGAGGATGATAATGTCACAAAGTATGAAGCTAACTTTACAAGGTTATCAAGTCATGCTACAGATTATATATGAAACCCAAGAATTAAGATTTATATTTTCTTTTACGGGTTAAAACCGTTTCTCCATATAGAATTAGTCTCACAACCCTTCTCGTCGTACGAAGATATTGTCTCATGTGCTATCACAACAGAAAAAAGAATTTGCTAAGCCATATGACTTTAAAACAAAGCAAGAGAAGAAGAGAAACACTATAGAAATGGAAATAAGGGGATTAAGGGAAAATATGAATATCCATCCTTCAGTAAATGTGGGAAGAAACACCCTGGTATTTGTCTAAAGGGAATGAGAGTCTGTTACAAGTGTGGTGAAAAGGCCACCAAGCTCGTGATTACAAGGGGAAAAAAGAGGCTGTTAATGTTGAATTCTAGAATTTTAGAGAAAGGGGACATTATGAAAATTAATGTTCTAAGAGTTAGGGAAAATTAGCTCAAAAAAGGCCAAGGAATCAAGGCCAAGCTTATGCTATCACTACTACTGATATTGAAGCTCCGAAAGACAGAGTGGTAGGTAATTTAATGGTTTCTTCATATTTAGCCAATAATTTATTTGATTCTGGATCATCACATTGTTTCATATTATCCCAGTTAGCTAAAAAAATTAGATATTTTCAATTTTATTTAACATGGGAGTTGTCAGTAAAAACTCTTAAGGGATGTATTATTGCAACAATGTTTTGTGAAGCAGTCCACATTAAGGTATATAAACATTATTTATCTGCTAATCTCATCGTCATACCCATGATTTAATTTTATATAATCCTCGGTATGGATTGGATTTCATAGAATGATGTGAATATTTACTGTAAGAATAAGGAGGTTACAATTTTTTATGATGATGATAAAGTACACCTTATCTTTAGAGCATAAATGTCACCACCTAATTCTTATCTAGATCCACCCCCAGTAGCTGAAATAAATTCAATTAATGGGGATGAGGAGAATGAAATAACTATGGGTGAGGAAAAGAATGTTCAAACAGAGGATGTACCTACTATGCAAGAATATGTTGATGTGTTTCCAGAATATTTACCTGGACATCCTCTAGGATGAGAAATTGATTTTTCCATTGACTTAATTCCTGCTTCAAGGCCCATATCGAAGTCCCCTTATAGTATGGCCACTGTGGAATTAGTGGAATTAAAGAAACAACTAGAGGAATTGAGTAATAATGGATTCATTCTCCCTAGTTTTCTCCATGGGGAGCCCCTGTTATTTTTGTTAAGAAGAAATATGGATCTATGAGGTTGTGCATTGACTAGAGAGAGATCAATGTTATAACAATAAAGAAAAAGTATCCCCTACCTCACAATGATGGTTTATTTGACCAACTTCATGGAGCTCAATACATTTAAAATATTGAACTTCGATCTAGATATCATTATTTGTGTGTGAAGAAGGAAGAAATTCCAAAAACCACATTTCGAACCACATACAAGCATTACGAGTTTACAGTAATGCCTTTTGGATTGACTAATGCACCCTCTGTCTTCATGGATCTAATGAATAGAGTTTACAAAGAATATCTTGATGACTTTGTAGTGGTATTTATTGGTGATATTTTGGTATATTCCAAAATCTACAAAGATCGTGAAAATACCTTTCGCATTATTCTAAAGACTCTTAGAAGACATGAACTATATGGGAAGTTTAGAAAGTGTAAATTTTGGCTTCAGGAGATTTCTTTTCTTGGACATATTGTCTCTAAAGATAGAATCTCTATTAATTATTCCAAGACCAAGGAAATCCAAGAATGTCCAGCACCAACGAGTATAACCGAGGTACATAGATTTATTGGTTTAGCAGGTTATTATCGGCATTTCATCCAAATTTTTTCCCGATTGGCTAACCCATTAACGATGCTCACAGGTAAAGGGGTAAAATTTGTTTGGAAAAAAGAGTGTGAATAATGTTTTGAATAATTTTAGAGAAGATTAGTCAATGATCCTATCTTAACTCAACCATCAGGTAATGATGTGTTTGTTATTTTTAGTGATGCCTCAATGAAAATACTTGGTTGTGTCCTTATACAGAATTATAGAGTTATTGCCTATGCATCATGAAAGTTGAAAATTCATGATCAAAACTATCCTACTCATGATATTGAGTTGGCAGCTGTAATATTTTTTTTTGATGATATGGAGACATTATATCTATGGTGAAAAATGTGAGATATATGCCAATAACAAGAGTTTGAGGTATATTTTCTCACAGAAAGAACTCAACATGAGGTAAAGTAAATGGATTGAACTAGTCAAGTATTATGATTGCACTATACACTACCACCCGGGGAAGGGAAATAAGGTGGAAGATGCTTTCAGTAGAAAGTATCATGGAGTTTTGAACAAGATGAGAGTTGAAAAGGATCCTATATACATGGATCTAGTAAATATGGATATGGGAATAACCATGGAAGGTGAAACATCAATGCTTTTCCAAATAGTTTCTAAACCATCTTTACTAGAAAGGGAAAAAGTTCTCAGGACGATGATGAGGAATTTCAAAAGAAGATTAAATCTGTGAACGATGGGAGATTGACTGAATTCATATATGAAGCTGGGATTCTATAATTTAGGAAGAGACTTTGTGTTCCCGATATACCTGATCTGAAAAAATAATTGTGAGATGATGCTCATAGCTCCAATTTCTCTATACACCCTGCTAGCACTAAGATGTATTGAGATTTGAAGGAACATTTTTGGTGGGACAACATGATGATGTAGATTACTGATTTTGTGTCAAGATGTGTGGGTTTTCAATAAGTGAAAGCTGGAAGGAAACAACCTAGAGGAGTCATGCAACCTGTTACCATACCTGAGTGGAAATGGGATAAAATTATGATGGACTTTGTTATGGGACTACCAAAGACTCCTAGAAGGAATGATAGAATATGGGTCATTGTTCATCGTCTTACCAAGTCAGCACATTTTCTTACTATAAGAGAAGATTTACCATGTGAACCTTTAATAAGACTTTATATTAATGTTGTTGTAAGACTTAATGGAGTATCTATATCTATTTTTTCTATTCATAATCCAAATTTTACATCAAGATTCTGGAAAAGTCCTCAGAAAGCCCTGGATATTGAACTTCGGTTGATCACTGCCTACCACCCTCAAACTGATGGACAATAAAAAGGGACTATTCAAACCTTAGAAGACATGTTGAGATCTTGCTCACTTGACTTTGAAGGTATGTGGTATCAGTATTTACCTCTTGTATAATTTTCATATAACAATAGCTTGCATTTAATTATTCATATGGAACCATATGAAGCATTATATGGAAAGTGATGTCGTACACCAACCTGTTGGGATGATGTCGGTGAAAGAAAACATGTAGGCCCAAAACTTGTGGAGGAAACTATGGAAAAGGTGATGGTAATCCAAAACCACATCAAATCAGCTCAAAGTAGGTAGAAGAGATATGCTAATAACTGAAGGAAGGATTTGGAATTTCAGGTAGGAGACCATGTTTTCTTGAAGGTATCTCCATGGAAGGGTGTTATACGTTTCGATAAGAAGTGAAAATTAAGTCCCAGGTACATCAGACCTTTAGAAATTCTGGAACGAATTGGGGCTATAACATACAGTTTGGAAATTCCGCCAAGTCTCTCTAAATTTCAAAATGTGTTCAACGTATCACTGTTGAGAAAATACATGCCTGACCCAACGCATGTACTCACCTATGTGGAATTAGAACTGTAACCCAATCTTTCTTTTTGCAAATAGCCTATCAAGGTTCTTGATACAAGAGAACAAGTGTTGAGAAACCGGACAACTCGTTTGGTAAAAGTTCTATAGAGAAACCATAAAATGGAAGAGGTAATGTGGGAACTCGAGGAACTTATGATAAAAAACCACCCGAATATTTTTATGCAGTAATATTCTAGAAATTTCAAGGATGAAATTATTTTAATTATAGGATAATTTAACATCCCAATCTTCCCCGGTATGCTTCTCTTTGAATAATACCATAGCATGTGTTGTACACAACTTTGAGTTTTAACACACTACAACCAATAAAACTAGCCATTATGAATAGTAATACCCACTTTTTGAAATTTTATAAATTTTTTCTTTCAAAATGGACTTAATTTTTGGATTCGGAATATTGAAATTAGCTTTGGGTGAATTTTTGGTATTTTTCTGAAAACATTCAATTTTTGATGAATAGTAAAAAAACACTGAGTTATAGTTTAAAACCAAATTTTTATTTAAATAATTACTTATAATTTTTAAATTTATTTTAGGTCAAAATAGATACATAATACCTATATAATTTCAATGTAATTCATTGGAGTCAGTTAATAATAATTTTAGATATATAAAAATTTTATTGAACTTTTTACCGTCTTTTACCCACCTCCTAGAAGCATTTTAAAATTTAAATAAAACATAATTTTACCACTTCATTGAGTTGAATTTCGAAAATACAAGAGACACAGTTGATATCAGTAAATAAAATGTGGTTCAATGAGATGAAAATAATTTTTGGTGAATAGTAACTTTTGACTTTTATTTACTGCAGTTAAAAGTAAATAGGGTAATCAAAGGTAAAAATGATTTTATAATTACCCTAACACATGTAATAATACTATTGGATAAGTTTTATTAGACCAAAAAAAACTTTAGAAAGAAAATATGATCCTTTAGGTCCACATGGATTAAATTAGGACATTTATTATTATTTAATTCAAAGAAGAGTTAAAAGCGTTAAAATCAAGTTTTCGTAACTAAAGCATTTTTAATATAGGGTTGAACACAATATAAGTTCGACTATATAGATTTATTAGAAATAAAAAATAATTTCCTACATAATGGTATTTTATTTATAATTTTTATACATTATATAATTTAATTTATTTATGACACAATAATGATGCAGTATTTACCTTATTAATGAAATATTAAAATAATTAATATTATAAATACCAAAAAAAATGTAATTTTAAACTTTTTATAAATTAAAATAATTTTATAGGTTAATATGACATGTTAGGGCTGATTAAATAAATTTTATTCGAAGTAATAATGCTATTATGAATTTAGTAAAATCAAAAAACCAAATAGTGTGAAAATTGACATAAAAGAGTTTTTAAAACAAATATTATATTATTAATTGATATAATATTCCTAAAAATATAAGGTTCATCCAAATTACTTATATAAAATTATATATATTAATAATGAACCACTTGGGGTTATATTTTCTTGTTCTAGTATGTTTATTAACCATATAATATAAAAATACATAGAGACATGGTAAATGTCAAACTAATTAACTAAGAGTTAATTATAAACGATATGGTTAATACAGTGATACAAACCTATCTTAAACCTATTGGTTGAGTATATTTAGACCCCTTACAACCTTATCTTCTAAATAAATCAATTTTTATCCATTAGAAACCGAAAATTATTATATTATAAATTAATATTTCTAGCATTTCCTAAGGTGCCCGTCACCCCTCTTATAAAAGGGATCTTCCCCTTCTCTCTAATCCAAACCTTCAAATCAATTTGTCTTGGCCAAAACCTACCCAAATAACCTATATACTTTCCCCCCTTCATCCTAGAGGAATTAATTTAGTCATAAATCTAACCCAAGGGTCCCTTTTGATCAATTCAAAAGGAAGAACCTTAAGAAGAGGTAAATATCTCACCGCCTCTTTCATGTTTTTTCTTCTTCCACATCTTCTTTGATTATTGTTTCCATTGTAAAATAATAAATCCAATATACTCTATTTATTTTGATCTTATTATAAATATGGTAAAACCATATTCATTATTCTATCCATCCTTTGAATGACATGTCACCATACGTGCGTGCATACGGCTTACCGTCTCCACGTCGTGGTGTAGTTGTTATTCAATACATTATTTTTTGGATGGGTATAATAATGATGTTTAAATGATTTAAATAATAAATATAACATGTTAATTATTCTTTATATATGATATACCATCCATTTATATACGATTTTAATATCAAAAGAATGATATTGTCGCTCGTGCGTACGTACGGATTACCATCTCCACGAACAGGATGTGATTCATTCCCCATCATATCCATTCAAGATTAATTATCATTATATGATTAAAAATAATGATTAAATACATAATATCATTCTGAATATTAATAAGATACATCCTATACATAAAAAACATTACTTACGTAACAAAGGATATAAAGGAAAACGAATCAGTTAACACCCAAAACGACGATAATAATAAAATATTATAAACAAAGAAATATTAAAAGATCATATATGATATCATATTAATGTATATGATTATTTAATAATTTAATAACACTTATTTTACCATTATATAGGAGGTTAACCTACCCTCGACCAAGGAAAATTACAAGGTAAGGGTTAATTCTACAGCCTCTTCATTATTCAAGGTTGTTTATATGTAATTATCTACTGGGACCTCCTTATCATCCACATCCATGTTTTCCTAAAAATGTATTCCATAAAATTTTTACTAATTAATATACTATGGTTTAAAGTCATTTATACCATTATTTGACCTTATATGTTTTTAAAGGAATCTTTCTATCATTTTCCAAACAAGCTACCTTTTGACGTTTTCAACCAAATTAAGGTAAGAATGATTTTTTAACTTATACAGCGGGTGCAACAATATTCAACTGTTATAACATCGTCAAAGCTTCCCTTAAAATATTATAAGAATATTTTCAAAATAAATGTTTTCATTTTTAATTATGTAACTTAAATTATTTCAAAAAAAGAATGAGATATTTCTCTCAAACAGTTTTGATTTCATCTATGTTAACATCCTTTAATAAATTTTAATCTTGTTTGAAGTTGACTTATTATGATACAAATATTCCATTTTTTATTGAAGGTTTTGTGATATGTTTTAATGTGTATGTGTTATTTTTTGACCATTCATTGTTTATGGAAATAGTTTGGACATTTTGTATGCTAGTTTTAATACGAATGTTTATGTTATGTTTAAAAAATTTCATATAAAGAATGCATTGGACTTAGTAAGTGATGGGTGGAGCCTTCTATAGCTCCTCGTTGCATCGGTAGGTCTTATGAGACAAACTTGTGTCTTGTCACAAGGCCTTTATAAAATCATATTTGTAGTCTTCTCACAAGTCCATGACTATGTGGTTATGAAGTTTGGCATTATGCATTCCATCATTATGAAAGTGGCTATTGATATTGCATGTGATTATTCAACTATTAGAACATCCATGTGAGTAAGTAAATGGAATTATTTTGATTTATATTTTCCATATTATGATGAATTATATGTTGAATAGTCTTTGGTTTTATTTTTATACATTTCCTTAAATGTTTATGTTTATTTATGAAATTTTCCACTATATAGTTATCCTTACTGAGCATCTGAGCTCACCCCTTTCTATGTTTTACTTTTCCCAGGATGCAAAGAAGTATATTATGAATGACCTGTAGGGATAGTCTATGGGATCCCAGTGTTGTCTATGAAAACAATTTTGTTGTAGTTTTCCATTTTAAGATGTAATGTAAACCTTATGAATGTATCTAGTACTTCCAAGGCTACTAAACAAATCAGTCTTTTGAGACTAGATCTTTTATGATCATGCCAATGATATGTAATAATGCACCGAATCTAGGATTCTGGTGTCAGGGTGTTACAAATGAGACTAAAGGTAAGGGGTTTAGTCTTAATTTATATCCCATTGAGACTTATTTGTTATTACACACCGAATTACTTTTGTATATTGTATATAAGGACTATAAATGTATTTTATTTTTATTATCCTTAAATTTATTAGTATTTATATATCCATATTAGGATATCTATTTTATGGGGTTTAAGGTTTCAATGTTACTGAAGCAGTTATGGACTTCATCTCAACCTCCTTTCATTGAGGTATATTTTAATTTTATACACCCACATTATTTTATGAGTTCTATATAAATATCCTTTAGAATATCATATCATGAATTTATTAAATCTCATTTTTCAATTTTTTGTTAAATGTTATTCCTTTATGGGGATTATGATTTGAAATTTTCAAGTGGCATGGGTCACCTTGAATGTTTAAATATTACTTCCCTCAATTTTTTTAATGATATATTAAGGTGATTATAATTAATTAATGTACAAAACCCTTGTTGTTACTTATCATCCATTTTGTATATTTTATATTGACACCATCCAGATTATTTAATTGGATGGATTAATACTGTTTCAAAGATATTGTTAAAGGACCCATTTATTTTCTATGGGTTAATATTATTTGAAAGAGAATATTATAGAACCCAATTATTTTATTTGGGTTAATCACATTTCAATATGATATCATGAAACCCATTACTTTTCAATGGGTTAATCTTGTTTCAAAGATACTGTTATGGGACCCATTTCTTTTGAATGGGTTAATCATGTTTCAATGAGATTGTTATGGAACCCATTTCCTTTCCATGGGTTAATTATTTTTAAATGTGATTGATATGATGACCATTTATTTTTCTTGGGTTTATCATGTTTTTATGTTTTTTGATGAAAATTCTTTTTTCATGGTACTTGATCATTATATAAAATGTGTGAGCCTGTTATAACTTATACGAAGGGTGATCCCAATTATATATATCGAATTAATTAGGCAATGAATATAGTAAATTTCATATTTATCGTTATTTCAATTTAATTTTTTTTGAAAGGGTTCTGAAAGGGTTTTATGAAAGTTTTGATTCAAGATAACAAGATGAGTTTTAATTTCTTGTTTCTCAATTATAATGTTTTTAATTATTGATATTGATATCACATCTCTTTTGATTATTGATTCTTATGAGTCTTTATTTTTCCATGGTTTCATATTTTTTGATATAGATATTGATGGGTGTGAGTTATTTTATGATTATACCATGAAATTTTATTATTTCATCATACACCTAGGCACTCTTATGCTCATTTATGAAATTCAATTTTAAATGATTTTGTTTACCCATACATAGAATCTAAGATCACTCTTTTTATATTCATCCTTTTCCCCAAGTTTTAAAGAATGATGTTGAATGATATATATCTATAATGGATTCAATATGGATGATGATGATGTCTTAATGTGAGAAAGAAAAGTTGAGTTAAGTGTGAGAAATGATTATTAAATTTCATGTGAATTGTTTATATAGTAGTTTTTTAATTATCTAAAAATATAAACATAAAATAACCTAAAAAATATAATTGACCCACGTTTCCTTTTGATGTTGTAATGTTTTGAAGGAAAAAAAATTGGGTCATAATTATTAGCATCGTATTAAGAAATGTAATTTTATGGATTTCATAATAGGATCTGGCACATGAGCCTTAGCCTGATTGGTAAGGACTCCGTAAGTGCATCCAAGAGACCAGAGATCAAATCTAGGCAGAGGTAGAATTTCTGGGGTACTGTAGCGGGAACTGTGCAGCACCGTAGCAGGAACTGTAGCAGGCACTGTTTGGCACTATAGCAGCCAGGAATATGCCCCTGTTTGGGCCTTCGGGCCACCGATTTGGTCCCTGAGTCCCGTAAGGCCTTCGGGCCACCCAGGCCTTCGGGCCACCTTAAGTACAAATGAAAACTAGACAAACTACAAGGAACAAGTTCTACAAGGAGGATGAACAAGGAGCTTTCACCACCACAGAAGCTAAATGGATTGCATGAATGAGAGGGTATGGCACCTGCCATCGGGAAAAGCCTGTGAATGCATGGGAAAGCCTAGCCGAATAGCCATGGGAATGTGGAGAGCTGATTTCACGATGAAGATGCTGGGGAGGAGCTGTTCCAAGTAATTAGTCTAGGTTGTATGTAATGTTTGAAGCCTATGGGAAATGAATTCCTATAAGGCCTACGGGCCATGTAATACTTATGCTTATGGGCCTTGTAAGGGTTCCACCTCACCCCTTGAAAGGTGGATTATCAAAAACAATAAAAAAATAAAGGCCTTCAGACCATTGGAGGAGTAAATAAAAGGATCTGGGATTGTGATCCCCGAACTGTTATATTTACCTTCAAGTAGATATATATATCATCATTAAAAAAAGGTTTTAAAATTATCATTACATATCCTAGAGGTTTTTTTATATTTTTGTATAGTGTAAAAAATGGATAATTGAGAATCTTCATGCTATAGTACTGATAATCTTAGATTTTTGATCTACCTATGTAAATCAGCCAACCCAAATTGAGCATTCTGAGAATAGACATTACGTGGTATAAATACTTACATATTTTAAAGGAATAAAATTATTTTGAAGTCATTAAATGAAAAATTCCACCTAGAATTTACCACATCATAGTATTACCCCTGATAGGTCTATTTGGTAAATATATTTTGAATCCAGGTAAGTATTAAATTCATAAAAAATATTAATGTGTTATGATACTCATTAAATTCACATGATCTATTTACAAATACTTACAATGGTTTCAAAGTATCAGGATATTTTTTAAGGAATTTTTATTTTTTAGAATTCATAATAGCATTTTTAAGTCTTCTGATTTGAAGACTTATGACGTTTTATAGTTGTTCAAAAAATGTTAAAGTCATGTGATATTTACTTTGGAATTTAAGTGATTTTTTTTTATTTTTTTGTATGTTGATTTAATTAATGTTTATTTGATTTATTTAATCTTTTTTACTATTTGTAATATATATATAATTTCTAAAGAAGATGAGGGATATATTCTAAAATTACATAAAAAAGTAGTAAGTTTGGGAATAGATGTTTAACTAATATATATATAGTTCATAATAATATTCTTGTTATTATTGTTCTATAGCTGTGGTAGCATATGATTTTTTCTGAAAGAAACACCCATCGATCAAAGAGATCTAAGAGTTATTGAAGTAATGTTTATCTATGGTAATGAGATCATGGTTACTTGATTAGAATCTTAACACAAATATTCAAAAAGGTAATACTTTGAGATTATTATATATTGATAAGAATTATTCAAGAGTGATTGAATTATATAGTGTTAGAATATTTTTGTGAATATTTTTTCCTATGTCCACTGTTATATTATAGTGTGATTGTGAAGAATTTTAAAGGTTAATTATATTGGTAAAGTGACCAAAGTGATATGTAAACATTATAAATTTCATATCTCTTCAGTTCTTTATTGTTTCAATTTGGGTTTTAAATGTTTTATGTCTTAATTGTATCTATTTGTTTTGTAATTTCCATTATTTTATTTTCCAATAAAAAAGTTCATTTTTATGGTGACAACTCTTAATGAAAATGTGGGTCTTCTAGATTGTGACTCTTAAGAAAAAGTCTGGGGTTTATTTTTTTTTGGTTTTACACCAAGGTACTTAATATGTGGAGTTTTTAATATTTTATAACACCTTTCAAATGTGATGTTCCTAGTGGATACCATTCTTCTCATCGAGTAGAGGAGAGTGCAGAATAGATGCAATATATTTTTTATTTGAACAACCATTCATTTATCGTTAGATATATCCATTGATCTAATGAAATAAATTTAATATCCTATTCTAATTTCTTTAAAAAATATAAAGAAACATCCCTCCACCATGGATTAGGAATTATGTTTTATCCCCATCAAACTTACTGTTCTCTTTCTTTAATTTATTTTGAGATTTTTCATTTAATACTTACTTAAGTGTTCATTTTTAGTTGTTTTTTCATTGTAGGTATGTTATTTAGTTATTTAGTATTCTATGTTCAACATACCACTGCATAGTCTCAATTATTGATACTTTGCTTCTATATAAGTATGTTTCAGTGGACATATTCCAATGGTTTTCTGGAAGATATATGTGAGCACAAACACGTCAAACAAATATCTACCATGTTATGAACCCAAAAACTTGTATAATATAAAATGAATGAAATATATAACTTACACTATTTTTGGTTGAATAACTTATCTTAAATCACACTATTTGTTAATAATCATTGTAATTATACTAACAAGATCCTTTATTCAAGATATATCTAGTGGGTGATCTCAATAAACTAATAATTGGGTGGGTTACTCCCCAACTTCCATTGTATTCCAATACCTATCAAAGGAAAAGAATAAGGATAAGATGAAATTTGTATAATCATCTTGGATTACACACAATCTTGGATAAAACACCATTATAATGGATTCAACAACCTTATATAGGCCTCAGGAGAACTCATCAAGATATTTTTTTAAATTTTCTTGAACATTATGAAATTTTTAAGAAATTCCATCCATTTACACATGATTTGTAAATTTTAAACCAAAATGTATCTTACAATTGAATTCATTATATATTCCTACAGTATATTTGATCTTATGAATTTTTTAATAATCAATGATAGTGTACTTGGATAATGATTATAAATTAATTTTTAATATTCTAATACCCATGTTAATCATAGGATACAATTAACTAATATTACAACTTTTATGTTATTACCTTATCATACAATATTATAAGATTATGAAGTGGTGTGTTATCTCTTATATTGAACCTTATGATATATTATAATATGTAATATGATATGGATTGGATCCATACATTCATATATTATGATATAAACTATAATATACAATATGATATATCCAAAATACATCATATGAATCAAATTAGTTTTGGAATATCTTAATTATCACATCCACTAATATCATTTTCCACCCACTTCTATATTATAACCATTTCTTAGTTCTCCTATAACTATGATTATTATTATACTCCATAGAATTCTAATCCCAATATTACCGATATTCTAGTGATTATTGATCATCATGAGTATACTTGAGAGTTTACTTATGCCACCCCAATGCCACTTTTATGCGTATATACTTATTTTACTACTTAATCTCTTTATTTAATGTTGTTTTGGGTTCAAATTTTTTAATATTTTGGAATATTTCTAGGATTTATGGATTTTTCATTGTTTTTTAAACCATGTAGTTAAACCATGTATATTGGAGATGATTAATAATAGTGATGAATGCATCATTTATGCATTGTTTGGTAAATCTCACAACAAAACCATGAATTTTTATATAAAATTGGCATTTTACTGTTTTCAAGTCCTTTTTATTTGGTATTTTCCCAATGCATTCTCAATTTTATTTAGGAAATATATTGAGATTCTAGGACAATTCTTTCTCTCTCTTACTTCTTGGATCCATGGCATGCTCTCTTAATTTTCAATTGGGTTTTCAAGTTATTATCTATTTTTCTTCTTCCTTTATTCTTATTTTCAATTTTTTTTTCGTATTATTCTTTCTAATTTCTAAAAAAATACTATGGTAAAGACCATTGAAGAAATCATGACCCAAATATCCCTGAGTCAGTGGTTACTTTATTATGTTGGAATAAGATATAAGAAATCACACCCTGAAGGACCAAATAGTTTAGTAGTCTTGGTTAAATAGAAACATTCATGAAATAAAAATTACAATTTAAAACATATTTGTTTAAATTCCATATTTTCATTAGCATATACCTACATATCTATCACAAAACACTTCCTAGTATCATGGGAAAATAAAACATAAGAAATGGTGAGCTCAGATACTTAGTAAGGGTAATATTACAAGGGAATCTATCATGAATAAATAAGAATAATCTATATGTAATGTTAAATAATTGAAACACATTCCTTTTAAATAATATCTTGAGTATACTATGGAAAAATAAATAATGATCAAATAAATCCATACACAGAATCACATGATCTTGAAACTTATCCATATATATTATAATTAATTTAAAAATCACATGAACATCATTAAATGATCTCCCTATAATGGAATGCATAATTACAGACATTTTTAAAATTAATTCAATACCTTTCTCAAGACAATTTAAATATACGAGTAAAAACTAGTCAAATTTGGAAAACTAATTTGTCTCATGAGATTATTGAAGCATTCAATGTATATCTATAATTGGGACTCACCCATCACTTACTAAGTCCAATGTATTCCTCTTATAAAAGAGGAGAAACATAATAAATATAAATATTTTCATTGAAAAACTAATATATGAAATTTTAATACATACCCTGTAAAGACCTAAAAATCCGGTGGAATTTTTTTAACACATGGGAATTTAACGAGTCTGTAGTTTCTGACGGCGCCTGATTCCAAGACCCGGTGTGCTAAGAATCAATTTATAATGTTTTTTTGGGTACATTTAGTAAACATACGTGTGAGATTTTATATATTTTGAACCGGTGCTCAGAATTGATATTTGAGGACACCGATGAAGTCGCAATACCAGTATTCAGTTAAGGAGACCTTTACCGCAGTTGCAATTTATCAAGAGAGGAAGTTAGTTTTTAGGGTTTTCTAAATAAAATTAAATAAAAATATGACTAAAATATTTTTATGTAAGTGGTGGTTTAATCCTACAAGGGGAAGTTGTAGGTGGGTCCCACCCCCAAATAACCTCCCATGGGAGGATATTATGTGGTGGGGCCCACACAAGCTCAATCCCCTTAAACCCCCTTAACCCTCTTTAACCCTTGGGATTCCCATAACTTGTGGAAACTCTTTACTTTCCACCTTCCCTCTTAATGTGACAACTCACTCTCTCAATTAATTAACTAAACATGAAATTAATTAATTGGCTCTTATAATTTGAATTAATTTGAATGCATAATGTGAGCATAATAATATGTGTTGTATTATTATGGTTGGGGTTGGCATATTTTTCCTTTATTGGGAGAATTGGTCGAGCTTTGGGAGAACTCTTGGAGGAATGATATCCTATCGAAGAATAACCCCCATCTCCACTGAAGAACGACGTCACCGTCTCCTTCCTTTACAACTGGGGAAAGAAAGGGAAGATGCCACCAGTGAAGAATGTCACCAACGACAACGTCATCCCCTCCTGAAGTCAACAGAACGACGTCGTCTTCCCGTGACACCGTCAAGAGATCACCAATTTCAATATAGGGGGATTTACCTTTCTTGGGTTTGATGTTCTCCATTCTTATATTTTCTAAATGAAGAACACAGACCAGCCAACGAATAGGCTAATCCGCGATTCGATCGTTCTTCCTTGTAAAGGAAGAATTACATGCGGGGTTTAGAACTGGGATGGAACAGTCTTGTTGATGATCTTTGTTGAACCCTCTTATGATCTGCTAACGCGGAGGGTGCGGGCCAATACGAACACGGCCCGATTCCCTCCACTGATCTTGTGATGTTCTTTGGATTGTTTCGTTCTTAATGGGAGATGGGCCAAAGTGGCAGTGACAAAATCTGGAGGGTCCAGCACTGAGGGTGGCATCTCGGGAGGACCCCTAGTATAGACGGATCCAATTTTCGACCACTGGAGCGAACACGGTGGTTCAAAGAAGGAGGATTTCCAGGCGGCGACACCAACGACTAGAGGCGGAGGCGGCGATGGTGGCCGCGCACCGACCGCGTGGTGGGACAGGCAGCCGCTCGGGCCGCCCAATATTCGAGATGATCGGCCGACCCACTAGAGAACCGCGACCCCTGCAGGCGCCGTGTGGAAGAGGACGTGGCTGGTGTCCGCAGGCCGCTTGGCTAGGGGAACTGCCCAGCCGCATTCTGGCCACACTAGAGAATTACAGCGCCCACAAGCACCACATGGGAAGAACCTGAGCCCGCATCTTGGGCCGCATGCATCGAGCCGAACCAGCCGGCAACGACCGGCCGGGCAGAGGAGGAGGCGATGCTGCTTAGTGTTTCCGGGTGAACCAGACTAGCCCATAGCACGGGTCCAGTCCGCGGGTCGGCCGTGTACCACCGGGCCGGGCCGAACCCCAGTCGGGTCGGACCTACCGAGCCGGGTCGGGCCGACCCGCCAGCCCACTGGGGTTGACGGGCCGGGCCCGACTTCGCTTAAATGCGAATAACTCCTAGACTGCGGATCTGATCGACGCGCCGTATGTGGCACTGGGACCCTCACAATGAGGATTACCTTTTGGGATACTCTATGTAAGTTTTGTAAAATTTTGGAAAATAGCCAGGTTTGGATCGAGCGTAAATCCAACCGGGCCCCTAGAACGAAAATGCCAATAACTCTCAGACCGGGCATCCGATTGACGCGACATCTATCGCGTTAGGTTCCTTATGATGAGACATTACTATGGGATACATAAAATTAGGGCTTCATGATAGTTGATTTATTGAAACTTGGATCGAGGAGCAGACCCTCCCAACATCGTGCATGTTGTGTACAGGAACCCTAGGGTAGGCAGCGACTGAGATGATATGATCCTCCGTGGGTTCAACAATGATGACTACTGTACCGTAATCCTCTGCGGGTTCGAAAGTGATGACTAGTGTACCAGGATCTTCCTTGTGTCCGACATTTCTGACTTCTGTTCCTGTATCCTGTGTGGGTCTGAAAGAATAGCTGGTCCTGTATCCTGTGTGGGTTTGACAGCTTAGCTGGTCCTGTATCCTGTATGGGTCTGACAGCTTAGATGAATCAGTGACTACATATAATCATCTCTATCACTCTATGAAAGATGTATACCTATGTGAGCTAAGTCTTGTGTTTTAGTCATTACCATCGAGGTGAATGACTTACTTCCTGTGTGGAATCGGTTCGAGATTTGGAGTCGGACTATGACTGGTAACTTAGGTATATGTATGAGTATACACCTGAGTAGGGTTGGTTGATACTTCATGATTTCTTCTTTCTTATTTTTTTTATCCTTATTGGATTCTGGGAGACCTTCAGGGGTCTCAGGGTCCCATACTGAGTATTGTTATACTCACCCCTACACGGGCTTTGTCATGACCCGACCCTACCCGGGCTCAATCCGCAAGTACCCCAAGCCCACCTCCATAGGCCAGGGGCCGACGACAAGCTCCGAAGGCTAAAGGAATCAGGGAGGCCTTTTCCTGAGTACCTGTACACACACACACACACACAACAAACTCAATGGAAAAGTGCAGACTAAAAGAAAAGACATGTAAAGAAAAGGGAAACTGCTATATATAAACCACAATAGTGCATCGACCTCTAAACAACACAAAGTAAAAGCTGAAGGTACACTGAAAAAAGGGGAAAAACCCACGCCGAACTAGAAAAGTGCCACAACCTGGAAATAGGTGAAAAAAAAGTAAACAACTGGAAGGATCCCCCACCTAGATGCCGACTCCGACCACCACACGCGGTCCATGCTCTTGAACTCCTAAGCTCCACTGAAGTCATGACCAACCTGTCCGTCGTCTGCAAGGGCACACCAAGTGCGGGCAAAGCCCAAGCATAGATGAGTATAAAAATAATCAGTAGGATACCCCTAAGGCTCGAGGGAGCAACAAAGTAGGTACCGAAGGGTGAGCAGTAGATTGAATGGGGAATAGAACAGAAGTACAACAGAGAGTGCAGTAAAGAGTACAGCTCAACCCAACAAGAGGAAGGTAGAAGGCTTGTCCTAACACAAGGAGCTAGGAACGGTGAGAAGATGAACTTCCTGTCGAGATTTCGCTTCCTATAGTAGGAGAGTAGACTCGTCCAACCACGAGAAGCTAGACGCGGAAAGCACGTGGCTTACCCCACGCGTCTTGGCCTCTCCTGGAAGGAGAGTAACCAAACCCAAGATGTGGGTATCAGAACAAGGTATATAAAAATCCATATGCTCTATCAAGAAGCCTGAATAAGACCATAAGGGGATCTCCATCCCATAGCTCAGCCCAAGAAATGTGAGTTACCAACAGTCCCAGAAGTAAACACCATCGATGCCTAGCATCCTGTACGTCTACCCCGAACTACAAGTCAAGGGGCTCAAACCACCGCACCTCGACACTATCCTCTTTGGGCAGAACTAACTCGCCCACACGGTTTTAGGTTGCATCACAAGGACGCGTCTCAGTGGGGGAAAGCGCCCCTCATACTTGAGAGTTCGAGGTTGAGTCAAAACACACCTCGTCACTGCCCCGCAGTCGAGAGGTCTCCTCAAAGTCAATGTCGTTCCATCACTGACCCATACAACCAGGGGTCCCGCTCCAGGAATCACGGAGGAAAGCCAGAGACTAGCCTAGTAGAAAGGACTGATTCTAGAATGTCAGCAGGTGTCCCACTGCCCAGCCCTGCTGGAGGGTAATTCATAATATGATATCAGGTGACCCACTACCTAGCCCTGCTGGAGGGTAAACCTTAATATATCATCAGGTGACCCATTGCCCAGCCCTGCTGGAGATCAAATCATAATATGATATCGGATGACCCACTGCCCAGCCTTGCTAGAGGGTAAACCTTAATACATCATCAGGTGACCCACTGCCTAGCCTTGCTGGAGGGTAGACTTGTAATAAGTCGACGGGTGACCCACTACCCAACCATACTGGAGGGTAAACCCGGAACAAGTCGACAGGCGATGAATTGCCCAACCCTACTGGGGGGTAGACCTGAATCAAGATGAAGAGCGAGCCATTGCCCAACCCTACTAGAGGGTAGACCCTCGAGAGTCATCAGGTGACCCACTGCCCAGTCTCTCATGGAGGGTAAACCCTAAGAGTGTCAGGTGACCCACTACCCAGTCTCTACTAGAGGGTAAACCCTAAGAAGTCCACGAGCAACCCACTCCCCAGCCCTGCTAGATGGTAAACCCGAAGAAGTCGATGAGTAACCCACAACCCATCCCTGATAGAGGGTAAACCCATAACTGCTCTGGCCATCTCTACTGGATGGTACAACACTGGCCAACCAAATACGGAGTGGGTATCGCACAACCACCCGACACCGGAACAAAATCAGGGGAAACCACTCAACCCTGCTGATCTAAACCATCGAGCATAGAGCCAGGGAAAAAAACTCAACCCCGCGGGTCAATAATTGAGAACAGAGGGAACCTCTACATCGAGAGAGTTTAAAAGCACGCAAAGCAGAACACGTCACGCACCTGGGGCCCACACGATGTGTGGCCCCAAGTCAACCCCAACCAAGCGCACAAACGTTCTTAGGTACAAACACCACATGTACCTCCCAGTGTTCTCACATACTCCCAGAGTATGCCACGTCTCCAGCCAAAAAGGCTAACGTGCACAGGGCACCCATCGTCAACGCGAAGGCGTAAATGTAACAACTCCAACTTTCCACCTCAACGGCTGAGGCACGGCCAACCACATCTCTTTAACCACCAACATCACTCTCCCTGGAGTGAACGCGGTCACATTCCAAGGGTCCGCTACAACCACGGTAGAAGAACTGCCACCAGTACACCTTTCATGATTCCACATTTAATAAGATCGCATATGAGGCTCCGCTCGCCTAAACAGATTACACCGTTGTAATCCTCATGTAAAAACACGCGAGATAGACTACTTACTCGCCCAAAACAGTCAACCAGTGAAAAATGTACTATTCACCATACCAACCCATGTGGGGCCCACCCCTAGATCCCGAAACTGAACAAACAGGTCACACCACTACGATCCCCTCGAAAAAAACACACGGGATTCACTACTAAATCGCCCAAAATGGACACCTGGTGAAAAAGGTACTATTCACTGTATCCAGGTCGGTTGGGACCCACACCACATCCCTAAAAAAAGGTCGGGTGATCTTCGCCATCACAATGCTCTCGAAAAAACATGTCAAAAGCACTACCCAGTTGAGTGGAATAGATATCCGGAGAAAAAGATACATTCCGGCTTACCACGCACGAGCGGTACCACGCGGAACCCGCTCCCCAGTCCCGAAGCGCTGCCAACGGATCGCACCGTTGTGATCCTCTCGAAAAAGTACACAGGGTGGACTATTCACTTTTCCAAAACAGTCGCCCGTTGATAGAGATGGAAAATCACCATCAATGCACAAACGGCCCCCATGGGGCCCGTACCACCGTGCTGAATTAGTGCGGGCGAATTGCACCATCGCAACCCCCTCATAAAAACATCCAGAATCGACTGCTCGCACGCCCCGAACAGACGCCCGATGTGAAAGTTGATAAAGGCTACTCGCAGCTCAAAAGACGATCCATGGGGCCCATGATTCAACTCCAGCTTCAACGCTCGAAACCACTCTGGAAAGCCTCGCCTCGGCGCCAGGGTCCCAACGCCGCTGAGGGCGCTCAAAACGGACGTCGGACGCGCCTACACCGTCCAAAACAAGATCCCCCCCCAAAAAATGTCAATTCAATTAAAGACGTGTCGCGCCACTGAGTCCCCTCGTTTTGGGAATTAAAAAAATCCTGAAACCATCTCAAGGAGTTCACGTCGACACCAGGAAGGTGCTACCGCAGACGGCAAGTAAAACGGACACCCGTAGCGGTAAATACGGGCGTCCGAAACCAGGGGGCGAACCCCTTGGGCTGGACCGGTCTGCGTCGGCCGGTCCAGCTCGCAGTGCCGGCCCGCGCGCTGACCGACCACGAGGGCTGGTCGATCTGCCGCGCGAAGACCTGCGGGACGCGGGTCGTTGTCTCCCCAGCGGGGTCGCGTGCCGCGACCCCGGTTCTCCGTCGAGGCCGGCGAGCTCAGCCGCACCCCTCGCCTTCTCCAGGCTGCCCTAGCCGCTCGCCCCCAGTGCTGACCTCCTCTTGAAGCCCGGACGACACCACCCGACACCTCCACCTGGCCTTGCAGTGCCGCCGCCATAGCCCGCTGGAACTGAGCCGCCGCCACGCCGAAATCCGCCGGACCGCCAGAACCCGCCGAGAACCACCACCAAAACCCGCAAAATTCTCCGAACATCTACGGCCTCCCCCGAACTCCGATTTACAAACCGAAAAGGGATATGGAATGCTCATAAATTATACTTCATGATTATGGGATTTGTTCTAAGATCAAACTACAATTTGATGCAATAATTGGGATTCAAATAGGGGTTCAGGATTTAAAACTCAAACGAACACCGCCTACCTCGATGGGCTTCGACCGAAGCTTCGCAAGGGTTCGACGGAGCTGCTGTGCCTCGCCAGAGCTGTCACACCTCATCTAAGAGGGGGAGGAGAGGAGGAGAGGTTGATGGGTTTCACCAGGGGGAACAAGGGGAATAAGGGGATGGATAAGGGTTTAAATAAAAAAAAGAATTAATTAAAATTTTAATTAATTTAAACCCATAATTTAACCCGCATCCGAAACTCTTGACGAGGTCGAGGTTAAGCCTCCCCTAGGGTAAAAACCACATCCAGAGCACAATGGTGGTCTCAGAATTTCAATCCGAGGCCCCATTCAAAAGTTATTAAACTTAGCGCCTGAGACCGCCAAATTACGAAAACGGCCCTGGGGCCATTTTTCACTTACGGCCCGCGCCCAAAACATTATACCCCCTAGGGTAAAAGGCACGTTCCAAACTCAATATCACCCTCAGTTTTTCAATCCGAGCCACCGTTTAACAGATACTTGAGTTAAGCCATTAAACGAATAAATTAATTATTTAATTTATCCATTCCGCGCTCCGATAGCGAGTGAGGGGTCCAAACGTCCCACACCGACAAGTTTTATGTCGTTCCTAGGGTACACACCCCATTATAGACCCCTCCATAAACTCAGATCTCTGATCTGAAACTCCTCTTAGGAGTTATCCCATTTATTTTGCGTTTTCAGTGTGAACACGCTGAAAACTTAATTTTGCCCACACCGGGGCTCGGAATCGCACGCCATCTGAAGAAGCTGCTCTGTAATAATATCAAGAATATTTAAAAGTATTTTACAGAAAAAACCGGGTTCTTATATCATTCCCTCCTTCATGATTTTCATCCCTGAAAAGAAAAACTAGGGGAACAACTCAAGGTACTAAACCCACACCTGGCTCTCCCATTCCCAGAAGAAACTCTTGCACAGCTCTGCGCCACCGCACACATACCAAAGGATTTGATCCATTCACTCAAGGTCTTCCCTCCCCAATTACATGCATAGGGGCACACACACATCTCCTCGGGCAAGTCTCGTGGGAGACATCGTGCACCCACTCCAGACTTTGGGGTTAGGGAAAGGCGGTAGGGAACCTCGCCATCCCTTCGCACGTTCTCAAACGGTCCGAAGGACCCCGGGGTAGCTCACCTCCCCGATCGAACCTTTACGTTGTACGCCGCGACTGGAATCACCACCCGAACCTGAAACAAGGCCTGATGATT
Organism: Viscum album; assembly: GCA_963277665.1. Classification (NCBI taxonomy): domain Eukaryota; kingdom Viridiplantae; phylum Streptophyta; class Magnoliopsida; order Santalales; family Viscaceae; genus Viscum; species Viscum album. The sequence continues at coordinate 1,267,586,716 of OY728120.1, read as the reverse complement.
CCCTCTTTTAGAACATCCATATGGTGAAACACCCAAGGATATCTGGTCATGCAAGGTTACATAGTCGATGTCTCTCAACCCAGACTCTCTTACACGCTCGGAGAGCGAAGGAGTCAACACCATCAACTAAAGAAAAGATCCTATGCATTTTTACCTTTCCAACATAGGGCCACGCCGACACCCCGCATCACCCTAGTAACACCTCAAACAAGGAGCATGGAGAAAAGAATTTCACACACAGAGTCTAATAATTCTACTACAAAAAGTATAAGATTTGAAGAGAGCACCTCTCATCACCTCATTCTCTGCAAGATCATAGACGTCCAAAGCTTGCGGCTGTCTGTGGTACCAACTGTCAGCTCTCGGAGCCTGAAGTGGTCCGCCTAGTGGTGATGGGATGACCTTGTAAGGTCGTCCTCCACTTCCAGCTCCTCCTCCTCCTCTGCTAGCACCACCTCTCTGGGTACTACTCTGATAATGACACTTCCTCCATCGTGGTGGTGCACCTGTTGCCTACCCTAAGCTCTCTGTATGCCTGGTCGGGTAGTCCCGTGCCATGTGACCTAGCACATCACAATCATAGCAACGACTCACTTCGGGCTGCACTGGTGCCCTCTGGCGCCACTGTTGTGTATGACCACGCCCCTGAGTCCGATTTTCAGAAAGTCACCTGCGCTGAGATTCGGCTTGCCGATGCCCGCTAGCTGCGACAGACATCTCAGATCCAACGTGCCTGCTGCCACCACCAACTCTAGAACGTGACAGGAAGCTCTCTGTCACCAGTGCCTACTCTAGAACCCTAATATATGTGGAAATTCCCAAGGGTACTATGATAGCACGAATCTCTCGGGGGAGACCCTGCTCAAACTTCTGCGCTTGGATGTTGTCGTCATGAACCAAGTCTGGGTAAAAGTGTGCATAGTCTGCGAAACTAGCCACATACTCAGCCACCATCATCCCTCCCTGCTGAAACTATAGGATCTCCTGAATCTGAATGGAGCACAAGAAGGAGGAGAAAAACTCCTCACGGAAAAACAACTAAAAGTCTCCCCACGAAAGTGACGACTCGTCAAGAAATTGAGTCACCAGACTCCACCAATGCCAAGTTGCTCTATGAAAAAAAAGGTTGGGTGCCAAGCCACTCTCTGATCTGTCGGCATCTGCACATGCCTAAAAAGGGGAATCACTGCCTCTAGCAAAACCTCGGCTACCTGAGGGTCTGGCTCACCACTAAACCTCAGCGGTCTCGACCGCTGGAACTCATGGAGTGCGCTCAACCTACGCTCAAGCTCAGCCTACTCTGCTGAAGCTGTCCACTTCTCAACAGGTGGGGGTGCTTCTACCGGCCCACCCGAAGAAATGGGTTCGCATGATGGGTCCTGGACAAAGGCCTTGTATCTCACAAGGTCATCGTTACGAACCAAAGCTGGTATCCTGGCTGGCTGTCTTTGCGAAGACATCCTAAATATTATCAAGGAGTGTCGCGATCAGATGAGCATATATATATACCACAAAAACAACAACAATAGGGAGTTGAATCAAGAAGGATAGTCAAAGACTCAATCCTATGTGATGCACAAACAAATTTTCCCTACAACAAGTGTCTCAGCATGCCAAGTCGACAAGCAGGTTATCAAAGTCCTGGTGAATGGATACGTCGGCCGCCGCACCATCACTGGTCTCCCTAGCCTGAGAGCCGCTCTCGAGACATGTTAACACTGTTACCCTAAATCCAAACCAATTCATTTTTAGGGAAGTCCGAGCAACATCCCATGGAACGAACCACCTCTGATACCACTTTGTCATGAACCGACCCTACCCGGGCTCGAGCCGCAACTAACCCAAGCCCGCCTCCATAGGCCAGGGGCTAGAAACAAGCACCGAAGGCTAAATAACTTGGGGAGGCCTTTGCCTGAGTTCCTGTACACACACACACGCAGCACACTCAATGAAAAAGTGCAGAGTAAAAGAAAATACAAGTAAATAAAAGGGAAACTGCTATATATAAACCACAATAGTGCATCGAACTCTAAATAGTACAAAGTAAAAGCTGAAGGTACACTGAAAATAAAAGTGAAAAAACACGCGCCCGACCAGAAAAGTGACACAACCTAGAAACAGGTGTACAAAAAGTAAATAGCTAGAAGGGTCCCCCACCTAGAACCAAACTCCGAACACTGCATGCAGTCCAAGGTCCTGAACTCTTAAGCTCCACTGAAGTCATGACTAACCTACCCGTCGTTTGCAAGGGCACACCAAGTGCGGGAAAAGCCCAAGGAGTGGTGAGTATAAAAATAATCAGTAGGATACCTCGAAGGCTCGAGGGAGAAACAAATGAGTTACCGAAGGGTGATTAGTATATCAAATGTGGAATAGAACAGAAGTACAATAGAGAGTGTAGTAAAGTGTACAGCTCAACCCAACAAGTGGAAGGTAGAAGGATTGTCCAAACACAAGGAGATAGGAACGGTGAGAAGATGAACTTCTTATTGAGATTTTGCAACCTATAGAAGGAGAGTAGACTCATCCAACCACGAGAAGCTAGACACGGAAAGCATGTGGAAAACCCCACGCGTCTTCGCCTCTCCTGGAAGGAGAGTAACAAAACCCAAGAAGTGGGTACCATAACAAGGTATATACAAATCCATATGCTCTATCAAGAAGCCCGAACAAGACCGTAAGGGGATCTCCATGCCGTAGCTCAACACAAGAAATGTGAGTCGCCAATAGTCCCATAAGTAAACACCATCAATGCCAAGAATCCCGCACGTCTGGACCGAACTACAAGTCAAGGGGCTCAATCCAACGCACCTCGAAACTATCCGCTTTGGGCGGCACTGACTCGCCCACACGGTTTTAGGTCGCGTCACAAGGACGCGTCTTGGTGGGGGAAATTTCCCCTCGTACTTGAGAGTTCCTGGTTGATTCAAACCAAACCTCGTCACTTCCCCACAGTCGAGAGGTCTCATCAATGTCAAGGTTGTTCCATCCCTAACCCGTACAACCAAGGGTCCCACTCCGGTAATCACAGAGGAAAGCCAAATACTAGCCTAGTAGAAAGGACAGAGTCTGGAATGTCAACGAGTACCCCACTACCCATCCCAGCTGGAGGGTAATTCATAATATGATATCAGGTGAACCACTGCCCAGCCCTACTGGAGGATAAACCTTAATACATCATCAGGTGACCCACTGCCTAGCCCTGCTGGACGATAAAACTTAATAAATCATCAGGTGACACACTGCCCATTCCTGCTGGAGGGTAGACCTGGAATAAGTCGACGGGTGACCCACTACCCTACCATGCTGGAAGGTAAACCCAAAATAAGTTGACAGGATACCCACTGCCCAGCCCTGCTGGAGGGTAGACCTGAATCAAGATGAAGAGCGAACCACTGCCCAGCCCTACTGGAGGGTAGACCCTCGAGAGTTGTCGGGTGACCCACTACCCAGTCTATGCTAGAGGGTAAACCCTAAGAGTGTCGGGTGACCCACTGCCCAGTCTCTCTTGGAGGGTAAACCCTAAGAAGTCCATGAGAAACCCACTTCCCAACCCTCCTGGAGGGTAATCCCGAAGAATTCGATGAGTAATCCACTGTGCATCCCCGCTGGAGGGTAAACCCTTAACTGCTCTAGCCATCTATACTGAATGGGTCAACACTGGACAACCGAATACAGAGTGGGTATCGCACAACCACCCGACTCCGGAACAAAATTAGGGGAAACCACTCAACCCTATTGAACTAAACCATCAAGCACAGATCCAGGGAAAAAAACTCAACCCCACTGGCCAACAATCGAGAATAGAGAGACCCTCTACGTCACGAGAGGTCAAAAGCACGCAAAGAAGAACACGAAACACACCTGGGGCCCACACGACATGTGACCCCAAGTCAACCCCAACCAAGCGCCCAAACATTCTCAGGTACAAACATCCACATGTACCTCCCAGTGTTCTCACATACTCCCACAGTGTGCCACGTCTCCAGCCAAAAAGGCTAACGTGAACACGACACCCATCATCAACGCGAAGGTGTAAACGTAACAGATCCAACTTGCCACCTCAACGTCTGAGGCATGGCTAACCACATCTCTTTAACCACCAACATCACTCTCCCAGGACTGAACATGATCACACGCCAAGGGTCCGCTACAACCATGGTAGAAGAACCGCCACCGGTACACCTTTCGTGCTTCCACATTTAATAAGATCGCGTAAGAGGCTCCGCCCTCCGGAACAGATTACACTGTTGTAATCCTCATGAAAAAACACGTGATATAGACTATTTACTTTCCTGAAACGGTCAACTGGTGAAAAAGGTACTAGTCACCGTACCAACACGTGTGGGGCCCACCCCTAGATCTCAAAATTGAAAAAATGGGTCACACCACTGTGATCGCCTCGAAAAAACAAATGGGATTCACTACTCAATCGCCCAAAATGGACACCCAGTGAAAAATGTACTATTCACAGTATCCAGGTCGGGTGGGACCCACACCACGTCCCTGAAAAAGGGCTGGTGATCTGCGCCATCACAATGCTCTCGGAAAAACACGTCAAAAGCACCACTCACTTGAGTGGAATAAATATCCGGAGAAAAAGATACATTCCGACTTACCGCGCACGAGCGGTACCACGCAGAACCCGAACCCCGGCCCCGAAGCGCTGCCAACAGATTGTACCGTTGCGATCCTCTCGAAAAAGTACACAAGGTGGACTATTCAATTGTCCAAAACGGTCGCCCGATGATAGAGATGGAAAATCACCGTCAATGCCCCAACGACCCCTGTGGGGCCCGCATCACCGTGCCGAATTAGTGCGGGCGGATTGCACCATCGCACCCCCCTAGGAAAATAATCTAAAATCGACTTCTCGCACACCCCGGACGGACGCCCGATGAGAAAGTCGCTAAATGCTGCTCGCAGCTCAAAAGACGGGCAGTGGGGACCATGCCTCAACTCTATCTTCAACGCCCGAAACCACCTTGGAAAGATTTGCCCCGATGCTGGGGTCCCAACGCCGGTGACGGCGCTCAAAATGGACGTCGAACGCGTCCGCACCGTCCAAAAAAAGATCCCCCCCCGGAAAAACTTTAATTCACTTAAAGACGCGTCGCGCCACCGAGGCCCCTCGTTTCGGGAATTAAAAATTCCCGAAACCATCTCAAGTAGTTTTCCTCGACACCAGGAAGGCGCTGCCATAAACGGTACGCAAAACGGACACCCGTAGCAGTAAATACGGGCGTCCGAAACCAGGGGGCGAACCCCTTGGGTTCGACCGGCCTGGACCGGCAGGTCCGCCCGGCCTGGACCGGTCCGTATCGGCCGGTCCGGCTCGCAGCACCGGCCCGCGGCTTAGCCGCGTGTCCCGGCCGTGGACAGCGGTCCACGCTCAGACTGGCCAAGAGTCCCGGTCGGTCCGCCGCATGAAGAACCGCGCGACGCGGGTCGTTGTCTCCCCAGCGGGGTCGCGCGCCGCGACCCCGGTTCTCCGTCGCGGCCGGCGAGCTCAGTCGTGCCACTCACCGTCTCCAGGCCGACCTGGCTGCTCGCCCCCAGCACCGACCTTCGACTGAAGCCTGGCCAACACCGACCCGTGCCTCCACCTGGCCTCGCACCGCCTCCGCCGTAGCACGCCGGAACCGAGCCGCCGCCGCGCCGAAATCCGCCGGACTGCCGAAACCCGACGGGAACCACCACCAAAACCCGCTAACTTCGCCGAACATCCGTGACCTCCTTCGAAATCTGATTTACTAACCGAAAAGGGCGATGGAAAGCACATAAATTATACTACATGATTAGGGGATTTTTTCAAATATTAAACAACAATTTTGATGCTATAATTGGGATTCAAAGAGGGGTTCTAGATTTAAAACTCAAACGAACACCGCCTACCTCGATGGGCTTCGCCCGAAGCTTCGCAAGGGTTCGCTGGAGCTGCCACACCTCACCGGAACTGTCACGCCTCGCCCGAGAGGTGGAGGAGAGGAAGAGAGGTTGAGGGGTTTCTCCAGGGGGAACATGGGGAGGAATGGGATGGAGAAGGGTTTAAATAAAAAAGAATTAATTAAAATTTTAATTAATTTAAACCCATAATTTAACCCGCATCCAAAACTCTCAATGGGGTCGAGGTTAAGCCTCCCCTAGGGTAAAAACCACCTCCCGAGCACAACGGTGGTCTCATAATTTCAATACGAGGCCCCGTTCAAATGTTATTAAACTTAGCACCCGAGGCTGCCAAATTACGAAAAACATCCCTAGGGCCATTTTTCACTGACGGCCCGCTTCCTCAAAACTTATACCCCTCCTAGGGTAAATGGAACGTTAAAAAATAAATTTCACCCTCAGTTTTCCAATCCGAGCCACCGTTTAGGAGATACTTGAGTTAATCCATTAAACAAATAAATTAATTATTTAATTTATCCGTTCCAAGCTCCGATAGCGAGCGAGGGGTCCAAACGTCCCGCGCCGACATTTTTTATGTCGTTCCAGGGGTGAAAACCCCATTCTGAACCCATCTGTACACTCATATCTCTGATCTGAAACTCCTCTTAGGAGTTATCCCATTTATTTGGCGTTTTCAGTGTGAATGCACTGAAAACTTAATTTCTGCCACACCGGGGCTCAGAATCGCACGCTGTCTGAAGGCGCTGCTCTGGAATAATATAAAAAATATTAAAAAGTCTTTTACAGAAAAAACAAGGTTCTTACAGGCTTTGCCCACACCTTGTTGTGTTCTGTGAAGACGACGGTCAGCAGTGATCGAGGCTGAGGGAGGCGGACGGGAGGCTGCTCGGAGCTGGACTAGATGGGACGTACCTCAGGGATGAGTTGTTCGAGATATGTACATACCCTTCAGGTAGGATTCCCCAATGGAGTATCAAGGAACTACACTTTACCTTTCATATGTTTGTCCCTTTTTGATTTGTACTTTCTTTCCATTGTATCTATACTTTATTGTTGGGCTTGTATTTCCGGCCCCTTTACTTTCAACACTACTTTTTGTATACAGTATTCACATAGTTATTTTCTTCTAGATTACTCTAATTGTGTGTGTGTTACTTTTATAAAGTCAATTCCTTCCCAGCTTAGGGATTTACACCTTTGGTGCTAGTCGCCAGCCCCTCGCCTATGGATGGCGGGCTTGGGGTAGTCAAGACACCGGCCCCGAGGACAGGTCATGATAAATTGGTATCAGAGGAGTCGGTTCTACAACATAACTTAGAATATGATTCTTTTAACAGAAATAGTGTTAAGTGTTTTGTGTGTGGTTATCAGTTTAGGGAAACCGGTGTTGGTGCGGCGGCCAACGTATCCATACACTAGGACACTGACTTCTGATTTCCGACTCAATGCATGAAAACACTGAATGCATGTGTGTTTCCTTTGAAAAAGTTTTCTTCATGATTAATTTCTGTCATCTCAATAGGTATATTGTTTTAACCATGGTAAACTTGTTTTTTTGAGGATGGCCCCATGAAGGCAGCCATCTAGGGTTCCGAGTTACGTACGAGATGGTAGCCCACCAAGCGACGAGGCCTCAGTGTAGGTCCCCATCATAGCGGTGGTACTAGTGGTACCACTACCCACTGGCCCACCGATAAAACCAACTCCAGTAGCAGAGAGTGCACGCCTCCTGAGTGCGTTTCACGAGTTCTAACTCTAGAGGCCGCCTAGGTTCTAGGGAGAGACGGACCCATAGGCAGTTGAGGATTTGCTGGAGGCTATCGTGAGAGTTTTCAGATTGGTAGGGACACCAGCCGACGTCATGGTGATCCTTGTCGCGAGTCTCCTACATGCGGCAAAAGGAAGATGGTGGAGCCTAATGATCCAGGTACATGATGAGGCATCATTACTCTGGATAGACTTTGAGAGTCCCTTTCGCTCAGAGTTTGTTCTAGCCACCCTTCATGCGGTGCGGATTCAGGAGTTACTTCATCTGCAGTAGGGAAGGTTGAAACTAGCTCATTACTCAGTGAGGTTCAACGACCTCTGGTGCTACTCCACAGATATGGTATAGGACCCATTCTTTAGGGCCCGGACCTTCGAGCAGGGAATCATGCATGAGATCAGGGCTTCGATGATTCCCCTTAGCATCCCGATGCAGGAGGGGGTGTTGGAGTGAGCCCTTCTAGTGGAGAGTTTTCTCATTGAGCAGTCACCAGTAGTGAGACCCACCATAGAGAGACATATAGGAGAGTCTTCTACAGATGGTAGTAGACAGATGTCACAGAGGTTCAAGCAGACCAGGACATCAGGTGGGTGACCCCATGATACAGGTTCGGTTGTGCAGGGCACACGAGACAGAGCCAGTTATATGAGGAGAAAGCAGTGCAATGCATGCGGCGGGAAGGGCCACATGGCTCATGAATACCCGACCCACCATGAAGATGAGTAACAGACAGTAGAGGGACCTCTCAAGAAGAGGTAGAGGTTAGAACATGGTGGTCCACCAGGAGTAGGCGGACGTGGCAGAGGAGTTGGCCGAGCAGCGGGTGGTGGACTACATTTCGAGTCTCTACCAACACCACCACCACCACCTCCAGGAGGTCCACCCCGACCATAGGGAGCTGGAGGACAGAGGCGGGATCACCTCCAAGAAGTCAAGGCCTATGACCACAGCACGCCTGAGATGATTTGAGGTACTATTTGTGTCTACTCCACACTTTCTGTAGTACATATAGACATAGGTGCGAGTCATTGTTTTATTGACACTTCCCTCATTCGGAGCTCAGAGATTCCGATGGAGCCGTTGGCTCGATCCATACATCTAGAGACTTCTACAAGAGTATACTCGATGATTACGCAATGGGGACGGCAGTGTGAGATTACTCTAGGAGGCAAGAGCTTCAGCTGGGATCTCCTCATAGCGGCGTCGAGGCATTACGACGTCATCTTGGCTATGGAATGGATCTCCACAGTTCATGCTTAGATTGACTGTATTAGGAACAAAGTGCAGTGTATCCACATGGATGGGATCAGGTTCACCTTCATTGGCGAGAGGGGAGCCTTTGCAGTACAGGATGGACTTACACAGAGGAGGGGGCAGCCGATCACACATCAGTAGGCTAGTCTCATCCTCGGAGCGGTTGATGTGCAGAGTCCAAGTTTCCTATTGTGGTGGATCAGTATGCGAATGTTCTCGCTGAAGACATTCCAGGACTACATCCGCATAGATAGGTGGAATTCTACATTGACTTGTACCCCGGGACGACACCGATATCTACTACATCATTTCGGATGGCTCCCACCGAGCTTCGTGAGTTTCGGGTACAACTGGAGGACTTGCTGGGGAAGGGAAATGTTTTAGCAGATGCTCTTAGCAGGAGATCAGGCATTCAGTTGCTGGGAGAGGCGATAGAGCAGCTGGCCATGTTGCAAATATCCTTTGTGGAAAGATATGGAGCAAACATTCTGTAGTCTCTAACAGTCACTCCTCCACTTCTTTAGTGAGTCAGGGTGGCACAGCGTGGGGACGTTGACTATGAGACGCGACGTGCTCAGATATCCACAGGGCGGGCACCTGATGGATTTTTCGAATGTGGGGAGCACGTCATTCTCTTCAGAGGATAGAACATGGTACCAGTTTCAGATCAGGAGGAAGTGTTGAAGGAGTTCCACACTTCCCCTCTAGCGGTACATCCAGGAGTGGTGAAGATGTATCAGGACCTACAATGACATCACTGGTGGCCAGGTATAAAGAAGGTAGTAGCATAGTTTGTCTCTCGATGCCTCACTTTTCAGCAAGTAAAGGAGGAGCACCAGGTTCCAGCAGGCTTGGTTTATCCCTTAGAGGTTCCAGAGTGGAAGTGGGATGGGATATCGATGGATTTCATGATAGGACTTCCATGTACATCCATAGGACACGACTCTATCTGGGTGATTGTCGACCAACTCACCAAGTTAGCCCACTTCCTACCGATCAGAAAGCAGGGCTCGGTAGAGAGCATGTGATTACTCTACATAAAGGAGATCATACGGCTTCATGGTGTTCCATCGATGATCGTCTCCGATCGAGATGCCTGTTTCACTTCTCGGATATGGAAGGGGTTTCAGGAGGCTTTGGGGACGTAGCTTTGCTTGAGCACCGCCTTCCATCCTCTGACAGATAGTCATACTAAGAGGACCATTCAGAATCTCGAGGAAATTCTCCATGCATGTGTAGGTCGCAGCTTGGAGGATCACTTACCCTTGATGGAGTTTGTATACAACTACAGCTACCAATCCACCATCGGGATGGAACCTTACAAGGCATTGTACGGCTGACCATGTAGATCACCTTTGTGCTGGACTGACCCAGGAGATTCAGCACCTGTAGGACTAGAGATGGTGCAGGCTACAATGGAGAAGGTGGAGATCATCTAGGAAAGGATGAATACTGCAAAGAGTAGGAAGAAGTCCTATGCTGATAGGAGACATAGACCATTGGAGTTCGAGGGTGGAAACCACGTCTTTCTATGGGTCTCACCTCGACGAGGTCTATGGAGATTTGTCCGAGGTGTAAAGTTATCTCTGTGATTCATTGGACCATTCCAGGTCCTCAGCAGAGTAGGCGAGGTATCTTACAGCCTGGCCCTTCCACCTCAGTTGCACTGGGTGCACGGAGTCTTCCACGTATCTTAGCTGAGGAGATATGTACATGACCCGTCCAAAATTATCAACCACGGGGAGCTGGAAATCGATGACGGGGCAACATTCACAGAGGTTCCAGTGGATATTGAGGATTAACAGGAGCGGGTCCTGCATGGACAGTCGATTCCTCTAGTGCGTGCTCGCTGGTAGCACAGGAACCTCTAGGAAAGCACATGGGAGCAGGAGGCTAAGATGCATGCCCAGTACCACCTTTTGTTTCCCTAGTGTGTGTTGTAGCTTATGAGGAGGTAAATACCTGAGGTGGGGAGAATGTAAAGACCAAGAAATCTTATGGTATTTTTTTAATACATGGTAATTTTACGAGTCTGTAGTTTCTAATGGTGCATCATTCTGATGTCCTGTGTGCCAGGAATCAATTTATGAAGTTTTGTTTGGGTACATTCACTAAATGTACAAGCGGGATTTTATATCTTTTGAACCGGTGCTCGGAATTGAAATCCAAGGATACAGATGAAATCACAGTTCCTGTATTTTCCGAAGGAGTCCTTTACCGCAATTGCGTTTTATCGAGAGAAGAAGTTAATTTTGGGGGTTTTATAAATAAAATTAAATAAAAATATGACTAACATATTTTTATATAAGTGGTAGTTTAATCCTCCAAGGGGAAGTTGGAGGTGTGTCCCACCCCCATATAACCTCCAATGGGAGGATATTATGTGGTGGTGCCCACATGAGCTCAACCCCCTTAAACCCCCTTAACCCTCTTTAACTCTTGGAATTCCCATAACTTGTGGAAACTCTTCACTTTCCACCTTCCCTCTTAATGTTCCAACTCACTCTCCCAATTAATTAACTAAAAATGAAATTAATTAATTGGATCTTCTAATTTTAATTAATTTGAATTCATTATGTGAGCATAATAATATGTGTTAAATTAGTATTTTTGGGGTTGGAATATTTTTCCTTTGTTTGGAGAATTGGTGGATCTTTTGGAGAAATCTTGGAGGAAAGATATCCTCTCGATGAAGAACGCCCATCTCCACCGAAGAACGATGATGCCATATCCTTCCTTTCCAACTGGGGAAAGAAAGGGAAGATGTCTCCTGCAAAGAACATCGCCAACGACAACGTCATCCCCTTCCAAAGTCAATGGAATGACGCCGTCTTCCCGTGACACCGTCAAGTGATCACCAATTGCAAGGTAGGGGGATTTACCTTTCTTGAATTTGATGTTATCCATTATTATTTTTTCTAAACGATGTACGCAGACCAGCCAACGAACATGCTGATCCACAGTTCGATCATTATTGCTGGTAAGGGAATAATTACATGCAGGGTTTAGAACTAGGATGGAACAGTCTTGCTGATGAGCTTTGTTGAACCCTGTTATGATCTGCTAATGCGGAGGGTGTGGGACAATCTGAACACGACCCGATTCCCTCCACTGATCTTGTGATGTTCTTAGGCTTGTTGAGTTCTTCGTGGGTGACAGTCCAAAGTGGTAGCGACAGAATCCGGAGGGTCCATCACTACGGGCGACATCCCGGGATGACCCCAGGTGCAGAAAGATCCAATTTTCAACCACCGGAGTGAACACGATGGTCTAAAGAAGGAGTGTCTCCAAGTGACGGCGCCGGTGACCGGAGGCAGCGGCGGTGGCGGCGGCTGCATGCCAACCGCGTGGAGGGACTGGCGGCCGCTCAGTTTGCGGGATGACCGACTGGCCAATCCGGGTGGCCTGTTAGGGAACCGTGGTGCCCGCAGGTGCCATGTGGAGGAGGACGCTGCCAGCGTCCGTGGGCCGATCGGTTGGGTGAACCGACCAGCCGCGTGCTGGCCGGGATGGAGAACTGTGGCGCCCACATGCGCCGCGTGGTAAGAACCGCGGCCCGCAGCGCGGGCCGTGTGCGCTGGGCCGAACCAGATGGCTACGGCCGACTGGGCAGAGGAGGAGTCGACACCGCCAGGTGAATAGGAGTAGCCTGTTGCACGGGCCAGGTCCACGGGTGGGCTGCGCCCCACCATGCCGGGCTAACCCCCAGCCGGGTCAGACCCACCGAGCCAGGTCGGGCCGACCTGCCAGCCCACTAGGCTTGACGTGCCGTGCCTGTCTTCGCTTAAATGCAAATAACTCCTAGACCGCGCGTCAGATCGACATGCCTTCTATGGAACTGGGACCATCACAAGGGGGCGATCCTTTTGGGATACTCTAAGAATGTTTTGGAAAAATTTGGAAATAGCCAGGTTTGGATCGAGCGTAAATCCAATCGGGCCCCTGGAATGGAAATGCCAATAACTCTCAGACCGGGCGTCTGATTGACGCGTCGTCTGTTGCGTTGGGTTCCTTATGATGAGACAGAACTGCGGGATACATCAAATCAGGACATAGTTATAGTTGATGTATCGAAACTTGGCTCGAAGTGTGGACCCTCTCAGAATCAAGCATGCTGTGTGTAGGAACCCTAGGGCTGGCTGCGACTTAGATGATAGGATCCTCTGTGGGTTCGAAAGTGATGACTACTGTATCAGAATCCTACATGGGTTAGATAAAAATTACTACTGTACTCGGATCCTCTGTGGGTCCAACAGTTCTGACATCTGTTCTTGTATCCTATATGGGTCCGACAGAATAGCTGGTCCTGTATCCTGTGTGGGTTCGACAGCTTAGCTGGTCCTGTATCCTGTGTGGGTCTGACAGCTTAGCTGGTCCTGTATCCTGTGTTGGCCTGACAACTTAGATGAATCAGTGACTAAATCTAATCATCTCTATCACTATAAGAAATATGTATACCTTTGTGAGATGAGTATTCTGTTTTAGACATTACCATCGAGGTGAATGAGTTACTTCCTATGTGGACCGGGTTGTGCTTGGGCTCAAGAGTTGGAGTCGGACTGTGACTAGTAACTTAGGTATATGTATGAGAATATACCTAAGTAGGGTTTCATGATACTTTGTGATTGTATCTTTCTTCTTTGGTTACCCTTAGTGGATTCTGGGAGACCTTCAGGGGTCTTGGGGTCCCCTTCTGAGTATTGTTATACTCACCCATGCACGAGCTTCGCTTGCACCTTGTTGTGTTTTGTGCAGATGATGGTCAGCAGTGATCGAGGCTGAGGGAGATGGACGGGAGGATACTCAGAGATAGACTAGATGGGGCATACCTCAGGGACGAGTTGTTCAGGATCTGTACCTACCCTTCTGGTAGGATTCCCCGGTGGACGATCCATGAGCTGCAATTTACCTTTCAGCTGTTTGTCCCTTTTTTAGTTGTACTTTCTTTTCGTTGTATTTTTACTTTAATGTTGGGCTTGTATTTCTGCCCCTTTACTTTCAACTCTACCTTTTGTATACAATATTCACATAGTGCTTTGCTTTCAACTTACTCTGATTGTGTGTGTGTTACTTTTATAAAGGCAATGCCTTTCCAGCTTAGTGATTTACTCCTTTGGTGCTAGTCGCCAGCCCCTAGCCTATGGAAGGTGGGATTGGGGTAGTCATGGCACAGTCCCTGAGGATGGTTCATGACATACCCTATTCAAATTAACATAATCATAAACCATCCAGAGTAATATGGTGAATGGTAATAAAATTGTACATCCTCAGTCAAAATGATCATAATCCATACAAATAGAGAATAAAGATGATATAAATATAACATATCTCTATTTTATCATAAGTAAAATATGGTTTTTATTTTATTGGTGAATAGAAATACCATCAATATGTCATTAAAATATTTTTTTTTGAAATAATCATTTTCACTTTGAAAATATTTTTAAAATATAATGTTAAAAAAATATTTTGAAATTTCTTTTATTTTAAAATAACCTTTTGAAACGTGTAAAATAAACATTAAAAAATTTGTTGGTCATGACTATGGAAAATTGAATTCATTCCACACACGTTAAAACAAACATTCCATTCATATCTTCTATAAAATCAAAAAAGGAATTGTTTGGAAAATAAAATGAAGATTACATTCATTTTTTTTTAAAAATTCTAACATCGTTAAAATTACTTTAATAAATCATTTTAAGAATGATAATTTGTTTGAAAATATTTTTTGAAAAAATATTTTCGAGGAAAACGGATTTTCGACCGAAGAGAGAAATTGAGTCATATTCTCTTAAAAATATTTTCTCAATATTTTTAAATATAAAAAGAGTGAAAATAGTAATATTACTCTATAGGTTCAGGAATAACTATATTATAATGAATTATATTTACTTTATGATATAATTATCAAATAATAACCCAAGGTAGGATTCTGTATGAACAATCATAAAAAATGATGACATTGTGAAATAAACCCTTACCACTTTCTTAACATTTGAATAATTAGCCCGATGAAAGAAATAAAAAAAATAAACTTTAAATTCCATTAGGATAAAAATATTAATGATACAAAATATCAAAAAAAGTATAATATACAAAAAACAAAGTAATAAGTTGTCAATATAGAATATGTTTAACGAATGTAAAAGTGTGCTGACAAATCCTTACCTCGGGTTTGAATCCATTCATATGTTTATGAAACTCATTTATAATATATATAGGTTTATTATAAATATATTAAATAACCATAATAATATATATCATACTAAAACTTATCCTCATACACAAATTTACTACTATTACATTAATAAAATTTCATTATTTTCATGGATTCATGTGTTAATTTGCATTGTTTTATCATGTGTGTTTTATCAAGAAAGTTCTGATTTTTATAAATAGGATATAGTTCCATCATCAGCCGAATTAAATTAATGTTATAAATATTTTTTTCATTATATACATCCTTAGAACCATTATTTAAAATTTTACATATAAAATGATTCTCATCGCTTTGTAGATATGGTAGGCCATATGTACACACAAGCAGCAATATCATTCCCTTAAATGGTGAAACAGTAATGAAGAGTATGATATATTAATTTTTAACAATTTATATATTGGCATATATATCTTATATATTCATTAAATTTAACATTATAACTTTTCATATAAAGCGCAACTAAAATATGAATCACATTGCTTCATGATTCGACAATCCACCGAATATGCATGCGATGTTATCATATTTTAAATTGAATGGAAAGTATGAAGGTATATGTGATGTTGAAATAAACCAACCTAGAATACCATCTAAATAGGCATCTGGGCCAATTCTCCATGATCCGAAAGAGTGTTCCTGATCTATATAGGTTAATGAAAATAACTAGGATATCAAGAAATAACTGTTGGGAATGATTTCACCCATAAAATATTACAATAAATAGAGTACACCCAAAAAATCCGGAGATACATAAAATATAATAATAATATAATATACAAGAATATGATACAATATTGAAAATAAAAAAAATCTTACAAAAACCCATCTTCTGGTGGTCCATGACCACCCACCATGTCCCAAGTCACACGCCTTCGCTCACCCTAACATGTACCCACAAAGGAAGGCGAGAGCCTTAACACCTACTATATGATCATAATTTTTTCATACACCAAATGGTATAACTAGGATGTGAGATAAAGATCACAGTAGGATTCCACCAAATATTTTGTGCAATTACCTCAAAAGTAAATTAAAATATTCTAAAATAGGAGTACAATAAAAATAGTATGAAGCTTATTTTGAAAATTGAATTTTAAAAATTTAAAAATAATATATTGAACTAAAACTGTAAAACATATTATTTTAATATTTAAAAAGTAAAAAAAATTCGTGATATTTATTGAAAAACATTTCACAAGATAAAGTTAGATAATCAATAAAATAGAATTATATACACCTGATATCCATATATGTACAATAGTAAATAAAATAAATTCTAGGTGCATCATATTAATAAATAGAATAATCAAGCATGGAAACTCTAGTTTCAAGTGGTGACAACACACATTGTCACGTATCGAGTACCAAATATATGGATTTCATAGTTATAAACTATGTATGGTAGTGGGTCCACTATAGAATAACTAATGAAAAATAATCATTACTAATCACTGGGATTACATATAGTCAAACGGGTCTCAAGAAAACTAGTTCCTTGCACACCCGCTTTTCTGGCATCACATCCATATCCTGAACTTTTCATTTTATCCTTGGATCCACTAGACGGTGTGAGAGTCCACTGATGAAGCATATATATTGGTTAACCCATATAACTATCTATGTTCTCTTGACTAGTCAAAATAGTATAGTGAGATAATCATGTTATGAGTATCATAATGAAGACCCTTATTAATATCAATAATTGGATCATGCCCTCAATATTTCAATCTTGGGAACATGAACTCAAATTACATATCACTCTCACCTCCAAACACTCTCAAAGTAAATAATACCATTTTAAAAATCTAATAATGGGAGGTATAAGAATAAAAAAAGTTATAATAAGGTATTATTACATGAGAGAATTATCATAAAGTTATAACCAAGTAGTCAAGCATCATCAATTTTAATTAAAATAATTTTATACCATTCAACATTAAAATGGTAACTAAACCATATTCATTTAAAAAATCATCATAATAATGAAAAATAGACCTCTAAAATGATCAATTATTTCAAACCAAAATTAAATAATTTAAAGGAAGTATTATAATTTTTAAAATGTCTGAATACATTTCAAAACATGGGTTTAAACCCTCTCCCCATGTGAATAAATCACCGATTTCAAATCCCCCAATAGAACATATTAAAAAAAGGGAAAATAATTCAAATATAGATATTAGTAATTTCACAAATTCAATCATTTTAAACTATTTGTATTTATCAAATTGTTCATATCATTTCATTTTAATCAATGAATTTCATTTTAGGAATAAAAACTAAGGACAAAGCCATCAATTTCACCAAAACATCCTTCAAAAGTTATTTTAAAATAAATAAAAAAACATGGAATTTAAATAGTTCAAAAAATGGTCTCATTGATCAAGATCATTATTATTTAAATCATTCCATGTTTAATTTAAATATAAATGGATAAAAGAAGATTTTACAATAAATTTCATGAAATGTTTTCATAGAACATGAATTAAAAATTAAGAAATAATTTCTATGAATTATCAAGAAATATTGAATTACTAGATGATGGAAGATTATAGAAACATATACATGGAAAATCTAAAATCAATCCAAAACAGATTCCAAATATGTCACATTTGGTGTAGACCATTAAACCATAGAAGATAGATCTCAAGTGAATATAGAAATACCCATGATCCCCAATTCCACAACAATACTTCCAGATCTAATGAAAAAAAATTCCATCACAACCTAAAAGTATAAGTAATAAAAATAAGAAGAGATATTTAAGACCAAGGAGAAATGAACTCAGTAGAAGAGGATCACCACTTCGATCAACACTTTGATCTTCCATGAAATGAGTTTAGGAGATCAAAATTGGTTATAGAGGTATCCCAAAATCTAAATAATCAAATTTAGGTTCTAGTTGGTGGTGTTTGGGGTTAATAATGGGGTTTTAGGTATTTTTATTAAAATTTTTGGAGCATTAATTACTATTGTCATGATTTCCTGGGTTACGTCACATGGTTAGTACTAACCGTGCGCCTAACTATGCGCCACAAATGAAACACCTAAAAGAGATTCATAGTTAGGAAACTTGATTAGTTGAATGATGCTAAAACTATGTGATCCCATTTATTAATGGTTTCATGGTTTTTCTAACCATGGTCAAACCATGTGAAAACCATGCACCTTTACTTGGGATAATAATAATGTTGCACATATTGGATACATGGTTTTATAAAACTATGCACTGACCATTATTAGGACCATAAACATTAAAAAGAAATGCCTAAAAAACACTGACAAAACCTATGAAGAGATCCAATCATTGGATTATCAAGTTATTGGGTAAGTACAACTAAAAAATTTAACAACATGCTACAACCTCCCCACTATAATACATTCTATCATCAGGAAGATTATTGTATGAATGATAGATGAAGATGATATAAGAATAAATCTATCACAAATCTTGTAAGGTATAAAATCCACAGTCTAGAAGAGAGAATCCATCCAAAGGACAACAACACACACACAACTCCAAGATCAAAACACTAAAATCATCACATGTATCCCAACTTGAGAAATAATGGAGACCTAGCATTATTCTCCACACCATTTAATGATTCCTCAAATTGATATAACATAACAGAATCAAATCACTTTGACACAATGAAGATACTTCAACCACTCACCATAGAGAAGAATCTGAGATCAAATTCCGACAAAAAGGTAAAGACATGGCAAGGATTTACACCTTGGGTATATACTTAATGGTACGAAAAAATTTTCAAAACTAATCCTCACACCTAAATGAACTCATAAAATCAAACTCCAACAGCTTCAAGTGCCTAGTATATCTAGGAATAACATTATCCTAGTTACTCGATTACATTACAATGGTCTATCCAAGCCAAACTAGAGAGAGCTATAACATCTTGGTATGAGTGCAATAGAGAACTACACTATCACAAGGGAGATCATTGAACTTATCATAGTTGAGATCTAACAATGAAGGAAAAAAATGTAACACCAATGAATAATAATCAATCAAAAAATCTCAAGTATTATCATAAAAATATTACACTCCAACACAAGGAACATATGGAATATCAAGTAACTATATTAGTTCTAAAAAAACATTGAGCATTCAAGAGTGGTCATAATAATGAAAAACTATAAGGATATCAAGAAAAGGAAACCATTTTCACATCACCAATCCAAAAAATTTATAGTTTATGTTTCAAACCATATAATTAAAAAAGATACAAAAATAAATAGCTTAAAAAAATAATCATTCAAAAAGAATAAAAAAAATCAAGAAGTATCCACTCTGATGTTAGGAAAACAAATATTGATCAATATCAACAACATCTTCTAGCCGAAATATGACAACCCGCAACTCCTCTACTCCAGGAAATGCTCCACTCTAATACCTATAGATGGAACCCTACTATCTTGAAGCATACACTACCCCATAGTCATGAGTTTATGATCCTAACCAAAACATCCCTTTCTGTTACCCATCTTACAAAACCTGTTAAGGTGATATAAATATCCCCACTGTTGACATAACATTTTATCTTTTAAATAAATATTCTTAAAATGACCATGTGATCCACACAGAAATCATCCTGGAGGACACTTATTTCTATGATATGACTGGCTTTTCTCAACCATGAATAATACATTTTTCCCTACATGTCATTTAAGTATCTCCACTTCTTCTAAAAACCATTATTTAGAGTCTCTGAATAAGAGATCAACATAGCTGAAAGCAAAGTAGGTAATAGGTATGGGTGAATAAATTTCCTAAAATAGATAGCTTTAAAAAATTCATCACCATCAATCCCAAGTATGTAACATACCAACCATGTGAATTTCTTGAAAAACTCCACAACTTATAGCTCATCTTGAAAAAAATCCAAGAGCTCATAAAATTTATCCTTCTTTATTGACTTAGGATACAAACATTGAATATATACTAACATTAAGGATTCTTAAGACCTTATTTCATATAGAAAAGAGGTAATCCCAACATCCCACCACTCCTGAATAGGTCCCTCAAACAAAGAGTTGGTAGACTTGACCATCATAGTATTATGAGTCTTTAGTGAATAAAAAATATCATCAAATTGTTCAAGAAAATTTACTTCCTCATGATAACCTTTTTAACATTATAAGGTAGGGAAACAAATCAATGAATTAAAGGATGGGGTTCAATGTCTATAAGAACTCTGGATCCACCACTCAATATGGAGGCTAGGTAGAGTCACTGACAAGAGATTACACTTCAGAAAAACACAAAGAACCACTCCAAAAACTAGACCGATGAATTAACATTCTACATTTCATGTAAAAATTCCTCGGGTACATTTCTGGTCATCATCAAAGACAAACTCATCAACTAAATCATAAATCATGATAAAAAATTACAATAATTCATTAAACATTCAAATAGTCCATAAAATACTTTATCAAAAGAATCATATATATCAAAGAACATAATATATCAGAATTTAGAAAACATTAATCCTTCATTTCAAAATGATAAATCCAATAAATAATCCAAATTTTTTTAGAAATACTTTACCAACTCATAGAAATTATTCCATGGTTTCAAAATAATTAATACCATTTTGCAATTATCAAAACCATTCTCATTTTAAATCCATTAAAACCCAATATTTATTCCTAAAATTATATTATGAAATAATAAGGGAGTCCCTAAAAATACGTTTTCCAAAGACAAACATTCTATAAGAACCAAAATTATGGTAAATGAAATTTTTTTCTCAAAGGACTGAATAAAAATTTATTTAAATCCAAAATTTGGTTTTAGAAGGAAATTTAAACTTATCAAAAAGAGAATAAAGCTGATACAACCAAACAATAGAATGAACTAAACTATATCTGTAACCCTCCTACCTAACCCCACACAAGTGATTTCACATATAAGATAATGGATATGTTGTCATGTTTAGAACTATTTCAGAACTATGAATGGAGTTTTTATATGGGCCGGTAAATCACACACAACCTCCACAACTTTTTATGGATGGATTTCATGATCAGTCACATCAATTAATCAAAGTTTACCAAAATATGAGAACATGGTGTGACTGTAATTATCCTTTCACTTTATATCTAAAAATCATAAGAGATTCCCCAAATAAAAGATAATCACATTTTAAATTTAAATGCCCTTTTCAATATTATACCAACAACACAAAAGAATGACTCAAGTCCCCACATCCCCTGTAAATTAAGTATCATCATGAAGATGCGATGATCAAGAAAAAATTAATGAACTACCTATCTAGTCCAACAAATTCTTAATATACTTTCAAAAATGAATCACCACAAATAACATAAGGGCCTTCAAGTATAGTTTTATCCTTTCAAGGAAAGACCTCATTTGATACAATTTATAATGAACCAACCAGGAATACTATCTAAACTGATATTTGATCCAATTTTATACTAAAAGCTAGAGAATTTACGATCTTTATGGGCCGAAAAAAGCACATGGGCATCAAGAAATACCATTGGGAATGATTTCAATCAAACAATATTACAATAATCAGATTACACTTTGTAAAAATCTATCAGATTTATATAATAGTATAATCATATCAAGTACAAGAAGATGATAAAAATCCAGAAATCCAGAAATGATGTAAAAAACCTATCTCCGAGTGGTCCATGACCACCCACCATATCCCAAGTCACCTACCCTTGTTCACTCTAAATAAAACCCAAAAAGGAATAGGAGATTACAAACAACTTCTAGAAAATCATAAAGGCCTCAAACACCAAACATTACAAGAATGGTGTGAGCTAAAGAGCCTAATAGGATTAAAAAAAATACTCTATGTTTTTAATTTATAAGGTAATTAGAATATGATAAAAGAGGACTAAAATAACGAGAGTATGAATCTTAGTGTGAAAATTGTGCTTTAAATATTTAGAAGTCATTTATCAAACTAAACCTATAAAAAATTCCATTTTTCAATTACTAACTAATAATTTTCTTGAAAATATTTGAAAATTATTTCTCAAGATGAAGTGATATAACTAAGAAAATATTGGAATATTAACTTAATATCAAAATCTATATATGTATTAGTATAATAGTGTCAAGGTGAATCATATTAATAAATAAACAAATTAAGAAAAAAACTCAAATGCTAAGTGGTGACAATAAATGATGTCTTGTATTGAGTATCAAGTATATGGATATCCTGGGTACAACCTAGGTATGATAGTTATTCAACAACATAATAGATAATTTGTAATGCCCCGACCCCACTTATCTAGAGTCGGTTCCTTACTACATAACACTGGCATGATACCAAGATTTGTGTCCTGAAAGACCGATCAATTTAGTATCCTTGGAAGTACTAGATACATTCAAAAGTTTGACATTAAATCATGAAATAAAAACATCAACAAATTTTTTTACCCTTTTTAACACACTTATATCCTTATACTATCCCTGTAGGTCAACCATAAAATACTTCTTCACATCCTAGGAAAAATAAAACATAGAAAGGGGTGGGCTCAGATGCTCAGTATGGATAAAAATATAGCGGAAATATTCATAAATAAGCATAAACATTTAAGGAAATGTATAAGACTAAAACAAAATCCTTTTAAACCTAAACTTTAGCATAATATGGCAGAGGTAAAATCAAATAATTCAATTTACTTATTCACATGGATATTCTAATAGTATAATAATAACATAAAATTTCCATAACCACTTTAATAATGATGGAATGCATAATGCCAAACCTCATAACCACACAGTCAAGGACTTGTGCCAAGACTAAAAATACAATTTTGAACAGGCCTTGTGTCAAGACACTAGTTTGACTAATGATACCTACCGATGCATCGAGGAGATATAGCGGGATCCACCCATCACTTACTAAGTCCAATGGATTCCTCATATGAAAAGGTTTAAACATAACATAAACATTCGTATTAAAACTATCATATGAAATATAAATACTTTATACATAAACCATGAATGATGTAAAAATAACACATCCACAATCAACCATATCAAAAAACCTTCAATACAATATTGAAGTTTGTATCATAATAAATCATCTTCAAACAATCTTAAAATCCATCAAAGGATGTTGACATAGATGAAATGAAATTTTTTTGAGAGAAATATATATTTATATTTTGAAATAATTTATAAGTCATGTAATTATAAAATAAAACATTTATTTTGAAAATATTATTGTAATATTTTAAGGTAAGCTTGGACGATGTTCTAATGGAAGGAAATATCCGCACTCACCATATAAGTTAAAAAACATTCTTACATTAATTTTGTCAAAAAGGTCATAAAGTACCTTGTTTGGAAAATGATAGAAAGATTCCTTTAAAAAAATATAGGGACAAATAAGGGTAAAAATTAATTTAACCCATGGTCTATTAAATGATAAAAATGTTTTGAAATACATTTTTAAGAAAACACGGATGTGGATGATAACCAGGTCCTAGTAAACACTTACGTAAAAAAAACCTCGAATAATAATGAGATTGTGAAATTAAGACTTACCTTGTACTTTTCTTTGGTAGAGGTTACGTTAAACTCTTATATAATATTTAAATAATTTTTATTAAATTATACAATAACCATATAAAAAAATGTTATATCATATATGATCTTCTAATATTACTTTGTTAATAATATTTTAGTATTATCATCGTTTTGGGTGTTAAATGATTTGTTTTCCTTTATATGTTTTGTTACGCAATACATGTTTGTGATGTATAGGATGTATTTGATTCATATAAAGAATTATATTAAGTTCTTAAACATTATTTTTAATCATCAAATGAAAATTAATCTTGAATAAATTTGATGGGGAATGAATCTCACCGTGTTCGTGGAGACGGTAATTTGTACGTACGCACGAGCAACAATATCATTCAATTGAAGGTTAAATAGTATATAATTTAATGTTATATCATATATACAGAATTATTAACATGTTATATTTATTATTTACATCAATTATACATCGTTATTATACCCATACAAATAATTAAGTGTTGGAATAACAAACTACACCACAACATGGAGGCTGTAAGCTGTACATACGCACGTATGGTGACATTGTCATTCATATGATGGATAAAATAATGAATATGGTTGTAAAATTTTTATAATAACATCAAATTATATAGAATATACTGAATTTATTATTTTAGAACAGAAACAACAAATAAAGATGAAGTGGAAGAAGAAAGGAACTTGAAAGAGGTGATGAAATATTTACCTCTTCTTCGAGTTCTTCCTTTTGATTTGATCAAAGGGATCCTTATGTTGGATTTATAACCAAAGTAAGGACTCTAGGATGAATAGAGGAAAGTTGGTAGGATATTTGAGAAGGGGTAGGCCGATCCAAAAGGCCTTGGAGGTGTGAAATTAAGAGAAGGGGAAGTTCTCTTTTATAAGAGAGGTGAGGGCCACTTTATGAAAATCTTGAAGTATTATTTTATAATAAAATAATTTAATGGTTTATAATGGATATAAAATAATTTATTTAGAGGATAAGGTGAATATGGGTCGAAAACATCTCATCCAATAGGTTTTAGGGAGGTTTAGGTCACCATATTACCCTTATATTTTAGATTTAACTCTTAGTTAAATAGTTTTTCATTTACCATGTCTCTTTTTATTTTTATATTATACGGTAAATAAACTTTCTGTAAACATCCATGAGAACCCAAACTGGTTATTTATTAATTTATATAACCTTATCTAAGTAGTTTTTCCAAAACTTATGTTTTTATGAATATTATATCAATTAATAATAAAGTATTTTTTTCAAAAACTCAATTATGTAAATTTTTACACTATTTAGTATTTTATTTTTGTGGAAATAACAACAACACGATTACTTCAAGAAGAAATTATTTAATCAACCCTAACATGTCATATTAACCTATAAAACCAGTTTAATTCATCAAAAGTTTCAAATTACATTCATTTGGATATTTTTTGTATCAATTATTTTAATATTGCATTTATAAGGTAATTACTGAATCATCATTGTGTAATAAATAAATTAAATTATTTAATGTATAAAAACTATAAATAAAATAAAATTATGTAGGAAACATCATTATCTTTCCAATGAATATTTATAGTCGAATTTATATTGTGTGACCCTATATTAAAAATAGTTTAGTTATTAGACATCGAATTTAACACTTTTAACTCTTCTTTAAATAAAATAATAATAAATGTTCTAATCTAATCCAAGTGGACCAAAAGGGTCAAATTTTCTTCCTAAGGTTTTTATGGTCTATTTTCACATATCCAATATAATTAAGATGTGTGTAAGGGTAATTATGATATTATTTTATCTTTAATTACCCTATTTATTTTTAACTGTGGTAAATAAAAGTCAAAAGTTACTATTCAAAAAAAAATATTTTCATCTTATTGAACCACATTCTACTTACTTATATGAACCGTGCCTCTCAAATTTTTAAAATTCAACTCACTAAAGTGGTAAAATTATGTTTTATGAATATTTGCAAATGCTCCTAGGAGGCGGGTAAAAGACGGGAAAAAGTTCAATAAAAGTTATATATATATAAACTTATTCTAAAATGAATACAATGAATTACATTGAAGTTATATAGATATTATTTATCTTTTTTGGCCTAAAATAAATTTAAATAAAATAAATAATTATTTAAATAAAAATTCGGTTTTAACAAATAATGCAGTGTTTTTCAGTATTCATAAAAAAGTGAAAGTTTTCAGTTTGATACCAAAAATTCACCCCAAGTTAATTTTAATATTCTTAATCCAAAAATAAAGACCATTTTGAAAGATAAAATTTATAAAATTTCAAAATGTGGGTATTACTATTCATAACAGCTAGATTTATTGGTTGTGGTGTGTTAGAATCACGAAGTTGCGTACAATGCATGCTATTACATTATTCAAAGGAAATCATACCGTGGAAGATTGGGGTGTTTCATTCTACACTCCTTTAAATAATTTGGTCCGCAAAATTTCTAGAAAATTACTGCATAAAAATATTCGGGTGGTTCTTCATCATAAGTTCATCGTGTTCCCACATTACCTCTTCCATATTATGGTTTCTCTATAGAAAATTCACTAGACGAGTCATCCGGTTTCTCAACACTTGTTATTGGGTATCAAGAATTTTGACATGCTCTTCACAATAAGACAGATCAGGTTCCAGTTCAATTTCTTCATAGGTGAGTACATGGATTGGGTCAGGCATATATTTTCTCAATAGTGATACGTGGAATACATTGTAAACTTTGGAGAGGCTTGGAGGCATTTCCAAACTAAAATCTATAACTCCAATTCATTCTAGAATTCAAAAAGTTCCAATGTACCTGGTACTCAATTTACCCTTCTTACCGAAACATATAACACCCTTCCATGGAGATACCCTCATGAAAAAATGGTCTCCTACTTGAAATTAAAAATACTTCCTTCGGTTATCAGCATAGATATTTTTCATACTCTGGGCTGCTTTGATTTGGGATTGGATAATCTTCACCATTTCCATTGTTTCCTCAACAAGTTCTAGGTGTACGAGCTTTCTTTCACCAACATCATCCCAACAAGTTGGTGTGAGACATCTCCTGCCATATAATGCTTCATATGGTGCCATATGAATACTTGAATGGAATCTATTGTTACTGGAAAATTCTACCAAAGGTAAATATTGGTCCCACATACCATGAAAGTCAAGTGAACAAGATCTAAACAAGTCTTCTAAGGGTTGAATAGTCCGTTCTGATTGTCCATTGAATTGAGGGTGGTAGACAGTGCTCAATCAAAGTTCAGTATCTTGGCCCTTCTGAAGACTTTTCTAGAATATTGATGTTAAATAGGGATCATGATCAAAAAAAATCGACAGGGTTACTCCATGAATTATTAGAACATCATTAATATATTGTCTTTCCATACATTCAAGTGGTAAATCTTCTCTTATATCATGAAAATTTGCTGACTTGGTAAGACGATCAATAATGACCCATATTGCATCATTCCTTCTAGGAGTCAATGGTGGACCCATGACAAAGTCTATCGTAATATTATCCCATTTCCACTCAGGTATGTGAAGAGGTTGCATGAATCCTCCAGGATGTTTCCTTCCAGCTTTCACTTTTTGAAAAACCATACATATTGACACAAAATCAGCAATCTCTCTCTTCATTTTATCCCACAAAAAATTTTCCTTCAAATATCTATACATCTTGGTGCTACCAGGGTGTATAGAAAAATTAGATCTATGAGAATCATCAGACAATTCCCTTTTTGTATTAGGTAAATTTGGAACACAAAGTCTCTTACCAAATTTCAAAATCCCATCTTCATATATAAATTCATTCAATATCCCATCATTCACAGCTTTAATTTTCTTTTGAAACTCTTCATCATTAGTATAAGAACTCTTTATACTTTCCAGTAAATATGGTTTGGAAATGATTTGAAAAAGAATTGATGTTTCACCATCCATGGTTATTCCCATATCTATCTTTACTAGATCCATGAAAATAGTATCCCTTTCAATTATCATCTTGTTCAATACTTCATTAACCTTTTTACTCAAAGCATCTTCCACTTTATTTACCTTCCCCGGGTGGTAGTGTATAGTTCAATAATAATCCTTGAGTAGTTCAAGCCATCACATTATCCTCATGTTGAGTTCATTTTGTGAGAAAATATACTTCAATCTCTTGTGATCAGTATAAATCTATCATTTTTCACCATATAGATAGTGTCTCTATATTTTCATAGCAAACATTAATACTGCTAACTCAAGATAATGAGTGGGATATTTTTGTTCATGAATTATTATATTCCATTATGGATAGGCAATAACTCTATCATTCTGTATTAGGACACAACAAAGTACTTTCTTTGAATCATCACTATAAATAACAAATCCATCGTTCTCGGATGGTAGAGTCAAGATAGGAGCATTCACTAATCTTATCTTCAGTTCTTTAAAAAATTCTTCACACACTTTTCTCTAAACAAATTTAACCCCTTTACAAGTGATCATAGTTAATGGGTTATCCAAGAGGGAAAATCTTTGGAAAAAACGTCGATAATAACCTGGTAAACCAATAAAACTGCACACCTTAGTTATACTTGTCGGTGTTGGACATTCTTGGATTGCCTTGATCTTTGAAGGATCAACAGAGATTCCATCCTTAGAGAAAATATAGACAAGAAAATAAATATCATGAATCCAAAATTCACAATTGCTAAATTTCCCATATAATTCATTTCTTCTAAGAGTCCTTAGTATAATGCACAAGTGATTTTCATGATCTTTTTAAATTTTTGAGTGTACCAAAATATCATCAATAAATACCACTACAAATCCATCAAGATATTATTTGAAAACTATATTCATTAGATCCATGAAGACATAGGGTGTAGTAGTCAATCCAAAATGCATTACTGTAAACTCGTAATGCCCGTACCTGTTTTTAAATGTTGTTTTTAGGATGTCTTCCTTCCTCACACACAATTGATGATATCCAGATTGAAGGTCAATCTTTGAAAAATATTGAGCTCCATGAATTTGGTCAAATAAATCATCATGGCAAGGTAGGGGATACTTGTTATTTATTGTTATAGCATTGATCTACCTGTAGTCAATGTACAACCTCATAGATCCATATTTATTTTTAACAAAAAGGACAGAGGCTCCCCATGGAGAAACACTAGGGCGAATAAATCCCTTATTGCTCAATTACTCTAGTTGTTTCATTAGTTACGCTAATTCCACAATGGTTATTCTATAAGGGGTCTTAGATATGGGCCTTGAACCAGAAATTAAATCAGTGGAAAACTCAATTTCTCGTTCAAGAGGATGTCTCCGTAAATACCCTAAAAACACATCAACATATTCTTTCACATTAGGTACATCATCTATTTGAACATTATTTTCCTCACCCATAGATATTTAATTCTATTCTTCCCCAATAATTGAATTTAGTTGAGCTACTGGGGGCGGATCTGGGTAAGAATCACGTGGTGACATTTCTTCTCTAATGATTAGGTACTCCTTATCATCATCAAAAATTGTAACCTCTTTATTGTTATAATAAATTTTCACATCATGTTCTGAAATCCAATCCATAACGAGGATTATATCAAATTCAATCATGGGTATGATGATACGATCATTTGATAAAGAACATTTATATGCCCTAATGGGAAGTGATTCACAAAACTTGGTTGTAATGATACTTCCCTAAGGTGTTTTGACTGAAAAATCCCTTGTTAAGTCAAATTGAAAATATCTAATTTTCTTAGAAAAATTTGAATATATGAAACAATGTGATGATCTAGAATCAAATGAAGCATTGGATAAACTTTAGGAAACCAGTAAATTACCTGGAACCACGTCTTTCGAAGCTTTAACCTCAGAAGTATTGATCGCATAAGCTTGTCCTTGCTCCCTTGGCCTTTTCTATTGTATATTCCCCTGGTGATTAGGAAATTCATTTGCATAATTACCTTTTTATCTAAAATTGTAGCATTCAACATTGACAACCTCTTTCTTCCCCTTGCAATCACGAGCATGGTGGCCTTTTTCACCACACTTGTAACAGACTCCAATTCCCTTCAAGAAAGTACAAGGGTGTTTCTTCCCACATTTACCAGAGGATGGATATTCAACTTTTCCCTTATTACCCTTATTTCCATTTCTAGAATGTTCATAAGATCTCTTTTTCTATTTCTTTTCTTTAAAGTTGTAAGACTTAGAGAATTCCTTTTCTATCTTGAAAGCATAAGAGAAAATATCTTTGTACGATGAGAAGGATTGTGAGACTAATGCTTGACGAAGATATGGTTTTAACCCATACAAGAATTGATCAGTCTTACTCTTTGGGTTATGTATATAATCTGCTGCATGCCTTTCTAACATTGTAAATTTCTCCTCATACTTCACCACATTCTCATTCTCCTTTTTCCTCAGACATAGAAATTTTCTTTCCATATCCACTCGATGGTCTGGAGGAAAGTATTTTTCCAAGATTCTCTCTTTAAACTCCCTCTATTCCATATTTTATACTACCTCATCTTACTTTGTGTTTTTGATTAATGACCACCATTGATCTGTATCTCTCGTGAGGCGATAAACTACCATGAAAACTTTTTCCCTTTCGATACTCCCCAAAGCATAAAATATTTTTTCTATGGAAATTATCCAGTGCTCAGATACTAATGGATTTGTACTCCCATTTAATGTTGGTGGGTTTTTCATCATAAAGCGGTCTAACATTGATCCTCCACATTGTGGATCAGGGTTCTTCATACAGGTAAGGTTATTATTCATAACCTGAGTGACTTGTCCCTATATGGTGATAAGATAATCACCACAAGTTGCTTCACCACCTCCACTATAATTATCATGAGTAAGAGGGAAATCCCTATACAAATTACGTGCATTGATACAGTTTCTATTCCATCCACAAGGCTCCGTTTCTAAACAATGGCATACAATAGATTTGTTTATGAATCACAATACATAATTATAAACTTGTAAAACACATAACATAAAATGAATAGTTTTTGGATATAATCCATAATACTAAGAAAGTTTTCTTTGATGAAGTATACTCTCATAAACCCTTCATAATGGTTCGTAATGAAAATGATAGTTATCTTAAGAATATCCCCTGGGAGTGTCATAACCAAGAGTGAAACAAGGCATGTTGTCGTGCACCAGTTCCCATTCAAGTCTATATCAAAGCGGTGGTTTTGGGTTTTACCCCTAGGTACATCTATACCAGAGCCGCCTCTACCTGCTCATATCCAGACAAGGATTTATTACATCGAAAACTGACAAAATCTATACAATACCTAAATTATAGGATGTCATTCTATACTAATAATCAAAGTCTATATTTGGGTAATGTTCTCTAATTAGAATTTTTCTAAATCTATCTTCCAAGGTTTGTACTAAACTTCCTCTGATACCAACTGTAATGCCCCGACCCTAGTTACCCAGATTCGGTGCATTATTACATAACATTTTTATTATACAAAGAATCATGTCCCGAAAGAACGATCAGTTTAGTAGCCTTGTAAGTACTAGATATATTCATAAGTTTTACATTAAATCATGAAATAAAAAAATCAACTACATTTTCCCCCTTTTGAAAAAACATATATCCTTATCCTATCCCTATATGTCAACCAAAAATACTTCTTCAAATCCTGGGAAAAATAAAACATAGAAATGCGTGAGCTCAGATGCTCGGTAAGGATAACTATATAGCAGAAACTTTCCTAAACAAGCATAAACATTAAAGGAAATGTATAAGACTAAAACAAAATCCTTTTAAACGTAAATTTAAGAATAATATGCCAACGATAAAATAAAATAATTCCATTTACTTATTCACATGGATATTATACTAGTCGAATAATCACATGCAATATCAATAGCCACTTTCATAATGATAGAATGCATAATGCCAGGCTTAATAACCACAAAGTTAAGGCATTGTGCCATGAATACAAATAATATTTTGTCAAGGCCTTGTTCCAAGAGACTAGTTTGTCTCATGAGATGTACTGATGCATCAAAGAGCTATATTGGGCTCTACCTATCACTTACTAAGTCCAATGCATTCTTCATGTGAAATGGTTTAAGCATAACATAAAAATTCGTATAAAATCTAACATATGAAATGTCAATACATTAAACAGAAACCAAGAATGATGTAAAAATAACACATCCACAGTAAAAAATATCACAAAACGTTAAATACGGTATGGAATTATTGTATCATAATAAATCATATTCAAACAGGCTTAAAATCCATCAAAGGATGTTGACATAGACGGAATCAAATTTTTTTGAGAGAAATATCTATTTCTATTTTGAAATCATTTATAAGTCATGTAATTATAAAAGAAAACATTTATTTTGATAATATTATTATAATCTTTTTAGGGAAGGTTTGACCATGTTTTAATGGCGGAAAATAGCCGCACCCACTGTATAAGTTAAAAAACACATTATTACCTTAAGTTTGTCGAAAAGGTCTTAAAGTACCTTGTTTGGAAAATGAACAAAAGATTACTTTCAAAACATATATGGTCAAATAAGGATATAAATGACTTTAACCCAAGAATCTTGTAAATGATAAAAATGTTTTTAAAAACATTTTTTAGAAAACATGGATGTGGATGATAAAGAGGTCCTAGTAGATACTTATGTAAAAACAACCGCAAATAATAATGAGATTGTGAAGTTAACCCTTACCTTGTACTTTTACTTGGTCGAGGGAACATTATCCTCCTGTATAATAGTTAATTTTTTTTTATTGAATTATTAAAGAGCCTTATAAATAAATATGATATCATATATGATCATCTAATGTTACATTGTTAATAATATTTTAGTATTATCATAGTTTCGGGTGTAAAATGATTCGTTTTCCTTTATATATTTTGTTATTGAAGACGTGTTTGTTATGGATAGGATGTATTGGATTAATATCCAGAATTTTATTCTGTTATTAAATGTTATTTTTAATCATCAAATGAAAATTATTCTTGAATGATTTTGATGGTGAATAAATCTCATCGTGTTCGTGGAGATGGTAATCTATACGTACGCACGAGTGACAATATCATTCAATTGAATGTGAAATCATATAAATTTTTCTTTATATCATATATAAAGAATCATTAACTTGTTATATTTATTATTTACATCAATTATACATCATTATTATACCCATTCAAATAATGAAGTGTTTGAATAACAAACTACACTACAACTTGGAGACGGTATACCGTACGCACGCACGTATGGTGACTTTGTCATTCATATGATGGATAGAATAATGAATATGGTTGTACCATTTTTTTAATAACATACTAATATATAGAAGATACTGGAGTTATTATTTTATAATGCAGATAACAAAGAAAGAGGAAGTGGAAGAAGAAAATAACTTGAAAGAGGTGATGCAATATTTACCTCTTCTTCGGGTTCTTATGTTTGATTTGATCGAAAGGGATCCTTAGGTTGGCTTTATGACCAAAGGAAGGACACTAGGATGAATAGAGGAAATTTGGGAGGAAATTTGGGTAGGGTTCGGACGAGCCAAAATGCTTTGGAGGTGTGAAATTAAGAGAAGGGTAAGTGCTCTTTTATAAGAGAGGTGGGGGTCCGTTTAGGAAAAGCTTGGAATATTATTTTATAAAAAAATAATTTTTAGTTTATAATGGCGCCAAAATGGTTTATTTAAAGTATAAGATTGATATGGGTCTAAAAACAGTCAACCAATAGGTTTTAGATAGGTTTAAGTCACCATATTAACCTTATCGTTTAGATTTAACTCATAGTTAAATAGTTTGTCATTTACCACGTCTCTTTGTATTTTTATATTATATGGTTAATAAACTTACTATAAATATAAAAGAGAAACCCAAGTGGTTTATTATTAACATTTATAAACTTATATAAGTTCTTTGTCCAAAAATTATATTTTCAGTAATATTATATCAATTAATAATATAGAATTTGTTTAAAAACTCAATTTTGTCGATTTTGACACTATTTAGTATTTGATTGTTGTGAAAATCATAACATCATGATTACTTCGAGAAAAAATTATTTAATCAAACCTAACATTTCATATTAACTTATAAAATTAGTTTAATTCATCAAAAGTCTCAAACTACATTTATTTGCATATTTATAATATCAATTATTTTAATATTTCATTAATAAGGTAATTACTGCATCATCATTGTGTCATAAATAAATTAAATTATATAATGTCTAAAAATTATAAATAAAATACCATTATGTATTAAATTTTTTTATCTTTATAATAAATATTTATAGTCGAATTTATATTGTGTGTAACCCTATATTAAAAATAGTTTAGTTATTAAACTTTGTATTTAACTATTTTAACATTTCTTTAAATAAAAATAATAATTCTAATCCAAGTAGACAAAATGGGGTCATATTTTATTTATAAGGATGTTTACGGTTGAATTACACTTAACCAATAGAATTAGGACATGTGTTAGGGTAATTATGATATTATTTTTACCTATAATTACCTTATTTACTTTTAACCGTGGTAAATAAAAGTCAAAAGTTACTATTCACAAAAATTTATTTTCATCTTATTGAACCAAATTTAACTTACTGATATCAACCGTGTCTCTAGGATTTTTTAAATTCAACTCAAAAAAATTGGTAAAATTTTGTTTTATGAAAATTTTCAAATGCTCCGAGGAGGTGGGTAAAAGACAGTAAAAAATTCAATAAATATTTTATATATCTAAACTTATTATAAAATGACTCCAATTAATTAAATTGATCTTATAAGGGTATTATGTATATATTTTGACCAAAAATTAATTTAATAAAATAATTAATTATTTAAATAAAAATCCAGTTTTAACCTATAACACAATGTTTTTCACTATTCATAAAAAATTGAATGTTTTCAGAAAAATACAGAAAATTCAACCTAAGATAATTTCGATATTATGAATCAAAAAATGAAGTCCATTTTGAACAATAAAATTTATAATATTTCAAAAAGTGGGTATTACTCTTTATAACGGCTAGTTTCATTGGTTCCGGTGTGTTAAAATCTTGAAGTTGCGGACATTGCAAGCTATTACATTATTCATAGGGAAACGTACCATGGAAGATTGGGGTGTTACATAATCAAAAATCATCACGACTAATAAATGGGATTACATATAGTCTCATGGGTCTCAATAAAACCATTTCCACACACACCCTCTTTCCTAAATGCACATCCGTAGCCTATAACATTCATGTTCTCTATAGATCCACTAGTTAGGGTGAGTCCCCTAATGAATCATATATCTATGAAATCAGATATGAAATTCTAGCCTTCCATTAATAATAAAAATAAGTGTATGAGATAATCAAGTTATAAATATCATAATGAGTATCCTCACCAATATCAATAATGGTCCCTAGCCCTCTACATTTCAATCATGAGTATGTGCCCTCAAGTCACATCTCACTCTCACCACCGAACTCCCTCAGAGTAAATAATCCCTTATCATCACCCAAAAATGTGTTGTATAAGAATCAAAAAAGTAAAAATAAGGTATTATTACACAATATAATTATCATAAAGTTATAACTGGGTCATCAAACATCATCAGTTTCAATTCAAAACATTTTATACAATTCAACATTCAAAAGGGTAATCATACCTACTTCCTTTCACAAAATCATCATAATGATTCTAAAAGGGCCTTTAAAACAATTTTTTATTTCAAATAACCACTAAATAATTCCATGGATGCATGAAAATCTTAATAGGGTTGAATAAATCTCAATACATTTGTTTACACCCTCTTTTTAAGTAAATAAATCACCCATTTCAAATCACACAAGAGTGACTATTTTAAAAACAAGTGGAAAATAATTCAAATAGAGATTTTAGTAATTTCACAAAATTGAATATTAAAAACTATTTATAAAAATCCAAATTGTTTTAACCATTTAATTTAGTGAAATTAACCTCATTTTATGAATAAAAATCAGAAACAATCCCTCAATTTCACCAAAATAGCCTTTAAAATTTATTTGAAAATAAATCCAAAGAAACATGGAATTTAAATAATTCAGAAATTATTGTGAGTGATAAAGATCATATCCATTTACATCATATAATGTTAAATTCAAATATAATAGGGTCAAATAAGCATAAATATGTAATTTCAAGAACTATTTTTATTGAACACACATTAACAATTAGGAAACACGTA
The DNA here is from genome assembly GCA_963277665.1 of Viscum album. NCBI lineage: Eukaryota > Viridiplantae > Streptophyta > Magnoliopsida > Santalales > Viscaceae > Viscum > Viscum album. The sequence continues at coordinate 1,267,550,743 of OY728120.1, read as the reverse complement.
TCTGTGAGTTATCAAGAAAAAATGAATTTTAAGATAAAGGAAACGAATAGAAACACCTACATTGAAAATCTGATATCCAACTAAAATGGATTCAATATGTGTCATCTCCACATCATTCATTAATTTAAGATCTAATGAAACACACAAAAATTCATAACCTATTAAAAGAAAGGATCTAATGAATAAGAGATATTTAATATCAAGGAAAAATTAAATCACTTGAAGAGGATCATCACTTCGATTGACACTTCGATCTGCCAAGAAATTTGTTCTGGAGATCCAAAAATGGATCTTTATTTCTCCCCAAATCCAAAGGATCAAATTTAAATTCAAGTGGGAGGTTTTTGAGGTTAATAAGAGGGGTTTATAGATTTTAATTATTTTTTATATGATTTAATTACAATTCACATGGTTTCCTAGGTTAGGATTCATAGTTAGTACTAACTGTGAACCTAAACATTCACTCCAGATAGATCCCCATAAAGATCTTCATGGTTAGGGTGAACTATTAGTTTAACTATGCAAAAAAACGACGAGACACCCTTCCATCTAGGTTATATGGTTTGTCTAACCATGTGAAAACTATGTACCCATTTATTAGATACTTAAAAAGTTGTACGGTTTGGATGCATGCTTTTTCAAACTCTACACCAACCATGCATAGTCCCAAAAACCATAAAAAAAATAATGAAAAATACCAGATACAATCCATGAATAGATCTAATCACTGGATATTAAATCATTAGTTTAAAACACATAAAAATAGGTAAAATTATGTTACAGATATTATAACTCAAAAATTATAATTATATGATATATATTATATATATAACTTAAATATATCATTACTTCCAATCATGACAAGTGATGATTGAAAATGGGTTATATCTGTTTGTGAGGACGTAGTCTACCATACACATGAGTGATGATTTCACATCCCATTTGATGGAAGTGAAGGCATATAAATATTATTATATCAACATAATAATATCTTAGTATATGGGAGATACTGGTGTTGTTATATTGGTAGTGTTAAGATATAATTTATGGTTGTAAAAGAATAAAGAGAGAGAAAGAGCTTAGTGAAGACAATTACCTCCTCTTAGAGAAACCTTCTTTGGATCTCTTCTTGAAGACTATGGGGTTTGTATTTTTGGAATAAGAAAACTTATATAATTTTGATAAGGATTTTTTGGAGATGATTTATAAGGTGTTTTTCAACCTAAATGGATTGATATGTGAGAATAAGTGAGGGGAGGTAGTGACCTTTTATAATTGAGGAGTGACATTTTTTGCAAATACCCAGAATTATTCAATTATAGAAAGTCACTGTCATAAAAAATGGCTCCAAAATTTATATTTAAATGGTTGGATGGATGATATAGTTTATAAAAACTTCTATCACTAAAACAACACAATTTTTAAACTTTTTATTCATTAACTTGTATGTTTCCATACTTTTACCATTTTAGTTTTTCACTAATATAACTAGTCATTTTTATCTAGGCATTTTATTTTATAAGAATAAAAAAATGAGCCTTATTAGATAATTTTATCCTTCATATTAAAAATATTAAATTTAATTTATCAAATAAAAAATTCATTGTGTGTTTCAAATTAATTTTAACTCAAGTGCATGTAATGTGCAAGAACAACACATTTACCTTAACTGTGGTAACCTAGTTTTTATTCATTAGTGGTAAATAGAGTAAATATAAATTAATAATAGGTCTTTTAATGGAAAATAGATTATATTACAAAAAAATAAAATTAATTGAAATAATATTGGTTTTTTAGGAATTTTAAATCATTAAATAAAATATCATTTGTAAAAAAATAGCCTTTATGTCTATTTTAAAATTATTCAATTAATTTGAATTTTAAAAATATCATGAAAATGATGGAATTTGAATATATTATGTTCAAAACATTATAAAATGATATATATATCTTTAAAATTAATAAAACCTAACAATTCAGTCAATTTATTTTCATTTTAATATTTTTTAGTATCATTTATTTTATATTTTTATTAATTAAAGAATTACTGTGTTGGCGTTGCTTATGAATTTAAAGTAATTATATGATTACTAATAATTAAGAATAAAATACACTCTTAAAATTAATTTTAATATGATAAAAATTAATATTCATATTCTTTTACATCTAGATTTTTCCCTATGTGAACACAAAATTGAAATTTAAATTTTAGAGGGTGATATTTTGTCTTTTTCTTTAATTAAATTACTATATAGGAGAATTTCATGGGAAAGTGTCCAAAAAATTCCTAAAATTAAATAATAAGGAGATAAGGGTCGAAATATGGACACGGAATAATAATTTTATTGGTTTTTAGGACATTTTAACACTTATCATTTTAGTCTAACCCAATGGTAAACTCATTTTAACCTTAACCATGCTAATTAGTTTTTTAATATTTTGTACTAGTAATTAAAAGAAAAAAAACTAATTTTACATTATTAGATAATATTAATTATTATGATTCTAAATATTGAATCTATTCAATTATATTCAACACAAAGAAGTTGAAAATATTAATTTAATATTAATTTTATAGACGTGATGAAAAAATAGTTTTCTAATGGGAAAATTATCATAAGAATAAATAGTTTCAATATAAATATTCAATATAAAACTAAATATATTAACCTAAATTGTATTTATTAAAATATAATTGAAATAATTTTACTTAAAAACATTTTATATTAAAATGGAACCTGTAAATTATTTAATTAGAAAGACCGTTTTCAATAAAAACCAGTACTTTTCACTATTCATAAAAAAAGGAATGTTTCAGAAAAGTTCAAAAAAACTCATGCTAAGATATATTTGATATGATTATTTAAAAATTAAAGTGAATTTTATCAAATAATTTTTCTATAATTGGTTAAAATTAATTTTAAAATATGTGTGCAAGGCATGACGAAACCTCATTTTTAAAAAATTACAATTTTCGGAAAACATTTACTTTTATAATTACAATGATTTTTTATTTATAATTAATAGATGAAAATTGAATTTATTTTATAAAATTTTAAACCATATTATTTACACAATTTAGTAATTCCTATTCATACCCCCTGGTTTATTGATAATGTTATAATGGTAAGGTTTAAATTATAATATTTTATTAGAGTAGAACGTTTCTTATAAAAACAATTTTACGTGCATAAACATATATCAAAGAGATTGAAATGATTAAAATAGAAATATATCCTAACATCTCAGTGTGGTAAATTCTCTTATATTATTGGTGTTACATGTTACATAAACCATCAAACATGACGTTCCTCTTTTAAAATTTGGGGGTGTTATATTCTACCCCCATAAAAAATTGCATCCTCATAATTTAATCTTGATCTTGGTAATCATGGGTTTACATTTGAAAATACTATTTATGGATACCCACATTGTAAAAATGATTAGTAAAATATCCTTTCAATTTGTGAGAATGGATAGTATGAAATTAATCCATAATAACACATTACTAGGGTTCCAAATATGTGAACATTTTTTTGGAAATGAAAACATTGACATAGAAGAGAATACTAAAACACATGGATTTATAGATAGTGATAGAGAATATTGAAATGATAAAGGTTAACATTGTGATTATTTAAAAATAAATTAAAGTAATAAGATAATTTTTCCCTTGAGATCTTTTTCCTAATGTTGAGGGGATTTTTTTAACATCTAGACCGAGAAAATAAGAAGATTTACTTACATGATATCTTTCTATTTCATGGGAAATATTTCATCCTTTGGCTATAGTTTTATTAATTTCCAAATCATATATAACTCCAGTAAAGGAAAGAACATGATGATTTATTAATTAATAATGCATTATAATTAATTTTTAACTTTTAATATGATCTATAATAGAGTGATACATAATTCTATATGTGTTTAAATATTTTCAAAAACCAAAACTGTTAACACAATTCATCCAATAATAAATTAATTCCTAAAAAATAAATAATAAAAAGAATATTATACTTAATAAATTTCATATATAGTCAAATTTATGAACCATCTAATGTATGTCTATCCAAATTCAAAGTCCAATGATTTAAAGTAAAGGTCAATAAATTTCAAAAACCAACTTAACATTAGATTCCACAATCAAAATAACATAGTTCATAATTTCACATACCAAATATTTTAATTCCTTGATCACAGTAAAACTTTAATTAAAAAATTTTTGCTTCCAAAAATTATTTATATCCTCATTTCTTAAATAAAATATCATATTATCAAATTTATTCCATAATTCAAAAAATATAGTAATCTTCAGAACAGATAACATAAACCATAAAATCAATCACCAAACTCAAGGTCACTAGTAGTATCACATAAAAATCACTTTATAATTATTATCTAGACATCAAGAATATATTATTGGTTATCCTCCCTAAATCATGTATTTTTCAAGAAATTTCACTTTCCACTGATTCACTTATCATGGTCATCAATACTATTTAACATATACTCTCAAATCATTAAATGAAAAATAATTCATTAAAATAATTATATATTTCATAATTATTATATCCATAATATAATTTATAATATAATCTTATAACATAATTATTTTTTCTAACCCAATAACATTAATCATTTCACTTCATATCTAGTAATAAAAAAAGCTTAACCTTGGTCCCTCATATTCTTATGAGGTATATTCCATTGACGCGTGGGGTAATCATTTTCATATTTCCCCATCTGCTTATAGTTGAAACCAAAAAATATATTTATTTCCTACACTTTCATTTATCCACTTGATAGTATTTTTTTCCACACATAAGGAAAAATAAAATTCCCTTAAAGAAAGTACCAGGGTGTTTATTTCCATAATTATCACATATGGGAAAACCCTTATTTTCCATCATACTCTTATATGTTTTTTTATCAAATGAGTTATTCTAATCGTACTTACCTTCAAATATATTGGACTCCTCATTTGTCAATCATGTTTTAATGATCACAAATCCTATAAATTCTATAAATCTTCTTAATATTGTTTAATCTATCTAAAATTATGTTTACAGATGATTAGTTTCTTTGTGCCTTAAATAATTATTGTAAACTATTTTGTTTATAATGAAATTATCTTATGAATGATTATGTTTAATTTATTCTATGAATATCACTATTTTAGTCTGTGTACAGATATTTCGCTAGGTATGAGACATCGTGACTAGACACCATGACCATCCCGACACCGTGACCATCCAGACACCGTGACCATCCAGACACTGTGACCATCCAGACACTGTGACCATCCAGACACCGTGACCATCCAAACACCATGACCATCTAGACACTATGACTATCCTGACACTGTGTACATAGGGACATTGTGACCATCCAGACACTATTACTAGACACTTTGATCTTAACACTACATGTGTTCTACCGATTATTGATTTCTATACAACTATCCTATCATAAGATATCTCACCGCTCAAAGAAAAAGAAGGAGGCACCATTTCAAGGATAAACTGTTTCATAGAGACATTGTTTCCAGATAGACTATGGCACCGCTTCTTAATAGGTTTTGTCATTTTTCAATTTAAATTATAATATTTATATTTTACACTTTTAAATGAACTAACATAACTAATGTTTCTTTGTAGACAAGTGACCTGACAGTACGAGGTATGAGGTGTAGAATACATGCATCCTTTCGGCTCTAACACATGCATTCTAAGAATAAAAAGAATAGTGTGGAAAGTAGAAAACCATGTTTGTGGAAAGTGACAATAGTGGAAATAGAAATCTAGTGTGTGCACGATAACTAACAAGAATGAGCATTCATGAAAGAATAACTGACACATACAACCCAACACAGATGAAGAACACATGAAGCTTAATCAATTCCTAGAGTTGAGGAAATTTACACACTATCAACTTCACGAAGAACACTATCTAGATATAGCTGACTAATGATACTCTATTCTATGTGAGAGGACTTGATTTTTTCATCTTCTACATCCTAGAATTCTATAGCTACATAGACTAACACTCAGAGCATTTCTAAACTTATCTCATCATTTCTATTAAGTTGTGTATTATTTTTATCTTTAGAGTAGTGTGTGTGTGTGTCTATATAACAACATGCACTGTCTCCTTTATAAAACTAAAGGATACAATATTCTTATCTCTTATATCGTTTTACAGTTGTGTGTCCCCACAGATAAGTGTGGAAGAGGTCCCGGTGTGCCCTATTAGTTCATACCCACAAATAACTATGGAAGAGGTCGTGTGACCTAGACAGTCTTGTGTATTGTTGTTAACCTCGATCTAGGTTGTGGAACAAGTTTATTTATATAAACAACTTGTTGGTAGGTGATAACCAAGAAGAGTGGATTAGGTCTCGCCTTGAGACTGAACCACTTGTCTTATATCCACTGTGTTGTTTATTTTAGTTTTCTCTGTTTTACTGTTAAATTCAGAAATTAATAAATTTAATTTGGTAGTTAATCTTAGAGAAATGTTATAATTGTTTTTACTTATTATAATATATTAAAAAGTAATGTTAATAACTGATATTAATATTATTGAGAATTAATCAATCTTCTGAGAAGTTATTTATACAGTGAAACTTTCGTAAACATATGACATTGATTAACTGGGATGTATTTAAATTTATATGGGAATCTTTTCAAGAATAATTTTTAAACAAAATTTTTATAGATACTAAATTCACCCCCCTATTGAGTACACTACTCCAACCAACATTTGGTATTAGAGGCTTGTTTATTAGGACTCTATTTTTGAGCCTATTCAACTGCGACTGTAGTTGTGTATTAAAGATCTGTAAATTTTTGTAATTATAAATTTCTAGCTCTTTTAAATTACCTATTTATTATGGATAATAGATTAGAAGGTGCTACAATAATGAGACCACCATTATTTAATGGAACCTATTATTCTCAATGAAAAATTAAAATGAAAATACATTTAAAAATTATGAGATTTGAAATCTAGTCTCTAATTATAGATGAATATAATATTCCTTATAATGATAGAATAACATGGGATGAGCCTACCAAAACTGCCTACAATAATAATTACAATGCTATGAATGATTTATACTAGTATTTAGAATATGAGGAATTTAATAGGATCTCTACATGTAAAACTGCCCATGAAATTTGGGATACCTTGTCTGTTTCACAAGAAGGAAATTCTAGTGTGAATAAAATGAGACTTAATACTTATACTATTAAATATGAAAACTCTAAAAGAAAACCCAATGAGCCTATTTCTGACATATATCTCAAGTTCAATGAAATTTTCAACACAATTATTTCTCTTGGATGGTAAGTCACTACCAAAGAACAAATCATGAGGATTCTCAGATGAATACCTGACATAGGGAGAGGGAACTCTATATCTATTCGAGAGTCATGCGACATTTGCAAGATACCTGGAAAAGAACTCATTGGAAAACTGATAATGTATGAAGTGGAGATGAAAGTCAACAAATAAGATGAGGATAAACCCAAAAGATAATCTGTTGCATTCAAGACAACCACATCTAAACATAAAGAGAAAGGGAAATTAGAAGTTTTTGTAAAAATTTCCAGCAGTGAGAAATCATCACCTAAAAGTGATGAAGAGATGGCTCAATTAGCTAGAAGGTTTAATAGATTTTACAAAAATAAGAAATTTTTATGAAATCCTAACTTCATGGGAAGATATTATCAAAAAGGAAGTTGGAAGAATGATTGGAAAATGAGTGACACATTTGATGACATTTTCTACTATGAATGTAAGCGAAAGGGATATATCAAGCATGAATGTCCCAAGCTAAAGTAAAAAAAAATATGTGAAAAAATATAGAATGTATAAAAAGGAAATGAAAAAAACATGGAGTGATTTTGAGGATAGTTCAAGTGACTCAGAATCTTCACATGATGGATAGGATAACAAAGCCAATATGTGTTTTATAACAAACACATCTAAGGTAAAACTGGAATCTCTTGTACAAAATTTCTATTATTCTAGAGATAAGAGTGACTCTAGAAATATGTCCAATGAAGAAATTTTTAGGTACTGTAATATGCTTGAAGAGACATTTAATGAATTAAAATATAAATATAATTCTTTGAAGAAACAACATGCTCTTACCTCAACTATTAAAACTGAACTCACTATATAAAGAGAGAAAAATTCTCAATTACTCCATGAGTACAATGAACTAAAAATATATAATGAGAAATTGAAAAAGGATCTTGAAAGGTTTAATAATGGTAACGATACCATGGTACAAATTTTAGGTAAACATATTGCTCCTAAATATACTACTAGCATAGGATATCAACTTGTTAAATGAAATTTTGGAAGAAATAATTTTGTTTCTAAATCTAGGACATACAACATTACTCCCAGTTTTGGAAAAATTCAGCTAGTTCAAGTTGTGATATGATCTATACTGTTTCAATCTTTTCTGGACCTAATACTGTTTATTTTTCAAATGCATTACATAATGCTTATAGGAAACCTATGACGAAGATATGGGGTCTTAAATCAGTAGTCACTAATATTACTGGACCCAAATAGGTATGGGCACCAAATTATTACTTTTATTTGACTATATTTTAGGAATGTTACTTAAAGAGTTCCAATAAAAGCTTATGGAACTTGGACAATGGGTGATCGAGACACATGATAGGAGACTATTCATGCTTCAAGAATTTAAGAAAAATTGATGGTGAACATGTCACCTTTGGTGACAATGCCAAAGTAAAGATTATTAGCCTTGGAAAAATCGATAACTCTAACTCTGTTTTGATTTCCAAAGTACTTTTTTTATGGATTGAAATATAATCTGCTTAGTATTTCACAACTATGTGATGATGGATTTCATGTAAAATTTTAAAATGATTCTTGAAATGTTTTTAATTATAAAAAATGCATTAGTGATTTATGCATTAATAATTGAAATTTTTTACTCTATTAACTTACATTATTTATCTTATCAAAATTCTTCTTGTTTAAGTGTGTTTCTCAAAGAGTATTGGATTTCACATAGGATACTTGGATACTATTACACTCACTCCCTTATAAAGTTAACTAGAAAAATATTAGTCAAAGGCCTACCCAAACTTGAGTTTCTAAAAGATAAAGTGTGTAATCCTTGTCAAAATTGAAATCAACAAAAAATGTCCTTGAAACTAAAGAAGGAAGTGTCAAATTATCAACCTCTCAAAGTGGTTCACATGTATTTTTTTGGACCATATAGAGTTTTTAGAATAAATGAGATGTACTAAGTTTATGTTCGTGTATATGGATTTTTTAGACATACTTGGACTTTATTTTTGGCTCAAAAAAATGAATCCTCCTCTCATTTTACCAAATATTCCAAAACTGTAGAAAATATTAGTCGACATATAATTAAATCCTTAAAAAGTGATCATGGCCATGAGTTTGAAAATCAAGAGTCTGAATCTTTTTTCTAAAAAAACGACTATAGTCATAATTTATCTACCACATGAACACGTCAACAGAATGGAGATGTAGAAATAAGAAGTAGAACCCTACAAGATATTTATAGAACCATGATTAGTGAATATGACTTACCTATTTGTTTTGGGTTGAAGCTGTAAATACAACATGTTATATTATCAATAGAGTATGGATTAGACCTATTCTTAAAATAACTCCGTATGAGTTGTGGAACAATTTAAAACCAAAAGTTAGATACATCGAATTATTGGATTTCAAAGTCTATATCCTTAATACTAAATACAATCTTGTCAAATTTTTATCCAAGATTGATTAAGGAATCTTCATAGGATATTAAATTTCTAGTAAATCCTAGAGTGTGTTTAAAAAAATAACAAAATGTGTGGAAGAATCTATCCATGTAAAATTTGATGAAACGGATCCACATGAGCCTAAGAACAATTTAGAAAATCTGGAGGATAATGTATCAAATCTGGACATTAATTCAAAATCCACTAACCATCCTGTAAAGAAATATATGAAAACTTCAAGTTCTGGAAATTATTTAGATTTAGGTCACAATGAACCTGACTCTGTTGAAGAACCTGAAATCACTAGTCCTTATTTTTATAGAGCTGTTAGGACTCTTAAGAACCATCCTTTATATACTGTTGTAAGAGCTAAGACAATGGAACAAAAACTAGATATTCTTTTAGAAATTAGGTTGAACATAATTTCTTCTTGTCACAAGATGAACCTAAAAACAGTAATGACTCCATCAATGATGAATTTTGGGTGATGAATATACAAGGAGAACTTAATCAGTTTGAATGTAACAAAGTTTTTAAACTTGTTGATAGACCCAAACACACATTCACCATAGGCAATAAATGGGTGATTATAAATAAGGTAGATGAAGATGGTAATATAGATAGAAACAAGGCTATATTGGTTTCACAAGGCTATAGTGAAGAAGAAGAAATTGACTATGAAGAGACCTTTTCACTAGTAGCTAGACTTAAAGCCATCAGAATTTTGATTTCTTATGCTGCACATCTGAATTTCAAACTATATCAAATGGATGTCAAAAGTGAATCTCTAAATGGGTATATAGATGAGGATTTATTATTTGATAAACCCATTGGTTTTACAAACCCTCATTTTCCAGACCATATTTTTAAATTATAAAAAGATTTATATTGTTTAAAATAAGATCCAATAAGTTGGTATGATAGATTAAGTACCATTATTATTTCTAATGGTTTTACAAATGGAATAGATTATCCTACCATTTTTATAAAACAAATTTATAATGATGTTTTAGTAGTTAAAATCTAGGTATATGACATTATCTTTGGATCATCAAAATATTATTTATGTATTGAATTTTCTAAAATGATGCAAAAGGAATTTGAAATGAGTTTAATGGGTAAAATCCAATTCTTTCTTCGATTTCAAATCATTCAAAATAAATATGGTATTATTATAAATCAAAGAAAATATACTAGAGATCTTCTAAAACATTTTGGATTGGAAAACAGAAAAAGTAGTGACACTCCAATGAGTACTACTTGTAAGTTGGATCTTGATGAAGATGGAAAATCTATTGATCAAACCTCTTATAGAGGAATGATTGGAAGCTTACTCTAACTAACTGATAGCCAACATGACATTATGTTTAGTGTGTGTATGTGTTTTCATTTTCAAGAAAATCCTAAGGAATCTCATTTAAATGTTGTTAAAATAATCTTCAAATACCTCAATCATACACCCAATCTAGGACTGTTCTATTACATAGGAAAATAATTTGAGTTAGTGAGTTATTATGATGTTGACTTCATTGGTTGTATTTTAGATAGAAAAAGAACCTCTAGAACATGTCACTTTTTAGGAAAGTCACTAGTATCATGGTGTAGTAAGAAAAAAAACTCTGTTACATTATCTAATGTAGAAGCTGAATACATATCTGCTGGAAGTTGTTGTTTACAAATATTGTTGATGAAGCACACATTAATAGATTATGGATATCAATTCAGACATGTACCAATAAATTGTGACAATCCAGGTGCTATTTACATCTCAAAAAATTCTGTTTCACAGGCTAGGACAAAAAATATTGATGTAAGACATCAGTTTTTGAGAGATCAATATCAAAAAGAAGATATCACTTTAGAATTCATTGAAATTGAATATCTGCTCACAAATATATTCACCAAACCATTAAATTCAAAAAGAATAGATAACATCATACATGATTTGGGAATGATGATTATTAAGTAGTATGTTTACTATTTCATAGTATATGGTTTCACAGTTTGATGTTTCATGTTTACAGTCTCAAAGTTACTATTTCTTGGTTACTGTCTGGCACTTATTGTCATAAACAATACAGTCACACAGTTTAGAAATCACACTATTATGGTCTCACCGTGAATTCTTGTTACGATATCACCGTGAAATTCAGTTACAACCTCACCACGAAAAACTTTTATTATTTTATGTATTATAACCCATATCACAGTAACTCATTGTTTAATTCTTTTTAACATCCCTGCACTTCTGATCTGGAAATGCTTGATATCCCTAAATGATAAAATAAAAGAAGTTTCACTCATTCTTCACTCGATCTCTTTTCTCTCAAACTATAACCCCTCATTCAACCGTTCTCTCTCTCAAACCTTTGGTGAATTCCTAGGATGAAATTACCATCATTGTCAAATCCCGAGAAGTGCAGTTCAAAGAAGAATTTGAAAATCACACTGATGTTAGTTCCCGAAGGTCCTCTGAATCTGAATCTGGTGAACAAAATAGTGGTACCTGAAAAGGAGATATGCCCTAAGTGGCTTCTATCATGTAAGTATTTGGTATTGAAAGTGATAATAGATAAAGAATGGATAGATTGGTTCACAAAGTTGGATAAACCAATTTACCCAAAACTAGTTGCACAATTTCACATTTATGTTCAATTCGCTTTTGATTCAGAAAATTTCTATGTTGTGAGAAGTTGGATCAAAGGCCTGATTTGTAACTTTTCTTCAAGGTTATGGGATGCATGCCTTAGGATACCTCATGAGGGTATTTTTAAGGACTACCAGAGAGGTCCTTCACCACCAAGTTAGTTCTTTGTTTTGGAAGAATCATTGAGAAGTTTAACTATAAATGAAAATAAGAGGAGATCCATAGATACTGAGCTAAGTGGTGAAACCCATCATTTGTTTATGTTTGATCAGAATTTGATTATCCCTCGAAAAGGTGATTTTTCTATACTCAAGTATTAGGATATATTTTTGATACATCTCATGAAAAATGAAAATAATATCAACCTATGAAAGTATTTTATACACTATATGTGTGAGTTTATCAAAACAAACTCCAAGTCGATCTCCCTACCTTATTGAAGGATTATCTCAGCTATGCTTCATACAAAGGGATTTGTTGGACCATATGAATAATCTATTAAATATTATGAGTTATGTATTTCGAAAGTTATTGTAAAGAGAATGAAAATCAATTGTAATCCATGGAGAAATTCTTGGGTGTAATATAATGACAGAGTTTATGAAAAGTTTAATCTGGTGGAACACCCTTCAAGACCTAAGGATATTTCTGATCCTAGTTTGGAACCAGATGAAATTGTTGAGTATTCTAATGAGGAAGAAGAGGAATAAGTCGTTTCACCTATAAGTGAAATTTTTCTGATTGAGGAAGACATTGAATCTTCTTGTCAAGTCTTAATTGAAAAGAAAAATACCTATTCTTGGAGAAGTTGTTGATCTGTAAGAACATCCTACTTCCAAAGATGAATCTGTTGCTAAGGTATGTGAAAAGGATGATGTAGAAGAACTTATAGAAGAATATATTTTTTTGAGAACGAATCTGCTCTTGAATAACACATAGAGTAATAAGCTCTTCCTAAAATTATTTTATCCGCTGAAGAGAGAATGGATCAAGCCTTTTAGTTGGATAGAATGAAAATGGGTGAGGATATCAGGGATGAAATATTGTACGTATATTAGGGATTTAAATCTCTCATCCCTAAGATAGAGGAACCTGTTGAGGGGGAGCATCACCTGAATCTTGAATCTGTTTAAATACCTAATTCAATTGATCCATGCTCAGTGGACACCTGGTATAAACTCACTAGTTTTTTTGATGTGATTGATTCCCAAGATGTCTTGATTAAAGGAATTGATATGTCTACTATGTTTCATTTGAAACTGGAATCTTCTCTTGAAGATATTTCTATCAAAGAACCTGAGCCTGTCTCAGATTCTATTCTTGAACCTTTACAAGGACCTCAAAAAATGGTGAATAAGGATGATATGAAAGCATTTGGAGCTACCCTATTAGTTGTAGTTGAAAAACCCATGAATACCCAACTGGATCCTATAACCAATTTAAGTGAAAGAGATGCTGCTATGTTGTTGGAGAAATTCATATGGAAGATTCATCCCAAGAAGCTTCATGAGATTCAAGAAGTTAGAGTTTACAAAAAACAACTCAGTGATGAAGTAAATACTCTTATAGGTATGGTTGAAGAAATGCATATAATGATAACCTCAAGACCATAACCTATTTCTTATCCTATTGATGATATTGTTAGTCAGACTCCACAGGAAGTAACCTCACTAATTCCACCTAATATAACTTCTTTACCTGATAATTTAGATGAAAGAAACAATAAGATTGTTCAATATATGTGTGAGATCGTTATTGGTCTTAACAAGTTAGCTGATGAGTTTAAGGGCTGTCTCCAGAATGTTCTCAATCGACTGAAATCCCTTACATTGGCTGTTATTGCTTCTCATACTTTGGGACAGTCATCTCAACCATCTTTAGATTGTGATCTGCTCAAAAAAGTTGTCAAAGAAGAACTTCAATCTGTGCTATGTGGTTTTGACAAGGAATCTCTATATGAAGTTATCAAGAATAGTGAACGAGTTCTTGATTTGGTGAGAATTCATTCCAATATTTCCAATGATGATCAGTAAGAAATTTATAAGAAGGTGGACTTCTAATTCAATTAGATATTCTCTAAGAATTACCTAACTGATTATCCACTAAATGAGGCTAATATTCATTGTTAATATACATAATATTCATGTTCTTTGTTATTCATAAACACAATTTTAGTGCATTTTACACTTTGAACATCATTTCACATTATGATTGTAATACCTTCTTAAAATTCACTATTATGTGGTACATTTTTGAACATCATTTAAAGTACAAAATGATTCATCTGATTATACAAATTTTAATTTGATAATTTATCTACACTCCAATATGAACATGTTTCATTCAGGGATCAATGGAGAATTCATGGAGGATGATGGAGATATTTGGCAATGAAAGGAAGCAATTCTGGAGAAGGAAGATTGGACATCATCCCACTGATGAGACTGTGGGGCCCCACATACAGGCCCAATTAATCCAAAATTTCGTGGGATGCTAGAAGACATGTATAGAAACAAATCACTCTTCAGGAGTTAATGCTGATTCGTCCTCCATGGTGGTCATTTATGCAGCCCAAGTTAGAGATACAATTCTGGGCCAGATTCTGCGGCCTAGAAACAAAGCCCACTAATTTGATCATATCGCGGAATAAACAACTCCAAATGGGCCCATATTTTACAGGAGGTTAGAAGACATCCGGAGCTCAATTTTCTTATCATATTTCCCACTCTTATTCGGCTTTCTAGAAGGTCTTCCAGACACATCTGTTTGGTGGATGAAAACTGGATACCACCTCGGGTCAAACGTGGAAAAGTCCAAATTCCACAAGATTTCCACCACTTATAGCCTACCAAAATTAATTAAGATGCTTTGTACTATTGGTGGCTCGACCCAAGGCTCCCAAAATTCCTATTTAAGGCAGTGGTGGTGAATTATTTTAGAATCTTGGATGCTTTGTTCAATTGTAATGTTATGCTGCATTTTTGTTGCCTCAATTTTGTCTTTCACATGTAAGTTGTTCAATTCACTTTAGTTTCTTAATAAAAGTTCTTCTTATACTCTTATTATGTTTTTCTTAATATCACTTTGATACCGTTGGATCAAGGTGTGAATTTATTCACACCAACCCTTGTGAAATTATTCACACAACAGTGGAGTGATCATTTTATTTTTGTTGTTTTCTTTACTTCTCCATTTCTTCCCTCATGAGTCTACTTTCCGCTTCCATTGAAACCGTGGGATCAATGGAGGGATAACCCACTTATGGGTTGATCCAAGGGAGTATCAAGGGGCTGTATTGGATGTTATTTATCACCTAATTAATGTATAATCACTTCTTTAATTGGGATTTTTATTTGATGATTTTTAAACTCCATCATCCTTGTTGAATTTAAGGCCACACACTTCAAGTACTAATACGATCCTTTAACTTGAAGTGATTGAAACATTGAACCTTAAAGTGTATAGGTGATTAGTATTAAAGGGTGTAGGAATTAAACCAGTAAGTGATGATGTTGTTTTATCTCCTTAAATGAACCCATCTCAAATTGAAGAATTTGAAATCATTAAAAAGAAAATACGTCCAATCCACCCCGAGTGATAACCTAGGATCAACTCATTATTTTAATTTGAATTCACTTAAGTATCTTAGAGTTCACTTAAACCCATCTAAAATCAACCCAAAGTTGGTCAGTTCATAGACAAAAATCCATCCCTTAGGTTGTGTATCTTAGGTATCTTCTTAGGTCTCTGTGGAATCGACAACCCAAGCTACACTACAAGGACCGTTCTACCCTTCTTCTATTGGGTAAATTTGGGTGTAAACCACTAACCAACCACTTCAAGTAAACTGTGGAGAATATAATGACTCCTCCTGTCACTCAAGCAGTAAAAATTCATGTCCAAAATCTCAAAGATCTCACTCCTCTGTTGGATAAGTTTATGGGTAATAAGGATGACTTTGAGAAATCCATGTACTATGGTGGAGAGATCATTACTGACTTTATCTTTATTTTAAGGCCTTATCTTCATGCCCTGAGTACTGAAATTGTTTCTCCTACTGCTGCACCCCTGAGATCAGGTTTTCCTACCTTCTCATCCTCTACCATTGCCTCTGCATCTTTGTCTATCCCTTAGTTTTGGAGCCAGATTAGGCATGATATCATTGATAAATAGTTGCCCCGGTCTTCCACAACACCTACCTTAGCCCCTTCTATTTTTAAAGGACTTACAATACCTTCTCTATCCACTGGTTCACTCCCTTCCACCACTTCTACCTATGCTCCTATGGCTTCTTCTTCTGATGCTGCTGCCAAGGGAAAAGAGAAGACAAGCCAGTGCTAATGAACTCTGACTACTATCTCTGATAGGGTTTTTTTCTGTATTTTTTTACTTACTATTTGTAATGAAATGTTTTATCCTTCAAATGCATTGTGCACTTTTATTTTCTATTTCTTATTTACTCTTTTTGATAATCCCAAAAGGGGGATAAATATGTATTCTATTGGACACTAAGTAAGAGGAACATTTTTTACAAACAAATATATCAATCACATGATTTGAGATCATCAAAAGGGGGAGATTGTTGGACTCCTCATGTGCAAATATTGTTTAATGATCATAAATCCTATACATTATATAAATCTTATTAATCTAGTTTAATTTATCTAAAATCACGTGTACAAATTATTAGTTTATTTATTCCTTAAATAATTATTGTAAAATATTTTATTTATAATGAAAATTTCTTATATATGATTAAGATTAATTTATTCTATAAATATAATTGTGTAGGTCTGTGTATAGATATTAGGCTAAGTCTGAGACACCTTGACTAGACACCGTGACCATCCAGACACCGTGACCATCCAGACACTGTGACCATCCAGAAACCGTGACCATCCATACACCAAGACCATCTAGACACCGTGACCATCCAGACACCGTGACCATCCAGACACCTTGACCATCCAGAAATCGTGACCATCTAGATATCATGACAATCTAGACACTGTGACCATCCAGACATTGTGACCATCTAGACACCATGACCATCCAAACACTATGACCAGACACTCTGATCCTAACATCGCTTCTGTGCTACTGGTCCCTGATTTCTATACAAGTGTCTCATTATATGTGGTCTCACAGCTCAAATAAAAAGTAGGAGACATCGATTCAAGCAGACACTGTTTCATGGAGACACCGTTTCCAGATAGACTGTTCCACCGTTTCTTAATCTTTTTTTCCTTTTTCCAATTTAATTTGTAATGGTAATATTTGAAGCATTTAAAAGAACTAAAATAATTAATGTTTATTTGTAGACATGTCACATGAGATTACGAGGTATGTGGTGCAGAATACAAGCATCCTATCAGCTCCAATACATGCATTCTAAGAATAAAAAGAACAATGTGGACAAAATTAAAACATCTTGTGTGACATGTGACAATAGTGGAAACAGAAAAACAAGTGTGTGTATGATAACAAACAAGCATGGGCATTCCTGAAAGAAGAACCGATACATGAAACCCGAAACTGCTGAAGAACACACCAAGTATGTAACGTCCCGACCCTAGTTACCCAGAGTCAGTGAATTATTACATAATATTAGAATGATCCCAAAGGATCAAATCCCAAATGACCGATCATTTTAGTAGACATGGACGTACAAGATACATTCATAAGTTTTAAATTACATCATGAAATAAAAACATCAATATAAATGTTTTCCCTTTTGAACACACTTATATCCTTAGCCTATCCCTTCAAGTCAACCATAAAATACTTCTTCACATCCTAGAAAAAAATAAAACACAGAAACGGGTGAGCTCTGATGCTCAGTAAGGATAACAATATAGTGGGAACATTCAAAAATAAGCATAAACATTTATGGAAATTTATAAGATTAAAACAAAAGACTTTTAAACATAAACTTCAGCATAATATGAAAAAGATAAAATCAAATAATTCAATTTACTTATTCACATGGATATTCTAGTAGTCAAATAATCACATGAAATATCAATAGCATATTTCATAATGATGGAATGCATAATTCCATACTTCATAACCACATAGTCAAGGCCTTGTGCCAAGACTAAAAATAAGATTTTTCCAAGTCCTTGTACCAAGACACTAGTTTTTCTCATCAGACCTACCGAGAAATCGAGGATCTATAGCAGGATCCACCCGTCCCTTACCATGTCCAATGCATTTATCATATTAAAAGGTTTAAACATAACATAAACATTCATATTAAAACTATCATATGAAATGTCAATAATTTATCCATAAACCATGAATGGTGTAAAAATAAAAAATCCATAGTAAAACATATTACATAACATTTAATATAATATGGAAGTTTTTTATCATAATAAATCAACTTCAAACAAGCTTAGAATTCATCAAAGCATGTTAACATAGATGAAATAATTTTTTTAGAGAAAAATATATTTCTATTTTTAAATCATTTAAAAGTCATATAATTATAAAAGAAAACATTTATTTTGAAAATATTCTTATAATCTAGTATGTTAAGCTTTTACAATGATATAATAGAAGAAAATAGACACCCCCACCGTATATGTTAAAAAAGGCATTCTTACCTTAATTTTGTCGTAGAGGTCATAAAGTACCTTGTTTGGAAGACGACCGAAAGATTCTTTTCAAAACATATATGGTAAAATAAGGTTATAAATTACTTTAAACCATATTATTGTAAATAGTAAAAATGTTTTGAATTATATTTTTTAATAAAACACGTATGTGGATGAAAAAGAGGACCTAGTAGATACTTACGTAAAAACAAACTCGTATAATAAAGAGATTGTGAAATTAACCCTTACCTTGTAATTTTCCTTAGAATATGGTATGCTAACCTCCTGTATAATAGTCAAATTTTTTTTATGAAATTATAAAATAACTATATACATAATTATGATATCATATATGATCCTCTAATACTTATTTGTTAATAATATTTTAGTAGTAACCTCATTTCGGGTGTTAACTGATTCAATTTCCTTTATATGTTTGGTTATGTAATCCATGTTTTATATTGATAGGATATATTTTATTCATATATATAATTATATTATGTTCATAAAAATTAATTTTAATAATAAAATGAAATTTATTCTTGAATTATTACAATGGAGAAATAATCTTATCGCTTTTGTGGAGACGGTAATCCGTACATACGCACGAGCTACAATATCATTATATTGATGATGGAATAGTATATAATTGGATATTACATCCTGAATAAATAATCATTAACATGTTATATTTATTATTCACATTAGTTATACTCATTATTATACCCATAAAAATAATGAAGTGTTTAAATAACAAACTACAACACGACGTGGAGACGGTAAGCCATATGTATGCACGTATGATGACTTTGTCATTCATATGATGGATAAGACAATGAATATGGTTGTACCATTTCTATAATAACATCATAGTATATAGACGATACTAGATTTAATATTTTATAATAGAAGCAACAATGAAAGAGGACGTGTAAGAAGAAAAGAACTTGAAAGAGGTGATGAAATATTTACCTCTTCTTCGAGTTCTTCCTTTTGATTTGATGAAAAGGGATCCTTAGTTTGGCTTTGTGACCAAAGGAATGACTCTTGAATTAAGAGAGAAAATTTGGGAGGATATTTGGGTAGGGTCTGGCCATTCCAAAAGGTTTTGGAGGTGTGAAATTAAGAGAAGGGGAAGTGACCTTTTATAAGAGAGGTGAGGGTCACTTTAGGAAAAGCTTGAAATATTATTTTATAATAAATTAATTTTCAGTCTCTAATGGATCCAAAATGATTTATTTAGAGTATAAGGTGGTGATAGGTCAAATTCATCCCAACCAATCTGTTTTAAATAGGTTTTGGTTATCATATTTACCTTATATTTTAGATTTAACTCTTAGTTAAATATTTTTTCATTTACCATTTCTCTTTGTATTTTTTATATTATATAGTTAATAAACATAATATAAAATTCAAAGAGAACCCAAAGTGGTTAATTATTAATATATATAACCTTATATATGTATTTTGGCCGAACCTTATATTTTTAGGAATATTATATCAAATAATAATATAATATGTTTTTTTTAAACTCAATTATGTCAATTTTAACAGTATTTAGTATTTTATTTTTTGAAAGCCATGAAAAATTTATCACTTAGAATAAAATTTATTTAACCAACATTAACAAGTCATATTAACCTATAAAATTGGTTTAATTAATAAAAAGTCTCAAATTAAATTTATTTGGATATTTATAATATTAATTATTTTAATCTTTCTTTAATAAGGTAATTACTGCATCATCACTATGTCATAAATAAATTAAATTATTTAATTTCTAAAAATTATAAATAAAATAAAATTATGTATGAAATCATTTTATATTTCTAATGAATATTTATAGTCTAATTTATATTATGTGTAACAATATATTAAAAATGGTTTAGTTATTGAACATTGAATTTAACTCTTTTAACTCTTCTTTAAAAAAAATAATAATAAATATCCTAATCTAATCCAAGTGAACCAAATGGGATAATATTTTATTCCTAAGGTTGTTTTTGGTCGAATTACACTTATAAAATAGAATTAGGAAATATGTTAGGGTAATTATGATATCATTTTTACCCTTAATTACCCTATTTATTTTTTACCGGGGTAAATAAAACTCAAAAGTTACTATTCACCAAAAAATATTTCCATTTTATTGAACCAAATTTTACTTACTGATATTTACTGTGTCTCTCTTTTTTTTCAAATTTAATTCATAGAGGTTGTAAAATTCTGTTTTATGCAAATTTGAAAATTCTCCTAGGAGGTAGGTAAAAGACGGTAAAAAGTTCAATAATAGTTTTATATATCTAAGATTATTAAAAAATGAATCTAGTGAATTACATTGAAAATTTATAGTTATTATGTATATATTTTGTCCTAAAATATATTTAAATAAAATAAATAATTATTTAAATAAAAAGTCAGCTTTAACCAATAACGCTGTGTTTTTCACTATTCATCAAAAAATGATAGTTTCCAGAAAAATACCAAAACTTATCCCTATGCTAATTTTGATATTACGAATCCTAAAATGAAGTCCATTTTGAAAGATAAAATTTATAAAATTTCAAAAATTGGGTATTAGTATTCATAACGACTAGTTTGATTGGTTGCGGTGTGTTAGAATCTCGAAGTTGTGTACAATGCATGTTATTTCATTATTCAAAGGGAAATGTACCGTGGAAGCTTGGGGTGTTACATTCTCCTCTCAATAAAATAATTTTTTCCTCGAAATTTGAAGAATATTACTGCATAATAAGATTTGGGTAGTTCTTCATCATTTGTTCCTCAGGTTCCCACGTTACCTCTTCAATCTTATGGTTTTTCCATAGAACTTTCACCAGACGAGTCATCCGGTTTCTCAATACTTGTTCTCTTGTATCAAGAATTTTGACAGGCTCTTCACAATAAGAAAGATCGGGTTCTAGTTGAATTTCCTCATAAGTGAGTACATGCATTGGGCCAGACATGTATTTTCTCAACAGTGATACGTGGAAGACATCATGATCTTTGGAGAGACTTGGAGGCATTTCCAAACGATAAGCTACGAATCAAATTTGTTCTATAATTTTGAAAGTTCCGATGTACATAGGACTCAATTTACCCTTCTTACCTAAACATATAACACCCTTCCATGGGGATAGCTTCATGAAAACATGGTCTCCAAATAGAAATTCAAAATCCTTCCTTCGGTTATCGGCATAACACTTTTTCCTACTATGGGCTACTTTGATGTGGGTTTGGATAAACATTACCTTTTCCATTATTTCCTCAACAAGTTCTGGGCCTACGAGTTTTCTTTCACCAACATCATCTCAACAAGTTGGTGTGCGAAATCTCTTGCCACATAACGCTTCATATGGTTCCATCAGAATACATGAATGAAAGCTATTGTTATAGGAAAATTATAGCATAGGTAAATATTGATCCTACGTACCTTGAAAGTCAAGTGAGAAAGATATCAACATGTCTTCTATGGTTTTAGTAGTCCATTATGATTTTCCATTAGTTTACGGGTGGTTGGTAGTGCTCAAACGAAGTTCAGTATCCAGGGAATTCTAAAGACATTTTTAGAATATTGATGTAAAACATGGATCACAATCAGAAACAATCGATTGGGGTACTCCATGAAGTCTTACAACTTCATTAATATATAGTGTATCCATACATTCAAGTGGTAAATCTTCTCTTATATCATGAAAATGTGCTGACTTGGTAAGACAATCAACACTGACCCATATTGCATCATTCATTCTAGGAGTCTTTGGTAGCCCCATGTTAAAGGCCATCGTAATATTATCCCATTTCCACTCTGGTATGGAATGAGTTTTCATGACTCATCTAGGATGTTGTCTTCCAGCTTTCACTTGTTTTCAAACCATAGATATCGACAAAAAATCAGAAATATCTCTCTTCATGTTGTCCCACCAAAAATGTTCCTTCAAATCTCTATATATCATAGTGCTAGTAGGTTGTATAGAGAAATTGGAACTATGAGCATCATCTAACAATTGCCTTTACAGATCAGGTACATCAGGAACATAAAGTATCTTCCCAAATTTCAAAATCCCGGCTTCATATATGAATTAGATTAATCTCCCATCATTCAAAGCTTTAATTTTCTTTTGAAACTTCTTGTCATCAGCTTGAGAACTTTTTATCCTTTCTACTAAAGATGGTTTGGAAACTATTTGAAAAAGTATTGACATTTCACCTTCCATGATTATTCCCATATCCATTTTTACTATATCCATGAAAATAATATCTCATTGAACTCTCACCTGGTTCAAGACTCCGTGATCCTTTCTGCTCAAAGCATCTACCAACTTATTTGGCTTCCCCGGGTGGTAGTATATAGTGCAATCATAGTCCTTGAGTAGTTCAATACATCACCTTTTCCTCATGTTGAGTTCTTTTTATGAGAAAATATACTTCAAAATCATGTGATCAATATAAATATCACATTTTTCACCATAGAGACAGTCTATCCATATTTTTAGAGAAAATACTACAGCTGCTAACTCAAGATCATGATTGGGATTGTTTTGTTAATGAATTTTTAGCTGCTGTGATACATGGGAAATAACTCTATCATTTTGTATGAGGACACAACAAAGTATTTCCTTTAAAGCATCACTATAAATATCAAACCCATCGTTCCCAGATGGTAGATTCATGATATTAGAATTTACTAATCTTCTCTTCAGTTCTGCAAAACATTATTCACACACTTTTTTCCAATCAAATTTAACCCCTTTATGTGTGATATTGGTTAATGGGTTAGCCAACCGTGAAAAATTAGGGACGAACCGTCGATAATAACCTACTACTCCAATAAAACTGCATATCTCAGTTATACTTGTCGGTACTGGTCATTATTAGATTGCCTTGATATTTTAAGGATCAACAAAGATTACATCCTTAGAGATAATATGGACAATAAAAGAAATCTCCTGAATCCAGAATTCACACTTACTAAATTTCCCATAAAATGCTTTTCTTCTAAGAGTATTTAGGATAATGCACAAGTTATTTTCATGATCTTCCTAGATATTTGAGTATACCAAAATATCATCAATAAATACCACGACAAATACATCAATATATTCCTTGAAAACTCTATTCATTAGATCCATGAAGATAGAGGTTACATTAGTCAATCCAAAAGGAATTACTATAAACTCGTAATGCCCGTTCCTGGTTCGAAATACTGTTTTCGGAATGTCTTCCTTCTTCACACACAACTGATGATATTCAGAACGTAGGTCAATCATTAAAAAATATGGATCTTTATGAAGTCTTTTGAATAAATCATAAATGTGAGGTAGGGGATACTTGTACTTTATTTTTATAGAATTGATCTCCCTGTAGTCAATGCACAATCTCATAGATCCATCTTTCATTATAAAAAAAGAACATGGGCTCCCCTTGGAGAAACAATAGGGAAAATAAATCCCTTTTTACTCAAATCCTCTATTTGTTTATTTAGTTCTACTAATTACATAGTGGCCATTCTATATGGGTTCTTCTATATGAGCCTTGAACCAGAAATTAAATCAATGGAAAACTCAATTTCTCATTCTGGAGGATGTCCATGTAAATCCTTAGGAAAAACATCAACATATTCTTGCACAGTAGTTACATCATCTATTTGAACTTTTTTTACTCACCCATAGTTATTTCATTCTATTATTCCCCAATAATTGAATTTAGTAGAGATAATGGGGGTGGATCTAGATAAGAATTAGGTGGTGAAGTTTCTGCTCTAAAGATAAGGTACTCCTTATCATCATCAAAAATTGTAACCTTCTTCTTCTTATAATAAATTTTTTCATCATGGTCAGAAATCCAATCTATACCAAGGATTATATCAGATTCAATCATGGGTATGATAATGATATCAGCAGATAAAGAAAATTTATATGCCCTAATGGGAGCCGATTCAAAAAACTTTATTGCAATGATACTTCCCTTAGGAGTTTTTACTGACAAATCCATTGTTAAATCAAATTAGAAATATCTAATTTTCTTAGAAAACTGGGAAGATATGAAACAATGTGATGATCTAGAATCAAATAAAGCATTGGCTAAACTTGAGGAAACCATTAAATTACCGGCCACCACGTCTTTCAGAGCTTAAAACTCATTAGTAGTGATCGCATAAGCTTGGCCTTTCTCCCTTGACCTTTTCTGAGGTAAGTTCCCTTGGCGCTTAGGACATTCATTTTCATAATTACCCTTTTTTCTAAAATTTTAGCATTCAAAATTTAGAGACTCTTTCTTCCCCTTGCAATCACGAGCTTAGTGGACTTTTTCACCACACTTTTAACGGACTCCCATTCCCTTCATGAAAGTAACATGGTGTTTCTTCCCCCATTTACCACATGATGGATATTCACCTTTTCCCTTATTCCCCTTATTTCCATTTCCAGAGGGTTTAGTAGATCTATTTTTCTTTTTCTTTTCTTTGAAGTCATAAGACTTATAGGATTGCTTTTCTATCTTGATAGTGCATGAGACAATATCTTTGTACGATGCGAAGGATTGTGAGACTAATTATTGACAGAGAAATGGTTTTAACCCATAAAAGAAATGATAAATCTTAATTCATGGGGGACATATATAATCTACATCATACCTTGCTAACCTTGTAAAGTTAGCATCAAACTTTGCGACATTCTCATCCTCTTTTTGTCTCAGAATTAGAAATTGCCTTTCCATATCCACTCGATGGTCACGAGAAAAGTATTTTTGTAAAAAAATCTCTTTAAAATACCTCCATTATATACTTGAAACTTCTTTATCTTCCTTTATGTTAGGGATTAATGACCACCATGCATCTCCCGTAAGGAGATAAACTACCATGACATCGTTTTCCCTTTCGCTACTCCCCAAAGCATGAACTATTTTCTCCAAGGAACTTATCCATTGCTTGACTACAATTGGATTTATAGTCCCATTGAATGTTATTGGTTTTTGCCTCATGAAGTGGTCTAATATTGATTCTCCATGTTGTGGATATAGGTGCTCTATATTGGTAATGTTATTATTCATAACCTAAGTGAGTTGTCCTAGTGTGGTGATAAGTTGATCAGCACCAGTTGCTTCACAAGATCCACTATAATTTTCTTTAGTAGGAGGGAAATCCCTATATGGATTACATGTGTTGATACACTTTGCATTCCCTCCACTAAGTGCCATTTCTAAACAATGACATACATTAAATTAGTTTATGAATCACAATACATAATTATGAACTTGTAAAACACTTAACATAAATCAAACAGTTTATGGATATGTTCCATAATCATAAAAATGTTCTTTGAGGAAGTATATTCTCATAAACCCTTCATAATGGTTTGTAAGGAAAATGAGAATTATCTTGAGCATATCCCCTGGGAGTGTCATAACCAAGAATGCAACAAGGTCCGTTATCATGCACTAGTTCCTACTTGAGTCTAGCTCAATGCGGTGTTTTTGAGTTTTACCACTAGGTACATCTATGCCATATCTGCCTCTACCTACTCATATGTAGACAGAGATGTATTTCTTGGAAAACTCCCAAAATATCTACAATACAAAATTTCTAGGAATTTCTTCTATACTAGTACTCAATGTCTATATTATGGTAATGTTATCTTATCAAAGTTTCTCTAAATCTAGCTTCCAAGGTTTATACTAAACATTCTCTAATACCAACTATAACTCCTTGAACCCCAGTTACCTAGAGTCGGTGTATTATTAAGAAATATTATCATGATGGAAAGAGATCAAATCCTGAAAGACCGATCAGTTTAGTATACTTGGAAGTAATAGATACATTTATAAGTTTTACATTACATTATGAAACATTTTGTACCCTTTTGAACACACTAATATCCTCATCCTATCCCTGAAGATAAAACACAAAATACTTCTTCACATCCTGGAAAAAATAAAACATAGAAAGGGGTGAACTCAGATGCTCAGTAAGGATAAAAATATAGCAGAAACTTTCATAGATAAGCATAAACATTTAAGGCAATGTATAAGACTAAAACAAAATCATTTTAAACATAAACTTCAGTATAATATGGAAAAGATAAAATAAAATAATACCATTTACATATTCACATTGACATTCTACTAGTCTAATAATCACATGAAATATCAATAGCCACTTTCATAATGATGGAATGCATAATGACATACTTCAAAACCACATAGTCAAGGCATTGTTCCAAGACTACAAATAAAATTTTTCCAAGTACTTATTCCAAGACACTATTTTGTCTCATGAGACCTACCGATGCATCAATGAGATATAGAGGGCTCCACTCGTCACTTACTAAGTCCAATTCATTCCTCATATGAAAAGGTTTAAACATAACAAACAAATTAGTATTAAAACAGGACTATGAAATGTCAATACCATATCCATAAACCTTGAATGGTGTAAAAATAACACATAAAAATTCAAACATATCACATAACCTTCAATAAAATATGGAATTTTTTTATCATAATAAATCAACCTCAAACAAGCTTAAAATCTGTCAAAGGATGTTGATAGAGATGAAATCAAAGCTTTTTTAGAGAAATATTTCTTTTTATTTTAAAATTGATTAAAAGTCATATAATTATAATAGAAAACATTTATTTTTAAAATATTTATATAATCGTGTATGGGAAGAGTTGAAGATGATATAATGGTGGAAAATAGTCACACTCTCCGTATAAGTTAAAAAATACATTATTAACTTAATTTTTTCATAAAGGTTATAAAGTACAATGTTTGGAAAACGACGAAAAGATTCCTTTCAAAAAATATATGTTTAAATAAGGGTATAAATGACTTTAACCCATATAATAGTAAATAGAAAAAATTTATTGAATAACATTTTCAAGAAAACAAGGACGCATATGACAAAGAGGTCTAAGTAAATACTTATGTAAAAACAAACTTGGATAATAAAGAGATTGTGAAATTGACCCTTACCATGTACTTTTCCTTATAATATGGTATGTTAAACTATTTTATAATAGTTAAAACATTTTTATTAAATTATACAATAAATATATAAATAAATATTATATCATATATGATCCTATAATTTTTCTTTGCTAATAATATTTTAGTAGTATCATCATTTTGGGTGCTAACTGAATCGTTTTCCATTATATGGTTGGTTACGTAAGTCATATTTGTTATGTATAGGATGTATTTTATTCATATAAAGAATTATATTATGTTCATAAAGATTATTTTTAATCATAAAATGAAAATTATTCTTGAATGATTACAATGGGGAATGAATCTAATCACGTTCGTGGAGACGGTAGTCCGTACGTATGCACAAGTGACAATATCATTATATTGATGGTGAAATCGTATGTAATTGGATGGTATATCATATATAAAGAATAACTAACATGTTATATTTATTATTTACATTAGTTATACTCATTAGTATACCCATCCAAATAATGAAGTGTTTGAATAACAAACTACACCATGACGTGGAGACGGTAAGCCGTACGTACGTACGTACGTATGGTGATTTTTTTATTCATATGATGGAAAAAATAATGATTATTTTTTGTACAATTTTTATAATAACATCATAGTATATAGACGATACTGTAGTTATTATTTTATATTGTAAACAACAAAGAAAGAGGAAGTGGAAGAAGAAAACAACTTGAAAGAGGTGATGAAATATTTACCTCTTCTTCGGGTTCTTCCTTTTCATTTGATCAAAAGGGCTTCTTAAGTTGGATTTATGACTAATGGAAGGCCTCTAGAATGAATATAAAAAAGTTTATAGGATATTTGTGTGGGGTTTTTCCAAGAGAAAATTATTTGGAGGTGTAAAATTAAGGGAAGGGAAAGTTCTCTTTTATAAGAGAGGTGAGGGTTACTTTAGAAAAAGATTGAAATGTTATTTTATAATATAATAATAATCGGCTTTTAATAGATAAAAAGTGGTTTATTTAGAGTCTAATGTGGGTATGGGTAGAAAAACTCTCATCCAATAGGTTTTAGACAGGTTTATGTCACCACATTAACCTTATCTTTTATATTTAACTCTTAGTTAAATAGTTTGTCATTTACCATGTCTCTTTGTATTTTTATATTATATAGTTAATAAACTTACTATAAACTTACAAGAGAACCCAAAGTGGTTAATTATTAATATATATAACTTTATATATGTTCTTTGGCTGAACCTTATATTTTTATGAACATTATATCAATTAATAATATAATATTTGTTTTAAAAACTCAATTATGTCAATTTTGACACTATTTAGTATTTGATTTTTTTGAAATCCATAAAAACTTTATCACTTCGAATAAAATTTAATTAAACAACATTAACAAGTCATATTAACCTATAAGATTAGTGTAATTCATCAAAATTCTCACATTACATTTATTTGGATATTTATAATATCAATTATGTTAATCTTTCTTTAATAAGGTAATTACTATATCATCATTGTGTCATAAATAAATTAAATTATTTAATGTCTAAAAATTATAAATAAAATAAAATTATGTAGTAAATCATTTTATATTTTTATTTAATATTTATAGTCTAATTTATATTATGTGGAACCCTATATTAAAAATGGTTTAATTATTAAACTTTGAATTTAACTATTTTAACTCTTCTTTAAATAAAATAATTATAAATGTCCTAATCTAATCCAAGTGGACCAAAGTGGACCATATTTTATTCCTAAGTTGTTTTTAGTCTAATTAAACTTATCCATCTGAATTATGAAATGGTTTAGGATAATTATGATCTCATTTTTACCATTAATTACCATATTAACGTTTTACCGTGGTAAATATAAGTCAGAAGATTCTATTCACCAAAAATTATTATTATCTTATTGAACCAAATTTTACTTACTGATATTAACCATGTCTCTCTAATTTTTGAAATTAATCTCACTGAAGTGGTAAAATTATGTTTTATGCAAACTTGCAAATGCTTCTAGGAGGTTGGTAAAAGACGGTAAAAAGTTCCACAAAATTTTATATATCTAAGATTATTATAAAATTAATCCAATGAATTACATTGAAATTATATAGGTATTATGTATATATTTTGAGAAGAAATAAATTTAAATAAAATAAATAATTATTTAAATAAAAAGTCTATTTTAACCAATAACACCGTGTTTTTCACTATTCATCAAAAATTGATTGTTTTCAGAAAAATACCAAAAACTCACCCTAAGCTAATTTCGATATTCCAAATCCAAAAATAAAGTCCATTTTGAAAGATAAAATTTAAAAAATTTCAAAAAGTGGGTATTACTATTCACAATGGCTAGTTTGATTGGTTGTAGTGTTAGAATCTTGAAGTTGCGTACAATGCAAGTTATTTCATTTTTCAAAGGGAAACGTACCATGGATGCTTGGGTTGTTACAATGTATACACGAATCCTAATGTCGGGTACATTTCCGCACAATAAACTTCAAAAAGAACACGATCTAGATCTAGCTGACTTATGATACTCTCTTTTTCGCGAGATGACTCGATTTCTGCATATGCTTCATCCCAGAAGTCCAGAGTTTCATAGACTAACACTCAAATAACTTCTAACATTATCTCATAATTTTTTCTCTATTGTGTATTTTTTATCTTTCTTGTAGTGTGTGTGTTTGTCTGTATAACAACACACATTGTCTTCTGCATCCAACTGAACTATACAAGATATCCTTTCTCTTACATCGTTTTACACTTGTGTGTTCCTACATATAAGTGTAGAAGTGGTCCCTGTGTGACATGTTAGTTCATTTCCACGAAGAACTATGGAAGAGGTCATGTGACCTAGACGGTCTTGTTTACTATTGTTAACCCAGATCTAGGGTGTGCATCAAATATATTTATATAAATTGATTGGTGGTAGGTGATCGCCAAGTGGAGTGTATTTGGTCTCTGCTTGAGACTGAACAACTTGTCTTATATCTGTTTTTTAGTTTATTTTAGTTTTCTCTGTTTTACTGTTTAGTTCAAAAAATTATTAAATTTACTTTGTTAGATAATCTTGTAAGGAAGTTATATTTGTTTTTCCTTATTAGAATATCATCAAAAGTAATGTTAATAACTGATATTAAGATTACTGAGAATTAATCAATATTCAAAGAAGTTATTTAAACAGTCAAACTTTCATAACCGTATGACTTTGATTAACTGGGCCATATTTAAATTTATTAGGGATCCTTATTAAGAATACTTTTTAAACCAAAATTTTTATAGATACTCAATTCACCCCCTCTTTAGTACTCTACTCTGACCAACAAAATCCATAATATATAGATAATTATCTCCCTTCTTTGTGTAACATGGAACTATGTCCTCATATGATGAGAATGTTTTAGAGACTATTATCCTTTGAAATATTATATTAATCTTATCAAGGAAATTATTATTCTTACTATTTGGATTATTTTCAATATTATAGTTCCCATTAGTTTTATTGGGATAAATTTCTAAATAATATAAAAAAAATATTAGATCCTAAAATTATATATCATATTGTATAATCCAAAAAGTAGTCAAACACACAACAATAATTAAAATATTTATTCATGGATAATCTCATAATTTTAAACATGGTTTCTTTGCTATATTTACCAAATCATAAATATATTTTCAAATCCATCATAATGTTTTGTAAATAAAATGTAAATTAACCCATGTATATCCCCCTGGAGTGTCATACTAGGTGAGCAGTATCGCCCATTTTTAGGTACTAGGTAACACTCCAGTGAAGTACAAAGTACCTTTTTCAGAGTTATCACTCTTAGATAAATATTTGGTAGAACTAAATCCACATGTAGTATCCAGGTAGGGGAGTATTTTCTGAGAAAACCACAAAACCTCTAAATTACCTTAAATTAAGGATGTTATCCTATAATAAGACTTGGGCTTACAGAAATTCATAGGGTTATATTACTTAATATATATTTTCAAAAATGTAGTTATCAATGTTTCTAATAATCTCTTCAGATAGAAACTATTAATAGCACAACCCTAATAGCCTAGAGTTTGTGGTAACTTTATTTTGTTAGCATAATATATGAAGAATCTATCCCAGAAAGACCAAATTGTAATTTAGACTTCGTAAACTAGATAAATAATTGAATATCACATTAAGATTTAAAAAAAATATTCAAAGTGTATTCATTTAATAATTCTACATTTCCTCTTAGCACATCATTAAATATCAATCACAATACACTTCATGGTATCCTCGAGAAATAAAACATAATAAAAGGGTGAGATTAGATGCTCTATAAGAGTAAGAATACAATAAAATACATAATTAATAAATATGCATAATCCATATTTAAAGGTAAATAACTGAAACACATCTTATTTAAATAATAACTTAGGAAAACTGTGGTAGTAATAAATGATGATCAAATAAATCTACATATATATTCACATGATCTGGGAAATTATCCATGGATATTATAAATAATAAAATAATTACATGAAAATTGATTTGTCTCATGAGACCTGTCAATGAAATGAGGAGCTATATATAACTATGCACTAAAGGTTACATCATAATTCCAATGGATTACTTTTATTAAAGGGGTTAAAAATAAATAACATAGAAATTTTTGTTGATAAAATAACATAAGAAATGTTAATATATACCCCAATCAAATAAACATAATCATAAGCTATATAGAGTAATATGAAGAAAGGTAATAAATTTGTAAATTCTATTTCAAATAGATCACAAACCATCCAAATAATAAATAATTATGATATAAATATAACATATCCCAATTGGAACACAATTATAATAAATGGTTCTTGTCATTGATGAATATAAATTCCATAAAAATGTCATTATTGTTTTTGAAGAAAATAGCCTTTTCACTTTGGAAATATTTGTTAACCAAAGAGTTCACCAAATATTTTGAAATTAATTTTATTAGAAAATTACCTTTTAAAAATTATAAAATAATCATCAAAAAATTTTCTGATCGTAATGTTAGAAAATCCCCTTCATGTAGTACATGTTAAAATAATTATTCCTTTCACATTTTAAATAATTGTGAAATGAGAATTTTTTGGAAAATTATAAGATGATTATAGTAAAATAACATTATAAAAATTCAAATGCGTAAAAATTTATTTAATAAATAATTTTCATCATTTTAAAAACATTTTTGGAAATATTTTTAGAAAACATGGTTTTGGAAGAAAAAGGATTTTCGACCGAAGAGAGAAATGAAGTCGGATTTTCTTAAGAACATTTTCTCTATAATTTTGAGTAAAATATAGTGTAAAAAATATAATATTAATTTAAAAGATAATTAATAAGAATAGAATAATGAAATATACTTCATTTATTATATAAATATCAAATAATTTCCCCATGTGATACTTAAACATAAATAATCCGGAATAATGATGAGATTGTGAAATAAACCCTTACCACTTTAATAACTTTTGAATCATCATCCCAATAAAATAAATAATATAAAATGAAAATTTAAATAGAAATAATAAAAATAGTTTCATTATTTGACATATAAAAATGGTAAATATATACACCACCAAAATGAATAAGCTGTGAATATGACATATGCCTCACGAAAGTAAAAGTGAGACAAGAAACCTTTATTTCTTGTTTGACTCCCTTAAAATGTGTCCAAAAATACTATATAATAAATATATTTTTATTATAAATAATTTTCAGAACCACATTCATATATATCATTCAGTATATGATTCTTTTATAACATTATTCCACCTATTTATTAATAACATTTCATTATTTTAATTGCTTCGGGTGTTAATTGCTCTGTTTTTTCATGCTTTTTTATGATGAATGTTAAGTTTATTTTTCATAGGATAGAGTTAAATCATCACCATAATAATATTAATGTTATAAATATTTTTTTCTTTATATATGTCCTTTTAACCATTACGTAATATTTTATATAAAAAATGAAACTCATCACTTCATGGAGATATTGGGCATACGTACGCAAAAGTGAAGATATCGCTCCCTTAAAGGGAAACTGGGCATGGTAGTTTCTGATACATTAATTTTAATAAATTAATACCATGTAATATTTAACACATATATTCATTAAATTTATCTTTGTTACATTTTATTTAAATCACAACTGAAAAAAATGAAATCGCTTCATTTGGCAGTAGTCCGCCGGTCACACAAGTGACATTATCGTATTTTAAAAGGAATGGAAAGTAAGAAGTTATATGTGATATTATAAACCCATAAGTATAATTATATCATAAATATTATATATATATATGTATATAAAAATTCCATCATTATAACCAATTGTGAGATGTGTTTATGGAAAATGAGTTACATCAGTTCGTGAGGTGGTAGTCCACCATACACATGATTGACGATTTTGTATCCTAATTGATGGATGTGGAAGTGGATTAGTATTATTATATCAAAAAAATAAAATGATATAGTATTATAGCTAATTTTTGTATTACATTGGATGTTTTAATACATAATTTATGTTTTTAAAAGAATAAATAAAGAGAATAAGTCTTGTGAAGACAATTACCTTATCTTATATAAACCATCATTGGATCTATTATTAAGGACACTAGGATTGGTATTTTGGGAAGAATAATACCGGTATAATGTGTATAATTATTTTTTATGAGATATGTTTTTAAATTTTTTTGATCCAATTGGATTGATATTTATAAATATGTGAGGGGAGTGCGTACCCTTTTATAATTGAGGAGGAGTTGAATTTTTGAAAACACCCAAAACTATTTAATAATGGGAAGTCAATATCACCTAAAGTGCATCCAAAATTGATAAATAATGAGGTTTAGGGGTGATATATTATATAGAAACCTCAAGAACACAAAAAATCTTATTGTTTAAATATTTTCTCCACCAACAATTAAGTTTCCTTTTAAAATTTATGTTTTTCACTATATTAAGTAGTCCATTTTAACGATGTTATTTTATCCTTTAAGACTAAAATAAAATTGAATTCTTTGATAAGTTGGAAGAATTTTTTCTATAAATGAAATATAATTTATAAAATAAAAAATAATATGTGTGTTGAAAATTAATTTTAACACAAGCACATGAAATATGAAAAAACACCACATTAACCTTAACTATGGAAATATTGTATTTTTTCTTTAGGTGTCAATATAGAAACTATAAAATAATAATTGGCCCATTAATAGAAAAAGTTGATATTTTAAAAATTTAAAAATAATTTTTAAGATGATAGGATCTTTTAGGAATTTTTAATCATTTAATAAAATATAATTTATTAAAAAAATATTAATATCAATTCTATCATTATTCATTTAATTTGACTTTAAAAAATATGAAGAAAATGATGAAATAAAAATATATTATGTTCAAACCTAAATAACATGATAAATTTTTCTAAAACATTAATGGATCACATCAATTCATTCGATTTATTTTACATTTAATATTTTTAGTATCATTTTTTATTTTTCTATTAGTTAAATAATTACTACATTGTCATTGAGTAATCATTTCATGTAATTATATGTTTACTAAAAATTTGAAAAAAATTACCCTAAAGATATTAATTTAATTATTCTAAAAATTAATATCTATTTCCATTCACATCTTTCATTTTTATCTATATAAACAGTTAATTGAAATTTAAAATCAGGAGTGTGACATTATTTCTTTTTCTCTACATAAATTATCATATAGGACACTTTCATGGAAATGTTTACCAAAAGACTCATTAAAATAAATAATATAGTTATAAAGGTATTAATATGTTCATAAAATAGTAATTTTAAAATTTTTAGGTCATATTAACTCTTATGTATTTAGTTTAACACCCCGGTAAGCTTGTTTTAACCATAATAGTGGTAATTAATTTTATATTGTTTTCTACTATTCATCAAGAGAAAAAAAATTACACTGAACATATTATATAAAAATAATAATTATTATTCAAAATGTTAAATAATTTTTACTATATTAATGCCATATATTTGAAAAAAGTTAAGTTAATATTAAACCAGAAGACATGACGAAAGAATGATTTTCTAAAGTGATAATTCTCATAAGTATATAATGTTTTAAAATAAAAATTAAATATGAAATTGATTACTCTAACCTTAATGGTATTTATTATAATATAATTTAACTAGTTTTATATTAAAAATAATTTTAAATTAAAATTTAATATTTAAATGATTTAAATGAAAAGGTAGTTTTCGATAAAAACTAGTATTTTTCACTATTCATTGAAAAATGAAACATTTAAGAAAAATCCCAAAAAATAAACCTAAGATAATTTTTATATTATGATTTAAAAATGTTCGTAATTTTAGAAAATATGTTTTCAAAAATTGGTGACAATTAATTTTAAAATATGTGTTCAAGGTGCGATGAAACTCCCTTCTAGAAAAATACATTTTTTTCAGAATTTTTTTTTCATTCAAATTATTTTCATTTTATTTATTATTAATAGGTTTTAATTTAATTTATTTTATGTATGTTTAATCTATATAATTTTTATAATTTATTTATTCCTATTTATACATTAAAATTTAACAACATGGTTATAGTGGCCACGTTTAGATTATAATATTTGAATAGAGTATCACATTTTGTTTAAACCCAATATTTCTTGCATTTCAAGCTATTAAAGTGATTTATTTTTTTAAAATAATTATTTTATTATGCCTTATAGTGTGAAATTATCCTCCAATCTTTGTGTTATATATCATATACTCTATTGAACATCATGATCCTCATTTAGAACTTAAGGGTGTTACACCCATGCTTAGGGATTATCTAAATCTTGATATTTTTGAATATTTTGGTGACATAGAATCATTTTATCTCCCCATAACCCATTATTAAAATATTTTATGTCATACAAATTGGATTAAGGTATTTTTTTCAATTCCATTCCCTTTATTTGATAATTAAATTGGTTATTGGTGTTTAAAACATGATTTTATACCTAAATAAACATATTATATATTTTCTATGAATGTTCTTATAAGGAATTTCAATGTTTTTATAAGTTTTTCCTTTTTGAGATAGGGGAATTTCATATAAATAATAGTTTTTCAAACTATGTATACTATTACACACAACAAATATTTTATAAAATTTCATAGAGGGGTTCTTTCCAAATAATTATTTTTAAGTGGTATTTTAGTTTTATTTTTGGTTTCTATATTTGGTGTTTCATATTTTTTAAACTTTTTCAATATCATAAGGGCATGTTTGGTATTTATAGTTTTCTTGGTAGATTTGTTTTTAATTTTTTTATCACCTATTGGTACTATTTAGGTATTTTTTTGGAGTTTATATTATTTAATGTAAGTTTTCATTGATGATTGTTTTTATTATTTGAACTTAAAAAATTAATTTTTATGACTTGGATTTATTTTATAAAATAAAAGGCCTATTTTTTAAGTAAAAATATTTTTTATTATGTAAAAGGACAAACATTAAACGGGGTTCCTTTGGTTGTGAGTTGTTATCTATGATATCAATACTATATTAATGTATTATGATTGAATTATTATTATTGGTAGGGGATAGACTTTAAGGATTTGCTGGATGTGGGATGTGGTTTTAATTACTAAATTATATTGACATTGAATCGTGATAACATGATTCTTACCACAAATAAATTTTGAAAAGTTCATGGTAAGCCTTAAGCAACTAAGTGGTAAATAAGTAGATGACTGCTATACTTATTGATATTATGAATTGAATAACATACTATAGTTTAGATTATGACCATTCTATTGGAAGTGCCCCAAAATATGGAAAATTAAAGTAAATATAGGTTTATTTTGATTGGAACATATTATCTGATAGAAGTTGGTTCCTCCCAAGTAGGACACTTATTTTCTCACTAGTTCATAAGGTTTTGTGCCATGATTCATACTAGGTCCCATTTTTTTTATAACATATTTGATATGAAATCTAAATTTTCATTTTGTATATTTATTTTTATTGAATAATTGAAATTTATGGATGTAATTTGTTGATATCAATTTTGAAATGTATTACATAATGATATTTCATTAATAACTATTCACTATATGGTTCTTATCAAATATTTTTCCTATTTTTATCATTTTTGTTAATTTTTTTCTAGAATGTAAATATTTTTATGGATTATAATGGAAATGAAGGTTTATTTTCAAAATCTATTATTTATAAATCAATGGTTTTAGTTTTTCTATTTTTTTGGGTTTATATTATCTCTTATAAATGACGATATTTAAAATTTTGTGTTAAAATAATAGATATAGGCAATACTCAATGATTAATAATTGAAAATAACTCAATGGAGAAAAGATTTATTAAAAATTTATTTTCATTTATAACATTTGAATATAAATAAAACTATTTTCTATACTTTGCATTAAAATTATAATTTTTATTTTATGTTATAAAAGTAATGGTATAGATTCTTAACGATAACATATTTATAAA
This sequence comes from Viscum album, assembly GCA_963277665.1. NCBI lineage: Eukaryota > Viridiplantae > Streptophyta > Magnoliopsida > Santalales > Viscaceae > Viscum > Viscum album. The sequence goes on along the minus strand of OY728120.1, from coordinate 1,267,512,218 downwards.
TTTATCACACCCCCACACAAATTTGTGTGTGTGTGTGTGTCATATCTATGTAATCTTATAGGTTTATATGTTTAGGACCCCAAGTTGTGTTCTCATGTTTTATCATATTTCTATCTTATAAATATTAGGATATGAAATTGAACATGGGACATATGCATTTTTTGATGGGTATTTTTAGCTGTATATATCTTTGTGTAGTACTTTGTACTGACTATATAAGCCTCCCATTATAATTTATTAATTTTATACTTTAGAGAGTTGTATATCACTTGATTTAATTATACTGTAATCATATTTATGATATGTTTTCTATCAAATCAGTAGTTTTATTCATTTTTTGTTTTTTTCTATATAAAAACTATTTATTTTATTTTTATGGTTATCCATTGTATGAATATTTCATTATAGACTCTTGGTAAGAGGTAAATGATTATTCACCTATAATTGATGTGTAAAATAATTCAAAATTTGAATATCGTAATACATGATTTTTTCTAGTACATGGTGACTCAAACACACTATAAGCCTTGTGGAATATGGGATTAAGTAATGTGTCTTGCTAAAATTGATTGGTTTGTCACAAAATGGTATTATAACTCAAATTTTATTTGGGGAGTAATGACAGATAAATTATATAATTGTTAAAACACAATAAATAGGTAAAGGGGAGTGTCTAAGAAACTTTAATGACCCATATCCTTACATACTAGTAAATTATACATAAATTTGAATTTTTTTGATGTGAAAGGAGAGGGAGTTTGAATTTAGAGTTATAGATTCAGTTCTATGAGCCCTGAGTGTTAATTTTTGGATTTTGTTTTTGGTTATGGGAGTTTTTGATGATGATAGAGGTTCAAAGGATTGGATTTAAGTATTTGGACTAATCATTTGGCTCTATATTATAGAGAAATTAATAATAGGGGGTGAATAATATTGGTGTGAGGTGATACCAATCATTTCATCATAGAGGGGGTGGAGCATAGCATAGTCCATTATTTTTTGGCTGAAGATTCTCATGTAGTTAGTTGATCACAACTCAAATGAGGTTATATAGAGTGGTGAAGGGGCTGGGTAATATTAAATAGTTGATTATGAGGGTTGTACATTAGTGTATTGTGTGATGATATATAGTGATTGGTGAGAGATCCACTCATCTCACATATAGTACAGATTAACTACCATAAGATGTGTGTTGTGGTCATTCTATATGAGATGAGTATTATAGGACCTTCAGGACTTAGTGTAGCATGACAAAGTGGGTTTTCTATGGATAGATGACACACCTTAGAGAGGTTTTCAATGAGAACTAGATTTTGGATCATGGAAATGTTTTTTCTGATAGATCATAATGATGATTTAAGGGAAAATATATAGGGGTTGGGAAGTGTTTAATGATTTTATTCTTGGACTTATGGAACTACCATATTTCTTGATTCCGAAAATGGGTTTTCATTAGGGGGATATCATATAATAGATGGTAGGGGTTGTTCAGTTGGGAAAATTTGTTGTTGTCCTCTAGTTGGGTTCTAGGCATAGACTTGGGTCTTTATAAGGAATATATTTTTGGAGATTATTTTTGCATGTATATAGGTTTATTTTCCTAATCATGTTTTTCTAGTTGTTGATGAGGATGTGATTGGATACCTATGGACCATGGTGTAGAATTAATCACCATGGTGATCTTTCTTCTTTAGTTCTAATATTTCTAGTTGGATGGATTCTTCGGGTAATATTTATATTAGACTTGGATCCTATATTGTGTTGGAATTTATAATCTTGTAGGATATATAATTTATTATTTCCATCAACATGTTTCACTACCTATATTGTGATTAACCATGATACCAAACATAAGGGATGGTTTGGATTATGCTGGAGATTAACCCCATTATTTACCACCACATGATCTAATACCCAAATTTATATTATCCATAATACCTAATTTGAAGACATGTTGTGAATCATGTATGAGTTTGGATTAATTGTTTCCTTCTTCAATATTTGTTTATTGTATTTATTATTAGCAATTTTACATACTCAGTGATGGTATCATTCATCTCATGTGGGAAGTTAGATCGATTTTTTATCACTCAGACCCGCCAATATTATATATTATTATCCTTGGAACCTAACCATTAATGGATGGTTTGACTCATATGGGATGTTGTATGTATTGTTTCATTCCTCCAAATACCCTTTTGATATATTTCTCTCACATTGATGAGGTGATTTTATTGATGTTTGGGAGTTACTAATAAAGAATCAATAATTTCCTAATCATTCAAGGATCAATAAGAGAGAATACCTTGATGGTTTTTATAATTTTTTGTACTATGATACACATTTACCTTGATGGTATTTCTAATGGCATGAGTCTTTGATGAACATTATTCCCCAGATGTGATCATACTATGTTTGGTAAGGTGTTGAGATGGCTGAGTTTTCACATGATGAACTAACGTATATTTTTATATACTATATTATTTTTATATTTATTTTCCTTATGATTCTAATGAAATAAATATAAGGAACATGGAGAGGCCCTATCAAGTTATATTTCTCAACAAAAATAATTGGATCATTGATGGATGTGTAGAATTCATATATGTTATATATGTATGATCATAGGATTCATAGTGTATCAGCCTAGATTAAGTTATCATAAGTAGTAAATTGGGTTTGAGGTAACTATTATGGTTTTTAGTGAAGTCTATTATATATTTTTTGTCTTTTATTTAATATTTATATGTAATCGATCGAGTGAGAGATCTGTTGGGATGTATGATGGTATTTATTTCACAAAAGATTTGTTATAGAATTAAAAATGTTTCTTTTTTATGGTTTTATTTGGATGAAATTACATTCTTAATTACATATATTATCATTTTTATGATTTTTGGAAATTTATTAATATTAATGATTGTGATATAGAGAGCATGTAACCTAAAAAATTACCTTGATGTAATGTCTTGGCCTGGGTGTTACACGCCGGTGCCCTGTGCCAGTCAGTCACATGAACTCAGGCACATCACCTTATGTGCTAGAGGGTTCTAACTAGCAGCGAGAGTCTAATGTCAATCATAAGGATACTATACCTTCTTTGTCAGAGTAAAAACACAGTGGTAATAAAATAAAAAATAGATAACTAATATGATATTACTAAAAAAATATCAATATATCATGATAAACAAATCAGGAAAATACAATGTCAAAATTAAAAAATAGACATTTGATGCCAAAGTACGTTCCAAGTGTCAAAATGAAAATAAAAAAGTAAAGACGTTGAAAACATACAATTGGGACCTAAACCACATCTAGTTCCTTCACCTACACTCCATCGTAAATCAATCATATAACATAAAGCCTTTTCCTTTAAACGTTCATACATTCAAATAATTTATTCAGGTATAGATTAGGTATCCCAAGTAGGGTGTGAGTACAACTCAGTAGTCTTCCCCCAATGATGTATAAAATAATTTATAGTAAATAAAAATTTTACGCTTCTTTATAAAGGATACATAAAATCAATAAATTAAATAGTTTACATTTATTCAATAATTCTTTATTTAACTGCATAATCCACCGGGTTCCCGAGGAAACATGAAACACAACACCTACTTTGGCCCATGATAGAGTCAAATTCATATCATATACTTAATTAAAAATTAATTTAACAAATTTTATTTTATTATCCATTCCATTCCAATTTATAATACGACTAAATGGAATCATAATCCATACCAAAATTTTGGGTGTAGATCACCATGTCCAACACCCTGAGTGTTTTTGGAACATCAGTCCCTATCTCACACCTCATGGTTATTTCATGAATCTATCACTTCCCACACATCATGGGTATTTAGAGAATGATTCCCTATTCCATAAAACTTTCATGGATTCCTGGGGTTCTAGAACGTCATTTCTAGGACCCCGTGGGTATTTAGAGCATTAGTCCATGTCCCACACTCATTTCTCAATCAAACACATATGAATTCCTTTATTACCATTCATAATTTTAATTCACATTTGAATCCCATTATAACAATTAATCATCTCAATCAAATATGAATTTTATTGTTACCATTTGTCATAATATCATATTATCACATAAATAAAAATATCACATATAACCCAAGAACACAATAATTAATTCAAAAAGTAATTACTCACAAAAAAATCATCAATTAATTCAATAATTAATTGATCAAAATAATTCCATTAATTAAGTAATTACTTTTATCCCATTAATTAATTCAATAATTAAATAATCACAACAATTCTGTTAATTAATCAAACAATTAATTAGTCACATCAATCTCATTAGTTAATTCAACAATTAATTAATAATAAAATTATATTAGTTAATTCCACATTTAATTAATCACATCACAATATGAATATTACAATTATTAATTCAACAATTAATTATATTAGTTCCACATTAAAATTTTTCAATAATTTATTCAACAATTAATTATACGAATTCCACAATCACAATATCTCAACAATTAATTCAACAATTAGTTACCCCAAATTCACGATCAAAATATCTCAAAAAATAATTAAACAATTAAATATCCCAATTCCAAAATCATAATATCTCAATATTTAATTCAATAATTAATTATCCCAACTCCACAATCACAATATCTTAGTAATTAATTCAACAAATAAATATTCCAATTTCAAAACCATAATATCATTATTAATTAATACCATGATTAATTAATCATATCCAATACCCTCAATCAATTCACTAATTAATTATTCACATAAAATCCATTAATTAATTCCAAAATTAATTAATTACATTCAATTCCATTAATTAATTTAGTGATTAGTTCTTCATGTAAATTGGGTTATTAAATTTAAAAATTAATTAATCACATTCATCCCCATCAATTAATTCAAAAATTAACTGTCCATGTCATCTCCATTAATTAATTACTATAACACCACAAGATTTCATAGTGTGTTATTTCTTCAAAAATAATTCTATAACTTGAACTACAAGTAACACCGAGTTCAAGCACACCATGAATTAACAAAAAATCCATTCAAAAGAGGTAATGAATAGTATTAACTAAATTTTAAACTTTATATAATCATTATAATGTTAGAATCCATATTAGGAGTTTCTTAGACATAATGTAAGACCAAATTCATTTTCATTATTGCACTTTTACCAACTTTTAACAGTGAAACCTTTTTAAATACAATATTTTAAACTTTTTGGCTAAATGGGGACATCAAAAATTTAAAATGAAACATCCCAAGCTTCCATGGTACGCTTCTCTTTGAATAATACAGTAGCGTGTGTTGTACGCAACTTCGAGTTCTAACACACACCATAACCAAATCAAACTAGTTGTTATGAATAGTAATACCTACTTTTTGAAATTTTATATTTTTATCTCTCAAAATTGACTTCATTTTTGGATTCAGAGTATCGAATTTAGCCTAAGGTGAAATTTTTCATACTTTTCGGATAACTTTAATATTTTGATGAATAGTAAAAATTACTAAATTTTAATTAAAAACAACTTTTTTAATCAAAATAATTAATAGTGATAAATTATTATTTTGAGTGGTTTTAATGTATATTTAGAATATAGTTTTACCATTTAATACAATTTTGGTCATTGTACATAATTTCAAAATTAAACCGGACATAAAAAAGTATCAATCTTTTGATAGTTATTATATCTTAAAAACACACTTTTTGTTTTGACAGCGGGAATTAATTTTAAATTAATTTCTACCACTTATGTGTTTTGAATTTGGAAAAATGGATTCCATATTTGGAATCAGGATGTCCAAATTGTGTAAATAGGTAACTTTTATTTTTAGACATTTTGAATAATTACTTCGGTAAATATTTTATTTACCATGGTTAAAGGGTAAATCTGGTAAATAAGGGTTTAAAAATAATATTATAATAATACTAAATTACCCTAAAACGTGTCCTAACCTTATTGGTGTATACATGGCCGACCATGGGCATCTTTGGGTCGATTTGGGGACCCCATGAAGGTGATAGGGACACTTTATTTTAATTAAGTTAAAATAAGTACAAAATTGACATAAGCATATATCTTTTAGAACAACAATTTTTACATAAGGTTATATATGTTGGATTTTCGACTATAAATATTCATTAGAAAGATAAAACGATTTTCTACATAATTATATTTTATTTATAATTTTTAGACATTAAATAATTTAATTTATTTATGACACAATGATGATGTAGTAATTACCATAATAGTGAAAAATTAAAATAATTTATATTTTAAATACCCAAATAAATATAATTTGAGACTTTTATTAAATTAAACTAATTTTCTAGATTAATATGTCATATTAGGATTGATTTAATTGACTTTTTTCTAAGTAATAATTCTGTTATTAGTTTCACAAAAATCTATTATTTAATAGTATCAAAATTGACATAAAAGTGTTTTTAAAAAAATATTATATTATTAATTGATATTAAATTCCTAAAAATATAAGGTTCAGAAAAGAGACTTATATAATGATAGTTTTATCATTAATGGACCACTTGGGGGACTCTTGAATGTATATAGTAAGTTTATTAACCATATAATATAAAAATACAAAGAGACATTATAAAAGTGAAACTAATTAACTGAGAGTTAATACTTAAAGATAAGGTTAATATAGTAACCCAAACCAGTATAAATTCTATTGGTTGAATGGTTTTAGACCCCTCACCACCATAAATGTTAAATAATCAACTTTTGAGCCATTAGAAATCGAATATGAATTTATTATAGATTACTATTTCTAGCTTTTCCAAAGGTGCCCCTCACCCCACTTATAAAAGGGCACCCCCCCCTTCTCATTAATTCAAACATTAAAAGCCTTTTGGTTCGGCCAAAACCTGCCCAAATACTCTCTAAAAGTCCCCTAACTACAACCTAGAGGCCTTAGTTTGATCATAAATCCATCCTAAGGAGCCATTTTGATCAAATCAAAAGGAAGAACTCGAAGAAGAGGTAATGTTTTCACCACCCTTTTTCAACTTCATTTCATCTTCAACTTCTTCTTTCTTTGTTATTCCAAATATAAAATAATGAATCCAGTATCTCCTATATACTGTAATATTATTATAAATATGGTACAACCATATTCAGTATTCTATCCACCCTTTGAATAACATGTCACCATACGTGCGTACGTACATCTTACCGTCTCCACGTCGTGGTATAATTGTTATTAAATAAATTATTATTTTGGATGGGTATAATAATGATGTGTAATTCATGTAAAAAATAAATATAACATGATAATTATTATTTATATATGATATAGCACACAATTATATATTATTTTAATATCAAAATAATGATATTGTCGCTCGTGCATACGTACGGACTACCGTCTCCACGAACGCGATGAGATTCATTCTCTATCGTATCCATTCAAGTATAATTATCATTTGATGATTTAAAAATAATGTTTAAGGACTTGATATCATTATGGATATGAATAATATACAACCTATCAATGAAAACCACGGCTTAAGTAACAAAACATATAAAAGAAAACAAGTAAGTTAACACCCGAAACAACGATAATTCTAAGATATTATTAGCAAAGAAATGTCAAAAGATCATATATCATATCATATGAATGTATATGATTCTTTTATAATTTAATAACAATTATTTCACCATTATAAAGGAGGTTAACCTACCCCCAACCAAGGAAAAGTACAAGGTAATGGGTTTTCATCTCACTCCTTATTCTCATGAGATGCATGCCATATTGCCACTATTACATTTTGTATGGTGTATGTACTGCCCATAATTATATTATTTGAGTAATAAACTTTAATTTATGTGTATTTACATATTCATTGTATGATACCTCCTTCCTGGGTTGTACGTTTCGTATGTTACCAAAATGGTAAGGGTTTATTTCACAATCTCTTCATTATCCGAGGTTGTTTATACGTAATAATCTACTGGGATTTATTTATCATCCACATCCATGTTTCTTCGAAATGTATTTCAAAACATTTTTACTATTTACAATGAATATGGGTTAAATTCATTTATACCCTTATGTGTTTTTAATGGAATACTTCTGTCGTTTTCCAAACAAGGCACTTTTTACCTTTCGACAAATTTAAGGTAAGAATGTTTTTTTAACTTATATGGAGGGTGTGACTATTTACCGCCGTTATGAAATCGTCAAATCTTACCTTACAAGCTTATAAGAATAATTTGAAATTAAATATTTATTTTATAATTATGTGACTTTTAAATTATTTCAAAATGAATATTTTAAGAATTTTTGAAAGGTACTCTTTATCAAGATCATAATTTTAAATGTTTTAAAAATTTATCTTTCTAAATATTTGTAATTAATGTCAATGTTTTCAAAATGATTTTAAGTACTTATTTATATGGACATGAAGGTTTTTAAATGATATTTATTTTCAAAAGTTTCAAAGTGGTATGGGACACTTTGATTCAAAAATCTCTTTTAAATTACTTCCTTTATCAATGTGTGACTTTTCAATGATTTCGAGAAAAGAGATATTTCTCTCAAATAGTTTTGATTTCATCTATAGCAACATCCTTTGATGGATTTTAAGCTTATTTGAATTTGATTTATTATGATACAAAACTTCTATATTGTATTGAAGGTTTTGTGATATGTTTGATTGTGGATGTGCTATTTTTATACCATTCATTGTTTATGGTGAAAGTATTGACATTTTGTATGCTAGTTTTAATAAAAATGTTTATGTTATGTTTAAACCTTTTCATATGGGAATGCATTGGACTTAATATGTGACGGGTGGAGCCTGCTGTAGCTCCTCGATGCATCGGTAGGTCTCATGAGACAAACTAGTTTCTTGGCACAAGGCCTTGAAAAAATCTTATTTGTAGTCTTGGCACGAGGCCTTGGCTATGTGGTTATGATAGTCTGGCATTATGCATTCAATTATTATGAAAGTGGTTATTGATATTGCATGAGATTATTCGATTAGTTGAATATCCATGTGAATAAGTAAATGGAATTATTTCATTTTATTTTTTCCATTCTATGTTGAAGTTCAAGTTTAAAAGGCTTTTGTTTTAGTTATACATTGCCTTAAATGTTTATGCTTATTTATGAAAGTTTCTACTGTATTGCTTACCCTTACGGAGCTTTTGAGCTCACCCCTTTTCTATGATTTATTTTTCCCAGGATTCCAAGAAGTATATTTTGATTGATAAGAAGGTTTAAGACAAGGGAATACTGGCATTCATAAAGGATTATTTATGTTGTTTTGTATATTATGAAGTGTAATGTAACATTCTTGTATGTGATCTATTTTTCCAAGACTGCTAAACTTATCCGTCTTTCGGGACTTTATTCCTTGTAATCATGCCAATGTATTAAAATAATTCACCGACTCTGGGTAACTGGGGTCGGGGTGTTACAGTTGGTATCAGAAGAAGTTTAGCAATAACCTTGGAAACTGGATTTAGATAAACTCTGATTAGAGAACATATCCCTAAGATAGACTTTGATGAGTAGTATAGAAGAACTTCTTAGAATTTTGGTATTGTAGAGATTTTGTGAGTTTTCCGAGCAATACATCCCTGTCTGGATACGAGCAGGTAGAGGTGGATCTAGCACAGATGTACCTAGGGGTAAAACCCGAAAACACCGTTTTGAGCTAGACTCGAACAAGAACTGGTGCACGACAACGGGCCTTGCTGCACTCTTGGTTACGACACTCCCGGGGGATATGCTTAGGATAATTCTCATTTTTTTACAAACCATTATGAAGGGTTTATGAGTATATACTTTCTCAAAGGCGAAATTTTTATGATTATGGATTATATCCATAAACTATTTAATTTATGTTATGTGTCTTACAAGTTTGGGATTAGGTATTGCTATTCATAAACTAATCTAGTGTATGCCATTGTTTAGAAATGGCGCCCCGTAGAAAGAATGAGAACTCCAGCAATGCACATGATCCAAAGAGAAAGAAGGATCATATCTTTTATAGTCTTAAGCTAGAATTTATAAGAGAAATATTCTCCCATGTATTATCATCATTTGAATAAATAATATCATTTGTTGATAAGATAAGTAAAGAGTTTACTGAGTCCTATGGATTTGAAGGGAAGAAAGAGAAGAAAAGGATGGAATAGAGAAAGATTGATAAAGGGAAGAGGGAAAATAAGAATTTTCCCATATGTGATAATTGTGGGAAGAAACACCCTGGAACTTTCCTGAAAGGAATGTGAGTTTGTTATAAGTGTGGAGGAAAAGGGAATAATGTACGTGACTGTAAGGGTAAGAAAATGGTTTCAAATGTACAATGCTTCATTTGCAAGGAGTTTGGACACTACATGAACCTATGTCCCAGTCATCAGACTATGCCACAAATGATGCTACTAGATAATAATCAAGTTATGATACTACCACAAATGAAGGGGAATGATTAGAGTTCTTATGTTGATTATGTCATTTGAGTGTTGCATCAAGAATGTACTTGTTATAATAATTATGGAGTATATAAGGATTATACTATAGTACTATTTCATTAAGGACTTGAGATTGTGTGGAATAAAGAAAAGTGACTCAATAGCAGGATAAATGTTTGGAAAATATATGGTTGAGAGAATGATAAACCATAATATTTCTGATACCGAGGTAGTGATTTTGGAATAATACATGATTGATTTGGATAAATTATATTGGATATTCTTGACTACCTTGAAACTGATTAATGATTTGTATATTCCATAATTGTTTGGGTTTAAAAAAATTTTAGATTGAAGGAGTATATCTATTATTCTTTAAATAATAAGGGATCATGAATGTAATCAATAAGGTTTTATGGTAATTCAGGATGTTGCAGTGTTTTAATAGAATACGTGATGATGGTGTTCACATGTTATTACACGGGAAAAAGGATATTTATTGTGTTTACCATCCATATAAATTTTGGACTGATGTATTTTGGATAGTTCTAGTTTGGATTATTTTGGATTTCCATAAAAGGACAACCCAGAGGTCGGGCGACAACCCATCCCTTCCGGCAAGGCTGCGAGACTTGAACCCACAACCGAAGGGCGACAAGGGTGTATCACCTATAACTGACCCACATGATGTCCGGGATTAAATAATGTAGTTTTTAAAAAAAAATATCTGGTAGATGAATTATAAATTCTCTTTTTGGAACCCTATACGAATAGGATAAATAGAATATATTTTTTACGTTCTATTATCTTTTAGAGTGAAAGATGAGTTTGTGGTAGAAATTAGTTAAAGGATGAAACTCTACTTGTCAAGAATATATGTTTCTTCTTCTCTTATTCTATGAAGAAATTAATTCTTATACTTTATTTTACGGAATCCTAAAACCAAAAATGTGTTTTCCTAATACCCTATATTTTGTTGAGCCGATGGTATTTCAAATCATCATAGATTGATGAATTTAAGGACCTTAATTTTACACTTGTTTTTGATTGATGACCTCAATCACTACCTATAAATATTTACGTTTTTCCTCCAATTATATGTCTCTAATTTCCACCAATGTTCTCCTAATCGAGATCATAATTTGGTGGTGACCCTTTCTTTTCTCTTTTCCTCATATTAAGACTAAATTTTAGTAACCCAATTTCTGATGTGGGTTTTCCCACAAAGATATTTTCTATTTTCAACCTTTTATTTTTGAAGAACAATTTCAAATTGCGAGGAAGAAATTTATTGAAGGAGGGGAGAATGTAACACCACAAGATTTCATAGTGTGTTATTTCTTCAAAATAATTCATTAACTTGAACTACATGCAACACCGAGTTTAAGCGCACCATGACGTACCAAAAAAGCCGTTCAAAAGAGGTTATGAATAGTATTAACTAAATTTTAAACTTTATATAATCCTTATAATTTTAGAATCCATATTATGAGTTTCTTAGACATAATGTAAGAACAAATTCATTTTCAGTATTGCACTTTTACCAACTTTTAACAGTGAACCATTTTTAAATACAATATTTTAAACCTTTTGACTAAATGGGGACATCAAAAATTTAAAATGAAACATCCCAAGCTTCCACGGTACGCTTCTCTTTGAATAATACAGTAGCGTGTGTAGTACGCATCTTCGAGTTCTAACACACACCATAACAAAATCAAACTAGCTGTTATGAATAGTAATACCTACTTTTTGAAATTTTATATTTTTATCTATCAAAATGGACTTAATTTTTGGATTCAGAGTATCGAATTTATCCTAAGGTGAAATTTTGGTACTTTTCAGATAACTTTAATATTTTGATGAATAGTGAAAATTACTAAATTTTAATTTAAAACAACTTTTTAAATCAAAATAATTAATATTGATAAATTATGAATTTGAGTGGTTTTAAAGTATATATAGAATATATTTTTACCATTTAATACAATGTTGGTCATTGGACATAATTTCACAATTAAACCAGACATAAACAAGTATCAATCTTTTGATAGTTATTATATCTTAAAAACATGATTTTTGTTTTGACAGCGGGAATTAACTTTAAATTAATTTCTGCCACTTCTTTGTTTTGAATTTGGAAAAATGGATTCCATATTTGTAATCAGGATGTCCCAATTGTGTAAATAGGTAACTTATATTTTTAGACATTTTGAATAATTACTTACGTAAATATTTTATTTACCATGGTTAAAGGGTAAATCTGGTAAATAAGGGTTAAAAAATAATATTATAATAATAGTAAATTACCCTAAAACGTGTCCTAACCATATTGGGGGATACATGTCCGACCATGGGCATCTTTTGGTCGATTTTGGGACTCCATGAAGGTGATAGGGACACTTTATTTTAATTAAGTTAAAATAAGTACAAAAATGACATAAGCATATATCTTTTAGAAACAAATTTTTTACATAGGGTTATATATGTTGGATTTTCGACTATAAATATTATTTAGAAAGATAAAAATATTTCCTACATAAATATATTTTATTTATAATTTTTAGACATTAAATAATTTAATTTATTTAAGACACAATGATGATGCAGTAATTACCATAATAGTGAAACATTAAAATAATTTATATTATAAATACCAAAACAAATATAATTTGAGACTTTTATTGAATTAAACTAATTTTATAGGTTAATATGTCATATTAGGATTGATTTAATTTACATTTTTATAAGTAATAATTCTGTTATGAGTTTCAAAAAAATCAATTATTGAATAGTGTCAAAATTGACAAAAAAGAATTTTTAAAACAAATATTATATTATTAGTTGATATTAAATTCCTAAAAATATAAGGTTCGGCAAAGAGACTTATATAATGATAGTTGTATCATTAATGGACCACTTGGGGGTCTCTTGGATGTATATAGTATGTTTATTAACCATATAATATAAAAATACAAAGAGACATTGTAAAAGTGAAACTAATTAACTTAGAGTTAATACTTAAAGATAAAGTTAATATAGTAACCCAAACCTGTCTAAATTCTATTGGTTGAGTGGTTTTCGACCCATAACCACCTAAAAATTTAAATAATCAACTTTGGATCCATTATAAATCTAATATGAATTTATTATAAATTAATATTTCTAGATTTTCCAAAGGTGCCCCTCACCCCTCTTATAAAAGGGCACTCCCCCTTCTCATTACTTCACACCTTCAATGCCTTTTGGTTCGGCCAACCCTTACCCAAATACTCTCCAAAAATCCCTCAATACAACCTAGAGGCCATAGTTTGATCAGAAATCCATCCTAAGGAGCCGTTTTGATCAAATCAAAAGGAAGAACCTGAAGAAGAGGTAATGTTTTCACCACCCTTTTTCAAATTCATTTCATCTTCAACTTCTTCTTTATTTGTTATTTCCATTCTAAAATAATGAATCCGGTATCTCCTATATAATGTAATATTATTATAAATATGGTACAACCATATTTAGTATTCTATCCACCCTTTGAATAACATGTCACCATACGTACGTACGTACGACTTACTGTCTCCACATCGTGGTATAATTGTTATTCAATAAATCATTATTTTGGATGAGTATAATAATGATGTGTAATTCATGTAAAAAATAAATATAACATGATAATTATTCTGTATATATGATATAACACCCAATTATATATTATTTTAATATCAAAAGAATGATTTTGTTGCTCGTACGTACGTACGGACTACCGTCTCCACGAACACGATGAGATTCATTCTCTATCGTATCCATTCAAGTATAATTATCATTTGATGATTTAAAAATAATGTTTAATGACTTGATATCATTCTGGATATGAATAAGATACAACCTATCCATAAAAACCACGGCTTACGTAACAAAACATATAAAAGAAAACGAGTAAGTTAACACCCGAAACAACGATAATTCTAAGATATTATTAACAAAGAAATGTTAAAAGATCATATATGATATAATATGAATGTATATGATTCTTGTATAATTTAATAACAATAATTTCACCATTATACAGGAGGTTAACAAACCCACAACCAAGGAAAAGTACAAGGTAATGAGTTTTCATCTCACTCCTTATTCTCGTGAGATTCATGCCATATTGCCAATATTACATTTTCTGTGGTGTATGTACTGCCCATAATTACATTCTTTGTGTAATACACTTTAATTTATGTTTATTTACATATTAATTGTATGATACCTCTTTCATGGGTTTTACGTTTCGTAAGTTACCAAAATGGTAAGGGTTTATTTCGCAATCTCTTCATTATCCGAGGTTGTTTATACGTAATAATCTACTGGGATTTCTTTATCATCCACATCCATGTTTCGTCGAAATGTATTTCAATTTTTTTTTCTATTTACAAAGAATATGAGTTAAATTCATTTATACCCTTATGTGTTTTTAAAATAATCTTTCCGTCGTTTTCCAAACAAGGAAATTTTTTACCTTTCGAAAAATTTAAGGTAAGAATGTTTTTTTAACTTATATGGTGGGTGAGACTATTTACCGCCGTTATGAAATCATCAAATCTTCCCTTAAAAGCTTATAAGAATATTTTGAAAGTAAATGTTTTATTTTATAATTATGTGACTTTTAAATGATTTCAAAATGAATAGTATAAATTTTTTTGAAAGGTACTCTTTATCAAGGTCATAATTTTAAATGTTTTAAATATTTATCTTTCTAAATATTTTTAATTAATGTCCATGTTTTCAAAATGATTTTAAGGACTTATATATATGGACATGAAGGTTTTTAAATGATATTTATTTTCAAAAGATTCAAAGTGGTATGGAACAATTTGATTCAAAAATATCTTTTAAATTACTTCCTTTATAAATGTGTGACTTTTCAATGATTTTGAGAAAAGAGATATTTCTCTCAAATAGTTTTGATTACATCTATGTCAACATCATTTGATGGATTTTAAGCTTATTTGTAGTTGATTTATTATGATAAAAATCTTCTATATTGTATTGAAGGTTTTTTGATATGTTTGACTGTGGATGTGCTATTTTTATACCATTCATGGTTTATAGTGAAAGTATTGACATTTCATATGGTAGATTTAATATTAATGTTTATGTTATGTTTAAACCTTTTCATATGGGAATGAATTGGACTTAATATGTGACGGGTGGTGCCCGCTATAGCTCCTCGATGCATCGGTAGGTCTCATGAGACAAACTAGTGTCTTGGCACAAGGCCTTGACAAAATCTTATTTGTAGTCTTGGCACGAGGCCTTGGCTATGTGGTTATGATAGTCTGGCATTATGAATTCCATTATTATGAAAGTGGTTATTGATATTTCATGATATTATTCGATTAGTAGAATATCCATGTGAATAATTAAATGGAATTATTTCATTTTATATTTTCCATACTATGTTGAAGTTCAAGTTTAAAAGGATTTTGTTTTAGTTATACATTGCCTTAAATGTTTATGCTTATTTATGAAAGTTACCGCTATATTGCTTACCCTTATGGAGCGTTTGAGCTCACCCCTTTTCTATGTTTTATTTTTCCCAAGATTCCAATAAGTATATTGTGATTGATAAGAATGTTTAAGACAAGGGAATAATGGAATTCATAAAGGATTATTTATGTTGTTTTGTATATTATGAAGTGTAATGTAACATTCATGTATGTGATCTATTTTTCCTAGACTGCTAAACTTATCGGTCATTCAGGACTTGATTCCTTGTAATCATTCCAATGTTTTAAAATAATGCACCGACTCTTTGTAACTGGGGTCGGGGCGTTACAATTACATAATTAATTAAGCACATTCAATCTTTTCAATTTATTTAGAAATTAATTATTCATGAATATTCTAATAATTAATTTGAAAATTAATTAATTACATTCAATCCCTTCAACTTTTTCACTAATGAATTGTTTACATCAATTCCATTAATCATTTCCTCAATTAATGAATCACATTAAAATAATTTCATAATCACAACCTCTCAAATAATTAATTTGATAAATAATTAATTCAATTCAAAAACTTCAATATAACAATAAGTAATTCAAAAATTAATTAATCAATTTGAACAATATTAATATCACCCTAATTAATTCAACAATTAATTATTATAAATCACAATTTCATAATCTAAATCATTCCCATTATCTAATTGAATAATTAATTAGTCATGTTAAACAATATCAACAACTCCATAATTAATTCCACAATTAATTATTCATCCCGATCCCATTAATTTAATCAAAAAATAGTTAATAGTATCAATATCATTAATTAACTCAATAATTAATTAATCATCTAAACCTCATTAATTAACTAAAAAAATAATTAATTATACCAATCTCATTAGTAATCCAACAATTAGTTTGTTATATCAATCCTCTTAATTAATTAAATAATTAATTAAGCACATCAATACCATTAATTATTCCACCAATTAATTAAAAAATAAACATAATCTCAATATCCTATAATTAATTTAACAATTAATTATTTAGTTAAAAATTGCATTATCCCATAATTAATTCAACAATTAATTATTCAATTCACAATCTAGTATTATGAAAATTAAATCAACAATTAATTATCCCTAAATTATAGTTCAATATTCTGATAATTAACTCATCAAGTAGTTATCCCCAAATCCCAGTTAAACATTTTGATAATTAACACAACGATTAATTATCCCCAAGCTACAATACATTAACTAATTATTTCACCAAATTAATTAATTCAATTAATAAATTCAAAATTCTAAAAAATCTCTAGCAATTATATAGTTACATTAACATAATTGAAATCATGACTATGATATTTGAATAGTACACCACATACCTCAATTCGATGGAGAATGATCACCTAAAGGAGAACCCAAATTTAAAGAGAAGAAAGTAAGAGCACAATGATGGAAACAGTCTAGATCCAAAATCCTAATTTAAGATCGAACAATCAAGATCCAAAAATTCTAGATCTTGATCCAGTAATCCTAGGTCAAGATATGGCATGAAAAATGATAACTTCCCTCTAAAAGATGATGGGGAGATGTGAGAGAAGAAGGAAACCACATGGGATTAGATCCTCTTCCTAGGTGGGGTGTATATCATCAATCTGCTATTAAAGTTTCCAATAATAGAGGTTCAGAGCCTTTTGAATGTGACTGGGAGCCTGAAAGAAATGTGAGAACCTGATTTGGGTGGATCTAGGGTTGATCTGGATTTAATATGGGAGTTTGGGTAATTTTAAAACCAAATTTCATAACATTAATTACTATTCACATAGTACCCTTGACCATGTCTCATGGTTTGTACTAACCATGCACTAATCCAAGAACCCATTTCACACTTAGTCTTCATACTTAGTTTAACCCTGCAAAAACCATGCACCCCCTTGCATAGTTTTTTTAACCATGCACAAACCATGGGAAAACAATGAAACCCCCTTTCACACTTTGTCTAACCATGTATAAACCATGTGAAAACCATGAAACCCCCATGAACACTTTGTTTAACCAAGCAAAAAAACATGCAGACACCATGAAACACACCTAAAAACTTTATCTAACCAAGAAAGAACAATTCAAAAAACATGAAAAGCCTTTCCTCTTTTCAGAATTCTACATGTTTCACCCAAATTCACATAAGCTAAGACCCAAACATGTTATACTCAAAGAAAGAAAAAGGAATTCCTACAAATGAGCCCGATACATCTTTATAAAATGCCATAGTTTTACAATATCCTCACCTTATAGTAGCTGATTCTAGAGCTATAATCCCAAGCATCTATAAGATTCCAAGTCAAAAATATTGGGCCATTAAGCCCTCATATCCACCTCTCTCTCCCATGTTTCCTACGAAACAAATCTATGTTTCCACTATATACGAAATATCAGCATGAACTTTCCCAACAACACTTTATTACTGTGATCCAAAATGTGTATCAAATTCTCCCCAATGGAAGAATCTATATCAAGTTCTACATAATCCACATCAATCACATGAAAAGGGTCAGGGGATAAATGAAATGTTGTGACACATTGAAAACATCATTCATAACACTATATCTTTATGGAAGAGCCAATCGATACACCACCATCCTGATTCTCTCGACCACCAAAAACGGTACAACTATCTTGGGCACCACCTTTCCCTATCTTCACATCCCATAGTGACCCAATCTAGGGGAAACCCGAAGAATACATGATCACCATCTATGAACTCAAGGGTTCTTCATAGTCTATCAATATATGACTTCTCTCTACTATGATCTCTAGACATATGATTCTGAATCAATTAAACCTTCTTCGACATATCCTTTAAGATATTAAATCCAAAAAACATTGACTCACCAGCCTCCATCTAGCATAAATTTGATCTGTGTGGCCTACTATAAAGAGCCTCACGTGGTTCCATATGTATAGTTCCTGATAAATGTTGTTATAGGAAAACTCCATCAAAGCTAGATGATTCTCCCAATACCAAACAAAGTCTAGGACACATGCCTATAGAATATACTCAATGACTTGAATAGTGTATTCCGAATACCCATTTGTATGTGGGAGGAAGGCCGTACTCAAAAAATCATCTATACCAAGATGATTATGTAAGCCTTACCATCTGCACAAAGTAAAACACGAGTCATGGTCTGAAACAATAGCCTATGGAACCCCATGTTAGAATACTATTTCCCGAATATAAAATTCTCATAGCAGCTCTATGGAGAATGTCTCATATATAGGTAAGAAGTATTATACCTTCATTATTATTTCCATAATAACCCAAATAACGCAATTCTTTTGGGGCTTCCTCAGGAGACCCACCAAAAAATTACATGGTACCATTGTCTCACTTTCATTACAAAATGAAAAAATACTATATTAAACCACCAGGTTATTGATGTTGATCTTTCACCTGCTGACATGTGTAACATCATGTCACAAACCCTACTATCTCCTTTTAGATTCCTAACCACCAAAACTATCGACATAGTCCATGGAATATTTTGTTCAGATCAGGATGTACGAACTACTTCAAGATATGAAATTCACACATTATCTCCACCCACATACTTGTAGTCCACATAACATGATTTCAGGTATAGATAATCTCATCCACATCTGTACTCCAATTGAAAGGTGACTTCCAACCTTCAAGGCTTTCTCTTAAGGCCAAAAATCCAAACACTCATATTATATATACCTAATCCATTTCAAAAGTGTATACTCCCCTAAAATTGAAATGAAAGTCATATGATCAAGACACTCTTGAACCACAACATGCATCTCATCAACCAAAGTCATCATCTTCTACTTATTACTAGACTCTTGAGGTGTCTAATTCTAATTTTTTTTCTCAAAGTGTATGTCAAACTATTTCTCTTCCCGGGCATATATGCTAGCTCAAAATAAAATGACAACATATAATCCACCCACCTCCAATTCTTAAGATTTAAATTACACTATGAAAATATATAATTTAAGATATTATAATCTATATACATAGTAAAAATTTCACCCAACATATAATGTTTCAAAAACATAAAATAATATACCACCACACCTAAATTGAGGTCATGTGTAGGGTAGTTTCCTTTTTGAGGCCTCAATTACTGAGACCTGTATGCCCCAAAATGATCTCCCTACATCAGTACTACTCTAATTATGACCCTTGAATCATAAAAAAACACCATATAATCTTCACTTGGATGAGGTAGGATCAATATCATTATCAATGTCAATCTCTTCTTCAACTCCTAGAAGAAATTATCACATACTTTCATCCATTCAAACTTTGTCCCTTTATTGGAAAATCTTGAAAGTGGCACTGCTAACTAGGAAACATCCCGGATGAATCTTCGATAGAATTCGGCTATCCTAAAAAATCTTTTGATATCGAATGCATACTTGGGTTACTCCTAAGAAAGCACTGACTGATCCTTCTTTGGGTTTACTGACACACCTTTATCTAGTATGACATGACCTGAGAAGTGTACCTAATCAATCCAAAAATGACTATTAGATAACTTGGAATATAACATATGTTATCTCAATGTACACATGATAATTTCAAGGTGTTGGTAATGATCTTCATGAGTCTTACAGTTCACAAATATGTCATCCAAGAAAAACCATCACAAAATTATATAGGCATGGAAATAATATTCTATTCATCAAGATCGTAAAAACTTATTGTACATTCAATAACCCGAATGGAATTATGACGAACTCATATAGTCCACACCTACTTATGAAAGTCTTCCTTAGAATATCTGAAATCCGACCTCTCAAATAATGATACCCTGATCTCAATTCCATCTTAGAAAAGATACAGGCTCCCCTAAACTGGTCAATGGATATCGAATACCAAAATATATGGAATTTTCAATGTGGAAACCCAAATGTAAAGAGACTGATAAATCCCTAGAGTGTCCCAAAACTTGTCCGGTCCCCCCATCGATGCTCCATCCCAAATCAGGCATCTAATATAGTGCCTTTTCCCATAACCTATCCTATAGTCATGCAATCTATTTAGATATCGATCATGCATCCCGAGTAGGGTATGAGTTCAACTCATCAGTCCGTAAACAACATCATCTGAAACAATATCTATTCAATAACAAGTGTATGATGTTTTATAAAGAATACAAAAAAAAAATTAAATAGTGTATATTTATTCAATTATCTTTTATTTAACCACATAATCTACAGAGTTCTTAAGGAAACCCAAAAAACAATACCTACCTCAACCCATATTGATGTTCGATTCATACAACCTATTTAATTGAAAATTCATTTAAGGAAAAGTATTTTTGTACATTTTATTTCAATTTATAATATGCATAATTGGACCCATGGTCTAATAGTAAAATTTAGGGTGTAGATCATCATTTATAGAACCCCATGAGTATTTGAAGCATTAGTCCCTATCACACACCGCATGGGTATTTGGAGTAAAAGTCCTTGTTCCACACATCATTGGTATTTCATGCATCATTCTCTATATTATACAATTTTCATGCATGCTTGGAGCCCTTGACCAAAATTTTCTGGACCCTGTGGGTATTTGGGGTGT
Organism: Viscum album; assembly: GCA_963277665.1. Taxonomy (NCBI): domain Eukaryota; kingdom Viridiplantae; phylum Streptophyta; class Magnoliopsida; order Santalales; family Viscaceae; genus Viscum; species Viscum album. The sequence continues at coordinate 1,267,490,650 of OY728120.1, read as the reverse complement.
TATTCTATTTCCCACACTCATTTCTAAAAAAACACATATAAATTTCCTTTTTACCATTCATCTTTTTAATAAACATATGAATTTAGTTGTTACCATTCATCATCTCAATCATATTTGAATGCCATAGTTACCATTAATCACAATATCACAATATCACATTTATCACATATATCAAAATATCATATGTAACACAATAACCCATTAAATAATTCAATAATTAACTAATAATGTCAACACCATCTATTAATTCAACAAATAATTGATTACAACAATTCCATTAATTAATTCAATAACTAATTAATCACTTCAATCTCATTAATTAATTAAAAAACTAATTAATCATAAAAATTGCATTAATTAATTCAATAATTAATTAATCACATCAAATTTATTAATTAACTTAAAAATTAATTAATCATAATAATTTTGTAAATTAATTAGTCATTTAATTGATCACAACACAATATCAAATATTAAAATAATTAATTCAAAAATTATTTATCCTAGTTCCACATTCAAAATATCCCAATAATTAATTCAATAATTAAATATCTCTATTTTACAATCACAATATCTTAAAAATTAATTCAACAATTAATTATCAAAATTCTACAATCATAATATCTTAATAAATAATTTAATAATTAATTATCCCAAATCCACAATCACAATATCTTAATAATTATTTTTCCATTTAATTATTCAAATTTGAAAATCATATCATATCCATTAATTAATTTCATAATTAATTAAACACATTAAATCCCCTAAATCAATTCACCAATTAATTGTTCATGTAAACTCCTTTTTTTAATTTCTCAATTAATTAATCACATTAAATTCCATAAAATTAATTTACCAAATAATTGTTAACTTAAATTACATTAATTAATTCCACAACTAGTTAATCTCATTCAATTCCATCAATAAATTCAAAAATTATGTCTTCATATCATCACTATTAAATGATGCCACAATTAATTAATCGCATTCAATACTTTCAATTAATTCACCAATTAATTTTTCACAACAATTACATATATTAATTCTATAATAAATTAATAACATTCATTCCCTTCAATTAATTCACCAATTAATTGTACACAAAAATTATATTAATTAATTATACAATTAATTAATCACTTTTATTCCCTTTAATTAATTAAATAATTAATTGTTTACGTCAATTCCATTAATTAACTCCACAATTAATTAATCACATTAAAAAAATTTCATAATCACAACATCTCAAATAATAAATTCTATAATTAATTATTGTAATTCAATACATTTTATATAACAATATGAAATTCAACAATTAATTATTCAATTTGAAGAATCTCAATGTCACAATATTAATTTAACAATTAGTTATTCCAAATAACAATTTCATAATATAAACCATTCCTATTATTTAATTAAAAAATTTATTTTTCATGTTCAACAACCTCGATAACTCCATAATTAATTCAAAAATTAATTATTCATCCCAAACCCATTAATTAACTCACCTATTAATTAATCTCAATCTCATTAATTAACTCAACAATTAATTATCCATCTCAATCTCATTAATTAACTCAAAAATTAATTAATTTGATCAATATAATTAATAATTAGACAATCAGTTCATCACATAAAACCCTTAATTAATTCACTAATTTATTAAGAACATCAATACCATTAATTAATCCACCAATTAATTAATCAATAACCACAAACTCAATATCCACTAACTCATTCAACAGTTAATTTTTAAATTAATAATATCATTATCCCATAAATAATTCAAAAAATAATTAATCAATTCATAATGTAATATTCCAAAAATTAACCCAACAATTAATTACCCTAAAAAAAAATTCAATATTTTGATAATTAACTCAACAAGTAGATATACCCTAATCCTAATTCAATAATACGATAATTATCTCAACCAAAAATTATCGCAAAACCACAATTCCTTAACTGAGTAATTAAATTATGATAATCAATATAAAAAACTCCAGCAAGTCTTCAATTATATAAACATAATTGAAATCATGAATATGATCTTTTAATAATATACCACCTACCTCGATTCTTTGAAAAATAATCACTCAAAGGAGAACCCCATTTTAAAGAGAATCAATCAAGAGAACAGTGATGTAGATGGTCTAAATATAAAATCCTAATTTGAGATTGAATAATCAAGATCCCACAATTATATATCCTAATCCAACAATCCTAGGTTTAGATCTAATAGGAAAGATGATAACCTCCCTAAAAAATATGGTGGAGGGATGTGAGAGGAGAAGCAAACCACCTGGGATTAGATCCTCTTACTGGGTGGGGTGAATATATTTAATCTTCACTAATATTTTCCATGAATAGAGGTCAAGAGACATATGAATGTGTCTAGGAGCCTCCAAGAATGAGATAATTGTATTTGGGTCCAGCTAGGGTCGATTTGGGTTTAATATGCAATTTCGGGGAATTTTAAAGCAAAATTTTGAAAAATTAATTACCATTCACTTGGTTTCTTGGTCCAAGGCGCATAGTCAGTACTATTCATGCACCTAACCATGCACCCATTTCACACATAGGATTCATACTTAGTTTATCCATGCACAAACTGTGCGACCCCCTTGTACAGTTTTTAACCATTCATTAACCATTTGCAATCCATGAAACCCTCATTGACAATTTGTTTAACCATGTGAAAACCATGAAACCCCCTTGAACACTATTTCCAACCATGAAAAAACCATTTCCAAACCATGAATCCCCCATTCACATATTTTGTTAACCATTTATGAACCATGAACAGACCCTAAAAAGCGTATCCTCCTTCCAAAATTCTCTAATTATCACCCAACACAACCATGTTAAGACCCAAACCAGTTATGCTCAAAACAAGGCAAAAAAGCCCTGTAAATGATCCCGAGACATCATTAGAAAAGGTGGGGGTGTTACGATCTCCACACCGTATAATATCTCATCCTCGAGTTATACTCCCAAGCATCTATGAGATTCCAATTCAAAAATATTGGTCCACTAAGCCCTCATATCTGCATCTGTCTCCTGAGTTTACCCCTGAATATGACCATGTTTGCACAATACATGAAGTATCAACACAACCTTTCCACTTAACCATTTATCACTATGATCCCACATGTTTATCAGATTATCCTCAAATGATGAATATATCTCAATCTCTACACCATATATATCAATCAAATGATAAGGGTTTGGGTGACACCGGTAATGTTGTGGCACATGGAAAACATCAGGCATAACATAATATCTCTGTGGAAAATCCAATCGGTATGCCACAATCATGATTCACTCCACCACCTCAAACGGTCCAACGAACCTGGGAAGCACCTTTCCCAAACTCTATATTCTATACTGATCCAATCGAGGGGACACATGAAGAAAAAAATGATCACCCTATGTAACTCAAGGGGAAATTGTAGTCTATCGGCATATGACTTCGTTCTACTCTAAACCATATCCATATGCTTCCGAATCAATTGAACCTTCTTCGACATCTTCTACATGAGACTCGGTCCAATAACTCTGAATTGGCCGCCTCTATGGAACTTATAAGTGATCTTCATAGACTACAATAAATTTCCTTGTATGGTTACATATATATAGTTTATTGACAACTATTATTATAAGAAAACTACACCAAAGATAGATTCTTCTCCCAAGACCCACTAAATTCTAGGACACATGGCCATAGAATATCCTCAAGGACCTAAATAGTGCATTTTGACTACAAATTTGTCTGTGGGTGGAAGGCCATACTCAATAAAACCCTTATACAAGGAATCTTTTGTAAACCTGGATGGAAACGTAATGTAAAACATGAGTCACAGTCTGAATTAATACCCTATGGAACCCCGTGTGGACTGACTATTTCCATATCATACAAATTTTATAACTACTCCATTGATAAAGTGTTCCATATATGAAATAATTGCACTACCTTTGTTAGTATGTTCACAGCAACCCAAAGATCGCCATTCTTTCTTGGCATCCTTGGGAGACACACAAAAAATTACGTGGTCATGTTGTCCCACTTCCATTACAGAATGGGAAATGAATGTTGTAAAACAACATGTCTTGGATGATCAGCCTTTTCCTATTTATAGGTGTAGCATCATGTCACAAACCCTACTATCTCCTTTTTTAGTCCCAACCATAAAAACTATTGATGTAGGCCACAGTACATTTTGGTCACACCAAGATGTATGGCCCACTATAAGGCATGAAACTCATGCATATTCTATCTACAAACTCATAGGCACCATAACACAATTTCAGGCATATATGGTCTCATCCTCATCTATACTGCATTCATATTGTGGCTCCCCAACATCAAGATGTTCCCTCAAGGAAATACACTCCAAATCCTTATATTTTCTATCCATGATCAGTTTCAAAAGAATATAATCCCCTGAAATTGAAAAGATATTCTTAAGATCAGGACTGTACTGAACCACAACATGTATCTCAACCACTAAATTCATCATATTTAACTCATTACTGGAATTATAAACTGCCTGAGTTTGAGTTTTACGACTCAAAGTATGAGCCACAGTATTTCTCTTTTCAAGTGTATATGCTATCTCAAAATTATATGACTGAATATAACCAACCCCCTCCACTGCTATAGATTCAAATCTCATGGATAAAATATATACTTTAAGATATTATGATTTGTATACACATTAATCTTTTTCCCAATATACAATGTCTCCAACACTTCAAAGAATATACTACCACAGTTAACTCGATGTCGTACATAGGGAAGTTCCATAATGAGCCATCAAATTATGAGACATGTATGCCACAACACAACCTATCGACAACAACAATACTCTAATTTCAATCCCAATATCATCAAAAAACACCAAATAGTCTTCACCTAGCTTAGGTAGGATCAAGATCGGTGTTGATGTGAAGAACCTATTAAACTCCTCAAAGGCATTCTCAAATTCTTCCATCCATTAAAACCTTGTCTATTTTTTGTTCAAGCCATAAAGTGGCACTTCCAATAGGGAAAAATCCATGATGAATCTACAATAATATCTAGGTAACCCTATAAATATTCATATATCCAACACGTTCTTGGTATGCTCCCAATAAACGACTACTTGAACCTTGTTTAGGTCTACTGACACAACTTCCTCTAAGATTATGTGACCCAATAAGTGTACCCAATCAATAAAAAACAGACAATTAGATGGTTTGTTTTATATAAAATTCTCTATTAGTGTTCTCAGGCTGATATCAAGGTGTTGGACATGATCATCATTAGTCTTAGAGTAAACTAAGATGTTATCAAAAAACACCACCACAAACTGATCTCGGTATGAATGAAATATTCTATTAATAAAGGCCATAATCACTTACTGTGCATTCATCTAACCGAAAATAATTACGATGAACACATATAGTCCAAACATGCCTATGAAATTAGTCCTTGGTATATCAGAGCTCTGACCTCTTAACTGGTAATACCCTTATCTCAAGTTTATCTTGGAAAATACAAAGGCTCCCCTCAACTGGTCAATGGATATTTCATGCCAATGTAAGCGCCATGTGTCAAAGTGAAAACCCAAAATTAAATACATTGAAAACATAGAAGTGGGTCTCAAACCATGGCTGGTTCCCTTATCCATGCTCCATCCCATATCATCCATATAACACAGATCCTTTTTATTTATCCTATCCTACAATCATGTAATCTATTCAGGTGGTGATCAGGCATCCTGAGTAGGGTGTGAGTACACCTCAGTAGCCCACATCCAATGTCCTATAAAATAGTATCTAGTCAATAACAAGTGTATTTAGTTGTATAATGAATACATAAAGCAATAAAGTAAATAGTTTATATTTATTCAACTATACTTTATTTAACCACATAATCCACTGAGTTCTCGAGGACACCTGAAAACAATACCTGCTTTGGCCCATGTTGTTATATGAGTCATAGAACATATTTAATTCAAAATTCATTTAACAAATGTTATTTAATTATACATTTAATTTTAATTTATAGTATGGATAATTGTAACCATAATCAAATGCTAACATTTTTTGTGTAGATCGCCATGTCTAGCACACCGTGAGTATTTGAATCATCAAGGGTATTTGGAACAATAGTCCCTGTCCTGCACATCATGGGTATTTAGAGCATCGGTCCATATCTTAGAAAATTGGCATGTATGCCTACGGACCTAGAACGTTATGTGAAGAACCCTGTGGGAATTTAGAGTCTTATTTTATGACCCAAACTCATTTCACAATAAAATATATTTGAATTCCACTATTAATATTCATTATTTTAATTCACATATGAATTTTTTTTATTACCATTCATCATCTCAATCACATTTGAATTCAATTGTTACTATTCATCACAATATCACAATATCACATATATCACAATGTCACATGTAACACAAAAAACCATTAATGAACTCAACAATTAATTAATCACATTAAAATCATCAATTAATTAAACAATTTGTTGATCACAACAATTCAATTAAATAATTGAATAATTAATTAATCACTTCAATATAATTAATTAATTCAATAATTAATTAATCATAAAAATTCTATTAATTAATTTAATAATTAATTAATCACATCAATTTCAATAATTAATTAAATAATTAGTTAATCAAAATAATTCATTTAATTAATTTCAAAATTAATTGATCGCATCATATTCTCAATATTGTAATAATTAATTATGTCCATTGCATAATCACAATCTCTCAATAATTAATTTGACAAAAAATTATTCCAATTACCAAATCAAAATATCTCAAAAATTAATTCAGAAATTGATTATCCTAATTCCACAATAAAAATATCTCAATAATTAATTGAAAAATTAATTAACCCAATTCAACAATCAAAATATCTCAAAAATTAATTCAATAATTAATTATCCTTTCTCCACAATCATAATATCCCAATAATAAATTAAATAATTAATTATTACAATTTCACAATCATAACATCTACATTAATTAATTTCAAAATTAATGAAACACATTAAATCCCCTCAATTAATTCGCTAATTAATTGGTCACATCAACTCCATTAATTAATTCTTCAATTAATTAATCACAATCAAATCATTCAACTAATTCACCAATTAAATTTTCACATCAATTTCATTAATTAATTCCAAAATTAATTAATCACATTAAATTACTTAAATAAATTCACCAATTAATTATTCATTTCATCCATATTATGTAATTACATAAATAATTAATTAAATTAAATTATTTCATTTAATTATCCAATTAATTGTTCATGAGAATTCCATTAATTAATTCCACAATTAATTAATCATATTCATTCTCTTCAATTAATTCACTAATTAACTATTCATATTAATTATATTAATTAATTCCAGAATTAATTAATCAAATTCATTCCCTTCAATTAATTCACCAATTATTTGTTCATGTCAATTCCATTAATTTATTTCTCATTTCATTAATCAAATTAAATAAATTTCAGAATCACAAAAATGTCCAATAATTAATTCTGAAATTAATTATTCTAATTCAATAACTTCAAAAAAATATAAATTAATTCAACTATTAATTATTCAATTTGAACAATCTTAATATCTACATAATTATTTCAACTCTAAATTTTTCGAAATAAAAATTTCATAATCCCAACCAATCGCATTATTTAATTCATCTATTAATTATTCAAGTTCCACAACCTCAATAACTACATAATTAATTCAATAATTAATTATTAATCTCAATACCATTAACTAAATCAATAATTAATTAATCATCTCAGTCTCATTAATTAAAAATTAAGAAATCATATCAATATCATTAATAAACTCAAAAATTAATTAATCATCTCAATGTCATTAAAAATTCAACAATTAGTTCATCACATAAATCCCTTTAATTAATTCCACATTTAATTAGGCACATTAATTCCATTATTTAGTCCACCAATAAATTAATCAATAACCACAAACTCAATATCCCATAATTAATTCAAGAATTAATTATTCAATTCAAAATCACATTATCCCAAAATTAATTCAGTAATTAATTAATCAATTCAAAATCCATTATTTCAATAATTAACTCAAAAATTAATTATCCTAGAAACAAAATTCAATATTCTGAAAATTAACTCAACAAGTAGTTATCTCTAAATCCCAATTCATCATTATGATAATTATCTCAATAATTAATTATCCCCAAATAAATTCCTTAATTAATTAAATCATCAAATTCATTAGTTTAATTATAAAATTAAATTGTTTAAAAAAACTATATAAAATATTAAATTATATACACGTAATTAAAATAATTACTTGGGAATTCGAATAATTGAACACCTACCTTAATTCGTTGATGAACGATCACCAAATGGAAGACCTCATTTTTAAGAGAATCAATCCAGAGAACAATGATGAACACATTCTAGATCTTAAATCCTTATTCAAGATCGAAAAATCAATATCCCAAAATTATAGATTTATATAAAACGATCCTAGGTCTAGATCTAATAATATAAATGATATCTTCCTACTAAAATATTATGGAGATAAGAGAGAGAATAATTAAACCACACTGGAATAGATCCTCTTACCGGGTAGTATGTAGATAGTCAATATTCCCTTTGATTCACCAATAATAGAGGTTGAGAGACCTAGGAATGTGTTTGGGAGCCTCCAAGGATGATATAACCCTATTTGGGTAGATATAGGATCTAATTGGTGTTAATATGGGGGTTTGGGTAAATTTAAAACTAAATTTCAAAACATTAATTACTGTTCGCACGGTTTCCTTTGCCATGTTTCACGGTTATTAATAACTGTTCACCTAACCATTCACCAATTACACACATAGAATACACATTTATTTCAACTATGCTCAAACTATGCACTCCGTTGTTCACTTTGTTTAACCATGAATGAACCATGTAAAAACAAAGAAACCCCTTGAACACGTTTTTTAACCAGATGAAAACCATGCACAAACCATGAAAACACTTGAACAATTTGTCTAACCATGCGTAAAACATGGGAAATCCATGAATACCCCTTGAAAATTTTTTCTAACCATTTTCAAACCAATCAAAAATGTTTCAAGGCCTCTCCTCCTTCCAAAATTTACCAATTTTCACCCAAACACACTAAAGATAAGACCCAAACAACTTATACTCAAAACAAGGAAAAAAGAAGAACTGCAAACGAGCCCAGGATATCTATATAAAAGGTTGGGGGTTTTACAATGGACTATTTACACTGGTTAAAAACCTCTTTCATATGGGGAGGCATGCCAGAGGCCTTACAGAACCTAAAAACTGGGTTCTATTATGGTGATTTCAATTGAGAGATTAAAAATGATATTAGATCATTTTTTAGACTTATGTTCCTATTTTGAGACTTATTAGTTGAATGTAAGAATGTTTTGGATTTTATGATGAACCATAGTATGGTGAGTCATGAACACCTTTCCAGTAATAATTCCATGTCACCAAGGGTATGATATGGTGTTTTTTATTTTTGTTGTTACTCTCATGATATTTATTCAGGCATGATGGACTAATCAAGTATTTTTTATTTTTGGATTCTCTCTTGGATCATGGTGGCCAGAGGCGTTCATTCTTGCATCATATACTTGGAATGGGTGACTCACATGACATTCATATACTTGTGTGTGATTGGAGATTTTAATATTTTAGAGGGGTATGTTCTTAAAGTTTCTATAATTATTTATATACTGTTTTCCTCTACAATTTATTTATGGAATTATTCTTATCTGGACCATGGTTTTTATAATAATGGGTTATGGGGATATGGTCATGGCATATCAACTAATTATGATTACACAATCACTATGTTCGGTTGGTTCATAGATAACCTTGATGAATGGTTTTGGGATTATATTCCTTACTGATGGGTTGACATAGTAGTGTTATTCATGGGTGATTTTATATAATGTGATCTAGTCCCCTAGTGAGTAAGATACCCATGAGAGTGTAGATAATGGCTTGTGGGATGCCCTGGGAAATTTTGATGAAAAGTAAAAATCTGATTTTGGTATGGTGTCAATGTAAAAATGGTATAATTAGTTATATATCTAGACTTATTGAATTTAGATATAGTTTTTAGTTTAATAATAAGATATGATCAGAGATAGTTGAGTCTAGTATGGGTCGATCATTCATATATTTTAGTTTTGGATGACAATTTAGAGGAGAGTGATCATGTGGATGGCATTGGAATATTTGAAACTCTATAGGTTTTTAAGGATGTATGAGGCTTGAGTGCTTCTAGGATTGTCCATTTCTATGAAAGGGTGGTATAGATACAGTATTTGGTGGGTTACTATGGTTTAGTGAAACTCAATTCACAATAGTGTGTGTCTAATTGTATGATTCGATAGTATGGTAGTGTATACTTGTTAAATATTTGTGTGGGATTTAAATATGCGATGGATTAAGAACCAGTGAAAAGTATCTTTAAATAATTTACTATTTCCTTGGAATGGAAGAGTGAGTGGCTTCATGTTATTTTGGGGAATATTCTCAATTTAGGAAGGTAAATTCAGGTTGGTTACATGTTATGAATTTTCAATATTATGAGTGTTGGAATGAGTTGTGTGTGGATTAGTTAAGAATAATGTGGGGTTTAGGAGAACTTATGAGGTTTATTGATGATGAATTACATTATTTATCAAATGTTTAGAGTATATTAATTTGTCTCAAATGGATTATGATGAATGACCACTCAAGAGAATTTTTAGGAAAGGGATGAAACTTCTTTTGAATGGTTATAGGTGAAGGACCAATGAGTTTTGTGAGATAACAAAGAGTGAGGTATCATAGTTGTTTTATAAATTAATGAAGGTTTTATCAATATTTTTAGTGAGATCATGGGTTATATGTGACAATTCTTGACTAATGACGGTTTCAGGATGAGCATGTATTAGTAATAGATACACTTCTGAGACTTTGGAACTGATTAGATGCTATTCTTGGAAAATAATGATATATTTAAAGTCATATTATGGGGAGTGCATAATTTAATATTCAAGGGGTTGAGCTTCATTTAGAGTGAATTTTTCTAAACATCATGGGTTATAGGCCTGGTAAGCATGGAATGGGTGGTGAATGGTGTTTGATATTCACACCCAGATATGAGTAGTTCAGTCATGTATCATAATTAAGTTCAATATTTTACCATACATGGGTTCTAGATACTAGGTATGTAGTTTCAATAGGATGATGATAAGGAAAATACCATAGAGGGGGGAAAATTATAATATGAGGTAGTATAGACCTCAAATAGGAATTGTTCTAGATGTATTGAAACTAGTAGGTGGGTGGTTACATAATCTACCATGAAACTCGTGTGGTGGTAGGTTAATTCCATCATGTTCTTTAGTAAACAATAGAATTGGATATTTACGATTGCGTTCTAGTAGAATTAGATACATGTGAGGTAGACATTTGTATAATTTTATATTTTTTCTAATTGTGACTTGGGCTAAGGGTTTTTGGTTATCAAAGAGGGTGTATGACAGTGGGTTTGGTTAGGAAAAATAATTTTGCTATAGAATTACATTGTTTATTTGGTTTATATTTTTTTATTGAATTTTGATTTATTTTGTGATTCCTCTAGAAGTTATTATATTGTGATTAGGTAAATGTCATAGATTATCAACTAATATGGTCATGTGTCATTAAAAATTTTAAGGAATGAAGGACTGACCAATGTTTTGAAGCATGATTAAGCATTATATCATAGAATTTGTATAAAATATTTCATACTAGATATAAATTTTGGGTTTATAGGACTGTAATAGTTATTTCTATAGGAAAACTAATGTTTTTGGGTTTAATGCATGGACAGTTAGGCCATATCCAATTTAATTTGGGATTAGGATTAGGGAGTTATATAAGATCCTATTTAATCAATTGTAAGTTTATTATTGTTTTTGGGTGTTTCTAATGGATAAAAATAATTATATTATGGAGTTCATAATTTCTAGTGTCATCATGAGTTGAAAATTTCTAGGGAAATGTGATTTTTTTCAACTTTGGGGTTGAAGGATTTTGAATTTAATATTTTGGATGTGGTTATCTAATCCTTGATTATTATTTTATGGTTGTTTATATTCAGTCTAGCATGTTTTGGGTGTTAGTGGAGGCCCAGGGTCCTAGATTCTAAGAGTTGTACAAAATTATTTTCTACAGCTAGTAGACGATGTTGTAATAGAGAGTGTTGTGGTAAGGATTAATGGGGGACCAATTATTTCACCTCGAATGGGTATCCAACAGTACCTCACCATGGATGTGTCTTCCTTGCAGTGTCAACCTAGAGGCATCACCCTAGAGGTGTCACTATAGTGGTGTCATAGTGGTGGTTGCTCGTGTTGGCTGTGTCTCTACCTGGCAGTCGCTTGCACTGGCTGTGTCTCACCCTGGTTATCGCTCGCTAGCAGTGGCTCACGAGGAGTCACTCATCCCACAGTTCCTCATCCAGTGCTGCCACATGTCTTAGTTCCTCATATAGTAGTATATATCTTAATCATGTCTCACTAATCTTGGTAGGTGGTTCATTTTGATTGTTCCTCATCTAATACTTTGTCATCCAATGGTGCCTCGCTGGCAGTACCTCAAGTACAATGTTTAAATTCCTTCCAATTTTCCATTTTGGTGTATTTATTTGACCTAAAATGAGTTTAAGGCCAAATTTAAAATGGTTTAAGACATATTAAAAGTCCATAAACTATATCTTTATTTCTATATGTTTTCAGTGTCTTTTAATTGGTCAAACAACGTTGTCCTGGCCCGATCCACCTTTAATGGAAAATCAAAATAACATTTAATCCCATGAATTAGTTTTGATTATTCTTACAACATTGATATATTCTCCATTGTTCAATATTTATTTCCTTATCTTTATATAGTATTTTCTGTATTCTTAATCCTGTAGGTGTTGAGTAAACTGTTGTAACAGTTGGATAATGAATCCTTAGAGTTTTCTGACTGCATGCACACTCCTATTTTTGGCACAAATAGGAAGTACATACCATCCTTCTTATAGGTAGCTTTTACATTGTATTTCTTAATAGTTCATCACAAGAGATGGGTATATATATGTTTAACATTGTGAGAATATTTTATTCCTAATTAGTAAAGATAATAGAATTAGTTTAATAATCAAAATACAGGGGCTAGGGAAATTGACACATAACCATAATGTATGATTATTATTTTGATATTTTGATTTGTATGGGATAACTACATACTAAAAATCACGGCCTTTGGGGGTCCTTGTTTGTTCACGGTATAGTTTTTGAGATGCATGTTTTTTGTTTTTTGTTGAAAATCTATTTAAAAATTTTTTAACCACATATATTCAAATAATTAATGAATGTCTTGGGATCATACAGTTTCTATGATAACACAATAATTCACAAGTTTAATTCTACAAGGTATGCCTTACTAAATATGGAAAATATGTTTTCAATGGTATGTGAGGTGATTTGATGTCTGGAATTTTTTTGGTTTGTTTGTATGGGGGTAAGTGGATGACATATGGTTTTTTAGTGTGGTTGTGATGGGTGTGGTGTAATTATGTAGTAGGGATGTGGTTTTTGGATGTTCATTGTTATGTTGTTGGTTGTGGTTGTGAGTTTGGATGGTATAGTGGATCAGTCAGGATGACTTTAAAGATGTAAATTAGTGAATGGTATGGGTTGTTTGCCATTAAATACATGAAAAATGCTTCACCACAGATCTAAAACATTTAAAATAAGCATGATCACTTATAAGAAAACTGTTCACTCCATTCAACATGACTTCATACAATCCCTTACTCATCCATAAGTCATGTTAAAGTCATTAAAAACATTGGATGATCATAAAATTATTAGTAAGGGATATTAAATTAAGGAAAGAATTATTTAAGGGAAAACCTATAAAACATTTCCTAAATTTTTTTTACCCTGAAAAAGGGATCATCATTTCAAAAATATGATTATCTTACCTATGGAAAGTGAATCCATTTGAATGAAAACTCAAAAGAAATAATATAAAATATAACTAGGTAACTTGGTTCACAATTAATATAAAATGTGATAACCATGTGGTCAACTTCCATATATGTCACCCTTATAAATTGAATATCCATACTGCCAACTTCTAAACCCAATCCATTGGAGGATATAACATAACCATGATTCCTTGATTTATCATTGAACCACCTCTCATTGGGTTGTGAAATATTTACCAGTCAAATGTAAAAGTACCAGTATATAATCATAAAACATAGAACATTTAATTTTTCAACATATCACCCTTAAAATTTCATTTAATTTCATAATAAAACATTAACATAAATAATGAATCCATTTTTAATAACCAATTTAAATCATTTACAAAATGAATTTTTGAATCAAAGTGTCCCATAAAACATTGAAAATTTTAAAATAAATTCTAAGATTTATAATTTAAAAACATTAATTTCCATATAAATAAATCCATAAAACCAATTTGTTAATGTGTACATTAATGCTAAATATTTAGAAGAATAAATCATTAAAAAACTTAAACTGATGTTTTAGCTAAAGATTCCCTTACCTTGAGTTTGATTCGTCATGTTTTCCCATTATATTATTGAATAATCAACTTATGTTCATAATTTACTTACTTTATATCCTTTTTCAAGTTTACCACTTCTTATATATCACTTAGTATCATGTTATAACAATTACTTAATTGTTAAAGTTAATGACATATGTTTTGACGATATTCGGTATTTGAGTTCTAAAATGAAATTGGTAAGTCAAATAATGTCAAAGAGGTCATTAGTTGATCATAACTAGAAAAATATTTATAAAATAATAATTACTTTTATAAATAAATTATTATTTTTAATCCATTCATTAATAATGGATATGAAAAATGATCTATGTTACAATCATGGATACTGTAAGACGTACACATGAATGTGTAACATTTCAATTTTTCAATGATCATTATTAGAAGAAATTAATTGTTATTTTATATTTCCATAATTATCATAATATCATTAATATCATATTAAAATTTTAAATATACTTATATGTATCATAAATGTAATTTGGTGAGTAAAAACAAATCACATCTCTTCATGGATGTGATAGTTTACAAGTACACACGAATGATGTTATTATTTTTATGAGCATGGAAAGTAAGAACATAATTGATACATTATTATATTATAATAAAAAATATATCATTATTATCACATATAACCATTAATTACATCATGTTAACAAGTCTTGATAGATGGTAATAGAAACCTAATTATATCCAGTCGTGGAAGTGATAGTTCACATTATTCTAAGAATGAATAATTATTTTCCTATTTGATTGATGTGGAGATTGATTTATGTGATGATATTTACATAATAACATTTCAATGTATTAATTATATTGTATTTATTATTTCATAATTTTGTAAGATTATTTTAAGAAATTGGAAAAAAATAAAAGAGAAACACTTAATTAAAACAATACCTATTTTGAGACGTTCTCCTTTGATTAACACCATAACACCTCTACGGTCAGTATTATGCCTATGATAAGAGATCAAGAATATGTGGGGGGATTTGAATAATGTATTTTGTCTGATAATGGTCAAATTAAATTGGTTCTTAAGTGTGAATTAATGAGAAGTAGTAGTTCCCTTTTTAAAGAGAGTGGATGAGCACTGTTGGAAATCTTTATAGTGTTAAATTAATATAAATTAATTTTTAGTTTCAAATGGATAAAAATTTAATACTTTAAAATATAGGATAATTATGGGTCCATATAAATTCATCAAATTAAAATGATACATGTTTTTTATATTCTTTTAATACTTATCTTTTTTTAACCCTTATTTTAATATTTTCACTCTTACTATGTTATTAGGTAATTTACACTTTGAGGGTTAATATAATTACTATAACATTCCAAAATACCAATAAATGAGTCATTGATGAAGTAATAAGACCTATCAAAATAATTTATCTGAATATTAGTTTTTTTAATTTTATATCATTACATAAAATATTTTATATTTTAAAATACCATTCTTGTCAATTTTGACACTATCCATTTCTTAAATTCTTCTAAATACCATAAAGACATGATATATTAAAACCAATTAATTTAAAAAATAAGTAAATTTTAAATTAATATCTAATATTTTGTGATGAAATTTAGTCACTAAAATTAAATTTATTTTAATTTTTGTATTATTGTTTATTTTGTTCTTTCATTAACTAAGAAAATACAACATCATCATTGTCTCACCATTTAACACAATTATTTCTTTCCTTAAAATTATAAATAAATTAATATGATGTGTGATGAAATTTTATCTTTATAAATAATATTTACAGTCAAATATTTCCCCTGTATTAACCCATATTGAAAATACTTGTTAAAAGAAAGGTTGTGAAAAAATTTGTCTTCTCTTTGAATATAATATTATAGATGTCTTACTCACACCCAAGTGGACTAAAAAAGATATAAAATATCATAAATTATTATTTTTTAGAATTAAACTTATAAAATTAAATTAGTTCAAGTTTTTGGATGATTTTATATGAGTTATAATATTATTTTGGCCTTTAATTACCAAATTTACCCAAAACTGTTTTAATAAAAATATTTCCAAAGTTACTATTCATAATGTCCCAAAATAAAAGGGAACTATTTAAATAATTTTTAATTTAATATTCCAAATATAGAATCCATTTTTCCAAATTAAAAACATATAATTGGTATAAATTAATTAAAATTAATCCCACTGACAGAACAAGAAAACATGTTTTTAAAGTAAAAACATTCAAAAGTTCGCAAATTTTTACATCCAATTTCAATGTCAGATTGACTTCAATCTCCTACATTATATTAAATGGTAAAAATAATATGATAATTATACTTTAAAACTATTAAAAAATATAATTTAACACTATAATTAAATTTTATGAAAAGTAGTTTCCAATTAAAATGCGTTATTTGTTTTACTATTCATTAAAAAAAGAATATTATAAACAAATTAAAAAAATTCAACCAAAGTAAATTATGAATATCTAATTTAAAATAAGAAGTTTATTTTTTTCATATAGGACTTATAAAAGTGTTATAAAATATATTGAAAATTAGTGAGTCATTAAAAGGAGACAAAACTTCCTTTTTATAAAAATAGTCCTTTTATTCGTGAAATTAAATTTTTTCTTATATCATGTCTAGAAAAAATATAAGATAAATTTTATAAATAATATTGAATATTTTATATTTATATTTCTTTTATATAATCTAAAAATAATGATTTTATAATTTTATAAACACACTTATTGGAATTTAAATAGTTTTTTAGTAAAACATTTCCTTTTATTTTAAAAAAGGGTTTCACATTCATTTATAATTAATTGATCACTAACTAATTAATTATATATAAATATGTAAACAATATTTTCATAATTCAGTTAAAAATCTTCATACATATCTTTATCACGATATGGTTTTAATGATAACATTTAAATAGTAATATCTAGTTGTATGTTTAAGCTTGATGTGGCACATCATGTACATTATCAAATAAAATGTTTCATTTTAAAAACATGGGATGTTATAATACCACACTATAGTCTAGTGTTATCAGGGTGATGCTTTTGGTTCATGAAGTTGATGATTCAATATTGAGGGTGTTATAGTGTGGCGACATGGCTATATAAGATTATGTGCTGGTGTCTAGGGGGATCACATCATATCCTGAGGCATTTCACAATTCGTGTTTATCAAGGGGGATGTATCATGATATTTCCTAGTGAGAATCATTTCATGAAGAACTCGGTATGGATTTATGGGTTCTTCAATGGGGAGAGTTTTTTTTACTATGGACCACTTAGTCATTCTGTAACCTAACCCTGATATTTTATGTTTTACCATGACACCAAGGGTCATGACCCAATATTCCCAACATCTATTTTTTAAAAAGTGAAAAGTAATATTTTCTAGCAGTCTTATTTGTTACTTTGATCGAATGGACATGCTAGGAGTGCAGTTTTGGAAAGACCCACCCCTCCTATTTACTCTTGTGGACCCCTTTTATGATGTATTTTTCTAGTGTCAATTGGTATGGTGATTTTAGATATAATGTCTTCCACCCCCTTCAGGATTCTTATTAAAATTTATCCCCTAATTTGTATTTGTTTTGGGTTATTATTTTGATATTGATTTTATTAAATAATGGTGAAATTATCTGGAAACATTTGGATTTTATATGAAGTGGATATAAGACACCATGAATTAATGAATTATTGTCGTTTTAGATTGTTTATTTGGAGTAACAAAAGCCATTGAGTTTTCTTGGGGATTTCACTAAATTGAATTGTGGACTGATTGGGTGCTGAATGATGTGTTTATTATTCATATGAGTTCCTAAGACATCCCATATGTTGTGGGAATTTAATTTCTTAATGTTTTGTGCATTGGAGGCATTTTAGGGATCAGAATATTGGTGATTCTTGGTCATTCTTGGATGGAGTTTGAAAAGCGATGGTCAAGGATGGTAAGTCCTATATAGAGGTAGATGGTACCTATAATACTTTAATATTTGCATCTTTGTATATTATTTTGAATGAAAACACGAGGAATTGAGTTTTATTAGTTTTTAAATGGTCCAAGAGTTTAGGAATTGGTAATTGATGTGGATTATAACCTCATAGAGTTGGACCAAGTGATCCACAACATTTTGAGTGATCTAGAATCTATCAGTGACTTCATTTTCAAGGGATGATGATTCTTGTTTTGTGTATGAGGGGTTAGAGTGTTTCCTTAGGATCAAAATGAGTTTTATATATCCTATGTTGGATTCATTAGGGATTTTATAGTTGTTATAGTGGGCTTATTAATATTATGATGTCTGATAAGGTCTTTTTTCTATCATATTGGTGGGAATATCCACCATTAGAGGAAAGTAATGATATTTGGGCATATGGTGAGTGTGATAAGACTTTTGGTACTTGGTGTAGTATGATGGAGATAGTTTTATTTTGATAGATATCTTGTGACAATTTATTATAGTGGGGTATGATTGGGACACACAAGTGGATCATGAGAAGTGTTTTCTAATGATTGAGTAGGATGGTTTGGATAAATATAATTAGGGGTTTCAGAGGTGTGGAATATTTTTCTCATGGGGTTAGTTAAATTACAATGGGTTCTTATACGTTCCATTGGGTTTCCTTGAGAGGAAGACATATGATGGAGAGTTGGGGTTGTTTAGTTGGAATAAATGTGTACTGTCCCTTTACGAGGATTTTGGTATGGACTTGATCCTACCTAATGACTAGATTTTTGGAAATGAAATATGTGTGTATTACTAAGGAGTTACTTGGGTAGGATTGTTAATATATTGAAAAAGATTACGCTAGATACCTAGAAGTCCGTGTTTAGAGTTTCCCAACCATGTGATCTTAATTCTTGAGTTTTGGAAGCTCATGTTGGTTAAATGTCATGGGTTATATTTTTATTAGACATGGTACCTATATCATGTTGGTGGTTTTTATTGTATTAGAGGTTTTCAAATTATTTACATCCTTAAAATCAATTTCCTATATTATGAGACATGATACCAAGACCAAGGGGATGGTTTAACTCATATGGGAGATTGTTTTAATTATTTCCCTCCAATGTATTTTATGCCTTTATTATGAAAATCCTTAGGACCTACCCTGAAATGATGGTTTATGTCATATAGAAGGTTCGCTTCATTATTAACCTCATCATGAAACACAACTTATATACATGATTATCAATGAGACCTACCTAGTGACTATATGGTTGAAATCATATGGGAGGTTGGATTCATTATTTACCTCTTACTAATTTTCATATGGTATATACAGTTAATATTGAGACCTAACCATGAGGGAATTGGTTAGGTCATGTAGGTAGTGGGTTCCATCATTTCCTTCCACATGATCCACTTATATGTATTACATAATCTATGATATGGCAGTTTCCTTGAGGTTTAAGTATCACTAAGAGATGATTCTTATTTTCCTATCAGTTCAAGTATAATAAAGAGTGTATCTTTAGTCACCTTTTATACATGGTTGTAGTTGTGTTTGACCATTCCCTTTATGGTATTTCCAATGTCATGTTACTATAATGGATTTTTTTTCAATAGAGATGATTAGATTAGTTTTGATCAGTCATCATAAAGTCCTAATTAGGACATTACAATCCAATGTGTATACTTTTATGTCATTTTCACTGATCGTTATTTTGCTCAAGAAAATACGTGAATACAATTATGTATAATAAGAGGAATTTATAAGATCCTACTAAGAAGATTTTATCTAAACATAAAGGGAAACATATTGAATGTGTGGAATTTATATCTGTTATATTGGTCAAATGAAAATCCACATAGTAGACTAGGCTGGAGGAGATCAACATTATTTATCAATAGGGTTGAGGAAAAGTTCAATATTAGAAGTAAATAATATTGATTTTTTTTATTTGTGATCAGACAAATGGATTTTCTTCTGGGTTATATGACTATATTAATTTAATTTTATATTTACTAAATCATGGTGTATGTTTATTTTGTTATGTTTTTTTGGTTTTTACTTTATAAATGCATAATTTTTTTTTCAATTATGGATGTTGTTTAGTTATTTAATCTTGTTGGTGACTGTAATATAGAGACTATATTCTACAAAATGTTGATCATAGACTTACACAACTGGTTGAAAACCTCTACTGTATGGGGATGTAGTCCCAAGTCATTATAGCATTCTCAACTCAGGTCTTATTCAAGTGATTTTAGCTAGGGTGTTACATAAACTCTTTCTTTGTGTAGATCCTTGAGTTACCATTGGTTATTTAGTATTATTTATTTGATTTGGGTTTCAATTTCTACTATTAACAGTTTATTTTAATATAGTTTACTACTATTCTATATTTAAATAATTTTATTTGAAATTTTGGGAGATACTATATGGTTTAAGAGTAAATCTGAGTCAATATATATGGTTCACTATTTCTATTCACAGTTCCAAAAATAGTATATAAAACATGCTCAGGACTCTGCGTAGCTGTAGTAGGGTTTTTAAGGTAGGCATATGGATTTGGGAACCACACAGTCACATAGTGAAACTTTTTAGAACATTCCAATTTATGATATTTTATTTGTCAATTTTTTTATTTGAACATATTACTATTTATTTGTTATTTGGAGTAAATGTATTGGTGTCTTATGAGATATCTATATTATTTGGTTAGATGAAGTATAGATTTTTTATTTGGAACTTGATTTCTCATAAAAAAACTATGTTTTGGGTGTTTTTTAATTTTAAAAAGAATAGATTCAATGCTTCCCACAATATCTTAAATAACTTTTAATGTATAAATGATAATACTATTAAAAATAATTATGTTGTTTCTAGTGAAATAACCATGTTATTAGGTAAATTTCTGGAGACTTCTTCATGTTTTTTATATGAATAAGATTTTATAAAATGTTTCAGAAATAAATGTGTGGTTTTGAAGGATAATTGACATTCAAGAATCAGTTCTCTTGGATTTTCCAAATAATATATGATATTTTAAAAGTTTATAGGGAAATTTTTTAAATTTTTTTCATAGAACTCTTGTAAAATAATTTAATACAAAAGTTGTATTATTATAATATAAATTAATTTTAGTTTTATACATTTGTTTTTATTTAAAAAATGTGATTGATATAAAATTTAATTCTTAAAATATAATAATGTTTATTTATTGAAGTTTGATATGTGTTATGTGTATTCAGTTTTCAGGAATATTTTGTTTTAATGTTTTACTTTGTGTAATTTTATATTAATCCACTTCAAAAGGAATTGTTATGCGGTAAATTTTTTTGGGGGGAATTTTTCAAAAATTTAGTCCTTCTAATGAAATTAATGTTTCCATTGTAGAAAGTAATCATTCCCAAATCCAAATTGTGGTGAAGTATTTGAATCCACCTGTGATGAACCATAGTTTCAAAAAGGTAAAGATCATTTGTTTAAAAATTTGAATCCTTTTATTAATCACGGTAAATATGTGGGGAATCCTAAGGAAGGTCCCAGAAGTATATGGGGGTTTTTCAGATCCCGGAGATCTAGAAAAATTTATAACAAATTAAGGTACATAGTTAGGAGAAACCAAGAAGCCCAACCCACATTATTTGTTTAAAACTGTGTTGTTGTAGATGTGATTCTTACTTATAGTTGGATAATATGAGAGAGGATTTGGAATTTTATTGAGATGTTATCAAAGCATATATTTACTTTTTTTTTACTATTTGTGTAGAATGATTTTACACATATTCCCCTATTCACCTTTTCATATATTAACTTTCCATGTGTCCATATTGATTGAGATGAGTTTTCTTTCACTTAGGCCTAATGAAATCCAGGCTTTGAATTATATCATGAATCATTAGGAAAACTATGTTAAATATGCCATGCATTTTTCCATGCCACATCTATTTGTAGCATGAATTTTCCTATTGGATATATATAGTTCCTTTAATATGTATTGAAATGTATTATTACTTCCTACAGTGTCTAGAAAACATGATTAAAACTTGATGTTCCTACATTATCCTACCAACTTTTTCTTAAATAGGTTAAATCATACACCTTATGTAGTCAATTATGTCACCTTGATCCTTGAACCACTAGTCACATGGGCTGGAACGTGTCATGGTGTGGGTAAGTGGATGCCATGTTTTGGTTCATAAGAAGTATGGGCCCTTATGGGCATAAAAGAAAAATCCATCTAATTCAACCACTTTAAAGTGGTTTAATTATTTGAACAAGAAAAATTGAAAATGAATAAAAATTCTAAATTGAAAACATCCATCTTATATATATATATTTGACAGAGTCTTAGAACCGAATCAGGCCTTATTAGCGTGTAGTGGGGTATCTATTATGTTCTTATGGAATGTTGTGGTATTTTTCTATCATCTATACCTAGCTTGTTGAAAAGGTAGATATTCATGATCATTTTCTATTGGAAGGATTTAATCCCTTCTTAGTTCAAAAATGAAATATTCTCAATTGATTAAATCTCTTCTAAGGAGTGCGGTTGGCATTGTAGTGTCTTGTCTCTATGATTTCATCCTAACATACACCCTAAAGGCCACGATGACCATGCTCTTAAGGTTGAAAGCACTGAACCGCTAGTTATTCATCATATAGTTCCACCATTTTAACCTCTTCTTATACCTGATATGGGAACCAACAACCATTTCCCAGAGGTATTTCTACATATGATTCCCAATATGAAAGGTGTTGTTCAAACTACCCCCAGTATGGAAGAGTTGAATTGGGAATTTTAGTATCAACATCATTCTACCTTTTTCAAGGGATGAAGGACCTCATGATTTGGAGTTTTGGATCAACACAATCCTTTCTATATTATAGAATTTGGAGTTTCCTCCAAAGCAGAGGTCCAAGATTATAGTGAATATGCTACATGATTCAGCCAAGCGGTGGGGGGATGTTATCAACTAGGAATACCAATATAGAGAAATGGTTTGGGTGGATTTATAGATGATCCTCTATGACTATTTAATTCTTCAGACACTGAGGGTTAATAGAGATTGAGAATTCATGAACCTTCATCAGGGGAGTATGTATGTTGTGGAATACTCTTATTCTTTCATTGAGCTATAATGTTTCACTCTTTTTGAAGTAGGTGATGATCTCATGACTGCCGATTGATTTGATTATGGGATGGTATACATAATTCCTCTGTAGGAAAATTTATAACTATTGATAAATATTTTTGAAATTTTTAACTAATCCATTCTCATAGAGACGTGTCTATGGGAAGTAGATGGTGCAAGTCAGGGTGGTTTAGCTCCTAAAGCTAGTGTTATTTCATCTAAGAGAAAGATTCCTTTAGAGGATACTTGTGGTGGTGGTATAAATTAGGATCCTCATGAAAATAATTTCTTGATATGTCATTGGTATGGGATTCCAGGACATAAAAACCCACAGTGCAAGCAAGATCCCGTGGAGTGCCGAGGCTGTGGCATGAAAGGTGATATTTATAATTTCTGCAGATCCTTTTTGATAGTGTCTAACAAGTGTGGATATACTCATACTCCTTAATTATGAGTGAGACCAGTAGAATCATGATAGTAAGGTAGCTGGAATACCACTGGATGATCATGCTGAGGTGGTGATCAAGGAAGAGGTAGTCAAAATTATGATTCTCAGGGCCAGTAGAGTAGGCTATCATAAGGCAATTATGTAGTGACTCAGGGCAGTAGTACATGCATGTTACATATAGTACATCCTATTCCATAGGAGTAGGGAACCAAAAGTTATACTATTCGAGGTACTATTCTTATAGCCACCACATTAGTGTCTTTTTTATTTGAAATAGGTGCATCTGAATCTTTTATATCGGAGACTGTTATGGGTAGTCTGGGCCTTTATATCGAACAATTTCATTATATTATGACATTGGAAACACCGTTAGGAATCCATTATGAGGGAGTTCTCAATTGTGAGGATTCCCCTGGAAATATGAGGTAACGTTTTTGTATGTAATATTTTCAACCTCAAAATGATGGGTTTTGATGTAATCATCAGGTTGGATTGGTTAGTTCCACATAGATCCCGAATTGACTGCTATCATCAGAGGGTGACATTTACATCACTAGAGTTTGTTATGCATGATCATAATGGAGAATGTGATGTTAGTGTGACACGAGAAAGACTTGAGTAGAAAATATTGGGCAGTGTTACAACTCAGACCACCAGTCTTTTTCTTGATAAACAAGGGTTAAGACCCACTATTTTGTCTCCTGTAGTGGATAATTATAAGGATGTCTTTCCAAATGACTTATCCGGTCTACCTCCACTGTGAGAGGTAGAGTTTACTATTGAGCTTGTTCTAGGAGTAGCATCAGTGACCATTCATCCTTATAAGATGACACCTAAGGATCTTCTAGTGCTCAAGAATTAGTTGAAAGATCTAGAGGATAAATTCTAAATATGCCCCAAAACTTCTTCTCGGTGTTCACTAGTACTTCTCCCCAAGATGGTGGATGGAACCCTCAGGCTCTGCATTGATTAATGGTGATTGAACCAGCTCAAAATAAAGAATTGGTATCCAATACCTAGAATAGACGACCAATTTGATCAACTTTGAGGAGAAAAAGTGTTTTCAATGATAGATTTGTGGGTGGCATATCATGATTTCTATTTTAGGAATTTAGACATACCACACAAAGAATTCAGGAGTAGGTATGGTCTATACAAGTACCTAGTCATGTTGTTTAGACTCCCAAACCCACTTGTTGTTTTCACATCTCTTTTGAATTAGGTCTACCACACGTATCAAGATTCATTTTTGATAGGCTTTGTTGATGATATATTTGTCTATTCACACTACAGACATGACAATACAACCCATCTTGAGATCTTGAAGAATACACCATGAGAGAATCAACTTTGTGCTAAGCTAAGTAAATGCCACTTTGGATCGATAAATTCCACTTCTTGGGTCACAACATCTTAGTGTCCGATGTTTTAGTAGACCTAGAGAAAGTGAGAGGTGTGGTTTCATTGGATCATCCCAAGATAATATTTTACATCCAAAGTTTCTTGGGGCTCATCAGATGTTACATACACTTCATCCAGGATTTCTTGTTTCATGTAGTGCCGTATATGGGCTTGATAAAGAAGGGTGTGGAATTTTTATTTTCATAATATTATGAAGAATAATTTCAGGAGTTGATGGGTCATTTTACATCAATAATGATACTAATTATAATATAGATAAGAAAGAGATTTACATTCTAATGTGATGCATTAGGTGTTGGGCTTGGAGTTGTTCTGATGTTGTAAAAGCGAGTCATATCGTAGGCGTAATGACCAAAAGTTTATTTATAGAAATCCCCTTCTTAAAATTACTACATATAGTATAAAAAATAAGATAACATGATACATAATTTATAAATGTTGAATGAATGAAATAAGAAGCGTTTCTATAAATTAAGGAACCAATATTGGTGAAATAGTAACTTGACTGTTGGAATAGTAATGTGACCCTTATGAATTGTAAACCAACCAATTGGATGGAAACATCAAAAATGAAATTATGAGTAAAATTTATCCATATTACAAGTGTAAATATGTTATATTTAATTTATAGTATATGGAAATAAATATTTTAAAAAGTATTAATTACGTTTTTGTATTTTTATAGGTCATAAAATATAAATTACAATTTTATAATTAATTTACAATTTATAAGAAACTTTATTTTTAGTAAATTTTTTCATAAGTAATTTTTGGATGTATTATGAATATAAGATAATTTTATGAGACCTTATCTAATTTTTCAATGTGTTATAAAATCAGCTATAATTTTAAAAACTATATTTTACAAATAAATGATGACTTTAATTAAAAATAATATTTCGCATATTCAGAAAATTGTTTTTAAAAAATGGATATCATTTTGGAATTTAACATATTGAGAAATTGTTAGGGTAAATTTTTGGGATTTTTTTGAAATATATTAATTTTTGGTGAATAGTGAAATATAGTAATTTACGGTATATATAAATTATAAGTTGAATCCACCATTCATTGAGTCAAGGAGGATGTAAACAGAATTGGTTGAAACTCACACGATCTAATTTCTATATTTTTTCTCAGGAATCATCACTATTGATTTCCTTGAGAAAAATAATGAAATATTGAGTAAAATAATGAGAAAACACCCCTCTCCTGTACTATAAATACCACCCTCACTAACTCTTCTCTGCACAGCTCTAAAGACTTTTTCCTTATTCAAATTATACTCAATACTATTATAAAACCTCTCTCCCACATCTAGAATATATTTTATTAACAAAAGAGGAAAATAAATCCCCTAAGGAGGTTTTCAAGAATGAATCAAGAGGTAAAACCCTCTTCTGTTTTCTTTCAATTTATTTCGAAGTTCTTTTCTTTTCTTTTTCTCTTATCACATCCCTTTATAAAAATGAAATTAAAACTCCATTATATTATATATATAGGTATTTTATCATGTTTATGGAATAATAGTTCATCAATCTCTTCTTTTCTCTCTTTTACTTTAAGAATGAAAACATTGTCCATGAGGTGGCGATTTACCACCTTAATGGATGACCTGATTTGATATTTTAGTTCCATCTTCAAGGTAGGTCCTAAAAACCTTTTATAGTTGAAAAAATATTATTATATATGTATTATATCTTATATATTGTTTTGGAATAAATTTTGACACATTATATTAATTTATAAAACAAAATGATTTCATTGTAATAAAAATAGTAAAATAATAAAAACGATTATCCTCATTATATATGATTAGATATACACATATACAATTAAAATAATCATGAATACCAAGAAAATCAACACTCTCAATGAAAAAATTAAATCTTTTATCCTATAAAAAAAATCCTTAAATGTTCTTAATAAATTTATAATAAATCATATAAACGTATAAATGGTTTATATATTATTAATTAATGAATAAAATTTTATTATTCATGAAATTAAGATCATGTACAGGATCGATTTAGACATAAGGTATGGGATTCTACCTAAACCTCTAAATTTCCTCCAGCTTAGTATTTATCCCTATTTATCCAAATATTGTGCTTCTTTATTTTTATGTAATTCTTACGTGTTCTATTTTTTTTCCCAAATATTATATCCAAACCATATAATCCTTATTTTATAGGGATATACATGTTTTAATAAGGATACCTTCTTAAATCATTCCAAAAAAGAAAACCTGATTTATTGGAACTTTCAGAATTAATACACAATTTCAAGTGTTATCCATAATATATTTTAGGAAAACATTATTTTTGTGTTAAAATCACTAATTATTTCATGAAAAACTACCTCAGTTCAATTTTTATTTTATAGAAACAGTTATGCCTTTTCCATTTTATTGAATCTTGAAAGTTTTCCCTTAAACCACAATTTTTTTCTTCTAATGTTTCTTAAAAACGCTTTTCACTTTATTTCGACATATATTATCATGATATATTCATATATTTATTTATTAATGTCAATTTATGATTTAATTCCATTCATTTATGGACACTTTTATGATACACCAATTATTATTATTATTTAGAAATAATTATAATACACAATGCATTCCATGGGTAACCCTTATGTTTATGTTTAATTATTTTTGTGAAAAGAACATTTATGAATATGTTATTATGGGTGCTCTTAAATAACACTCAAATTCATTGGCTAATGTTTCATCTTTGGGGAAGTTATATACAATGGTCTTGGTGGTTAACCGTGATTGTCGATCCTCTATGTGAAATGATCTTTGAATCATGCTAATGTCATGTGTTATATTACTACCACATTAATATGAATCTTGGATTACATGATACCCATTTATGATTCCATGTGTTTAATCATGTTCTGTTCCTTTTTATATCCTTATGTTATTCCTTTTAACCCAGGTTTTAAGTATTATTTTAATGTTTATTCCCTTACTAGGATTTTTATCTCATCCCATTATTCATGTTATCCATAGGTTGTCCAATCCATATGTAAGGGATCAAAGGAAGTTAATATATCATAATAAATGATAAATAATTGAATGTTTTATTTAGTTCCATGTTTTTAGTTTTATATACCTAGTCTTATAAGACACTAGAATTTAAGATCCTTGTCTTGTAATTTTTTATTTAAGTATTCTTAAAATCATGGAATTTAATGTGTAAAAGACTAGGGTCACTATATTTAGTATTATAGAAAATTTTTAGTTATTTTTGGAGACTAGTAATACAGAAATTTAGTAAGAAATTGTGGATAATAATAAGTATGAGAAAACATCCCCTAATTTTGGTATGTATAGAGTATTTTCATAATTACGAAAATAAATCCATATATGGATACTAATAGTAGATGTGGTTATATAACTAAGGTAATTAGGAGTGAAAACTACGACAAGGTTATCCAATCCCAACTCAGGTAACCAGGTACATGAAAATAGGCCTTACTACAGACTTCGTTCTACACTCCTAATGGATGTTCTTTAGAAAATTCATAATCTCATTATAACATATTATTAATTGAATAAAGGAATTTATTATTAGAATTTCTGATAGGAAAAATATCATAGATAACCTAAATTTAATCCTAGGGAATCAAACTTTAGGATATAATTTTCCTTTACAAGTTTATCCCTTTATGTTCAAGGTTTCCTTTTTTATTATCTTAAGTATCTAAGCCCACTAATTGCACTTTATTTCTCATAGATAATGGTGGGAAATATATGAAAATGTTATGGAAATTAATGTGATAGTGATTGTGATTAATTACCTAATTAAATTTAAAATATTATGGGAATTGGAGCTAAATAACTCATGATTGTAATATCTCTATGAGATCTAGTTATGAATAATAACTTGAATCGCCTGGAATTCCCTCCTTCTCATAAGAGAGAGAAATTTGTCGTTGAATCCTTCATGTGGAAATGGCCTCCCATTTTTAGTGGATATTATGATCCCCTCCTTGTGAATAAATCTATTAACTCCATTGAAAAGTTATTTTCACTCTTTTAGTGCTCATAAAAAGAGAAATTTGTGATGGCGGTCTGCTTTTTGCTGGGGAAGATGATTAGTGGTAGACACTGATCAGAAGTATATATTACAAGGAGGAAATTGATTCCATGGAATGGGAGGAATTCTATAAAATGTTTTTCAATAAATATTTTCCCCAGACCCTTCATCTCAATATGGAAAGAGAGTTACTTAGACTTAAGAAAATTTAAGATGAGTCTATTGGGGTTTATGATGAAAACTTTACAAGGCATTCCAGATATGCCTCAATATTTTTTCATGAAAATTGAAATTAAGGTAGACTACTTATTTTTTAGAACAATATGGATTCTACAAAAAGGGTTGGCAATTAGAGACATCAACATTTTTTAGGAGATTTTCCATTGTGACCTAAAGGTTTAAATTGAGATCATATAATCTTAATGGACTCATAGGCTCAGAAAAGAACGTGAAAGAATGGTGTCTTGTATTGATGGATCGAAAAATAAATCCCATGATGGAAAGAATACTGAATATCACACATGTGAAATTTTTTGGAAGAATAATCTTTGGAACTGTCTAAATGAACAAGGAAATGCTTCAAATGTCGAAGAATGGGGTATCAAGCATTGAACTGCCAAAGGGATATGAATAATCCCACTAACATGGAAGAAGAAAGAAAGGTTCATATAATTTCTCAGCAAAAAGTGCAATGTTTCAACTATATGGAATATGTTAATTTTTCAAAAAAACTCCAAAAGCCCAAGGTATTTGGAGAAAATAAATAACATCCTATAAGGGAACAATAAAGGGATTATGTTATCACTACAGTTAATGTTGAGCTAAAAAAAGAAGTTGTGACATGCACATTGGTTATTCATTAAATAATTGTGAACATACTATTTGATTATTATTCTACTCATTATTTAACATGATGAATGATTATTAAAACTATTCAAACACCACCTAAAAAATTGTAGGTTGAGGTATCTATGAGAAAAAAATGGGGAAATTATAGAATCAAAATTACATAACTCATTCTTAGTTAATTTTTGTGGACTGAACCTCCCAGAAAATCTTATCATAATCCATTTGTGGACTTTTATGATATATTTGGAATGCATTTTATATTTTTATACAAATCCAACATCACCTGTCAGGAAAGGGAGATAAATCATCACATCAAAAAGCATCCTCCAATTCATTTCATGTATAAGGAGGAAGATGAATCTCCATCATAATCATCATCTCAAGAACTGATATTACTGACTTATGAGCAATCATATATTACTAAAATTATTGTGAAAAAGGTGTGGATCGTGATAGAAAACATTCCCATTATGAGGTATTACACTTATATATCCCCTAAATAATTTACTTTTCTTCCTCTCAATAAATACATTGAGTTCTCAATCAAAATTATTCATGGATATCTTACAAAATAAAATAGAAATTTGAGAATTACAACTGTTGTGCTGGTAGATCTGAAGATGCAGTTATAGGAGAATCTCGACAAGGGTTTTATATACATGAGGGCTTCACAATGGGGTGCACCGGTCCTCTTTGTCTAGAATAAAGATGTATCAAGGCACCTCTTCATTTAAAATCATGACCTTAATAAAATAACAATAAAGAAGGAGTATCGCCTTCCTTGGATATATGATTTGTTCGATCCACTACATGGGTCCAATTATTTCTATAAGGTGGAACTTGGGTAGGGATATCACCAATTAAAGGTGAAGAAGGAAGATATTCTCTAGAATTTATTTTGAATGAGGTATAAAAACTATGAGTTCATAGTGATTCCATTTAGACTCATTAATGCTCTAGACATTTTTATTAATTTAATGCATAGAGTCTTTAGATATTACCTCGAAAAATTTGTTGTTGTAATTATTGATGATATTCTGATATACTCCATGAGAAATGAGGAACATGAAGAGCATTTGAATATTATGATACAAAATTTACGAAATGAGAATCTATATAAAGATTAAACTAAATGTGAGTTCTGGATGGAGGAAGTATCATTCTTGGGGCATGTTACCCCCAGAAAAGGAATATACGTTTACCCTTCCAAGACAAAATAAATCAAAGTGTGGCCTTTTCCTACTTCTATAATATAAATACATTGTTTTTTTGGTTTATATGTGTATTAAAAAATAGTTTTGAATAACTTATGATGATTTCAAACCTAATAAACCAGATGACATAGAAGGGAGTAATGTTATTATTGACTCCAGAATGCGAGGAAATATTTAAAGAGCTCAAAAGAGGCTTCTAACTGTGCCAGTGATCACACTACCAAATAGTAGACAACTCTTTATGGTGTATAGTGATGATTCAAAGAAAGACTTATGTTGTGAACTAATGAAAAATGATAATGTGATAGCCAACCCCTCAAGGGAGTTAAAGATTCATGGAAAAAACTATCCAACACATGATTTGGTGTTGGTGTTTGTGATCTTTACGTTGAAAATTTGGTGTAATTACCTCTATGAGGATAGGTGTGAGATATATACTTATAATAATAGTATAAAATATATATTTACATATAAAAAGGTTAATATGCACCAAAGAATATTGTTAAAGCTCATCAAGGATTATGAATTCTCAATCAACTATCATCCTAGTAAGTAAAATAAGGTGGAAAATTCTATAAGTAGAAATGATCCTTAATATTTTTCAATAATGATAGTTGAGAAGGATCCAATCTTCTTAGATTTTAAAAGGATGGACATGGTAATAATTAAGGAATGAACATCATCAATACTTTCTCTAATTATTTCTCAACAATCCCTTATAGAGAAAAAAAGTATTCTCAAAGAAATGATGTAGAAAATTCACAAAAGGGTGGAAGCTATCTGAAATGGGAAATCCTATGTGTTCAAATTAGTAAGTGTGGAGTCATAAGATTTGGGTCACATATATGTGTACTATAAAATCCAGAAATAAAAAAAGAGCTTTAGAATAAGACACATATCTCACCCTTTTAGATTCACCTAGGAAACACAATAATGTATCGAGATCTCCAAGAGAACTTTTAGTGGGAAAATATGAAAAAGAAGATCTCTGAATATACATCAAAGTACTTAGTATTTCCACAATAAAATTTTGAAAAGAAAAATTCTAAAGGGATGATGAAACCATTACAATTAATAGCATGGAAATGGGAAAATATAACCATGGACTTTGTCATAAGACTTTAAAATAAATCCATATGAAAAATGATATATGGGTTATTTTGGATCATCATATAAAGACAACCCACTTTGTCACTATTCAATATGAATTCTCACTAGATCAACTTGTACAGTTTTACATCAAAGATGTGGTAAGGGTAAATGGATTACCACTATCTATTATATCTGACAAAGATTCGAGATTCACCCCCACGTTTTGGAAAAGTCTCTAACATGCTCTAAGTACTAAAATGAACAGTGTATGACCTATCATTATCAAACTGATGGATAACGTAAGAATATTATTCAAACCCTAGATGAAATGTTGAGATCATGTTCTATGGATTTCAAAGAAGGATGTGACCAACATCTTATACTATTCGAATTCTCTTAGAAATATAGTTTTCACTCAGGCATCCAAATGGATCTTTATGAATCCATTTTGGAAAAAAGATGTAGAACACTTACATGATGGGATGAAGTTGGTGAATATAAGCTGCTAGGACATTAAGTGGTCAAAGAAATGGT
This sequence comes from Viscum album, assembly GCA_963277665.1. Classification (NCBI taxonomy): domain Eukaryota; kingdom Viridiplantae; phylum Streptophyta; class Magnoliopsida; order Santalales; family Viscaceae; genus Viscum; species Viscum album. The sequence continues at coordinate 1,267,457,281 of OY728120.1, read as the reverse complement.
GTAGAAGATCAAAACCATTCCTCAACACATCAATGAATACCAAATTCGACAAAATATATTTTTATAAAATCACTGATAGGACATAGAGTTTATGTTTGGAGACATGGTATTCCATAGTATATCTCCATGGAAGAGGATCATGAGATTTGCGATGAAATAGAAGCTAATTCCTATATACATCGACCCCTTAGTGATCCTAGATCATGTAATAGTTGTGGAGTATCTACTAGAACTTTGATCAACCATGTCTAAAGTACGTGATGTATTCCACATATCCCTCTTAAGAAAGTACATACTATATCCTTCACATGTACTGACTTCTGAGGTGGTATAATTAGAGAATGTTCATTCTTACGAAAAACATCTAGTGAAGATCATGGATCATTGAGATAATGATCTATGAAAAAGACAACTCACCAAGTTAGAGAACCTTGGTAGAGCCACAAGTATGAAGAGGCAACATGGGAACTAGAGAAGGAAATGAAATAGAAGTACCAACACATGATTTTAGATTTTAATGTAAAAAAAACTTCGAGGGATAAAATTCATAAGGAGGAATGAATTTATCAACCAAAAGTTTTATCTATAGAAATTACCTTTTAAAATTTTTTCCCTATGGTATAAACACATAAGAGATCATGATACAATCATTATAATTTATGAATGAGTGATGTTAGAATCATTTCTAGATGTTAAGGAACCTATACCGATGAAATAGTAACATGAAATTTGGATTAGTAATATGAAACATATGAATAGAAAACTGACCAATAGAATATTAACATCACAAATGAAAGTATGAATAAAAATTATCTATATTATGAGTGAAAATATGTTATGATTATATCATTGTATAAGTAAAAAAATATTGTAATAATTATTAATTATGTGTTGGTATTTATATAAGTTATAAATATTAGACTAAAATTTTAGGATTAATTTAATAATTGAAAAGAAAATTTATTTTCATAAAATTTATTTGTAAAATAATATTTTGATATCTTATGATTATAAAATAATTTTATGAGACCTTACTTAAATTTTCAATGTGTTCTAAAAATTAGATATAATTTTAAAAACTATATATTCGATGTAAATGTTGATTTTGAATAAAATTAAAATTTCACATATTTATAAAATTATTTACATAAAATGGAGTTATTTTTTTAATTATATTTTTCAAAAAACGGTTTGGGTGAATTTTTGGTATTTTTCTGAAATACTTGAATTTTTGGTTAATAGTAAAATACGATAATTTACAGTATATATACATTATAAGTTAAATAAAATATTAATTGAATCATGGATGATGTAATAACAATTAGTTTGAAATAAAATGATTTAATTTATGTATTTATTCTCAAGAATCATCTTGATTTCTTGTCCTGACCAAAAAAAATTGAGTTAATTAATGAGAAAACACCCTTGTCCTCCATTATAAATATCACCCCTCACCACCTCTTCTCCTCACTCCTCTCAAAACCTACGCCTTCTCCAAATTCTGATCAATAATCTTCCCAAACCTCTCCCCCATATCTAGGGGATTATTTTTTATCAAAACACCAAAAAAAATCCCCTAAAGAGATTCTCAAGAAGAAGGATTCAAGAGGTAAAACCCTCTTCTGTTTTCTTTCAATTTATTTTCAAGTTTCTTTATTTTATTTTTATATAGTCACATAGCATATTTAAAATGTCATGAAAACTCTAATATCATACATATACTATACTTTTATCATATTTATGGAACAATTATTCATCAAGATCTTATTTTTCTCTTTTACTTTAAAAATGAAAATATCATCTGTGAGGTGCCTATTTACCACCTTTGTGGACACCGCACTTTCATATTTAAATTTCTTCTTCAAGGATGGTCATGAAACCATTTTTATGGTTAAAAATTATAATATATTTATTATATATTATGTAAGGTTTTTTTAATAATTTTGTTTATATGATATTAATTTACAAAACAAAATGAGTTCATTGTGTTAAAAAACACTAAATTAATCAAAACAATTATCAGTAATTATTTATCTAATGAATAATCCACCCTTATGGTAAAAAATTGTATGAAATATTCTATAAATTCATTAATAAAATATATGTTCTATTATAGACAATTATCTACATTTTTGATGATTTTACATACACATACACAAGTAAACCGATCACGGAAACCAAGTAAATCAATGCTTCCAATAGAAGAAATTGAATCTCTAAACCCATCAAAAAGGACATAAATGAACTTAATAAAGTTATAATAAATCATATAAATGTATTAATGGTTTTTAAATTATTCTTTAATTAATATAATTTGATTATTTATGACATTATGATCAATTACAAAATCATTTCAGACATAAGGTATGGGATTCTACCCGAACCTCCAATTTTCCCTCAGCATAGTCTTTCTCCTTATTTATCCAAATATAATGGTTTTTTATTTTTATGTAATTCTACAATATTAACATTTTTATGTTCCCACTCATGAATCCAGATTATATCATCCTACTTTGGGGATATACAAGTTTTAAATAGGTTTCTTTCCTAAATCATTTCGAAAGAAATCCTGATTTACTAGAACTTACCGAATTATTACCCACTTTCAATTCTGATACATAATTTGTTTTAAGCCACCAGTATTTTTCTTAAATCGCTTATTTTATCATGAAAAACTAATGTGGTTCAATTATATATTTATAAATACAATTATTCTATTTTTATTTTAAATAATCATGAAATTTTTCCCTTAAAACATACTCAAATGTTTTATTTATAAAGTTTTTTAGAAACTATATTAATATTAGTTTGTCATATCTTATCATGATATATGCTTATATTACTTTATATATTTCCATGTACGATTTAATTACATTCATTTATAGAAACTTTTATGATACAGCCATTTTTATGCCTTAGAAATTATTAGGATACCCAATTCTTTCCCTGGGTAACCCTAATGCTTTTATTTGATTACATATATATGATTTTTTATGTAGAAAAAATATAGATGAAATTTTTATAATTATTGTTCCTAGATATCTCACCAATTAATTGGATAATGTTTAGTCTCATGAGATGTTATGGGAAATAGTCTGGGTGGTTGTCCTTGACATGTGCTTTTTTATGTGCAATGTGCCTTGATTCGTGCTCCTCAATGTGAAACGGGCATTGAATCGTTATAAATTCATGTTTTATGTTTCATAGATATTACTATGAATACTTGATTATAAGATCCCATGTTATTATTCCTTATGTTTAATCATGTTCTATTTTGTTTTAAATCATTACGTTATATCTTCTAACCCATGTGATAAGCTTTATTTTTATTTTTATTCCCTTACTTGGATTTTAAACCAATCCCATTGTTCATGTTATCTCCAGATTATCCTAGGAAGATTTAAGGTATAAAATGGAGTTTGGATATCATAATGGAAGATAAATAATTAAATGTTTTATTTTGTTGCATGTTTTTAGTTTTATGTACCTAGTATTCCATGACACTAGACTTTACGATCCTTATCATCTAATTTTTTGTTTATTTGTGCATAAAATCATGTAATGTAATGTGTATAAGGATAGGGTCACTATAGTGTGGGTATCGACCGTTGAGGCCTCACAGGAAAAATAACTCGATGCATGACCTTGAGCTAGCTACTTTGGTTCATACTCTATGCTTTTGGATATACAATGTACATGGAGAGGGTTTTTTGGTATTCAGTGATCAAAAAATCCTCAAGTAAATATTCACAAAGTGGGATCTCAATATTCGGTGGCACAAGATGGTTGAGTCCTGATGTTGTTATATTATTATCTTACCTACATGCCTAAAAATTTAAATTTAGTATCTGATGAACTGATCCAAAAGACTCAAGCACATGCATTTTAGGAATACTATGGGAAATAGAAACTTATGTCCTTATTCTTAGATGTTTATGTTTAATTTCAAGAGGAAGATGGTCAAAATATCCTCTAAGACTTTTCAATGACTTATAATCTTCTAGAATGGATGGTAATAAGACAAATATCTCATCCCGAAGTCCTTTTCATAAGGAAATGTTTCTAGGATGATGATACATTATCAGGTTAGATGGTGGATGAGGATGATACCTTATTATTCCATGGGCATGTATGGGTCCCAAAAGAAATCATAGAAAAGCTCATACATGAATTCTATGCCACAACATGGGTGGTTCATCCCAGTGTCCCCAAATTATATTAAGATATACAGAACCAGAATTGGTTCCCCAGTATAAAATGTGCGATTTCTAGATTCATCACTTGGTGTTCCACCTGTCAGCTGGGGAATGATGAACATCGGTGATCAATAGGGATTTTACATCCATTTTCCATTCCTAAGTGGAAATGGGATGATGTTTTGAATTATTTCATAACTGGTCTACCAAGATCACCATGAAGAAATGATAGAGTGTGGGTTTTAATTTATCGTTTGAAGATGGTCGTACACTTTATACCTATGTGAGAGAACTTATTGGTAGATGAGCTTGGAAGGATTTACGTTAGTGATTTTTTACGTCCTCATGGAAATCCTCTTTCTATAGTTTCTAGAAAAGAAGCTCGTTTGACATCAAAGTTATTGTAGGGGTTTAAAAAGTCCTTGAGTACCTAGGTAGTTTTGAGCCCAATTTTTCACCCATATAACAATCAAAAGATTGAGAATACTATTCAGGTGAAAGTGTAAATCCTCCATGCATGTTTCCTAGACTTTGGAGGTTCCTTGGAGAATCAAATTCCTTTGTTTGAGTTCACATATAAAAAAATATTTCAGGCTACCATTTAGATGGATCATTAAGAAGCCTTGTTTGGTAGGCCTTTCCACTCACCTCAATAATGGCTACAGGTGGGGGAGGTAGAAATGGTTGGACCAAATATTAGGCAGGAGTCTAGATAGTAGGTCAGATTGATCTGAAATCATATGTTGACAACTTAGTATAGACAGAAGTCATATCACAATAGATTCTAGTGGCCTCTTGAGTTTGAGGTTAGAGACTAGGTTTTCTTGTGATTCTCACCCAGGCTAGGACATATATGTATACAATGGTAGGGAAATATCTCTAATAGGTTTGTTGGACCCTTCAATGCTGTGAAATTGATCTGACATGTAGTTTACCAGTTGGCACATCCTCTGAAATACAGGTCTATGCATGATGTCTTTCTTGTATCTTAGACTCTGTGAAACTATCTAGATCCATCAAATTTCTTTTTGTCTGTTGAGGTTGAATATGATATAGATTCTTATTTCAAGGATTATCTAGTTATTATAGTGTATCAAAGCATGAAGACACTCTGAGGAAGGTCTATTCATTTAGTATAGGTGATGTGGAAGAATGAATGGTTATAGGAGGAGACATGGGAAAAGGAATCTAATATATGAGCTTAGTGGACAGAACACTTTTCTAATGATACCTCTTTACCCATTGAAATCCAACTCGGTGATGAGTTTTTTTAAGGAGAGGAGGCTGTAACGACCAATATTTTTCCCAAAGGTTCAGATCGTTTTTTTTTCAATTTAAATCCTTGTATTAATCATGTTAAAAATGTGATACAACTGAAATAATGACATAGGAGCATCCAAGCCTTGCTTAGATCCCAGATTTTTGAAAAAATAGGCAATAGAGTGAGCCACATGTTTAAGAGAAACTATGAAACCCAACCTTCACAGTTTTCTAGAAATCGTGTGGTTTCATATAGTGAAACATAAAGGCCACATGGTTTTTCTATAACCCTTTGACCAGAGGCGCATGGCCATGTAATGCTGCTAAGATTTGGTAGAGATCCATTTTTCGAAGATTGTTCATGGTTAGATAAATCGTGTGCCTAATAGTGTAGGTTTCCCCTCTATAGTAGTGAACAATGTTAAGTTTGGTTATGATTTTTCCAAATCATGTGGCCAAACTGTGCATCCTTATATTTCATTTTGAAAATATTATTTTCCCATAACTTAAATATTTTAACTTTTAATTTTATCCTTCTTCCTCTAGAAACTGGGTTGAGTTTTCTCCTCCTATAGCATCTTCTCCTCCATGATTTTGGATTGTAGATAACTTCCACATCCGGTGTTTGTATATTGATCTGTCGAAGGTGTTGGAACCCCTAAAGAGATATATCCCTTATTGTTACCTAATAATTCTATTTTTATATATATCTATTTCTATATTTAGGTGAAAAATAATTTCTCCTACTTTCAAGGTATTGGTTTGTTTCTCATATCTCTTCCAACCTACTCCAAATATGAGGCCAATATCTAGAGGGTCATCATATACAACCTTGAGGTAACTGGTCATAGCATTTTCCATTCATGTTTCATTCCCACATAGACACACCATTTTTCCACATTCTGAATGTTTTGAAGCCTCTCATTTAATTTTATTTCTTCATGTCTAATTGATTCTTTCACCTTGGAACATGATCATTAATCAATGTTTAGTTAAATAGAGATCATTGACTCCATTTAGGGACACCACTTGGATGTTCCATGTCAAAATTTCTCTTATGGTTGTGAAAATTCCAGAATCACCTTTCAAGTGTTGTTCATGGTTATTATTTTTTAAATCTCCCTTGGTTTTTAGTTTTTATAAGAGACCAAATTACCTCCTTAGTGTTTTTACCAAACTATATTTGTATTTTCCCATATAGTAAAATTTCATATTTAACCAAGGAAACTATCTAAATGACCACTTAATCTTTATTAATTGAAATTCCATGTTAACTAACTTACATGGGTTCGTTTCATAAAGGATGACCTATTCATGATGGTTTCCCTTTTTCGTAAATGAATAAAAATGGTTTTTTTGTGGAAGGGATTATATGGAATGTATTTTACGTGGGGGATTTTTACCCTATAATTAAATGAATAAATTAAATTCAATGATCTATTTCATGGTATATTAAATGTTCTTTATGAAATGCATTGCCTTTTATACAATGGAACTCGACCGATAAAATGCATAAAGGGAATTGAATTATTTGTTATATTATAAATATGAATAATCTTTGATATAGGATATGATATGATGGTATTGTTTCATTTGATAATTATATAATCATGATCCCTTACAGCAGGTGTTGAGTATGAAATATCACACCAATGAAACTATTAGGACATTAGGCTTGATGTGCCATATTTTTTCGTCGAGTGATGAAATGATGGATCACTCACAATCCTGAGTGTCTTTCAGGTTGTATCACACACTTATATGGATTAAAGAAATATACCATATTTCTTGAGCTTATAGGATCATTAGACTGGTCATGGATGTCATAGTTTAACCCTGGTCCAACCAGTAACTAGTATTCCTGGTATATGTAAACTTACATCCACATATAATATTTCCATATAAGTGGATGAAATATATAAATATAAATTAAATTACTATATATATATACATATAGTATATAATCAGAAACATTCCTGTCATGAATCGAAGTAGTTAGATCCTCTATGTGTCCTTTTCAAACTTGAGTGGGCTGTCTATTTATTTATTTCTACATAGTTTATTTATTATAATTACATGTACACTATTTAGTTACGAGCACTGCTAGAATTATACCTAAACACCACTTGTGGTGACCTACTGATATTTTTATATCACATACAACTCAAGATGAATTTGGTACCCAAAAAGTTTATGTGTCTATAGGTATGGATAAGGGAAAACACCCTTCTATAGGTTGATGATATGCTTACTTATAGTTGGAGTTTAGGAGTAGAGGACCAAGAATTTTCTAGACATGATAGTGTAGAAATTTTTTATATGTTTTTCATAGAATGAATGTATTCATATTACCATATTATCCCTTTTTTATATTACCATTACATGCATTGTTATATTGACACTTAACATATTGTGTTCTCCTTATTATTATTATGCAATTTAGTTATTCAGTCTTTCACTTATTTAATATTTTATCTATTATTAATATGCTTATTATATTGTATGTTTATTTTTGTATCCACTATTACACTTTTATTTGAGGGTATAATATCCCTATCATACCACATTTACACACTCACTTTTAGTCAGAAACCTCTGATGTATGAGGATACGTGCTTGAGGCCATGTGCACTATAGGGTCGGGACATGGTTTAAGTAGACCCTAGGCCAGGACATTACACCATCTCAATATAAATACCATTACCAAGATTTTATAAATCATATCCCAACAATTTTTTAGGGTAATAATATTCATCAAGAGGCAATGTAGTAGACAAAAATATTGAATAAATATTTAGTTCTTTATAACCTACTAAAACATCAAAAGTAAAATTTACAACAATTATAATTGAGGGACCATGGAATGAATGGTATAAGATCATCATTCAAGATCAACCACATAATGATATTTATTAGTTTTATTTAAAAAAAATTCATTTAGTGGTATTATATTGAAAATTCAATTGTTTAGAATGCCGTGGAATTCCTGGATCTCCACCACGGTGATCATACAACGAATGAATATACCAATTTTTTAGCTAACCTACTGAATTTTGATCACATGTTGATCTTTAATGAATTACTAAAAGATAAATTATTCAAAATAGGAATATGTATATATTTTAGTTCAATAGGATTCTTACATGGCCTAACATTTTACATGGGAGTAGTTAATAGGTTCGAGATAATGGAGATAATTATGAGGGAAAGTTATGATAGGTAGTTCCTTAATCCTATCTTGTGGAAGAGAGAGTGATATATTTGGTAAAGAGATGAAGACAAATGATCCTTGGTAGTAAAATGATAGTGTAGTAAGGTAATCCTCTAATATCATTTAAATAACCTTTTTAAATAAAATTTCACTTCTATGTCTTCAATGTTGGAAACTAGGTAATTATAAGATATCTTGTTCAAAATATCTCACAGATTTTCATCAAATTACCTATCTTGGTCATCATTAGAAATTAATTATGATGAAAAATTAATGAAGAAATAAGCCATAGTTCTAATATGAATCATGGTAAATATCTTGGAATAAATCTCATAACATATTAAATGAGAGTCAAAATGATGAAATTTAAGTTACCCTAGTAATAAACTTTTATTGATTCATAAACTACATTATGTATACCTATTTTATCTTATAATGTATTGATGAGTTTTTTATATTATGTGTATATTTTTGTAATTGACTAATTATTTTTCTATCTTATAATGGAGTAAGTCTACCTTTAGAATTATGTTTGGTGGGTATAATGGAATATTAATATTTCCATTTCCACCTTAATGGAGGGTTGTGTTAGAGTGGTAGTATAACTATATTTGTATGATTTTCATCCATTCAACTCTCATAATGAAAATTCTATATAGTGAAGAGTCCTATAATGGGTCACTATTTTACAATGGAATGTAACCAAATGTCAATATCTAGTGTTAGTATTTAGTTTTAGTATTATATCCTTTGATATCATTGATATTTATATTTCTTAGCAGTTTTCTATTCTCTCTAAAAAAGTATATTTTAAACAATATTTCTTATGGGTTCATGGTCTTTCTATTTCTAGTAATGAATCATTTAATTTTTGAGAGTACTATTGTGCTATGAGGTAATGGTATTTTAAAATACATAATGGTTTGTAAGGATGATATTTACTATAGTCCCTCATTCCCAAATTGTTTCATTTATGTTTACACCTCAATATACTAAATATATTAGATACCATTAAACAATCTCTTGTTTTCATTGGTGGGTGAAATTGGGATTGGGATAAGATGTTTCCCTTATGAGATTGACTATTAATATTCATAATTTTTATTATAACTAATCATGAGGTATATTTAATCCTTATTTTATATGAGGTTGTTTTTTAATTTATCATTTTCAAATAATTTAATACACTTTTACTAAATAATTTGGTATAGTGGGGAGATTTTTTATATCCCAATATCAATTTTTTGTGTATATAATTATTCTATTACTTACTTTCTTATGTTTTCAGTGATTTTGGATTTATTTTTTAAACATTTTGGATGATTTTCAGATTGAAAAACAACAATATTTTTTTAGATCATATATATAATATAATAATATTGGATAATTTGGATTCTATTGGTGTATTAATAGTTTTAATAGAGTTTGGTAAACTATTCAAAGAACAATGAATTTTTCCAGAAAAGTGTTATTTTTGGTATTTTTAAGTTTTTTTTATTTTTAATTTGTCACACTTAATTATCTATTTATGTTAAGATTTTCAAGGATATTATAGGTTGACTCTCATTATCTTCCTTCCACGATTCATGATATTCTACTTTAATTTTCATGGTTTTAGTGTAATCTCCTCATTTCCTCTTTCTTTCTTCACATTATCTCCTTCAGATTTCTTATTTATATTTCTTTTTTCTTCATATTGTCAAAATTTCTGATCCCATGACTAGGGTTTTTATAGAACATGAAATTACTGATATTTAAGTGGTGAAAAATCAATTTCTCTTCCCCATTCGTTAATTTTGTAGTTCATGTCATCCACATTGGATTGAGGATGGTGATTATATTTTATTCCTTTTGTTTAATAATTCCTTGGATGATTGGTTTTTGAATATTTATTTCATTCCTAGAAAACCATATTATATAATATTTATAAATTTTTTCCAAGGAGTTTTAATGTTTAAACAATATTTTTCCTTCGTTTTAAATATGGAATCTCATATAAAGAACGATAGTACAAACTAAGTTTAGTTATAGACACATGACATGTTTGATGAAATTTATAAGAAGGTTTATTCCAAAAGAAATGATTTACAAATGATTCCTATATTTATTTTTGATTTATAGGTTTGGTGTATAATCATTTTTAACTTGTTTCATTGATATAAGGGTGTTATGTGTCTTTAATATTTTCATTGTGCCTTTATATATTTGTTTTTATTAGGTATTTATACCATTTATTTGTTTATGAGTGTTCATGTTATTTTTATGTGGGTTTTAATTAATGATTTGATTCTTGTTAAAAATTTAAACATTAGTTTTTTTGACTTGAAATTATTCTATGAGACTAAGGGATTCATTAGAAAGTAATCATAGTGATTTCATACTATAAAAGGACACCCTTGAGATGATTTCCCCTTAGTTGTGAATTTTTGGTTATGGAATGGAATATATATGAATGTTTTTTATTAAATCAAATTTTCTAGAAGGGGATAATATTTTAATAGTTATTATAAGTGGTATATGGTTTTTGTTTCTGAATTATATTATCTTCGAATTGTGGTAATATGGTAATTCCCCCATATCCATTTAAAAAATATCATAAGAAGCATTGGGATTCTATGTGGAAAATTAACAAATGGTTGTTATGATATTAGACATTACATAGTGTCTGGAATCCCCTAGAATAGTTTATAGCCTAGAAAATGGGAGTATTAAATGATGAGTCTAGTGAGAATAATCCATAGGTTATTTTTATATGAACCCAATAAAGGCTGAAATTTGGATTCACTCAAACAAAGCTAATATTGTCTTACTAGTTACTAAGGTAATATACCATTATGTATACTATGTGACATGTTTTTTATAATATATTTGACATTAAAGTTACATGATCATTCAATATATCTATTCTTATTGTTTATTTGAAATTTAATTTTTAGTTTTGATGTTATCAATTGTGAATTGTATTACTTATAAATATTTCATTCATAAATATTCATTAGTTGTTTCATATATAATTAATTTATTACTTTTCTCTATTCTGTTAAATATTTACTAGAATGTAAAGTTTTAAAAAGGGTATAATGGTGAAGAGTTTTACTTTCAAATTCTACCATTTCTAGATCAATTTATTCAATTTTGTAAATATACTTAAAGCTTTATATTATCTCTTATAAAATATTGATTTTAAATGTTTTTTATCTAGATTTTGAATAAGTGCATGTTTGGTGTGTCATAATATAAAACTGTTTTAGAGAGAATATATAATTCTTAAAATTTTATTTATCTTCATAACATGTGAATATAAAGAAAGCTATTTTTTATACATTACATTCAATTTTTTTTTTCAGTTTCTCTTATAAAAATAATATATGAATTCTTTTTGGAATCCTACATGGAAATTGATCACAACCTACACAAAAAAAATAATGTGTTTATGGTCTCCATATATTATTTTAGGTATATATCTTCTTGATCCCAAGGTAGTTTCTCATGTTTTATCATCTCATTTGTATATAGACCACCAGATATCGAGATTACTGTAGTTCATGTGGATGTATTTTATGGCTGTGATGGGATGAATAGATCTTTTTATATTAACATATACCTAATATTACTATCTATTATTATAATTTGCTTCATTTATATTTCATAATGTTGTGTATCTCTCAATTTCACGAGGTTCATATTGTATTTGTGAGATTCTTTCTATCTAGTAACTAGTGTGACTCCTTGTTCGGTGTGTTTTCTATTTGAAAAAATTTTATTTTATTTTCATGTTTATCCAATGAATGAATGCCTCATGAAAAACTCCTCATAACAATATAATGAATTATTACCTTTAATTTATGTTTGAAATAATTCTATGTTATTATGTCATGGTAACCTCAATGCTTTTCTCTAGACCATTTCCATAGAGAACACATTTTGGGCCTTCTAGAAGGCAAAATTAGGTGGTCTGACAGGTTTTATTAGGGATATTTGTTACATTACTAATTTTACCAAGGTTATGGATTCTTAGAATCCTATAAGTCCATTAAATACTATTTGTAACCATGTACTGGTTATATGTTTACAAATGTATAAAATTTTGTCATAAGAATTTTATTTATGTTATAAGTCTATTAATTTTACATTATTAATAATTATATAATTATTTATGAGTTGGTTTTTATAGAACATTGGTTCTTACCTCTATATAATTAATAATTATATTTAATATGATTAATATAATACCTTCAAATAATCCCCAATAAGATGATTATAATTATATAATACCTGTATTGGTTATATGTTTACAAGTGTTTACAAATGTATAAAAGTTTCCCAAGTATGAGTTGGTTTTTATAGAACTTTGGTTCTTGCCTATATAAGATTCTAACATGTTTAAACTTATTATATATGTATATTATCATATGATTGTCATGTAATTAGTTTTTTAATTATAAAATTTATATTATTTGACATTACTTAAAAATATTTGTTGACTGATATTTATAAAAATGAAATAGATTTGTTTTTACTGCAATTATTTTATGTGTGATTATAGGAGTTATTGGTGTATGATGGAAACTACTACTATTTTGAGGCTTATACCCATGGTTCATATGATCTATGTATATGGAACACTATACCCATGGTTCTCCAATAACTGGTTCAGAAGTATATACATATAGTGTTCCAAAACTATTAACATGACACTTTGACAATGACAGTATTTTCCACCACTATAAGAACCATGGAAATAAAATATAAGCCAAGTTTTAGGGTCTATACCAATGGTTCCAAATTATTAGTATATGTTTCATTTATAGTAGTTTTATAATTCATACATAACTTTAATTACATATTATTTTTTTGAACTAAAATGTATAGAAATGTTTTTATACTGATTTATTTTAATTTGGTCTCTTAAAAATACATCCTTATTATTTTTTGATGGTTATGATGATATAGTAAATTATTTAATTAAATAGTTGTGATTAAATTAGAAAATCAATTAATTATAAAAATTTATATTTTTTTAAACAATGGATAATCAAAGAAAAATAAAATAATCAAATTTTCTTAGCCCCACTATGTTAAATACCCAATGATGTGGGGGGGGGGGGGTAGGTGAATTAGGGTATGATATATTAAAAAAAATTCCATTTTGGATATTGTTTTATTTAAAAATTCTATATTATATCTCCTTCCATTGAAATGTATGAATTTATCTAATCACATGAATGTGAAACAATAATTTTAATTGGTTCACCCTTAATTAGGATAGTCAAATAAATTCAAAAAAATACCAATTTATTGAATCCACTATATTTCAATATTGTTATAATGTTTAGAGTAGACTCACTGCCCCTCCTAGTTTCCATCCATTAAATATTCTATCTAATTAAGTGAAAAGAAAACTCTTCTCGAAGACTCATATGATGATCTATATCATCTCAAAATTGGATCACACATTTCTAAGGGTTATATGAAGTTCTGTTTTCACCTAAGATTTGAAATAAACATTACCAAAAGAAATTTTATTTTAGGTAACCCCATCCAGGAACTAAACTTATTCTTTTAAAACTGCATTAGTATCTATGTGAATTGTTTGTACACTATATGGAATTATTTCTTCTTAAGATTCCTTTGATATAGTGATGGATACTGCCACATGAATATCTACTCCTTCATAAAAAAACTACTTCCAAAACTGATCCTCTTTTACAAACTCCACTTCTCCATGATACAACCTCATTTATGAACTTGACTATTTTTAGCACTAATTTTATATGTAGAAAACTTTATATAGTAAAGTGATCGATACGACCATGATGAATGAAGTGACATGTGTAACCCCATAATATTTAAGTGGTCTTTGAGGTGAACGTATGAATGCGTGAGGTCTAGTAAAGATATTAAAACTTATTTTACTTATTTTTCTTTTCAATTATATGTTAATCCTTTTATTGATCATTCGTATGTCCAAACCATTATGTAGTTTTTGAAAAACTATTTTTTATGTGATCATGATTTTAATCATCATATAAAATCATCTATGAGGTCAACATAATGCATCAAGGAGTGTCCTAAAAGATTTGAAATTCCTTTTAAGTCCTTTTAATTCTAAAATAGTGAATAAATTATTGTATGAATTATTATTTAAATTTTTTATTTTGTTTTAGTGGATATAATACAGAAAATATGGGTATACATGGATGGTTTTTTCTTTAATAAATATTTATGATGTTGAATATATATCTATCTTAAAAAAATTAACATAATACAACTTTATCTATGCTAAAAATGTATTTATTAGTGTTAATAATTGTTTGATAAATCTTATGATGATAATGGGGGGGGGGGGTTAATTATAGAAATGTTTTGAGAAAGTAACCCTTTTTATACATTTTTTGGTTTTAAGAAAAAATTCAAACAGACTATTGAAGCCAAAATTTAGTGATATAGCAACCCAAAAATTCTAATAAATAAAAAATATACTACACTAAGAATTAAAATCCACATGATGTGTATAAGAGTGACAAAAATAAATAATAAATAAATTTCATTATTTCACAATATTTGTGTATTCATTTTTTATTACAACATTAATAAATAAGAAATTATACAAACAAGAACATGTTTTTATGTGTTTATCAATGAATTAGTAACATTTAAAATTTAAATTAAATCATAAAATTTCATTTCATTTCTAATAAACAATATATATTTAACCATAAATAAAATTATATTTGTTATTAACACTTAAATAATTTAGAAATTATCAGTAATAAAAAACAAATATTAAGTTATTCTGAATATTACACTCGTAAGAATGACATGTGATAAATTTCTATAAGTCACAAATGAATCAAGGATAACTAATGTGACGTTTATTAAATATTTTTTCACATTATCTTAGTTATGAGTATATGGAAAACATTTTATACTTATAAAATACATAAAATGGGAAAATAAATTATCAATCATATCATCCATTATATGTTATATAATAGTATTAAATTCATAACTATAGGTGATAAATGAATCAATTGTACATTTTCTATTGTTGCATGAAAATTTCATCTCATTTTCTATGTTTTGAACATGTGGAACACAATTTGAACTAAAATATTACATATAAATATTAAAAAACACTTTTATTAAAAACAAAAAAAATATTTCCTTTTATTTAAACATAGCTTATTTCTATATGTCAAAAATTAAATAGAAAATATATACCTATAGATTTAGGACTATCCATGATAATTGTCTTAAAATTGTGCATGTGACATATGTTTGGAAGTAATATAGAACTTTTAAATAAATGATAAACATGTTAAATAATTTATAAAAAAATTGTGTTATAATAATAAATGGACTATTACCAAATATCAAAAATAATTCATCAATAATTATACTATAATTTTATAAAAAACATAATTTTTCAACATAGTTCTGAGTATATAATGCACATTTTGAAATTAATAGTTGTTTAAAATGCATAAATAAATTTTCCATCATATTAGACACACAAAATTTTAGAATGATAAAATGATAACTAAAAAAATTGTAAATGAATTATTGATCATTTCCTTAGAGTTTCAGGAATTTATTTTCTTATACAGTTATTTTTAAACATGTGAGACACAATTTAAATAAAAACATGACATCTAAATTAAATATATAAACATTTACTCATTTAAACTAATTTATTCCCTTTAATAACAGGATATTTGTTCTGATATTCCAAAAATGAATGAAAGATTTTTTAACTGAGTTTCATAAAAATCAATGAGTGTTTTTTAATATTGTGTTAATGATTAATGGTTGTAAAATGACACTATTATATTGAAAAACATTTTCATTCATTCATTTCATGAACTCTATGAATTTTAGTGGTTCATATGTCACTATTATATGTTAGAAGTAAATAATTTATAATTTAACTAGAGTCTCATAATAATCAATGAATTTATTCCTAGTTGGGAGTATGTGAAGAGTGGTTTATACTTCTTAAACCCATAAAACAAAAAAATTCACTTTTAATTACATTGGAAAAACTATACATTGAAATGATGTGAATATTATTTTTATAAGTTAAAAATGAATTATTAGTAAATTCCCAAGAGATCCATGACAAACTAATCTCATTTTATTTATTTTGAGCTTGGGGAACATGATTTGAAAAAAACATGGCTTCTAAATAAAACACACAAACTTATAGTAATGCTGAAAAACCCATGTATCTAAATGTTTTTTGTTTCATTCCTTCATTCCATAAATGATTAAATTATCATTTTTAAAAATTTTCATGAAAATCAAAGATCGTTTCCTCAAAATTATGCTTTCCCCACATGTTTTGTACTAAAATGTAACTTTTATATTTAATACATACACTTGGTATAATTCAGAACACAATTTGAACTAAAATAATGTTGAGTTTAGTCATAGTGTTTATAAAATAACTACTAAATAGTTTCTTATAGTTTTAGAATAATCTAATTTATTCTATAGATTTTGGAGAAGGATATACATATTTTTAACTTCTTAAACACTTATAATAGAAAAATACACTTTTTTTAATACCAAAAAAACCATGTACAATAATGCTGTGTATTTTATTAGTATATTTTAAAATGATTCAATATATATTTTCAAATATTCTTATAGTTATCTAATAACATTTTATAAATTTTTAGCATGTGATACACATTTCAAATAATTTTCTTATCATAAATTAAAAACACAAACCATTAATCACATGACTAAACAATACCTCTGAATGATGTTTAGTTTATTCCACATTTTTATATAGATTTTTTATAATAAAATAATATTATTTATAGATAGAATAATTTTTAATAAATATATGAATACCATAAGTTAATATAATCTATTAATTCAACGTTTAATTCATCTATCAGATCATCTTCAAATTTGTTATAAGAACTATTTTTTGAGCACTAAAAACCTATAAATAAAGTAATGGTTAATAAATATGTCATCTAAAAGTGTATATATTAAAAAATAAATACATATAATAAATACACATAAGGGGATCTTAGTTGTTACATGAGGAAAGATATATTTCTCAAATCTACACATTTAGTAACCATAATCATTTCCATTTGGATATTTTTGAAATTATAAAAAATTTGAATTTAAAAAACATTTTGTATGAAATATGTTAAAATAATATGATATTATTATATATACCAAAAGGGTTTTCCAATTACAGTATTATATCTATTTATTTTTATAGTCAATTTTACTCAAAAACCATACCTATTGATATAATAACATAACATTACCAAAGAAAACAATAAGTTTAATAAATATTTTATACCATATAATCCAACAATAATGTTTTCTAGGAAATAAAATGTTTAATAGTTAGAAAATATAGTATATGAAATAAATTTATTAGATATCCAAGCATTGGCTCCAAAAAATCTTTTCTCAAAATAACTAGATTTATTAGAATTACTATCTAGAACAGGTTAGGAAAAATTAATAATTAACGAGTTCTACATAATAAAATTAAAAAATTTTAATAACTAAAATTGGTGTATATAGTTTTACAATTTCAAGATATATATTAATAAAAGCATATATATTTTTTTAATTTACAATGTTTCTTGCTATACTAATAAATTTACCTCTATCCATTAATATTAATTATATCAAATGATGATTTAAAACTGTAAAATAATTTTTTCATTAGTAATTAAAAACTTAAATTATGTAAACCTACCTTATATATATATATATATATATATATTATTTATTCCCCTAACCAAACAAAATATATATCTTTATATATTCTTGGATGAATTATTAATTCTATGGACTCGACACCAAGTATGTATAATATGAAATTAAATAGAATAGATTACCTTCATTAAAATTTAAAATTGTAATGTCATTAAAATTCATCATGGGAGTAAGGTTTGGTATTAGGGACAAATTAGGATCCACAATCAACATTCACGAGGAAGTAGATAATACCAGTGACTTTATTGACATAGATATTTGATCCCCC
The DNA here is from genome assembly GCA_963277665.1 of Viscum album. Classification (NCBI taxonomy): domain Eukaryota; kingdom Viridiplantae; phylum Streptophyta; class Magnoliopsida; order Santalales; family Viscaceae; genus Viscum; species Viscum album. Next base: position 1,267,438,587 of record OY728120.1, on the reverse strand, counting down.
ATCTGCAATTACATATAGTAGTTCATAAATTTGTTATGTATTAGAAAAACTATTAATTATGATATAATATCGAACTTACATATCGATTTATTATCAGGTTCATTAATAATTGTGATAATTCATGCAACTAATATTTCTATAACATTTTAAACCATTCAAAAATCAACACCATAAATGGGAATATGTTTTTTTACAGCTTGGATCATAAGATATATGCACCACTAATCTTAAATGATCAGTAGATAATGACGTATTATGAATGGTAGTGAATTTAAAATTTTACTGAAACTACTTGTATGTTTGTATTTTATGATGAAAAAGTGGACTTGAAACATCGGTTTATTAGCAACACATGTGATACATGTTGTGTTTTTTTCATTGATTGCTATTATCCCATAATTTTTATGAGTGGTGCATTTTTTCAAACTGTAATTCATTAAGTTTCATAATATTTTTTCATAATTCTTCATATTCCTGTTTAGTATAATTCTGTGTTTTACATTAATAAAGTATACTTTTAATAATACTCTAAAACCCACCCCTATAAACCTTCCATATCCCTCTGGATGATGGAAAAACAATAAAATTAGTTGTTTTTCATCTCTCCTAGAAAGAGCATCTTGTTTTTAAACTATATGGATATAAAATAAAATATATTTGTATTATTTAGTACATAAAATAAAAATAAGTTCAAATTTTTATTTACTTACACTTCCATCCCAAATTTTTTGAGAGATTTCATCCAGCCATAGTACATGGAAATGGATTAATGTTGTGAGGGAAATTCATTTATCATTAAATATAATACCATAAGTAATTTTTTTTTGTATTAACTAATTTATTATAAATTCTATGAATGTACCATTTATTTTTTCATTATATTATACTATATCCTTGATTTATGGTATGAGTATATTATATTTGATGTGCATTCCATATTTTTTTCACCCATTTATTATTTTTTCAATTTATTATATACAAAATTGACTTTATCGAACATGTCAAATTGGATTAATTTATTTAACATATACATTTCCTTAAAAAATACCTTCGAAAAAATTGAATAGAAACAAGAATATGTTTCCGAGGAGATGAAGTAGGAATATTATGTTGTTGGGATAGGATTTACATTCCCATAATCATATATCTTAAACCTAGTTGGTAATATTTTTCAGAAATATATATTGATATTTAAATAAATTTTCAAAATAAAATATAATATAAAATGATTTAGAATAAATTAAATATTTATTAAAATAAAAGTGTCAACACTTCATGGTTTTATTTAATGGGATCAAAATAAAAAGTGTAATAGTATATTACCTCAGTATCCTCCCAAAATGAGGCCTTAATTTGATTTATGAATCTATGATGAATGTATTTGATGAAATCCACCTAAAATATAGTACTAAAACCAATATAACTAATCAATATTGATCTATTAGGTTAAGTGAGTTGACTATGTTCATTCTATATGACCTAGTTTTTTATTAAAAATCTATTCTTGTTTTAATTACATTTTTTAAAGGCTTTTTATAAATAAGATCTTGTTTTTTATATTTTTTATTAGTCATAACTACTTCCTCTCCCTCAGTATCTCTGAAATGTTTCCTTTCATGGTTACTAACAAATTTTTTTTGAAGAATACATTTTTTACATTACAGGTTATAAAAATAAATTCAAATATAGATGCTTGATGTTGATTTTCCAAAAATTTTTATATATGGTTGACTCTACTATAAGAAGTCACCACCATTAGGTCCAACACAGAACTATGGTGATATCTCATAAAAAGGATCACCAACCAATGAAATGACTTTGGATTATATATTTTTTTCATTTCTAAAATTACAATTAAAAAATATATTTTCCATAATAATTACCATTGATGAAATTTATGCCAGGTTACACATTTATTTTATTAAATTTTAAATAATAGGGAAATGAGATTTTTTCATACAATTACACATACAAGTGAATTGGTTTAGTGGTTGGATTTTAAGAAAACTAATAGATAGTTATTCCCACCCAATTAACAAGATTATTTTAGTAAATATTTGTGTTTTAATGAAATCTTAGTGGCTATATAATATGGAAGATACATAAATTTATACAATTATTTGACCCATTATGGATTTATACAGTGCATAAAATTACATATAATATAAATCCAATATAAAATTATATATATTGATAATCATAATAATGAAAATAAGTTATAAATACAATATATATTACATATACATTAACATAAATGAAATTATATTATTTAAATATGATACACACACACACACACACATATATATATTCATCATTTAAATTTATAAATATCATAAAACATATAATGTTATATAATATTATTTATTATATGGTTATCATAATTCTAATAATTATGATGGTGATAAATCCTTATTTCTTAAAAAAATATTTATATGACTAACCCTTCATTTTATATAACTATTGGTATTACAATAATTTGATTTTATATATAATTTAGGTATTTATCAAGGCCATTTATTTTAACATACTTATACCACATATATGTCCCAATGTTAATTAAATAAAGACACTTTTCCCACTATAATTTCTCTATAACTCTTATCTGCATTATATTAAATTACTTTTTTCCATTATCCATCATTACTAAAAAATATATGACTCCATGTTTCATCAAAGATTTTTTATCTTATGACTAATCATGGATTTCATGTTTTGAAATTCCACTAGGTTTGAATCAGTGTTTGATCAATTTCTTAAGATGTTATTATTACTTTCATCATTTGTTCAAAAATGTCAGTAATAAATTCTAATGTCTTATTTTACTTGATTGATATTGTAATGATTAATTTTATCATTCATTTTATTTATAAAAATTAATACTTATCAAATATATTGGATTTCAATATGCATATAAACATAATGGGATTTGTGAGAAGTATAAAGTTTAAAATCATGATTTCACTCATGACATTGTATAAGAATTGATATTCATTCACCATCACCTCCAAAAGTATTTAATGAATTATTTAACAATATTAAAGGATCCAGTGGTTTTATGAAAAACCAAAAAATGTTGTATTCTCACCCATGACTGATAATATTTCTAAAATAACAGTATAAATGAAGTCACTTAATATTCCAAGATTATAAATTTGTAAGTGTATACAACTCTACAATGTTTATATATATATCCCAATTAAATTAGTAATTATAAAATATTACTCGCACTGATATTGTATAATTTTTTTACATACCCTGCATCGAACGTTATCCTACTACAATAATATCGTGACAAATTATAAACTAGAAATTCACAATTACTCTCTTGTTTTCATTTTTGTTTTCAGAAAAAAGAAAAAAATCATGATAGGGAACCATGATTTTTGACCTAATTATAAAAATCCCTTACATTGAGAGAATGAAATTACTTATAATTAGGGTAATGGAAATAATCTATGTAGCCATTTGGGGAAAATTATTTTCTCATCATGGTTGTACACACCATGTTAAGAGGAAAGGGAATGACATGGAGTGATCAAATATTGAACAACTAAAATTGAAGAAAATGATAAAAGATGAAATTTAATTCATTAAATGTTTTATTAAGGAGAAATAGTAGTATTCCTATCATATTGAATAATTATTTTAATATTTATAAACAGCAAATCAAAAGGAACAAAAATAATATTGAATTATACTTTTCTAACCAAGACTCAAAGGATGTGGATTATTTTTTTAAATACTTAATTTCTTATAAACCTTGAATTTATTGAGAAAATAGATAATGTTTAAATAATAATAGGGGATATGTAATTTTGGATTTTCAATGATTTTTAATAAATATTATAGTTTTTTTTATTTCTATTTTATTTTATTTCACATTTGTATATATTATTTTATTTTAATAAATATAGATATTAATGATCACTTCATCTGGAGTAATTCAACAGATGAATATATTTTTCTCATTAAATACACAATAATGAAAAAAAAATTAAATATAATAAATATTTTATTAGCTTTAAAATGGGAAGTTCTCATATATGATCATTAACTATTACTGTGTTATTAGTCGATGGATTTAGAAGATAAAAATATATACCAACCTGTTAGAGCATATTTTTTAATAAAAATAAATAATTTCTCCCAATCCTTAAAGAAATTTATTAATTTTTAATAATATTTTGTAAATGGATATTACATAAAGGCTATAGGTGAAGGAGGAAATAAATACTTATACATAAAAAATATTGGTAGTGAGAACAAGTTGATTTAAGAAACATTTTAATGATTTATTAGAATATTTTATAATTTCAATATATATACAATCAAATTAAATATGGGAAACTAAAGGTTTATCAACGATAGTAAATTTATTATATTACATGACATTTGGGGTCATACATGATCTATAACTGTACATAAAATAATTAATTTTTGGCATGGTCATACATTGATTGCTAAAAAGGTACTTACACGTAAATTTTTTTATTTTGATACTTGTTTTAAAAAAAATTGATTATAAGTACACTACTATATAAAATTAATAATGAATTCCTATTATTCTAAGAATGACTTTATGGTGATGTATGCACTCCAAATAATCATCCATTTAAACTATATACATGTTTTATGATATTGATGGATGTGTCCATAAGATGGTCCTATGTGAACTCATTATCAACACACAAACTAGTATTTGGGAATTTTCCTACCCAAATAATATAGGTAAGTGGATAGTTCAAGATTATTTATTCAATCATACTCCACATGATAATACTAAAAACTATTCCTCACATGGTTTTGAAAATTATTTTATGTTGATTGAAATGATTTTTTTAACAACTTATTTGTCACGACCCGTCCTCGGGGCCCATGCCGTGACTACCCCAAGCCCGCCTTCCATAGGCCTGGGGCTGGAGACTAGAAACGAAGGCGTAAATCCCAAAAACTGGGAAGACATTTCCTTTAAAAAAGAAAACAAAACACCACAGAGTACAAGCGGAAGTAAAACACTAAGTAAAAAAGGAAGTGCTGAAAAGTAAATGGGCCAGAATACAAACCCAACAGAAGTACAGCTACAACTAAACAAAAGTACAACAGAAAAAGACAACAGTTGGAAGAATGGAAGCAGCTCCTAGGTCGTCCTCCTCGGATCATACCTGAAGGGTAGGTATAGATGTCGTTGCTCCTCGATCGTCCACCACTGATCCTATATGAAGTGTAGGTACATATAGCCTCAACAATGCTCTCGCCTGTCAACCTCCTCCGTGTGTCATATCGTCGTGAAGTCCACCTCTGAATACTGACTCGCCGTGTAGTCCACCTCCGGGTACCGTCCAGTCCTCGAACACTCGGCCTCCGTCAGCACTCCAGTCGTCTACAACCAACACAACGAGGTATGAGAATAGCCCGTGAAGGGGTGAGTATAATGATACTCAGTAGGGACCCCGAGACCCTCACGGTCTCACCAAAACCAACAAGGATAACCACAAAGAAGATCTCAACAGATAACCTCTACTTAGGTATATGCCCATACATATAATTAAGTTATCAAGTAACCCATCTGAATCATGAGGAAACAAAAAGTTTATGAAATCAACGGATAACCACTACCCAGGTATATGCCCATACATATACCTAAGTTATCAAGTGACCCATCTCAATCATGAGGTAAACACAAAGGTCAATGATTCAGCTCAAACCAGGATTTTAATTATCGAAACCGTAACTGCTGAAGAGCCCCGTCTCTAGAGTGTACAGTGGTCCTGTCACATCTTCGAGGTACTGCTCACTAACCTAAGACTGTTGAGGTACTTCTCCTATCGAGTACCGTGGGTCAGCCACCCAAACATAGTAGTGCTTACTACCGGGGTATGCCACCCAAACAAAGTAGGCACACCCCTAGTGGACTGTAGAGGTACTCTCCGGACGAGTACCACGGGTCTGCTCTGTCACACAGTAGTTCTCCATCCTCCATGGGTCTTCACCCAAACAAAGTAGTGCTCCGTCCACTAGGCTAGTCGACTCACTCCAAGTCGAGTCAGTCAAGCAGTCGTCAGGTCTCAGCCGGCTACACGGTCTCCGTACTCCGTACGCTCGTCTCCAGGAGGGTCTGCTCCACGAGCTACAAGTTGATACTCCAAGTATCTCAAAGTCCCATGAAGAAGTATCTCAAAGGACCGCCTCGTCATAGGGGTCTCAACGCAATGGACGACGCGTCAATCGGATGCCCGGTCTGTGAGTTATTAGCCTTTTCATCCCAAAGGCCCGGTTGGTTTCGTGTGAAAACCAACCCGGCCGTATCTCAACTGTACCCCGAACTATCATAGGGTATGCTCATAGGGACCGTTTCTCAAAAAGATCACCAACGCCGCTGACGGTTCGTCAAACGGTCGTCCGGTCTGAAAGTTATCAACTCTTCCATTCTAGGGGCCCGGTTGGATTTCGGGTACAATACAACCCGTACACTATCCAACTGCATCCAAATCTCAGGCGATGTATGCCAAAAGTTCCATCTCATCATGAGGAATCCAACAAAGTCGACGACACGTCAATCGGACGTTCGGAGCTCAAGATATAAGAGTTTCCACTCCGAGGGCCCGGTTGGTTTCGTATTCGAACCAACCCTGTCATACTCAAGTTCTCTAAAACCTTGAGTGTAATATACCGAAACGACCGCCTCAATCCAAGGATCGCTATGAAACTGAAGGTGCATCGATCGGATGTCCGTGGCCCATGATATGGGCGAAAGACCAAAAAAGGTCCGGAAGTGGGGGTTTCGGCCCTGGACCGATCCGGCCCGAGACCCCATGGGTCAGCCCGAACTGGGTAGAACCTACCCGGGTCCGGGTCCAGCCCGCTTGGGCGCAGCCCGACCTGAGTACGGCCCGGCCAGGTGGTCCGGCCTGGCGCACTGGCGTGCTGGCCAGGCCGGTTGGCTCGACCAAAACGGCTGAGCGGATTCGCAAGGGGGGCGCTGCCCCCCCTTGAATGAACCACGGCCCTGCGTGGCGTCCGCCCTTTGTCAACGGGAACGACTGAGCGCCGCGTCACGCCTCCCTCGGTCCCGCGTAGTCGCGGGAGCAGTGGCCTGCCGCCGTGGCTGCAGCCGCGACGTCCCTCCCCGGCGGCGCGCTGGGCGCCGCCACCTCCTAGCGGCCGGCCAGTGCCGGCGAGGCGCACCGGCGGAGTCTTCCGCGGACCACCGGATGCGCTCCGGTGGTCCGTTTTGCCCGCCGCCTTTGGCAATGGTCCTCCCGGGACCCAACCTTCACTGCGGAGGATTCAATTTTACCTTGCGGCCCCGTTTTTCGTCGCCCGTCAAATCGCGCACAACAATCAACCAGTGGAGTCTTCAATAGCCTCCGCGGCCCTGACCCCGGCTGCGGTTTCGTTCGGCCTCAACGGCACGGCGCGACGACGCTGCACTTCTTCGTCGCGTTATTTCTTGTTTCCACGCGGTGATGTTGCACCGCGCTGCCTTTTTTCATGCCGCAACGAATCAAAACAACAAAGGGGAGGAGATTCGGCCATGTTCGTGTGGTCCGACCTCCTCCCGTTATGTTGGTAACAAGCGGCCCAAAAGACGAAGAACAACCAGGATTTTTCACGAACAAAAGAAATCAACCCAAACAGTTTTCCCTGAAATCAAGAATTCCCAACCCGCAACATAATCTTCACGGATCAACTCAATATTTAGTTGATCCGCATTCTTAGATTTTGAAGGAATTAAAAAAGGGTTCACTAACAATCACAAATAAATTCCCTACCTCGAGCTTAGTCGTCGAACGAGGTTTGTCGCAGAAGGGAACATCGCAGAAGAAGATGTCACGGAAGGAGGATCGTCGCATCGTGGAGAAAAGATTTTTCGGCATCGCGTCATCGATCTCCGAGGATCCGACGTTCTTGTCGACCTTCGTCGGAGGTTAGTGTTCTTCGCGTTCTTCGTGTTCTTCGCGCTCTTTGATAAAGAATGAAGAACTTAGAGACCTTGAGTCGTTCTCTCCAAAAATCCTCCCGCACAACCAAAGAAACAACAATAAAATAAGGGTTACCTTATTTTATTACTCATGCCAAACGTTTTAAAAAATCAAAAATGAATCAAACAATTAACTCAATTAATTGCAACATTTTAAACCACCCAATTAATAGAGGCGTTTTTTATAAAGTTTAAACGCAATAGTTTACTTCGTTTAATGGGGGGGTGCGGGTGCGTTAACTTAATCAAAAAGGGGGTTTCGTGGAAGTTTAAATGGTGGGGCTCTTGTGGGCCCCACCTCACAAATATCCTACCTAGAGTTGTAGGATATTGTGGTTCCCACTTTAACCTCTTAACTTAGTTTAAACAACTTAAAATAAAAAAAATTGGTCGCACCATTTTATTTTATTCATTTACTTAACCCAAAAATTTTAATAACCACACCCGAGAAAACGCAACTCCGAAAAAGGGTTTCTAAGAAATTACCGGCGCTGTGAGTTCATCGGTGCCCTCAGAGTTCAATTCCGAGCACCGGTTCAAAAGTTAGAAAAACCCGCTCGTTCGTTCACTGAACGTACCCGAGCTAAACTTCAGAAAATGATTCCGGGCACACCGGGCCTTGGAATCAGGCGCCGTCAGAAACTGTGTTCTTGTAAAATCCCAAGAAATTTAAGAAAAAAAATCCCTTGAATTTTATGGGTCTTTACATTACTCCCACATCAGGGCTTTACGTCCTCTTAAAGATTTAACACAAACTAGTGATACAAAAGCGGCATTGAGCATGCATCTGAGCCTTCCGCTCCCATGTGCTCACCTGGAGGTTCCCGTACTGCCAGTGAAAGCGCACCCGAGCAATCGACCATCCTCGTAGGATCTGCTCCTATCGATCCTCGATCCCCACTAGAATCTCGCCGTATGTCGCCTTGTCCTCGACGTCCAAATCTCTGAGGTCGATGATGTGTGAAGGATCACACATGTATCTCCTCAGTTAAGATACGTGGAAGTCATCGTGCACCAGGTGCAACTGAGGTGGATGGGTCAAGTGGTAAACCACCTCGCCTACCCAACTGAGGACCAAGAATAGTCCACTGATCCTCGAAGATAAATTTCCGCCTTGGCCACATCTCCGTAAACCTCGTTGAGGTGAGACCCATATAAGGACATGATCGTCATCCTCGAACTCTAGAGGTCTGCAATTCCTATTAGAACTGAAACTCAAAATGACTGCTGCCACGAGGGTAAGGTTGACTAACTCAAGAGTGATAGGTCGCATCCTCCTGTGCATGAGTTTATCCTATGCTTCCTGGGGTTTCCTTTTCACCGTCCAAGGAAAAACCACCCCGGCATCGTAATTAAACCACAACCTTTTTGCCTAACACCATCAATTTGTGTATGAACTGTGACTACCCAGTCTATACTCAAACCAATTTCATAAGGCCTCGACGCAGACACCAAGAGATTCAACCGAAACTCTTGCCTCGAGGGTCTGACCACACTGTCGGCGTAAGTTTGATCATCGAGTCTTCTCCCAAGGTATCTCCAGAAGTGAGGGTCAAGTCTACGGCTTACCGGAAACTCTAGGTCTGGGACAAGATTCGTGGAAGGAAGGAATGATTCGTATCAACATCTGTTACTACGGTAGCTAGTAGTGGACACAGACTGTCCCTAAAATCATTCTTAGAGCCATTGGGTCTCTCTCCCTGACCGCATGCAGCTACTCTCTTCCCATGCTATCCCACTCCCTGAGCCTGGCGGGGACAACTAAGGCGGGTGGTTGTAGCATGTTAAAACGTACACCACCACATGCAGCTCTCCTAGCTCTGCCTCCACGTCTGCTGCTTCGTAGACTCATCTATCCTTTAAGATTCCTCTTATGGAAACATTTTACTTGCCCGAGTCTCTAAGACTGGCGCTGGTTTCCTGTTTCTTACTGCACTGTGCAGTCTTCATTCGCTCCTGGATGATCTGCACCTTCTTTCCTACGATCTGAAAGTGCTGCTAAGATTTATCCCTTGCCGAAAAGAGAAACTCGGTCTCATCCACCAGATGAACCACGCCCATTGCCTAACACAGTCAATCCTGACATGAATGATGTATTCATGCCATGGATGACGTCGTAAGGACTCGACATTTCTACCAAGAGATCCAACTGTCACTCTCACCTCCAAGGGTCAAGTCACACTGTCAGCATCAGTGTCAGGTCACTGGGTCTCCTCCAGTAGAAATCTAGAAAGTGAGGGTCAAGTCAATAGTTTTAACTGGGACCACTTAGTATCAACCAAAAAAAGGACAAGAAAGAAAACATCACGAAGATAAGTGTCTTTTTATTATTGAAGCTCTTAGTAAAAAGACACAAATACAACAGAAACATGGAACTAGAAGTACAAGGGACGTATCCACTAGTTCTGCCCCTGTCCACCTACTCCCGGAGCTCTACTGCCTTGTCCACTGCTCGACTGTTACTCAAGAACCCATCGCCGCTTCTGCCTCGGTGGCTCCTCCAATGCCTTCAGATCGACTGTGCAAGTGGTCGGACAGTTACGTGCCAGGTGAACCTTCCTTCCACATTCATAACACTTCCGGCTCCTCGTACGGCTGGCTCTGGTCCTCTTGGACCTCTGCATCATCTGTCTACGACCCACAGATGACTTAGCTACTGATCGAAAATCCTGCGGCAAAGGCAGCAGCTCCTGTACATGCATGGGGTGTAGAGCTACTAGCACAAACTACACCCTAAAGAAGGTCTCGATGTATTAACATGTGAAGGTAATCTCATTGCAAAACTGGAACAAGTGGATCCACCACCTTCCTGCTGCTACCTAAAGGAGGATGGAAGCAAAGATCACCATGAAGTCTGCTGGCATCCCCACTATCCTAAAGACTCTCAACACAGCCTCCAGCCAATCCTCAGCCGCCTGCGGGTCCATCTCTCCTAGGACCCTGGGTGGCCTCTGGCGCTGGAACTCTTGCAACGCGCTCAAGTGGCGTGCATCGCCTACCACTAGGGATGGTGGAATCGGTGGCCCAACGTATGGTAGTACCGCTGGTGCCTCAACTGCAAGAGGGCCCTATACCGAAGCCTCGTCACTTGACAGGCTGTCAGTATGCCCATCTCTCTGGGATCTAGCTAGTCGTCCGTGAAAAGGCATCCTGAAAGAAACAATGTGACACTGTCAAACGATTATACCTGGTGAGCTGACCTGGTTTGAGATGACTTTTAAAAACTTCTGGAAACACACACACGATCAGTGTTTTCATGCACAAAGTCGGAAATTAGTTTTCAGGGTCCTGGTGTATGGATACGTCGGCCGCCCGCACCAACACTGGACTCCCTGAACTGAAGACCACACTCGGTACCCTTAACACTATTTCTTCACAGAAAGAAAATGTCAGAGTTATATGTTCTGCGGTAGAACTGACTCCTCTGATACCAATTTGTCATGACCAGTCCTCGGGACCCGTGTCGTGACTACCCCAATCCTGCCTTCCATAGCCCAGGGGCTGACGACTAGCACAAAAGGCGTAAATCCCGATAACTGGGAAGGAATTTCCTTTAAAAAAGTAAAAAAAACACCACATAGTAGAAGCGGAAGTAAAACACTAAGTACAAAAGGAAGTGCTGAAAAGTAAATGGGCCAGAATACAAACCCAACTGAAGTACAACTACAACTAAAAGAAAGTACAACAGAAAAAGGCAACTTCTGGAAGAACAGAAGTGGCTCCTAGGTCGTCCTCCTCGGATCCTACCTGAAGGGTAGGTACAGATGGCGTAGCTCCTGGATCATCCACCACGGATCCTACCTGAAGGGTAGGTACAAGTAGCCTCCACAACGCTCTCACCCGTCAACCTCCTCCGTGTTTCGTCTCGTCGTGAAGTCCACCTCCGGATACTGACTCGTCATGTGGTCCACCTCCGGGTACCGTCCAGTCCTCGAACACTCAAACTCCGTCAGCATTGCCCATTGTCTGCAACCAACACAATGAGGTGCGGGCATAGCCCGTGCAGGGGTGAGTATAACGATACCCAGTAGGGACCCCGAGACCCTCAAGGTCTCACAAAAACCAACAAGGATAACCACAAAGAAGATCTCAACAGATAACCTCTACTTAGGCATATTCCCATACATATACCTAAGTTATCAAGTAACCCATCTCAATCATGAGGAAACACAAAGTTTATGAAATAAAAGGATAACCACTACCCAGGTATATGCCCATACATATACCTAAGTTATCAAGTGACCCATCTCAATCATGAGGTAAACACAAAGGTCAAAGATTCACCTCAAACCATGACCTTCATTATTGAAATCGTAACAGCTGAAGAGACCCGTCTCTGGAGTGTACAGTGGTCCTGTCACGTCTCTGAGGTACTGCTCACTAACATATGACTGCTGAGGTACTCCTCCTGTCGAGTACCGCGGGTCAGCCACCCAAACAGAGTAGTGCTTCCCGCCGGGGTATGCCACCCAAACACAGTAGTGCACACCCCCTAGTGGCCTGCAGAGGTACTCTCCGTACGAGTACCGCAGGTCTTCTATACCGCACAGTAGTGCTCAGTCCGCCATGGGTCTGCACCCAAAGAAAGTAGTGCTCCGTCTACTAGGCAAGTCAACTCACTCCAAGTCTAGTCAGTCAAGCAGTCGTCTGGTCTCAGCCATCTACACGTTATCCGTACTACGTACACTCGTCTCCGGGAGGGTCCGCTCCACGAGCTACAGGTCTATACTCCGAGTATCTCAAAGTCCCACGAAGAAGTATCTCAAAGGACCGTCTTGTCATAGGGGTATCAACGCAATAGACGGCGCGTCAATCGGACGCCTGGTCTGTGAGTTATTAGCCTCTTCATCCCAAGGGCCCGGTAGGTTTCGTGTGCGATCCAACCCGGCCGTATCTCAACTGTACCCTGAACTCTCATAGGGTATGCTCATAGGGACCGTATCTCAACAAGATCACCAATGCCGCTGACGGTTCGTCCAACGGTCGTCCCGTCTGAAAGTTATCAGCTTTTCTGTTCCAGGGGCCCGGTTGGATTTTGTGTACAATCCAACCCGGCCACTATCAAATTGCATCCAAATCACAGGCGATGTATTCCAAAAGTTCCGTCTCATCAAGAGGAATCCAAAAAAGTCAACGTCACATCAATCGGACGTCCGGAGCTCAAGATATAAGCGTTTCCGCTCCGAGGGCCTGGTTGGTTTCGTATTCGAACCAACCCGACCATACTCAAGTTCTCCGAAACCTTGAGTGTAATATACCGAAACGACCGCCTCAATCCATGGATAGCTACGCAAATGACGGTGCGTCGATCGGGAGTTCGTGGCCCAAGATATGGGTGAAAGACCGAAAAAGGTCCGGAAGTGGGGGTTTCGGGCCCGGACCATTCTGGCCCGAGACCCCCTAGGTCGGCCCGAACCGGGTTGACCCGACTGGGTCCGGCCCGCTTGGGCGCGGCCCAGCCCGGCTGGCGCGGCCCGGCCCGGCCTGGGCGGGGCCCGACAGGGCGGTCCGTCCCGGCGCGCTGGCCGGGCCAGGGGGCGCGGCCAAAACGGCCGAGCGGATGCGCAATGGGGGCGCCCACCCCCCCTGTGAATGAACCGCAACCCCGCATGGGGGCTGGCCTTTGTCAACGGACGCGGCTGAGTTCCGCGTCTCGCCTCCCTCGGGCCTGTGCGGTCGCGGGACCAGTGGCCTGCCACTGCGGCCCTCCCCGGCGGAGCGCCGGGCGCCACCGCCTCCGGGAGGCCGACCGGGGCGGCCGAGCCAGCGGAGTCTTCCACGGACCACCGGACACGCTCCGGTGGTCCGTTTTGCCTGTAGCCTTCGCCAACGGTCCTCCCGGTACCCGACCTTCACTACAGATGCTTCAATTTTACCTTGCGGCCCCATTTGTCGTCGCCCGTCAACTCGCGCACAACAATCAACCAGCGGAGTATTCAATAGCCTCCGCAGCCCCGATCCCGGATAGGGTTTCATTCGGCCTCAACGGCATGGCGCGACGGAACCGCGCTTCTTCGTCATGTTCTTTCTTGTTTCCACGTGGTGCCGTTGCACCGCAGTTCCTTTGATCGTGCCGCAACAAATCAAAACAATAAAGGGGGAGGAGATTCGTCCGTGTTCGTGCGGTCCAACCTCCTCCCGTTAAGTTGGTAAGAAGTGGCCCAAAAGACGAATAACAACAAGGATTTTTCACAAACCAAAGAAATCAACCCAAACAGTTTTCCCCAAAATCATGAATTACCACCCCGCAACATAATCTTCGCGGATAAACTTAATATTTAGTTGATCCGCATTCTTATATTTAGAAGTAAGTAAACAAGGGTTCACTAACAATCAAAAATAAATTCCCTACCTCGAGCGTAGTCGTCGAACGAGGTTTGTCAAAGAAAGGAACGTCGCAGAAGAAGACGTCGCGGAAAGAGGATTGTCGCGTCGCGGAGAAAAGATTTGTCAGCGTCGCGTCGTCGATCTCCGAGGATCCAACGTTCTTTTCGACCTTCGTCAGAGTTCGGAGTTCTTCACATTCTTCGCATTCTTTGACGAAGAACGAAGAACTTCGAGACCTTGAGTCGTTCCCTTCAAAAATCCCCCCGTACAACCAAAGCAACAACAATAAAATAAGGGTTACCTTATTTTATTACTCACACCAAATGTTTTAAAAAATAAAAAACAAATCAAACAATTAACTCAATTAATTGCAACGTTTTAAACTGCCCAATTAATAGAGGCGTTTATTATAAAGTTTAAATGCAAGAGTTGACTTCATTTAATAGGGGGTGTAGGTGCATTACCTTAATCAAAAATGGGGTTTCATGGAAGTTGAAAATATGGGGCTCGTGTGGGCCCCACATCACAAATATCCTACCTAGAGGTGTAGGATATTGTGGGTCCCACTTTAACCTCTTAACTTAGGTTAAACAACTTAAAATAAAATAAATTGGTCGCACCATTTTATTTTATTCATTTACCTAACCCAAAAATTTTAGTAACCACACTCGAGCAAACGCAACTCTGGAAAAGGTGTTTCTAAGGAATTACCGACACAACAAGTTCATTGGTGCTCTCATATTTCAATTCCGAGCACTGGTTCAAAAGATAGAAAAACCCGCTCGTTCGTTCACTGAACGTACCCGAGCTATACTTCGGAAAATGATTTCGGGCAAACTGGGCCTCGGAATCAGGCACCGTCAGAAACTGCGTTCTTGTAAAATCCAATGAAATTTAAGAAAAAAAAAGTTCCCTTGAATTTTACGAGTCTTTACACTATGGACCTTATTCAAACTCCAAATGACCAAGTAAAATCATTTTCGAAAAATAAAAATTATCAATTGACTAATTCGTATCAAATCAAAATTTCACAATTCATCATATGGAGATGAAAATTTTCATTGAGTAGAAATGATTCAGATAAAACAATTAAGTTACCACAGATTTAACCCTATAAAATTAGCTTATGGAAATGAACTGAATATTTCATATTTATGGACATTTGGATATACTTTATATATTCTAGTATAACCCTAAAAATTTAAAAAATAGGACCCTAAAAATCATGAGATTTAGAATGGATTTAAACAACCATGTATTATAAAGTATATAGATACTATTTAAAAATATGTAATTACAACATGATTTTATAATTATCATTTGGATGAAAAAATGTTTCCTACATTAAATGGAATATATATATATATATATCAAGTAATTCAACTTCATTATTTCATCTTGATGTTCATATTTATATTTCTGAATTGGATGTTCAAAAGTAAATTAATTTGAAAAAAAATTGAAATTAAATTTCTTGATGCATTTAATTATTCAAAATGGGTTACAAAGTTTGTAATATCCCAGAATTTTGTGGATTCTATATTTTTCAAATTTAAATGGAATTTTTAGAAGACCAAGTTGTGAGACATAACCTAATTCCACGACCTAGAGTGGTTGAAATGGATAGTTGAACTTTTTAAAAATTAATTATTTAAACGTGTGAGTGAAATTTTTCTATCTTTTAAAAAGATGCTTGGATCGAAAATCTGCTGGCACCATTGAACTTGAAACAAAGAGAATCACCAAGAAGGAACTTATCATTGATTAAAATGTGTAATTATTCCACATCCCATCAGTAACAGAAAGGCAATTAACACCTCTTAATGGTTTTACAGTGATCAGTCATTGATGGGTTATAGAGGAAAGCTTTATGTCTCTAGAGGATCTCCATCAATGAACAAAAATTTCCAATGACTATAGATCAAATAATCGATGAATGGGATTCAGGTAAAATGTTTATGAACACAGGAAATGCAGAGAAGTTATTCATAGTGAAATAACCTTTTTGATATAGGTGTTTTTTTTTGAATTTATCTACCCTGTTCTTGGTTTTCAATGATGAACACAGATCAACCAACAAATAGGTCAACCAGGGGTTCGACAGTTCTTGAGGGAGGGTTTGTTTTGTAGGGTTTTAACATGATACCTTTTTCGAAATTTTTTGGTTAACCCTTCTAACAATAACGAACCTTATCGACATTAAAATTGATCTAGGTTCGTTCAATCTTTGTTGTTCAGTGAATTTTCCTCCACCTACTATTCGTTCATTACAAGAAACCCTCACTCAGCCCATGACTCATTGTTTGATGATCAAATGGTCATTTTGAAATCAATCCATAGAGAAACGATCTAATGTCCTGGATTCAGATACACAAGGAATGATGAAGATGAGACAACATGGGTGGTTACTAGGATGAGGTGGTGTGGGAAATAAATACAATCGAACCACTTTGTTCCATGAAAGATCACGACAAGGTTTTGAGGCCCAGGAGATGAAGAACTTGACCAGAGGGTTTCGAAACACCCTTCATATTGAAAAACAGACCACCGGAGCGTGTCTGGTGGTCGATGAAAAACTCTGTTGGGCTACTGGTTCCTTAGAGGTAGTTCAGGACATGTGATAGATAGAAGGGAAGAGCACCATGGAGGCCCTCCTTAGTGGAGTAGGAGGCGGTATCTGCGGCATGTTCTAGTTGTTGGATGAACTGGTCCGCGTGAGCAGACCAGTTGACAAAGGTGGTGGAGGATGTAGGCACTGCCTAGTGTACAACAGACATTCCATATCCACGTTAGGTTTGAAATATCTGGACAACTTAAAGATAGGCGGGGTTGCTGGTTACGGGCCACTCCCATCCAGGTGGGTGAGATCGGACCCAGACCCAACTGGCCATCATTTCGCTAAAAGGACAGTAACTTCTAAACATAGTGTCCGTTTGACGACTTGTATGTGGAGTTGGGACCCTTAGGATGAGACATTCCATTTTGGATAGTCTAACTATGTTTTTGAGAAAGTTAGTGTATAACCTATTCGGTTTTAAGCGTAGTATCTCCTAGTGCGAGCAGATCATGGGTATGATCTGGGTTATTTTTATTATGGAATGTTAGGATGGATGCTAATTTGATGACTCAAGGAATGGGTAGTACATATCCCTATAATTTGGAAGATACAGGAATTCCCATGTTTTGGGTGTGGGTTTGTTTTCTTCTGAGTGGTTTCCTCGTACAGTGCTATGCCTCTATTGGATTAGGGTACTGGTTCTCGGAGAAGTTCATAAAGCAAGAGTCGGTACTCCCCTACCATGCCAAGGAGTGGGTCCTATATCCTTGGATTTGGTACTACTATATTGTACTAGGGTTCGAGTCCTCCATATCTAGTTCTTATAGAGTCGTTACTCCCCTTATGGGTAGGCAACAAGCCCTCTATTGTAGGAGTCAGTATTCCCTTTATATTCCAAGGTGTGGGTCCTCCTTACACAGTGCTACAACAGAGTCGGTACAACCCTGTTGTGCTAGGGAGTGGGTCCTCTATCCTAGAGTTATTACTCCCCTAATTTACTAGGGTGTGGGTCCCCCATAACGAGGAAACTGACAGATTCACTACTCCCCTACATTTCCAGGGTGTGTTTCCTCTAGTCATTGAGTGGTAATCCCCTACCGGGTAGGGTACATGTCCCTGAGATATGATTTTGTAATCTTCTATTGATCTAATGTGTGAGTCCTTTATGAGTAATACTCCCCTATTAAAACTATGGAACACGGTCTCACTTAAAGAGTCTTACTCCCCCGCCATCGAGTGGCGACGAGGAGCTTGTCCTCTAAAGTAATTGGAGGTCCCTCGACTTCGAAACACAATTAATAGGAAGGCCCCCCTCCACTTAAAGAGACAATACCTAGATAAGAGTTAGTTCCCCCTCAGTGGACTAAAGAGTAGGCCACTCATTTCCAGAGTGAATGAGGTATCACAGGTTATTCTGGAGACGCGCCCCCTCAACTGAGGATTGTGGCAAGTAGCATGCCTTTTCACATGTGATTCCTTTGTCTTGTATCAGGGTGTAATAATATGATGACTAGACCTCCAGTATTGGGAACTAGAGTCAGACCTAGAATAATATTCCTGATGGATCACATTCTCTTGTAAGTTCCATTCAGAATGGCTGGATTGTACATGATAGAGTGAATCTCTCAGATAGGTTCCATCAGAGATGGCTGAACTCATGGAGCGTGATCTCCTAGTTTGTGTGTTATGACTTTGGCCTTAAAAGAAAATCCCGAAATTGGCAATTTTTTTGGGACCACATGTATTTTTGTGGCTAGAATTAGTATATCAATATGTTCATGGTATATGTATAAACACATTCCTGAGTAGAGATGAATGATATTTGATTTTTTGTTTTTCCCTTGTGCTTTACCTTTGTGGTTTTGGGGTCCCCTATTGAGTACCGTTTTACTCACCCCTATATGGGATTTTCTCGCATGTGTCGTGTTTTGTGCAGATGATCGATTATTTGATGGTTTCTAGGGATGACCAAGACTAGTGGTGTTAGGTGAGATCAGCAAAATGGGGTGTACTTCTACAAATTTAGGCAGCTACCCTTAAACTATCCTTCAGGTAGGCTTCTGGGCAGATGATCTTCAGGGGCTTGTATTTTTACTTTTGTTCTATTTTTCATTGGGTGGGATTGTATATTGGCTCGAGTTTCTACCCTATACATTACTTTCTATTGTACTCTAGTTGTGTTTTACTTAGTGGATTTCATGCATGGTTTCAATGGATTTTACTTCATATTACCTTTAGTAAGGATTTGTGTGCATGTGTAAAGGTACTTGCAAAATGCATCCTATTTTAAAGATAATGCCTTAGACATCAGTCGCCAACCCTTGACCTTTGGGAGTTGGGCTTGAGGTAGTCACTACAGGGGCCCCATGGGGAAGGTTCCTGAAAAAGTCATATATCTTCATCAAAAATGCATTATTTAGAGATGTTGTCATAAAAGGAAAAAATAACATTGAAATTAATAATGGTTATAATCCATGTTTAAAGTATGGAATTCAAAATGATTCAAAAGATAAAAATCCACATTAATGGAATCATAAATAACCCTTATTTTTAAAAGGAATAAATTAAAATGGGGAGATTTGAAATTTTATTGATCATAACATTCCTTAAGAAACTAATTCATAAGTAGAACAAGATAGAGATGAAGATGAAATGTCAAAAATTTCTACTACCACTATAAGATGTTATAATTGAGTTGAGACCATTATTGATTAATTTTTTTAATATTATATAGAACATAATATTATTTATAATGATAAATAACCTAAATCATTTGATGAATACATAAGAGTAATAATTAGGATAAATAGAATGTTCCAATCCAATATAAATAAGAATCACTTGTTAGATTTGATTTTTTTGGTAAATTATGATAATCAAAAAAGGCATTGAACTTTTTGGTTATAAATGGGATCTTTTGATATAGAGAAATGAAAATAAAGATGTTTTGAGATATAATTCTTGATTAGATTATCGTTGTTTCTCACAAAGACCTGATATTAATAATATTGAAACATTCTCTCATAAAAAGGATTTTATAACCTTTTAATATTTCATGATAATTTCTTTACATGAAAAATTAAAATTAAACCTTATAAATGTTATGATTTATAGGAAAAAACAGTGATATTTATAGTGATATTTATATGAGAATCAAATCAGTATTCAAATTGTTAAAAACATGGTTTGTTTTCTGGAAAAAATCATGGGTCATTGGTAAATATTATTTTAGTTTTTATTTTTTACTTTTATCCATTCTTGCATTTCTAGGGTACTACGGTTTAAAATATTGGTCTCTAATGAAAAAGTCCATGGAGCATGGTATGTATATGAATGAAAACTAACTACGTAGGGTGTTTACTTTAGGGATAATGAGACATTACACAGTGTGAGCATGATTTGTTAAAATATGTCAGGTTTATTAATAAATATGTGTATTTGGTTTGGGGGAGATGGTAACACCTACATTGTTAGTGATTTTTTTTTCTAACTATGAAACCAAATTGTGTGAGTTGTCTAGATAATTAATTTTTTGAGAAAATTACCATTTCCCCTCTATGATATTTTATGTATATCACCCAAAATTCTCTCCAATTATTTGTGAAGCTTCTTGATCTAGATGTAGATATTATTCCTCTCAATTTTTAGTGGATTAACTTTAAATACTTGGTGGTTTTTCTTTATTTAATCCCTACTCATAAAAATTTCCACATCTATTCCTCAATTCTTTCCTTGTTATTCTATTTATATAAAAGGAAAAACACATGATGGTGTGATGACAGAATCTAGGGGAGTTAATGAGGATTTTTGTTTGATTTTTTTGTTTTATGTGTGTGGGGACTTTATCTTCCCTAATATAGTAGTTTTTATCAAATAAAATGAGGATAGAATCGATTTGAAGGGAGATGTCTATATAATGAAATTTTCCATGATGTACCTTTAACACCCTATAATATTTGGTTTTTAATTATTAAACATCCTTAACTTTGATTTATGATTGAATTTATATGATCTTTGACGCGATTATTGGTTTTTTTATAAATTTGAAGTTTTAATGTGGGGTTTCATAGGGATTTGGATTTAATGCACACATTGTGTTAGATAAAATAACCCAAAGTGGTTTTTTATTTAGAATGAATTATTAATTATATTTTAGAAAAGTTTCTTTCTTGAATAATAAGATTTTATAAAAATGTAAATTTTATTTTACTAAATTATTTTTTAAAATTACATTAATGGTTGAGACTTGTTTTGGTTTATATATTTATAAATGATTAGAACATTGGAACCGATGGTGTTTGTGTCTGCATTAATTAGATGGGGTTTGTTTTCTAAGGTATTAGGAGATCCATTAAAGAATATGACCAAGGGAGAATCTATAATACTCTGAAAGTGGACGAGATATTTTTTTTGTGGAAGACCATTTGAGCTTACAGATTATTGATTAAGTGTCCAAGTAAGATCTTGATAGTTTGGCCTTGGGGAGACAGAGATAGATTTCAACATGTTTATATTTTTATCTAGATAGAATATTAAAATTTTAAAATAATTCACACTATACAATTATTTTTAAAGTCCATTTTCCCTATATCATATGCAAGGTTGATTTATATGATTTCATGCATTATGTTAATGAATTTCTTTGTTGATATACCCTATTTAATACAAATTTACATTTATTTGGTTAAATGTTATCCATTATTTTTATGCTTAGTTTTATTCCATTCATGGTTTTTTTGATCATGTTATGTTGGATGATTTGTTTCTTTATTCCATTCTTGTCTTATTAATGTATTTAAAACATGTTTTGATTAAAAAAAATAAAATTTAATTTAAAAGAGATAATGTTTCAAGTGAACATGTTATAAAAGTTAACTTGTTTTTAAAAATGAGTATCAAACTAGATTTATTGTTTTCATGTATATGATTATTATATATATTCGTAGTGTCGTGCTACTGGGATTTATGCATGAAACCCTTATTATGAAATTTAAAAATGGAAGAATTTGATTTTCTGGAAATATTATAGGGAAAGAGAATTTGGAATATGGGAGGGTACTCTTGATTACCATAGTCCGAAGATATTTTTTGTTAGAGGATATGTAGTCTGAAAGGACTAAATCATGTGGAGTAGTTTATGAGATTTTATATCTTAGAATGTATATATGGGATGATTGGGTATCCAAACTTGTTTTAGGCTTTATTATTTGACTTGGGATATCTTGTATTTTTTTTCTTCAGTATGACATGTTATATATACTAATGTGATTTTTTATGATATCTATTGTTGATTATTTTTACTTTCAATTTGTTTATATATTTATATCTGTCAATATTAGTTATTTAGTAGTTGTTTCCATCTAATTAATAAATGGTCATGCCTAGTTACTTATGGTTAAATGATTCCTAAATAGTTTATTTTGATTCCTTAATGTCTGTCACATGCTTGTGGAAATTGGGAATGGGATTCGAGAGTTTCTGCATGCTGACATGGGCGATGGATCAGGTCGAATCGGTTCATTTAACTTCAAAATTTTATCAACGAACTATTTATTTTTGGTTTAGTGGTAGGATAGATCTAAGAACATGAATTCTCATAAGGTTATATAAGAGAATTTCCCATCCGACTCTTCTACTTTTAAAACCTCATGTTTCTATGGGTTTTATGGGATTATATTTATGTTTTGAGCTGATTAAGGGGTTTTTATTTACGATTTAATTAATTTACATATTTATTTTGAGTTATTGGGGGATACCATGTGTTATTATGAATTTCTTTAAGAAACATTTTGGAAAAAAGGAGGTGTATAGTTTGTAGTGAACATGTAGAAACTATGTGGACTTATATTTTAAGTCTTAGTGACACTTTCATAGATGGTGCCAAATTTTTCCGACAATTCATCGCAGGAATTTTTTTAAAATTTTTATGTTTCCACATTCTTATTTTTTTGTTTATATTTATCTTATTGTCATTTATTGTAACAAAATATAATTTTATATATGTTTTTAATTATTAATTCTTGAGAGTTTATTGTGGTTTTATTTATGTAGTTATAAATACAATTGTGCATTTATTTAGCTTGTGTCTTATGTTTTGTAATTTTTTTTCCAAGAAAGTCTTCATTTAGGTGTAGAGAGTGAGATATGGAGCATGTTCTTCAAGTGAACCCTCTAGTTGATCTAGATTTGGTGATTTGTATGACTCATTCCCTAGGAATTGAGGGTATCTAAGATTGGTCATTAATGATGAACCATGGTTATGAGTTTTCTTAGAAAAATCCATTAGTTTTCCAGGGTTATTAGGGAACCAATGATCCAAAGGAATGGATAAAATAGATCAAATATGTCCTTTTGTTTTTAAATACCTCTAATACCTCGAAGGCGGGATTTACAAATTATGTTTTTTAGAGACTAAGAAATAAATATTTATAATCCATGGTGCATGAAGTGAAACAGAAGGGTCTCACATGGAAGAACTTTAAAGAGGGTATTAATAAACATCTATATCCAGAAAACATAAGGGATACAAAGGATTGCAAATTTGTGATGATAGATAATGGGGACTATTTAGTGATGAGGTATGCTTATCAGTTTTCCATGTTGGATCATGTGTCTTAATAGAACCTTATGAATGATTATCCATATGTTTAACCATTTGAAATGGGTTTCAAGGTTTTAATATAGTTAATAGTTATTATTATTTGTTTTATGACATATATAGAGCTGATAAAAAAAGTATCTATGGTAGTGGAATACATGGATCAGAAGAAGGGTCGCAGTTTTATGACTTTATAAGGAAATATCATTAGTTCTTCCTCTTGATATAAATTGAAGCATGATGGTCCTTATTGAGAAAGTTAAAATAGTTATAAATAGTCACTGGGAAACACGACAACGGTTTCTTTAGGGAATGAACTGGTGGTAGGTATTTAGTTTGGTATGTATAGACATACCAAACCTGATTCCCCATAGGATCTAAGAAGTTTCCACTGGTGTGGGTAGAAAATTTAAAGACCCTGACCCAATTCGCTTAAATCTAGTGGTTTCTTTATAACATTATTATAAGATATGAGTAATCACACGCTAGAGGTAAAAATAGTTTAATAGTATTGGTAAAATATATACATACTTGAAATTGAATTTAAAATTTTAAAAATAAAGTTTAAAAGTGTTTTTTTAGAACTCTATATATCCCCTTAGAATATCCTTTAATATCAATAATAAAAAACTTCCATGTATCCTACGGAAAATAAAACATAATAAAGTGGTGATTGAAACAATCATGTTTTTTTATTTTTTTATTTTGAATAAATTAAATTTCCTTGATGGGTTTCTTTACATGAAAAAGTATGTCATGTTTTCGTTACACCAAACATTATGGTCAATGTTCATTACATGACACTCAGTTTTAACAAAACCATGATATATACTTTTAAATAAACCATTATAACCTATTCATTAAACATATAAATATGAATATGAATATTATATTTTTAAATATTATGTATATTTTTCTATATAAAGACAACATGTTGATATAAAAGTACTTAATTTTTCAAAAAAGACTTTATATATACTGTTTTCTCAAAAAAATGTTATTTTTAATTATTTTTGTGAACAATAATAAAAATATTTTTTTGAATATTTTAGAAAATTAATTTTATAACATAATTTTCTGGAAATCATTATATCAAAATTAACGTAGTGTTAGTTTTTTTTGAATTTTTTTTAAAAAATAATTTTTGGATGAACAGTGAAAAATACTGAATTTTAATTAAAAACCACCTTTTTATTTAAATTATTTATAAAGTAAAATTATATTTTAAATCTGTTTTAATGTTATATTATTACAATAAAATATATTTAAATCCAATTTTTCTCATTATAATCATTTTATTATTGAATTTTGATATAATAACTTTATTATCATTTGAACATTTTTCATTGAAAACGCGCTTTCTCGTCACATATATGGGATTTATTTTTAAATAGAATTTTTCAATTGTGTGAATTGAATTTGAAATAAATGAATTCTATATTTGGAATAAGAATAATTTATTTTATATAACAAGTTCAAATTTTTTTTTCCCAAATTAATTGAAAATATAGTAAAACTTAATTACAAAATATAATGTAAAAATGGGTATACCATGGGTTAAAATTAAAATATATTATTTAAAATGACCTAAAAACTTGTCTAAAATTAATCTTATGGACATATTGAGACCCAATCATGTCTAAATATAATTAATAATCTATTTTTTGACTTGTTCCATGTGTGAAACAATGGTACACCTTTTTCTTTTAAAAAATTAAAAGCGTGCCACTCACCTCGCTTATGAAAGGACACCCATCTCTTCCCTTAACCACACTTCAAATCCCTTTTATTTTGGCCATGAAATTCCAAAAATCACATCCCAAATTCCATCCTCCCATAATATAAGACCCATTTTGGCCAAAAATCCATCATAGTATGTCTTCTCGGTTAAAGATTATAAGGTTACCCGAAGAAGAGGAGGTTCAAACCAATATGAAGGAAGTAGAGAGTTATGATAATGGATTTCTGTCCCATTTTTATTTTATGTGAGAAAAATTATATATTCAACACTTTTTTATTTTAGGTGGTTTATATATTTTCTATTAATTTATTTTAACATTCTTATACTAAAAATTATTAGTATTTTCATATCCATTTGAGTATCCCCATTTCATGAGATTTGCGGTTCGAAAGTTACCAAATAGATAAGAGATTCTTGTCACAATTTTCCATATTTGGGACATATGATTATATTATACACCTAATTTTTTATATGAGGTTTATATAAATAACATTTCACATGTAATATAATTAATTAATTTATTCTCATGATGTTATATGTTTCATTTAATGATATTTCTTAATGGGGATTATGTTCCATATTTACCATAGTGGTAATGATTCTCTGTTAAAATCTCATCATTTATAAGGATTTTTTATGATTACAATTATGAATATAGAATATTACGAACAATATCTATTTCATGAGAATACATTTTATTCCTTAAAATCTCTATATTTATGTACTCAGTAGTTAAAAAAGATAGTTTTTATGAAAATGAATATTTTTAGTCGAAACCAACTTTTCATCAGAAAACATGTTTTATATAAATGTTTCCAATTTTTTGGTTATTTTAAAATGATTTATTAAAGGAATTATTATCAATTTTTTAATTTTTACAATTTTTTTATAAAGGAATATTCATTCCCTTTTTTGAAAAACCATTGTCCAGATATTATAAAAATGATAAATTAATATTTGTTTTAATGGCTATGGAATGAATTTTATTCAATATTCATGACAAATTTTTCTTTGAATATTAATTTTAATTTTTTGATGGATATTTTCAATGAAAATGGTTTTCAAAATGTTTTATGATTTATTTCTAGAAAATGATTTTCAATGAAAAGATATTATCCTCAAGAAATGTTCTAAGTGATCTTTCAAAATAATTCTCCATATAAGATGATATAATTCAATATAAATTATGATTTTTTCGGGATATAAACTAATGATACTATTATAATTATTTTTCATAATGGGTTATCATGAAAATAAGTTTTTGAAATCCATTTCTCTTCCATAGTGTAACAACTCGATATTTTATGATAATTATTCTTTTTAATTTCATTGATGTCTTGTGTTGTATGCAACACCAAAATTAGCTTGTGCTATACGCAACACCGTATTTTCTTGAAGTATACGCAACACTATTCTTGGCTCGGGTTACACACAATTTGATATTCGTTTTGTAGAAACTATTCTAAGCAACATTGAGTATAGATTTTGTTTAATGTATAAATGAAATAACTTTTGATTATGTTATACACAACACCAAACGAAGCTTTCACTACACGCAGCCCTGACTTGTCTTGCCTTACATGAAATCAAGACATTCCTCGATAGCATGTGTAGTACGCAATGCTGAGTTTCACTAAACGAGATATTATTATAATATTATTATGAACTACCCGTTATGAATAGTAATATCCACTTTTTGAAATTTTATAAATTTAATATTTCGAAATGGACTTCATTTTTGGATTTGGAATATTGAAATTAGCCTAGGGTGAATTTTTGGTATTTTTCTGAAAACTTTCAATTTTTGATGAATACTGAAAACACTGGGTTACTATTTAAAAACCGAATTTTTATTTAAATAATAATTTATTTTATGTCAAAATTGATACATAATACCTATATAAGTTCAATGTAATTCATTGGAGTCAATTTATAATAATTATAGATAGATAAAAATTTTATTGAACTTTTTACCGTCTTTTATCCACCTCCTAGGAGAATTTGGAAATTCACATAAAATTTAATTTTACCGCTTATGTGAGTGGAATTTCGAAAATCCGAGTTACATGGTTAATATCACGGACTAAAATGTGCTTCAATGAGATGAAAATAATTTTTGGTGAATAGTAACTGTTTACTTTTATTTACCACAGTTAAAAGAAAATATGGTAATTAAGGGTAAAAATGATATTATTATTACCCTAACACATGTCCTAATTCTATTGGATAAGTGTAATTCGACCAAAAACAACCTTAGGAATAAAATATGACCATTTAGGTCCACATGGATTAGATTATGACATTTATTATTAATTTATTTAAAGAAGGGCTGAAATAGTTAAAATCAAAGTTTAATAACTAAATCATTTTAATATAGGGTTATACATAAGATAAATTAGACTATAAATAATAATTACAAATTTAAAAATATTTCCTACATAATTGTATTTTATTTATAATTTTTATACATTAAATAATTTAATTTATTTATGACACAATGATGATGCAGTAATTATCTTATTAATGAAATATTAACATAATTGATGTTATAAATACCCAAATAAATGTAATTTGAGACTTGTTCGGGATTACAATAATTTTTTAAGTTAATACGACACGGTATTATCGAATTAATTAAATATTTTCAAACTAATTATGCTTTTATGATTTTCACAAAAATCCTTTACCAAATAGTGTCAAAATTGACCTAAAATAGTTTTTAAAACAAATATTATATTATTAATTGTTATTATATTCCTAAAAATATAAGGTTTGTCCAAGATACTTATATCATGACAGGTGTATAATTAATGGACCACTTGGGGGTCTATTGGAGGCATATGGTATGTTTATTGACTATATAATATAAAAATACAAAGTGACATGGTAAATGTCAATCTAATTAACTATGAGTTAAACTAAAAGATAAGGTTAATATAATGACCCAAACCTGTATAAAATCAATTGGTTGAGAGGCTTTAGAGACATCACCTCATTAACTTCGAAATAAATCAATTTGTAGCTATTACAAACCGAATATGACTTTATTATAAAATTATATCTTATGTTTTTCCAAAGGTGCCCCTCTCCTCCCTTATAAAAAGGGCACCCCTTCCCTCTTCTCTTAAAACCATTTTGAGCCTTCAAGCTCGGACAAACCCTTCCAATTTCTCTTCTCCACTTCCCAAAAAACATTTTGGAGGTTTGTTTCTTCTCAAAAGACCAAGTCTACTTCCTTAAGAGGAAGCTTAAAGGAGGTGCGTCGAAGAAGATGTAATCTCTTCTTCCGATTCTCTCAAGTTTCTTTCTTCTTCTACATATTCTTTTTTAGTTGTCTCATTATAAAGTAATAAAATCAGTATTAATTATATATTGATACGTTATTATAAATATGAAACAACCCTATTTTACCATCTATCCATCCTACGAAAAACGAAATCACCGCGCGTGCGTACGTACAGAATACCGTCTCCACGCTGTGGTGTAATCTGTTTTCGACCAGCACTTTATTTGGATGGGTATAATGGTGTAAATAAATAACTATATATGATTATTGTAAATTTATATTGATTCTGAAATATTATACATACACTTCAATACAATTCCACCATCATGGGAATGGTATCATCACTCGTGCATACGTACGGACTACCGTCTCCCCGACGTGATGAGATTCATTCTCCGTGTTAACCATTCATGAATGATTATAAAATATATATAATAAGTAATAATGAAATATATGACATAATAATGATACTGGATTTTTGTATATATATATATGTATGTCATCTACATAATTCCATTCAATTCAATAAGGAAACGAATACAGCTTTCATGCGTACGTACGACCTACCGTCTCTATGAACGGTGTATTTCATTCCATTTATCGATCTATCATATATATTTATATGATGAATATATATTATATATAATTTATATTTTACATTCAGGAATTATTTAAATCAGGATATACATAATAATATCAAGAACAACAAGTTGAAACTCATACGATATATTAAACGATTTTACCCAATATGGTGCTTCAACATGGAATTTACAAAAGAACAGGTAATATAAAGTCATAAGTGAACCATATATGATATAATAACAATGAATATGATTCAGTAATATTTCAATGACATTATTTAAATTGTTATACATGAGGTTCGGATACGTACGAAGCATATCGGACCAAAGGTAAGGGATAACTATTCCAATCTCGTTCTTATCTGAGTTTGTTTGTTCATAAGTATTTACTGGGGTTACTGTTATCATCCATGTCCATGTTTCCTAAAAATGGTTTCATGTATGTTTAAAGTCATTTTTAAAAATTTTATACTTTTACTATATGGTATGTAAATAATATTTTTTTTACCATACGAGGTACTTTTTGACTTTTTTGAAAAAAGTACAGGGAGAATGTTATTTTTAACTTATACGGCGTGAATGGATTTTTACGGTTTCATAACGCCTCATTTTCATGAAACTTCATATACAAGATTGCATGATTATTTTCAACAAAACCATTTTCGTCTAATATTTCATGACATTTTGTGGAAAG
The DNA here is from genome assembly GCA_963277665.1 of Viscum album. Taxonomy (NCBI): domain Eukaryota; kingdom Viridiplantae; phylum Streptophyta; class Magnoliopsida; order Santalales; family Viscaceae; genus Viscum; species Viscum album. Next base: position 1,267,408,822 of record OY728120.1, on the reverse strand, counting down.
AAAATGATTTTGAAGAAGAAAGGATATTTTCCTCAATAATTAATTTCAAGTGTTTTATCAAAACTATTTTCCATCTAAAATGACATTATTTAATATGTTTATGTTTCAAGTATAATGTCTCCATTATTTTCATGGTTTTTCAAGTATAATGTCTCCATTATTTACATGGTTTGATTATTATTATGATGAAATTATATCCATTTTTTTATGGATTATCTTATGGTGGCATGATGTTTAAGAATCCCATTCTATTACATGGGTTATGCTATGATGTATGATTTATGATTTTGTGGCACACGAAAGAATTATTTCAATATGAGATGGGTGGGACCTATATCTCCCCCCAATTATTTGGGTAATGATTTATATCTCATGAGATAGACATGGCTAGAACGGTAAGTTAATCCGGCTTAGTGTTACAGGACTGAAACGAGGAGTGAACACGATTCAGAAAGGGACTTCGTCCACTAAGATGGTCTTGGCAGCAATGCCTTGGATACTTTGGAAATTATAACAAGTGCTGAATGGTTTCCACAATTACATGTTTTATTCCCATGCTATTTAATCATGATTGATGTTACTTTATGATATATGCCTTACGTACTTCCATGATTTATGTCTTTGCTCAAGATTTTGATGTTTAGATTTTATGTTCATGTTTTCGCATTCAAATGTTTATGGATTGTTTTATGTTCTCTATGATTACCCTTACTGAGAATTTGAGCTCACCCTTTTTATGTTTTATTTTCCCCATGATTTAAAGAATGGTTTTAGGTAAGAAAAAAAGGGGAAGATATTTATGGGAGATGCTGAAGTTCTTTCACCATGATTAGAACATTATTTTCCAAGTTTCCAAGCACACTAAACTATTGTGGTCCCTGTGTGTCTATTTTCGTTATTTATTCAGTATTCCGCAAATGTAATGTAATGTCCATGTACGTCAAGCTTTGGGTCTCTATAGTTGGTATCAGAGGAAAGGTTAAGTTAACCATTGGAAACTAGGATGCGAAAACTTTAGTGATATCCCTAGAGATATTTCTAAGGTATGTCTAGGGATGTCCCTAAGGTTAAGTATAAGTATAGGTTATAGTCCTAGAATTATGGTAATGATCTTAGAATTTAATCTAAGATTATTAGATATGGAAGGTAATCCCCCTTTATTGTGTTGTTTTATCTAGCATGATTTTTTCCTCTCACACTATTTTTTTTTGGGTTTTAGAAAATGGTAGGAAACAGGAAGATTCACGATAATGGAGAATATTATGGACAATGGAATGATATTCTTAATGATAAAGCAGATGAAATGGGATTTGGAATGTGAAAAATCGTTATTATTCCTAATCAGAAATCTCATAATATGATCAATAATCTCAACTTTGGTAAGTTTCCCGACTCAGATAATAAGAGAAAGATGGAGTTTCATGATGATCATAGAGGAAATAAAGTTCAATTTCCCTCATGTAAATCATGTGGAAAGAGGCATCAGGGATATTGTTTCAAAGGAACTGGAAGATGCTTTGGGTGTGGAAAAGAAGGACACAAATCCAGTAAGTGCAAAGGAAAAGGTTCCGTTAACAACATGGACAGGGATAATGGTATTTCTACGACATCAAAAATGATTAAATGTTTTCAATGTGGGATGTATGTCCATTATGCAAACCAATTCCCTAAGGTAAAATATCAAGAAGAGAATCATTATGGTCGTATGGATAGTATTTATGTTGATGATGATGAAGAGACTAAAAATGATATATGAGATGAAAGAAATGACGAAGCTCAGTCAGTGGTTTAAGAAGGTAGTGGAATGATTTATGTTTAGGAAGAGTTATGTTGTATAGGTAATGGTACTATGGAATAATGGTACATCTACAGATTGTTACACTATTGTTTTTCCTAAAGTATTTGAATGTATATGTTGAATGGTACCAGTAACCATGAAAGGGTATTCATATTTGTTTTGAAAGTAGATGATATGCGCATAATGAAGGGATATGGAGATAATGAGATGTCTGATAGTATTCATGATCTCATGATTGATATAAGGACTATGTGATATCATGGTTTCAGTATATAGAATTTTTGGGATTTTGGTATGTGGAAAGAGTTAACTTTTGACAGCATTCATGTTTTCACTAAGGTTCAATGGGTAATCATTTTTTAAGAGAATAAATGATTAAGGTATTCACATGATTGGAATGTGACCAACAAGATATATGAGGGATAAATGATGGTATTCTCATTCTTGTTATATGACCTTTTTAGTAATCGTTCTATTTATACTATGTGTTTGAAAAGAAGTATTTTAGATAATCTTAAAGATTAGAATGGATTATGTTATACATAAGATATTATTGTTTAAGGCTAAATATTTTTGTTATAATAGTATTAATTTTGAAAAAGGATAACCTGCAGGACGGGCCACAACCCGTCGCGTCGGACAAGGTTGCGGGAATTGAACCCACAACCGAAGTGAGACAGGCCTTTATTGCCTACCACTGTCCTACAGGAAGTCCCCAGTTAGGATAAATGTATTTTAATTTATTATGTGGTATGATATATGAAGTATACGTCCATTTTAGGAACCAAATATGATTAATCTCAGTATAGATGGACTTATGTATATTTGATAACTTTTGCTAACCTTTTGTTTGAGACAGATGGAATGACCCATCATTCTATCACCTGATCTACTAACACTTCATGAATTAAAAATTAAACTTCATTTCATTAAGAGATGAAGTGGAAATTTTACATGGAATGACCAACGGTGAGATTGTACCAAAATCGAGTAAATATTTCTTCTAACTCAAAATTTTCAACTTTAGGGAAATGATATTGAAAACCAAATTTTTTTTCCTGGTTCCCTTATATCCGATAAATCAAATAGTACCTTAGATCATCACAAATTTATGGCATTGTCATTATTGGATTTTTCATAGCCATGTTCTCTACCACTCTCCATCAAATCTTGATGGTTAGATTTTTCTTCCATAACCATATTTTCACCTATGTTCTCTTAAGTGGAAACCCAGTGATGAGTTAATCTAGCTAACCGTTACATTTCTAACATTACTTTTTAAAATGAAGTTTTAGTCTTCCTTTTATCGATGTGGGTTTTTATGAATGAAACTTTCAAGTAGTAAACCATTTATAACCCCGATGAATTTCGAGGGTGAAATTCATTTTAATGGGGGTAGAATGTAACAACCCGAGATTTTATGATAATTATTCTTTTTAATTTCATTGATGTCTTGTGTTGTATGCTACACCAAAATTAGCTTGTGCTATACGATAAACGATATTTTCTTGCAGTATACGCAACACTATTCTTGGCTTGTGTTACACACAATTTCAAGTCCATTTTGTAGAAACTATTCTACGCAACATTAAGTATAGATTTTGTTTAATGTATAAATGAAATAAGTTTTGATTATGTTATACTCAACACCAAACAAAGCTTTCACTACCCGCAGCCCTGACATGGCTTGCATTACACGCAATCAAGACATTCCTAGATAGCGTGTGTAGTACGCAATACTGAGTGTCACTAAACGAGATATTATTATAATAATATTACGAACTAGTCATTATGAATAGTAATATCCACTTTTTGAAATTTTATAAATATAAACTTTCTAAATGGAATTCATTTTTAGATTCATAATATTGAAATTATCCTAGGTTGATTTTTTGGTATTTTTCTGAAAACATTCAATTTTTGATGAATAGTGAAAACACTGGGTTACTATTTAAAAAGCGACTTTTTATTTAAATAAAAATTTATAATATTTAAATTTATTTTAGGTCAAAATTGATACATAATACATATATAAGTTCAATGTAATTCATTGGAGTCATTTTATAATAATTTTAGATATATAAAAATTTTATTGAACTTTTCACCGTCTTTTACCCACATCCTAGGAGAATTTGCAAATACACATAAAACTTAATTTTACCGCTTCTGTGAGTGGAATTTCGAAAATCTGAGAGACACAGTTAATATCAAGGACTAAAATGTGGTTCAATGAGATGAAAATAATTTTTTTTGTGAATAGTAACTTTTTACTTTTATTTACCTTGGATAAGTGTAATTCCACCCCAAACAACATTATGAATAAAATATGACCATTTAGGTCCACATGGATTAGATTAGGACATTTATTATTAATTTATTTAAAGAAGGGTTAAAATAGTTAAAATCAATGTTTAATAACTAAATCATTTTTAATATAGGGTAATACATAAGATAAATTAGACTATAAATATTAATTACAAATATAAAAATATTTCCTACATAATAGTATTTTATTTATAATTTTTAGACATTAAATAATTTAATTTATTTATGACACAATGATGATGCAGTAATTATCTTATTAATGAAATATTAACATAATTGATGTTATAAATACCCAAATAAATGTAATTTGATACTTTTTATGAATTCCAATAATTTTATAGGTTAATATGACATGTTATTATTGAATTAATTAACTTTTTTCGAACTAATAATGCTGTTATGATTTTTACAAAAATCCATTACCCAATAGTGTCAAAATTGACATAAAATAGTTTTTAAAACGAATATTATATTATTAATTTTTATTATATTCATAAATATATAAGGTTCGACCAAGATACATATATCATGATAGGTGTGTAATTAATGGACCACTTGAGGGTAAATTTGAGGTATATTGTATGTTTATTAACTATATAATATATAAATACAAAGTGACATGGTAAATGTAAATCTAATTAACTATGAGTTAAAACTAAAAGATATGGGTAATATAATGACCCAAACCTATCTAAAATCTATTGGTTGAAATTATATCGTCCCATCCCCACCTTATCTTCGAAATAAATCAATTTGGAGCTATTACAAACCGAATCTGACTTTATTATAAAATAATATTTCATGTTTTTCCAAAGGTGCCCCTCTCATCCCTTTTAAAAAGGGCACCCCTTCCCTCTTCTCTTCACACCATTTGAGCCTTCATTCTCATCCAATCCCTGACCATTTATCTTCTCCAATTCCGTAGAAACATTCTGGAGGTTCTGGTCTTCTCAAAAGACGAACTCTACTTCCTTAAGAGGAAGCTTAAAGGAGGTGCGTCGAAGAAGATGTAATCTCTTCTTCGGATTCTCTCAAGTTTCTTTCTTCTTCTACATCTTCTTATTTAGTTTTCTCATTATAAAGTAATTAAATCAGTATTATTTACATACTGATATGTTATTAAAAATATGAAACAAACCTATTTCACCATCTATCCATCCTACGAAAAAACGAAATCACCGGGCGTGCGTACGTACGAAATACCGTCTCCACGATGTGGTGTAATCTATTTTCGACCACCACTTTACTTGGATGGGTATAGTGGTGTAAATAAATAACTATATATGATTATTGTAATGTGATATTGATTTTTAAATATTATACATACACTTCAATACAATTCCACAAACATGGGAATGGTATCATCGCTCGTGCGTACCCACGTACTACCGTCTCCCCGACGCGATGAGATTCATTTTCCATGTTAACCATTCATGAATGATTATAAAATATATATAATAAGTAATAATGAAATATATTAAATAATAATGATACTTTATTTATGTATATATATATGTATGTCATCTACTTAATTCCATTCAATTCAATAAGGAAACGAAAACAGCGTTCATGCGTATGTACGACCTACCGTCTCCATGAACGATGTATTTCATTCAATTTATCGATCTATCATATATATTTATATGATGAAATATATTATATATAATTCGTGTTTTATAGTCTGGAATTATGTAAATCAGGATATAAGTAATAATATCAAGAACAACAAGTTGAAACTCATATGATATATGAAACAATTTTACCCAAAACGGTGCTTTAACATGGAATTTACAAATGAATGGTTAATATAAAGTCATAAGTGAACCATATATGATATCATAATAATGAATATGAATCTGTAATAAGTCAATGACATTATTTAAATCATTATACGGGAGGTTCAGATACGTACGAAGCATATCGGACCTATAAAAGGGATAACTATTCCAATCTCGTTCTTATCCGAGATTGTTTCTTCGTAAGTATTTACTGGGGTTATTGTTATCATCGATGTCCATGTTTCCTAAAAATGGTTTCATGTATGTTTAAAATCATTTTTAACCATTTTTTACTTTTACTACATGGTATTTAAGGAATCTTTCTTTTTTTACCATACAAGGTACCTTTTGAATTTTCTGACAAAAGTATGAGGATAATGTTATTTTTAAATTATATGGCACGAACAGATTTTTACGATTTTATAATGCCTCATTTTCATGAAACTTCATATACAATATTGCATGATTATTTTCAAAAAAACCCTTTTCATTTAAAATTTCATGTCATTTTGTGAAAATAAAATGATTTTTAAGAAGAAAGGATATTTTCCTCAAGAATTCATTTCAAGTGTTTTATCAAAAATATTTTCCATATAAAATGACATTATTTAAAATTTTTATCTTTCAGGTATAATGTCTCCATTATTTACATGATTTTTCAAGTATAATGTCTCCATTATTTACATGGTTTGATTCTTCTTATGATGAAATGATATCCATTTTTTATGGATTATGTTATGATGGCATGATGTTTAAGAATACCATTCTATTACATGGGTTATGCTATGATGTATGATTTATGATTTTGTGGAACATGAAATAATGATTTCAATATGAGAAGGGTGGGACCTATATCTCCCTCCAATGCATTGGGTAATTATTTATATCTCATGACATAGACATGGACGGAATGGTAAGTTAATCCGGTTTAGTGTTACAGGACTGAAATGAGGAGTGAACTCGATTCCGAAAGGGACTTTGTCCACTAAGATGGTCTTGACAGCAATTCCTGGGATATTATGGAAATCATAACAAGTTCTGAATGGTTTCCACAATTACATGTTTTATTCCCATGCAATTTTATCATGGTTGATTTTCCTTTATGATATATTCCTTAGGTACTTCCAAGATTTATGTCTTTTCTCAAGATTTTGATGTATAGATTTTATGTTTAAGTTTTTACATTCAAATGTTAATGAATTGTTTTATGTTCTCTCTGTTTACCCGTACTGAGCATTTGAGCTCACCCTTTTTATGTTTTCTTTTCCCCAAGATTTAATGAAAGTTTTTAGGTATGAAAACAAAAAGGGAAAGATCTTTATCGGAGATGTTGAAGATCTTTCACCACGATTAGAAGATTATTTTCTGAGTTTCCAAAGACCCTATTCTATTATGGTCATTGTGTGTCTGTTTTTGTTAGGTATTAAGTATTCCCAAAACGTAATGTAATGTCCATGTACATCAAGCTTTGGGTCTCTACACATAGGTTATAACATAATAGAATTCTTATGGAACCCACTTATTTTTTCACAAATTATGCTATGATGCTATAATGAATGGATTATAAAACCTAACAATTTTCCATATATTATGATACATTGTAATGTTTGTAAACCCATATCATTTAATGGGACATGATATGATGAATGTTTTACAGATTTGTGGTACAAATATTTTTTATTTTCATTATGTGATTGGAGGGACCTACCCACTAACGAATTGTATAATGATTAATGTTATATGAGATCAAAGGAAACATGTGAGGTTATCCCAAGCCCAAAATAGCATACACGAGAGGATATAAGATGCCTAAACGAGGGGACATGGGAGGTTATCCCAACCTTGAAGTACGTACAAGGGTGGTTAACCCAATAATAATATGTTATGAGTGTCTTTTTGTGTATCCTTGACATAAAATTTTTTATGCTTATCTGTATATCATAATTCTATCTCTTAGGAAAATGTTATGCTCTTAGGGATTATGTTCTTTGATTCCCTTAATATAAATGTCTTATGAAAACCAATTATTTATACCATGACTCATGATTATGATATTTGATATGTAGGATATGGTTTTCAAATGTTATGATCATATTATCACACCCTTATGTTCATATGATTTCATATCTCCCTTATTTAACCATATAGATCTTTTAAGATCACCCATTCTAATGTTTTTAAACAGGTTATAAAGAAGGGATATAATAAGGGAATGTATATAAATATTACTTAATTTGACGATATTTATTGGAAACATTTAATATTTTTCAGGAAATAAGAATACAATTTACCTTGTATCTATAGATACAAAACAAATACGGTCCTCAAGCGTATGTTTATGAAATGTGTTGAATATTCATCACAAAATATCGAATATTTATTTATGAAATTTTATGGATCTCTATAGTGATAACATATTCTTAGTAAGGGTATACGTACAACAGATATTGTCATGAATAAATAAGAATAATCAATATTGTAAGGTAAATAATATAAACACAATCCATTCAATCAATTACATGGGAATAATATGGTAGGAATAAATTATGATCAAATAATTCCATATAAATAATCACATGATATTGAAACATAACAATAGATATTCTAACTAATCTAATAATCATGTGGAACCTTAATAAATAATCTCATAATGAGGGAATTCACAATTATATAAATAATGACCAAACCATAAAAGAATCATTCTTAGACATAGTTCATAACTGTGTAAATCCTCAACCAAAAAATCATGCTAGTTTATCTCATGAGACCTACCTATGAATAGAGAGGATATAGTGGAACCTGACCATAACATATCAATTCGGATGAATTCAACATATAAAAGCAGTCAAACAATATCAATATAAACATATGTATTAAAAAACTTGCACATAAAAGTTAAACAATTATCCAAATCAATAAACATTATCATAAACAATCCAGAGTAATATAAATGGTATAAAAATTGTAATTCTCCATTCTAAATCATCATAAAACATCTCAAGAAAAAATAAGGATGGTATCAATACAACATATCACTAGATTATGTTATTTAAAATAAAATTTTTATGTCATTGATGAATATAAATTCCATAAAAAATTCGTCTAAACATTCTTGAGAAAAATAACCTTTTTACTTTCAAAATATTTCAAAATCTAAAATTAAAAAAAAAATTAAAAAATTTTCTTTGAAAATAACCTTTTAAAAATTTAAAGTATGATTTAAAACATTTAGTGGTCATGAAGGTGAAAATTTTAAACATGCAACACATGTTTATAGAAATATTTTTTTAAATATTTTGATAAAATCCAAACATGAAATTTTAGGAAATGAAAATGAATATTTCTTTCAAAATATTTTGTTAAAAAGTAAAAATTGGTAAAAATATATTTAATAAATAATTTAGAGAATATTAGAAATATTTTTAATACATTTTTATTAAACATGGGTTTGGTAGAAAAAAATATTTTCGATCAAGGAGAGAAATAAAATAGTATTATATTAAAAACATTTTCTTTATAATTTTATGTACCGACGTCAGGAAAAATGGTACTGCTAAATTTTAATTGACATGAATATCCAGATGAGAATAAGATAAATTGGGTTTAAGATAAAAATATAAAATAATTCTTTTAAATTGTTTCTTAAATAAAAACAATCCTTAATAATGATGACATTATGAAATAATCCCTTCCATCTTTGGTATCTTTGGAAATATAAACTTCATAAAAGAAATAAATTCACATGTAACATTAAATAAATTGATTCGAAATTGATTAGAAATTGATTCATGATATAATATATATAAAAAAGAATTATATACACTATACAAAAGAATATGTGGTGAATATAAAATATTAATTATTGAAGTAAAATTGAGATGAGAAACCCTTACCTTAGGTCCAATTCCATTCATACATGTATTAAAATTTTGAATAATAAATATTGGCTTATTATAAATCTGTTATAAAAAAATTATATATATCATATCATATATGATTTATATATGACTATGTATTACCTTTTTATTAATAATTTCTTTTTAAAATAACATTTTGGGTAATAACTGATTTTTTCATGTATGTTTTCATTTTGTATATTCGTTCATTTTATTGTGATCAAGTTCAAATCATCTAAATAATGTAAAACATGACATAAATATCACTTATATTCATTATATATATATATATTTATATTAATTAATAAATATCAAATATATAAAATAAATTCCACCATTTATGGAGATGGTTGGTTGTGCATGCGCCTGAACGTTGTTTTCCATTTTATCAACAGATGGAAAGGAAAGAAAATAAATTTTAATTTACCGTGGAAAAATAATAATTATTTTACAAGTATTATTTATATTAATAAAATCCATCCTTATTAAAATTTATCAAAATATAAAATGAAAAACATTTCACATAGCCATGTAGAGGAATGAGTCCACATGTAAGCACGAGTGACCTTATTGTTTTTCAAGGGATCGGAAAGTAAAATTTTAGTTGTAATACTGTACATAAAAAAATTATGGTTAGGTAATAAATATCCCATATAATCATAAACATTATCCTTACTACCTTCCATGTAAATTGTAAGTGAAAAATGAATCACATCACTTGACAAGGTTGTAGTCCACCGTACACACATGAGAAGTCATCATATCCACCCTAAAAATGGTATTTAAGATGGTATAACTGACATTATAATTTTATAAGTATAATAAATTAAAAAATATCATATAAATTTGTAAAATATTTCATTATATCTATTCTTGAATGATGGTGACGGAAAATGAACTACCTTGGTTCAGGTGGCAAGCATCCACCAAACACACAATCAAAAGTTTGGTTTTTTCATTTAAGGGATGTGGAGATAAGTCATAGTTATCACATTAACATAATAACATCTCAATATATTGGTGGTACTAGTGTTATTATATTATTATATTTTAAAACTATTTTAAGGAGTTGATTGAATAAATAAATCTATTATATATATTTATTAATTTTACCTTTTGTCTTGAGTGATTCTTTAAATTTATACCTAATGGGTGATTAATAATAAAAATATATCCGCTAGGTTATATGTAAAGATTCAAATAATATATTCTTGAATTAATTGTTTGAACCAAATGGTTTGGGATGTGTCGAAAGGTGAGGATAGAGGTGACCTTTTATATGTAAGGGGTCATGATAAAAGACTAAAACATTTGTCTTTATAGAAATCTATAATTTATTAAGTATAAATATTTCCAAAAAAATGGGTTTTGTAAAAGTTTTAGGTCATTTTATTCCTTATTTTCTTATTTTATCCACCAGGTAAATAATTTTTTACCTTAACTACAATAATTAATTTTTACTATTTTAACTATTTATTATGGTAAACAATAATGTTTAATTTATTATAAAGTATTAATTATATTGATTAAAAATTTTGAATCTATTTTTCCAAATTAAATTCATTTAAGTGGAAGAATTTAATTTAAAATAAAACCCATAGGCAAGATGAAATAAATATTTTCCAAAGAAAAGTTCTCATATGTATGGAATACTTTAATATTGAAATTGAATATAAAATTCATACCAGTGATATAAATTAGATAAATTATAATATAATTGATAAAATTTTACTTTTTATAAAATTTAAAATATTCTTTGACATTTAATATAATATATTTTAAAAGGTAGTTAAAAAACTCTTATTTCTAATTTTCATCAAAAAATTATTTTCAAAAAATTATCAAATGTTAAATGTAACTTAATTTTGAAATGAGGATTTAAAAAATGAAGTTAAAATTAACAAATAATTTTGATTAAATAGTTAAAAAGGTGTTTTAAAATGAGAGATAAAAACACAGTTAAATTATTCTTTTAAAAAATACTGTTTTCAGAAAAATTTATATTTTATTTCGAATGATTTTACTTTTATTTATAAAATATTGATAAAATTGGAATTTATTTTATCCATGTGTAAAATATATAATTTGTATAATCTATTTTATCTTATTCATACCATGCACTTAACAGATATGTTATAAATATCATTACTAAATAATTATATTTTTATAGTGTATCATGTTTTATTTTAATATGGGGTTTCATGCATCAATAGATACTATGAGATTGATTTTTTATATGAAATATATCATAATGTATCAGGGCGTTAAATTCTCTTCCATGCTCAGTCTTGTGTATCATATTTTCTGTTGAACCCACTTTTTTTATTTTAAAATCTTATGTTGTTACATTCCACCATTGATATAAATTTCTTCCTCACAATTTAATAATAATATTATCAATCAAGTGTTTGAAATTTAAAAATAACCTTTTTCGAAACCAATATAGTAAAAAGGGTTAATAAAATTTACTCTTGATAAGAAATTGAGGGTAGTAAAAATGGTCATCTTGAATAACACATAACTAGGTTTATATATAAGATAACATTGGTGGAAATTGAATAATTAGACAAGGAATTAAAGAATAAATAATTATAGAGTGATAGAGATCATTTATCCCAAAAAAGGGAGTAATCAAGGGAATTTTAAGAACCTCAATACCATAAATCTGTGCTGATTTATAACACCATATTTTTAAGTGGATATGATGGTTATATGATAACATTTTTTTAAGATCCCATTACTCAAGTTATGGAATTCATTTACTCTATAGAATTTATAGAAATATACTCACTTAATATCTTTCTATTTCATATGAAAAATTTCATCTTTTTGTTTTGCTTTGTTTAATTACCACTTTATCTCTTACTCTAGGAAATGAATATCTAAAATTTTATTTTTTAACTCTTGATTCAAAAAAATTTACTTTTAATGGGTCTTAATATCCATAAAAGAGTGAAAAGATATAATTGCCTTTAATAAAACCAAAATTTACAGAATGAGTTCTCCAATATAATACACTAATATCAAATACCTCAATACTAACTCCCAAATTCAAATTAATCCATTTCATAAATGGTTTTACGAAATACACATCCAAAATATGTCTAACCAAATGTAAAGTAAAAAACTTTTGAAGGAACACCACCAAATTGACATTATATTACCCATATAATATAAAGTGGTTTTTAATGTTACATTCAAAATATGTGAATTCTATTATCACCATAAAAATACAATGAATACTTTAATGCTTTTAAAAATATTTTTTTTCATTGTTCTTTATATAAAATATCAAATTATTGAATTTAGAAAATGTAGTAAAATGAAAAACAGATAACAGAAACTAGAAAATAAATCACAAATTGAAAAGTCAATAATAATATCCCAAAAAAAATATTTATCCTTATTATCTAATCATTTTTAATATATTTAGGTCTATTCACTATTAATCATGTGTTTTATAAGAAGTTCAACGTTCCATTTAACCACTCTTCCTAGTAAATACTACCATTCGATATATTCTCTAAAATACTTAATGAAAAAGAAGTAAATTTAAATTATTATACATTAAATAATTGTTATATCCATAATATCATTGATGAAATACCCCGATAACATAATTCCTAAATATTAAAAAAGGTACGTTAATCATTCCGATTTGGCTATAGTAATATACTAAGCTTGACCTTGTACCCTTATCTTCTTTTGTGGTATAATCCCTTGACTCATGGGGGATTTTTTTCATAGTTCCCCATATAATAAAATTTTGTGTATTTCATATTGGAATATTATTTCTTAATATTACCATCATGAGGATGTTTTTATTTCACTCTACACTTTTAAAAAACGTCCATTTCTTTCAAGAAAGTACCATATTGTTTCCTTCCACAATAATTACATGGGGGAAATCCTTCTTTCCCCTCTTACCTTTATTATTATTTTTCAATGCCATCTCATTATTATATTAATTTCCTTTAAATCCATAATGATTATATAATTATTTATTAATATTTACACAATATGATACTGTTTCTATATATGATGAGAAATTTTAGAAGACTAGTTCCCTTCAATGAATTGAATTAATCCCATCAAAGAAAATTTAATAATTTTCTTTAGATTATGTATATATTCCAAAGAATTCATTTCTAAAATTATAACATTATCTTTATTCATAGAAACTTTTTTATCTTTCTTTTTCTTAAAACGATGAATTTTATTTTTCACTCTACTTATTTCTCTTAAGGGAAAATACATTTCCCAGAATAATACCATGAAATCATTTAATTTCATGTTTTATATTTCTTTTAAATTAATTATGTTTTAAATTAAAAACATCGATTTATCCTCATCTTATAAGAGAAAATTTACTTACATGACAACTTTCTACCTTTCATTTCTTCCCAAATAAAGAAATATCTTTCTTGAAGAATATATTTATTGCCCAACTAAAAAGAGATTTGTAGTCCCATTAAATGAAGGATCTGGATGATACTTAAAGTGGTCTATAATTTTTGCAAAACATGGTGGATTAATATACATATCCTTGTATGAAATGTTTCTTCTCACAACATGAGTAATTTTCCCCAATATCGTTATAATTTGATCAGTTCCAGATGTAGCTCCATCTCCATCTTCATTATCATTCCCTGGATGGAAATTCCTGTATAGGGAACACGTAGTGGTATGGGTCCCATTAATTATACAAGTTTCCATTTCTAAATAATATTACATAGTAGATTATATAATTATATTATGAAACATAATGTACAATCCCAAACACTTCTAAAAAAATTACAATAAATTTAATAATTTATATATACCTAATCTTATAATAATATGCATGGTTTCATTGGGAATTTTTCAAATCATAATAAAATATTTTCTAATCCTTCATAAATTTTTATAAAGAAAATTTAAAATAACCCAATAATATCTACCATGAGTGAAAAAGAAGTTGTACAGTAAGCCCCATTGTCTTGAACCAGATAATACCCAAGTTTGGGCTGACACACATTTTTATTATTTTTTACCAATAGGTACATATGTTCCAAAACCATGTACACATATATTATCTATATAAGGATAAATTTCATGGAAAGTTCATATAATATATGTCTTATGAAAACATTCAAATGTTGTTATGTACTTAAGCAAAATGTCTATCATAGGGCTTTGTTCTGTAGTCTATGTTTTCCAGAATCGAGTCCTCAAGGTTTCTTCTAAAATTAATCTAATACCTACTATAATGACATCGAACCTAGTATTTTAGAGTTATTGGTTACATTATTACATTTTATTAAGATACATGAAATCACATTTAAAAGGGAAAAATAGTTTAGTAGTATTGGTAAACTTTAAACATACTTTAAATTGAATTATAATTAAAAACATAATGTACATAAAATATTTTTATTTGAGAACAAAAAATTTATACTTTGAATATCTCTGTATATCAATCAAAAAATACATCCTTGTATGCTTGGGAAAATAAAACATCAGAAAGGGATGGGCTCAGATGATCAGTGAGGGTTTGTATATAGTGTAATATATCATGAATAAATAAGAATAACCAATAAAGAATGGAAAATAACTGAAACACAAGTTATTAAATAAATTATTAGATCCCAATAGTGTATGAATAAATGAATATCAAATAACACAATAAAATTTATCACAAGAGATTTAAATTTAACCATGTTTATTATGGCTATTAGGATAATCTCATGGAACATAAATAACTAATATCATAATGATTGAATGTATAATTTCTTAATCCTAACCATACCACCAAGAACTCGTTCTAAGACATCATTCCTAAATGGGTAAGGAATCAGCTAAAAACAAAATCTTGTTTGTCTCATGAGACCTACTGATGCATTGGGGGACTAAAGTGAGACCTTTAAATCATATATTAATTTAAATTATTTAATCATATTAAGGGGTGAAACATAATCAATATAAACATTCATATTGAGAAACTAGAATTTGAAATTTCCAAAATTACCCAAACCATTAAACGTAATCATAAACCATATAGAGTAATATGAATGGTATGAAACTAGTACATCCCTAGTATAACTAACCATAAGTCTTCAATATGAATAATAAGTATGGTATCATTAAAACATATCCTCCATGAATCATAAGTACAATAACGAGTTTATTTTTTTTAAGGAATAGAATACCCTAAGAATGCCATTAAAGGCATTCAAGAGGAAAATAACCTTTTTTAATATGAAATTATTTAAAACTACAATTTAAAAAAATATTTTAAAAATTATTTGGAAATAATATTTTAATCAAATAAATTAATCTTAAAAAAATTTATTTTTCATGAAGGGGGAAATAACCCAAATGTCATACATGTTAAAATAAATATTCATTTCACATTTTTTGTAAAAGCCAAATGAACCTTATTTTGAAAAAAACCTGATGATTAAATTAATTGGTTATCTGTATAAGATCAAACATGGTCAAAAATGTCTTTAATAAATATTTTTTACTATTTGAAAAACATTTTGAGTGTTTTTTTAGAAAACATGGGTTTGGAATAAAAAAGGGTTTTCAACCGAAGAGTGAAATAAAGTTGGATTTTTGAAGAAAATATTTTTCCAATCATACTATGCACCAAAGAGAAACAAAATGTACTATTAATTTAATATTTTCATGAATAGCCATATCAGAAGAAACTATATTTATTTTAGGTTATATATATTAAATTATTCATCCAAGTAAGATGTAAACATAAATAATCTTGAATAATGATGAGATTTGAATTATACACTTTCAACTTTAGAAAATACTGAATCCTAATCCCCGTGAAATAAATAAATTCAAATTAAAAATTAAAAATCATCAATATAAATAGATTCATTATATAACATATCAAAATAGGTAGTATAGAAACCATAAAAAAGGAATAAGTGGTCAATGTGGCATATGTCTCATGAAAGTAGATGTGAGATGAGAAACTCTTACCTTATGTGTGATTTCTTTTGTACTTGTTCGAAACTCGTATATAATAAATATAGGTATATTATAAATATATTGAATAAACACACACACACACACATATATATATATATATAAATCATATATTATTTACTCATTACCTTTTATGTCCCATTTATAAACAATTACATATAAAATTCATGTTTTGGGTAATAAAAACATTTTTTAACATGATTTTTTTTGACTTTCTATTTTTAATCCTTTTACAAGGATAATGGTTATATAATCTACAAAATTTAAAAAATGATATAAATATCATATATGTTCATTATATATGTATTTAGTTTATTCAATAAATATTAAATATAGAAAATTCATTACACCATTCATGGAGATGATAGTTCATGCATATGCATGAATGTTGTATATGTTTTCTTGAAGGATAGAAGTAAAGGGAAAATAAATATTCACACTAAAATAATAAATATAATTTTATAAATTTTATTTATATAAATTAAATCCATCCTTATAACCATTTATTGAAATATAAAATGAAAAACCATTTCACATTGCTACATAGAGGCTGTAGTCCAGAAATATGTGTGAGCGACATTATTGTTTTTCAATGGATTGGAAGGAAACAATTTACGTTTGATATTATATTTGATCATAATAATAATAATATATATTCATTAACATTATCTTTACTACCTACCATGTAAATATTTAGCAAAAAATTAATCATGTCGCTTCACGTGATGATAGTTCACCGTATTCATGAGCTTCATAATAATATCCACACAAAGAATGGTAATTATGAAGTTATATGTGATATTGTAATTAAATAAATATAATAATTTCACAAATATCATATAAATATGTTAAATATATTCTTATATATTTCCTTGGAAGGTGGTGATGGAAAAATTTATATCACTTTGCATGGTAGTAGTCTATCATACACATAATCGATAGTTTTGTTTACCATTAGATGTAAGGGGAGATTGATCTTTTGAAATATTGCATTCCCTAAACCCAAATATTCACTATGTTTGATTTCTATATCATGTATACAATTAATATATAGATGGTGAATTCTTACCATTATAGTGTAGAATTTTTTCTGTCCACTGTTTCAATGGAAATGTAAAAAGAATACATGACATTTCAAAAAGTTATAGTATATGACCTGATATAATGTGAAACTCACGATACTATGTCATTAATCTTAAACTATGGTCTTATGGTCTAGATTCATCTTACTAACTAGAAATAACTGATATTTGAATATCTGGTGATGTGGGATCATAATCATTGAGACATCTTCTCAAGAATTTCACACTTGGTGATCTTGAGTACTGAGATTAAGAGGATAAATCCACCCATAGGAACACCACATGTTTTGGGTGTCATTGGATGTTCCTATCTACGAACATGTGTATTTGTCTCATGACTTGAGATCATTACCAATGTGTGTCATTTGATCACATAGTTTTATGTATGAAAAAAACCATGAAAATGAAGTTATGGAGAGGTAGATTGTGTTGGGAGCATCATTGGTGGCCTGAAATTGGTTGAATGGTTAAGAAAAAATTTGTCACTTTCATGTTAAGGAATTTATATATCTCAATCCCTGTTGATCAAGTTGGTAATACCTTGATAAATCAAATAACATGGTAATACAAGGTAAATATATCTAGTTAGATCAAAAAATAATAAATAATGTAAAGGGATATGACATTATAATGCATCCTTCTATACGTGATATGAAATAAAAAGAGATTATATTATATTGTGCATGTTCGTATGTTGGTTTTCCCTACTGTGACAATATGTATCTCTTTAAGGGACATGGTGGGAATCTAGAAACCACTTTTTTTCTATGAATAGTATTCACAACTATTGAGACAAGGGCCTAGAGGGTCACACACAATAGCGTATTTAAGAAACATCCCTATTTAGGTGAAGAAGTATACATGACATGGTGGGACCCACCACTGGGGTTTGAGATTTGTCTAAGGAGATACGATCACCAATGAACAAAAAATAAATTTATATTATTCACATTAAGAATAATTGGCATTTAATTTATTGACAAGTTTTAATGTAAATACATGAAAATATTATTTGAACAAATATTAGTTTAAAATATTAAAGGTTCATTTATTAATTATGGGAAGTACGAGCTGAGTTTATGGCTCAATTATTATCACGTAATATATTTATTATATTTTAGGTAACTGATAATAATAATAAATGATATTTATGGCTTAGTATGGTAAGCATAATATAATTTGTATAAAGTGTAAATTATTCAAGGGCTAGGGAGGAAATACCAGATAATTTTCTAGCACTCTATAAATAGAAGAAGAGATGTACTTGGAAAGGACTATTCACGGTATTTGTCTCCCTTATTCTCTATCCCATGTTCTAGAGAGAGAGGATTTAGATCTAAGATCCCTAATAAAGATCTCTCTCATGAAATGCAAGAAATAAAATGCAATGATCTTCATAGTGTTTAAGGCATTACCAAAACTCCACACTAGTACCCAGATTTCAAAGATCGATGCTCAATATGATTTTTGAAGCGAGTGTGGATGATCTAAAGGAAAATAGATTTGAACTCTTCAAACAATGATCACCGACAAAGAGTAGACCTTGAGGGTTTCTTCATATCAGAACCATCCATATTATGGTTTAAATTTTGTTCTTAATATTTTTTAATGTGAGATCAACAGCTTGAACTGGGTATCAATTCACCAACATCGAGAAGATCAAGACATTCATAGTTGAAAATTTTTAAAATACCATTTTCCATGGCTTATACTGAAATCATGGTACATTAAATTAGTATCAGAGGAATTTTTTACATTTTTAAGAGAATGGGAGAATTAAATTTTCATTAAACCTAATATAGGGAATTGTTACTGTCACAGTGCCATAAACATATTTTGAATCCGACACTAGATGACCAGTTTGTGGCCATTCGAAGTATTGAATACAGATTGAAAATAAATGGTATGGGTTAATGTTTTTAACAATATATATTATTGATATGTTATTTTAAAACTAGAAATAGTGTAATGATATTTCACCTTTGAACTCGGACACTTTTCGGTGTTCCATTAGCCATAACTGTAATTTTCAGCCAACACAATTTCTACCAGAGTGGTGAAATGCTAATTATTATAATAATTTAATTATAATAATGTTATTATTTCATCAATTACTATTTTATAAGATTAATAATATAATAACAAGACAAATAATAACAATCTTTTGAATAATTAAAGGGGGTGATAATTTTTCTGGGTTCAACTAAACTTGAAAATAATGAAATAAAATTAATTTGATATAAAAAATAAGAGAAGACCACAAGTCTTCCCCTACTATGGCATGAGACACCCCTCACCCGTTCCTCCTCCATTAAGAGGTTTCCTCCACAATGGAGGGGCCTCCCCACCACTAGAGATCCTGTACGAGCCGCACACCCCCTCTTTATCATGGTCCTCCTTCACTTGGTTGACGTCAAAGCCACACCAACCTTCAAGCTGACTACCCCTCCCTTCATGACACCTTTATCACCACCCTGGTCCTTGAAGCCTAATACTGTCAACCTACTCTTTCTTTAAGGAACCCCATATCCACACACAGGACAACCTCTACTAGATCATCAAACCACCGCTGGTCTAATTCTCTACATGGTACCATCAGATCAGCAAGACTTCCCCTAGTTTCCATGCCACCATTACATTCGCCTCATACCACCACATACACTGACCGCCTTGACCTCACTACTCGGGAGCCATGACCTACACTTTCCCCAACCCCCATCGTACTGGCTTGAAACACTACTCCGCCTATTTCGTGTGTAGGGACATCGCCCAAACAGACTAGAATTTATGACCCGAGTGTGGTAACCCTTACTGTAGGTCCATTAGGACATGATGAGACCCAAAACAGAACCGATCTAATTTATTTTTCTGGAATGGTCATGGATAGAACTACTTGATCCAAAAAGACCATATACGTTGTCCGCACATCCCAGAATGAGGCTGCCCAGGATCAACCCGACTGGCATAGGCCCTGTTTGGGGTTTTTGGGGTTTGTATATTTTAATGTAATCAATAAAAAATTAATTAAATTAATTAATTATTAATTTTTTTGGTTTCAAAAAATAGTTTTATTTTCAGATTCAATTAATTTAATTTCTTATTAAATTAAATTAACTATTTAAATTATTTTTTGTCTTTAAAATTAAATTAATTAGTGGGGCCATATAATAGAAAAATTGTCCGATGAAAAAATTTGATGGAGTGTTTTAATTCAATAAAACTCCTATAGTAATTATTTAATGAATAATTAATTTTAATTCAATATTTAATTTTAATGTGTAAATTAATGTGTATAGAATAGTCATGATCCATGGAATTACCAATGCTTATCTGATTATTTATTTACTTATTAGTTAATTATAATGGTTTGTAATAATTAATTAATAAATGGTGATCTGTGAGTCACCTGTTTCACTATATGTATAAGGGTATGCATGTCCATTTTACTATATTTTTATTTTATACTCTCTATGCACCCTCTCCTTCGAGTGAGTGATGTTTCATAATTAATATACAAGTATTGACACAATTCATGCCAATTTATAGTGAAACAATAGTAAAAAGGTTGATGCATTGGATTGGAGGTGTTACAACTCCAGTCACAGGTGACAGAACTCAAGGTATATCCCCTAGGGTTTAGGTTGATCCATTATTCACTCAATGTATCAACCATTAGATTCG
Source organism: Viscum album (assembly GCA_963277665.1). Classification (NCBI taxonomy): domain Eukaryota; kingdom Viridiplantae; phylum Streptophyta; class Magnoliopsida; order Santalales; family Viscaceae; genus Viscum; species Viscum album. The sequence continues at coordinate 1,267,387,275 of OY728120.1, read as the reverse complement.
AATCATTATTAGGGTGTCATTTTTTATTTTTCATATATTATTATTAATTTTTTTGTATAGTTTACACACAAACACATAAAATAATTAATAAGCATGCATAGTTAAAATGTACATGTGACGTGATGAATCTTATTTTTACAGCATGGTCAATTGTGAGTACTATCACATATTACATTCTAATAAGACAGAAAAAGATTTCTTTCATCAAATTAACAAATAAAAACCCTAAAAGGATTATTAAGTCTAAATATCCTTCCATCATTCAAATTTTGACAAAACCGGGTGCTTGGGGTGTTATCCATGCCATTGCTAGAGGTGAATCTTACTACTTGGGACCTGTTATGAGAGTGGTGGGTTTAATTAACTAAAGTGGTAGTAAGGATTATCCATAGCTAACTTGCAATCATTTTAGAGGCAGGTGTTGAGTAAATAAAGTAATAATTTCAGATTTTGTGACTTCACTTAACAAATCATGGAACTGCGAGATAATGCGGCCGACTAGTCAAAATCCATCCTTGAAACCTCCAAGTAGTTACATAGCCATATATTTTAGACTATTAATGGTGGTTCAAGGATCCTTTCGATTATAATACTCCAGTGATAGTCTATTATGATTCTAGAAGAGAGGGTTACTGGATTTTGATAAAATAGTGGGAGACTTTTAATTAATTTATCAAACTGTCTAAAACAATAATTAGATAAAAAGAACAATATGATAAAATTTACTTATCTAGAAAATGGAATGTTATACCACAATAAATAATTATGAGAAATAATGGAAAAATTAAATGTTCCCACCGGCATGAGTATCCAAGAATAGTATGAGCACTTACATATAGTACTATGTCATAGGAATATCAAGGTCCCATTATCCCCAACACATGTTAAGTCACATCAAGATGTGAGAGTGAGAAATTTTTTATAGGAGACTCGTGTATAGAAGATATGATGGTTATGTCATTATTATATCATTAGTGTCTGATGTTAGGGGTGGTCTCTATATCAGGACATATATGAAATATCATGTAGTCTCATCTCTGAGAAGTATTCAAGGAGAATGTGAAGAAAGATATGAATAAGCTGATGATTACACCGACATGTATAAATTGAAAGATGGATAATCACCATTCAATGGATCTCTTTATCATATAATTTTCACCTATTTACTCAAGTATCATTTTAGGTTACAAAAAAAATAGTATTGAGTAAATTATTCATTACCTATTAATTAAGGATCTCTATATAAATAAGAATATAAAAGACATATTAATCTTTAATTATAATATCAAAACCATTGAAGGTCTGGAAAAAAGACAATGAAAATTAATGCCAAAAGCACATTTTCAATGTCCTTCAATGAAATAGGTTTTAAAAGATGTTATTTTCTTAGCAAATTATAATATAAAACAATCGAAGTTTAAATGAAACTAATTGAATTAAATAAAAAAGTTACTGTTTCTATATTGAATTTTTTTTGTGGTGTGTAATTGTCAATAAATAGTTTAGGGATACGTGAATCACAGGTAGAAAATGATTCATATAAAATATAAGTCATTTATATTTAATTTTGGTAAGATAATTATTTTTAGGAAAAACATAATTTATACATCATGGATATTTTTATTTTTGTATTTAAGCTTTGTATAACTGGACAACATTGGTATTATCGACATATATACTTAGTTTTGGGTAAAGTATCCTTTTAAAAAAATGGTAAGACACAAGGATATTGAAATTAGTTGAACAAGTGAGTGTGAAATATTATAAATAGTAATCTACTAAAAAATATACTTTATTTTATTCCTTTATGTCATTAAGGAAAGGTAAAATGATGTGTAAGAATAGTTAGAAGATATTTTTTACTCGGGATCTACATGCCGAAAATATATTGACCAAGAATTCATAGATCATGATAATATAGCGTGGAGTAATTCTTAAAAGTACATTACATAATTTAAATATCAAAACTGATGTTAGTGAGGAGGATCAATGATAAAGTTTACCATGTTAAAACTGATCAACAAAATGAAATGTGGGGAAATTCCTAAACGCACATTTTTCACATAAATTTTATGATGCAATCAGAATCAATGGTGAAAATATTTGAAACATAAATTATATTTCCTGACGTGATCTAAAAATGACACCAATATCCCATAACTATATACTGACTATAATGACTAATAGATATCATAACAGATTTATTATAATGGACATACATTAGGTCATAAAGACATGTGTTTTTATGCAAAGAGTTTTTTTGGATATAAACAACCTTGAATCATATACAATCACATGATGAATCTAATTTAATCATCCTAAAGGTTGTTTGGGATATCACTGAAGTCCATAAGATTTAAATTTCTATTCAAGTAATGGACTGCAATTCTATAAAAGGGTGCAAATATCTTTTGAGATAGTGGAAAATAGACTGACTTGGGTTTATTCAATGCATGAGATGTACAAATAATTGGAATATGAACTAGTTCCACAAGAACATGTGGAACATGAATATTCCAAAGATACATACAACATAGGAAGGATAAAACCATGGTGATAGTTTTAGTTTCACCAAATTTGGTGATCAATTATTCATATAGAATAATATTTAATACAAGAAAATCAGTATATAAAAATAAAAAATTATTAGATAGAGAAATAAAAATTCAGTAATGGAATGCATGTATCAAATAAAAAAGGGGATTATTATTTTGAATACCGTTGTGGGTATTCAAATGATATTATAAATGGATGGTACAAGTGTAGTATCAATAAGGCTCAATTGGTTTTACCAAGTGTATAAACCTAAATCCATTTATAATTTCACTTAGTAATTGATAATGTCTATGATAATTTTATTGAGAATTGTATGCCATGAAAAAAATCGAAGGGGTTTATACGACATAATCAGAAATGTATAGTCATGTCACAGAATGCTCAAAATGTTTTCAAATTACTGAAATCCAGTTTAGGATTAAAGAAAGAAACTTTATCATAAAGTATTAATTTTGAATGAATGTTTTCCATGATTCTAATATAGGTTAGAGGTAGAATAATTTTTTTCAAGTGAAATATGTTTAAAAACATATGGAAATCATATATTGGTCTTATACTTAGATAAGACTAGGATGAAATTGATTCTCTAGTGATTGACTTAAAGTAAAAAATTAATGTTCTAGGGAACATGAACTTATGAGGAGGATCTATAAGATTATTAAACCTATTCGATCATACATATAGTGGCACTTTATTGAAAAATACAAGTTGGAACAATTCAATTTATAATTGTTTCCTCTGTCACATACCACAATATCTCTAGATTGACATGTCCCAGACATGGGAGGAGAGTAATGAGGTGATCTAAAATCCACACACTTTAGAAATGGTTCAATAACATGTTACATGATATGTATGAGAACTAATATTGTAGGGGTATACTTTATAATAGCTAGATAACAATAATATCAAGGAGCCTTACAAGTGAAGCAGTCATAACTATCTGTTTGTAATTCGACAAGTTCATAATATATACACCTGGTAAGAGGAGAAGAAATGATTCTAGACTTCAGGGGACATCAACTAGTATTCCTTAGATCCATGAGATCTTATATCATAGTTTAGATAAGGTGATGAAATATATAAGATCATATAAGCTATTGGTATCCATATATACAAAAACCAAGTATGTTGTACCTTCTAAGGCAGCTAAGAAGTAGTTTAATGCAACAATTTGTTCCAGTTCATGGAATCCCACCTTTTATGAAGATTATTTTCATAATTTAAATTATGATATTCTTACTAGACAATATATAATTTTTTAATTGTGGACAGAAGGTATATACTCAGGGATACCATCTCTTAAATGTATTTCTCAAGGAGATGAGGTCGGAGAAAGAAGAATTTCCCCATGGGGGAATCATGGTAGGTCTAGTAGCTAAATATGTGACTAAAAAAACATTATTTTGATCATGTGAGAGCTAACATGATTGGTTAAAAAGTTGTCTCTAATGAAAGTGGTAGTGTTGAAATAATTGGTGCGCTTGACCCAACCATGCAATAATGTTTTTTACCATATCATGTATATAATTAACATATACATGATGTATTATTACCATTATAGTTTACACTTTTATGCATCCATTATTTCCATGGTATGGTCTAGAGATTAAATGTTGTATCAAAAGGATATATCCGATCCTAGTCTACAATGATAACCTTAAGATATAATGACATTATTCTTAAACTATCGTCTTATAGTCCATATACATCTTACTGACTAGAAACAGTAGATGTTTGACTATCAGGTGTTGGGGGATCATAATAATTGAGACTTATTCTCATGAATTTATCACTCGGTTATCTGGAGTATTGCGATCACAAGGATAGACTCACCAATAGGAACCCCACATGTTTTGGGTGTCATTGGATGTTTCTATCTATTAACATGTGTACTGGTCTCTTAACTTGAGATCATTACCAATGTGTTTCATTTTATTATAGGCATTGATTCAAGAAGAAAACTATGATAATAAAATCATGTTGGCGTGGAATATGTTGGGTGCATCATTAGTGGTAAAAAAATGGATGACTGGTTAAAAAGGATTTATCACTTCCAGGTTAAGGAAGTTATATATCACATGACATGTTAATCAAAATATGGTTGTACCTTGATAAATTTATGGCCATGTAAGTCCAAGGAAAATCCATCTAGTTAGATCTAAAAATAATAAAGAAAAGGGTGATGATATGGGATTGCATCTTTCTTTATGAGATATTAAATAAAGAGACATTATATTACATAGTGTGTGTTCATGGGTTGATTATTGCTACTGTGAAAATATTTATCTCTTTAGGGGCCATGCTGGGTTTCTACAAGTTTATTTTGGACTGTGAATAGTATTCATTGCTATTTAGATAAGGGCCTACAGGGTCACACACAAAAACATATTCAATAATATTCCCTATTCAGTTGAATATTTATACAAGACATGGTGGCCCCACCTAATGGGGTCTAGGATTTGTCTAAGGAGATATGGTCACTAATGAAATAAATAAATTCATATTATTCAAGTTTAGAATAGTGGGTGTTGAATTTATTTATTAATTTTATTTTCATGTTATAAAGTAAGTACATGAAAATATTATATGAGAAAATATTAGTTTAAAATATTCATTGTTTGTATAACATTTTCAGGAAGTATTATCCAAGTTAATGGCTTATTTATTATAATGTAATATATTTTTTATATTACAGGTAAGTAATAATAGAAATAAATGATATTAATATATAAATATATTATTCATAATATCTCTTGTATATAGTGTTAATAATTATATTCATAGGGATGAAATACAATATAATTTTCTACTACTATATAAATAGAAGAAGATCATAACATGCCAATGACTATTAATGGTATTTCTCTCTCTTATTATCTCTCCCATGTTCAGGAGAGAGATACTCTAGATCAAGAAACTCTTATTGAGAACACTCTCATTCATCACAAGAAATGTGATTCTATGATCATTGTAGAATTTAAGGCATCATAGAAACAATATTCTAGCACACAAATTTTTATAATTAGCACTCTTGTAGATTTTTGAAGTGCGTGTGGATGATCTAGAGGAATTCAAATTTGAATTCCTGGGGAGAGATTTCCAAAAAAGTATACATTGAGCATGGATTTGAATTTAATTATTTATATTCTAGTTTTAATTTTTTTATTAATATTATTCACATGATATCCCCAACTTAAATTGGGTAGCAATTCGCCAACGTTGATGGGTTCATGTCGTTTGTATGGGAAAAAGTTTAAAAACCGTTTTTGGGGCTTCTATTGCATGCCCGATACCATCAGTATCATGGTTATCAAAATAACTAAAAAAATATCAATATATAGGGTGTAATATTTTTATTATATTATAATATTATAATATTATTTGAAGGTGGTGGAAGAAGAAACAAAATAAATACATAGGTTTAATAATTTTACCTCTTCTTTAGAGAGACTCTTTAAATTTATAACTAAAGCCTTATTAGGATGACTTACTAATAAATATAACTCCTCTATGATGTGTATGAGGTTGTAATAAAGGTATTTTGATAGGTTAAATTGAAAAAAACGGTTTTTAAAGTGTGAATATGGGTGGATTGGGATTTTCCTTTTATAAGTGGGGGAGATGACACACATGAAATTTTTGAAAAGATAGAGTGGTACACACAATTTTCTATTTATATAACAATAAAAATGGTTCATTACGGAATCATAGATTCTATTATTTCTATTTATGTTTATAAAATTGTTTTTGGATTATTTTTATTTCATTTTAACCATAATATTCTTATTTTAAACCCCAGTAAATTCATTTTTACCTTAACTATTGTAATTAAGGTTTACTGTTTTCACTATTAATTTTAGTAAAATATCAATTTTAAATTATTAAATAGTATTAATTATAATTATTATTAATAGTTTATCCATTTTATCAAATTAAAGTCACATATGTGATATAAATTAATTTAAAATAAACCAAAAAACGTGAGAAAAAAGCAGTTTTCCAAAGAAAAGTCATAAAATCATGGAATGATTTTATTTTTTGAATTTAAAAATATAATTGATCCAAGTTGTGTAAATTTGTTAAATTGAAATAAAACTGGTCTAATTTAACTTCATAACATATTAAAAATATAATTTAACTTTTTAAATAATTTAAACGAAAAGGCAATTTTTTTATAAAAACAATTTTTTTTACTATTCATTAATAAAGTTATTGTTTTCAAAAAAATTATGAAAAAGTCACTATAAGATAATTATGATATGATTATTTTAAAAATATATTTAAATTTTATAAATTTATTTATAAAATAGGTAAAACAGAATTTGAAAAAAATTTCTCAAACATGATGAAACCACTCTTTAGAAAAAGTATGATTTTCATAAATATTTATTCTTCTTTTAAATAATATATATTTATATTTATAATAAATACACAACCAGGGAAATAATTTTATACATTTATAAAACATAAAATTTTTGTAATCTAGTCTTTCCTGTTCATATATTCCAACAAAACTTCTATGTTTTAATGGTCATGTTTAAACAATAATATTTTAATAGAGTATAAAATTTTGTTTAAATCCGGTGTTGTGTGAATAAAAAGATATTTTGAGATTTTATTTACTTAAAAATAAATATATAATAAAGTATTTTGGTGTCACATTATCTTAAAATAGTGGGTTTCCAATTTATATAAGCTATCAAATTCAGTTTTATTATTTTAAAATCTATGGGTGTTACATCTAGGCCATCTTTAATGCTTCTATAAGACTATCCTAAAATTGAGTGAAGTTGGTTCCTCATTTTATATGGGTTATCATCTGTGGTATGATGATTCAAATGGTGAATTATCTCTCCCAAAATATAAAGTGGGCTCCCACTAGGTGTAGAGGGCCCAAGGATGACCAGATTTATTATATCTCCATGCAATATATGTTGTACCATAGGACTATGAGTTTGGACAATCCACCATGAGTGATAAAATAAATATTTCTTCTTTAATGGATTTATTTATTTTATAGAGGTGCTTCTCATTCTTTCATTTATTTAAATCTTATTGATTATTTGTGTATAACTAATTCAATTTATGATGGATTTTCTTACCCCATTGGGTAGAAATAAAGATAAAGGTCTTATGTTTATAGAGATTCATGTTTTAATTTCTGATGTAGAAGTCATTTGGGATTTCCTCATGTTGGGAATGGAAATCATTGATCTCATCCTCAGTATGTATTGGTCGATTCGATTCAATGTTAATGTTTATTGGTATCAATGTAGAGACACATTTCTCTCTCATGATGGTATCAGTCACACCATCCATGGTGATTGGGATTTGTGATTTGTGAAGAATATTTCCACTGTTTTAGATATGTGATTAATCCTATGTCAACTTTTATTGTTGTTTTTTGATTTCATGGAGCAAAATTTATTCCTTTCTCTTCCCTTGGCTGTTGAAATTTACCTTAATGTATTTATGGAGGGTTTTATGGGTTTTCACCCTATTGAGAGTTGAATTTTACTACTGATATGCTCCTTGAGATGAGAAATATTTCTTTAGTAACTTACATGACGAATTTGGAGAAGTTAAAAGTATTCAAATCTCAGTTAGAGGAAATTAAGATTTATGTAATTATACTTTAGATAATTTTATAATGGGAATCATTGATTTTATTTTCAAATAAGGCATATTGGAGTCTCAAATTTTGAGTAAATTACCATAATATTAATGAGGAGACCATAAAGAATAATGATCTTTTACCCAAAATTGATGATATTATTGATCATGTCGTAAGATATCCTTGGTTTTCAATGATTGTATTCAGATAAGGGGACCACCATTTGAAGGTACAAGAGGAATATTTCCATTATAACACCTTTCAAGGTTGGTATGGAGACTTTGAGTGTTGGTTTATGTCATTATTCCTTACCAATTATCTTGTAGTCTTTATTACTTTGATGGAACAAATCATCCTTATTTTTTTTACTCCTTCACATTCATGTATGTTGATGAAATATTAGTTTATTCCATGATGGAGGAGGACCATGTTGACTATCTCGGGTATCTTCTGGAAATGTTAATATAGAAACATATATATTTGAAGCTATCCAAGTGTCAATTTTTTATTTAGGAGGTGCTGTTATTAGGACATGTGATTTTTATTTCTCATAGAGTATTTTCAGTGGATCCCAAAAAGGTTCAACTAATCGTGTATTGGGATAACCCCAAGATCATGTTCAATATCTAAAGATTTTTGACCTTGGCTACGTATTATAGACATTACATTTGATACTTATCAAGGATATCTTCTCTCTTTGTAGAATTTAAATGGAAATGGGCGAATTTTGATTAAAGTGGAATGTTCTAACATTATTTGTAGGAGTTTCATGCTTATTTGACTAATTCACTAGTGTTAATTCTTCTTGATCATGGTAATGATTATGTAGTTTTTTTGATGTCTCAATTTTGGGGTTTTGGTTTTCACTAATGAAGTATAACCATGTTATGGACTATTTCTCTAGGAAGCTACGACCAAATGATAGGAATTACCACACCCCTGACTAAGTGTTGGAAGCCGTAATGCCTGCACTGAAGATATGTTGAAATTACCACATTGAGTAGTACTCAAATAATAATATCCTAAATTATATCATCACATAGAGGGATTTTAAAAATAGGAAGAGGAAATGGATATAGTTTCTTCAGAATTTTTATTTCAATATACCTTATACCTTAGGAAGGGGAATGTTTTTCTGAAATATTGAGCATAAAATTTTGGGACTTGGAAATTTTAGAGAAAGTAATGAAGTGGGTCTTGATGAGTGTATTTTTTGATATGAGGTTTGAGGTTCATGAAGATATATATTAGGGTGTTTTAAGTAGTTTTTAGTTCACTACTGATATATATTATCAAATTTTTAGTGATAAGACATGAAGCAACGAGTTCCTATAGATTAGATGATCTCAAAATAGTGGGGATACCTTAGGTGGTTGGTTTTAGTCACTCGATGGATCTCCAATTTTCAAGACTTAGCTAGTAGTTCCATTGAATTTAAGGAAGGAGGTGATTAATGAGGTACATCATTCCAATTTTCTTTATAACCTCGGGCTAAACAAATTTTTTTATACCTTAAAGAGAATATATTGTTGGTATGATATGAAGTTACCAGTTACTAAATTTGTTTCACAATGTTTCAATTACAAATGATTAAAGGATGATAATCAGAGACCAGTTAGTTTGATGAAGTATATTTATATTCTAGTGTGTAATTGGGAATAAATATCAATGGATTTTGATGTCGGACTACCTCATACAATGAGTGGGAATGATTCTATATGTGCGATTTAGTATAATTTTACAATTTCATCCTATTTTTTCCCATTAGTGAGTATATGAAGGTAGAAGACATCAAGAACATGTATTTATTATAGTATATTAGTATTAATAGGGTTCCCTTGGTGATATTTTTTTATTGGGATTCCCATGTCACTTATCCCTTTTATAAGGGTCATCAGAAATATTTGGGAACCATGTTTAGCTTGGGCATAACATAAAACCCATAGAAAAATGTAATGTCTGATTAGACCAACCATACTCTCAAAGACATGATCTATGATTGTGTTATTGATTTTATGGTTTTTTGGGAATGTAAAATATCATCAGATGAAGTTTTTTATAGTAAAAATGATGAATAATCAATAAGGATGACCCGATTTTAGGTCTTATACGAGCTTCAGTTCTAGTTCACTTTGTGTTGGGATGTGGTGGGTGATAATTCCTTTTGGGTACCGAGTATCATCCAGGAAACAATGGGGAATGTTTCTTTAATTCATAAAATGTCTAAAATAACTCAAATCCACCATGAATTGTATTATGATCAATATCTTCACCTTCCAGGGTTTGAGGTTGGTGGCCAAGATTTTCTTAGGGTATCAATTCGACCAGGATATTATCGATTAAGAATTAATGTGATGTTGATTCAATGTTATGTTGGGACATTCCGGATTGTGGAACATCTTCAAAATGTTTCCTATCAATTGGATTTTCTACCAATTTTGACCTCAATTCAAAAATATTTAATATTTTCTAGTTGAGGAGATATATGCATACCAATATCATGTCACATAGTGGTAATATTTGGAGGTAAAGATAGTGGTAACCTTTTTGGGGCATCCCATTCATATATTATATTTTTAGAATTTGGTTCCATATGAAGCTTTATACCATTAGTTTTTATGGATTAGTAGCATGATGGTTATAAATACATGAATTATAAGTGAGAAGACATGGTGAGGGATCCGTAGCCTCACCTATTTTCTTCTGGGGATTTATGAGGACTTTCTTTAGGGAAACGTGACATGGTGGAGAGTTTTGTGGAACCCTCTAGGTCATTGGTATGTATTATTTTTGGGTTTTTCTTTTTATCAATTCATGGATTTATTAGGTGTTGAATAGAATAACTTTTATCTTTTAAAAAAATAGATCCAAGCATACAACATGAATATAGTTTTTCTATCAGTTTTTGGGTGTTGGTTTTGGTGAAAATTAAATCTTTCATAGTTTTAGTATGGGTTTTTAAACAATGAGTGGATCAATAGTAAGAAAATGTCATTAGTTTGGAAAATATCATAACAATCACATATTTAACAAATGGTTTTTCTAATCATGATACCAAACCATGTGTGTTGTCCAGGTTATAATTTTTTTATAAAATTGCCATTTCCCCCTTATTGGATTTCGATCGTCTCTACCAATTTTCTCTCCCATACTATTTTTTACCTTCCTCTCTATTATTGAGTGATTATTAATCATAATTATTGGTGGATTATCCTTAGATCATTGGAGGTTTGTTGTTAGGTATCCCATAATATTCATGATTTCTTTTTGAATCCCACTTTTCTTGAATTGTTAACCCATTTCCTTTGAATTTCAAAACCCTAGAGGTGTGGTGGATTAATATAAGTGTTTTAATTGGGGGTTTTTAATTTTATTTCTTATTTTTTATGTGTGTTAGGTCCTATTATTGAATCAAGTGGCCCTCATCAAAGGTAACAAGGTTGAAGAAATTTATAGGTAGGTGTATCTATTTAAGGTATTTTCCTAGGATAACCTTTAATCCCTTATCTAATTTGGTATTTTTATCAAATTTTATGGAAATTGATTTATTATTGATGTCTATTCCTTATTTTATTTTATTCAATATTTTACAAAAAATTGGATGTTTTATAGTGGGATTTCAAAAGGGAGTTTAGTAGAATTCATTCCAAATGTTTGATAAAATCGATCAAAGAGGTTTCGTGGGTTTACAATATTTTATAAAGATATTTTAGAAATGGTTTTACATTGAGCAAAATATTTTTATAAATATGGGAATACTTCTTATTAAATTGTAATTTTAAATGGAATTTATAATTGACACTTATTTATGTTGATATATTTGAAAATGAGTAGCACATGGGAACAGATGGTGTGAGGGCGTGATTGACTTAGATGGATTGTGTTGTATAATGGATCAAGGGATCCTTTGGGAGGAATAATGAGGGACATTTTGTAATAATTTATTTGTGGTTGGGGGATCCTTTAGAAGGAATCCTGAGTGGGCATATAAAATATTAACCAAGGATCAAGTGAGAACTTGGGAGTTTAGGACTGGGGAGATGAGGAGACCTTCCAATGTATTTATATTCATAACCGGCTAGAAAATTGGATTTTTATACAATTTCACTGGATACCCTTATGTTTAGAAACCAATTTCTTAATTTCTTATGAATGATTAATTTATATTCTTTCATAAATTATGTTAGTTCTTTGATTGGTTGAGACGCATTATGTTATTCCCATTTCCATTTATTTGGATATATTTGTGTGATTATGTATATTCTAATTTTTATACCTATTGTGAGGGTGTTGAGCATGTTAGGTAATGCTTACTATTTCATTATTGGTTTCCTATTATATCTATGTGTTTGAAACAAGTTTAGTTTTGAGAAAAACCATATGGGAATAGAAATGGAATATGATAGAAAGTAAAATTGTTTTTAAAGTGATAATGGTCCTGAACATTAGATTCAAATTCTATTTATTGGTTTTATGGTTATAATCCAATATATTATCGTTGTGGTATCCTACTGATAATTTTTTACAACTTCCTACTCATACAATTGGGTGTGGGAATTTTTTAGGACATAGCTAAGGATTAGAACATAATATATAGGGGAAGATATTTGGGATTATAAATCTATTTGGTTCTTCTATGTTATATGATACATGGTATCACAATATTATGTTTTGAGGAGTTAATAGTTTTTATGATTGTGTATCTAGGGTTGTATGTATAATCCATTAGGGTCTTGAAACTGGTTTTCATTTTTGGTATTTGACTTGTGATATCATGTATTTATGTCTCAAGTATGACATCTTATTTATGGTAATGTGATGTTGTTTATGATATCTGTTATCAATAATTTATCCTTTTATTTTACTTTTATATTTATATCAATTGATCTTGGTAATTAATTTGGGGTTTCCACTAAAATAAAGGATGGATCATGCCTACTTATTGAGGCCAAAACTATTCCCAAATGGTTTATTTTGATTCCATAATTCTTATTTCCATCCCATGGGTATGAAGAACATGATTTAGGCTTTGTGTTATGGTTTTTTAGGTGTTGAGTTGGGTTGGTCCAGGATGGTTCACTATATATCTAGATATATTTATTAGGATAAGTCGAATAAATCATTATATATATTTAAATAGTCAAATTGTATGTGATATAGCCTTATGAGGAGTGATTGATAAAAAATGTTATAAAAATCATCTTATTTATTCATGTGTCTCTATTAAGAGAATTGGATACTAATTTATCAATATTTTATTATGTGGTGATAGTTTTTAAATTATTGGAACTCTTAATAAAATTTCCTATTTATTATAATATTTAAAGGATTAATTTGAAATGTAAGACTTAGAAAATACAAGGTTCTTCCTTGGATTAAAAATTGAATAGCTTGATGATGGAAATTTCATCCATCAATATTGGTAAACCATGAATGTCCTAAAAAATTTTATATATAAAAATCACATCCATTAAGTACACAAATTATCATACTTTAAATTAATCATGATAAAGATACTTTTAGATTACTACATGATAACAAATATCTTTTTGGTTATGAAGTACCATATATGAGTGATATAGGATCACTAATATACCTTGAAAATAAAATAAGGAAAAATATAATATTTGTTTTTGTGAATTTATTGGTTGATTATAGTTCTTATCCTAATCATTGACATTGGAATGACATCAAAATTATATTAAAAAACCTTCAATGATCTATTAATAAATTATTGATTTATTCTAGCATTTAGGAAAAAATTGGTTTTCTGGAGGATCTGAATATTTTTTGGTCCAAATAAAGAAATATATCAAACTAGATAATTTTTCACATGTGTTACAACATATATTTCATAGTGTGCTATAAAATAAACCTTTTAAATGACTTCATATAGTAATGATGAGTTGATTTCCATTAATAATGATGTTCATGAATGTGTTTGTATGATATTAGTTATTAAAAATTTTATAAACTGTTTTGTATTAGATATAAATAATCATATTTCAAAAATATTATAAAATGATAATTTTTCTTATTGAATAGTGGTTATATCAATGATGATTGAAATATAATATCTCATTAAAATTATTTTTCACTATTAAAATTTAAAAAAATGGTGAGATTGATATAAAAAAATATGATCTTACAGAAATATTTAAGATAATTGATCAATTAATTACCAACTATAATATTGAATAAATTGATCATGAATATTGGGATTTGAAAAATATGAACTTTATATCGATTTTATGAGGTGGAGTTGAGAATGCTACACTCTTTTTCCATTAATCAGGTTTTCATATTATGTTCTTTTTATATGGTTTTAAATGTGGAAGCATGACATGAAATTAAAGTACTTTGGATCTAGTTGTTTTTGTTCATAGGTTTCTACGTGAAGATTATATAATTTTGTTTAAAATTATAACATCTGTGTGTGAGTGTTATGAAAATATTAACTATATTATGGATGTCATAATTATAACAATTACGAGGTAGATAACCCACAATTTCCCAAAAAAAACATTCATATAGCTAACCATTTATTTTCTATAACTATTGGTTATCATATATTTAATTACACATGATAGATAGGGATTGATCAAAACTATTTATTTAAACCATCATGTACCCCATATATATGTCACTCTGTTATTGGAAGAAAGAACTTTTTTCCAATTATACATTCTCTCCAACCCCATACTTACTTATTTTATTTTGATAGATTTTATTGAATTTTTTTATAATTATTGGATGTCATGATTCATCATTTCTTGAATTTGATTAAAATTGATTTCACAGTCTTGGATTAAAAATTCTCCATGGTTTCTATTATTATTTGGTCAATTTCACAATATATATATATATACATATATAAATATACATATATATATATACACACACACACACACACATATATATTATAATGAATATAAATATTATTTAGAAGTAAAGTAAATAATATATATATATATATATATATATAATTAGGTGCAAATCTAGATATTTATACAATATATGTGTATAAAAAACATTTATATTGATATTAATTAATAAATAAATATTTGTCAATACAAATATATATACATATAAAAAACACAAATATATGTTTTCTTGTGTGTTTATAAATTTTAATACCACCACACACACATATGGCGAATAATAGAAAATCCAAGAACAATGATTGATCTTCCCAAAAACAATTTACAAGAATTATAAAAGGAATATGAATCAGATACTGTATATATTCTAATTATTTGATGTAAAAATTTGAGAAACATAAAGGTGTAGTAACAGTTCCATGTAGTGGCTTCGATTGGGGAAGTAAGAGGCGGTTTATTAGGTTAAATTAGGAGAACCTTTCTTAGTTCTATATGAAAAAGCAATTAAAAGGGGTATTATTTTTTCTTATTTAGTGATGAGAGAGGCAATTTTTTGTTGGACCTAAATAAACATATAGAAATTTACACTTTATCAATGATTTGTAGAAGTATTTATAAAGAGTAGTTTTTAATATAATATAATCTATAATATTTACTTTTTCTTAAATAAAAATTCATTTTAGTGACAAAAGTCTTATATTTTAAAAAACAATTCTCTAGATGAGTTCAACATGAAATTCCAAATTTTGTAAAAAAAATAAAAAAATACCATTAAAGATCACTAAATATAGATTTTGATAGGTATAAAAATATAATTAAGAAGGGAAGTCCTGATATCTTGGAGGATTTCTGTGGTAGTATACTTTTACATGGTTTTATGATAGGCATGATGATAGAAATTTTTGGTTAATAAAGAGAGATCTTCCAATTTACATAATGATTTGGGGGGTTTTTGATACTATATTTGATTGATTAACTTAGGGTATCCCATTTTTCATAGTGTATCTAGTGATGTGTGATTAGTTTGGTGTGTTATAACCTATTTTAGTACCGTAATTTTGTGTAATCCATTATTTAATTAATTAATATATCTTCTCATGGACAACCGTTTAGTTTTTGGGATATGTGTTTTAGTGTGTATTCTCAACTCATTTGAGATTTTTATTTAGAGAGAAATGTTATAATAATCCTTATTAATTTATATTATTACAAACATAGGTTCCCAGATGATTTTATGAAATTGATAAGAATAAGCGTTAATGAGAAACAAAAGTTTCAAAATTTTAATTTGTTTTTTCATTGATAAGTAACACAAAAATTAATTTAATACCTATGAAATTAACTTATTTGTATACTTTTGTAAATAGGGAATGTAAGTGTTAAATGGATTTAGTATTGATTTTTAATTATTTTATAATTTTTTTGGGATTAATTTAAAATCCATATTGATTTTTTGAATTTTCAAATTAAATTGACAACATGATTTTGGTTTTTTTCTTTATTATTAATTTTATTTTTTTTTAATTTGAACATGGACTAAAATAATTTTGATGTCCATAGTGTATAATTTATTTTCAAGTGTTATGGACTATTGGAGAGTAAAAAAGATAGGATTTTTTATATCGTATACTATTTTCTATACAATTGGAGTTATACGAAACCTGCAATGATTGTAAAAAGTGGGAAATTGATAATGGAAGTGATGTGTAGCAAAAGTTTCTTGATTAAAGACGATACGAAATATTTTTTATGTTTATTATGACACACATAACATTTTTTCCATTACTGTATGAATATTTTCATGATATGTAATGTTTTTATTGAATTTAGAGGTTTATTTATTATAATTAAAAAATTTAAAGGGAGATACATGATATTTACGAATTTTCCAAATATAAGGAAACTGATACATGAGGTTTTCTTGAACTGTTTATATAAATTCCACGACACTAATATCTCAGAGCCAAAGCCTTGATTTATTACATTGGTCTTATAGATAAGTGTTCACATCCCAAAGGAAAAAATTGTTTAGTACTTTTGGAAAACTAGATAAAAAAATATTTTTTAAATTACAACCTGAATAGAAAGGAAACATAGAAAACGAATTTGAAACATCGTAAAAATCCTAGATTATCCCTGAAAGTCACTCATAACAAACATCATCACATCCTGGGGAAAAAATAAAACATAAGAAATGAGTGAACTCAGATGCTTAGTAAGGGTAGGAAATATAGTGGAAGAAATCATAAATAAAAGGGCATGGTTAATAACTAAAAAAATGCCATTAAAACAAAATCTTGAGTATAATATAAAAATAATAAATTCTGAATAAATAATACCATAAAAATAATCACATGAGAATGAATCTTTACCATTGATATTCTACTATTTGAATATTCATATGGATTATCAACTAATAATATCATAATGAAGGAATTCATTGTGAGATACATCTAAAACATGTCCTTAGCGCCTCACACAAGGCATCTAAAAATAAATTCTTAAGGACTTAACCAAATTCCGTTTATGTATTGTCTCATGAGACCTTCTGATATATCAAGGGGCTAAAGAGGGCCCCACCCATCACATATTAAGTCCGATTCATTGATCATATTTCAAATAAAAATAATATTTAAATAAAAGTTCCCCACAACACTTAATTGTAATCATAAACAGTGATGAAAATTACTCAAATAAAATATTTGATAAATTTTATAGAGAAAAACCATTTTTCGTTTCAAAAAAGCATTATTTTGAAAAAATCATTTGTATTTGACAAAAAAATCAGATTGTAACCATGTATATATAATAAATAAAAGGTCAGGAAAATTATATTTGAGACCTAAGTTATTTCAAACTAAAGTGAGAATATATAAAAATACCATTTATGAAATTTTTGAAATGAGCTTCTTTAGTGTCGTTTAAGG
This sequence comes from Viscum album, assembly GCA_963277665.1. Taxonomy (NCBI): domain Eukaryota; kingdom Viridiplantae; phylum Streptophyta; class Magnoliopsida; order Santalales; family Viscaceae; genus Viscum; species Viscum album. Next base: position 1,267,369,294 of record OY728120.1, on the reverse strand, counting down.
GAAAATACTAAATAGTCTTTTAAAAAGAAAAATATGTAATTTTTGTATAAAAGAATAAATTAAAATGGTATTATTTCATGATTTAAATAATAATTCTAGAAAAAATAATGGTTTCTTAAAATTGAATATGGATGGTACTTGAAAATGGGTGAGAAACTGGGAAGTTCCCTTTATTTGGGATTTCTTGATGAGAATAATTAAGGATAAAACATTATAAAATCATATATTACCATCAATAAGGAAAAAATGATAAAGATACATGATTTTATAACATATAAAAAGAATTTAGGTGATTCAAATAAAATTAATTAATAATTACATTGAGGTAAATAGAGATAAATCTTATCCCGAATGAAAAATAAATGTTTGGGGAGAATCCTTACAACTTTGTAATCAATAAAATCATATTCCCCATAAAATTAATAATAAAAAAATAAATTTTTCTATATAATTAATATTAAGATATTCATGCTTTTATAAATCAAAGGGAATTATGTATACACCATATTTCAAAAATATCAGTGAATAAGACATATCTCACAAAATTAAAAGTGAAATGAGAAAACCCTTTCCATAGGTGAGAAAGTATTCTGAATTTATTCTTAACATCCTGGATAATCAAGTTAAATCCATTAATTAATTAACTAATATAATTATATATATATATTTAAATTTATTATAATTTTATAATGTTCAATTATGGCATTTTTTATGAGTTATAAGATACAATTTTATCGTTTCAGAGTGTTCGTTTCGTCAGTTTTCAGGATCATTTTACTTGTATATGAGTATGGAAGGTCATGTAAAATGGCTATAGATATACATAATTTAAGATAAATTTTATTAATAAAAATCCATAATATTAAATGGTTATGTAATTAATTTTGTTATTTTGGGTGAGGATGAATCATTAGATAAGACATTAGAGATAATTTTTTAGATTATTTTGGCGGGTTTTGGATTGTCACAAAATAGTTTTTTTATTAATTAACATCATGTATATATAATTGATATGGAAAATGAAATTATATTTTATAAATATTTTATAAATTTTCAACCAAAAAAATTGTTCTATGACTAGCCTTGATGGAATTATTGAATAATGAAAATCAATCATCCATGATGTCGGTAAATTGACACATCATGGGTGATGATTTAATTTATAGAATAAAAGAGAGGGAGAATGTTTTTTGATTATGGATAATCCATTAAAATGATGTAATTATAGTATATAAATGATACTAGAGTTATGATTTCACATAGACAATGGTAGGTGAGGAGAAGTTACGAAAATAAAAGAACCTAAAAAGAAATTAAAAGAAAAAGAAACAGGTTTTTACCTCTTGAATTAATACTTTTTAGGGAAATGGCTTTGGTCATTTTTTGAGAAAAAAGGCTCCTAGATGAGGGGAAGTGGATTGGGAATATGTTTGGGTATAATTTTTTACATGTCTCAAAACATTAAAGGAGTGAGGTGAATAGGTGGTGGGAGTGTTATTTAGAGTGGAGGAGAGGGGTGTTTTTATTATTTTAATCATTAGTATATTATTTTGGATGAAGAAAAGAATTATTATTGATTATTATGAGTAAATAAATTAACTAGTGTATGTGATTTATAAATAATTCTTCTTACCTCATCATTACATAAATAATGACTAAAAAATTCAAGTATTTATCATTTAGCGTAAATTATCATATTATAATATTCACAAAAAATTCAAGTACTTTTGAAAAATCCCAAAAAAATAAACCTTACCATTAATGATGTGTATAATTCAATAATGAACTCAATTTTATGAAAATAATTTTATAAATATGGGAAATTTAATTTTTAATTACAATAATAATTTACCCGAAATGTACAGATTTTAAAATTATAACTGATATTATAATACTTTGAAATATTAAATAAGGTCTCATAGAATTATCTTAAGATAATAAGAAAAAAATATTTACTTATGAATAAATTTTATGAGAAATTTTTTTATTCTAAATAATTTTATTAATTATAAAATTCTCAATAAATATTTAGGACTTACAAAAATACAAAAACTTAATTTATAATTTTTTAAATATTTATTTAATTATACAATGATATAATAATATCATTATTTAATTTATAATATACCTAAATTTTATTAATACTTTGATGAGGGAGGTTATTATAAAAATAATAAATATAAAATTAATTATAACGAAAATGGTAGTTCTATAAAAAATGGGATTTTAACTATTCACTGTAAAATGAATTTAAAATAAAAAAATGCACCCTAAGAAAATTTGGACATTCCTATTTTTAAAATGAAGTCTGATTTGATCAATATTATTTATTAAATTTTTAAAATTTAGTTTTAAAAAAAGTACGCCATTAAAATGTTTTGAATCTACCATTATAAAAATAATGCCTTTAACGCATGTAATTGAATTCATTATTACATTACAATAAAATCATTTGGATGAATTTTAAAAAATGTGATTATATATATAATATATAAATATCATTAATACTATTCATTCCCACCAATTTAATGGCTAGTTTATAAATTTATTTTAAAATAATGATATTTAATTGTATATCATTGTTCATTTAAGCTTGGTGTTCTGTGAACCTTATGTTGTCATTGAAATTAAATACAAAATGATACATACCTTAAAATATTAGGGTGTTACATTCAACCCTCCTTTATTAAATTTTATCCCAACAATTTTAAATTTAACTTCTATAATAGATGGTTTATACTACAAAATTACATTGTGGGAAACCCACGTTGGAAGAAGGGTAAATAAAACATAATCTTAATAAGTGGGAAAGGGAAATGCAATGTTTAGAAAAAAATAGGTATTTGAAAAGGGTAAAATTAGTGTAACATGTAAATATTTACAAGGATGAATAATATAACCATCATGTTCTAACAAATAGTGGTAGAAAATATGGTCATTAGAAAGTTAATCATTACAAATATATAAATTTATGATCAGTTAAACGACCTTTGATTTCTCAGAAAGAAAAGTAAATATATAAAATTTTTGTTTTGAAATATTTTTCCTAGAGTTGGGGAATTATTTTAATATTCATATAATAACCTGTGTGAATATAAATATTCGATGAATTTCCATTTCTTAAGTTTAATTTCATCATTTGGTTGGGATGCGATCAATTTTTGATTTATCCCTTACACCTAGAAATGAATGTTCAAGATGAATTTTTTTTCACACATGAATCAATTTAATGAATAATATGTCATTTAATTCATTAATTCAACCATTGAATGTTTACTGAATCGAAGATGATTATGTTTTTCTCTCAATGAACAATAATTTCCATTGTTTAACTTGATCTATTCCATGTGTAGTTAATCGTATCATTTGTCAAAAAAACTTTCCACATCCAATGACCAAATATTTAGAAGGAATTTCACTAAATTTCCATAAATAAAATTAACATATGATTAACAAAATAAAGTATCTTTTATTTCCACATACTAAATATATGAATACCTTAATCTCTTATAACCATTTAAGAGAATGTGGATGATTCCTACAATAAAATATCGCATTGTCCTTAAACCCCGACATCTAATAATTCCAGTATAATATAAACCATCAAATCACTAACCACCATCATGGTCACCAATAATTTCCCATAAACATCTATTTATTATAGTCTCAATCATTGAAAACATATTTTTGGTTATCATTCCCATGTAATGTGCTTTAAAGAAAATTAACTTACAACACAATAATTTCTTTTGATTAATGGTGATATTCATCACTCACTTCAAATTCCACAAAGAAAAAGTATTGAAGTACAATTATTATACATCTAATGATTCTTATTACCAAATAAATATTGATAAAATACATAAATATAATAATTATTGAATCCAAAACAAGAAGATTAATCATTACTATTAATTTTTGGTAGTAGCATAAGCTTAACCATGAACTATTATCCAATTTTGTTGTGTATTCCTTTGATGTTTGAGACATTGATTTTCATAGTGTCCCATCTACTTGAAGTTGGCTATGTTCACATTAGAAAACATTTTCTTACCCTTGTAATCATAATCACAATGTCCTTTCTATATTCACTTGTAGAAAACTCTCATTCCTTTCACGAAAATTATAGGGTGTTTCATTCCACATTTATCATATGTGAAAAAATACTTCTTTTTATTATCTACATTATCCAACTTTTTCCGAAATATAACCTTGTTCTCATGCTTCCCTAAAAAGTAAAAATAAATATAAAATTAATTACTTTTCTAATTATCACATGATACCATGTCCTCATATGATGAGAATGTTTGTGAGACTTTTTCCCTTCAATATATTGGAATATGATAATAAATATACGATGCTTCTTACTCTTTAGATCATGGGAATTAATGAAGTTACCCGTCCTTCTTCTCAGAGCCATTTCTATATGATGACAAACACTATAAAAATTTACAAATCATTATGTATAATCCCAAAAAAAGTAAAATAGTTAACATAAATTGAAAATTTCTGCATAGCTAATATAATAATCATAAACCTCGTTTCATTGGGGACATATTTTTTTTAAATACTTAAACATGGTCTATAATGAAAAGGTTAATTGTCTTAATAATACAACAAAAGTGTGTCAAACTAGATGCATAGTTAAGCCCATTGTCATATTCATGTTTACCCAAGGTTAGGCATGAGACACCTTATCAGAGTTGTCACCCTTAGGTACATCTATTGTAGAACCACATACACATTTAATATCTAGGCATTGATGCATTTATATGAATACCCACATAATCTATACCTTACCCAATATTATAGGATTTTATTATATGCATACCATTAAAGCCTATCTTAGGGTTATGTTACATAATCATTGATTTCTAAATCTAGTTTCCATGGTTTCTACAAAACATTCTCTTATACCAATTGTAATGACCTCTACCCCAATATCTATGAGCTAGTTCATTACTTTATTATATTGGTACTATGAACAAGTGTTCACGTCCCAAATGACTGAATATTTTAGTAGTTTTGGAAATATTTATACAAAAATAATTTTTACATTACAACTTGAATGTAAAATTTACATAGAAACACCATTAAAGACAACGATAAACTACTAGATAATCCCTAGAATTGACAAATAAAAAACATATTATCATATTGGGGAAAAATAAAACATAAGAAAGGGGTTGGTTCAGATTATTTTTAATTGTATGAATTCTAGAGGAATCAATTATAAATAATAAGGCCTAGTTAATAACTAAAAACACATTCTGTGAAAACATAATTTTTAGAATAATATGGTATGAATAAAATCTCAATTAATAATGCTAGATAAATAATCACATGAGAATAATGAATTACCATCGATAGTCTACTTGTCAAAAATTCACATGGATTATCAATTACTGATATCATAATGATGGAATACATAGTAAAAAAAATAAAAAACGTATCATCAAGGCCTTTACTAAGACATCTAAAAATATACAGATAAGGCCACTGCCAAAATCAATTTCTCTTTTGTCTCATGAGACCTACCAGAGCATTGAGGGGATAACATAGGAAACACCGATCACTTACTAAGTCCAATGAATTCCTCATACTTATAATAAAAATAATCATCAAATAAATGTTTCCCATAACACTATAAAATATTTGAATCATAATAATATATGAAAAGTACTATAATAATATTATTGTGAAATTCTCGAGCTAAATACACTTTTTCATTGAAAAGACTCATTCTTTTGGAAAAATAATTTTTATTTGATATAAAAATTTGACTATAAAAATTTATATATAAAAAGTAAAATGGAAGGAAAATGAAATTATATTTCTGGAATAAATTATTTCCATCTGATGTGAGAACATATAAAAACAACATTAATGAAATTTTAGAAATGAGCCACTTTAGTTTGGTTTTAGGGAAAATACTAAAGAGTCTTTAGAATGGAAAAAGTCATAACTATTTTCATAAAACCAAAAATTAAAAACTAATGTTTTTAGGATTAAAATGTTTTTTTTATAAAAACAATGGTGACCTAAAATAGAGTATGGATGATACATAAAAATGGATATGAAACTGGGAAGTTCCTTTTAATCGGGCTTGCTTGTGAGGATGAATTATGAAATGAACCTTGTAAAATAATGTATTTCCATAAAATAAGGATTAAATGATATGATAAATTAATTTAGAACATATAATCAGATTTTAGTTTTATTATATAAAAATAATTAAGAATTTAGTTGAGGTAAAATGATAGATTTCATAACTAGAATGAAAAATGGATGTTCGTGGAGAATTATTACCACTTTGTAATCAATCGAATCATATGACCCATAAAATTAATAATCATAAAATAAAATATTAAATTCCATTTATATTAATATAATAATGATATTATACATAAAATGGAATTATACATACACCAAACACAAGAAATAGCTGTGAATAAGGCACATCTCCTGAAAATAAAAGTGAGATAAGAAAACCCTTACCTAATGTTAGAAAGTGTTCTGCACTTGTACATAACATCCTAGATAATCTGATTAACTCCATTAATTAATTAATTAATTAATAACCTTTTATAAATTTATTTTATTTATTATAATTTTATTAATATCATTTATGGTCTTTTTGATGAGTTAAAAGATACAATTTTATCGTTCGTGAGTGTTCAATTCCTTGGTTTTTTGAATCAGTTTACCTGTATATGAGTATGGAAGTACATGTATAATGTGAATATATATCTATAATTGATGTTATATGTTATTAATTAACATAAATATTGTTAAATTATTATATAAGTAACAATTTCTGTGTGAGTATGGATCATACATTAGTGAAAATCATTTAGATTATTTTGGCGATTTTTTGATCATCAAAAACTAGTTTTCTTTTATTTATTTACATAATGTTTATATAATTGTCACAAAATATTACATGGAATGTAATATATAAATTTTAATTTGGTTCATCCATAAATTTATCTTTATGTCTATCCTTGAAGGTGATAATATAAAATGAAAATGCATCGTCCATGATATTTGTAAATTGACACATCACAAGAAATGTTTTCATTTATAGAATAATAGGGACAAGAATGAGTTTGATGATGTATATTATTTTAAAATAATGTAAATATAGTATAAAAATTAAATTTTAGTAATAATTACACTTTTATAAGGGGATGAGTAAATAATATAAGAAAAGAAAGGAACATGAAAAGGTATTAAAAGAAAAAGAAAATGTTTTTACCTCTTGAATTTCTCCTCCTTGACAACCTCCTTAAGGAATTATTTTTGGTATTTTGTTGAGAAAAAAGGAACTTGTATGTGGGGGAGGGGCTTGGTGTGTTTACTGGGTAAAAATTTTAAAAGGATTAAATCTTGAGAGGTGTGAGTAGAAGATGTGGGGAGGGGAGGTATTTGTAGTGGAAAATTGGGGTGTTTTTTGATTACATTCATCCTTAATTTGTTATTTTAGTTCAAGAAAAGAAATAGCCTTGATTATTATAACAAAATAAATTAAATACTGATTTTTATTTTTAAATAATCATTATTACATCATCCTTACATCAATAATGACTCAAAAATTCATGTATTTTTCATAAATTATCAAATTTTACTATTCACGAAAAATCCATTTTTTTTGGAAAATCCAAAAAATTAACTATAACTATTATTATAACTGTAGAGTTAATGAATTAAATACATTTAATGAAAATAATTTTATAAATATGATACATTTAATTATTAATTAAATCATTATTTACTCAAAAAATATATATTTTAAAATTATTACAAATTTTATAACACTTTGAAAAATTAACTATGGTCTTATAAAATTATATAAAAATAATAATATGAAAAATATTAATATATGAATTAATTTTATAAGAATAAATTTTATTTTAAATATATTTATTAATTTTAATGTGATAAATAAATATTTATGACTTACAAATATACTGACACATAATTAATTTTTTTTAAAATATTTATTTACTTTTTTTAAAAAAAGAAATATTTATTTATTTATAATAAAATATAATCATATTATTCCATAATTTATAATATATATATATATATATTATTTGTACATTCATTTGTCATTTTACTATAAAAATCATAAATATTATATTAATTTTAACGAAAATAGAAGTTTTATAAAAATCATAATTATTATATTAATTCAAGGCAGAGGAAGAAGTATATACTACACAAATTATAAATATTTCCCTTTTCCCCATTTTTTAAAATAGTCATTAATATCAGAATTGGACACCTTTTATTATTTTATATTGGATTTATTTTGTTTTTATAATTTAATATATTTAATTATTTTATTTATCACATCGTAATATATCCTTATCCCTACCCAATTATTTATGTATTTTAAAGATTTAGTAAGTACCATTGATCTAAAACTCCATGATGTTGGGGAAAAAACCCAAATTGTTTGGTCAACGAATAATCATAATGGGAAACTTCAATTTTTACAAAGCAATTAAAAAAATTTATTTCCATTGTTCTATATGACTTAAAAGGTGAAGAGTGGACAGAGATATTATCACACAAACTGACATTAATACTAGTTCACTACCCCAACTAGTAAAGTTTCAAAGCCTACGACTATTTGAATCCCAGATTATATGATTTATGTTGTGCGGTTCGTGATCATGAATGGTTTTTGGGTAGGTTCATTGATTTGATTGTGGAGTGTTCATTCCCCCTCACTAGGAAGAGAAATGGGTCACTTATCACTTCGTTAATCCTTGAGAAATTAGTACTATAATTCATAATTTAATATTAGGGAATAAGTAGTTATTTGATATTGAGTCTTATTATGGGATTAGAATATTTAAAACAATGTAAATGATGAAAAAACCCATTAGAATACACCCCAAGACAATGTATCCTTATTGTTAACTTTTAGTGTTTGTTATTATACATTCTAGTTTAATTTTTTAAAATTTAAAATCAAAAAATACCCCTTATTCTCTTCTAATTTCAACATATTAACATAAAGAAAAATATTACTATATGTATAATGAATTACCATGCCTAGCTTATTGAGAGAAAAACCTATGTCCCTCTTTATGGTATAGTTAGGCAATAGTAAATTCTAATTAATCATCCTTGTATCATACCACCCCTCTTCAATGGATTTAATTGAGGTTGGAATTGTACTTGGCCTTAAGTGACATCCTCAAGACCCTAATGGATTGAAATAAATGCTAAGGGCTTCAAAAGAGTTGGTGGACAATTTTACTTTTGAATATAAAATAACCCAATCCAACGTACCATAACAAAATTACCACAAAATGATGCATGATTAAAAATTGTACAACTCAAAGTAAAATAACTGAATATCAAACCCAACTAAAATTAGATAACTATAATGGAAGGGAAAACGGACAATTCTCAAAGAAATCCAAACCCATAAACACATAGTTCCCATCATACTCCCTGATCAAACTCCACGAAACATCTAATGTATCATTAAGCACCACTAAAGAAGTTTGGTACACCACATTTACATGTTTACCGATAGACAATATCATAAAAAGCACCAAAATTCGAAAGAATGAGTGAGTAATTAAACTCAATATGTTTTTACCAAATGACATCCCTTATCATGCCACTGGGATATAAAAATTTATCACATTTAAATAAATAATCTATATAAAACCCTTGATATAATTCAAATAGTTTGTAATATAATATAAAAAAATTTCCATAACAAAAAAATATCTATGGAAAACAATAAAACACATCTTTAAGCCATTTCAACATTCATTTTGGTATACCCAAACCATTATTCACACACACAAACACACCCACACATGTATAATTTAGTGATTGTTCAATACTTATGAGCGGTTTCCCATCCATACACTAAGTCATTAATAAGTTGACAATCACTTTTTCCCCCAATGCCATACACCCCCTATCCTTATTCACATCCCTTCATACCATAATGGCACACACCCCACATTAAGGGTCACATTGAAGGCTAGAACACAAAAAAGACCAGTGTGTTCCTAAAACATTTCAATCATACCATTTAAATCCATTTTAATAAATCCATTCATTTATTTAAAACATTTCGAAATTTTTTTTTCTTATATTTGACAAATACATATTTTAAAATCAAGAAAACCAAGCACTATACAAAACCAATTTCCCCAAATCCAAAAATCAACAAATAATCACGAAAGTAGGATTATAATATTATTTGAAGCCATATTTAATAATAAAAATTAATAATTTTAAATAGTCTGAAACTAATCTTTAATGTTCTAATAAGAGGAGTCTAGTGTAAAGCCACTTACCTCTAAAATTATGATGAAAATGAAGAATATCATGAATTCTTCGACAAAACCAGGTTGAATCTCCAAAAACCCAAAGTAGATATCATTCTATATGATTAAAAAACTATAATTTATCTATATTATAATTAAAAACCATAGATCCATCTATGATAGACTAGATATATCAATTAGAGAGAGTAAAGATGAGTATATATAAGGAAACCTACCACAAATGAAGATTGACCATAGGAATAGAGATTAAACACTACATGAAAAGACTTCATATCACTTCCAGTTTTATGGGGAGAGACTCCACAACCTTTTTGAGGAATAAATATCAATTTATGTATGAAAATATTGAAAATTTAGAGGTTTAGATGAGAAAAAAATGTGATATCCACATTTTTTGGATCTCACTTTTAAGCATTGCATAGTTAGTTGCATGGTTAGGAAAAACATGCACTAAACCATGATCCCTCTTGTAACTCAAGGAACACCTCACACAGTTGGACCATACGGTTAGGAAAAATGTGTTCCAACTATGAAAAATCCCACTGTCGCACTTAGCATTATTTATCCTAGTTGTTCATATGGTCTGAAAAAATATTGTGCTTAACCATGCACCAGCCCAGAAGCCCATATTTTATAGTGCACAGTTTCCTGTAGGAGTTTCACTATTTCCACTGACCATGATCAAACTGTTTACCATTATAAAATCTTAAAAATCAATCAAAAAGTATTACAAACTCTCCCAATATTCCCGAAATCACTTTACATACATAAAATGAATAAAAAAAGGTTTCTAACTTTGAACCTAGGGTTATTCATTATCCACACCATTGGAATTTCCATCCCTAAAATGCATAAATATGTCATTAATATGAATGTGATCTGGCCATTGCTTGATCATTTCATTTCTCTGTTCCCATGTCTCTTCTGGAATCTAACCACATTGCCACAAAACCTACTCTAGATCAATGATTTTATCATGTAATACATTCCCTTTCCTATCCACAATTTACAATGTAACATGCACTAAAGAAGCATCTAACTCTAGGTCAACATCATCCCATTGAATCACATGGTCCGGATTAGGCTGATTCTTTTTCAGTTGAGATACATGAAACACAGAAACTTATATTCTAAACCATGGTGGTAATGCCAACTGATATACAACCTCACCCACTCATTCAAATATCTCAAAAGGGACCATGTATCTAGAAGATTAATCTCTCTACATCCCAAAACTATAATCTACAAACTTTGGAGAGATCCTTATAAACACATGATCACACAACTTGAAAAAAAACCACTGACAAAGATGAATTTTTAATGATTTCTGATGACTCTGAGCTATATCCATTCCATTCCTAATTAACTAAATCTTATATATTGTTTCTTAGAAAAGGCTTATCCCATCCAGTGAAGTGTCACCTGTTTCCACCACAAAACATGGAGAATGATAATGATGCCCATATAGTGCTTCAAAAGAAGATGTATGTACTGAGTCCAATAACTGTTTTTATTTTACAAATCCACAAATGGGATGTTCTCGTCCCATGAGCCACCAAAATCCATTTCACAATCCTAAAACAAGTATTTTAACATTTGTATCATACTTTCAGATTTTCCATCCATCTGAAGGTGATACAACATAATCATATTCAATTGAGTCCCAATGGATTTCATTAAAAATTCACTAAAATGAAATTTTAAACTTGGATATCTCTTTGAAACTAGCAAAAATGGTATTCCATTCTTCCATACCACTTATCAAATATAGATTTATGATAACTTATCCACCCTACAAGATTCATGAATATAGATGAAATGGGAAACTTTTGTTATTTGATTCTCTATCTCTTTGATGGAATCATGTTTCTTAATTGTTCTTGGGAGACCTATTAAAAAACTCCTTGGCTATCTATTTTCATTTTCCAAACATGAATGGGTAAGGAATGTAGCATACTTGTTGGTTGGTTATTCTCTTCCTTAACTTGGTGACTAGTTAAGCATCTTGAAACTAACTCAACCACTTTCCTTTTTATACCATTAAACCAATACTATACTTTCAATTCCTTAAAAATCTTATGTTTCCCTAAATGAATTGCACATATTTAATAGTGGTAAGTATAAATAAGTGTTTCGTGAAAATATATAAGTGTGAACATCCAATTGTGAAACCAAATAATTGAACTCCCATATATCTTTCATCTAAAAATGGTCCCCCAACCATTGAGTTTTGAACATATAGAAATGAATTCAGAATTAGATGTCTATGCCCATTTAATATCACCACCAAATTTGGAATGAGAGAAACTGAAACTAAATAGAAACTTCAACTCAGTCCTCACATTCCAAGTGTATATCGGTTCAAACTGACATCAACTTCCACCGATATGAAGCCTCTCTTTCCAACTGAAAATACGAATTTATTCTTAATGCACAAGCCATAAAATTTCCTTTACCTGGTGTATACATCAAGTCGAATTCAAATATTTCAAGATATAAGGATTTTTGGCCTATAGTAGAAGCCGATGGGTTAGGGATTTTAAAATTTTAATCAATGAGATGACTGAATTTTTCTTCACCGATGATTTGTGACCTTATAATGTCTGAGGATCTCACATAAATTGTAAAGAGAAAAAAATTAAATATAAAAACATAACTTTCTAGATCATAAGGTGTGCTCGACTACAACTCATTTCTAGAAATAATTTTCTAAAGAATCTATAGATGGATTCATCTAGATCATCCACACACACTTCAAAAATCATATAAAACATTGATTATCGAATACCAATGGATAGTGTGGCGATCCAACAATGTCTTAGACATCCCTACGATCACTGCATTGAGATAGATTCGATACGTGATGAAAATCATGATCATAGTTCTTAGATAAACTGCTTCTCTCTCTACGTAGAAGGTAAAGATAGAGGATCTCAATTTTCATTCCATGAAATGAATGAAATAGTTCCTTTGATAGAGAGCCTCACCTTTATTTATAGTGGTGTCACAAAATACTTGGTTGGGTTCCCCGACCCATGTGTATTTCAACATCCACTTTGTAAATAATTGGGATAAACTAAACAATGTTAATATTATTTATTATTATATTACATACTTTTAATAGATATTAAATATATTACATGATAAAACCATTCCATTTTACTCGACTCACAACCCCTATGAATATTAAACAAACATTGAATATTGAAATAATATTCGTCTGATTAATATTTTCTCATATTTACTAAACATATAAATACTTTAAATAAATTCAATACCAATTATTCATAAAATGAATAATAATGAATTTATTTAATTATCGATGTTCGATAACGTGGACAACACTCAGACCCCGTGGTGGGTCCCACCATGTCTGTATATATACTCAACTGAATATGGGGGATTCTTGAATATGCAATTGTGTGTAACCCTATAGGCCCTTATCTTGATAGTGGTGAATAAAATCCATAGAGAAAGAGCAGAGTCTAGCAACCCATCATGGATTCAAAAGAGATAAGGATTGTCATAGAAACCTGCCCACTGGTGCCAATGAATGAGATGTAGTTTTCTACGAATCTGCCTCTAAGGTATGTATTAGATTGGGTAAAGTGTGATCTTGGTATTGGAAACCTACCCTATTTGGAAGATGATGTGGGCCCCTGTGCTCTGTAGTTGGAAGCCAGTTTTGTGGATCTGTCATGCACTATGGCTGGTGAATATGGTGAAAAAGGTGTTGGTACTCATACCTCAGGGGGAGAGGTGCAAGTTAATGTTCCTATATATAATAGGTTTGATGGTTTTGAGTAGCAGGAGGGCCATATGATAGAGGTTCTTCAAGAGTTTAAAGATTTTAGCATGCTGATTATTTCTAATAACTAGAAGGAAGTGGATGAAGAAGATGCAAGGGATATAGAATCCCATGATGGTCATGAGAATGCATCACACTCACAAATTTTTTCTCCGACTGATATTAACAGGAACCCCAGGAGCTGGGAGGTGTGACTTTGTATGCTTTAGAGGATGTGTTGTTGGGGAAAAATGATGGATGTAAGAGTTATGGCTCTATGATTATCATTGAAAAGTGGGGTGATGTTTTTGATAGCAATAATGAAAATCATAGGGGAGTTCCAGAGCTTCTTACAATGATATTGTTCAAGGTGGTAATACTAATGTATCTGAGAATGAAGGATCTTTGACTGCTCCACCAAAGATATGGTCTAGGAAGGACTACTCTAACCAACTGAAGTCGGTGAACACTAGGTCTTATTCTACGAGGGAAATATGAGACACTACTACTCCTAAAAAATATTGTTCTCTTAAGAAATTCTGTACAGAGCATCCCTCATTGGAATAATTGAAACTTCAGAAGTAGTACGTCAGGCTCCTGAAGCATTATGAACCGAATTCTTAGTGGGAATCGACCATTGCAGGGGAAGAACCTTATGATGGATGTGCTGAGGGGAATGATTATTATGATATGTAGTTGTCTTTTTTTTGATAGACTTGTCGTTTAATTGTGGGTAATCTTCACACACTCATTTTTCTCTTATCTACTGTACTTTTTCTTTCAATTTAATAAATGTTCAGTGGCTTTCGCATATGTCTGGTCTTTCATGGTAGGACACACACTCTTGTCATTGTCCTTTTCTTTCTTTATTATTATTAAATCTTTCTAGATAGATTTTCTTTTTGGATTCTTTGTAAAAAGATGTATAAAGGTAACACCATCCTAATCAACCAGTCCTATAATATAAATCTTCTTAAACATCGAAGTGACAATCATTTCATGACTACTCAAACAATGTAATACCACCAATGACACACCCAACACAAGCTACATTTCCATGATTTCAATAACATGGTTTTTTTCCTTGTATTAAAGTCAAAAATGAAATGATACACATTGGTAATGGTCTCAATTTAGGAGATCAATGAACTTGTCCATAGATATGAATGAACAATTAACCCCAAAACATGTGGTGTTACTATTGGTAGGAATATCCTCATGATCTCGCTACAAGAGATCACCATGTAAAAACATCATGAGAAGAAGTCTTAATTATTATGATCCCCGAGAACCTGATATTCAAACATCTATTATGTCTATCCAGTAAGATGTATCTAATCCATAGAACATATATTTAAGATTAATGTCATAGTATCTTGAGGATCTCATTAAATCCTGGGATCTTCTATAACCTCTCGACATGAAAATTAATCTTTGGACATTACCATTTGAATACTGGACACAGAAATTTCTACATTATAATGGAATGGTGAAATCATGTATAACTAACTATACACATGATATGGTAATCTAATGTAATGCATTTTTGGGTATAGGGGACCCACTATTTCAACACTCTCACTTTCACTAGAGACAACATGCTAACCAAACATGTTATCTACTCAGATGATAATGATCATGCTTCTACTGAGTTATGGATTTAACTACTGGGCCTGCCTTGTTTTTTCTGTGTGTCATATCTATTATATGAGACCTTATCTTCTTGAGTAAAACATCTCAAGGCAATGTATCTCTGAGTATATCAAATTTTCCATTGTCAAAACATGAAATATTGGTAAGTAAGATCATAATAATTTACGTTATGATAATAATTTACTTTCTTTTTGAGATTACAAGTACTTGAACAAATAGTTGTGATTGATGACTTCTTCCTAGATGCTATAGAAGTTGCAACATACTCAGTATTTTTAGGTATGGATACCATTGGATTTTAGGTGCTTGAATTGCTAATCTCCTTTACCTAACTATGATACTAGGTCAAATTGATCTAAGGATTAATATATTGTGTCCCACAACAAATAGTATACATTTTTCTCCATTTACCATGTACATAACATTTGTAATTGCCTAAGTACAAGATGATAGTTCTGATTGTATCACATGAAGTGATCCTAGATATAATTGATATCTGCCTAGTTTAAAGTATATTATGACAATATCAATTATTGTATATATTATGGAATACATGATTGATCCATTTATGAAGTGTATGGAACTAAAATCACGACTTTAATGTCTTTATATGTTCCAAAAATCTCCACATGAAGAGATTAAGCCACGTGACATTGAAAATAATTCTATACATTAATATTTACAACTTGTATTTTTCTATATAATGTCACTTTATGTACCATTTAATTGATCCAAGAAACCTTTCGATCTACTTTGATAGATCTAGTTCCCTAAAACTTATTTTGCTACTTTATGTCAATCACATGAGAATTAATTTAAAAATGGTCTTATCTAACTGTAAGACCATGATCTATTTTTCATATGTTCATGAGCATATTCCTCATGAAAAATTTGGCGCTCCCACTATCCTTTGGTAGACATAAGGAAAAGAATCATTCAAAACGAATCCTTTAAAATCATTTTGCTTTCATAAATCTTAAACCTATATTTTAGTAACTTGCAAACCTATTCAGTGTCTAATTGTGTGATCATCCCTTTCTAGTTGCATTATATAAACACCTTCCATGAAAGATGATCTTGAAATTCAATGACCAATAAAATAATATTAAACATTTAGATATGTAAAGAAAAATTCTATTTGATTTAGGTATACCGAATTGGAATAACCAATCAAGATTTATTGGCACTACTCTTGTACCAACCATGTATCAATTGCATTTTAATACCCACCACAATATTCAATTTATAAACCCCGTTTCATTATGATACATGTAATCTATTACAAAATATTTATTTTCCTTGTTAATAATAGCTAATTTACATATAATGCTTATTTTTTGGAATTAAAATTCTCAATGAATAATTTATAACCAACCATGGGGAATATAAAACAATCACCTTGGTTTCATCCTTCCTATGCAGTATGTGTATCTGGAACGTTCCAATTCCACATGTACTTCTGGAACCTGTTCCTATGCCAAAAATATGCCCATATAAATAATTGACTAAAACCAAGTCAATCTTGTTCCCACTATCTATAATAGATATGTGGACCCTTATATAAAAATTTAGTCTAATACTCGACTACATATTTTTTATATTAAGGATTTATGTAATATCCTAGGAAACCTTTTCGATATTTACATAGATTCAACTTGTGTTTAGCTTGATGCATGTTTTTCTGTTTTTCCATTACAAATGCTTTGTATATATAACACATGTCATATTACATAATGTATTTTCATAGTAATAAGACTCTTATGATATCCATTTATTATTTTAGTTGGAAAATTGGTGATGGGTTTATGCCTTTATGTGAATATAACATCTTGAAATATGAATGGAGTTACTATAGGGTGTAACAATGATACTACTCACATCCTAACATTGATGTGGATCATATGTGTATAGAAATTACTCTACACTACATGATTTTTGATCAATGTTGACACGTAAGAATTTTCATTGATCCTCCTTATGAACATCAATACCGTAATGTACATAAAGTAATGTGCATTTAGGAATTACTCCATGCAACATTATCATGATCAATTATTTCATAGTAAAGATATTCTTTGTCATGACAATCTGAAGAAACTCATATTGTCTAACCATTAACTAACTTAACATTACTATTCCTTAATAACTAAAAGTAATCTTATGATGTATGATTACCTCTAGATTTTCATTGGAACTGTTCATGGTCTCTTATTGAACTAACCCTAGATGCTTTGTGGCATACTATTATTTGTAATGGTTTATATGTCTAAAATAATGATGTTAATAATACAAAAGGTGTTTATCTATGCCAATACTAAATTCCATATAAGGTATATTCTTGTGGTCCACTGTTAGTTTTACTTGAAAAAGAATTATATTGACAGAACTAGTAAAGTGTTACATTTTTTAATTCATCATGTATTGCCTTTGATTCAAGTATGTCTGAACTATTTGTAGAGTACGTTACACCACAAAAAACATTCATTACTGGGCTTGGAATAATGTATCATTACATACAAAAGTTCATGTGAGATAAATGTTTTGGTTATATTCACCAATTTGTTCAACAAAAATCCTTCAAGTGGACATTAGACGTTATGGGTTTCTCACTATTGACTTAGAAATTACCCTTTCTTAGCAAGATGGACAAGAAACCTTACTCTTAGTAATTTTTCTCTACTTACTGGGTTATTGTGTTTCAATACATATATCTAATTGGAATATTGTATTCAACACCCAAGAAGTTTGTCAAAAACAATAATTTATATTGATGAATATACCTAAATGAGAAGCAGGTACTTGATTCTTGTATTTCAATTCATCACGCTTTAAAAATACATAATTATTTTTCTAATACATGATAAAAATAACATGGTATTAAATAACCAACCACTTTTATTTTAAGTAAATTAAAAAGGTTCATTTGGATTAACTTTCCATAGACCATTTCACCTTGTCCTTCAATGTATTCTCCATAAGAACAAAAGGTGGTTCTATCTTTAATATTTTTATTACTTGGTGAGTGTTACCTTAAAGGTAATGAAGCTCTTAATCTATACCATTCATTTGTATCCTTAAACAAAACTAGAGTAATTAGTTGTAAAATTTATAAGAATGAGATTCTATAAAAGATGATGATTTTTCTTTCACTTTTCACAAAGTGAGTGCAATCATCACATTCAAATATTGCTTAGCTTTATTCTTGGAAACTTATTAGAGATGAGAATACATATGAAATCAACCATGTCATGATTTTTCAATAGAAACTAACATCTGATGTTGATGGAAACATTAAGAAATAACCATAACATGCCTAATTCAAGAGTCTCCTATAATACATTTTACACTCTTTCTTGATGGTGTGGATTGACATGTTGGGACACTAACCCCATGAATGTCTGGTATAGTAATATTATGTGCAAGAATCTATCATATATTTCAAATTCATGCTAGTTGGGGCATTAAATTGATTGATTATTTATCACATTTATCCTTGTGGTATTTTATTCCATTATCTAAAAATAAACATCAGCATATTAGTACATTTTATGTGATTAATAGATCTGACACTGATGATTAATTTAATCATTAAATGTCTCCCACTACTTTTTCAAATTCTAGGAACCCTCTATATTAGAATCGGAATACTCTATCATTTGAGTATTCTAGTGGAATGGATCCCTAAACCTCCCTCATAGTATAAAATATATGTATACTCACCAAATAAAAGGTTTCAAGGTAAGATTTTGGGTGGACTACCGCATTAAATCGTGGTTCTTTGATCCTTTGAGTGATGTCCTAGCTTCTAAAATCATTTTCTGATTTACTCAACACATACCTCTAAAATGAGAGAAAGATGGAAATGGGTAATCATCACTACCACTTTAGTAATGTTCACCCACCAATCTTATAAAAAAAACTTGATAGTTAGAGGAACCCTCAACGATTGTATGATCGACACCCCAAACACCTGATTTGGTTCAAACATGAATGATGGTAGGTTGTTGTGAATTAATATTTCATTGAGGGTTTTATTTGTTTTCTCAATGAAGGTAATTCATATCTATTAATCTTGTACATCTATGTCTCTATGCTCACAATTGAACATTAATAGAAAAAAATACACTACTTGTTTATGAATTTTATTATTCATAACTTTTTGTATTTTTCCCGCTTCTTAAAAAATGAATAAAATAATAAATAAATAAATAAATGGTAAAATATCACCTAACTGTTCATGAGTATCAAAATTACCTAGCAACATCACACCTAATTCAAAGCAACAATATTGATATAGCTCAACCCCATCTTGTATACCTTCTTTATAATCTAGAGTATCACCTTGTCTTGGCGGGGTCTACATCACATCTTAAAGTACCACCTCATATTGGTGGGATCCACATGTCGTCTTGCACTATCTGGATCAACGTACACCGCCTCATCTTAGCAGGGTCAACATCATTCACCGTCTTCATCTGAAGTGAAAAAATACTCATTTTCAAGTGAGAGGAAATAGTGATATAAATGTACATATGGTAAAATTGGGCGCACATTCCCATATAATTTTTAACTGAAAAGAAATATGATTCATAGAATGAATATTTAATTAATTAAAATCACCACACATAGTTAAATAATTAATTAATGAAATTTAACATACATGGGTCGGTGCTCAAGACCATAATGGGGGTAAATAATGCGCGACAAAATTTAATTACATTAAATTAGTATGAGGGTTATAAATTAGATTAAGTTAATTAAATAATTAAAATAATTTAATTAATTTTCGGTCCACTAATGATTTTAATTTTAATATCAAAATTAAATTAATTTAACGTAATTCAAATTTACAAACAAAAGGAATTAATTTTTTAGGGTATTAAAATTTATTTATTTTAAAACACAATAAATAAATAAATTTTATAATATACTAAATAATTTAATTGTATCTCGAATCTCAAAAACCCACTCTAACCCATATGGGGTTGTGTAGACCCATAGCGAGTCGGCCAAAACTCGTTCAGGGATTATCTGCTATAGGAAAGTCCACCCAAACACAAAAATTGGTTTGGAAGATCAACCCAGACATATTTTGAGGAAACATAGATCCTGAAAATTCGTTAGGAGTTACCTTCACAAGGGTTCGTGCATTCCAGAATTGTGGTTGATGAATCTGAATACAACAACAGATTTGGGGAAAATATGGTAAGACACCAAAGCAAGGTAGTAGAAAGAGAGGGATCTCAGGGCCACAACTAGTCTCATATCTATCCGGCATGGCAGAAGATGAGTAGAGGCTAGGAGGGACGACTGGCGTAGGGTGACACCCTCAACGAACACAGAGGGGAGGAGGGATGGTGGTCTGATGGCAGGGCTGCGGCATGAGAGGAGGGTACTTGGGGCGGTGTTCGTTGAGGGGAGGAAGCGGTGAGGGTGGTCCGGAAGCAGGGCCGTGGTGCTGGGGCCAGTAGGCAAGGCACCCAGGTCGGTCGAGGGTGGAAGGTGTGGGTGAGGGCACCTCGAGGTTGAGGCATGTGGTCAGAACTCCGTCGGCTACCGGGGTGGCCGAGAGTCGGGCTGAAAGAGTCTAGTAGCAAAGTTTCATGGAAGCCAGGATATGATCAGGAAGAGGGAGGCAAAATTCCCATGGTGAAGCCCGGAGGGGCCCCTGCGCCTTTGCAGTGCACTTGGCCAGAGGAGATGGGACCCGTAGGAGAAGTTCGACTGATAGTGGGGCACCACCGGAGGCGGGTTGAGGCGCTACTGCAGAGAGGCGATCAGCTGATGGGAGGGCGGTGCACTGGGGAGGTCGGGTGACCTTGGCATGCTGAGGAAGCAGGCCAAGGGGGTCTACGTGGACCCCCTTTCTTATTTCTTCTTTTAGTTTTTAGATAAATCTCCACTTTTATTTTTTAAAAGAATATTCCCCCTATTTTTTTAAAAAGACTTCTCTCCCTTTTGAAGTCTTATTCCCTTTTTTTATTTGAGTGAAGGTCTCCCACATTTTTTAAAGGCTATATATTATCCTTTAATATTAATAATAATTATTATACTAATACAAATAATAATAATAATAAAATAGTAATTATTATATAAATTATAAAAGAATTATTTTTATTAATAACATATAATGATAATAATTATTTAATAACAATAATTATCATTCTTATTTGGTTTTTAGGAAAAACTAAAACAATACTGAAGATCATAAATGATTGAAAAATCAATACCTAAGATAAAACTACAAAATTGATCCCATCAAAAAATTTAAAATGACCATAACTCGGTCATTCTGCATTGGATCAACACGCGGTTTTAATCGATGTGACCAATTTCAACCCTATACATAATTTTATGCAAATTAATTTCATTTGAATCGTAAAATATACACGATCTCTCTGATTCCACCATATAGATCCAAGGCCCGCAACAAAACCCAGTGGGCTGCAGAATTTAAAATTTTCATCGACGAGATGACTGAACATGTCGTCACCATCGATTTGAGACCTGTTAAGGTTCTAGGATCTCTTTTAAATTGTATATAGGACAAAATTAAGCAGGAAAACATATTTTTCCAGATCTGAAGGCATGTTCAACAACAACTCATCATTGGAAATCATTTCTTGAGTAATCCCTAGAAGGACCCCTCTAGATCATCCACACATTGTTCAATAATCTACCAGAATTTTGATGGTCAAATTCTATGTGCTAGCACGACAATCTGATGATGTCTTCGATGTCCTGACGATCACCGCATCGAGATACCTTGGATTCTTGGGGAAGATATTGATCATAGTTCTTGGATCAACTTATTATCTTTCTTGGATGTGGGAGGAGAGAAAGGATATCAATTTTCATTCCATGATATGAATGTAATAGTTTCATGGAGAGAGAACATCATCTATATTAATAGAGGTGTTGTAAAATACCTGGTTGGGTTCCCTGACCCCATTTATTTAAACATGTTACTTAATAAATAATTCTAATGAACTAAATTGTGTCAATATTATTTATTATATTATCACATCCATGTAATATATATAAAAATATTACATGATACAAACAAATCCGTTTAACTCGACTGACAATATTTACTAATATTAAATTAACCTTGAATATTAAAATAATATTCATTCCATTAGTATTTTCTCATATTTTCTAAAATTGTAAATAAATTAAATAATTCAATACTAATTAATCATAATATTAATTATAAATAATTTATTTAATTATCAGTGATCAACAACTTGAACAACACTCAGGACGCATGGTGAGGCCCATAATATCCATATAGCTATTCAATTGAATATGGAGGATTCTTAAATACACTATTGGGTGTAACCCTCTAAGCCCTTATCTCGATAGTAGTGAATAAAATCCATAGACTAAGAGCAGAATCTGGCATCCCATCATGGAACCTAAAGAGATAAGGATATTCATAGCAACAACAACCAACCTACTAACACTGACAGTGTACAATAATCTCTATGTCATTAAATATCACATAAATTAAGATGCACACTCGTGTCATCTTCCTTTTTTTTCTTTATTATTTTTTTATATTTCCGAATGGATTTTCCTTTCGACTAATTTGGCCAAATACTTATAAAGGTAAAACCATATTGATCAACCAGGCCTGAGATATTAAACTTATTAAACATAGAAGTGATTAATAATTTCCTGGCCATTAAACCAATTTCATACCTCCAACGACGAACCCAATATAGGATACCTCTCAATGATTTCAATACCATGGTCTTTTCCTTTCATCAAAGTACAAAATAAAATGATACACATTGGTAATGGTCTCAATTTAGGATACTAATAAACATGTACGTAGATAGGAACAACCAATGACACCGAAAACATGTCGTGTTCCTATGTTGGTTCTGTCATCATGATTTCACTAATAGAGATCACCATGTGTGAACTTCAAGAGAAGAAGTATCAGTGCTTATGATCCCCCAACACCTAATAGTCAAACTTCTACTGTGTCTAGTCAGTAAGATATATCTAGATCATAGAAAATATATTTAAGATTACTTCTATAGTATCTCAAGGTTCTAATTATATCTTGGGATATTCTATAACCTCTCTACAAAATAATTAATCTTTGGAAATTACCATTTCAAAAGTGTACGCAAAAAAGTATACACTATAATTGTAAGATGAAATCATGTGTAACTACCTATAAACCTGATATGGTAATCAAAAGTACTGCATATTTGGTTCTAGGATTCCTACTATTTCAAAATAAGAAATTAAATTTATTTTCTTTGTCTCTGATTCAAATCCCATTGTGAGAAAATATGTTTCATGATCTTATGATCCCTAAAAACTATAAATTTATCAGTAAAGATGTAATGATTCTATGTCTTCAAATCAAGGATAATGAAAACTAAATCCAAATCATATGTTTGGTATTTCTTCTAATGAAACCATAATTATCATAACCCATAAGCAACAAAAAGATATCCCAGCATGGGAACACATCCCAACCTAATCTTGAATCATCAGAACACACTATGTATAAGTCTCATGATACTAGAATTATAAATATTGGTTTTTATGCAAGGTGAACCTTAATATCATGAAAATACTTCTGACAATCATCGCTCCATTGGAATTGAACCTTCTTCTTTATCTAATATACCATTGGGGATGATAGTAATAAAAAATCATGAACAATGAATCGGTAATAAATATCTAGACCAAGGAAATGTTGTCTCTCAAAGAAATTATTTTGTGGTTTCCAATAGATAAAATCCTCTATAATTTTTTGATCCATAGAAACACCTCTTTCAGAGATTAAGTTGCCAAAAAAACTTACTTCTTGTATCCCAAAAACGCACTTTGAAATTTTGGAATACAAATCTTGACATATCAAAATTACCAACACTATCACCGAGTATTGCTCGTGTTCAACTATTATCCTTGAATACACCAATATGTAATCCAAAAACACCACAACAAAAGAATCCAGATATCTTTGAAATATCTTATTATTCAATTCCATAAATAATACTTATAAATTCATGTGGACAAAAGTCAGAACCACTTATTCATAATAGCCATATCATCTATTGAAAGCTATTTTTTGAATATCCCCTTTTCGAACTCACAATTCATGATATCCTGATCAAAATTGAATATAAGAGAAGCACCAAGACACCCTCAATTGATCGAAAAAATAATAATTATAGGGAAGTGGATACCTTTTCATTACCCTAAAATTATTAATATTATGATAATCTATACACTATCGAAGTGTTCTATCCGAATTTTTGAAAAGCAATATTGGTGCTTCCCTTAGAGATGTTTTAGGATGAATGAACCCTTTTCATTCCAGATCATCCAATTCCAATAAAAATTCACTAAATTTCTTCGGTTCCATTTTATAATACATAAGTGAGATTAGACTAGTCCCTAGAAGTACATCAATTGTAAACATCACTCTCTTTATGGGTAAAATCCTTGATAAATTATGAGGAAACATATCCTAAAAACAATAGAAAAACTCAAAATATACTATTATCTATATCTCTCATTGATGTGAAAGTAAACCCTTCCAACTAGTATGAAAATATTCTAATTTCAAGTGGAAACTTGCTCATTGAACCTACCATTACCCTTTGGTCACCTTTAATGAGATGTGTGATTCTAATATAAGTCATGAAACAAACCTTCCACATATAATAGTTGATGTGAGTTTTGAAAATTTTCAATCAATGAATACCTGGTATTATGTCATATAAATCCATCTCAAGTATTGGTAAATCTCATATTAAATCTTCTCCATCAATAGTTTTCAGTCAGTCACTACGCATAATGTCTCTACATTATATTTGATCCATATCAGTTTGAAATTTCAAAACATAAAGAATCATTTCAACATTTAAACCATGAAAAAATAGAATTATAATAAATATAGGAATATGACCCACCAATACCAAAAAAATATTCCATATGTATAGAATTAAAAACAACCATACCTCACACCATTGGTGGTCTAGATTGATCAAACACAATAACTTTCTTAGCTCTATACAATTTATTAAACACTCTAAATTTTTAGTTTTTCCCTATTAATATTACAATTATTGAGGAGTAATTGTATACCAATAATTACCATGTGTATATTGTTTCGGTTGATGAGAGGTATTATTCCATCATCATCATATCGAAGCATACAACGTCTGTGACACATGAGATGTGTCCCAAACACCCAACCTTAGAGAACTGTAACAATTTTGAGTAAGATTACACATATTATTGAAAGTGTGGTATGATATTGGTGGTTTCATACACTCTCTCTTCATGTGTTCAAACAAACCACATTTGAAATATCCAATTTTTTTCATGGTTCTTGGAGGAAGATTCTGCAATCCAGCCTTTAGATTCTGAGTCATACCACTACCTTGGAAATAAGTTCCCGTCTTCGACTTGTTCTAGAATTATATTTCCCACCATTTCACATAGGTATGAGGATGCTCTTTCCACCCATATCTCTTGATATGTCATATTAAACCACAATATCACAATTAATTGTCTCTGTAAAATCAACTATACAAAGAACAAAAATTATTGTGCAATCTTCTTGCCTCAACCCTGATTCAAAAATATGTTCTATTAAACATGGACTAGAAGAAACATCAGGTGAAAGGTGCACTAAATTTATAAATTTATATATATAATCAATCACCATAAGCCTATACTATTTCAACCTTAAAAATTCCATCATTCTTGAGACCATGAAAGTACACATGTATAATTTTCTGTTAAATAATTCCTCAAAATCCTCCCATGAAAGGTATTTGCCTAATTTATCCTGAACTAATAAATCCCAATTGTAGCATGCAATATCCCCCAATATATATGTCACCAAATTGAATTTCATCTCCATTGGTGTTCCCAGGAAATTAATGATTTGATTCATCCTATTCAGCCACACCTATTCCTTCTCTAGTTCAAAATCACCCTAAAAGATGGGTAGATACTACTTCTGAAAATAAATGGAATGATCCAATTTCCGTGGTTCATCCCCTCCATTACCATTATCCATAGTATAAAAATCATGGAATATACTCTGAACCAGTTGTTATTTCCTTTATGGATCAGGTAAAATCACATTTTCAACAGCATCTTTTGGATGGTTTCTTCTATACCTACAAATACCATCTCAACCAACACAAAAAACACGATAAGTCTCATTATCCTATAATTGAAGGCTAAAGTTTTTCAAATTATAGCACATCATATCTATCCCAACATTTCATTACAATATTAAATGTCTTCCTTCTTTTAATTTTTTTAAAAAAATCACCATGATTTTCAAAATCAACCCATTTTCAAAATACACATATCATTCTATCTTCAAAATCACACATTTGAAAATAATTTTTAAACAAATAAGCACAATTGCATTAAATTAAAGTCATTACTCAAAATTAAATATCAAATATAATTGGGAATTCATTTCTTTAATGCATTTCATGCTCATATCCTTGACTAAATCCAGGAAAATGATATTACAACACCAATATTCTTTTCCAAAACACTTATATACCAAATTCCTTGGTAACATGATGTTCAACATAAAATGTTTATATACATATTTTCATGATCTAAATATCATGTCCCAAAAATCATAATCCTTTTTACCAACCTGACTCAAAGACCGAACTAGAATGACTTTCAACTCAGAGGCTGACAATGAATACTATTAGTATTACATGATTTGGATAGACCACGATCCATACCACTTTCATGTCATGGTTCGAACAAGATGACACCATTTTAAAAAATGAAATATAGAATGGAAGAGCATGATACCATTTTTAACAGCCCAACCCTCTACATTGGATTTAGTAGAGGAGGAACTACTACATGGCCTTAAGCGGTATCCCAATGTTGCTAATGGTTGGAAATACATTCCAAGGGATTCAATACAATTAAGTGATTATTTTTCATTTTTAAATAAAACATCCCAATCAATGTCACAACAAAAATAACCATTAAATAATACATGATCCAAAATCGTACAACTCAAAGTATATAAAATGAATCTCAAACCAAACTATAATCAGAGTACCATAGTGGAAGAAAAAACTGTCAAAGATCAATGGAATCCAAAGAAATAACACCATTGATGGCATCATTCTCCATGATCCAACTCAACAATAAAAACAATGTAACACAATGAAATAATAAATAAGCATGACACATTCCTTTTAACTATGCCCTAATAGAAAATATCTATAAATGGACCAATGTTCCAAAGTAGGGGTGAGTAATGAAATACAATAGGTTTTTACAATATTGATTCCCTAATCATGGAAATAGGATATAATAAGTAATGAAATTTATATAAAATAGATTATGTAAAACACTTGAAATAATTTTCATAATTTATAACCAAATATAAAATAGTTTCCTTGAAAAAATATTTTCCAAGGAAAATAACCAAAAAATATTTAAACTATTTAACCTTCCTTTTTTGAATTCCCTAATTGGGATTCAGACACACTCCCACACATTCATGCTTTAATGATAGTTCCATACTCATGAGAATTTCCTCTACTATGTGCCATGTCATCACTTAGTATCCAATCACATTGTTCCCTAGTGAATCATACCACTTATCAATAGTCACGTAAATTTTTACCCCAATTGTACACACCCTTTATTTAGGGTCATAGAAAAATGAAGAATTCCCACAACCCATGATGGAAAAAAACATTTCAAACCATTTCAAAAAAATCATTCTTTCGTTGATAACCTTTAAAAAAAAACCATTTTTATGAATCTAAAAAGATATATTTTAAAATGAATGTTTTATATTTTAGAAAAAAAATGCAATTTTCACATCCAATTTCCAAAAATCTAGAAACCATCAATACATAAGGTTTTTTCAATTGTTTTCACACCAATTTCATAATCAACATGAATAAATTCAACCAATTTTAAAATAATACTTCATGTTATAACAAGAGGAGTAGAGAGTGAAGCCACCTACCTCAAGAATTATAGTGAAAATGAATAATGAAATGAATTAATCAATAGAAATATGTTGAATCTCTAAAAAATCACCATAGATATCTTCCCCTAACATCAACCCAACTATATCTTATCAATATTAGCATTAAAAAATCGAGATCCATTCACAACAGACTTGGTCTAAGAATAAAACATAAGAAATATTGGTAGATATAATTAAAACTACCAAAAATGAAGACTTACATTTGGAATCAGTCTTTAAATTTCCAGGAAATGACTTTGGATCTTTCTGATTTGATGGGGAAAGACTCCATAGCCTTTGGGTGGAAGAAATCTCGAGTTAGGGAAAAAATATTGAGAATGAGAGGTTTAGAGTTGATAATGAGTGAGATAAACCTTTTTAGGATATCACTTTCAAACCACGCATGATTAGTCATACTATTCTGAAAACCATGTGCTAACCATGTGCAACCCAGGCCTCACGGATAACCTCGTATGGTTGGCACACATGATCAGGAAAATTGAACCCATCCGCACAATATATATTGCTCCCACATTTCATGGTTTCTCCTAGGTGGTTTTATGGGATGACCAAACCATGAACCAAACCGTGCAACAACCCATAAGCCCCTATTTCATAGTGCATAGTTTCTAGTAAGAGTTTTACAGTTTCTGATAACCATTCTCAAAACACGAACCATTAGAAAAGTATCAAAATATTCCCAATTTATTACAAACCCTCCCAAACTTCACGAAACCAGTTCACACACATTAAAATTATAAATAAATGGCTAATTACATTTAACCAAGGGTGCTAAAATCCCTCTATGTTGATAACTATATCAGCACAACTACATAAATTAATAAATCTTTACTCAAAATGAAAAATGAAATCATAGTGGGAATTCATTTTTTTAAGGCATGTATTACTCTTCTCCTTGACTGAACCCGTGAAAATGACATTATCACACCTATAAACGTCTCAAAAACACTTACATTCCAAATTCCTTAGTAACATGATGTTTAAAATAAAAAGGTTATATTTTTTTATGATCTACATTTCATGTACTAACAGTCATACTCCTTTCTACCAACCTGACTCAAGGACTCAACCCGAATGAATTTCAACTCCAAGGACGACAATGAATACTATTCGTATTACAAGAATAGGATAGACTAATACTAATAACACATTCTTGTCATAGATCTAAAAATCCAACACCATTTCTAAAAATGAATTATGGACTGGAAAAGTATGATACCATGTGTAACAACCCAACCCTCCTTATTGGCTTGAGTTGAGGAGGAACTAATACATGGCCTTTAGTAGTATCCCTATGATGCTACAAGTTAGAAATACATTCCATGGTTGTCAAAACAATTAAGGGATGATTTCCCTTTGAAAATAAAATAACCCAATAAAACCCATGATAAAAAATGTCCACTAAATGATCCATGATCCAAAATTCTACAACTCAAAGTATAAAAAATTATTATCAAACCAAACTATAATAAAGTACCATAGTGGAAGAGAGAACTGACAAATCTAAATATCATCCAAAAAAAATAACTTCACATATCCCAAAATGCTCTATGCTCCAACTCAACAATACAAACTAAGTATAACAATGAAACACTAAATAAATGTGACACATTCTCTTTAACAATGTCCTGAAAGGCAATATATGAAAAATGACCAATGTTCCAATGTAGGGGGTGAGTAATGAAATTCAATAGGTTTTTCCCAAATAAATTCCATACTCAAGACAATATAATAGAATACGTTATCAAATTTATATAAAATAGTTTATATGAAACACTGGAATGAATTTTAATAATTTATAAAAAAATATAAAATAGTATCCATGAAAAAATAGATTCCAAGGAAAATAACCAAAACATATCTAAATCATTTCACCTTACCTTTTGGAATTCCTAAATAGTGATTCAGACACACACCCAAAAATTCATGATTCAGTGATAACTCCATACTCATGAGCATTTTCTCATCCATGCACCAAGTCATCACTTAGTATCCAATCACATTGTTCCCTAATGACTCACACCCCTTTTCAAGGGTCATTTCCCTATGTACCTCAATGGTACACATCCCTTATTTAGGGTCACATCGAATCGAATAAATAACAAAACCCATGCTGGAATAATCCATTTAAATAAATTTCAATAAAAATAATTCTTCTATTGATATCCTTTCAGAAAAACTATTTTTTTGAAATGGAAAAGACATAATTTAAAATAAATGTTTTATAATAATGAAAACCAATAACATTTCATAACCAATTTTTATAAATCAAGAAATAATCAATAATGAAGGTTTCTACCATTCATTGCAAACCAATTTCAAAATCAAAGTGATTAAATTTGACCAATTTTAAAATAATCCTTCAAGTTATAACCAGAGGAGTCAAGAGTGAAGACACCCTCTTGAAGAATTATTGTGAAAATGAACAACGACATGAATATTTCAACAAATCTATGTTGAAGCTCCAAACAATCTCCATAGATATCACCCCTTACATCAACACAAATCTATCTTATCAATACTGGCATTGAAAAACCGAGATCCATCCACAATAGATGTGATCTAAGAATAAAAGAGAGGAAAGATGATTAGATCTAAGGAAAACTACCACAAATTAAGGCTTACCTTAGGAATCAGTCCTTAACATATGATGAAAGGCCTATGGATATTTCTGATTTGATGGTGATAGACTCAACAACCATTGGGTGGAGGAAATCATGAGTTGGGTAAAAACATAGAGTAAATGAAAGGTTTCTAGTTGAAAACGAGTGAGATACACTTTTTTTGGATATCACTTTCATACCATGCATGATTAGTCATACTATTCTGAAAAACACGTGCTAAAAATGTGCAATGTAGGCCTCATGGGGAACCACGTATGGTTATCCAACATAGTCAATAAAATCATGCACCAACTGTGAAAAATATATCCATCCCACATTTCAAGGTCTCTCCTAGGTGGTCGTATAGTCTGGCCAAACTGTGCGCCTAATTGTGCATTAGCCCAGAATGCCCTATTTCACAGTGCATGATTTCTGGTAGTATTTTCAAAGTTTCTACTAACCGTTCTCAAAATATACACCTTTATAAAAGTCTCAAAACGTTAAAAATGTATTCCAAACCCTTCTAAACATCAAAAAAAATAGTTCACACACATTAAAATAATAAATAAAGGGTTAACTATGTAAAAACAGTGGTGCTACAATCCCTCTACGACAATAACTATAAACCTTTTAACCATTTATAAGTATCTAATCCAATAAAACACTATTTCAAACATGTATAATTAGTTGTGTTTTATTTATTTGTTTTATTTATTTTTTTCTTCCTTTTATCGTTTCATTATTTTTATTCTATTATTTTATTATTTTACTTAGAAATAATAATGTTTTTGTATATTTATCTATAATGGAACCTAATTAATATACCAAGTTAAAATACATGGATAAGATTAGATTAATGGTTAGAGACATCACCATAAAAAAAATAGTTTAACCATTTGAATTTCTATATAATATAATAGAAAAACGAAGAGGTCAACATATTGAATATATTTTATTATAATCTAATGGGTTAGTGGATAGATGATACTACATCAACTAAGGAGTAAAATAAAACCTATATTTTCTACCAAACCATCTGATTGATTATCAACCAATATTGGATAATATTGAAGAATGCATTAAGAGATCTTTGATACTAGTCTAAAAAATCATGGAGGATAAAACCAAGATTGGATAATTGTTGTACATAATAAAAATGATAGACATTACCTCTAGACATAAATGGAAGAAAGAAAAAAATGAAAAGAAAAAGTAGAATGAACCTTAATTTTTTGTCAAGAATAAATTCATGTTATGGAATATATACTCTAAATAACTTTAGAATGACATTTTTTTTAGATTTTACATGTGGCACTCCATGGAGAACAAATGATTCTAGTTGAGATAATAGAGGTCATGACCGAACTATAAACTCTAATTTTTTGTCATTTTCATAAATACACGTGAAAACCAATCCTAAGTCATTTCATTATAAATATTCAACATCAATTGAGTATGAATTATAAGAAGATGGATAAAAATAGATAAATGTATTTGAAGATAAAATATTGTATCCACAACCCACTCTTATAGAATATAATATAGAGGCATCAAGTAAATATAAAGAACCAATGTTATTTCCACAAAAGTGAGCTAGAGTATATCTTGATTTATTTTATTTACTTATCAATACAATAAATAAAGATTAAATCAGTATTGAATGAATTTCTAGTTATAGAAAATATGAGAATACCCCAGGATATTATAGGTGAAGCCAAGGTAGAATGCATGGAAAATATTATTACTATAACTTGATTAGGTTTATTCAAAACATGAAGACGAAGATCCAAAACATGCAGAGAATCCTTCACCTCCTCAGCTACATCATGAATAATCACTAGAGGAGGGTATTGAAGAAAATAGGGAGGATCATTTCTTTCATTAGTGTCCATTATATATATATATATATATGTTCTTATAATTTTGACTTAGTAATATTGATTTCAATTCATGGGGTTCTCTATGACCAATGTCCACATATAAAAATTAGTAAAAATATCTTATGGTTCATTCTATAAATGAAACCGAACCCACCATAAAATTTTGGTTAACCCTCGAAACGGTTTCCTTTGGGAATTAAAAACATAGAACCTTCTTGGTCAGTCAGAGGGATTTTTATTAAGTTTTACTACATTTCAATAAAATTTCATATGATAAAATTCCTTTTCCATATATAAATAATCGATGTATTTTATCCATGATACTAAATCAGGGTTGTCCACAATATAGTAGTATGAAATTATTAACTCAAAGATACTGGGATTAATGTCATAATTGTGTCATTACTATTGAACTTACTTTAATCAGGGATATATTATATTTAGATTTAATTGATCTCCATTGAATAAGTGTGTGTGTGTGTGTGGAGGAATAAAATCTTTTTTGAGCTTATTTATAATTATTTTATAAAATATTTTAGGATTATTTTTAATAAATATTTATTACTATTTTGTTTTTTTATATATATTTTTTGAACTTAAGGTAATAAATTTTGAAATTTTATTCTTAAAATGTGAAAATAACATTTTTGTTTTGAGGATTTAATTGATTTTAAAAATTTTAAATTTAAATTATTACCAAATGAGTTTGTCCATGTTTTTCAATGATTTGAACATAGGTTAATATATATGAAATTATTGACTAATTGATGAATTTTCTCTATGTAACATCCCAAGCTTCCACGGTACGTTTCTTTTTGAATAATGCAATAAGCATGCATTACATGAAACTTCGATATTCTAACACACTATGACCAATCAAACTAGACATTATGAATAGTAATACCCACTTTTTGAAATTTTATAAATTTTATCATTAAAAAAGGACTTCATTTTTGGATTTGGATTAGAGAAATTATAGTTGGGAGAATTTTTGGTATTTTTTTGAAAACATTCAATTTTTGATGAATAGAGAAAACCCTGATTTATTGTCAAAAACAAACTTTTGATTTAAATAATTATTTATTTTATTTAAATTTATTTTAGGTTAAAATAAATACATAATACTTATATAAGTTCAATGTAATTCATTGGAGTCATTTTATAATGATTTTAGATATATGAAAATTTATTTGAACTTTTTACAGTATTTTAACCACCTCCTAGGGAATTTGAAAAATTGCATAAAATGTAATTTTACAACTTCTGTGAGTTGAATTCAAAAAATCTGAGAGACACAATAAATATCAAAAAGTAAAAAATTGTTCAATAAGATTAAAATAATTTTTGGTGAACCGTAACTTTTTACTTTTATTTACCCCGGTTAAAAGAAAATAAGGTAATTAAGGGTAAAAATGATATCATAATTACCCAAACACGTGTCCTAATTCTATTGAATAAGTATAATTTGACCAAAAAAACCATAGGAAAAAATAATAACCTCTTTGTTCCACTTGGATAAGATTGGTACATTTATTATTATTTTATTTGAAGAAGAGTTAAAAGAGGTAAAATTAAAGTTTAATAACTAAACCATTTTTAATATAGGGTTATACATAAGATAAATTAGACTATAAATATTCATTATAAATCTAGAAGTATTTCCTACATAATGGTATTTTATTTATAATTTTAAGACCATATAAATTTAAATTTATTTATAACATAATGATGATGCAGTAATTAACTTATTAATGAAAGATTAACATAATTAATATTATAAATATCCAAATCAATGTAATTTGTGACTTTTAATGAATTAAACTAATTTAACAGGTTAATATGACAGGTTAGGGTTGATTAAATGTATTTTTTTAGAAGTAATAATGATGTTATGAATTTAACAAAAAAAATACCAAATATTGTCAAAATTGACATAAAAGAGTTTTTAAAATAAATATTATATTATTAATTGATATTATATTCATAAAAATATAAGGTTCATCCAAAGTGATTAAATAATATTATATATGTCATTAATGAAACACTTGAGGTTCTCTTTGAAGATTATTGTAGGTTTATTAACCATATAATATAAAAATTCAAAGAGACATGGTAAAGGTCAAACTATTTAACTAAGAGTTAAATCTAAAAGATAAGGTTAATATAGTGACACAAACCTGTCTTAAACATATTGGTTGAGTTTTGTTCGACCCATCACCACATTATCCTTTAAATAAATCATTTTGGAGCAATTAGAAACGAAAAATTATTTTATTATAATATAATATTTCAATCTTTTCTTATGCTGCCCTTACCCATCTTATTAAAGGGAACATCACCTTCTATCAAATCCACACCTTCAAAGACATTTGGCCTAGCCTACCCCTACCCAAATTCATTATTTGATTCTGGATCATTGTATTGTTTCATATCTTCCTAGTTTTCTATGAAAATTAGATATTTTCAATTTTACTTAACAAGGGAGTTGTTAGTCAAAAATCCAAAGGGAAGTATCATTACAACAAAGTTTTGTGAATCAGTTCCCATTTGGGCATATAAATGTTCTTTATCTGCTGATCTCATCGTCATACCCATGATTGAATTTGATATAATCCTTGGAATGGATTGTCTTTTAGACCTTGATGCAAAAATTTATTGTAAGAGGAAGGAGGCTACAATTCTCGATGATGATAAGGAGTACCTTATCTTTAGAGTAGAAACGTCACCACCAAATTCTTATCTTGAACCACCCCCAGTAGCTCAAATAAATTCAATTTTTGGGGATGTAGAGAATGAAATAACAATGGGTGAGGAAAAGAATGTTAAAATAGAGGACATACCTATTGTGCGTGAATATGTTGATGTGTTTCCAGAAGATTTACCTAGACATCCTCGAGAATGAGAAATTGAGTATTCCATTGTTATAATTCTTGGTTCAAGGCCCATATCGAAGACCCCTTATATAATGGCCATTGTGGAATTAGTGGGAATGAAGAAACAAGTAGGGAAATTGAGTAACAAGGGATTTATTCACCCTAGTGTTTCTCCATGGGGAGCCCCTGTTCCGTTTAGTAAGGAGAAATACGAATCAATGAGGTTCTGCATTGACTACAGGGAAATAAATGTTATAATAATAAAGAACAAGTATCCCCTACCTAAAATTGATGATTTATTCGACCAACTTCATGGAGCTCAATATTTTTCAAAGATTGACCTTTGATCTGGATATCATATGTTGTGTGTGAAGAAGGAAGACATTCTGAAAACAGCTTTTCGAAATAGGTACAAGCACTATGAGTTTACAGTAATGCCTTTTGGGTTGACTAATGCACCCTCTGTCTTCATGGATCTAATGAATAGAGTTTTCAAGGAATATATAGATGAATTTGTAGTGGTATTTATTGATGATATCTTTGTATACTCTAAAAGCTATGGGGATCTTGAAAATCACTAGCACATTATTCTAAAGACTCTTAGACGAAATGAATTATATGGGAAATTAAGAAAGTGTGATTTCTGGAATTAAGAGATTTCTTTTCTTGGCCATATTGTCTCTATGTGCGGAATCTTTGATGATCCTTCAAAGACCAAGGAAATCCAAAAATGGCCAGCACCGATGAGTATAACTGAGGTACGCAGTTTTACTGGTTTAGCAGGTTATTATCGACATTCTGTCTAGATTTTTTCTCAGTTGGCTGACCCATTTACAAAGGTCACACGTAAAGGGGTTAATTTTTTTTTTTTGAAAAAAAAGAGTGTAAAGATTGTTTTAAAGAACTGAAGTGAATATTAATCAATTCTTATATCTTGACTCTACCATTACAGAATGATGGGTTTGTTATTTATAGTGATTCTTCAAAGAAAGGACTTGGTTGTGTCCTTATTTAGAATGATAGTGTTATGCCTATGCATCACGGTAGATAATAATTAATGAAAAAAACTACCCCACTAATGATCTTGAGTTAACATCTGAATTTTTTTCTCTGAAAATATGGAGACACTATCTCTATGGTTAAAAATGCGAGATTTATAATGATCACAAGAGTTTGAAGTATATTTTCTCACAAAAAGAACTCAACATAAGGAAAATGAAATGGATTGAACTACTCAAGGATTATGGTTTCACAAAACAATACCACATGGGGAAGGAAAATAGGGTGGAAGATGCTTTGAGTAGAAAAGATTATGGAGTGTTGAACAAGATGAAAATTGAAAGGGATCCTATTTTCAAGGATCTAGTATATATGGATGTGGGAATAACCATGGATGGTGAAAAATAAATTCTTTTTCAAATGGTTGCCAAACCATCTTTACTAGAAAGGATAAAAAGTTCTCAAACTGATGATGAGGAATTTCAAAAGGAAATTAAAGCTATGAACGATGGGAGATTGAGTGACATTATATATTAAGATGGAATTTTGAAATTTGGGAAGAGACTTTGTGTTCCTAACATACCTGATCTAAAAAGGGAATTGTTAGATGATGCTCACAGCTCTAACTTCTCTATACACCCTGGTAGCACTATGATGTATAGAGATTTGAAGGAATATTTTTTGTGAGACAACATGAAGAGGGAGATTTCTGATTTTGTGTCAAGATGTATGGTTTGTCATCAAGTAAAAGCTGGAAGGGAATAACATGGAGGAGTCATGAAACCTCTTCCCATACCTGAGTTGAAAGGGGATAATATTGCGATGGACTTTGTCATGGGGCTACCAAAGACATCTAGAAGGAATGATTCAATATGGGTCATTGTTGATTGTCTTACCATGTACGTAAATATTCTTGCTATAAGTGAGGTTTTACAACATGAACGTTTACCATGACTATATATTAATGAAGTTGTAAGAATTCATGGAGTACCCCTATCGATTATTTCTGATCATGATCTATGTTTTACATCATGATTCTTGAAAAGTCTTCAGTAGGCCCTGGATACCGAACATCGTTTGAGCACTACCTACCACCCTCAAACTGATGGAAAATCAGAACAGACTATTCAAACCTTAGAATAATTCTTGAGATATTGGTCATTTGACTTTCAAGGAATGTGGGATCAATATTTACCTCTGGTAGAGTTTTCTTATAACAATATCTTCTATTCAAGTATTCAGATGGCACCATATTAAGCATTATATGGCAAGGGATGTCACACACCAACTTGTTGGGATTATGTTGGTGAATGAAAACTCGTAGGTGAAGAAGTTGTTGAGGAAATGATGGAAAACATGAAGGTTATCCAAACCCACATCAAAGCAGCACAAAGTTGACAGAAGAGCTATGCAGATAACTGAAGGAAGGATTTGGAATTTCCGGTAGACATCATGTTTTTTTGAAGGTATCTCCAGGGAAGGGAATTATAAGATTCGAAAAGAGGGTAAACTAAGTCCTAGGTATATCAGACCTTTCAAAATTCAAGAATGAATTGGGGATGTAGCTTACCATTTCGCAATTCCACCAAGTATCTCCAAAGTTCATGATGTGTTCCACGTACCACTGTTGAGAAAAAACATGCCAGACCCAACGCATGTACTCACCTATGAGGAAATTGAACCGGAACCTGATCTGTCTTATTGTGAAGACCCTATTAAAAATTTTGATACCAGAAAACAAGTGCCGAGGAACCGGATGACTCGTCTGGAAAAAGATCTATGGAGAAACCATAAGAGGGAAGAGGCAATGTGGGAACCCAAGGAACTTATGATGAAGAACCACCAAAATCTTTTTATGAAGTAATATTCTAGAAATTTTTAGGATGAATATTATTTGAATGAGGGAAGAATATAACTTCCCAGGCTTCCATGATACTTTTCCCTTCGAATAAGGAAATAATCATGTATTGTACGCAACTTCGGGATTCTAACACACCGCAACCAATAAAACTAGCTGTAATGAATAGTAATATCCACTTTTTGAAATTTTATAAATTTTATCTTTCAAAATGGACTTAATTTTTGGATTCGAAATATCGAAATTAGCTTAGGGTGAGTTTTTGGTATTTTTATGAAAACCATCAATTTTTGATGAATAGAGAAAAACACTGAGTTATTGTTTAAAACCAACTTTTTATTTAAATAATTATTTATTTTATATAAATTTATTTTATGTCAAAATAGATAAATAATACATATATAATTTCAATGTAATTCATTGGAGTCATTTTATAATGGGTTTAGATATATAAAAATTTTATTGAACTTTTTACCGTCTTTTACCCACCTCCAAGGAGAATTTGAAAATTTGCATAAAACTTAATTTTAATGTTTTGGTGAGTTGAAATTAAAAAATATGAGAGACATGGTTAATATCAGTACATAATATGTGGTTCAATAAGATGAAAATAATTTTTGGTGAATTGAAACATTTTACTTTTATTTACCATAGTTAAAAGTAAATTGGGTAATTAAGGGTAAAAATGATATCAAAATTACACTGTCACATGTCCTAATTATATTGGATAAGTATAATTCAACCAAAAACAACATTAGGAATAAAATATGAACCTATTTGGTCCATTTAATATATATTAGGACATTTATTATTATTTTATTTAAAGAAGAGTTAAAAGAGTCAAAATCAAAGTTTAATAACGAAACCATTTTTAATATATGGGCATACATTAGATAAACTAGACTATAAATATTCATTATAATGATAAATTGATTTCCTACATGATGGTATTTTATTTATAATTGTTCCAAAACAAGTAATTTAATGTATTTATGACACAATGATGAAACAGTAATTACCTTAGTAATGAAAGATTAACATAATTGATATTATAAATATCCAAATAAAATTAATTTGAGACTTTAAATGAATTATAGTAATTTTATAGGTTAATATGACATGTTAGGGTTGATTAAATAAATTTTTTTAGATGTATTAATTCTGTTATGAATTTAACAAAAACAAAATACCAAATAGTGTCAAAAGTAACATAAAAGAGTTTTTAAAAGAAATATTATATTATTAATTGATATTCTATTAATAAAAAACCAAGTTTCAGACAAAGGTCTTAAATAATATTATTCATGTCATTAATGAACCACTTGAGGTTATCTTGGAATTATATTGTATCTTTATTAAATATATAATATAAAAATACAAATAGACATGGTAAATGTCAAACTATTTAACTAAGAGTTAAATCTAAAAGATATGGTTAATATACTGACGAAAACCTATCTAGACCATATTGGTTGAGTTATTTTAACCCCATAACCACCTTATACTTGAAATAAATAATTTTTTAGCCATCATAAAACTAAAATGATTTTATTATAAAATAATATTGCAATATTTTCCTAAGCTTCACCTCACCCCTCTTATAAAAAGGCACTTCTGCTTCTCTCAAATTCACACATTCAAATCCATTTGGATCGGCCAAAACGTTCCCAAATATCCTCTAAACTGTCCTCCAATAATTCTAGAGGTCTTAATTTAGTCATAAATCCTACCTAAGGAGACATTTTGATCAAATCAAAAGGAAGAACCCGAAGAATAGGTAAATATTTCATCACCTCTTTAAAGTTCTTTTCTTCTTCCACTTCCTCTTTCTTTATTGTTTCCATTCTAAAAACATAACTCCAGTATCATCTATATACAATTATTTTATTATAAAAATGGTAGAACCATATTAATTATTCTATCCATCCTATAAATAACAAAGTCACCATATGTGCGTACATACGGATTACCGTCTCTATGTCGGGGTGTAGTTTGTTATTCAAATAATTCATAATTTGTATGGGTATAATAATGAGTATAAATGATATAAATAATAAATATAATATTATAATGATTATTTATATATGATATATTATCCAATTATATATGATTTTAATATTCAAAGAATGATATTGTCGCTCATACATACGTACAGATTACCATCTCCACGAATGTGATGAGATTCATTCCCCATCGTATCCTTTCAAGAAAACGTTTAAATTTATGATTAAAAATAATGTTTAAATACTTAATATAATTATGAATATGAATAATATATATCCTGTCCATATAAAACATTACTTACACAACAAATCATATAATGTAAAATGAATCAGTTAACACCCAAAACGATGATACAATTGAAATATCATTAAAAAGTAATATTTGAAGATCATATATGATATCATATTTATGTAAATAGT
The DNA here is from genome assembly GCA_963277665.1 of Viscum album. Lineage (NCBI taxonomy): Eukaryota > Viridiplantae > Streptophyta > Magnoliopsida > Santalales > Viscaceae > Viscum > Viscum album. The sequence continues at coordinate 1,267,327,851 of OY728120.1, read as the reverse complement.
TCTTGTATAATTTAATAACAATGATTTAAATATTATACAGGAGGTTAATGTACCCTCAACCATAAAAAAGTACAAGGTAAGGGTTAATTTCACAGTCTCTTTATTATCTGAGGTTGTTTTTACGTAAATATATACTGGGACCTCTTTATCATCCACATCCGTGTTTTCATAAAAACATTATTTCAAAATATTTATAAAATTTACTAGAAAATGTATTAAAGTAATTTATACCCTTATTTTAATTTATAGGTTTTGAAAGGAATCTTTCTGTCATTTTCCAAATAAGGTACTTTATGACCTTTTCGAAATAATTAAGGTAAGAATGTTTTTTTAACTTATACGGCGTGTGCATCTATTTTCCACTGTTATAAAATCGTCAAATATTCCCTTACAAGATTATAAGAATATTTTCCAAATAACGGTTTCATTTTATAATTATATGTCTTTTAAATTATTTCAAAAGAGAAAGATATATTTCTCTAAAAAAGTTTTGATTTCTTCTATGTCAATATTCTTTGATGGATTTTAAGCTTATTTAAAGTAGAATTATTATGATATAAAACATCCATAATGTGCTGAAGGTTTTGTGATATTTTTTATGGTGGATGTGTTATTTTTACACCATTCATGGTTTATGGATAACGTATTTACATTTCGTATGCTAGTTTTAATACGAATGTTTATGGTATGTTAAAACCCTTTCATACGTGGAATGCATTGGACTAATAATTAACAGGTGGAGCCTGACATAGATCCTTGATGAATCAGTAGGTCTCATGAGAAAAAATAGTGTCTTGGCATAAGGCTTTGAAAAAATCTTATTTTTAGTCTTGTCCCAAGGCCTTGACTATGTGGTTATGAAGCTTGGAATTATGCATTCCATCATTATGAATGTGGCAATTGATATTGCATATGATTATTTGACTTGTAGAATATCCATATGAATAAATAAATGGAATTATTTTATTTTATCTTTTCCATATTATGATGAAGTTCATGTTTAAAAAAAAATTGTTTTATTCTTACATTGCCTAAAATTTTTATTCTTATTTGTCAAATTTTCCGCTATATTTTAATCCTTACTGAGCATCTGAGGCCACCCCTTTTTATGTTTTATTTTTTCTAGGATTAAAAAAGTATATTATGATTAACCTGAATGGAAAATATAAGTTATATGAGTGTGGCCTATGGAGACTATGTTGTTATAGATTTTAATTTTTTTATGTAATGTAAAAAATATGAATGTATCTAGTATTTTAATGGCTACTAAACTAAATAGTCTTTCAAGACTGGATCTTTTATGATCATGCCAATGTTATGTAATAATGCACTGACTTTGGGTAACTAGAGTCGGGGTGTTACACTCTATATATTTTTCAAATCCCTTACTTGAGAGACATTTAATTCCAATTATTTTATATTCTATATTATAATAACATTATTGAGAGTCGTGGGTTCTATAAGGAATATAGAACAAGGAATGATTATTTGTGAACCCTAATATTCACGATTGATATATTTATGATAGAGGCCACCATTTGATGAAAAATATAATTCTTACCATTAACCACTTCTTTGGGGATCCTTGATATTTTAACTCTATTATGGTTTAGAAACCATGGAACCCTTATTATGAAATCCACCTTATTATCTATATTTATCCCTTCTTACCCATATATTATGCATATTCGTTATTATATTTTTATTATTTGATGGGGGGTGGGTGTTTCCATATAAATTCATGTATATAAATCTATAATTTTAGATTGAGTGAGTGGTTGAATATATTTATTTTGGGGAATATAATTCAAAATCTATAATATGTCATTATTTGGAAAGTATTACCCTTATTTTATCCAAGATAATTATTAGGATATTTATATATATATGTTAAAAATAAACATAAAAAAGAGAAAATAAATAAAAAAATAGAGAAAATATGGTGTTTTATTCATTATATTTCACTAAAATGGTTATCAATCACAATAAAGGGGAAAAGGGGAGTGTGAGTTTGAAATTACACACATTTTTAAGGTATGTGTGAGCTACTTTTAATATTTTACACTTACTAAATTTTTACATCTAACATTTATAAGAGTTAAAATATTATTTTATTCCTTATAATTTTAAACATTAAATACTACCATCCCATGAACCTTATAAAAACCTATAGAAATTACTCTTGAGTAGGACAATATTTTCATTAAAAATAGAACTTAGGTCCTTGGTATGATTATAGAAGTTCACATAAAATCTTGTAAATGACCAAAAATCTATTTTCATATGTTTCAAGAGTGATGTTTGAAAAGTACTAAATAAAATAGTATATAAAGTTTCTTGGGTGAGATTTAAAAGTTTAAAACCCAATTTAATTGAATGGGAGTGTGAAAATAACTCATTATAGAAGAATTACATTTTCAATGATGGTGGAATCATTTATTTTACTATTTTACAATATTAATGATTATAATTAATGAAGATAATAGATTTATTTTTTTAACTACCTGTATTTTACAAAAGTGAAATAATGTATGTGTGTGGGATTGGTGAAAGAAAGCATTTTAAATATATTTATTTGTTTTTCATTGAATATTAATCCCACAATATCACTAGAACATGGAAAATTAACTCATTTTTAATACTATTTTTAACCAAGAATAAATTTTTTAAATAACTTAATGGTTATTTTTACAATTTTTATTCATTTTTTATATTTAATTGAAAATATATAAATTTCTTAAATAAATTATAATATTAAATTTAATTAATTATTTTAATTCAAATTTTTATTATTTAATTTATTTTTATATTATATTTAACGTGACCTACACTTATTAGGTGATCTCTTTAATTTTAAAATGATTATTGAGAGTTGTATACCATTGAAGAATAGAAAAGGCAAGAAGTATCAAAATATATAATATTTTCCACAATAGTTGAGTGGTATGTCGCATTTTGACCTTTGGAAAAGTATTAATGAAATAATGAAACTAATGGATAACATAATTTTTACAAGTAAAAAAGGATAAAAAACTTTATTAATGTTCAATGAAACATGCATAACATTTTTTTCACATACTGATTGAAGATTCAAATGATACAAGAGGATTTATATGATCCATATGGATGAATATGAGAATCCACGAAGGGAAATGAATATTCTTGACATTTTAAAATTTACCAAAATGATAGAATAAGATATATGGGGTTTTCTAAGCTACTGTATTGGACATGTAATGTTCTTATACTAAATAATACTTATACATAATATATTTCTAAATGAAAACACTATAAGAGAGATATTTTTTGGACTTGAAAAATGATATGAAATATTTTTAATGAATGTATAATATTTTTTAACCATTTAATATCTTATCTAAGATACTGTTTTTCAAATATGAGATGATACAAAATATTTTTTGATAGATAAATATGATATATTTTATATTTGTATAGGAAAAGGATTATGTGTAAGAAAAGTTCCAACAATAAAAATAACATGTAATTTTTTATATTGAAAATTATATGTATAATATTTAGACTTATTGAAATATAGTATTAGTTTATACATTAGATCATTGTTCTTAGTTATTCATATGCATAACCTTTTTGAATTAGTGAAATTTGATGATTGAGGTACTGCTTTCCCTAAAAACCAAAAATTCCAAAAAGAGAAAAGGGTCAAAATAAAATGATATTTCAACTAATTTTCCATATCAAGAAGATATTATCCTTGTTTTAAACATGGAATAATTCCAACAAATTAAAAAATAAAAAGTTATTGTGAGGAGAATATTATTTAAGGAGAATACTCATAATAATCTACTGGAATAATTTTACCCTCAATCCCATACATGTGGAAGACATAATGAAAAAATCGATCTCACACTTCGTTAATTTTAAAGGGGATGTGGAACAAGATTCAAAAAATATTTTAAATATTTATATTTTCTACATTAATAATTTCCTATAGACTAGAATTCAAGAACTCAGCTCTAAACTAGGATTATATTAACTATGTTATCATTAATTTTTTAATTTTTATATAATTTAGTTTTCATTTCATTTGGTTATGATGTGGTCATATATTTTCCCCATTCCTTTGTGTTTCTCCAACTTGTGTAATGTACTGAAGATCTCATACTCCATGATTTTGGAGTATTGGTCCATTATGAGTGTTATAAAGGGAATAATAATGGGAACCCTAAATTTTTAAAATTAAATTTGAAAATTTATTTCACCAGTTCTGTGTAAAAGTGGAGGTGAGGAGGGGAGGATATGATTACCACTCATTGTTCCATAAACACTACTACATTCCTCTAATTAGTTGAATTTTAAGGACTTCTCCATTCAAATAACACATCATATGATTGTAGTTTTATATTTTGAGTTGATGAATGGTTTGTGATTATTTCCAAATGTGTGATCAGGTAAATTCACTTGGTTGAGGAGTGTTCTTTCCTGCTACCCAAGGTGAGAAAATGGGCTAATATTATGTTTTCAGATCATTAAGAATATTTTTTTGTCATTCATAAGAAAATAATGAGGGATAAGTAGATAAATATTATTAATACTACTTATTGGATTAGTTGATTTATAATAAATTTAAATGATGATAGTACCCATTATAATTCACCCAAAGAACATCTACAATTTTTTTCAATCACGATGATTTTTTCTATATTTTGTTTTAATTTAAAAAAACCAAAAATACTTCCATTCTATTAATACTTAAACATAGAAAAGATACATTTGATGATAGTGAATAATCTATGTATAGATCTATGAGAGAAAGTAATTTAGTCATACTTTTATAGAATATAGTGGATTATATATTCTATTTTCATAAATTTCAATGATAAAATATATCCTATTAATAGAAAAGTGATGATATTACTACATGGTTTTAATGAAATAAAATATGACTAAATGCATTAAAAATATAAATCCAAATTCTAGGACCATCTTAAAGAAGGATTAATAATATATTAAATAAAATATAATGAACAATCAACTTTTCTAGAGGGTTTTTGAAAATTGTGGTATATAATTATCTCTTATAAATATCTATTAGGTTACTTACACTAAATAAGATTTATTATATATTAATCCTATAAACTCTTTTGGAAGGAACATTTCTAACACAATATTTCAGTACTTCCTCTCTATTATGGAATATGGAATAAATTAATTGATATTTAGAATTTGTAATTGGATCAACTATTTTTCATATATATAATAAATAAAATATAATGAACATGTTTTTAATCTAGGTAGATGTACACACTACATGTCACGTAGTTAATCATTCCCATGAATTTTTTAGTGTAATTAAATTGACGGTCTATATTTCTTAAGTATTATATATAAGAAAAAATCCAACCACGGTTAATAAAAAATCCTTGTATAATCAGAAACATACCCAACTACCCTCATATTTTCCATTATCATGGTTTGGGAAATAAAATTATAAAATTTTGAAAGTTTTAATGTAATTTAAATTGTTAAACTCATTCACTACGGAATAATATAATTGAAATGCCTCTAATAATATAAAATAAATTTTATACAGAATTTTATGTCAAATACCTTAACATGTCAAATTAGAGAACAAGAATAACTTGTTTGAGTTTGTTCCTTAGAACCAACATTGTCAAAATAATTACAATACCTGAATATATTAACTCACATAACATATTATTTTCTCTTCCAAAAAAATTATTTTGATAATGAATTTATAGTATTCATTACATCAATGGGTCATAATAGTTTTCTACTATACTGAGAACATAATGATGCGTTGAAGATATTCTTAAAATTATGTCATATGGTTTAGAAAAATAATACTAATATTGAATAGATGAATTAAAATTATAAATTTCTAGTGGGACATAATTATAAAAATATATTCTTAATTTTTTTTATATTATGTTATTTTATAAAGAAGTCTACGAGGGCAGACCATGAAATATACATTTATTGTATTAAAAATCTCATTTTAATTATTATACAAATGAATGAGTTTTATTAATTTTACGTGAGATTGTTATGAATATATATCATGATTCACATAATTTTATGGATGATGAAAAAAATTATTTATTTACTCATGGTGATGTTTCTTTCATCTGGTGTGTCATGACTGGTATATGTTTAATTGAATGGTCCAAATAGAATTTTTCACTTTCATTTAAGTATAATATAATAATTTTACCTTTAATTAAAGAAAATGATTTTAATAAATTCCCTATAATTATTGATCACATAAAAAATATACTATAAATTAAATTATATAGAGAATAAATGTTTAGGATTATAACATGTGTATGTATCCTGTTTCATGAGATATCAGTTGAAAAAGATTATATTACCCAATAATGTTTATAAGTGTTTTTTTGGAGATGAATTATATTTTATTTATGGGATCCATGATGCATTTCTATATACCACTTTTATTTATGGGTTGGACCTACACTCACTAATAATATATCTTAGAGGGTTATAAAAGAAGTGGATATAGAAGCTCATTACATGTAATTGAATATAAAATAAAAAAATAAATCTATTCAAATTATAGGGAAATAGAATCACTGATGTTATATTGATCATAATATGAATCAAAATATTATCCAAAATGAGAATAATTTTTTTTAATTTAATCTCATATTTATTAATAATATAAATAAATATTTTATTCCTGTGTAAAGTGGGTATACTATTTATTTGGGTCTCATTTATGTGAAAACATAAATATTTATTCTCATGATATGCGAATTTGATATTTATTTTATCAAATAGTCAATCTTTTTTTATTCAATGATCAATAACATTATAAGAGTATCTATATCATATAACTTATCAAGTAATTATATATATATATATATTAGTATCATTATAAAAAAAATTATTATTTATGAAATGATATTTGATCATTATAGGTCACCTAAAATAATAAATATTATTTTATTAGAGAAGTTTTATGTGTAATGTATTTCTTGATCAATAAAACAATAATATACTCATTTATTAAATGATATTTAAATATTATGCATCCCCCTAAAATAATAATAATTTCTTTATTATTATATAAGAGACTTGTGATATGTAATTTTATTAATATATAAAATGTCGACTAATATTATTATTGTTTTTTGATATTTTAACAGAAGATTGCATGGATTTTTTTCTTAATATTAAATTTTAATGATGATATTTTTTTATTCTTATAATATATGTAATGACTTTTGTTTTATGCGAGGGTAGAATTATAAGGGAATTTGAATTTTGGTATTTAGTGAATGAGCTATTATTTGAACCGTGATTCAAAATTTAATTCCATTTGTGGGAACACTCAAATATGATGTCTTTAGGCTTGGTTAAAGGATTCAGAGTTTCCTTGGATGTTTCATCATGTTTCAAGTGAATCAGGTTCTGAAATATAATAAATAGGAAGGAATTTTTAGGGAAAATTGCATTTATAAAATTGTACATCCCACTAGAGGAAAATTTATAGATCATTCAATTAAGATAATGATCTCACACAGTTCTATCTAAACATAAGATTGAATCTACATGGTTTTCTACCTTACTACAGTTTCTTGATAGTGTGATTTTTCATGGGCTACTCATGGTTAGCCAAACTGTGTGGCCGAACCATATGAGGGAGTTCAAAGGAAGTTCCATAATCATGGTTAGGGAATGGTTTGACCAACAGTGCAACCAAACCATATTCCCATTTTAAGTTATATTAAATTAAATTTTTCCCTTAAATGTTTTGAAAACATATTCCTCAATTCACTTCTCTTTTACAATAGAAAAGAGGTGTCTTTCACCAAATTAGGATCTTTCAATCTCCTCATTATATGTTTATCAGTTTCCCCATCATCCAGACTCTAATTTAAATATTGTTTGAAGAAATGTATATCTATAGGTAATCTCTCATGTCATCTAGTTTCCAATCTCTATTTATTTTCCTATATATTGTGTTGTTTTTGGTGTGATCGTATTCAAATTATTTTCAGGGAAGATGATGGTTTCTTTAATTACTATTAAATCGGACCGAATCATGCCACGATATTGGAATATTGGATGATCCATGGTATATAGTAGGTGGTCTATGATTCTTTACCTATGTTTACATTTATTGTCAAATATCATTATTGTATCATGTTTCAAACATTCTAGGTTTCACCCCTAAATTATTAATGGAATTTATTTAATTCTAATGTCATCTCTTAACTACCTTAAAACTCATTATAATGATTGAGGTTATTAACATAACCTAAATTACCCCCTTTGGATGAGTTTGTTAAATAAAAAATGAAAAATGGGTTTCCCCATGACTAATCCACCAGCATGGTGTGTTTAATTAATTTGAATATGCTTAGGATGAACTCTCACATTTGGTAGCATTATACATGCTCTTTTTTGGTGAATTGGGTTATGCCTCTTGATTGTGAGGCTTGGTTGATATAAATTAATTGTTTGTTAATAATGTTTTGTTTTATAATAAAACCCATCAGTTGCAATGAACATTCTTCTAAACTAAAAAAATCATAAATAGTGTATTAAATCATGATTGGATTTATGGAATTTATATTTCTTATGCCTTTATGTTTAGTCTAGATATATGGAATTCTTAGTACTTGGCGTCTATTAATATTGTTAAATGGATTTTCCTTCATATTATAAATGTTCAAAGACCATCCACCTTCTAAGTGGGTTTGGAAATCCTTGATTGTGAATTTCCCTACCTTGATAAAGGAATAGAATGAATTAAATGTGAATTTATGTGGGTGGAATCACCACACATCTTCCTATATATAAATATGCATAAATTATATGAATTTTTCCATACCTAGTTATATTTGTAAATATTATTAAAAAAGAATAATGATATATGAATAATAATAATAATTATTATTATTCCATTGATATCGGTTATGATAAGATGGTTAAGGAAATTGTTGAGAATGACGTTTCACTCTCCCTTAAATCAAGAATTGATAATGAAGTCTCACACCATTAAAATTATTCACACAGTGGGAATGATGCACCAAGTCCCTTGGATCAGGTGACGACTCACCCTCCATCTAGAGTGTTGAGTATGAAGTCTCTCATTCATTATGAGATGTAGGGTTTTTACACTTTTCTTGAACCTATAGGCTCGTTAGACTAGTTCTATGTATTCTTGAGTTATTCCCCAGGTCCAACTTTCACCTATTATCAAGGTACATGCATACTTATGTCCACGTGTACTTTGTTCATAGAGGTGTATAAAATACATAACTATATATATATATATATTATTACTTATATGTATATGGTTAATAGATCAAACATATTATGGCCTGTGTTAAAGCTGGAAGAGTCATCCAGGTGTCCTATTGGAACTTGTTCTGAATCGTATTTATTTATTAAACAGTTTTTGTTATTATTTTTAAACATATACACATCTATATACTCTATTCACAAACTATATTTAGTTTTAGACTCCATTGGTGGTGGAAAACATAGTATATCTCACACCCTGCTTGGGCCGCCATTGTACTGGGGTACCTAAACAGATCACATGCTTGTAGGATCATGGAATTTTTCGGGTGCTTGATTTATTATACTTGAGAGTTAGGATCATGTGACTAAGATTGGTCTTAGGATACTCATGGAGTTCTACCTTGGGGAATTTATTTCAGTCCTTTATTCATATACTACACTGTATAATGTCGCTAGCTATGTGTCTCATATTTTATTTTATGTATCATCATCTCTATATGCATTATTTTTTGTATATTGGTGTTGGTAATTTAAATTAAATTGATATTATTCTTCCACTACTCTGTCTTGTATTTATTATTACTTCTATGGTGTTTTTTTATTTATTTTATTATATATTATTGTGATACTCTATTCATGAGGGAATATTCTCTCCACGGTACCATCATTATACCCTCTCTTCTAGTCGGTAGCCTATGGTGTATGGGGAGTGTTTCATAATGCCATGTGGGGACCGGTCCGGTAGCAAGTCATTTAAGAATTTAGGATGAGACATTACAATTTTAACAAAATTTCAAAAAACCAAAAATTTCATGATTATATATATATATATATATGTATATAAAATATGGGGTCAAAACCACTTTTTGTGATGAATGAAAAGACCTCTTCCTATATAGGTAGAGGAACCCCATTATATAGCTCATACGCCTATGATGAGTGTCCTGATGTCCCTAGAGATTAAAATCCATAATTATAAGCCAACAACCATATTTTTTTTGACCAAAGGTCCTTCTAGTGAATAAAATAGCTACATCATCTGAGTTGGTGAAAAATCTATTATGGAACCACCACTACTATTACGCCACCATTGTAATAGTTCGACTGATAATATAATACTACTATAGTTACATTAAACTATAACTATGGAAATAACCTTTTCTAGGGTTTGAACCTAGATATTTTCGATATATAATTTTGTGGTTTACCACTTAGGAACCACACCAACTACAAAATATTTATATTTTTTATGATCAACTCCCATTGGGGGGGGGACTCCCCAATCCTAGAGTTCTCCATACATTCTCCATCGAGGAAATGGATTTTAATTTCTCTATGAATAATATTCATAGTGTTTTATTTTGAAGGGACTTGAGCCTACACTATTTATTATAGATACCAAGGGGTATAACCCATGGGCACCACTAAACTAACACACAAAATGTAAGAGATATCATTATATTACCAAGAGAGACGAACTTAAAGCACTCGATACACTTACAGTATAACCTATGATATCTATAATTGTGATTATATTTTTATGAAACATGTGTGTATTTTGGTAGTGGAATTTGTTTTTTGATTCGTCAAGGAAGGAAAAAGTAAAGGTGATTGGTGACCATGAATGAAAAATAAAGAGAAAAAAAATAATAAAGGTATTTATTGTATTTAAGTAAAAATTTATAAATTAAATATGATTATACTTTTCAGGGATTTGAACCCATTTCATTATACTCAAATGAATAAAATTATATAAGAATTGTTATCCGACCGCTTCTTCTGCGCTTAGATCCTCCTAGGGATATCAGACCGATCACACTAATTTATAATTACTAAAGTGATTTGATATATTAAAATTCACAGTAATGGTCTAGTTCTAGTCATAAAGGTTGATATATCATGTGAATTGATTTTTTTATGATGAATAAAAATATAATGAGGAAGAAATTTGATTTATAAGAGAGTATTTATTTTATTTTTTGTATTATGTTTAATTAAAATAATCAGAAAAAATAATACTTTAAAGGTAGTTGTAAGATCCATTTAAATGTTGGATTTTATTTTTTATTTTATATTTAATGTGAATCATATTATAATAACATTAATGTATATTATTTTTTATTTAATATATATAATTATATTCAATAACTAATAAAAAAAATTAAAAACTAAAATAACAATTAAATGGAGTAGGCATCACCTCCTGATCACCCTCTTACACGTGTTCCTATTATTGGGGGGTGGGGGGGGGGGCGTTAATTTTATTAAATATGGGGAGGTGTATGGATGTTACACTCTCCTAAAAAATCATTTATTATATATATATACACACATTAAAATTTATATATATATATATATAAATGAAATTTCTAAAATTAAAATTTTAATGTTGTGAATTTTAAAATGTGAACAAAGAAGATTATGTTTAACAAAAAAATAACTACAATTAATTATTTAGTTCAATATATTTTAGAATTATTTAATATTGAAATATATGTATCATTATTTTTATTTATTATAAAATTTATTTCATTATTAATGATCATGATCTCGATCAACCTATGTAAATTTTAATTAATTTATTTAATTTAATTCATGTAGTGTATGATTTATGATTTTAATAATTATTATGAAAGTAATATTCAGGATTTTTGTGTTATCCATTCGTCTTTTAATTATATAAAGGAATTCATGTCGATATATATTTATTAAATGAAATTTTTTCTACCCATATTCACCTCACCTATATATCATAAAAAAATTATAAATAGAGAGATTTTCCAATGAGGTGGTTCAATTGGAAAATAAATGTTATATACAAACAAAGGAATTCACAGGAGAACAGAGGATTGTGTAACTCATCCTGAGTCAGACTCAATAAATTACACCCCCAAGAGTCTAGATTATTTTATTATTTCTCAATTAAATAAAATGTAGAATAATGATCATGATTATTTACATTTATTTATCATGTATGAATAATATTTTATAAAATTTTAATCACATAGTTAGGATAATTATTTATCATGGATTGAAAAAATATGGAAATTGAACATAATAAACGTTTTTTTGTGTATGGTTAATTATTCTTCCAATTCACTATCATCAAATAATTAATAATAAAAATAAGTAATGCTGGATTGCATCATGAATTTAATAGATTCCCATAATTGAAAAATATTATGTTAGTTAAACCCAAACAATTATAAAAAACAGAATAAATATATATTTTAATGTGTGGGTCTTTCCATAGATGAAAGCATTTCCACCTGTTGGGAAGTTTAAATGGTATTAGTGTGTCGACATAACCAAATTTTCAGTAAAATATGTTGATATATCATTAATTTTAAAAATTAGAAGCATGTTTTTAGTGAATCCAAACATTGGATTTATGGATAGGGGAGTCCACACAATAGATCAACTAACTGTGAATAAATGTAGTCAGTAAGAGTAAAGCCTACCAAAATACCATTTAGTAGCAGCATGGGAATAATTTGGGTTATAAGAAGTGAAATATGGATAATTGACAATAAAATATAATAAAAATCGGATATTCTAAATCCCATAGTTATGTATGTTGATATTTTATAAAATAGATGGAGACATAAATGATTCATACTCAATAATATCATATTTTAAAAGAATGATAATATACGAATATATGATGTATAATTATTATTAGAAAATAAAATGAAATATGATGAATTTTTTTTCCCAGTGATGTATTTAGGACAAAATAATTCCTTTATTAGAGTAACTTTCTAGCAGTGATATAACCATTTTCTCATTTTAGAAAGACATGAAGTTAAATATTATATAATGACCACCTAAACCACCAATCCACCATAGAAAAATGGGGGTAATGATAAATATGTCTAATAGAGACACCATGATATTTCATTAGATATATAATGTGTTGTATCATCATCAGTCCTACGTGATCTATAAAAAAATTATAATAAAATAGATTAAAACTCTACACCGATTCATCTCCACTAGCATTACTATGATAAAAATTGAAACCAGATAAAAATTATCTTTGAAGAATTATTTTCATAAACGTTAGGATAAGGTGTAATTGTTGGGCCGCATGTACTTAATATGATAGTTTACATTGTTCAATTACTGAAATTGGGTCTCAAGTTGGATAAATAACTATTTATATATCTCATTATCTCATATCATTCTTTGTTTTTATCATTTTTTATTATAAATTGTAGAATGAAAAACATGGAAAAATATCTTCAAGATCCTTGGAAAATGATTCACCAAGAAGATATATATATATATATATATAATAATTATCATTCTATCATTATAGTGAAAAAGAATATGGTAAATTCTATGGAACCAGTTTTAGAGTAAATTTTCATGATGTTTAAGAAACATTCTTACATGAAAAAAAGGATTTATAATAATAATAATGAGTACGAAATTGATTTTTTTACATGTGAAAAAAATATCATTGAAAGAAGAACTATAATTTAGTGAATAAATATGAGGAAGAAGAAGGTATATTCATCTAGAAATGGAAAAATTATAATCCTACTAGTTGTGTATTAGATGTAGTTTTTGTATCATAAATTTGTATATGTACATATATGAACCATGTAAATTATGAAAGATTGTGAATAGTGATGCGGATCTTCAATCTATTAATGAAACAATATTTTCAATGTTAATTTGGTAAGATTAAAATTTCATATTGGCTAATGAAATAATTTTTATATTTTGAAAGTATTATTATGTGTTTATCATAACAAAAAAATTATTTATTTTTCATGTTCTGATAGTTGTCGATTTATTTATTACTTAGAAATAAGTTAAAATATTATGTTTGGGTGAAAAAAAAATTAAATAATGGTTTCAATATGAATAAGAATCATAAAATACTATGTTAGTAAGAAATCATGATTTAAATTCACAAGGTTTAGTGGGAGGGATTATTATAACCTATTACTTTTATTGAAGACATTGGAAGAAATAGATACCTTTATTTGATAAAGTTTATATAAGATTACTTTAATATTTTGAATAGAATAAAAGAAATATGGATAATATATTTGGAAAGAAGATTAAAAAAATTGATCAAGGTGATATATATAATTTTATAAACTATAACACATTTCTCTTTAATTATGTAATCCTTATATAATTCAATTATAAACGACAATAAAAATTAAAAGATATGCACTTAACCCAGTGTTGCAACCAATATGGAACACAAGATATCACATGAGTAATTTTATAGAAACAAAACCTACAGTATTTCATATATTTGTATATATATGAATGAAAATTGTATGTTAAGGGTATTCTTAGTAAAAAAATTATATCACAAGACTCAAAGTGTTTTTTAAATGATCTAAGATGTAAATCATTATATCTTGAAAGAGATCACACCTCCAATAATGATATTGGGAGAGGGATATAATTATATGAATTCAAGGACCAAGATACACAATATCTGGAATAGGAATAAAAAGTCTTTAAGAATCATTTATAGGTGTTATTCTCAAGATATTACATAATTTAATGGTTAACAAGGAAAGTAAGATAAAAAAGATATATGGTTTTCATGTCATTAGGGATAGTGAAATTTGATTTATTATGGATATGAAACTCTAATTATTCAATATGTTATTAAATATGTTCATTTAATGAATACTAGTGAGAGTGATAGTGTTTTCCTAGTAATATATTTCAACAAAATATTATTAAAGAAAATAACATTTGAATCTTATTGTCAAATAATACATTGAAAAAAATATATCTCTATAATTTTTTTAGAAAATTGTACCTATATTCTAGGGATCATTATATATATATATATATATTGATCCAAGAGCCCATTTAATCTATGTTAAACTATATAAATTAATATGGTATTAAAAGATAAATAATGGAACTGTTAAGAGAAGATGTTTACAAATTCTATATGACATAAATAATTAGAAAATTTTCATCCACATTGATGATCTAATCTATCATTATAACGTGATATATACTAGTAAACCTTAGATAACTTTATTGATATTTAATTAAAACTATCCTTTGATACTACAGATGTATAATGTATTTGTTCCTAGAATGTAGAGAATATAATGATCCATTTGTAGTGGATATAAAACTAGTTTCCATAATGAACATTTGGATCTAATATCATACTTAATATATTGATTATAAAATGAGTAAGAGAATATGAAAGTAACTACTTGTATTTGGTTTTTTAAAATCAATATAAAATGAAACTTCTAATTTTGATAAATAATTAACATGCATTTATTTTTGTAATTATGATATCTTATTACCGTTTTCACATGAATAAAATTTTCTTTATAGTATATGCATAATTTAGACATGTAAGTCTTAGTAACTAAAGTTATACCTCAGTAGAAGCATAAATATCATTTGAGAGATAAAAATTTATGAAATTTTATTAGTTTTTAGTTGGTTATGTATGATTTTTTATAGTTAGTTTCCTAGAAAAGAATTTATCATTCATATTATATTACTAGAATAAATTAATTCTCGTCACATATTGTTTTATCCAATTTTTAATATTTATATGATGATTTCATTATAGCACTGTTTCATCAATTTGTTAAAATAGATTTCTACTATAATGAGAAATATTATATCTCACAATGATATTATTAAAATTATGTCATACGATAATGATACGTCATACAGATATGTCATAAATGATTTGTTTTTATAATGTTCTAGAAGGTCATTATTAATTATAAATCCGCTCAAGAAGTAAACACAAGGGTATGTCTAGATTGATTGGTCATGAGAGAGAAACCATAAATAGGAATTTCATATACTGTAACTGTCATTGTAATTTCTCTCTTTGAGCATTTATATTGGTCCTTTGAATTAATATCATTATTAATGTGTTTCTTAATTCATGTACATTGATTCATGATGGAATCCATGATATATTTACTCATAGAAAAGTAACATGATTCGTGTAATTCATGAATGGTAGGGAATTAATTGAATGTTCAAGATAAAAGTTGTCCCTTCTTAGTTAATGGTTGAAGGGAACTTTGGATCTTCATGAAATGAATGGTTTTGAATAAATTTCATTACCTTACTAATCACATTAATAATATTTCAAAAATTCAATGAAATATAAATCAAAGGTATTCAATTAAGTCTTGTGTATGCATCTTGTTAGATGTGATATGAACTAAGGATTATATACATAGTGACATTCATATGTTGTTGTAACTGAAATATATCATCTATTTGTTCGGGATAATATGTTCTACCAAATACCGTTCGTAGACTCTATGGTTGGGTCTACTACCACAATGAAAAGATCATAAATGGCCACACACTATTTTTATCTAGATGTTCATTAGATTTACTTGAATTTAATGGTTTTTAATAAATGTTCTAAAAAAATTTGAAGAATAATATTTATTCAAGGTATACAAATTATAAATTTAACTACAATATTACTCTTGAAAAGGAAAAACTATTCGAATGTTATATATTTCTATTCATATAGTATATAACTATGGAAATTTCTAACATATATGATAAGTGAATATAATATTAATTTTACTATAAGTTAATAGAAAGAAATAAAAATTTATTGAAACATTAATTAAATAAAATATTTATTTTATTGAAAGAATCTTATTTTATAATTAGTGGATTGGTAATTTTATAAGATTATTTATATTATATCAATCATCCAATAAAAATATAAAATTTAATATTATTTAAATAAATATTTATTCATTAATTAAATTATATTACTTCATTACTATTCACCAAAAATATTTTTTGTATTTTAAATAGATTATTTAAAAAAGTATTTTAATAGAATATAAATAAATAATTATTTATTTGAGAAATCATATTAAAATATTTCATGTTACCTTAAAATAACAGTAACAGGGTCACTTTTATTTTAGATATAGGTGGCATGAATTTTTATTAAAATAGTTCATGTCATCTAAAATAATAATTTTTTAATTATTATGTTTGAGAAAGTTGTACATATGTTTTTATTATTTTAATTTGCTTAACTGAAAGTTTATTTTTTATAAAAAAATAGGCGAGAAAATGAAACCACAAGAAGAAATAAAGAGAACCATCAAGGGAGATGAAAATAATTAATGCCAAGGGAATCCCGAAGGGTGAAAAACATGAATTCTATTGGAAGTGATCTTAAAATTTCAAAAATCATTTGACCATTGTCTAACCACCTAATGCGAGCAAGGACATCTGTTATGAAGTTATCGTCTCTCAGAATATGATGAATGATCTTACCATGGTTTGTTTACATTGAGTTGCTTCTAACAAGGTAAATCAAATCCCATGATATTTCAAAATTTTCCCTGAATTATTCTCACCAACACCTTAGAGTCTGACTAAACCTCAGACACCTGAAAGCATAACCTATTGAAAAGCATAATACCAATATGAAGCGCTCTCATATCCACACCCAAGGAGATTCCCTGGCCATAAATAGGACTGAACCCAATGAATAATAAACCAATATAGTCTTGGATAATCCCATAACCTATCATAATCTCATTCATATAGGATTCTTCTACCATAATCTTCAACCCCTTGATGGGAGGACACCACCTAATCCTTTAACCACCTGACTTGGCATGTACGTAAGGCATGTTACATTTTTTTTGCAGATCATAAGAGATTTTTGGAACCCATTAGGAATTGATACAAAGTCAAAGATTATATCCTTAATCCTTATCTAAATAAACAGAAATGAGAACTGGGTACTGAATCTCACCTGGTTTCGAGCCACCCAAAGGGTCTACTGTGTGGACTTAAGAATAAAACTATGATCTTTGAATTCTATTTCCCTATTCTCTAAACCCTCTATCCATGATAAAATTAAATATTTAAGGGATTATAAGTAATTATTGAAATGAAGATGAATCCTAAAAAAGGACCAGAGGCATTCCGACCAATCCCTATGAAAAAATAGGCGAGTTGGAGATTAGTTCTACAGGCTCTCACAGTAGAAAAATCAAAAAGACACGGGTATACCTATTATTTAGATATTATCATCCATTGGTAATGCTTTATTATTTATTATGAATAAATGAAACGTCATTTATGTGGGGTATATATCTCCACCATTAATTAGTAGACCATTCATCAAATTCACTCTATTCTTGGTCTAACCTCATGAAAATTTAAGTAGAAAATTTTCACAAGATTGAACACATAAAAAAACTATATATCTCTTAATTTATGATAATAACATTGAACACCTTCATATGGTCTTGATTTTGAATCAGATGATTCAATGTAGTGTGGCATCATGCTACCTTGAAGGATATGTTGGGGGTGGGACAACCGGGAAAGGGAATCCTCTGGCCAGACCACTTATCCTTCCAAAATTTGGTATCCCATTTCCTAATAATCCACCATGTTGGGTCTTGAAGGTCCTCTAGATGATTGAACACATACCTCACCAAGCTGGAGCATATTGGAATTTTTTTCTAGACTCCCATTGGTCACCTTATTGGGATCTAATAAAGGATTCCCGAAGGGAATCCCCTTTAAATATATACCAAACAATCTGCCCTTCCATTTCGTACAAGGATTCCATGATGTCCCATAAATCCAACACACCCTCATCAAAATGATTATAAAATGATTATAGGATGACCGATGCCATCAATCCATTTTATTTTCATAATAAAAAATGGATACCAATATTTTCATCATCTTAGAAATAGTTCCCTTAGAAGGCTTGATATTCGCAAAGATATGCATCAAGGTATAAGTAAGAACATTGTTAATTAACTAAACTCTCTCTAAAAATGATAAAAATTGTTATCCAATTAATGATTCACCCAAAAATTTTATTAATGTTGTTTTTGAAGAAGTATTTTTCTATGACTCCATATGATATTGGAGTTCTGAGGAAATAATTGGAAATTGTTTCCTTTGGAATCCTATGATATTTTGAATGTTCCGGCATCATCAAAATGATCACTTGTTTGATATATAAATGTATATTTCCCATAAGTTAACACATTTCCTACTCAAAATACCATATAAGGACTTAAAATCCATGAATAGTTTCAAGGATCTCTACCTACCATTAATAAAAATAAAAACATCATAAACAAGAATGAGGTGGGAGTTACAATCCATTCCATTCTGGATATGGTATCGAATCATCCATACTTCCACCATGATTCTATGAAGACTTCGGGAGAGAGATTCTTGTGCCAAAAATAAGGGGTTGGGGACAATGTTTCTCCTTGATATACACCACACACACTTTTAAATGAGAAGAAACTTTTACTTATAAGAGATTTTGAAATCCATGGTGAAGAATAACACCTGAATCAAATGTCATAAAACCACTATAGGAAACTGAACTTTCGAATAACCTAAATAATGAAACTCTATTCGATTTTTTCCTAATCCTTGTCCATATATGCATGAATGATGATATTTTAACCTTTTTATCTTTTATCGATATCATTCACCAAGTCATTGGAAATTCTAACCACCCATGTATGCTTTATCCTTTGACAAACCTATGGTGTTCCATTAAAATTTTACTTCAAATAACATTATCCAGTATTCTTGTAATAGGTATTTCCATAATTTTATAAGACACCATACATATGTAGATGGGAATATAATTAATGATTCTTATAGTATCCATAGATTTCGGGAAAAGAATCACCCTAGAAGTGAAAACACTCTTATTAAGGGAAATTCCATGAAAGATGTCTTAGATAGCCTCCACCACCTGGAGGCCAACATAGTCCCATACGTCCACATAAAAATCCTCCATAAAAACAACCGAGATGGGGGAAATTTCATGATACATCATAAGAATAGTGTTCTTGATCTCCTCTTCATTTAGAATATCCATCAGATAGACATTATCAGACCTCTCCACTAGGGAAGGTAGGCACCCCATAAATGCCTCACCTCCCTCAGAAGATTTCACATCCTCCTGTATGGAGGGCATAACACCCAGCAAGATTATTTAAAAATTATCAAGCTCCATCCTACCAGAAATATCCACATAAGATATGTAGGTGTTATTTTCAAGGCTGCGGTTGAGCCTCATGCTACTGTTCTCCATCAATCAGGCATGGAAGTAGGAACTTTTTCAGTCTCCCTCTTCTAACCATCTCGTTCAAGATATATGCTTGTAGTAATTCATAGTATCCAATGGATTCTTAGCAGGAAAAATGTTTTTATCATAAAGGAATGTAAAGCTATTCTCATCCAATCTATTTTTAGAATCCTCTTATAGCTTTTCCATGTTGGCTTGAATTATATCCACACCAATGTTTTCACTAGTCTTATTATCCAACCAATTCTTAATGTAAATCTTAAGACGTCTTAGACTATTAACAAGGACATTCCAAGATCTTTCTACCTCCCCAAATTCACAAGAACATTTCATCATCTATAGTAAATTGTCATCCTGATGCCAATTATTTAAATAGTTGAAGGTGTAGTTTCCTAAGGCATCCCTTCTAAGATCTATGAGTAGAGGTGAATGGTCATATAAGGAGCAGTAAAAATGAGTAAATGTTTTCTAAGAATAGGAATCTAAGTCTTAGAGGTTCAAGAGACATCTTTCACAATGGATCCAGATGTGGATAAATCCCTTACGGTTGTTGCAATAGGTATATTTATTAACTACCAAAACCAAATCTAGAAGCCCCATAGAAGATAGGATGTTTTGGAAATTTTTCATTCTACTGTTAAAAATAGAGGTGTCACCCCTATTTTATAAAGAGTATTCAACGGATTTGAAGTAACCTCCCACGAACCAAGGAGTGTTTCTTGGTTGAAAGGACTCTAGAAATTTCCAGATCTCCACCCTCCCTTGAGGATTATTACTAGATTAAACAAATGAGAAAATAACTTCACTTCCTTTACATGAGATCTCAGTATTGATGAAATGAGACCTCAAACAAAACATATCCACTTGAATTTTTTTCTAGAAAATCCATTGGTTATTTATTACATGGAAACCCATGAAAATTCTTCCTGTTTCTTATATTGTTTGCAAGAGATGAGATCCTTCTTGGATCCTTCTTATGTTCAAGAATTATGACCTGATAATACTGATGCATCTTGGATTCAAAATCAATGAAGGCACACTTTTCTTATTCCCCCAAACCTATTCCATTCTATATAATAAAAGATAACATTAAATAATAGACTTCATATCCTTTTGGACGTAAATTTCTATTTTTAGTAGGGACAATAACATTCCTGCTTACTTTGACATTGAGTGAGTGATAGGTCAAATAACACCATCTAACCGACCACACTTCTTAAGAGTGGGGACATTATTCTTAAAAGGTCATTTGGGATCCTCTAATAGAGAAAACCTATTGGAGGGAGAATTAAATGGATAGATCTGATCTATCTACCCTTGAAAGAGATAAAATTAAATGATCATTATGGATAAACCCGATAGGATTGAATATCCTTCACCACACCCTCTATAACAAAACCATTTTGAGGCATAACCTTGGAATTAGATGAAAATATATTATGAAAGGAGCACTATATAAAATCCATGGAAATATGGGAAGATATTTTTAAGGTAGGGGTTGGGGTAATAAGGCTATGGGATGAAGTCATTGAGAGTAGGCCATGAGATCACATTGGTCCCAAGGGTCTACTAGAGAAAACTTATGGGTGATAGAAGGCACCCGATAAATTCTGCACGAGACATGTGACAGTGCAATTAGATCATCCTGGAGTAAAAAAGATCCAAAAAATAGGTCACCAATATAAAAAGGACCGACATTGTTAGGGAAAATGATAGATGTGTGAGGAATGTGATTTTAATTTGAATTTGCAAGGAACACCTCAACAATTTCAACAACCACCATCTCTACTATTGAGGATGGTGGACTGTCACTCATATCACCCTGGACCCCTGAACCAGATGCACGAAGCTCCAACTTGTTCTTTCTATAGGCCAACACTGGGTACCCATGCAAGCCAAAAACCATGAAAAACCTAGGAGGATCTTGATAAAAAATAAATCTAAACCACTTAAAACCTTCACCAATCCTCATTTGGATGCATGACAGAAAAATCATAGATAAATCCATTTCCACACAGATATGAGGGCTTTCCCCTACTTGGAGGCATTAAATGCTTTCACCGGAATATTGATAAGAACCCAAAGTGCCACCCATATAATTCAGTCAATAATTTTTTAATTTTTCTATAATGATAAATAGATTGAATCCTTCCAATTATCTCATGTTTCTAGAGAGATAAAGTTATATTTTTATAATATCAAAAGAGTTTGATGCGAAACACTTGATTCTTTGCTAATATATTTCATGATGTCAATAACCGAAATCAATTTTTTTCTAAATTTGGGTGGATATAACTAGGGGAATTATTGTTTTTATTAATTATCAAATTACAATGGTAAGGTGAATCATAATGAATCCCATGGTGAAAATAATGAATAAAATAAAATTAGAAATTAAATAATTTATGTATTTATTTTATTTAATAAATTAATGGTACATTGTGTGGGATGATCTCATTAAAGAATTTACGGTAATTTTTTCATGTATATATAAAAATTTAAAGTATTATTATTTTCCTACTACATCCCCTGTTCTTATATCCTTTATGTGGTATCTGAGAGATCAAATTCATTTATAATTATTTTTATAGTATGGTTTCAAGAAATTCACCCTAATGGAATACCTCCAGTTCTAATAGTAGATAATACATGTGAATCATCATTCATATGGCCTTGAATAGGAAGATGAGGAAGAAATTATATTTATAAGGATTTATTTTTTTGTTTATTTTATTATGTTTTACAAATCTAAATTACACAAATAAAATAATATTAACAGCAGTTGTTTGTATCAGGTCATAGAAGGGTTTTGTTCATTAATTTTATGTATAAGTATCATTATAACAACACTAATATATTTTTTGATATTAAACAAATATATTTATACATTAATAATAATATAAAATTTAAAAATATAAATAAATTTCAAAAAAAAGTTTAACATTTCCCCCTTCCCCTCTTACAAAGATCAAATAACGGGGGATGAAATTTAAAAAAACCATATGGAGTTAGATTTTAGCATTCCCCCCCTCTACACAGTTCATGAATTATATATATATACTATAAAATATAAAATATAAAATATTAGAAAACATAATATATATAGATATATAATATAAATAACTATATATTTATATTACAAATATAAATTAGTAAAATTTCGAAAACTAATCATTAAAAATTTGGAATTTTAAAAAGGAAATAAAAGACCATAAGTGGATCCAAAAATATTTTTTTCAAAAAATATTAATTTTAATTAATTTAAATTTATTTAATGGACGTAATTTTGTATTTTAGTTTTTTTCCCTCAAAATATTTATTGCATTGTGAATGATCATGAGATAAACTGACCAGTGTATGTTTGGATTTATTAGTTTAATTTAACTTAATTAATATATGGTTTAAATATATAATAATTATTTTTAAATTAGTATTTATGGCCTATATATAATTCATTCTTATTTACATTATATAAGTATCAGTGTGTTCAAATTTAGTTATTAAATGTAATTACCATTACTCAAGTTCCCTTTATCAGATTTTGAGTACAAAATTGTAATGAAATAGATAACCGAGTGAGGTTCTTTTTGTGATGAATCGATGTTGAATATAAGAAGAGATGTATATAAGAATTTAGTATACTATAATTAATTCGAAGATAGACACAAATAGTCACTCTAACTAGAATCTAGGATATTTTATTATCACCTAATAAAATTATTAGTATAATAAATCTCATAATCATTTACATTTACATGTCGTTTGATGATAATTGTTTTATGAAATTATAATAAAATAATTTGGATAATTAAAACACATGTTTAGATAAAATAGACAATACATGTAATGAAATGTTTTATTTATATGTTTAATTGTTTATGTAAATTTATATCATGGAATAATTAATAAGAATACTTTTTAAAAATGGATTTCATTAATAAATATAACAAAATCCCTCAATGGAAAAATGTCTATTTATTAAAACTCCATCTATTAACAGATTTCAAGTACAAACACATTTTAATGTGATGGTCTTTCCACAACTAAGATTATTTACAACTATTAGGGAATTTTAATGATTATAATGGTTATGATTTAGTAAATTCACACTAATATAAGTGGTTATATTATAATTTGTGAAATTTTTATGCATTTGTAAAGAGAATATAATCGTTAGATTTAAGGACTTGTGAGTGAAATGAATATATCATGTAAATGCATGTCAATAAATTTTGATAATATAAATCAATACTAAACACCTTTGAGTAGAAGTATGGTCTTAGTTTGGGTTAAAGTAATGGAAATATAGATATTTTCCACTAAAATATCCCAACAACTAGAAATTTCCAATATAATAGTGATGGATATTCAGATTTGAAAACATTATTGGAGATTTAAATCATTCCAAACAAATAATGGAATAATTGGTCATAATGAAAAATTAGTATTGTTCTAAATTATTTTATTATATGTAAAGGGAAAAAATATACAACAATCTCTCCATCAGTTCAATTTATTTTGGATAAGTATAATTTCTATATTGGAGAAAATTTCAAGGAATACTAGAGGTTCTAGCACATTATAGTTCAATAAAAAGGTAATATTAAGTTCTAAAATACATGATAGTTATTTAACATCCTATAGAAACCATTTAGGGTTGGAAATATGTCTATTTAAGACACATGCATGATAAATTATATGTAAAATGAATTATGAAGTTATCAATTCCAAGTATGCTACAAAATTAAAATGAATATAAATAGATATAATCCATGTTGTCTTATATATAAGTGGTTTCCCATGGGAAAACAAGAAAATAGAGATGTAAGATTTCCAAAGTATTTTCCAAATGAATGTTAGGATAGATAAAGATATAAAATTACCTAGAAGATAACCACTTGATATTTATCGTACTAATGAAACCATTACGACCTCATGAATGCCACCTCATATAGATGAGGCTTCTGACTAATAGTGAGGGTCTTGAGTTTCACTATGGTGTGACTATAACCTCATATCATTGTGAGAAATAATAGTAAAATAAATATAAAACATCTTAAAATATAATCAGAGTGCATGAAAAATAAAATAAAATAGTGTTATAGGAAATTTCGTGTATAATCATCTAATCATACATAATCATGGTCATACAAGAACACACCAACATTTATTTCCCACAAGGATGATCAAATATACAAAATAAATGAAATAATAAAATAATGGAATCTGCTAATATCCCTTAGAATAATCAAATCCCACTTTCTAAATTCCATTTGAGATATCCCCTTCAATCATAAAAAAATGGGCCTCTTCCATTCTTGAACATATGATCATTGAATTCTACTTGGGTACCCAAAATCCAGGGGTACCCAAGATAGATTTCAGTATAAATCAGTGAGGAACTACTAATTCTTTACCATACATGACTAATAAATAAAATATATGTACATATGAGGTGGTAAGATTAAAAATTTTATACAAAGGTGAAAATAGATAACCATTATCAATCTGTAGGTTCTTACAAGACACCAGGGATTGACTATACCAACTCCGGCTAGTTCCATTGTGTTTATGAGAATATCATATCCATAAGGGAAATATATTTCCTACATTATGTCTTAGGGTTATTGCAACCATAGGTAAAGTCACCAAATCCTAAGAGTCTCCCTAGGAATCACATGATTGTTTTAGGTGTGAACACCAAATATAGTGTAGCTTCCTAGGATTCCCAAAATTAAAAGGATGCATATATAAATCCTTCAAGGAAATATTATGAACTCCAGATAAAATGGGAAACCTCTAATTCTTAGGAAATATCCTAGAAAATATCATACATGTATACTTGATAGATCTTAGTAATGTCTTGCGTATCCCATAGTTATTAGGCTCTATAAGAAGAATCATGGGAATTTTAAGTATCAACTGTGTCCACCAAATCCTTTGGAGCATCCTAGGAATTAGATCAATGATAATAATGAAAAACCTAATATGTATTATACATTACTTTATAGGTGAAAATCACTCATATGGAAACATCACCAGGATTTATAAAAATCATGAGATATAATCAAATGAATTATATAATCTTAAGAAGAAAAAAATCAAATGGGGGTAATTATTATAATTCATTATTATACCATGCTTATAGGTAGGATCATAATGAGTATCTCCAGTATCAAAAAAATACTAGGATCATCATCAACTTGGTTTTTATTGTTACACTCTAAATCGTCAAAACACATTCTAAAATACTCCCTATTAAGGGTTGTTATATTTCTAGGGCACCCACATGTTTCCCCTAGTTCACATCATGGAAAGACACCCCACATGGGTTACTTTAAACATATAAAATATCTTGGGTTAAAAAACATCGCTAATAGGGAATGGAATCACATGGAATTATTATGTACATGTCACATCCTCATTTTCATTAGAAGGAAAGCCTCAATGGAATCACTCTCAATATATGGACTAATTCTCATCTCTCTTCCCTATTCAAAGGATGGTCCACTATCCCAGCCAATAGAGACCTACCGAGGTTTTACTTATCTAGATTCCATTATCTTAATTGGAGATAAACAATCACCCCATGATCATATAAATTGTCTTGAAGACAATGAGTAATAAAAATGTTTTATATGAAACTAGATAAACCCTGTTTCATCTACAAACTGGAATCCAAATACGTCCTTGATTATACATTTTTTTTCTCATCATCCCCATGTATCTAATAGCATAGGGTAATACCAATGTATCTCACATTATATCCATAATAAAATTTATTTTATATATGTTTCTATCTCACTCAAAATAAAGTTCCAAAAAAAATATCATTCACCACCAATTTTGGGATCCCGAGGAATATCATCCTTAAAATCCACTAAAATTCAACCTGAATCTAGGGTCTCATGATCCAAAGGACAGTGGTAAAATACCCACTCTCTAAATTCATTTATACAAATAATCAACTAAAATATCATTAGACTCCACCACCACAACTCTGTTACATGACTTATCAAGGAAAACACTCATATGGGTCATACTAAGACACCCTAACCCATCTATGATGTCACATCCCACAATAGAGGAATATATTTTTATTTCTATATCGAAATTAAGAAACCAAGACCACATAATTTTATATAAACCATGTTTCCTCATAAAATAAATGAATTCTCATTGATTCATGATATGAAAGTCACTTTATAAAAAAATATGAACTATCTCAATCTCATTTAACCCAAAAGTGATAGATTCCCATATCACCTAGTCGAAGAAACTGAATCATTATAACAAGAATCAATCATTATAAATTCTATGATCAACTGCCTAAATCATGGAATATAATCATCATCCATTCAAATTTCACATATGTAGAATATAATCCTGAATTTCATTATAAATTATTGGAATTTCATCTATTCTATAGCCAATCACACGACAACCCTTAAAATGGGAATTGTTCCAGAACTGAAAGTTTCTTTCACTCTCTATCAATACTAGATCCAACCATCATAGTTCATGATTTTATACATCATTAGTATTAAAACCCAATACCATTGTGATAAGGTATTCTTCTAGTCCTTCATTTTGAAACCATCCTTGATACTAACATAAGTCAAGTGATATTTATCCTAAATTATCAAGGAATTTACATACCAACACTATATACTAGGTATCACCCTCAATGAACATATCTCATAACCCAAATAATGGAACATGATTCATTCCTCTAAGGTACACACAATTATGGTCTAACCCTTTGATTGGTTTTTTTATAGATACCACATCCCAAATAAAGCAGAAAACACCCTTTTTCTTTGTTTTTTCACATGGCTCACAAATAACCTAATACACACCTCATAGGTACTTGTCTCTCCCACAAATTCCATGAGCCACATCCCACACATTCCATAACTCATGGGAATAATCTATGCTCCCATTTCTATTATCACATAAAAAATATTATTGTAAAACACCCACTCTATGGATTTCATATATAAAATAAGGAATTATATTCCATGTCACCTACCGACTAGACAATTACTCCTCATTGAGAAAATACAAAAAATACTACACCTTGAAGACCATAATTTCATCAATATATATATATATATATAATTGAATCATCCAATAAAGTGATTTGTTGAGTATACTATGGTCATATTGTTTAGTTAAGTATAATTTGTTCTAGAATCTATATTATAAAACACCATATATGTTTTCTGGGGCTTTAAAAAAACGAACCTATTTTTTTCTTCAAAACCATCACTAGGGAACTATATGCCTATTATAACCCATCATGGTTTACTGTTAATCCCTTATAATAGGTAAATTATAGTTACAAATAGGGATAATCCCTCTATAATTTCCAAATGACATATTATAAGATAAAATATACTCTATCCTAGTTATGTAGACTTCCTCCAATAAGTTATATGGGAAAGCACCATATATGTTCTTTTTTGACACATTAAATAGTTAAAGCATTCTACAGTAGTGATAAAAATCATACATATTTACTTCAATGTCATCTTATCCATACCTAAAAAATAATATTTCTACTAAAACCTCTTTCAAATTTCTTAGTATCCAAAACACATAAATTATTCATCCAAAACCCAAGTGTATCCCTCATGTTGAAATCATACAACCATAAAAGTGAAAACCATGAAAAACAATTCATTATCCCTAGTAACCTAGAATATCCATAGAAATATGTGTTGATGATATAAAATATTGAGGTCCATAAGAAACTATGATTTCTCCCGAATACCTATCTACTATATAACAAAATGTTAATAGAACATATAATACTCTAATACCACTTTATCAGATTACATAACCCATGGTAATTCGACATTTAACCTGATAGTGGGGTAGTTTCAACCTTAGGTGTGACTTTTTATATACTGTCATCTTACTACTAAAATATAGGGTCTATGGTGTTACCATGAGGAGACTATTCCCTTATATCAGAGTGAAAAATAACCTCATAAATATTGAAAGAACTTTTACAATAATAAATAGAGTATGCATGTTAAAAAATACCATAGTTATATAATAAATTTCATGTAGAATATTCTAGTTATAAACCATCATATTCCTACCAACATAAAAAAATTATGATCTTCCACCAGGCCGATCACAAATATAAAATTAACAAAGAAATAAAAGAAGGGGGATATTTTACCATCTTTGATCCTCATCACATTATATTCTCTATACTATATAAATTAATCCCCATTATATTATAAACATTAGGCCTCTACCCTACATAAACCTATGGAATATCTTATTCATGGTATCTATATAGAAAAATATCTAGAAATATTTATCTCATGAGATTTATCAATGAATTGAGGGGATATATAATAATGATCCCAACTTATAACTTGTTTATGTCTAATTCATTCATCATGTGAGATATTGAGTAAACTATAAATAATAAACAATGAAAATATTAATAAGTATTAGAATAAAGAAAATACAAAACTCTAATAATTTTCCTCATTATAATAAATGGTATAACATGATCATAACCCATACATAGATATAAGGTGGATTGTCAATCAATACATAATCTATATGTCCAAAATCATTTGTATTGAAATAAAAACATATAAATTTTTTTTTCTCCCCATTTCAACAAAAGGTATAATATGATCATGAAATATTTGGAGAATGAGAGTGGATGGTTAAAAAATACACAATAAACCATCCAAAAATAATCCATGTTTTAATAACAACATAAAAAATTCCAGTACATTTCCCTTTGTTAATAAAATAAATTTTGTAAGCATCTTCCAATGTAAGTGATATAGAATGTGATGTTCACACCATATAGGGCATTAGTACATTACTACGTCAACAATAGAATAAAATGATCATAGTCTCTTTAGAAAAATAAGTTGGGTTGTTTCAAGAGAATATAACACTAGTGTAAAAAAGGAAACCTATAAGGACATTTAGATAAAGGAAAAATATTATTGCAAAAGAATTCTTCAAAAGATATCATATAAGAAGGGATAAGGAATATAATTGTTTGATACCGGGAGTTCAAAAACAAAAAATAAAAATATATATTTGTTAAAAAATAATGAGATATGAAACATATTAGGGTAAATCATTTTGAATATGTTAATGGGAATATAAGAGAAAACATATATAAGGCCCCAGCCTTAAACCTTAATTAATCTTGAGTTATTACAAGATTACACATTGAGGATCTTTTTAGGTCTAGATTTTTAGAGAATTAGATCATGAAACTTTCATTACATTCCACCTTTAAACAAAGTGGTTATATTAAAGACAATATTCATTCTTCCCATCAACAGAAACATATTTAAAATAAAACACGGATTTTTTCTTGACACATACTTGACACTATCATCAAATCATGTACCTTTACCTTGACCTGTGAAAAACATTTCAAAAACATTGGATGAGTATAAAAAGCTCATTAAGTGTTATAAAAATAAGGAAAGGAAACATGAGTTCATATATACATAAGAATGGAATCATACTTTACCCATAAAACATAGGCACTTTAACATACCTCATCAAACCATGAATAAATCATAGAAATCATAAGACATAAAGGTAACTTGAGGCATTCATAACATTCTTACGTAGGGAGTAACCCTCTTGGTTACATTTGGAATACCCATCACAGTATATTCCCTAAATCGCTTCGGAGACACCTTAACGTTTTACTCCTTCACGTTACCCAATGCATTGGAGAGCTATATCGGGCTCACCCGCCCTTAGTTTATCACGGAACCACCCGTTTTCATAACAATGCCCATGAACCATAACATAAATGTATCACATAAAACATGCATAAAGTAAATATAACATTTCCACATTTCAATCACAATATAACATTTTAGGATATTGAAATAATGAATCCATTAAAAAAACCATTTTCAAAACCATTTAAAACATTTAATAAAGGGATTTTTGAATCAAAGTGTCCCATACCACCTTGAAGATTTTAATATTTTAAAACATTAATATCCATATAAATAAATCCTTAAAACCATTTTTAAAACATGGATATTAATAAGAACAAATCATTTAAACATTTAAAGTGATATTTTGGTTAAAGGGTTTTTACCAAAATTAGAGACACTTGAATACAATAATTGAGGAAAAACATTTAATCAGAAATTTATAATATAATGAGAATAAATGTATTCATGATATAATATTCCAAAGGACAGTATATACACCATAAAAGAGTGAATTGGTGCATAACAACAATGAAGTCTCAATAGAGATGTAAAATGAGATGAAATCCATTATAAAGAAGGTATCCTTAAATTAAGGATAAATCAATCTCATAATTATGTGTGACAAATATAAATACACCAAATATAAGTGGATATTAAGTGTAAGACAATAAAATGTTATTCACACATATTCAAAGGATGACATATTCAATAACTACATGTTGAACCCAAAGAAATCGAAATCGGGTTAAGAAGTTCCCTTGGTAAAATTCGGCAGCCTAACGGTGTCACATAAAATTTTACAAAAAGGGTGGATGAGAGAGATAAAGAGGATCTCGTCACATGGAAATAAAATTTACATAAATAAGGATATAGAAGAGAATATCCCAACATAATAATATGTGAATTAAAATACATAACAAAAGAAGTCTTTTAAAAAAAAGGAGGGTGAAAGGTCCCCTTACCGAGTTGGGTAACTTTCAAAACGTACACCCCATGGAAGAAGGGTCATACAATGTGGATGTGAATACCCATTAATGAAATTATACTACACAAATTGTATAATAATGGGAAGTACATACACCACTCAAAGGAAATTGTGGCAAATGTAGCATAAATCTCACGGGAATAAAAGTAAGATGAAAAATTCCTTACAAAAACTCGGCAGCCTAACGGCGCCACATTACACTTACAAAAAGGGTTGATGAGAGAGATAATGGGGATCTCATCACATTAAAAAAAAGTTTAAAGAAATATGAATATAAAATAAAATCCCCCAACATAACAATGAGGAGCTTAAAAGAAGTGATATAAAGGAGAGTACTTAAAAAGAAAGAGAGAGGTTAGATCTCTTACGAAAATTCGGCAGCCTAACGGCGCCACTCAAAACATCCAAAATGGATTGATGAGAGAGAATAGGGCCTCTCATCATATGAACATAAAAATTACAGTAAGATTAATATAAAATAAAATCCCAATAACAAGAAATATGAGCTTTAAAAGGAAAGACATAAAAGAGTGTACTTAAAAAGAAAGAGAGGAGTAGGATCCCTTACCTCGGGTCCGACTTGACTCGATCATTCTTTAACGTCCTGAATAATAAACTTGAGTTAATTTCCAATTTATTAAGAACCTTTTTCTTGTTCATTATTACTTTTAGATCACTTGTTTCAATGTTATAAACATTATGTAATCGTTTAAGTTAATAATTTTTGTTTTGTCGATATTTGGTTCTTAAGTCGAAAGTGGACTTCTTACAATTACATGTTGTTCGTGTGGTCAAAGGTTATTTATATCCAGAATGACATTCCTGATTTGGATAGCATATATATCATATATATCCATCATATACATGTATTTATAATATTACATAATCATTTATAGGTAATAAATGAAATGTACCGTTCATGGAGACGGTAAGCCGTACGTACGCATGAACGCTACTTTCATTTCTTTGTCATATTAATGGAATTAAAACTAAATGAGAGGTATGTATATTTTAATTCCAGAATTATATTCATCATTTATATGTATAATTCATTATATATATCCATTATATATAGGTACTTTTAATATTACATTACATTTGGGGATAAGAAATGAAATGCACCGTTCATGGAGACGGTAAGCTGTACGTACGCATGAACGCTACTTTCATTTCTATTTCATACTTTAATGGAAAGAAATAATAATGATATAGAGGTATATTATAATTCTAGTATAACATAATATATAATAACTTTAAATCCATCCTTTATACGTCCCAAATATGGCATTAACGAATCACATCACTTTCAGGGGGCGGTAGTCCGCACTCCCTTAAATGAAGATATCTCGTTTACCCATAATGGAAACCATAAAGGTATGCCCAAAATGAAAAATACATAAGTTTAAGGAAAACATAAACATATTATATATCATATATAAAAATAGTTTCATCTTAATGGCCACCTTTGAAGGTGTTAAAATAATGTTGAACAATCATCGTTTTGGGAGGCAGAAATTCGCCATCCACGGAAACAGTATGTTATTTAACCATTATATGTACGTGTGTGTAAGTGTATCTCTACTCCTTCTTATAAACACATCCTAGTATATTGAGGATAATGGAGTTTTTACAAAAGAAAATAATAGAAAGATCTTAGGGGGTTGGAGAAGCAAAATCAAACAAAAGGACTCAAAAGAAGACATTACCTTAAAATCGGGTAACTCTCTTAGATTTGAGCCCAAAGGATTCCTTGGGAAGACTTCTGCCCAATGTGAGGCTTCAAAGAGTAATAGAGGGATGTGTAGAGACAAAATTGGCAGGGGTTGGCTGAGACAAAGGCTTTGAGAGTGTGGGTGAGGAGGTAGAGGTGGGG
This sequence comes from Viscum album, assembly GCA_963277665.1. Classification (NCBI taxonomy): domain Eukaryota; kingdom Viridiplantae; phylum Streptophyta; class Magnoliopsida; order Santalales; family Viscaceae; genus Viscum; species Viscum album. The sequence continues at coordinate 1,267,293,880 of OY728120.1, read as the reverse complement.
GCCTTTTATAAGAGGAGAGGAGGGGCACTCTTGTAAAGTTACAAAATGTTACTTTATTTTCAAAAGAGTTTCGGATTTTAAAGGTCCCAAATTGATGTATTTAAAGGATAAGGTGTTAAGGGTTCTAAATCCATCAATAGAATAGGTTTTGGACATGTTTAGGTCTTATATTTTACATTATCTTTCCATTTTATTTAAATCGTTAAATAATGAGGTCATCGCTGCATCATCATGATGTCATAAATATTTTAAATTAGTTAATCTCTAAAAATTATAAAAAAATACTATGATGTTGGAAATATATTTAGATTTCTAATTAATATTTATATTCAAAAACCGGACTTGTATAACCCCATGTAAAATTTTTTTTAGTAAAACATCTCATGTGTGTGTCATTTTTACTTTAACTTTAAATAAAAATATATTAATGTCATTTTCCAACCAAAGTGGCTCCATGGGGTCCCCAAGTTGACCAATGGATTTTCTTGGTCGGCCATGACACATCCAATAAGGGTAGTACATGTGTCTAGATGTTTTTAGTTTATTATAATATCAATTTTGCCATAAATTGCACTAATTACCTCTAATCGCGATTAAAAACTTAATAAGTTACTATTCACCAAAAAATTATTTTTATCCCATTGAACTACATTTTACTTCTTAATGACAACCATGTATGTCGGATTTTTTAAATTCAAAACACAAAAATGGAAAAATTTCATTTAAACGGAAAAATCAGTTTTTATAAGTACCACTTAGTGATTTCACTATTCATCAAAAATTGAAGTTTTTCAGAAAAATCCCCAAAATCCACCCTAATCTATATTTGATATTCCGAATTCAAAAATGAAGTCTATTTTAAGAAATTCAAAACATATAAGTCACAATAATTAATTTAATAATTAATTCCCACCGTCAGAGCAAATAACGTGTTTTTATGAAACAATATGTATCAAAAGATTGACACCAGTTTAAGTCTGATTTCAAAGTGAAATTAATTCCAATGTCCAGTATTGGATTTAATCGTAAAAATATATTCTAGTTTTACTATGAAACCAATTCAAAAGATAATCTAATCATATAAATAAATTAGATTAAAAAGAGGTTTTGAATTAAAATACAACATTTTACACTATTCATTAAAAAATGAACTTTATCAGAAAGATACCAAAAATTTATACAAAGTAAATTTTGACGTCCCAATTCTTAAGAAGAGTTTTATTTGGTCCAAAAGGATGTATAAGAGCGAATAAAATTATATTTAATGACGGTTATCCATCAAATGGTGATAAGTGAACCTTTAGTAAAAACTAGGGCATATACGCCTAAAATTGAATTCTTTCCGTATTTTATGCCTTTATATTTTATTGGATAAATGTAAAAACATTTAAAAAAATATATAATAATATTTTAGTTATTTATATCCATTACCTCCAATACAATGGCTACATGTTAACTACCATTTAAAATAATATTGTTTTATTATTAGAGTGCAACATAAGATTCCCAAGAAACTCATTGTTGCGTGTTGGGTACGCCATCGAGCATAGCGTCCCCTTTAAATTCATATTAATATTTTATTCACAAATATGGATAAATATAAAAATGTCATATTATTTATTTACCTGGGGTGTTACATCCTTCCCACCTTTTGGTAATTGCGTCCTCGCAATTTTAAAAATTGAGCTTGGCAACAACCTTGAACGTCCCACATCGGAACAAGAGTCGGTAAAACAATCACTTTAAAATAAAGGAAGATAAGTACAAAGGTCACCCGAGTTAACCCATACTAGGATTCCATGTAGAAAAATATGGACATTGAGTAGAAAACATAGGGTCATGTTCTGATGGAGAGTGATAGAAAGCATGTTTAGGAGAAAGTTAACCATAAGAAAATCACATACTTGTGATGGGTTAAACGGTATTCGATTCCCCAGTAGGAAAAGTTAATAGACAACATTTTTGTTTTAAGTTAATTTTTATTGAGTAATTTATTCACAAGGAAACATAATCACTTATCATGTTGACTTTCAACTTTTATTAGATTCCTTACAGAAACTCACATTTTCTCCAAAAGACGAGTATTTAGGAAGACTTTTTAACATTAAGAGTACTATAATCAATTTCTAGAGAATCACCTAATCCAAAAAAAGAGAACTATATACTTCCCATGTATTTAGGATTTAACCAAAACCAAAACCAAAAAGTTTAGTACACGGTCAGTTAATCCAGAAAAGGCTAAGCCTTTAAAAATAAAATCTATGCTTAATCTCCAAAATTTGTCCATCAAAACCCAAAGTTCAATAAGGACCATCTGATAAACTTTTTGTCCATAAAATTCTTCAAAGTAAACCAAACTAATATTGAAGCCCAAATATTTGAGGGATTTAGTCACATAGTCTTCCAAGTTAAATCGTAATATTTATCTCCAAACGACATCAGTTTCTCCTAATGTCTCGTATTGAAAAGTAATTAACCTGATCAAATTTCCTCCATGATAGGTTAATAATTTTCATAAATAACCCAAAATCAAATTACTCTTAATTCATAAAATCATATAACTAAAAAGAATCAGTCAAACTAACCAGGGACTTCATGTAGTCCAGTGGTAGGTGATAAATACCAGTCGCACTTTGGTTGTGGGTTCGATTCCCGCATCTTTGTCCAACGTGACGGGTAGTCACACGGTCTGAGTGTTGTCCTTTTTACAAAACTATATAAATCTCAAATAATTCCCCAAAAAGAGATAAAATCATCAAAAATTATCATAAAATATTTTAACCTCAAGTTATCTCATGCCTTTCATTTTCCAGCATATCATATAATAACCAATAATTATCTCAAAAGTAAGGATCATATAAACTCTAATGGTTACCTTTATAATTATTACCTGAACTTCCACATCGATTGGTCATCTCGTACATGATGCATTACAGAACATACCAAGGTTCAAGTGGTTGATCATGACTCCTTGATATTTGGTTTAGAACAACCACGAGTTTCCTCATTGAATTCTCCATTTTATCTAGTATCTTAATCAAAGAACCACCACAGTTTCCATCAAACCTGTTGTCTCTTTGGTGCCTGCTAGATCCACCCATTCACTAAAAACAGAAATGTCAGTGTGAGTATATCAACAAAACCATCATGTACTAATGAGGAAGGTAAACACTAAGATATACTTACTCATTCACTTTATCTAAAACTAGGACTCTTTCTGAAATCCTAACCATTATGGTAATGTTACTTATGCATAAAGAATACCCTAACCTCTAAAGTTATCTAAACCGACCTTTGATACCAACTATAAGGCCCCAGCCTTAAACCTTACTTAATCTTGAGTTATTACATGATTACACATTGAGGATATTTTTAGGTTTAGAGTTTTAGATAATTATATCATGAAACTTGCATTACATTCCACCTTTAAACAAAGTGGTTACATAAAAGAGAATATTCATTCTTTCCATCAACAGAAACATATTTAAAATAAAACACGGATTCTTTCTTGACACATCCTTGACACTATCTTCACATCATGTACCTTTCCCTTGACCTGTGAAAAACATTTCAAAAACTTGGGATGAGTATAAAAAGATCAATAAGGGTTATTAAAATATGGAAAGGAAACATGAGTTCATATATATATAAGAATGAAATCATACCTTACCCATAAAACATAGGCACTTTAACATACCTCATCAAACCATGAATAAATCATAGAAATCATAAGACATAAAGGTGACTTGAGGCATTCATAACATTCTTATGTAGGGAGTAACCATCTTGGTTACGTTTGGAATACCCATCACAGTATATTCCCTAAATCTCTTTGGAAAAACCTTAACGTTTCACTCCTTCACGTTACCCAATGCATTGGAGAGCTATATCGGGCTCACCCGCCCTTAGTTTATCACGAAACCACCCATTTTCATAAAAATTCCCAAGAACCATAACATAAATGTATCATATAAATCATGCATAAAGGAAATATAACATTTCCACATTTCAATCACAATATTACATTTTAGGATATTGAAATAATGAATCCATTAAAAAAACCATTTTCAAAACCATTTAAAACATTTAATAAAGGGATTTTTGAATCAAAGTTTCCCATACCACCTTGAAGATTTTAACATTTTAAACCACTAATATCCATATAAATAAATCCTTAAAACCATTTTTAAAACATGGATATTAATAAGAAAAAATCATTAAAACATTTAAAGTGATATTTTGGTTAAAGGGTTTTTACCAAAATTAGAGACACTTGAATACAATAATTGAGGAATAAAATTTAATCAGAACTTTATAATACCATGAGAATAAATGTATTCATGATATAATATTCCAAAGGATAGTATATAAACCATATAAGAGTGAATTGGTGCATAACAACAATGAATTCTCAATAGAGATGTAAAATGAGATGAAATCCATTATAAAGAAGGTATCCATAAATTAAGGATAAATAAATCTCATAATTATGTGTGACAAATATAAATACACCCAATATAAGTGGATATTAAGTGTAAGAAAATCAATGGTTATTCACACATATTCAAAGGATGACATATTTAATAACTTCATTTTGAACCCAAAGAAATCGAAATTGGGTTAAGAAGTTCCCTTGGTAAAATTCGGCAGCCTAACGGCGTCACATAAAATTTTACAAAAAGGGTTGATGAGAGAGATAAAGGGGATCTCATCAATTGGACATAAAATTTTCCTAAATAAGGGTATAGAAGAAAATATCCCAACATAATAGTATGTGAATTAAAAGACATAACAAAAGAAGCCTTTTAAAAAAAAGGAGGGTGAAAGGTCCCCTTACCGAGTTGGGTAACTTTCGAAACGTACACCCCATGGAAGAAGGGTCATACAATGTGGATGTGAATACCAATTAATGAAATTATACTACACAAAGTGTATAATAATGGGCAGTACATACACCACTGAAATGAAATTGTGTCAAATGTAGCATAAATCTCACGGGAATAAAAGTAAGATGAAAAATCCCTTACGAAAACTCGGCAGCCTAACGGCGCCACATAAAACTTTAAAAAAGGGTTGATGAGAGAGATAAAGGGGATCTCATCACATTAACATAAAGTTTACATAAAGAGGAATATAAAAGAACATCCCCCAACATAACAAATCTTAAAAGAAGTGACATAAAGGAGAGTACTTAAAAAGAAAGAGAGAGGTTAGATCTCTTACGAAAATTCGGCAGCCTAACAGCGCCACTCAAAACTTCCAAAATGGATTGATGAGAGATAATAGGGCCTCTCATCATATGAACATAAAAATTACAGTAATATTAATATAAAATAATATCCCAATAACAAGAAATATGAGCTTTAAAAGGAATGACATAAAATAGTGTACTTAAAAAGAAAGAGAGGAGTAGGATCCCTTACCTCGGGTCTGACTTGACTCGATCATTCTTTAACGTCCTAAATAATAAACTTGAGTTAATTTACACTTTATTATGAACCTTTTTCTAGTTAATTATTCCTTTTAGATCACTTATTTCCATGTTATAAACATTATGTAATCATTTAAGTTAATAATGTTTGTTTTGTTGAAATTTGGTTCTTAAGTCGAAAGTGGACTTCTTACAATTACATGTTGTTCGTGTGGTCAAAGGTTCTTTATATCCAGAATGAAATTCATGATTTGGATAGCATATATATCATATATATCCAGCATATACATTTATTTATAATATTACATAATCATTTAGATGTAAGAAATGAAATGCACCGTTCATGGAGACGGTAAGCCGTACGTACGCATGAACGCTACTTTCATTTCTTTGTCATATTAATGGAATTAAAACTAAATGAGAGGTATGTATATTTTAATTCCAGAATTATATTCATCATTTATATGTACCATTAATTATATATATCCATTATGTACAGGTACTTTTAATAGTACATTACATTTGGGGATAATAAATGAAATGCACCGTTCATGGAGACGGTAAGCCGTACGTACGCATGAACGCTAATTTCATTTCTATCTCATACTTTAATGGAAAGAAATAATAATTATATAGAGGTATATTCTAATTACAGTATAACATCATATATAATAACTTTAAATCCACCCTTTATACGTCCCACATATGGCATAAACGAATCACATCACTTTGAGGGGGCGGTAGTCCGCACTTCCTTAAATGAAGATATCGCGTTTACCCATAATGGAAACCATAAAGGTATGCCCAAAAAGAAAAATACAGAATCTTAAGGAAAACATAAACATATTATATATCATATATAAATATAGTGTCATCTTAATGTCCACCTTTGAAGGTGTTAAAAGAATGTTGAACAATCATCGTTTCGGGAGGCAGAAATTCGCCATCCATGGAAACAGTACGTTCTTTAACAATTATATGTAAGTGTGTGTAAGTTTAGCTCATATACTTCTTATAAAAACATCATAGTATATTGAGGATACTGGATTGGTTACAAAAGAAAAGAATAAAAAGAGTTTAGGGGGTTGGAGAAGCAAAATCATAAAAAAGGACTCAAAAGAAGACATAACCTTAAAATCGGGTAACTCTCTTAGATTTGAGCTCAAAGGCGTCCTTGGGAAGACTTAATCCCAAAGTTAGGCTTCGAGGAGTAAGAGAGGGATGTGGAGAGCCAAAATGGGTAGGGGTTGGCTGAGACAAAGGATTTGGGAGTGTGGGTAATGAGGTAGAGGTTGGGGCCTTTTATAAGCGGAGAGGAGGGGCACTCTTGTAAAGTTACAAAATGTTACTTTATTTTAAAAAGAGTTTCGTATTTTAAAGGTCCCACATTGATTTATTTCAAGTATAAGGTGATAAGGGTTCTAAATCCACCCATCCAATAGGTTTTGGCCTTGTTTAGGTCTTAGATGTTACATTATCTTTCCATTTTATTTAAATCTTTAAATATTGAGGTCATCGCTGCATCGTCATGATGTCATAAATATTTTATTTTATATAATGTCTAAAAATTATAAAACAAATACTATGATGTAGTAAATCTTTTTATCTTTCTAATTAATATTTATAGTCAAAATTATTACTTGTATAACCCCATGTAAAAATTGTTTTAGTAAAACATTTCATGTGTGTGTCATTTTTACTTTAACTTTAAATAAAAAGATATTAATGTCATTTTCCAGCCAAAGTGGCTCCATGGGGTCCCCAAGTTGACCCATGGATTGTATTTGTCGGCCATGACACATCCAATAAGAATAGGACATGTTTCTATCTATTCTCATTTTATTATAATATCATTTTTTCCTTAAATTGCACTAATTACCTCTAATCGCGATTAAAAACATAATATGTTACTATTCACCAAAAAATTATTTTTATCCCATTGAACTACATTTTACTTCTTAATGACAACCATGTATGTCGGATTTTTGAAATTCAAAACACAAAGATGGCAAAAATTCATTTAAACGGAAAATTCAGATTTTATAAGTACCACTTAGTGGTTTCACTATTCATCAAAAATTGAAGTTTTTCAGAAAAATCCCAAAAATTCACCCTAACCTATATTTGATATTCCGAATTCAATAATGAAGTCTATTTTACGAAATTCAAAACATATAAGTCACATTAATTAATATAATAATTAATTCCCGCTGTCAAAGCAAATGGCGTGTTTTTATGAAACAATATGTATCAAAAGATTGACACTAGTTTAAGTCTGATTTCAAAGTGAAATTAATTCCAACGACCACTATTGGATTTAATGATAAAAATATATTATAATTTTAATTTAAAACCAATTCAAAGGATAATCTAATCATATAAATAAATTATATTAAATAGAGGTTTTGAATTAAAATACAACATTTTACACTATTCATTAAAAAATGAACTTTATCAGAAAGATACCAAAAATTTACACAGGGTAAATTTTGATGTCCCAATTCTTAAGAAGAGTTTTATTTGGTCCAAAAGGATGTATAAGAGTGAATAAAACTATATTTAATGATGTTTATCCATCAAAAGGTGATAAGTGAACCTTTAGTGAAAACTGGGGCATATACGCCTAAAATTGAATTCTTTCCGTATCTTATTCCTTTACCTTTTATTGGATAAATGTAAAAACATTTAAAAACATATATAATAATATTTTAGTTATTTCTATCCATTCTCGCCAATACAATGACTACATGTTAAATACCATTTAAAATAATATTATTTTATTATTAGAGTGCAACGTAAGATTCCCAAGAAACTCGTTGTTGCGTGTTGGGTACGCCATCGAGCATAGCGTCCCCTTTAAAGTCATATTAATATTTTATTCAAAAATATGGATAAATATGAAAATGTCATATTCTATATTTACCTGGGGTGTTACAACATAAATTATATTTTAGAAAAAAAATTCAACATTTTCCTAAGGGGAAAATTTGGGGGCCACTATAGGAAGTGATTTTAAAAAGAAAAAAATTTAAACTATTGAATACATATACAATTAAAAATAAGACATAAAAATAGATCCTTTAAAATTAAATATTTGTTTCCCAAAAGAAAATGTGATTTGTAAGATATAACACATTGGTTTTAAAGGGATAACCCTTTAATATTTATTAATATACCTTCTATTAAAACACTCACTCTAAAAGAATAATTATAATTTATTTATATAAAAGTAATTTTACAAAAGTGGTTTCTAAAATAATATATTAGGGTGAAATATACCAAATATGGAAGAAAAAGTTACAAGAAAAAGCTTTCAACTCAAAGAATGAGATTTGAGTTACTAATAAACCGTAAAGGTAATATATCTCAAGAAGTGAGAAATATTTTTCAAGGGGTTTATGTGTTAGGTATATATATCCCATGAAAACATTCAAGAATACTATATAAAATTATTAAATGGGATACTATTATCCACTTATCAGAAATAAGTTTAAAATAGTGATCATAATTCCAAGAATTAAAATTATGTTACGAAAAAGCCTTACAACTAGGATAATAACTAATTAAAAATCCACTGGATTAAAAGGATTTAATTTATATAATTATTTACCAAAAAATAAATATGACATAGATAATTACATGGTTACAAAATATCCATTTTTAAAGATAAAATTAAATATAACATAGTCTTGTCTCAATGAATTAAATTTAAAGAAAATGAACCATTTTAGCTTCAGAATTATTTTTATCAAACCCCAAAAAATAGTGGTCTTGAAATTGAATTTTAAACTATATGATTAAAAAATTACCAGTGATATGATATTTAAAATAGGTTTTATATACACCATATAAATTAAATTGGTTCATAATACCAAATATATCACAAAGAGAAGAATTTGAGATGAAAACCCTTACCTTGTCCAAGATCTATTTTACGCATATTACTAACATCATGAGTAATGAAATTTAGTTTATTATATTCCTTTTAAATAATATTATTATTATATATTTAATTTAATATAGACCATTTATTATCAAATTTTATTTATTAATATATAATTTATTCTTATGTTTGCGTGATAATTGGATCAACATTGGCCTATTTTGGTAATTTTACCGATCAAATATGATATCTTAATGATATGTTAAATAACTTATATAACCATACCTGATAAGAAACAATATATAATTTATTATTAAATTATAATAATACATTTATTTAACTTCACTTAGTCATCCATGAAATAGTTTTATATCATTATTCATGTTTGAAGTTGGACCGATCAAAACATGAATACACTATATATCGATGGGTGAGTATGATAAAGTAAGTGTATAATATAATTAAAATGGAATGATAATTATATTAGTTATGTTATTTTATGTTTTTGAATATTATTTTATATGCTTTTACACGTAAATAATATAAACATGATAAATGAAAAATGTTACTTTTTAGATGTGATAGACTGCACAATGAATTATTAACATTTTTTAAGTGGATGGAAATGAATAAATAATAGTTGTAATATTAAAATAAGATAACATAAACATAATAATTATACTGAAGTTTTAATATTACTATGTTTACTATAGGGTTATAGATAATGATAACGAATATAATGTTAAGGATTAAGTAATTCTCATTTTGGTTCCATAGACTTTTACTAGAAACTATAATTATAAATAAAAGGAATATGATAAATAATTTATTCCATAGTCTTATGAAAATTATAAAGGATTATAGGATGATAAAAATGGAATATTTATAAGAGGTAATTATTTGTAATGTGTGAGTCATGAATAGATGGAAGTGTCCCCTTTTATAAGATAACAAAACCAATATTTTGAAAACACCGTTTAATTTTCAATGACTTAATTACATTATTTTTGGGTCAAAGACTCAAAAAACTATAAATAATTGATATTGGGGTGATATTGGGTCAATAAGTCATCAAAAAAGTATTTATGCATATATTATTCCATTTTTGGAAGTCATTTGTTCTTATCTTTTTTAGGTTTACCTTTTTTTGTTTATACCTTGGTAATTAGTTTCTAACTAATTAATTTATGTTTAAATAAAAAGGTAAAATAAGATTTCTAAAGAAGTATAGGTTTGATGAAATTATATTTATTCTCCATTAAATGAAATTTAATTTCTAAATGAGAGAAAATTATATTTTAAATTAATACATTTTATATATAGAAAAATAGTTTTTGTAAAATATTGGTGTTTTAAACATCACATCTTCTTAATATTATGTTGCACTGGTTTCCAATTAGTTTATTTAGATATATTTATATATGAGTTTAATCAATATATAATATTCATAATTCTGAATATATTAATTTAATTTATTATATTAAAATTAAACAATATCAATAATACTATTCATTGAGAATAATAATTTTACAATAATAATTTCCATTAAATTTTAAATTCATAATCATAATTTTATAACCAAAATTGAAATTAGATTTATTATTTAACATGTTTTTGTTTATTTGAAATATGAAATCCATTTTTATAGGACTATTTTCCATAATTGGTAAATATTAATGTTTAATATAAGTGAATAAAAACTCTCTTTGAATAAAATATTACTCACATTACGAAGATGATATACATGGGCTTTATAGAAAAATAGTAAATTTATATGATTTATTTTACACAAATATATATATATATATATATTATAAAAAATGTATTTAGAAATATTTTATTCATTCTTTCATTATGATAATTTTATAAAAGTGATGGTTTTTTAGCAAAATCAGTATTTTTTCACTATTCACATTAAACAAATTATTTCAAAAAAATTCAAAAAAATATCGTAAGATAATTTTTTCATTATAAATCCAAAAATGATGTTACATTTTTCACAACCAAATTTTATAATTTATAAATTAATTTTTTTAATAAAATATTTAAAAACAATGAAAACCATTATTTATGTGAAAATGGTTCATCCAAGTATTTACCATTATCAATTGTAATTACAATCAATTAAAACTAAATTATCATATACCAATTATTCATATAAAATATATTTTATAATTATTATTAAAATTTTTCTTCAAATAGTATTAAATATCACATAAAAATGGAAAATTTAGAAAATATATATTTCTAATAATTAAACGACCATATTAGTGGTTTTAGCTATATCAATTGAATTTAATTAATATTAAAACTGTGATTTATTTTATTGGTATTAATTTTTCATAATGTGGATACTCCTTTCTATTTACACTAATTCAAAGACTATGTTTTAACATCCATACATAGATATAGAATGTTTTCATTTATATTTGGAGTTGTGTGTATAATAAACTATCAATCCCAATGAATTGTTTAGTGTTAATCAAATATTAAAATCTTAGGGTGTCACATTCTGCACCCATAAATAAATTCCATCCTCATAATTTTAATTATAACTCATGGATAAAAGTAAGTGAGGGTATTCATAACATATTAATCATTTGGGATATAAATTATAGTATGACAACTAACATACTATTTAAACATAGATTTTGTAACTTATATTTCTTTAATAAACATTAATAATTCATAAAATTATATACTAAATTATATAAACCAATCTTACATTTCCAACAATATTGATTTTCCAAAATAAATTGAATCTGTTAGTCATTAAAACAAAATGAGATTATATTTTCTTCCAACAATTAACTCTATATTTACCTATAAAATTTATTAAACACTACTTTATAAATTCATAAAATATTATTCAAATAAAAAATAAAAAATCACTAAAATATCATGTATTAAATTTTTTATAAATCAATAATCAATTCCAATACTCTTTAACTCACTTTTCTGAAAATAATTATACCCTTTATTTCATCAAAATCAGGAATTTATTAATTCTAAAATTTATTAATACCCGAATCATGTTCACTCTGATAGTTATCCGCAAAAATATAACCTTATCATAATGTAAATTTTTATTGTTATTTATACTAAATAATTTATGTTTATATACCATTGAAGAAAAAATAATGAAGAAAAATATTTATATGTCTCACATAATACTCATAAATTTTAGAATATATTGGAATATCACCAAAATATATTAATCACTAATAAGAAAAATTCATGATTATAGATATTTAATTTATATTAATATATCAACCTTACTAGAATTGCTGTGACAAAGAAAATCCCATTTTCCATTATAACATGCATATAATAAAATTTTTCTTCCATTTATGTATGTTTCCTTAATCAAATATAAGCTATAATTGTAGTTAGATATACACCTTTATCATCTTCATCATCATGATCCTATTTCAACAAAATACTAAAACAAAAATGGTAATGATAATATATAAAATATTAATATGAGACAACCAGTCAATATATTTATACCCCTATCAACCCATAGTTTTTAATATATGATACTTTTAGTGTACCCTATTGATCTATTTGTTCAATACATAGTTTTTCATAATCAGTTTTTTGTTAGTTTCTCTATCATAATTAGTTTAAATTACGCATAAATCCATTAAAATGGTTCATAAAAAGAATTTTATTAACCATGGAATATCACTTTGGAGTTTCAAAGTTGGTTTTCAGTTATCCATAATTGTCGCACACCAGGTGAAGATTGAGTTATTACTCAATCTACTCTTTCCAAGGTTATTACCCCTTGGTACCTATGTTGCAGAGCCTACATCCACTTTTAGTATAAATATGTTGATATAATTACAATGAGAACCATACAATATAAAATTTACCCAAACATTAGGTTGTTCTTCTATATATTGAATTATCCCCTAGACTTCTATATTGTTTGTACTAAAGTTATCCAATATTAATCCATAGAATACATGATTAATCTTCCAAAATGTTTTACAATACATTTAAAATTATAATAAACCTTAACTTATAAATATTTTATAACATTTATAAATTTAAAATTACCCTCAAATGAAATTATCCTAATCTATAAAATTATCTAACCCCTACTTTGATGCCAATAGTTATTCACTAGACCCACACTCCGATATTTAGTGAATAAAACACATACTTTACATACTAGCTTCAATTCCATCAATATATTCTCAAATATAACTATTCAGTAGTTATATGACATACAAAAACATTGTATCAAACACATTCCCATGACCTTTTAGGTTAGAAGCTTTAGATAATAAGGATAAAAGTTAAACTAAAATAACCCATTTCATTGTCAACTAATTGATATTTTTTCACAATATATGAATCTAGTTAATCAATAATAATCCTTCAATATCACCAAAAAATTATACACACAAGTTACACTATTATACCCATCATCTAAAATAATCTTCCTTATTATATGGGGAGGTTAAAACATAAGAAGCGGTGAGATCAAATGATCAGTATGGGAAAAAAACAACTATTGAAATAATAGAATAAACCTGGAATATTAATAATAGTAGGAATAAATGATAAAACAAAATTATATAATATAATAAAATTAAAATAATGATATATCCATGGATGGAAATGGAAATCAAAATATCACCTGGATGAAAAGAAATTGATCCATAATGATGAAATTTATAATTCTGGACAACTAAATCCATACCAAAAGGCAAGATATCATGTTCATATACATAATAATCACACTGTCATGGAAATATCTTGTTTTTTATATTTTTACAAAAAAATAACCATAAAATTTTTCTTATAAGACCCACTGATGCATCAAATAGAAAAATAATGTCAATCCCCACCTGTCACTTATTTGTACCCAATGAATTAATCATAAGAGATACTGATTAAACAATACATTACCAAATTATAAAATAATCGTACATATTGGAATAATGTCAAAATAAATGAAAATAAATTTCCCCATGTGTATAAAAGTTTTCAATTGATAATAATCCATCAAGTCAAAAAAAGTCAATGATTAAACAATAAATAGTTATTATTCCAATAATAATTTATATTTGAATAAAAAAGACTGAATGCTTTTTATATCCCTTTATCAATAAATGGGATAACATTATCATAATTTATGTGAAAAAATAAGGTGGATGGTCAAGAAATATATAACCAACACTACAATAAAAATCTATGTTGGAATAAAAATATATGAAAAACAAATACTTTTCCCTCAGTCAATATAGTAACATTTTTTTGATAACCATCATCAATTCTGAGTTACTTAATATGTGTTGTTTATACCATATATTCTAATGAATAAATAAACAAGTGAATTCATAAATAAAATGATCATAACAAATCCATAGAAGTAATTTGTATGAATATAAATGAATATATAGACATTTTAATAAAGTAATCCTATAAGTATATTGAAACTGATAAAAAACATCCTACAAAAATAATTCTTCGAATGATATCACATAATAAGGAATCAAGAATAAAATTGTTTGATATAGTGAGTTCAATCCCCAAAAAGATAAATATATATTAGACGATAAATTACAAAACCTAGAACCCATGTAGTAAAATACTTTTGAATATTAAAAAGAAAAAAGATGTGAAAAAATAAAATCGTTTTTAGAAAACATTTTTACGTCTTCATAAGTGATAAAGTTATAGTTCACTTTAGAAAGTAACATTAAAAAGGGTTGAATTAGAACATTTAAAAATAATATCTAATAATGGATCCTTTAAAATTTCATAATGTTTTCAAAAAATAAATTGTCCATGGAATATAAAACACATGGGTTGAAAGGGAAAATATTTTTTAAAAACATAACATAACTATGTTTAAAACCCACATGATAAAAAGTGTAAAAAACATTCTTTGTGTTACATATTAATTATCCAAATAGGGTTATAAGTTACAATATAATAAAATTTTATGGTGGAATATCCCATTAATTGATGAAAAAATTCCATGATAATACTTTATAACTCAAAGACGGAGATTTGAGTTACTAATAATCCTGATGGTAAACATATCTCAACATGCGATATATATTTTTGAAATTATGTGGTAGAAATTTATATCCCTACAATAAGTGATATAATACCACATAAAAAAATAAAATTTCATACGATATCCAACATATATGAAATATATTTTAAAGGACAATCATAACCCTATGATGAAAATTGAGTTACCAAAAAACCATTCAATTGGGGTAACAACTTAGTCAAAATAAATTTAATAAATGAAAATTAAATTGTAATATTATTTAAATGAAAAATATACATGAAAAAGATACATCCCTGGGTATTAAATTCCTTATTGTAATATAAACATGGTGTATAACATAATCACATATCAAGTAATTGTTGTTTGAGGTAAAGATACCTTGCCACTTGACTTACATTTTAATCAAATCACCTTGTAATTTTGGCCTTGTAAACAAACCTAAAATATCATAATTAATGGATAATTCATGATATGATGTCTCAAATATGAATTACATACACCAAAAAAATTTAATTAGCTTCATAATATGAAATATGTATCAACGATGGGAATTTTTGATGAAAACGCTTAGTTCAAGATTAATTTTGTGCATAAGCACAACTTAAGGGATAAAGAATTTTATTTTTTGAAATTAAATTATTATTAAAATTGTTATTATAGATTTATTTTATTATCTACTAGATATTATCATATGATATTTATTTATTATATATAGTTTTGGTTAATGTTTGTGTGATAAATGAATCAGTGTTAGCTTATTTTGGTAGTTTTAGCGATTAATGATGATATTTTAATAATAATATAAATACATAATATAACCATTTTCAAAAAATAATCATTAATTTATTAATAAATTTTCTTAAAATTATTATTGATTTTCCCATATTCATCCATTATATATTTTTTTACTTACTTAATTTAGTTGTTAAGATGATATAAACATGAACATGCAAAATCTCAATGGGTGAATACAGTTAAAGAAGTGTACAATATCATTATAATAGAATAATAATGCTATTATTAATTTATTTTTATGTTAGTGAATCATATTTTAAGTGTTTTTTATAAATTAATAGAATCCAGATCAAAAAGGAAAAATGGTACATCATTGTGTCAGTATTCTGAACAACATGTGATATACAATATTTTACTTTTTCTATGTTGATTAAAATGAATGAATAAATTCTAATCCACTAATAAAATAAAAATTCACTATAATAATGTTACATAGCTTTGTATGTATAGGGTTCAAAGAGAATGATTAAGAATAAAATGTTATGGATTAAGTAATACTCACTTTGGAATCTAGAAAATTATCTTGAAAGTATCTTTGTAAAGAAGGTATTAGTATATATAATTAAGGGTAGAGGCTAATTAAATTTTGAGAGTTTTTTAAGAGGAGTAAAATTTACTAGTTTATAGTTGAAATTATAGGGAATGTGTGTAAAATTATGGGGTGAATGGTGGTTTTGAGAACACCCATTAAATTCATTAATATCATTACACTATTCAAGGATTAAAGTTTCAAAAAATTTAAAAATCACTGAGGGTGTATTGATCTTGGGTCATGTATGCCTAAACAATTCATTTATAAAAAATTTATAAGCTTGTTGTATTTCATTAGTTCTGAGGTTTTTACATTTAATTATTTGTTTGTTTTTACCTTGGTAACTTTTTTAACTATGTAATATATGTTTTAATTAAAATATAAAATAATCCCTCCTAAAAAATTTGTTTATGATGAAACTACATTTTACATCCATTTAATATGATTAATTTTCAAAATAAGACAAACTAAAATTCTAAATTAAAAAATTTTACGTATAGAAAAAAAAAATTTTGTAGAAAAATAATGTTTTACCCATATGTGTTCTACATTTAATTTAGAATTGTTTACTATTTATGTATGTGTTAATATAATTAATATGTTCTTGTAGAATCATATTTTAGTTATAATTAAAAATATATTAATTTAATTGGTAAGATAAAAATTACACTTTATTAATAAAATAAATCATTTGAAAAAACACATTTTCTATTATAATGTTTAATAAATTAAAAATTAGTAACAAATATTTAATGAAAAAAATTGAAATTGAACTTTTTATATAATATTATCATTTTTATAAAAAATATCAAATCCATTTTGATTGATTTTTTTCTAAATGTGAGGAAAAGTAATTTTTAATACAATGTAATAAAAACTATTTTTAAAATAAAATATTACTTATATTTCCAAAAATTCCACTTGGGATAATTGTGATATTATCAATAAAAACATTATGTTATTTTTTTGTTCAAATTATATAATAAAAAAATTCAATATTTGAATAAGATAATATTATATATTGAAAACAAATGTATATATAAAAATAGTTTTTTAGAATATTTACTATTTTCATTCATATTTTCAAAAATTCTATATTAAAATTAGAAAACTAAAAATATTCATATAAAAAATATTTTATTTTAATAAATCTGAGGATTCATGAAATAGAAATTCATATCTCAAAAAAAATATTTTTTAAAAATGCATTTCTACGAATACAATGATCATATTAGTTTTTTTAGCCATATCAGTTTAATTTCAATCATATTAAAATTTGGCATGATTTTATTTCTATAAATTTTTTAAATATTGGTTAATTGTTTTCATTTTCATTAATTTAATGATTAGATTTTAGTGTCCTTAAAAAATATTTCGTTGTTTTTTCACATTTGATCTTGTGTGTGGAACAAGCTGTCAAATACATAAAATTATTTAAATGCAATGATGTATTATAATTTTGGGGGTGTTACTCCATGGTCATTAGGATATATGTCCAAATAATAGTTATAATCTACGAAATTATATGTAACAATTGCATCCACTTGATCCAGGGGACCATATTAAATATCAGATCAAGGGTAAAATCACCTTCCTCATAATGTATCACAATTGAGTTCATGGTGGAAAAGTTATTACCTGGATATATCTCATATAAAATTAAGAATAAGTTGATTCCTTGGATGAAATATTTTGAATTCAAGAATTATAACACATAAGTTTAAACATTGGGATAATCCTAGGGATTCCACAATGTAATTGGATTAATAACCAGTTTATGAGGAGTGCCTTAGGAATCTAAACAAAGTCAAGAAAATCATCAACTTGGTTTATAAGGTGGCATTAAATATCATCACTACTCATTCTCAAATACCCCCTCTTATGGGTCATTATATCACTAGGGAACTACTAGGGTCCCCTAGGTCACATCATGAATGAACAAACAAAATGGGATCCATTAAAAATTCACTACTATTAAGTCAAAAAACCATCACTTATTGGGAAGGCAAATCCATGACTCTATCATGACCGTGTAATGGCTTCATTGGCCTCATAATTAAAGCATCAATATAATCACTCCCATGAGATGAAATAATTCCCATCTCAAATCCAAAGTCATAGGTTGATCCACATGCCCATCCAAACATCAATCTATGTGAGTTCTACTCACCTGGGTACTAACATCTCATTCAGGGACAAACACTCTCCCGATTGTCCACCCCACTAGCCCAAATGATTTATGGAATCTAAATGTTCAATAAGGGTATAGTATTCCCAATTTTTGAAATTCATTAATTATCCATACTTAATGTAATTAATATAACCTATCAAGGTAATCTATGATCATTAAACCCATTAAATGATCACCCCTTAGTGTATTCACATATAATAGAACACATTTATTAAGAAGGCCTTAACCATCAGTGGCCAAGGCACTACACTATTTCCCATGGGACCATTATTGATCTTGACACTCATTCTATTCATTCATATGAATTGTATTTTAAATAATCAATTTATTTAAAATTAAAATCTTAATCACATTTTGGGTAAAGATGAAATAGTACAGTCTATATATATATAACCAAATTCAATAACTATAGGGTTACACTCATATCACTACCTATCATATTCACAAGTCATTTACCTTTTAAAAAATTTGTACTAATCATCACATAGCCTCATACAAGAATTACATTAACTCTATAGAACCTATATCAATCCAAAACACACAGTATTTAAAAATAATAAAATAATAATTATTTATTCAATTCAATTATAACCATTTATAATTTTAATTGAGTTTGAAAAATTTCATAATAAATCACTAACAACTAATCACACTGAAACTATGACCAACAAACCATGAAAGATCTATGGTGTACAACTGACACTATTCCAGAAAAAGTACCTATTAATTAGCACAAACTCAAAATCCAATTTAATTTAATTTTAGAAAATCCCTTAGATAAATACATTGGCTGATTTACCTTCATCAAAACAATATAAAATTATGTTCATACATCATAAAGATATTCCTTCTCACTTATTTTTAAAAAACACCCATCATTCTCATATTATTTCACTATGATTTGGTGATATTGTTTACAAAAAACCAAGGTGAGGATATCTAAAATCATAGAGGATTGCAGTATGACTATTAAATTTGAAAGAGGATGAATGAAATCACATTAAATTACTGATATATCACACCCAAAACCACCCCAATATGAGGGGGGGTGTAATGGATAAGGGCGGGGGGGGGAGAGATTGATGGACTTGTCATGTATGCGATGGAGTAAGAAAAGTGGAGGAGATGAGTTAAAATTTCAAATGGAAAATAGAAATTATCGATATTTAAATGGAAATAGTGATATAGTATAGTTTTCAATACTATAAACTAACAATGACATTATGAATTACACAAGGAACCCCTCTCACATTGTTTAGAACCCTGATTTACCAAACCATGCACCACCATGAAAATCACACCTATAACTATGTTCTGGGGTCTTCCTGATTTATCTATATCTATGAACCATGAACCAATCCATGACCAATCCACATGTTTTTATCTATAATATTAATATTTATCCTTGAACCATCATCTATCCATAGATGAAAAAAACAATCTAAGAGGGGTTGTGTGGTTTTCCACAAATATACACATCAATCTACGATTCATTATAAAAACATCTCAAAAAACCCTGAAATATAGAATGAATCAACTGAGACACACTTGAGAACACATGGATCTCCTCATTCCTAAATTAATATCTACAAAAATCAACTTAATGGGATAGTAATATAATAATTACTATCCAATATTAATGTTTGAAGATGGACCGGGATCTGGAAATTAAAATAAAATTTCCTCTAGAAATTCTATCCCAAAATGATATATGGTTTTAAAATCTCCCCAAAAAATCACTTAAAAAACTTGATAATAAAAAATTCTCTTAATAATAAATCCCAAACTATCCCACTTATCAATTCATGATTAACAAATTGAGTTATACAAAAGAATATAAATCCTGATTCCACTATGTAACTCCAAATCCTTGATGTAAATTTTATAAAAATTAAAGTCTGCAACAATAATCATAAAAAAAATAATGAGATGGATCTCTCCAATTAACATATTTCCCAAGTACCTATGGTATCATGAACTATCTCATTTTTATATACATAATGCTCCCAAAAAAATGATTTGACTTATCTGAGAGGATTCCAAGGCAAAATGTTCTCCACTATCTAAATTTCTAATAAAAAAAATTCATATGGTCAAATGACATGATTAGGGTGTTTTTCACGTCACCACACCCAATTACACAATAAAAATATTGTCAAACCTAACTTGGTTGATCTATGTTAAAAACTCATGGCTACACCCATGGATATTATATAAAATCTTCATATCAATATGTTTTAACACTGTAGAAATATTCCAATATTTTTCAAATACCCACAATAATGTCATAACCCAATTATTGGTGTTTTTCTCCAATAAAATCATAGACTAGACACATCATCAATAATTCTCTCACACATATGAAATGAACATCACTAATATGACTAACTATTAGATCGCATCCAAAACAATATAGGGTTGGGTACAAATATAAAAAATCTATCCAATGTCACATTTGAAATATAAAATCTTGTATATAGAATGAAACCCGATAATACCCACTTAATTTTTACACCAATATGGAAATTAAGACTTTATTTTCTAATAACTAGTATCATCAAACCCACAACCCTTCCAATAATGGGTCATAACTCCAAGTATTAAATTTTTTTCGTCACCACATAAAATGACTGTACGTGTACATCTCACTAAACCAAATAAACAAGAAATAAATCAACCATTTTTACTTTCGAACTAACTAGGAACATCATCATTAACATCCATCAAAATTGAAAATGGAATAACAGTCACACCCTCTAATGAAAAAAATGGAGCAATCCCCACTATCTTACTTTCCTTATACTTCTCCTTGAGAATCACCTTAACGGGATTCACCATCAAATATCCATGTAAATAATTTTCAAGTAGCACAATTAATTAAACCGTACCTTGAAAACATGATCCATATTCGACATCACCTCCCACCTCATTGGGGTATTTTCCCCTTCTATCTAGACCACTGGAAACAAATACTGTATTGTTTCAACAAAATTTTTTTTCCTCTTCCCCCAAATGACCATCCACTAATTTATTATTCTACTAGTACCATGCGTAAAAAGAACATAATATCTCAATATCATACAAAAAAATAGTGATACACTCCCAAAAAACTTGATCACATAACTTGAATAAATATCTTCAAGTTGCATAATAATAATTATAGGCCTATGTCCTTAAATTGATAACTAAAATCCCCATGCATGTTAGTCTCACCAAACTAATATCACCACTATCCTTACTTGCTAGATGGTTGGGAATATCATCCACTAGAATACTTATCGCAAGATCACCCATCAAAGGGATATAATTATAGTTCCAAAAATCATTTACCAAGTCTTTATCCATTATAGATTCTAACTTCTTGGATCATAATTTCTAACTTCATCAGGAATCACAGTCGAGATCACTAGGGCTAGGTATCTTACTGATCCTATCATCTCAAACCATCGTTGATTCCCAAGCACCTCAAGTTCTTTTCATTAAAAAAACTCAATAAATCTCTAATCCAATGACATATACCCAGTTAAACATCCTATACACTAATATTATAACTCTAAGAATCTACTAATTCATCCCAACCCTAAGGTACTCACATGCCTATGCTTACCCTTCTAGATCGGGATACCTTTACACACATCATATATAAAAAATAAATAAATTCCATACAACATATCCATAACACAAAACTAACTGACATCCCAAGCCATATCTCAACAGAACTGGGATCTCCCACTAATCCCATTTATCACATACCCCATAGTTCATAACTCACAGGGAAATATGTGTACTCCCATATGTGATATCACACAAGAACTAAAATTCTAAAACAAATATTATAGTAATCCCATATATACATAATAATAATCACAATATAATTCACCTACCTACTAGGTGATAAATTTTTAATGGGCAACTAGATATTAGACTACCCCTTGAGGACTGTCATATCATCCACATATTTATAATAGAGTTATCCTATAATGATCTTGGTCTAATATACCATAGCATTATGTTTTAGTTAAGTAAAATTCCACAAGTAAGCTTCATTACAATAAAATACATGTGTTTCTTGAGATATGTATTATAATATTTCATCCATAGAATCATAAAAAAAAATAATCCTGAGAAACGATGGTATCGTATCATAAAAACCATAACACTTTGGTAACATTTAATCATAAACACCAAGAAATAATAAAATTCAATGAAATAATAAATATAATTTGAATAAATAATTTCTTGATATTACTTGTCAAAGGGGTTATATATAAACCTCAAATAAGAATATAGTTTCGTAACATGACATATGTCTCAATGAATGTAAATTGTGAAAAAAATATATTACGACTTTGGTAATAATTTGTATAGTAAACGCCCTAAAATAGAGATCCTAAAATGGATATGTAAAGGCCATTAATTTTTAGGATAATTTTCATAAAATAATTTCATGGGTATTATATACACCATAATAAGAAGTAGGTGTTAAATATGGAATGCGTCTCATAGAATTAAAAAGTGAGATGAAAATCCATTACCATAAGTCATAACTTATTTCATACACATTCCAAAATCATGTATTAAAATACATGTTTATTATAAATTTAAAAAATAATCACACAGAAAAACACACACACACACACAAATATTGATATATATATATAGGTCATACTAAATATTATTTACTCATTAACTTTATATGTTTACTAACAGTTCCTTCATAAAATAATGTTTTATGTTATAAGGACATTTTTTCATGTATGTTTTAATTTTTTATTTATTTTACACTTAATTTGATAATGGTTTCATAATATTATTTGTTTCATAATAATATAAATATCATATATATTAATCATTTATTTATTTGGAGTAATAAAACAATTGGAGATACAAAATGAAATGGTAGGCTGTGTGTCTGCATGAATGAGGTTTCCATTTTCACGAATGATGAAATTAATAAAAGTAAAAGATTATATTAAAATTCCATAATAATTTTTTTGAAATATATATATAACATACATGATTTCAATTTTTCTTAATTACAATCAATGTAAATAATCAGTTTAAAAAATAACATAGCTTTGTGAGGAGGTCATCTGCTGTACACACAAATGATGTTATTGTATCCCACATACAAATGAATCCAAGAATGTTTATGAGAAATAATAAATAAATATGTATTATTAATTTCAAAATAACATATGTATTTATTTAATATATCTTTATTACCATCCATGTAAAACAGAAATGAAAAACACATCGCATCAGTTCACGTGGTGATAAGTGAAGTACACATGAGTGCCACTATTGTTTTTGAAAGGGCTGGTCTGTAAGATGATAGTTGGGATATTATAATTAACTAGGTATTATAATATAATGAATATAATAAATGAACATAAAATATTTCATTATATCTAGCCATGAGAGGTGGTGAAGTAAAACGAATAACAACACTTCGTGAGGTCGTAGTCTGCCGTATGCAAGACCGAAGATTTCATTTCCCATATGATGGAAGAATAGATAAATATATGTTTTTAAATTAATATAATAAAATTTAATTATATCTTATATACTATAATATTTATATCCACATAAATTAATAATATTTTCTGGAGTGGGAAGATGAAGTAAAACCAAAATGCATTGTTTGAAACAACACCTCTTCTTCATAAAACCTCCATAGTTTTAACCTAAATCCTTATTGGATTAGATTTATGATCTCAAAATTGATAATATGATATGGGTATGATATTAATAAATACATTGGTTGATATTTTTTGATGTAATGGTTTTTAGAAGTTTGAAGATGCAATGAGAGTTGGTGGCGATTCATAATTAGGGGAGACGACCCACATGGATTTTTTGAAAAGAATGAAGTGTAACCATGTTTTCAACCTGATAATAGATAAATAATAGGTTATTATATAATATTATTGGTTATATGGTCTAAATATGTCCTTAAAATGAGTTTTGGAAAATTTTTGGATCATTTTTAACCATTATCGTCTAAGTTTAACCTCGTGGTAAACCAATTTTTCCATAACCGTTGTAAATAATTTTTACTATTTTTTTCTACTCATTATAATAAAAAAATAATAATTTGAAAATATTATATAATATAAATTATTCTAATTATTAATACAGAATCCATTTTTTCAAATAAAAATCACATAATTGCTAGAATTTAATTAAATATGAACCCCGCAAATGTGAGGAGAAAGCGAGTTTTGAAAGAGAAAATTATCATAAGTAGAGAATGATTTATCATCAAAATTCAATATGAAATTGATTAAAATGACAAAAATTGGATTAAAAGATATATTCATTCTAATTATACTTCAAAAACCACCATAAAACAATTTTCATATTTTTAAAATATTTACAAGAAATGTCAATTCATAAAAAAAACCAAAATTTCACACTATTCATCAAAAAATTTAGCTTCTTAGAACAATCTCAAAAATTATACTTAATATAATTTTTATATTATAATTATTAAAAATATTACATTTTATCAAATAAAATTTCTTAATGGTGTCAAAAAATAATTTTAAAAATAAGTGTGAAAATTGCAAAAAAAAACACTTTTTTAGAAAATTTCATTCTTAAGAATATAATTTTATTAACTATTAAGACATGCCTTGAAAAAATATAATATGATTGATAAATATTTTATTTAATATATAATATATAAATCTCATTGAAATAATTGACACAAATTGATTTATTTATTCTATTGAGATAAAACATGATTGTGCTCATAAAAATTGTTTTTCTAAAAAAAGAGTTCTTTTATTTTCAAGTGGTTTTTTTTGTTTAATTTCTAATTAATTGGTCACAAAAGAATTAATTTTATATAAATATGTAAAAAATATATATTCAAATTTTAGTTAATCATAATCATACATGGATTTCAAATGGATATACAATAACAATGATATTAAAAATATTATTATAATAGTTTTCCACGTTTTGTACATGCTCAATGTTTCATGTAATATAATATATTAAAGGAATTAATTTTTTTAAAAATATTTCATTAAATATTAGGGTGTTACATTCCATCCCCCATAAAAATATTATTTTTGCATGAAAGTACTCACTCTAATAAAACAAATAATCATACTTCATCCTCATTACATCCTCTGGTTCCTACATATAGATATCTCAAGATGGATGTTTTTCTGCAAAACATTGACCATGTGAATGGGAATGTTTCATTGAACTTTATTTATTTGATTTATATTTTCAAATTATCATTCCCCATAAGAATGATTATGCTCTAGTGGTATGAAATCTAAGATTAGTATATGTGATGGATCATGTGTGCAGTTCCTTAAGAGAGATACATAAAAAACATCGTGAGCGTGAGAGAGGTTTAGTGGAAGAAGAAATCGATAGTGTGTGGTCCTTATATGATAATAAATTTAAAAGGGACCAATATACCTATGGATTATATTTCCACTTTATCATAATCATTATTTTACCCTTTTGATGGGATACAATGACTTTACACTTCATATCTTTCTGCATGAAATTAAGATGAATTTATTTTTACTAAAGCACTAAAAGATCAAAAGATATAGAATATAATGACATGTTATTAATTATACCTCTAGTTATCATCATAAAAAAATGTTTTTCCCAAGTTACCAAATATGAATAAATTTTTATATGGTGATGTAATATATTAATTTCTAAAATCTCATCAACGGTTCAACTTAAAAAATTACATAAATAGTTAAACAGATGAATATTAAAAAATAAAAAATTTATAAATAAGGTCACTAGATTCCCCAAAATTAGGTTAAAATTAGTCCCTTAAATATTATTAAGTCTCCCCAAATTGTCATATTCCGTAAATGTTAATACCTGTATCATATATTCCCTTGAATCTTGGTAACAAACCAATATTACCATAAAACCAAAATAAAAACATGAATGATTCATAATAACTTGAATAAAACTATATGGGGAAAATATTTACTAAAAATTAGTATTAGTTACCTCAAGAAAGGTCAGGATCTTACAATATCCCCACCTTATAATAACCCATCCTTCATATTTATTCCAAAGAATCACTAATCTTTAAGATAAAAAGGTTGGGCCACTAGGCCTACATATCTACTTCCCACTCTGATGTTTCCACATGAAAATGACTATGTTACCACAATACTCGGACTATCATCATGGTTCTCCCCCACAAAAAAATTTCTCAGGGTGATATACAACATGAATCAAATTCTCCTCAAAAGATGAATCATAGTCAAACCCAAATATTATCAACATGCATCACATGATAATGGTCTGGGTGATAGTACTAAAGGTATGAAACATGAAAAAAATCATAAATAACACTATACCTCTCTTGAATATACAATCAATAATCCCCTAGTCTAATCCTCTCCAAACCTGAAATTGTCATATAAATAATGATTCAAACTTGCAATGCTTCCAAATTTAGAAGTGACCCAATATCGATTACACCCAAAGTAATATAAGGTAACCCATTGTAAACTATAGTGGTTGATGATGTCGACCGATATAATTATTCATTCTACTAGGTGCTATAAGAATATGTTTTTGAATCTAATGTACTTTTTTTTGATTTCCCCTATTTGAGACTCGATCCCAAGAAATCAAAATCACCCTCCTCCATCCAACATAAAATTTATCTACATGGAATTCCCTAAATCAACCCATATGCTTCCATCTTAATATTCACATGATAACTATTTTTATAAGTGAATTCAAAAAATTCTAAATGCTTCTCCAAAGACCTATCAGTGTTTTCGATGAAATCCCACATAATTTCCTCCAATGCCTAAATAGTATGCTCTGATATCCCATTTTTTTGTAGGTGAAAATATTACTCATAAATAATTGTTACAATGTTATTTATATAATCCTTTATTGAAAAAAAAGTCAAAAAAGGATCACGATATGAAAATATACTTTGTAGTACTCTGTTCAAACTAACTATCTCTTGAAAGTAAATATCACCAATCTGATCATCTGAAAAATTAACCCTAATTAAAAGAAAATTGGATACTTTCATCACACTATCATCAATAAAACATTTCACATCATTAATTTATGTAATACTTGGGAGAAACACATAAAAATCCATGACGACATCATCACACAACCATTATAGAATGGAAAATAGCTATAATAGGCAAGTATACCATTGATGCTCAGTCTTAACCTTCTAAAAAGAGAATAATCATGTTATAAAACCACAAATTTCATCCTTTAATACTAGACACAAAAATTTCTTATGATTTTCATGTTATATTTGATCAAACCAGGATTCATATCTCAATTTGATGAATGAAACTCACACATCAGTTCCTCTCACATAAAAGTAGGCACAATTACACAGACATGAAGATAGATGACATCGTCATAATTGATAACCCAATTGGTAGATGATTCTAAACATTTGAGGATTTCATTTAGGGATAAAAAATCAAGATCATCATACTTACTATAACGACCCATAATTTACATACATTGTTATTACTTCAAAATTGATGCACACTTACTACAACATATAAAAAAACCAAGAAAGGACCGTATAGGTATAGTGTCTTTAGAAACTGGGAAACATAAACAAATGGTTCATAAAGCATATACTTTTCCTCCCATTTATTTCATCATATCTAGAGTCCCTTTTTGGAATACTCTACTTAATAACCTTTTTCTTGACCTGGGGAAATAAAACATACAAAAGGGTGAGCTCAAATGCTCATTAAGGGTAAACAAAAGAAATATCAATCACATCATATACATAAGCACATAACTTTTGGAAATTTTAACCTGCAAAAGGGATCAAAATTTCATAACATGGGATAAATCATAGTAGTGAAATGTGATCCCAATAATCATAACTTAAAAAATGAAACTTTGTGGCAAACACACATAATCATAGAGAATTATTTCTTATTAGTCAAGACTCATTGCCAAGACTATCTTAGTGGAAAAAGTCCCTTTCTGAACCGAGTTCATTCCTCGTTTCAGTTCTATTTCACTGAACCGGTATAACCTACCGTTCCAGCCATGTCTATCTCATGAGATATAAAATCTTTACCCAATGAATTGGAGGGAGATATAGGTCCCACCAATCTCATAATGATACCATTCTTATGTTTTCCACAAAATCATAAACCATACATCATAGCATAACCCATGTAATAAAAATGGGAATCTTAAAGATCATGACATCATAAAACAATTCATATAAGATAAAGGAATTCATAAAAATAATCCCATCACAACATAGTAAAATAAATGTAATAATAGGGATAGAAACAAAACCCTTTATTATCTTAGATGGAAAATAATTTTGATAAAACACTTGAACTCCATTCTTGAGGAAAATACCCTTTCTTCTTCAAAAACACTTTTACATTCTTAATATGTCATAAAATTATAACTAAAAGATGTTGATTAAAAATAAACATGAAAACTTGTAATGGAAGATTCTTGGAAATAATGTTTTAAAAATCCATTCATGCCGTATAAGTTAAAAAAAACATTCTTCGTACTTTTGTCGGAAAAGTCAAAAAGTACCTCGTACGAAAAATGACAAAAGATTCCTTTCATATATTTTACTAAAAACTCACCGAAGGGTAAAATTGGATTTGAACAATTGTAGGTGGATGGAAATAATATTACATATTGAGGAATCATGGATGTGGATGATAAAATACACCCTAGTAAATTTCAAAGTATAAACAATCTCAGATAAAAATGAGATTGTGATATTTCCCTTACCTTAGGTCCGTTTTGCTTCATAAGTGTCTGAAACTCCGGTATAATGATTTAAATAATGTTATTGACTTATTCCATAATCATACTTATCATATATGGTCATATTCATAGCTTCTTAGTAGTAATATTTCATTGCTACTTGTTATTCGGGTGTTTATAACTTTTTGTTCTTATGTGTGTTTTGTCGAATAAATTCTTATTCTTATCTTGGGGTTATAGATACCTCATTTACATAATGGTATTAGTGTAATATATATCGTATTAATTCATTCAATTCATTTATATAATCATTATGAAATGAAGATCATGTAGAATGAGTCGCATCACATCGTGGAGACGGTATTCCGTACGTACGCACGAGTGATGATATCGTTCCTATGATTGTGGAATTGTATTGGAGTGTATGTATACTATTTAAGAATTAGTATCAAATTATAATAGTCATATATAGTCATTATATACACCATTATACCCATCCAAGTAAGGTGGTGGTGGAAAATAGATTACACTACGGCGTGGAGACGGTATTCTGTACGTATGCACGCGCGGTGATTTCTTTTTCCGTAGGATGGATAGATGGTGAAATAGGGTTGTTTCATACATATAATAACATATCAGTATATGAGTGATACTGATGTTATTACTTCATAATAAAAAAACTAAAGAAGAAGAAGTGGAAGAAGAAATAAAGATGAAAGAATCGGTAACAGACATTACCTCTTCTTTGAAGTGCTTCTTTGAGACCTTCTTTCAGGGCAATAAAATTGGTATTTGAAGAAGACCAGGACTTATAGGTTGTATCTAGGGAATTGTAGAGGATAAAGAGGCAGGGGTTGGCCGATATTGAAGGCTCAAAGTGGTTTGAGGAAGAGGGGGAGGAGGTGCCCTTTTATAAGGGAGGAGAGGGGCTCCTTTGGGAAAACTAAAAATATTATTTTATTATAAATTCAAGTTCGGTTATAATTTGCTCCAAATTGATATATTTCGAAGATAAGGTGGGTATGGGTCGAACTAATATCATCCAATAGAATTTAGACATGTTTATGTTCCTATTTTAACCTTATCATTTAGATTTAACATTAATTTAAATAATTTTACTTTTACCGTGTCTCATTGTTATCTTACACTATAAGGTTAATAAACTTACTATAAGCAGAAAAACGAACCACAAGTTGTTTATTATTAATATATATAACCTTATCTAAGACATTTGGACGAACCTTAGATATTTAGGAATAAAATAACAATTACTAATATAATATTTGTTTTAAAAACTATTTTATGTAAATTTTGACACTATTTAGTAATTGATTTTTTTGAAAATCATAACAGAATGATTAGTTCAAAAAACGTTAATTAAATCCATACTAACATGTCATATTAATCTATAAAATTATTGTAATTCATAAAAAGTCTCAAATTACATTTATTTCGGTTTTTATAACATCAATTATGTCAATATTTCATTAATAAGATAATTACTGCATCATCTTTGTGTCATAAATAAATTAAATTATTTAATGTCTAAAAATTAAAAATAAAATAACATTATGTAGGAAATATTTTTATCTTTCTAATGAATATTTATATTCTAATTTATCTTATGTATAACCTTATATTAAAAATTATTTACTTATTAAACATTGATTTTAACTATTTTAACACTTAATTAAATAAATTAATAATAAATTTCCTAATCTAATCCAAGTGGGCCTAAATGGTCATATTTTATTCCGAAGGTTGTTTTTGGTCGAATTAAACTTTTCCAATAGAATTAGGACTTGTGTTAGGGTAATAATACTACCATTTGTACCCTTAATTACCCTATTTACTTTTAACCGTGGTAAAAAATTAAAAAGTTACTATTCACCAAAAAATTATTTTCATCTCATTGAACGACATTTTACTTACTGAAATCAACCGTGTCTCTCAGATTTTCAAAATTCCACTCACAGAAGTGGTAAAATTATGTTTTATGAAAAATTCAGTTTTTTTAACTACCACTTTGTGGTTACACTATTCATCAAAAATTATAAGTTTTCAGAAAAATACCAAAATTTCACCCTAGGCTAATTTCAATATTCCGAATCCAAAAATGATGTCCATTTTGAAAAATAAAATTTATAAAATTTAAAAAAGTGGTTATTACTATTCATAAATGCTAGTTTTAATAATATTTTAATAGCATATCATTGTTTAGTGAAACTCGGTATTGCGTACGATGCAAGCTATCGAGGAAGGTCGTGATTTTGTGTAAAGCAAGAAAAGCAAGTGTTTTGTGTAGAAAAATGTTCCTTTGATGATTTATATAAAATAAAATTCTCGGGTGTTACACTTACTCTCCTTGATCGAGATCATAATCGTTGGATCAATGGATAAGGACACCAATGTCATATAGTCCCATACCATTTAAAAATCCACATGCATCTCAGTAAATAAGGGCATAATTGTCAACACAGAAACTTACTCATGGACTACCTGAGTTTGTGTCATCTGAATCAAAGCATCAAAAAACGTTTTCCAATTCATGGTGTAAAGGCTAGCTCAATTTAAAACGATTAAATATAGTTAACCCATCACTAATACTGAATATTTAAAACACAAATCCAATGGAAATAATTTAATCATTTTTTTCTTTATATAATAATCTTTTCACCCGATAGGTAATTTCATGAAGACTTGAAGGTATTTAAAACTATGTCCAACCCATTATTTGTGTCTGATAATTCAATTCATGTGGCCTCAACTATCATAAACCATATATAATGAATCAATCTCTATCAATGAATACTACTCCAGGTCTGATTCTTAACGCATCACAAAATATTATATACACCTCACCCATCTTGGATAAGATCTAAATTGGCATGGTTCTCAAATGATTCTTTAAATCCTAGAATGTATATTGACATGCTCTATAACATTAATACATAATAACCTTCTTGTCCAGGCCCGAAAGTGGTGCTTCTAAATATGAAAATCCTCTGATGAATATCTATTAATAGATTTCTAATCCAATGAACTTTGAATATCTATTTCTTTGGGATGATCCCAATAAACTACTGCTTGTACATTATCTGGGTCCACTGACACAACTTCTTCAATGTTGATGTGATGCATGAAATGAACCATGTCAATCCAAAAAAATATAGTTAGATATCTTAGCATATATATGATTCTCTCTCATTATACTCAATACAATGTCTAGATTATGGGCATGATATTTTTGAGTCATGGAGTATACCAAGATTTCACCCAAAAAACTACCAAGAGTGATCTATTTACGGGTACAATATTCAACTCATTAAGGCCGTAATAATAGAATCTGCATTTGTTAATACAAAAAACATTACAATGAACTCAGAAAGTCCATACCAATATATAAAAGTAATCTATGGTATATATGAGGATATCAACCTCAACTGATGATGCCTTGAACTCAAATAAATCTTAGTGAATTGAAAAACACCCCTTAGTTGTTTATAAATACCATTAATACGTAGAATAGAATAAAATTTCATAACATTCATCATATAGAACTTCTTGTAATCGACTCACAAGAAGAATGTTCTATCAAACTTCTTATAAAATAAAATCAGAGATCCACAAGGTGATGTAATTATATTGGTAATTATATTATTCATAAATTAATTATGATGAATATTATGATCTGGAATGCCTATTGATGCTATTACATTTGGTGGAATAGAAAAAAGGCCAGCTCTATGAATTATCTTAATTGTGAACTAAACAACTATTTTACGTGGAATCCCTAATAAGTATTCCAAAAACACATCCTAAAATCAAACCACTATCGGTGGGAAAAAATTATATTTCACACCCCCTTCATCCAACAAATGACTCACAACCTAGATTGTGACCTCCCACCATTACTGGTGAACTGGCCCTGCACATCCTGTTTAGATAACCCATACCCCTTGAGGAACATATATTTCACCATCAAGAGATGTAAGATTTGCACTCATTTGGTAATAATAGATGTGGGATCGGTACAATACCAACCAATCCATACCCAAAAATAAATTCAAAAACTGATTTCTTAAATATGTACAGACCCCAAAGGAAACAATACTCACCAACCTCAAGGGTACACCATTTGAATGGATAGATTTACTTCGAACCTACACCTAATGGTGTGTAGATCATCATATCCCCACTCAATAACTCCATATTTATACTCTAAAATTTTGTGGTTGATTATATATAGAAGAATGTGAAACTCCTAAATCAAAAAATGTACTAGTGTAACACCCCAAGCTTCTACGGTACGCTTCTCTTTGAATAATGTGATAGCGTGTGTTGTACGCAACACCGAGTTCTAACACACCATAACTAATCAAACTAGCCGTTATGAATAGTAACACCTACTTTTTGAAATTATATATATTTTATATTTGAAAATGGACTTAATTTTTGGATTCGTAATATCGAATTTAGCCTAAGGTGAAATTTTGGTACATTTCGGATAACTTTCATATTTTGATGAATAGTTAAAATTACTAAATTTTAATTAAAAACAACTTTTTTAATCAAAATAATTAAAAGTGATAAATTTTGAATTTGAGTGGTTTTCAAGTATATTTAGAATATATTTTTACCATTTAATATAATATTGGTCATTGGACATAATTTTACAATTAAACCGAACATAAACGAGTGTCAATCTTTTGATAGTTTTTATCTCTTAAAAACACGCTTTTTGTTTTGACAGCGGGAATTAATTTTAAATTAATGTCTTCCACTTCTATGTTTTGAATTTAGAAAAATGGATTCCATATTTGGAATCAGGATGTCAAAATTGTGTAAATAGATAACTTTTATTTTTAGACATTTTGAATAATTACTGTGGTAAATATTTTATTTACCATGGTTAAGGGTAAATCCGGTAAATAAGGGTTAAAAAAATAATATTATAATAATACAAAATTACCCTAAAACGTGTCCTAACCTTATTGGTGGACACATACCCGACCATGAGCATCCTTGGGTCAATTTGGGGACCCCTTGGAGCCACTTGTATGTGGTAGGGACACTTTATATTAATAAAGTTAAAATAAAAATAAAAATGGCATAAGCTTACATCTTTTAGAAGAACAATTTTTACATAGGGTTATACATGTTGGATTTTCGATTATAAATATTCATTAGAAAGATAAAAAGATTTCCTACATAATGATATTTTATTTATAATTTTTAGACATCAAATAATTTAAATTATTAATGACACAATAATGATGCAATGTTTACCTCATTAATAAATCATTTAAATAAATAAGATTATAATGATTAAAATATTATCTAAAACCAGTACAATTCTTATCGGTTGATGTTATTTAGAATATGAGT
Organism: Viscum album; assembly: GCA_963277665.1. Classification (NCBI taxonomy): domain Eukaryota; kingdom Viridiplantae; phylum Streptophyta; class Magnoliopsida; order Santalales; family Viscaceae; genus Viscum; species Viscum album. The sequence goes on along the minus strand of OY728120.1, from coordinate 1,267,258,868 downwards.
CATCTTAAATTCGACCTCAAAGATTTTTGGACCAGTATAAACCGAATATAATTATATTATAAAGTAATACTTTCACTCTTTCCTAAAGAGCCCCTCTTCTCCCTTATAAAAGGAGACCACTACTACGCATTCCTCACACCTCTCAAGCCACTTGGCTCGTCCAAACTCTGCCCAACTAAGCTCCCCACATCCCTCTCCTCCTCCTTGAAGCTTCCCCTTAGGCAGAAATCATTTCAAGAAGTCCTTTGGTTCCAACCAAAGTGAGTTACCTAAATTAAAGGTAACGATTTCTCTTAAATTATTTTCCTTTATTTTGCTTCTCCAACCCCCAAACTCTTTTTATTTCCTTTCTTTTGTAACAACACCAGTATCCTCAATATACTAGGATGTTGTTATAAGAAGGATTCAAACTACACATACACACAACTCCATCTAATGGATGATGAACATAATGTTTCTGTGGATGGCAAACTAACGCCTCACGAAACGATGATTGTTCAAATACATCTTACCGCCTCTCATGGTGGCCATTATGATGGCACTGTAATTAAATATGATATTAATGATATATATTTTATATATAAGCTTCTGTAATTCCATTTTATTTCATACCATTATTCGTTTCATGTTGTATATACATACGATAATTTCATTTGAGGAAGTGCGGACTACCGCCCCCTTAAAATGATATGACTCGTTCATACCACACATGGAACGTATAAAGGATGGTGTTAATGAACTTAAGTAACATATATAAAATATTATATTATACTGGAATAGTAATATACCTATGTATCATTTGGATTCAATTCTTTTAAAATAAAAATTAAATGGAAGTAGCGTTCGTGCGTACGTACGGACTACCGTCTCCACGAACGCGGTGAGATCCATCCTCCATCGTATCCATTCAAGTCTTATTCTCATTTTAGGGTTAGAAATAATGTTAATATCATTATTATTATGAATAAGATTTAATCTATCCATTATAAACATGTCTTACGTAACCAAACATTTAAGAAGAACGAATCGATTATCACCTGAAACGACGATAATACTAAGATATTATTAATAAAGCAATGTTAAAAGATCATATATGATATCATATTAATGTATATGATTCTTGTATAATTTAATAACAATTATTTCACCATTATACAGGAGGTTAACTGACCCCAACCAAGGAAAAGTACAAGGTAAGGGTTATTTCACAATCTCTTCATTATCCGAGGTTGTTTATACGTAATAATCTACTAGGATATCTTTATCATCCACATCCATGTTTCTTAAAAATGTATTTCAAAACATTTTTACTATTTACAAGAATATGGGTTAAAGTCATTTATACCCTTGTTTGACTTTTTATAATAGGTTTATAAAGGAATCTTTTCGTCGTTTTCAAAACAAGGTCCTTTTTAACCTTTTCGACAGAATTGAGGTAAGAATGTTTTTTTTAACTTATACGGCGGGTGCGTTTATTTTACGCCGTTATAAAATCTTCAAATCTTTCCTTACAAGATTATAAGAATATTGTCAAAGAAAATGTTTTATTTCAAAATAAAAAGAGATATTTCTTTAAAAAGAATTTTGATTTCATCTATGGCAACATCCTTTGATGGATTTTACGCTTATTTGAAGTTGATTTATTGTAATATAAAGCTTCTATATTGTATTGAATGTTTTGTGATATGTTTGACTGTGGATGTGCTATTTTTATACCATTCATAGTTTATGGTGAAATTATTGACATTTCGTATGCTAGTTTTAATACGAATGTTTATGTTATGTTTAAACCTTTTCATATGGGAATGCATTGGACTTAATATGTGACGGGTGGAGCCCGCTATAGCTCCTCGATGCATCGATAGGTCTCATGAGACAAACTAGTGTCTTGGAACAAGGCCTTGGCAAAAATCTTATTTGTAGTCTTGGCACGAGGCTTTGGCTATGTGGTTATGATAGTCTGGCATTATGCATTCCAACATTATGAAAGTGGTTATTGATTTTTTGCATGTGATTATTCGATTAGTAGAATATCCATGTGAATAAGTAAATGGCATTATTTCATTTTATTTATGCCATACCATGTTGAAAGTTCATGTTTAAAAGGCTTTTGTTTTAGTTATACATTGCCTTAAATGTTTATTCTTATTGATGAAAGTTTCCGCTATATTGTTATCCTTACTGGGCATTTGAGCTCACCCCTTTTCTATGTTTTATTTTTCAAAGGATGTGAATATGTAAGTTATGAATGACCTGCAGGGATTTTATGAGGGGTTAATAGTGTGGATTGTGGAAACATTATGTTGTTGTATTAGTTTTTCATTTTATGATGTAATGTAAAACTTATGAATATATCTAGTATTTCCAAGGCTACTAAACCAATCGGTCTTTCGAGATTTGATCTTTCTTGTGATCATGCCAATGTTATGTATTAATGCACCGACTCTGGGTAACTGGGGTCGGGGCGTTACAGTTGGTATCAGAGGAAGTTTAGTACAAACCTTGGAAGCTAGATTTAGATAAACTCTGATTAGAGCACGTAGACCTAAGATGAACTTTGAGGATTAGTATAGAAGAACTTCCTAGAATTTTGGTATTGTAGAGATTTTGTGAGTTTTCCGAGCAATACATCCCTGTCTGGATACGAGCAGGTAGAGGCGGCTCTGGCATAGATGTACCTAGGGGTAAAACCTGAAAACACTGCTTTGAGCTAGACTCGAACAGGAACTGGTGCACGACAACGGGCCTTGCTGCACTCTTGGTTACGACACTCCCGGGGGATATGCTTAGGATAACTCTCACTATCTTTACAAATCATTATGAAGGGTTTATGAGTATATACTTCCTCAAAGAAAACATTTTTATGATTATGGATTATATCCATAAATAGTTCAATTTATGTTAAGTGTTTTATAAGTATGGGATTATGTATTTTGATTCATAAACTGATCTAGTTTATGCCATTGTTTAGAAATGGCGCCTAGTGGAAGAAATGGAAACCGTATCAATGCACGCACTCCATGTAGGGATTTCCCTCCTGCACAAGATAATTATAGTGGGGCTGGTGATGCAACTGGTGCTGATCAGCTAATCACCATACTGGGACAACTTACTCAGGTTATGAATAATAACCTTACCCGTATGGAGCACCCTGATCCGCAGCGTGGAGGATCAATGTTAGATCGATTCATGAGGCAACAACCACCAACGTTCAATGGGAATACAAATCCCTTAGTAGTTGAGCAATGGATATTTTCCCTAGAGAAAATATTTCAGGCTTTGGGGAGCAGTGAAAGGGAAAAAGTTATCATGGCAGTTTACCCCCTCACTGGAGATGCTGATCAATGGTGGTAATTGATTCAAAATATGAAGGAAGATGATGAAGTATCAAATATGGAATGGAGGGAGTTCAAAGATCTGTTTTTAGAAAAATACTTTCCTCGTGACCATCGAGCAGATATGGAAAGGCAATTTCTGAGTCTGAGACAGAAGAAGGATGAGAATGTCACAAAGTATGAGGCTAACTTTACAAGGTTAGCGAGGTATGCTGGAGATTATATTCACAACCCAAGAAGTAAGATTGATCGTTTCTTTGATGGGTTAAAACCATTTCTCCGTCGAGCGTTAGTCTCACAATCCTTTTCATCGTACGAAGACATTGTCTCATGTGCTATCAAGACCGAAAAGGAATTCTCTAAGTCTTATGACTTTAAAGCAAAGCAAGAGAAGAAGAGACCTGCTGATCAATCTGGGAATGGAAATAAGGGGAAGAAGGGAAAGGTTGAATATCCATCTTGTGGTAAATGCGGGAAGAAACATCCTAGTACTTGCTTGAAAGGAATGGGAGTCTGTTACAAGTGTGGTGAAAAAGACAACCAAGCTCATGATTGCAAGGGGAAGAAGGAAGCTACCAACGTTCAGTGCTAAAATTGCAGGGAGATGGGGCATTATGCAAATGCATGTCCTAAGCTTCAGGAGAACTTACCTCAGAAAAGGCCAAGGGATCAAGGCCAGGCTTATGCTATCACTACTGCAAAGGTAGAAGCTCCAAAAGACGTGGTGGCAGGTAATTTAATGGTTTCCTCAAGTTTAGCAAATGCATTATTTGATTCTGGATCATCTCATTGTTTCATATCTTCCCAGTTTGCTAAGAAAATTAGATATTTCCAATTTGATTTAATAAGGGAGTTGTAAGTTAAAACTCCTAAGGGAAGTATCGTTGCAACAAAGTTTTGTGAATCAGTCCCCATTAGAGCACATAAATTTTCTTTATCTGCTGATCTCATCGTCATACCTATGATTGAGTTTGATATAATCCTCGGTATGGACTGGCTTCCGGACTATGATGCGAAGATTTATTGTAAGAAGAAAGAGGTTACGATTCTTGATGATAATGATAAGGAGAACCTTATTTTTAGAGCAGAATCGTCACCACCTAATTCTTATTTAGATCCACCCCCAGTAGCTCATCTAAATTCAATTATTAGGGAGGAAGAGAATGAAGTAACTATCGGTGAGGAAAGGAATGTTCAAATAGAGGATGTACCTGTTGTGAAAGAATTTGTAGATGTATTTCCGGAAGATTTACCTGGACATCCTCCAGAACGAGAAGTTGAGTTTTCCATTGATTTGATTCCTGGATCAAGGCCTATATCGAAGACCCCTTATAGAATGGCCACTGTAGAGTTAGTCGAACTAAAGAAACAACTAGAGGAATTGAGTAATAAGGGATTTATTCGCCCTAGTGTTTCTCCATGGGGAGCCCCTGTTCTTTTTGTTAAAAAGAAAGATGGATCTATGAGGTTATGTATCGACTACAGGGAGATCAATGCTATAACGATAAAGAACAAGTATCCCCTACCTCGTATTGATGATTTATTTGACCAACTGCATGGAGCTCAATACTTTTCAAAGATTGACCTTCGATCTGGATACCATCAGTTGTGTGTGAAGAAGGAAGACATTCCGAAGACAACATTTCGAACCAGGTACGGGCATTACGAGTTTACTGTAATGCCGTTTGGATTGACTAATGCACCCTCTGTATTCATGGATCTGATGAATAGAGTTTTCAAGGAGTATCTCGATGAATTTGTGGTGGTATTTATTGATGATATCTTGGTATACTCCAAAACCTACGAAGATCATGAAAATCACTTGCGCATTATCTTGAAGACTCTGAGGAGGCATGAATTATATGGGAAGTTTAGCAAGTGTGAATTCTGGATTCAGGAGATTTCTTTTCTTGGCCATATTGTCTCTAAAGATGGAATCTCTGTTGATCCTTCTAAGACCAAAGCAATCCAAGAATGGCCAGCACCTACGAGTATAACTGAGGTACGTAGTTTTATTTTTTTGGCAGGTTATTATCGACGTTTCGTCCAGAATTTTTCCCGATTGGCTAACCCATTAACGAAGCTCACACGTAAAGGGGTTAAATTTGTTTGGACAAAAGAGTGTGAAGAATGTTTCGAAGAACTGAAGAGAAGATTAGTCAATGCTCCTATATTGACTCTACCATCGGGGAATGATGGGTTCGTTATTTATAGTGATGCATCGATGAAAGGACTTGGCTGTGTTCTTAAGAAGAATGATAGAGTTATTGCCTATGCATCACGACAGTTGAAAATTCATGAACAAAACTATCCTACTCATGATCTCGAGTTAGCAGCAGTGATCTTTGCTTTGAAGATATGGAGGCACTACCTCTATGGTGAAAAATGTGAGATTTATACTGATCACAAGAGTTTGAAGTATATTTTCTCACAAAAAGAACTCAACATGAGGCAAAGGAGATGCCTTGAATTACTCAAGGATTATGATTGTACGATACACTACCACCCAGGGAAGGCAAACAAGGTGGCAGATGCTTTGAGTAGAAAAGACCATGGAGTTTTGAACAATATGAGAATTGAAAGGGATCCAATTTTTATGGATCTAGTGAAGATGGACATGGGAATAACCAGGGAAGGTGAAACATCAATGCTTTTTCAAATGGTTGCCAAACCATCTTTACTAGAAAGGATTAAGAATTCTCAGACCAATGATGAAGAATTCCAAAAGAAGATTAAAGCTGTGAATGATGGGAGATTGAGAGACTTTGTGTATGAAGATGGAATTTTGAAATTCGGGAAGAGACTTTGTGTTCCCAATATACCTGATCTAAAAAGGGAATTGTTGGATGATGCTCATAGTTCCAATTTCTCTATACACCCTGGGAGCACCAAAATGTATAGAGATTTGAAGGAACATTTTTGGTGGGACAACATAAAGAGGGAGATTGCTGATTTTGTGTCAAGATGTATGGTTTTTCAACAAGTGAAAGCTGGAAGGCAACAGCCTGGAGGAGTCATGCAACCTCTTCCCATACCGGAGTGGAAATGGGACAATGTTACGATGGACTTTGTCATGGGGCTACCGAAGACTCCTAGAAGGAACGATGCAATATGGGTTATTGTTGATCGTCTTACCAAGTCAGCACATTTTCTTGCTATAAGAGAAGATCTACCCCTGGAACGTCTAGCAAGACTATACATTAATGAAGTTGTGAGACTTCATGGTGTACCCCTATCGATTGTTTCTGATCGTGATCCCCGTTTTACTTCAAGATTTTGGAAAAGTCTTCAGAAATCCCTGGATACTGAACTTCATTTGAGCACTGCTTACCACCCTCAGACAGACGGACAATCAGAACAGACTATTCAAACCTTAGAAGACATGTTGAGATCTTGCTCACTTGACTTTCAGGGTATGTGGGATCAATATTTACCTCTGGTAGAATTTTCTTATAACAATAGCTTCCATTAGAGTATTCAGATGGCACCATATGAAGCGTTATACGGAAAGAGATGTCGTACACCAACCTGTTGGGATGACGTTGGTGAAAGAAAACTTGTAGGCCCAGAACTGGTGGAGGAAACGGTGGAAAAGGTGAAAGTAATCCAAAATCACATCAAAGCAGCTCAAAGTAGGCAGAAGAGCTATGCCGATAATCGAAGGAAGGATTTGGAATTTCAGGTCGGTGATAATGTTTTCCTAAAGGTATCTCCATGGAAGGGAGTCATACGTTTTGGTAAGAAAGGTAAATTGAGTCCCAGGTACATCGGACCTTTCAAAATTCTAGAACGAATTGGAGCTGTAGCTTACCGATTGGCAATGCCGCCAAGTCTCTCCAAAGTTCACGATGTGTTCCACGTATCTCTGTTGAGAAAATACATGCCTGACCCAACGCATGTACTCACCTATGAGGAATTAGAACTGGAACCCGATCTGTCTTATTGTGAAGAGCCCGTCAAGATTCTTGATACGAGAGAACAAGTGCTGAGAAACCGGACGACACGTCTGGTAAAAGTTTTGTGGAGAAACCATAAGATGGAAGAGGCAACGTGGGAACCCGAGGAACTTATGATGAAGAACCACCCGAGTCTTTTTATGCAGTAATACCCTAGAAATTGCGAGGATGCAATTATTTGAAGGAGGGGAGAATGTAACACCCCAAGCTTCTACGGTACGCTTCTCTTTGAATAATGTGATAGCGTGTGTTGTACGCAACACCGAGTTCTAACACACCATAACTAATAAAACTAGCCGTTATGAATAGTAACACCTACTTTTTGAAATTATATATATTTTATATTTGAAAATGGACTTCATTTTTGGATTCGGAATATCGAATTTAGCCTAAGGTGAAATTTTGGTACATTTCGGATAACTTTCATATTTTGATGAATAGTGAAAATTACTAAATTTTAAATAAAAACAACTTTTTTAATCAAAATAATTAATAGTGATAAATTATGAATTTGAGTGGTTTTAAAGTATATTTAGAATATATTTTTACCATTTAATATAATGTTGGTCATTGGACATAATTTTACAATTAAACCGAACATAAACGAGTGTCAATCTTTTGATAGTTATTATCTCTTAAAAACACGCTTTTTGTTTTGACAGCGGGAATTAATTTTAAATTAATTTCTGCCACTTATGTGTTTTGAATTTAGAAAAATGGATTCCATATTTGGAATCAGGATGTCCAAATTGTGTAAATAGGTAACTTTTATTTTTAGACATTTTGAATAATTACTGTGGTAAATATTTTATTTACCATGGTTAAGGGTAAATCCGGTAAATAAGGGTTAAAAAAATAATATTATAATAATACAAAATTACCCTAAAACGTGTCCTAACCTTATTGGTGGACACATACCCGACCATGAGCATCCTTGGGTCAATTTGGGGACCCCTTGGAGCCACTTGTATGTGGTAGGGACACTTTATATTAATAAAGGTAAAATAAAAATAAAAATGGCATAAGCTTACATCTTTTAGAAGAACAATTTTTACATAGGGTTATACATGTTGGATTTTAGATTATAAATATTCATTAGAAAGATAAAAAGATTTCCTACATAATGATATTTTATTTATAATTTTTAGACATCAAATAATGTAAATTATTAATGACACAATAATGATGCAATGTTTACCTCATTAATAAATCATTTAAATAAATAAGATTATAATGATTAAAATATTATCTAAAACCTGTCCAATTCTTATTGGTTGATGTTATTTAGAATATGAGTCATCTTATCTTCGACCTCAATGATATTTGGACCATTATAAACCGAATATAATTATATTATAAAGTAATACTTTCACCCTTTCCTAAAGAGCCCCTCTTCTCCCTTATAAAAGGAGACCACTTCTACTCATTCCTCACACCTCTCAAGCCACTTGGCTCGTCCAAACTCTGCCCAAATAAGCTCCCCACATCCCTCTCCTCCTCCTTGAAGCTTCCCCTTAGGCAGAAATCATTTCAAGAAGTCCTTTGGTTCCAACCAAAGTTAGTTACCTAAATTAAAGGTAACGATTTCTCTTAAATTATTTTCCTTTATTTTGCTTCTCCAACCCCCAAACTCTTTTTATTTCCTTTCTTTTGTAACAACACCAGTATCCTCAATATACTAGGATGTTGTTATAATAAGTATTCAAACTACACATACACACAACTCCATCTAATGGATGATGAACATAATGTTTCTGTGGATGGAAAACTAACGCCTCACGAAACGATGATTGTTCAAATACATCTTACCGCCTCTCATGGTGGCCATTATGATGGCACTGTAATTAAATATGATATTAATGATATATATTTTATATATAAGCTTCTGTAATTCCATTTTACTTCATACCATTATTCGTTTCATGTTGTATATACATACGATAATTTCATTTGAGGAAGTGCGGACTACCGCCCCCTTAAAATGATATGACTCGTTCATACCACACATGGAACGTATAAAGGATGGTGTTAATGAACTTAAGTAACATATATAAAATATTATATTATACTGGAATAGTAATATACCTATGTATCATTTGGATTCAATTATTTTAAAATAAAAATTAAATGGAAGTAGCGTTCGTGCGTACGTACGGACTACCGTCTCCACGAACGCGGTGAGATCCATCCTCCATCGTATCCATTCAAGTATTATTCTCATTTTAGGGTTAAAAATAATGTTAATATCATTCTGATTATGAATAAGATTTAATCTATCCATTACAAACATGTCTTACGTAACCAAACATTTAAGAAGAACGAATCGATTATCACCTGAAACGACGATAATACTAAGATATTATTAATAAAGAAATGTTAAAAGATCATATATGATATCATATTAATGTATATGATTCTTGTATAATTTAATAACAATTATTTCACCATTATACAGGAGGTTAACCGACCCCAACCAAGGAAAAGTACAAGGTAAGGGTTATTTCACAATCTCTTCATTATCCGAGGTTGTTTATACGTAATAATCTACTAGGATATCTTTATCATCCACATCCATGTTTCTTAAAAATGTATTTCAAAACATTTTTACTATTTACAAGAATATGGGTTAAATTCATTTATACCCTTGTTTGACTTTTTATAAGAGGTTTATAAAGGAATCTTTCCGTCGTTTTCAAAACAAGGTCCTTTTTAACCTTTTCGACAGAATTGAGGTAAGAATGTTTTTTTTAACTTATACGGTGGGTGAGGTTATTTCACGCCGTTATAAAATCTTCAAATCTTTCCTTACAAGCTTATAAAAATATTGTCAAAGAAAATGTTTTATTTCAAAATAAAAAGAGATATTTCTTTAAAAAGAATTTTGATTTCATCTATGTCAACATCCTTTGATGTATTTTACGCTTATTTGAAGTTGATTTATTGTAATACAATGCTTCTATATTGTATTGAATGTTTTGTGATATGTTTGACTGTGGATGTGCTATTTTTATACCATTCATAGTTTATGGTGAAATTATTGACATTTCGTATGCTAGTTTTAATACGAATGTTTATGTTATGTTTAAACCTTTTCATATGGGAATGCATTGGACTTAATATGTGACGGGTGGAGCCCGCTATAGCTCCTCGATGCATCGGTAGGTCTCATGAGACAAACTAGTGTCTTGGCACAAGGCCTTGGCAAAAATCTTATTTGTAGTCTTGGCACGAGGCCTTGGCTATGTGGTTATGATAGTCTGGCATTATGCATTCCAACATTATGAAAGTGGTTATTGATTTTTTGCATGTGATTATTCGATTAGTAGAATATCCATGTGAATAAGTAAATGACATTATTTCATTTTATTTATGCCATACCATGTTGAAAGTTCATGTTTAAAAGGCTTTTGTTTTAGTTATACATTGCCTTAAATATTTATTCTTATTGATGAAAGTTTCCGCTATATTGTTATCCTTACTGGGCATTTGATCTCACCCCTTTTCTATGTTTTATTTTTCCCAGGATGTGAAGATGTAAGTTATGAATGACCTGCAGGGATTTTATGAGGGGTTAATAGTGTGGATTGTGGAAACATTATGTTGTTGTATTAGTTTTTCATTTTATGATGTAATGTAAAACTTATGAATATATCTAGTGTTTCCAAGGCTACTAAACCAATCGGTCTTTCGAGATTTGATCTTTCTTGTGATCATGCCAATGTTATGTATTAATGCACCGAATCTGGGTAACTGGGGTCGGGGCGTTACAACTAGAAAGCATAAAAACTTTATGAATATTGGTCTAACTATCGATGGACCATCCTTGATATCAAAAATTGTATTTTTAACTACAAGAAACTGACCAATTCCTATTCCATGTGGTCCATTCTGAGTCCCATGTGTTGCACTACTTTGCTGATATTAGTTCTCTTTCCCTGAAGTACAACGTTCCCCCATACATACATGACCAGTATTTCTCAGACTACCAAACTGGTAAAATGTAGAATACCCCATTCAAGTGATCAAGTTCAGCCTATCTCCTCTATCTGTAACACCCCAAGCTTTCATGATACATTTCTCTTTGAATAATACAGTAGTGTGTGTTGTACGCAACTTCGAGTTCTAACACACACCACAACCAATCAAATTAGCCCTTATAAATAGTAATACCAACTTTTTGAAATTTTATAAATTTTATCTCTCAAAATGGACTTCATTTTTGGATTTGGAATATCGAAATTAACTTAGCGTAAAATTTTGGAACTTTTTGGATAAAATTTATATTTTTATAAATAGTGAAAATTACTAAATTTTAATTAAAGACCACTTTTTTAATCAAAATAATTAATAGTGATAAATTATGAATTTGAGTCGATTTAGAGTATATTTAGAATATATTTTTACAATTTAATAAAATTTTGGTCATTGGACATAATTTCACAATTAAACCGGACATAAACAAGTGTCAATCTTTTGATAGTTATTATCTCTTAAAAACACGCTTTTTATTTTAAAAATGGGAATTAATTTTCAATTATTTTATGCCACTTCTGTGTTTTGAATTTGGAAAAATGGATTCCATATTTGGAATCATGATGTACAAATTGAGCAAATAGGATACTTTTATTTTTAGTCATTTGGAATAATTTCTTCGGTAAATAATTTATTTACCATGGTTAAAGGGTAAATCCAGTAAATAAGGGTAAAAAAATAATATTATAAAAATAATAAATTATCCTAAAACGTGTCCTAACCTTATTGGTTGATACATTTCCGACCATGGGAATCTTTGGGTAGATTTTGGGACCCCATAGAGCCACTTGTATGTGATACTGACACTTTATATTAATTAAGTTAAAATAAATAAAAAAATGACATAAGCTTTTATCTTTTAAAAAAACAATTTTTACATTGGGTTATATAGGTTTCATTTTCAACTATAAATATTAATTAGAAATCTAAAACGATTTCATATATAATGGTATTTTATTTATAATTTTTAGACATTTAATAATTAATATTATTTATGACACAATAATGATGCAGTATTTTCCTTATTAATGAAAGAATAAAATAATAGGTATTATAAATGTTAAAATTAATATAATTTGAAATTTTTGATGTAATAAATGAATTTTATTACTTAATATGAAATTATATTATTTCTTAAATGAATTTTTTTTGAATTAATAAAGTTGTTAGGACTTTACCAAAAATCAATTATTGAATAGTGTCAAAATTGATATAAAAGAGTTTTTAAAACAAATATTATATTATTAATTGATATAAAATTCCTAAAAATCTAAGGCTCGGCCAAGAGACTTATATAATGATAGGAGTATCATTAATGGATCACTTGGGGGTCTCCTGGATGTATATAGTATGTCTATTAACTATATAATATAAAAATACAAAGTGACATGGAAAATGTTAAACTAATTAACTAAGAGTTAAAACTAAAAGATAAGGTTAATATAGGGACCCAAACCAGCCTAAAACCTATTGGTTGAGTGGTTTTATACCTATAAACACCTTAAAATTTACATAATCTACTTTGGAGCCATTAGAAGCAGAATATTAATTTATTATAAAATAATATTTATAGCTTTTCCAAAGGTGCCCCTCACCCCTCTTATAAAAGGGAACTCCCCCTTAACACTAATTCAGACATTCAAAGCCTTTTGGCATGGCCAAAACCTAACCAAATACTCTCTAAACTTCCATCAATTCAAACTAGAGGCCATAGTTTGATCAGAAAGCCAACCTAAGGATCCATTGTTGATCAAATCAAAAGGAAGAACCCGAAGAAGAGGAAATGTTTTCACCACCCTATTTCAAGTTCCTTTCATCTTCAACTTATTCATTCTTTGTTATTACAATTATAAAATAACAAATCTAGTATCTTATATATACATTGATGTTATTATAAACATGGTACAACCATATTCAGTATTCTATCCATCCTTTGAATGACATGTCACCATACGTGCGTACGTATGGCTTACCGTCTCCACGTCGTGGTGTAATTGTTATTCAAAACATTATTACTTGTATGGGTATAATAATGATGTGTAATTCATGTAAATAATAAATATAACATGATAATGATTCTATATATATGATATAACATCCAATTAAATATTATTTTAATATCAAAAGAATGATATTGTCGCTCGTGCGTACGTACGGACTACCGTCTCCACAAACGTGATGAGATTCATTCTCCATCGTATCCATTCAAGTATAATTATCATTTGATGATTAAAAATAGTGTTTAAGGACTTGATATCATTCTGGACATGAATAATATACAACATATCCATAACAAACACAACTTATGTAACAAATCATATAAATGAAAATGAGTAAGTTAACACCCGAAACAATGATAATACTAATATATTTTTAACAAAGAAAAGTTAAAAGATCATATATGTTATAATATTAATTTAAATGATTCTTGTATAATTTAATAACAATTATTTCACCATTATACAGGAGGTTAACCTACCCCCAACCAAAGAAAAGTACAAAGTAAGGTTTTATTTCATAATCTCTTCATTATCCGAGGTTGTTTATACGTAATAATCCACTCGGACTTCTTTATCATCCACATCCATGTTTCTTAAAAATGTATTTCAAAACATTTTACTATTTACTAGAATATGGGTTAAAGTCATTTATACCCTTGTTTGAATTTTTATAAGAGGTTTATAAAGTAATCTTTCTGTTGTTTTCCAAACAAGGTCCTTTTTAACCTCTTCGACAGAATTAAGGTAAGAATGTCTTTTTTAACATATACGGCAGGGGCGACTATTTTCTGTTGTTATAAAATCTTAGAAGCTTCCCTTACAAGCTTATATGAAAATTTTCAAAGTAAATGTTTTATTTTATAATTATTTGACTTTTAAATTATTAAAAAAAATATATTACTATCAATTAGTTTTGATTTCATCTATGTCAAAATCCATTGATGGATTTTAATATTATTTGAAGTTTATTTATTATGATACAAAACTTCCATATTGTATTGAAGGTTTTGTGATATGTTTGACTTTGGATGTGTTATTTTTATACCATTCATGGTTTATGGAGAAATTATTGAAATTTCGTATGCTAGCTTTAATACGAATGTTTATGTTATGTTTAAACCTCTTCATATAAGGAATGCATTGGACTTAATATGTGACGGGTGGAGCCCGCTATAGCTCCTCGATGCATCGGTAGGTCTCATGAGACAAACTAGTGTCTTGGCCCAAGGCCTTGAAAAAAGCGTATTTGTAGTCTTTGCACGTGGCCTTGACTATGTGGTTATGATATTGTGGCATTATGCATTCCATCATTATGATAGTGGTTATTGATATTGCATGTGATTATTCGACAAGTATAATATCCATGTGAATAAGTAAATAGAATTATTTTATTTTATTTTTTCCATAATATGCTGAAGTTCAAGTTTAAAAGGGTTTTGTTTTAGTTATAAATTTCATAAATGTTTTATGCTTATTTATGAATGTTTCCATTATATTGTTATCCTTACTGGGGATTTGAGCTCACCCCTTTCTATTTTTTATTTTTCCCAGGATGTGAATAAGTATTTTTTGAATGACCTTTAGGGATAGTATGAGGGGATAAGAGTGTGGACTATGGAGACTATATTGTTTTAGTTTTCATTTTATGATGTAATGTGAAATTTATGAATGTATCTAGTTATTCAAAGGCTACTAAACTAATCGGTCTTTTGAGACTTGATCTTTCTTGTGATCATGCCAATGTCATGTAATAATGTACTGACTCAAGGTAACTGGGGTCGGGGTGTTACACTATCACTAACGACATGAACAATGTTCTTGAAGTACCTCTATAGGTTTCCCATTAGACCGTATGCTCACCAATCTCCTAATGGTTGAGGACACAGACTGCATATGTGATCCGACCTCTCACATTGATGGAATAACACTCAATTACTTACCGAAGTAGATGATCCTTCCCTAGGCTACACTGTTTTCAGCTAATCTTGTGAACTTTTTCATAATGAAATTTCCATCCCTCAGAATATGTACATCCAATATTTCTAGAAAAAACCACCCAACCTTTATTTTAATACTTTTTTGGTTCCCCTAAGAAATGAGCACCTAATTCGACCGCTATGCAATCTACTTCATTCATAAGATATTTTCATGTGACATAATCAAATAGTTAAGTCCATCCTAAAACCATCTTTCCACAACTTCCTCATCTCCTACAAAAATGCATCTCCCCTCTCCTATCTAAGTTCCTATAGGTAAAATTTCTCCATGAACATATCTTGGATGTATTTTATACAATACCATCAATTTTATCATCATAAGGCTGGATATCCCAAAAATACATTTATTTTGGTAGAAAAATATAATATCCTAAAATGAATCTTTTTTTCACATGATTCTAAAAATCATCTTAGATTTTTTTGGATAGATTTAATCAATAACTCATATTCCTCAAGTACACCCTCTTAAGTGATTTTCATACAGTTCCGGAACTAGAAATCAATGGTCGGACCAGAAATATTATACATGGACAACCTTGACTCATGTTACATGAAATATATAAAGTGAGTTATGTTCTCATGTAATATATCTCCCTCCATTTCAATCAGAACTATCATGGACACTTCTCTCACTATAGGAGGTGAATTCTCAATAATTCCCTCCTATTTTCGTACCAACATGAGTTACTATGAAGGAATGTATCGAAAATTTGAAGAAACTTTATTAGGAAACATAATAAATGAGATATTCATATAAATCCATAATAAAAAATCTTGCAAACACGACCCTACAGTCAAAAATATGGCCTCGTCACAACATCAAACCATCCCTAACCTCATTCATAGATAAAACAATGTTAAAAAATTCATATTTATCAGTTTTCCATTTTTGTTTCTTTTTTTATACATATCAAATTATCAAATTTAACATATTTTACCCATTATAATTTCACTATTAGGAACCATTCCTTTTAAATTCTTCAAAAAATTAAAATCAACATCATTTCCCATAACGAACTTATAAATTTCTTTTTTTTTGTGTTCCTAAAATGATTCTAATCACATAAATTAATGAGTTCCTAGAATGATTGATGAATACAAAACTCTCATGCCATACTAGGATATGATTAATATATTATAATATAATAACATCACACAATAAGTTTATCACCCAAGGTGAAATAATATTCAATAGTAATAATAAAAATAAATAACAATAATCCCACCATTGAAACTTGGGTTCATCCTCACATTGGTTGGATACCCTAATGAATTTTCTCATTACCAATTCCCATATAATACTGGACTCCTATATACCTTTCCCAAACAATAATACATATGAAAATAAAATAAAACTCCCATGATAATGCCTTTTAAAATCCCAAATTGGGTGCCAATTAACTATTCTCTTAACCAGTTTGTCACATGACCTCAAGCACGCATGCTAGTATTATTGAGGCCACATACTAGTTTTGTGGGACTAATAAGTCACATGTAGAGACTATACTATGTTATGAATTCCATAAAATACTATAAATATATAAAAATATATCCATGATAATAATAATCAATAAAAAATAAAGACCAAGAATCACATGAAGTATAAAAAAAGAGAAAACAACCAGAAACCAATGGTGAAAATATGTAATGCTAAATAAGTGTCAGTTTATAATGAAATACCAAAATAAAGACACACTCTAAGCTCCCAAGTTTGTTTCAAAATCAGGTACAGTTCCTTCATCCATTCCCCCTCCCAAATACCAACACATCCATTTAACATAGGAATCTTACCCATATCTAATCCTAAAAACATGAAGTCCACTAGGGTACCAATGTACATACCAAGTAGGGTGTGTTTACAACTCATTATGAAACCACCAGATATGTCTAAATACACATCTAGTATATAAGTTTTTATGAGGTTTTATAAGGAATAAAGATAAAATAATGAAAGTAAATATTTCTCACATTTATCAATCTTTAGTTCACCACACTAACACTCAGGTTCACGGTGAAATGTAATCCAGTCTTACCTGCATCAGATCATGCCAGATTCTTGACCATACATTATATTGAATTTAAATATTATTCTTTATTTGTGTTTAATTATTGAAATTAATTCAAAATTTTATTTTGGTACCCTAGAGCATTAGTATAGGTACCATCATCATGGATAGTTGGATCATCAATTTAGAATGATTATATTAAGTAAATGGAGTGTTAGAATAGGAATAATAACATGAGAACTTAGAGAGTCACTCATGCTAAAAAATATTATGTTCTTAGAGCATATACCTATCACCAATTCAAATGCATGAACCAGGGTCTTAGAGCATCAGTCTAGAACACTATGGGAACTTGGATAATTAGTCCAAAAGCCACACCATGTTGTTTAAAAAAACATATCAAGGATCAAAATTAATAAACCATTTTAAAAAACATTTTAAACATATTTTATAATTTCATTTTTATCATTTCCATTTCAAAAAATTATCATTAATTATCTCACATCTTATTAAAACATCTATATTAATCCCAATAATCATTTATGGAATGTTTCTATCCCAACATATTTTAAATTAGTTACATTTTTTAAACCCAAAAATTACCATTTTCATTCAATAATTAGTAGATTATGGTGGCTTGGAACACCCTATGTTTTTTCATCATGCTCGGTCTCATAATCTCAAACGGATCTAATGGGATCTGAGAAGGGTATCATAATTTCATTGGAATTGAATTAAATTTTGTAATTTAAATGAAATTCAACTACATATAAATGAAATAATAAAATTACAATAAAAGTAAGGGAAAAAATTCAATGATATTTTTCATTTTAAATTACTAACCTGTTATCATTTATGAATTCATTCCTAAAAGTAACCCTTAATTCAATGTATAATTTCCATAATCACAATGAAAAAATATCTAGCATCAAAACCTAGGAGGAAAATAAGAAAATATGATGAATAAAATCCTATATATAATATATAAAATACTATAGTATTCATTCATGTTAAAAGTGAGGTAAATATAAGTGATATAGGAACCTAAACAAGGAATATATCACATACTAGAGAGGAGTCTATTTCTTCCACGGAATCATCAATTATTAAAGGAAGGAGTTTGAGGATCCTATGAATCATCTTTGGAGCCTCAAAATTTCATTGAAATAATATTTTGGAAATTTATAGTGATTAAACATATAAAATGATTGTTAAATAATTTTTAATAATTTTTCGGGGGTTTAAAAATCAGCATGCATGGTTTCTTAGACGTGCAACATTTTTAGACAACTTGTTCCCCCTAACCGCGTGTCCTAGACAACACTTTTATTTGGGGTGCATGATTTTTTGGAATTATTAACATAACCAAGTGAAAATGATGAATAATACCGCTATAAAATGGTTCATGGATTGGGGGTGGCCACATGATTTGGTCAAACGAAGAACCCAACCTCCAGTGGATCAAAATCGAGTACACAGTTTCCCTTAACTATGCACCAACTATTCACAACCCCATGAGCTTAAAAATTTATATAAATTAAGTCAAAAAACAATGAGGTAAGACCATAAAAAGGTAATACCAAAATTAATTGAATAATATTACCTAAAAATTATTATACATGTCAATAAATACTAGGATCTTAAAACATAAAGGATTTAGAAAGTGAATATGATATGTGTCTCACAAAAGTAAGAAGTGAGATCGAAATACCTTAACATATGTCTAAAATTACATAATTCTTGTTTAAAACCCTAATTAATTAATATAATATTTATAAATTTATTAAATAACCAAAATAATAAATATCACACCATATATTATTTAATTATGACATTTTATTACCTGTTTATTAACAATTCTCATTAAAATCACATTTAGCGTAATGATTGCATTGTTTTTGTTGTATGATTAGATTTATTATTTTTGGACCTATTACAATTATCATGGTATCATTATATATATAATTTTTACCATGATATAAATTTAATATATTTTTTTTATATTTTTATTTAATTTAATCTAGATAATTTTGTGATAGAAAATAAAAGACACCATTCACGGAGACAGTTGGTTGTATATACACTGGAAAATTGTTTTAATTTTCCTAATAGATGAAATTAAAGAATTTTAATTAATATATTACCACTATAGAAAATATTTTATTATATATATATATAACATATATTCACTAAATTTACCATAATTTCCTTCCATACAAAGCATGAGTAAAAAACGAATAACATCTCTTAATGAGGTAGTAGTGTGATGTATACACGAATAACATTATTTTATCCCCCAACGAAAGAGTATTACGAATTTAAATGTGATTAAATAAAAAAAGTATAATTATGACCCAATTATAATGTATATATTAATTTAATATATCATTTTGACCATCCATTTGAAAAAAAACAAAAAACAAACATCACATCAGTTCGCGAGGTGATAGTCCGCTGTTCACATGAGTGACATTATTATCTTCCAATGGCTTCAGATGTAATAAGGTACATGTGGTATTATTAAAAAATATTTATAAAAATATTATAAATATATCTTATATATAGTAAATCCGTCGTTATTTCTAGCTGTGAGAGATGGTTATGGAAAATAAATAACATCGATTCGTGAGGTGGTAGCGTGTCTTAGACACGATTGGTGGTTTTGTTTCTCATTAGATGTTAGATGAGATAGATATAAGTTATAAAATTAAATTAATAACATATTTTTATATTTATGATACATGTGTTTTTATATCATCATAATTGAATATGATTTGAAGGATTTATAATAAGAAGTAAAATAAAAACACAATGGTTAAAACATTACCTCTTCTTCTGCAACGACTTTAGCTTAAACCTTATTACATCATGGATTGGAATTATAATATCAAAAAAGGGATCCATGAATCAGTCATGGAAGTAAATAATAAATTTCGATAGGTATTGGCTGATATAAAGTGTTTTGGAATTGCAACGAAGGGATGGGAGTTGGTGTCCTTTTATAAGTGGGGGAGAGGACATAGATGGAAAATTTGAAAATAATAAAGTGTCACCAAGTTATAATATGAATAAAATAACCAAAATGATTAATTATATAACCTTATAGGTGATATGGTCAATATATGGTCATAAATTTAAGTTGAACAAGTTTTTGGTCATTTTTAACTAATATATTTTTAGTTCAACCCCCTAGTAAACCCATTTTTACCTTAACAAAGGTAAACATTTTTTAATATTTTTAGTATTAATTTATGTAAAAAATTATGTTAAACATATTATATATTATAATTTAATATTATTAAAAATATGGAAATTTTTTTTTAATTTTAAACTCATATAAGTGGAATAATTTAATTTAGAATTATAACCATAGATGTGATGAGAAAGTATGTTTTCAAACTGAAAATTTTCCTAAATAAACAATGTTTTAATATCAATGTTAAATATGAAAGTAATTAATATAAAATAAATTAGATTAAGAGTTATATATTTGATATAATTTTAATTTTAAAACCATTATAAATCAATTTTTATGTTTTTGTAATCTTAAAAAGAAATGACAATTCTTAATAAAAACATTTATTTTTTAGTATTAATCGAAAAAGTTATCTTCATAGAAACATTTAAACAATTCACCCTAAGATAATTTTAAAAATTAATATTTAAGAAAATAATTTTATTTTTTCTAATAAATGTTATATAAGTTTCATTGATTAATTTTTAAAATAAGTTCTCAAAATATGATAATTTTTTTAGGAAAATATTGTTTTTAAGGAAAAATTGGATTTATTATTATATAATTACTATAAAATATATAAGATGAATTTTAAATATTATATTAAATATATAATATATAAATATAATTCAAATAATTAAAACAAACCGATTTAATTAATTAATTATGATAAATCATGTTTGTGCACATAAAATAATTTTTTATAAATATATTTCTTTTAATTTTAAATGTTTTAATTTTAATTTATAATTAATTGGTCAAAAAATTAATTTGATATAAATGTGAAAAAATATATTTTATTAATTTATTTAATCATATTCATTCATTAATTTTAAATATCTTGGAGATAACTATCATATTAAATGATTACATTTTAATAGTATGCATTTCGTTTACGAACAATGTTTCATGTAGACCAATCCACAATTAAATACAATTTATTCAAAAAAATATTTTATAAATACTAGGGTGTAATAACATATCACATTCCAAACATATAGAACAAAATTCAATCAACATTATGATATGCTTAGGGGAAAACCTACTTTAGTCACCGTGTTATTTCCCTTTGAAAACAATCCTAAACATCACTACCTAGGCTCATCCAATCTGTAAATAAACTCCATAGTACTTATCTCATGATAATAAATACAATAATTAATTCTAACAAATTTAAAATTAAATATTAATTTCATTAAAAAACATTTATAATAAATTTACAATTCTAATTCAATTATGCATAAATTCATATCAATTTATCTATGAACTCACCACACCGTAACCACAACCAAATACCTATGGAATGTGTCTGATGTACTTCCAACATTTTCTTATGAAAAATCAATAATAATCATAAACAATTAAACAACGAATTTAATTTAATTTTAGACATGAAAATTTAGATAAAACAATAGGTAAATATACCTTTCTTAAAATAACATACAAAGATGTAAATATATTATCTGAAGATATCCACAACCCTATCTATGAAAAATCCACATCATTTATAGATTATTTCACCATATTCAGATTAAGAACACAAACTTAAGGAAAAATTTGAAGGATAAGGAAATCAATCACCTTAAATTAATTGTATATCACACCATAAACCACCATAATCTAAGGAGGAATGAAGGAGAAATGGGGAGGAGTACATCCGATTGGATGTACATAAAAGGGAGATGGAAAAGAGGTGGAGAGAGTTTAAATGATCAAAAGAAAAAATAGAAATTTTTCAAATATTTAATAGGAAAAAAATTGCCACAAATTTTTAAAATATATGAACCAACTGTATGATTGATATTTTTTCAATAATATTCTCAGGGATGGTTTATTCACAAGGTTTACTAAAACGTGTTCCAACTAGAAAAATCTCTATTGCAACAAAATTTTAGGTATTTTATATTTTATCTGAAATCGTGCATTGACCACGTACCAAGCACTAATCCATAACAATTGATCATGGTTTGATATAAAATCATCATGGTTATCATATAACCATGTTCTAACCATGAAAACATAAAAAGTATAAACAAAAGGAACTGAAAAGGCACTAAAATCTTAGGGATTCACATGTTTCCCAAAACTGTACTCACCCAACCATCCACCAGGGTAGTAACCCCTTCATAGAATGTGAAATTTGACATAAAGCACTCAAGACTCACCTAATCACTCAAGACGCATCTTAGGATATATTTTTATCCAACAAAAATAGATTAATAGGTTTTAAATCATAGAATTTAAATCTAAACTCATTTTAAAATATGACCCCCACTTCAGAAATATAAATTCAAATTCCCACAAGAAATTATTACATGAAAATAATACAGGGATTTATAAATGAGTTCATACCAGACCACATATACACAAGATGATAGGTCAAATTAAAAATAATACAATTCTAAATTCATATTGGACAGGTATGAATCCAAAAAACTAATTTTATCATATCTATAGAAATGTTTCTCATGTGTTATTAAATTTTTTAACCAGAACTACTTAGAAAAATTAGTTCCAAACATTTTTGAAATTATTCATGAAGCTTGTAAATTCATGGATAAATATAATCCTTTAGTATTTATAGTTAATTAGAAGAAGGTTAAGGCTAAATGACTAGTGAACGAGTTAATGGTAATGTGGTATATGTAATAATCTTTTATGAAATGATATATTTTGAGTGAGAAAAATGAACTAGATTCTATATTTTTAAATACTGATTGAAATTCCACTGGAAAATTAATTAAATGTATTAAATAATCTGTAGGAATATTCAAGTATATTTATCATTAAATAAAAACATTGTAACTCTACCTGTTTGTAATTATATTTATTTCTTGATTGAAATATTTGTATCTATATACTTAAACCACAAAGATTATGAAATAAAATTATATGTAAAGAGGATGTTTAATATATTAATGACCACAATATTGTTTTATTAATTTTGGATGATTTGAATTTAATATTTCTAGAGTAAATATTTACAAAAATTGAATTTTTTATGTGTTTATACAAAATATTACATTATTTATGTGTTAATTTTAGACACAAGTTGGTCTATTTTATTTTCATATGTAAATGAAAATCTTGTGTAATATTAACAACCTATATAAAGAATGGTTTAAACATATACTTTAATAGGAAAATCATATATTGAAAACAAATATTTAATAACATTCATAAGATACAATGGGATGTATTCTTATAATTTATTACTTTTACTAGTGACATTAGTTGATATAAATATGCCAATTTAATATTGTATAAATAAGATTCCATTATGTTTAAAATAAATGTAACAGTGAATCATAGAATTTATTTTTAAATAAGATAATGAAACTCAAATCAGAGTGATGTAGAGAATATCATAACCAAGATTTCATTGAACTTGAGTGCTAAAATACTTCTATAATAGTCTTATAAACTTATATTTGAAATATAATTTTCCACACTTAACCTAGTGTTCTAACCAAATAAAAAAATAAGATCACATTTTAATTATGGTTCTGAAAACAACCTATAATATTTCCATTATATATATAGCGATGATAATTGTATTTTAAGGATATTGAAGTGAACAAATTTTTATTTTGAAAATAAAAAGTGTGTCATTGAATGATGATAATAACAAAAAAATATACCTAAATCGGTTCATATATCTTAAATAAATAGTCGGATAAAGTAGAACATAAATTAAAGAAAGGACAAAGATGAAAAATAGTAATATAATAATAAACAACACCATAAGTATCATTGAAAGGAGTTTCCCCACAGAAAAAACTTATGGTGTATGGTAAAAAGGAAAGTTAAAAGGCCAAAGAGGTATGATTTAATTATCATAATGAATGGATAAAAATTATTTTATAACAATGAACTCCGATCCTATAAGAAGGTATTAAATACATGTACCTAAAAAAGGTTAGTGAGAGTACTATATTTTTCATATTATTAAATATTCAAAAAAAATATTATTAAAGGAAACAAGGTACCAATATTATATTTATATAAGACATTGTTAAAAAAAGTTTGTCTATGAATATATTTATACTAAGTAGCCTGTATTCAAGGGAAAAAATCAATAGATATATATCGAAGAGGTAATTTAAACATAATAAAAGTGCATACATTAACAAAGTATTAGAAGATATATAGAGGTGAAAAAAATGTGTGAGGTGATAAATAAATAGTTTCCATAATGACCATTTGGATTTAATATCATAATTAAGATAATGAAAGTGGAATGATAAAGAGAATATTACAGTAATTCATGGTCTCGGATTTTATAATATACATATATGTTTATATATTATATATTTGGATACTAAAAAATTAGTAATATTCATATATCTTGGAAATATCATCTCTTAATTGGTTACTCACAAGAAGATGGAGTCTTGGTTAGAAGTATAAAGAAAAAGTTAAATGTGGTATCCCCAATGACTATAGCCAAACATAAAAAAATGGACATCAAGTGAGATAAAACTAGAGAATATATATTATTTGTTGGATATAAAGAATAATTGAGTTTTTTGGAGTTAGTGAATTAAAAATTAATTTATCATGTACATTTTATTACTAGAGATTATTAATTTCTATAATATAGTATCAATTCTTCTACATAAATTTTTTATTACAATGTCCTTACATTATAAATTACATCAATGGGATATAGTAATTTTATAACATCCCAAGTAAGTAATGAATTATGTATTTTCATATCTATGTCTATTTATGAATTAGATAGTTATTTAGAGGATTAAAATGAGAATAAATCCAATCTTAAGCAAAGAATACTCTAATAATTTTTAAAAGAACGTCTTACCGCCTTTAGATGGAAAACCTTTTTTAAATAAAAATTTTGAAAATTTTATAAGCTCCACTTGTCAAAATAAACTTATTCTTTAGTATTGGGACATTGAAATTTACTTGGTATAAATTTTTGGTTTTTTTTCTGACAATGTTCATTTTTTTTAATGAATAGTGAAAAATACTGCATTTTACTTCAAAACTGCATTTTCATATAATTTAATTATATTGTTATATTATCTTTTTTATTGGTTTTCAAGGGTAACTATAATATATTTTTACCATTTAATCCAATTTTGGTCATTATAATTAATTTCACATTGGAATTGGGCATAAACAAGTGTGAAAATTTTGATAGATATTGTTTCTAAAAAACACGCTATTTGTTTTGACAACGGGAATTAATTTTAAATTAATTACTGCAATTTATGTGTTTGGAATTTTGTAAAATGGATTCAATATTTGGAATCAAATGGTCCAAATTATGTAATTAAGACTCTTTTGTTTTTTGACATTATGAATTGTAACGACAGTAATTATCTTTAATTATCGTGATTAATTAGTAATCGGGTAGTTAAGGGTAATAAAATAATATATTAATAATATAAAATGACCCCAAAATGTGTCATAATTCTACTGGGTGTGTAATGGTCGACCATGAGATTCTTTGTGCCGACTTTGGGACCCCATGTAATCACTTTTGTGTGATAGTGACATTTTATCTTTTTATTCTTTAAAGAAAAGAAAATATAACAAAAGTATGTAACAACTGAGTAATTTTCTTTTAATTTTGTCTAAATAAATTATCTATTATACTATAAATAGTAATTGGAAAGATAAAAATATTTCCCACATCAAGGTAGTTTTTTATAATTTTTAGACATTAAATAAATAAATTTATTTATGACACCACGACGATGCAGTGATTACCTTATTAATGAACGATTTAAATAAAATGAAAAGATAATGTAAAATATAAGACTTAAACTTGTCAAAAATGTATTAGATAGGTGTATTTATAACCCATATCACCTTATCCTAGGAATATATCATTCTGAGACCTTTAAAATTTGAAAATCATTTTATAATAAAGTAACATTTCAAGACATTCCAAGAGTGCCCCTCCTCCCTCATATAAAATGCCCCCACCTCTACCCCCCTTACCCACACCTATCAAGCCATTGGATCGGCCAAAATCTGCTCATTTAATCTCTCCATATCCCTCTCTTCATCATAGAAGCCTTACCTTAGGCATAAATCTCTTTAAGAAACCCTTTTGGTTCAAACGAAGGGGAGTTACCCGATTTTAAGGTAATGTCTTCTCTTATGTTCTTTTGTTTTATTTTTCTTCTCCAACCCCATAAACACATTTTATTCTTATCTTTTGTTACAAAAAAAATCATATTAAATATACTAGGATTTGTTTATGAGAAATATTTGATTTATACTTACACACACCTTCTTCTAATGGTTAAAGAGCATACTTTTTCTGTGAGTGGTGAATTACTGCCTCACGAAACGATGATTATTCAATATTCTTTTAACACATATAATGGTGGCCATTAATATGTCACTATATTTATATATGATATATATTATTTTTATGTTTTCCTTATGCTTCTGTATTTTTCATTTATGGAATACAATTATGGTTTCCATTATGGGTAAACGCGATAATTTCATTTTAGGAACTGCGGACTACCGCACCCTGAAAGTGATTTGATTCGTTAATGCCATATGAGGGACATATAAAGGATGGAGTTAATGGTATTACATATAATATCATACTAGAATTATAATATACCTTTATATAATTATTATTTTATTACATTAAATACAAAAAAATAAATAAAAGTAGCGTTCATGCGTACAAACAACTTACAATCTCCATGAACAATGCATTTCATCTCTTACCTCTAACTATTATGTAATATTATAAATTCATGTATATAATGGATATATATGATATATATTAAATCTAAATCGTGAATATAATTCTGTATATAATATATATTTTACCACATGAACAACTTGTAATTATAAGAAGTTTATTTTTGACTAACGTACCAAAGATTGACCAAATGACTGTTATTAACTTAAATAATTACAGAATGTTCATAAAATGGTAATAAGTGATATAAAAGTAATAATGAACTTGAAAAAGTTCTTAAGCAAGTAGAAATTAACTCTAGTTTATTATTCAGGAGATTAAAGAATGGTCGAGTCAAGTCGGACAAGAGGTTAGGGACTTCATCTCAATATCCTTTCATTGAGGAATATTTTGTTTTATACACAACATTATTTTAAATGGTGTATAAACCCCATTTAATTTTACGTATATTCAAAAGGAATCTTTTTATACGAAGCATTTTACTAAACGAAAAAATGAATGTTTTTTCTTACGTATGTGGTGACAACGATTTCTCCACCTCGGTGACCTTTATTTGAGTTTCGGCTTCCTCTACAAGCCATAAATTTTTTTAAATGAAAAATAAATACCATGTTTCACTTTTATTTTATTTTAGTATTGAAAATTGTTTTGATAAATTCTTTGATTATATAAATCTGTTTTTGATATTTTGTGATTGAAATGTGGAAATGTTATGTTTCCTTTATGCATGTTTTATGTGATACGATTATGTTATGGTTCTTGGGCATTATTTATGAAGACGGGTGGTTTTGTGATAAACTAAGGGTGGGTGTGCCCGTGATAGCTCTCCAATTCATTGTGTAATGTGAAGGGGTTAAAATCTAAGGTTTATTCGAAGAGATTTAGGGAATATACTATGATGGGTATTCCAAACGTAACCATGAGGGTTACTCCCTATTTGAGAATGTTATGAATTCCTCAAGATAAATTTATGTCTTATGATTTCAATGAGTTATTCACGAGTATTATGATTTCATGAGGTATGTCAAAGTGCTTATATTTTATGAGTAAAGTATGATTTCATTGATTCCTATGTATAAATGGATGAATTCTTTCATTCTGTATTTTTATATCCCTTACTAAGAGTTTTATGCTCATCCCAAGTTTTTGAAATTTTTTTCACATGTCATGGGAAAAGTACATGATGTGATGATAGTGTTGAGGAAGTGTCAAGAAAGAATCCATGTTTTATTTTAAATATGTTTCCTTAGATGGGAAATATGTATACATTATTTTATGTAACCACCTTGTTTAAATGTGGAATGTAATGCATGATTTATGATCTACTTCTATAAAAATAAATACTTGAAAATATTTTCAATGTGAATTCTTGTAACAACTAAAGATTAAGTAATGTTTAAGGCTAGGGGCTTATAGTTGGTATCAGAGGTTGGTTTAGAAAACCATAAAAGTTTTAATTCTATTAAATGATTTTCAAAAATATTTTTTATGTTCAAATTGAAATAATATAGAATTTGAAGATTACCATGTTGCTTCAACTAAGAAATGTTTGTTCAGAATGGTTTTCTATAGAGGAAATAGGGAAGCAGTGCTAGGAAGGAATACAGAAGGAAATTAACTTCCAAATCAGCATCCTAAGATGGTCAGAATTGGAACTGAACAGTTTGTTGCAGTAATGGAACAGTTGACTCAAGCAATAAATGGTGGTGGTATCCATGCACGAGATCAGCATGATCAACCGCAAAGGAACATGTTAGTGGTGGAACATTTCATGAGGCAACATCCCCCATAATTCATAGGCTCATCTGACCCTGTGATAGAAGAAGGGTGCATTAATGCACTGGAGAAGATTTTTGATGTCATGGGGTGTTCATAAAATCAAAAGGTTAGTCTTGTTGTTTACTATTTGGAGGGTTAAGTAGATCAGTGGTGGTCAGTGGTTAAAAATACCTGGGATGCCGATGAGATTGATGCTCTTGACTAGGATGAATTCAATGGTATGTTTCTTGAGAAATATTTTCCTATGGATGTTCAACTTAGGATGGAAAAACAATTCATGGAATTGAGGAATGAGGACGACTCAGTGGATTCTTATGAAGAAATGTTCTCTCAATTGGCAAGGTATGATCCATATTTTATCCAATACCTTGATAGTAAAATAAATCGTTTCTAATCAGGATTAAAGCCAAAATATTTAAGGGAGTTAGCTTCTAGTGAGTTCAAAAGTTATGAAATTCTTGTTCTAAATACTGATAAGGTAGAAATGGAGTTTATTGATGATCAAGTGTTCTATAACAACCTATAGAAGAAGAGAGCAAAGTGGCAGGAGAAAGGGAAGAATCTGTCAAAAGGGTCTGATGGTAAGAAAAATAATTTTTCAGTTTGTGATAAATGTGGTAAAAAACATGCTGTGGAATATCTTTTGAATTCTGTAAAGTGATACTGATGTGGTAAGATGGGACATAAAGCTCGTTATTGCACTGGAAAAGATCAGGGTGATGGAGATACCAAATTTGATTTACAGTTAGTGAAATGTTTCAAGTGCAATGAGATGGGTCATTATGGAAATGAGTTCCTGACAAAGATATTGAATGAGGGAAGTAGTCCGACTATAAGCAGAAGGGTGTGGTGAAATCCATTTCACCTACTTCTGTAGATGTTGGGCCATCAAATGTATTGGTATCGGGTGCTTTGTTTGTTTTTTCAGATTATGCCAATGTGTTGTGTGATTTGGGTTCTTCACATACTTTCATCACTGGAAATTTTTCTAGTAAATTGGAAATTCCATCTCAAGAAATGACTCCGAAATTTGTGGTAAAAACACCCGGGGGAAATGTTGAGGCAAAAATAATTTATAAGAATCATCCTATCCTTATCCGTGGAAAGAAACTACTTGAAAACGTTATTGTTTTACCTCTAGTAGAGTTTAATGTTATCTTGGGTATGGATTGGCTCTCCGTTTACCATGATAGGATTGACTGTAGAGATAAAGAAGTTTCTTTTCATAAAGACTTTCTTTTGGTGTACAAGAATGAACTCTTAATATTGATAACATATCAGGAGTCTGAGAAACATGCAAAAGATAGAAATTAATGTTACGTTGTACATTTTGTAGAAAAAAAAGGAACCATTCAGATTAATGATGTTCAATTGTAAATGAGTATCCTGATGTCTTTACTGATGAGTTTCCTGGAATAATACTAGATTGGGATGTTGAATTTACTATCGACATAGTTCCTGATGCTAATCCAATTTCAAAACCCCCTTGTCGAATGGCTCAAATTGAACTTTTAGAGTTGAAGGAGAAATTTAAATATTTATTAGAGAAAGGTTTCATTCGACCCAACACATCACCTTGGGGTGCTCCTGTCTTATTTGCTAAAAATAAAGATGGTTCAATGAGACTTTTCATTGATTATAGAGGCTTGAATAACATCACTGTTAAGAACAAATATCCTTTGCCTCATAACAATGATTTGTTTGATCAACTCTATGGAGCTCAATATTTCTCAATGATTGATTTGAGATCAGGGTACCATCATTTGAAGGTAAAGGAAGAAGATATCCCGAAGACCACGTTTCATACTAGATATAGCCATTATGAATTTGTAGTAATGCCTTTGAGGTTAACCAATGTACCTACTGTATTAATGGACCTTATGAATATAATTTTCCATGAGTTCTTGGATAAGTTTGTGGTTGTTTTCATTGATGATATTTTGGGGTTTTCTAAACGTAAATAGGAGCATGAAAGTCATTTAAGGGTTATTTTTAAAACCATAAAAGAAAAAAATTGTTTGGGAAATTCCGCAAGTGTGAGTTTTGGTTGAAATTTTTTTTCCTTGGTCACATTGTTTCAAAAGATGGAATAACTTTTGATCCTACAAAAACAAAGGATGTTGAAGAATGGCCAAGACCCACCAATGTAACCGAGATTCATAGTTTTCTTGGTTTGGAAGGCTATTACCGAAGGTGTGTTATAAATTTTGCATGGTTGTCCAGCCCATTGACTAAGCTAACTTAGAAGGGTGTTATGTTCATCTGGAAAAAAGAATGTGATGATTGTTTTCAAGAATTGAAAAGAAAATTGGTGGATTCTCAAGTTTTGTCACTATCTTCCAGGAATGGTGAGTTTGTTATCTATAGTGATGCTTCATTAAAAGGACTTGGTTGCGTCCTAATGCAGAATAATCAGGTAATTGCTTATGCTTCATGTCAGTTGAAAACTCATGAGATAAATTACCAAACACATGATTTGGAATTATCTGCTATGGTTTTCACTTTAAAAATTTGGAGGCATCATTTGTAAGGAGTAAAGTGTGAAATATATACCGATCACAAAAGTTCAAAGTATATATTCACTCAGAAAGAATTGAAAATGAGACAGAGGATATGGCTATAATTAATCAAGGATTATGATTGTACAACTCATTCCCATCCGGGAAAAGCAAATAAAGTGATTGATTCTTTGAGTCGAAAAAGTAATGCATCATTAACCATGTTATGTTTGCAACATGATCCTTTGGTTAAGAATTTGATGAACTTTGGAATAGATGTTGTTGGCACAACATGTTCTTATGTTTTGTTTCAGGTATCAGTGAAATCTTCTCTAACAGACAGAATTAAGCAAGCTCAGAAGCAAGATAGTGAGTTTCAAAAAAAATGTAGATCTGGTTCAGAAGGTTATGTTACATGAATTCAAAATTTACAATGATTCTGTTTTGATATTTGTGAAGATATTGTGTGTTCCTTGTGATTCACAGTTGAAGAGAGAGTTGTTATGTGAAGATCATAGTTCTCCATTTTCATTTCATCCTGGTAGTACTAAGATGTATAGAGATCATCGGGACTGTTACTGGTGGGATGGAATTAAAAGAGATATTGTTGATTTTACTGTGAATTGTTTGACTTGTCAATAGGTTAAAGCAGTGTAGAAGTTACCAGAAGGGATGCTTCAGCCATTAACTATTCCAGAGTGGAAATGGGAGAACATATCCATGGACTTCGTTGTGGGGTTACCGAAGACACCTCGAGTTAATAATGCAATCTGGGTTATTATTGATCGCTTGACTAAATAAGCCCATTTCTATTCTATACGAGATACTTTTACCCTTGATCAAATTTCTCATTAGTTATCTTAAAGAGATAGTCATGTTACACAGTGTTCCCATCTCCATTGTATCTGACCGTGATCCCAGGTTTACTTATAACTTTTGGAAAGTCCTTCAGAAGTCATTGGGTATTGAGTTAAATTTTAATACAACTTTTCATCCTAAATCATATGGGCAGTCAGAATGCACAATTCAGACTTTGGAGGATATGCTGCATGCTTGTTCGATGGATTATCAGGGATGTTGGGACAAACATCTTTCTTTGGTTGAGTTTTCTTATAATAACAGTTTTCATTCCAATATATAGATGACACCATTTGAGGCATTATATGGGAAGCGGTGTCCAACTCCAGATTTTTGGGATGAAGTTGGTGAAAGGAAGTTGATGGGACCAAAATTGGTAGATGAGTTGTTAGAAAAAGTTCAGCTGATATAGAAACACATGAGAATATCTCAGAGCAGGCAGAAAAGTTATGCGGACAACAGAGGAAGGATCTCTCTTTTGATGTAGGTGATCATGTATTCTTCAATGTTTCACCATGGAAATGTGTCATGCAATTTGGTAAGAAAGGAAAGCTGAGTCCAAGGTTTATTGGAACATATGAAATATTAGAGAGAGTTGAATCGGTTGTATACCGAGTGGCTTTACCTCCAAGTTTATCTCAAGTAAACCGTGTTTTTCATGTTTCAATGTTAAGGAAGTACATGCCAGATCCATCTCATGTTTAGAGTCCAGAGGTAGTTCAATTGGAAGAGAATATATCTTATGAGGAACAACCAGTCCCAATTCTTGACAACAAGGAGCATGTATTGCAGAATAAGGTTATTAATCAATTAATGGTTTTTCGGAAAACCCTCATGATTGAAGAGGGAACATGGGAATCTGAAAATGCAATGAGGGATAAATATCCCCACTTATTCGATAAGTAAATAAATTACGGGGATGAAATTTTCTAAAGGGAGGAAGGATATAACATCCTAATTAAGTAAAGAATTGTTTATTTTCATATCTATGTCTATTTATGAATTAGATAGTTTTTTATAGGATTAAAATGAGAATAATTCCAATCTTAATCATAGAATACTCTAAGAATTTTTAAAAGAACGTTTTACCGCCTTTTGATGGAAAACATTTTTTAAATCAAACTTTTTAAAATTTTATAAGCTCTTTTGGTCAAAATAAACTTATTATTTATGATTGGGACCTTGAAATTTAATTGGGATAAATTTTTGGTATTTTTCTGACAATGTTCATTTTTTAATGAATAGTGAAAAATACAGCATTTTACTTCAAAACTGCATTTTCATATAATTTAATTATTTGGTTATATTATTTATTATATTGGGTTTCAAGGGTCAGTATAATATATTTTTACCATTTAAACCAATTTTTTTCATTGTAAATAATTTCAATTAGGAATTGGGCATAAACAAGTGTCAAACTTTTCATAGATATTGTTTCTAAAAAACCCGCTACTTGTTTTGACAACGAGAATTAATTTTAAATTATTTACTGCAATTTAAGTGTTTTTAATTTGGTATAATGGATTCCATATTTGGAATCATAAGGTCCAAATTATTTAATTAATACTCTTTTGTATTTGGACCTTATTATTAGTAACGATAGTAATTATCTTTAATTATCGTGATTAATTAGTAATCGGGTAGTTAAGTGTAATAAAATAATATCAGAATAATATAAAATGACCCCAACATGTGTCCAAATGCAACTGGATGTGTCATGGCCGACCATGTGATTCCTTTTACCAACTTTGGGACACCATGGAATCACTTTTTTGTGATAGTGACATTTTGTCTTTTTTTTAAGAAAGGAAAATACGACAAAAGTATGTAACACCTAAGTAAAACAATTCTAATTTTGTATAAATAAATGATATTATAGACTATAAATAGTAATTAGAAAGATAAAAATATTTCCTACAACATTATATTTGTTTTATAATTTTTAGACATTATATAAATAAATTTCTTTATGACACCATGATGATGCAGTGATTACCTCATTAATGAATGATTTAAATGAAATGAAATGATAATGTAAAATATAAGACATAAACTTATAAAAAACATATTAGATTGGTGCATTTTGAACCCTTATCACCTTATCCTCAAAATATATCATTTTGGGATCTTTAAAATCTGAGAAGCATTTTTTAATAAAGTAACATTTCAAGACCTTCCAAGAGTGCCCCTCCTCCCTCTTATAAAGGCCCCCACCTCTACCCCCTTACCCACACCTCTCAAGCCATTGTATCGGCCAAATTCTGCTCATTTTATCTCTCCACATCCCTCTCTTCATCATATAATCCTTACCTTAGGTATAAATCTCTTCAACAAAACCTTTTGGTTCAAACCAAGGGGAGTTACCCGATTTAAAGGTACTGTCTTCTCTTATGTTCTTTTGTTTTATTTTGCTTCTACAACCCCCTAAAATCCTTTTATTCCACTCTTTGGTATCAAAAACAGTATATAAAATATAATAGGAAGTTTTTATGAGAAGTAATTTATTTACACTTACACACAACTCCATATAATGGTTAATGAACATATTGTTTCTTTGAGTGTTGAATTACCGCCTCACGAAACGATGATTGTTCAATCTTCTTTTAACACCTCTCATGGTGGAAATTAAGATGTCACTCTATTTATATATGATAGATATTATTTTTATGTTTTCCTTAATATTATTTATTTTTCAATATGGAATACCTTTATGGATTCCATTATGGGTAAACGTGATAATTTCATTTTAGGAAGTGCAGACTACCACCCCCTCAAAGTGATTTTATTCGTTAATGCCATATGTGGGATATATAAAGGATGGAGTTAATAGTATTACCTATGATATAGTACAGGAATTATAATATAACTTTATATCATTATTATTTTATTCCATTAAAAAAAAGAAATGAAAGTAGCATTCATGCGTACGTACAGCTTACCGTCTCCATGAACGGGGAATTTCATCTCTTACCTCTAAATGTTATGTAATATTATAAATGAATGTATATAATGGATATATAAGATATATATGATATCTACGTCACTAATATAATTTTGGATATAATAGATATTTTACCACATGAACAACTTGTAATTATTATATATTTATTTTTGACTCAAGTACCAAAGATCGACAAAACGACTGTTATTAACATAAATAATTACATAATGTTCATAACATGGTAATAAGTGATATTAAAGGAATAATGGACTTGAAAAAGTTTCTTAAGAAATTATAAATTAACTATATTTTATTATTCAGGAGATTAAAGAATGACCGAGTCAAGTCAAACACGAGGTAAGGGACTTCATCTTAATCTCCTTTCATTGAGGCATATTTTGTTTTATACACAACATTCTTTTAAACGGTGTATAAAACCCTTTGAATTTTACTTTATTGAAAATGAATCTTTTTATATGAAGCATTTTACTAAATGAAAAAAGGAATGTTTTGTCTTATGTATACAGCAACAACGACTTCTCCGTCGCTGTGACCATTATTTGAGTTTCGGCTTACTTTACAAGCCACAACTTTTTTTTAAATGAAAAAATACCATGTTTTAATTTTCTTTTATTTTGGTATTGAAAATGTATTTGATAAATTCTTTGATTATATCAATGTGTTTTTTATATTTTTTGATTGAAATGTGGAAGTGTTATGTTTCCTTTATGCAAGTTTTATGTGATACAATTATGTTATGGTTCTTGGGCAATGTTTATAAATACCGGTGGTTCCATGATAAAATAAGGGGGGTTGAGCCCGTGATAGCTCTCCAATGCATTGGGTAACACGAAGGGGTTAAATTCTAAGGTTTCTCCGAAGAGATTTAGGGAATATACTGTGATGGTTATTCCAAACATAACCATGAGGGTTACTCCCTACGTAAAAATGTTATGAATTCCTCAAGTTAACTTTATGTCTTATGATTTCTATGAGTTATTCATGAGTCATATAATTTCATGAGGTATGTTAAAGTGCTTTTTTTAGAAATGTATGATTTCATTGATTCTTATTTATATATCGACTAATGTTTTCATTCCGTATTTTTATATCCGATACTAAGCTTTTTATGCTCATACCATGTTTTTGAAATGTTTTTCACATGTTAAGGGAAAAGTACATGATGTGATGATAGTGTTGAGGAAGTGTCAAGAAAGAATCCTTGTTTTATTTTAAATATGTTTCCTTTGATGGTAAAAATGAATACTCTCTTTTAGGTAACCTCCTTGTTTAAATGTGGAATGTAATGCATGATTTATGACCTATTTCTCTAAAACTCTAACACTGAAAAGATCCTCAATGTGTATTCTTGAAATAACTCAAGATTAAGTAATGTTCAAGGATTGGGCCTTATAAATTCCCAACTATAATGATATTAAAAAGAGGTAATCATGATACTCATAAAAATATTTATTACGGTCATGATATATCATATAAATAAGACACAAATGATTCTTGACTACTAGGTTTTTGTAGCTTATACTCATTGAGAAATCTTCTCATGATGTTCAAATTTGGAGATCTCTAAAAAATAATTTCAAAAGGACTATCCCAAAAATAGTAATTTCACAAATTATATCAATTTTTTAAATTCCTATATATGAGCGTGTTTATTGATTCTTTGACTTAAGATCATTCCTAATGTGTAACATTATTCATGTACTTTGTTTAAAAATTAAAATCTTGTTTCATTTACTCATAGAAATGTATATTATGTATGTTGAGTCATGGATGTTATGAATGAAATTGGATGTTCATGATAGAATTTAACCTTTTCCTTATTAATAAAAGAAGATGTATTTGGACCTTTGATGAAATAAAGGGTTATGAATAAGTTCATGGTCCATGGTTATCTCAGATAACTCATTACAAAACTTTAAATAAACGTTGGTTATAAATATAAGATGATGATTAGTGTAAATTTCTTATTTAATAATACATTGGATTATAATGGTGTTATAATACATATAATAATTCCCATATTGTTTTAATTATTATATGTCAACTTTTCATTATAGGCTCTATGTTGTGTTGTTGGTTACCAATCTTGGTAATTAGGTTGCAACTATGAATATTAACCAATGATCCTTGAGGGTCACATACTATGTATCTCTATAAGCTCATTATATTCACCTAAATAAAAAACTTAAGAATATATTTATTTGAATATTTTATAACAATGTTCATTCATGTGATATTGATCGTAAATACTATCACAAGATTATTCAATAAAATAATAATTTATTTGAATTTTATCCACTATTAATTAAATAGATAAATAATTTTTATATTTTTTATTTATGTGATATTTTTATATAATATTTAATTATTTATAAGATAAGTGAATAAAATAAATATTTATTCAAAAGTTACATGAATATAATAGGTATTTTATAGAATGAACATAGTTTTATTATTCAATTCTCAATGCCTATATAATAATATTGTGATCTATTTAATGATCTGATAAATTTATAGGTTTTTGTTTCATTTAGGCAAATATTTTTAATTTATGTGTTGATATTAACACACTGTTTATCAATAAAATAATTCATATTGTTATTTTGGGGAGGTGACACATGTAATGCATTTATATAAATTTAAAGAATATTTATTTATTAATTAAGTTATATTTAAATATTACATCACATTCAAATCATAATAATAATTTCATTATTAATTATTATAAAGGTGACATGAAGATTTATTATAATATTTTATGTCTTCTAAAATAATAATTATTTTAATAATATTTTACAGAAAATGTGAAATGTGATCATTATTTGTAGAAAATTAGAAGAATAAAATTTATTTATATTATTTAGGTTAACCTAATTAATTAAAAAAATGTGTCTTGAATTTTCACAAAATATTATTTGGCGAACTATTCTCTTAACATCATAGAGAGATAATTAGAGAGAATCCACCCTTTTCTCTCAAGTCCTTGGCAAGGGAAAAGAAGAGATATGTTCTTAAAAAAATTTGAATAATGTAATGCACTTGATTTCATCAAGATAGTTCCCAAGATATCATGAGAATTATATAAATAATTTTGTATTAAGTTCATATAATATAAAAAAATCATAGATTGATTCTTGAAGTAATAAAAACATCTTCATGATTTTTGATCGGTCAATCGTGTAAATGATAAGAAAAAATGGAATCAAAAGAAATATTTTTTTAATCTAAATAATAAATAATAAATTATGTATTATGGACCGTTTAAATTATTCAATTAATTTTTTATGTTGGTATGAAATAATTTAATTAAGCATTTTGATCTTTTAACTTATGTGGTTCTTGTATCCTCCAAAAATTATAAGAGTGGTCACACTAATTTATAATTATTTTTATGATTTCATTTATTAGAATTCATCTAAATGGTTTTTTATTGTTACAATAGATGATTCATTGTATAAATCAAATTTTCATGGTTAAGAATATGATTAATATGAGAAAAATTGATTTACAAGAGTGTTTCTTTTTAATGTTAAAATAAAATAATCAATAATATAAAGGAGGGTTATTTGAGCTGGGTCAAATTGGGAATTTAAATTTTCATTTTATGTTAAATTATAGTTCTATTTTTATATTAATAATATATATTTTATCATTTTTAACAAAAATATTTATATGTTATAAATAATTTTTTAAAAATTAATGTTAATGGGAGGGGTAGTGCCTCACCCTCACACTCTTACATTGATCACACACCCCTATCATAGGGTGGGGGGTATTTTCTATAAAATATATTAATAAAATGTGGGGATGGGGCATGAAGCACCTCCTCCACCCCTTAATTAAATTTTTACAATATATATATATATATATAATTAATAAAATAGATAAATAAAATTTTGGAATTTTATAAGGGTTTTGAAGGATCGTAAGTGGAACATGAATGATAAGTAATAAATATATTAATTTATAATATTATAAAATTATTAAATTTCTATGAATATGTATTACAATATATTATTTTTGTAAAA
This sequence comes from Viscum album, assembly GCA_963277665.1. Taxonomy (NCBI): domain Eukaryota; kingdom Viridiplantae; phylum Streptophyta; class Magnoliopsida; order Santalales; family Viscaceae; genus Viscum; species Viscum album. The sequence continues at coordinate 1,267,219,485 of OY728120.1, read as the reverse complement.
TTTATTACAATATGAATGATTATATGGTAGATCGGCCTATGTATGTTTAGATTTATTCATTTATCAAATTTAATTATTGCATGATTTTTGTTTATAATAATTATTCTTAAATTATCATTGATGATATGCGTATCATCCCTTCCTCTTTCAATTGTACGTGGGCATATGGTTTGATACATAATTATTATATTTAATTCATTATAATATATTTTCCATCATCTTTATGTTAGTATAAAATCATACTGATATATATTAATTCATAATGCAGTATAACTAACCAATAAATATTAAATAAAAATAAATGAGATGCATAAGAGAATAAAAGATGCTACATCTCGAGCGAGGCATGACTCAAGGTGGTAATCATACTAGGGTATAGGTAGGTTTATTATCAATCGATATACCAACATGTTTAATTTCTCTTATGATTTATAAAATTTATTTAGTTTTTAATGGTTAAATTTTAATTCCTTTTAAGAACATATTTAGGATAATTAATATTCATTCATAGATAAAATAAAAAGTATACATAGTGAATATGTTTATATGTATTGTTGATTTTTTATATTTGTAGAAATCATATAATAATTAATATATATACTATGTAAAATTATATCGTATATATGAATATAATAAAATCCCTTAAAAATAATATATTAAATTAGATAAATGCTTTTCATGACATGATTTAAAATATGATCAGAGCTTAAAGTGAGGGATTGACCATAGTTATGCGAATTTATATATATTGTTGAGTTATAATGATAGTAATGGGTTGACAAAGTCAAGATGGTATTAATAGAAGTGGCCATAATAATCACTGTGTAAATGTTAGTAAAATTATGAATAAATCCTTGTATAAGATTTAAGGATCGACGATTCCACTCAACAAAAGAATAAAATGTGGGATAATGTAGTTGGAAAGAGAAAGCCCATATAACTGCCATCATGTTATTTAATGACCATATTCTAGGTAATAATAAAGGAAATATATATCCTTTACATGAGAATATTTCTGTAACTAGTTATTTAGAATCCAATTGTGACAGTTATTTGGGTTTGATAAAATAGTAGGATATATATATATGTTTCTTAAACAATAATGTCATAATTTAAAATAAATAAAATGTATTAAAAAAAGATTTATTTATTATATATAAATGAAAATAAATATGAAAAAAAACTATATCACTAATATTTATATTAAAACAAGGGAATTTATTTAATTGTGAAAATTTCCAAGAGTACTATAAGATCATAAATATTGTAACAAAACGAAAATTAAATATTATGTACTATAATCCCCACTTCTTATCAATATTCCTTAGTAAAAGTGATGATAGAATGATTTTATACTCAAGACACATAGATGTGGAATTAGTTGAAAAATTTATAATAATATCATTAATAAAAAGTGTGCTATAAGCATAAAATAATGGGAGATATGAATACTCCATGATGTTTCATATTTATGAGAATTACGAGCTGATATCTAGAAATTAAAGATAAGAAATATCTAAATAACTCTTAATGTTCTATTTAGAAGAGATATTAGATATAATAAATCGTATATGTAACTTGAAAGGGTTCATTGAGTATTTAGAAAATTTGAAATTCAAGCTGTTCAAGGAGATATCCATAGATCTCATAATATCATCATCAACAAAAAACATCACATGTTTTATTAAAACTTTTACCATGAAAAATACATATAAAAAATATTAAGATATTTTATCAAAGAATCAATAATATGATAAATACAATAAAAAGGATAATACTTTATTATTTATAGTGAATAGGAAGAAGTTAATGGCTAAGAGACTAGTGATAAAGTCATTGAAAAGGGGATCTAAGTGATTTTTTATTAAAAAAAATATTCAATGGGATAGTTATCAATTGGATAATATTTTTTTCCATATTTAATGAAATATTTTGGAAGATAAAATCAAATATTGCAGTGAAGAAAATGGAACTTTGTGTTTATGCATTCCTAATTGAAATATTTATAGTTATATATGTTGGATAATAGATAATGTGTTTTTATCATATATTTTTATTAATATATATGAACTATGTAGATTATTATAGGCTGCGATGATCTTTGTGGATGTTCAAGATATTATCAAATTGAGTGTTTCGTAAATAATTTTTGATGATTTTAATTTTACATTTTCAAGAAGAATAATTCCTATTTTTTATAAGCTATTATTTTGTTCTAATCATAACCATACGATTATTTATGAGTCAATTTTAGGAATAAGTGGAATAATATAATGTTTATAAATAAAATTTCACCTCATATATAGTAAAAAAAATTAATAATTTTTTGAATAAATTATTGAATGGATAAATCTTACGTTGTGTAAAAATAAAATATTAAATTCACCAGAATCAGCGAGGGAGATTCATAAGATTAATTAAATTATTGGATGACATAAATCGATTAATTATATCTATTTCATGAGGAAAAAATAAGATTATTATAAATTTTATGTTAATATTAAATTAAATTAGAGAACTAATTTTCTAGAAATATAGAAAAACTTCGATCAGTGTGACATCAAGAAAATATTAACTAAGATATCATTGATCACGAATCATGAAATATGTCAGTAATCCTTTTATAAATATTTATGAAAAAAATAAAATACACACCTAACCTATTGTGTAAACCATATTGATTAAATATAACACTTATGAGATATAGTATGTAAAGAAAATTTACAATAATACATTAATTTTTTATGGTTAAAAAATTTATGTTAAGTATATTCATGGAAATAAATTTTATTAAAAAAAGTCAATCTTTAAATGATCATAGAGATAAATGTGTAAGTCTTGAAAGGGATCATATATGCAAATGATATAGTGGGGGAAAAAGGAACAAGTGAAGTTAAGGACTGATATACATAAAAACTGGGATAGAAATAAATACATTACAAGACATAGTTGGAAGTGATTTATATAAGGAAAAACATAATTATACGGTTATCAAGGGATGCTAGAGAACCAAAGTGATATTGTTTTATTATCATCGATGAAGCTGAAAAAATATTTTTTAATGATAATGAAATCCTATCGAAGAATAAGGTTGTAGATATGTGTTTATATAGATGGTTTGTGAGAGTAATAGTGTTTTCATAGTAATATATTTCAAATAAATACTATTAATGGAAACATGATAACAATAATATAGTTACGTAGGACTTTGTTAAATATTTTTTCTCCCTGAAAATACATAGATGGAGCAGCCTATATTGTATGGATAAATGTATATATATATATATATCTTGGAGAACATTTAATATACTTCAACGTATATAAATTTACACATTATTGAATGATACAACATAGAGTTATCAAAATATTATTATTTCATATGTCACAATCCATAAATAATGCGTTGTTTTAATTTCAATGATATATTTATGATATGATATGTATAATTAAATCTAGGATAACCATATTGAGAATATTCTAAACCTATATTATGATACAGAACTGGTATATAGTATTTTTTCCTAGAGTATATGGAAGATAAGAAACCCATTGCGGGGAGATAAATACTTGTTTCCATAATGACCAATTCATGTTGATATCATTGTTAGGATAATGATATTCAAATGAAAAATATAATTTCCATGAAACTCAAGTATTTTTTTATAAATAATCAATATATATTGATAATTTCAATGGAGCTAATGAATAAATATTAATACATTTTTGGAATTTTATCTCTATATATGTTTTTATCTTAAGAATTTGAAATCATAAACATCTGTATAACCTTATATTTTATTCTGATAGAACCAAGGAAAAATGAATTAAATTAATAGAAACATGAATATCTCGTGATATCCAACGAGTTAATAAATTTTGGAAGATATCTATAGATTATTTCTGAGTTATTTAGAATTGGTTCCAGATAAAAGACATTATAATATACTTTTGATTACATAAAATTATTTACTCTTCTCAAAAGATATTTACTAATATTTGAAAAAATAACATGATAATTTTCATAGTTAATTTATTAAATTATTATTTATATGAGTTTCCCTCTATAATGTGAACCATGATATGACATGACTATATTCATAAATTTTTTTCTTATAGTCTAGATACATTATTCTTATTAAACATAGATAATGTATTACTATTAGGTACTTTGTTCTTATAATCATTGAAACTTATTATCATAAAGTAAACACTTCGTGATCTCAAATCAAATATTTTATAAGGGCTGAACCACCTTTAGAAAGTCTACATATTTTACGTGTCATTCGAATTATTATATATGAGCGTTTTTATTGGTATCAAATAAAATTTTTCCCGTTCTTGTTAATAGTAAAATATATATATGTCCATTTGATGAAATTAAAGGTTCTGAATAAATTAAATAGTAATAATGATCCTAGAAAACTCATTTTATAAAATCACATAAATAAAGGTTAAACGTATTATATGATGACACACGAATGATTTTTTTGTTGAGTTATCAAATATAAAATTGATATTATTACATAGTAGTGTTCATATTATTTTTTGTTGCAATGCATCATCTTTACATTTTATTGGACCTAATGTGTTTTTTATACCACTTTTGGTCTACGAATTAGAATTACTGCCATTATGAATGGTTCCTAGAGAGTGATAGACTATGTGTATCCTGAAAATCATGAAATTTAAATAAATATAATGCTTAGGAATAATGTTTTTCAAATTATAGAGACTAACATTTACTCAAGTTACATTAATCAATAACTCAATAAAAAATTTATTAATTTCAACAATAAGTGATTTTAATGCTATATTTTATTTTTCATAATATAAATAAAATATCATAGGATTGGTGAATATATTATTTATTTATATGTCAAGTTAAATAAATAAATATTTATTCACATGTTATGTGAATATACCATTTATTTTATCTAATGAATATGAATTTATTTTTTAGCTATTATAATTTTATGGGTTGTTTGGAATCATGTCAATGATACAATAAGTATATACACATTAAAATAATATATATATTTATATATATGAAATAATAATAAGTCATTATCATGTTCATACAATAATAAATATTAGAAAGTTGATACATGTGATTGATTTTAATATCATTTAAATAAATAAATATTTATTTTATAAATTATATTTCAATTCTATATCTCACATTAAAATAAAAATATTGAAAAATTAAAATTATTGAAATATGTGACATGTGTTTTTATTAAAATATTTCATGCAAACTAATATAAACAATGTTTTTTATTACTTAAGTTAATGTTTACATGGTTTATTTATGATTAAATTAGATGAATAAAATTTATTATAACTATTTTATTGTTATCCAATTTTATGAAATCCCAAATGCGTCATTTCTTTTAAAAATACAATTTTTTATTTCTTTATTTTCTTTCCTAGAGAATGAATTTTTGGGAATAATTTTTTTATCATTTTAATTGAGAAAAAAAGTAAGATATATTTTTATATGATTATGATTGAATGATGTAAATTAATTTATTCCCTCAAGATAGCTCTTAAGATATCAAGAATGTAATTTTATGAATTATAGAGCACATGAATATATCACTAGAGGAATTATCATTTAGATACTAGAATCAATTATAATGTCAAAGTGTACAGTGATTGGGTTGGTAGTATAAATAATCATAGGAAATAAAACAAATTATCCATGTATTTGTTTTATTTTTATAATTAACAATAACGTATATTTTAAGTTACCTTTAAGGGATATGGGACCAATTCACTATGTTTTTATAATGAATTAAATGATCAATTCAAACCCTCCACATTAACTACACTCAGAGTCATCAAACTAATTTCCTCATGGTTAAATTATATGTCTCAATATGAGGCCCACTTAGGTATATCTAAATACTTATTTGACATCTTAAAATTTTCTATCAAAAAAATTTATTTTGTAGTAATAATTAATTTCCCATAAAGGGAAAATTATGATTCAACTTGAATATAATAAATGTAACACACATGATTTAATAATTAAGTGAAGATTTATATAAATTATAATACTATGATTTAATTCCAAATTCCAATCCTTAGATGACTAAAATAATATTTGATATTAAAAAAATAAATTACATTAAATCCATTAAAATATCATCTATGTCCACATAGAAAGTGATAACATCATACCCTCAATGATTTATCCACCGAGATGCCATATAAAATGAAGTTTCATTGTCCATTAGATTGGGAAATCCTTCAACAACCCATAATATGTATTTTCCTTTTTTAATACTTAATTATACTCTAAACTATCATTCAAAAACAATCACTAGTATCTAATAGGTATCTAAATTTTTTCATAGAATCACATAAAATAATAGTCTAAAAACATAACATGGAAGGAATTAATGATCTTATCATTGAATCATATTTAATTTAATTCATGTGTTTCCTTTATATCCTAGTATAATTACATAGAGTTGTCGTAAGACTCACAAAATTAAAATCTGGTATAACCAAATTCACAATGTTCTACATGATAAACCTTTATATTACAATATATATAAATATATATGTCTATGTTTCTACATGGACCAAGAAAACACTAAGATCTATCTCTCTAGATCATCAAACTCATTAGGATGGAAAACTCCCATATAGGTTTTACTAATAATAATTTTCTCTCCCCAAAATTTTAAAAAATAATATAGGGATATAAATTCATATGAGTAGAATTTAATATACTAATAGCACTTTAAATAAAGTAATTCTATCACTAACCTATTTATATAAACTGGAATCATCTATTTTTCTATGAAAATCAACTCTTTTATATCCTTATAAAAATTTATATCTTAACTCTATGAATCTTTTTTTGATCCGAAAATGGTTCACCATCCCTTGTAAAACAAAATGAAATTGGGTTACCATAACTTTTGGTGTCATTACCCGACCCATGATGGGGATTGAGCTGTAACTACCCCAATCCCACCTCTATAGGACAGGGGGTGGAGATAAGTTCCAAAGGAAAAAAACTCAGGGAGGCCTTTTCATAAGAACCTATACACATGCACACAACCAACTCAATGAAAATGTATAGAGAGATAAATTAGAAGATGAAACCGTTTTATAAAGTAAACCAAACATGCATGATCAACTTCTTGGTAGAAAAGTACTATATTTAAAGTTGAAAATTAAACAGGAATGATACATTCCCATCCAAAAATATGTCTCAACCTAAAAAAACATGAAAAGTAAACATTGATAGGGCCCAACACCAGAATCCAAAGTTATGGCCATTGTAAATGAGCTAAGAACCCATAATCCCTATGCTCCTATAATGTCATAGTCGACCTTTCTATCTTCCTCAAAATACATGACACCTGTGAAAAAATCCCATATAGTGTTGAGTACATACATACCTAGTATAACACCTCAAAATGGGTGAATGGGGAGCAGTAAGATACACAATAGAAGAGGATAACAATAGATAGAACAAGGTAGAGGGATAAATTACATCTTAACACAACAAAGAGAGAAATTAAAAATGTCCTAGAATAATGGGATAAACATGGTGAGTATATGAATTACCAATCGACCATTCACCACCTATAATAAGATAGTTGAATCATCTAACCATGATAAGCTAGACATGTAAACCATGTGGCATACCCTGTGTGTCTTCACTGATCCTAGAAAGAGAGTAACCAAGTATATGGAGTGGATCCAGAAGATAATATATATATATATATATATATATGTGTGTGTGTGTGTCTGTGTTCTCAGTTAAATATCACAAATGAGTGGATAAGCGGATATCTATATCATAGCTCACCCTAAGAATAGAATGTCCAAAAATTCCAAAAATTCTATCAATGATGCCCAACATCCCACGTGTCCATACTAGACATGCATGTCCATGGGGCTCATCCACTACACCATTACACTATCCATTTTATGCAGCATTAACAATCCCACACAACACATCTCGGAGGGGAAAGTGTCCCTATAACCCATGAGTACAAGGCTACATCAAACCATGTCTCATAAATGTGCCAAATAGTTGAGGGGCCACAAACTCCACGAAAGGATCCCATGCCCCGGTATGATAAGAGGCTCCTATCCTGATAGTCCAAGCGGAACTTCACTGCTCCGTCCTATTAGAGGTTAACTCAGAATGATCATTAAAGAACACCCCTACCCATCCCTGTTTGAGGGTACTAACTAAAATATCAAGGAACTCCACTACCAAATCTCGCTAGAGGGTAACATGGAATGATTATTGGGGAACTCCACTACACATCCCTACACACGGGTCATGTCTGAAAAGATTTGGTATTTCTATCCTCATCAAACATCTCCTAGCCATTTCCCAGGCCTTGAAACGTTCACATCTTACCTAAAAATTAGAAATTGAGGGAACCATCCCATTATATATAAAAAAACACTCATGATAGGATACTTAGGGGAACAAATATGAGTTCAATTAAAGGATATATGGATGGTAAAAATCTTCTAAAAGGAGATCAAGGGATACCCAACATGTGAGGGGACCCACACAATGTGTGGTCTTACATCCCAGTCTTCTAGTGTCCTTATTGGAAATAGGGATCTCAACTATGTAGGAGTACAGACCATGTAAGAGGACTACACGACATTCCCTACCTATATGGGGTTTGGGACATGTGTCCCTAGTAGTGTCCATGTACACATACTCAGTGTTCGTGTACTCTGGTACACAGTGTCTAGGTCCACACAGGATACTGCATGTGTGGTAAACCTATCTCTATGTAATTCTACATGAACTCCCAACATATGATCAAACACATAGGTTTTCTAACCATGATAGGTTACACATCGGTTAAGGGGGCCACACAAAATGTCCTCCTAATCATTTATAAAACACATTCCCCAGCACTGAGGAAGGATACACAGCATGCATTCTTATATTTACATGACATGTAGTTGAGATTTTTTAAAAAATTCAGATATAATATTTCCATTGAATATGATTGATCAGCCTCCGATCCCAGATCTAAGCGGCCCCAAATTTGTCGATCTGACCATATATAGATGAATACAGTCGTTTCACACTAGAAAACAATTTCGGCCACTAAAGGGGGTTTGTTCTGAAATTTCACATGATCCAAAGGCTTTAATCCTTGAAGATTCAATTTCAAAGCATATTATCATTCATCATCCCACCATATAATTCATGTATCTATTCTTGATTCATCATTCCATTTTCATTTCATCATTTCACCATAAATCCGGGTGTTTGATTGAGCTCGGTGCCTCCCTGCAAGTCGAACAGGGAATGTGAGGATCCAACCAGTGATGGAGGAGAATAATATATTGGGTAAAGGAAAAAAACTAGTTTTAAAAATTTCCATACAAGTGTTAGTTTCTGATGATCAAGAATATGGGTTTAGGGTTTTTCAATCAATTCATGAAGATTAATTTCTATTCATTGGTATATATAGAGGCAGCACAAGAGGGTGTAAATTGAAAGAAAAATGTTTGATCTGAAAAAAATTTAATAGAAAGCTATAAATCACAAAAATAAAAGTCTTGCCTATATTTTAGTTCAATTGATGAGGAATAATGTGCTCACACAATGATTGGATGGAGTAATTGCGTTAATTTCATCATGATTCGCTCAATCCTAGAGTTATATCATTTCTCATCAAAGAGTCGTCTGAGGAAAGAGAAAGAGAGCTCCAACAGAATTTTTTAAATTATGATCCATTCATGTAATATTCCCTATAATTTTATGTATATAGAATTATCATTTAGGATAAATGAATTATTTAATTAAATCAATAATTAAAAAATCTACTTAATGCACCACCAATGTGCGAGGGGTTCGAATAACATGTGCTTACCCATTTTATGTCTCTCATAGGACAAAGACCACGCTCTTTTCTCAACTATGGTCTCAGATTTCTGATCTGATAAACCATTTATGAGTTATCCCATTTAAATTGATGTATCATGAGATCAAAAAAAAAATTTATATTATTACAAAATTAATATTGGGAACCCATAGCCTCAGAATCACATTCCATCTCGTTGCCTATGTATATATATATATAGAAATATTTCAAAGTGTTAAAAGGAATAAAGTAGGTCTCTAAATAATTCCATAATTAAATATGTTCATCCCACAAAATAAGAAATTAGGAAAACAAATCAGGGTACTAAACCCACACATGGCTCTCCATCCCCAAGGAACTCTCCTGCACATTTCTGTGATGCCAGAACATGTGAACCAAAGGGATGGTATATCCACGAAGGGTCCTCTTAGGATGGTCCTTGATTTCCACCTGGTTCTTCACAATGGCGGATCCATCCCAAATTTTTATCTTGTCTGAATTGATGACTTGAATAGGTTCATGCACGTATCTCCTTAGTTGTGACACATGGATAACATCGTGCACCTTCTATAGTTGTGTGAGTAGGGAGAGAAGGTAGGAAGCATCACAAAATATTTTTATGGTCTTGAATGCCCTGATGAAACATAGGGATAACATTACTCACCAACCAAACCTTTATATTCTTCATCATGTGGAGGCTCGCAAGAAATCTTGATCTCCCTACTCTAACTCCAAGGTCCTATGATAGAAAATTTCATAGGATTTATGTCCAATATAGGCTGTCCTCATCTACTCATGGATGACCTACAATTTCTCTATCATGTTTAAAATTTTTGGGCCCACCTATAATGAATTTACAAAATTTTTCTAGAACAAGGGTGAAATGTAGGGTCTCTCCTATAGGGCCTCAAAAGGTTTTATGCCTGTAGTAGAGTGGTAGCTGTTTTTGTATGAAAACTATATCAAGGTTAGGTGATTCTACCAACTCATGAAAAACTAAAACACACAAGACCTCAACATACCCACTAGAAAATGGATATTAGGCTCTATATTCCCACTATTCTGGGGATGAAACAATGTAATCATCTACATTTGGGTCCAGAATTACTCATGTAGACCACTCTAAAATGATGATATAAACTGAAAATCATGTAAGATAAAATCATTGAGTGTACCCCATGAAGGTGAATGATATTTCATACATAAAACTGCCCCAAACATCCCATCTAACTCTACTCCCTAATGGCATGGAAGTGTGCCAACTTTTTTAGTCGGTTAACTGTTACCCATATGGTGATGTGGTCATTTTTTTTCATGGAATCCCAATGAAGAATTCCATTTATATGTTATCCCATTTCCACTCTGCGATCTCAAGGGTCTCTAACAAATCCACCAGAACTTGGTGCTCAGCCATTACCTACTGATTGGAAAGGCCCCAAGATATTAACTCTTCTATATTTCATATCATATTGGAGAACCAAAACCGTGCTAAAGGTCTCTATAAATCTTCCTCACACTATGATATATGAATTGGGGAGGAGGTTGGAACTCCCACATCAACATTTACCACATTCTTGACTGGATCTCTATTCACCACTAGAATAAGATAATGTGATTCCCTACATCAATATATATATATCTGGTACAAATTCTATGGATATTTTATCATGTAATACATCGAATTTTTTGTCTCCCATAGACTAAAGAAAACATATACCCTCATACTCCATAGTATTAGATATAAGAAAGCTATATATTCTAAAGAAACCTATGCCAAGTGAGCCTGGGGCTTCCAAACAATGGAATCTTCTACAAGATTTCCACTGCCTAGAGTATATAGTATCACAATTTCATAGTCCCACGGGATCTTTAACCTGTATCACTATCTTAGGTTTAGGTCTCACTGGGTGAAGAAATACCAGAGACTCTAATGGTTTGAGTAAACCACAATGTGATCTCCCAGAATATAGTGCCTTAACATAATCAAATAAAAATGACATCTACTAGAACTATTTCCGAAAATCCTTTGTTTTACTAATGGGGTACCAGCCGTCTCATCCTTTTTATGATGACTATCTATCACTACATCAACTCACAATCGATTCCTGCTCCAGAGGAATCACAATACACTTCAATCTCAATGCCTTCCTCTGGTTGTCTTAACACTGGATCACTAACCATCCTATGCCTCGACTCCTGATAGGACCTCTAACACTGCTCATACTATGTAAATAACTTCACATTCCATGTCAATGTGGTGAAAGGGGTTGCAGTTCTGGATAATTCTTCCAAAAACCTCTTATAGTAACCCACCAAGACAAGGAAACACTACACCTCTAACATGATTTTGGGTGGATCTGAATTAATCATTCCATTGATCTTCCCTATATCCATGGCTAAAAGTTGTTCCGAAATTACATGCCCAAAAAAGTGAATCTCATGATTCCAGAACAATAACTTTGAGATAAATCTATAAAGCAGGTGCTCTCAAAGAAAAATCAAGAACCATCATCAAATCCATTACATGCTATTTCTCAATTTCAGTTTATACTAGCTTTCCATCGATGAAAAAAAATTGGTCCATGTATGGATGGAAGACATGGTTCATGAAATCTATAAACAAGTTGGGGGTATTCGTCTCCCTAAGGGGCGTCTCTAGGAACTCATAGAATCCATAGTGAAATTATAAAGAAATATTTGGAATTTCAACCTCATGAACTCTCAACTAGTGGTATACAGATCTATGATAGATCTTAGAGAACCATTTTTTTCCTTGAAATTGGTAAAATAGTTCATCAATTGTTAGAAATGAGTACTTGTTCTTTATCACGGAATGGTTAAGATAATGATAATCCACAAAAAGTTAGAATCTCTCATCTGACTTTTTTATGAAAAAAACTGAAGCTTCCTAGGGGGACACACTGATTTTGATGAAACCATTATCTCAAAGGTCCTTTAACTATAACTGTAGCTCCCAAATATCAGTAGGTTACATTCATTATTATGTATAATATATTGGAGAAGTCCCTAGATTCAAGTAATTGAAAAACATTATCTCTTACCATAGAATAATTCAATGGATGTCCTTAGGGAAGATGTCCATATATTCCTCCAAAACAGAATCATCCCAAATTACAAAAGATCCCCCTACACTCATCAAATAATGGATGATGGGATGTATCCTCTTTCTTGTTAAACCGAATTGTTCTCCTATGAGACATATCTCACCAAAAAAGAGATTCCCATCCCACCTATGCATAGGCATCTCACTATTCTATAGTAAATTTCAATATGGTCTCAAACAATGGAAAGCCAATACATACCCAATATGAGGTCATAGGGTTCCATTGTGATGACACAGAGGTCCCTCATGAACTTCTCTCCACCTATTCATAGATCTTACTATTAGCGGATGAAATATACAAAATAAGTGTTCCATTTAAGAGCCTCATGTCTATGCTACTACACCAGCCCTTCTTCTCGGAGATCCAGGCCTCACATCAGGAATGTCAAGATAAAATAGTTTATGGAACATATTTCTTCAATTACTAAGGAAATATTAGATAACACAAATATTGTACTTCTATTCATCTATTGTTCTTCTATATCATATACATCCAATGACCACGACTTCCTATATCTCTGACGGACCACTCCTAAAGCCTGACGCAGGCCGCCTAGTGGTGGTGGTGGAAGGATATCATAAATCATTCCTCTAACTGTAGCTCTTCTGGATCCTATTATTTTCTTTCCACCCTAGGGACCATCCTATCTTCAATAAAGATATCCATCCTAAAGGAGATGCCTCGTCCATGGTTGTCCATCAGCAATCACCTTTGGATACTAAGCACATCTGGTAGGGCAGTGTTGTGCCATATCAACTCACCTAACACAATTATGTAAAGTCCCATCTCCTGGATCCCCAGACTCTATGTGATGCATCAACACCATTGGATCATGTTCTTGAACCATTTCTTTAAAGGGTATCCTTCTCTAAGATCCCATCGATATGATCCTACTATTTGTAGAAGATGAATCAACTCTAGAATTTCCACTACTAGCTCTAACTACCATGGATGTTTCTGATGGGAAGAGCTATATCACCAGTTCCCAATACTAGACCCTGAGATATGTGGGGTTACATAAGGTAAAAAAATGGCTCGAATCTCTCTATGGATCCCCTGATCAATCATTTATGCTAGGAAGTAGACATCAGGAATCCGTTCAAGGGAGTAACATGTGTGGTCTATGAACCACACTGTACACTCATCTAACATAATCAATCCCTACTAAAGCTCTAGAAACCCCTTGATCTTGACTAAGCATAAGAAGGATGGGTAGTATTCCTCACAAAAAAATCTTCGGGAAGTCTTCCCACAAGAGTGCCAACTCATGGTTCATCATTATAACATAGATCTCCCAATTCTGAACTAATCCATAGAAAAGGCAGGGTTCGAGTTCCACTACCTCATCCCTAGGTGTCTAAATGATCCAAATGTTATATACCATTGACTCTAGACAATCCTATACTTCCTGGGGTTCTAATGTACATTAAAACCTAAATGTTCTCTGACACTAGAACTCATGGAGGTGGATAATCCTGCACATATACTAAACCTAATCTACTAGGATTATATACTACTAGATAGGTGTAGGTGTTGCTGCCTTCCAACCTTGAGTAAGGGGATCATGGTATGGACCCTGAACTATGTCCTTGTCACTCATCGGGTCGCCATCACAATCCATATCTTGTATCCTTGATGGAGGTCATCAAAGATGCATCCTAAAAGTTTTCAAGGATTTTAGTGGTTAGATTAAGATATGAATATATATATATATATATTGATAATAACAATGGGGAGCTATGTTAATAAATAAAATAAAAGACTCAATCCTATATGATGAGTGTTCCATTAATCCCTGTGAAAAATTGTCTTAGCATGCAGAGTTGACAAACATGTAGTCAAGGTCTCGGTGAATGGATATATCTTCCACTTATAACATCATGGACTCCATGGTCTAGGAACCACAATTGATCCACATTAACATTTTTTCCCTAAACCCAACTGATCCTCTTTAAGAAGATTCATATGAAAAACATCCAGCTAAATCATCATTCTCTGATACCAATCTTTGATGACCAAAACCATGTCGGTGCATGAGCCACAACTCTC
Organism: Viscum album; assembly: GCA_963277665.1. Lineage (NCBI taxonomy): Eukaryota > Viridiplantae > Streptophyta > Magnoliopsida > Santalales > Viscaceae > Viscum > Viscum album. The sequence continues at coordinate 1,267,204,439 of OY728120.1, read as the reverse complement.
CCAAGACCACCTTTATAGGCTAGGGGTGGAAATAGTCACTAAAGGCATAACTAACTCCATGAGGCCTTTAAATAAGAACCTGTCCACACACAGATCCCACTCAAAGAAAAATTGCATAGTGGTGAAGTAAATGATGAAACAATGCTATAAATTAAACAAAACATGCATGAACCACTAGACGGTTCAAAAGTAAGGTATAGAAAACTGAAAAGAAAGGGGAAATAATACACAACCAACTAGAATCATTCCCTAACATAAAAAAACTAGAAATGAAAACACTCATAGATCATAGAAAAATAATACCAAGATATGACCTACGTACATGATCCAATAACTCAGCATCACTAAGCTCCTATGATGCCGTGGTAAACCTGTTCATCATATGAAAAAGGCACGACTTGTATAGGAAAATCCCATGTATGGGTGAGTATATAAATACATAGTAGAAATCCCCGAAAAGGGTGAAGTTGGAGTAGTAAGAGATATAATGGAAGATAAAATTAGTATATAGAAGAATGTATAATGAAATAGTACAAATAAACCCAACAATGATTCAAAGTAAGCTCATCCAAGAACAAAGGGATAAATATGATGAGTAGATGAACTATCAATCAGGCTTTAGAAACCTAAAGTTGGAGAGAAGACTCATCCAACCATGAGAAGATAGACAGAGAAATCATGTGGCATACCCTACGCATCTTCATCTCTCCTAGAAAGAGAGTAACACTGTCCAAGGGGTGGATCCCGAAGAAAGAATATATTTATATATATTCTTAGACAAAGAAGCCCACAATGTGAGTAAGGGGATCTCTATGTCACTATTGATCCCTGCTAGAGGGTACCACCAAGAACATTGAAAAACCCCAATTCCCATTCAAGTAGGATGGAAACTCAGAAAGATCATTAGGGAACTCCACTACCAAGGCATGTTGGAGGGTACATACCAGAAAAATCTAGTATTTTTATCATCATTGGGAATCACATATATATGTTTTTTACCTGAAACCTTTCTCCTCATACCTATAAATCCACAACCAAGGGATCCATCATTTTTTATTTGGGAAAAAACTTAGGAATGGATATGCAGAGTCTAAAATACAAGTTCAAATGAAGGAGATACTGATGTTCGAAGTCTCTAAAACAGAGATAAAGGGATACACGATGTGTGAGGGGATCCACACGACATGTGGTCCCACAACACAACCTTCCCGTGTCCCTAACTGAAACATGACTCCCACCGATATAGGAGTACAGGTCATGTTGGTTTATTATAGGGAATTTCCTTTCTATCTGGGGTCATGGCCATCTATCAGTCGCTATATTCGTGTAATCAGACTCTGTGACCATGTATTCTGGAACATAGAGTGTGGGTCAACATGGTATACTTTCCATGTGTTCAACCCATGCATCTATAATTATATATCAACTACCACTCATGTGATCCATAAATTTGGTTGTCTAATCAGGATAGGGTACATAGTGTGTGTGTGTGGGGGGGGGGGGGGGGGGGTTACCTACCGTGTCCTCCCAGTAATTTTGAAAACCATAACACTACCACCGAGGGGGTCTACAGACCATGCGTTCTTAGTTTCACATAATATGTAGTCTAGATTTTCCTAGAAAACTCAGTTCTGATCCTGTGAATTAAATCTTCTTGATCAACCATAGATTCTTCTTTAATTGTATATAAAGATGTCGATATATCTATGGATTTTAGAATCTAGTCATTTCTCAATAGAAAACGGTCACCATTCTGCTTGAGGGTTTCTAGGCATTCCACATGCTCCCGTGGATTAAAAACATGAAGATTCTATCTCAAATCATCGAATTGATAATCCCTATACCACAATCATACAAAATATATGTTCTATGCATCATTATATTGTCATTTTATTGATTCTCTATGAATCTGAGGGCCTGATTATTCTCAATGTCACCTAGAAAGTTGAACTGAGATTGTGGGGATCCAACTAGTCAAGAATGCAAATAATTCTTGGGAGAAAGGCACAAAAACAATGTTTTAAACATATCCATCCAAGAATTCATATCCTATGTTCAAGAACATGGGCCTGAGGCTAGAAAATCAATTCAAAAATATGAATTTAGGTACACAAGAACCTAGAGAGGATGAAAACAAGGGCACATGTCGAAAAAAAATGTTTTATCTACTCAAATATTTTATCCGATGGAATAAAACACCAAACATAGAGTCATACATATTTTTTAGATTGATAACTAATGAATAATGTTATCACACAATTATTATAAGTATATTCTACATTAATTGTGCTTTGATCAGCTCGATCCTCGAGTTTCATTGCCATTCATAATGGGTTCATCAAAGGAGGAAGAGAGCTCTACCACTGTTTCAAAAATCATGATCCAATCATGGAAAATTATCTATAATGATGTATTTATAGAAATATAATTTTGTTTAAATGAAATAATTAATTATATAAATAATAAAATAAATCCACTTAATTTAAAACCAAAGAAAGAGGGGTTATAACGTCCCGTATTTACACATTTTATGTCACTCCTAGGGTAAACCCCATATTCTAGACTCAAAAGTTATCTTGGATTTACAATCATATCAACCATTTAATATTTTTCCCATATTAATTGACGTATCATGTTTGTAAAAAATTAAATATTTTAAATATTTTTGGAAAAATAATTCCAGGAACCCCGAACCATGGAATCACTGCCCATTTTAGCACTAATCTCTAGAAATATATATAGATATATTTGAATGTTTTAAAAGTATAATAGTTCTCTTCATGTGGGTTTCTTTATATAAACATACTTTAATGTAATTAACACAAGGAATGTGGTTTTGAAATCTATTCTGTAGATATTATAATCATAATAAGTTTTCTGGGAAAGAAAAATCCTAGTGGACATAATCATAGCTACCAATGAGAAGGTTTCATTTTTAAAAAATGAATTTATTTGGAACTATTTAACCCAAGTGATATTCACAAATAAAAACTATGTTATATATATAATCTTTAATTTAGGAAACCCTCAAACACCCTATGGGTATCTTACATTGATTCAGAATAATCATGTTCTAAAATTTATTTGTCGACATGGATTTTATTTTGGATATATGATGTTCCTTTGGAGTTATTGATGATGTTTTTATTGGTTTTAATTTGGTTTCAACATGATAAATGTGGTGAGAATCATCAATGACTATTAGGGAGTTTTTTAACTCATAAATATTTTTTTAAAAGTTGAGTTTGGTGAAGAGTTTCTAATGATGCTATTTAGAAGGTATACCATTTTATACAGTTGAATATGAGTTTTCTCTACTTAAGAATATATCACGTAACATGGAGACTAACATTTTCAAATGTTTCACCCTTTAAATTTTTTTCAGTGTATGTAAATTAATCCATGTAAGACACATCAATGTATGTGAAATTACCACATATAAAAATTACTCAATATATACGATTTAATATATGTTTGTGAATTAAAGTAGTTTTTTTCTCTAATTATTCTTTTTTGTAAAATTTATATTAATTTTTAATGATTAAAATATCTTTAGGTGATTTTGTTTCAGACAACTATGTATGTAAATTTTTATTCTATAGAAACAATATTTTCCAGAAACCGTGTGTTCTAAAGGAATTAAACCTGATGAAGAAAGAAAATACATTACATGTTAAAAAATCACATATAAAATGTTATTCAAGCTTCATTGTGTCATATTTTTGAAATGATGATGAAAATTTTTGATATATGTTTTTATGATCTGAATTGGATTATCTAAAAAGTTGTAGTGATATTCAAAGTTGAGATTATTAATTAGAGAGTATCTAAATATTTAATCTTTAAATCAATTTTTAACATACTATGTCACTCTAATGTTTAAATAAACACAAGAATTTTATTTTTACTATTTCATGATGATTATTGATTGGATAAATATTTTTTCATTGATGTTACAGTCAACTGTTGCTTCCTGATGAGAGTTGGATAAAGAAGATGATGATTTGGAGAATATTACATCATGTAGAGGAATAATCTATTACACTCAATATGTACCAAAATGGGAATTTGTATCATTTTATTTAATGAAAAATGAGAATAAATTAACATTATTTAATTTATTAGGAAGGGAAAATAATGTTGCAGGAAACCAAAAATGGGAATTATCTAATGGTTTTTTAGTTGGAATTTTAATGTCATCTTGGTTATCCTTTTATAGACACTAGGACTGATGGGAGTCTTTTATTTCACATAAATGAAATACCTTTTGATATGATCAAATAATAGAAGATTGATGATTTGTGTTTTAGGAGAATAGATGATATATGAATATTGGATGTAGTTTAGTGTGAAGTGTGTGTAAGTGATTTAATAGATAAGAAGAGTGTCATATTCCCAAAGCTCGGTTCAAATCAATAATATCATTTTGAGGTCAATAATTCACCAATTAAGACTAAGGATACTATTATAATGTATTTATATAAAGGATTCTTATGAAGTGAGTATATATTATTGAATTTATGTGAAGGATAAATGAGGGAGATATACCTTGTCTATTACTAAAGAAACCGAGTGTTCAAGAAGATCTAAATCTTTATGGTTACATATTCATATATTAAGGTAGTGTGAATCAACATAATATTGTGTGACTATCACATCCAATATTTTCTCAATGTTATGAATCACTTTTTTTGTGTTTTTTCGATTCTCAAGGGGTCATAGGGATTCATAAAATTTTGGAGTAAGTATGGATCGAAACCTGTGTCCATCGGAGATTTATATAGTTTAATATCTTAATCACGAAAGCCATCTACCAACCGATGAGGGATGTATGTTCCTATAACGTTCCTCTATATCCCATGGACAAATGGTGATAATTGTAGATGCCGCTATTGGTTGGGGTTGTTATAGATTTTTAAACTATAAACATCATTTTATAACTTCTCCGTTCCCAAAAAACCCTAACTCAACCCATTTAAACATTGGGAGCCTCTTTGGCTATTTTTTCTCTCTCAGCCCCAATTTTTATAGGATTGAGGTATCGTTAGTTATGGAACTTCATGATTGGGAAGTATAACTATTTTTGGTTGTTGGTTTTTATTTTTTATCTTGGTCCATCCATTATAAAGGATATCATAATGTATCACCCCAGATCTTCTGGTATTTGTATTTTATCATTTATCATCATCGATAGTTTATTCTTCAGGAAACACGGAGTTCAAAACTATAAAAGTCTATTAATTATGATTGTAGTAATAGTGATATGATCATTAGGAATTGTAATATAATCAATAGGATAATTAATTTACCTATGAATGTATAAATAAAAATTTGTTATCTTATAAATGAAAATATGGTATATTTAGATCATGGAATTGAAATATAAATGTTATAAAAATAGTAAATAATGTGCTGATATTTTTGTGAAACATAATTGATTATTTAAAATTTTATAATTAAGATAATGATTTAATATATTTTTTTTCATAAAATATATTCATAAATTAATATTTTATTTTCTCATGAATATATGATAATTTTATGTTACATTAAATAATTTTTCAATGTTATATAAAATTAGTTAAAATTTCAAAATCAAAATTTTTTGAATAAATAATGATTTTAAATAAAAATTAAATTTATCATATTTATAATTTTTTAATTATTTTGAGTCTATTTTTGAAATCTAAATGTTGATAAATGGTCGGGGTGAATTTTTAGAAGTTTTCTAAAATAGTTGAATTTTTAGTAAATAGAAAAAAATGTAAATTTATAGTATTTGATACATACATGAATTATTGAGTAATAGATGATGTATGACTAATGTAATACCATAATCACAAACTACCCTTTAATGTTTTAATATATTTAGTGATAATTCTCAAACAATTCATAGTCTTTTATCCAAAATAATAAACAAGTGAATAAAATATTCCAAAAACACCGCTCTCCTCCACTATAAATAATAACCCTCACCACATCTACTCATAACACCTCTTAAAAATTTAATCTTGCAAATATTTGGGCCAATCATAGATCCAAGATTAATCTCTACATTCATGTGGTTATAGTCTCAAAAAAAAACCAAAACCAATTTCCCTAAGGAGGATCTCGAGGGGAAGAATTTAAGAGGTAAACCCCCTTTCGTTCACTTAATTTTCATTAAATTTCTTTTCTTTTGTTATCCTTTACTTTCCTAATCTATCCAAAAATTAAAGATAATTCTATTATATTATATAGATTTGAATTTTATTATGATAATGGGATATCTGTCATCATCTTTGTTTCTCTTCCCATTTTTATTCAAAAAATGAAAACACCGTCTGTGGGGTGTCGATTTCCCACCATCATGGATAATGAGTTTCTATTTTTCAATTAAGCTATCAATAATGGAGAAAAAAACTTATTTATGGTTAAAAAGAAATAATACATACTTATTTTTACTTAAATATTATATAAACATGATATTAATTAATAACACAAAAGTAGTACATGATGGTCGAAAAAATTCAAAAATAATTCAAACTATTATCATTAACATTTTATCTTATGAACCTACATCATATTTAAAAAAATGATATATAAGACCATTAAGTATTTTTATGTTAATTAATAACACATAATTTTAATTCTGTATAACTCTTCTCATTTTACATTATATTTCTTACATGTGTACAAGGTAACCAAGCACAAAAACCAAGGAAACGAACAATTCCGAACGATGAATTTGAATTTAATAACTTATAAAAAAGGTCACAAATGAACATGATAAAGATATAATAAATATAATATAATTTTAATAGGGTCTTAAATAAATTATTTATGAACTTATATTAAATATCTTGGTCATTAAGTTCATTTTAATAATACTTTCAGACATAAGGTAAGGGGTTTCCCATCTCACTTTTATTTATGTGAGAAATGCCTTATTCACCACCATTTGTTATGTGTGGTGTATGTATGCTTAAAATTTCTGTATAATATCAGTAAAATATTTATATTCATGGTATTAAATGTCTTATTTGATTATCATTAATTTAATATGGTATATAATTTGACTATTTTCAATGTCGTACGAGTCTGTACCCAAATCTCCATTTTTTCCTTAGGGTTACACTTTATCACTATCTACCCCAATGTAATAATTATTTTATTTTTTATAATTATTATTAATTCTATTTATATTCTAAAAAACCATTTATCCATATAATTGCATCATTATTTATGGGAAATACATGATTTATAAGGTTTCCTTATCAATCCTTGCAGATAAACAAGCTCAATTTAAGGGAACTTCACAGTTTCTTACCCATTTTCATGTGCACTCCATAATATGTTTCTATCCACAATTATTATTATAAAATAACTCTTTTTAATGAAAAACTATCTTTTCATTTTTGTTTTTTTATAAGAAAATCGTTTTTTGTCTTTTTAAGGACTCTTTAGTTTTTTCCCTTAAACCGCACAAAAGCATCCCATTTATAATGTTTCATAAATTATATTTTTACATGTTTTCCCTTTATTTGGAAATAATTTATTCCTAAATCATAATTTCATTATACCTAACTATTATTTTAGAGTATATACATTTTAAAATATCCTTTTATGATAAATACAAGTGATTTTCTAAAATAACTCTTCATTGTAAAGTAAAAACGGTTTCTCTCTCTCAAGAATTCCTCAATGATTTTGTTAGAGTTATTTAATGTAATTGAAAATAATCAGTTTAATATTATTATTAATTGAGATTATTGTATTATGATATCATCTTCCACATTTTATTTAATGGTTTATGGTCATTTTGACATTGATGTGCTATCTTGATACCATTAATCATATTACTCAGAATGGTTGGTGATTATGTTTACTGATTTGGGAAAGTTATGTATATTTTGTTTATGTTTTACCCCATTTATATGAAGAATGAATTGGAATAAGTATGTTATGGGAGGGTAAATCTATATAATCATGATTAATTTTTAGGTATCATGTTAAAAAATTCATATGGATTTGGCAGAGTCCCTACCCATTATTTTCAGATGTCATGGACGAGGCATCAACAATATATTTCAAATGACTGACATTATCCATTCCCTCATTATGATATGTTTAATGGATAAATAGTGTGATTATTAAATGTGTATAATATCCATGTTTAGGTTTATTGTTATTATTTATATGGGTTTATTTATTCATCGTTTATTCATTCCCTATTATGATCAATATTATCTTTTATTGTCATGTGTTTCAGCTATTCACCTTGAATTTTTATTTATATATATTTCGTTTTATTCTTTATCCTTAGTAATAATAAACCCTCACCCCTTTATTATGTTTTATTTTTTCCAAGGATGTGATGATTTATATTATTAATGACATTCAGCGATAATCTTGGATTTTATGGAAATTTCTAATAGAGTCTCTATGATATTTTCCTTTCACGTTGTAATGAAAGACTCATGTTTGTATATGGAATCCCAATATTACTAAAATATTCAGTCATTTGGAATTAGAAAACATTTTAATTATACCAATTTATTAAATTTAGGCACTGGCACTGAGCTACTAGTGTCAGGGTCTATATAATTTTAATTTGAGGAAGTTTAGTAGAAGCCTTAGAAACAAGGTTAAAAAACATATATTAGGGAAAATAGCCCTAACATAAACATTAATGATAATAATAGAATAATATCGTTAATTGTTTGTAAGATATATTGTATCTTTTTCCAGGAACACATTACTATCTCACTAATACATGTGGATTTAGTTCTAAAACATATGTTCCTAGGGGTAAAAACTCTAACAAGGTGCATTAGACTTGACTCAGAAAGAACTATTACATGATAATAGGAATTACTATGAAATTGGTTTGACACTCCTGGGGTATATTCAAAGGATAATTAAAATTTACATTATAAACCATCATGAAGTATTTTAAAACAAATAGGTCCCTAATGAAACCATGTTAATCATTATGTTATTAGCAATATATAAAATTTTCAATCTATGTTATTTTTCTTATTGATTTAAATTATTCATTTTTATTGATAATATAATTTAGTGTATACCATAGTTTAGAAATGGAACCTTGTAGATGGAATAAATTTTTATTCAATGTGTGTTTTCCATGTATGGTTCAACCTCTTATGCATGATAATAATGTTAGAGAAGGAGTTGAAACAAGAGATGGGAAACTTATAAATATTATGGGATATGTGATTCAGGTTATGAATAATAACCCTACCCATATATAGAATCCTAATTTATTGAGAGGAGGAAAAAAGATGGATTACTTCAGGATACAACAACATCTATCATTCAGTGGTCCTACAAACCCATTTGTAGGTGTGTACTATTTAAGTTCCCTAGAGAAGATATTTCTTGATTTGGGAAGTAATGAATGGGAGAAGGTTATCATGACCATTTATCATCTATTGGGATATACAGATCAATGATGGATATTAATTTAAAACACAAACGAGTTGGATGAAATTTCCAATATGGAATGGATTTTATTTATTGAAATTTTCATAGAATAACATTTTTCTCACAAATAGTGAGAAGATATGGAGTGGAAATTCATGAGTCTAAGAAAAAAATATGGTGAAAAAGTTTCCATGTATGAAGTTAGCTTTAAAAGGATATAATTTTATGCTATGGAATATATATATATATATATCCATGGAGCTAGATTGATCAATTATTTTATGGTTTAAAACCATTCCTCTGATGTGAACTCGTGTCCAGAAATTTGTAATCATATAAATACACTGTCTATTATGCTATCAAGACAGAGAAAGAATTCTTTAAGTCATAAGAATTTAAGGAAAAATAAGAGAATAAGAGGTTGGAAGAGAAAATAATGAATAAATAAAAGAATAAAAAATGGAGTTTTCTAATGTGTGATACTTGTGGAAGTAAACAACCAGTTGTTTATATAAAAGGAAATGAGGATTGTTACAAGTGTAGAGAAAAACATCACCAAAACTGTGATTTTAAGGGAAAGAAATAAGGTACCAGTATTCAATTCTAAAATTTTAATGGGATGGGACATTATCAATGTTATTATCATATTTTTCAAGGATAATGGATTCAGAAATGGCCAATGGAACAAGTCTAGGCTTCTACGATCCCAACTACTCAGGTGGAAGTTCTTAATGATGTGTTAGTGGGTAATTTAATAATATATTCAAATTTAGAAAAAACATTATTTTATTTTGGGTCAATTCATTCCATTTAATCATCATATATTTTTTTAAAAATTAGTTATTTCCAATTCACATTAACTATGGAGTTATCAGTGAAAAATCTTAGTGAAAACCTTATTGCAAAATAGATCTGTCAAACTGTTACTATTAGGACACATAAAAATGACCTTTATAATGATTTTATCATCATATATATGGTTTATCTTTTATAATCATTGGTATTGAATATATTTTGAAATATAATATAAAACTTTATTACAAAGAGAAGGAAATTATTATTTGTGATAAAGGTATGATATTTCTCATCTTTACAGGAGAGAATTAATCCCTTGAGTCATATCAGGTCTAACTCCAAAAGCTCTTCTAAATGAAATTATTAGGGTAGAAGAGAAAACATTATCATAAGATGAGTAATGAAATCATAAAATTGAATATGTACCTATTATGAAAGAATACATTGATGCATTAATAGAGGATTTTTCTGGACATCCCCAAGAGCAGGACGTTGAGTTCTCTATTGATTTAATTCATAATGCATGACCTTTTTTGATGACTCCTATTAGAATAAATGCAGTGGAATTAGTGGATTTTATGAAAATAATGGAGAAATTTAGTGATAAGGGATTTATTCATACCAGTGATTCTATATGGGGATCCCATTTTCAATTTTTGATGAATAATGATGAATTCATGAGGCTATGCATCAGATATAGAAATATCAATGTTACCAAAATAATGAACAAGTTTCATCTTCCGGAAATTGATGATTTATTTGATCAACATCATGGAGCGTAATATATTTTTTAATATTCACCTTTGATCGAAATGTCATCTATTCCATGCGAGGAAAAAAAATATTCGATTGAAAACATTATAAAATAGATATGGAAACTGTGATTTTATAGTAATTCTATTTAGAATAACTAATTCCCCATCTATTTTTAGAGACATAATGAATAGAGTGTTCAAGGATCATCTAGAAAAATTTATTGTGGTATTTACTAATGATATCTTGATATATTCCAAATCCTATGACTCCCATGATAACCACTTATGGGTTGTTCTAGAGACTCTTACAAGAAAAGGGTTAAATGGGTTGATGAAAAAGTGTGATTTTGGGCATCAAAAACATTATTTTTTTGGATATATTTTATCTAATAATGGAATAATTGCTAATCCTGTGAAGGAAAATGAATTAATTGAATGTCCTAAACCAATGAAAATAACCATGTTACATAGTTTCATTAGTTTAGAAGGTTACTATCAGCATTTGTTTTATAAATTTTCTCGATTATCTAACCCATTATCCAAGATTATACATAAAGGTGTTAAGTTTATAGGGAAAAAGGAATGTGGTAAAATCTATAGATAATAGTATAAAATATTAATGAAGTATCATATATTGACTATACCATTGGTAAATGGTGGGTTTGTGATTTATAGTGATTCTTCAATGAATTTTCATGGGTATATATTTCTGTAGAATGATATAGTTCTTTCCTATGCATCAAGGAATTTAAAAATTCATGATCCAAACTATCCTACTCATGATCAAGAGTTAGGAATGGTAATATTTTCTATGATGATATGGTGACACTATATCTATGTTGAATTATGTGATATATATACAGATAACAAGATTTTGAAATATATCTTCTTATAGAAATAAGTCAACATAAAAAAGATGATGGCTTGATCTACTCAAGGCATTGAGTATTCTATACACTATCACACAGGGAAGTAAAATAAGGTAGAAGATATATTTGGAAGGAAATACCATATAGTTCCATACAAAATGTGGATATAATTGGATCATGTGCTCATGGATCTAGTGAAGTTGGATATGGGAATTATTATCAAATGTGAAACATCACTACTCTTTAATATGGTTTCCAAAACATATTTATTGGAATGGATTAAAGGATCTCAATTCCAAGATGTAAATTTTAAATGTAAATTTAATGTGCCGAATGATTGGAACTTGGAATACTTCGATTATGAGGTTGGAATTATGAATTTTTGGAAGAGGCTATGTGTTCCTTATATACCCAAGTGAAAAAGGGAATTATTGGACGATTCTTGTAGCTCAAAGTTTTTTATATATCCTTGTATCACTAAAATGTGTAGATATTTGATGGGAAATTTTTAGTGGGCTAATATGAAGTAGTATATGCCTGATTATGTATCAATATACTTAGTCTTTCAGTGGGTGAAGGCCGGAAGACAACATCCTATAGGATTAATGCAACCTCTTCTTAGACACACATGTAAATAGGATGAAGTTTATATGGATTTTCTCATTGGATTACCAGAAACTCCAAGAATTAATGATGCAATATGGGTAATTTTTGATCTACATATCAAATCTAAAAAAATTATCACTATAAGGGAAGATTTTCTACTATAATTCCTTACATGAAACTATATTAATGAAATTATTAGACCTCATGGTGCACCTCTCTCCATTGTTCCTGATCGTTAACCATGATTTATATCAGTGTTATAGAAAATTATGCATATGGATATTAATACTAATATACATTTAAGAATGTCATATCACACTCAAACATATGGTATGTTATAAAGGATATTTAAAATTTTGGAAGACATGTTGAGGTCTTTCTCACGTGAATATTAAGGTATGGGGTATCATTATTTAACTTCGGTATAGTTTTCCAAAAAAAATATTTTCCATTAATGTATTGAAATTGAATTACATGAAGCATTATATGGAAAGGGATTTTATACACTAACTTTATGAGATGTTTTGGGTGAGAGGAATTTCATAGGCCCAACATATGTGGAGGGAAAACATAAAAGGTAAAGTCTATTCAAACTCATATCAATGATTCTCAAAGTAGAAAAAAAATATATTGATGAACAAATAAAGGATTTTGAGTTTCATGTGGGAGATCATGTTCTTATGAATGTATTTATATGGAATAGTGTCATAAGGTTTTGTATAAAAGGGAAAATGATCCCTTGATACATAAGACACTTTTAAATTCTTAATATAATCCGAGTTGTGGATTATATTTTTTGTGATTCCACTAAGTGTTTCTAATGTACAGAATGGGTTCCACATATATTTGTTGAATAAGTACCTACCAGACCAAAAAAAAATTTTCACTTATGAAGGAATATAATTAGTACATAATTTATCGTACTATGAAAATCTGTTCCATATTCTAGTCATTAGATAACATGTGTTGAGGAATTTGATAACTCAACTAGTATTACTACTTTGAAAAAATCATAAAATTTAATTGGTGGTGTGGGATCCCATTGAACATTTAATGAAAAAAATAAAAAAAATATAATTTTTAGCAAAACTCTAGAAATTTATATGATTAATGTTTTATAGGATAGAAGAATGTAACACCCCATGATCTTATTGTATGTCTCTTAACATTTAGAATGTTTGATAGTTTATGCTTCACAAAAAATGAGTTTAAGACTGTAAAATACTTTTAAATATGATAGTTGAAATTATAATGTGAATAATAGGAATAGTAATTGAACCAATATTATAGTATCATTACATAAAAAATTATTTAAAAATATGGTATCTTATAAAAGTATATATGATATATCTATATCATGGAATAAGAAAATAGATTTTTTAAAAACAACGCATTATGTGTTGATATTTTTGTAAAACATAAATGATTGTATTTAATTTTATAATTTAAATAATGATTTAAATTAATATTTATTTTCATAAAATTTATTCAGATATTAATATTTAGTTTTCTCGTGTTTATAAGATAATTTTATGAGACCTTATTTAAATTTTCAAATTATTATTAAATTAATCACAATTTTCAAATCATTATTTTTCTAATAAATGATGATTTTAATTAATAATTAAATTTATAATATTTATAAACCAAATTTCATAAAAATTAGTTCATTTTTTATTTATACACATCAAAATATGGTTATGTTTATTTTTTGGAATTTTCTTAAATAATTGATATTTTTGAATAGTGAAATACGAAAATTTATGGTATTTAACAAATAAAATAATTATAAAGTAATAGATGATTTATGGATTATTTAAGACCATAATATCAAAATATAATTAATTATTTTAGTATATTTAGTGTTAATTATCAATTTATTCATTGTCTTTATCCAAAATAACAATCAAATAAATATACTATTTAAAAAACACCCCTCCCCTCCACTATAAATACCACCCTCACCACCTCTTCCCATCACACCGCATAAGACTTGAATATTGACCAATTTCTTCCCAATAATATTCCAAAAACTCTTATCCATATCCAGTATGTTCTACTCTCAACCATGGAAGATAACCAATTTCCCTAAGAGTCTTTTCAAGGAGAAGAATTAAAGAGGTAAATCCCCTATCGTTCCTTCAATTTTCTCTCAATTCATTTTCTATCCTTATCCATTACTTAAATAATATGTAAAAACATGAACAATAACTCCAATATCCTATATATAATTTAATTTAATCCTGATAATGGTATGTCCATCATTAATTCTTTTCTCTTTCCCTTTTTGTTCTAAAAATGAAAACATCATCCACGAGGTGCTGATTTACCACCATCATGGATGGAGAGTTTCCGTTATTAAATTACACCTTAAGGGATGGTCATAAAACCATATTTATTATTAGAAAAGAAATTAATATATTTAATAAAATTTACATAATGTTCTGGAACTGGTATATAGACATTATATTAATTAATTAAACAAAACTACTGTCTGATGATGAAAAAATATCAAAATAATACAAACATTTATCAATATCATTTTATCTAATGAATAATTATAGTATCTAAAAAAATAAATATAAGACCACTATTTTTTTTGAATTTTATTAATATATTATAATTTAAATTATTTATAACTATTTCTGTTTCACATGATCTTTCCTACATGTATACAAATGACCCAATTGTGAAATCCAAGGTAACAAACACTTCTTAATAACGAAATTGAATAACATATCTCATAAAAAAGGCAAAAATAATATTAATATAATTATAATAAATAAAATACATGTTTAATAGTTTTCGAATTAAATTATAAATGAATCAAATTTAATTATCCTATGTATAAAGTGAATGGGAAAACACTTCCTGACATAGGGTAAGGGTTTTCTCTTGTCAATTTTAATTCCGTGAGATATTTCTTATTCACCACTATTTCATGTGTGTGGTGTGTGTAGAATTAGAATTGAAGTATAATATCATTAATCTATGTATCATCATGGTAAAAAATTTAATATTTTATAATCATTAATTTCATGGTGTATACGATTTTATTGTTCGCAATGTGGTTTGGCTTTCTACATGAATCTCAATTTTTTCTAGTAGGATACAATTTCTATTTATTTAACCCAATGTAGTTACTGTAATTTATAATATAATTTTTTAAATTCTATATATATGTTCAAATCACATGAGGCTTATCCCTGTTGGTAAGGAATCTGCAAGTGCATCCAAGTGACCAGGGATCAAATCCAGGTGGAGGCAGAAATTACGGGGCACTGTAGCATTACTGTAGCACTACTGTAGCAGGTACTATAGCGGGAACTGTGTAGTACTGTAGCAGGAACTGTAGCGAGAACTGTAGCAGAAACTGTTTGGTACTATAGTAGCCGGGAATTTTCCCCCGTTTGGGCATTCGGGCCACTGATTTGGTCCCTGAGTCCTGTAAGGCCTTCAGGACACCTAGGACTTCGGGTCTGTAAGGCCTTTTGGCCACCTCAAAGCCTTCAGGCCACCATAAGTGCAGATGAAAACTAGACAACCTACAAGGAACAATCTCTACAAGGAGGATGAGCAAGGAGCTTTCACCATAGCATAAGCTAATCAGATTGCAAGAATGAGAGTGTATGGCTCCTGCCATTGGGACAAGCCTGTGCATGCACGGGAATGCCTAGCCAAATAGCCATGTGAAGTTGGAGAGCTGATTTCACGATGAAGATACTTGGGAGGAGAAGTTCCAAGTAGTTAGTGTATGGTTGTATGTAATGTTTGATTCCTACGGGAAATAAATTCCTCTAAGGCCTATGGTCTATGTAATACTTACACCTACGGGCCTTGTAAGGGTTCCACCTCACCCCTTGAAAGGTGGGTTATCAAAAATCTATAAAAAAATGAAGGCCTTCGGGCCATTGGAAGTATGTATATGTTCAAATATCATGTTTCCATACCATTTGATTCTTCTTTATGGGAAATACATGATTTTATACGGTTCTCTTCTCAATTATTCCCATTAAGCATGCCCAACTTGAGGGAACAACCTAGTTACAAACCAATTTTATACGAAACCATATAATATATTATAATAAACCATTATTATTATATAATCACTCATTTTATCATGAAAAAATATATATGTTCATTTTTATTTTTATAAAAAAATTATTTCTTTTGTGTATTTTTAATGACTCATTAGTATTTTCCATAAAACCACACTAAAGGGGCTCATTTCTATTGTTTCTTAAATTCTATTTTTACATGTTCTCACTTTAGTGGGAATTAATTTATTCCTAAAATATAATTTCTTTTTAAATACCTTTTAATTTATGAGTTATATATGTTATAATCTAATTTTATGATAAATAAAATGATTTAACAAAATTACTATTCCATACAAAGTAAAAAATAGTTTTTATCTGAAGAATTACTTGATGAATTAATTAGAGTATTTTCAGCTACATCAACATCCTATGATTAATCTTATGATTACTTTAGATTGAACTTTAATTATATCATCTACCATATTTTATTGAATGATTTATCATCATTTTGACTATGTTTATGCAATCTTGATATCATTCATTAATTTAATCAGAATGGTTTGTGTTTATGTTTAATAATAGGGAAAAGTGATTTATATATAGTTTATGTTTCACCCCATTAATATGATAAATTAATTTGATTTAGTATGTAATGGGAGGGGAACTCTATATTCCCTCGATGCATCAATAGGTATCATGAGACAAAACAGATATGGATTTGGCCAAGGCCTTTACCATTTCTTTCGAAATTACTTTACAGAGACATCAATGATATGTTTCATATGTCCAGAATTATTAATTCCCCCAATATGGTATTAGTAATTGATAAATAATGTTATTATTTGAGTAATAGAATATCTATGGTTATATTTCTTGTGATTCTATGTATATCATTAGTTATTCAACTAATATTCTTACCATATTATGATCAAGTTTATATTTTAATGGCATGTGTTCCAATTATTCACCATTTCGTTTTATTTATATAGCTTGAACTGTATTTTTTACCCTAACTGAGCATCTCATCCTTCCCCTTTATTATTCTTTATTTTTCCCCATGATAAAAATATGAATATTATTAATGAATTTTTAGGATAATATAGTATTTTAGGGATGCCTCTAGGGGAGTCCCTATGTTGTTTTTACTTTAAAATTATAATGTAAAACGTATTTTTGTATCTGGTTTTCTAAATATAATAAACTAATCAGTGCATTGGCATTAAAACACTTGTTCATAGTACCAATGTAAAAAAATTAAGGCACTATCTCTAAGATTTTGTAAATTAGGACTTTTCACATAACCTCATTATTTTATGGATATTAAATCACTCTTATGAATTTATGTTTTTTATCTTATATATTTCCAATCTGGGGATCTCCAATATTTTATTTTTTATTCTAATTTAAAGGAAAATTGTTTCAGTTCTATTTCGGGTTAATCTCAATTAGGTAAGTATCATAATCATATATATTTAGAATTGAATATATTATTTGTTTCTTTTACCTTTTGGGTTTTATATATTTTAATTCTTTCTGCATATACCATGTATCTATGATAAAGACTGTAGACTTATTGAGATTTTTTAAAATATGTGAAATGGTGTTTGGTTGTATGTTTTCATTTTGAATCCATTTTAAATGAACCAAAACTTATTTCGTGATTTTTAATGCTTGTATAGATATTGGTTATTAATGTAGATAATTTATTTCTAAAAAAATGGGGAATGTGTTGTTTTATAAAGGATGGATGTATTGGAACTTTTTTGTAAAATGATTCTAAATCTATATTAATTAAGGGAAGAAATTTTTTGTTTATGTGTATGGTTTTAAACAAAGGTATTTTCATGGGTATCCTTTAGTAAATAACATCTAGGTATGGTTGTTAAATTTAATGGACTTTTTGGAAAACGAAAATCCAAAATTCAACACCCTTTCTGTGTGATGGATATTATGGATGATTGAATTATTGAAATGAAATATCCCTTTAGAGGGTATTTTAATTATGTTTTTATTCTTGGATATAGGGGATGTTTCTATCTGGGTGGTCATAGGTGTGAGTGTAATGAAAAAAATTATTGTTTCTTTTTGAATTAGTTACATGGTGTATTTGTATTTTAAAATGTTCAAATATTTTTTATATATAATGGGAAAACCCAAGTTGACTGTTCTATGGTTTATGTGAACTAGTGTGATAGTTATAATTAACCACCAGCTATTAACCATGGGTGAGACTTAGGTAAACTTATATGATATTACCCATCAGTTTTGTTGAGGAGGGTAAGACTGTGGATTTTGGTGGGGCTGTTTGATGTGTAATTATTCCCATGTATGTAGGATCCATTATATTGAGGACCATGTTATCAATATTATAGACTATTTCTATTGTTATCATGAATTTTATTATATAAATATTACATCATTTTAGATTAATATTCTATATATAACATTTATATCCACATAAAACCTATTTAAAATTAGTGTATTTGGAGAATATATACATTAAAATATCATTTTGATAAATTCTTCATCATCTAACCTAATGTTCTTAAATTTTTTTTACCCTTATTGATATACCAAACATAAATCTAATCTTTGTAACCTGGGGGAAGGAAACATAATAAATTGTGAGATATGATGATAAATAATGGTAAATATAAGAGACATCAAATCGATGATTATATGAATGTATAAGAGTAGTACAATGGTGTATGATCATGACCATAATGTAAAAATTTCATACCATATCTATCAAAGATCATATATATGAGACATCACGTGAATAATTATCTTTTCAAAAGGCATGGATAATAAGAGTGATAAATCAATAAAAACCAATCAGGAACCATAATTTCTTGTCATAAAAGTGTGTCTCCAATATAGTTGTAGAAACCATTAAATATGTAATTATTAACCACCAAAACCATAAAATCACAGTGGATCATGCATCATCAACTATTTACCATAGGAGGCTAATCACATTTACTTGATTCCCATAATAGATCAGGATCATAGATTAGTTTCCGTTATTAGGCCAAACACATTGAATTGTTTCCCATAATTGTCTCAAAATATTTAAAACATTCTTCAATGCATTAGAGGATACATAATTCTGATCTCACCCATCAAAATATAAAAAATTTATATATTTTTCTCATTATATCATAATATATTCATCATATCATCACATCATGATAAATTAAATTAAAATAATATTCATAATCATTTTATAAATACATTATTGAATAAATCATTAATGGTAAGTCCATTTCATAATCATGAAATAATAATAATAATAATAATAAAACTACTAGAGAATGATTATTGATGGTATAATTTTATCTTATTTTGGATATAACATAATTTACATTAATGGATGTTATAATAGATAGAAATTCTTATAAAGTATTCATTAGAACATTTCATGAGGATAATTCCCCTTTTATTTGGAAACCACTTATTTAATATCTAATAGTTTCCAAAATAGAATGGAATACATTTTCCTAGAAAATATTAATGAAATATTGAATAGGAATGTGAAATGAATTTATTTATCATAATGCAATTAAATTTCCTTCATATCTTATAAGTTGAAATAAAATATTCTTTTCTCACTTTTTTAAAAATTAAAAAAATATACCTTATCCATAAAACTATTTAAATATTCATTTGGAATTGTTTTATAAAAATTAATTATTGGGTAAAAATGTATTTACACAATCATATGAGCATTTAAAAAATATATAAATTTTTTTATAAAAAATGGACATGTAAGGGAAAAGGTTTTTGAAAGAATAACATAACATAATTAATTATCTATAAATATGTTTTTTACCCCTTAAGGGAATAAGGTGAATTAAATTAAGGAAAACGTAAATTATGAAGAAATAAAAATAGGATAATATAATTTAATTGATTTATTAGACAATAATTATATAATTTTCTCAAGGAAAATTCAATAATAAAATATATTAATTAAAATAAGCTTGAAACATAAATCCCTTGCATAATGTCTCACTTTCCCTTGTAGTTGTTTGGACCTCTTGTATAGTAAATATATATTTATTATACATTTTTTATTATAACACCCCAGATCTAGGTGCCACCCAAAGGTGCCACGCACCTGGTTGGTCAAATTACCTCATGTGCATTTCCACAAGCACCAGAGGCTACTGACTAGTAGTGAGGGCCAATGTCTAATAATGGGGAAACTATTCCCACATTAGTATAGTATATAAAGAGAATAGAAAATAGTAACAATAACTGAAGAAATAATACCAAATAGAAGTAAATAGTGGAAGACTAAATGTAAATTCAATAGAATACAATATATATATATATATATATGTGTGTGTGTGTGTGTGTGATGCATTTAACATGTGTCTAGGAAAGCATCCAAACAAGTCACAATGATAAAATACAATACAGAAAATAGAGTACAAAAAAGAAAGTAAACTATTACAATATATCATGCCTAACCTTGGTCACATTCTCTCTAGCATCAACAAAAATAAAAAACTTTATGAGGAAGGGAATTTTACCTTATCTATACCTATACCCATATAATCTATTTGGGTCCAAAACATGGCCCAAATAGGCTGTGAGCGGAATCCCAATAGAAATACTCCAAAAGATTTGTGCCTAACTATAAATGAATATATATATATATAGTAGGATATATATAGAAATGATGAAATAAACTAGGATGTTCTCAAAAGTAAACAAGCTTATAGTTTTCAATAGCATTCAATTACATTTATTATTCATCCTATGAATCATTAAATCTTAGGATCTATCCTATGATCTATATCCCATTGTGTACTAGTAATAAAACATATTTCTTGGAATATTGTCTAAAAAAACAAGTGAGGCCAAGTCCTAGCTTGTGTTTTGGGTTGTAAGACTCATCACAATCATTAAATTATTCAATAAAAACCCTTTGGAAACGTTCTCATAGTCTAGTCTCCCTATTACAACATAACAAAATTCATTTAATAATAACCCTATGGGATGATCTCACGGTCTAACACCTTATGTCTAACTTAGCACAAAAAATTCACAAACAATCACCCGAGATGCTCTCACGGTCAATACCCCTTGGTCAATATAACATCAATAAATCATAAATGACCACCTGGATAACTTCCATTGTCTAAACCCCCAGGGATATGACCACCTGGAATCTCTTATAGTTAATAACCTTGGGTCAACATAACAGTAAAGCACACACACCTGACCCTACCTCGGGAAGATCTCACAGTCATATTATCCTTTTTGAAACATTCACAATGCATATCATATGCATATCATATAATCAATAAAACTCCATCAAAAACAATTTATAGAATGGAAAACAAGGTATTCAGCATAGGCAACCTAGGCAAAATGACTATATAAAAGAATTTAAGGGAAACACACCCATGGAGTGTCCCATAGAAAGGTACCTAGACTTATGAATATGAAACAACCCTTAACCAAAAAACCAAACTTTAATAGGTAATAAACATTGGAAAACATCAAAACATGGAATACCCGAAACATGGGTATATAACGTTTTATCATATATAATCCAAATACAAACAACGAATGACACAGACCACATACCTTTTAGTCTCACGATCAGTATACTTGAAAATCAGTACTTGAGTCGACGTAAATTGGTGTAGATATTAAAAAAGGTGAAAAACACCCAACCGTGAGAAACTCATAAGAAACGAAGAATCTAGAAAAAAGGATATAGTGGTTTTGAGAACACACAGGTGGGGTTATAACGCACCGAATATCATCTTAGTCGGAGCTCATATGGAGAATCAAGAGGGTCTCCGAGTTTATCGATCGTTCGGTCACTCTCTTATACAAACCACTGCTAGAAAAAAGTTGATTGCCAATATGAGATGTGACCCTCAAAGATTTACCATATAAAAGAATATTACACAATGTCTTCATTTAATGTACATAAGTGTATTAGCCTCAACCATCTCCCGACTTAATTGGTTCACCCAGGACATCACACGACCATGTACCCAACTAGTATACTACCATTTCACAGCTCAATGCAGCAACTGGGTACACAAAATTTACTCAGAAGTACATGACATGTAATCAAAAGTACACGACATGTACGTTGAAAAAACCTATTTCATCCTTTTCCTAAAAAACATCCCGAAATCTATATCCATAATTAAAATGGAGATCTTGGTTCTTTCAAACTCCCCCCCCAAAAGATTTCATCCCTGAATTTTCATTCCAAAGGTGGTGAAGAAGAATCTGCGAACAACCCCGACCACTATGGTCATACGTCATCTTCACTCTCCCTAGTCACATCCTACACTCTTCTATGCTACCATAACACCCATACCAAAGAAACAAACATGCCACAATGAACCATCATATTGCGATCCACAATCTGAATAGGGTGCTCCTCAAAGGATGCATCCCCCTCCAACCAAACCACCCCAGGTTGAAAAAACATTAGAAAATTCCGAAAATTAACATCGTAGCTGAGAAATAGTAAAGAAATCGTACATATCTCAACACCTCTAATGTAACTGATACCAATAGACAACCGGTCTAACTCTCTCAAAAACCTAAAAGTTCCCAACCTATCACAATGAAAGAATCCTTGGTCTCCTAATCCTCTTGTGTTCCAACCTTGGTGTGATATATAAGAAAACCAGATCTTCGACCTCAAAATCCAAAGGTAATCTCCATCGATGAACATAATATTTCTTCGAAGACTGTGTAGTACGAATCATTTTTCGAATCAACTCCACATATTCCGTGGTCTTGTAGAGAAGATGAGGACCCAACACAGCTGCGTCTCTGGCTTCCATCCAAGATAGGGGTGATCTACATGACCTACCAAACAAATATTTATAAAATTATATCTGAATAATTTCATGAAAACTGTTATTGTAGAAAAAATCCACCAGGGGTATGTGTCTCTCCCAAGAGGCACTGAAATTTATGATACTTTTTTGAAGCATGTTCATCATAACCTAAATTAGGAACTCAGTCGAGCCCTATTTCTGAGGATGGTAAGCTATAATCAGAAGTACTCGTGTACCCAAATCCCTGCACAGTTCTTGTAATACACTAGAACTAAATCGGTCATCCATTTCTGAAATAATAGAGTGTGTAGCCCCATGAAAACATAAAATATCTTAGATGTACAACCTTCTAAGATCATCAAAAACCAAATTTTTCCTTGATCAGCATGAAATGTGTAACCTTCATGAGTCTGTCAACAAAAACCCATAAAACACCATTTCCTTGAGGTGACCTTGGTAAACCCATCACAGAATCCATCACGACATCATTCCACTTGTACTCGTGAATGGGTAACAACTGTAATAGCCCTTCCAGTCACTGATGGTATTCCTTCACCTACTGACAAGTAGAACATCTCAAAACAAAAAAAGATACATGTGTCTTCACTCCTGGCCACCAATAATAATTATGTGATCTCGATATATCTTAGTGACCAGGATGAACTACCCATACTGAGGTACTAAAATCTCACTAAAGATTATCTTGTATGTCTGATGACACCCATATGAACCCATAAGAGAGAAAAACCTCATCCTCACCTGTGGTCTACCCCATAGTAGGTTCCTCACCTAACACATTGGCTCATAGGACTAGGTATTCTGAATCTGATAGCTACCTAATTCTCACTCGATCACATAACGTAGTGTTAAAAACTATAAAATAATGAAACGTATACCGTTTTTTATCATGAACCTCCAAAAGTATCTCATAGAATAGTGAAATAAGCTTCAACTAACTATTGTCCTCTTAAAATACCTGTATATGATTCATCCTACTCAAAACATTATCCATTGTGTTTCCATTCATAGGAATTTATGGTAGATCAAAGTTAAAATACTGAAGGTACACAACCAACCTTCACTGTCTGAAATTCAGATCACATTGAGTAAAGATATACTTGAGGATTTTATGTTCAGTTCATACCACAAAATTCTCTCTCATAAGATAATATTTGCAACAATGTAAAGCATGCACAACTGCAGTTAACTCGAAATCGTGTGTTGGGTAACTACTCTCATGTGGCCTCAACTACCGAGACATGTACGTGACGACTCCTCGACTTGCATAATCACTGCTACATGCCCGATTCTTGATGCATCATAGTAAATAGTGTTACTATTTCTCGACTCTAAAAAAATTAGTATCTGTGCTAAAGTATTCCTCCCTTTCAACTAATGAAAGGTTGAATCGTAGGAATATGTCTACATGTACTTCGCACCCTTCTTAGTCAGGCATGTCAGTGTGGCTGATATGTTTTAAAAGTCGTGAATAAAGAATTTCTAGTAACCATCCTAGCCCAGAAAACACCATACTTCAAAGAAATTATTAGACTTCTCCAAGGAAACTACCACTCAACCCATCTCTGGGTCTACTGATACTCTTTTATCTGAGATGACCTAAACCATGAAGTGAATATTGTCCATCCAAAAGTGGAATTTTGAGAGCATAACATATAAATTATTCTTTATCAGTGTATTCAATATGATCTAAAGATAGATTGTATGGTCATGTCGAGTGTGAGAGTACACAATTATATCTTCCAAAAAGAGTACAACAAATTAATAAATGTAAGGATGGAAGAATTGGTTCATCAGTTCCATGAAAACTGATAGTTTGTCTATGATACTGAACGGAATAACCAAATACTCATATAGACCATACCATTCCTGAAATGATGTAAGAGGTATATATGACGGTCTAATATGCAGCAGATGATAACAGGGTCTCAAGTCATTCTTTGAGAACACCAAGGCTCCTAGAAACTGATCCAATAGATTATCGATCCTCAGTAAAGTATATCAGTTATTGACCATCAATTGGTTCAAATTATAATAATCTTGTCAAAGTCTGAGGGTACAGTATGACTTCATTGTAAAAAGGATAGGCGAAACCCAGTGATACTGGGATGGATGAAACCCTTCTCCTATAACTCCTTAATCTACATCTTAAGATCCTATAATTATAGTGTAGCCATCCTATAAGTATGAATATACACTAGTTCCACTCCTTGAAAAAGATCAATAGAGAAATCTACCTCTCATTTCGAAGGTAAACCAGAAAAGTCATCTAGAAATACATCTCTAAAATAATCCACCACTTGAAGAAATTCCATCTGTGAATTCCCTTGGTCATCCAGATATAAACTAGAAATTTGGTCTATAATTCCTCCCAACCGATGATTCCCATGTCCCACTATGCATTCCTGGACATCACATTTTACCTTGTGTTGAAAAGACCTTCCCTCTGGTGATGTGGAACTCACCCTATGAAAATAGAAGTAAAAAGGGCCTAAAAGGATACCAAACATTCCATTTTGAGAATGAAATTGAATCCTATCATCTATACGATATAGAGATCCCTTAATAAGTGAAACCCACAAACATCAATAGAGAACTCCTTTCACTGACATACACTAGCCATCCTAATCACCAACAAAGTGTCTAACGTCATTACATTAGTAGAAGTAATGATGGAGATACCAAGGCTCTGCACAATGACAAAATATAAAAAACAATGCTTTTATCTTTTATAAAAAATAGATGAAGATAAAACTGAGGAAATTAGATTCAGACCACTAACTATAGAGGGTCTGGGATCCTACTTCTTCTGGGTCTATTCAATCACAGATTTCTGACCTATAACGTGGCCCTATAACCCAACCTAGCTTCCCTGAGATGGTTCACCCTACTGTCACTGAGAACCTGTCATTTGGATACCATAACGATGACCACATCATCAGCCTGAATAACCCCAATTCCCTAACTGATGAGAAACTAGTGGTCTTTCCACTGAATGTAGAGCCGTAACAGATCACCTCTCACTCGCTGTAGGTGTGAACTTCCTCCAAAAGCACTGAATGAGGCCCATCCCTCCGTAAGATAGGCACTCAAATAGGTCCTTCAGGAAATGTTGTCTCATATTATCAGTCTTCCTACACTATTATCATACCACTTGGCCACCCGAAGAAACATCCCAAGGAATCTCCACCTAGTTCCTCCTGCTATAGGTTGAAAGAGTACCTGCCCTTGATGATGAAACACCCTGGGTTATAACTCCAAACTCTCTCTGATTACGCATGGTAATCAGTGCCAAATTTACTAAAGTAGTCACTGAAGTCATCCTATAAGAATCCACTTATGATCAGATTTGATACATGAGACATTCACAAATCTCCTAAACAGTGATAACTCGTCACCTCCCAAAATAGGTGTGATGCACTGAAGATCTTTAAAATGAGGAGAGTAATCCATAACTGTTACAACACCCTACTCCAAAAGTAAAAACTCATGGGCTCGGCCATCCCTCAATGTATCGGGGTAAAAGTAATCATATAAGGTTATATGAAACTCATCCCAATTCATATCCTGATGACATCCCACCGTTGAGAAAACATCCCACCATCTCTTGAAGAAACCATGGATCATGTACGTCACAATATTTACCCTCCCCTGAAGAGATATCTCTAGATGCTCAAAGATAGAATGAATGACCTCCAACCATGACTCTGTAGTCTAGGGTCCTCCATCCACTAAAAAAGTGGAAGGATACTACTAATATCACACCCTTATCAACTCTACCATATTTGGGGTAGGATGTGGTTCTCCCTAAAATATTTTCATCATTATCATAATGCCTTAAGAACTGTGCATCAGCACCTGCATCTGGTATAGTAGTTGGTGCCAAGACGGTCATGATGGGAGGTTATACTCGTAGTCCCTGATATACTATTTCCGGTGTCTAAGAACCTATATGTAATTAGTGTACATCTGAATGATGTCTATGTGGAATGAAGCTACAAGTTCAAGTGCACACCTTAGTTACAAATTATCACGGATGGAAACATAGAAGTGCATGAAGTGAACATGGGAAAAAAATCATTCGTGTTTTACCAAAAAGAGTTACATGGTGTGTAGAACAAATACAAGGCATGTTCCCTTTAAACATTAACATGGACATGTTCCCCTTCGAACCTGGTCATGTAACACCCCATACTTGACTTGTACATGAATATTTTTTCTTTCCCAAGTACTTATACACAAATTGAACGACACTGTTGAAGTGGTGTAACACTACATGGTGTGTGTGCCCTAGGCACGAGATTTACTACTTAAATTACATCAACCCATTTTGTTAGTCACATGAACAGATACACAATAGTTTACTACAAAAAGTTTATAAATGGGACATGGTGTGTACAACCTATGTTTTATCCACCCGTGTCATTACTCACATAACCAAATACATTGTCTTTTACAGCATGATATGTAGTCTAAGTACACAACATGTTCTACAAAACATTTACAAACCCTGTGTATCTTGTCACATAGTTAGTCACACTGTCAAAAACTACATGGAATGTACATACATTAAACATAGGATATATAAGAAAATTAATTCTTCCGAAACAGAATAACACATGATGTGTGTTCATAACAACACACACCATGTTGTTTAGGTTTTCAGATAGTAATACTCTAAAACATATCTAGAACCCTAAAAAACGTAAAAATTTGTCCAGGCCATGACATGTTTTGATCCGTGAGGGCCCATACTCCCCACGAATCAATGTTTTACATCTTTATTCATTCCATATTTTAATAGAATTCAATTAAAGGTCAAACATGATCCACCAAATTTTGTTCCAAGAGGTTCCATAACACCTCATGGTCCAAAACCTGGAGTCCATTCAAAAGAAATATTACATATTAAAAACCCTTTCAAAATTTAATGTATTATTCCAAATTCATAATTTTTCATTTTCTGAATAAACCAATTTTTGGGTTAGGCGGAACCTCAGAACCACAAATCGCATACAATAGATCCAATCCAATATTAAAAACCACCATACAAGAACGAAAATACCTAATTTGAAAACAAACAGATTCAAACCAAATGAAATTCAAAAGCCAGTGCCAAAATATTCAAAATTCCACTTTTAATTGAAAATATGAACCAAACACCACCTGGGGAATCACATATCTTTCCAAATGATGCACCACACGACAATTCCATCCTGTCACGCACGTCCATCCTGTCTTCGTCGAAGTCCATTGTCACCACCATAACCAACCAAAATGAAATTCTAGACCAGCATAATGCCGGTGAGGAACCACTAGAAACCATCATCAATGTAACAATTGAAGATATCATCAACAAAAACACACACTACCAAAATTCCCCTCGCCAGAGAACCACGTCACCAAAATCCTCAGGTTGCGAGTTCCGAGCCACGATCCGCTACCATCAGAAACGTCGAGCCCATCGACCATCTCGAAGTCATCCTCCTTCAATCATCATCACATCCCCGTCCTAAGCACACTAATGGCCACAAACAACCACACCAGAAATCAGAACAGGACACCATCGACCTTACCAAGACAGAAAAGTCCATCGTAAATCTGCAACACCATCCCCACAAAAACTGAAAACCATCATGAAACACCACTTTTATCATCGCCATACAATCAACACCGTCGACACCATCGTCCAAACCGCAGCTGGAGATCGACATGGCCATCACAACACATAAAACCCATAACCACGAAAATAAACATCACCAAACAAGTGTCAAAATCATCAACAGATAATACAAATCTGAAAAAAGAACCACATAGAAGCAAAAAAGAACTGGGGATGAAACACTAAAGGAACCAAGAATAGTGAAAACAGGGAGAAAACCCCGACGGAAACCTGGGATGAAACCCTAAAATAAGTCCCCACGTCCACCAAACCCCATATCCTAAAACCTCTAAGTATCCATCACTCCAAGTCCAGCTCAAAGAGGAGGGGTAGAACATGAGATTAGAGCAGGGATGATGCGGCCGTGGGAATGGAATGAGGAAAAGTAACACTGGTGTTGAAACCCTAGGGGAAACATATAATGAAACCCATAACCGGAAGAAAGGAATAAGGAAGAGGGAACATGGATTAAAACCCTAGAAATGGGGAGACTGATGAATCTAGGGAAGGAGAGCCACCGAGGGGGACCATAGCGCCAGCGAATTGAATTATGTCAATAATAGAAAAAAAAGTGGGTCACCCAATGGTGAAATCAAATCAACTGTACCAATTGAGAATCCCGAAAAATTGTAATATTTTATGTAACATGGATTTTCCCTATACACAGGGTATCTACTCTGAAGCCCAACTTATTACCAACTACCAATAACTTTTTTCCCAGTTTGTAGGTTCCAAAAAAAGTAAATGTAGAAAATAAAATCCCTTTGATATAACTTTGTAACGTCCTGGATCTTGGTTCCACCCAAAGGATTCCCAAAATCAGTTGGTCACATGACCTCATGTGCATTTCCTCAAATTCTGGAGGTTGCAGACTAGAAGTGAGTGTCAAGGTCTGATAATGGGGAAACTATGACCTCATTGGATATGTATACAGATCAGAAAAAAATAATAGAGGACGTAGTATTACTAAATTGAAGTAAACAACTAAAGAGTAAAAGTAAATCCTACAGAATCCAATATATATATATACATATATGTATGTATGATGCATGCCACATGTTTCTAGGAAATCATACAAAAAATCATAATACTAGAATAAAATATAGAATAAAATGTACAGAAAATCAAGTAATCCACAACAGCGTCACAATTCATATCTTGGTTCAATTATTTTTAGCCTCAATAGCTATCAAGCACCTGATGAGGAAGGACAATTTACCTTATCAATATTTGTAACCATATAATCTATTTCGGTCCAAAACATGACCCAAAAAGGGTGTGAGACAAGTCCCATTAGGTAACTACAAAAATATTTGAGCCTAACTAAAAGTGAATATATATATATATATATAGAAAGAAGTATGTAGAAATGAAGAAATAAACTAGGAAGTACTCAACTTTAAACAATACTACAGTATTCTATTACATTAAATTAAATTTGTTATTTATACATTGAATTATATAATTTTTGGATGGAGCCTAATCTCTATATCCCATATTTACTAGTAAAAAAAAGATGTATCAGAAGACCATATAAAAAAACAAGTAAGGCCGAGTCCAAGATTGTGATTTTCCATGGCAGACTTATCCAAATAATTCAATTATTTAATAACAACCCCTAGGCAATGTTCACGTAGTATAATCCCCTTGGTCTAAACTAACATAAATTCCTTTAATAACAACCCTATGGGAAGCTCTCATGGTCTAACACCATTGTTCTAACTTAGAACTAAAAATTCATAAACAACCACCAAGGAATATCTCATGGTCAATAACCCTTAGTCAATATAGAATCAATAAATTATAGACAACCACGTAGATATCTCTCACAGTCTAAACCCCTAGGGCGATGACCACCTTGAAAATCTCATAGTCAATACCCATGAATCAACATAATAGTAAGGAATACATACATGAACTACCATAGGAAGCTCTTAAATTATTATTCCCCTTGGACATAATTCAACAATTAATATCACATGCATCAAAAATAATAAATCAAAGTCCATACTATGAAATTTAATACATAAAAAACAATCTACACACTATAAAAAACTTAGGAAAATATAGATAAACAATCAATCAATGGATACACACCCATGGGGTGTCCCATAAAAAGGTACCTATGCTTATGCATAAGAAACTACCATTGATAAAAGAACTAAACCATAATAGGTAATAAACCAGGTCAGACATAAAAAACACTATTCCTCAAACATGGGTATACAATAATTTTATTATATATAATCCAAATACAAACAAAAAAAATGAAAAAACCACCTACCTCGATGTCTCAAGATTGATATTCTTGAATTTCAGGCCTTGAATAGCCCTAGAATAGTGTATATCTAAAAAAAGGTGAAAACCCAACATTTAATAACTCAGAATAGAGGAAGAATCTAGAAGAAAGGTACTAAGGGTTTGGAGAAGTCACATGTGGGATTCCAATGTAGTCGATGATGTCTCAATCGGAGCTCATATGGAGAATATGGAGGGTTTCAGAGTATTTTCATCCATTTCGTTGATATCCTATACAAACCCCTGCCAGAAGAAGTTGTTTTTGATGATGAAATGTGATCCGGCTCTAATTTACCAAATAAACAGAAAGTACACTACAAGTTTATTAAATGTACCCATAGTGTATTTTACTAAACCAGATCCTGAATTAAGAAAGTTAGCCAGGTCATCACATGACCATGTACTCATCCATTACAAGACTAGTATACAGATGTATGAGGTAACCAAGTACCCAATATGAACTCAGAATTACAAATTCTGGGATTAGAAAAATTCAATTTCATCATTTTCCTAAAAAAGAACCCCAAATCATGATCCATACCTGAAAATGAAGATCCTGGTTATTAAAATTAAGAAAAATTTTCATATATAACATAAAATTCTTGATTTTATTATCAAATATTATTACCCATTTATTATGTTTTTACTAAATTCATTGTTCTCTATGATAACTATATTGTTTTTCATGCTTGTTTTGGTTCAAAAGTCTCATTCCAAGTTACGTCATCATGGTTAAATAATATAAAAATTGTTAATTATTATATAAATATCATATTTTTTCATTGTATTTTTATTCAACTATATATGGTATATCATCATAAATAAATTACAGTATTTATGGAGATGGTAGGCCATACATACTTAAGAACAAGATTTCAATTTTTTAACAGATGGAACTAATAACAGGTAAATAATAACAAAAATTTTAATGAAAAATTATTCTATCAGATATATCAGATATATTTATTAAATCTTTTAATATTACCATTGATATTAAGAAGGAAACAAAAAAAATGAAACACATCACTTCGTGGAGGATGTAGTCTACATGTATGCATGGGCGACATTGTCATTTTCAAAAAAATTGGAAGGTAAGAAGGTAGATATGATATTATAATTAACTAAGAATAATTATTTTATAATTATCATATATAATATTTTAGTCTATAATAATTACCATCCACGAAATATGGTGATTGAAAATGAAGTGTATCTCTATATGGAGAGGATAAGCTATACGCAGGCTCAAGTGATACTTTCACTACCCATTTGATGTAAAATTGGGATAATAAAGAAGTTTTAAAAATTATAATAACATTTATTAATATTTAGGATATGTAATATATTATTTTATGATGAATATTATATATTTATAGGAGGTATATAAATAGAGAAAAATAAAGTGACATGTTAAGTTGACCACCACTACTTTCAATGAAATCTTTTTAATCTCTTCCTAAAGATCCTACAGATGGTATTTTGGGGAAAATATATCCTCCAGAAAAAGATAAGTATACTTCTAAAGGTACTTTTTTATGTTTTGGTGACTCTATAATTCCTAATTTATTCTAAATAAGAGAAAATACAGGGTGAAATATTGTAATTTAGGGGTGGGGAACCCTTTTAATTTCTTAAAGGGTTAAAATATCATAATGTCAATTTCTTGGAAAATGATACAAATGGCCAGATATTCAAGGATAAATCTAGTTAGGGTTTAAATAACACCATTAAATAAATTTTTTATAGGTTTATGTAGTGGTATAAATATTAACTTTTAGATGAACAGATTAGTTAAAAAAATTTATCCTTAACTGTGATAACATAATTTTAACTCATAAATGGTTATAATTTTACATATAAGGTGAAAACAGGTTCATTAATAGATAAGGGATGATAATTTATATCATATTTATTTCCATTGTCGTATTTAATAATTCTTATGACAGTTGAATAATTTAATAATATACTATTTTCATAAGATATCAATAATGTCATTTTTGATACTATTAATTTATTTTAACACTATATTATTTGAAAACATATGAAATTTTAATATAATACTATAAAAATACATAATTTTTAATATTTATCAACAAAATTTATGGAATTTTAAAACTCATTCAAATTATATTACTTTTAAAATTTTTAAAACCAAATGGTTATTTTTTTATAAATTGATGTCATATTTTCCCAACATTGTGGAAGTATTTAAGGTAATTATAAAATATAGTAAAATTATAAATAAATTACCATATGAAATATAATTTAATTGAACTAAAAATATATATTAACATGCATTAAAATAATTCTTTTCCCCATGAAAACATATAAGTGATATTTCAAAGTAATTGGGAGAACTTTTATATTTTTATTTTCTTTAATTATAATTTAGGACATTATACTGGAAAAATATCCCTTAGACAATTAAACTTCATAAATAATTTGATATGTTTTTAATTATATTCATTCAATATGAATCAATATGAAAAATTGTTGTGTAAAAATTTAGTTCTAACCCAGGTTAACAAAATTGACCCTTTACCAAGAAGATAAATATTTCAAGGGTTACTATTCATAATTCCTAAAATTAAAAGGATATTATTTACCAAATATGAAACTCATAATTAAAAAAGTGGAAACCATTTTTCAAAATTATATTTCAATATGTCGTCTATGTTAATTCTAAGATAAGTGTGTCAATTAAAACAAATCTTTTGCTTAGAAAAAAATAAAATTTTAAGCATAAAATTTGTTTTTTCCTATCCCATACCTAGAAAAAAATAAGATGAGTTTTAATTTTTTATTAAATATATAACATATAAATTTAAATAATATAAATATATAATAGTTATTTATTTAATTTATTAAGATAAAAAACTTTTTGTGCATACAAATGTTTCTTCAGAAAAACATATCCTTTATTTTCAAAAGATTTTTTTTAAATTTATAAATAATTGATTACTAATAAATTAATTTCATAAAAATGTAATTAATATGTTTTTGAAAATTTATTTAGTCCTATTAATTCCCACTAATTAAAAATTTAGGGAAAAACATTAATATAGAATAATAATATTTTTATAGTATGTTGTGGTTCATTTAAACTCGTTGTTTCATATAACACAATCAATCCAAAAATAGAATTTATTTAAAAAATAAATAAATTATAAAAACCTAGTGTGTAACATTATACCAGTAGAAAAATGAATTTTCCTTTGAAATTACATCACTCGAATATAAAAAACTTCGAGTATAATTTTTTAAATATATCCTTGGGTTACCATGTAACTTTATCTAATTATTGGTTTCAAAAATAGCAATGACCAGGTGAGTGGTCATATTTCATAGGAATTTATCTCTATATTTTAGAATCACCCCATGTTGTTCCTGAAATGATATATGATAATCTTGTGGTATAAATTTTTTTAAAACAACTAAAGGATCATGTATGTACATCCTTATGAGAGATGCATGGAAAACATAATGAACATGAGAGAGATTATATGGAATAAAAAATTTGATAAAATACCTTCCAAATATGATCATTAATTAAAAAGGGACCAATATATCTATTTATAATATTTATTTTATTTCTAAATAGAATGACCTAATTTCATAGATATATTCATATAAATATGTTTTCTCCATATTATAACTGAATATCTCACTAACGACTGTTTGTATAACTTTTCAACAGACTTTGAGCTTCCATGAAGTTATTATAAATAATACATATGTTCTCTTACAATTATTTATCTATATCAAGTTCCAATATCTTTTATTTTCTATCCTTTTCATAGAATGTTACATTTATACAATTATTTCAACATAGGTCTTCATAAAGAGATACTTGAATGCTTGAGTAAAAGGTATGGTTGAAAGAAAATTCCTCTAAAGGAAAGTATTGGTCCCAAATCCCATTGAAATATAGAGAAAAATATCCCAGGATGACCTCAGGGTTTTAATGGTCCTATCAGACTAATCATCTATCTAAGGATAAAAGGAATAGATGAAAGATATATTTATATCCAGACCCTATAGAAAACTTCTACAATTCATTACGGTGAATGTCAGATCTCGATTAAATACAATTGAACATGGTACTCTATGAAACCTTAAAAATTCCTTAATGTATATCATGTAAAAATAATCAAGAGAGAATTACACTCTAATGTAAAAGTGTTGTGCTATCTTTGTAATGTTATTCATAGCAACCCAAATAGGCTTACAACATTTAGTTTTTCTAGGGATTATAACGATAAAATGAATGGTGTTTTTTACAACATCCATTATGAATTGTGTAATGGTTGTAACATCCCCTTAGATGTATATATCTCTTATTTAACATACTAACATACGATGAATAGAGGAATATACTCCTCAATATATATGTTCTTACTATACTAATAAAAACAATCCTTCATATCTCTATACATATACTTACTTCTAGGATAAATATTAAATGATAATATATGAACATAATAAAAAAACTCATTAAAATATGGTATGGATAGAACACATACATGGTTCCTAAAACATATCATTGAATCATAATCTAGGTTAAACTCAATAAAATTTCTGACCATCTTCCATTGTTCTATATCTTTCTTTTACACCTATTTATTACATGGATGGATAAATGGTTGAACACTCATTTGAGAATGATATGATTTATCTCCATTCGTCAGGATTTTGAGGGCCATCATTGAAAATCACGAAATATTTAATCTTTTATTGTCACAATACTAGATAATATAGCATGATCTTTCAACTAAAAGTATCAACCACTATGTTCACTTTCCCAATGTGGTAATTTATTGAGCAGTCACAGTATTTAATAAGCTCCAACCATATTCTATCGAACATATTAAACTCTTTATATGTAATTATATACATTAAATATTTATTATTATTATATAATTGAAACATTTAACCATAATTATAATTTCTATATGTTCTAAATATAAAAATTAACACTTTCATATATAAATCATGAGTTGCTTAATTTTTCTCTTGTGTTTTCAATTGGAATGAGGAATATGATATTACCATATTATTTTTTAGGAGGAATAAAGCTATTCCATACCTTGATGCATCACTATAGATCACAAAACCTTCTCCACTACATGTTAATGTGATCAGGGGTGCACCAACCGACTTTCATTTCATCAATTTAAAATTTTATTCACATTTATATATCTGTATGATATTAACACCCTTATGAGTAAACAAGGTGGGTGGATTAGATAGCTGAAATAAATCTGTAAAATATCCATGGTAATATCTGTCCAATAAACTAAAAATATGGATTTTGAATATCAAGGTTGTTCTAGGACATCTCTTAATGAAATTTATATTTTAAGGATCAATTGATATACGATAATCTTATATTTTAGGACTCAATAATGAATTTGTTATTACAAAAATCACAGTTGGTAAATTTGTCATAAAAATTATCCTTCCTCAAGGTTTTTAGAAAATGTCTCAAATTATCTTCATCCTCATACTAGATCTTGGAATATATAAGAATATTATGTATAAATACTACCAAAAACATGTCAAGGTAATCTCTAAAGTTATTATTCATTAAATCTATAAATCCAGAACATGAGGTAGAAATTCTTAATAGCATCACTATAAATTAATAATTCCTATAACTCATATATATGGTTCTCATTGGTATATCCTACTAAATAAACATTAATTATTGATAACCATAATGAAGGTAAATTTTGGAAAATTATTTAGCTCCTCATACGTGAGAAATCAATTCATCAATCTGAGGTAAAAGATACTTATTTTTTATAGTGATATTGTTATGTTCTCAATAATCAATTTAGAGTCATATTTATCTATATTTATTCATATGAAAAGAACTAGTGCACACCATGGTGAAAATATAGGGTGTCTGACTCCCTTATAAATAATTTCATGATGTTTCTCAATAAATTCATTAAACTCTATAGGGGAAATTATATAATGATTAATTGAAATAGGTGTAGAAATATGTTTGAGTTTTATAGAAAACTCAATTTCATTATTCATAGGAATATTAAGAAACTCATCTCAAAATAAATCAAAAAAATCCCATATAATAGGTATATAATAAATATTGAGTTTGTACCCAATCATATGAGATAAATATTCTTCATGGAAATAAATTATAACCCAAAATATATAGGTAAATAAAATTAGAAGAGATTTTACTTCATCACATTAATCAATTATCACAAGTTTATTTGGAATATAAAATTTCACTTCCCTTTTTTAGCATTAGATATAAGCTCCAAATTAATAAATCCAACCCATGCCTAGAATCAAATCAAATTAAACTAAAAGGAGAATCAAAAGATATAGTAATATACCATTCCCACATAATTAAATCATAAGGGAACTATAGAAATGAGATTCTACCATCATAACATTATGAGTTTTCACAGCTAACTTTGTATCTAATCATTGAGGATATGAATTAACATTCCTTGATAATTTTGCAGATATATAAGAATGTTTATAACGAAGGTCAAATAGGGTACATAAATAATATAGCATACATATATAAATATTAATGAAAACATTCCATCTTAAACCCTATACAAAAACCAAAATTGTTTTCTTGAAAATCAAATAATTTTAATTAGACTGATCTGTCATATATTGATGAATAATAATTAATATAATTTTTAAATAATGAAACCTTCTTCTTAATATATGGATCCTCGAGACTTGAGGAGCATATAAATGGTCATTACAAAGTTAATATGATGTTATCCTATATATATACATATATATAAGGGTTTCAAAAAATGTTTTATAATCTTAATTTCCTGATATTAACAAAAATATTTTTTGACTCCAATATCATTTGACTATGATTTTCATACTTAAATACTATATCATATTAAATGAATATTCCATTAATAAAATTAAAATTCATTATAGAACCATGATTATTTGTTGTAGTTAGGGAATAGATACATAAATACCTAATTTAGAAACATTCACCACCATCCTCTATAATGTTCTTCCAACTTTTTACCTATCATGGCATTTACTGCTTAATTCCTTTCTTCATAACATAGGAAAAATAAACATAATAAATTGTGAGATCATAAGATCATTATGGATAATCATAAGAGATATAAATTTATGGTCATATAAAAGTATAAGTTAATTATAATGGTACAAGATCAGGACCCTAACTTACAAATTTCATATCGAATCTATCAAATATCCTAAATATGATTCAAAAAATAAACCATTATCTTTTTAATATATATAAATTCTAAGAGTGATAAATATTAATAAAGAAATAATGATTCATTAGTTCATGTAATAAAAGTGTGAAAATATTATAGGTATACAAACTATTTAATCCATTATGGTTAACCACCAATACAATCAAATCATAGTGGATCAATGATTAACACATATTTCCCATAGTTGAACAAGAAAATCTATATTTTACTATAGTGGATCAAAAACATTAACCTGTTTCCTATTATTATATCTTGAGATATAAGAATATACCCAAATCATTTGAGGGATATGTAATTACAATACCACCAATAAAATAATGAAAACCATATATATGTGTGTGTGATAATATAATAAGAGACTCATCATATAATAACCTATTTAATGAAAATGGTATTCATAATTATTTCATAATTTCATCATAAAATAACCCATGGAAAATAGATAGGTATCATAAAAATATTTACATTATATTCATAAACCATATAAATAAATTATAATAATGGTAGAATTAGAACATATTTCAACTAAAATATAATTAATATCAAAGGATTTATTTACAGATAATAATTCTTTTAAAAAGTGTACAAGAATATTTCATAATGGAAATACCCTTTTCATATTAAAATCACATATTTAAAATAAAAACATTTCCAAAATACTGTGGTTAGAATTTTAATTTAAGATAATAATGGAATATGATAATTGAATATTAAAGTAATTATTAATTCATGATAAAAGAAAATTCCTTTCATTTTTTATTTGGTAGAATGAAATAATCCTCAAACACTTTTGTAAAATTTGAAAAAAGCAACTGATCAAGAAAATAACAGAAATATTAATTTTCAATTATTTTAAAAAATTGAAAATTGATTAAAAATAATTCACAAAATCATAAGATAATAATTTACTCTTTTTTAAACCATTTTTCAGAAAACACATACATGGGAGAAATAGTATTTTCTATTGAATAATAAAACAGAGTTAGTTTTCTTTAACAACATTCATTTGATCTATTAGGTAATTATGGTGAGAAAAATAAATTGAAAACATTAAAAATCCATAAATAACTATAGGAGAATAAAATTAATGGTATTTATTAGATAATAATAATATAATATCCTCAATGGAAATTCAATCATAATCAATCCTGACTAAAATAGTACTGAAACATAAATCCCTTAATTCAAGTCTTAATTTTCTTAATAGATATTTAAACCTCTATTATAATACATATATATCTATTATAATTGAAATAATATACCATATTAATATCTATAATACAATGTATGATTTACTTATGTCATATTATTAACAATTTAATAGTTTTTTTTAAATCATCATTTTGGGTGATAAATGATTTATTTTTCATGCACTTTTTTGTTCAATAGTCCCATTCCATATACCTGATGATGGTTCCATAATATAATTCATGTGGATAATGTTATTAATATTATATTTATTACTTATATATATATATATATTCATCCATAAAAGTTATGGATAAAAAAAAATTAAATAGACCATTCATGGAGACGGTTGACCATATGTATTCATTAACACTGTTTCCATTTTATAGACTGAATAAAAGAATGATAGATAATAATTAAACATTAAAATATAATTATTATATCATATATATCACAGATATTAATTAAATATTTCTTTATTAAGATCCAAGTAAACAAAAAACAAAAATTAATCACATCACTTCCTAGAGGTTTTATTCCACACATACACACGATCGACGTTATCATTTTCTAACTGATAGGATTTTAAGAAGGTATAAATTATATTATTATTATTTAATTATAATTATTTCATAATTATCATATATAATTATATAACACATATTAATAAACATCCACAAATGTTTTTTGATGTAAAATTAATTGTATCACTATATGGAGATAGAAAGTTGCATGTACGTACAAAGGATACATCCAATTCCTATTTGATTGGAAAGAGAATGAATAAAGGAGGTATCATAAAAATAATAACATCTATGTATAAATATGATAAAAAATTTATTATTTTATGATTAATTAATAATATTTAAAGGTGTTATAAGAAGAAATAAAATGAAGTAAATCTGTTAAGACGATTACATCTTATTTGAAAAAACTCTTTTAGATCTCTTATTACGGATCCTAGGGATGGTATTTTTAGATTATAATAACCTATAGAATGTGGATAATAATTTTTTAGAATGTAATTTTAAAGTTTTTGGTCAATATAAAAGGATATATGTGGTGAATATAGGAGAAAAGTGTGGCCCCCATTTATAATTGAAGGGAGGGGAACTCTTGGAATTTCATAATAGATAAAAATACAACAACATCATTCTCTAGATACAAGCTTCTAAATGGAAATATATCTAATTATTAGGCATGTTAGGGTTTAAATCCCATAAAATAATTTTATTGGAATAGGTTTATGTGGTGTTTTAAAACAAATATTTTGGTTTAACCCCTTAGTTAATATGTTTTAACCTTAACCAGGATGCCATATTTTTCACTGTTAAGTTATTTGAATTTTATATATAAGGTATAACTTTTTTTTATTAATGTATAATGAATGATAATATTGAACATATCTTATAACATTATCCTATAATTTTAATATTATTTAATAATATTTTAAAAAAATATTATATTCCTGAAATGTCATTTCTGATATTTTTGACACTATTCATTTAATTTGACACTATGATTCCAGGAAAATGATATTTTTAATATAATACTTTAAAACATCAATAATATTTTATACTTATCTAAAAAATCATGGAACTCTATAACTCACAGATGTTATATTAAATTTAATATATTGAAATAATTTATTTTATTTTTCTATTAATTGATGATATATAGTCCCAACATCATGTCAGAATTTAAGGTAATTATAAATATATAAAAATTAAAAAAAATCCCAGCAGAAAATTATTTTATAAATCCCAAAATGTACATTAGTAATCATTTAAAACATTTATGTTTTCCTATGTGAAGTCATAAGTGATTGTAAAAAGTAAGAGAGTGACATTTTCTATTTTTCTTTTATTTAATTATTTTTTTATCATTTTCATGGAATAGATCCCGATAAAAAATTCATTTTCATGATTAAGGTGTTGAAGGAATTATTTTATTCATTAAATAATAATTAAGAATAAAAATGGTGACCTAAAATTTTTTTTTAACCTAAGTTAACCCAATTTACAATTTAATGGGGTGATAAATTTTGTCTCTGTCAGTATTCAAAAGGCCTAAAAATAAAATGGATATATTGATTAAATTTAGACACCATGATTCCAAATATGGAATTAATTTTTCAGAATTAAATCCCTATAAGTTTCATAAATTTATTATATTAATTTTTTTCAAAATACGATGAGAATCTTTTTTCAGGGGAAATTAATTTAAATATAAATTTGGATTTATTACAACACTATGCTGAGAAAACACTGTAGAAGAATGTTAAAAAAATTAATTTAATATATTATATAAAAATTTAATTAATATCATTCTCAAATAATTATTAATTTTATTTACTAAATTAAGAATAAATTATATATATAAAATCTATTTTTTTCGAAAAAAACTCCATTAATTTCAAATGATTTTTTCTTTAATTTGTATTTAATTAATTTCTAATGAATTAAATATATACATATGTAAACCATATGTTTTTTATAATGATTTTATTCCTTTTAATACTCATCCATACAATGGGTAGGTGATGACATTTACATTAAATAATAATATTTTAATAGCATACCACACTTCATTTATACTCGATGTTTCATGTAATGTAGAAATTAAAATAAATAAAATTTATTTATGAAAAAATATTCTAAAATATCAGGATTTTATAGTTTACTTTTTATCACCAAGGATTCCAAGATATTGGTTTTCTTATATTCTCCTTTGTGTGATTCTTCTTAAAATGTTGAAATAATATTATATATTATTTAGTGCTTTCCGTGAAATTTTATAAACTGTATTTTTTTTCAAGAATATAAATTTTAGTTTTTTTGATAGATTATTTGTTAAAATATAATGGTATTTTTTTGGGAAATTTGTTTCTTACATAATTAAAAGAAATTTAATCTATAAGAAGTAATTATATATCCATATTTTCAGACATGAATGAAATAAAATATATTTTAATTTAATGTACATTAGTTTGATGGGTGGAAACCTTCTAGGAATTTAACATCTGAAAATAAAAAATATAGGTTTCTAATATTTCTTATTGAATTGGATATTCTAATTTTTTTTCAATAATAATTCTTTTTGTGGTGGTGTTTGTAGAATTTTTTCACCCTCTTATATAGGTGGTAGTAGATTTTTGTTCTCGGTTATATATTCTATTTTCTTTATATTACATTTTTTCAGTTATTATTTGATACCTCTGGAAGTTTATTTTTTTTGGACTTTCATTCACCTAATTTTCTATTGTTTTTTATTATTTCATGAATGAACTTTTTCTCAATATGTTCTTATTTGTAGATCTGATCTTTTCACCAGACCGTAAGGATCAATAATGCTCATCGGGCCTTACCATAGTGGGTTCGAGTGTCTTATTTGTGTACGACCTAGGTTGGTTTAAAAAAATTAGTATGGAGAAATGTTTTCTCATTATGGATGTAATATTCATTGTATTTTTGAAGTTGAAATATCACAATTCAAGTAAATGATCATGGATGGGTTTATAATCACCAAGTATTCAAGACGATTCATGAGTTAGTATTTTTTTCTCAGATGAGATTGTATAAAATTTGAAATTTTTTCGTATAAAATCATTGAAATTTGGTTTTTGATTGAGTGTTTCATAATGATATAAGGAGTTTATGATATATTTTTTTGACTATGACTTTTGGAGTAAATTTTGGAGGGGATTTATGGGGTTTTAGGGTTACTATTCGCAGTTTCTAAAACCATACATATAATGTGAATATTCCATCTTTTTTAACTATAGTAAATATAAAAACGTTATTGCATAGTCCATTTAAACATGTATCCAATCCATGCATAGATTTTATTTCACTGGGTATTTTTTGGCATTGTATATTTATGTTTTGGGTTTCATTTCAATTGTATTTCTATTTTGTTATGTTGATTTGGTGTTTTAATTTTATAAATCAAATGATTTTTTGGGTTTAATTAATATTATATTTTAAATAAAATTCTTGGTTTTTTGATCAATGATTAGAAATTTATTTTAGTTATAAAATTTCTACTAATCATTATTATTTCATTGGGAATTGTGTATGGATTTTATAAATTACAAATACACATAAAAAATTTAAATTCAATTTGATGTTTTTTTGTTTTTGTATATTTTTTCCATTTAAAATGATGATGGGCTTCTTGTAATATAATTGTTATTTGAAGGAAAGGATATTGCCCTAATCATATTAATTATTTTCATGTAACATTGATATAGTCTAAATGTAACTTTTAAAAAATAATTAAGTGTAAAATGATTTAAAACTAGATGCTTAAAAATATTTTAGTATGAAGGAATTATTGATTAAGAGGGGATAAAATGGATTGATTGTTGGTTCAATGAAATGGATGTTATTTTTAAATAATTTTGGATAAAAAACTCCTCGATAAAAGAGGAAAATTTATTTATTTTTCATATTTAATGAAATAAATAATTTTTTAAATTATATTTTTTAGTACTAGTTTTAAAAATTTCATAAATTTTTCATTGAGGTCATTTTTTGATTTAGGTTTTTTATTATAGATTTTATTATTATTGTTGTTTTACTACATTTTTTCAAAGTACACCCTTGATCATATTTAATGTATTCTTCAGTTCATTATAATTCTATTAGTATAGTTATTCCATCTGATCTAGTCATGGTGTTCAGTTTTCTTCCTCTAAATCCTTGTCATGAAAATTGTGTCTAAAAATACTAAACGAATAATCACATAGTATTAATTAAGATAATGGGTTGAAGGAAACATTGATTAGGTTAAAAAGGATAAGAGATATTTTCCTCCCACATGATCACCTGAATCTCCCAAGGTTATGTTCATGACCTTCTTTTTAAAGGTTCTTGGCTAGATATGGTTGAAGTTAGTCATCCAGAGTGAGCTATATAAGGACCGTTCATCGGGATATTTCTAGGAACAATTCATCTAGGATAATTTTATTCAATTTGATAAAGGGTTTGGATGCTTTGGAATTTCAGGTTCTCTTGTATGGAATTTAGATAGTGTTGGAGCATGAATTAAATTTTAGAATGATTTAATTATATCTTACTCAAATATAATTATATGAATAATTGACGAAATCGTATTATCAGGAAGGTATTAAATAAGATATATCATTAGATATGTTTTCTCTCAACGTTGGATGGTTTGGGGAAGTAGTGAAGTAGGCTGTCATAAATGAGGAATAGTATGAAAGAGCACTAGATTCAT
Organism: Viscum album; assembly: GCA_963277665.1. Lineage (NCBI taxonomy): Eukaryota > Viridiplantae > Streptophyta > Magnoliopsida > Santalales > Viscaceae > Viscum > Viscum album. The sequence goes on along the minus strand of OY728120.1, from coordinate 1,267,159,455 downwards.
TTCATATTTTTCTTATTCTTGGGTTTAGTGAGGGAAAATCAAGAAAAGAGAAATGAAATAATTGAATATTAAACCATATGAGTTGTGATATAAAGGAACGCCCTGTTTCTTTTCATTTTATTTCTCCGGAAACAAGCTTCATGATTTATATCAATGAGTAACATCGGGACCTATGAAATACTCCAATGATAAGACTCATAAAGAGGGAAATTATTATGTTCATCCATGTCGTATATAATGTTTTTTAATGGTAGATACTCATAAGAATGATGGGGTTAAATATAACCCACAAGAAACCTTTTCATAAATATATATCCCCATCATATAATCCACTTATTCAACCCATTGTTCTTGATGTCAAATATAAATGACGTTATTTTTTTTGATATAATTAGTCCCTTCCTATGGACCATAAAATGTTTGGATTTTTCACTTGCCTATATTGGAATTTATGTGGTGATGTTGGATCTTCCATGTCTCATTATTGGATTCACTTTTAGTAATTCGTGAAGTTAATTTGTTTGGATATTCACATTATATTTATCTCATCTTTAATTCTTTTTTATGAGTTCAGTAATAAGAGTTTGAATTTGGGGTAAGTATTAAATTAGTGGGTAGAACACCATATTTATGAAACATAATTTAAAGGATGTATCATCTTTAATTTTTATAGGATTTATTTTTTAGTCTTGGGCACTAGGATAGAATGGAGTTTTTGTGATTCTAAAACCTTTGGATTAATTATTCTATAATTATTTTGTTGTATTTTCCATAACATGTTTCGTATATAATGTTAATAATGTTATTAATACTCATGCCCTTGATTTAGTTTTTTTACTTTAAGATTATTATAAGTGATACTTTTTTAGACCTTTGTTTTATAATTCCATTATATATAAATTCATAGGTTGGTGTTGGGGAAACATAGAGTCAGTTGTTGTTATGTTGTGATGGTTTTTGTATCACATGGAGATACTATTCCACAATTCTGACCCTGGGTTACACTCTCCAAACCAAAATAAAGAATTTAGTCTATATTGAGAAATGGATTTATATTAGTGTTTTACCATTTTGTCACTATTGTTTTCATCCTCAATCCTCTTGAGTGACTTTTCTTGAGGTGATAAACGTTGTCAAATCCTTATTACGAGGTATTGTTTTTGGAATTTCATGTGGAATGTTTTTTATGATTTATTAGGGAGTTTAGGGTTATTTTCATATTTGGAAGAATGATTGGTGGTTTTATCTTATTTATAAAGTTAGTTCACTTAGTGAATATTTTTTAGATATTTTTTATCTCTTCCCTAAATTCGTAATCTGGTTTTTTTGGAAGATTTTTTTATTAATCTAGAATTTGGAGTTCTTCATACAAACTAGAATTTTCTAAATGATCTAATTTTAACCTCTTTGGGTTTCCATATCAAAGGGGTGAAAATTTGGATTCACCTTTATGTATGGATACAGTAATATTTCACTATCTATCATTTACCGTTTGAGTCCTTTTCAATTTCATAATGATCAACCATTTTCCATGAATCTTTGTTGGAGAATAATGTCTTATTATGACAATAATTTTAAAATCCCATATTTTCTCTATATTATAAAATAATTTCTAGGAATTTTTATGTTTATTTCTGTATTAGAGGGATACTAAAAATTTTGAAGCTATTTTGGACATAAAACTACAACCATAAGAGGTACATGTGTTCCATTAGCTGACCAGTGAGATCCACTTGCTATCTAGAGGGGGTTAACAGTGGCTACGACATTTAATTTTATCCACCGTCCATAAAATGAGATAGGAAGAATGTATTAATTATTTATATATCCAATAGACTATTGTCTCACAACCATTGTCTAGGTGTAGTCCTACCATCTAGATTGTGGGATATCTAGATGATAGGTTTGATAGGGGTTGATATAATTTGTTTTCCATAAAACCCACCCATTTTATTATATCTCTATTCTCCCACAACCCAAACTCATCCCATTCAATCCTATGAATCCTATTTGGTAGTTTGTTTTCCCTCAATCCCAACTCTTGGATGATCAAAGGGTAATTCCTTACGTTGGTTTCCAATAAGAATGTAAAACTAGATTTTAATGTTAATATATATGTTTTATTTTAATCTATAATCCCTAAATACTATAATATCCCCATGATTCATTAGGTCAGAAATCATTCTAATATGTTTATGCGATTAGGAATCTTTCTTTTCCCTTTTAGGATCACCTTTCCTTGATTCGACGTATTCCATCAATAGTGGAGACACATTTTAGTTTCATTATTGATTAATCTATAGTATTTCAACAAAGGTTTCCCAAGAATATCTATTTATAATTGAATTTATAATTTATTTTGGTTTCATGATGGATTTTTTTTATACATTTTAATGTTTTCTTCTTATACCTATTATTGAGGGAAAATGTTTTTGACTTTTTAAACATTTAGAAAATAAGGGGGAAAAGGTGAGTTGGCTGTATGATTTGATTTGAGAACTAATTTAAGTTTTAGTTTTTAAATCATAATTCTTAGTTATCTATTGGTAATAACTCATTAAATTGATTTCTAAAATTTGTTGGAATGTTATTTTTTTTCTAAGGGCATGGTATATTAGCCCATTTGTTAAAAATATTTGTATGATGCATTAGTTGAGGTAAATAAGGTCAGTTTAGTTGTTTGGTTTCCAAAATTTATTTTCCTGGATTTTCCTTAATGATTTACATTAAGTAATGGTTTGAATATTTAATTGTTCACTTGGAATATAAAAACCCATATGTAAATATATTTTATGTTTAATAGAATTTATGGATGGATCAATTATTGTAATGAAATTTCCCTTCAGAGGCAATTTGAATTGTGTTTTTATGATATGATAAAGGGAATGTTCCAATGTAGGTGTTTGAAGGTGTGAGCGAATCAAATAAATCAAGGGATATTTTTTGATGTGGTTTTATTAATTATTTGTATTTTTAAAAAAATAGGTTCTATTTTACATGAAATAAGAAAACATACACAACTAGTTGGGAGGTATAAGTACACATATGTACTAGTTAGAGATACACTCATGTTAATGGAAAAGTCAAATAATTTGGTCTATATATGGGGGTTTTCCCCAAAATTACTCCAAGAATATTATAACCATGTCATTTACTTGGTCGATTAATGTGTATTTTTCCTCATTACGTGGTATTTTCTTCAATAATTACCATTTTATTTAAATTATATAATATCTTCCTTTTAGAACCTTGGATTATATGGTGATGATATGCATATATTTTTTAAATTATGATTATTTGGAAATTTGGGAAACAATATCTTGTTTTATATATTGTTTTACATAATATTTTGTGAACTATAATTTATGGTTTAATTTTAAATACTTTAAATGGTTCTTTTATTCAGAATGAATATTGGTTTAAAATAAGTAGCATGTATTTTTTTTGAAAATATTTTTATAGTAGTTTGAATTAATGTAAAATACAAAACCTATTTTTATATTATCATTTGGAAAATGAATAAAAAAACTTATCATTTAATGTTATATGATTTGGGTCAGAAGATGGAGACCTAAAAATATTTTAAAACATTAATGTATATATATATTGTTGATATAATAGGGTGCTTGGAATAGTGGATATTCTTATATATCCAACATTAGGTTTTGGTAGAGGTGTGTTTGGAAATGCCGCATATTCACATAGTAGTGTTTACATCATGTTATTCCCATTTACATGCTTCATGTTTTCGGGTTATATTTGAATTCTCATTATTCCTTTTATTATAAAATATCTCAAATCAAACAATGTTTAGTTTTTCAATCTATTTGTTATAAATTATATTTATAATATGATGGGTTAAATCATTCCGACATGATTCTTGTTGGTTCCAAGGAGCTTCTCACCATCCCATGGGGATTATGAGTACTGTTTCGGGCTTAACATGAATTTTTCAGGTGTCATATTTAGGAAAAAACTAGGTTTTTTCATGATTTGGAATCATGAATAAAATAGGTTAAATTTTAACCACTATTGTTATAATATTTTTAATTTCTTTTATTAAAGAATATGTAGCTGGGGAGACTTACTAACCTCGATAATGATTAGGTTACCCAAGAAGGGGCCAGACCTTGTAAAAACATTACATTTGTTTATCTATTCGTTTTATTCATACATTGATGATATAGAGACTTTATATATGAGTGTATCAAATCCTAACAGGTTTCAGTTTTTGATTTAATTAGTAAGAAATTATAAAAAACTAGTCTTAAATTTTTAAACCCTCCTACATTCTCATTAGATTAATACATTCATTTGAAAGAAAATTATTATCAATTCGTGTTTCTTTGTTTGATTCATTCAAGTTATTGAAATGGATAATCCAAATTTAATTAAGATATTGTGTGTGACATAATTTTATCAAAGAAAATATCATAGTTGTAAGAACATAACATACCATATCATCTACCCAATGTCCATGAGGTTAGAGATACATCTATATTTGGTTTTCCAGAAATTAATGGAATGTATCTAATAAGTATGGTAGATATAATAAATATGGAAAATAATTTCATAACTCAAAATGCTATTATTAGGTCCCTATTAGAGAAACTCTATAAAAAAATAATGACACATCATTCCGTTAAAGAAATATTGGAAAATATTGAAAGTACCTATGATGAAAATGTGAATTTCAAGGAGGATAAATTAATAATTCAGAAAAGGAAGCATGAGTACATCAAGATGACTGAATAATATATCACCAATTAAATTTTCACATTATTAAATGATGTTGTCAGTAATATCCATGAATTTGGTGATAAAACATAATGACAGTATAATTTTTATGAAGATTAGGAGGAATTTTAAAGATAGGTTTGATCTAAATATCACAAATCTAGAAGGTAGATATGATCTCTAGTAGTATTATTTTCATACCATTATCATTACATAATTATGAGAAAAATTATAAACTTCTACAAAAAGGTAATATATGAAAGGGATTTTTAGGGTATACAAAATAAAAAAATTAAAGATCAAGTTGTAAATGAAAATTCAATTGATTCTGTAAACTAATAGGATTAAATATAATTAAAATAATTTTTTCTCATATATCAAATATACTGAAGAAGGGGAATAGTGAAGGGAAAGGAAATAATCCCCTTAGAGGTTAAAAATGTAATGTGATTTGGAACATTTAAATAAATTTATCTCATAAGAAGAAAACAAATTATGAATTTGAATTACATGGGAAGCCTTAAATAAATAATTAGAATAAAAATCTAAAATAGTCATCCAAAGATGAAATATTATGAAGTTATTTTTTAGATACATGTGATGAAATTTTATTAGAAAATAAGAATGATAATATTTCTTGAGTAGTGAATTTGAACGTGACTATGTAGATAAATTAACAAATTTCTTGGTTCTTGTTAAAGAATGGTTTAATTGATCATATAGTAGTGAATATAGATCACAAACAGGTGGGTTCAAACTGATGTTGAGGGATTATCTTGAATCTTATCATAAATAGAATATAAATAAAAATAAGTAAAAATAAATGATATGTAATGAAAACATTATGTTTATTGAAGAAAATGTTGTGTTTGAAAAGAAATATACTAATCTTATTGATGAGATAAAAAAAATAAGTTTGAAGGAAATTTTACATTAGAAGATGAAAATGATCTTAAGGAAAAAATTTCCTCAATGTAAGAAGAATTATCTTAGAAATAATCCATGTTTCATGATCATCGTAATGGATTAAAAGTGTTAATGGATAACTGAAAATACTACATTGAAGTAAAATTTGAAACCTCTAAATTAGCCATGTGAACTATCAAAAAATTTAGATTTAACATGTTCTAGAAATATTTGTTTATAAAATTATTTATAATAACAATGTTTGTTTCAAATCACAATTTAGTCATGAGTAGACCAAAAAATATATATAGAAATATTCTCACACTTTAGTATAAAATAATGTGGTTCTCTAATATATATTCTTCTACTTAATAGTATAACATATAGAATAAAAATGTAATGTAAGAATGAAAATATAAAAAGTGTCGTAGGTAAAAAATTTATAAACCAAATTTATATTGGTTTTGAGAGTATTTCCATTATTTTGGAGTGTCTAGTAATGATTCCTATAGATGGTGATTTATTATTTTATCATCTAGAAATATGCCTGAAGTTAGTGGGGATCATCCAAAAAGAGAAAATTAATTGTTTAGAGAAGGAATATTGCAAAAACAAATGTTTTTGGCGTCACAAATCAATTTATTTGAATGTCTTGATGATATTTATGGAAGGTGTGAATAAAATTACAACAATATAAAACAATATATTACAATCCCACCTTGATATAATACATTTACTATGAATGTTAAGGTAAATAAAAAAATCTAGAAAGTGAAAAAATCTATACTAATCATGAATTGAAAGCTAGTAAATAAACATGATCATGGATTCTCTATAGTGGGTTATCCTCTATTATTACTGGTGAAAATAGGATTTTTATGAATATTAAAAAATATTAATGTATAGTAGTATCCTCTGGTAATGATTTCTTATTAAAAATTAATGGCGTTGGATAAATGAAGTTTTCACCTTAAAACATAAAATAAAAAAATGTCTTATATGTGGAAGGGATAAAGTATAACCACATAACATTTAGTCAACTGTGTGATGATTTCCAGGAGGCTAATTTAAAGAATGAATCTTGTTTAATTAATTTCTAGGAGAATTTATGGTTTAGGTCACAAGGATTAAAAATGAATTCCAATCTATTTTGAATTGACGATCCTACCAACTCATGTCATATGAGTGATAAATATGAAATATTATTGTAAAATAAAATTATTTTCTATCTAGGACAATGTATTTTGAGTAAAATCATGAAGGTTGGTGTTATGGGAGATCTTAATACGATTAATACAGAACAAGATGATGGGTTCACAACAATCCACATGGTAAATATGAATCATAAAGGTCATAAAAATGAAAAAATCACTATATATTTTTCAGTATTTTTTGGGATATCCACTATTAATTCTAAAAAGTATTGATAATTTTTTTTCATTTATAAGTGCTACAAAAAATCACTAATAATGGGTAATTTTATCCACAATGATAGAATTAATGATATATGTTCCCCATTTTGCATGATTTTTAGAACTGATAAAAGTACCCTTTTTCGTTGATTTTAGTTAGCACTCATTAAGAGTGGCTTTTATTAGCTCATTTTTAGCTCTGATAAAAGGCATATATCCAAAAACAGTAAATATATTTATAAATAATTTATTAATATCAAAATATATTTATATCAATATAGATATAATATACATTATTGAATATAATTTATATAATACTAAATAAATTTTTAATTAATATATAAGATATTTATTGAAAATTTGATTATTAAATAATTATAAATTAATAATAATTAATAATTTTGTAATTATTTTTTATTAATATTCATTTAATAACATTTTTATGAAGAAAAGTTTCAATAAATTATTGAATATTCTAAAATAAGTTAAAAAATGACTCAAACATCTAAAAACCATAACATTTGATTTGGGTATGTGTCTCAAATATACCACATATCAAGTCAAATATTAAAAAATGATCTATAATGTTTTGATCGATAAAGCATTGTGATTTTTTTTGAGATCAGGAAAGGCTTTGAATCCTCAAATATGGAGTTTTTTTGATGAGGATGCTCAAATTTTTTGTCATTTGATTGAATTTTAACCTTGTTTAATTAGAAATTTTAGTTTTTTTCGATGTATACTGAATTCATTACGAGGGTTTTATTTCATGAGTATATCATGGTGTCAAAATTTTATCATTTATCATATTTTAGTTTTATTTACAATTAAATATATTCAGATATAAATGTATATATTTGAATATATTTATATATAAAAATTTAATTGTACAAATAAATATTTAAACATTTTTACCCCTAAAATATATTTCCCAATATATAAATCATTTGGATCTAATTATTAACCATTTTATTTAAAATTATTTTTTAACATTATTGAAATATATTACTATATATAGATGTGTTGGGACCATCTTTTTTTGGAATTGTTTTGATTATTATTGTGGTATTTCCTTTTATTAATTAATAATAATTGGATTACCTTTTTGATTATATAAATAAATTTACAAACTCTAATGATTGTTGAAGTAGTTATATTTTTAAAATAACTTGTTTCAATGCTTACATATTTTTTACCACAATCATGAAATATTCTTATCAATCCAATGTTTTCATGATTTCGTTGATGACAATTTTTTTTTGAAATTTATATTCCAAAAATAATATAAGAATAATAACTTATGAATTCCATTAAAAATTTTAATTTATTAATGTAATGATCTTAAGGAATTCCTAAAAATTGTATTCGAAATTTTAATGAATAAAAAAATAGGTGACATGAATTTGAGTAGGGTTCATAATTTTTATCAAATGAAATTTCATATAGAATCTATTATATGATTTTCTAATAAAAATTTCCAACACACAAAGCTGCATATACTACTCAACCAACAACTCATGTGGGACCCTATGTTTCAACCACTCCCAAGGGATCAGTCATAGAAGGAACATGAGAATTATAGGGAACAATTCGCACAAGAGGTAGGTGAGCCCGTGTATATGTCTTGAAAAGCACACCACCAAGTTGTTACATAGATCAGGATAGAGGGCTTGTGGGAATCCCATGGACTTCATGTACCACATTCAGCGTGGGTTGCTTGTGTCCAGTGTTATTCAGTTACTAACACCTATTCCATATTGAGAGGTTACAAACAAATTTTTTTTTAAAATAATTTGGATGAACAAAATGAGTTTAATCTAGGAAATAAGGGAATCACACAATTTTCATTCATTTTAAAACATATGACTATATAATTGAATACAATATTGATTAAATATAGGTCATATGATCTCCAACAAACACGAATTTAATTAGTCCGTGCATTTTTTTGAAAAACGTCATCATCTTCCTCCTCCATCCACTCTAAGACAACATCATGTTTTAATGTAGAAGAAGGATGAACAACAACTATTGATTCGAAGTAGGTCATGATCATAATATGTTCAAGATTATGTGATGAAAAAGATTGAAAGAACCATGGTAATCAATTTTCAATATGTATATAAAGAAAACCTGATGTAACTGAAAATGTAGTTTCATGAGGATTTATGAGTAATTGATCACCATGGATTATCCTTGGGAGCATGAGAAAATGATTTTACTGGTTTTTTGAATGCATGAATGTGAAGAAAACACCAAAAAGAAGAAACCAAGTTCATGAAGAAAGTACTTCATGTTTTTTAATTTACATCATTTATGATACTCTATGGTTAATGAATTCAAATGATGATATGTTTTTTTCGTGGGGGTGGTAATCACATGACATTGTATTTAGAGTTTTTATCTGAAATTAATAATAGATGATTAATTAATTTCATGTAATTTCTATTTTTATTTTAAAAAATAATTCCCTCAACCGAGACTTTCTACAGATCATCTATGAAGTACTAATTCTTTTATCAGAAAAAAAAGAGTACCAAAATGTTTTTTTTATATAGAAAAAGTTCTATGAGACTATTTTATAGTGACAAATAATATCCACTCTCCCGGTAGATTTTTCAAAACATAAATAAATATTTGAATAATCATCTATATAGAGGTGAAAACCCTTTTATGAAGGCCTTCAGTTCAGTACAATCCTCTTTCACGAAAGAGAAAATATCTTTTTTCAAGGATGAGGATGGTTATATTTTGAACATAATTAGAGAACACCTCATTTTTAGTGATCAATAAGGGAATAATTTTTGTATAGTAAGTGATAATTATATTTACAGTGTAAAAGGCCGTATATAAACTATAAAGGTTGGCACATTGATATTAGGATTATTATTATGCTAAGAAGGTAGCATATAATATTCATGTTTATGATAATGAATATGTCAATATTAAATAAGATTCTTGTGATCATTAATCACATGAACACATGAATAATCACTTGAGTAAAACTAGTACATAATAAGAATGTCTTTCGGACTTCTACTTCATTGCATGGTTTTGTTCATTTTCAAACCATTCCAAGTACTATACACTCTTATTGAGTAGTGAAACATGTAAATACTTGTGTTCTTTTGGATGTTGTTGGTTGGTTTTTTTTCAAGATATGCTATGTATTTTTTATAAGAGGTTAATTTTCCTTCCTAGTATTAAAATTTAAAATCAGATCACTGATTCACCACTCCCCATCTTAGTGATCACATAGATCAAATTTGGTATTTTCATGTGGTAACAGAGTGAATGATACATTAATTGACTCTTTTACAATGTTTTTTGGAATGGGAAGATGATATATAAATTCCTAACTCTATGCACAGTAAGGGGATTGCTATCTTTGATGAGAATAATTATCAGGTCTAGAGAGATAAAATTTTTCCTTGTCTTATGTGTTTGGTTAAATAGTTATTGAAGTTGATGAAAAGTGTTTACCCCAATAATGAAAGTGTTCCATTAACAATGACTGATAATAAAAATTTATTGAATAATGATCGAGCTGGAAATTCATTAATTTCCACACTCTTTGAATATGATTTTTTTTACAGTAAATCGAATTTCAATATAAAAAAGTAGGATGGATAAATTGAATAATATCAATAAAGGAAATAAAAAAGCGATGAAAGATAATTAAAAAATTTGAAGATTGAATTATTATGGTCATAAGATGGGAGATAATGAATCTATGGTTGAATTATTTAAAATGTTAAATGAAAATTTGAGATCCAAAATATGAATTTTTGAAATATTGGAAGATACACTTAGTGGTTCCGTGAACAATGGAAGCGCATTGGTGGGTTTAACCAACATTAATTTTTTCATTATCAACGATCAATACGAGATCCGTCATAATAATAAAAAACTAGATCATTGGAATAGAACGAAGTACGAATGAAGGTTTGGGAGTCGATGACCCTTAGATGGGATCATCATTTGTTGGTTATAATTAATTTAATTAAAATTAATTAATTACATTGATGTAATTATCTTTCCATTGATGTTTCCAGTCATGATATGATGTGATCTGCCACTGCATCATATAATCCATGTGTAGGATTTATCTACTGGTAATCCACACGTGATCTATGTATCTCTCGATGTAATCAAAGAGATATCAAGGTGGTAGCAATGAAGTGTCTTTCCTTGCGATGTCCGCATTCGATCACCTTGAGAGCCGCTTAGAAAGCTCTCTCTGTGATCCAGTGGAGGATGATCTCTCTCATACCTTGATAGCATTCCTAAACCGAAAATAATTCTCTCTTGTTAAGAGATATTTCTCTAGATCTATTTTTCATATGAATAATAAATGGATAGTCTAATGAAAATTATATAGTTGGTATTTTATTTTATGAAAATAATAAAATGAAATAATGAGACAAAATCATTTTTTCATTTCATTTAATTATTTTCAATACCCCATGTATTATAATAACCGTTTACTATTATTATTACTCGACATGCTCCCATAGAATTAGACCCAATGTTATTTAGTTAAATAAATAATATTATTTCACAGAAATCCATAGAAAAGTTACATTGTGTGTCTATGAATATACATGATGTGAACTTTTGTTTTTGAATTTTTTCTTATTTTCTCCACCACATTTATTTGACCCTGAATAATGGCTATTTATTTCTGAAATAAATATCACTACATTAATTAGTATTAAATATATTATTTTGCCCACAACATATTCTCTCGAATAAATAGTGTTGAAATAAATGTGATCAGGCATCCATGAATAATTATTAAACCAAAATCCGGAATAATCATTATTCAACTTGTTAAATTAATATTTAACTATGATACTTGGACACACTTAGTGTGTGAACCTCTAGGTCTCTTTCTTTGTGGCATTAGGTGGAGCCTGCCTAAATTCTAGGGTTAGAGTCTACAGACATGCCATGGAATCCATAGAGAAAGAATTTAACACTGTAATGACGTGTCACCTCCAACAAATTATTACCATGTATTGTAATCCCTTTGTCTTGATATCTCGAATCAAGAGGGGTTCCTACTATTGCCATCAACCCATGTTCTCGAGTATGATTTCTATGAATTTATGGTATTTAACTCTCCCATTCCTTACCATGGACATCGATATATTTTGGTTATATCAATTTTATAAAAGGTCTAGACACATCTACTTCTGTATTGGAAAAGATGGGACAAATCCTTTCTATCATTATCTATTAATGCAATATTACTCATGACACACCCAAAATATCCCAAATCACTACAAACAGTGTGTCATCAAAGTTTTTTTCAATACATCTAAGTTCACATGTATTAATACCCATTAATAATAATATTAAAGTCTAAGGACCAATACACACGTATTCTTATAGGAACATCCAATGATACCTTGAAATGTGGATTTCTTGTTTGATGGTCTCGTTCTCATAAAATCCTCCTGGATATTACCAAAGGTGCACACCATGAGGAGATGCCTCAATGTTTTATGATTACTTTCCCCTAATGGCCATTATTATTACTGCTACTCAAATAACATCATCCAACAATAGAACATATATTCATGAATAATGTTATGGAACTTCTGGGTTTTCATCATAGTAGGGATCCGCTATGACCCATTAATTCAACATTTCTTATAGGACAATATCTCATGCATTGTCACAAAGAATAACAATCAAGAAGTTACAAGGTATTTATTAATGAATAATGTAAAAAGTATTTTCTTCTAGGCCACCAAATTCAATAGAATCCCACATGGACTAGATCCAACTGGTAAAAACCTTTAAACCTCCATCTCTCACTTGATATTCATGCTTCTGCAGTGATATGAATTTAGTCACGGGGTCCATCACGTTCTCTTATGTGGACACTCTACTCACTGCAACATCAACCCTTTGATTGAAATACCTCTTGAGGTGATAGATTCAAAGTATGTTCTTTGTCCATTGATGTGACCTTGGTTCTTTTTCATGATCCACCACTATAGTATTATAAAAATACAAAGTGACAAGATCATTTCTTCTAGGAACCACATCAAGCTACTAGACAAAGTTCTTAATTAAAATGGTTTCCTTGGCTGCCTCAGAAGCCTCTACATATTTAGACTCTACTATATAATCATCGACAACTAGATCATTTGAACTCTTCCAGCTCACAACTCCTCAATTGTGATAGAAAACATATCCATATTGTGACTTTAGATCATTCTGATCTGTTTGAAAACATGAATTAGTATACCCTCTGATGAAAAGCTCCTAATCTCTTCCAAAAACCAAGAACATATCCTTTTTCCTTCTAAGATACTTATGGATAGTCTTAATAGAAGTCCAATGATGTTATCATGGATCTTCTTGATGTCTTTCTACTATGATTAGTGCATAGGAAACATCAAGTGTGGTACATAACATGGAAGACTTTAATGATCCTATCGCCATAGTTTATGGGATCATACTCATTATATCGTTCGCCTGTTGTATACGAGGGCACATTTTATTTTAATTTAGTAAGCCATGCGACACTATAACCACTCCCCTCTTGGATTTTTCCATAATAAATATCTTTAGTATATGGTTAATGTGTGTACCATAACGTAGTCTAAATAGCCTATTGGATTTATAATGGAATAACTTGATCGTTAAAATGTAGGCTGCTTCACCCAAGTAATTCATGAAGAAACACTTGTTCAACAATTCCTTAACTTACTATAATACTGGTACATTGTTTCCAATAAGAAATATTTCATCAAAATATACTACTATGATAACGACCACATTCCCATTAAACCTCTTCTAAACACACGGCTCACATTCAATGTTAATGAAATGAAATTCCTTTATGGCTTCATAAAATCAAATTTTCTATGTCTTGAATTCTTTCTTTAATCCATAAATGGATTTATGCAACATTCAAACTCATTTGGGTTCACCTAGTGTCAAATAACCTTCTAGTAGTTTCATATAGACATCTTCTGGAAGGTTCCCATTAAGGAATGTTATTTTGACATCCATCTGAAAAATATCGTACTCATGGTAAGATACTATGGAAAGTATTATTCTTATGGATTTAAACCTGGAAATTGGAGAGAATGTTTCATCATATCCAATTCCTAGGTTCTGCATGGATCCTTTAACCACTATCCTTGATTTATAGTTTCTAACTTGACCATCTATGTCCAACATTATATTGAATACCCATTTTCATCCAACAAGCTTTACATTAACTGGCTCATCGGTCAGAACCCATACTGGGCTCTGACACATGGAATTCATATCAAATTTCATAGCTTCTAGCCATCTTGTAGTTTATGAGACTTATACTTCTTCCTTGTCAAAGATAGGTTCATCACAGTCTACGAATAATGATTCACCATCCTCAGTGAGTAGTAATCCGAATATCTCTAGTTCCATAACCACTATGGAGTTCCTATGTAATACTTGTGTTTCTAGAACCTCTTTCAATGGGACCTATAGTACATGTTCCTAAACCAACTCTTTTGTATGTTGAGCATTAACATCGACGAATTCAATCAATCTCCTACTATCTATTTTGTGAGTGTTCTCCATCTCAATAAATACGTCTTGTTTGGAAACAATGGACTTATTCTATGAAGGGTCATATAGGTAATATCATATCATTTCCTTGAGGTATCATATAAAGATACACTTCTTGCCCAGGGGTGCTAGTTTTTTCCTAAGAAGGCCTTAACAAACTCCTCACATCCCCATACACGTGTGTGTGACTGAATGGGTTTCTGTAAATTCCATATATCGGAGGGAATTCCATTTTCTACCGTAGTTGATACTCAGTTTAATGTGTATGCTGAATTTTGTAATGATTATCCCAAAAAGGACAATGGATGATATGAATGACTCATCATCAACCACACCGTGTACAACAAGGTGAAGTTCACCTTTCACTAACACCATTACAATGTCTTGTATATGGAGGATTGAGCTGGGATAGTATCCCAAACACCTGTAGAAGATCTATGAACTATTGGCTCAAATATTCTCCACCTTGATCCAATCGAAGATTCTTTATCTTTATACCATGATTATTCTCTACATCATTCATTAATTCTGTAAATTTCACTAAGGATTATTACTTATACCTCATTAAGTAGAAATAGACATATATAATCAAATCATCAGTGAAAGTAATTATATAATAATATCCAACGCTATCATCTACTAGGAATGGTCTACACACATCTGTGTGCACCAGTCAAAGAATCTCTATGTCTCTTTCACCCTGTCCTAAAAAAGGAGGATTGGGAATTTTACCTTATAAACAAGCTTGACATATATCAAATGGTTTTAGCATATTAGAGTCTAAATATCCATCCCCGGAGATCTTTGTAGAGTTCTTCTCATTTAGATGACCAGGGCAGTGATTCCACAACTGGGTGATGTATGAGTCATGTGAATTTGTTTCATTATAGATTTCCAACACTTGGTTTTCGTAATTTTATATATTCAAACTGTTATTTAAATGCACCATACCATAAAATATGTTGTTCTTATAAAATAAACAAAACATACTTCCAAACATGAAAATAAATCCATCCATATCCAAACATGATTTGAGAATTATGTTCTCGGTACCACTAGGAACATAATAACAGTTATGTAAATCCAAAATCATCCTAGTTAGCAATGAGAGATATTAATCGCCAATGACCAATGCAGTCAGCATCAAGAAATTGGTAGCTCAAAGATCCTCCTCTCATTTGGAAGTCTTTATAAATATAATTGGTTACCGTATTTCAATACAGATGTGATCCCCATAAGCTATATCAAACACCCAACATGTATAAATGTAAAGATTATAGTTGATAACGAACACACGTTTTTCATCCCCACACTTCTGGGTGCAGTTCCTCTTCCATTGGCCTAGCCTGGGACATGTAAAACATACAATATCCCATTCCTTGCCCTGCATTTGGATCTTCCCCTTCATGAAGAGATGGTGCTCAGGGTATTTAGACCATTTATAAATCCTTGGAACCTTTTCCAGGTCCTTCTTTTTATTATCCACCATAAGGACTTTGGGTTTTCCATTCCCTATATCCTTATCTTGATGGCGAATTAAGTTCAGAAGTTCCTATAGAATGTTATAATTTTTTCTCTTGTATTCATTGACAATAATGCTAGTGGAGGTCTTGGATTGTGAAGATAGGATGTGATCTGTATGAAACATGTCTTGGAACATAATCCCTAAGATGTAAAGGAGTTCAATGTATTCAATAATAACTACTAAATGAGGCCCAACTTGCATAGAATCTCCAAGCATAGATGAAAGCAATGATTTGGAGATATCTTATCTCTCATGTTTCTCTTTCTTTAGGTAGATATTTTTATTATGGGACATCATGCTATACACGTCCATGTTTTCATGTTGTTTCAAGATCTCATTAGACATGGACGATATCACAAAAATTGGAAATCTTTGGAATCCTTCATTTGTTTCATATAAAGATATAGTTACTCATCACTAGCCTCTTTTCTGAGTGCAAATTGAACATGCTCATCTATCATACACAATTTCCTCCTGTGGTGAAGGATGGCGCGTAAACGCCCCTGCAATTACTAAAAATTGGTGCAGGTGAGAAAGTTTTCCTTCTCGGGTATGGTTCACAGTGATGTGTTTGAATTACTTTTTAATTTTTTACGAACTAATATGATAAAGGGTTTATTACTTTATCATGGTAAAATTGAGAAAAATAAATAATTTAATACTTATTTGTCTCCCACTATTTAATCCAAATACAATAGCCCTCACCATTGAATTCAAAATATTTTGTTTCCTGAATATTCTAGTAGAAATGATCCATATTTCAGTTTACATTACCACAACTAGGGTTGGTCAAGAAGTATGAATGGGTTTATGGAGGAATTCCAAATGGAAACTACATTAACTCGCAGCTCCTTGATCGGTTGAGTGGACTCCCCAATCCTAAAATCATTTTAAATTAGATTTTCTCGACATTGGCCTCTTGGTCACACCATGTACTATTGTGGAAGTCAACCCTTGATGTGAACCAAGTCAATTCAAACCAAAACCTTGAATTATAGTTCCATGAAAATTGAAAACACCCCAATAAGGGTTGGTCATGTACTTTAAACTATGGTTTGATTCTAAACAAGATTTTGGAGGGCTATAATGACATAATATTTTCATTGAGGGATTTTATCCTTATATATAAATTATCATTAAATTATCATTTATTACATGCTTGTTAATATTAAGTGGGATATAATTAACTGATTAATCATGTCTATTATAATATGTATGCATAACCTAGTATTTATTTAGTTCCATCTTACAGGCTTGTTTGATTCATTAATTTTGTGATCATGACAAAAAAAAATAAACCATGAAATTAAAATTAATAAACTAAAAGGTATGATCATGAGATTTTTAAACTGGTTAGTTTATCTAGAAGTTGATAAACTATCACAAGTCCAAGGGGAGAGACACATTGAAACTTTTGCGTTCATGTTTACAATATTTCACCTATCCACCTTTGTATCTCATTGGATTTTTTCACCTTGGCTCTTAACTTGAGACACCATCACTATCTTGAGAGATCCATCCATTACATATGCTTTTATCACAGTCATAGGTGAGGGGTAAAATGGGGTTTTACATTAAATAATCCTTGGGCATGCATACCCTACATATTAATGAAGAGAAGGCTCGATGGCCGGAAAATTTAATTTAAATAAACAAATTAATAGAGAACATTCACATAAAAAGGTCTTGGTCTAGATCATGATAATCTATACATGAAATTATATTTATGCATAAATAAAAAGTCCATTCAATTTTTTAATCATTATTGTTTAAGATAAATATCACGTGAATAAAATAATTATCTTTAATTAATAAAACTTTTTATATTAAACCCTTTTCTAAATTTCCTAGAGATTCTCATCCATCATAATGTTAAACAAATAAATTCATTTAAAATTATCTTTTTATGTAACCATTAATATGGAGGTAACTAGGTGAATTCCCATTTATAACTACCCAATGAGTAGAAATGAACATTGCACATTTGTCCAATTAAACACACACACACATACACACATCTAACCTATCATGTTTTGAGCCTCAGCTTTACACCCACACTATGGTAAATGTCTTAAGGGTTTGTATAATAAAATAACAAATTTTATTAAATCTTCTTAAATTGGATGATTACACAGTGTGTAGTTCTGACTACATGGTGAGTAAATTTGTTCACTATCCATCGAAAGTACACACCCGGGGACAAGGCGTGCATATGTACTTTAGAAATCTTTGTAGTACATGGCGTGTTCAGTGGGACACATGCCATGTAGTATCTGCATTACACGGCCTCTTGCCGGGCAAGCCATGTACTGGGTACACAGTCCAAACCTAACCTAAAAGTAATATAGTCTATGTTCTTTGGGCCACACAACATGTAATTCAGAAACTGTGTGCCACATGTTCCTTGTCAACACACAAAGTCTTGAAGACTAAGATAGAATCCAATTACATGACCTAGTTTGGAGAACCGTCTTGGGGAATGGAAACTATAATACATGACATGTACATCCGAATACATGATGTGTGTTCTGGTATTTTATGAACATGATTCTTTTTCACCTCCAAACGAGATCCTCTGTTTTATTTTAATAAAAATTAAATGAAAAAATTGTATATGTAAGGTGCATGAGTAACAGAAGAGGATGAATAGATCTTGAGTTTCATATTTATAGAATCATTAACATGAATTAAAAAAACTAAATTATTAAATGCCTAAATCACCAATGAAAAACTAAAAAATTATAATCCATGGTATTACCACTCGGATACCACTTATAGGTTCCGAACGCAGTGGATGTGCATTTATGGGTGTACCCAACATTAATTTTTCCGTAAACAATGATCAATCTGAGATCTGTCATGAATATAAAATTTTTATATTCAAAATATAACGAAGAAAAAAATAAAATAAGGGAGTCCCAAAATTATAGAGAGGATCATCATATGTTGGTTATAATTAATTTAAATAAAACACAAGAATTACCTTGATGGAATTCTCTCTCTTCTGATGTTTCCTGTCACGATACGATGTGATCCTTTGTTGCATCATAGAATCCATTTGTTGGATTCTTCTAGAGGTGACCCAAAGGTTCTGAAAATAACTATATATGACGCTAAAGGGATCTATGGGTGCTAGAGTAGAATACCCTTTTCTTGTGATGTCTGCCTTCGATCACCTTGGGAGCCTCTTGTAATGTGCTCTCCATGATCTGGTAGAAGAGGATCTCTCTCATACCTTGAGAGTATTCTTGGAAGAAAAATAAATCTCTCTTTACATGAGAAATTTCTCAATATCCTTTGTTCATAACCAATAATAAAGTCCTGGGTAATGAGAATTATATAATTGGTATTTTAATTACATAGAATAATAAAATTAATTAATTACCCTAAATCATTTATTCATTTCATTTAATTCTTTGTAAGGCCCCATGCCTTATAATAATTGTTGACTATTATAGTTATTGGACATGTGCCCTAAAAATTACACATAATATTATATAATTAAATAAATATTTTTATTTATCACAAATCCCTAGAAGAATTACATTGCATGTATATTAATATACATGATATGTATTTTTGTTTTTCCATTTTCATTACTTCACCACATTTATTAATCCTTGAATAATGGATATTATTTCTCAAATAAATATCATTACATTACTCACAAATAAATATATTATTTCTCCCATAATATATTCTCTTAAATAACTAGTGTCGAAATAAATGCGATCAGGAATCCTTTCATAATTATTCAACAACAATCAAGAATAATCTTTATTCAACTTGTATAATTAAAATTTAAGTGACATACATGGACACACTTAGTGTGTGACCCTCTTGGCATTTTTCTTAGTGGAATTAGGTGGATAATGAATAATGTCATTGGTTAGCTTCTAGAAACACACCTTGGAATCCATAGAGAAGACGTTTACACCATAATGACATGTCACCTCCCACAAACGCTTACCGTGTAATGTAATCCATTTGTCTCGATATCTCAAATCGAGCTGATTGCATGATAGTTCCATCAACCCATGTGCTCGATTATTGTTTATTTTACATTTTTGAATTTAATTCGTCCATTCCATACCATGGACATGGATTTATTTAGACAATATCAATTCAAGAAGAAGGCCTGAGATACCTACTTCTATTATGGAACAGAATGGACCAATATTTTCTAGCATTATCTATTAATGTGGTATTACTCATGACTCATCCAAAAAGTTATACCTCTCTTCGAATAGTGTGTCATCACAGTTTTCATCAATACATCTATGTGCACAAGTTGTAATTACCATTAATAACAATTTTAATGTCTAAGGACCAATACTCACGTTTGTAGATAGAAATAGCCAATGACACTATGAAATATGGATTTCCTACCAGAGGATCTCCTTATCATAATATCTTCCTATATATTACTAAGGGTTCCCACCATGATATTATTCCTCAATGTTTTATGAGTCATCACCCCTAATGGACTGTATTATTTGTGTCCCTAAAATAACATCATCCGGTCATCGAACAAATATTCCAGAACAGTGTTATGGAACATCCAGTTTCTCCTCATTTTAGGGATCCACTATGAACCTTTAATTAAATAGCTAGACTTAGGAAATTGTATCATGAATTGTCACACAATAGAACAATCATGACTTGATATGATATTTATTAATGAAAAATATACAATGTAGTTGGTTCTAGGCCACCAAATCTAACAACAACTATTTTCGAAAAGACTCTACTTGTTATTCCTGTTAAATTTTCCCAATGTTTTATACCTAAGAGATAAAGTTCATGATGCTCTATATAAGGATGATCTTCTCAAAACTCTAACCACAAATGAGATGATAAATGAATAAGTGATGGTGTTCAAAGAAAATCCTGATCGATAAATTTATTTGAATGTTACCAAAATGGAATATCTAATAATTGTTTTGAGTAAGAATCCAATGAATCTAACATTTATGTGTATTTTAGTATATATTTTATTGAAATTATGTCGTTGTTTTCTAGAAATGACCAAATAGGTTATAGAAATTACAATGGAATGTTACATCTAATGTTTTTTAGTTTTGGTTGTTGTATATTTCAAATCAAATTTTCCTTGATAAAATAAAGATAATGAAAGTGATGAAGATTATAGTAAATCAATAATATCTTCTGTGTAGAAGGAAGGAAATACCAAATCCTAGTATAAATGGATGAATAAAGATAAGAATTTTTTCAAAATATAAAAGTAAAACTATATTTCTAATTATGATGATGATGATAGTGAAGATGAATATGAAAAATATATTGATAATGCCGCTGAAAAACATCTAATTCAAAAACTACGTGATGAATAATTCACCATTGATGAATAAATTATATCATACGAAGAGGATAATCTGGTGTAGTATATTTTGATAATAAAGTTAAAATAATGTCTAACAAAAATCATAAGACATGAACAGGAGGAAAAGAAGTTGGAAAAGTGGAATCCTGTAGAAAAAAACCATGAATATTTTATTGAAAAAAAATAAATGTTTTTGTGAGAGATTTATTATTTGAAAAAGGTGGTTGATGAAAATAATAACATCAATATCAACCATGAAGAAAATTTTCAATACATGTTGAAAGTGTTAGAGATTTCCAAAGAAACTTTTTCATGTAGAGAATGGGATTATAAACATCTAAAACTCAGTTACAGATCACAGTGAATGTTAATATATGTGTAATCCTAATAAGGATGGTGTTGATTAAAAGAAAAAGGAGGGTAATAAGATCATATAAATTTCTAATATAATTAGAAATGAAAACCCAAAATATTATATGGTTTGAATTTATGAATAAAAATATTTCATGAAATTAAACTATGTATAATAATAAATCTAAATAAATATGAAAATTTTATTTTTAGACTAAAAATTTGGTGTGTACCAAATTTTCAATCTAGTAGATAAGTAATTTGATGAATATAAGGTGCACAACCTCAAAGAATATTAATGTTACATAGGGGAAAATAATTAATATGGTCACTACATATATCATAGAGGATTTAGGAATAAAAAATATATGTTTTGTTTTAATTATAAATATTATAATGAACCCAAGAGAAGATGTTGGAAATGTTTTAGGGTGTTTCAACCAATATAAAAAAGAAAACATGAATAGTCAATCTGATGATTGAAAATAAATACCAACACCTGGAAATAATTTTTGAAAGAAGTGATCATCTGGGAAATTTTTGAAATGGATGTATTGTCATGAAAAAATCCCAAAAAAATGTTACAAAATGAATCACTAAATATATATGGGAAGAGATAAAAAACCAAGTATAAATATTTTGTTGTTAAAATTTTCTCGATGAAACAAAAGGAAAATGACCCAGGATTTTGGATAGTGGGTGTCAGTCACACCTAAAAGGATACTAAATGTTTTGTTAAATAATGTGAAAGAGTACAAATATGTTCTAATTATTTTTTCGAAAAGATGAGTCACTCAAAATAAAAGGATTTTTATCTACTATGATTGGGGGAGACTGATTAAAATACAAAAGTGCCTTATTTATTGATGGGATGAAACAGAATTTTCTGAGTGTTTGATAACTCTATAATGAAGGTAATTTTTTTAAATAAAGTTATTTTGTTATGAGTATTGAATATTGAAAATTTGTTACAAGAGTCAAAAAACCAATTTAATTTTGTTTCCTATTAGTAATTTAGAAATTTAATTTTATTAGAGCAAGATGGATGAAAATATGTTGTGTCATAAAGTGTGGGGAATATATATTAGAGAATCTGAGAAAGATGAAATTTAAAAAAATTATCTGTGACTTTCCAAACATGGAAAGATGATGAAAATGGTGTTGTTTCATATTCTTTAAATTAAGGACTATAAACATAGTTCATATTATTGCGGATATACCATCAACTCGTCCCTTAAAGATGATTCAGTATAACTTTTGTGGGCCGATGGGTAAGAAGTCATCAATAGAAGATAAGTAATTTATTTATTTGATTGATGAATTTACTCACCTTACATTTATTATGTTCTTAAAACAAATATTAGATGATATAAAAATGTTTAATAGTTAAAGGAGAATTCATTAAAAGGAATTTGGATATAGTATGAATAATATTAGAACTGATAATGGTGTGCAATATATAAGTAAATTAAAAAAATATTATCTTGAAAACCATGTCAATATTCATTAGTTTAGTTCACTATACACTTCACCATAGAATTTTTTTGTAGAATGAAAAAGTAAAAGTTTTATGGAGATGGCCCGAACAATATTTATTTTGAATGAAACTTCTTAATATTTTGTGGGGAAAGCTATTGGAATAGTATTATATGTTCACAATTTATGTTTTTATATAATCTGTTCTGGTATGATTCTTTATGAGATGTATTAACAAATAACCCCATGCGTGAAGCACCTATGTTTTTTTGGTAGTCATTTCATTAGAAATGTGAAGGTTGAAAATCTTGTAATATATGATCATAGAAGTTTCAATTTAATAAATCGTAGACACCCTCAAAATAGTAGTGGATAAATGTGTTATAATGAATTAAAAAAGTGGGATTTTTGATTATATATAAGTGAAAATTCTTGAAAAGGTTGATAAGAAAGATTCATAGGATGATACAGATATAGTAGAATAGGTAGATGAGATGGATATAGTTGAGTTATTTGAAAAGGTCACTAATTTTAGTAATACTATTAAATCTGATCAAAATGAGGATTATGACCCATAAATATCATGTAATGGGAAAAAATATCCTTCATCTCATCCTATGTAGAGGAAACATGTGTTTGTAAAAAAATTGGTGATCAAATAAAATAGTTTCAAACAATATTATATTCAATATTAGTTTCACATACTAATTTATATTCAAAATTTGAGGAATTAAATGATGATGAAGCTTTTGAGCGTCAAGGGTGGGTTAATTATATTAGTTAATAGCTCAATCAGATTGAAAACAATGATAATTTAGAACTTTTACCCTATAAAATAATGATATCAGTACATTATGGGTGTTATAAAACAGTTTGAATGTGGAATATTATGTTATAATAAATAAGGAATGACATGTTTAAAAAATTTACTCAAAAATGCAATGCATTTATTTTTATGACACCATAACTCCTGCAACAAGATTAGTAACTATCAAAATTATTCTATTAATTTATAATTAATGATGCTATAAAATGTTCTTGATATATTTTGTGTCATTATTATTTAATATATATCACAATAAATATGTTTATGTTGAAAAACCATGAAGCTTCATGATTTGAAAATATGATTGTTATGTGAGAAAGTTAATGAAGTATTTTTATGGGTTGAGGTAGTTTCCAAGATCTTGGTATTACAAATAGAATAATTTATTAAGGAAGCATGAACTCATGAAATCAAGGCTTGATTGAAATACTTATATAAAATAAAATCAATAGAAATATCTAAATCCTATTACATAAATTGATGAAATCATATTTGAATAAAAATATGAAGAAAATTGTGAGAAGTTTTTTGAGGAGATGACGAATGTTTCTGATCTTTTTGGGGTAGGATAAATGTGATATTTTATTGGCCTAAAAATCTTGAAAAATTATAAATATATTTTCTTATCTCAAGATAAGTATACTACTGGAATATAAATAAGATTGACCTTGATAATTTGAAGCCAGTTTCAATGCCCATTTTAATGGGAATAAATTTTTCTATAGATGGTGAAAGAACTGCAGTAGATCTTAAAGTGTTTAGAAAATTTATTGGATAATAATTATATCTCACAACATATATAATAGATATATTCTGTGTTATTAAAATATATTCCAACTATAAATGTGCTCAAAAATAATATCATCTCACTATTGGAATTTTATTTCAGATATATCAAAGGTAAAAATGATTTTGGACTGAAATATAAAAGTGCATGAAAGATAGATTTATTTGTCTATATATATTCATATTGGGTAGTAATTGTAGATGATAAAAAATAAACATATAGTGGAGTGTTTTTCATTGGATATATATGTATTATTTTTAATTCAACCAATAAACATTTAAGGAATATATGTATAGAATAAACTGAGTATATTACTTCCACTCAAGCTACGTCACAACTTATTTTTATTAATTCATTGTTGGAAGATATCTTTTTTACCTGATGTTTCACCCTCTCTTGGGATATTATTTTCAATTTTCAAAAAAATCTCTCAAAAAATCCACTGAAAAATTATTTTTTCAAACAATATTGATATCTAATATCACATCATCAAAGGGCATATAGAGAAGAATGATTTGATGTTGTAATTTTTCCCACAATAGAATATGTTACAGATATTTTACCAAATCCATTATTTAATGAAACATTTCATATGTTGAGGTTTAATATGGGAGTAAAACCTCACCCAATTCAGGTCTAAGGTATCTATTATGGCTTTTGTATATATTATATTGGTATAGTGTAGTCAATGAGGGGAGAAAACTATTTGAAACATAAATATATCCATTTTTATTTGTTTTTACCTATTTAAGTAACACATTTATTTGGGGGGGGGGTGTTCTTTAAAGTGGTGATCTATGATTTCAACATGTGTGATCTATTTTTAGTGTTTCATGATGTGAATGAAGAAAAATATGTTCTTGTTGGATGAATTTTATTTTTTGAACTGGAGAAGAAATGGTTCTTAGAAGGTGTATGAAATAGGTTCTTAAAAAACGACTTATGGACAACAATGTATTTTTTTCAATTATTATAATTTCCTACAAGGATTTTCCTCAAATAGTGTTAGAAATTATGTATAAATAATCCATTGCACAAGTTACAAAATTTTAGTTATTTATGTTCCTTAGTTGAAAAAAATCAAGTGGGTAGATTTTTGTGACCAACCATGTAAAAAATATTTTTATGATGATATATGGGTTTTATTTTTTTAGATAAAAAATAATTGGTTTACATTTTTTAGTACATAAATAAATATAAAAAATATTAATAATATTGAACTGGTTTTAAGTTCAATGAAATTTTGTTAATAGTGACACATTGTTTACAAAAAAGAAGAAGGAAGCTGATCAGTCCAATGGTTTCTTGAGTTGGATGATGAAGAGTTATTTGTATTTTATATATAAAAACGAATTAATTAATATAAAAATATGATGTCCACCAAAAATATTAATGGAATAGGGGAATTGTTTGAATGAATGCATGATTTTTTTTTATAATTTTCATGAAGAAGAAGAAGAGTTTCCATTAATTTGAAGAAGGGTAATTGTTTTAAAGATTTTTTATAACTTATAATTTATTATATTTCAAACTAAAAACATTTCCTAAGCCACTAATCTACCTATACCACTCATCCAAGGGAACCTGTCAGACCTAGAGGGTCAGTCACACCCAAAAGAGTAGCCCCAGAAAGCCCCTAGGTGCTAGTGGGAATAGTTGCAACCTGAGGTATGAGGGATCACATATAAGACCCACATGCCACATGATTAAATACCTTAAAAGATTTTACCAGAGGATCGTATAGAATCCCTTAGATAGTGTGTTCGCCATCCCATGTATATAGGGTGGTTCAAGTATTATCTAGGTGTCGTACCCAGTGCAAGGTTGAGAGGATGATGCAAAACATTAGTTTATTAAGTATAGGTAAGAACATGAAATGTTTTATGTGGGTAAGGGGGTATCACACACTATTCATGATTTTTTTTAAAATACACATATAATTATGATTTTCTGGTTAATTAAATTTGGGTAATCTGATATCCCATTCTCATGGATTTAGTTTGTCTGTGTATTTTCTGAAATGCTCCATTATCTTCCTACTCCATCCAATAAACACCGCCACTGTGTTTCAATGGAGAAAAAGGGAAAACAAGCATCGTGCAATCATAAGGATTCCATTATCATATAATGGAAGAAATTATGGGACGAACATTATAGAAAGAATAATGAAACCTCATATTAATTATTTATATGGAGATACCTTGTAACATCCCAGGTAAATAAAGAATAAGACATATTTAATATTTATTAATATTTTTGAATTAAATATTAATTTTACTTTAAAATGTTTGATGTGTTCAATAGCGTACCCGATATGCAACAACGGGTTTCCTTGAAATCTTACATTATACACTAATAATATAATATTATTATGTTAATTGTTAGTCAACTCCTAGACGTTGTATTGGAAGGAATGAACAAAACTAAATAAAATATTATTATACATGTTTTCTAAATGTATTTACATTTATCCAATAAAAGTTAGAGGATTAAATTGTGAATGAATATAATTTTAAGCACAATTTACATTAAAAGGTTTATTTATCAGCTTTTAATGGAGAACATTCATTAAATATAGTTTTGGTCACCTTAATAAATTCCAATTGACCAAATAAAATCCTTCTTTATAATGGGGACATCAAAATTTACTTTGTGTAAATTTTCGAAATTTTTCTGATAAAGTTCATTTTTTTGATGAATATTGAAAAATATTGTATTTTAATTCAAAAGTGCCATTTTAAATAATTTATTTATATGGTTAGATTATCTTTTTAATTGGCTTTAAAGTGAAATTAAAATATATTTTTACCATTCAACCCAATGTGGGTCATTAGAATTTATTTCACTTTGAAATTGGACAGAAACAAGTATTAATCTTTTGATAGTTATTGTTTCTTAAAATCACGCTATTTGTTTTGATAACGGGAACTAATTATTTAATTAATTAATGCCACTTCTATTTTTTGAATTTGGAAAAATAGACATCAATTTTGAATTCGTAATATCAAATAATGTTTAGGCTAAATTTTTGGTATTTAGCTGAAAAACTCCATTTTTTATGAATAGTGATACCACTTAGTGGTAGTTAATAAAACTAACTTTTTCATTTAAATAAATTTTTATCACTTCTATGAATTTAATTTCAAAAATCTGACATACAAGGTTGTTAAAAAGAAGTAAAATTTGTTCATTATGATGAATATAAATTTTTGGTGAATAGTAACTTTTGACTTTTATTTACATCGGTTAAAGGTAAATTAGGTAATTAAAGGTTAATGAATATTATTATAATTCAAAATTACCTTAAAACTTATCCAACCATTATTGGTTTTATCATTTACAACCATGTGATTATTTTGGTCGATTTTGGGACCACGTTGAGCCACTTGGGAGTGATAATGACAATTTAGATTAATTAATTTAATGTGAAGACAAAATTGACATTAACAAATATCTTTTAGTAAATATTTTTTATATTGTCTTATATAAGTCCTATATTTGACTATAAATATGCTTTGGAAAGATAAAAGGATTTCCTATATCATGGTATTTGTTTAATAATTTTTAGACATCAAATAAAGTAAATTATTTATGACAAAATAATGATGTAGTATTTACCTCATTAAAAAATGATTTAAATAAATAAGATTATAATGATAAAAATATTGTCCAAAACAAGTCCAATTCTGATTGGATGATTTTATTTCAACCATGAATCATCTTATATTCGACTCTAATGATTTTTGGACCACTAGAAACCGAATATCATTATATTATAAAATAATATTTTCACACTTTCTTAAAGAGACCCTCCTCCCCCTTATAAAAGGAGACCACTTTTAAC
The DNA here is from genome assembly GCA_963277665.1 of Viscum album. NCBI lineage: Eukaryota > Viridiplantae > Streptophyta > Magnoliopsida > Santalales > Viscaceae > Viscum > Viscum album. The sequence goes on along the minus strand of OY728120.1, from coordinate 1,267,130,672 downwards.
AATTTCCTCACACCTCTCAAGCCATTTTCCTCATCCAAACTCCACACAATTAAGTTCCATACATCCCTCACCTCCTCTTAGAAGCCCTAACTTAGGTAGAAGGTACTTCAAGAAGTGATTTGGTTCAATCCAAATAGATTTACCCAAATTAAAGGAGATTAATGAATGATCGAGTCAAGTCAGACACGAGGTAAGGGATCTAACCTCTCTTTTTATTTCATGTACTCTCTTATATGAAATTTCATTTATGCTCCATGTTATTATATTTGAGGATGTTATTTTATATTCAACATAATGTAATTTGTAATTTCATATGATGAGAGACCCTCTCTTACTCTCATCAATTCATTTTAAGAATTTTTAAGTGGCACTGTTAGGCTGCCGAATTTTTGTAAAGGATTTTCTTATCTCACTTTTAATTCCATGAGATTTCCATTGTTCTCCACATATTCATTGCATGTGGTGTATTTTTGTACTGAAATTTGATATATATTATCTTTATTCTCATTATATTCATGGTATTCTGTGATTCATTTAGTGGTTATTAACTTTTGGTCATATGACTAAGTTGATTACAACGTGGTAAAGTGTTTCGTCTCACTTTTTATTCCCGGGAGATTCCTACTATATTTTCAACTATTTCCTTTTGTGTTGTGTATGTACTTCCCATTATTGTAATATTTATGTAATATAATTTCATTTATGAGTATTTACATCATCATTGTATGATCCTTGTTTCATGAGGTGTATGTTTTGTAAGTTACCAAATCGGTAAGGGAACTATTGACCATCCTCTTTATAAAATACTTTTTTTGTCATGTAGTTTATTTTACATATTATTATGTTGGGATATGTTCTTCTATATCCATACTGATGTAAAATTTATATCCAAGTGGTGAGATTACATTTTTTATCTAATCAACTCATTTTATGAATTTTAATGTGACGTCGTTTGGCTATCTAATTTTTACAAGGGAACCTCTTAACCCAATTTCAATTCATTGCGATCAAATTGTACTTATTGAATATGTCATCCAGTGAATATGTGTAAATGAACTCTGATTTTTTTACACTTAATATCCACTTATATTGGGTGTATTTATATTTGTCACACATAATTATGTGATTGATTTATCCTTAATTTAAGGATACCATCTTCATAAGTGATTTAATCTCAATTTACATTTCCATTGATACTTCATTGTTTTTAGGCACCAATTAACTCTTATATGGTGTATATACTGTAATTTTACATATTATATCATGAATCAATTTATTCTCATGATATTATAATGTTCGGATTAAATTTTATTCCTCAATTATTTTTATTCAAGTGTCTCTCTTTTTGTTAAAAAAACTCTATAACTAAAATATCATTTCAAATGTTTTAAAGATTTATTCTTTTAAATGTTTCTCATTAATGTTCATGTTTTCACAATGGGTTTTAGGATTTACTAATATGGACATTAATGTTTTCAAATGATAATTCATTTAAAATATTTAATGTCGTATGGGACACTTTGATTCAAAAATCTCTTTTTAAATGGTTTTGAAAATGATTTGATAAAACATTGTTTATTTCAATATATTGATTTGATATATTTCAATGTGGAAATTTTATCTTTCCTTAAAAATGTGTTATGGTTATTGGGCATTTTTAAAGTATACAGGTGGTTCCGTGATAAACCTAGGGAGAGTGAGCCTGAGATAGCTCTCCAATGCTTTGGGTCACGTGACGGAGGTAAACGTGATGTTTCTCCTAATAGATTTAGGGAATATACCATGAAGGGTATTCCAAGTGTAACTCCCTATGTATCTGTGATAGATACAATTTATGTTTGATAGGGATGCCATATGTGACATTTATGATTTATGATTTTTATGTGTTATTCATAAATCTCATGATTTCATAAGGTATGTTATGATTGAAATGTATGGTTGCATTGACTTTTATTTATTGTTGGGATAATGCTTTCCTTTCTTATTTTATAACCCTTTCTGAGATTTTTATTCTCATACCATGTTTTTGAAATGTTTTCCACAGGACTTAAAGATGAATGGGTTCATGGATGGGATCAAGGAAAAGTCATGTTGTCTAAAACACGGAACTAGAATTCTGTCTTTTTAAGGGTTTTGATTTTATGAGAAAAATTGATTCTGAGTAGAAGTGTCTACTTGCAATATTCAAGTTGTTATGTAATATTTATGGCCTAATTCCCTAAAACTCTAAACCTAAAAAGAACTCCAATGTGAATTATTCATTTAATTCAAGATTATTTAATGTTTAAGGGTGGGTCCTCATAGTTTCTATCAGAGGTCGGTTTAGATAAATTTAGATGTTAGGATGTAATTTAAGCATAAGTTACATTACCATAATGGTTAAGATTTTATAAAGATTCAAAGTTATTTTTATAAAGTGAATGAGTTTAAGATAACATTAATATGTATATCTTAGTGTTTACCCTCCTCATAAGATATTATATGATGATTTTACTGATATAATCATGCTTATCTTTTTGGTTATAGTAAATGGTTGGATCTAGAAGGCACCAAAGTAACAGTGAATCTCAAGAAAATGGTGACTGTTTTCTGAATGAGTAGCTGAATGATATGGGGGATGAAATGAGAACTCTTGTGGTTATTCTCAACCAACTCTCTGGAGTCATGATTTACCTCCGGAACCTTAGTGATTTTTACAAGACATCATATATGTGAGAAACAAATCCCTACGGTTGTTCAGGTAATAATAATAAAGGTAAGTATGTTAAAAAAAGATGTGTCAACGATGTGGAAAGAAACACATCGGAAAATATTTCAAAGGGAAAGAAAGATGCTTTAGATGTGGAAATAAAGGTCATAAATCATGAACCTTACATGGAAAAAGGAAGCATATATTTGACTCTAGGAAAGGGAATGAAGTTATTTTTGAATGATCAATTGAATGTTTTAAATGTGGTGCCATGGTCATTATGAAAACACATGTCCTATGAAGAAGTTTCGAGAATGAGATCACCAATATCGTACAAATATTCATTTACCAATACCTAATTCCATTCCGATTGAAGATGAAGAAACTGACAATGACCAATGAAAGGTATGGATTATTTCATAACATATGTTTTCCTATTATTGAAATCTTAGGATATGATTCTTGATTTTTTTGTAGGAAAGAATTATTTTAGAATAAGTTGGTAAATAATGGTTAATGTATCATGATGAACGTTGAATGAGTAAGAGGTCAACATATAAGGGATTCAAGAGTTATGGTAGATTTCAGGATGGTGAAATGATTAAAAGTATTAACGCTCTTTTGATTATGATATTACATTAGAAAATTTTTATAGTATCTATAATCCTGATGTTTGATATATGAAAATTGTATTCAAGGATTAATTATTTTGTATTTTTTGGATATAGTTATAAATAACCATTTTGGTTTATATGATCCTTGAATTTGAGGCAGTTACCGATTAATACATTTTGGGATGCAAAAAAAAGTTATTAGATAACCTTTGTGGTTAAAATATGTTATTGATATTTTTGATGAATTTTTCTATTTTGGGAATTTTATAAAATAATTTATTTTTTGAAAAGGGACAACACGCAAAATGTGTGACAACCCATCGCGTCGGAGGAAGCTGTTGGAATCGAAACAACAACCAAAGTGCGAATGGTATTTTTCGCCTACCACTAGACTACGCGAAGTCCCTTGTTAGTATGACAAATTATTTTTAGTTAGATGATCTTATGAATCCAGAATAAGTTGATTTTGGGTAATCTATGGAAATGATTAACCTACCATGGAGAATAAGTTATTAGGTTAACTACATTTCAGTATGAGACTTTAAGAGTAACTCATGTTATTTGGAGATAAATGTTAAGATTTACCTTGCAAGACTATGTGATTAAATCCTTGATAGATTTGGGTTTCAATCTTAGTTTAGGTTACATTGAATAATTTTAAGGATATCTGTTTATTTAATTATCTTTCTTGAACCTTGGGATCTTTTTGATGAATTTTGGTGATTAAGAGTAGTATTTCTTTTTATAAAGGATTATCCTTTTGGTGATTATATGATCTTATACAAAACATTTTGGATTTAGTTAATATCTAAAGACATGGGAAATATATAGTTGGTCATTTGTGGATTATGTGATTCTCTTGAAGTTGATTATAGAACTGTTAATGCGAAACAAAAATAAATATTCATCATTTGGAGAAAATATGAGTTTGTGTTAGAAAACTAGTAAAAGATGAATGTCTACATGACATGTAAGTACATTTCTTTTTTGTTTTGGTTATGCTCATAAATAAATTTCTCAATGAAAAGTAACATTAAACAAAAACCATGTCCGTTAAATTTTCCTACTGGGGAATCAAAGACTGTTTAACCCATTACAAGTTTGTGATTTTTGGGTGGTTAACATTCTCCAAAAAATGTTTCCTAACACACTCCATCAGAACATGTCCCTTTTTTTTCTCCTCTATATCCATGTTTTCATGGAATATTAATATGGGTTAACTTGGGTGACATTTATGCTTATCTTTCTTTCATTTAAAGTGATAGTTTTACTATCTCTTTTTCCGATGTGGGACTTTCAATGAAGTTTCCGATCCCTTTTTTTAAATTGCGAGGACGCAATTCCCAAAAGGGGGGAAGGATGTAACATCCCAAGTAAATAAATAATAAGACATATTTCATATTTATTAATATTTTTTAATTAAATATTTATTTTACTTTGAAAGGGTTACTATGTTCGATAGCGTACCTGATACGCAAGAGCGAGTTTCTTTGAAATCCTACGTTATACACTAATAATATAATTTTATTATTTTAAATGGTAATAAAATCCTAGAAGTTTTATTGGAAGGAATGAACAAAACTAAATACAATATGATTATATATTTTTGTTAAATGTATTTACATTTATCCAATAAAATTTAGAGGCTTAAATTGTGAATGAATATATTTTTAAGCATAATTTATATTAATAGGCTGATTTATCACCTTTTAATGGAGAAACCTCCTTAAATATATTTTTGGCCACTTTAATACATTCTAACTGACTAAAATAAAATACTTCTTTAGAGTGGGGACATCAAAATTTACTTTTTGTAATTTTTTTAAAATTTTTGGATAAAGTTCAATTTTTTAATGAATAGTGATAAATATTGTATTTTAATTCAAAAGTTTCTTTTAGTATAATTTATTGATATGGTTATATTATCTTTTTAATTGGATTGAAAGTGAAATTAAAATATATTTTTACCATTTAACCCAATATGGGTCATTATTATTAATTTCACTTTGAAATTGGACATAAAGAAGTATTAATCTTTTGATAGTTATTGTTTCTTAAAAACATGCTATTTATTTTGATAACAGGAATTAATTTTTAAATTAATTAATTCCACTTCTGTGTTTTGAATTTGGAAAATTTGAAATCAATTTTGAATTCATAATATCAAATAATTCTTAGGCTAATTTTTGGTTATTTTTTTCTGAAAAACTCCATTTTTGATGAATAGTGATACCAATTAGTGGTAGTTGAAAAAACTAACTTTTTCATTTAAATAAAAATTTACCACTTCTGTGAATTTAATTTCAAAAATCTGTCATACATGGTTGTTAACAAGAAGTAAATTTTGGTTCATTAAGATGAAAATATTTTTTTTGTGAATAGTAACTTTTGACTTATTTACCACGGTTAAAGGTAAATAAGGTAATTCAAGGTTAATGAATATTATAATAATTCATAATTTGCTTAAAACTTATCCAAAAATTATTGGTTGAGTAATTTATAACCATGGCCATATTTGGGTCGATTTTGGGACCCCATTTTTCCACATGGGAGTGATAATGATAATTTAGATTAATTAATTTAATGTGAAGACAAAACGGACGTTAACAAAATTCTTTAAGTAATTAATTTTTTTATGGTGTTATATAAGTCCTATTGTTGAATATAAAATTATATGGAATGAAAAAAATATTTCCTATATCATGGAATTTTTTCTTAATTTTTAGAAATCAAAAACATTAAATTATTTATGACACAATAATGAAGCAGTATTTACCTCATTAGTAAATGATTTCAACAAATAAATTTATAATGATTAAAATATTATCCAAAACATGTCCAATTATGATTGGATGATTTTATTTCGACCATGAATCATCTTATATTCGACTATAATGATTTTTGGACCATTAGAAACTGAATATAATTATATTATAAAATAATATTTTCACACTTTCTTTAAGAGACCCTCCTCTCCCTTATAAAAGGAGACCACTTCTAACCAATTCCTCACACCTCTAAATCCATTTGGCTCATCCAAAATCTTCCCAATTAAGCTCTGTACATCCCTCATTTCCTCATAGAATCCTTAAATTAGAGAAAAATGTACTTCAAGAAGTCCTTTGGTTCAAACAAAAGGGAGTTACCCTCATTAAAGGAGATTAAAGAACGATCGAGTGAAGTCGGACACGAGGTAAGGGATCCAACCTCTCTCTTTCATTTCAAGTACTATCTTTTATGTCATTTCATTTATGATTCATGTTATTATGTTGGAGGATGTTCTTTTATATTCACCATACTGTAATTTTCATTTTCATATGATGAGAGACCCTCTCTTACTCTCATCAATTCAATTTAAGAACATTTATGTGGCACTGTTAGGCTGTCGAATTTTTGTAATGGATTTTCTTATCTCACTTTTAATTCTGCGAGATTTCCATTGTTAACCACATATTCATTTCATGTGGTGTATTGTGTACTGAAATTTGATATATATTATCAGGATTCTCATTATATTTATGGTGTTCTGTGATTCATTTGGTGGTTATTAACTTTTGGTCATATGACTCAGTTGATTACAATGTGGTAAAGTTTTTCATCTCACTTTTTATTCCGGAGGGATTCATGCGATATTTTCCACTATTTCATTTTGTGTGGTGTATTTACTGCTCATTATTTTAATCATTATATAATATACTTTCATTTATGATTATTTACATCTTCATTGTATGATCCTTATTTCATGTGGCGTATGTTTTGTATGTTACCAAATCGGTAAGGGAACTATTGACCCTCCTCTTTATAAAAGACTTCTTTTTGTTATGTCTTTTAATTTACATCTTATAATGTTGGTATATGTTCTCATATATCCTTATTGATGTAAAATTTATATCTAAGTGATGAGATTCCATTTTTTATCTCATCAATTCATTTTCTGAATTTTAATGTGATGTAGTTTGGCTGTCGAATTTTTACAAGGGAACCTCTTAACCCAATTTCAATTCTTTGGGTTCAAATTGTACTTATTGAATATGTAATCCAATTAATATTTGTGAATGACCAATTATTGTTTTACAATTAATATCCACTCATATTGAGTGTATTTATTTTTGTCACACGTAATTATGTGATTGATTTATCCTTAATTTAAGGATACCATCTTTATAAGGTATTTCATCTCAATTTACATTTCCATTGAGACTTAATTATAGTTATGCACCAATCCACTCTTATGTGGTGTATATAATTTAATTTTACATATTATATCATGAATCCCTTTATTCTCATGATATTATAAAGTTCTGATTAAATTTTATTCCTCAATTATTTGTATTCAAGTGTCTCTCTTTTTGTTAAAAAAAACTATGTAACTAAAATATCGTTTTTAATGTTTTAAAGATTTATTCTTCTAAATGTTTCTCATTAATGTATATGTTTTCAAAATTGGTTTTAGGATTTATTTATATGGACCTTAATGTTTTCAAATGATAATTTATATAAAATCTTCAAAGTGGTATGAGACACTTTGATTCAAAAATCACTTTTTAAATGGTTTTGAAAAGGCTTTGATAAAACATTGTTTATTTCAATATCATGATTTGATATATTGGAATGTGGAAATGTTTTCTTTACTTTATAAATGTGTTATGGTTATTGGGCATTGTTTACGTATATGGGTGGTTCCGTGATAAACCTAGGGAGGGTGAGCCAGAGATAGCTCTCCAATGCATTGGGTAATGTGATAGAGGTAAACTTGATGTTTCTCCAAAGAGATTTAGGGAATATACCATGAAGGGTATTCCAAGTGTAACTCTATTTGTAGTTATGATAGCTACAATGTATGTTTGATATGTATTCCATAAGTAACCTTTATGATTTTTTATTTTTGTGTGTTATTCATAAATATCATGTTTTCATAAGGTATGTTATGATTGAAAAGTATGGTTTCATTGATTTGTATTTATTGTTGGGATAATGTTTTCATTCCTTATTTTTAACCCTTACTGAGATTTTTATTCTAATCCAATGTTTTTGAAATGTTTTCCACAGGACTTAAAGATTAATGGGTTCAAGGATGGGATTAAGGAAAAGTCATTCTGTCTAAAATATGGAACTAGACATGTGTCTTTATAAGAGTTTTTATTTTATGAAAAAATGGATACTAAGTAGAAGTGTCTAATTACAATATTCAATTTGTTATGTAATAGTTATGGCCTAATTTTCTAAAACTGTAAACCTAAAAATATCCACAATGTGAATTATTCATTTAATTCACGATTATTTAATGTTTAAGGCTGGGTCCTCATATAGCTTGAGTAAACCGAAAACATAGTTGGAGGAGGCCATCTGTGAAGTTGATCCCTGTGGTTGAACAAAGGGTGTTCAGGAAAAAAATAATGTGTTTATGAGTAAATGATTGTGATGAAACAAGAAAAATGAAGAATCCACATTCTCAATGAAAATACATTATTTTTTCAGTGTATAACATTTAGGATACATGTTTTTGAATAATTAAAATGAAGATATCTTCATATTATTGAGGAATTCTTCACAAGAAATTGTTTTTCAAGGTTTAATGTCAAATTTCTCATAGAAAAACAGGTCGATTCAATGCAGTTCTATTTTACTATAAAATGAGAGATTCCTCAACCAAGGCCTTCAACCGATATTCTATGAAGTGTTGTATTTTTTATAGAGAAAACATATAAGAACATTAGTGTGGTTTGTGGAGATGAAGATTCATGTTCCTCATTGGTCACGAAGAATAATATTCACGGACCTTCATAATTTGACTCACACATGAGGTGATATGAAAATAATCTACAAAACAAAAGAACAAACCCTTATGTGAAGTTATTTGATTTAGTATGATCCTATTTCATGAATGTCAAAATATCCCCCATGAATTTTGTAGATTGTTTTATCATAAACCAAATCATAATACACTATATGTTTCATGTTGAAGTAGGGAAAAGTTGTTGTGTATTGTGTGATAATTGGATTCATATTATTATAATGTCAGGTATATGGTATACATGTTGGGACTATGATATTATTTATATTATGATGCTAATAAGGAATCTTAGTAAATGAAATTATGTGTACATTCATACATGGATGTTGAAAAAAACTCATGTGATCATTAGTCACCTGCACCCATGAATAATAAATTGTGTAAACCCATAATATAATATATAGTAAACATAAAATAATAAACTCAATTATATTTGTGATTGACTGGGTTTAGAAATTTATCTGTCTGAAGGAAGTCGTTGATTGTAACAAGTCAACTGTGAAAAAGAAGAAATAACATTCTTAGAAGGAAATTGTAAAGATATATAAGTAGTAAAGCCACATCTAACTGAATTTTATTAGTGATGATTTTACAGATATTGAAAAACTATTTTTTACATAATTTACTTATGTGAGGAGAACATGCATCGTTTATTGATTAATGGGCATCCCAATTTCAAGGGTATACCCTAATTTAGGTAACCATATATAAAGGATTTAATTATAGTTGTTTGGGGGGTTTTGATCATTTACAAACCATACTAAGGAATATAAACTCTTATTGAGTAGAGAACCTTCTTAATACATGTGTTCTTATAGTTGGACTGGCGAGCTTGTTTTCCAGTGAATCCATATATCTTTAATATGGTGATATGGTTGTTTATTTGGAATCAAAATTAGAAAAGGGATAATTGATTCACCCCCTGCCCCTCTCAATGATCACACAAATGTTGTGTAATTTCAATATAAACATACACGAACATATTTATAATGTTTATATATATACAAATGTGGTTATGTATGCATTAATAAAAAATTATATATTTAAATTTATATTAGAATATGTGTAATGAATATTAATATATAATATCATTGAATAAATTTGTTTAAGTATATATATATATCATACACACAGAGAAAGAGAGAGAGAGAGAGAGATATGTGTAAATACACACACACAATAATATTATATTAATTTATTTAAAAATTATTATATAAATATTTATAATAATATTTATAATTTTTGCTTTAATATATATTAATAATAAAATATAAAAGAAAACATGTTAGGGAAGTGGTAAATGGTTTTTTATCTCATAAATCCCAGGATCGAGTCTAGGTGTACGCGTATATGAGTAGGTGTTAGGTTAGCCATAGAGTTCTATCAAAGGTGGGTTGTGAGTGTTGATGATATTTTGGGTGAAGAATAACATGATTGGGAGTAGTATGAAAGTGCTGAAGAAGGGGGGGGGATCAGAAATCGACAACGGGGCAGGAGGGATGGGTTTCGGGGTGGACCATGACCAGTAGAAAAATAAAATAACAATATTTTTCTAAATTTTCAGATATAATAAAGGTCCCATTTACGAGAATTAAAAAAATATAAATATGGAATTTATCATATATTTTATTATAATTGTAAATGAAATTTTACTTTATGGAATCTTATCTATTGTGTGCTTATTAGTCCTTTAAAATATAATTTTAAAAAAATAAAATTGGATTCTATAGTAGTGAATTATCCCTTCCAGGAAACTGAATAATGTACACAAGAATCTACATGGACCCATGAGAATATATTTCTCAATATGTCATTTATATTTCCAAACATTTCATGATTATTTCAACCAAATGAAAAATGTGGTTTTTCACCAGACAAAATAGGATGTTTTTAATAGGTCTCTGGTTTTTAAAAGACAAGATAAAATAGAATTGGGACTTGACATTAAGAATGTGAGATCAAAACTCTGGATGGATTTCATATGAAATTCAACTGAAATTTTAGTTGAAAAATTCAACCCTACATCATTTTTACACCATATAATACTCTACAAAATATGGTTACCAAGATAATGAATAAGAATATTGTGGAGATGGGTAGGAGAATTCTTTTGAAAATAAATATTCAATTTATTTTTCTGGGGAGAGTTTGTGTGGGATGATATAAACATACAAAACTATTGTATTTTGAGATCTAAGACACATTTAAATCTGTTTCTAATGTTGTAGTAAAATAAAATTTTTGAAGTAAATGATTTATAAATATCTTAGTTAACAAGTTATGAATGTTTTAAGAGAAAACCCTTGAAAGGATATCTATAGAGTACTAATCTGTTGAAAATGGGTTTAGGTATTGTAAAAAAGTTTACACAAGATGCTAGATTATTAATATTCCAATATTATCAAATAATGAATCAAATCTTTTTTATTAAGTACAATTTGATATATTTGATTAAAATTACCTACATATTTGAGACTAGTAGGTTGAAAAGATTGATTAATTCATAACTGTTTCTAATGATGTTTATTTATAAAATACAGATGATAAATTAGAGACTAAAGGTAGTTAAATAAGGCATTTTACAATGATAAAAAAGACATGTCGATGTTAATAAACTCATCTAAGAACATAGATCTACTATTTAGTTAAGAAGGATTCTAATTACTAGAAATCACATAACACTCGAATCACATGATTAACTAAAAATAGTAGATGTTGTTGGTGAGAAGGTTGAATGAGTCCAAGCTAAGAATTATGAGTTGGATCATATTATGAAAATTTCAACTTTAGATCTTTTCCTAGGACTAAGATATAAAATTGTTATTGGAATCAAATTAGTGTTTAGAAAAAAATTAAATAATTAAAAAGGTGTGAAAAGAAACAAATCTGGTTGTTATGTAAAAGACATGCTCAAATAGAATGAAATGAATTTAAAAAAACTTGTTATCTATTGGGATGGATTTAAAAAATTATGTTATTTTTAGATGTTTCTGCACACAATAACTCTAAAGTGTATCAAATGGATATTAAAATAGTATATTTTTTAATGGTGTCATTGAAGAAGAAGTATTTATTAAACAACTAGATGGTTTTTTACTGATGGTTATGTTGGCATGATGTAATGATTGAGAAATTAATTATATGGCTTAAAATAGGCACCCATTTCCTGGTACACAAAACTAGATGTATGGTTAATTAAAATTTATTTATCTAAAGGGAAATATAATAAAAAATTTAATATAAGAGATCTATCTACATTTACACTACCTTTAAAAGTATATGTATTTTTGTAATAATTTTATATTTTAACCAAGAGTACCTTTGTGATGTTTTTTGGGGAAATTAATGAACAGTTAGAAATATATCTTCCGAGATATTTGACATTATTTTTTAGTTTTATAAATTAATTTGAATTCATATTATATAATTCTATTATAAGAAATGTATTCTAGATAATTATTAAAATTGTTTGGTGAAAAAGAATTTAGAGAGGATTCATTAAAAATTTCTTGTATAACCATAATTTATAAAGATAAGAGTAATAGTAAGTTTAATCTAAAATAATTTTGAAAATACATTGAATTTATATTGTATCTGAATATATCCATATCTGACATAAATTTTTTATTGAAACAGTTTGCTCAATTTCAGGGTATCTCAATAGAGTCACACATGGTAGTTATAAAGAGAATACTGACTTATATAATGTGAAAAGTGTTTTTGGTCTTGGTTTACAAATGTAGTTAATATTTGATTCTACATAGCTATACTAATACATATTGGGAAAGTGAATGTAAAAATATAAAATCCATGTCATGTGAAACCTTATTTAACAGTGAGGGCTATGTGAGTTTGTATAGTAGAAATAATAAATCAGAGACATGTAGAAAAATTGAGGTATAATTTGTGTTTTCGAATAGTTTAATTTTTTTGGAGTTTCTAGAAGTGGTCCCAATGCATTTGGAGGGAAGGAAACCATTTTATAGAATTGAATTTTAGGTTTTTATATGAAATAAAATACTCAGCTATTTGAAGGATAACATATGGAAATATAAATGTGTCTAATATTTCTACTACATACATAAATGAATCAACATTATAAAAATATGTATAATAGATATTCCATTTTATAAAAATGACACAATGTATATAATTTTAGTAGTGTTGGTGAATTCCTGTAGTTTTTTTTCACTATGCATTTTTTTTTCCAACAGATACAATGTAATATCAGATCCAAAATGTAAACATGGATTTTATATCATACAACCATGTATAAATATTTTTCAATAGAAAATATATTTTTTATATAAAATATATGTTCTAAATAAATATAACCCAATGATTCTAGAAACAATTTTTTATGAGAAAAAATTACAAGTAAATTTTTATTCAAGATGATTAGTGGGATATTTATTAAATTATTATTAATATTGATAACTTTTTTAATTTTATGATCTAGTTTATCTATAAATATGCAGTGCTGCTCAAATTTTATATCGTTGATTAAAGAATATCCAAATATTAAATACATGAATCAAATTTGTTGATACTATATTGATATAATATTTAAAAATACACCTTTAGTTGATATTGTAGTTCTTCTAGATGAGTGTCACGAGGATAAGAATTTGAATTTATGAGTTATGACCAACTAATTTTGTATCATGATATCAAGATGATTGGAATGATGAGTACAATAAATTTTCTATATGATGATGAAAATGTTTATGCACTGAAAATATAAATGAAATGTTGTTTTTATCATCTTATTTAATTTAATTTAACGAAAAAATTCATAATATTTATTTTTTGATTCTTGGAAAATAAATTAGTAGGAAAAAAATTATGGGATTTCTATAATATTTTTTTTCTGGTGGGATACCTAATGTTTTAATGGTTTTTATTTTATAGATACCGAGTCTGATGAGAGTCATTTTATACTATTAAATAAAATTCCTTTTTTGAAGAATAGTGTTGATATGTTGTATGAAAATAGAATAGAAAGAAATATTTTATTAAGAACAACGATGTTAGTGTTAGTGAGTAAATAATAAAAGAAGATTTCTTAATGATTGAAGCCCATTTCATATCATAAATATCATTTTGAGATCAATCATTAATTGTGTAAATATACAGCTAAAATTATGATGTATTTTAAAAAGTGGTATTCATGATGTGAGATGTTTTTCACGAATAATTATAAATGCAAAATGAGGGAGATCTATTTCATCTTTTCTTAAAGAAAATGATAATTAGAGATGATATAACCCATCCTGGTATCATATTATTGTATAATGGTTGTAAAAATCAGCATAGTCTGGTGTGACTCTATATGGCATAATGTAACACTATTCAAACACCGTAAACATGTTATTATTTCAATTTATAATGAATAATAAATGGTTGGGTGACAAACTAACCACAATAATGAGTATTTTACCATGGATGAGGCCTAACCCTATAAAAATCAATGTGTTATTTATATATTTGTTTCAGTATACATAGGTGACATAAAGAATATATAGATGATTGGATCAAAAATTAATGTGTTCCATGGTTTTATTTAATTAAGAGAAAATTTTAAATATTGGTCCGCATGGACGCGATCCCCTTTCCATGGAGTAATAAACTCTTAAACACTATAATTTCATTACCACAAGATTTTTCACTGATTTATAGGCCTAAAAAATAACATATAGATAAAAGGATTATATTATATGGACTCAACATAATCATTATCCTCTATAATAATTCCATATCTCATGGGTTCATGACGAATAAAATTATAACTATGATGTTTTTATGACACATACTTGGTTTTATTTTCATGAACTCTTATAAAACTAACTTACTTTTCATCTCATTAAATATTTATTTTTTTATCATAAACTTCACTAAGATCAATTTATCACTGGTCAAATCCATTAATGATGTATTACTTCTCTATGAAAACATTATATCTAACCATTAAAATTTTATATTATAATGTATTTTAAAACTAATTTCATAGGGATAGTGGGAAAATAAAAATACATCATAGTTAAGAATAAGTTTATTTGAATCATTTTATTTAAAAAATTCTTCAAAACCCTAAATTTTAAGATAAGAATGTTTGGGATGTTTATTAATACATCACTTATATGATTACTTTAGTATTTTATTAGAAAAATTATTTTTTACTAGGAAAAAATGAATATTAAAATCATACACAACATATAAAATCAATATATCTTACTAAATCATCATTTATCGAACAATTTAAAACATGGATTTATTCCTACTTTTGGATATTCTATTACATTATATAATTCCTATAGAATAGAGTTATGAACCAAACTAACAAGCAATAAAATTATTGGTAAACCCTTAGATCATGTATTACCCACAACAATAAAATCAATGTATTCCATACATTTATAGATTTTTTTAATACCTTATTTTTAATAACTTGAAAATTTCAAAAGTTCCATACTTGTGTTTCATAATAAATAAAAAAACATATTGACTAATATCATCAAAAAAGTTTTGAAGTACATATAACAACCACTTTGTTTTGTACTCATTGCCACCTGCACATCGCTAGACACTAATCTGAATACCTCATTAACACTCTCCCATTTATGTTATAAGAATTTTTGATCATATTATATAATAAAAAATATTTTAATGTATCCAATTTCTAAAAATTAAAAAAATTCCACAAGAATACCCTTATAATTTTTTATACTTTTTAATCATTAATATTTTCAAGGTGAAAATTTAAAAAATAAATCAGGTTTAATCAATAAATCTCATAATTGTTTATTGAATGTTATATATTGGATTATCCATAACTAAAACTTATAAAACAATAATCATATTCTGGGTGAAATAAAATTTTCATCCTTGTATATTTAACTACTTTTATTTTTTATTATGACTGAATCTACATTATTTTCTAAATAAAGCACAAAAATAAAAAATATATTTATAAAAAGAATAAAGTGAAAATTTTATAAATCAAGAACATATCTACCATATATATTAAATCATATTTTTCTACATATAATGAATAAAACATTAAAGTATTCACAACATGTTTATCTAATCTTCCATAGTTAATTATTTT
Organism: Viscum album; assembly: GCA_963277665.1. Classification (NCBI taxonomy): domain Eukaryota; kingdom Viridiplantae; phylum Streptophyta; class Magnoliopsida; order Santalales; family Viscaceae; genus Viscum; species Viscum album. Next base: position 1,267,114,467 of record OY728120.1, on the reverse strand, counting down.
ATATTTATGATTCATTTCAAAACAAAAAATTAGAGAATGTTTAGCATGTAGCTAATTCCCATGATTCAAAAATTAATGAAATTCATTTTGATAACTTTTATTTATTTGTGGTCGTGAATCTTGCCATTATATTTGATAATATTTCCCTTGTTATTACACTAACTTATATGGTTATAAAACAAGCCTATAAATATTCTAAATGTAATTAATTGTTTATTCAAATATATCTTAACCTATAAAATAACACAATTATTAAGTAAGTGTTATGATTCCCAAAAGTATATAATAAATTATTTCAATTAATGTACTCCCACCAAAATGATCATCCTATATAAAGTGTCATTTTTGTGGTATTTGATGAATCCTTCATTAATATTTTTCTATACTATAGTTTTCGTCTTGAAAAAATTCCAATTCATTTAGATAGAAAGTATATTATATCATGTATATTTTATATATAGTTAATCCAATGACTTATTTCAGAAAATTATAGAATGAAATGTTTTAATTCCATTTCCTTATATAGATAACTTTTATAGTTAAGTATTCAAGTGAATCTCAATAATTATAATAATATATTATCACCTAACTTTGAGGGTAAGCTATATCAAGAAAGAATTACACTTTATGATTTATGGGAACATAACATTTAGGGGAACCTATACTAAATGACGACGTCACTAAAATGTTTTCAATTTATAAAGTATATAATTCAATATATTTTAAATATTTTTTAAATATTAATCCTTTTTATATGTATCTCATGTGTATTCATCTCATTAGATTTTTATATGTATACAAGTATATTATAATTTAACATATCAATATAATGCCTTAAACATAGTTACCTTGTTTTATTTACATTAATACATTAAAAAGACATGAAAAATAATTTGTGATATAAATACTTAGTTTAAATTTAACTATAATATTCAAAACATATGTGTATGCATTATATGAACCAGTTTTATAATACATTATTCATGTAATGGATTAAATTTATATAATATACAAATATTAATCAAGAGAAGGTATGGTAAAATAAGTATAAAAACCCCATTTTTCATTAACAAAGATAGAAATCATTGATTAGTGGGAAGTCCATCCCAATGTCTCACTATATATAGATTAATAGTCCTGAGGTATTTTTAAACCCAAAAACATTTAATCTTAAAATGTTATTGAATAATTATAATAAATTCTAACTTTGAAATTATAATAACACATAATTAAATTTTGTTAAACTAAACTAATTATTCTATTATTCCAAGCTTGAAACCTCCAAAATGTAGGAAATAAAATTTATAAAAACATATTTGAACAATTTAAATTAAATATTAATAATTGTAATAATTTCTGTAATATAAAAAATTAAATTTCATGAATATTTAAAATAGTAAATATTTGAAAAAATTAAAAATTAATATAACCTTATGAAAAATAATTACTAAAAAATATATCATACATATATATATATTTTATCATTTATTGTAAAATAATCTAATCCTATAATTCTTAACAAATGAAAAACTTTTATCCTATAACAATGTTAGCATATCACATGATACAATTTCTCATATAGCTAGATATAATTTTTTTTATTTTTTAACATACAAAAACCAATAATATATTCAAATTAATATGTTATAATATCACTATATAACTCATATAATCAATCTTAAACAATAATTTTAACTGTAATGCCCATTTTTCTTATTGTTATAACAATATAATTATATTATCCATTATTATTGGATGAATAACACTAGAAAATCACACACAATGTTGAGAAATATTTTTATCAAAGATATCAGAATCAATGGACTTATTTTTTGTAATAGAATGATATATATAATTAGGGTAGTGATCACATAATATCTCACCTCAGGTTATCTATATATTTTTGTTTAAATTCATATTTTCATATTTTAAAATGTATATCAACTAGTAAGAATATTTTCTTTAACACCTCTCATGGGTTTTAATGATGTAAAATAAACCAATATAGAGTGGAAAATTAAAATCAATTCATAAGATCATCACGAATAAAAAAATATTAACGAACATATGATGAATACTTCTCATGTAAAATTTATATTCAACAAATATGGAGGATAATGATAACTTATAAATAAGTTATATGTTCATAGGTCTAATATTAATCTACTAGATAGGAAATATTAATGTTAATTATGAATAAATTATTTACCTAATGGTTTTAAAAGTAAAAATCACCATTAAAGGAAAAATCATCAATATGGGATATTTGATATGTTTAAATTGATAAAATATGTTTCATATATAAAAAATGATGTTATGAAGTCCTTATTTTGAATTTAAATCACTAATTAAAGTTATTTGTTGAATTAAATCATCTCATAAATGGTTGTATTATTGTATAATTAATTTTTTATACTATAATTATTTTCTTCCATACTCAATCTATTTTGAGTACTAGAATTATTTCAATAAATATTACATGTTTACAAACATGTTGTCTTTTGAGGTTTTTGCTAAAAAATGGAATCTTATGTGGAAACAAGTGAAACAAAATTGGGGACTACTATGTTTATAAGGGTACTGTAATGGGAAATGAACCTATATTCCTAAGGTAGGGGGTTTTGGTGTCAGTGGAACCTATATTGTTAATATATTTTTTAAGGTTTCATAGAATAAAAAATTCACATATTAAATAAAAAATATTATTAATTTTATTTTATGTGGGTTTTTATTCCATGTGGTTTTTTATTATATATAGATGAAAAAAATATCAAATTAACCATTCAAGTGACATTAATGTTTATTATCATGAAAAAATTAATGAAATATTTTCTCAAATAATAGTGAAATTTCTACTTTCTATCCATGGATTTATGCTGTTTTTTTCTCAAGCCATGTTAAATTTCTATATTTGACCTATGTTATTTTATTTTTTGAATGAAATTTCATTGAAATTTTCCCATGTGAGTAGTTTCATTGACTAATTATTGAATAGTTAAAATAAGGTATTAAATATGGGTTACAATTTGTAGGTATATACATTATATAGCTTTGTGTAACCCATGTTAATTTCATTTTCTTACTTGTGTAAATAGAAAATTTTCATGGGATGTTTGGTTAGAAAAAATAAATTACCATATTACTTATATCCAATTGTTTTCTTTTTAGAAATATAATTTTCATTTCCTATTATTTTCAATTACAACATGTCACCACATAGACATTTTATGGGGATGAAAAGGATAAAGGAGTTATAGAATGCACCTTTTATCATATCACTCAATGTTAGATATGGGTAAACATAGAGTAATTCTAGGATCGTTCACTTATTGAACCTTCATTAATGACTAGTGAAAAGAATCAATTGATGGTGGATAATGAAAATTTTCATTTGTATAAGGAACTATATGAGTTTCATTTTCCATAGTTTCTCTTTGTACTAAGGATATCTAGATCATTGGAATACACATGAATAACTAAGGGAAATTACTAGGGTATTTTATCTTTTAAGGAAACTCATAATTCATAGGGGGGTTTTAGAGTATATATTATTCCATGATAATTAAAAACAATTTCGTTTATTGACCCATTGGATTAGTAAAGAGGTGATAATGAACTATGGAGAGTTCATGAGGCTCTTTTCAAAATTTGTATTATCCATAAATATTGAGGATGTAAAAAAATTAATAGTTATTTTATATTTAAAAAGTAAATATGAAAAAATATTAATTATAACCTCTAAATCCTTGACAAGAAGAGGATTAAATAAGATATGGAGATCAAATATATTTTGAAGAATAATTAGATTTAGCAGTGTCTATGTACATATATTTATGACCTCTTCATTTTTATTACATTTCTATCAATTTATATATTCTATAGGGAGTAAAAATGGTAGATAAATTATTAAAAATATCATTATAAATGGTAAATTTTAGGCATGATTTATTTAGACTTGAGTTACCAATATTATCCTGACTAAATGATATATTTAAATCATATATAGATTTATAATTATAAAGAGTTATGTCGCATTCATTATAGTAGTATAGTAAACAAAATATTGGATTATGAATGGAGACTAACCTACATCCTTAGTTTCGCTATTTTAAATGGGTTCATTTAGTTCCCATTGAGGGATATATTTTATAAATAATATGAGTAATAAAGTTAATAGTACTCCTCACAAGGAAAAATAGAGGGACAATGGTCCTCCGAGAATAGATAATGTAAATAAATTAGTAGGAGGTCATTGAGGAACCCATTGTTGGATTTTGTTAAAAAAATATAATCCTTAATGACCACCACCAATACTGGAATTCTAATGAAAATACTAGTGGGTCCTTATGGGATAGGATCATGATGACTATATTAAGGATATATGAACATGATAATGATGATTATTCATTTATCAGTAAATATAATTCTTGACATGAAATGATTTTTGAGAAAATTTATATATTATGTTAATGATATATAGGAAAAACTGTCCCTACCAATTGATGATATCCTATCTGGGTGTGATGAATGCATAAGTGGAGCAGCTGTGAATTATCAGGAAGAAAAATACGGGTTTCCTTCTTATAAATTTTTTTTATTCCTCCATGATGAGATATTAATATTAATGTTTATTTCTAAAAAAATATATTATTTAGAAATGATGAAAACCTATAATATTCTTCCTATGTATTTGTTTGGATAATGGTTTTATTGCAAAAAATATTATCAAATGGATTCATCCAGAAAATTATACCACCTTAGAGAGAATAATTGTTATTCACTAAGATAGAAATAAGAACATGTGTATTCTTACTAACAATAATCACAAAAAACTAGGTTATAGAAAATAATAAATACCCCTTTTAAAGGATAAATATTTTATTAAACATAATAAAGGATTAAAAGTAGTTTTAAATGATAAATCATTAGTTTGAGAATAATTTTTAATGATATTATGATGAGAAAAAATCATAATTTTTTAGGTGATACTAAAGTCCTTAAATATTTATAATGATGTATCTAAGTGTAATTAATGGTCACATCATTGTAATGTTACTCACAAATCCAATCATATGACCATTTTTTGGAAAACTTTTATGGTATTCATTGATGATATGTGTTTAGAAAACTGAGGTCCCATTTGAAAAATTATATTAAACATGATTTATAATTAGAGATAGTGTTATTAATATTAATTATTTGGGGGTATTTCATACTAGAGGATTAATTGTTGGTTTCAACAAACCACATAATACTAAAAAACATTTTTTATAAGATTTATTTAAAATTAAGTCAACAGTTATGGGTTGAGTTTTTATATAAACATTATGTTTTTATTTCCTATATATATATAAAATAAAATAAATTCATCAATATAATTTCTGAAAGTGGTATATGAATATTGTTCAAGTAGAAATGTAATTATAGATGGTTAGTGATAGAGATCATGTTTATTATAGCTTGATGATGATGATTACTCTAACACACTATCATCAGGTGTCAGAAGAATGATTGATTATTGTGAATTATGTTTTTCTAATGATCTTATTTATATGAGATATAATTTTGAAGGATTCAAAAAAGGTATAGAATAGTAAAATCTTTTTCAATGAAAATATAGATGGATAATTATTATATAAAAAAACATTATTTGACTGTATATATTACTTAAATAAAAAATATAAATAATTTAATATTTCATGAACTATAACAAAATAAAATTAATGAATTGATATAGTTTTAATATTGAATATGATCGTTAAAACATATCCATTAAATTATCTCATATAAATTGAAGTAACATTATTTAAAAATCAAGAGAGGAAGTATGATGAAATAAAATCTTGGTATAGAAGTCTTCCATATGAAGCCTATTTGTCTGAAATCCAAAATGAGGTATTCAATCTATTATTTTCTTAGATAAAATACAAAGACAAACTTGATAAATTATAATTTGATCAAGACTATACACAGGTGATGTTCAAGTTGGTGGAGATTCACCAATGGTCTATGCTAGATGAATCTACACATGACACAAGAATTAGATCTAATATGAATTTTTTGTATTACTTGGTGATAATAAGAGGCTATTTAATTGTAAATTAGGATTATATATTAATGAAATAAGATATTTAGGTATATATATCATTATTTTCTATAATTTTAAAAAATATATTTTTGTTCAATTAACGTTATTCTAAAAATATATATTTTTTGAAAATATCTATTTGATTTCAATTATGTTTATCATTTTTTGAATAAAAAAGATATATTTATTATAAAAATAATTAGTTTAAACTTGATAAATTATTAATTTATAGGAAAAATAATACTTCAAATAAAAAAATCATTTTCATATACAAATTTTCTTTCCTATATTTTATTTTTTCATATCAAAACAAGTTTTGAAAAATATTTTCAATTTTTGAATTTTGATGTTACAAAATGAAATTAATTTTATGTTTTATTATAAAAATATCATCTTATTATTAATTACAGTAATTTTTTCATAAATAAATAATTTTTTTGTTTAAATGTAGAAAATTATAATTTTAATAATACTGTAATGATTATAGAATTATTCAAAAATATATTTTAAAACAATTTGTAGTATATATAATATATTTTATAAATATATTTTTCTTAATTCTATGTTGGTTTAAAAATCCTATGATTCGTATTTTATAAAATTTATGTTATGTTTTAACAGAATTTATTTTTCATTTTTCTTTTTTCTAAAAACATTCCATGGTGTAGGGAGGTTTTAGAATTATTATATTTTCAATTAAATTTAATTTCAATATATTCAATAACATTGATAATATTTTCCACAACACAACAATTATTCCTACAATATGTTTTTTTTCTAAAAATGGTTTTTTAAAAATTTTATCTAAAAACCCTAAAATTAAATTATATCACCCATTGAATTTCATCTTACAAAAATATTACATTATTTTGAATCAAAATTTGAAATTTAATAAATATTATAATTTTTAAAAAAAATTTGAAATTATTTTCTAAGGGTGAAAGTGGAGTTAAAATAGTAATGGAAAATTTCTGTAAATGTATTTTATCATTATGAACAATGTTAAAAAATGGTAAAATTTTAATTAAATTGAATATTGTCAAGAGGGTAAACCATATGTTTTTTCCCACGCCATTATTGTCCATTTTTAGAGAAATTGTTCTTGAATAATTACATGATATTAACAAGAAATATTAAGTTTTTTTCAAAAGTTCCCCTTTCTCTGCTTATAAATGGAGACCACCTCCTCACCATTTTTACACCAATTACAAATAATTTAACTATAAAACTCTATCATAGTATCTCCTAAAAATCCTCAGATGATATGGTAGCCTTCGTCTACAAAAACCATTCTAATAAGGATTATGTGCATACACATGGGAGACCATCCATGTGAGAGGATGTTATGTGAAAGTGTAGAGAACATTTAGACACTTGGTATGGATTTTATCTCATAATTTCCTTCTCTTAGAAACATTTTCTATTATAAACCTAATTTATTTAAAATAGTTTTTATAATAACAATTTTATATTTTTTATCGTGTGTTATCTTTATTCATAATATTTGAAAATCATGTTCATGTTATCTATCATTTCAGGGGTTTTATTTATTTTTTTCTCAATTCATATGGGATTCAATCTAAATCACAGTTCATAGTGACCTGATTTATTAATATGAAATAGTAATTATTTTTATGGGGTAACTATTTCCCCCATGAATTTTAATTACCTAATTTAATTTTTAACATTGAAAAGTAATTTTTATTCATAACCTTCCATGTTATTCTATATGATTGATCTATTCCTAAAATATAGGTATCATTCATAAATCGATCTATTTTTGAAAATATAAAATGGTTACCCTATTTAGTTTATTCTATTCCAGATTTTATACCCTATTAATTTCATTGATGAAATTTTTTAATCAAATATTAATTATTTAAGAGTTCTAATCTCTCCTAAAAATGAAACTACATTTTGAATATTTCACATACACTTAAACAATATTTCCGAAAACTTATCATAATATCCCATTCCTTTAATGATATAATTTCTAAATGGAGATCCCATTCTATGTTATCTCTTGTGAACATACTATTTAACTACTATCCTCTTCAAAATAATGTTTTATTGTCTTATTTTATGATTTAAGATTTCAAGCAATGTGTTTTTAAATCACAAAAGGGATCTTCCATACCACCCTTGTTACTTATTAGTTACATGTTATAGTTATTTTTGTACTTTTTTAATTCAATTAAATTATCATAAAAATATTATACTTCTTTAGATTTGTTATTTAGTGGTAAATAATAAATTGAAATGCTTCATTAAATCATGTTTACTTAAGATTAATAAATTAAATGGGAACATAAAACATGTATATCCCCAACAAAGAATTTTATATTTATCTAGGTATATTTTTTCCAATAAAAAGAGTATTTGGTCAAAACATTAAAAAAATATACCTAGATAAATATACTATTCATTATTGGGGATATACATGTTTTATGTTCCCATATAATTTATTAGTCTTAAGTAAACAAGATTTAATGAAGCATTTCTATTTAATATTTCATGTTATGTACCAATCACATAAAAATGTGTTTAAACAATTAATATCTAACAAAAACCATCATTATTTTTTATATAAACCTCTTTGTTAAATTATGTAATTGTAAAAATAATATTCCATTTCATTATATAGAATGATCCAAACATATTTTATAAAGAATCACCCAAGTGGTTCATTTTTATTCTTTATTATATAAAATCATTATCAAGAATTTTCTAAAATTTAATTCGATTATCAAAAATTATGTACCTTTATCAATTATTAAAATCCAAAAAAATTATATTTCTTACTATGTTATAAATATTTATGATTTTCCATCAATTTTCTCTTTTTTTAGAATTATTAAACCCTCTTATTTCTCATGTGGTTGATCATGATTATAATTAATGTATGGTTTTTTTTTCTAATGTGGCATTTATATTTTTTTTCATTTATTTTGTTGTTGTTTCTGGAATTATTTATCTCTAAAAAGCATCGGATAAATAATTATATTCCTTTAGATGTTATATAAGAGATTAGGGAGTGAACACAATCCTCCAAGGATCCTTATCAACTATATTTATTTGAAAAGAGAGTGAACCCAATCCACTATAGGATATTATACATTATACTTATGGGAATGAGGATTGAACAGAATACACCATGGGAATTTTTCTTCATTGTGATGATAGTCTTTCAAGAAACCCTTTACTTATGTTTATGGTATCAGGCTTTACATTACTTCCACATGTTTATTATAACCTTATATTCTGATATTATATCCTTAGGTGGTGTTTCCATTTTCTATGATCATCCAATTTATGATAACATTTCAATATTCTTGACTCTTATGTTATGATTTGTTTCTAAGTTTATTCCCTTCTCTAGTCCTTCTATATCAATATTTTCCATATATATTTTCCTAGGGTATCCTATGTAGTTTTAAATGATTTATGGGTCTTAGGAGAATCATATGGAGTCATTAATAATGATATGGTGTTACGTTTAAAATGATTTAATTATGTAACTAATATTTTATAGATAATAGACAAGTATATCATTTGAATCGATTGTTGGGAATGTATGTTATAACGCATGAAATAAAATATATATATGGATTGCGTCTCTATAGTTGGTATGAGAGAATGGTTTATTTGTTTTTTTAAATTATGATGACAAATCCCTACTCAATACCCTTGAGCAAAGTATAAGGTACAATTACATGTATTTGATAAAATCATAAAATTTTGTCAAATTAGAGACTGTGTGGTTTTACATATAATTATATATCTCTCTAGACACTGGAATGTGGATACAAGAACTATCATAGTTGAACCAAGGTGTATTAACCATTAGTTTGGTTTCATGGTTATTAACTAAATTTTTACCTAGTGCACAACAAGGAGGCCTAACTACGCACCTATTTAGAAACACCCATGAAGTTTTATTGGGTAAATCATATTCTATTTACGAAATACTAATAAATTGATTTTATAGATAATTTATTTCACTATAATGAGAACTATAAGATAAAAAAACTTTTTTAACTTAGATTAATATATGTTTTTTATAGGCTGAAATAAATAATTATAGGACTACATGATGATATAAAATGGTAAAATGTTGAAACCCTTTAAGGATTTTAATTATTATAATTACCCTATTATGTTACATGATCTCTAATAAAGTGATCCATTTTGTTTTAGAAATTACAGAGATTATATATAACTATGTGTTTGAGGTATAATGTTATGATTACCTCAATGAAAAACAAATTAAAATGGTATCAAGAGTGGTAATCCTTGTGATTATTACAAATCATATATCAATAAATATTATTCACTGTATAAACATAGTTGAAATCAAATTTCCATAAAAGAATAATTTGATAGAGGATAATGAAAATTCAAGCAATTAATATGATAAAATAAAGGATATTCAACAACCTATATGTTAAAAATATGGGAAGAGGCGCCAAGTGAATTTCATCATGGGTACTTGAAAATGCTATACTTGTGGAAGTGGGGATCGTCAAATATCAATCAAATATAAGAATATGAAGAGGAAAATTAGAATGATGGAAGTAGAATGTGTGTATCTAAAATCACCCTTATTGGTCTAGTTTCTTATGTTTGGAAAATATATAAATTTCTTAAGCCAGTTTCATAAATCCAAATATGATATGAATAATTGTAATAAATTAAATCCACAACCTAGGAAATAAGGTGGAGCTTGTTTAATTACTATTGATGAGGTGGACCATGAAAACTAAATCCTTCTATTTAGAATTTTGAATATGTGATATTTACTCTAGCCTCTCTACATTTTAAAATATTTTTTTATAAGTGAACTACCCAAATGTTTTTTCTTTAATAAAACATATTTTTTATGTAGGTTTCATTTTGAAATTCATTTTAATGGGAATATAAATTTTAGAATGGGAATTTTAGATAGATATTCTCTGACTCTATAAATGGTTTAACTATTTGAACATAGACTCTTTATTCACCAATCCTGGTCACATTACACAAAAAAATTTAACTATTAGAAAAAAAATTTGCGATAGAGAAAAAACAACCATATTTCATGGAGAGATCTTAACATCACTAAAATAATAGATAACATCGACAAGTAATCTCTTTCATCATCCTTCATTACACAACCAACACATATAGGTCCCAATGATTCTGTAGAGGATAAAAAAACTATTCCAATAGTGGATGTTTAATAAAACCCTAGTCCACCACCACTAGAGAAGAAGAACATGATGGTTATGTGAAAATGGAGTTTCATTCATGTGACCTTAATGTTGGGAGTAGTTTGGGAATCATGTTCGATGTGCCAGAGAACATGATCCCATGAATCATGCTCAAGAAAAACATCATGTATTGGAAGAACCTATTGAGGAACCCCAAGCTCCACCACGAGAGGGTGTGAATGGGTTTAAATTCCCCACAAAACATTAACTGAGATAGTTTCACAGAGTGGGAAACTAAAGGACTTGTGAAAAAAGAGATCTAGAAGATGGGTGGTTATCTATTGAGGAATGCAACAAATGCATGGGATAATATTGAGAGGGAGAATGCCAGTGTGGAGGATGATGATATGGTATAATGGTTTTAGAGGGATTGGAATATGGATTTCAATGATACATATAAATATAAACATCATTCATCAACATCATCATTGAAATTGAACATTTTTTAGATTATATGAATATGATGAATCATAAGGGATTAGATATAGGTGTGTATTGTGTATCAATTATAAAAAAGTAAAATCAAATTTAAAACCTCGGATGAATTTATGATAATATGTCATTAAATTTTAGACTACGAACTTAAAGGAAAATAAAATAGGATATAACATCAAACCCTTAGATGTATTCAACTCAAATGGTTAGAACGAAATAAAATATAGGGATTATGCTTATTATAAGGGAGTATATTTTATTTTTACCTGTTTAAAAAGTAAAACATCCATCCATATTATAGATACCCAATTTAACTTCAATAGTGGGAAACAATTTAAAATGAATGGATGTAATTCATTTATGGTGGAGAATGTAATCAATGAAGCTTTCAATGTATATCCACATTAAATATATAATAAATATCATATTGTATTTCACACACTATACCAAAATTACATGATTTTTTATTGATTTTAAAATTTTAATATGATTGTTAAAACTTAACCATTAAATTAGATTGTATAAATTGAATTAACACTATTTTAAAATCCACAAATTATGTAAGAAGAAATGGAATCCGGAATATCTTGTCATAAAAACTCACAATATTTCTGAGAATAAAAATGAGGTATCATTTCATAAGGTTTCCCTAAATCAATAAAATTATTAACTCATGTTATTGTGGTTTTAGTGAAGTATTATATTGGATAGGATAAATATCATATAGATTTCCCAAAGATCCATGCCAGACAAAATTCCACCTGAAACATCAATCAGATCTTATAAAATGTTTAGGTGTTAAAATAAGGGGTTATGTAAGTACAAATTAGGATTTTATAAACATGTAATAAAAAATTTATATGTATAGATATGTGATGAATTCCTGTATTTTTTGAAATAAAAAATTATGATCATTTCATCATATTCTTAAAAAATATATCTTCCATAATTAAGTGTTTGAATGATATTTTTTATGATTTAATAATAAAATGATATATTGATTTAATTAATAACTATTTATCACTATACTAATTAATAATTTATAGTAGGAAAACGATTAATATTCCAGAAGGGGTTTTCCTTTAAAAAGATTTTCAATATATTTTAGGGTTTTAATCTATAACTACATTTATAATTTTAATAAATTTAAATTCATAAAATTAAACTATTTTGGGACTTATATTAACAATATTATATTTTGATGAATATTTTTTATTTTCTAGTAATAATTAATTTTGAGAAACATAGTGACAAATACTGATTTACATAATTATGTTACATTTATGATATTATTCCATGAATGTTTTTGAAAACTTTTTTATCTTCAAAAATTTATTTTATAATTTTAAAATAATTACTCTAAAGTACTATATTTCTATATAAAACTTATGAATATTATTTTTGTAAATTTATAAAATGTTAAAATGAAAACTATTTTTTATGGGTTTATTTTAAAAGAATATAACTGTGGTAGAGTTTGGTTATCAAATTAACTTACTTTGAAATAAATTTCATTTGAATAATAATAAATTTTTTATCCATAATACAATCAATATCAAGTATATTTTTATCCTAAATAATAATCTTTTTCCCAAAATACATTTTTTTTCTAAAATGGTTTTCTATGTGTCACATGAAAATACACTAATTTTTTTTCTATAAATAATGGGAAATTAATAGTAAGAAATGATAACCATATTTTAAATAATCATTGTAAAATTAGTTAATAACTTTAATTTTAATTTTTACCATTAAAATTAGCTTCATTGGATGATAGTTGAGTTACGATAGTAAGGGTATATTCTTGTAAAAGTTGTTTAACAAGGTGAAAAGGGATAAAAAATGTCTGAAATTGAATGGCAGATAGATTATAAACCACATATCTCTCCCCAAAACATTATTGGACATTTTTAGATCTTTTTTCATTGAATAATGACGTTTTATTTTTGATAAATAATGAGCTTTCAAAAAAATTTCCTTTCATCACTTATAAAAGGAGACCACCCCTCCCCATTTCACCACAAATTAAATGAATTCGATCAAAAAAATAATTCCTGGTATTTCCTCAATTACATTCAAATAAATATTAAGACCTAGTATAAATAAAATACAATATTAATTATTCCAATGTATTTACTAAAGAAAAAACATCCTTGGGAGAGGAAGTTAAGGTCAAGTACACAACACTTTTAGACATGAGATAAGGGGTTTGTCTAAAAATTAATTTTTCTGGGAAAAATTCCCATTTATATACATAATATATTTTAAATATTTTTTATCATACCAATTTTATTCTTAATATCATTTATTCTGTTTATTCAAGGTATTTGAACTTCAACATCAAGATCTCACTATTTCCATGGGTTTGATTTTAATGTTTCTTATGCCAAAATGGTTTCAATTTTGATCAACATTAATTGAGGAAGTCATTGTTATTATTCAAAATATTCATTTTTATAACGTCATTGATATTGAATTATAATATCATAAATTATTATTAATAATAAAAAATTAATATCTATTCATTTTATTCGTTGTTTTGGGCTACGATGGATGTCTTCCCTAAAATTTAACCTTTTTTATAACTCAATCTAATTTCATGAGTTCAAAAAATTCTCCTTGATTATATTAATTTGTTTCATATTTTATACCAAATTTATATCTTAATAGATCACATTAAATTAAAAAAAATATTCATTTATGTTTTTCAATCCATCATGAAAATGAAATTCTGTAAAGAATAATTATTCTACTCTTAAATGGAAGTCGCCCCTCCAAGTCCATAATTTGCATTCCCTCTAATATTATCCTTTTTAGTTGGAAGAAAAATTATGTGTTGTTCCCTGTTAACAACAAATTTAACTTATCTAATTTTATAAATTAATCATTATTATCCTATTTTAAATTATGGAATTTCAATAAAGGTGTTTGAAAACACAAATAAAGATCTTTCGTACCACCATCATTACTAGTTTTTTACAAATTATGTTAATTTTTAACTTTTTATGAAATATTACTATAATGAACATATTTATTTTTTATATTTACCTTACATATATATATATTATTAAAATATAATTTTAATTAATGGGGTTATACATGTTTTTGATTCCCCTCAAAATTATATCTTATAAAAAACATGGTTATGAAATATTCTTATTTTTTGTCTCATGAAAAAGGTAAACCTAATAAAATATTTTTAAATCACTAATATCTTCTAAATACCCTCATTATTTTGTGAAAAACCATATTTGGTTAATTCTAGTTTTAGATAAAATAATATTATATTGCCTTCCATAATAATATTTTTATTTATTTTAATAAGAAACATCTAAGTGGTTCATTTTTATTATTTCCTCTAAAAATTATAATCTTTGATTTTATATATTTGAACTCCATGGTTTTGTCTTATGTCCATTTATCATACTTATTGTCAAAAATTATTTAATTATTTTTTCTCTTAGTAATTATTATTATTTTTCCTTAACTTATTCATTAAATCAAAATTATGACACCCATATCATTTTTATTTGTTTGATCATTCTTATGATATATGTATGGATTATTTGACTCATCTAGAATGAATATATTTGATTTAAATTGATCTGATACATTTTCCGAAATTTTTATATCCCTCCAATTCATTGGGAAGGATTTATATTTCATGCGATTTTATGTAAGGGTATATGGAGTGATCCAAATCCACCATAAGACTTTATCAACTATGATTATATTAAAGAAGAGAGTACTCAATCCAATATGGGAAATATTACACTATGTTTGCGGGAATGGGGTATGATCCCAATCTACTATTTTAACTTTTACACTTTATGATGAAGGAATTTCTAGTGTCCTTTGACGAATATTTATGATATGATATTTTATATCATAACAACATGTTTATGATACCTTGATCTTATAATATCATTAAATTGTTCCATGTTTCCAAAATTATGATAATACTCATTATAATATCACGTTATTCCACATTAATCTCATGTTTTTTTATTTACATTTTTATTCCCTTATTATTCTATCTAGATCACCCTTTTCCTTATGTATTTTATTAGGGAATCATATGCAGTTATAAAAAATATATGGGTGTTTGTATAACTATATGGAGTATAAATAGAGATATTGTTTTTAGGTTTAAGATGATGTACTTGTGTATATATTATTAAAAATACACTTGGGCTCTATATAATACGAAATAGTTGTTTTTAAAGGATATTATAAATCATGAAATATTGTTTGTTTAAGGAACGAGTCGCTATAGATGAAAAGGTGTATGTATGCATGGGATTTTTTCAGTTATAAAATGATAATATATTTTTTATTCATAAAGGCATATCATGAATAAATGCATCAAGATTATTTGATAGACATGAATAGAAAATTATCTTAATTCAAACATGAAGCGATAACAAAATTTATTTTGTTGTATGAGTTACTACTTTTTCAATCCACAATGTAAGTGGGATAAAATATCAATGAACATCACGATAAGATATCCAAATTCTGTAATGGATATTTTCATAACTAGGGTGACTACTAATATATTATGGATGTTAATTTATTATTTTACTATATATGACCTATGTTCGATAATGATTTTTAAGTACCTATATATGGATGTGATTTTCTGATTGCATTGAGTAAAATCCATGATCATATCACACTATGATACTAGCTAGAACTCCCATTTATATAGGTTAATACAATCAATGGTGAAAACATAGAATTATTTGATATTTTTATTATATCCTTTATCATATAAGGGAAAATTTAATATAAAATCAAGGTATTGGAAGGGATGTAAAAATATTGTGTGTGGTACTTTATAGGAGTTTGGGACAACTATCTTCTCATGGTGGAATTTTTTAAATAACAACTACTAGTAAATGGTATGCATTACTAATTTTGAGGAATTATATAAGATACATAATTATCCCCCTTTATTCTGGACAAATTTTGATTATTATGTATTATTGGTCTGAGCATGTTGAGCACACAACCTATAAGAAATTGGTGATAAAAGAAATATGAGGAAAACATAGAGTTTCTAAAGGGATTATTCATATAAAACATAGATAACCATGTAGTTTGAAGACAATTATCATGTGTTATTAATGGTATCCCTGAAATGAGATTAGAGTATGGTATCTTAGTGATGAAAGTAATCTAAAAAACCATAATAGACATATTTAAAATTTTTTCCATGTTAGTGAAGTGCCATATCATTTGATAGTTCCACCGTAGTTGGAGAATGTATCTGATGTTTCTATATGATTCCATATGTGAGGTATATTTATGATCTACCACATTATATTTTAGGATGATAACTAATCATTAATGATATTTTTTTATAAACATAGTAGGTTATAGAATGTTATCGTTAAAATAAGTTTCTTTATAGGAAGATTATTGATCTCATAATATTCATATTGGAGGAATTGTGGCATCAATGTGAGAGCATGGGAGCGTAATAACTAAATGGGATATTAACCCCCCCCCACATAAATATGATTGATTATTTATCATCATGCTGAATGAAATTTATTTTGTGAGTGATGTAGTGATCGAGTATTTAGAAACATTCTACTATAAATTTCTAATAACTCGATCGCTTAAAATATTTCCATTTTCTACCTTTAATGGTTATTGATTATTAGTGATTGATTGGGTAAAATTTGGTACCTAAAATAAAAAAATCAATAAAAAATTAAATTAATATTGTAGAAAATAAGAGTCCTCAAAAATGAAAAGAAAATACCTTCCATATAAGGCCATAGATAATAAAATAAAAATGTAATATTTCTATAAATTAGGTACTTATTTAAAGAGAGAAGTTTTTAAATTTTGTGATCACGATATTGAAAAGTCACCTTAGTTTATAAATAAGTGTTAGTTAATTTAATAAACTCAAGGGAGTGGTTTTCAAATAGAGGTGGACTAAAATGTTTCCAAGTATGATAATAATTTTTTTCTATGTTAAGATTATTCAAGCTTTAATTCAATTTACATTTAAATAATTATAATAATATTATTAAATTTTATATTTCAAATTTTTATTATACCTTTGAAGTTAATATTAATTAAATATGTTTTATTAAAATTCATATACTATAGGTTGTAATGATTTATTTGATTAAATGTTGTATAAATTTTAAGTAGTTTGTAGTGTGTAAAGTAGTATGGAGTCATCTTTATATGAGTAGAAATATAAATTGATGGTTTTAGAAGTTATAAAAACACATCACTTTGCAAAAACATGGATCACGCTATGAGTGGATTTACTATGTGGGAAAAATGGAAATTTCCTAAACATAAATTTTTACCACATATAGGGTTTTTGATATTTCATATGTATGATTATTTTCATAAAATGGTCAGAAAACATACCAATGGATCATTCCATAAATGAACTGATTGACTAAAATTTTAATATTTTATCTAAAAAAAATCATATAAACGGTTTATAGAAACCCAAAAAATATCTGGAAATGATAAATTCATACCACATAAAAAATTACCAGGATATTATAGATATTTTTAAATAAGGTTTAGTATTTCATGCTATATATCCTCCAATAAATAGTGGTAAAATAAATTTTCAGATCATCCGTAAGTTGACCTTCAATGTAATATCTCATATTATCCGAGGACTGAATATAATACTCCAAATTTTTATTTCCAATACAGATTCCATGAACTAGGATATGATCTAGTTTTTTTCTTTCAAAAATATGTTCTCATCATTTAGATCAACATAGATATATATCTCAAACATTCTACTGGAAACCTAATTTAATAAAATTATATTTGAATGAATCCTCCCACATCACTTCCTTGGAATATAGAAGAAGCACCAAGACATTATAATTTTTAACATGATCCCTTTCGATATAATCTCAACCACCTTTAGTTGTCTCCCTTCTCATCAACTATTATGGGTCAATTATATTATCACATTTGAGCCTTAACTACCCCATCACACAGAGTTGAAATATTCTCTACCGACTTCATTATCTCATGTATAACAACATCTTTAAGTGTCAGTGTAGTCAGCCATTCTTTTTTCTCTATATTCATTGGTTTTCGTAAAAACCTAGTGAACATTTGTTTTAATATGTTTGAGTTTTATTTTGATTTACGTTTTTCGTTTTATTGAATGATGAATCCTTTTACATAATCCTACATTGATACCCATTCCTCAAGACACTCCCAATGACTGTTTTTTCATAGTAATCCTACCCACATTGTGAAGTTTGTTGGGATTCTATTTCATTATCACTCGATTAAAGACCCACCTAGTTCATTAAAATTGATACTTTCCTCTTACATCATTGAATACATGACTTCAACCCTACTATATCTGAATCCTCCACCAAATTTCCTTTCAAGGCAGAGAAATGATTTTGAAGTTGTATTGATATCAAGGGTTCTTTTAGGGACTAATAAATCCACATATAATAATAAATTGTATTCAAATTAGGAAATATGTATAGTGATAAGATAATGATTATTTCATAGTGGTTAATACTTGAATCGACCTCAGTGTCAGAGGCTGAACACCAACAATCACCATTATTGAGCTAATTCACTTTGTACTCACCTATAACCACAAATACATGTACAAAATAAAGTGAATTATTGGAAGATATTGACCTAGACACTTCTTGGACCTACATATCCAGATTTTAAAAATCATTATCTTACCTTAAACTGGAACAAATCCCTATAAACGATGTTTATGATTGTATAAACATCACCCCTTTCGGAGTATAGTATAAAACAAAAAAATTCTATGATACTTGATTGACCTTATAAGAGGGGTATATGTAACGACCTAACCTGTTATGAATAAAATTTCCCATAATAAATATCTTGTGGATATAGAAGACACATGAAATTATTTTGTTTATTATATCCATTTCTATTTTATATGAACATTAGATATCTTTATTGTTGATAATATATACATTGAATAGTGGTCACATAACAAGTATAAATATAGGGTTTTAATAAATCCTTTTGGCACAAATAATGGAATTAATAGACGTAACCAGTAGGATCATTCCCTATGAAAGACATTTATTAGATCTTCTAATGGATATATCATTTCAATATTTCCCTAGATAAATCCCATGCTGAGATCCAACATCTTGATCCTGAATGAAACATTTTATGGGAGAAGTTCAAGCTCATCAAGATCACATCCCAAACCATGTTCACTGAATGACCCCATGAAATCCCCACCATCGCACAAATTACTCTTAGGGAATATGTTGGTGTAATAAAAAGATATGTAAGAAGACCCTATAATTATTATTATGTACATTATTTTTTAAAATATAGTGAATATAATTTATTGTATTAATGTGACTTTGTAATTTATTTGTAAAGCACAAATAGTATTTTTGGTTAATTTTCAAAAACAATTAAGAAATTTATTTTAAATAAATTAATGGAATTTTTTGAAATAAATAATATTCTATGAAAATATTATTATTAAATTTCATATAATAAATTTAAATTATCATATTATTTTATGTTGTAAAAAGTAATTTTTATTATATTTTAAAAACAATTTTTTTCAAAACCTATCTATTTTCATTAAATGTCAGTTATTATTTTAAAAGTGAAAATTCACATATTTATGAATTTATTTACATTAAATTAATATTATTTTTTGAATTAGGATGATGAAATTACCCAACTATGAATTTTTCATAATTTTCTGAGATTCAATTTTTTAGGAAAAAATGAAATTCCGTATAAATATACAATGTATTTCATGACATCATAATGGACCAAAAATGATATAATAAATAATATAAAATGTATATTCAGCCAAATAAATATTTTCACATTAAAATAATGTAAATTTAAATTTATTTTATTTATATTATTATTCTTTAGTGGATCATCCAAAACATATAATATATTGTAATAAGATAAAATCATTTCCCTAAAAGTATGACTCACCTCCACATAATAAACTAAAATATATTAATATCATCATCCATTTCCCATATAAATTAATTTATTCCACTCAACTTTTACTGAATCCTTTTTCAAAAAATATGGGTTGTTTTTTGGTTTTGAATATTTTATTGTGTAGTGTCCAACACCAAACCAATAAAGAAATCTCACTCATTTCATATATAAACCCACTAAAGCCCCCATTTTCATTCTCTGAAAATCTTTCATGATTTTCCAAGCTCTTCCACTATCTCCATGGAGTCCTCCCAAGGAACTTAAAAGCTCCCTTCAATCTCATCCCAATCCTTTTGATCCATACATCCATGCAATGGATTCCTCTCCTCCCCTTTGAATTTTGGAACATTCTTTGAGATTAGTTATTTTAATTTTAATTTATTGTTTTTAAATTCATTTGTAATAATTAAAAAATGGTCAAATTTATGTTATTTCAATGAGTTATCATTTATATACCCCAATTTTGACCCATAACTAGGCAGGTACTATACTGAAATTTCGTGAGGGATATTCCACTCCCCTCTTTTTTCAAGCACTCCTTTTGTGATACGCCTTTTAATTTCAATTTTCATATTTTGGGATATGTTAATAAATAATCAACTTAATATCTATAATATTTATAAATAATTATTTCTTCCTTACACACACATTAAGTCATTCAAGATCTTTTTTATAAACCTGTTACTATGCCGAAATTCTATAACAGATCCCTCTATTCTCATTCACATTAAAGAACTTATTTTATATCATGCATCTTAAATTCCTTTTCATATGTGAGGATATTATGTTACATGACCTAATTAATATCTATTATATGTATAAATGATGAGATTCCCATTTATCTTTTTTTCAACCCATTTTATTAATTTCTATATGATGTTTTTATACTGTCGAAATTGCACAAGGAGTTTCCTTGCAAAAATCATCATGTAGTGAATACCATACCCATTCCCCTATTAAGGGTATTCACCTTTATGAAAATGTACATTATGATGGAGAAATTAGATGTATGTACTCCACATTACCTGATCGTGGAATAAATGATGATTTCGAATGAATCAATGTCATATGATCTTTGCGGCACACATAAGCATGAGATTGAAATATTTATGAAGGGTGCACCATAATAATACTCTAATGCAATGGGTAATGTTTAGTATCATGAAAAATATTGTTTGGATTGAATTTTACCAGATTCTATTATGTGACCTTTTCCACCATGTTGGGATAGGGGTTTAACTAATTCCTTTTTTTTTTGTTTATGATTATGTGTTTTATTTTTTTGACACATTTCCATGTAATGATTATCATGAAATATCATGACATTATGTTCATGTTCCTTTTATGTTCCATTGATATTCTTATTGTATAACATGTATTATACTATTCATTTTATTCCATTTTTACTCCCTTACTGGGTATTATAGCTAACCCCATTCTTATGTATGTCCTCAGGTTATCCCATGCCTTGTTAAGAATGAAGGAATGTAGTGGTCATGGAAAAGATGTTTTCAATAAAGATGTTTTATTTCATGTCTTATGTTTTCATTAAAGGTTCCTAATCATAATAGACACAAAAAGTTTCTATCTTTTGGGTTTTATTATGTGAAAAATTGTGTAATAAATCATGTTTAATGGTGTAATAATGATTAGGGTTGTAATTGATAGTATCAGAGGGTGGTTTTGTTATATTTATGATTAGGATTAGAAAATACTAGTGAAAAAACATAGGGATAAGACTATGTATAAGAAAAAAATCCATATATTTTTTGTGAGTATAGAGTTAGTGGATTATCAAGAAAATACATCCTTGTCTTGATATAAATAAGTGGATGTTGTTATGGAAAAAAGTATCTTGTGATAAAACATTAAAACACAAATTTAAACTAGACTCTAATGGGAATAAGTGAACGACAAAGGGCCTTTCTGAACTCCTAGTTTAACACTCACAGTGGATATAATTTGGTAAATTCATAAGCTCATTACATACCATTATTATGGTAACAAAAAAAATCCCCATAATAATATATGTTAGGTAGATGTTCATGGATAACTTATACAAAATCCTAGAAACTCATATTTAAAGGAGATAAATATAATTTACAAGTTATACATTTAATTTCATTATAATCCCCATTATGTGATTAATATTTTATGATACTAATTCCTAAGACTTTGATGGATTAATTAGAACCAGAATAAATTAGTCATAGGTAGGGTTATCATCCATAGTTCTATTCATTCAAATATATAACAAATGTTTAGTATAACTATTCAAACATCACATAATGATTGGAAGTGGAGATGTCGGTGGAGACAAAAAAATGGGGTAATTATTGTATCCCATGAATATAGCAATTCACATGTACCCATTTTTGGATTGAACATCCCAATTAGTCTTCTTATAATCCCATTGGTGGAATCTGAAACAATTATAAACATTAATATGTTTTTACTATATTTATCCAGAATAAATTACTGTGAGGGGGGAATCACACTCTATTTGGAGAATTAACCCCAAATTATGTACAAGATCAAGGGGGAGGATGCATCTTCCTCAGAACCATCACCCCAAGCCTGAATATTACTACCCTATGACACACACATATTGATAAAATGATTGATTATAAGAAATAAACCATTCATAAAGGCATTACAATTTTGATGTAATTCGCTGATGTGTTTCCTAGGAATTTCCTGGTCTCCCTCCTAGTTGAGAGGTCGAAATTTCGATCAAACATATACCTGGGGAGTTACCTATATCTAATACTCTATATTGAATGGCTACTGTGGATCTTTGGGAATTGAAGAAGAAAGTACAAGATAATATAAATAATGGGTTTTATGACTATGTGATTCACCATGGGGTTCATCGGTCCTCTTTTTCAAGATGAAGGACGGGTCAATGCACATTTGCATTGATTATTGGGGGCACAATAAAATAACAATAAAGAATTGTTTGATTAACTACGTAGAGCACAATACTTCTATAAGATGGATCATCGGTCGGGATATTACCATGTTAGGGTGAGGAAATAAGATATCCCCAAGACTATTTTTTGAACAAGGTATAGGCATTACGAGTTCATAGTGATTCCATTCAGACACTCTAATACTCATGAAGTCATCATGAACATGATGAATAGTGTCGTTATAGATTACCACAACAAATTTGTGATATTCTTTTACAATGATATTCTAATATACTCCAAAACCTATGAGGAGCATGAAGAGAATATAAGCACTATGCTAAAGACCTTGCAAAAAGAGAATATATATGCAATGTATAGAAAGTGTGAGTTATTTTTGAAAGAAGTATTATTGTTGGGGAATATAATAATGATCAATGGGATATATATGGAACCTTCCACGATAAATGAAATTGGGGGATTTCCAAGGTTATCATTTTTGATGAATATCTGTAGCTTCCTTAGGATATCTAGATATTATCATAGATTTGTGATAAATTTATCTTAATTTTCAATCCCTATTTCTAAGCTAAATCAGATAGAATAAACTTTTCTTGGTATGATGAAAGTGGATAGAGATTCATGGAGATGAAAAAGATTATTATCTCTCCCATGTGCTCACAATACCCACAATTAGATAGGATTTTGTAATCATCAGTGATGCTTTAAAGAAGCTATTGGGATGTTTGTTGATGAAAAAGTAAAAATCCATTGCCTACACATCATGGTAGTGGAAAATTATTGGGAAAAATTAACCCAAACATGATATAGAGATAGAATATATGATATTTGCATTGAAAATCATTCAGCATTACCTTTTTGTGGAGAAGTGTAAAATATATATGAAGTAAAAAATTCTAAAAATATATATTCAGACTAAAAGAGGTAAATATGTACTGATGAAGATGGTTAGATCTCATTCGAGATTATGACGTCTTATTCAACTACCATCCTAGGAAAGAAAAGATGTTTGGGAATTATCCAAGTAATAATGATCCATAAATTCTATCATTGATGAAAAATGAGAAGGATATGATATTATTAGATTTTATGAATTTGGAAATGGGAATAATAAAGAATGTAACATGATTAATCTTTTATCAAATTATTTCTCAACTATCTATTTGTGAATGGTTAATGTATTCTCAAAAAGATAACGAGATAATATAGAAGAAAGTGGAAACTATCCTAAAAGGGAAATCCTCAATGTTCAGTATTAATGAATAATGAATTTTGATGTTTGGGTCGAGGTGACGTATTCCATAAACTGCTAAATAAAAGGAAGAACTTTTGGGATGATTCACATAGTACGAAATTTCTCAATTCACCAAAGAAAGACAAAGATGTATGGAGATCTTTGGGATCACAATATGTGGAATAAATTATTGAAGGAGTTCACTGAATATACATTAAAGGTCATGGTATACTAGCAAGTGAAGGTGTTGAGGACGAAGTGTAAGGTGATTTTTCAACCAATAAACATAACATCAGAGAAATGAGAATACATCATCAAAGACTTTGTTGCCATAAATATGAATACATCCAAAGGAAACAATGCTATCTAGGTTATTTTTGATCATCTTAAAAATATTTAACACTTAACTATGATTTGAGAGGAGTTCTCACTAGATCAATTGACATATATATACATTAGAGAAGTGTTCAGGTAATTTGGAGTACCAGTATTTATTGTTTTCGATCGATATCTAAAATTCACATCCTTGTTTGGTAAAAGTCTTCACCATGCTCTAGACATTGATCTTAACTTTAGTATGGATTATCAGAATCAAACTAATGTCCAATAGGATCATAATTTAGAAACACTTGAGGGCATGAGGATATAATTCTTAATAGGATTCAAAGGTTGATGGGTATGAAATATTCCATTGGTGGTGTTATCTAACAACAATAATTTCCACTCAAGCATCCAAATGGATCCCTATTAAGATCATTGTAAGAAGAGGATCAGAGCACTGACATATTGGGATGAATGTAACACCCCAAGATTTCATAGTGTGTTATTTCTTCAAAATAATTCAATAACTTGCACTACACGCAACACCGAGTTCAAGCGCACCATGACTTACCAAACAAGCCGTTCAAAAAAGGTTATGAATAGTATTAACTAAATTTTAAACTTTATATAATCCTTATAATTTTAGAATCCATATTATGAGTTTCTTAGACATAATGTAAGAACAAATTCATCTTCAGTATTGTAGTTTTACCAACTTTTAATAGTGAATCCTTTTTAAATAAAATATTTTAAACTTTTTCACTAAATGGGGACATCAAAAAATTTAAAATAAAACATCCCAAGCTTCCACGGTACGCTTTCCTTTGAATAAAACAGTAGCGTGTGTTGTACGCAACTTCGAGTTTTAACACACACCACAACCGATCAAACTAGCCGTTATGAATAGTAATACTTTTTTTTGAAATTATATATATTTTATATTTCAAAATGGGATTCATTTTTGGATTCGGAATATCAAATTTAGCCTAAGGTGAAATTTTGGTACTTTTCGGATAACTTTCATATTTTGATGAATAGTAAAAATTACTAAATTTTAATTAAAAACAACTTTTTTAATCAAAATAATTAATAGTGATAAATTATGAATTTGAGTGGTTTTAAAGTATATTTAGAATATATTTTTACCATTTAATATAATTTTGTTCATTGGACATAATTTTACAATTAAACCGAACATAAACAAGTGTCAATCTTTTGATAGTTATTATCTCTTAAAAACACGCTTTTTGTTTTGACAGCGGGAATTAATTTTAAATTAATTTCTGCCACTTCTGTGTTTTGAATTTAGAAAAATGGATTCCATATTTTGAATCAGGATGTTCAAATTGTGTAAATAGGTAACTTTTATTTTTAGACATTTTGAATAATTACTGTGGTAAATATTTTATTTACCATGGTTAAGGGTAAATCCGGTAAATAAGGGTTAAAAAATAATATTATAATAATACTAAATTACCCAAAAACGTGTCTTAACCCTATTGGTTGATACATGGTCGACCATGGGCATCTTTGGGTCAATTTTGGGACCCCATTGATCCACTTTAAAGTGATAATGACACTTTATTTTAATTAAGTTAAAATGAATACAAAAATGGCATAAGCTTACATCTTTTAAAAGAACAATTTTTACATTGGGTTATACATGTTGGATTTTCGATTATAAATATTCATTAGAAAGCTAAAAAGATTTCCTACATAATGATATTTTATTTATAATTTTTAGACATCAAATAATTTAAATTATTAATGACACAATAATGATGCAATGTTTACCTCATTAATAAATCATTTAAATAAATAAGATTATAATGATTAAAATATTATCTAAAACCTGTCCAATTATTATTGGTTGATGTTATTTAGAATATGAGTCATATTATCTTCGACCTCAATGATTTTTGGACCATTATAAACCGAATATAATTATATTATAAAGTAATACTTTCACTCTTTCCTAAAGAGCCCCTCCTCTCCCTTATAAAAGGAGACCACTTCTACTCATTCCTCACACCTCTCAAGCCACTTGGCTCGTCCAAACTCTGCCCAAATAAGCTCCCCATATCCCTCTCCTCCTCCTTGAAGCTTCCCCTTAGTCATAAAGCATTTCAAGAAGTCCTTTGGTTCCAACCAAAGTGAGTTACGTAAATTAAAGTTAACATTTTCTCTTAAATTATTTTCAATTATTTTGCTTCTCCAACCCCCAAACTATTTTTATTTCCTTTATTTTGTAACAACAGCAGTATCCAAAATATACTAAGATGTTGTTATAAGAAGGATTCAAACTACACATTCACACAACTCCATCTAATGGATGATGAACATAATGTTTCTGTGGATGGCAAACTAACGCCTCACGAAACGATGATTGTTCAAATACATCTTACCGCCTCTCATGGTGGCCATTAGGATGGAACTGTAATTAAATATGATATTAATGATATATATTTTATATATAAGCTTCTGTAATTCCATTTTATTTCATACAATTATTCGTTTCATGTTGTATGTACATACGATAATTTCATTTGAGGAAGTGTGGACTACCGCCCCCTTAAAATGATATGACTCGTTCATACCACACATGGAACGTATAAAGGATGGTGTTAATGAACTTAAGTAACATATATAAAATATTATATTTTACTGGAATAGTAATATACCTATGTAACATTTGGATTCGATTCTTTTAAAATAAAAATTAAATGGAAGTAGTATTCGTGCGTACGTACGGACTACCGTCTCCACGAACGCGATGAGATTCATTCTCCATCGTATCCATTCAAGTATAATTATCATTTGATGATTTAAAAATGATGTTTAAGGACTTGATACCATTATGGATATGGATAATATACATCCCATTAATAACGAATATGGCTCACATAACAAAGAATGTAAAGTAAAATGAACCCGTTAACACCTAAAATGACGATAATTCTAAGATATTATTAACAAATCAATGTTAAAAGATCATATATGATATCATATTAAAGTAACTGATTCTTGTATTATTCAATAACAATTATTTCACCATTATACAGGAGTTAAACCTACCATCGACCAAGGAAAATGTACAAAGTAAGGGATTCTCTTATCTCACTTTCAATTCCGTGAGATTTCCATTGTTCGCTACTAAATTATTGAAAGTGGTGTATTGTGTACTTCCATTTGATATATATTATCATGATTCACTTTATATTCATGTTATTCTGTAAATCATTTGGTGGTTATTAACTTTTGTCCATGCGACTCAGTTGATTAACGTGGTAAGGGGTTTCTTGTCTCACTTTTAATTCCGTGAGAATTCCATTGATCACCACTTAATTATTGCATGTGGTGTATGTGTACTACCCATGATTGTATTAATTGTGTAATATACTTTATTTTATGGGTATTTACATCATCATGGTATGATCTTTCTTTCATGGGTGTTTGTTTCTTAAGTTACCTAATCAATAAGGGAATTTGAGATTTCAATTTCCACTCATTTGGCTTTACACATATTTCATTGATTATATTACCCCAAGATTATGTGTGGAATCACTATTCATTTGATTATGTCATAATTTCCACTCCCCTTCCTGTGGATATACTTTTGATACACATAATCACTCCATTGAAAATTCTCAAGTCATTGATATGAATTTGATAAGAGTAATTTTAACTCTTTCACCATTTGTTGAGTTAAACATCCAATTCGTTGGTGTTGTTTTTACAGGAATATGTGTGAATATACTTTGATTGTTTTACACTGAATATCCAATCATATTTAGTGTATTTATATTTTTCACACATAATTATGTTATTGATTTATCCTTAACCTAAGGATATGGCTTTTATGAGAGATTTCATCTCAACTTACATTCCATTGAGACTTCTTTGTTGATATACACCAAATCACTTTTATGTGGTGTATATAATGTACTTTGACATAGTATATCATGAATTCCCTTTATTCTCATGATATTACAAAGTTTTGATTACCTCAATTATTTTCATTCAAGTGTCTCTCTTTTGGTTAGAATCTCTAACTAAAATACCATTTTTAAATGTTTTAAAGACTTATTCATCTAAATCTTTCTCATTAATGTCCATGTTTTAAAAATGGTTTTAAGGATTTATTTATATGGACATTAAAGTTTAGAAATTAAAAATCCTTTTAAAAGGTTTCAAAGTGGTATGGGACACTTTGATTCAAAAATCTATTTTAAATGGCTTCTTGACAAATAGTGTGACTTTTAAATGTTTTCAAGAAAAGGGGGATATTTCTCTCAAATAGTTTTGATGATTATTTTCATCTATGTCAACATCCTTCATTATTCATGATTGAGGTTAATGTGATACAATACAATCTTCCATATTGTATCAAATGAGTTATATTTGACTGTGGATGTTCTATTTTTATACCATTCATGGTTTGTGGTTAAAGTATTGACATTTCGTATGCTAGTTTTAATACGAATGTTTATTTTATGCTTAAACCTATTCATATTAGGAATGCATTGGACTTAATAAGTGACGGGTGGAGCCCGCTATAGCTCCTCGATGCATCGGTAGGTCTCATGAGACAAACTAGTGTCTTGGCACAAGGCCTTGGCAAAATCTTATTTGTAGTCTTGGCACGAGGCCTTGGCTATGTGGTTATGATAGTCTGGAATTATGCATTCCATCATTATGAAAGTATTTATTGATATTGCATGTGATCATTCGACTAGTAGAATATCCATGTGAGTAAGTAAATGGCATTATTTCATTTTACCTTTGCCATTTTATGCTGAAGTTCAAGTTTCAAAGGCTTTTGTTTTAGTTATAAATTGCCTTAAGTGTTTATGCTTATTTATGAAAGCTTCTGCTATAATGTTATCCTTACTGAGCATCCGAGCTCACCTCTTTCAATGTTTTATTTTTTTTTCCAGGATTATGAAGAAGTAATTTATGAATGACCTGCAGGGATAGTATGAGGGGATATGAAGACAAGATGTTTTTTTTATGATGTAATGTAAAAATTTATGGATGTATCTAATTATTCCAAGGCTACTAAACTAATCGGTCTTTCGAGACTTGATCTTTCTCATGATCATTCCAATGTTATGTAATAATGCACCGACTCTGGGTAACTAGGGTCGGGGCGTTACAGTTGGTATCAGAGGAAGTTTAGTAAAAACCTTGGTAGCTAGATTTAGATAAACTCTAATTAGAGCACATAGACCTAAGATAAACTTTGAGGATTAGTATAAGAGAACTTCCTAGAATTTTGGTATTGTAGAGATTTTGTGAGTATTCCGAGCAATACATCCCTGTCTGGATACGAGTAGGTAGAGGCGGCTCTGGCACAGATGTACCTAGGGGTAAAACCCGAAAACACCGCTTTGAGCTAGACTCGAACGGGAACTGGTGCACGACAACGGGCCTTGCTGCACTCTTGGTTACGACACTCCCGGGGGATATGCTTAGGATAATTTACATTTTATTTACAAACCGATTTAATTAATATATACATAAGATGAGAGTAAATGACCTTGGTTAATCCTAATATGTTTCAAATTGAGAATATGGTGACATTTTAATCTCTAAATGATTTTACGACTACTATTACTCACACAATGCTTTCTGGTTTTAGTCAATGGCTGGATTCCAAGGAAGTCATAGTGACTTTGAGAATGATGTACAAGGTGGGAACGGTGGTGGAAATGAGCAACAAAATGGAATGTTGATAGGCGTAAAAGATATCATCTTTATGCCAAATTAGTTTTCCAAAAATATGATCAACAACATATATATTAACCAACTCCCAGACTCAACAAGGAAGAGAAAGGTGATAAATGATAAGATATCCAGCAATGGAGACCATGGAGAAAATAAACCTCAATTTTCATCATGCAGGAATTGTAGAAAGAGACACCCAGGAAAGTGTCTCAATGGGACAACGAAATGTTTTACGTGCGGGAAGGAAGGACATAAAGTGAAGAATTGCCGAAGAAAAATGAAGAGTACTATGGAAGAAGATAAAAATGGTCCAGAGAGTCCATTTACAGTCATTTGCCGTAAATGTAGGGGACCTGGCCATTACCCGAGTGAATGTCCTATTTTATAGGATATTTTCTTGCTCAAAGAAGAATCTATGCGGAAATAAATGGTTGGAGAAAAATTTAAAAAGTATTAGCACTCCTTGTTGATGGGTTTACTTTGGAATAATTTTCTCTTGTATTTGTAACCCCTCAGTTTGCCATGTGATAATGATATTTGAGGAATAATTGTCTCTTCTCTTGTGGATATAGGTATAAATAACCATTTGGTTTTATATGATCATTGGGGTTTGAGAAAATGATAAGTTATTATAATTTGGGATGAAAATGCAAAGTATGATATAACATTTGTGGTTAAATTATGTTATTTTGAAAAATTTATCTCATTTTGGTAATATTATAGAATATAGTTTTTGAAAAAGGACAACACGTAGACCGTGTGACAACCCGTCGCGTCGGACAAAGCTGTGGGAATCGAACCCACAACCAAAGTGCGATTGGGATTTATCGCCTACCACTGGACTACGTGAAGTCCCTGGTTAATATGACTATTTTTTTTGTTAAATGATTTTATTGATCAATAATAAGATGATTTGGGTTCTTATGTCTTATCAAATGAATACCCTTGGTATAGGAAAGTGATTTGGTGATTAAGTGATAAATGTTATTTTGGAAGATGTTCGTTTTGTTAGGAACACTATATGCCCAAGGAAAATAGAATACAATGAGGTTTCATTTGTAGAGTAATGGTGGATTTTTATCTACATTTTTATTGTTGATTTATAGTGATTTGGGTTATTTATGGAAATGATTAACCTATAACAGAGAATATGTGATGATGTTAATTACTTTTAAGTATGTGACTTTAAGAGTATTTGATGTCATTTGGAGATACAATGTAACATGGGAGACTACATAATCAAATTCTTCTATGTTTTGGGTTTCAATATTAGTTTGGATTATATTAAAGGATTTTAAGGACAATTGGTTATTGAATGGTATCTATTTAACTTTGGGGTATTGTTGGTTTAATTTTAGAAATTAAGATTAGTGCATATTTATCTCAATGAATATCCTTTTGGGGGATCATTAGATCATTCACTAACCATTTTGGTTTTGATTAATCTTCAAAGACAATGTAAATATATGGTTTATCCTGCATAGATCATGTGATTCTATAGAAGTTTATTCTAGCTCTTCCAGTGTGACCAAGTCTTCTTGAATACTCATCTTTTAAAAAAATTGAGTTAGTGGTGGAAATTTATTAAAGAATGAAAATGTACTTAAAATTTAAGTATATCTCATAATGTTCTTAGTCAATATCATAAATGAATTCCACTTCCTTATGTAATGTAACTTAAAAAAAACGTTGTCCTAGATGGTACCTTAAATCATCACTAATTTATGGCTTTGGGATTGTTGCCCTTTTCATAGCCATGTTCTCTACCACTCTCCATCAGATAATTGATGGTTAGATTTCTCCTCCATATCCATATTTTCCTACATGGAACCCTAGTATGTGTTATTTTCGGTAATCTTCATACTTTCCACTCTTTATTTTAAATAGAGGCCTCATTAATTCATTTTTCGATGTGGGATTTCAACTAAGATATTTTGAAATGTCAAAAATGTGTGATCCCAATACCCTATATTTTGTTGAACCGATGGTACTTCAAATCATCATAGATTGATGAGTTTAAGGACCTCAATTTTATACTTGTTTGAGATTGATGACCTCAACCACTACCTATAAATATTTACGTTTTTCCTCCAATTATATGTCTCTAATTGCCACCAATGTTCTCCTAATCGAGATCATAATTTGGTGGTGACCCTTTCATTTCTCTTTTCCTCATATTAAGACTAAATTTTAGTAAACCAATTTCCGATGTGGGTTTTCCCACAAATATATTTTCTATTTTCAACCTTTTATTTTCGAAGAACAATTTCAAATTGCGAGGACGCAATTTATTGAAGGAGGGGAGAATATAACACCCCAAGATTTCATAGTGTGTTATTTCTTCAAAATAATTCAATAACTTGCACTACACGCAACACCGAGTTCAAGCGCACCATGACTTACCAAACAAGCCGTTCAAAAAAGGTTATGAATAGTATTAACTAAATTTTAAACTTTATATAATCCTTATAATTTTAGAATCCATATTATGAGTTTCTTAGACATAATGTAAGAACAAATTCATCTTCAGTATTGTAGTTTTACCAACTTTTAATAGTGAACCATTTTTAAATAAAATATTTTAAACTTTTTGACTAAATGGGGACATCAAAAAATTTAAAATAAAACATCCCAAGCTTCCACGGTACGCTTTCCTTTGAATAAAACAGTAGCGTGTGTTGTACGCAACTTCGAGTTTTAACACACACCACAACCTATCAAACTAGCCGTTATGAATAGTAATACTTAATTTTTTGAAATTATATATTTTTTATATTTCAAAATGGACTTCATTTTTGGATTCGGAATATCAAATTTAGCCTAAGGTGAAATTTTGGTACTTTTCGGATAACTTTCATATTTTGATGAATAGTAAAAATTACTAAATTTTAATTAAAAACATCTTTTTTAATCAAAATAATTAATAGTGATAAATTATGAATTTGAGTGGTTTTAAAGTATATTTAGAATATATTTTTACCATTTAATATAATTTTGGTCATTGGAAATAATTTTACAATTAAACCGAACATAAACAAGTGTCAATCTTTTGATAGTTATTATCTCTTAAAAACACGCTTTTTGTTTTGACAACGGGAATTAATTTTAAATTAATTTCTGCCACTTCTGTGTTTTGAATTTAGAAAAATGGATTCCATATTTGGAATCTGGATGTTCAAATTGTGTAAATAGGTAACTTTTATTTTTAGACATTTTGAATAATTACTACGGTAAATATTTTATTTACCATGGTTAAGGGTAAATCCGGTAAATAAGGGTTAAAGAATAATATTATAATAATAATAAATTACCCTAAAACGTGTCTTAACCCTATTTTTTGATACATGGTCGACCATGGGCATCTTTGGGTCAATTTTGGGACCGCATTGATCCACTTGAAAGTGATAATGACACTTTATTTTAATTAAGTTAAAATGAATACAAAAATGGCATAAGCTTACATCTTTTAAAAGAACAATTTTTACATAGGGTTATACATGTTGGATTTTCGATTATAAATATTAATTAGAAAGATAAAAAGATTTCCTACATAATGATATTTTATTTATAATTTTTAGACATCAAATAATTTAAATTATTAATGACACAATAATGATGCAATGTTTACCTCATTAATAAATCATTTAAATAAATAAGATTATAATGATTAAAATATTATCTAAAACCTGTCCAATTCTTATTGGTTGATGTTATTTAGAATATGAGTCATCTTATCTTCGACCTCAATTATTTTTGGACCATTATAAACCGAATATAATTATATTATAAAGTAATACTTTCACTCTTTCCTATAGAGCCCCTCCTCTCCCTTATAAAAGGAGACCACTTCTACTCATTCCTCAAACCTCTAAAGCCACTTGGCTCGTCCAAACTCTGCCCAACTAAGCTCCCCACATCCCTCTCCTCCTCCTTGAATCTTCCCCTTAGGAAGAAAGCATTTCTAGAAGTCCTTTGGTTCCAACCAAAGTGAGTTACCTAAATTAAAGGTAACATTTTCTCTTAAATTATTTTCAATTATTTTGCTTCTCCAACCCCCAAACTCTTTTTATTTCCTTTCTTTTGTAACAAAACCAGTATGCACAATATACTAGGATGTTGTTATAAGAAGGATTCAAACTACACATTCACACAACTCCATCTAATGGATGATGAACATAATGTTTCTGTGGATGGAAAACTAACGCCTCACGAAACAATGATTGTTCAAATACATCTTACCGCCTCTCATGGTGGCCATTAGGATGGCACTGTAATTAAATATGATATTAATGATATATATTATATATATAAGCTTCTGTAATTCCATTTTATTTCATACAATTATTCGTTTCATGTTGTATATACATACGATAATTTCATTTGAGGAAGTGCGGACTACCGCCCCCTTAAAATGATATGACTCGTTCATACCACACATGGAACGTATAAAGGATGGTGTTAATGAACTTAAGTAACATATATAAAATATTATATTTTACTGGAATAGTAATATACCTATGTATCATTTGGATTCGATTCTTTTAAAATAAAAATTAAATGGAAGTAGTATTCGTGCATACGTACGGACTACCGTCTCCACGAACGCGATGAGATTAATTCTCCATCGTATCCATTCAAGTATAATTATCATTTTATGATTTAAAAATGATGTTTAAGGACTTGATAACATTCTGGATATGGATAATATACATCCCATTAATAACAAATATGGCTCACATAACAAAGAATGTAAAGTAAAATGAACCCGTTAACACCTGAAATGACGATAATTCTAAGATATTATTAACAATTAAATGTTAAAAGATCATATATGATATCATATTAAAGTTACTGATTCTTGTATTATTGAATAACAATTATTTCACCATTATACAGGAGGTAAACCTACCATCGACCAAGGAAAAAGTACAAAGTAAGGGATTCTCTTATCTCACTTTCAATTCCGTGAGATTTCCATTGTTCGCTACTAAATTATTAAAAGTGGTGTATTGTGTACTTCCATTTGATATATATTATCATGATTCACTTTATATTAATGTTATTCTGTAAATCATTTGGTGGTTATTAACTTTTGCCCATGCGACTCAGTTGATTAACGTGGTAAGGGGTTTCTTGTCTCACTTTTAATGCCGTGAGAATTCCATTGATCACCACTTAATTATTGCATGTGGTGTATGTGTACTACCCATGATTGTATTCATTGTGTAATATACTATATTTTATGGGTATTTACATCATCATGGTATGATCTTTCTTTCATGGGTGTTTGTTTCTTAAGTTACCTATTCAATAAGGGAATTTGAGATTTCAATTTCCACTCATTCGGCTTTACGCATATTTCATTGATTATATTACCCCAAGATTATGTGTGGAATCACTATTCATTTGATTATGTCATAATTTCCACTCCCCTTCCTGTGGATATACTTTTGATACACATAATCACTCCATTGAAAATTCTCAAGTCATTGATATGAATTTGATAAGAGTAATTTTAACTCTTTCACCATTTGTTGAGTTAAACATCCAATTCGTTGGTGTTGTTTTTACACGAATATGTGTGAATATAATTTGATTTTTTTACACTGAATATCCAATCATAATTAGTGTATTTATATTTTTCACACATAATTATGTTATTGATTTATCCTTAACCTAAGGATATGGCCTTTATGGGAGATTTCATCTCAACTTACATTCCATTGAGACTTCTTTGTTGATATACACCAAATCATTTTTATGTGGTGTATATAATGTACTTTGACATAGTATATCATGAATTCCATTTATTCTCATGATATTACAAAGTTTTGATTACCTCAATTATTTTCATTCAATTGTCTCTCTTTTGGTTAGAATCTCTAACTAAAATACCATTTTTAAATGTTTTAAAGACTTATTCATCTAAATCTTTCTCATTAATGTCCATGTTTTAAAAATGGTTTTAAGGATTTATTTATATGGACATTAAAGTTTAGAAATTAAAAATCCTTTTAAAAGGTTTCAAAGTGGTATGGGACACTTTGATTCAAAAATCTATTTTAAATGGCTTCTTGACAAATAGTGTGACTTTTAAATGTTTTCAAGAAAAGGGGGATATTTCTCTCAAATAGTTTTGATGATTATTTTCATCTATGTCAACATCCTTCATTATTCATGATTGAGGTTAATGTGATACAATACAATCATCCATATTGTATCAAATGAGTTATATTTGACTGTGGATGTTCTATTTTTATACCATTCATGGTTTGTGGTTAAAGTATTGACATTTCGTATGCTAGTTTTAATACGAATGTTTATTTTATGCTTAAACCTATTCATATGAGGAATGCATTGGACTTAATAAGTGACGGGTGGAGCCCGCTATAGCTCCTCGATGCATCGGTAGGTCTCATGAGACAAACTAGTGTCTTGGCACAAGGCCTTGGCAAAATCTTATTTGTAGTCTTGGCACGAGGCCTTGGCTATGTGGTTATGATAGTCTGGCATTATGCATTCCATCATTATGAAAGTAGTTATTGATATTGCATGTTATCATTCGACTAGTAGAATATCCATGTGAGTAAGTAAATGTCATTATTTCATTTTACCTTTGCCATTTTATGCTGAAGTTCAAGTTTCAAAGGCTTTTGTTTTAGTTATAAATTGCCTTAAGTGTTTATGCTTATTTATGAAAGCTTCTGCTATAATGTTATCCTTACTGAGCATCTGAGCTCACCCCTTTCAATGTTTTATTTTTTTTCCAGGATTATGAAGAAGTAATTTATGAATGACCTGCAGGGATAGTATGAGGGGATATGAAGACAAGATGTTTTTTTTATGATGTAATGTAAAAATTTATGGATGTATCTAGTTATTCCAAGGCTTCTAAACTAATCGGTCTTTTGAGACTTGATCTTTCTCATGATCATGCCAATGTTATGTAATAATGCACCGACTCTGGGTAACTAGGGTCGGGGCGTTACAGTTGGTATCAGAGGAAGTTTAGTACAAACCTTGGTAGCTAGATTTAGATAAACTCTGATTAGAGCACGTAGACCTAAGATGAAATTTGAGGATTAGTATAAGAGAACTTCCTAGAATTTTGGTATTGTAGAGATTTTGTGAGTTTTCCGAGCAATACATCCCTGTCTGGATACGAGCAGGTAGAGGCCGCTCTGGCACAGATGTACCTAGGGGTAAAACCCGAAAACACCGCTTTGAGCTAGACTCGAACGGGAACTGGTGCACGACAACGGGCCTTGCTGCACTCTTGGTTACGACACTCCCAGGGGATATTCTTAGGATAATTTACATTTTCTTTACAAACCGATTTAAGTAATATATACATAAGATGAGAGTAAATGACCTTGTTTAATCCTAATATGTTTCAAATTGAGAATTTGGTGACATTTTAATCTCTAAATGATTTTACGACTACTATTACTCACACAATGCTTTCTGGTTTTAGTCAATGGATGGATTCCAAGGAAGTCATAGTGACTTTGAGAATGATGTACAAGGTGGGAACGGTGGTGGAAATGTGCAACAAAATGGAATGTTGATAGGCGTAAAAGATATCATCTTTATGCCAAATCAGTTTTCCAAAAATATGACCAAAAACATATATATTAACCAACTCCCAGACTCAACAAGGAAGAGAAAGGTGATAAATGATAAGATCTCCAGCAATGGAGACCATGGAGAAAAGAAACCTCAATTTTCATCATGCAGGAATTGTGGAAAGAGACACCCAGGAAAGTGTCTCAATGGGACAACGAAATGTTTTACGTGCGGGAAGGAAGGACATAAAGTGAAGAATTGCCGAAGAAAAATGAAGAGTACTATGTAAGAAGATAAAAATGGTCCCAAGAGTCAATTTACAGTCATTTTCCGTAAATGTAGGGGACATGGCCATTACCCGAGTGAATGTCCTATTTTATAGGATATTTTCTTGCTCAAAGAAGAAGCTATGCGGAAATAAATGGTTGGAGAAAAATTTAAAAAGTATTAGCACTCCTTGTTGATGGGTTTACTTTGGGATAATTTTCTCTTGTATTTGTAACCCCTGAGTTTTCCATGTGAGAATGATATTTGAGGAATAATTGTCTCTTCTCTTGTGGATATAGGTATAAATAACCATTTGGTTTTATATGATCATTGGGGTTTGAGAAAATGATAAGTTATTATAATTTGGGATGAAAATGCAAAGTATGATATAACATTTGTGGTTAAATTATGTTATTTTGAAAAATTTATCTCATTTTGGTAATATTATAGAATATAGTTTTTGAAAAAGGACAACACGTAGACCGTGTGACAACCCGTCGCGTCAGAAAAAGTTGTGGGAATCGAACCCACAACCAAAGTGCGATTGGGATTTATCGCCTACCACTGGACTACGTGAAGTCCCTGGTTAATATGACTATTTTTTTTGTTAAATGATTTTATTGATCAATAATAAGATGATTTGGGTTCTTATGTCTTATCAAATGAATACCCTTGGTATAGGAATGTGATTTGGTGATTATGTGATAAATGTTATTTTGGAAGATGTTCGTTTTGTTAGGAACACTATATGCCCAAGGAAAATAGAATACAATGAGGTTTCATTTGTAGAGTAATGGTGGATTTTTATCTACATTTTTATTGTTGATTTATAGTGATTTGGGTTATTTATGGAAATGATTAACCTATAACAGAGAATATGTGATGATGTTAATTACTTTTATGTATGTGACTTTAAGAGTATTTGATGTCATTTGGAGATACAATGTAACATGGGAGACTACATAATCAAATTCTTCTATGTTTTGGGTTTCAATATTAGTTTGGATTATATTAAAGGATTTTAAGGACAATTGGTTATTGAATGGTATCTATTTAACTTTGGGGTATTGTTGGTTTAATTTTAGAAATTAAGATTAGTGCATATTTATCTCAATGAATATCCTTTTGGGGGATCATTAGATCATTCACTAACCATTTTGGTTTTGATTAATCTTCAAAGACAATGTAAATATATGGTTTATCCTGCATGGATCATGTGATTCTATAGAAGTTTATTCTAGCTCTTCCAGTGTGACCAAGTCTTCTTGAATACTCATCGTTTAAAAAAATTGAGTTAGTGGTGGAAATTTATTAAAGAATGAAAATCTACTTAAAATTTAAGTATATCTCATAATGTTCTTAGTCAATATCATAAATGAATTCCACTTCCTTATGTAATGTAACTTAAAAAAAACGTTGTCCTAGATGGTACCTTAAATCATCACTAATTTATGGCTTTGGGATTGTTGGCCTTTTCATAGCCATGTTCTCTACCACTCTCCATCAGATAATTGATGGTTAGATTTCTCCTCCATATCCATATTTTCCTACATGGAACCCTAGTATGTGTTATTTTCGGTAATCTTCATACTTTCCACTCTTTATTTTAAATAGAGGCCTCATTAATTCTTTTTTCGATGTGGGATTTCAACTAAGATATTTGGAAATGTCAAAAATGTGTGATCCCAATACCCTATATTTTGTTGAACCGATGGTACTTCAAATCATCATAGATTGATGAGTTTAAGGACCTCAATTTTATACTTGTTTGTGATTGATGACCTCAACCACTACCTATAAATATTTACGTTTTTCCTCCAATTATATGTCTCTAATTGCCACCAATGTTCTCCTAATCGAGATCATAATTTGGTGGTGACCCTTTCATTTCTCTTTCCCTCATATTAAGACTAAATTTTAGTAAACCAATTTCCGATGTGGGTTTTCCCACAAATATATTTTCTATTTTCAACCTTTTATTTTCGAAGAACAATTTCAAATTGCGAGGACGCAATTTATTGAAGGAGGGGAGAATGTAACACCCCAAGATTTCATAGTGTGTTATTTCTTCAAAATAATTCAATAACTTGCACTACACGCAACACCGAGTTCAAGCGCACCATGACTTACCAAACAAGCCGTTCAAAAAAGGTTATGAATAGTATTAACTAAATTTTATACTTTATATAATCCTTATAATTTTAGAATCCATATTATGAGTTTCTTAGACATAATGTAAGAACAAATTCATCTTCAGTATTGTAGTTTTACCAACTTTTAATAGTGAACCCTTTTTAAATAAAATATTTTAAACTTTTTGACTAAATGGGGACATCAAAAAATTTAAAATAAAACATCCCAAGCTTCCATGATACGCTTTCCTTTGAATAAAACAGTAGCGTGTGTTGTACGCAACTTCGAGTTTTAACACACACCACAACCGATCAAACTAGCCGTTATGAATAGTAATACTTAATTTTTTGAAATTATATATTTTTTATATTTCAAAATGGACTTCATTTTTGGATTCGGAATATCAAATTTAGCCTAAGGTGAAATTTTGGTACTTTTCGGATAACTTTCATATTTTGATGAATAGTAAAAATTACTAAATTTTAATTAAAAACATCTTTTTTAATAAAAATAATTAATAGTGATAAATTATGAATTTGAGTGGTTTTAAAGTATATTTAGAATATATTTTTACCATTTAATATAATTTTGGTCATTGGAAATAATTTTACAATTAAACCGAACATAAACAAGTGTCAATCTTTTGATAGTTATTATCTCTTAAAAACACGCTTTTTGTTTTGACAGCGGGAATTAATTTTAAATTAATTTCTGCCACTTCTGTGTTTTGAATTTAGAAAAATGGATTCCATATTTGGAATCTGGATGTTCAAATTGTGTAAATAGGTAACTTTTATTTTTAGACATTTTGAATAATTACTGCGGTAAAT
This sequence comes from Viscum album, assembly GCA_963277665.1. Taxonomy (NCBI): domain Eukaryota; kingdom Viridiplantae; phylum Streptophyta; class Magnoliopsida; order Santalales; family Viscaceae; genus Viscum; species Viscum album. The sequence continues at coordinate 1,267,072,687 of OY728120.1, read as the reverse complement.
ATTTTATTTACCATGGTTAAGGGTAAATCCGGTAAATAAGGGTTAAAGAATAATATTATAATAATACTAAATTACCCTAAAACGTGTCTTAACCCTAGTTTTTGATACATGGTCGACCATGGGCATCTTTGGGTCAATTTTGGGACCCCATTGATCCACTTGAAAGTGATAATGACACTTTATTTTAATTAAGTTAAAATGAATACAAAAATGGCATAAGCTTACATCTTTTAAAAGAACAATTTTTACATAGGGTTATACATGTTGGATTTTCAATTATAAATATTAATTAGAAAGATAAAAAGATTTCCTACATAATGATATTTTATTTATAATTTTTAGACATCAAATAATTTAAATTATTAATGACACAATAATGATGCAATGTTTACCTCATTAATAAATCATTTAAATAAATAAGATTATAATGATTAAAATATTATCTAAAACCTGTCCAATTCTTATTGGTTGATGTTATTTAGAATATGAGTCATCTTATATTCGACCTCAATTATTTTTGGACCATTATAAACCGAATATAATTATATTATAAAGTAATACTTTCACTCTTTCCTATAGAGCCCCTCCTCTCCCTTATAAAAGGAGACCACTTCTACTCATTCCTCAAACCTCTAAAGCCACTTGGCTCGTCCAAACTCTGCCCAACTAAGCTCCCCACATCCCTCTCCTCCTCCTTGAATCTTACCCTTAGGAAGAAAGCATTTCTAGAAGTCCTTTGGTTCCAACCAAAGTGAGTTACCTAAATTAAAGGTAACATTTTCTCTTAAATTATTTTCAATTATTTTGCTTCTCCAACCCCCAAACTCTTTTTATTTCCTTTCTTTTGTAACAAAACCAGTATGCACAATATACTAGGATGTTGTTATAAGAAGGATTCAAACTACACATTCACACAACTCCATCTAATGGATGATGAACATAATGTTTCTGTGGATGGAAAACTAACGCCTCACGAAACAATGATTGTTCAAATACATCTTACCGCCTCTCATGGTGGCCATTAGGATGGCACTGTAATTAAATATGATATTAATGATATATATTATATATATAAGCTTCTGTAATTCCATTTTATTTCATACAATTATTCGTTTCATGTTGTATATACATACGATAATTTCATTTGAGGAAGTGCGGACTACCGCCCCCTTAAAATGATATGACTCGTTCATACCACACATGGAACGTATAAAGGATGGTGTTAATGAACTTAAGTAACATATATAAAATATTATATTTTACTGGAATAGTAATATACCTATGTATCATTTGGATTCGATTCTTTTAAAATAAAAATTAAATGGAAGTAGTATTCGTGCATACGTACGGACTACCGTCTCCACGAACGCGATGAGATTAATTCTCCATCGTATCCATTCAAGTATAATTATCATTTTATGATTTAAAAATGATGTTTAAGGACTTGATAACATTCTGGATATGGATAATATACATCCCATTAATAACAAATATGGCTCACATAACAAAGAATGTAAAGTAAAATGAACCCGTTAACACCTGAAATGACGATAATTCTAAGATATTATTAACAATTCAATGTTAAAAGATCATATATGATATCATATTAAAGTTACTGATTCTTGTATTATTGAATAACAATTATTTCACCATTATACAGGAGGTAAACCTACCATCGACCAAGGAAAAAGTACAAAGTAAGGGATTCTCTTATCTCACTTTCAATTCCGTGAGATTTCCATTGTTCGCTACTAAATTATTGAAAGTGGTGTATTGTGTACTTCCATTTGATATATATTATCATGATTCACTTTATATTCATGTTATTCTGTAAATCATTTGGTGGTTATTAACTTTTTCCCATGCGACTCAGTTGATTAACGTGGTAAGGGGTTTCTTGTCTCACTTTTAATGCCGTGAGAATTCCATTGATCACCACTTAATTATTGCATGTGGTGTATGTGTACTACCCATGATTGTATTCATTGTGTAATATACTATATTTTATGGGTATTTACATCATCATGGTATGATCTTTCTTTCATGGGTGTTTGTTTCTTAAGTTACCTATTCAATAAGGGAATTTGAGATTTCAATTTCCACTCATTCGGCTTTACGCATATTTCATTGATTATATTACCCCAAGATTATGTGTGGAATCACTATTCATTTGATTATGTCATAATTTCCACTCCCCTTCCTGTGGATATACTTTTGATACACATAATCACTCCATTGAAAATTCTCAAGTCATTGATATGAATTTGATAAGAGTAATTTTAACTCTTTCACCATTTGTTGAGTTAAACATCCAATTCGTTGGTGTTGTTTTTACACGAATATGTGTGAATATAATTTGATTGTTTTACACTGAATATCCAATCATAATTAGTGTATTTATATTTTTCACACATAATTATGTTATTGATTTATCCTTAACCTAAGGATATGGCCTTTATGGGAGATTTCATCTCAACTTACATTCCATTGAGACTTCTTTGTTGATATACACCAAATCATTTTTATGTGGTGTATATAATGTACTTTGACATAGTATATCATGAATTCCATTTATTCTCATGATATTACAAAGTTTTGATTACCTCAATTATTTTCATTCAATTGTCTCTCTTTTTGTTAGAATCTCTAACTAAAATACCATTTTTAAATGTTTTAAAGACTTATTCATCTAAATCTTTCTCATTAATGTCCATGTTTTAAAAATGGTTTTAAGGATTTATTTATATGGACATTAAAGTTTAGAAATTAAAAATCCTTTTAAAAGGTTTCAACGTGGTATGGGACACTTTGATTCAAAAATCTATTTTAAATGGCTTCTTGACAAATAGTGTGACTTTTAAATGTTTTCAAGAAAAGGGGGATATTTCTCTCAAATAGTTTTGATGATTATTTTCATCTATGTCAACATCCTTCATTATTCATGATTGAGGTTAATGTGATACAATACAATCTTCCATATTGTATCAAATGAGTTATATTTGACTGTGGATGTTCTATTTTTATACCATTCATGGTTTGTGGTTAAAGTATTGACATTTCGTATGCTAGTTTTAATACGAATGTTTATTTTATGCTTAAACCTATTCATATGAGGAATGCATTGGACTTAATAAGTGACGGGTGGAGCCCGCTATAGCTCCTCGATGCATCGGTAGGTCTCATGAGACAAACTAGTGTCTTGGCACAAGGCCTTGGCAAAATCTTATTTGTAGTCTTGGCACGAGGCCTTGGCTATGTGGTTATGATAGTCTGGCATTATGCATTCCATCATTATGAAAGTAGTTATTGATATTGCATGTTATCATTCGACTAGTAGAATATCCATGTGAGTAAGTAAATGTCATTATTTCATTTTACCTTTGCCATTTTATGCTGAAGTTCAAGTTTCAAAGGCTTTTGTTTTAGTTATAAATTGCCTTAAGTGTTTATGCTTATTTATGAAAGCTTCTGCTATAATGTTATCCTTACTGAGCATCTGAGCTCACCCCTTTCAATGTTTTATTTTTTTTCCAGGATTATGAAGAAGTAATTTATGAATGACCTGCAGGGATAGTATGAGGGGATATGAAGACAAGATGTTTTTTTTATGATGTAATGTAAAAATTTATGGATGTATCTAGTTATTCCAAGGCTTCTAAACTAATCGGTCTTTTGAGACTTGATCTTTCTCATGATCATGCCAATGTTATGTAATAATGCACCGACTCTGGGTAACTAGGGTCGGGGCGTTACAGTTGGTATCAGAGGAAGTTTAGTACAAACCTTGGTAGCTAGATTTAGATAAACTCTGATTAGAGCACGTAGACCTAAGATGAAATTTGAGGATTAGTATAAGAGAACTTCCTAGAATTTTGGTATTGTAGAGATTTTGTGAGTTTTCCGAGCAATACATCCCTGTCTGGATACGAGCAGGTAGAGGCAGCTCTGGCACAGATGTACCTAGGGGTAAAACCCGAAAACACCGCTTTGAGCTAGACTCGAACGGGAACTGGTGCACGACAACGGGCCTTGCTGCACTCTTGGTTACGACACTCCCAGGGGATATTCTTAGGATAATTTACATTTTCTTTACAATCCGATTTAAGTAATATATACATAAGATGAGAGTAAATGACCTTGTTTAATCCTAATATGTTTCAAATTGAGAATTTGGTGACATTTTAATCTCTAAATGATTTTACGACTACTATTACTCACACAATGCTTTCTGGTTTTAGTCAATGGATGGATTCCAAGGAAGTCATAGTGACTTTGAGAATGATGTACAAGGTGGGAACGGTGGTGGAAATGTGCAACAAAATGGAATGTTGATAGGCGTAAAAGATATCATCTTTATGCCAAATCAGTTTTCCAAAAATATGACCAACAACATATATATTAACCAACTCCCAGACTCAACAAGGAAGAGAAAGGTGATAAATGATAAGATCTCCAGCAATGGAGACCATGGAGAAAAGAAACCTCAATTTTCATCATGCAGGAATTGTGGAAAGAGACACCCAGGAAAGTGTCTCAATGGGACAATGAAATGTTTTACGTGCGGGAAGGAAGGACATAAAGTGAAGAATTGCCGAAGAAAAATGAAGAGTACTATGTAAGAAGATAAAAATGGTCCCAAGAGTCAATTTACAGTCATTTTCCGTAAATGTAGGGGACCTGGCCATTACCCGAGTGAATGTCCTATTTTATAGGATATTTTCTTGCTCAAAGAAGAAGCTATGCGGAAATAAATGGTTGGAGAAAAATTTAAAAAGTATTAGCACTCCTTGTTGATGGGTTTACTTTGGGATAATTTTCTCTTGTATTTGTAACCCCTGAGTTTTCCATGTGAGAATGATATTTGAGGAATAATTGTCTCTTCTCTTGTGGATATAGGTATAAATAACCATTTGGTTTTATATGATCATTGGGGTTTGAGAAAATGATAAGTTATTATAATTTGGGATGAAAATGCAAAGTATGATATAACATTTGTGGTTAAATTATGTTATTTTGAAAAATTTATCTCATTTTGGTAATATTATAGAATATAGTTTTTGAAAAAGGACAACACGTAGACCGTGTGACAACCCGTCGCGTCAGAAAAAGTTGTGGGAATCGAACCCACAACCAAAGTGCGATTGGGATTTATCGCCTACCACTGGACTACGTGAAGTCCCTGGTTAATATGACTATTTTTTTTGTTAAATGATTTTATTGATCAATAATAAGATGATTTGGGTTCTTATGTCTTATCAAATGAATACCCTTGGTATAGGAATGTGATTTGGTGATTAAGTGATAAATGTTATTTTGGAAGATGTTCGTTTTGTTAGGAACACTATATGCCCAAGGAAAATAGAATACAATGAGGTTTCATTTGTAGAGTAATGGTGGATTTTTATCTACATTTTTATTTTTGATTTATAGTGATTTGGGTTATTTATGGAAATGATTAACCTATAACAGAGAATATGTGATGATGTTAATTACTTTTATGTATGTGACTTTAAGAGTATTTGATGTCATTTGGAGATACAATGTAACATGGGAGACTACATAATCAAATTCTTCTATGTTTTGGGTTTCAATATTAGTTTGGATTATATTAAAGGATTTTAAGGACAATTGGTTATTGAATGGTATCTATTTAACTTTGGGGTATTGTTGGTTTAATTTTAGAAATTAAGATTAGTGCATATTTATCTCAATGAATATCCTTTTGGGGGATCATTAGATCATTCACTAACCATTTTGGTTTTGATTAATCTTCAAAGACAATGTAAATATATGGTTTATCCTGCATGGATCATGTGATTCTATAGAAGTTTATTCTAGCTCTTCCAGTGTGACCAAGTCTTCTTGAATACTCATCGTTTAAAAAAATTGAGTTAGTGGTGGAAATTTATTAAAGAATGAAAATCTACTTAAAATTTAAGTATATCTCATAATGTTCTTAGTCAATATCATAAATGAATTCCACTTCCTTATGTAATGTAACTTAAAAAAAACGTTGTCCTAGATGGTACCTTAAATCATCACTAATTTATGGCTTTGGGATTGTTGGCCTTTTCATAGCCATGTTCTCTACCACTCTCCATCAGATAATTGATGGTTAGATTTCTCCTCCATATCCATATTTTCCTACATGGAACCCTAGTATGTGTTATTTTCGGTAATCTTCATACTTTCCACTCTTTATTTTAAATAGAGGCCTCATTAATTCTTTTTTCGATGTGGGATTTCAACTAAGATATTTGGAAATGTCAAAAATGTGTGATCCCAATACCCTATATTTTGTTGAACCGATGGTACTTCAAATCATCATAGATTGATGAGTTTAAGGACCTCAATTTTATACTTGTTTGTGATTGATGACCTCAACCACTACCTATAAATATTTACGTTTTTCCTCCAATTATATGTCTCTAATTGCCACCAATGTTCTCCTAATCGAGATCATAATTTGGTGGTGACCCTTTCATTTCTCTTTCCCTCATATTAAGACTAAATTTTAGTAAACCAATTTCCGATGTGGGTTTTCCCACAAATATATTTTCTATTTTCAACCTTTTATTTTCGAAGAACAATTTCAAATTGCGAGGACGCAATTTATTGAAGGAGGGGAGAATGTAACACCCCAAGATTTCATAGTGTGTTATTTCTTCAAAATAATTCAATAACTTGCACTACACGCAACACCGAGTTCAAGCGCACCATGACTTACCAAACAAGCCGTTCAAAAAAGGTTATGAATAGTATTAACTAAATTTTATACTTTATATAATCCTTATAATTTTAGAATCCATATTATGAGTTTCTTAGACATAATGTAAGAACAAATTCATCTTCAGTATTGTAGTTTTACCAACTTTTAATAGTGAACCCTTTTTAAATAAAATATTTCAAACTTTTTGACTAAATGGGGACATCAAAAAATTTAAAATAAAACATCCCAAGCTTCCACGATACGCTTTCCTTTGAATAAAACAGTAGCGTGTGTTGTACGCAACTTCGAGTTTTAACACACACCACAACCGATCAAACTAGCCGTTATGAATAGTAATACTTAATTTTTTGAAATTATATATTTTTTATATTTCAAAATGGACTTCATTTTTGGATTCGGAATATCAAATTTAGCCTAAGGTGAAATTTTGGTACTTTTCGGATAACTTTCATATTTTGATGAATAGTAAAAATTACTAAATTTTAATTAAAAACATCTTTTTTAATCAAAATAATTAATAGTGATAAATTATGAATTTGAGTGGTTTTAAAGTATATTTAGAATATATTTTTACCATTTAATATAATTTTGGTCATTGGAAATAATTTTACAATTAAACCGAACATAAACAAGTGTCAATCTTTTGATAGTTATTATCTCTTAAAAACACGCTTTTTGTTTTGACAGCGGGAATTAATTTTAAATTAATTTCTGCCACTTCTGTGTTTTGAATTTAGAAAAATGGATTCCATATTTGGAATCTGGATGTTCAAATTGTGTAAATAGGTAACTTTTATTTTTAGACATTTTGAATAATTACTGCGGTAAATATTTTATTTACCATGGTTAAGGGTAAATCCGGTAAATAAGGGTTAAAGAATAATATTATAATAATACTAAATTACCCTAAAACGTGTCTTAACCCTATTTGTTGATACATGGTCGACCATGGGCATCTTTGGGTCAATTTTGGGACCCCATTGATCCACTTGAAAGTGATAATGACACTTTATTTTAATTAAGTTAAAATGAATACAAAAATGGCATAAGCTTACATCTTTTAAAAGAACAATTTTTACATAGGGTTATACATGTTGGATTTTCAATTATAAATATTAATTAGAAAGATAAAAAGATTTCCTACATAATGATATTTTATTTATAATTTTTAGACATCAAATAATTTAAATTATTAATGACACAATAATGATACAATGTTTACCTCATTAATAAATCATTTAAATAAATAAGATTATAATGATTAAAATATTATCTAAAACCTGTCCAATTCTTATTGGTTGATGTTATTTAGAATGTGAGTCATCTTATCTTCGACCTCAATTATTTTTGGACCATTATAAACCGAATATAATTATATTATAAAGTAATACTTTCACTCTTTCCTAAAGAGCCCCTCCTCTCCCTTATAAAAGGAGACCACTTCTACTCTTTCCTCACACCTCTCAAGCCACTTGGCTCGTCCAAACTCTGCCCAACTAAGCTCCCCACATCCCTCTCCTCCTCCTTAAAGCTTCCCCTTAGGAATAAAGCATTTCTAGAAGTCCTTTGGTTCCAACCAAAGTGAGTTACCTAAATTAAAGGTAACATTTTCTCTTAAATTATTTTCAATTATTTTGCTTCTCCAACCCCCAAACTCTTTTTATTTCCTTTATTTTGAAACAACACCAGTATGAACAATATACTAGGATGTTGTTATAAGAAGGATTCAAACTACACATTCACACAACTCCATCTAATGGATGATGAACATAATGTTTCTGTGGATGGAAAACTAACGCCTCACGAAACAATGATTGTTCAAATACATCTTACCGCCTCTCGTGGTGGCCATTAGGATGGAACTGTAATTAAATATGATATTAATGATATATATTATATATATAAGCTTCTGTAATTCCATTTTATTTCATACAATTATTCGTTTCATGTTGTATATACATACGATAATTTCATTTGAGGAAGTGCGGACTACCGCCCCCTTAAAATGATATGACTCGTTCATACCACACATGGAACGTATAAAGGATAGTGTTAATGAACTTAAGGAACATATATAAAATATTATATTTTACTGGAATAGTAATATACCTATGTATCATTTGGATTCGATTCTTTTAAAATAAAAATTAAATGGAAGTAGTATTCGTGCATACGTACGGACTACCGTCTCCATGAACGCGATGAGATTCATTCTCCATCGTATCCATTCAAGTATAATTATCATTTGATTATTTAATAATTATGTTTAAGGACTTGATAACATTCTGGATATGGATAATATACATCCCATTAATAACAAATATGGCTCACATAACAAAGAATGTAAAGTAAAATGAACCCGTTAACACCTGAAATGACGATAATTCTAAGATATTATTAACAAATCAATGTTAAAAGATCATATATGATATCATATAAAAGTAAATGATTCTTGTATTATTGAATAACAATTATTTCACCATTATACAGGAGGTAAACCTACCATCGACCAAGGAAAAAGTACAAAGTAAGGGATTCTCTTATCTCACTTTCAATTCCGTGAGATTTCCATTGTTCGCTACTAAATTTTTGAAAGTGGTGTATTGTGTACTTCCATTTGATATATATTATCATGATTCACTTTATATTCATGTTATTCTGTAAATCATTTGGTGGTTATTAACTTTTGGCCATGAGACTCAGTTGATTAACGTGTTAAGGTGTTTCTTGTCTCACTTTTAATGCCGTGAGAATTCCATTGATCACCACTTAATTATTGCATGTGGTGTATGTGTACTACCCATGATTGTATTCATTGTGTAATATACTTTATTTTATGGGTATTTACATCATCATGGTATGATCTTTCTTTCATGGGTGTTTGTTTCTTATGTTACCTATTCAATAAGGGAATTTTAGATTTCAATTTCCACTCATTTGGCTTTACGCATATTTCATTGATTATATTACCCCAAGATTATGTGTGGAATAACTATTCATTTGATTATGTCATAATTTCCACTCCCCTTCCTGTGGATATACTTTTGATACACATAATCACTCCATTGAAAATTCTCAAGTCATTGATATGAATTTGATAAGAGTAATTTTAACTCTTTCACCATTTGTTGAGTTAAACATCCAATTCGTTGGTGTTGTTTTTACAGGACTATGTGTGAATATAATTTGATTGTTTTACACTTAATATCCAATCATAATTAGTGTATTTATATTTTTCACACATAATTATGTTATTGATTTATCCTTAACCTAAGGATATGGCCTTTATGAGAGATTTCATCTCAACTTACATTCCATTGAGACTTCTTTGTTGATATACACCAAATCACTTTTATGTGGTGTATATAATGTACTTTGACATAGTATATCATGAATTCCCTTTATTCTCATGATATTACAATGTTTTGATTACCTCAATTATTTTCATTCAAGTGTCTCTCTTTTGGTTAGAATCTCTAACTAAAATACCATTTTTAAATGTTTTAAAGACTTATTCATCTAAATCTTTCTCATTAATGTCCATGTTTTAAAAATGGTTTTAAGGATTTATTTATATGGACATTAAAGTTTATAAATTAAAAATCCTTTTAAAAGGTTTCAAAGTGGTATGGGACACTTTGATTCAAAAATCTATTTTAAATGGCTTCTTGACAAATAGTGTGACTTTTAAATGTTTTCAAGAAAAGGGGGATATTTCTCTCAAATAGTTTTGATGATTATTTTCATCTATGTCAACATCCTTCATTATTCATGATTGAGGTTAATGTGATACAATACAATCTTCCATATTGTATCAAATGAGTTATATTTGACTGTGGATGTTCTATTTTTATACCATTCATGGTTTGTGGTTAAAGTATTGACATTTCGTATGCTAGTTTTAATACGAATGTTTATTTTATGCTTAAACCTATTCATATGAGGAATGCATTGGACTTAATAAGTGACGGGTGGAGCCCGCTATAGCTCCTCGATGCATCGGTAGGTCTCATGAGACAAACTAGTGTCTTGGCACAAGGCCTTGGCAAAATCTTATTTGTAGTCTTGGCACGAGGCCTTGGCTATGTGGTTATGATAGTCTGGCATTATGCATTCCATCATTATGAAAGTAGTTATTGATATTGCATGTGATCATTCGACTAGTAGAATATCCATGTGAGTAAGTAAATGTCATTATTTCATTTTACCTTTTCCATTTTATGCTGAAGTTCAAGTTTCAAAGGCTTTTGTTTTAGTTATAAATTGCCTTAAGTGTTTATGCTTATTTATGAAAGCTTCTGCTATAATGTTATCCTTACTGAGCATCTGAGCTCACCCCTTTCAATGTTTTTTTTTTTTTTCCAGGATTATGAAGAAGTAATTTATGAATGACCTGCAGGGATAGTATGAGGGGATATGAAGACAAGATGTTTTTTTTATGATGTAATGTAAAAATTTATGGATGTATCTAGTTATTCCAAGGCTTCTAAACTAATCGGTCTTTCGAGACTTGATCTTTCTCATGATCATGCCAATGTTATGTAATAATGCACCGACTCTGGGTAACTAGGTTCGGGGCGTTACAGTTGGTATCAGAGGAAGTTTAGTACAAACCTTGGTAGCTAGATTTAGATAAACTCTGATTAGAGCACGTAGACCTAAGATGAAATTTGAGGATTAGTATAAGAGAACTTCCTAGAATTTTGGTATTGTAGATATTTTGTGAGTTTTCCGAGCAATACATCCCTGTCTGGATACGAGCAGGTAGAGGCGGCTCTGGCACAGATGTACCTAGGGGTAAAACCTGAAAACTCCGCTTTGAGCTAGACTCGAACGGGAACTGGTGCACGACAACGGGCCTTGCTGCACTCTTGGTTACGACACTCCCGGGGGATATTCTTAGGATAATTTACATTTTCTTTACAAACCGATTTAAGTAATATATACATAAGATGAGAGTAAATGACCTTGGTTAATCCTAATATGTTTCAAATTGAGAATATGGTGACATTTTAATCTCTAAATGATTTTATGACTACTATTACTCACACAATGCTTTCTGGTTTTAGTCAATGGCTGGATTCCAAGGAAGTCACAGTGACTTTGAGAATGATGTACAAGGTGGGAACGGTGGTGGAAATGAGCAACAAAATGGAATGTTGATAGGCGTAAAAGATATCACCTTTATGCCAAATCAGTTTTCCAAAAATATGATCAACAACATATATATTAACCAACTCCCAGACTCAACAAGGAAGAGAAAGGTGATAAATGATATGATCTCCAGCAATGGAGACCATGGAGAAAAGAAACCTCAATTTTCATCATGCAGGAATTGTGGAAAGAGACACCCAGGAAAGTGTCTCAATGGGACAACGAAATGTTTTACGTGCGGGAAGGAAGGACATAAAGTGAAGAATTGCCGAAGAAAAATGAAGAGTACTATGGAAGAAGATAAAAATGGTCCCAAGAGTCCATTTACAGTCATTTGCCGTAAATGTAGGGGACCTGGCCATTACCCGAGTGAATGTCCTATTTTATAGGATATTTTCTTGCTCAAAGAAGAAGCTATGCGGAAATAAATGGTTGGAGAAAAATTTAAAAAGTATTAGCACTCCTTGTTGATGGGTTTACTTTGGGATAATTTTCTCTTGTATTTGTAACCCCTCAGTTTGCCATGTGAGAATGATATTTGAGGAATAATTGTCTCTTCTCTTGTGGATATAGGTATAAATAACCATTTGGTTTTATATGATCATTGGGGTTTGAGAAAATGATAAGTTATTATAATTTGGGATGAAAATGCAAAGTATGATATAACATTTGTGGTTAAATTATGTTATTTTGAAAAATTTATCTCATTTTGGTAATATTATAGAATATAGTTTTTGAAAAAGGACAACACGTAGACCGTGTGACAACCCGTCGCGTCAGACAAAGTTGTGGGAATCGAACCCACAACCAAAGTGCGATTGGGATTTATCGCCTACCACTGGACTACGTGAAGTCCCTGGTTAATATGACTATTTTATTTGTTAAATGATTTTATTGATCAATAAAAAGATGATTTGGGTTCTTATGTCTTATCAAATGAATACCCTTGGTATAGGAAAGTGCTTTGGTGATTAAGTGATAAATGTTATTTTGGAAGATGTTCGTTTTGTTAAGAACACTATATGCCCAAGGAAAATAGAATACAATGAGGTTTCATTTGTAGAGTAATGGTGGATTTTTATCTACATTTTTATTGTTGATTTATAGTGATTTGGGTTATTTATGGAAATGATTAACCTATAACAGAGAATATGTGATGATGTTAATTACTTTTATGTATGTGACTTTAAGAGTATTTTATGTCATTTGGAGATACAATGTAACATGGGAGACTACATAATCAAATTCTTCTATGTTTTGGGTTTCAATATTAGTTTGGATTATATTAAAGGATTTTAAGGACAATTGGTTATTGAATGGTATCTATTTAACATTGGGGTATTGTTGGTTTAATTTTAGAAATTAAGATTAGTGCATATTTATCTCAATGAATATCCTTTTGGGGGATCATTAGATCATTCACTAACCATTTTGGTTTTGATTAATCTTCAAAGACAATGTAAATATATGGTTTATCCTGCATGGATCATGTGATTCTATAGAAGTTTATTCTAGCTCTTCCAGTGTGACCAAGTCTTCTTGAATACTCATCTTTTAAAAAAATTGAGTTAGTGGTGGAAATTTATTAAAGAATGAAAATCTACTTAAAATTTAAGTATATCTCATAATGTTCTTAGTCAATATCATAAATGAATTCTACTTCCTTATGTAATGTAACTTAAAAAAAACGTTGTCCTAGATGGTACCTTAAATCATCACTAATTTATGGCTTTGGGATTGTTGGCCTTTTCATAGCCATGTTCTCTACCACTCTCCATCAGATAATTGATGGTTTGATTTCTCCTCCATATCCATATTTTCCTACATGGAACCCTAGTATGTGTTATTTTCGGTAATCTTCATACTTTCCACTCTTTATTTTAAATAGAGGCCTCATTAATTCATTTTTCGATGTGGGATTTCAACTAAGATATTTTGAAATGTCAAAAATGTGTGATCCCAATACCCTATATTTTGTTGAACCGATGGTACTTCAAATCATCATAGATTGATGAGTTTAAGGACCTCAATTTTATACTTGTTTGTGATTGATGACCTTAACCACTACCTATAAATATTTACGTTTTCCCTCCAATTATATGTCTCTAATTGCCACCAATGTTCTCCTAATCGAGATCATAATTTGGTGGTGACCCTTTCATTTCTCTTTTCCTCATATTAAGACTAAATTTTAGTAAACCAATTTCCGATGTGGGTTTTCCCACATATATATTTTCTATTTTCAACCTTTTATTTTCGAAGAACAATTTCAAATTGCGAGGACGCAATTTATTGAAGGAGGGGAGAATGTAACACCCCAAGATTTCATAGTGTGTTATTTCTTCAAAATAATTCAATAACTTGCACTACACGCAACACCGAGTTCAAGCGCACCATGACATACCAAACAAGCCGTTCAAAAAAGGTTATGAATAGTATTAACTAAATTTTAAACTTTATATAATCCTTATAATTTTAGAATCCATATTATGAGTTTCTTAGACATAATGTAAGAACAAATTCATCTTCAGTATTGTAGTTTTACCAACTTTTAATAGTGAACCCTTTTTAAATAAAATATTTTAAACTTTTTGACTAAATGGGGACATCAAAAAATTTAAAATAAAACATCCCAAGCTTCCACGGTACGCTTTCCTTTGAATAAAACAGTAGCGTGTGTTGTACGCAACTTCGAGTTTTAACACACACCACAACCGATCAAACTAGCCGTTATGAATAGTAATACTTAATTTTTTGAAATTATATATATTTTATATTTCAAAATGGACTTCATTTTTGGATTCGGAATATCAAATTTAGCCTAAGGTTAAATTTTGGTACTTTTCGGATAACTTTCATATTTTGATGAATAGTAAAAATTACTAAATTTTAATTAAAAACATCTTTTTTAATCAAAATAATTAATAGTGATAAATTATGAATTTGAGTGGTTTTAAAGTATATTTAGAATATATTTTACCATTTAATATAATTTTGGTCATTGGACATAATTTTACAATTAAACCGAACATAAACAAGTGTCAATCTTTTGATAGTTATAATCTCTTAAAAACACGCTTTTTGTTTTGACAGCGGGAATTAATTTTAAATTAATTTCTGCCACTTCTGTGTTTTGAATTTAGAAAAATGGATTCCATATTTGGAATCTGGATGTTCAAATTGTGTAAATAGGTAACTTTTATTTTTAGACATTTTGAATAATTACTGCGGTAAATATTTTATTTACCATGGTTAAAGGTAAATCCGGTAAATAAGGGTTAAAGAATAATATTATAATAATACTAAATTACCCTAAAACGTGTCTTAACCCTATTTGTTGATACATGGTCGACCATGGGCATCTTTGGGTCAATTTTGGGACCCCATTGATCCACTTGAAAGTGATAATGACACTTTATTTTAATTAAGTTAAAATGAATACAAAAATGGCATAAGCTTACATCTTTTAAAAGAACAATTTTTACATAGGGTTATACATGTTGGATTTTCGATTATAAATATTAATTAGAAAGCTAAAAGGATTTCCTACATAATGATATTTTATTTATAATTTTTAGACATCAAATAATTTAAATTATTAATGACACAATAATGATGCAATGTTTACCTCATTAATAAATCATTTAAATAAATAAGATTATAATGATTAAAATATTATCTAAAACCTGTCCAATTCTTATTGGTTGATGTTATTTAGAATATGAGTCATCTTATATTCGACCTCAATTATTTTTGGACCATTATAAACCGAATATAATTATATTATAAAGTAATACTTTCACTCTTTCCTAAAGAGCCCCTCCTCTCCCTTATAAAAGGAGACCACTTCTACTCATTCCTCACACCTCTCAAGCCACTTGGCTCGTCCAAACTCTGCCCAACTAAGCTCCCCACATCCCTCTCCTCCTCCTTGAAGCTTCCCATTAGGAAGAAAGCATTTCACGAAGTCCTTTGGTTCCAACCAAAGTGAGTTACCTAAATTAAAGGTAACATTTTATCTTAAATTATTTTCAATTATTTTGCTTCTCCAACCCCCTAACTCTTTTTATTTCCTTTCTTTTGTAACAACACCAGTATCCACAATATACTAGGATGTTGTTATAAGAAGGATTCAAACTACACATTCACACAACTCCATCTAATGGATGATGAACATAATGTTTCTGTGGATGGAAAACTAACGCCTCACGAAACAATAATTGTTCAAATACATCTTACCGCCTCTCATGGTGGCCATTAGGATGGAACTGTAATTAAATATGATATTAATGATATATATTTTATATATAAGCTTCTGTAATTCCATTTTATTTCATACAATTATTCGTTTCATGTTGTATATACATACGATAATTTCATTTGAGGAAGTGCGGACTACCGCCCCCTTAAAATGATATGACTCGTTCATACCACACATGGAACGTATAAAGGATGGTGTTAATGAACTTAAGTAACATATATAAAATATTATATTTTACTGTAATAGTAATATACCTATGTATCATTTGGATTCGATTCTTTTAAAATAAAAATTAAATGGAAGTAGTATTCGTGCGTACGTACGGACTACCGTCTCCACGAACGCGATTAGATTCATTCTCCATCGTATCCATTCAAGTATAATTATCATTTGATGATTTAAAAATGATGTTTAAAGACATGATACCATTCTGGATATAGATAATATACATCCCATTAATAACGAATATGGCTCACATAACAAAGAATGTAAAGTAAAATGAACCCGTTAACACCTGAAATGACGATAATTCTAAGATATTATTAACAAATCAATGTTAAAAGATCATATATGATATCATATTAAAGTAACTGATTCTTGTATTATTCAATAACAATTATTTCACCATTATCCAGGAGGTAAACCTACCATCGACCAAGGAAAAAGTACAAAGTAAGGGATTCTCTTATCTCACTTTCAATTCCGTGATATTTCCATTGTTCGCTACTAAATTATTGAAAGTGGTGTATTGTGTACTTCCATTTGATATATATTATCATGATTCACTTTATATTCATGTTATTCTGTAAATCATTTGGTGGTTATTAACTTTTGGCCATGCGACTCAGTTGATTAACGTGGTAAGGGGTTTCTTGTCTCACTTTTAATTCCGTGAGAATTCCATTGATCACCACCTAATTATTGCATGTGGTGTATGTGTGCTACCCATGATTGTATTCATTGTGTAATATACTTTATTTTATGGGTATTTACATCATCATGGTATGATATTTATTTCATGGGTGTTTGTTTCTTAAGTTACCTAATCAATAAGGGAATTTGAGATTTCAATTTCCACTCATTCGGCTTTACGCATATTTCATTGATTATATTACCCCAAGATTATGTGTGGAATCACTATTCATTTGATTATGTCATAATTTCCACTCCCCTTCCTGTGGATATACTTTTGATACACATAATCACTCCATTGAAAATTCTCAAGTCATTGATATGAATTTGATAAGAGTAATTTTAACTCTTTCACCATTTGTTGAGTTAAACATCCAATTCGTTGGTGTTGTTTTTACACGAATATGTGTGAATATACTTTGATTGTTTTACACTGAATATCCAATCATAATTAGTGTATTTATATTTTTCACACATAATTATGTTATTGATTTATCCTTAACCTAAGGATATGGCCTTTATGGGAGATTTCATCTCAACTTACATTCCATTGAGACTTCTTTGTTGATATACACCAAATCATTTTTATGTGGTGTATATAATGTACTTTGACATAGTATATCATGAATTCCATTTATTCTCATGATATTACAAAGTTTTGATTACCTCAATTATTTTCATTCAATTGTCTCTCTTTTGGTTAGAATCTCTAACTAAAATACCATTTTTAAATGTTTTAAAGACTTATTCATCTAAATCTTTCTCATTAATGTCCATGTTTTAAAAATGGTTTTAAGGATTTATTTATATGGACATTAAAGTTTAGAAAT
Source organism: Viscum album (assembly GCA_963277665.1). Lineage (NCBI taxonomy): Eukaryota > Viridiplantae > Streptophyta > Magnoliopsida > Santalales > Viscaceae > Viscum > Viscum album. The sequence goes on along the minus strand of OY728120.1, from coordinate 1,267,054,800 downwards.
TAAAAATCCTTTTAAAAGGTTTCAAAGTGGTATGGGACACTTTGATTCAAAAATCTATTTTAAATGGCTTCTTGACAAATAGTGTGACTTTTAAATGTTTTCAAGAAAAGGGGGATATTTCTCTCAAATAGTTTTGATGATTATTTTCATCTATGTCAACATCCTTCATTATTCATGATTGAGGTTAATGTGATACAATACAATCTTCCATATTGTATCAAATGAGTTATATTTGACTGTGGATGTTCTATTTTTATACCATTCATGGTTTGTGGTTAAAGTATTGACATTTCGTATGCTAGTTTTAATACGAATGTTTATTTTATGCTTAAACCTATTCATATGAGGAATGCATTGGACTTAATAAGTGACGGGTGGAGCCCGCTATAGCTCCTCGATGCATCGGTAGGTCTCATGAGACAAACTAGTGTCTTGGCACAAGGCCTTGGCAAAATCTTATTTGTAGTCTTGGCACGAGGCCTTGGCTATGTGGTTATGATAGTCTGGGATTATGCATTCCATCATTATGAAAGTAGTTATTGATATTGCATGTGATCATTCGACTAGTAGAATATCCATGTGAGTAAGTAAATGGCATTATTTCATTTTACCTTTGCCATTTTATGATGAAGTTCAAGTTTCAAAGGCTTTTGTTTTAGTTATAAATTGCCTTAAGTGATTATGCTTATTTATGAAAGCTTCTGCTATAATGTTATCCTTACTGAGCATCCGAGCTCACCCCTTTCAATGTTTTTTTTTCCAGGATTATGAAGAAGTAATTTATGAATGACCTGCAGGGATAGTATGAGGGGATATGAAGACAAGATGTTTTTTTTATGATGTAATGTAAAAATTTATGGATGTATCTAGTTATTCCAAGGCTACTAAACTAATCGGTCTTTCGAGACTTGATCTTTCTCATGATCATGCCAATGTTATGTAATAATGCACCGACTCTGGGTAACTAGGGTCGGTGCGTTACAATGAATATGTGGAATGAAAACTTCTAGGTCTGGAAATGGATGAATAAATGCTCGGGAAGGTTAATACCATCCTACCGTACATAAAAGCTACCCATGGTCGACAAAAGGAATTTGATGACAATAATCAACTTGACCTAGTGTTTGATGTTGGGGATGTGGTATTCCTATGAATATTTCCATGTATTATATTCATGATATTTGGGAATATGGGAATTATTAGACAAAGTAACATCATCCCTTTTGAGATCCTTAATGACATCAGAGAAGTGACCCATCGACTAGAACTCCCACCAAACTCATCTCATGTAAAAAAATATATTCCATGTATCTCTATTAATAATGTATATACTAGAACAATCACATTTAATAAATACAGAGGTAGTACCATTGGAGTATAAAGTTTATTAGTTGGAGAAACTGATGAAGATTATAGATCATATAGAAAAAGTTCTACAAACAAAGTAAATTTCACTCATCAAAGTGTTGTGAAAAGACCACAAGTTTGTGAAGAAGAGATGGTGGAACCATATGAGGTGATTAAGTGGAGTTACCCCATCAATATTTCTATTGGAAAATGAAATTTTGTGGGGGAAATTTCTTAATGTTGTGGGAGGAGGTTGTAACAGCCCTAATTATTATGTATAAAATTCCCCCTTTGATTTTATTATTCATATATAAGACACATGAACGTATTTTTATTAATATATTAGTTTGGATTTTAAATTACCATTACGTATATTTAACATAGATAATATAACCATTTAATAGTGATCATATTACTAGTATAAATATAAGGTTTTAACATATCCATTTACACATACAAAGAAAGTGATAAACTCAACTCATAGGATTGTTCACTATGAATCCCATTTCTCAAAGCATCTAAAGAATATATAATTTTTGGTATTTTTTCTATATCAATCGCAAGATGAGAGCCAACAATTTCATCTTGGTAGAAGCTGTTTATGGGATATGTTCAAGCTTATTAAGATCACCACCAAACCATGATCACCAAATTTCCAATGAAAGCCCCACCATCGTGCACCTTACCCATGAGGAATATGATTTTGTAATAAAGGGATATGTAATAAGACCGTAGAATTATGATTATGTAAAATACTTTTTAATAGAATAATGAATATAATTTCATTTTCTTAATATTACATTGTCAATGATTTTTAAAGCATAAATAAGAATTTTGGTTAATATTCAAAATCAATTTATAAATGTGTTTTTAATGAATAAATGTATTTTTTCAAGTAAATAGTATTCTAATAAAATTTTATTATTGAATTATATTATTAAATATAAATTATCATTTATTTTTAATGAAGTCTAATGTATTTTTTTAGTTTGAAGGACTATTTTTTTCAACACCCGTTAATTTTCAATAAATGTAATTTTTGTTTTAAAAGTGAAACATCACATATATTAGAATTTATTTTCATAAAAGTATTATTATTTTTAGAATCAGGATGTAAAAATTATTCATTGGTGAATTTTTCATAATTTTTCGAGGTAATTAAATTTTGGTTAAATATAAAATACTGCATAAATATAAAATTTCTTTTATGAAATCATAATGACCTAATAATGAGGTAATAAATACTAGAAAATTTATATTAGGACAGATATATTTATTTTAATTTACAAAAATTTAATTTTATGTTTATTTTATTAATTTTATAAATCCCTAGGGAATCCTCCAAAACATAAAATATATTTTATAATTTTAAAATCATTTCCATGAAAGTACGACACACCTCCACATAATATAGTGAGAAATTTCAATATCTTTGGACCTTTATCTTATAAGATAATGTATTCTAATACCCTTTTCATGATTCCATGGTAAGAAACCATGGGAGGGTTTATTGTTTTGAATATTTTATTGTGTCGTATCCAAAACAAAAATAATAAAGGAATCCCCATCTATTTTTATATAAACCCATAAAGATCAAATTTATATACACTAAAACTATTTGAAGCTCTACTATACTATTACAAAATTTAACTAGAGTCTTATTATGGTTCAAATGATCCCAGGAATCACCTCTTAATAATTTTTAGTCACACATCTTTGTAATGGATTTCTCACCTCCACATTTAATTCTTCCACCTTCTTTGAGATTAGTTCTTTTAATTTCAGTTTATTTTACTGAAATTAGTTTGTAATAATTAAAATACTATACAATTGATGTTATATAAATTTTTAATCATTTATCCTCACCCATTTGGACACTTACCTATGTAGTTACTATACCGAAATTATATAAGGATCTTTTACTCCCCTCTTTTATCAAGCACTCCTTCTGTGATATGCATTTTAAATTCAATTTTCCTATGTAGGGATATGTTCATGAATATAATCCTTAATATCCATTTTATTTATAAATAATTATATATTCCTTCCACTATCATTAATCCATTAATAATTTTTCATATACACCCATTACCATGCCGAAATTTCGTAAAGTATTTCTCTCTCCTAATTCCCATTAAAGAACATCATTTATAATATGCATCTTAAATTCAATTTCATATTTTTGTATAATATATTACATGATCAAATTAATTAATGATTCATGTATAAATGTTTAGATACCCATTTATCTACCATCATTCCATTTTATAAATTTCCATATGACAATGTTATGCTGCCCAAATTATAATGTGATTTTCACTACCAAAATCATCGTATAGTCAATACCATACCCATTCCTCAATCAAGGGAATTCACATTTATACACATATTTGTGTTTATTTAAGAAATTCATGTTTATATTCCACATTCATTTATCATTTTATAAATAATGATGTCGAATGAATCTATCTTATATGATATATGAGGCACACTTAAGAAATAGATTGTAATGATTATGAAGTGTGAACCCTGATAGTGCTCCAATGCATTGGGTAATTTTTAGTATCATGATACATAATGTTGGAACAGGGGTTTACATAATTCATTTATGGGACATTTTTTCACCATTTCAGGACAAGGATTTACATAATTCATTTTTTTATGATGCACAGTTTTATGTTCTTTCCAAATTTCCATGTTCTGCTTTTGATGTTATATCATGCCTTTATGTTCATGTTCCTTTTATGATCCATTTATATAAATACTACCTTCTTCATGTTATGATTCTTTTAAATCCTTACTAGACTTTATAGCTAATCTCTTTTTATGTATGTCCTCAGGTTATTTCATTCAGTGTTATGTAAAAAGAAACATTGGGTTCATCTAAAAAATGTTTTCAATAAAGATATTATATATTTTTTCTTATGTTGTCATGTAATATTCCTAAGCCCCATAGAAACTTCAACTATCAATATTATAGGTTTTATTAAATTAAAATTTAGGTAATTAATTAATATTAATTGTGTAATAATGATCAGGTTTTTCACAATGTAAGAGGATCATACTTCAAACTATGTCGACATTTGGAAGAATCATGGCCCAAATAGCTACATGAAGAACAAATGGTGACCTAAGACTAATAGTACAAAAAATGATTCAAATAATGGTCACCTTAAATATTAATGATGATTAATTCCAAATGAACCCTTGATACATTGACATCGACACAGATTCAAGGAGAGTCGTGGTGATAAATATCTCGGGTGTGATTATCCAAACAAGGGATTCAATCCTCCATGTTATGAATCAAACAAAGAATCATCGGATTCTAGAATTATATAGGAAGGATCAAAAGTGAGATCTGAATTTAAATATAATTAAGGAACCTTATTAGGTGGAAATCAAACATCCATGAAAATAGTTAGAATATCAAACAGGAAAATAAATTCAGAATTTTTTCCAACAGAAAATTGAGATCGACTTCGGATGGAAAGTGAACAATAATATGTCTCTTGTCTAGAAGCCCAATGATTTCCCATCTATGAAAACCCCATGAATTGAAGAAAAAACTGTTGAATATATCCATCAATGTTTAATTGTTATTAAAAAATATATGGCATGTAATAATCCAACAGTGAATAAGCTTGAGAGAACTCTAGGGGTAGGATTTGGATCATAAGAAGAAAATAATTATGCGATTGATATTTAGGAAACAATTCCCATTCTAGGAAGCTAGAGTAAGGTGAAGGAAAGTGAAATGGTAAAAGTGTAAATCCCGAGGGTCTAGAGGGTTTGTTGAGAAATACTTTCCCATCTTACTAGGGTATGGAAAAACAAAAAATAAACCATTCCACCACCTATTTCATTGATGGGGGAGCCACAAGGGATTCATCTTCCACTCCTAAAAGAAATTGGTAATTTCCAATATGTAAGGTTTTTGGTTCATATGTAAGTTATATCTTGGACATGTAAGGCCTCTTACATTGTAAAATATTTTAAACACACTAACATTTAATGGAATATCAACCAAACCATGGAGTGGCATATGAATGTTTCAGTAGTACTTCATATTTGGTGACACCCACTCAAAAGAAGATAATAACAACATAATAGATTATGCGACCAAAAATAATAATAATTGAAATACTTCACAATACAAAGTATATTAAGTGATTAAAGGGAATATATTGTGATTTATTTAATGTGATGAATGTAGTTGAGCCTGAACATTAAGCCTCAAATAGATTAGTATCATAAATCAATATCACATTATAAAGTATCCTATCAAGCTATAGTGAAACTGGAAGATGACTAAAAGATAAAGGAAAAAATTTATCATGGATTTATTATATTTTTGAAGACATTATTTTTTAAATAGGTATAATAAGAATGTTATATATAAATTTCAATTATCAATATGGTCTGGTAGCTTTTGGAATTCCATTATCTATCCATTTAAATATATATACTGGATTTTCACTTGGTAAAACATATGTATATAGATTTCATATAGAGGATTATGGAAGTGTATTAAAAGATTATTTTTTAATTTTAATTCCAAAATACATATTATATAATGGAAACTAATATATAAGAGAAGAGAGAGAGGTAATAGAGGATATCCTGAAGGAGGAATGTAGAATGAACATATGTGTAACTTATTGAAAATCATGAATTAATCTATAGTGTTTCATTCTATCTAAGTCCCTAAAATAATTTTCATAGAAGTTAAGTGTAGTTTCCTATATCAAATATGATCATAGAGAGAAGATCATATCAATTTTTAAAATACCCTTTGGTGTTATATCTTTAAATTTTATCATCTTGAGTTTGACCCTTATGTCAACATTATATTTTGTGTGAAATTCATGGAATGTTGTGGGAGGAGGATATGAATAGTTAATAGACCTTGGATTAGATTCGATTACATTGTAATGATTTCAATAAAAAACCAATTGAGTAGTGATTAGTTTTCAGGTCAACACATACTTGATATGTTCTTCTGGGATATACCCTAGTACATGTGAACCATGTAAAATATTTAAGACCATGCTTCTTTTTTATTCTATATTTGGTTGGGATTATGTGTGATAATCTTATCAGATTCCTAGATTCTATGTACATGTGTGTAGAAGATCCAATTGATCTTGTGAGAAACATAAAAATCATGTCACCCATTTCACTGCATCTTAGGGCGTATAGTGGGACCCTCAATCAAAACAAGTGTTATAAATACCATATAATTTTTCATAGAGATTATTTTCTGAGAAGTATTCCCCCTAGAGAATTATAAAAATAGGAATCCATTTCAATTTATGATTATAATTATTAGGTATGAAATAAAATAATTAGATCACAACTTCGATCTTTGGGTGTTGATGTTTACTTGGTAGTATTTTGTATAAATAAAGTAATTAATTATATCAAAATTTCAAAAATTAATAATAATGATAATATTTACTTATGATATTACGTCTTAGAATTCATTTTTTGGAGTATTTTAAATCTTATATACATAAACATGATTAATTTTGCAATAGAAAAATAATTTAAACAAGGTTTCTAATATTTTTTAAGTATATAAAAAATATAAATAAGTAAATTATTAGGTTATTAAAAATATATTTGATGATTTTAAGATGCGTTCATGTGAAAATATTGATAGTTTCTTGAAACATATTATCAAATTTTTTAGGCCCTTTTGTAGATAGGTTAATGATATGAATGATATTGATATAGTGAAATTATCTTACAATGATTTCAACAAAATTATAATCAATAAATATCATTATTATATAATTAAAACTTATAGATTTATCTATCTATGATCTATATATGAAACTTCTCAAATATGAAATGTGAGTGAATTTATAAATATCATTTAGACATGAATATAAGGAAACATATTTCCTTGAACAAGATAATAAGGAAATATATAAGACATAAATTGAATAATATGTTAATGATGATATTTTATCTCTTATAGAAAGTATGATTTAGAGAGATGAGGGATGATTCATGGGCTTAAAGCCAATAATTTTTTTTTCTATTTTGGAAAAACTAGGAATATAATTTATGGAGAATATGGTGAGTCTGAATTCACATGAATACAATGGAATATGTTCACACCTAAAATTTAATTTAATTAAGGAATTGTAATTGGAATGAAATTTTAGAGAAATGTATTAGTTATAAAAAGTTAAAATATGTTAATGAAAATACATGATAAGGCATTTAAACTATGTTTATCTTAGGAATTGAAGATGCTATAACTGATTCAGTGGATAAATCTAAAGATGATGTAGAAATGTTTGACCAACCAGTGGGAGTTGTTAATATCATAATGTAATTGGAAGGTGATATTGAAGTTATTGATTAATAATAAAAATTTATCATGAATATTGGATGATTTATAAAATAATAATCATATTCGTATGATGAAATTGATGTAGAAATTGAGCATCTAGATAATTTTGTGGAATAATATTAATGTGATTAAGTGAAAACCTAATTAGAATTAAAATAGAAGTTCAATATTGAAGAATAGATGAAGATCATTTGCAGTCTTAATTTTTCTATCAAGGATAAATATAAGAATATTGAAACACTATAAATTTTCTTCATGTAATCGTGTATGAATAATGATTCCAAAATAAAATATGATATCCTAAGTAAGATTATATTACATGGAAATTTTTTAAATAAGTATTATAGAAGGGGATAAATGAGCCACCCGATTTTTTGCAAAAGTGTTGAGTGGTTAATAGAAATATTTTATGTGTATAAGTGGAATTTAATATGACATAAAAAAATAATATGAAAACAGTTAGAGAATAAAGGTAAATAAAATAAAGTTGAAATTTCTTAGTCATTTATATATTACCAACTATCTAAAAGTTATTTAAATTTAATAGCTATATGGAGTGATGGAAGTAACATGATATTTCCTCAAATGAATTACCAATTCTATATCTACATATGCCTCAAAATTTATTATTCCGGTGAAGCTTAAAATTACATGACATGAGAATCAATTGGAATCATTAAAAGTATTATTGAAAAATATTCTTTGTATAATTAAATAAGTGAAAAAAATTTCAAGAGAAGGAAAAGTAGAATTCATGTATTCTAATAAAGATGAACTCCATTAACAATAAAATTTTAAAATTTATATGAAGAAGAATATTTATTTTATTCTTATGATAAATAAAATCAGAAGTGATTAATATATGTTTGAACTCATTTTGGATATTTATAAAATGACATGATGTTTATGGGGGAAAAGATAAATTAAGAATCAATTCTTGTTATGATTGATTTAATAGATGTTTAAAATAATAGTAATTGAATTATTGATATTGGATGATCATCCTAAAATATGATAAAAATAAATCTTATGATGAATATGAAATGAATAGTTGATGGAAGTTTTCAGTTTTGGAATGTTGTATATCTACAGGTCAAAAAAAGTGAAAAAATATATTTGGATACAGATGAATTAAATAATATTTTTTTCATTGATGGTATAAAACAAAATTTTGTGACTATGATTCTATAATGTAACTCAATATATTTTGATTCCTTCAATTGGAAGGGTTGTAATATCAAAGTATTTTCTAGAAAATATCTTCTGTAAAGATGGATAAATAATGGAAAATTACATTAGGTGGACAATTAGGAAAAAAACTTGTCTCTTTACTGTATAATATAGAATCATTTTTTCACAAGATAGGATTTGTAAAATTTTTCATCAGTGCATGGAGAATCTAAAAAAATTCATTATTTCTATTGAAATCACTTCAATAAAGGAGTAGTAGAGAAAATATTTGTGATTCACGCTTGAGGTGAGAGAAAATTGATAGACCATACATTCCAAAGAAAAATAGAGAATTAAATCTATTTGTTCAATTATATATTGATAAATATGGTCTAATAATCCATGATAAAATCATTGGTGGTAAATAATAAAATTAATTTTTTAATTATTATAGTAGGATATTATGTCATTTTTTAATGCAGCCTGAGAGAGAACTATCAGAATAAATCAAAATTTTCCAAATAAGAATTGGAAAAAACTATAATAATTATAATGATACTAATTTATAATAATGGACCTAAATATATTTCATCAATGTTGGAAATTTTCAAGATAAGAAAGTAAAAATCCTTGAATTTTTATATGTAATTAATCCTTAACATTATTGAGTCATTGAATGAAAGAATCATATTATAAATAACATGTCCAAGAAATTATTTGATGAATGTGTTATCTTTGAATAATTATAGAAATAAGTTATTCATGTGGAAAGGTATAATCATAAAAAGGATTTTGTCAATTTTAAATAATAGAAAATATTTTATAAAATTTTGCATTGTATGAACCCATCATTAAAAAATCAATGTGTATTCAAAAAATTAATGTGTAACTCAAAATAATGTAGAAAATCTGGGGTAGTCTGATGATAAAACAGATAAAGGATTATTTATATTCCACTCATCATAGAGTAAATCCTAATTTTTTTCACAAAAGTCTCAAAAAATATTGAATGAGGTGATGTGAAGGTTATTGAATGTGAAACAAAAGAAACTGATAAAAATAATCCCTAGATAAGTTAGTAAAAAAAGAAAAAGATACTATTTAAATTCACGGAAATGAAAAAATCTCCCAATTGATGAATATTATGAAGTCAAATAAAAGATGAGAATGATTATGAAGGGAGTCAATCTGTGACTCAATGAAGATGAAATATAGTCGATGTATATCTATGAAACCTATTTATAGTGATTTTTTTTTAAAATTTAGACCTAATAATTGAGAATAATGGAGAATAGTTCACTATTATCTACTATTTAATTGACCACATTTGAATAAGTATCAATGGATGAATCATGTGGGAAATCCCTGAATAAAGATCTAAATGAAATTAAAAAGGAATCAAACAATGGAGTTTCTATATATAAATAGACATTATACTTTTATTAATAAGAAATTGGTCTTTTATAAATAGTGGATAATCATGGAAGAGTGGTCTAGAACAAGGTGATAATATTATACATAGGTTATTTTAAAATTTAAGGAGTTATGATTGGGGAAATGTTTGCATGAGTGGAAAGAGTTGAATCAATATGACATTTCTTGGAAGTGTATATTAAATAGAAGTTGAAATTTGAACAAATGGATTTGATGAGAAAATATCTAAATTTATTCATGCATGAATAATTCAATATTTAGAAAGTGGTATTATTTCATAATGTAAATTGTGAATTAATGGTTTTTAAATAGATAATTGAACTTTATAGACTAAATAATGTACCCTATACATTGTTTGTAAGAATGTGCACATATTTTTTGTAGTTAGAGTTTAAAAGAGGCGGGGTTAAGCATAACACTACCAGAAATTCTAATATTAGTAGAAGTTTAGGTAGATGTAGTATATAGATGATATACTATTTATAGGAAACATGAAGAATTTTATTGGAAAACTTATTAAAATTATGGTTTCAAAAATTGAAATGTCATTGGTTTTATGGTTGTCTTTAATTATTTCGATAAAAGTTCATTAATGTGAATTGAAAATATTTTTATCTTAGGTGAAAATATTAAATAGTGGTTTTAAGGATGTTTGAAAATGAATAATTCAAATTCGTTTCAACATAGATATAAATTTGAGCGAAACTCCAAAATCCCGAGGACAATATCATATACATTGATATATTTTATAGTTTCCATTAATGAGTATTAGCTCACGTTTTCATACAATATTTAGTAATGGTTCTTTTCTTATTCATTAGCATATTGAATATTTTTTAATGCACTAATGCTTGAGAATCTAGAAATAGGACTATTTGAATGTTATTTTCAATTTGGGAACAATTAAAAAAAGTAGCACATGGATTGATATATGGATCAAAACAACAGTGAATTTAAAATAAAATTCAAATAGATATAATGTTTATAATTTAATTTTTAATGTCTCTTCTTTATTAAATTGGAACTCATTTTTTAGTTTTTTAAGGCATGATAGAGTTTACATTCTGGATGATATGAGTAGTGGATGTATAGTTTGATGCTTTGGGATGTTGTAGGAATAGATCAGGAAAACATAATAAGGACCATGTTGTCAGTGGAATTATAGTATAGAAATAATGTATAAGTACTAAATATTAGGTTTTATTTTCCATATAAATGTTTTATTTGTGATTCATATGTTAGAGTATTTCCAAAGAGGGGTAAAAGAATTATATCAAGGACCACAACATGAATGAATGTGTAAAAAATTAAAAAGGTCCCATAGTTAAGGTTTATGGTTCATATGCATGGATTTTATGTGAAACACGTGTTTTCATAATTTTAGACATATTTGAAACAGACAATCATTCCTTGGAATATATATCACATTATGAGGAAGCGTTGTCAAATTTTTTGTTATAGAATATTTTGTGGTAACCATTCTATAGAATAAAGCTACACCACCACTGATTTGAAGATAGAGATTATTTGTAACTGAATGATGCCATAATAAAAAGGTTACACCAATATTAAAAAGATCATTCCACGAATTAATATAGTTATGGAAGTAGTAAGTCTATGAAAGTAAGGCCTAAATTTATTTATGATCATAAATCAGTATCATTTTATGAATAAACCTATAAAACTATAATGACACTAGATGTTGAATGAAAACTGATGATGAAACCAAACATTCACACCACGATGAATTTTTTCATGGTGTGATTTTTTCAATTTGGAGAAATTAGAGAGGAATTATGACTTGCATATTTCAATATGGTATGATAGTTTTTTAAAATATACAATAAATACTTATTTTAACATATATAATAGAGATTTCTATAGAAACATTTAAGTTGATAGATTTAAATTATAGTAATTTGGTAGATGATAGAACTATGAAGATTTAGTTTGGATTTTAAAATTACAAGGATATATTATAACCTTAGATATAGATGAAGATAAAATAATGATAATGGGGGAATATAGGTTATCTAGAAGAATTATAGTATAATGAACTTGTTTGTAATTATTTCAGTATCTATAATTATGGAGTGATGTGTGATAAATTGATGATTATGATATGAAGTAATGTGTTTTTTTGAATATTAGTTCATGGTAGGAATATATGATAAAATTATTACAGAGAACAACCATTATGGTTTATTTTTATTCATTTACTTTTTATTTTTTCTTGTTTGACTTGAATGTTACATGATATTTGGTGTAACCCTCATAGGAAGTAGTGATCAAAAGAAAAGAAGATGTCATTGTCCTTATTTGAGTAGTGAGGTTGTAAAAAATATAACAATAAAAAACTATTATAATAAAAATTAATTTTTATATAAATACATAATTAATATGTTCTTCTTATATGTATCTAAATATGGGTGAACCAAGTAAAATCTATGTGTCTATGATTCTTTATTATCGAAAATGTTTCTTTTCATGCATGGGATCATTAGGAAAAGTTCATGGTGAATTTAAAAATATGAGGACAAGATCCAATAGAACTTATGATAAAAAAAATTCATGTCATCCTCATTCAAACCCCTTCAACGGTTTATAGTGTGACTGTTGGTCATAATAACAGTCTATTGATAAATATTTAAGATGTTAATTGAAGTGATTATTATTCATATCTTATTTATTTGTGAGATGTTTACCTTGAGTTGAATTAGAATAACAAATAGGGGCTTTAGGATCATTAGTCCATCATGATGTTGTTCTGATGTCTAGTGTGTTTGATGGACATTAGGAACAAGAAATACATGCTAGTTAAAAAGTAATGACTTTTTATTCATTTAAAAGTCGGTGTTCGTGGGTTTATTCAAACACCCATCCATTAAATATGATATCATTGAATGGATATATTCTATGGAATACATTTAAAAATAAAAAACATTAATAATGTATAATTGGGTTCCATTATGGTAAAAATAAATATTTTTGTACCTAAAGAATACACCCCAAGGAAATAAAAATCTAATTTTTTTAAATATATTATGAGATCTATCATTGATCGCCTAATTCCCTCGGTTATATAGCCACACATGGTTTATGTGAACATAATTTAATTCAATTTTGGTTATAAATATCTAATAGGTGAATAGTTAACCACTTATATTACCTAAGGATCCAACAATTTACATTCTATTCAGAAATTGCACATGATTTTATTTTACATAAGATATATCCACTTCATCATTGGATCAAGTTACATAGTCCGATTAGGGATCTTTTGTCATATTAACAACCAAAAGATCAGGTTTATTTAATCATATATCTTGACATACATATATTTAGATCGATTATCCATACTAATTTTAAGCTAGAGACATGACATTTATCTCTGATAGTGGGATGTGACACCTCAGGAATGGAAAATAATACATGAAGTCTTGGGAGGGTAAGAATGTTAAAAAAGGCATATGAAAGAACTGTTTTTATCATTTTTTAATGACTATGACCACCAAAAATCCTTTTATTGAGTATATGGAATTCTAAAATATCATTTAACAATTTTTATATTTTTTGTTTATAATTTTTTACAATTAAAACAATATTTTACAAGATTTTATGTTCGTTATGAACAATGACTAAAAGGTACTAAAGGATCTCATGAGCTTAGAAATATTTTTTTAAATTATTAGATCATAGAGAAGTTATCTAATGAAACCATACAAATTTAAATTTATAATGAAACCGAAATTTAATAAATTAATATCCAATATTTTAAGATGAATATTATTTATATATCAAAAATTTATCTTTTATAATACTATAGGTCTATTTCAGTTGAAAACATGGACATATAAACAACTAGTTCATAAGTGATCTACAACATCTCCTTATAGTTTCTTTTAACTAACAATATTCATAGAAATATCATACTTAGTACGATTCCTTATTAAATGGGAGTCTGAAACATAATAAAGGTTGATATTATATGCTCTCTAAGGGTTAAGAAGGGATATATCAATGATCACTTGAATATAACATTAACATAACTTTATAAGAATATAAACATAATATTGGATAATCTTATTCTGTGTATCATATATAATATTGTTGATTCATAATATATAAATTAGAAAATCATAGGACATGAATCATAAAGTATTAAAAGAACATGATCTATGAGAGAATAACATAGGTCTAATTACATAATTTTTGGAATACATATAAGCATATAATAAAAGTTCCTTAGTATTCTAAGATAATTTCCAAGACTATTAGTGTGAAATGGGGTCACTCCAAAAACCATCATAGTTGTCAAGGATCAATTCCAAGACTATGATAGTGGAGTTCGTTCACTACCCAAAAAATCATAGAAGTTATGGTTCACTCTAAATTATATCATAGATGAAAATGTCCCTTACTGAAATGGGTTCACACTCTATTATAGTTTTATTCATCTCATGATATATCAATCCTAAACCACTGTAATAGTGAGAGATATAGGTCCCACTCATCCTAAGTTATAATGTAACCACCAGCTTTAGTTATAAAGAAACCACCATGCTTTGTTTCAATGTAACCAAAATATTTGATTATAACACAACCATTTTCCTTGGTAATAATATACCCACCATCCTTATTTATACTTTAACAAATTTCATATAATTAAAACCATACATATGTGTGACACAATATCATGAAACATTAATTATATCATCATAACATAACCCATTGAAAATAAATGGGTTTCATAAACATATCATCATTTTATTCATAAACTAACCAGCGAATGAATATGGATGTTATAATATGATCACATTCCTGTTATATCATAACTAACATAAAATGATGTTGTTTTGGAAGAAAATTTATTTAAAAATAAGTGTATATTTTTTTTGGAAAATACCTTTTTCATTTTGATATCATTAATTTCAAATATAAAAATTTCTAAAATTTTATGGAAATAATTTTATTTGATAATAACCATTGAAAAATGTCAAGGAATCATTAATTTTTTGATATGGTAGAATGATTGGAATTTTTTTCAGTATTAATTAAAATAAAAACAATATTTTTCCACTTTTGTAAAAATTCAAAAAGTACATCATTTACGAAACAAAAACATGATTTATTATAAACTAATTTGTGAAAAATATAATAGGGGTAAAAATGATTATAAAAAATGATATGATAATAGTAAATAACTAATTTAAAACATTATTTGGAAAACATTTAGATTGAGGAAAAATATATTTTAACCAATTATAGAAATGTTCCCAATTTTTGTTAAACACATATTTTCTTTCACTTGAAAACATAAGGTGAGGATAATTAATAGACAAGATTTATTTAAATGTAACAACCATATGAAAAAAAATTCATTCTTTACTTGAGAGAGATAGAGATCATATTATTTCAACATCAAAACATAACTAAGATAAATCTTGATAAATAATTATATTTTAACATAAAACCCTTAAATCTTTGGTAAAATTTGAATCATAATCCCCATTAAAGAAATAAACCTTGATGAGTTTTTAAATACCCATAAATTTCATGAAAAAGAATAAAATAAATTCATGTGAAGTATACATGTAAAACAAAATGTTTTTTTGTATGCATCTATTTAAATTTAACATTTTTTATAGTTTATGTTTCACGAAACACTTAGTTAATAACCAATATATACAATTAAATATATAAATTTTATCGATTATAAAATATATAATAAATTAGTGGTTATTTATAGGAAAAATTTATTTATAAAATAAATATATATATCTTACTGAATATAAATATTCAAGAGAATGATTGTAATATAAAAATTTATATAGAAAAGTAATTTTAATCTTTAAAAATATGTTTTATTCAAAAAAAAATTATTTCACTTTATGAATGAATATTATAAATAATGTTTTGATGTTATGGAAAAATTATTTTATAAAATGATAATAAATTTTGAAATTATAATACCAATTTGTTTTGAAATTTTCATAATTTTCTGGAAAAGAGATATGATTAGGTTATTATAAAAAATGAAATTTTTATAGAATATTGTATCTTTTTTGATATCTAAAATATATAAAAAATGAATAAAAATATGTAATTACTAATTAATGATATTATAATAAAAATATTTTAAAAACATAATTCATAACATGAAAATTATAATATATTATTCGATAAATATGAAAATCGTTTTTAATGCTGATGCAGAGCATGTGCAGTCCAGGAAAAGTAAAATTTGAGGTCCTATATATAATAATTCACATATAAGAAGTATTTTATAATACTTTTATTAAATAATATTTTTTATGAATATTGATATTGATATGTTATATTTTTATAGTTATATTACAGAGATCTTATCCAAATTCTTATGCAATACTTGCACAATGCCTAAAGAGAAAAATTTACAAATTAAATAAGTATTCTTGACATGGTTATGAATAAATAGACTTAATGACAGTATATAAAATACTATATTGAAAAAATGTCTTCATTTTTATGATAGTAATTTATTTTTAATATCTATATATTAAATAATAACTTTAATGCTTAAGCAACGAAAATGCAGTTCTTGTAGAAGAAGAAGAAAAATCAATGAAATAATATTAATTAAAATCATAAGAACCATAAATTATGGATATATTTTGAGAAATATAATTGGATGAATAAAGTTATATAATAATAATATTTTTTTCTATAATATAAGACAATTTTGACGAACATAGTTGAAAATTTGTCAAATATAGTATTTTAATTAAAAGAATCTCAAACTGTTCCCACTATGGACTGTAATTAGTATAATATTTTTAATATATGGTTTTATAGACAATAAAATTGTTCATATATATTATTTTTAAACATAATATACTAATAGTCTACATGAAATTTTATTTTCAATTTTCAGGGACAAAATAAAGACATTAAATGCTTACCCAATATTGATTCTTTATTTTTAAAATTAATGGGAATATAAAATTAATGACATTAAAAATATTAAAGTAAATATTATTTGAGATAATTATGCTGATTAAAAATATATGTACTCTAATATGACATTTATAAGACACAATAAAATATATTGTACTAATTTTAATCTTTTTTTTATGTTTTTAAATTCATTAAAATGAATAGTGAAAATTTGGACAATAATGATATTTCATGAATATAATATTTTATTAAATTACATTAAAATAATAAAAAAATTGATTTTTAAAAAATGGGATAATATTTAGTCTAAAATGTAATACTCTATTCTCTATTGGCATTTTTCTGTCTTTTCCTCTAGAATGGTCTAAATTATTATTTTTAATTTTATGGAATTCCTTATGTGAACCTCACCTTAATTATAAACGGGAACCCATTATTTTACATTAATTCACAAACTTGTAACTTTTATCCTGAATGATTCCTATTTATTTCTCTAAAATGTAATTCATAGCTATGTTGTGGTGGTCTTATTATTCCAAAGTATTCTAACTCTAGATCCCCTGAGAAGAGATCAAAATGATGTCCTCCATGGAAGATATAATCATTTTTACCAACATGTTCAGATTTATTTCTTCTATTACATCCTATCAATGTGCGGATTACCTAAATAAATAATAATTCCAGTATAATTTATATATTTATATATTATTATGATTATAAAAATATTGGGAAAAAATTCCTCAAGGAAACATTGCATCATTTTAATGGTGGTTGTGTTTGTTGAAAAAGATGGGTTTCATGGTAAGTTGTCATGTTCTAGAAATATTATTGAAAATACATGTTGAAAATGAACAATGGTAAAGAAATGTACGACCTATAGGTGTTACAAAAGAACATACACAAGGTGGATTCATGAATTTCAGGAATATGGGTCTTGAGAGTTGTGTTTCATGAAGGAGAAAATATTTCTAGTGGAGGTCTTCACGAAAGCGACGAGCTTCGCCTCTCCAAGAAAAATATACAATTCACGATCTGTGATGGAGTTCTTCATAGTTATTAATTGAAGGCTTCTCTATTTGGATGGGCATTGCAAAGAAGGAGTACATTGTGATTATGATGGGAATCATTAATGGAAAATTACAATGGATCTTCGTGAAATAGAGATGCATCTCATAGACAGATCTAGAAAATGTGCTTATGGTAGGGGTGCTTATCGTTGTTCTAAGCCTTTAAATATGAAGCAACCACACTTCAAAAGCTCAAGTGTTGACTAAAAAAGGCTCAACAAAAATTCTAATTTTACGAGTGCTCAAAGATGCTTTGCAAATGTGGTATGAAAATTCACTCCTAAAGGTTATAAGCCAACCGAATGTGTTGAGCATCACAAAAGCAAGGATTTTATGAAGGCCCAAAAATACAACTGAATATTTTGAACATCATGAAGTCTTGTTAGAGCATCGTGAAATAGATATGCTTTATGAAGGCTAGTTTTAACATCACAAAAAGTAGTACATCGTGATGATGAGATTGAGCTTCAAAAAAGGTGTTTTGCAAAGGACAGTTTGTTCTTTGAGAAAGTGGATCTCCAAGAGAAAAGTAAGCTTTGAAAAAAGTGGTGAACAAGTATTGACTAGAGTTCAGTGTTAAAGAGGAGTTTATATGTGGATGAAAGTGGTAAATCAATAGATAATCAATAAACAGTGGATGATGCATTCATTAGAGTTAATGAATGGACCTACAAGTGTTTAATGTGTGAGTGGTTCGTTTGAATTATCATTGAGCCACTTCAGTTGAGAATGTAGGGAGCATTTAGATTTTGTTTGGTTGTAAACCAAGAGGGATAGTGAGTTCGCTTTGAACTTGTAAACAACAGTGCGCTTATAGGGGTTTTGGTATATTAGCACATCACTGTATTATTCTCCTTGGATGTATCTCAGTGAGGGTGAACCAAGTAAAATTGTTTTGTCATGTGCATTATTTAAGATTCATTCATACTCTGTAATGGTAAGAAGTGAGAGAAGAGAGTTTTTTCTAACGAAAAAACAAGATCAAAATGGGAAATTGTTTTAATTTTTCATACCTAGATTCTCCACAACATTCATGATATTTATCTTATTGGACTTAATAGAGTCAAAAATATTATTCCTTTCATCTATCTGATGTGAAAGGAAAGAAAAAATGTGCATTCTTATGACTTTTATTATCCACATAGTGATGTACTTCGTTTTCCTCCCCATTACTCGTATTGTTGTAATGTTAAAAATAATGGATATATATGATAATTATGAAATTAATTTTATTAAAAAAAAATTAACATAATATATAATTCATTACCCATTCATCTATTTATAAATGATATAATCAATTGTGCATACATATGCCATACAGCCTCCAAGAAGAGATTAAATTCATTTTCTTTGTTTAACAATGAAAACAGTTATAAAATTATATTTAATGATTTAGAATAAATTTTTTGACAATTATTTTATTTTAGATATGTTAGATCGATACCCTATGAAAGATAACAATGGCGTTCAATAAAATATAATCGTGAGAAAACACAGAAATTAACACACGAAATAACAACTTGAATAAAATATTATTAATAAAAGAGTTGTTAATCATCATACGAGGATAATATATAATATCATAAATACTGTTATGATTATTTTATATGTTAATAACATGTTTATAACTTCTATACTAGAGGATCAAACATGCATCGAGGAAATTTGACCTAAG
Source organism: Viscum album (assembly GCA_963277665.1). NCBI lineage: Eukaryota > Viridiplantae > Streptophyta > Magnoliopsida > Santalales > Viscaceae > Viscum > Viscum album. The sequence goes on along the minus strand of OY728120.1, from coordinate 1,267,034,804 downwards.
CTAAGGAAAATTTTAAACGAATTTCCATTTTGTGGGTAAAACTTATACACTTTTATTTATGTCATGATATGATTATGTTTGAAAAAATATTTTATTTTATTAAGTTTCATATAACCTTGTTATATGTGGATTTATAGCTAATACACATAATCAATTAATTTGGCTAATGATAATAATTTCTTTCAAAAATACTCTATTAAATGTTTTTTTCTAAATATTAGTTGATTATTTTTATACATATATTGAAAAAGTTTCATTTAAATCATTCATGATTCCTTAATCTATTGATGAATAAATTATTTGTTTACAAGGATATTATAGAAGATAATTATTTTATAAATTGTGGATTTTTAAATAAATTATTTCAATTAAAAATTTGTATTTCTCTCAACAATTATTCAATTATTTTATTAGTGTATTTTCATATTGGTCATCATTCTTTATTAGATGTTATGTTTAATTAAGTTTTATCTCCAATTATAACATCTACCCTATTTTATTAACTTTTTTATGATCAGTTTCACTATGGATGTGTTGTTTTGATACCATTCATAAAATTAAATTGGATAGTTTATGAATATGTTTATTATTTGGGGAGATTAATTAAAATTTCATGTGATACATTAAATATGAATGTATATGTTGACATTGTTTCTACCATTTCACATAAGGAATTAACTGAAATTAGTGTGTTATGAGAGGGATACTATATCCTTTCAAAGCAGCGGTAGTTCTCATAGGAAAAAGTTGTTTGAATATAGTATATTGTCTTACCCTTTTATGTGTGGTTTCTTGAATGAATCCTTGACGATATGATTATGATTTCTCAAATTATGTATTTCTTCAATATAATATAATTTATTGATATTTCTTTTGGGTTAGAATAATTAAATGATACACATGGGGTTAATTGTTTCCTTTCGATAATATGTATAGATTCTTTCTTTTATAATTATTTACGATTTATGAACATATGCATCATTATCCTTAGTAAGTAATTTGGGAATCAAATAAAAATTAAAGAAGAACAAAACCATTTTTATATTGTTTTGGGGAAAGAAGGTCCCCTAGAACACTCCACCAACGCTCTCTCTGTGAGTTTGGTTATTTTTCTAGAATGGCCCACTTATAAAAAGAACTCCAAAAACAATGTATAAGAAGTTGGATCCTTACAATAAGGATGCAGAAAGACTTATGTTTCTTCCACTAGAAACCAGTTTCTCCACAACATAGTCTGAGTAGTTGTTACTCTTCCATGACTGTGTTCGAGTAGTCGAAACTCCAATAAATCAACTTCTTTTTATTTTATTCAATTAAAAGGTTTTTAATCACAATTACAACAACATATAATATAACACAGATATAATATATCAACTATTAAGGTCTTAAAGAAATAGTATATTTTAATATATCATAGTCACAAATTATCATTAATAATAATTGGAAAAAACAAATACAATTTTTTTAGAAAAATATGAGGTTAAAATATGTACATCATCACAGTGTATCCTCTTTTGTAAATAATAGAGTTTCTCAAAAAATGAAGAATTTTTATATTTAAAATATATTAAAAAATATATAGTCATATATATTTCATATATAATGGGAAAATATTCATTCAAAATATATAAAACCTGAGGCCTTCATTCAATTGGGAAAATTAAGGAATGAAACATAATAGATTTAACTTATTAATATTTAAATCACTCACAGGAGTTATAAATTTCAATATAAATAAGAATTATTTAATCCTTGTAATATGACCCTTTGAATTGATCATAATTTTTTTTGATTAGATATTTACATCCAAAAATATTTTTGAAAAAATATCATATATTTGTAGGGATTTAAAACTTCATCATTGAATTTTCAATCATATGGTTCCTTTATGCGATTAAAAAAACCAAGCATAAGGCTGAAAAAATATAGTTGATTACTAAATCATTTTATATGTACCATATAATTGTGTCATCAAATGTACGACTCCTTAGATATGAAGGGTTTTTTATCCATACTTTCTATTTTCTCAAATGTAAGGTTCCTTCCAATCATAGGGTTTATTAACTATACTTTTTAGATAGTGTAGTTTATATGATCCAAACATGCTTTTTCATAGGAAAGGATTCAAAACCATACAATACACATACCAACATGGCGTATGAATAATGTTTACTTAATAATTTTGAAACATGTATAGAATAATTTAAGTAATACTAAAACATGTAAATAATATAATATTCTTATGAAATATATTCCCAAAAAAATGAAAGTAAATTATGTTGTGAAAAATACATTGGTATTTGAAAGAATTAAAATCAGTAAGATTTATAGATTATTTTTGAGAAAATAAATTACCAAAAATCTCCCCCTTTTTATTTATCTGATAAACCGAAACATAACTTAGAAAAAATAGGAATGGAAAACACAAATAATTTTTTTAAAAGACATAGAGATTATAGATACTAACATAAAGATCACATCCATTGATTAATTTTTAACATAAAAACTAGTAATTGAATAAATGATGTGTTGTTTATCCAAATTTCTCTCCCTGTTTTTGAGATAAAAAATACAGTAGATAAAAATGAATTAAAACAGATTAAATGCAGCACATAACTTTAAACGCAGGTAATATTTTGATTATGAAAAAAATGATAAATGTTTTTGAATTATAAATAATAATAAATAAATATAAAAAATAATTTCATAAAATATTTTTATGATTACCAGTATAAATTTTTGCTGATATAGGAAAAAATGCAGTGTTTGATGAATTTGAAAGGGAAGGTTTAGAATAGGTACTAGTTTGCAGTAAAACTTTAACAGCCTAAAGAGATTCATTTCATTCTTCCATATTTAAAATTTCAATATTATTTATGTGTTTTGAAAATTTTTATCATAAAAAATAGTTCATGTTGGCTAATATTCAAATATATGACAAAAATTACTTTGAAAAAATAATGGACTATTTCTTATGAGTGAAAAAACTAAGAGTAAATGGATCTGAAATGATTGAGTAGAGTATTGAATTCAGGATCTCATGATGTTAGTTTCTATGTAATATGTTATTTGTTGTTGGGATGCACAATGATAGGTGCGTTGACACATTATAGAATATGAAGATAATCTTTCAAAATTGACATCTTAGTAGTGATTTATTAATATATTTTCATTAATTATGGAGAAGTTTGAGTTGCTAATGTAGATGTTATAGATTAATTTTCACTAATTATAATAGAAACAAATAGGCTTTCCAAATAACTTTTAGAATGTAAAAAATACATTGTTGAAATTGAATATTCTTGAGGAGTTCCAAATTGATCATAAAATTCCCTATGACTATCTTCAAAATATATTTGTTAAATAGAAATTTCTCAATGATTTTTTAGTTGAGTCCGAAATGTTTTGAAATGCTCTATATGAATATTTGAACTTACTATAACCTCCAAATATTTTATTACAACCTATAAATCATCATTAAAAAATAAATTTTATTCTCGTAGTTTGATGAATTAAACAAAAAAACCTTTAATATGATCGTTCAAAGAGTTAGAAACATAGTCTTGGTTGGCCTCAATCATCCAGGGAGAAAAATATTGTTCTTTCCTTTTCTCACTATAGGCAGAAAATTCAACCTCATGAACCTCTGTGATCTCAAAAAGTTCAATTGTTTCCCTTTCCATGGAATTATCTATATTCAAAATTGATTGATTCTAGACTATCCTTTTAGTGTTATCCACAACATATTGAGATCGTTCATTTTATTGGGAATTTTCTTTGTATTTTTCTTCAGCAAGATTTTGTTTAATCTAAATTTACTCATGATTTAGAGCCTTTTTCTGAACTCTATTGACTGGTTCATTTTCTTTTTGAGTAACTTCACCAGTTGCCCCAACCATTTATTTCGGTGATCAATTGTGGTTTCCTAAAATACATATTTATCCCTATATGTAGGATGGATGAAAGGGGACTCATTGGTTGAATGATTGGAAATTTCATCTAGATATTGAGGGAAAGATATTGTAGCCTATAGGTCAGAGAAATTGTATCATGTTTTATGTCTATTTCATTGAACTCCATATTATATTCTTGATTATTCGAATTATTCTCTAATTTGGATCACATCTGCTGATCCCAATATTCTTTTCTCCCCCGAAGAAATATGACCAGATACTTTTTAGTCTTATACACTAACATGTAATAACTTTCCTTGTATTATACATCATAAATAATCCTATCTTTATGATAGTTCCAACATTGAGAATGTTGTTGTGATTCTATTTGGAGTATTCAATTAAAATTTTAATAAGAAATTTTTTTTTTAAATGATTTAAAATTATCCTTCCATAAAGATAAAAATGCATCATTTCCTCTTGTAGGAAAAAGTGATGCATGTACATTAACATGTACTTTGGGAAATTAAACATGACATCACTCATAATCAAAAACATTATATACATATTGGGATAAGTAAAATTTTTTATCCAGTAGTTTTTGGAATTATAAATGGCTGGATAAAATTAAATTACACCTTCTTGTTAGTATCAACATCCAAAACAAACATTTTTATTATATAGGTAGATACGTACAAAAATGACATAATATCCCTTTACTTATGCACTTTTATACCTATTGACTGATGATCATAATAAAAAACCTATTCATGGGGACATATAAAAACTTTTTCTATTTCCATCAATTTGAATGAAAAATTCCTTTCATATATCTTAGATATGATGACATCCTCTGTATCATTGAAACTATTCTAAGAATTTATAAATAACTCATTTCTTGGTATATCAAGAATTAACTCCTTATTAAACTTAGTTAAAAGTATTTGTAGTCTTTGAAATGAAATATAATTATTCCAATGAAGATTTTTATGATTGACCCAAAAAAATCTATAAACTTTACATGAAGAGTATTTTTATAAATAAAACATTTTTTCATTAAGCTTTCTTCTCCTACTTCTGTCATCAACAATTATAAGAATATAAGATTGGAATGTTTCATATTAGTGTGTCTTGAAAGAGAAATAATTGATCTGGAAGTCAAAATGTTTTTAAATGTTATGGTACGTAAGAGGAAATAATGAGTAAGGATTTTTTTGATAATTTTAGTGATGTGGTCTCTTTTCTCAAGCTGATTACAATAAGTAATCATTTATTATTTATTATAAAATTAAATTCATTTTTGAAAGTAAAAAATAATTCTTATTTTAAATTAAATAAAAATTAGATGAATAATATATTAATAAAATAAAATGATTAATAGATAAATTATTGAAATAAGTCAATAAAATTTTATATAGAATAAATATTTCTCACTTTAACTTAATGAAATAAAAACTTGTGGAAAGAAGTGGTTTAGTAAAAATATGAACATGTTCATATGTTATATTTCAAAAATGAAAATATATATCCTTTTTAAGAATATGATCTCATAGAAAATGATTCATTATATCAATATTCTTGGTTCTTGAATGATTTATAGTATTTTTGGAAATAGTAATTGCACCGGTGTTATCAAATTAAATAGTTATATTATTAAAATTATGTCCAATGTACCAGAAGGTTTATTTCATCTAAAAAACTTGTAAAAAACAACTACCAGTAGATATATATTCTATCTCGGTTGTTGATAGTGAAACTGATTGTTGTTTCTTACATGACCATGACACTAAATATTTTCTCAAAAAGTCATATGGTTTTTATATATAATCTAAAAACTCTAAAATTAGTATCTTAATTTGAAATGAAATTAAATTTAGATGTTTTGGGTAATGTAGAGAATCAAAAAGAGTTGTTCTTAAATATATATAAATTCATTTAACAATGCTATGATAAGATTATATTCAGTTTGACTGAAATCTAGTGCGTAAACATATAGAAAACAATATGTATATTCAACTGGTATAAAAATACAATAAACTACCAATGATTCCTCTGTATAAATTTTTGTCAACATGTTTTTCAGATTCATAAAAATCAAGTTTTACAATAGTACACATGGGTTTTCTAAGAGTATTACTATTTTCATGTCCAAATTTTTTGAAGAAATCAATGTTTTATTCAGATTCATTTAAAACATTTCCACAATCCTTTTGATAAATTTCAAGACCTAAAAAGAAATTTTATTCTCACATCATACTCATTTAATATTATTTTTTAATATTAAAAGGAAAATAATTAAAAATATTTTTATTTATTGATCTGAAAATATAATCATCAATACACATATTATATAATAATATATTAGAGAAAGTAGTATTTTAAAAAGAGTAGTATCATATAATCCCGCGAAAAATAAATTTTCTAATATAAATGAGATTAATATTTCTAAACATGCCCTAGATACTTATTTAAGTCCATAAATATATTTGGTATATTTTAAAAAAGAATTTTGTATATTAGATTTTTCAAAATGTTGTGGTTGTTCAACATAAACATCCTTTATTAAAATATAAATTTTAAAAGGCATATTTATCATCCATATGATATAATATAAAATTCATTTTTCATGCATATGATAATAGAATTCTAATTACCTCTAATATAGATATATGGGAAATTATTTCATCATTGTCTATTTCTTCTTTCATATTGTATCCCTATGTTACTAGTCTATTTTTTTCCTATAATGAACCCTTAATCATCTTGTTAATCCCAAAAACCCATTTTTCATATTAATGGAAAATTCATTGGTCATTCAACTAATTAAAAAATATTATTTCTACTGAATTGGTTATATGATTCTTACATGGATGAAAACAAACATTCATTCATTAAATTGTCATCAATAGTTTTATGCTTTATTTATACCAGAATGGTTTAGAATTTATCTATCTTTCCAACATTTCTTATAGTATTTAATATGATGTCTAAATTTTCTGTAACAGTTTCTAAAGGATAAATTTTTAAGGTTCTAGAGAGACTAGGTAAGAAACTTTTAGGTTCATTTATTACATGATTTATTGTACTGGACTGAATTTCATTAATTGTATTCTCAAAAGTAGTGTTTGGTTATTCAAGCCTCATATTTTCAAATGAATCAATAATTTCATCTTTTTGATATTTTTTTATAGAAAGGGTCCCTTTTTTAGTACATCACATGAAATGATTCTTCATTAATCATTGAATTTTTGTTATACACTCTATAGGAATTTGTTATAGAAAAATATACTATAATGATACCCTTATTATCCTTGGGATCTAATATTACAATGTTTTCATTAGTATTCAAGATATACACATTGCATCCAAATTATTTAAAGTAAATCACCTTAGGTTTTCTGTTATTCCAATGTTTATAGGGTGTCTTACTAATAAGTTGTATTATAAATACTCTATTTATGATATTGTTGGCTGTGTACAAATCGTTTTCCTAAAAATTGGAAGGTATGATTTATTCATTCAACATAGTCCTTTCTATTTCTTGAATTATATTATTTATTATTTCAGCATTCTATTTTTGAGGTGTTCTTTTGGTAGAGATGTTTTTATTAATATATAATTTTGAGAAAAAAATTATTAAATCCTTGATTAAAATATTCTCAACCATGATCACTTCATAATGAAATTATTTTAAAATGTTATTTATTTTTAATTATTTTACAAAAACATTCAATAAAATTGAATACATCAATTTTTTTAGAAAATAAACCATAGTAAATACTGAAAAGTAATAAATTAAAACATAAACATATAATTTTAGATATATGATTTATACCTTTGATTTCCCTAAAAATATATATATTGGTAGGTTCTAGTTGATTAGATGTTGCTATTTTTAAACTGATTTGAATGAAAATATGTATTAATTTCCAATTTATATGAATCATAAAATCTATCATTATTTAAAATAAGAATATGAAAATTATAAACAAAGATTTTATTATATAATTTTTATAATGTAAATATAATACAATGATCGAGTCTTCTTTGTGTGATCAATGAATCATTTTCCATACCAGTTAAACGATTCTCATTTTGTTTACACACTAAATTAATATCCAGGGTATAAACATTGTCAGTCAGGGTGATATAAATTTAAGAAATTTTCATTAAAAAATGACCAATAATTATTAGAGAAATCAACATGAAAAATATCATCACTTAGTTGAGAGATACTTATTGAGGATTTCTTTTGTCCTTGTAAATATAAAACATTTTTTATTGAGATTGAATTTTGATCTCAAACTGATCTAACTCCATCTATCATTAACTTTTCATTATCTATGAAGGTGACTAGTCCTCCATCCATTTTTTTCTAGTGAATATAAATGTTAAGATCTCCAATCATGTGTATTGAGATGCCACTATCCATATACCATAAAGAATTTATATCCATCTGGTATTTTACCTATAAAAGAATTTGTAATATATTTTCTTCTTGGTACCCATATTTTCGTTGGTCTAGCTGTTTTAGGAAAAAATTATCCAGGAATCCATATTTTCTTTATATTACAAAAAATTTATTACTAGTATTTTAAATCTTTTTTAAAATAAAATCCTTATTAATTCCACTTATATTAGTATTTCATAAATAAAATTGTTAGAATAATTTCTTTAAAATCCACAGTATAAATAAATATGTTTTTTAGCATTGGGTAGAAAATATTTTTTGTGTAATTTTTATTTTTCTCCATTTATTCCAATTCCATATTATTCTATTTCAATAATTTTTCCCAGAATCACATTTGGAGTTTTTTATTCATCGGTTAAAATAACAACATCACATTTAAAATATTATACTTTATCTTATAATTCATTCACTACATTTTAATGACCTATACAGTTGGGTGTAGATAAATTAAAATTTTCTATTAATTATCATTTCTTTATTAGAATAACATGTTTTTAACTTAAAATAGCATTATCAATATTTTTAATGACAAACACTTTTTAATTAAGGAATTAAATTTTTCTTCATGCATTTAGAAATAAAAAGATAATTTTTATTTGAATAAATATAAATGACATAAGTTAAATAATTATAGGGGTTTTCATTATATTACTATTTATCCATAAATCAAATGTTTTCTTTTATATTTTATAGATCCTTTTCTGGGTCATATTTGCAATTTGTGTTAGAGTATTCAGACAAACTCCATGTGTCTTTTGAATCTTTTTTCCTTTTATTCCCATCAATAATTATATTCTGATTTTTCATTTCCCTATATCTATTTTCTTCTTTTATTTGTGGGATGTAACATATAATATGACCCATATATTTGAATTCATATAATATTACTTCTTCAGATCCTTCCTCATCTATCTTGAATGGTTTTTTGAATCTTCTTTTCCTGTTGTATAATTTAGTAAATATCTTGGATAAATTATGGGGATTCATTTCAGAATTAGATTAGTCCGAATAATTTGATATTTTTAATTCTTATTTCCTTTTTATTTCATGAATCGAAGATGTATCCTTAAGGTCAGTGTTTTCTGTTTTTAATATATTTTGATCTTTTGCATCAAATATAATTTCTTATTCATATATCCTCAGGATTCTAATGAATTATTTCATTTTTCATGTTTTTTAATGGACATGATTGTTGAATTGATACTAATATACCATTCCACTTTGATGGAATATATCTTATAAGATTCAATTCTTGAGTATAAACTTTAATTGGATATCCCAATGAAAAAACATCATTGCCTGTTTTAGTAAATTTTCAGTTTATTTGGGTGATTATTTCACCATTAAACATTCTAAAAGTGTAAAAATCTAGTTTATCGATAACATTACTCAACTATTTGACATTATCAGTTACTCCATATGCAATAATAATTGTCTGTCCCATTTCGTAATTAGTAAGACATTATGATAATTGATTGAATTCATTTGGACCGATTACAAAAATGATAGAATTAATTTATTTTTAATGGATTTTGTATTCATATTCTTTTGAAGAATCCCATGTTTCAATATTCTCATGAATTTCCTAGTGAATGATAACTTGTATATAAACATTAAATCCAACATTCTTTAGATATATGATCATACAAGAATGAGAAAATATATAGTTATAAAAATTGATGTATGGAGTATGAATCACAATCATATATTTTCTATTATCATCCATTGAATTATATAATTTCACAGACCATTTTATTTTAGGATTGTTAGATTTAGTATACTTTTTTCAAAAAATAACTCTTTTAATTCTAACTATTGGATCTGAATAATGATATGATACACAATGGGGTGGGGGTTTGAACTGTGTCTTTTCAGTAATCTTGAAATATTATTGATTATAACATTATTTTCAATTTGTGATGTTCTGTAATATTATATTATGTTTGAAAATCAATAAGTAGAGAAATAGTAAAGACGAACACATTAATTGTTATAGTGTTTGAAGGCACAATGATCCCCTAGTCCACTCCACCGATTCTTTCTTTGTGGTCTTTGAGATTTTTACTAGAAAATTCCACTTATAAAAATTACTTCAAACTATAACTATGTACAGGAAGTTGGAACTATAAAAATGTATTTAAAAAACCTTATGGTTTTTTTATAGGGAGGTAGTTTCTCTACGTCTTCGTCTAAGAAGATAATACTCTTCCACGATTGAGTTCAAGCATTTGAAACTCTAAAATTACCAACGAGTTTGATATGATTGAATTAATTGGTTATTGATCACTATTTTAGTAGAAAATATAAGAAAAAATAACTTATGCTTTGAATTTTAATGTCCTCAAGTAAGAGAAAGATTTCTAAGAGCATGGTTGGAAATTAACTTCCATAATAATAGAAACAAAAAACACCAGTAGTTACACATCAGCATGGAGTAGAAATATATATATCTTCAAAGTGTAGCATCTTCAGTAAATAATATATTTCATTGATCATTTTGTTATTTTTGTGTACAAAATATAATCAGAAATTTCAATTCATATATATTTTGTATATAATGTAAAAATATTCTAACCATATAAATATAACATACATCTTTCTTTTGGATGAACAGATCCAAGAATGTCACCTGAAAAATCACAATTATTCCAATTTAAATCTCTCATGCGAATTTTAAATTTCTTTAGTAATTAGAATGATTTAGTCTGTTTAATATGAGCCTTTTAATTGGTCATTAAATATATTTTAATAGATATTTACATCTCCGAAGGCCATTGCCTAAATGACATATAATATTATGGACTAAAAACTCCATCGTTGAATAGTTAAACATAGGCTTCCTTCTTGTGAAGAAAACACCGAACCTATTGTTTAAAATGTACAATATATTACTAAATTAGGGCTAATGTACAATATAATTATTTCCTAAAACATTTTTTTCCTTACTTACATCGTGTTGTTTATTCAAACACCTTGTTTTCAAAAATGTATGATTTCATCCAAAATTAATGTTGATTAACCATAACTTTTTTAAAAAAAGGGTATATTCTACATAATTTCTATTTTAACCATTTGTTTTCTGAACTATATGATATTCCTACAAACATATTTTGTGAATAGAGTTTCCAAAATACTTGAAATATATTTTTTTATTAATATAATAAACAATATAAGCCATTTATAAAATAATATTTTCATGAATAATATTTCACAAAAATAATTTAAGTGAATTCATTAGTAAATCAAAATAGGGTATTTGTGTGCATAAAAAACAATAAGATTTATAGATTATTGTTGAGACAATAGATTCCTAATAAAAAAATGTGATTATTTGATTACTAGAATATCCAAGGTTAAGTTTCATTCTCATGGGATTATTTACCTAGAATCATTTGATTTTCATTAATTCCTACCATATTATTCTCAAAATAATATTTAAATGGAATGTGTTTAATTTATTTACCTTGACTTATTGTTTATACATATGTATTCATGAAATATTCTATTATACGTATACCCTTAAAATGTGTTTGAGGTCACCCCATTATCATGTTTTATTTTTTACACGATTCGAAGAGGTATATTATGTTTGGAATGTAGGGACAAGATATGATAATAATGTTGATTTCAATTGATTTATTATTATTTATTGTATTTCATGTTATAAATAAATATCAGTGTATGTATCTAGCTTCCCAAAACTACTAAACTATTCAATCATTTGGGATATAATCATTTTTACTTAGTACCAATGTAATAAAGTAACCAAAAAATCTAGGATCCTAGGATTGGGGTCTTTACTGCAGATATCAGATAATGTTTAGTATAAAACTTGTAATCTAGACTTGGAAAACATATATTAAAAAGAGAAATCCTATAACAAAATTTTGATACACTACTGATGATAAAATTTATGATATAGAGATTATTTTATGTTAAATTTTTTATATTATGAGTTATATTTCATAATTTCATGATTTAATATTTTTTTATTCCACATTTTGAATTATCACCAACATTAATAAATGAGAACTATGTAGATGCGCATAATTCATTTTGGATTTCCCTCCTTGAAATGATAATATTGTGGATTTTACAGGTGGAGATGCAACAAGATCTGAGAAAATTATAACTATATAGGGTCAACATACTCAGGTTATTTGTAATAAACCTTCCTATATAGAGGGACCTAATCCAATATGCTGTGTAACAATGTTATATCACTTCATGTGAAAAAAAACCAAATCATTCAATTTGACTACAAATCCAATTGTAGCTGAGTAATTTATATGTTATTTTAAGAAGATATTTTATTCATTGGGAAATAATAATAGGGATATGGTTTTCATTGATGTTTATAGTCATATTAGAGATTTGTAGAAAATGGTGTTCATTGATTCGAAACATCAAAGAGTATTAGGAAATAGAGAAAATGGGATGTAAGTATTTTAGATATCTTTTGTTTGAATGATATTTTCCTCATGAAAATTGAATATATATAGAGAGACAATTCATGAGTCTGAGACCAAATAAAGATGAGAATGTTGTTAAGTATTTATCCAACTCTATATGATTATCAAGGCATGCTAAAAAGTACATATGTAACCCAATGTTTAATAATGACCATATATTTGATGGTTTAAAGCCATTCCTCTGAAGGTAACTATTCACCCAAACATGATAATAATAAAAAATTATATTCTCATGTGTTATAATTATTGAGAAATAATTATTTATTTATTATGATTTTATATGAATGCAAGATAGAAGAAATCATAGAGTGAAAGATGTGTATATAAAATAAATAGAATATGGGCTATCCTATATACGATGTTTTTTGAATGAAACACTCCCGTGAATGCTTGAAGGTAGTGAGTTTTTTTACAATTGTGGAGAAAAATTCCACCAACCTGGTGATTTAATGGGAAATTAAAAATATGTAAATGGTCAATGTTTCAACTATAAAGAGATGGAGAACTATGAAAATGAATTCCCAAAGCGTTAATGGAATACAACTAAATGTAAGAAAAGTAATAATTGTAATGATTATAACTAATCTATAGATGAAGTGGAATTATTAATGTATTTGTGTTTTTGGAATCAAGAATTATATTATAAATGTATTTTTTCACTGATATTATGGTCATAGGAATCATGAATATATAAATATTTTATATTATTTCTTTTAATGTAAGGATATAAAAGAAGTAATTTGATCAATAAGGTATTATGGTGATCAGGGTATTCATGTATTTGACATTTTAAAATAAGAGAAATATTATATTTATTTGGGGAATGTGTTATTAATTAGATTTATGAAATTTAGAGACCTTTTGGAATGTGAATTTAGATAGATTAATTTTGGATTACTTATTGTGGAATAAAATAGGTTGAAATTATTAATTATTTCATTTGAGGTTAATATATGAGATGTTATAACCATTTTTTGTTCATTAATCATTTTACATTTGAAAGAATGACTCCAAGATCTTATGATTCATAAAATTCCTTCAGGAATAAAAAATTAATATTGATCATTCATTTACTGATGTAAGAGATGAAGTGAAAATAGATCAAAACACAAACAACAAATGATATTATGATTATAACATAGAATGTAATCAAGTAATTATAGTTTCTCAAAGTATTATCCAAATAGTCGAATAATCAATCAACAATAGGGGAATGGTTTTTGTTACAAAACCTTTATCGGTTTACTTATTGTTCTATGAAATAAATTCTCTTTTAATCAGTAAGAAATTTATAGTTTCATTATGGTTAACTATTTAATGACCATGTTATCCATCACTCACCATTAGAAAATTATTTCTATATTTATCTTCCATGGTAAGGTTTTCACATGGCTTCAAGCACATCTTTCTGAAAGCCAGAGGATGTTGACTAGAAGCAAGGGCCTAGGGTGTGTCCATGGGAAGACTTTTCCCTCATTAGCAGAGTGTAGCATAATGGAATAAATATAATAGAATAGTAAATGTGGAATAAATATATATAAATAGCAGAAGCAAACTAATGAAAAAGATTAATAATAATAACCATAACTGAATCAACTAGAAGAGTGATGATATAATATGATGTCACTAGAAAACTAAAATGTAGGGATACAATACAATAAGAATAAAATGTTCAACAAGGTAAATGAAAACAAATCATAATCCAAGAATCCCTAGATCATACTTGATCATCTACTATCAATCTCCACCCAATCATCACAAATCATGTATGGGAAGCTAAATGCTTCCCTTTTCGACACCCACAACCATGTAATTAACTTTGGGAACCAAACAACATATAGTGAGGGTGTGAGATTTATCTTAGTGGGCCACCACCAATGGTTTCTATAACATCAGGTCCATCTAATGGAATATAAAAGTCTTCGGAAATGAATTTACAAAGTAAAAAAAGTTGTACAATATAACTAAATAACCAGGTACCATCTTCCACCCTCGACTGGTGTATGGATATATAACCACTTCATTAATTAATAAATTACCATATAATGTTATAGGTCATGTGAGTTATAACCAAAAACAACATCATCTCATGATAGTATAATTTGTGATGGTCCCAATACGTAACAAGGAAACCAGACAATGATATCCAGTGATAGAGTTCTAGGGTAAAAACCATGGTAATGTAGACACAAAGAAAGCTAACTCTGTTGTATTTGAGTATAGCTATGGGGTAAGATTGTAATACAAGGTGTGTAATCCAAGGCATTCCACAATAATGTGCCTACATAGTACAATGAGATTGACCAAGGAAAAATGGGGCTAAGCAATGACATAGTCCCGATGAGCTTTCACCATGGCACCTACTAGTCGATTCTAGATCAATGGAGTGAATTCGAGGAATCATGTAATAAATAAAGAGACCCAATGGTATTATGTTGGGAATCCATGGAATAGACATGAAACAAAGTCTAGGTGGATATCAACCTAGGAAAACTGTATCCTTGAATCAGAATGGGGTTCCAGAGACCCAAGGTATTCTACTATCGTAATTCATGGAGAGCTCAAATAAGTTATTCTTATTTGATATTTTAATCATGTAATAATTCATCATGTTGAATTCATGACTTCCAATAGTGTGTATAGTTCATGTAGATTTAAAACCATTGGTCCACGACTTGACTCCCATTACCGTGGATAGTTCAAGTAGCGCAACAACAATTTAATAAAGTATTACATAGCCATTAAGTTATAATAAATTATGGAGGATCACTCCACTACCTTCCATAAACAAGGAAAGGGGTGCTACAGACTTGGAACATTTATTCAATCTCTTCTAATAAGGCCATGTTATATACCTAGTTTACTTTCCATTTCACATTTAATAAACATTTGTAATCACTTACCATAGGTGGGTCAAGTGGTGAGAATACATGGTATATTCCATTATGAAATTATTACTAATAAAAATCCATTTGTTATAAGTAGACTCTCCTTTATAAAGGTCATGTAAAGGCACACCTTAATGATGGATCAAATGTGCCAAAACACTAAAATCCAAATTATCACTTACCTTCGACATGAGGTGGACTGAGTTGTTGGGGAAACCAGTAACAAAAAATTACATATTGGGAATGTTAATAACCATATGATTATAAAGAGTATAATCATGGCATGTTAATTTAGGAAATATTTTCCAACGAAACCAGTGGGCCCCACAAAAACATTCCAAAAACAATGAACTTTACCGATGAGTTATAGACCACACCCCTTAGGTTTTTATGACCCTTTTCATCCGGTATCATCCCTTAATTTTCCTCATATCAGAATAGATCTAAGAAAATGTGAAAAACAGTCACATGCAGATATCTTGGTTGAGAGTGAAAGCGAAGAAGAATGGATAAGGAGGACTCGAGTTCTTACTGTTACATATCCAACATGATGAACAAAAGCTCAGTCATATTCCAGACAAATGAGATATCTTGGTTCCAATTATAGACCTTCAAAATGCTTCAAAATGAGAGTGAACTAGGTCAATACTGCATAATCTCAGATTAGGGTGGAAGGGGTTGGAAAAAGATAATACTATGTGTGTTTTGGTAATTTTACACAAGTTTTTTTCTTGTCCATGGTTTGTTTTCTTGGTTTCTAAAACCATGAAACAACAGTGTGAGTGGGTTCTACCTAATACTTAGAAAAATGGGGCATTTGCACGTTTGGTTGCACGATCATGCACCAATCATGTGAGGTGCCACTATCTAAAAAAATCCCAAACTGCACTGTTAGAAAAAAAAGTGTGATGACCAGGCGCAAACCGTGTGACTTGTCCTATTTTCCCAAAAAGAGGTGTTCCGAGCTCCAAAGAATCCTTAGAAACGCTCATAACCTTAGCTTACACAATAGGCATCTATATTAGGTGAAAATTAAAAAATTAGATCAAAAATTAAAGGATCCACACCTGAGTGAAAAACCGGGTTCTTATAGTCTTCCCCCCCCCCCTTAGAAAACTCACCCCCCCCCCCCCGAGTTGTTCTTCCAAGGGTATATAAACACTATCTATGAACAGATCTACCCATGGGGAACATACATCAGCTTCCCATTTCCCATGTATCATCCTGTACCCTACCATGCTACTAGAGGACTCGAATTAGAGGGACATACTAGCCTCTGAGACCCTTCATGCTTCTGTCAATGATGTGTAAAAGATATTCCTACAAGGTAGCATCAGTATTTAACTCTACTTCCACAAGATCAAAGGTACAATATGGATCATCATTATATTGGAAAAGTTCCGAGACATGAAAGTCGTCGTGCATGTCACCATACCTCTAAGGTAGTAGCAACCAATAGGGTACCAACCCGACTCTCTCCAGAATTGCAAACGACCCAATGTTACTAGGTGAAACTTTCCTTTATTCCTTATTTGACAATGCCATAGCCTAGGAAATACACAAATAAAAACATGATTCCCTACCTCAAACTCAATAGTTCATCAATGGTGACCAATAAACGATTTCGGTCTAGACTAAGCAGTAGTCATACGCTTCATGATCAGTTAGACTTGTTTTGAAGTATCTTGAACAAGATGAGGACCTAGTAGCGCCTCCTCAGATGCCTCTAGCGAGCACAGAGCTGAAAGACATGTCCTACTATATAAGTCATAAGAATGAGCCATTTAATCATCACCTAAATACTATTATTATAGGAGAACGCGACATATGGGGTATTATTCTCCAAAGAACCGCCAAAATCAAGTATGCATGCCTGGAGAAAATCCTCTAAATCCTTTATTTTCAGTTCTGATTTCCCATCAGTATAAGGGTGAAAATATATTCTTAGAAGCACATTATTTATTATATCCTTCTACAAATACTTCCATAATTTGTATGTGAAACAACCATCCCAATATGAAATGATAGTATGTTGAACCTCATATAGTCGTATGACCTCTTGGACATACAGTCATCCCAAATCATCAAATGAGAAATTATCCCTAATTGGAATGAAGTGGGATGATTTCATTAGTCGATAAATGATTACCTAGATTGCGTCAATACCCCTTGGTGACCTAGGTAAAGAAAACTACTAAATCCATCGAAACATCTTCACATTACCATTTCGGGACAGGAAGAGGTTGTTACAAGCCTACTGGTCTCCAGTGCCACCCCTTCACCTGCTATAAGGTGAAACACCAAGTTATAAAGACTAAAATATGAAATTTTATCCTAGGCCAGAAATACTGGAATCAAATAACTCGATACATATTCGAGATGACTGGATGAGCTACCCACTATGAAGCTTGGGAATCATTAATCAGATCGTCCCTCACATCTACAGGAACCTAGATACATCCACGTAGACACCTGAGGTCATCTATTTTCACATACCAATCTCGAGGTGTGTTATCTCCTGATATACTCTCATGGAGAACCCATCCTTCGTGATCTAAAAATTGCCTACTCTTTTACTTCACATGGATGTAAGGGATAAATGTTAAGGATGAGAGGTTATGATGCTCATGACTATTGTGAACCTTCAGATGATGTTCTGAAAAGAGGTCCATTAACTTCAATTACTCACTGGATTCATGTATGTACTACGTTTGAGTTTTCCGAATCTGTGCATCTACATCCGCATTGCCTTATACAGGTGTATAGGCAATCTCAAAATCAAAAGGATTGTAGATATTCAACCCATCATTTCTTTCGGAGGATCAATTTAGGATGTGGAATGATATAACCAAGGATCTTGTGTTCTGTATAGAAGAAAAAGTTCTCATCCAATAGATAATGCCTCCAAAAAAGTAAGGAATGTGAAAATTATTCTATCTCTTAGTCATGCATCATGTAATTTCTCTTGTGAGAGCTGAACCACCAAGATTTGTATGCAACACCATTGTCTTCCAACATCAAAACTGTTCCTAAGACAATGCCTGAGGCATCACAGAAGATGATATAACCTTTACCAGGTTCTGGAAGAATTGTAACAGGTTCCGAGACAAGCCTCCCTTTAGGCTCATGAATGTATATCATACATTCTTCTGACCACAGGAACATACCACCCTTATTTTTATGAACATTAAAAGTTGAGACATGATATTAGAATTAATTTATGAAATGCATGTAATATCCATTGTTCCCTAAAAACTCCTGATATCGAACATGGTATTAGGTCTCTCCTAGGAGACTACAACAATAAACATTTAGGGTCAAAATATACTCATGATTCTGAATTAATATGGCCCATTAAGTGGGAATTATCAATCTATAAGTCGCATTTATCAATCTTGTGATAAAGTTGATTCTCTCTCAGTGTACTCAGAACGATATTAAGATGTCTATTATGGACGTTATGAGTGCGAAAATACACCAAGATGTTGTCCACAAAGTCCAAGATAAAAGAGTCCAAATATAGATTTAAAAACATATTCATTAAATCCATGAATATGGAAGGCACACTCATAATACTTAATGTCATAAAAAGATACACATACATACCATACCTACTACATAAAGATGTATGAGGTATGTCTGATTTTATTACTCACACATGATGATAACCTGATCTCAGGTCGATCTTAGAGAACACCTTTTCTCTTCAAATCTTGTCAAAGAGATCATCTATTCGAGGAAGTGGATACCGTTTCATGACCATAAGGTGGTTCAAACATGGGTAATCCATGCATAAATGGAGAGTTCCATATGCCTTCTTAAAAAAAATGGGTGAACCCCAAGAGGATTTACTTGGCCATAAAATACTTTAGTCTCTAAGTTTTATTTCTGCCTCTTGATCTCCTGATGAACATTAAGTTCCATCATGTACGGAGGAATGGACACTAGAGAACCTCGTAGAAGAAGAACAATTGTAAATTCTACCTCTATATTATGAGGTAATCTAGAAAATAAATCAATATAGACTTCCCTGAAATTATCAACTACTAGAGGCAAACTAGTTTGATTCAAACCCTGATCCTCAATGAAAAGATTTGAAATTTGGGTAGTCACTCCACATAGCCCATGATGGTTCAGTCCCACTCTCCTAGACAAGACACCCCACTATCCTCTAAAAAGATAACTATTTAATTTTGGTGATGTTAAAGAAAAACTTTGGAAATAATAGTCTAGAAAGGAATGATAGTGGACCAATCAGACCATCCTGAGAATGAAATTGAATCCCATCACCTATAGGAAAAAGAGATTCCTACAGAATGGGTAAATTCCAACCTCAAGGGGATAGTCCATACACTTGTGTATTCCATCCATACTTATTCCAAACATTGTATCGAGGGTCATTAGACCATAATGGTTTTTTATCTTGACTCCATGGATTTCAACAATAGATACCGAAATAAATGAGTTTGAAGCACCTGTATTAAACAAAGAAGTGACAATCTTATAGGATATTATAATAGTACCTCATAAAGTAGATAGTCTCATAGCCAGATTCATGGGTATTGGCTTTAAGGCATGCAAATGACATTTTTCACGACCATGTGCAACAGATGGACAACCATGATCATGTACTATTGGAAAAACATTTACCACGTTTACATTTTTCATGTCGGTTATTGTATAACAGATGTGATAAATCGATGAGAATAATTTTTTTACATCGGTTATGAAATAAGAGATGTAAAAATTTTGTTACTATCATTATCAAGTCAGTTATTTGATAATTGACGTGATAAAGAAAATCTTGGAAATTTATCACGTCAGTTATCTAGATAAACGACGTGATAAATCTCCATTTATAACATTGGTTACAAAATAACTGTCAAAATAAATTATTTGCTACATTGGTTATTAAATAATAGACTTTGTAAACATAAAAAAATATTTTATAACATCGGTTATTAAGTAACAGATGTGATATAGATTTTAAATGATTTTTCATGCCATGTACTTAGACATTTTGTTTTCTTCGATCGGGCGGGGATTGACTCATTTATCTCACGTGGAAAACCTAGAAAGTATTCTTTGATGTTTTGCCCACCAGCCTCATTTTTCCAACATCATTCCTCATTTTTATTATCACAAAATTTATCAGGTCGACTCACAACACGCAAGTAAGACTCACACTTCTTAGGTTATGTTTTTATTTTTCGCGATGCTCAAAACTATTTTTTTTGAGATATTATCTTTTCGTCCTTTTTATTACTATCATGGTATGTTTCATAGTGTTCATTTTTACCAAGATAAATTTCGTTATGGTAAAATAAACCATGGAAGTGATATCATGCCAGTTTGTGATTTATGTGTGTTCTATCATGTGTGTGTGCATGTATGGGTGGGTGTCCAAGGGGTTGGGGGCTGTCCTTGTGGGTGGGGGTGTCAAGGGGGGTGGGGGTTGTATTGGGGGATGGGGTGGTGTCCAGGGGGTGCGGGGGCTACCCAAGGGGTTTGCAGGTGTCCAAGGGGGGTGGGTTTGTGTCTCAAAGGGGTGAGTGGGCTGTCTAAGGGGGAAGGGCATGTCCAGGGGTGGGGGTGGCCAGGGGTGGGGTCTATTTAGAGGGGTGGGGGATGTCCAGTGGCTAGGGGATGTCCAGAGGGGTGGGGGATGGCCAAGGTGGTGGTGGTGTCCAGGTGGTGTCCAAGGGGGTGGGGGAGGTGTCTAGCGGGTGAGTGGGATTTCCAAATGGGTAGGGGTGTCTAGGGGGTGGGGTTGGTGTCCAGGGGGTGATGGGGCTGGCTAGGGGGTGGGGGTGTCCAGGGTGTGTCCAAGGGGGTAGGGGGTGGGGGTGGTGTCCAGGGGGTGGGGGTGCCCAGGGGGTGAGGGGTGGTGTTCAGGGGGTGAGTGGGTTGTCCAAGGGGGTATGGGGTATCCAAGGGGTCCAGGGGGTGGGGGTCCTGAGGGGTGGGGTGGCTGTTTAGGGGGTTGGGTGTCTAGTGGGTGGGATGGTGGTGTCCTGGGGGTGAGTGGGCTGTCCAAGGGGCTAGGGGGTTTCCACGGGAGTGGGAGTGTTTAGGAGGCGTGGGATGTCCATAGGGGTGGGGGCTATCCAGGGTGTGGGGTTCTCTATAGGGGGGGGGGTGTCTATGGGGTGGTTGTGTCAAGGGGGTTTCCATGTCGGTGGGGGTGGTTTCTTGGGGGTGAGGGGGATTTCCAAGGGGGAAGGGGTGTCCAGGGGGTGGGGGTGGTGTCTAGGGGTGAGGGGACTGTCCATGGGGTGGGGGTGTCCCAGGGGGTAGGGGGTTTCCAGGTGTGTGGGGATGTCTAGGGGGTCGGGGTGGTGTCCAGGGGGGTCAGTGAGATATCCAAGGGGGTAGGGGGTATCCAGGGGGTGGGAGTGGGGGGGGGGGGCTACTTAGGTGGGGGTGTTTTGGGGGTGGGGTGTACAGTGGGTTGTGTGGTGGTGTCCAAGGTCCTGAGTGGGCTGTCCATGGGGGTAGGGGTGTCTATGGGGGTGGGGGTGTCTAGGGGGATGGAGGCTGTCTAGAGGGCGGGAGTGGTCTATCCAGGGGGGGCTGTCCAGAGTGGTGGGGGGTTATCCTGGGGGTGGGGGCTGTCCAAGGGGGTGGTGGTGTCCAGGGGGTGTCCAAGGGTGTGGGGGTGGTGTCCAGAGGGGGTGAGGGGTATTTCCAAGGGGGTGGAGTGTCCAGGGGTGGGGTGGAGTCTAGGGGGTGAGTGGGATGTCCAAGGGGGTAGGGGTTTCTAGGGGGTGTCTAGGGGGTGGGGGTGTCGAGAGGGGTGGGGTGTTGTTGAGGGGGTGGGGGCTATCTAGGAGGAGGTGGTGTCCAGGGGGGTCCAAGGGGGCGGGAGTGTCCAATGGGGTATGGGGTTGGACAACCCCCTCTCCCCATGGACACCTCCCCCACACCCAATAGACAGCCCTCCCCCATGGATAGCCCCCACCACTACCTTGGACACCCCCACCCCCTTGGACAGCCCCAACACCACCCCTTAGATATCTCTTACCCCCTGAGACACCCCCTTTATATATATATATCCCAATGTTTTCATTGAAACTATTGGAATATTTTAACATCAGGTAGTCTATACCAACAGTTCTTGTAGAATCATTGGTATAAGGATATAGCAACAACCATCATGAAAATGGTGTGTGAAACCATTAGGGTATTCTATCATAATGGGTTTAGGGGATATCCTAAAGGTTTCAAATAGTTGGTATTGGTGTAATTTTCGATAGTGAATGTATACATATAATAATATTTATACTTCGTATTTTTTTTACAGAAGGGTGAATTTGATATCTAGTTACACCAGGATGTATTATTTGTATACATTTAGAATAAAGTATCCTAGATAAATTTAAAACTGTCATATCTAACTATATTTTTTTAATCATTTTCATGCATATATTTTTCATATACACATATACTTTTTTATATTTTAAAATTATATGACTTTCAAATTATGATATTTTTCATATAAATATAAAATTTTCTTATCTTAAAAAGATGTATAATTTTGATATTTGTTATAGGTAATAATGATTCGATGTTGGATTATGGAACATCGAATGAGTAATTAATATGAGGAAGCTGTTAATTCCTTTTTGGAATTTTCTAAAAGAATTATTCCAAGCAGTGACATGTTTTTATGTCAATTCCTGAAATGTTTGAATATGAAGAAGTTGAAAAGTAGAGACATCAAAGATCATCTAATTTTTCATTGATTTAATATGAGATATAGCCCATGGATTTGGCATGGTGAAGCTAGACACAATGTCAGATATTCTGATGATAATGATTTGTAAGATGGTAACTCTGATGGATTTGAAAAAATGATTGGTCATATTGATTCCGAACAAATTGAGATTGAACAGATAGTTTTCCATCTATATGGTGATGATGAAAACCCATTATATCCTTGTTTTATGGATATTATGATTTTTTTGGTGATGTTATGATTGATTAACTTGACTGAAAAAAAAGTATGGAGTGAAAAAACTTTTACAGAGCGACTTCAATTGTTAAAAGACATTCTTCTAAAAGACAACAATATTCCAGATTTACATTAAAAGTTCATGAAAATATTATGAATGATTTGATTAGGATACATTAAAATAGATGTATTTCTGAATTATTTTATTATATATATGATGTAATATTAATTTCTTTCATAGAGTCCTAAATGTGGGACATCACGGTATACGTTTAATGAAAAATCATAGGCTGGTGTAGAGATTGCAAATATCCCTGCCAAGGTATTTTGGTATCTTCTTATAATTCATCGTTTGAATCATTTATTTTCTAATTCAGATGATATAGAAAAGGATAAGATGGATTGATGATGAGTGGATATGTGATGGAAAAATATGACATCTAGATGATTGTCAACAATGGGAGAATATAGATGAGGAATATCCTAAGGTTGGAAATGAAATTAGAAATCTAAGACATGGGTTGTGCACAGATGGAATGAATCTATATCGAACCCTAAATAGCACAAATAGTTTATGGAATATTTTATTGGAAATTTACAACCTCAGTCCTAAAGATTGTATGAAGCAAAAAAATTTCATGTTGATTATAATTATCTCTAGTTCGAAGCAACCCAAAAATGATATTGATGTTTTCTTGTAACCACTGATTTATGATTAGAAACATTTATGCGAGGATGGTATTAGGTTGTATGATTCAAATAAAATTGAATATTTTCAACTAAATATAGTGCTTATGTTCACTATAAATTAATTCCTGGCATATGGAAATTTTTCTGGATCCATTGTTAATGCGCATAAAGCATGTACAACTTTTAAACAACCGACTTAATATAGTCAATTGAATCATCGGAGGAAAAATGTATACTTGTGTCATTGAATGTTTTTTCCTATGGATCACTCTTATAAAATACTAAAAAGGAATTAAATGGATCACATGAATTTGATATATCTCCAAAACCAATATCCCTTAATGTGTATTTTGAGAGGGTGAAAACCCGTGATGTCTCATTGCGAGAGACACATAAATCTGGTAATGATAGACATATTTGGAAGAAAAGGTAAATATGTTTTTAGATACCATGTTGGAGAAATCATTACGTGAAAGATAATATTGATGTCATGCATGTCGAGAGGAATATATGTGATAATTTTATTGGAACATTGTCAGATATTAAAGGAAAGTCTAAATATGGGTTGAATTCAATATTAGACTTACTATCAATGGGAATAAGTTTGGAGAAAGATCTCACTCCTAGTGGAAGG
This sequence comes from Viscum album, assembly GCA_963277665.1. Taxonomy (NCBI): domain Eukaryota; kingdom Viridiplantae; phylum Streptophyta; class Magnoliopsida; order Santalales; family Viscaceae; genus Viscum; species Viscum album. The sequence continues at coordinate 1,267,009,802 of OY728120.1, read as the reverse complement.
TGAAAATTTCTTCCTTGAATTTTCTTACATTAGCGAAGAGTGGGAAAATTATCTTTTGTCAGTGTCTTCATGATATCAAATTTTCTCAAGGATATTCTTCAAATGTGAATTTGTTTTCTCTTTTAATGATTTAATGTTGATAGGTATGAAATCTCATGATTTTCACATCATGAGGAAACTACATCTACTAGTTGAATTGCGTGGAATATTGCCCATTGATGTCAGAATGAATATAATGAAGTTGTGTCATTTTTTCAATTCAATATGTAATATGGTGATTGATGTGAATGCATTGAAAATTTTGGAAAAGGATTCAATTTCTATAAATTCTATATTGGAAATGTATTTTCCTCCATATTCTTTTGATATAATGGTGCATTGAATGGTTCATATGGTTTAAAAAATAATGCTTTGTGGGCTAGTTTATCTTCGATGGATGTATCCTTTTGAATGGTATAAAAAAATGTTTGTGGGTAATGTTAAGAATCCTTATCCACTTAAATCCTCCATTTTTGAAAAGTATATTTCTGAGGAGGTTCTAGAGTTTTTTATTTTCTATATGGAAACAAAAAAATACATATGTTTGCCTTCATATCCCCATGAACATGTTAATAATGAGGGTAGGTGGATTCATGATTTGAAAGTCAAATTTTTGTTAGAAGAACAGATGATGAAGGTAGAATTATACATCTTGAATGACATAGTTGATGCTCAAATGTATATCACATTTCATATTAATGAGTTCAGATAATTTAATCCAAAGAAAAATGAAAAGTGTATTTTGAATGAGCACAAAAAAACATTTTTTCCATGTTTTAAAAAGACCTTTCTCGATAGATCAGATATATCAGAGACATTGAGATGGTTTTTGGGTGCTCCAAGTTTAAATCTGATAACATGGTTCAGGTATGACATTAATGGATAAACATTTCATATCAATGCTCTGGAAAATAGAATTGTAGTTTATAATAGTGGTGTATTAGAGTTTTTAGGAGAAATGAATTTTTCAAGATTTAAAGAAAAAAACCCAATTTCGACATTAGGTTCATATTATAGAGTCATTGAAATAATATTGGAGGTTAATTTTATATTCCTGTTTTTAACTACAAATCGATTATCGGTAACAATAGTGTTAGACCTGATGAATTTGGGATGATAGTTCTTAATTTGAATAGATTGTAAGATACCACAGATTCATTTATAATGGCAGCACATGAAAAACATATTTTATATGCAGTTGATCAATCAAATATGCAGTGGTCTTTGTTTTATTAGGGAAAAAAATATATTTGTGAGGATCAACATGACAAAGATGCTGATTTATGAGAAATTCTTACTTCCATGGAAACATTAGCAGAAATTAATGATGAGCATCTTGAATACATGGTGTGTTCCATAAGGAACAATCATACCGAAGTAATTTAGGAAAACAATGAATTTTTACAATCCTAATTTTATAGGTAACATATGTTTATTTCTTGTTTAAACTAACTATTTTTATAAAATGTAAGAAATTGTAATTATTTTATTTATTAAAGAATGTATTAAAATAATATTTTAGAATTTATTTATATTAATTTTGTTTCATTTAGTTTATCATGTTTACTATTACATAAAATATATATCTGTTGACTTTGTTGAGTGAAAATTACTTTACCTTGTTTACCATGCTTAACATTGTTTACCATAGTTTACCATTTCCTAAATTATATATTTATTGATTTTTTTTAATGAAAATTACACAACCATGTTTACCGTGTTTACATTGTTTACCATCTTTACCATTTTTTTAACATGCTTACCAATTTAACCAAGTTTACTACTATGTAACATAGTTCAGTTTTCCATTTGTTTACATTAGTATTATAATATTTGAATTTTTATAATTCTATACTAATGTTTTCTTTATTGATTTGGTGGATAATGATAGATCAATATGTTTATCAAAAACATGATTCTTGGAGATGGGAATCATGATCATACCTCTGGGGAGGAACATTCGCATGTCCTCTTGATGTTCCCCAATCATTCTCATGTTCTCCCATAATGGCGAAGAAGAGTTTTAGAGTTGGTAAATGTGGATTCACATGTTTATGAAAATTATCACTTTCCTGTAGCCAGGACTATAGGATACTGGTTGAGTTTGATGAGAATTGTATTCAAAGAGGTCCAAATAAAATAGATTTGAAGAGTTTTGTATAAACTCATGGTAAAAGAAAAATGAGAATTTTGTTTGATGATTAGAGAGGTGTGGACAAATCAATAATATCTTAGTTGTGGGAGAAAATTTTGGTAAGATCTTTTGAAATTGATAGACTGATATATAATGTTTCTAGTATTTTATGTTTTACCTATTCTTTATTAGAAGACATTTGATATTCCTGACACTGGAGGAGTTTGGAAGAAATGTTTATCGATGGCTGCCAGGAGATGTGGGAATTTCAAATCAACCCTCACATATGATTTAATTTTTGATCATAGTAATCATGACAACCCATGTCATATATATCCTTTCATATATGAAGTGGCATGGAGGAAATTTGATGAATGTAGAAGAAAAGATTCATTTTTGTTAAGGGAAATGTAAAAATTTATAATATTTCTTATAAAAATTGTCTTATAAATGTTTTGTTAATGATTTAGGACTCTTAATTTACAGAAAACAAGGACATCTCATTAGGAGATACAATCTAAAAATGTGTACCCTATTAGTTTATCTCGAGGAGGGTATACATTATTGGAAGAACCAATGACGATAGATAAATTATAAAAACCAACAGTTGTGTCTTCATGCTCTAGAGAGGTTCCCCACTATCCCCTCTATCTAGACATGAAAAATTGAAGAGAGATAGGATGAGAAATAATGGTCAATATCTTTCAGAATAATCAAGAATCGTAGCTGAGAGGATTGTAAGATATTTATTTTATTCATTTAATTTAATTATATTCATTATATAATTTGAATCATAACAAAAATGTTCAATTAATTAATACAAGATTCTCTTGAGGAGAAGAGATGATAGAGGGTATTCATAGCTGCTGTGAAGCAATATATTTTATTTTCAGCATTGGGGAATCCCGAAGACCCTGGTCGTGTATGCGGATATCCGATGAGTGTACAATAAGTAAAGTGTTGACACATAACTACAATTTTTAAATAGAGGATGTTTATAAAAAAATGAATCTTTGGAGTCTAAAGTTAATATTGTTAATGTGATGATGGGGGAAAATATTAGAGCATCTGTATAGTCTATGTTTTCAGACATGCAATGAAAATTTCAGACTACAGCTCCCAATCCTTCACATCCCCCTACAGACCACATTATTTATCCTCCACCTCTGCCTATTTCTCCCACTCCCACACCTCATCCTACAGACCCCATTTTTATCCTACTCCTCCACCACAACATCTTACTTATTGTGAGTTGTATGTTGATGGTCCTCACCATCCTATAGTAGCATATGGGCAGGTATATTTCATAGGAGATACAGTTTATCATCAAAAGTTAGAGGTATAACATCATAGGGTCACAGTAAATGATATTATAGATAGATCATCTCGACTACCATTACCTATAGATGAGGCGATGACAGTTGGACATAATATCAGCCACTTTTTTGATTCTCCATATGAACATCTGTGACTCGTTACCATAGAGGTATGTATGTTGTATCTTTTATTTAATTTTTTATTAAAAAATAATCATTTGACAAAAAAATTATTTTCCTATTTATTTTTATAGGAATAAACAAAGGTTAAGAAATAATTTATAGACAATAACACATAAAAATGGATGTGACATAATATACAAATTAGAATTGTATTGACTGATTGTCAAGAGATTCAATTTTTTTGGTGGATCCTTATGAGTTTCCAATGAAAGCTCATGTTTTAGATGTGAAATAAATGTGGGGATTCTGAAAATTGATATCATGGAGTTTTTTATTGGTGTTAAGTTTGGCATAAACAATGTGCAGATTTTTCACATGTATGTCTAAACACCTTTCGATGTATTATATTTATTGAACATTTATACATTTTTCTATTTTGTATTAGGTATCTTTATAACATGTGTGATAAGAATGAGCATATAGATGTATATGGAATCATGGACCCGAAATTTATTTCCCATGATGTAAATGAATTGGATGAGGAACAAAGAACAATTTATATTGATGAACGATTTGAACAGTATATAATCATGTAATGAGGGGTATGAAAAATATATCTGGAAAAATTTTCATTATTTTTTAATATAAAAAACCACTAACCTTAAATTTTCTTTTTATATTTGTGTTCATTAGATGGTTGGTGTTTTTTATCCAAGGAATAAATCACTTAATTAGATATGCTATGTCTATGGTGATGTGAGGGAATGTTTTCTGAACATGTTGGAATGGTTTGTTTCAATTTATTAATAGTTTTTGATCTTATAATAAATTTTAAATTTATCCCATTCGTATTATTTTCTAATAGGGTATGGGTCATCTTTCAAAATAGAAAAAAATAAAAAGTGTGCCAAGATCAAATATATAAAATTAATGGTAAATATGAATTAATAATTTGTAATTTTCAAGGTATTATAGAAAAAAGATATTTTTAATTGACACTCATTTAAAAAGATTTTTCAGGAACAATAAGGCGTTGTCGAATGCAGATATTATATGTTATGATTTATGTATGAAATAATTATGACTGGAAGATTTGTGAAGTTTGAACTGGTAGGATTTCATTATAATATTTTCCATAATATTTCATTTGATTTATTCATTATACATTTTAACTAAAATCCTTTTAATTTGTATCTATTTGGTGACCATCAACCCTATAGTTCTCAAGAGGTCAAACAAATATAAGGGGAATTGTCAAATTATTTGACATGTTTGATTGGATTTTAGTTTCTCTATAGTGTGAAATGTAATTTTGAAAATTGTAATTATAATTGTGTATTTAGTAGTTGTTTTGGATGGAATTAGGTTTTTTAGTTGACATTGTATGCCATGATTTTCATATATGTGTATGTTTAATTTTTCTCTGGTTCTTCTTGTTTTGGTATACTTCTGATGTTTATCATGTTTGGATTCTTGTCTGGTTTCGGTCTACTTTTGGTCTGGTTTCGTCTTGTTACATACTTTAGCAGAGTATACTATAGTTTTATTGGGGGTGTTATGGGGGGTTGTCTAAGGGGTAGGGGTGTCCATGGGTTGGGGGGTGTCCAAGTGGGTTGGGGGCTATCCATGGGGGTGTCCAAGGGGGTAGGGGTGTCTAGGGGGCTAGGGGAGATAAATGGGTGGGATAGAGTCTAGGGGGTGGGGTGTTTCAAGGGGTGGGGGTGTCCGGGGGGGAGGGGTTTTCCAGGGGTGGGGGTGTCAAGTGGGTTTGTCTAAGGGGGTAGGGGGTGTCCAGGGGGTGGGGTTATCCAGGGGGTTCTAGGGGATTTGGTTTTTCATAGGGTGAAGGGGATATATGGGGGGATGTCCAGTGGACTGGTGTGGTGTCCAGTAGGTGTGAGGGGTCTATGGGGTGGGGGGTTTCTAGGGTGGGGGCTGCCCAAGGGGGTTGGGGTGTTTAGGGGTGGTAGAGGATGTCCTGTGTGGTGGGGTGGTTTCCAATGTGTTGGGGGTTGTCCAGGGGGTGGGCGGGTGTCTACGGGGGGGGGGGGGATGTCTAGGGGTTGGGGTCATTCCAAGGGTTTATGGGGTGTCCAGGGGTGGGGGCTATCTAGTGGGTGGGGGTGTCCAGGGGGTGGGGGTTTCCCACAGTGGGGTTATCTAGGGGGTGGGTGGGGCTGTTCAGGGGGTGGGGGAGATCTGGGGGTGGAGTGTCCAGGGGCTAGGGGGTGTCCATGGGGGTATCTAGTGGGTGGGAGGGTGTCTAGGGGGTGGAGGGTTTTCCATGGGTGTGGGGGTGTCTAGGGGTGGAAGGGGTTGTTCAGGGGGTGGGGGTGACCAGGGGGTGGGGTGTTCAGGGGTAGGGGATTGGATATCCAAGGGGGTAGGGGTTTACAGGGAGGTGAGGGTGTTTCTAGGGGTGGGTGGGTGTCCAGGGGGTTGGGGTGTCCAGGTGGGTTGGGCCTATCTAGGAGGTGGGGTGTCCAGGGCTGTGGGGGGCTATTCAGTGGTTTTGGTCTATTTTCTGTTAGTTTCAAGTACTTTGTGGCAGCGAATTGAAATGGTTGAGTTGTATTATTAAAAAAATTCTTTTTACATCGATTATATAATAAATGATATATTATATATGTTTTTACATCAATTATTTTTTAAATGACATGAAAAATATATTCAAATACTGATTCATTACGTTGGTTAGGAAGATAACCGACGTGATAACCTTTTTTTTACTTTGGTTATAAAAACGACGTGAAATAAGCATTAGAGGGGTTGTTTATCTCGGTTATTTAAAAACCAATGTAATAAATCACGACTATGAAATTTTTTCCTTGTCGGTTTTTAGGAACGAATGTGAAAATGGATTCATATTTCTATTTTTTACATTAGTTTTAAAATAAATGATGAAAAAAACAATATTAATAACATCCCCTATAATAACTTCATAAAAAACAAACGTAAAAAATAAAAAATAACCACCCTAAAAATCATTTCTTTTTTCACTAGGGATTCTTCTCTATTGGTGTTGTTGGTGATCAAGGATCATATTACCACTGCCACGACCTCCTCCACAGCTAGGCCGTCTGGTGATACTCCATCTTCCCTCCCGAAAAAATGAAAAAGAACTCTCTCTGAAATGTGGAGCTGAAGCTGATATTTTTCTACTCGAAGCTGGTGGAATGGTCTTGGAAAACCGCTGAAGATGGCCGATATGACCACAATCCTGACACAACATAGGGTATATATCACACAAGGTCTTATTATGACCTAGTCTTCAACACTAATGACACAGGATAGGGCAATCAGACGGGACACATTGGCATCCACTACCCAGATGAAATGCCTCAAGCGAACATTTCTTTCCACTGGAAGAACTACTAGCCTAAATTGGCTCTGATCCTTTCAAACTGGTACTTTCTTTTTCCCATAGGTTATGATTAGTGATATGGTTCATATAATATATTTCCAATAAGGTAGGACGGAGAAATAAATTCATCATATCTTAGATAGCGTGCTGGAGCCCATCCTCAAGGATCATAGCACGTGAAAGCACATCACCGGCTAAAAGTGGTGCGAAGCACTGTAAATCAGCGAAACATGTTGAATATTCCATAACTAACATAGAACTCTTCTCAAGATGCATGGAGGCATTTCCTCGTTCGGATCTCAATTATTGAGGAAATAAATGATCATAGAAGGCAATTTGTAAGTCAACAAATAACATTCCCTAATGACGTCCGGCATGGGTAACAACATCCCAACAACGCTTGGTTGAACCCCAAAGAATATAGGAATCTTTCATGAATATCTTCTCCTTAGGATTTTCCAGATTCATAGATATAGACAGAGTATCCTCTATCCAAGACTCAACAGACTGAGATCTTCCATCCCTGGAAAAAGTAGGATGAAGTTGATGCTAAAGCTCAAGGGTCAGATTGTCCATCATTGGTGCAAAACATAGAGCACCAATCATGGACTGCATCATACATATGAAAATATTAGTTACATGGGAATTAGTTCCCAGATTAGGTTCACCAGGAGGTTCCTCATGTGGCACTTCTGAAAGTAAGACTGGTGGCTCATGGCCCACCATGTCTGGAGCATGGTCATCACCACCCTTCTGGTGAATGAAACGAGCACGACACAGTGGAATTGGTCTACAGATTCCAAGAAAACATCTTAGAAAAATCATATAACCAAGGAGATATCATCACTAATGGAAGCTGAATATATGAAAAGTCACTACCTATGGCAGAATACCCAAACTACCTACTTAGATAACATGGTTTCTATATGTGCTCAGGTATATGTTTCATGTCATTTTTCAGCTTATAATTAAGTTCACTCCATTACATTTCATAAACATTACAAGGTGGTATATAGATGGGAAAGCATTCATTTTTTATTTCAATATTGACATTATAATGGATAATCATTTCTGATTAATCAAATCCAATACACATATCACCAAAAACAACTCCCATTTACATATAGAAAATAGCTTGAAATGAAAAATTACTCATTCCAATCCATGAGGGACCACACACCTCATGAATTGAGAAAGGGAATCAATCAATCAAATCCAAGGTAATACTAGTACAAGAAACTATCACAACACCACTCAACAGTCACAAGAATATCTAGCAATTAAATGTAGTGAAACACATCTATATAGAATGGAAATATTTATGAAATTTGAATTCTCGGTTCCTATAAGGATGGATGTTGCAATTATCCATTACCTCATATAATTGGTCTAAGGATGAAATAAATTCCTAAAGTGTAATAATAAAAAACACCACACAACATGTGAGTCACCCAATGGTAAAATAATATCAACTGTAATAGGAAAAATAGATCAATATATGCATTAAGGGTAACTTGGATTATACCCCGAACATGGGATTACGATTCCCAAGAAAGCCTTATGACCATGTCCAAAGCCTTCTATTCTATAATATATTACCTCCAGACACTCATGAATGAAAATAAACTCCACTCATACCCCTTTTTGATGACCCAGATTTAGACTTCACTTAACAAGTACCCCGAACCTGGTGGGCTACATGGCCTCAAGCGCATCTTCTCGAAACGCTAGAGGCTTCCAAATAGTAGTGAGGGACTAGGGTGTGATTGTGGGAAGATTGTTCCCTCATTAGAAGAGTGTAGAACAATATAAGAAATATAATAGATCAGTAATCAATGGAAGAAATATAGATAAATAATGGAAGAAAACTGATGCAATAGATAAATATGAATAACAGTAACTATATCAACTAGAAATGTGATGATGTAATGTCAGGTAATTAGAAAATTGGATATCATGGATACATGACAATAAGCATAACATTTCCCCCAAGGTAAAATAAAACAATGTCTACTCCACACATGTCGAGATACTACTCAGACATTTGATATCAAGCTCCACCCTATCAGCAAAAATATACTATTGGAAGTTGTAGGCATCCATTTGTAAATACATGAAACCTTGTAATCTACTCCATGTACCAATCGTTACCTGGAGAGGGTGTGAGATAAATCTTAGTGGGAAACCACCAATGGTATATATAACATTTGGCTCATGTAATGGAATATAATCATTTAAAGAATGAATATATAAAGTAATGGAAGAAGTATAATAAAATTTAATAACCAAGTACCAGCTTCAGCCCTCCTCGGGTGTATGAACACGTAAAAGGTTAATTAATTAATCAATTTTCATTTAATGCTAATATGTCATGTGGTTCATATCCAACACTAACATCATCTCATGATAGTATAAGTATTGAAGGTCCCATGACACAACAAGGAAACTATACAATGATATCTAGGGAGGGAGTTCCAAGTAAAAAAACCATGGTAACATAGACTCAAAGAAATCTAACTCTATAGTATCTGAGTCTAGATAAGGGTTATGAGTGTAATACAAGGATAATAATATAATTAATTCCACAATAATGCGCCTACCATGTCCAAGGTGATCGATCAAGTTAAAATGGGGCTAGCAAAGAAATGGTCCTGATTGGTTTTCACCATGGAACCTACTAGTTGATGATGGATCCAAGGAGTGTATCTGAGGTAGCCTCTAATAAATAAATGGACCCAATAGTATTATACTAGGCATCCATGTAATAGACAAGAACAAGAGTCTAGGTGGGTATCAACCTAAGAAAACAATATCCTCGAATTGGAATGGGGTTTTTGAGACCCAAGATATTCTATTCTCCAAATATGTGGAAGTCCCAAGTTAGTCCATTATTTGTTGATTTTTTAATCATGTAATAATTAATTTGGTTCAGGTATAGCCTTACATTAGTGTGGATAAGTCATGTAGAGTTGAAACATTTGGTCCAAGACTTGTCTTCCATTAGTGTGGATGGGCTAAGTAGTGTTGCAGCCATTTAATCAGGTATTACGAAGCCATTAAGGCATAATCAATTACTGAGGTTCACTCCGCTACCTTCTATAAACATGGAAAGGGGTGATACAGACATGTAACCTTTATTCAATCTCTTTTAATAAGGCATAGTTATTTACATATTATACATTCAATTTCACATTTCATATTTCAATTTTAATAAACATTTATAAGCACTTTCCTGAGGCGGGTCAAGTGGTGAGCATACATGTTACATTCCATTATGAAATTATTAGTAAAAAACCGTTTATTATACAGAGACTCACATTTAGAAGGGTCAATTGAAGGCACACCTGAACGGTGGCCCATACTCACCAAAACACTAAAAACCCAATTATTGCATAACCTTCGACATGAGGCAGATTAAGTTGTGGGTGAAACCACTAACAACTAATCACATATCCGTAAAGACCATAACCATACGACTCAAATGAGCATAATCATGTCATGTTAATTTATCAAATAGTTTCCAAAAAAACTAGTTGGCCCCATATGAACTTTTCAAAAACAATGAACTTTAGGGATGAGTTATAGACCACCAGCATTAGGGTTGTACGATCCTTCTCCTTTGGTATTTTCCCTTGATATTCTGCTTATCAATGTTTATCTAAGAAAAGGTGAAAACTCTCACATGGTGAAATATTGGTCTAGAGTGAAAGGGAAGAAGAATGGATAAATAGGACTCGTGTACATGCAGTTGTGTATCTAATGTGACCAACAGAAGATGGATCATATTTTGGATGAAGAAGATCACTTGATTCCATGTTTATATCTTCAAAATAGTCCAAAATGAGAGAGAACGTGGTCAATCCCACATAAAACCGGATTAGGGAAGAAGGGGTTGTCTTAATAGACAGTGAAGGGAGTTTTGGTCATTTTACACAGGGTTTTACCCTGTGCATGGTATGTCCCCATTATTTTTCAAACCATGCTCAAACCATTTGAGATGGTTCTGCTTGATCCGTGGAAAAAGGGGCATTCACACAGTTTGGCTGCACGGCCGTGGAATAACCGTGCAAGGTTCCACTATCTGAAAGAAATACAATCCTCATGATTAGGAAAACCATGCACTAACCATGCATTAACTGTGCAAAAACCATGTGACATGGCCTGTTTTCCCAAAAAGAGGAGTTTTGTTATCCAAAAAAGCCCCAAACACCCTTAGAACCTTTACTTACTCATTAGTCATCTATATTAGGTCCAAAGAAAAAATTTATATCTAAAATTAAATAATCCATAACTAAGTTAAAAACATGGTTCCTACATCCTTCTATATGGGTGACCGTCCATGGAATCTAAGGTGAGTTTTAGGAGTTTTTCCATTTTTTTATTCTTTCATGCTTCCCCACGTAGTTTCATTTTCCCCTATGGGGTTCCCCATTAGATGAACCCTATAAATTATGGTATATTTGTGGTTCTATTTTCATGCTTTTTATTTGTGCGTATTGATCTTTGGGATGTTTTCATCATTCTCTAACAGTTTCATCGCAGCTGCACTCCATTGAGGTAGGTGTTTCAATTATTTCTCTTTCTGAATCATTCCCTTAATAATTTTTTGTTTTTAAATAATATAAATATTTGTTTCACATGGTTTTGGTATGATTTCCACACTTGATATAATGTTTTTATGTTGGTGAAAATTAGTGTAAGTTCATTTTAAAGAGGTTTCTTCAAATATTTTAAATAGTCATGAATATAAAGTGTTTCCTAAAATGATAATTATGTTTAAAATTGAGTTTGTGAACATGTAGTGTCATTTGGCCTTGTTCGTGTTTTGATAACATGGGTGTAATAACAAATTGGGCATGATGTGTTGATTAGATGCATTTTTATGCCATGGTGGTTTGTGGTAAAATTCATTAGAAAGATATTCCCCAATTATAGAATGATTTTTATTGATATTAAACATTTGTGAATTCTTGTTTGCGTTTAATGGACAACGGTTTCACATTAAAATGGGTTTTGGATGATTTCATAGACACTCTTTGTGTTCTATCAGATGTTGGTAAATCCATGGGTGCACGAGGTACACACAGTGTCGTGCATTCAAATGAACATGGAACATTACAATAATGTTTTTCCATGATCCTCAATTTCTAAAATGGTAATCTAAAATAAGGTTGGTATATAAATTGTATGAGACCCCATTTGACCCCTTTGAATATTTTTTATATTTTCTCCTTGGTTTTGGAAATACTATTTCCAACAGATCTTGTTTGGGAATGTAAATTAGTATTTTTCATTTCACGTGTGAAATAATTGTATTACATTTATAAAAAATAATTATTAGGGAAAATTATATGTATATTGTAATTGATAGTGTCGAAGGCCCATTTTTCATTTTATGTTGTTTTGAAAATGAAATTTGGGTTTCGATGTGTAAATTTCTATTTGGAATCATTGATTTTTTTGGGAATTGTTTTATTTGGATAGGTGATGTGATGGCCTAGTTGGCAAAAAGGAATGACTTTTTGTATGGTGAAAAGCCCTATGGAAGATTTCCTTAAATGGGTTATCAAATAAGTGGTGTCATCATTTGGGGGAGGAAAGTGTGGTTATGTTAGGTATAGTTAGTCACACATGTGAGGGACTCCTACTTACATAGTATACTATTACCATATGTTTCTTATTTATCTTTTAAAGGTTTAAGGGATAGTATCTGGTCAAACTAAATTTGATGAGTTGGTACCCACTTGACTTGTTATTACTTGGTGGTATGTACCACATGATCATTGAGTTTAGGGATTGTAGTTGGTAATCAACAATAGAGCTACAACATATTCTTGTAAGAGAGTCTAACGTTACTACATCTAGGTATTTCACTAGGGATGTTTAGGAAATGCTTATGTTTTTCTATCTGTACTTGTTATTTTTATTTTTTTCTACATGTATGATATTATTCCTTCATGTTTTTATCTTCTTATCATGTTTCAATTTATTTTCTACATAGATCTGTTTTTTTTAATTATTCAGATATGGTGGGTTGGATAGTTTTAAAATAAAAATATTGTTGAATTTGGAACGAATTTTCAGAAAGGAATGTTGTGGGAATTTTTTTAACAAGATAACTTGTGTAATGATGTGTTTGTTTATTAAAAATGGTAAAACCCAATTTTTTGTAGTTATTTTCAACAACATTTAATGGAATTATTTTGAGAATGGAAATATATGGATTTTTTTATTTATTTCCTACTGAGTCTCTAAAGATCAAACTCTACTTGTTCAACATAGTGTTAATATAATTGAGATATTTTTTAGGTGAATGTTTTTGTTTTCATAACTCATAGTTAGAGAAGGTTGGTTTTGGGGTTGGTGGTGACTAGGAGGTCACATATAGATCTTGTTTTATTGGTTTAGTTTTGGAGTTGTATTCTATTTCTATTTCATTTTCCAAATATATTTTTTATATGGATCAATTTTTATATTTATTTCATATTCAGTTATATTTAGTTCCTCAATATGTTAATTTTATTAAATAATCTGCGGTTTTCTAGGAAAAAATAATTCACACTGTATTTTTCTTAAAATTGGGCCCTACATTTCAGCCTATGGGGATTAGAAACACCCTTTAGGGCATGTCTCGGATGGGGTTGGATGTCGAGACCGATGGAATTATGATCTAGTTGGTTAAAATATCTGATATTCACCTTATAAACTTAAGATTAGTTTTCACTACCTTCAAATGGTAGTAACCAAGGTCATATTGAATTCTTACAACCATTAATAAGGGATAGATTACATCTAACATAACACATTTCATAACATACATAACAATCCCAACTACTGACACATACAAATTTTTTTCCATGCTTTATATTTATTCTTGTGTTTGAGGACACATTTTCATTGAAATATGAATTCCATGATACATTTTAAACAATATCTTCTTGGATTATTACATTTTGAATGTTTTCAGTATTTTTTCAATATATGTATATCGATATAGAACATGATTTTTCTTGGATATATGATGATTGATCATGATCCCCAGAATACAATTGCTTCTACTAAGTGCCATTTGGGAAAAAATGTGGTCAATATGGATTTTATAGTCTGAAATATTGGTATTTCACTTTCAATAAGTAGTATTCCATCGACATCATCTATTAATAATATGACTTCACTCTAACTCTAATTATAATAGACACACGTTTTAAATTCATCAGTTATGAAACCAAATTTTATTACGGTTTTATAAAACTAAAATCTCCATGAACTGAATTCTTTAATTACTCTATAAATGGATCTCTATAATTGTTATTTCTTTTTGGAATACTTTGGAATCACAAACCCTTTGAGTGGTATCATATAGAAATATTCCATAAGGATCCCATTATGGATTGTTGATTTTAAATCCATTTTATAAATATCATATACATGTTAAGATGATATAGAAATTTTTATGTTGATTGATTTTAGTATAGAAACTATTAAAAATGGTTTTTTATAGTCTATTATTGTACAATATTTGAACCCTTTTGCATACAATTGTTCTATATAAGCGATTACTAGTCAATATAATTCAATTTGTTTCTTCAATACCCATATAAAATCAACATGAATTGCATTCCAAAGTGTATATAGAAAATTATATACTTTTTTATACATATGATCTATTTTAGACATGATAGCTTCATATAACATGGAGACTTTTGTCCCATTTACTACTTACATGTTGTTTTTCACATCATTATGATCAACTAATAATGATTCACCATACACAATTGCATGAAAACCCCATCTTTTACGTTCTCAAAAACATATTGATATTTTACATAGTACTTCTGACCCTAGAACTTCTATTGGAAAATGGATTTATTGAATCTATTCCTTCTATAACTCATGATTACCTTGATCCTAGAAATCATCAAGGTCTATCTCACTCCCACTTCCACAATTAATTTTTTTTCCATCTCATGGAATATGGAATGTATTTTCATAATTAACATTTTGTTTTAGGGGTTTTATTATTATTATCCCATTGGTTCATTGGGGTATCCATTAATGGTACACATTGTGCCTTAAGGTGAATGTTTGTTAATAAAAAGGCCTTAACATACACTTCACAAACCCACACATGTATATATGATAATGAAGTTTTCTTTCCACTCCACAATATGTAACGAATAATATATTCCACCTGATTTGGGACCTAGTTTGGTATACATGTTGCTACCTATAATTTTTACCCCCTAAAAGGATATTCTAGGACTCAGATAAATCTATATTGATCTCACTATGTCCAATGGGGTGTTGTTCTAAATTTTTCTACCCCATTCCATTTTAATGGATATGGAGGAATGAGTAGGTATAGAATCCCCAACACATGTAATTAGATATTTAATACATGACTAAGTTATTTTCTACCGTGTTCTGAGTAGAATTTCTTAATCTAATTACCTAATTGGTTCTCAATATAATTTTTATATTCCATGAATCGTACAAAGGAATCTGAATTATACCCCATTAAGTATACATATTCTTATATACTAATGTCATAAGAAAAAGTTATATAGTATGAGTACCCACCCCTTAATTAATCTAGAAATTTTCCACATACATCAGTATGATGCAACTCATGAATTAGAGTTGAACACCCACATTTTTTTCTAAATTGAGTTTTGATTCTTTCTCTATGTAAACATGAATGAAATAAAACAAATAGTTTCATTTCAACGGAGAATAAATATCCATCATGTTTTAATATGGTAAAAAATCATTTACATGACCTTATTAATGATGACATTGTTTTTTGTGATATGAATCATGTGAAATATCTTCATTATCGATTTCCATTACTTAGTTGGTGTAATAAAAAACATAAAAATATAGATTAAACATTATTTATCATAAAACCAATTTCTTTATAAAATAAGAATCATTTATTACAAAAATTAAAAAAAAATCCTCTTTATCATATTTAGATTTGGAAATAATATTTATGCCGTAGAAGGAAAACAATAAAAATATTGTATAATCAAGATCATTCTCATCAAACGTGTTTGGTGCTAGTCCCCAAAATACATAATAGAATTCATTGCTACGTTTCATAGTCATCGATTTATCTCCCCTTGGGAAATATATTTAAAATACATATGTTTCAATTATTTTAACAATTTTGTGAGAACAACATGCTATATATAATTCAAAATATTTAGAATCATATAACATGACCTTGACAAAAAAATTACTTGATGATTCCCCTCGATTTTTTTCTAGGGGATTATTTATTACAACATCTCTTCCTGAAATATATGGAACATATATCAATCTGTTCTCATGGTTTTACCCTGACCCATCCCATTATGAAATGGAATTGTGAAAAATATTTAGACCTAGATCTATTTTCTGGCCTTTAATTTCATGAACCATAAGTACAAAAGGCTTATTATGATTCATATTAGTATAAAATTACATATTTAGAATGATAATATCTTAGAGATACTTATTAGTTTTTTTATATTGAAATTAACAACATATTATGACAATATCTGAGAGATTGAAGAACTAATGAGATTGATTCAATGTTATTGTAGATATTTAAACCCATGAAAATCAAGGATATCAATGTAGGCAATGAGTTTGACCTCATGAGTTCCTACAGGTTCACCTTTACTATGTTTTATCTAACATAGTTCCTTAATATATCTAAATTTTATTTTTTTTCTCCCTCGGGATAAGGTCCGTTGAGATGTTAGAGCATAGTATAAACATCCATGTCTTTATACAAGTTCATGATTTTATTACGAATGTGTGAATGCATTACAAATTAAATGTTAATAACATAACTCTTGTTTTTATCAAAGATAGAGAACTCCACATCACTTTCTTTAATTAAAGGTAGATCATAATTTGAGGGTTCTAACATATAATAACTCTTTTCTTGGAACTCCACTACTCACATGCTTTTAAAACATTCAACGAATTTACTACATGTTGGGATGTGGTATTTCAATAGAATTAATTTTTTTGATAAAGTGGTTACAAAACATGTAATTATTTTATAATAAAAGTGTATATTATTTGAACATGACTTGATTACAACTTATTTGATATATAATAATAATTTTTATTTTATTAATACTCCAACTATGTTATCAAGACTAAAAGACCCATACCATTGAACTCATAATGTATTGTGTCACACCCCAGGTAAATGAAGAATATGATATTTTCATATTTATCCATATTTTTGAATAAAATATTAATATTACTTTATAGGGGACTCTATTCTCGAGGGCGTACCCAACACGCAACAACGGGTTTTTGGGAATCTTACGTTGCACTCTAATAATAAAATAATAATATTTTAAATGGCAGTTAACATGTAGTCGTTGTATTGGCGGGAATGTATAGAAATAATAAAAATATGATTATATATGTTTTTAAATGTTTTTACATTTATCCAATAAAAGATAAAGGCTTAAAATACGGAAAGAATTCAATTTTAGGCGTATATTCCCTAGTTTTCACTAAAGGTTCACTTATCGCCTTTTGATGGAGAACCGTCATTAAATATAGTTTGGTTCACTCTTATACATTATATTGGACCAAATAAAACTCTTCATTAGAATCAGGACATCAAAATTTACTTTGTGTAAATTTTTTGTATCCTTCCGATAAAGTTAATTTTTTTAATGAATAGTGTAAAATTTTGTATTTTAATTCAAAACCTATTTTTAATCTAATTTATTTATGTGATTAGATTATATTTTGAATTGGTTTTAAAGTGAAATTAGAATATATTTTTACCATTAAATCCAATAGTGGCCATTGGAATTAATTTCAATTTGAAATCAGACTTAAACTAGTGTCAATCTTTTGATACTTATTGTTTTATAAAAACACACTATTTGCTCTGACAACGGGAATTAATTATTAAATTAATTAATGTAACTTATATGTTTTGAATTTTTTAAAATAGACTTCATTTTTGAATTCGGAATATCAAATATAGCTTAGGGTGAATTTTTGGGTTTTTTTTCTGAAAAACTTCAATTTTTGATGAATAGTGAAACCACTAAGTGGTAATTATAAAAACTGATTTTTCCATTTAAATGAAATTTTTCCATCTTTGTGTTTTGAATTTCAAAAATCCGACATAAATGGTTATCATTAAGATGTAAAATGTGGTTCAATGGGATAAAAATAAGTTTTTGGTGAATAGTAACATATGAAGTTTTTAATCGCGATTAGAGGTAATTATTGTAGTTTAAGGTAAAAATAATGTTTTAATAATATGAAATGAACTTGACACATGTAATAACCTGATTGGATTTGTCATGGCCGACCATGAAAACTCATGGGTAAACTTGGGGACCCCATGAAGCCACTTTGGTTGGAAAATGACATTAATATCTTTTTATTTAAAGTTACAGTAAAAATGAGACAAACATGAAATGTTTTACTAAAACAATTTTTACAAGGGGTTATAAAAGTCCGATTTTTGACTATAAATATTCATTTCAAAGCTAAGAAGATTTAATACATCATAGTATTTGTTTTATAATTTTTAGACATTAAATAAATTAAATAATATATGAAATCAAGATGATGCAACGATGACCTCATTATTTATCAATTTAAATAAAATGGAAAGATAATGTAATATCTAAGACCTAAACATGTCCAAAACCTATTGGATGAGTGTATTTATAACCCTTATCACCATATAATATAAATAAATCAATGTGGGACCTCTTAAATCCGAATACCATTTTAAAATAAAGTGATTTTTCGTTACTTTCCAAGAGTGCCTCTCCTCTCCTCTTATAAAAGGCCCCCACCTCTACCTCTTTACCCACACTCCCAAAGCCTTTGGCTCGGCCAAACCCTGACAATTTTGGCTCTACACATCCCTCTATTACTCTTTTAATCATCACTTTTGGCATAAGTGTTCCCAAGGAAGCCTTTGAGCTCAAACAATGGGGAGTTACCCGATTTTAAGGTAATGTCTTCTTTTGAGTCCTTTTGTTTTATTTTGCTTCTCCAACCCACTAAACTCTTTTTATTCTGTTCTTTTGTAACAACTACAGTATCCTCAATATACTAGGATGTTGTTATAAGAATTATTCGAGCTACATTTACACAAACCTACATCTAATGGTTAATGAACATACTGTTTCCGTGGATGACGAATTTCTGCCTCCCGAAACGATGATTGTTCAACATTCTTTTAACACCTTCAAAGGTGGCCATTAAGATGACACTATATTTATATATGATATATAATATGTTTATGTTTTCCTTAATCTTATGTATTTTTCATTTTGGGCATACCTTTATGGTATCCATTATGGGTAAACACGATATCTTCATTTAAGGAAGTACAGACTATCGCCCCCTCAAAGTGATGTGATTCGTTAATGCCATATATGGGACGTATAAAGGATGGATTTAAAGTTATTATATATGTTTTTATACTGTAATTATAATATACCTCTATATCATTATTATTTATTTCTATTAAAGTATGAGATAGAAATGAAAGTAGCGTTCATGCGTACGTACGGCTTACCGTCTCCATAAACGGTGCATTTCATTTCTTATCCCCAAATAAAATGTACTATTATAAGTACATGTATATAATGGATATATATGATGAATTATACATCTAAATTATTAATATTATTCTGGAATTATAATATACATACCTCTCATTTAGTTTTAATTCCATTAATACGACAAAGAAATGAAAGTAGCGTTCATGCGTACGTACAACTTACCGTCACCATGAACGGTGCATTTCATTTCTTACCTCTAAATGATTATGTAATATTATAAATAAATGTATATTCTGGATATATATGATATATATGATATACAAATCATGAATATCATTCTGGATATAATGAACCATTGACCACACGAACAACATGTTATTGTAAGAAGTCCACTTTTGACTTAAGAACCAAATATCGACAAAACAAACATTATTAACTTGTTTGATTAAATAATGTTTATAACATGGAAATAAGTGATATAAAAGGAATAATTAACATGAAAATGTTTCTTAAGAAAATATAAATTAACTCAAGTTTATTATTCAGGATGTTAAATAACGATCGAGTCAAGTCGGACCCGAGGTAAGGGATCCTACTCCTCACTTTCTTTTTAAGTACGCTCTTTTATGCCATTCCTTTTAAAGATAATATTTCTTGTTATTGGGATGTTATTTTATATTAATCTTACTGAAATTTTTATGTTCATATGATGAGAGACCCTATTCTCTCTCATCAACCCATTTTGGAAGTTTTGAGTGGCGCCGTTAGGCTGCCGATTTTTTGTAAGAAATCTAACCTCTCTTTTTTTTATGTACTCTCATTTATGTCGCTTCCTTTAAGCTCCTCTTTGTTATGATGGGGGATGTTATTTTCTATTCCTATTAATTTACATTTTATTTTAATATTATTAGATGCTCTATTTAGTCTCATCAATCCATTTTTGGGAGTTTTAAGTGGCGCCGTTAGGCTACCGAGTTTTCGTAAAGGATTTTTCATCTCACTCTTATTCCTGTGAGATTTATGAAACATTTGCCACAATTTCCTTTGAGTGGTGTATGTACTGCCCATTATTTTACTCATTGTGTAATATACTTTCATTTATGAGTATTTATATCAATTTTTTATTGTCCTTCTTTCACGGGGTGTATGTTTCGAAAGATACCCATGTCGGTAAGGGAACCTTTCACCCTCTTTTTTTAAAAGACTTATTTTGTTATGTCTTTTTATTAACATACTATTATGTTGGGATATGTTCTTCTATATCCTTATTTAGTTAAATTGTATGTCCAAGTTATGAGATCCCCTTTATCTCTCTCATCAACCCTTTTTGTAAAATTTTATGTGACGCCGTTAGGCTGTTGAATTTTACCAAAGGAACTTCTTAACCCAATTTCGATTTCTTTGGGTTCAACATGTAGTTATTGAATATGTCATCCTTTGAATATGTGTGAATAACCATTGATTGTTTACACTTAATATCCACTTATATTGGGTGTATTTATATTTGTCACACATAATTATGAGATTGACTTATCCTTAATTTAAGGATACGTTCTTTATAATGGATTTCATCCCATTTTACATTTCTTTTGAGACTTCATTGTTGTTATGAACCAATTCACTCTTATATGGTGTGTATACTGTCCTTTGACATATTATATCATGAATCCTTTTGTTCTCATGATATTATAATGTTCGTATTAAATGTTATTCCGCTATTATTTGTATTCAAGAGTCTCTCATTTTGTTAAAAAACTATTTAACAAAAATATCATTTTAAATGTTTTAATGATTTATTAGTCTAAATATTTATCATTAATGTCCATGTTTTCAAAATGGTTTTCAGTATTTATTTATATCGACATTAATGTTTTAAAATTATAATTCCATTAAAAGCTTCAAAGTGGTATGGGACACTTTGATTCAAAAATCTCTTTTAAATGGTTTTTGAAAATGGATTGATCAATTCAATATCTGGGAATTACTTATTGTGATTGAAAATGAAATTTTGTTATTGAAATATTTATATTTTCAATATTTTATGTGTAATTATGGTATATGGACATTTTACAGGTGGTTTCATGATATACCATATGACGGGTGGTGCCGTGAATACCAGGACGGGTGGTTACGTTATAACCTCTAATGCATTGGGTATGGAAGTCGGCCGTATGGCTATTCCATTAAGTATGTATGGAAATTGGCCGTATGACTATTCCATTAAGTGATATGTGTGGAAGTCGACCGTATGGTTATTCCACTTAAGTATGTTTATGTCCTAAGTTACCTTTATATATGTTATGTGTTCTTTATATGGGTTTTATGGTAATCCTTTGGTTACAAAAAGGTAAGTAATGATACTTTTTTTCAGTGAAGAGTTTTTACTACTTCATGAAAGTGAAAAGTATTACTTTGATAAAGTATTCATGGTTTACTTGTTGTTTTTCAAAACTAACAGTTTTCATTCTTTGTGTATCCCTTACTGAGATTTTTATTCTCATCCCAAGTTTTTGAAATGTTTTTCACAGGACTTACCATGGAATAGGGTCAAGGATGGGATCAAGGGAAAGTAATGCTACCTAAAACATGGAACTATACATGTTTCTTTTTAATAGTTTTTATTTTATGTAAATTTAGTAGAAGCGACTACTTTGTAATCTTTTGAGATGTAATAGTTATGTCCTAATTCTCTAAAACTCTAAACCTGAAAAGATCCTCAATGTGAATTACTCATTTAATTTAATATTAAGTAAGGTTTGAGGCTGGGGCCTTATAGTTGGTATCAAAGGTCGGTTTAGATAACTTTAGAGGTTAGGGTATTCTCTAAGCATAAGTGACAATACCATAATGGTTAGGATTTCAGAAAGAGTCCTAGTTTTAGATAAAGTGAATGAGTAAGTATATCTTAGTGTTTACCTTCCTCATTAGTACATGATTGTTTTGTTGATATACTCACACTAGAATTTCTATTTTTAGTGAATGGATGGATCTAGCAGGCACCAAAGAGACAACAGGTTTGAAGGAAACTGTGGTGGTTCTCTGATTATGATACTAGATAAAATGGGGGATTCAATGAGAAAACTCATGGTTGTTCTAACCAACTATCAAGGAGTCATGATCAACCACTTAAACCATGGTATGTTCTGTAATGCATCATGTACAATATGACCAATCGATGTGGAAGTTCAGGTAATAATTATAAAGGTAACCATTAGAGTTTATATGATCCTTACTTTTGAGGTAATTATGGGTTATTATATGATATGATGGAAAATGAAGGGCATGAGATAAAATTGAGGTTAAAATATGTTATGATTATTTTTGAAAATTTTATCTCATTTTGGGGAATGTTTTAAGAATTATATAGTTTTGGGAAAAGGACAACACGCAGACCGTGTGACAACCCGTCGCGTTAGACAAAGCTGTGGGAATCGAACCCACAACCAAAGTGCGATTGGTATTTATCGCTTACCACTGGACTACGTGGAGTCCCTGGTTAGTTTGACTGATTCTTTATAGTTATATGATTTTATGAATTAAGAGTAAGTTGATTTTTGGTTATTTATGAAAATTATTAACCTATCATGGAGGATATGTGATTAGGTTAATTACTTTTTAATACGAGACACTAAGAGCAACTGATTTTGTTTGGAGATAAATGTTACGATTTAACTTGGAAGACCATGTGAATAAATCCTTCAAATATTTGGGTTTCAATCTTAGTTTGGTTTACTTTGAAGAATTTTATGGAAAAATTGTTTATCGAATGGTCCTCATTGAAATTTGGGTTTTGTTGGACAAATTTTGGAGATTAAGAATAGATTTTCTTTTTATAAAGTGTTATCCTTTTCTGGATTATCTAATCTTGTACTAAACTTTTGGGTTTTGGTTTTGGATAATGTCTAAAGACATGGGAAGTATATAGTTCTCTTTTTTTGGGATAGGTGATTCTCTAGAAGTTGATTATAGTACTCTTAATGTGAACAAGTCTTCTTAAATACTCGTCTTTTAGAGAAAATATGAGTTTGTGTAAGGAATCTAATAAAAGTTGAAATTCAACATGATAAGTGATTATGTTTCCTTATGAATAAATTCCTCAATAAAAAGTAACTTAAAACAAAAATGTTGTCTATTAAATTTTCCTACTGGGGAATCGAATACCGTTTAACCCATCACATGATTGTGATTATATTGTGGTTAACTTTCTCATAAACATGTTTTCTATCACTCTCCATCAGAACATGACCCTATGTTTTCTCCTCCATGTCCATGTTTTCATACTTGGAATCCTAGTATGGGTTAACTCGGGTGACCTTTTTACTTATCTTTCTTTTTTTTAAAGTGATTGTTTTACCGACTCTTCCTCCGATGTGGGACTTTCAAAGATGTTACCAAGCCCAATTTTAAAATTGCGAGGACGCAATTCCCAAAAGGGGGGAAGGATGTAACACCCCAGGTAAATAAAGAATATGAAATTTTCATATTTATCCATATTTGTGAATAAAATATTAATATGACTTTAAAGGGGACGCTATGCTCGATGGCGTACCCAACACACAACAACGAGTTTCTGGGAAATCTTACGTTGCACTCTAATAATAAAATAATATTATTTTAAATGGCAGTTAACATGTAGCCGTTGTATTGGAGAGAATGGATAGAAATAACTAAAATATGATTATATATGTTTTTACATTTATCAAATAAATGATAAAGTCTTAAAATATGAAAAGAATTCAATTTTAGGCGTATATGTCCTAGTTTTCACTAAAGGTTCACTTATCGCCTTTTGATGGAGAACCGTCATTAATTATAGTTTTGTTCAATCTTATACATTCTATTGGACCAAATAAAACTCTTCTTTAGAATCGGGACATCAAAATTTACTTTGTGTAAATTTTTGGTATCTTTCCGATAAAGTTCATTTTTTAATGAATAGTGTAAAATGTTTTATTTTAATTCAAAACCTATTTTTAATATAATTTATCTTTGTGATTAGATTATATTTTGAATTGGTTTTAAAGTAAAATTAGAATATATTTTTACCATTAAATCCAATAGTGGTCGTTGGAATTAATTTCAATTTGAAATCAAACTTAAACTGGTGTCAATTTTTTGATACTTATTGTTTCATAAAAACACGCCATTTACTCTAACAGCGGGAATTAATTATTAAATTAATTAATGTGACTTATATGTTTTTAATTTTTTAAAATAGACTTCATTTTTGAATTCGGAATATCAAATATAGCTTAGGGTGAATTTTTGGGTTTTTTCTGAAAAACTTCAATTTTTGATGAATAGTGAAACCACTAAGTGGTACTTATAAAAATTGATTTTTCTGTTAAAATGATAATTTTCCAACTTTGTGTTTTGAATTTCAAAAATACGACATACATGGTTTTCATTAATATGTAAAATTTTTTTCAATGGGATAAAAATACTTTTTTGGTGAATAGTAACTTATTAAGTTTTTAATCGCGATTAGAGGTAATTAGTGTAGTTTAAGGTAAAAATAATGTTTTAATAATATGAAATGAACTTGAAACATGTCATAAACTCATTGGATGTCTCATGTCCGACCAAGACAACCCATGGGTCAACTTGGGGTCCCCATGAAGCCACTTTGGTTGGAAAATGACAGTAATATCTTTTTATTTAAAGTTAAGGTAAAAATGAGACAAACATGAAATGTTTTACTAAAAGAATTTTTACAAGGGGTTATACAAGTCCTATTTTTGACTATAAATAGTCATTGGAAATCTAAAATGATTTCCTACATCATAGTAATTTTTTTATAATTTTTAGACATTAAATAAATTAAATAATTTATGACATCATGATGATGTAGCGATGACCTCATTATTTAACGATTTAAATAAAATGAAACGATAATGTAATATCTAAGACCTACACATGTAAAAAACCTATTGTATGAGTGGATTTAGAACCCATATCACCTTATCCTCGAAATACATCAATGTGGGACTTCTTTAATCCGAATACCATTTTAAAATAAAGTGACATTTCTTTACTTTCCAAGAGTGCCTCTCCTCTCCTCTTATAAAAGGCCCCCACCTCTACCTCCTTACCCACACTCCCAAAGCCTTTGGCTCGGCCAACCCCTGCCCATTTTGGCTCTCCACATACCTCTATTACTCTTTGAAGCCTCAATTTGGGCATATGTCTTCCCAAGGAAGCCTTTGAGCTCAAACAAAGAGGAGTTACCCGATTTTATGGTAATGTCCTCTTTTGAGTCCTTTTGTTTTATTTTGCTTCTCCAACCCCCTAAACTATTTTGATTATTTTCTTTTGTAACAACTCCAGTATCCTCAAAATACTATGATGTTGTCATAAGAAGTATTAGAGCTAAACTTACACACACCTACATCTAATGGTTAAAGAACACACTGTTTCCGTGGATGGAAAATTTCTGCCTCCCGAAACGATGATTGTTCAACATTCTTTTAACACCTTCAAAGGTGGCCATTAAGATGAAAATATATTTATATATGATATATAATATTTTTATGTTTTCCTTAAGCCTATGTATTTTTCATTTTGGGCATACCTTTATGGTTTCCATTAAGGGTAAACACGGTATCTTCATTTAAGTTAGTGTGGACTACCGCCCCCTCAAAGTGATGTGATTCGTTAGTGCCATATGTGGGACGTATAAAGGATAGATTTAAAGTTATTATGTAGGATGTTATAATGTAATTATAATATACCTCTATATCATTATTATTTATTTCCATTAAAGTATGAGATAGAAATGAAAGTAGCATTCATGCGTACGTACGGCTTACCATCTCCATGAACGGTGCATTTCATTTCTTATCCCCAAATGTAATGTACTATTAATAGTAAATGTATATAATGGATATATATGATGAATTATACATATAAATGATGAATATAATTCTGGAATTAAATTATACATACCTCTCATTTAGTTTTAATTCCATTAATATGACAAAGAAATGAAAGTAGCGTTCATGCGTACGTACGACTTACCGTCTCCTTGAACGGTGCATTTCATTTCTTACCTCTTAATGATTACGTAATATTATAAATACATATATATTCTGGATATATATGATTTATATGATATCCAAATCATTAATATCATTCTGGATATAATGAACCATTGACCACACAAACAACATGTAATTGTAAGAAGTCCACTTTTGACTTAAGAACCAAATATCGACAAAAAAAACATTATTAACTTATTTGATTAAATAATGTTTATAACCTGGCAATAAGTGATATAAAAGGAATAATGAACTTGAAAAAGGTTCTTAAGAAAATTGAAATTAACTCAAGTTTATTATTCAGGATGTTAAAGAACGATCGAGTCAAGTCGGACACGAGGTAAGGGATCCTACTCCTCTCTTTCTTTTTAAGTACGCTCTTTTATGTCATTCCTTTTAAAGATCATCTTTATTGTTATTGGGATGTTATTTTATTTTAATCTTACTGAAATTTTTATGTTCATATTATGATAGACCCTATTCTCTCTCATCAATCCATTTTGGAAGTTTTGAGTGGCGCCGTTAGGCTGCCGAATTTTTGTAAGAAATCTAACCTCTCTTTTTTTAAGTACTCTCATTTATGTCACTTCCTTTAAGCTCCTCTTTGTTATGATGGGGGATGTTATTTTCTATTCCTCTTACTTTAAATTTTATTTTAATATTATGAGATACTCTATTTTATCTCATCAATCCATTTTTGGGAGTTTTAAGTGGCGCCTTTAGGCTGCCGAGTTTTCGTAAAGGATTTTTCATCTCACTTTTATTCCCGTGAGATTTATGATACATTTGACACAATTTCCGTTGAGTGGTGTATGTACGGCCCATTATTGTACTCATTGTTTAATATACTTTCATTTATGAGTATTTACATAAATTCTTTATTGTCCTTCTTTCACGGGGTGTATGTTTCGAATGATACCCATGTCGGTAAGGGAACCTTTCACCCTCTTTTTTTTAAAAGACTTCCTTTGTTATGTCTTTTAATTCAAATACTATTATGTTTGGATATGTTCTTATATATCCTTATTTATGTAAATTTGATGTCCAAGTTTTGAGATCCCCTTTATCTCTCTCATCAAGTCTTTTTGTAAACTTTTATGTGACGTCGTTCGGCTGTCGAATTTTACCAAGGGAACTTCTTAACCCAATTTTGATTTCTTTGGGTTAAACATGTAGTTATTGAATATGTCATACTTTTAATATGTGTGAATAACCTTTGATTGTTTTACACTTAATATCCACTTATATTGGGTGTATTTATATTTGTCAAACATAACTATGATATTGACTTATCCTTAATTTAATGACACCTTCTTTATAATGGATTTCATCCCATTTTACATTTCTTTTGAGACTTCATTGTTGTTATGCACCAATTCACTCTTATATGGTGTGTATACTGTCCTTTGACATATTATATCATGAATACTTTTATTCTCATGATATTATAATTTTCGTATTAAATGTTATTCCGCTATTATTTGTATTCAAGAGTCTCTCATTTTGTTAAAAAACTATTTAACAAAAATATCATTTTAAATGTTTTAAAGATTTATTAGCCTAAATCTTTATCATTAATGTCCATGTTTTCAAAATGGGTTTCAGTATTTATTTATATCGACATTAATGTTTTAAAATTATAATTCCATTAAAAGCTTCAAAGTGGTATGGGAAACTTTGATTCAAAAATCTATTTTAAATGGTTTTTGAAAATGGATTGATCAATTCAATATCTGGGAATTACTTATTGTGATTGAAAATGAAATTTTGTTATTGAAATATTTATATTTTCAATATTTTATGTGTAATGATTGTACTTGGACATTTTACGGGTGGTTACGTGGTAAACCATATGACGGGTGGTTCCATGAATACCAGGATGGGTGGTTACATTATAACCTCTAATGCATTGGGTATGGAAGTCAGCCGTATGGCTATTCCATTAAGTATGTATGGAAATTGGCCGTATGGCTATTCCATTAAGTGATATGTGTGGAAGTCGACCGTATGGTTATTCCACTTAAGTATGTTTATTTCCCAAGTTACCTTTATATATGTTATTTGTTCTTTATATGGGTTTTATGGAAATCCTTTGGTTACAAAAAGGTAAGTAATGATACTCTTTTTTAGTGAAGAGTTTTTACTACTTCATGAAAGTGAAAAGTAATACTTTGATAAAGTATTCCTGGTTTACTTGTTGTTTTGAAAAACTAATAGTTTTCATTCTTTGTGTATCCCTTACTGAGCTTTTTATGCTCATCCTATGTTTTTGAAATGTTTTTCACAGGACTTAGCGTGGAATATGGTCAAGGATGGGATCAAGGGAAAGTCATGCTACCTAAAACATGGAACTATACATGTTTCTTTTTAATAGTTTTTATTTTATGGAAATTTAGTATAAGAGACTACTTTGTAATCTTTTGAGATGTAATAGTTATGTCCTAATTCTCTAAAACTCTAAACCTGAAAGGATCCTCAATGTGAATTACTCATTTAATTCAATATTAAGTAAGGTTTGAGGCTGGTGACTTATATATTGTCATTTGGAAATTTTAGTGTCAAGGATCTAGCTTCCCATTCTCAGAATACAAATAATTTATTTGTAAATAATTAGAAGGTTTTCAGGAAGGAAATTACATATCAAATACGGTCTTGAACCTTCTTTATTCATTTATTAGACTCTCCAATCGTGAAACCCTTTCATAATTTTATTAAACAACTTCCTCCATGTTACCTTGAGTTTATAGAGGGATACTAATCTTGTTGTATATGTAGTAATTTAAACAAAAAAATCAATAGAACTATCTGATAAATGTTTTTGTCTTTATTAGGGTTTTTTAGAAACATAGTTCTATGGTTTTATTCCTAATCATGTAATTGAGGTCTTAGTCAGACATAGCATTTTTTTGAGGGTTTTTCATTCATTATTCATAAATTTTCTTATTTTATATTTTACATGTCATGCTAATGTAATGTTGATTTTAATTTAGGGATTAAATTTTTTTCAATAACATATTTATTCAAAACCTATTTATTTTAAATCTAAATTTTTATATTAATTCAATTATTTATATGATATTGGGCTTAAATACTTATATATAATCAGACATATAATATAATAAAATAAATAAGTAATTGATAAGATCATGATCTTATCTAATGGGTTATTTATTTATTGTATAACATATCACCCCATACCATGGAAAAAATACTTGTTTCAGTCATGGAATGAGTTTAAATATTCTATATTTAACATATTTATCACATATGTTGGTTTCATCACAGTTCCATATTGAACCACATTCTCATTAACACTAACTTGAATCAAATCGATGTTGCTTCGTATACTCTTTATGATAGATGTTTTATAAATCACACAAATGTTATGGTAACCAAATTATTTTTAAAGGGGATTACATAAAACAATAGTGGACACACGTTTAAAACATAATGAAAGAGGGATAGATGAAACAAATCCCATCATATTTAATGTAATCATAAATAATTGAAAAATCATGTAATAAAATTAAATTAAACAAAACCCACACATATAAATGTAAGGTTAAATAACATTATTGGTTATATAGATTCAACGATTATACATTTAAAATCAATAGTTTTCATTCGTCTCTATTAGTTCTTTAATAAGATAATGCAGAAATATATTTAGCTGAATAATTATATTGTTAATCAAGTAATTAATTTTATATTATTCATTTAGATCATCCTGAAATTTCCATTAACTATGAAAATAAAATAAATAATTGTATTTTATTTTACTTTATAGAATAGTACACAACAATGTACTTAGTAGAAACTCATTGTGTAGATATCCGAACGACTATATATGGTTCTAATTGTTACAATACCCCCATACAAAATATTGTGTACAATGAATGTTTCATAATTTCATGACGTGTAAAATAAAAGTAATTCTGCATTAAACACATGAAAAATATGTTTCTTATATAATTTAAAGTCACGAGACAATATTATGATATAAAAAACATCAATTGTACTTTTTAATATTAAATAGATTTAAATAGAAATGTAATATTATATAAAATATAATGATCATTGTGTACTACAATTTTAATGTCTTGAGGAACTTTAGTCAATGAGATTTAATATAGTTATTAGTTAAATTAAACATTAATATATAAATAGATAATGTACATGTTGTGCACATGATGACCACACGGTGTGCACTTTGCTTCCTCGGATATCCATATTACACACCCAATGATTTAGTGTGTACTTATCATAGAAATTTATGAATTAGAAAATATTTATAAAGGATACACATTGAATACATCATGATAAATGGATACCAGTATATATGTTTCATGTATTAAATACATTGGCTGTATTAATTTTATATATCGTAATTGAATGTCTTCCACCTAAAAAACATGTATACTATATGGTGTGGATAAAATTTATATGGAATATAGTTAGATAAATCCAGGTGTCACCCTATATGGTCAATATAGAGTGAATTTAATGTATATGGCTTGTGTTTATTTTATCCCATGTTTTAATACACACAGGTGTTGTGGTACAATGAAAAAATAATAAATGTGTGTTACAAAAAAATACACACTAGTTAACCATATATTATCTATCCAAGATTCCTAGATCCTATAGATGGGAGCCTTAGACTTAGTCTTCATTGATTATTAACAGATATATGTTATATTTGTATGAAATTATTAGGATGGAAAATTGAATACTATGATGAATAAAAAATGAATTAAAATGGAAATCAAATTTATTCTTCAAATGTGTAATGATAAATACAAAATATATATTCAAAAATTTAACCATTAAAACTCTCATAAATATTGAGGCTACAATGTATAAATAAATGGATCATTTACATATTTCATAACATATAAATATCATGAATCACTATGAAAAAACTGGACAAATATTCGGTTTTTCTAAATTATTGATGTCAGTTTTTAACCGATGTTCTAATGGTGGTGTAATAAATAACATTTAATCTTCTATTTCTTAAAAAAGTCATAAAAAACCAGGCGCTGCTTTATTTTTGGCATCACTTTTCAGTAAAACTGACACCGAAAATTGACCTTCGACATCATTTTTTATGAAAACTGATGCCGAAACCCACAGGAGGGTTAGTTTTCGGCATCGATTGTCATAAAAACATACTCAAAAAACATTTTTTGCTTGTTTTTTAGTGTGAATTTTCTTGAAAAATGACACTGAAAACTAACCACCATGTGGGTTTTAAGATTGGTTTTTATAAAAACTAACACAAAAAGACATATGGTTTTTTTAATTTTTGGGTGTTAGTTTAAATGAAAACTGATGTTGAAGGTTATTTTTACTTATAAAATTCCAAATAATACACTTACATAATAATCATAATCCCTATAATAAAAAAATATAAGATAATATAAAAGAAGTACTCATTAACAAAAAACTAAAAAAACATACATCAGTTTATCTAGTTAACCAAAAAAATATTTTCACATTTTATTAAAAAGTAGATTTCAAATATACATACACGAAATTTACAGCATGCACATTGTTCATTATTATTGAATCATTCATTTGATATCAATAAGTTAAAACACCTATTATAATTTTGTTTTGTTTTTTAACACTTTTTATTAGGAAAATGTAATATTTCATTTGTAAACAACAAAATATACATACCTCACATAATAATTAGACTCAAAAACTTGTTCATAAAAAAATATTGAAGATGAGTATGTTGGGTTTTGGTATATGACACTATATCATAGAATTAATAAAACAACATTGAATGATATTAGATTAAAAATAGAATACTATGACAGAGAATATAAAAAAATTTATATAACTAGCCTTATTAAATTCAGTAGTAATCCCATTTGTGATTATCTCATACATGAATAATAGAACATTATACTCACATTCAACATGTTATTATTGATAATGAAATTGAAGTTATAAAACATCAAATCAATATTATAAAACAATGTATATATATATATAAATAAGAACAATATCTAATATAAAAAACAGTTACCTATACTTTCACATAATTCATTGCATTTGGTTTCTTTATCGACATGTGTTCTTTGTTATCATTTTTCCATGAAATGAAAATTAAGATATATGAACTAATAATACATGTATAAATAATGATAATTAAACAAAATTATTTTATGAAAAACTAAAAAACATAACTATCTAATAAGGTGGGTAAACATTTATGAACACTCCCTAATAAAGAGAAACCCCAATATAAGGTACATTAACTTAGAAAAAATACGCCTAACATCCAATTCCCCATATAATACAAAAAAAACACAATAAATGGGATTATAATGATAATTAGTTCATAATTATGTTTATACTCTTACTTATCAAGAATAGAAATAAGCAACATTGAATCTTCATATGTGATAATCCCTCACATATATATGAAACACCACTTCCATTATTTACATGTTTCACTTCCATGGAAATGTATTCTAGATCTATAAAACCACAAAAGTGTTTTCTATCATATAGTACAAAAAGCCTATATAGGTACCTAATTTTAAAAGGAATATAGTAAGTATATTTAAACTATCTTTTTATTAAACAATAAAAATTGAGACATCAATTTACTTACATGGAAAACAACTGTAACACATTCAGTATGAGGTCATAAAATTAAACCGGATTCGTGATATTTTCATTGGGTAATATTAATGGATATTATCTTCCACATAATTTATATTTCATTTCAAATCCATTGACATTATTCAAGGAAGAATAATCATGAGATAATCTTTATTATCCTGTAAGAAATACCAGAATTATCTATGGTCGATTGTTCTGGAACATGTCGTTTCAATTGTGCAATTTCATTTTATTTTAGATAATATAATATAGGGTAAAAGTTATAAAACATTATTAGTAATTTTCAATTATATGTAATTAATATTAAAAAAATGTATACCTCATACGAAATATAATGAAGAGGACCAGTTGACCAAACTAAAAAATTACCAAGACAATCCCCAATTATGGTAATCTCCATAGTAAGAAATGGTAGTGGAGCATTAGGATCAACAATATAAAGGGATTATACTCTAATGTTATCCATATTCATAAGCTGGTGATGTAGAGAATCCCCAAAAAATTATATGAGTCCTAAAAAAATAATATGTATTTGAGGATCATTATCAAACAACACACAATATACAGTTTTTTCTAAGTGAGTAGTTGGAGGATCAAAGTAGTTAGGTAGGTCAGGGTTGATCGACTGAGATTGAGGTGGAGAATAAATTTAGGAAGGCTGTAAAAGGGATTCCAACTGGGATGGAGGTGGATGATCAATGTAAGTAGGCTAGGAAGACTTGGTAGGGTAGTCCGGTTGGGATGGAGGTGGAGGATCAATGTATGCAGGCTGGGCAAGTTGGGTATGCTAGGAAGGATGTGCATACTGTGATTATCATTCCAATTGTTCTAACAAAGCCTACTGCATGACTGCTAAAATTTGATCAACCATGTACTATTTCATCTCATTCATCATAGATCATAAGAATTATATTTATGGGTATTTTTATTGCTTACACTGACAAAAAACCATCTAAATACTATCACCCCCTGATATCCTCTAACATTGCCAGGTTGCATATCCTTCCTAAAGTAGTGACTAGTATGTCCTTCCTACCCACACTGATAAAATAGGCTTGTGTCTCTTTCTCGTAAAGTTCATCTTGAAATGAAAGATTAAAAAGTTGTATTACTATTTATAATTTATAAAGTTTAATTATTAATTTAAAATAAATATTTTTCACTTACAATTTTATCAATTACATTATGAGATTCCTCTATAAGATACTTTCTATTTTTCCTTCTTTGCAGACATTTTAATTTTTCATGGCTAGTGGGAGTGATGGAGGACCAAACTTGATGTTTTCTGACCCACTACTATATCGAGCTCTTAATGCTTCAAATTTTTCTTCAAACATTTTCTACCCCAAATATGGATACCCTCCACGTGATAATGTATGAGGGTATATATTTTTCAATTGGATCACTTGATGATATCTATTGCAGGATTTTTTTTTAAAATATACTTATTTATATTTAGATAAATATTTACTAAATTTTACAATATAAAATAATTATCATAAATTTAATTTTTCATCGTGATGGGAATCATCAAATTTCTTCCATGTATCTGCATATATATATATATATATTAATACTTAAGGCATAGGATTTAAAACATTCACTTTCAAAAAAATAATTTTTTGTTATTTTTGTTTTAAAATCTCTCTATAAAACCCCCACTAAAGAGAGTTAATTTTTATTAATTTCTTTTATTCCCACAAAATTGAATGTCATTTATAATTGAATAAATAAGAAATTTCATATAAACTTTTTTATATTATAAAATGAGAAATAATAATGAAATAGATATATTTTACTATCACAAAATCCCAATGCTATTGTTTCGCAATCCTATCCATGGGCTTCTAATTAGGATATAAAATAATAATCCTATAATGGCTCTGTATTGATATATAACTAATAATCTGAACTGCATTTGGTGCAGTTGAATTATTATTATCATAAAAAAATATGTATTATTTCATCACCAATAGCTAGTGATAGTTTTGGTAAATGTGTAATACCATGTTTACCAACTAGAGGGATTGGATTCATTGAAGTAATAAGAGATGTCTCCTCCACTAAGGACAAATCAGTAGTCCTACAACAAGAATTTATAAATTAAATGTATTTTAATTAAATAATTATATTAATGAATATTAAAAAATATCAAAAGTAGATATATTCCTCAGTAACTACTTCTCTCTCTGTTTATCTGACATTGATATAAAAAAGTTTAATAAAATTTTGTGTACCTCCATATTTATGGAAAACTAAATATCATGAAATAAGAATGAAAAAATAATTAATAAAAGAGGCACACATTTATATGTTTCAGAAAAATAATCAAAATATACTTATTATCAAAAAAATTCTAAGAATAATTTAATGTTTTCCTATTTGTCTTCATCGTGATTGTTACGTACTGCATTAATAATTTCTGCCTTGTAGTCATTGTAATCATCAAGAAATCATGTAATAGATTAATAAGAATCATTAATATTAATAACATCATTAGAATCATTATCATCACCAAAATGCTATCTTTTTTCAATAAAAATGACGGACCATTGATCATTCTCTGGATCCATGGAATAAAATATATTCTTGTCTTTTGTTACTATGATTAATAGTTCCTCATTTTAATTAAATCTTTTCAAATAAATTTGTGTAAATCCACAACAATCTTGTGTTAATAAACATTTTCTATCAACCCAATTATAGTTAAACCTAGTGACTCAAATAAATAAATTTCCATATATCCTCTAGAACTCCAAAATATGTAGACAAAGTAAAAACATTGTTTTTACCTTTTACACTTGAAGAAATCACTACTTTAGAGATAACCATCACACAACTATTTTGAATGATACTCTTTTCACCCATCTTTTTTGTGTAATATGTGTACCCATTAATATCAAAACCAGACCATGTGATAAAATGTAGATACGGTCCCCTATCAGCCATTGTCATGTTTCTGATGCAGATATATCTGTTATTACTTTCTCTTTAAACAATGAAGCACGTGACTTCATATACCCAATCATCAACCAATTATCATTTCATTTTTGATATAGTCTCTTTAATTCAGTAATATGTGATGATATGTATGATTGAAAATCATTTGTGTTGTTCAAAATATATAAGTGTGCCTACATCACTTTATCACATGAAACGATCTTTACCTTTATATCTCAAATTTGTCTACCTTCACTATCAATTGTCCAATGTCAAGATATAGGGAGACCAATATGCTCCACTTCATACAAATATTCAATACAGAATTCATTAACCTCTTCCGATACATATTTTTGACCAATATAGTCCTTCGATCGATAAGGATGTTTAACATATCCAATTAAAATTTTCGCATACCTTTCAACAGGCTACATCCAACATAAAAAAATAGGATAACATGTTCTTATCTAACACACAAGATGAATCACTAAATGAACCATTATATCAAAAAATATATGTGGAAAATACATTTCTCGTTTTCAATGTATATGAGAAGATTCAGTCTCAAACACATCTATCAAATTTGGATAAATGACTTTGATAAAAACGTATTTGAAAAAATTTCATAATATGATGATAGCCTTTCTAACATCTGATGACAATTTACTACACAATGTGACCAGTAGTAGTTGTTGCATTAATGCATGACAGTAATAAGATTTCATGCCTATTAATTTTCAATCCTTCACTGACAATATATTCTTCACATTTTATGAAAATATAGTGTGTACTTTTATACCATTTAAATAATGAAAAAATTTTAACTTCTCACTCTTTCTTAATGTGCGACATGTCGTAGGTAAATATCATCTATTTCCATTCATAGTGGGAGGTAACTCCAAATGTATTCCCATAAATATGAAGTCCAATATTGACTTCCATCTATCTTTAGTTTTTTCTTTTATGTGTAATAAAGGTCCAATCAAACTATCACATATATTTTTCTCAGCATTCATAACATCAATGTTTTGATTTATCTCTAAAAATAACCAATATAGTAGTTCAAGAAAAATAGACCATTTATTCCAGATATTTTTTGAAAACCTGAACAAGTTTTCCTACCATATCTCAAATCAATATTTTTCACCATGTTGTAATATTCTTAAAATGAAAGTGGTTATAGGGAAATATTTTATTCTTGTAAACTGTTAAATTCATTTTTCCATCTATGATAAAGATAATCAATTAGAAAAAATCTTTGATGTCTCATGTACACTATCATTCATCCATTCTAAAATTGATAATATATTATCTATTCCACACAAATGGGATAAGATTTATGTCCCCGGACAATGTATCCAAATATGTTTCCATATGCATGAAATTTATCTATACAAACATTGTGATAACATGAAATCGAAAATACTCTTTCTTGTATGCATAAAAAACACTTACACCTACCTCCCATAGACGATTAAAATCATCAATCAATGGTAAAATACACACAAAAATATCGTTTCACAGCTTCTTTGGTATAGAAATCATCATTCTATTGATAACATATTTTTTAATCATACATGGGGATAATTTGTAAACTACCAATAAAACCATCCACGAACTGTGTTGAATACTTGAGCTCTGATATAAGTTCATTCTATATATACACACTCCCATTCTGAGATTTCTATAATCACTTACTCATTTTTTCTACAAAAAGTAGGATAAATAATGCTTCATACATGGCTGAAAACATGATCGGACATATTAGAGGGATACGGAGAACCGTTGGTTTCCATGTTTTCAGAGGGTGGATATCTTTTTTTGGGTGACATGGAATCATTTTTGGGTGAAACATATGAAGAAGTCACACAAGTTTAGTACATATTGTTTAAGTTGATTTCATAGAGCCTTTGAACTCATGCATTCTCATCCAACTTCTAGTATGGAACACTGGTGGGATGATTAGCCGTCTAGATAATCTTCAATCATCAATAATGGTTTTATTCTAGTCACTCCCCTAAAGAGTTTCTTTCGTTCCCTTTTATCTTGACAGGCCCCATGGATCAATCGTTAATCAATGGGGTGTGAATTATAATTTCCATCCTAGAGTTTAATGAATAATTGGATCTCATTAATCTCTTTCTAGTGGATCACATTGTCTATAATAAAAATTTGTTTGTTTCCTTTGATATAGTGGTCAATAGATTTTGGGGTTTGAATAACCATGTGATTAGTGGGTGGATGACCTCAAGGAACATGATGTTACACATGGAAGATATAGACACTCTGGATATCACATAGTCAAAAGCCTAATGGCACATCGATGTATACTACTTCTCCTGATTAAGATGGATATATATGTTTTATATGAGGTGATACCCCTCTCTTAACCCATCTTGGTTTCCATTGCAGGGTTTCTGCTCCCTTTTCTGAAACAATCCATAAAAAAAATTATTGGAAAACCTATGGGTTTTCTAATATTGATAGTATATATTTATCATGACGTCATCCAGTTTTCCTAGAAATCTATGTCGAATTGGATATTTCAAATCATCTAGTTAAAACAGTTTTCTTATGTCATGAGTGGATCCACTTTTCATGTTTACTAGTAATTCAGATACACAACATCAACCTCTAGTTGTGTGAGGGGAGATGGATTTGGTATATTTTTGGAGGAATCTATCAAGATGCGATTGTGAGTCTTGGATGCATTGAGTTAGTCCATGAAGGATAATCAACTTTTCATATATATGCTATGGTGTAAGAGATTTGTGCAAAAACCAGTTAATACAACATGTGTGTTGTGAATAGAGAAGAAACCTCCATGGAAGAATAAACAAGGATCATCATCATCTAGTGAACAAAACTCACGTGGATGTGATAAATCATCAAAAAACTATTCTGTGATAACAAATGATTAGCATCATCCATTGATCAGATGTTTTTGGAATTCATTTACAAAGACTGTAATAGAGAATTTCTGCATTATCTTCATACCATCATTCTGTAGGTTAGTATACTGATTCTATAATTAGTCCCTGTTCATATTTAAATTTTACTTTTTTTATCAATGACATTGTTAATTTGATAGCAATACTACATGTACCCATCCCTCAGTAGGTTAGTATACTGATTATGTAGGTTAGTTTACATATTCTATAATCAGTTCTGGTTCACTTATAAATTGTACAGTTTCTAAAGTGAACATGTACATGTTCACTTGTCTAATTTAAAGTGTTCATTTTATAGAAATAGTACATGATCTGTTTTCTCAGTAGGTTAGTATAATTGTTTTTAGGTTAGTATAATAATTCTATAATCATTACATGTTCACTTCTAAATAGTAATGTTTCTGAAGTAAACATATACTTATTTTGAAGTGAATCTTTAGTAACCTTTGGAGGTAGGGAGAAACTATAACTGTCATATGTGAATAAATCATAGAATTTTTCATTCAATTATTTACTCACATGTTTAAAACCTTCCTCGTTAGTAACTGTTAGTCAACATATCTTAAAATTTAAGTTTTATATCACATTAGTCCCTTGAAAAAATTGATTGTCCAAATATAGTCTAACATGAACTGCATTTCATTGGTAGGATACTGATAACAGAGATAAAAATTAATTCTAAAAAAATAACATAGGATTAAATTCTAAAAGTACTGACCTCCTCTATGTTGATGTGTTATTATATCCCAATAATGTTTATAATTAACAAACTCTTCTAACTACTCTTATTCCTCTATTTTTTCAGGCACACAGATGTTTCAAGAATCAGAATCACGAATAAAATCAAGAAGAGAACAATCAAATAATTGGATTACATGCTTGAAAAATGTTTCCAAAGTTCAACACACATGTATAAGTAATCATTAAACATAATCACACATAGTAGGAAAACCTGAAAATAAATTCGTACACCTTTTAATAAAAATATTCTTCTTGTCATTACAAGTTATCTTGTAATGGAAAAAATATGAATAATTAAACTGAAATATCAGCATTCCCATTAATTAAAAAATATCACTTAACCAAGTCAAACTGAAAAGGTGCATAGTGTGAGTTTATCCTCTTCAATCCCCCAAAAGAAATTAGTTCCTAATCAGTAAAACAAAATTCTCAACCATGAAGACAAAAAATAAAATACATGCTCTAATATATTTTTATGGAAATAATCAAAATATTTAATTTGGGATGATCTGGGATTTGATGCAGGCCAGAAAATGTTGATAAAAATGTAACTGGATATAAAGGGAACATAAGATAAATAATACAAACTAGAGGATTTAGAAGTGAGAGGAGGGAAAGGGAATGGAGAATTATTATAGGAGGAAAAATATTGAGTCCAGTTTCTGTAGTTGATACAAAAGAAATCCACCAATGAAGAATTCATTGAAACAATGATAGATTTTTAATACCCAGAACACCAAAACTGATTATCTTGACACACTTACCCCATGCCAAAGGTGACTACAACACAAAGATGAATAACATGATCATAGATAACTAAATATGACTTTAAAGATAAATATAGGTACAAAAAACACCATATACTGCAATAGAGATAACTGATATAGAATTCTTGACATAGTTAATAAGTATATGAAATTACATAGGAATAAATATTTTCCGGAATCAATAGAAATTCATATTATGGGGAACTGATCATTCTCCAGAGATACTAAGAATAATGATACAAAAATCTTGATAGAGTTAATAAATATATGAAATTACAGAGGAAATTATTTTACATAAATCAATAGAAATAATGATTATAGAAAAGTGAGTATTCACTTGAGATGATAAGAATAATATATAGTGAAAAGTGAAACACATTATAAATGGTAAAGATAGTGGGTTGGTTAAACTAGAATGGTTTAAACATCTGAAATGAATTGAAGCTCATGTTCAATGATAACGTGTTCTTCCAAGAAAAATCATCTAAACCTGCTATATGAAAACCAATTCACGAATTTGATTATATTTGGATGGAAGTTATGTGAATATGAATATAATAGCACACAATTATGGGAAAATTTTAGTGGCTCAAGATAAATTTGCATACTTCAATGAAAAACATGATCTAAGTGAGGCATGAGAGTTATAATATCATGTCTCAAAATATAAATTAATAAATAGATTAATGTTCAATTATATGGATAAAAGATAAATAACTCACAACTATTGGGAGGAATGGACCAAGGAGATGATAAGGAACTATTTTTGGTACTCATTACTTGTGTCATTCATACACATTAATGTAAATTATTTAGGTATATAATTATTTATTGAATTCTCATATGGTGACCAAAAGGACCACCATTTTAGTGTTAACATGTCTATGAATATTAATGATGCTATAAAACTGGCTAATCGTAATACAAATGAGAATAACTCAAATGGTGATGAGAGAAATACCCAATCCGACCCTATTAATGATCATGAGAATCTTATTATTTTCATGTTATGTTTCCCTAACCCCTTGCAAGGAAAAATTACTAGTGCCACAATGTCACATATGGGAATGGGTTTCACTTCCATTTGGTAGAGTGAACATATACTCCCTTGCTAGTTCACAATTTGAAATATTTGGTACTCATTGTATCCCAGACAAGGATATTTTAGTTTCTATTATAGGTGAGGTGCTCAAGGAGAATGATGTTGATGGGTAAGGGAATTTTCTCTCACCCTCTTGTGAATGTAAGAATGGTATGAATCCTATTAAATATTGTGGTGTATCAGTCAAAATCCTACAAAACTAAGGTTCTAGTGAAGTAAATTTAATGTGAAAATTGTATAGTCTGATATATCAAGAAAACAATAAATATAAGACATATCCACCAATAACCCCAACATTCCATTTAATCTAAAATTTAATAAATAATGAAGAATAATTCAGACTACCATTATATTTGGGATAAAAAAATAACCCATCAACTAGTTAGTTTTCATACAGGTTCCAAGAATATATTGGAGAAAATCCCATTAGATTCAAGAATCCATTGAAGAAAAAAATTTGATCCAGAAAACTGTACATAGAAAACTATATTAAAAAAACATACAATAAAATATTCACAGAAATATAAAAAACAATATTAAGAAAATATACAATCCAAGACATATAATATATTTAATAGTATTGAATACACACAGTGTAACTTTAAATAGAGAACTATTTGAATTATCATAGTGAACATACCCCTATAAATCTATATTGAAATGTATGTACTTGCACGAGTTTTTAACATTCATAATGACTAATACATGTTATCTTGAACAATCAAATGATTCAATCCATGTATTTAATAAAATAAGGTATGTATACCCATTTTATACAATACGATGAAATGTAAATGAATGTTATTACTCCTGGTATTGATGTGAATATATTAGTGAGAAACAATACTGGGAAATAAGTTAAAAATCATAATATAATAGTAAAAACAATCAATCAATGAATCAATATATGAATCAAATGATCTAATATGAAATGAATCATCATCTAAAAGTGTGTATCATTGAATAGGTAATTAATCTCATACTAGTAAAATCAGACAAAAAAAGTTTTTAGTATTTTCAAATATAACTTGAAGAAGAAGGAAACTAAATTTGAACCCTATGTATTATTGAAGTGAAATGACATGATTAATGAAGAAGCATAGATTTAGGTTAATATATAAGTAAGTAATCTCATACCAAATGTGTGAATATATTTTGGGATGGAATAACAGACTAGAAAAACGAAATTCCAAACCAAGGTAGTGAAATGATAGAAAAAATCAAACAATAAAATTTGAATAAGTAATAAATATCATTTTAGTATAATCAAACATCAAAATTTGTCATTATTTTCAAACATAACATGAAATCATAGACAAAAATTTTTAACCCGATGAATTATAGAAGTGAAATGGCATGGGTAATGCATAATAAAGGATTTAGGATCATGAATAGGTCTGTAATATCATACCTAAAGTGCGAAGCTGATGCATGAGGGAATAAAATATCAGAAAATGAAATTCCAAACCCAATTAGTGAAATGATAGAAAAAATCATAAAATAGAAAATCAATAGGTAATTAATCACATATGAGTAAAATCATACAATAATTATTTTAATATTTTAAAACATAACATTAATAATAAGACAAAATACTTTTAACCTTATGTATTATAGAAGTGAAATGACATTAGTAATGTAGTTGAAGCGATTTTGGAACATGAATGGGAATGTAATATCATACCTTATGTGAAAATATTATGTGGGAGGTAATAACCTAGAGAAAAATGAAATTCCAAACCCAATAATCCCTGGAATAGCTGATTGAAATTTCAAGAAAGATGTGGGTCAAAGGGATGTAATGATAGTTGATTGAAGAGGATCTAGAGGGATTAAATGGAATATGAATGATGTGTAAGAGGCTTGTGCTATAAAAGAACAATCGGTAGTTTATTGGATCTAAACGAACTCACGATCCAGACATAATTAGAAGGAAATTATAACTGGGAAACGTTACATGACAAAAAGGTGAGGGGAAATCGGGAGAAGAAGAAAGACGGAGTAGGATCACGTTGCAATGCTAGGAAATAGGGAGAATGACGATGATGTTAGGGAGGGGTTCCGAGTAACCCTAGGTTGTGAAGAGGAGAAACTATAGGAGAAGTGGGATACAGAACTTAGGGAAAGTTTATCTAAATCCTGGAGAAGGAGAGCCTTGGAGAAGGACGATGGAGTGCAGCATAACCAGGAGAATGAACACTACTATGGCTGGGTTTGCAGGGGTTATCGCTCATGATGACATGAAACCGGTTGAGTCAATAAGGTTTACTTATGATTTTTTCATTCCTTCATGTTT
The DNA here is from genome assembly GCA_963277665.1 of Viscum album. Taxonomy (NCBI): domain Eukaryota; kingdom Viridiplantae; phylum Streptophyta; class Magnoliopsida; order Santalales; family Viscaceae; genus Viscum; species Viscum album. The sequence goes on along the minus strand of OY728120.1, from coordinate 1,266,965,796 downwards.
TAGGAGATTGTGGTGTCAATAAGGTTTCCATATGAAATTACCATTTCTTCATATTTTGAAAATCACAAACACCTTATCTTAAGGAAATTTTCAATTACCCTATGGTTTACTTTCATAAGGAAAATTTTCCGTCCCCATGGAAATTTATCCTTACCATGTTTTTCATTGTCTATTTTGTCTAAGTATAAAATTAGGTTTTGTATCCAAATCCTTGGAATCATATATATAATTAGATATAAAGCATTCTATTTTCAGGATACCAATTCAGGTTCAAAACTCTCTAAATTCAGACACCGAAATCTTATGAGTTCTGACTCTGAGTTCTTTAAATTCAGACTCCGAACATTCTTAGTTCAGTCTCAGAGTTTTCTGAATTCAGATTCCTAACTCTTATGAGTTCTGACTCCGAGTTATCTGAATTCATACTTCGAACTCTTATGAGTTCAGGCTCTGAGTTCTCTGAATTTAGATTCCGAACTCTTGTGATTTTTGACTTCGAGTTATTGGAATTCAGACTTCAAACTTTTTTAATTTCAGAATTTGAATTCTTATGGATTTAGACTCTGAAAATTTAATGTTCAAATTCTAAATTCTTATGAATTTAGGCTCATAATTTCCTTGAAATTCAGACTCGTCAATTCTATATAATTCAGGTTTTGAATTCCTTTGAAGAATGAATATGAATATTGATGTACCAAATGGTGTTTGGTTAGACTTTGAACTTTCATTTCTCATCACACTCCAAAAAAATGAATTTAGTAAAGTAATAATATTTTGTCTTAATCATATTTTGGTTATAAAACAATTCCTTACTTTCAGTTACTAACTAACCATTGTTTTAGTGACACGTGTACAGGTTCCTCAGAAATTCAAGGACAAATATGACTATTGGAGGAGGGAGCTGACTGTTGAAGCTGTGGATTTAAATATGAGCTCATTTGAAAGACCTCAAGACATTGATAAAAAATTTGATCAATATAGATATTACATAATACTGAAGTGTTTTCTAGATAGAGAGACTCTATTTATTTGTGTGTACTGAACACCTTGTTCTGAATTGCTTTGTGCGACTCCAAATGTTGCAGAATACATTTGAGGGCTTCAGGGGATAGGAAGACCGAGATGCTGACTTCCTTGAAGTTTAGGGAATGTGGTGATAGCAAGATATACTCCTATGTTCATATCAAGGGATTTCCCTACTGTGTGTAAGACAAAATTTTTGAAAGTATAAATCAAGGGACCGTAATACAAGGCTGTTGGATACCCTTCTCGTTGGGTTAAAAGAGTTACTACTTGATAATTTTTTTTAACATTTTCTACTGCATTTTTATTTTTGAGGAAAGTATAACTATCATATACTTCCTTATACTTGTACACTCTGGTTTAGTAATACTCTATACGCTTTATGGTAGAATCATTATCTTTGTAAATTATTGATAAGTTTCATTTCTAGATTCACTTTTCCAGAATTGCATCCTCAGAATCATATTTCCGGAATCAAGCAGTTGTGTATAACAAGAGGTTTTGTGAATTTCTTTGTTTAACCTTGTTAAACATCTTCATCTATAAAAGTTACAATGAATTTTTAATGTATGAAATTCACCCCCACTCTTTTATATTGATCATCTACTTTATTATTATGATACTATAATGAGTATCTTCTATCTTTTCGATCCAACAATTGGTATCAAAGGAGGTATCTGAAATACTTATATTCACATATATGTTTTCCATGATAATGTTTTTCATTTTTCCGCTTTTTCCTTACTATGGAATATTTTCCTGGTTCACTTATCGTTACTACTAACAATTTTGTGTGGAAATACTTTCTTTAAGATGGCAGGAATCAATGTTGGTTCCATAGACAACTTAAATCCTAATAGACCACCAATTTTTGATTGGAATGATTACGAATATTAGAGAGATAACATGAATACATGTATTATGAACACTGGAGTGGATAACTTTGTTATGCATACTTGAGGATATAAAATACTTGGAAAGAATGTTAGTACTTTCACCAACCAAGAAAATCCTAAATATCAACAGAATAATAAGGTACGCAATAAATTGATTTATTCTATGACTACAAATATATATATATCCAAATTTCAACTTGTGAAGTAGAAAATTGTATTTGGAAGAATCTTGATGTTACACACTTTGGATCTTCCCATGTTATTGAAACTAAAAGAGCCATGCTCAGAACTGAATATCATGGTTTCTTATTTCCTTATGGAGAACCCATATGTAAAGTGCATTAGAGATTCATGACTATTGTTAATAGTTTAAAAAATATGGGTGAGAAAGGATTAGATGATGATGTTCTTGTGGACAAGATCATAGATATCATGACCAATGAGTGGGAATACAAGAGAACCGTTATAGATGAGAATAATAAAGTTACTTAGATTTCTCTTGATGAAAATTTTGGAACTATTCTTCAACATGATACTATAATGAAGAGAAATGAAAATAATATTAAGAAAAATAATGGTAATGTCATTTTTTCTTTTATAACTACTTTAAATAATATGAAATCCAAGACCCCTGAGAGAATTACGAGATTTAAATCTAAGAAGTTTGTTATACAGTCTGAATTTAGTGGAAGTGAACATTCAGAAAATGAGCTAGCCAATCTTGCTCGAAGAATGAATAAGAATGTTGGAAAGAAGAACTTTCAATCCAGATATAAGTATAAATAAAGGAAAGATAAGAATGATTCAGAAGTCAATTGTTATGAATGAAAAATAGTTGGACAAATAAGGACTGATTGTTCAATTCTTAAGAGAGAAGAATGAAAAGAGATGCATTTTGAGAGGAATATAAAGAAGTACTACAAATAAAATTCTAAGAAATTTTTGAATGCTAATGACTCCTTGAGTACTAGTGGTGGAGGCTCTTCTGAAGAATCATCTTATTATGAATCTTCTGGAAAAAAGAATCTTTGATTAATAGTCAGACTGCCTATTGAAAATCATTGCTTAATGGCTAAGGTACACAATGCTAAATCTATGATCAATGTATCCTGAAATATGAATTATAGTGATAGTAAATACTATAACTTTTCGAATGAAGAATCTTCTTTTGATGAGAATAAAACTTTACCTACCTATGAAGAAGTTTCTAGGATTCCTAAGATTTTTTCGAATGAGATTTGAAAACTCAAGAAATACATGATAAGGAAAATTCTAGGAATACTATTCTAAGTAAAGAAATATTAAATCTTTCTAAATATCTTGATAAGAAAAGCCTTTATTTTTAAGGTATTTCAAAAAACCTTGAGGAAGTAAATTTTAAAAAGGATAAACATTCTAAGGATATAGAAAAATTAAATTCTAAGAAAAATGTGTTCAGCCTATATCTAGTTCTAAAACTAATGTTTCTGGAAGACAAGAAATTAATTATTAGACTAAAGTCATAAATATTTTCTTCGAGGAAGTGTCTTTTAATCTTTACCTTAGGTAAGGAAAATTCTGATAAAATTTATTCTCAAATTTGATCTCTTAAGAATAATTCTGGATTTGGTTATACTAGTTCAAAACTTTTTTTAGTAATAATTATTGTGTTACTCAAAGAGTTCTATTCTTCACTAAGTGTTAGTGTGGTGGATACTGGGCAAAAAGTGGTTCCTTAAAAAAAACCAAGTCTTTATGTTTTTATAAATCCAATTTTTCTACGAAAATGTGGGTGCCTAATATTTTTCATTCTGAAATTTCAGGATCCAAGAATGTTTGAATTCCGAAAGTCTAACAGTCTTATTTTCAAGAAAATATGGAAAGTACCATAAACAATACTTGGTAAATGGATAGTGGATATTCCCGGAATATTACTGGTAACAAAAAATTCCTTGAAAATATTATCATGATGAAATGTGGAAAAGTAACTTTCAGAGATAATTATAAGGGAGAAATTATTGGTATAGGTTTCATTGTTCTTCTTGAAAAGACATATATTTCAAATTTTTTATTTTTTAAAGGTCTTAAGAACATCCTCATTAGCATAAATCAATTATGTGATGAATGTTACCTTGTGAATTTTAGGAATGACAAGTTCTTAATACATAATTCCAAGGAAGAGTTTATTATTTCTACCAATAGGAAAAAAATGATTACACGCTAAACTTAGAAGAACATAGGATCCAAGAACTACCTTACCTTGGTGCATTGGAAGATCATTTGTGGTTATGGAATAGAAATTTAGGATATTATAATAATATGAACATATTAAAACTCTCTACGAAATGTCTTAATATAATAGAGCATATATTTGATTATTCAAAAGTTTTCGATCCTTGTAAATATGTCATGCAACATAAAAAATCATTAAATCAGTCAGTGAAAACTCAAAAACTGATGCATTATAGTTACTGCATATGGATCTTTTTGGTATAACACAAAATGGAAGCATTGGAGGAAAATATTATGTATTTTTTATAGTTAATGATTATACTAGATTTATGTGGGTATATTTTCTAGAAAGAAAATCTGATGTTATTTCTTATTTCAAAAGTTTTAAAGCCCAAGTCAAAAATGAGAAAAACCTTCCTCGGATAACTATTCATTGTGATCATAGAGGAGAATTTAAAAATTCTTAATTTGAATCTTTTTGAAGTATAAAAGGACTTACTCATAACTTCTTAGCTCCTAGAACACCTCAATAGAATGGTGTTGTTGAAAGAAGAAATATAATTTTTCAAGAGATAACAATAACCTTGTTGAGTGAGTATATTATAGTGAATCATTTTTGGGCTGAAGATGTACGTAAAACTTGTTATACTATAAATCAAGTTTTTATTAAACCTTTTCTAAACAAAACCAATTATGAGTTATGAAACGGTAGAAAACCTAGACATTCCCACTTCATGGTTTTTGGTTGCAAAGTATTCATTCTGAATACTAAAGATAATTTACAGAAATGTGCACCAAAATCTGATGAAGGAATTTTTATAGGCTACACCACAGCTTCTAAGGCTTATAGTGTTTTTAATAAAAACACTTTCTCTGTTCAAGAAACAATACATGTCAAATTTGATGAAACTGATCCTTTTGTTTTTAAACAACCTAAACCTACTTCTTCAGATGTGTTTTCGAAAACTGATTATCAACCCTTGATAGAATATCCTTCTGATAAAGAAAATGTCCATGAAGATAATTCTGATACTTTTACCCCAGAATATTTCCTACACTTTACTGATTAACAGCTTTTACAAAACCCAAATCTGTTATTTTTTTAGAATCATCCCAGTGATAGTATCTTTGGTGTTTTAAATAAACTTGTATGGACAAGAAGTTCCTTACGAAATGAAGTAGAACATCTATCATTTCTTCCCAAAGTAGAACAAAAAAAGCATTGATGAAGCTTTAGGTGATGATGATTGGATAAAATCTATGCAAATTTGAACGAAATTAATTCGAAAGTAATAAATTCTGGACATTGGTTGAAAGACCTAAGGAAACTTCTGTTATTGGAGTAAAATGTGGTTTCATAAATAAGTGTGATGAAAGTGGAATCATAGTATGAAATAAAGCTAGATTGGATGTTAAAGGCTATAATAAAAAAAGAAGGTATAGAATATGTAGAAATCATTTCTCCAGTAGCGAGACTTGAATCTATTCGTATTCTACTTTCCTTTGCAGCATTCTTTAATTTCAAACTTTTTCAAATGGATGTTAAGTGTGATTTTCATAATGGTTATGTTCAAGATGATGTTTTTGTTGAACAACCTCCTGGTTTTGAAGATACAAAACATCCAGAACATGTTTTTAAACATACCAAAGCCTTGTATAGACTTAAGAAAGCCCATTGAGCTAGGTATGATAGAAATACAATATTTTTGCTTCAAAATAATTATGTTAAGGGAAATTCAAATCCAAACCTTATTATAAATAAGGATAAGAAAAATTTTCTGATTGTTAAAATTTAGGTTGATGACATTTTATTTGGTTAAACGCCGTAATCTTTAACTGATTCATTTTTAGATCTAATTGAATATGAGTTTGAAATGAGTATGATGGTTGAGATAACATTTTTCCTTAGTTTTCGAATGTCTCAAAAACCAGATGGAATCTACATATCTCAACATAATTATATTAATGATCTTCTTAAAAATTATGGATATGACAACAATAAGAGTATAAGTACTCCCATCGGAACCTCAAATTCCCATGATCTAGATGAATATGTAAAACTAGTATATGAAACATCTTTTAGAGGTATGATAGGAATTATACTTTACATGACATCCAGTCATCCATACTTAATGTTTTCGATATTCTTATGTTCAAGATATCAATCTAATCCTATAGAATTTCATTTAAAGGTAGTGAAAATAATTTTTCACTACATATTTGGAATCATGGACCATGGACTCTTTTATACTTTTGGAAATGATTTTGTTTTGAAATGTTTTTCGGATGCTGACTTTGGTGGATGTAGAATGGATAGGAAAAGTACATCTAGAACTTTTAATTTATTAGGATATTCATTAGTTTCTTGGTAATGAAAAAAGAAACACTCATTAGCACATTCCACTGCTGAAGCCAAATATGTAGCAGGTAGAAGTTATTGTGATCAAGTGTTGTGGATACAACACACACTCACAGACAATGGTATGAGTTTTACAAAACAAAAATTCTGTGTGATAATACTAGTTCTATTTCTTTAAGAAAATACCATGTACATCACTCTCATGCCAATCACATAGATATTAGGCATCACATTCTTAGGGATAAAAAAAAGGAGATATCATTCTTCAATTTCTCGAAACATAAGATCATCTTGCTGATATTATCACAAATTCATTACTCTCCGATTGATCTTAATATAGTAAATATAATTTAGGAATGATATCCATAAGGTAATATTTCTTGTTAACATTATATTGAAATCAATCTCATTACATTAATAAAATCCTTTTCTAGGGGGGAATACAATTTTTGTTAGTTATATCAAAATCCTTCGTAATGAAAACTCTCGTAATCAGATTTTTTTTCAAATATTTTGTAATGAAAATTCTCATAGTCAGATTTTTTTTTCAAATCCTTCATAATGAAAATTTTCATAATGAAGTTTTTCTAAATTTTTCATAATGATCCATTTTCATAAATTTTCATAATGACGTTAATCTAAAATTTTCGTAATTCTTTTTTCATAAATTATTGTAATTAATATTTTCTAAATTTTTGTAGTAATGATTTTCTAAAATTTTCTTAGTCATTTTTTCAATGGAATATAATGTTTTCCAAGAAGAATTTTTTCCTCACTATGAATAATATTCCTAGAAATACTAAATGTATGTTTCTTCTCTTGATTTTTCATGATCATTCATTACATTATGGTGTTTACTTTTTTTTTAAATTTTTTGGATTCACTTTTCCTTAAATCCGAATGTTTCTATTAAATCCTCAAAAAAACAGATTCTGTCACAATTTCCTTGCGGCTATTTTTTCAACTGTCAGATCTAATCAGAATGCTAATAAACCATTGGATTGGGTTTGGAAGATAAACCATAAAATCCATCACCTATATAAAGGACCTCTTATTGTTATCCCACATCGATTCAAATCCTTGTGTGTGCTGAAGCTCTGCCCTTCAACTTAAGCCCATTCTGATTTTCTCAGAACATGCTAAAATATGAATGTCTATCGATGAATCTTATTAGAATGACATGTAAAATGTCAAGCCAATCTCAGAGTGGTAGGTTTATAGGGAAAGGTTGGTGAATCCAAAATTCTCTACCAATTAAAATTCAACATTCTAAAAAACATCAAGCTCAATAGATGGGAGAGTGTTTGTATATCAAAGTCTCTAACTGACGATTTATTGTATCTCGATCAACTAGTTGAATTCTTTGAAATAGTAATCTTTTTCATGGAAGAAGGTTGGGAAAAATTCCCTTTCAAAAGCTATGGAAAGACTTATTCCCTCTTTTACACCAAGGATGCAAATTTGATTGGAGTTCCGTATGAAGGAGAAGATGAATTTTGTTCTCATAAGCCGTCATATGTTCAAGGAAGATTGGTTAAGGTTATTTCCATGGAATGCCTCAGTCTTATATATGTTAAGACTCCGAAAATTGTTCACCTCACTACAAATTATTGGATTATCGAATTATGTGTTTGAGGATTCATTATTCTGAGAAAAGGGGTTAAGGTCACTATGATGAATAGTGACATGTATATCCTGAATTTCTTGGTTAATATGGGGAAAGTTAATTTGGTTAAGAATAATCTTATTATGAGAAAGAATATAAATAATGAAAATATAGATGCTTAGATGATTATATATCAATCCATTCTTTCAGAGATGATTGTTTGGTTCCTGGAGTCTTTCAAAATCCCTTCCAGTTCAAAACCAAGGAATTGTAATGTTATGTTGGTTAGTGATGATACTTTGAGAAAAATGAATGTTGGATTTTCTATGGAATCCAATGAATTTTACGACTTTCCTGAGCAAGAATTTGACACTATCTCAAAGAAACAATAGGCTGATGAGACCTCTAAAAAGGCTGTAATGAAGAGAAATGTGAAGGAAATAGAAGAGAAAGAGAAAACTCTAGAGGATAAGGAAGACAAATCTGTACCACCAATGCCTATGAAGCATAAATATTATTAGGATGAGGTAGTATCTAAGTGGATAAATATAAGAAGAATAAGAAAGAAAGGGATCTATATTTTGGTTTCGATCCTTCGAAAGATAAATCATTAAAAGAGAAGATTGATGATGAGATTGAGAAGAAAGCTATAGAAAATAAACAAAATAATAAGATGACGGAAGTCGAGATAGTGCAATAACTTTTGAAGGATACTGAGAAAGTATCTGTGAGTATCACAGTACCAAAATATTTCTTGGTAGAATATTTACCAGAGACTCTGAGAAAAAAATATGTTACTACGGAAAAAGTCCGAGTAAAATTAGTGCATGAAGAAGAAGAGGAAGAAGAAGGTATTGGTGATACCAAAGATCTCACTATGAAAGTTGAAGATTTATATGAGAAATAAAGTCCATATGAGAAGCTCTCAATCTGAACTTCTGAAGCAAAATCTTCAAAGATTTCTACATCTGGGAAAGGTGAGAAAGGAAAAGATGAGAAGGCTGAAGATGAAGTGAATAAGCTGTTTGAAAAAAAAATCTAATCATTATTTCATTCTTCTAGAAGATGCTAAGTCAAGAGATGAGAAAGAAATGGATGATGAAGACAGAGTTGTTCAACTATCTTATAGTGAACATGAATCCCCTGATGAGGAATCTATTCCAATGGATGATAAGGGAAAACAGGTGGTTGTTGATACACCTAGTAAAGCTTTTTTGAAGAAGAAAGAGGTAGGTGCTTCATCAAAGAGGAAGGCATATGAATTAGAGAAATAATCCTCAGCAAGAAATGATTCAAATTTGAATTAGTCCTCCATTAGACAATATTTTTTAGTGCAATATTTGAAGATGCCTGTTGGGACTATTATGATATTTCTATGTATTGACTCGAGATGTCAGATGCTCCAACACACCCTAAATCAATAGTCAGATTCAGTATCCATGGTGATGGATAAGTTTGTGAAACTGGAGGAATTTTTCATGAATTTTCTCATAGGCTATGAGGCTCACTTGAGATCATGCAATAATATAACCTGTTGGCCAAAGAAAACTTTTCAAGAGATGGGAATCCTTGATGAATTTCATGAAAGTGTCAAGGATGCTTTTGACATTCAAGATGTAATGATCAAAGATCTCATAAATAGCTTTGAGGAAAAGCTAACTCTTGAGTAGAATACTCAGATACAAGAAGTAAAAGATCTGAATGGAACGCTATACTCAGTTTCCCAAAGTTGGAAGAGAGAAAGGGTTCTCCGGATTGACATTGAAGAAAATTTTTCTAGGAAAGATGAACTGTTGAAGGCTTAGGTAGAGGCTCTCAAGGGTTAGCAAGAAAAAATAAAAACATTATAGAAGAAGTCAAAAGATCAAGATCAGCTTCTTAAACGATCAGAGAAAGATCATAAGGAGCTCAAAAAGCTGAAAACAATTGTGAAGATGTTGATGACCAAGGAAAAGGAAGGATAACTTTGTTTAAATCCGATATTTTGTTTCATTTTCATTGTTCTATAAATTTTTCCAATCTTAAGGAAATTTTGGTTTTTCATTTTTGTTCGGATGTTTTGTACTAATATTTCAGGTACCATATTTACTTTTCCATTCCTTGTATTTCTTTCCTAAAATAAAAACAGGGAGAAATAAAAAATAACTATAAGAAAAGAAGAAATTTCCCTAAGGGGAAGTGTTCATCTAAGGGGGAGTTCATATACAAGAATATTTTCGTATGAAATAAAATGCTAAATTTCCTTAGGAAAATATATAATACAACCCATTTTGTTCCAAATCATAAGGGAGAGTTAGTCGTATTCATCATTTCCAATGTGATAAAGAAGATACGCTTTGAATTCAATGTCGAGGAAAGTATTTTATAAGTCCTTTTATTCTTTTTAAAAATGATGTTTTTGATTTCGGAAAAGGGGGATATTATTGAGTCAATAAGGTTTCCTTATGACTTTTCCATTCCTTCATGTTTGAGGAGATGGTTGAGTCAATAAGGTTTCCTCATAACTTTACCAATTCTTCATGTTTTTAAAATCACAAACACCTTATCTTAAGGAGGGTTTCATTTACCCTATGGTTTACTTTCATATGGGAAATTTTCCTTCCCCATGAAAATTTATCCTTTCCTTGTTTTTATTGTTCATTTTGTCTAAGTATAAAATTCGGTTTCTTATCCAAAACCTCGAATCACATATATAATTAGATATAAATCATTTGGTTTTCAGGATATGAATTCAGGTTTCGAACTCATTGAATTTAGAGTCTAAACTCTTCTGAGTTCAGACTCCATGTCCTCTAAATTCAGACTATGAACTTTTTGAGTTCAGACCCCGAGTTCTCTGAATTCGGACTCTGAACTATTATGAGTTCTTACTCTGAGTTCTCTAAATTCAGACTCTGAACTCTTATGATTACTGAATATGAGTTCTCTTAATTCATTCTCTGAAATTTATGAGTTCTAACTCAAAGTTCTCTAAATTTAATTTCTGAACTCTTACGAGTTTTCACTCTGAGTTCATTGAATTCAGACTCCACTCTTTTGTATGTTCAGACTTCAAATTTTTATGAATTCAGATTCCAAACATTGTAATTTCAAACTCTAAATTATTATGAATTCTGAATCCGAATTTCCTTGAAATTCTGACTCCATAATTCTATAGAATTCAGGTTCTTAATTACATTAATGAAAGAATCTAAATATTTATGTACCGAATGGTTTTGGTTAGACTCCGAACTGTCATTTTTTCATAAACTCGAAAAAATTAATTTTGTGAAGTAACCATATTTTTTCTTACTCGTGTTTTGGTTATAAAATGATGTCATGCTTTCAGTTACTAACTAACCGTTGTTTGAGTGGCACATGTACAAGTCCCTCCAAAATTCAAGGAAAAATATTACCATTAGAGGAGGGAGCCGACCTTTGAAGCAGTGGCTATAAATAGGAGATCATTTTAAAGAGCTCACAACTTTGATAATCAAGTTGATCAATCTATAGATTACATGCTGCTGAAGTGATTTCTATAAAGAGAGACTTTATTTCTTTGTTCATGCTAAACACTATGTTCAGAATTTCTTTGTGCAACTCCAAATGTTGCTGAGTACATTCAAGGGCTTCTGGGCATAGGAAGACAGAGATGATGACTACCTTGAAGTTGAGGGAATCCAGGGATAGTAAGATAGAATCTGATATTCGTATTGAGGGCTTACCCATGTGTGGATAAGACATCCATTCTTGAATGTATAAATCAAGAGACCTTTATCCAATGTTGTGGGATACCCTTCTCTTAGGTTAAAATATTTACTACTTGATACTTGTTTGTTTCACGTTTTTCATTGCATTTTTATTGTTGAGGAAATTATAACAATCTTATACTTCCTTATACTTCTACACTCTGATTTAGTAAGATTCAATATATTTTAAGTTAGAATATTTATCTTTGTAAAATTTTGTTAATTTTTATTTTCGAATTCACTTTTCAAGAATTGCATCCTCAGAATCATATTTCTAGAAACAAGCAAGTGTGAAGAAGTAGAGGTTTTGTGAACTACATTGTTTAACCTTGTTAAACATATTCATATTTAAAAGATACAAGTATTTTTTAATGTATAAAATTCACCCCCTCTTTTATATTGAGAATCTACATTATTATTATGGTACTAAAATCAGTGTTGTCTATCTTTTGGATCCAACAAAACCCGAGTGGGAGCAGGAAAAGGAAATATGAGGAGACTATAGTGGATATTGGGGGAATAAGGAGGTCAGATGAAGAGTTTTACAGATGAGTAGTAGACCAGGATAGGGAGGACGATAAATATGGGCATTCGAGGAAGACCCGTGATAATATCGGTGGCAGTGGGAGAGTGAGGTGGAGAAAAATTCAGATAATGGAAGGTGGCGTGACGTGGAGTTATGGAGGGTAGACACATCTGTAAGAAATGTTATGGAAGAACACGGTTTTGAAACGTGTCCAATAGAAATCCAGGATTAGTATATATAGAAGAGTAAATATCATTATTATTAATATTTTTCATATGGTGTGTACTAAAATAATGTACAAATAAATGCTATTATATGTGTATTTAAATGTATATATTTCACCATACACAATATTATCCAATATTACTCCTTTATATTTATCAAAAAATGAAATAAATATTTACTATATATCCATATCTATAAATAATTATGTTTTAAAAATTATTTATATAATTTGTGCAGTTAATAAATCCTGAATATAATAATTCATCATACTGGAGAATAATATTTAATCACATAAAAAATTGAATATATTTTAATTGAGATCACTAAAAACACCTAGTGTGTGATATTATTCTGTTATTTCTCATTATAATTTGTTTTGATTTGCTAATGTAAAAGACTATTTTCTAGAAATGTGTCAAGGAACCTAAGGGAAAGAAGATGATGTCCTAAAGACAATAACATAATATTAGTGATCACTATGTAGTATAATCCCTTTGTTATGATATCTCATCAAGATGATTTCACACCCATGTCATTAAACTATATGCCAGATAAATGTTTGAATAACTATTTAAAAAAACTCATCATTACATCATTTCCATGAAATCTAAAATGATAGTTAGTATTGCAATCAGTGGGACAAGATATAATCTTCATTAAATAAAATATAGAAAAATCATTTATCAACATATAAATTAATAAATTATCATTCATTACACACCTATCATACCATAATTCTCCCTAAAACATTGAATCGCAATTATTGTCCATAAATCCTCTTGTGTGAGTTAGGGAACACATTAATTACAATATTATGGTCTAATGAGCATTATAGAAACAAAAAAACATGAATATAAGATAACACATGAACACATGGAATTTTGCTTGGAGAGTTTGTTCTTGTAATCTCCCATATTTGAGAATACCATGTTCAAACATAATGAGATAACGTCTCATCTTCATAAGAGTACCCTACACTGTGGGGAAAAAAATTATATACAACCCATCATAGAATGTTATCTAACTATAAAACAGGTATTAAGACTATCATTAATGGATTTTAAGGTTCTCAACATAATGGGGAACTGTTATAGAATTTTATAGGAGATAGATACCATGGGACATTATTATAATATAGTCACATAGAAATAGGAATGATATATAATAAGATATTTTAATAAATAATTTTTTCAGTATATTTACACATGATCAAAAATATATGTAGTTATATATATAACATGAACTCTAACAAAAATCATCCCTTCACAAAGAAGATGCAACAACCAATAAGTATGAACTAACAATTTGTAATAAGGATTTTTAAAGTATATAATATTATTTATATATTCATCATCTCCGTAAATACCAATGGATTCATACCATAGGTAATAAATAATATTATATTGTGCCATACTCACTTCTAAAATAGAGGTAAATCTACTACTCATAGTACACAATAAATTAGAATAATTCCTTCTATGTTTGGATATTTTCATTTGAACTATGGAAATTCATTCACTATCTTTATTCATTCAATAATTGGTAGAAAATATTATGTATTTAAGAACCCATGTGGATAGCCAACACCTATACCTACACTAGGATTAGATATATTTCTCCATTTACTAATAACTCACGTATTATAAATATGATTTTTAATTTCATAGTGAAAATCAGTTTTATGATGTAATTGATCTTCTAATGAAAGTTGAGTTTTTTTCTATATTATAAAAACCTGATGAAAAATTCTCAAATATAGCTTCATATCAAAAATCGGTTGATTACCCTCATTATTAATACCCTTGTGCATTAAATATGGTGTAAGATCAAATTTAATTTTAGTGGAACCAACAACCTATACCCAATGATTATTAGATTTTTCTAGTGAATATTTTATAATATGATATATATGACCATATGTCCCAATATAAGTAGGTTCATATCCCTATAAAATCACTTCCATCATCATATGTTTCACAAACATCCTAGGTGAATTTCTATGAATCTATAACTCGAATGAAAATACATATAGAGAACAGAAGACCTTCTACTCCACAAAAAATACCTTCGAACCATACCCATATTTTTGGTCATTGATCTTTACCAAAGAAGAGAAATTATCCCAAAACTATTAGATAAAATATATTTTATTCTTATGAGCAGATAAAACCCATGATCTTGAGGTAAGATAATTCAACTTCGCATGTTCAGCAATCGAAACACCCATCCCCTAGAAACCATTCAGAAAAATATGAAAAAAATAATTCATTATGAACACCACTATATGAAAAAATATATACATCATATCCCAAAACATGAAATATATTTATTATTATGAACATATTTCCAAAAATACCCCTCAAAAAAACATATTAGATATTTTGAAAAACACATATTTATTTTATATTTACAACTGGGGTTTTAAATAGGATTATCTTTTAAAATTTCTTTAATTATGGATTAAATAATTTTACTGAAATTAGAATATATTTCTTATCAAAAGAATTTATCTTATGGGATTTTGTAATAATTAAAATCATTATTAATTCCTTAAAACATAATGGATATAAAAAGTTCAATCTAAAAAAATGTCATTTCTACAGAAGATAAAATGGGTATGGTCTGATATCCATCAAACACCCTAATAAATCTATATAACTATGTTCCCCTAAATATATATCACTATGTATCATAGGTATAATTATGTATTCCTTTTATATAAGACATTCAATTTATCCACTTGAAAAATAATATTCTAATTATGTATATGCGAAGTAATATATTCTCAATTTTCAGAATTAGACTATATTGAATGAATGAATACATCACATAATATTCAACAAAATAAATGTGTATATAACATGTCACATAATTGATATTGAACATAAATTTAATCATTGTAATTTAACTGATATCGTCATGTCATACTTTTGATAAAAGTGGAAAATTCTGGACATGTCTAAGAAAACCTAGCCAAATTATCAAAAACATTACTAATCATACCAAATTAGAACAACCATATGTAAAAAAGTAAGAAATACAAAGAGTTAAAATTCTTTACACATATGGTATCTTGTTAACCCATGGTAATATAGATTATTATAATCAAACGCCCCAAAGTATCTTCTTATTAATATATAGGGAATTCTTTGGTAGTTACTTTACTGTTCTAGTCTAAATAATAAATCATACTGATTATATCATGTGATTTATCAATACAATATACCAGAAAATAATCAAGATAATCCTAATATATAACCAAAATCATTAATATTGTATGATGTTAATATCTTAGGGTTATCTCAAATTAACATTTTGGGCTTTCTATTATTCCAATCCCTTTAAAAAATATATAACAGAAAATAATATATGATAAATTATTATTTCCATTTTTATAAAAAAAATGAATAATTTAGAATGATAATAACCATTAAATCCATTATCTCATGTATCAAATACATAGAAAGATAATATGACAATAATGATTTTTATAGAATAACTGAATTTTCAATGGCATGACTATATTCATTATTTTTCCAGCAAATATATTTTTTTCCACAACATAAAAAAATATTCCTCAAACGAGTGATTATTTTTTGATCATGTATTAAATTATTTTATGAGACTGAGGTACCTTATATTGAGAAATTTATTTATTTATATCATAGTAGTGATGCATTACTCCCAATATTCTATGAACTACACCATATTCTATTCTGAACATCTTAATTAAAAATACACCGTCAATGCTACAAATAAAACGATGCATGATACATCAATTGTCATGTATGTAATTATTGGTTATTTAAAACCCTCCTTGCTAATAGATCAATCATTATGGTAAAATCAAAAAAAGAATTTTAATTTAATAATTAATCTATAAAATTTGGGACTTGAAATAGTATAACCCATTAAAATTATCTATTTTGCATATTTAAAAACAAATAAAAAAATCTAAATTTCATCTCAATTATCAAAATATGTTTTACAATAAGGTTTGGTGACTCCGAATATTAATTTAAAGTATCAGGTGGATTTTGAAGTCACTCTAATGGCGGGAAGTGGTAAATTTGTGGTAACCATTTTCTTCTGACTATAATAATATGAAAAAACTTATTTATTTAGTTTTATAAATTCTATGTTAATGATTTTTGTGTTTGACTATTTTGGAAAACATCTTCAGTTTTTTCCCTTAAATAAATGAAAATTATTTAAGGAAGACAACATAATCTTATTCTTAGTATCTTCATTCAATGTGTGAAATCATATATACTTTTCATGTAGATTCCTATTAGTCCATGGATTATTACAATTAAATTTTATCTCAAAAATTACAAGTGAATTTTATTTATACAAAACCCCATAGTTAACCTATCTCCCTGAAACCTATTCATATCTCATGAATATAATTATTATACTTACTCCCATCTGTTACAAGGTATTATTTCAAGACTGAGCCTCCAAAAGATGTTAAAATTTACTAAATATCTCACTTAAAGTTCATCTGAAGAAATCCTCATCTGATAACTCCTTAGGGTGTTATTCATTCTTTTTCTGGTGGACTTCATCTGATACAATTATCCTTCCATCTAATATAAATCAATTCGGTGTTCCAATGAACTATATTCCTCAAATCAATGATCCTAAAACACTACATGGTATTCCACCATCTGATGATCCTAGACACTCTAGGCCTCTGATCGATGCATTGTCTGATAAATTAATACTTTTACCTCTTTCTTGTAATCTATCCGATAAATTGGATAAAAAACCATTATTTGTTCCCTCTAATCAGAACTCATCCTGATATATTTTCTTCCACAACATTCTATCTTATTTGGAAACAATTTAAACACTAAAAAATTTATCACTTCACATTTTCTTGCTTATATTAGTAATGTTAGTACATACTATACATACTCCTCTTTATATAGGAACTTATCTAGGGAAAAGGGTTGTAAGTCAAGTATTTTTTTCATGTCCAAATCTAATACCAATTTATAACTTATATTGATCCCAACATCACTAGATGTCTCACAACACTTTTTTAATGTTCTTTAAGCTTTATGAAAACTCCACCATCTGCATATATTTTCTATCTTACATAAAAATAGTGTTATGGAACATATTTACACATAATTTTCTTATATTTACAACATATCATTAAAGACCATCTCAACATCATAATAATCAACCTCCTCAATACTCCTTCTAGAATATTATTTTATAAATAATTCATTATGAACATTTTTTCAAATGTCCTATCCCTACACATAGTACTAATTTTGTTCTATTCATTTGTTAACATCAACATTATATGCTTTAACTAATTTCTTCAAACAATAATTCTCATTATACCTTTTAACAATTATATTTACAAGCCTTCTTTGTCTGATGAAATCACATTTGTTTGTCCATCTTGATATGTATAATATTTCATAATCTATCCATTTTATCATTCTTTCTCAGATTAAACCTCGTACTCGGATTAGATCACAATGATCATTCCAATTCATCTCTATAAAATCATCTATATGATTAAATAATATATATATCTAATGATTATATGTGTAGTGGATCATTGATCAATCATCCAACCATTTCGACAATTGGTTATAATTTTTGATTTGTCTAATAGATAAATCTTAACTCCAATCTAGGTTTCATACATATATATCTACAAGGTCCTCCTTCATATTTTTCAAAATTATGAAATCATAAATCAACATCCATTTTCGTCATATAAAACTTTCCTACAATGTGCATATGGTGATATTGGTATGGTTATGTATGAACTATCCTCAAATCATAGGGACATTATCATTTTCAATCAGAAATCATTCTATAGGTTCTTTACCTAATAGAATAAAATCAATTCCCTTCATTAGGATAAACCTCTATACTCAATCCCCTACGAAAATAAAGAAATAAATTTTTTTATTCATATTTCACTCACTTTATTCATAAGTTTCTACTGATGTGGTATAAAATTAGAACCTGTTATTATCAGGGTTTCTCTTGAAAAAGCCCCAGTAGTTTAATGTATGCTTTATATTTTTTTCATTTTATAACACAACCTTCACCTTCATAAAAACATGATATAAAAAACTTGTCCCATAACTTGAAAAAATTAATAAAAATTACATATTAGTATGAAAAAATGGAATTTAACTTTTATCATTTTCCTCTAATAATTATATACCCTCATTTCAAGTCAAACATATTGCACTATAAATATTATTATCTTTTGGACCTTACACACATTTTACATAATAATACAAGCAATACAACACTATATTATTGAAAATCATCATCCAGTAACATCATCTATATTAATTTGGATTCTAGATTCATAGTATTTTCTATAAAATAATTTCAACATTTGAAGTCTTCTTCTATAAAATCACCCTCCATATTGATAGAATATTATTTACTTATCTAGTTTTTATGGTTTAACATTGTACTTATACTTGAATTTAATTATAATATATGATTTATAATTATTCATATTTTTTTATTTCATAGATATTGTTCAATTTTTTATAAATTCAATAATTAAGACTAATTTTTGTTCTCTATCTAGTGACAATGTGGAAATTATACTTCATACTTCTACTATATCTCCACCCACTAGCATTTTTTGGGTTATCTATGTATAATGATATGTGTCTATTGATATATTTTTTAATTTTTTCCCTCTTTAAAAATGTGTAAAACTTTATATCAAAGCATGACTTTCTTAAATATGATAATATCTTTAGATCATATTAGCATCATATGACTTTTTAAAGAATACTTATTAAATTCCATAAGGAAAAATTCCTAACCATCGTAATGAAATTTTCCTAACTTAGTTAAAAACAAATATTATTTTTCTTGATAACTTATTATTGGAACATTATTAGTTACCATATATAATGTTTCTGTAGCTTCTCTAGAAACTCAATCCCCATTTTGTACTTCTGACGGTTTTACCTTCAAGATATCTTCCTTCAAACGGTATACATAAATACTCTTCACTACCGGTACTTACATCGTCATAATTAAATTAAAATTTTACTTTACAACAAACCTTTGAGAATGTATAGAATACATCAATATCATCAACTGATAGGAACATAAGGATTATATAAGAGTATACTATTAATTCTCTAAAAAGGGACATTTAGGAGATTATACAACAAGTCATACATAATTTATCTAATTGATGAATCACATGAAAGATAATTCATATGATTTGTTCCTCACATATTAGATAGACACTTATTATTTTATAGAAATATACCATATAAAAATACTATAAATATTTCATCGATTTTTCCCTATTAATCAAATTTTTCACTTCTAAAATGTTTTTATTCCAACTTTGTCACAAAAACACATTGATATAACTAAATATATATATATATATATATATATTAATTCTTAATAAATTGTTCACATCACACATTTATTTGATTTATTTCTTCCAAAAAATAATTTAAATAATATATAAATTGTTACAATTTGTAGTCATTATTATCTCATCTACATAGAAAATCATAAATATATCATAACATCAACTAAACCTCTTTTATTAAATTATCAAAGTAGATATTACAACTTGAAAAATATTAATTCAATAAAATAATGTATCATTGAATCTTATATACCTCCACAACACCTTTTAGATCCTTAATAACTTTTTGTTTCATCATGTAATCATCCGTGACTAAATTCTCATTAACGGAAGCAATTTATATATATATATATGTGTGATATATAACTATGGAACATAAGGAGATATAATGGAATGGAAAATATGAATGCATGTTATCATTTCTATTAGTGAAATTTTTTAATCATTATCAATTATATGAAATTTTTATACCCTTTATTACACTATATGATATTTATATATGAACAGTATAACATCCATTATATTTTCCAAATTTAAAACCAACATTAGTCATGTGGGTCTCTCTATTTTTGGTGTTTCTTCCATGTACTAAACATGGTTAGTGTATATGGATATTATAATATATTTCATTAAATATAAAAATTTATAAGAATCAAAACCCTCAGTGGATTCTTTGAGGGTAGTAGATTTATTATCTATAAAGGTTACTATATAATAATTATCTCTATGAAAACAATTTATCTGAAACTTTTGAGAAATCCAATTTGAACTTCACGTTTTTTAACATGGGTTAATTTATTTACATAGTGTCTCAGGGAACATACCCACTTTCCATATCAATAATCTTTCTTATTTAGTGATATTAAAATTCCTCAAATTTCAATATCCATCCAACTAAATCTAGAAGAGATATATTAATTCTCAATTAAAATAATCTTAAATAAAATAATAACTTCAGTTTTAGGTGGATTATAGAATATTATCACATAGATTTCTTCTTATAGTCAGTAAATCATATTGTTTTAGATTTGGGATAATTTTTTTTTGAAAAACATAAAAAAAGATATAAACCCAACATTCTAATAATGTTGATATGCCTACCTAACCATATCCCTAATTCTGCCTTTACGAGTGTTTGAGATAGAATTCAGTAACTAAGTAATATATTCTTTATTCAGAAAATTGAAGGAAATTAATAAAAAGTTAAAACATCAACATTATAACAACCCTTTTATTTATTACACACTAAAACATGATTTATTACATACA
The DNA here is from genome assembly GCA_963277665.1 of Viscum album. NCBI lineage: Eukaryota > Viridiplantae > Streptophyta > Magnoliopsida > Santalales > Viscaceae > Viscum > Viscum album. Next base: position 1,266,944,554 of record OY728120.1, on the reverse strand, counting down.
CTATCCACATGATTCAACAAGGAAGATCGATAGGTATAGTGTCTATGGGGCTTATGAACATTACATAACAGTTTAAAACATGAAACACAACATCTTTATTGAAATTTTACTTTACATGACCACTAAATTCCCTAGAACAAATCATTTCATTGGATAACCTGAGGACATGCTTAAGAAAAAGTTAAGATATAATTCTTAGTATGGGAATAAACATGGAATAACATGAGAAATATAGTACATGTTAGACAATAGGAATATTAATGGATAACAAGAGAAACAGGAACATAAAGTCATGATAATGCATGATAATCATAACATGGAAAAGTAGCAACAACACTTAACATGGAATTATCATGAGCCAAGGCTCATTTCCCATAGAGAATGAGTAATCCCTCATTGCACATGAAGCATGATAAAACCCTCAATGCAATTGATTTATCATGAGACAACACCCATTGCACAGGATGCATCATGATACTATAAATTACCCAATGCATTGGAGCACTATCTGGGCGCACCTTTCTTAAACATTTCATTTCATTCATAAGTGTGCCTCATGGATCATTCCACATGAAATAAATCATCATCATTTATTACATGATAAAGGGATTTGGTATACATACAGGAAGATTTATAATCAATAATTATATGTGTATAATGGTGAATAACCTTGACAGAGAAATAGGCATGGTATTCACTACACAATGTCTTTGGCTTTGAAAATCTTAGTTCAATTTCAGCGGCATAACCGCGTGAAATTAGAACTCATAAAAAAATGATGACGAGAGAGAAAGCTGTGTCTCATCATGTTTACATGAAAATAATAGTAAAGGGGTCATATAGATATATTTCCCAACAAAGTTAGTTGAATTTAGATGCATAATACAAAATAATTACTTGGATGTAAAACAGGAAAGAGAAATCCCACATGGAATTTTGGCATGGTAACAGGTGTACATGAGAGGAATTAATGAGGGAGAATGGGGTATCCCATCATCCAAACATAAATCTGGAAGTATGGGGAGGTTATAAATTATTCCCCATCAGTTTTTATTTAAAGAAAAAGGACATAACAACATAAAGTAAATTGGAAAAAATGATAAAGGAAGAAATACCTTACGAGGAAGTGTGCTTCCAAAGGCTTGGGATAAGCCTGAGAGAGTATTAATGTGGGCTTAGGGGGACTTGAAAGTATTATGGAGAGATGAGGGAATATGTTGGATGAACTCCAAATGATTTGAGTGGAAAGCAAGTGGGATGTTGGGTGGGTTTATATAGGAAAGGAGATGGAATTCTTTATTATTTAGGTTTGAGTCACCACACATTAAAATAATCAAAACCACAAACCCGCCCATGGTTTTTTCCCATGGTTTTTTCTAAAGGGGATTAGAAAAAAATATGTTTTGAGGAATATTTCCGAAATTCTTAAAATAATAGGGTTGCAAATGTGGAGGTGAGTCACACTCTTAAGGAAAACTATTTAAAAAGGAAAAAATGTTCTATAAGACTGGAGGGTCCACTAATGCTTTGTAAAATAAATAAAACAAATATAAAATCACATAATTTTCATGTTAAAACATATATTGTATGAAAATAATGTTTATTGTATTTTATTACATCACTTTTGGGACATTATGATGTCATAAATCACATTATAAATTTAAACGGTATTTATTATTTACCAAAAAATTTGACTGTATCAAAAAATTATAAAAAATTCACAATTGGATAATTTCAGTGTAATTATTCTGAAAATAATATTCATTTTGTCAATATAATTTTCTAAATATGTGAATTTTTACTTTTAATATAAATACAGACATTTATCGAAAAATCATGGGTTTTGAAAAAAATGGATTTCAAACCATAATAATACTTACAATTTCATTCAAAGAAATATATTGTAATTTATATTTAATAAAAATTAATTTAATAATAATAATATTTTATTAAAATATTATTTAATTCAAAAATAATTTAATTCAACAAATATATTTCTTAGTTGAATATTAACTAAAAATAATATTTTCAGTTTAAAAACTATTTACAAAGTAACAATAATAAAATTAATGTATATTAATTATTATATAAAAAAACAATGCATAAAATTATAGTTCTATGGTCTTGTTATGTAACCCCTTATAACACCCGTATAAGAACGTAGGGTAAGGTTTGTGATGGAGACAGACTCTTGGGGTGACTCGGAGAACATTGCTCGGGTGGTAATCTCTATTAACATCCACTTATCTTGTAGCCGGTTCTACTCATGATTAAGGTGATCAAGATCAACATGGGCTTGGTCAAGAGAAAACCCCAAGGACACCACCACCTTTTCGAGATCCTAAAAATTGTATTTGTATGGGGAAAGTCTACTAGATGAGGCCATCGATTCATTTGGTTAAGTAAATTGGATTTGTTAATGCCCTATATTTATACTAATAATGTGATCACTATTCAATAGATATATTACCCATGGTAAAAATTCTTAACTGTATTTAGAAAAACAAAACATAGAACCAAATATGTGCATTCATTTTACATAACCATATGATGATATTTAAATAGACCAATGGGAATTTTCAATAATGAACTTTGGTTCATTCCAATCATCCCCCCTTAAGAAATTTCCCCCTTGAAATTTTCTTTTCCCAATCTAAAACAAATGTGGTTAACTCTACTTCATAACTTCCTCCTATTCCCATGTCGCTTATTCAAACTTGTGGTTTTTTCTACAACACCTTGATGTGGGGCATTATATTATTTCGTAGAACATTTTATCTATGATTTGTGATCTTCACTGGTTTCTCCTTGTAAGAAAGATCATCCATTTATTATACTACCACTGAAGAGATTACATATGAAGGGTTTGGTATTTACTTCCTTAAAAGGGATACTTGTAAGACATCATGTACTTTGGGAATGGTAAGTGGAAGTGATAGTCTATAGGCCACAACCCCGACATGATCAAGAATTCCGAAGTGGCCGATGTACCTAGGACATAACATCCCTTTCTTTCCAAACCTCGCAACCTTTATCCATATAGATATGTGTAGGAATTCAATGTATCATACTTTAAAATTGATGTTTCATTGATGGTTAATAGAATAACTCTTCTGTTGACTCTGGGCTGCCTTGATATGCTGCTGAATGGTTTTCACCTTCTCCTCTATTTCATTGACCATTTGTGGTCCTAGAAGAATACATTCACCGACTTCATCCCAAAATTATGATGTCATTATCCCTTCCCATACAAGGCTACATAATGTTCCATTCAGATGCTTGAGTGAAAAATATTATTATAGGAGAATTCAACTAGAGGAAGATGTTGATCCCAACCTCATTTAAATTCCATTGAACATGATCTTAACATATCTTCTAGTGTCTAAAGAGTTTACCTGGATAGGCCATCTGTTTGAGGATGAAAAGCCCTACTGAAGTTCAGTTCAGTATCCAGAGAATGTTGAAGACTCTTTCAAATACTATAGGTGAATTGTGGATCATGAATAGATACAATAGATAGTGGTACTCCATGAAACCTTACCACTTCCCTGCTGTATATCTGTGCCAGTTGACCACATGAGAAATCCTCCAGAATTACAATGAATTGTGAAGACATTGTAAGACGATCCACAACATCATAGATTGCATTATTTCTTATGGATGTCTTCGTATGTCTGGTGACAAAGTCCATAGTGATGTTCTCCCATTTCCATGCAGCTACAGGAACTGGTGGCATCATCCCCGTAGACTTATGCCTCTATGCATTTACTTACTGAAACACCAGATACATTGATGTATACATAGCGATATCATTCTTTATATTATCCAACCAATATTTCTCTCAGAGATATCGATACATCTTTGAGTTTACGGGGTGAATAGAGAAATTTGAAATATGTGAATCTTCCAAAAGTTACTTCTTCATCTCCAGACATAATAGAACACATTGTCTTTTCCCAAATCTCACAACTCCGTATTCAATAAAATTGAACTTCGAGGATTTCCCTTTTCTGATAGATTACACATTATTTTGAATTCTCACATCATTCATTGAGCATCCTTTAGCCTTTCCAAAAAATATGGTTGAGAAATCATTTGTGAAAGGATTGATGATGATCCCTTTTTTATGATTCCCATGATCTTTTTCATCAAATATATGAAGATTAGATCCTTTACCATTCCCATCAAAAATAGAATTGTTTGTTCCTTTGTACATAGAGAATCCACCACCATGTTCACTTTACCAGGGGTAATGGATTGAGAAGTCATGGTATTTGATCAGCTCTAACCATCTTTGTTGTTTTTTGATCAACCCTTTCTCTGTGAATATATACTTGAGAATTTTGTGGTCCATACATATTTTACACTTCTCCCTAAAGAGATAATGAGGCCATATTTTTAAAGTGAAGATCACCATAGCCAACTCCAAATCATGTGTTGTATAGTTATGCTCATGAACGATCAATTGCCTTCATGCATAGGCAATGACATTGTCATTTTAGATCAACACACAGCCCAATCCTTTCTTTGAAGCATCACTGAATACAAAAAAAAGTTCTCCACTTTGGGGTAAAGTGAGAACATGTGAAGTGATAAGCCTCATTTTCAACTCCTTGAAACTTTCTTCACATTCATCACTCCATTCAAATATTACTCCCCTCCAAGTTAGCTTTATAAGATGGCTGAAAAATCATGAAACATTTCTCACAAATTGTCGATAATATCCTGCTGACCTAAGAATCTATGGATATCCATTACCGATGTTGGCCTCAACCATCCATATATTACAATTGTCTTGTAGGGATCAAAATATATCCCTTTTCTTGTGATGATATGGCCCAATAATGAGACCTCCTTCAACCAGAACTCACATATGTTGTACTTTTCATAGATCTTCCTCTTTCTCAAGGTTTCTAGTACAGTTCATAGATTCTCCTCATGATCCTCCATTGTGTTTTTTATATTATAATATTATCTATAAATACTACCAAAAATATGTTGAGGTAATCTATAAAGAATCTATTCATCATTTCCATGTAGATATATATAGCCTTAGTGAGTCTGAAAGGCATTACTATGAATTCATAGTGCCTGTACCTTGTGTGAAAAGAAGTATTGGGTATATCGCCCTTCTTCGCCCTTACGTGATAATATCTCGACCATAAATCCACCTTGGAAAAATATTGTTCTCCACGTAGCTGATCAAATAGGTCATCAATTTGTGTGAGATGATAGTTTTTATTTATCGTGATTTTGTTATGATCATGATAATCGAGGCAATGTCTCATTGACCCATCCTTTTTCTTCACAAAGAGGACTGGTGCACCCCATCGTGAAGCACATGGTAGTATAAACCCTTTACCCAGATTCTATTACAGTTTTTTCTTCAGATCATCAAGCTCCACAATATACATTCTATATAGAGTCTTGGATATTGGCAACTCCCCAGGTATAAGGTAAATTGAGAATTTGTCATCACTTCTAAGAAGAAGACCAGGAAATTCCTCATAAAACACATCATTGAATTCCCTCACAATAGGAATATCTTCAAGGATGGTTTCTTCTTTGGAGTCCATCATATGAGCTAGATATGCATGCTCATAGGGTAGTAATATCCATGTTTGAGATTATGGAGCTAAAGAAGCTTCATCTTCCTACTGGTACTTATATAGAATCAGGGGTCGATTTTCTATATAGAGAGTGACATCCCTCTCACAGAAATATATCTTGGATCATTATAGGGAAATCCAATCCATGCAAAGAATTTCATAAAATTCCTATAGAGTGAGTATGATGAGGTTTTTCAAGAATTTAAATCAACCGATTATGACAGGGGAGGTGTTATATTCATGGTATGCAATGATTTCCCCATTTTTCATACTCACCGATATCTTTACTTCCATGATTTGTGGTGGTGTAGGGATTGTTCGACTAAAATTTAAGGATATTAAAGAATTCATATAACCATGAATGGTAACACTAACTTTCACATTTGGATTCTTGTTTTACCTTATCCAATATAGTCACAGGATCAATACTTTATACTATTAATTGCACAAATGTGAATCCAAAGGCAAAGGAGGATAAACACAAAATTAATTTTATTTCTTTAACATGTGTATCTAAAACCATCAATCTTTGTTATCCATGATCTACATTCTAACATGTATTCATAGAGGCATTTTTTCCAATAATATTGTTTCATATTAAACTTTTTAATTTACTAATGCATTTCCACTGGGAGTGCCATAACCAAGAGTGCAAATAGGCCTGTTGTTGTGTATCGGGATACTCCAGGTCAAGCCTAAAACTCCATCTCAGGGTTTTCACCCTTTGGTACATCTGCGCCAGAGCCGCCTCTACCTGCTCATATCCAGAAAGGGATGTATTTTTTTGATAAACCCCCTACTAAATACTCACCAATATGTATGTAAGTTTTTATTATACTTAGTCTTATCTCAATGGATTTCATTAGGGTTTTCTAATCCTAATCTCAAAAATTACTAAACTTATCCTCTGATACCAATTATAACTACCATTATCTTTATTATACACATAAGCATGATTTATTACATAAAATATTGTCTTCAAATAAAATGGAAGATCAATTTTTCTAGTGTCTTTGGGGATTATGAACATTACATAATAACTTAAAGCATGAAACAAAACATCTTTATTGAAAACATCTTTTACATGACCACTATATTCCCTCATACATAGAATTGCATTGGATAACCTGAGGACATGCATAAGAAAAGGGTGATCTATAGAACCCAGTAATAGAATAAATATAGACTGACATGAGGAATACAGTACTTTTTAGACAATATGAATATCGATGGAGGACAATATAAACATGAACATAAAGGCATGATAAAGCATCATAATCATGAAATGGAAATATGGAAACAACACTTAACATGTAATTAGCATGAGCCTTGGATAATTGCACATGGAGCATGGGTAAAATGTCATTGCACATGATGAATGAGTAAAAACTCATTTCACTTTAATTATCATGAGTAAACACCAATTGCACTTGATGTATCTGGACACTATACTTTACCCATTGCATTGGAGCACTATCAGGGCTCACCTTTCTAAAACATTTCATTTCATACATAAGTGTGCCTCATGTATCATACAAGATAGAATCAATATTCATGATTTATTACAAAATAAAGGGATGTGTGATACATATATGAAGCTTTATAATCAATAAGTAAATGTGCATAAAGTTAAATACCCTTGATAGAAAAATGGGCATGGTATTCACTATACAATGACATTGGATTTGAATATTATAGTGCAATTTCGGCAGCATAACGACGTGAAATCCAAACTCATAAAAATGGTTTACTGGAGATGAAGGAGTGTCTAAAAATATTTAAATGAAATGAATATTAAGGGGGTAATATAGATACATGTACCATAAAACGTAATGGAATTTAGATGCATAATACAAAATAATTACTTTGATATAAAATATGAGAGAGGAATCCCTCACGGAATTTTGGTATGGTAACGAGTGTACATGGGATGAATTAGGGAGAACGAAATAGGTCTCCAAAAATCCAAACATAAATGGGTAAGTATGGGGGAGGTGAAAAATCATATCCCAACATTATTAATTGAAAAATGGACAAAAATACTTAACGAAAATTGGAAAAAAACGAGAAAGGAAGAAATCCCTTTACTTGGAAGTGTTCTTTCAAAGGGTTGGGAGAAGCCTGAGAGTGGATTCATAGGAGATTAGGGGGACATAAGAGGATTATAGAGAGATAAGTAATGAGGATGGACTAACTCCAGAGGATTTTAGTGAGGTGGATGTGGGATATTGGGATGGTTTATATAGGAATGGAGAGGGAATTATTTATTATTTTTGTTTGGGACACCACACATTAAACTAATCAAAACAGAAAACCATCCCATGGTTCTGGCCCATGTTTTTTTGACAAAGGGGAGTGTAAAAAATTATTTTATGTGTCCAATGATAGAATGTAATAAAATAATATGGTTTCCTAGGTGGAGGTGAGTCACACTCTTAATAAAATAATTTAAAAAGTCAAAAAATGTTTTATAAGTCTGAAGCTTCCACTAAAGATTTGTAAAATCAATCAAACAAATCTAAAATAACACTATTTTAATGGTGAAACATATATTATCTGAACATAATGAATATAGTATTTTATTACATCACTATTGGGTCATTATAATGTCATTAAACACACTATATATTTAAACCGTATTTATTTTTTACCAAAAAATTCGAATATATCAGAAAATTATGAAAAATGTACCATTGGATAATTTATACGCCCAAATTCCAAAAATAATAATCATTTTAAATAAATAATTTTCTAAATATGTGAATTTTTCATTCTAATGTGAAAACAATTATTTATAAAAAATTCACGAGTTTAGACAAAAACGGCATTCATACCATAATAAAAATTACAATTGCATTCATAAAATTATTAAATTATTTCCATTTCATACAAATTAATTTAAAAATAATAATATTTTTTAAAAAATTCTTTAATTAAAAAATCCTATAACTCATCAAAATATATTTCTTAGTGGAATATTAACTAAAAATACTATTTATACTTTAAAAACTATTTATAAAATAACAATAATAAAATGATTGTACATTCATTATTATATAAGAAATAATACACATAATCATAGTGCTCAGGTCTTGTTACATAACCACTTATAACAATAGCATAAGAATGAAGGGTAAGGTGTGCGATGGTGACAAACTGTGGTGGTGGCTCGGATAAAATCGCTTGGGTGGTAATGTTTATTAACTTCCACTTCTCTCATAGTCTGTCCTGCTCAAGTTTAATGTGTTCAAGCTCAGCTTGGTCTTGGTCAAGATAGAATCATAATGATTCCTCCTCCTTTCTGAGCTCCAACAAATGGGCTTCGTATAAGGAAAGTCTACTGGCTGAGGCCATCACTTCCTTTTTCTGAGTAAATTGGAATTTGTAAAGCCCTATATTTATACTAATCACGTGATCACTATTCAACCGTTATATTCACAACATTCACAATTCTTTATAGTATTAAAAAAACATTTAACCAAATAAGTTCATACATATTACATAACCATAAGAAGACATTTTAATAGACCAAGAGGAATTTTCATTAATTAATTTTTTGGTCATTGTACTCATCATCAATAAAACCATGTTTAAGAACCCATAACTCATACTTTTAGACACACTATTCCACTATGGTGTTCTAGGAGTGGTGAGTTTGTAATTTATTCCATAATACATTTTTATGAATAGAAATATCATGTCTCATGTCCTCACCTCCATGATCTTGTTGAATAATCTTAATCTTATATCCCTGATGATTTTAAAAAATTTCTAAACTCTATGATATTTTCTATTAATTAAGAGAAAATAATGCAATTCAGGTGGAAGTATATCATTCCAAATAAATAAATTATATACCAAATAAATTTTGTTGTGAAAAATCCCTCAAGGTGTCACCTAAGAATGTTTTGGATGTGATTTTGTTTTTTGACAAAGACATATGACCATAAATTTGTTTGATTATTGTTTGTTGAATATAGGTTTTTAAGGGGGCGATGTTTCCCTGTGTTTGCCAAATTTTAGGCCCTCAGAATATGGAGTTTTTTTTTGTAAAGGGAAGGATTAATTCATAGGATTGAATTGTATGTTTAATGTTGAAGAAAATTAGAAAATGGTTAGAACCACATATCATTATTCATGGGTTGTGAACCATGTTTCAAAAATGGTACGCAAAGTTGCGAAAATGGTACACAGGTGTGGATCGTGAAACTGAAAATGGTTCACAGTGGAAGGTGTTGTGGTATGCTGATGGATTTTCATCATCAGAGGTGACAAAAAATGTAGGATAAAAGTAGTATGCAGAGTGTGTATGGAACGCAGTTCGTGGGTGGCTTGCAGTTCGCAGTGGCTGAAGGATCAGTATGTTATGGAGGCTGAATCTAAGATTTGGTATATCTTGGATTTACTATTTTTGTGGATATATGTGCCTATATAAGAACCACTAATCCCATAAATTATTTTGGAGATTCAATATCATTATAGAACACTCTTTTGATTCAGGAATTCGGTGAAGTCCAAAGGATTTGTGTCAGGTTTAATCCAGTAATGGAAAATGTGGATCGCGTAGAAGAAACTACACCCAAGGATTTAAGAAGAAAGATATGTTCTCTTAAGACTCAGTATGCATAGGAGGAATATTTGGTGTGTGAGAGAGGGAATTACACAACTGGTATGCGAAGGGAGAGCTCCAGTATGTAGATTCGAAGGTAATCTACGTACTCAGAATAGTTTGAGAACATATGGTGATTTATAGAGGAGATTCGTGAAAAATGTACGTAGTAGCGGTACATGATCATAAAGGTGGAGGAAGTCCACAGACTAGGGGCAGTTCGCATCCACATAATTAGTAATTAGAGGAGGTGACTGCATTCCAAACCATATACACATTACGCGGGGGAGCAAGGTGGTTCATGGTTTTCATTGGGAAGCTTGGAAAAGCTTCAATTTAGTTTGCGAAAGTATTTTCCGATAACAAATAGTTCCTGGGAAGGCGGACTTCATCATTGGGTGGAAAAGGGACTTTAATAGTGCAACATCATATAGTAGAGGATGTGGAAAACATGCAAATGAAGGGAACTACATGTCCATAAACTGTTCTAGACCAACAAGTCCATAAATTTGAGTGGATTCCATTCTAAAAGCAATGAGCGAAGGAAGAGGAAGAGGATGTCCCTTTACACTAGCAGTGAGTTAGAGAAAGAGGCATATGGAGTTACCTTAGGGAATGTAGTGAGCATAACATAACCCTTGTAAAGTCGGCAATCCTATTCATAGAAGCTCTAGACCCAACATTATACTGATTATTTCCTTTGATGCTTTGTGAATTTGGTACATCGACACATTATCGTTGTATGTTCCCTAGACATAGCCTAGTGAGGTTGAACTAAGTATGAATCAATGTGTCATATGAATGATTTCATATGTGTTTGTATATTTCTATGGGATAAATATATAATTGAGTTTTTTCTGACAATGTAAGAAGATCTAAATAGGAGAACATTTTAATCTGTTGTACCTTGATTCACCCCCACTCTCGGGGTAGTCGACCTAGTGAACCTATCAAATATCCAGGAAAATACACATCATAAATAATTTACAAATAAATAAAATAATATTATTTGGAATATATATTTTTTCTATCTATGAAAATAATATATATGTTAGGGATTAACCAATTCCAAATGAATTTATAAAAAAAAAAATTTAATAAAATTCGGAATATTTATTTCCATCTTATATATATTTGATAGATTATTATTTCCAATATTGTTTTCTATCATAGAAGGATAAATCTATTATTGAATTAAGGATGAATATAATCCATTCTAGATAAATCTATTTTAGTGATTTTTTTAGAAAAATTATAAATAATTTATTTTTCAAAATTTTAGGGGACATATCAATATGTCCAAAATGGGTTTTTATTTGGGATTGGTTAATCAGTGATGTGGTGATATTGTTTTATTATATTAATAAAATTAACAATCATGTAGACTATTTGAAAAAAACTAACATATTAACTAAAAATGAGGGCATACTCGCCCTCTCTAGCTTCTGAACTCTCTAACCCATTCTATAACAATATATTCCTGAAATTCGATTCCTCTAATACATGGACACAAAACATCTTAGTTATAGTAAGGAATTCAACCAAACACACTTGCGCCCCACATGTGACATATAACATGTACACACACACACACACACACACACATATATATTGTTAACAATATAATTTTATTTATATAATTATAAAAATTAAATTATATTATTATATATGAACATTAACATATATTAATATATAAAATATTAAAAATACTATACATATTATTAATTATACATATATATATATATATATTTAATATTAATTTAATTACATATTATATAAGAAATATATAAATAAATTTATTTATACTTTAATATAAATTATTATACATTACTGATAAAAAATATATATATATGTCTATGTGTGTATACATAGTTATAATTAAATATATTTACATATTTATGATAGATTATCTATCTCAGTCCCCTTAATTATTTTTCAAGGTATTAATAAATTCCAAATGTCATTTTTATTTTGGGATGAATTTTTTTCATTACCAAATAAAATGGTTATTTGCGACAGAATAAAATTCACCACAAATAATAATTATTATAAATATATTTAAACTATATATTGATTTATAATATATAAAAGTAATAGTATAAATAAATATTTATTAACATAATTATAGTATATATATTTTCAATAATATAAATTGATATATCACATTCATATATATTGATATTAAGAGCTAAAAAACATATGCATGATTTAATATTATAATAAATATATAATTTTAATCTACTTTTACAATATATTTAATTTAAACTATTATAATATTAATAAAATACATTTAATACATTAAATTATGTTTTTTGATAACTGATTTACTTTTTTTAAAATGTTTACACACATTTATATATTAACTAGATATAATCATCCTTAATATATTTTTTTATATATAATATTTATTAATTTTGTTTATAAATTCAGACGATGCATGTGTATATATATATATATAGTGATTTATATATGTATTAGGATAAAATTCATAAAATACCTCACTTATGGTGAAGGAAACCTTTATTAGAATTGGTGAAAAGCAATGTCGAAGGGGAAAATACATTATGTATCATTAATCATTCATTAAAATGAAATATATTTAGTGATAGGATCTAATCCAAATTATGAAAAGATATTACCAATGATTAATTATAGAGGAGTGTAAAGGGCCTCTACAAAATATTTCAAAATTTCCCCTAGCCACAAGGACCATGTTTTCAGTTGATCCATTTGATACTAATCCTTATAGGAAATATAGTTATTTTATTTTAAAACTATGATAAGTTAATGTCAGAATATTTCTTAGTGAATCTTTTAATATTCTCCCATGATTCCTTCTACCCTATATTCCCCTAGAGATCAATCTAACCATGATAATTCATTTTCATGTCTAAGAACACTATGATGTCAAGTAGAGTCGGAGTACCATCAATGGAGCTCCTAAAATCCATATTGTTTTATGAATTTTAATTGAGATCCTTGGAAGTGGATGTAGTAAAAATATATTAATTCATATCTGTGTTTACCTTTCAAGACCAAGACCATTTGAATTGATGTAATTTTATAACCTGGAGTAATAAAATTATTTTCTTCATCTTATGTGAATTAAAATGTACTAGATTGTTCACAATGACATCATTAGGGTATTGGGGTATATCACAAATATCTTCCATGTTTCCCTATATCCCCACTTAATACAAAGAAATATAATTATCTTTAGTTGTTATAAAAACAACAAGAGAAACATTAACCTAAAGGGCCTTATTTTAGTGAGTTCTGGATAGACCATGATAAGATGAAACCACTAATGAAAATTAATTTATTAAACCGACACTAAAAAAAGAAAATAATCACCTAGATGTTATTCCAACACCCGAGTAAGTTTTTCTCATACAAGTAAAATAGTTAGTGAAACTAAATTTAAGTGATATAATTGTATCATTCTAGATTCCAAATAATTTTTTCTATCCCCTTTTCTAGTATTTTTCTTCTGCATTGCTAGAATCATGTTTTTTCAAAACAGGAGAACCAGGATTAGTTCTCTCAGCTACCTTGATCTGAACCCTTTTACAGGGTTAGAAGACAAGTCCTGATTCAGCTTTCCAATTTATGTCTTGTAAACCATGTAAGAACCTGTAATAAGCATAATAGTAACCACATAGAGATAATTAATATTATATTGATTCCCTTCAATAGTTTTATAGGCTAAAAAAATCTTTAATAATTTACATAATCATATAGATCACCATTAATTGTGTTACCCTTTCCCTTTATCTTCCCATTCTTCCCACCACTACATAGGGGAATATTCTTGAATCACGTACATCTGGTAAAAATCTTAAGGAGGTCCTAATATTCCATATTTTGTAAAACAGATTCCTTCTACTCTTTATCAATATAAATTTTCAAAATTCCCAAAAAAATCCAAATATATGGATACTTGTGCAACTAAATTTTGTTAAATATTGATAGTTGATGAATTTATTTTGTTCTGGAAATAAGAGCGATGACAATTTATAGAATTTCCTCCAAATGAAAAAGTTTTAGTGGAAGGGAAAAAACCTAACCATATTAGCATAAGTGAGAATTCACATCCCACTAGAGTGAGGGGATATTGTTATAAGATATTGATGCTGAAGGAAATGAATATCCAAACCCTTCCGCTCAAGAATTTATATTTTAACTCATGCTCATAAAATGTATCCCCACTCGATACATTTTCTAGAGGACTTTTCATAACATTAGTAAAAAAACATCTAATGTGTTTAAAAACAAATAAAATGAGTGATTCCCACCATGGACCTCCCAATAATTGTGAGATGAAAATACATCACCATAGCCCTAATTTTATTTTCTTTAAAATGGATTCCCATATAGCCTTTGTAGTGGAATGGAGGAGAAAAGGGAAGCACAATCTTCAAAGTGGGTAAAAGGTAATCTTCTTCATTAAGAAATAAAAACATAAAAAAAAAATTCATTTACACAAATAATCATAAAAATAGAAATATCTCTTTATAAATACATACAAAGACACATACACATAGATATGCATACATACATATATCTATACACACGCAAATACATACATACAAACATACGTACATACATACATGCATACATACATACATACATACATACATACATAGATAGATACATACATACATACATACATACATACAAACAAACATACATACATACATATATACATACATACAGACATACAGACATACATACATACATACATACATACATACATACATACATACATACATACATACATACATACATACATAGATAAATACATAAATAAATAAATAAAAAAATAAATACATACATACATACATACATACATACATACATACATACATACATACATACATACATACATACATACATACATACATATATATATACATACATACATACATACATACATACATACATACATACATGCATACATACATACATACATACATGCATACATACATACATACATACACACATTCCTACCTACCTATATATATACATACATCCATACATCCATATGTACATACATACATTCATATATACATACACACATACATGCATACATGCATACATGCCTATATACATACTTACATTCATGCATGCATGAATGCCTGTATGCATCAATGCATCCATGCATCCATACATCCACACACACACACAGACATCTATGGATACATAAGTACATACATAAAAACATACATACATACATACCCACAAATGCCTACAAATATAAACATTAATTTTCTATAGATAAATGTATTTATAAATATATATAAATTTTAATATATTTATTTGATAGATTATTTATATTCACATATTTTATATGTAAAATATAAGTATATAATATTTTTTTTTCGAGGAATGTTTTCAAATATTTCATTAATAAATGTGAGCAGAAAAATGTTCTTAGTTTAAATGGTAATTCCTCCATGAAAAAAACTACTATATGATTGATTATTATGGATATATTTAAATCTACCCTACATTAAAATTAGAAGTCTTGTGAAACACCATATCTGGGATATAATTAAGTTATTACACTTCAATATTCCATAAATATATTAATGGTTACTCATATATAACTAATATGAAATCCTTTCAAAATAATATGTAAAAATATTATCTGTTTTATTTGGGATATATTTAATATCTATCCAGAATGAAATATTTTCATGAAGTGATGTTTTCAAACATCATTGTCATAAAAAATAAACATATCTATTGATGTAATATTTAATTATTATAAAGTATCTATACCATCAATTTTTAGAAATGATCAATAGTTAACATATATATCACGGGGTTTTTAGGATATTTTAATTATAAAACTGATTAAAAGGCATAGGGATGCTAATAAATCAGTAATACCATGTATAAAAAACTAGAACCATGGAAACTATAGTTGAGTAGTCATCAGTGTACCTAAAACTGAAAATTCACTATTATTTCTATCTTGATCATAATTCCTTGAAGAAGATCATATGAGATCCAACAAAAAGACATCCATCCTCTAGTGGTATCCATGAGTTGTACTTTTTCGATCAATGCTCGAGCGAGATCCTCTTTTCACACATGTAATGATAGCCGCTCATGAATGTTATGGGTAAATTGTATGTTAAGTATAAGATAATTGGATTTATTACTATTAATTCAAAAAAATAAAATAAATATATGGAATATTTCTATTTATATAGTTATAATGACATTCTTGTTCCCTAAATGGATTTTACTCAAACATTATGTAATTTTCAAGTGAATCCTTTGGTTATGAATGATTTATAACCCACAACTGTACCAAATCCCATTATTCACAACCTAGGAAAAATTAATTACCAATATAAAACATTCATTATGTTATCTAATATAATATTATAATTTATCACTACCAATAAAAATTATTTACATGAAATATCTGCAACTTTGACAAATCATTACAAATGATATTACTCATAAATACAATATGATTGGTCGCATGGAGTGGCATATTATCTTATAAAATTATTCATGATATAAACATAATATATTATAATATATATGTCATAAGACTCTCAAGAATATACGTTTTGTGCTATATACCCCTCAATCTCCCACATTCACTAAAGCCAAATGGATGTTTTTCAATTTCACCTTACATGGTATAATATAAAATTACTTATGAATACATATAAAAAAACATATAGATATCTTTATAAATAATCATGGAATGGTATAATAAATATAAATATATGTCACAACATATGTAATACCTTGTTAATAAACATAAAAATCATTTTTTGATAAACATTAAAATATATTCTAGACATATCTCACATTCAAAATCAATCCCTATTTATCCAACCATAATGTGTGACCCCACATACCATAGTATCATTGAAAAAAATAAAATCCACCGGATACATAAATGTTATCAATTAAAATTCTCTAGAAAATAATCAGTTCTATTCATGATACAAATGTATTTTGATTTGTATCCATCAAACAACCATATATTTGTACATATCTTCACCAACTCTATCACATTCAAGAATTCATTCTTATATGATTCACTTTTCTAATTAAGTTAATGAACCTATGAAAAATATTATTTTAACCCATTTATCCATCAAATTCATTCTCAATTATCATATTATTGACTAATCTGTTCAATGAATACATTAAATTTTATTCAAATTTTGTGATGAAAAATCACATTCACTAATTCAAATAGATAAGGATATCATATGTACAATATTTTTATTTATATAAAATTTTGTAATATATATTATTCAATGAAATAATTGTTATAATCATTATATAATATGGAGAATAATATCTTGGTTAATATTTAGATGATATCTTTATCATCATCAAACTCAACCATATGTGATTAATTAAGGCACAAGGCTTGTGTCAAAAAGATATTAAAGTTAGAAGGTTATCATGATAGTTATATTCACAACTTTAGTTATTGGAGGCTTGAAATGTGAACCATGAACCCATTTTATAATAATTACTTAGTGTATACATAATAGTTTATCAAACTCATAAAAATTATTTTATGCCTAATGAGCATATTCTGTAACTCGATTGAGGAATCCTACTTATAATAAAAAACCATTTTTTATAACCTATAATACATTAAGATAAAAATTGTATAAGGATATATAAAATTCAACCATTGATTTGAAAATTTCACCTTAATAGTTGAAATTTATTTTTATTTATACATATATGAGTTCAGCATAAAATATTGATTAAATTATGAATTACTTTTGTAGAGAATGAAACATTTTATATTCTTAAACTGTTATCATTAAATAACACAAAAATACATAATAACCAATCTAATAGATCATATATTAATTTTCACTAGATAAAAACCACATTTTCTAGTCTTTATGGGAATTTTTAAAACTCATTACATATCTAGGTAATTATAAACTTTATCTCAATGTGACTATATGATAAAACTATGACAAAACTGATTTTTATTAAACAATTAAACATAATTTATTACATAAAATTCACTGGAAAAAACATTGAATATCGAGAGGTCTAGTATCATTGGGGATTAGGATCATTGCATAACAACATAAAACATGAAATAAAACATCTTTATTGAAAACATCCTTTACATGACCTCTACATTCCCTCATACTTTGCACTGAATGGGATAACCTGAGGACATGCATAAGAAAAGGGTGAGTTTTAAAGCCCAGTAAGGGAATAATCATGGAATAACATGAGGAATAAATTAAATTTTAGACACTAGGCATATCAATATAGCACAAGAGAAGCATAAAAAAAAGGCATGATAATGTCTGAAAATCATTACATGGAAATGTGGAAACAACATATAACATGGACTTAACATGAGCCAAGGCTCATTGCGCCTGGAGCATGAGTAAACCCTCATTGAACATGAATCATGAGTAAACCCACCTTTCACTTTAACTATCATGAGTAAGAACCCATTTCATAGGAAGTTTCATGATACTATACAATACACAATTCATTGGAGTGATATCAGGGTGCACCCTTCTTAAACATTTCATTTCATGAATAAGTGTGCCACAGGGATCATAAAACATTGGATCATTCAATATAATATTTTATTCAAAGATAAACAAATATGGAATAAATATATGAATCTCATTAACCAATAAGTAAATTTTTATAATGGGGAATACACTTGATAAAGAAATGGGCATGTTAATCACTACAGAATGACTTTGGCTTGGAAAAGCGCGGTGCAATATCAGTAGAAAAACGACGTGAAATAATAATTCATAAAAATGGTTGATGATAGATAAAGGGGTGTCTCATTATATTTACATGAAATGTATAGCAAGGGGGTCATATAGAAACATTTCCTAACAAATTTAATGGAATTTAGATTCATGATACAAAAGAATTGCTTGAATGTCAATGAAGAGAGAGAAATTCTGTTTAGAATTTAGACGTAGTAACAGGTGTACAAGAGAGGAATTTAATGAGAGAGAAAGGGGTCTCCCATCATTAATAAATAATGATGACAGTATGGGTGAGTTGAGAAACCATACTCTAATATTTATAATTGAAATTAGAATGGCATAACTATTTAAATAATATTGGATAAAAATGATAATGAAAGAACAACCCTTACTTGGATGTGTGATTCCAAAGGCTTGGGAGAGGCTTCTTGGGAGCTTGGGGAACCTTGGGAGGATTCTAGAGAGATTATGGCAGGGGTCGGATGAAATCCAAAGGCTTGGAGTGAGATGGAAGTGGGATCTTGGGTGGGTTTATATAGTAAAGGAGAGGGAATTCTTTATTATTTAGGTTTGAGAAACCTCACATAAATTAATCAAACCAAAAACCAGCCCATTGATTTTGCAAATGGTTTTTGGAAAAGGAAATTGGAAAAAATATATTTTATAACACCAAATTCCGAAATTTTTAAAATAATGGGGTTGCTTCTGTGGAGATGAGTCACATACCCAAGTAAAACAATTTAAAAAAGACAAAATGATTAATAAGTCTTGAAGGGTCCACGAATGATTTGTTATATAAATAAATAAAACCAAAAATAAAAATATTTTAATGTTAAAAAATATATTTTCTGAAATAAAGTTTATAGTATTTAATTACATCACTATTTTTTCATTTTGTTGTCATAAAACACATTATATATTTAAATGGTATTTATTTTTTAATGAAAAAAGTAACTCTCAGAAAATTATGAAAAATTTACAGTTGGTAAATTTTGAGGTCTTGATAATATTAAAAATATAAATTTTATCTAATAATTTTCTAACTATTTTAATTGTTTACATTTAAAATAATAATAGACATTTATCAAAAATTCATGGGTTCTGAAAAAAATGGCTTTCAAACATTAATAAAAATTACAATTGCATTCATAATATTATACGATCATTTAAATTTTAAAAAAAATTAATTTAATAATAATAATAATAATATTTTATTAATATATTATTTAATTCATAAATCCATTAATTCATCATAATAGATTTCATAGTTGAACATTATCTAAAAATACTATTTGTGCTTTAAAAAATATTTACAAGGTAACAATAATAAAATTAAAGTATTTTCATTATTATATTCAAAAATAATGTACATAACCAAAGTAATAGGGTCTTTTAACATATCCCCTTATAACACCTGTATAAGACCGAAGAGTAAGGTGTGCGATGGTGATATACTATTTTGGTGGCTCGGATAACAACACTCAGGTGGTAATCTCTATCAACATCCACTTCTCTCATAGGCAGTCTCTCTCGAGCATAACATATTCAAGCTTGGCTAGGGTTTGGAAGAGATTGAAGCCCAGAGATGCGACATCCTTTCCGACCTCTGACAAATGGTCTTAGTATGGGGTATTCCAACTGGATGAGGCCATCACTACCTTTTTCTAAGTAAATTGGACTTGTTAAATCCCTATATTTATAAAAATCATGTGATCACTATTCAACGACTATATTAGCAACTGTCATAATTCTTAATAGTATTTTAAAATCCAAAAATAAAAAGCCAAAGATGTTGACATTTTATATAAGCATTTTACATAAGGAGACATTTAATTTTATCAAGAGGGATTTCCATTAATGAATGTTTGGGCCATTACAATCGCCCCCCTTAACAAATTTTGGCCTTGAAATTTTTGTTTCCCTTAATTTAACAGATGTTGGTTACTTTGATTCATCATTTCCTCCGATTCCCACATCACTTCTTTAAACTTGTTGTTTTTTCACAAAACCATGTCGAGCGGCATTGTCTTATTTAATATAATGTTTTCTCTATGATATATGATCATCACTGGTTCCTCCTCATGAGAAAATCATCCTATAACTATACCACCTATGAAGAGAGTACATGTGAAGGGTTAGGTATGTACTTCCTTAAGAGGGATACATGAAATACATCATGTACATTGAGAATTTTAGGTGGAAGTACTAGTCGATAGGCCACAGCCCTGACACGATCATGAATATCGAAGGGGATGATGTATCTTCGACATAAAAACCCTTTCTTTTCAAACCTCATTAAATTATTCCACAAAGATATGGGTAGAAATACCATTTATCCTACCTTTAACTCAAGGTATCATTGAGGGTTATCTGCATAACTCTTCTGTCGACTCCGAGATGCCTTGATATTCTGCTGAATGGTTTTCACCTTCTCCACCATTTCTGGTCCATGTAGCTTACGCTCATTGACCTCATCATAACACATCAGTGTTCTCCAAATTTTCCTATATAGGGCTTCATATGGTGCCATTTGGATGCTCGATTTGACACTGTTATTATAAGAGAAATCAACCAGAGGATGATGTTGATCCCATCTGCCTTTAAATTCCATGGAGCATGCTCTAAACATTTCCTCAAGTGTTTGGATAGACCTCTCGGATTGGCCCTCAGTTTGAGGATGATAGGCCGTACTGATGGTCAGTTTAGTATTCAGAGCATGTTGAAGAATCTACCAAAACATAGAGGTGAATCTTGGATCTCGATCAGACAAAATAGATAGTGGTACTCTATGCATCCTTACCACTTCTTTGATATATATCTATTCCACTTGATCCAATTAAAAATCATCTCAAACATAAATAAAGTGTGCAGCCTTTGTAATATAATCCACAAAAACCCAGATTATATTGTTTCCATTGGATGTCTTCGGAAGTCCCGTAACAATGTTTAGGGTGATGTTCTCCCATTTCCACTCTGGTATAGGCAATGGTTGAATCATCCCTTTATAATTCTACCTCTATACCTTCAATTTATAACACACCAGGCACATTGATGTATATTCAGAAATATCTTTCTTCATATTATCCCACCAATAATACTCTTGGAGATCTCGATACATATTTGCTTTTCCTATGTGAATTGAGAAATTTAAACTATGTGCATCATCCAAAAGTTCCTTCTTCAGCTCCTGACATGATGGAACACATAGTATTTTCACAAATCTCACAATTATTTATTCAGTAACATTAAACTTTGAGTATTTCCCTTTTCCAATAGCTTCCACTTTTTCCAAAATTCCCACGTCATCAATTTGAGAATCCTTTAACCTTTCCAAAAGTGACTGTTGAGGAATTATTTGTGAAAGGATTGATTATGTTCCCTTCTTTATGATTCACATGTCAATCTATATCAAATCTAAGAAAATTGTATCCTTTTATATTCTAATAAATGATTGAATTGCTGGGTCCGTTCGACTTAGGTAATCCGCCACCTTGTTCCATTTCCTAGGGTGGTAAGGGGTTGAGCAGTCATAGTTTTCAATCTTCTCTAACCATCTTCATTGGAACATGTTCAACTCTTTCTGTGTGAATATATAGTTGAGGCTTTTGTGGTCCATATATATTTCAATCATCACCCCAAAGAGATAATACTGTCAAATTTTCAAATCAAAGATCACTACAACCAAGTCGAGGTCATGTGTTAGACAGTTCTGTTCATGAACTTTCAATTTCCTTTAAGAATAGGAAATGAATTTCTCATTTTGCTACAACACACATCACAGTCCATTCTTTGAAGTATAATAGAATACAAAAAAAAGTTCTCCACTTATGGGTAAAGTGATCCTAGGCGCAGTGATAAGACTCTTTTTCAACTCCTTGAAGCTTTCTTCGAATTCATCACTCTATGAAAACTTTACTCCATTTCACGTTTTCTTGGTAAGAAGGTTGTACAATCATGATAAATTTCTCAAAAATCGTCGATAATATCCTGCTAACCCCAAGATTCTACAAATATTTGTTACCGATGTTGGCCTCAGCCATACCTCAATTGCATCAGTTTTGGAGGGATCCACAAATATCACATTTATTGTGATGATATGGCCCATGAATGATATCTCCATCCATCATAACTCACACTTGTTGTACGTTGTATAGAGCTTCTCCTTCCACAAGGTCTCTAGTATAGTTCATAGATACTCCTCATGATCCTCATTGGTTTTGGAGTATATCAGAATATCATCTATAAAGACTACCACAAATTTGTCGACGTAATCTCTAAAGACTCTATTCATCATGTCCATAAAGATTTCTATAGTATTAGTAAGTATGAAAGGAATTAATATGTATCTATATTTCCTGTATCGTGTAAGAAAAGAAGTCTTGGGGATATCTTCCTTCTTCACCCTCACTTGATAATATCCCAACTGTAAATCCACCTTGGAGAATTATTGTTCTCCACGCAGCTAATCGAACAAGTCATGAATTAGTAGGAGAGGGTACTTGTTCTTTATAGTTTTTTTGTTAAGATCATGATAATCGATGCAGATGTGAATTGACCCATCCTTCTTCTTGACTAAGAGGACTGGTTCACCCCATGGTGAAGCACAAGGTTGTGTAATCCCTTTGTCTAGATTCTCTTATAGTTATTTTTTCATCTCCTCGAGCTCCACAACAACCATTCTATATAGAGTCTTGGATATTGGCCACACCACAGGTATTAGATCAATTGAGAATTCAACATATCATCTAGGAGGAAGACCAGGAAATTCCTAAAGAAACACTTTAGATAATTCCCTCACAATAGGCATGTCTTCTAGGATGGTTTCATCATTAGACTCATTCATCTGAGCAAGATATGATTGCTCATATGGTAGTAATATCCACGCTTGAGATGATGGAGAAAAATAAGGTTCATCTTCCTCCTTGAACTTGTAAAGAATCGGTGGTCGATTCTCCACATGAGAATGATTTACCTCTCCTGGAAATTTATATTGGCTCTATATAATAAATACTAATCTATGCCAAGAATTGCCTCAAAATCCACTAGAGGGGGTATGAAGAGGTTCACCAAGAATTTTAATCCACATATTATGATATGGGAGGAGTTATATTCAGGGGATGAAATGATTTAACCATTTTCCTAACACACCAACATCTTAAATTCCATGATTTGGTGTGGTGCTAGGATTGTTCTACTAATCATTCAAGATATAAAATATTGAATAGAACCTAAATCAAAAAGTACGTACGCTATTCTCGAATGAGAATCTAGTGTACCTATCACCACATCGTTGTATGGGTTCACTTCGGAATTATTTAAGGAAAAAATATCTCCCTTGATGCATTCGAGGTTGTTGGTTGCCTTCGAAAACCCTTGGCTTAGGCCACTGATTTTCATGATGCCCGGGTTCTTTGCAGTAATATTAATTAACCACACGTTGAGGATAGAATGGAGTGTTCCTCTCTTCTTTCATTGTTTCAGGTATTTCTTTCCGAAAATTAATAGCTAGGTGCCCTTATCTTCCACTCCTAATGCATTTCCTCGTCCCCTTAAGGTTTTTTCTGAATTGCTTCTTTACTCACCTTGGCAAGTGGGGTGCATGATCTTCTTAGAATCGTTGGATTTATCCATCGGACCTCCCGCATTGAAGTCTACATTATGCTTCTTATCCCAATGATAACCCTGAGATTCTCCGATCATCATTTCAATAATGAGGGAACATCGGACAATTTCTTCATAGCTGTCGAAGTCACAGATCACCATCGCTTTCCAAAGGATAAGTTCCAGCCCACCAAAGATGTTTTCAACCTTGAATTTGGGGGAAACGATAAAGTTGGAGGCATATCGTGCAAACCTTGGGAATTTTGACTCGTACGCTCTGATAGATTCATCTTCTTTTTTCATGAGGTAAAGGAAGTCCCTTTCCTTCTTAAGTCGGAGGGTGGGTGGAAAATATTTATCGAAAAACATCTTGTGGAAATCCATCCATTCAAAAGCCTCTATCTCCTCCTAGGGATTCATGTTTTGATCAACTTCCTCCATTGATCAGCATTACCCTCCATATGGTTAGCAGCTAGGAGAACCTTCTCTTATTCAGAACATTAAAGGATAGAGAAGATATTTTCAATGGAGTGGATCCATTGTTCAGCGATTGATGTATCAGATGATCCATTAAAATTATGAGCCCTATGTATAATGAAGCTATTGATAGTGCCTTGTTATTTCATGGGGGGGTAACATTCTTATTGATCCAGGTTTCTATTCAAATATTCAGTTATCAGAGAGAGATTCATGAAAAAGTTCGTGATTCCCACTCCCATTGGATTGGGCATCTCAATATTACAGTCATACATTGATCTTCACATCAGTTATTAGCCTGAGTCCTCCTATTACTTTCCATTGGCTAGAATAGAATGAAGGTTAGGGGTAACACATAAATGGTAATCCAAAGACAAAACTGATGACTTATTAATAACATTTATTTCTTTAACATATAAATCTATTGGCTTCATTCTATGTTATCCATGATCTACATTATAACATATATTCATTGGGAGTTTTTTTGTCCCTTAATAATGGTTCATACTATGCTATTGAATTTGCCAAAGTGTAACCCCCAGGAGTGTCATATCCAAGAATTTATCATGGCCCATTGTCATGGACTATTTCCCCTTCGAGTCTAGCTCAATGTGGTG
The DNA here is from genome assembly GCA_963277665.1 of Viscum album. Taxonomy (NCBI): domain Eukaryota; kingdom Viridiplantae; phylum Streptophyta; class Magnoliopsida; order Santalales; family Viscaceae; genus Viscum; species Viscum album. The sequence goes on along the minus strand of OY728120.1, from coordinate 1,266,918,882 downwards.
TTTTTGGGTTTTACCCCTAGGATACATCTGTGCTAGAGCCACCTCTACCTGCTCGTATCTAGATAGGGATGTATTTTCTTGATAAACCACATACTCAATTTTCACCAAAACATAGAGATGATTTCATTACACTTAGTTTTGTCTCTATGGATTTACTAGGGTTTTCTAATCCTAATCCCAAAAATAAGTTAACCTGTCCTCTGATACCAACTATGACAACCCTACATTTTATTTCACAATTAAACATAATTTATTACACAAAAAACACTTTATAAAATAGAGAATATCGATAGGTATAGTGTCTCTGGGGTGTAGGATCATTTTATAACAACTTAAAACATAAAATACAACATCTTTATTGAAAACATCCTTTACATGACCACTACACTCCATTGTACTTAGCATTGCATGGGACAACATGAGGACATGCATAAGAAAAGGGTGAGTTGTATAGCCTAGTAAGGGAAAAATCGTGGAATAACTTGAGGAATATACAACATGTTAGGAAATAGGCATATCAATAGAGAACAAGAGAAGCATAAACATAAAGGCATGATAAATCATGATAATCATAACATGGAAATGTGGAAACAACCCTTATCATGAAATTAGTCTGTGCCGAGGCTCATTGCACATAGAGCATGAGTAAACCCTCATTGCACATGAAGAATGAGTAAACCCTAATTTCACATGAATTATAATGATTAAAAAACTATTTCACATGATGTATCATGATATTATACTTTATCCAATGCATTGAATCACCATCAGAGTGAACCCTTATTAAACATTTCATTCCATGCATAAGTGTGCCAATGGATCATAAAAAATTGAATCATTCAACATAATATTTTATTCCATGATAAATGAATGTGGAATACATACATAAAACTCTTTAAACAATAATTAAATGTTCATAATGGAAAATACCCTCGATAGTGAAATGGACATGGTATTCATTACACAATGACTTTGGCTAGGAAAAGCACGGTGCAATTTCGGCATCATAACGACGTGACATAAGAACTCATAAAAATGGTTGATGAGTGATATATGGGTGTATCATCATATTTACATGACATGGAAAATAAGGGGGTCATATAGATACATGTCCCAACAAAGGTAATGAAATTTAGATTCATGATACAAAATAAATGCTTGAATGTAAATGAGGATAGAGAAATTATTTTCGGAATTTCAGCATCGTAACGGGTGTACATGGGAGGAATTTAATGATAAAGAAATGGGTCTTCCATCATTGAAACATAAAGAGAGAATTATGTGGGAGGTTTGAAACCACACCCCATCATTTATAATTTAAACAAAAAGGGCATAACAATTTAATGAATATTGGACAAAAATGAGAAAGGAAGAAAAACCATTACATGGAAGTGTGATTCCAAAGGCATGAGAGGGGATTATTAGGATATTGAGGCACCATGGGAGAATTATAGAGGTATTAGGGTAGAGGTTTCACCAAATCCAAAGGCTTTGAGTGAGGAGGATGTGGGAGCATTGGTGGGTTTATATAGGAAAGGTGAAGGAAATCTTTATTATTTGGGTTTAGGACACCTCACATTAAACAAATCCAAACCAAAAAATAGCCCATGGTTTTTGCCCATGGTTTATGGAAAAGGGAAGTGGAATAAAATATATTATATGGAAAAAGACCAATATTCATAAAATAATGGGGTTGCTTATGTGGAGGTGAGTTGAACTCCCAAGGAAAACAATTTAAAAAGACAAAATGGTTAATAAGTCTTGAAGGGTCCACTAATGCTTTGTAAAATAAATCAAACAAACCCAAAATCACATTATATTAATGGTAAAACATATATTGGAAAAACATTATGTTTATAGTGTTTTATTACATCACTATGGGGTCATTATGATGTTCTAAAACACATTATATATTTAAACGGTATTTAATTTGTACCCAAAAATTCGACTCTCAAGAAAATTATGAAAAAACAACCATTGTATAATTTGGACATCCTGATCCCATAAATAATATTCATTTTATATATTTTTTTTTGTAATTCGTTAATTTTCACATTTAAAATAAAAAACGACATTTATAAAAAATTAATGGGTTCTGAAAAAAATGGATTTCAAACCTTAATAAAAATTTCAATTGCATTCATAAATTTATATGATCATTTAAATTAAATAAACATTAATTTAATAATAATAATAATATTTTATTAAAATATTATTTAATTCAAAAGTCAATTAATTCATCAACATAGATTTCTTAGTTTAACATTAACTAAAAATACTATTTGTGATTCAAAAACTGTTTAAAAGGTAAAAATAATAAAATGAAAGTATATTTATTATTATATAAAAAAATAATGTACATAACCATAGTACTAGGGTCTTCTTACATAACCCCATATAACACTTGCATATGACTGAAGATTAAGGTGTGTGATGGTGACATACTCTTGGGGTGGCTTAGATAACATTGCCCGGGTGGTAATCTTTATCAACTTCCACTTCTCTCGTAGGCGGTCCCCCTCAAGCATAACATATTCAATCTCTTCTTGGGATTGGTCAAGAGAGAAACCCAAGGACGCAACCTCCATTCTAATATATGACATATGAGAATCGTAAGGGTCATATCTACTGGATGAGGCCATCACTTTCTTTGTCAGAGTAAATTGGATTTGTTAAAGCCCTATATTGATACTTATCATGTGATCATTGTTCAACTGCTATATTAGCAACGGTCACAATTCGTAATAGTATTTTAAAATCTGAAAACATAAATCCAAATAAGTTGAAATTTTAAATAAACATTTTTCATAAAGTGATATTAAGTTAAACCAAGAGGGATTTTCATTAAAGAATGTTTGGGTAATTACCAAAACCCTCCACTAAAATATTTTCAATTAAAATTTATTAAGAAATATAGATTAAATAATGGTTTGATTTAGGAATAATATTTCTAATATTGAACTCATTGACATTAATCAAACTATTTAGCTCCACAACATAAAATACTATGAAATTAATTACTAATGATGTCAACATTAAAGTCTTTCTATGTACATCATAATCATTCAGGGAATTATTTTCCCCAAACTTATTCCATAAAATATATTAGTAACTATTGTAATTATTTAAAATATGAATTCACCAAATCATCATAAATTATTATTGTATATTATGTGAATTTCACTTTCTAGATTGAATGAAATCATGTTTTACTACATTGTAACTTAAGATCCTAAAGTCTTTACATACTGTCTAGATCCTCATTGACACTATGTTATCAATATATTATCTTACAATGATACAATATATCAATTATGTTTGTAAATAAAAAATATTTCCACTTTATAGAAATACTTTTTAATTAAATTATTTCACCAATATAGGTGGAATTATATGTATTTGGATAATTTTATTGAAAAAAAATATTATCTTTTAAAATTTTACAAAAATATTGACGGGATAAAGATATTTAATCTTATCAAACAAATATATATAATCATTTTTGGGGGAAATATTTTTATACCTTTATCTAATATTATGAACATGTTATATAATCAAAATATTTATAACCTTCAGTATTTTATTCATTACCTCGTCATTTTCGTAAAAAACTATATTCGGTGAAACAACTACTCTTATCATACAAGAGAATTATGATATCCATAAGAATATTTAACATAGATCCATCTTATCTTGATAAATTAATTTACATTCAGATATATGATTTAGAATCAATTTTCATTATCGCATTTATGAATACTACAAGAAATAAAATTTATTTAATTTATTTTGAACACCAATATGTATATAATACTTTTAATTTATACATTTGGTATTATATACCAATCATAACTGAATAATTTATTTCTGAAATACCTATATATTACATGGAAATTCCCCGGAGTTTCGTAAACCCCTTGAGGAATTTAAAAAACAATTAACCTATGGTACCATTAAAAGTGGGAAATATTTACAAATATCCAAATTTGTGATGTATAAAAAAACATTTTCAAGAAATGAATTAAAATTATAGGAAACAAACCACCACTATATTAGTAATAGTGGTGCCATATATAGTCAACATGAACTTTTTTAGAATAAGGTACAACCCCATAAAATATTCATAAGTCTAACCCAATGTACCTCTTTATAGTGATACATTACTCATGACAGATGTAAATTCCATTGTAACTATAAAACATAATTTGCATATGTGAAAATTTAATTATTAATTCAAGTTAATAACTAAATATATCCCAATTTAACGGTATAATGAAAATTAAATATATTATCATATATTGAATGTAACTTCTTAAACCATTAACCATAATATAGAACAAGTTTAACAAATTTAAACTAAAATATACAATTAGTCATAATATAAAAAACTTATATATTTGAAAAATAATCAAGTGAAAAAAATAAATATACATTTCTTCTGTTTAAAAAAGAGATGGGATATTTTTTAATAATTCATATATAACGAAGAAAAATATCTATATTTAATGTTTACAAATCCTTTAGACATTCTATAGTATTGAATAAATATAAAAATGTAATTATCATTTCATAAAATTTTACCTTCATATTATTCATAATATATAATTTATGCTATATATATTATAATACATGAAATATAAATATTTTATATTTCAATTATATTATGTTTATAATTTTTACCTAATCCAATATCATATATTAAAATTATTAAAAACTTTATCAAATAAATATAGAAAACATTTTTTGATTTTATTTATATTATTTCTCAAATAAGGCCTCAATTTTCTCCTTTAAAATTAATAATAATGAATAATTCACAATATGAATATAAAATAATTTATATCTAACCATATTTTGTAATTTATAAACACATTATAAATTCTCCTTATTATTTCAATATAAAAATATATTTCTAAATTATAAGTATGACTTATAATTAGTAAAAATTATTTCAATATTGAAATTTTATATTGTAAAATATTTGTTAATAAATGTATCATAAATATTTAATTATTTAATTAAAAACAATATAAAATTAAATAATTTATAAAAATATAAAAAATAATTTATATCCCCAAATACTTTTTTATTATGATTTATAAACTATTTAAAAATTATATAATTCAGTTCATATTTAGAGGTCAATAAAAATGAATTTCACACAAATCATATTTAATGACATATGTGAAATAATAAAGTATGAATAATATGTCTGAAACACCTAAACCATTTAAGTACCATTAGTGATGTTTTATAATATGTAACCTTATCATTGATTAGTGAAATTCCATATTTAGCCACTCGAATAGTTCTATGGTTCAGGTGAAATAGTTCCTTAAGCATGCCTCCTCTATTGTCCAAGGATACCAAATGGAAGTGAGGGTGTGAAGAGGTGATAGTTGGGAGTCTATACCCTTAGGTTATTATTTAATAACGGTCGAATAAATATAGTGTAATGGAAAGAAAGACCATAATGTCCTGGACTGTTAACCTACCTATGCCGGAAGTCAATGAATATCATTAGTAATAATAATGAACAATCACTATAGACCATTTGTACAATTAAACTGCACAAGATTCAACTTGTAGCTACTATGAAAAAAATCCATCCAAGCTAGGTTATACATGTCAATAATTAGAAGGGTCACTAGTGGAAGAACTCATTACGTACATTCATAATAGCATATTGACAGTAAAGAAGACATAAGAGACAATCTAGCAGAGAAAAGAACCCATGGTCTCTTGACATCCATCCAATGATAACACAACCACTATGATAGATATCTTGAGACCAAATCATTACATGAATTCAGATCTATAAAGTCAACATGCATCCTGAACGACCCATGTAGGATGTGGGAAAGAATTTTAGCAGGCCACAACCAACCTATTCATATCTTACATCGGTTATTTAGAAGGTGTATCTAAAAATTAAACAAAGGAACACATGGACATTTTTTAAAAAATCAGTACATCCCTTTTCAAAAAATCCACAAGGAATAAATTATATACTGTATCCATTCCTGATAAATTCATTTTTGGGAGGATTCTTAGAATAAATCCCATGAAATACCATGATAAATGTAAGCCCATTTGTACCCTCATGATTTTCCTCCAAATTTCACCTTAAATACCTTATAAATCAAAAACTCATGTCCTAATCAATAACTAATATCCTGAAGGCATGCCCAAATTACTACCTGGTCCCTAGGACCTCGTATATTAAGAATCCACATCAGTTAGATTCACATCATCTGAAGAAAAACATTATATTCCCTCAACATAATAACAATATCAGCTCAATATATGATTGGTAGATGTCTTCTCATCCCACATTTCCCTCTATCTTTATTCTATTTGGAATAAATGGAAGTTTTATTAGAATTCCAAAAAATATGGTAAAAATGATATCATAGATTTAATACTCTATAGAGAGAGACAAAAGAAGAAAGATAATTAGGCACAGTTGGATACATACAGATAAGGATTCAACATCATTTATAGATCGAGAAATATAGATCTAATGAAGGAATCAGTTCGATGAATAGGGGTGGAAGAAATATGGTTTCCCCACTATTGTGATTTTGATTTTGAAGATAAATATTGAAGAAATTTTATATGTGGATGGAAGTGAAATTGTTTATTTTCACACTTTTAATGGCCCACATTATATTTTGGCATGTTTTAGAAAACCATGCCCAAACCGTGTGGTTTCCACAACACATTCTCCAACCTCATATGATTCCTGCATGCATTTTCCCAAGAAATCTGAAAATCAATAGTGATCACCCTATAAAAAATAGAAGAAATGTTTGTATATCCATGTGCCCCACTTGTTTGTTTTGGAAAAACATAGATAGTAGACCTAGAGCACCATACAATTCATCCACACTATTTTCCAAACCAAGTGCAAACCATTAGTGATCACTCTATAAAAAATTGTAGATAGGTCAGCATAGCCATTCAAATCATCCTTCATGGTTCGGAAAACAATGTACATTAGACTTAAAGGATAGCACACATACTCCAAAGACGCTGCACGTTTTTCCAAATAGTGTGCATTAGTTTACAAGCATCTAAAACATGGTTTCTTGGCCTCCAAAGGACCCCAAAACCCTATCAAACACCCATGAAACTTTAATCGTTAAAAAATTACTAGAAACAAGGTATCATGTAAAGGAGACACTCATAATTAGGTTTTGTTAATCAAATAATGAGTTAGTCAATCCACTGAACTCGGAAAAATTCAAAACAGGTGAGGATTTCAACCCATTCCAAATACATAGGACATTACAATCTCCCCACCTTAACCCATATTTTCCCTAATAATTCAACATAAACCATGATATTTTACTAAAAATACCCATCTTACTAAAATCAACCTTTTCATCCCGGGTCCCAGTGTCTCATGTTTCACCCCACCATATAAGTTACCTACCCTGGTCCCATCCTGACTAAAATCTAAAATAAATTTGACTTCCCATTAAGCATACCTAGACTCAAAAGTCCTCCTATGATTCATCATAACCTCCAAACCTCATCAGGTTCTCCTATTTCCTACCCGACACCCATCATGTGTGACATCTCCACAGATTCCCACCTCATAAATATGCCTAACATTGAACCAATGAGGTATCACATCTCATCAGATGTTTAAATGAGTTTTTGAACCCCAGTAGTCAATTAAGTCATGCATTTCATTGATTCCAAGATAGAAATTCACCTCACAAGCCACACATCAAATGATTCCCATTTAATATTCTAGTGATATACTACCCTTATATATATATATATCACATTCGAGCTGATTCCAACTAACAAATTTTCATCAAGATGGTCCATAGATACAACTCATGCACCTCTTTCCCAAAAAAAAGACATTTTTAAATGGGGTCTATTGAGGTATAATATAAAAATAAATATGGTTAGAGCCAAAGAATACATCTTACCATAACATGATCACCAAATTACTCTAAATATGGTCACTCCATGGTGTGCACCTGGCTTGAATCATGAATACCTAATGCTTAACCTCCCTATGGTGCTACAGTTTCCACAAGCCACTAACACCTCTATTGTGTCCTTTTGCCTCGTCCAAGACCTCTCATTGTAGAAAAATCCAAGAAACCATATCCTAGAAATAATCCTGGAACGTTATTAGAGTCTTGAGTCTTCCCCAGACCCAAATTACGATAGTATAAGATGAATTCATGTTGATTCTATCGATATTCTCATCCACAACGTATTCTCGAAACTCCTTAATTGGATTATTTCACTATTTCTACACATGAACTACCTGTCCACAGTAAAAGACCATCATCGATGACCAACTCTAAGGTTTTATACTTGAGTATCAAGCATTACCTCTTGATTCAGACTCATCTTAGCCCCACTTCCTATTGTCTAATTCATCACTGCTGTAATCAACTATTTTTATCACCTGACTCGAATAATATTGATCTGTCAAATTTCACTCAGCTAGGAGTGATTTATTTACCACAATTGAGAATGAATCCAACCTATAGATTCTTAATTTCACCATAATGTCATTCCATAAACCTTTCTAATAATTCCACACAATGGATGTGTCTTCTCTCACCAGACTTACTGAAAAGTGATACATTATGGTGAATTTCATAGATTATCCATGGCTAATAGGTATCCCCACTGTAGGATCCTGTACTCCCAGTCTCTCTCATCCCTCAATAAATATATAATGAATATTTTGAAGAATGTGACCTTAAGGATGTTCCTAGCCAGTACCTCATTTTTTCTTTCCTAAATCTAGACGTCCCACTAGCGCTTATCTCGTCCCCTAAGCATGAATGTATCCAACATCACCCTCCATCTCGGAGGAGTCTCAAGATACTCTCAGATCATCTTTATTGACTCTATCCAGTTCATTTCCACCCACGTTCCACCATCACTCGTAAATAGAAGTGGTTGTAGTGACTGTAACTCTCTAGAATGATATTCCATGAAAGGATACTCTCTATGATATCCCCTACCAATCCTCTAGATGACTCATGCTTTATTCTCTTGGAGGTTCTCATCAAGACACAATCCAAATGATCTCAATTCTATTGGCTACCCTACCTGCACTAGATGTTGTACATGTGCCTATACCTATGACTCATGATTTTCCAAACACTCTTGAGCCTCAATCCCACCCTCAAAGACCTCATCTTCTTCATTATATTATATAAATAAATCATTCTCTCTTATAAAGCTCCATTACATCCCATCTAGGTGTAATCCTGTAGAATAACAATACAACGACCACAAAAATATAATAGTTTATATAACACAGATTAGGAAAGAAGAAATTGGAAGAAAAAACACACTACACTTACTGTCCCCCATCACTACCTTCCCTCACAACATCTGACCTATTTTCCCTTTACCCCCCACATCTGAACCCAAGATCACATATGCCTTGGGAAATACCCATCCCAACAAACCATGCCTCCTTAATATTATGACCTTGTTTCCCAACCTAGTGATAAAAAACACCCCATATATTTATACCTACCCAATTCTGTATGATCTGACACCATATATATATGTATATATTAAATATCATATAAAAAGTTTATCATAATCACATTTTCATATATTTAAAACCAAATGTGTCCCTATCAAAGGAAGAAACAATCATCCATTTCCCTACCAGGCCAATGGTCCAAAACTCATTTGCAATAATAGGACAAGGGTCACATGTCATAATATATAACAAATCACATCCAATATCACCACTCAGGGGGTAAATCAAATAAATTGTAAAATGTTTATAGTAGAACAACAATTTACACCCCTAGAAACATGGTCTGTCCCTTGTGAATGGGGCTACAGATACCCAAACACTTGATATAAACCAAAATTTGGAAATATTCTAATATAAAATCTAACATAGAATATATATTAAGACCAAGATAGAGGAAACCCCCCCCCCCCTCTAATACCCTTTTTTGTTCCCTAACCCATTTAGTCACTCGAACTATGTTATGGGCCAAGTGGCAATGTGATTCAAGCACGCCTCCCCAAACTCCAAAGGATTCCAACAAGAATTTAGAGTGTAAATTGGTGATTGTGGAGAGACTATACCATTTGTTGATAATACAATAATGTTATAATATATATTATTCAGAAAACATAATGACTAAAATGACATGTACTAGTAACCCTTCAAAGGACGAAGCACAAAAATAATAGTAGTTACAATAATAATCCACAATTCCAAAATAAAACAATTTATAGAATTAAACATCACTCGATACCATATTTGTAATAAAAAATTAAATCCATGTAAAGTCATACATTAATATAAGTAGAAGGTTCACCAATGGAAAACCTCAGTATATATATATATATATAATAGCTTGATGATAAAAAATAATACAAAGAAGAAACTCTAGTTGAGGAATGAATCTGTGGCCTCATTAATTGCCGACCATGCTAACTCAACCACTAAAATTTAACTACCAAGTCAAAAAATATACCAGAATGTAGAGCCAATAATTTTACACATTTCCTAAAGGGACCCTGTAGGATGTGAGAAAGAATCTCAATTGGACACTAGAAAAGTGTTCTTATCTTACATATGTGATTTATCATGTTTATATAAAAAGTAAATAAATAATCACATAAAAATTTTATAAATAAGATTTCTTCCCTTCTTCTCAAAATACACAAGTATTCAATTGCCTGAATTTCCCATTTGTGGTATAACCACAGTGGGGAGTATACATAGGAATGAATCCCATGTTATCCCCTGATAAAATTAATCCAAAACAAACCCTCATGTTACACCACCAAATGTCACCAGTCACCTCATTTCAACTAACATATCATGTTCAAATATATATATTATGACTTGAAGGCATGCCCCAACCAGTACCAAGTCCCAAGGACATCATCTAAAAAGAATACATGTTGGCATAAATCATGACATCTGAGGCACATCGATACCTGCCTTTTATATAATAACAATATCGGCTCAATATCTCACATCCTAAGGAATAATGATATCCATCATAACAAATTATCTTGTCCAAAAAGCCTCATATACAATGAGCCTTAGCACTCAAAAAACAATATCAATTCCGCCAAATTATTTATCCTCACCATCCCCATAGATTTTTATAGAAAGAACCACCATCCATCATCCTAATATACAACTAATGTATTCCGCTACCCACATGAGTGACTAACACCACCTCATTATCCGAGTCATCTTTTTTTTACATGACTCCAAATAGTTCATTGGCTAATATGGATGAGTGTTAATCACAAAATAAGTTCATAAGACAAACAATTTTGAACCGCATCCACATGTGACCATGTTTCTAAACCTGATGGTTATCCCCATCTCATATCATATGAGCCATACCCATAACTAGACTACCTTTTCACCTTAATCGATGACCATTTCAAAAAAATTGTGATCAAAATTACTTAGAATATATATATATATATATATATATATATAATTTGAAACCCATGTTGATGACCACATAACCAAAAATAAGATATGCGAGGCTATCTCAATCTTTGAACCTAGCCCATCATGTTCCCATGGAACTCATTAATTCCTAGAATAATAAATATAAAATTCATATAATTAAAATGATTAATTTAATAAAATAAACACACAATACCTACCCCCAAGAAGTCTCAATACCCATACCCAACATAGTCATGGTTGAAATGTCTTGGTTATTCTAAGAGGGAAGCCATATGGTCTTAAAATAAATTTTAAGGAAAGAAATTAATTTATATGGTTATCTATAAATCATTACAATTATCCCCTCAAAACCTCACCCTTGAAATAACTAAAAAATAACTATGAAATATGAAAACCACCAACCTCATGATGGTTGATGTATTCTCATCTGATCTTAGTCTCTAACCTGAGATGATTTGGGAGAAACCAGTTTTTTAGATAAATTCCCTAAAAAAGGTTAATCAAGTATCATAGATTTAGTGATCTTTATGGAGATAGAATATAATAAAGAAAATAAATAAGAGTTGGATCCTTACCAATAAGGATCCTACAACATTGATTAATTGATAAATAGATCCAGAATAACGGAATTGACTCAAAACATAAGGTAGGGAAAAAGGTTGTCTCCCCTATGTTGAGCATGATATTTGGAGGAAAAATGAGGAGTACATTTATTTTATGGAGGGAAGTTCATTTTGGTATTTTTAAACATTTAATTGGACTCATGGTTTTCCCACATAGTATAGAAAATAGTGTGCAAACATTTTGGTTCCAACTAGTCAAGATATAGGTTCGCACAATTCATGAAAATGGTTTTCCAAACCATGAACAAACCAAGAATGACCCATATTTCAGAAACTATTTACAAGAACCGATGAAAGTGATCACCCACATGTACTATTTGAAATATAATCCATAGTAGACCTAGGGGAACATGGTTTTTCCAAATGGTGTGGCCTAGTCTATGAACATAGAAAACATTGGTTTTTAGACTCTGAAAAACATAAAACCCAACAGGACCGCTGTGAAACATGTTAAGCCCAAAAAAATGACTACCAATTTTTTGATTCAAGTAATATTTTGTAATTTAGTTCTTTTAAATAATTAAGTTGTTTTTCTACCTATAAAACTCTGAAAAAATTCAAAATGGGCGAGGAATTCAACTCTCTTTAATAACCCTAGATGATACACACCACTAATGAGATGTGTATAATGTGAGGCGACCCATGATTTTCAATGTTTTAACGCCTATTGAAAAGGTAAGATTCTAATTCATTACTAGATCCAAAATTATAACCCTAACATTGAGAGAAATTCATTTCTGTGGAATATGAAATGTAAAGGTTACTCATCTATCCATTATGTATCAGAGTAACCTTTATATATAGAGTTATTCACTTGTATGGAAATTGAATATGAATATTTTACTCAACCTCCTACCCTAATACATAAATATTATCAATAATATAACCCATAGACATCCTTTCTAATGGGAAAGTCTCATACAATGAAATATTCTATATAGTTATTTTAGCCAGATACATTCTTTTCACACAACTATGATTTCAATCATAGTTTATGATATCACCTATGTAGTAGTTCAGAATATAGAAACATACATTGAGTTTTTGTGTAATGATCTAACCTGAACCACCAAGTGAGATTTGGAGATTCACATGACCTCATGCGTGCCTCCCCATACACAAGAAGATAATGGCTGGTTTTGATTGTAAAAATGATCTCACTATAGGGACTGTAACCTTAATATAATATCCTTTCATAAGTAATATAATTATAAACAACAACATAGATTATAAAATATGGAAATAAAAAACACAAATGTCACAAATTTCATACAATACATAAATAAATAGCCTCCCCATGTGTAAATCCAAACTATATTAATAGTTCAAGAATAAGAATAAATAAAATTACACTACGGGAAACCCCTATAGTCTATCTCGATATTTCCAAAAGCTCCATGCTCTAAAAATTAACTATATATCATTCCCCCTTTACCTTTAGTCTTTTATTATACATGAATCCCATATGATCATTAATATTCCCATACAGGATATGAGAAATAAAACTTAGTATGACACCACCAATGCGTCCTTAACAAATGTGAACATATATTATAGGTGTATTCAAAGTTAACTATAAATGATAATTAAAAATTTTAAAAATATTTCTAACACCATAGTTCTAAACAAGACACAACGAGACCTTATCAAACTTCCACAATATACTCATCATAGGGAATATCCTGATATTGAAGAAAATCAAGAAAAATTAATAATTCCTTGTAAACATGCTTCTCAACATCATGTTAACAACTTATTTGACAACCACTAAGAACCATATAAATCATTCTATTTTAATCAATAGTCATTGAGTGATCTTGTTACTCAATATCCAACATGGATTGAATAAAAATGCTTCTTGGAATTGACAAGTAATAGAAAAAATCATATTGCATCAATTAGGATTCATTGATCCCATCCTTATTATTAGGTTCATCATCACCATTATCTAAAATCAAGTGCACTCTTTGTCTAATGGATTACCAAGTCATGAATTTATAACTATTCATATCACTGAGAATAAAGCCTTAAAAATCTTGATATAACACATAACTGGGCAGAGAATACAAATAAAAAGAATAAAATTTCAAGATAATGATATAATATAAACAAAAAATACATGAGATCATTATAAAACATTAAAAAATATTTTATCTCTATTCTCAAGGAAACATGTATCCTAAACCTGTCCCATATTCTATGCACAACCCCATATGTAGTCACAATCAATCACTATCATTAGTATATTATAACATAATAATCATCCCAAGGAATCATTTCATACATAAAACCAAAAATGGTAAGTAACATCACACCTCAAGGATTATGATGAAAATTCATAGTTCATTAAGGTTTTTATCTCCTAAACCACATTATCTCAAAAAGAATATCACTTGGTAATAAGTACTATAATAAATTTCACAAAAAATAAACTACATTATAGTGAGTGAAAAATAAAAGAACAAGACTAGGGTAGAACAATAATAACCCAGTAAAAACTAATGACCACAGCAAAATCTAATCCTTATTGAAGGATAAAGAAAAGGTCCCTCGTGGATAGAAATAAGAAGAGAGTTCACATAGAGACACAATGAAGATGTCAAAAACACAAAAGATTATCAATAGTGTATATGATAAACCAATCATGGAATTAAATATTAAAATATACAAAAAATAATCATTTAATCCAGAATAAAATCATTCAACTAATAGAAAAATAATAAAAGATGAAATTTTTCCAGACAAGAAGACTCGTCAAAAACATTCACCCAGTCACCCAAAAGATAAATCACCAAAAATTATGGATGATCCAATTAAATTTATTGATGAAGGATAAGATATGAAAATACATAATGATTATAAAACTGCATCAAATCAATCAACTAAATAAAAATTTGGGGGAATCTCCCTGATGCATCCAAAATAATTATAGAATGAAGAAATCACTAACTATGGTTAGCGATTCAATTAATATGGGTTAATAAAAAACTAATAACTACTATAAAGCACCCATAATTTATCCATATTAATTTAAATTTTGGTTGAATAATATTGAAATGAGAGTGTTTTCATTGAATACATCCATTTTAGAAAGCCATGTGCTGAAACAACATCCACAATATCCCATCCATGGTCATCGGGTAATTGATCCATAATAAAATTGAAAAATTTGTAGGGTTTGTCATTAAATAATTTGTTTTTTTTCTCATCACCATGCCCCCTGAAATATGATTGGTGGATCCTCCCACGTTAGGGATGATAATGGATTTACCCAATCCCCATAGAGTGTCCAATCTGTTTCCCTTCATGATTTCCTCAGGACAATTCAGTCCCTACTACACACTCAAAACAACTCACCCAAGAAGCTATTTCTATGCCTATATTACATTGAGATATTTTATGGATCAAAACATCCAACACTATGGTTTCTTTGTTGCTCATTATGGACATAAGAAACTCCCGTATCGAATTCTATGTTTCCTAAATCTAATCAAATACCTAAAGAGTTCACGTGAGAATGACTCTACTTAAAAATCAAAACTAGAAGAGTAGTAAGGAAAAATTTTCATATTTGAAACAAGATTTCTATGAATTTTTAACATTTCCCTATAAATAATTCTCATCCATTAGAATTATATCTTTGGTTACCTCTTAATAAATCATTCCACTGGTCATGAAATTTTAATTCCCATAGCCATGTATCCTCTTCTATCGTTTTATTATTACATAACATCTATAAATCTGTTACTTTATTCCATCATAGTACATTATCCATCATGTATATAATATGAACTAGGTAATCTATCCATGATGTGTCAATATCCATCGGAACATCTTCTTAATTGTTGTCATGTGTTGGACAAATCATGTACCTCAAGAGTTGAGACACATGAATCCTAACATGCATACATCAGTTGTGAGATGAATGGTTTAGTTAATACACCACTATCCAAATCATCTCAATGAACATAAAGGGTATAACATAGTGTGGTGAAAGATTTATATTCTTCCTCAAACATTGGTGGTCTAACTAATGAATCACTCTAAGAAAAGACTATTTTCCTGAAACAAAATCTAGATATATCCTCCTAATGTTTGAAAAATAACTCTCTCTGATGTTTTCTATGATCAACCTATTTTGAATCACATGAACTATATTAGAGGTATCATAAACAAAAGTAGTCCCTATAACCACTACCTCACCATCCCTAATCCAATAAAAAGTTAATAACAGAACCTTCCATAGAGATCCTCATATGTTTACATATGAATCTAATCTTGGTAACTATTTTTGTATGTGTTATCAACCACGTATATGTGATAATTCTATGCACCCTCTATAATACCCTGACCCCAGAAGTCCAAATTCAGTGAATTATTATGTATCATTGGCATGATAACAAATGATCTAGTCTCGAAAGACCGATTAGTTTAGTAGCCTTGGAAGTACTAGATACATTCATAAGGTTTCAATTACATCAGAAAATTAAAAAACAAAAACAACATTGTTTCCATATAAAACACTGAGATCCCATAATCTATCCCTACATTTCAGTCATAATACACTTTTTCTCATCCTAGGAAAATTAAAATGTAGAAATGGATGTGATCAGATGCTCAGTAAGGATACCAATATAGCGGAAACATTCAAAAATAAGCATAAATATTTAATCCAATGAATAAATGTAAAAAAAAATCCTATTAAACATAAAATTCATCATAATATAGAAAATATAAATCATAATAATTCCATTTACATACTCACATAGATGTTCTACTAGTCGAATAATCACATGCAATATCAATAGCCACTTTCATAATGATGGAATGCATAATGCCAGAATTTTTAACCACATAGTCAAGGCCTTGTTCTAAGACTACAAATAAGATTTTGTCAAGGCCTTGTGCCAAGACACTAGTTTGTATCATGAGACCGACCGATGCATCGAGAGCTATAGCTGGCTCCACCCGTCACTTACTAAGTCCAATGCATTCCTCATATGAAATGTTTTAAAAATAACATAAACATTCGTATTAAAACTAGCATATGAAATTTCAATACTTTATACATAAACACTTAATGGTATAAAAATAACACATACAAATTCAAACATATCACAAAACCATTAATAAAAAATGGAATATTTGTATCATAATAAATCAACATCAAATAAGATTAAAATCTATTAAACGATGTTGACATAGATGAAATAAAAACAGTTTGAGAGAAATATCTCATTCTATTTTTGAAAATATTTAATGTTACATAATTATAAAATAAAACATTTATTTTGAAAATATTTTTATTATATTGTAATGAAATCTTCGACAATTTTATAACGACAAAATATAACTGCACCTACTGTATAAGTTAAAAAAACATTCTTACCTTAATTTTGTCGAAAAGGTCATAATGTAACTTGTTTAGAAAACGATGGAAAGATTCCTTTAAAAATTTATAAGGTCAAATAAGAGTATAAATGACATTATCCTATATTAATTAAGTACTAAAAATGTTTTGGAATTCATTTTTAGGAAGACACGTATGTGGATGATAAAGAGGTCCTAGTAGATAATTACATACAAACAACCTTGAATAATGAAGAGGATGTAGAATTAACCCTTAACATGTACATTTCCTTGGTCTAGGGAAGGTTGAAATCCTGTATAATGGTGAAATAATTGTTATTAAATTATACAAGAATCATATACATTAATATTATGTCATATATGATGTCTTAATATTGGGTTTTTAATAATATTTTAGTATTATCGTCATTTTGGGTGTCAACTGATTCACTTTCCTTTATATGATTTGTTATGTAAGTAATGATTGTTATGGATAGGATGTATCTTATTAATATTCAAAATGATATTAAGTTTTTAAACATTATTTTCAATCATCTAATGAAAATTAGTCTTGAATGGATACGATGGGGAATGAATCTCATCCTGTTTGTGGAGATGGTAATCTGTACGTACGCACGAGCAACAATATCATTCTATTGATATTAAATTTGTATATAATTGGATGTTATATCATATATGAAGAATATTTATCATCTTATATTTAATATTTACATCATTTATAAATCATTATTATACCCATCCAAATAATAATGTATTGAATAAAAAATACACCACAACGTGGAGAAGGTAAGCTGTACGTACGCACGTATGGTTAAATGTCATTCAAAGGATGGATAGAATAATGAATATTGTTGTACCATATTTATAATATCATAATAGAATATAAGATGTTATTGAGATATTATTTTAGAAGAGAAACAACAAGGAAAGAAGAAGTGGAAGAAGAAAAAACATGAAATAGATGGTGAGATATTTACATCTGCTTCGTGTTTTGTCTTTGGATTTGATCAAAAGGGCTCCTTAGGTTGTATTTATGACTAATGGAAGGACTCTAGGATTATGGTATAATAGTTGAGATGGTATTTGGGCTGGGGTTGGCTACACCAAATTGCTTTGAAGGTGTCAATTAGAGAGAAGGGGAAGTGCCCTTTTATAAGAGGGGTGAGGGGCACCTTAGCAAAGGCTAGAGATATTAGTTTATAATAAAACAATTTTCGGTTTCAAATGGATAAAAATTTATTTATTTATAAGATAAGGTGGGAATGGGTCGAAATCCACACAACCAATATGCTTTAGATAGGTTTGCGTCAATATATTAACCTTATCTTTTAGACTTAACTCTTAGTTAATTAGTATAACATTACCATGTATCTTTGTATTTTTATATTATAAGGTTAATAACCATAATATAACAAGCCAATATAACCCCAAGTGGTTCATTATTAATATATATAACATTAACTAAGCCATTTGGAAGAGCCTCAGATTTTTAGGAATATTATATCAACCAATACTATAATATTTTTTTTAAAAACTATTTTATGTCAATTTTGACACTATTGGGTATTAGTTTTCTTCTAAATTCATAGAAGTATTATTACTTAGGAATGAATTTATTTAATAAACCCTAATATGTCATATTAACCTAGAAAATTAGTTGAATTCATTAAATGTCTCAAATTAGATTTATTTTGGTATTTATAATATCAATTAATTTAATATTTCATTAATAAGGTTATTACTGCATCATCATTGTGTCATAAATAAATTTAATTATTTGATGTATAAAAATTATAAACAAAATAACATTATGTAGGTAATATTTTTATATTTCTAAGGAATTTTTTTAGTTTAACTTAAATTTTGTTTATCCATCTATTAAAAATATTTTAATTATGAAAACATGAATTTAAGACTTTTAACTCTTCTTTGACTAAAACAATAATAAATATCCAAATCTAATCCAAGTGAACATAAACGATCATATTTTATTCCTAAGGCAGTTTTTGGTCAAATAAGACTTATCCAATATAATTAAGACATGTGTCAAGGTAATTATAATATCATTTTTACATTTGATTACCCTATTTACTTTTAACCGTGGTATATAAAGGTCAAAAGTTACTATTCACAAAAATTATTTTCATCTCATTGAATCAAATTTTACTTACTAAAATCAATCGTGTCTCTCAGATTTTTGAAATTCAACTCACAGAAGTGATAAAATTATGTTTTTTGTAAATTTTCAAGTACTCTTCGGAGGTGGTTAAAAGAAGGTAAAAATTTCAATAAAATTTTTACATATCTAAAATTATTATAAACTGAATCCATTGAATTAAATTGAACATATATGGGTATTAAGATTCTATTTGGACCTAAAATAAATTGAAATAAAATAAACAATTAGTTTTAAACTATAACTGAGTGTTTTTCAGTATTCATAAAAAATTGAATGTTTTCAGAAAAATACAAAAAAATAACCCTAAGTTAATTTCAATAATCGAAATCAAAAAATGAAGTCTATTTTGAATGATAAAGTTTATAAAATTTCATAATGTGGGTATTAATTATGATAACAGCTAATTTTATTGGTTTTTGTGTGTTAGAACTCGAAGTTGCATACAACACATGCTATTGTGTAATTCAAAGAGAAGCGTATCATGGAAGCATGGGGTGTTTAATTCTCCCCTCCTTCAAATAATTTCTTCCTAGAAATTTCTAGAATATTACTGCATAAAAATATTCGGGTGGTTCATTATCATAAGTTCCTCAGGTTCCCACGTTGCCTCTTACATTTTATGGTTTCCCCATAGAACATTTAACCGACGAGTCGTTCGGTTTCTCCACACTTGTTCTCTTGTATTAATTACATTGATGGGATCTTATCAATAAGACAGATCAGGTTCCAGTTCTAATTCCTTATTGGTGAGTACATGCCTTGGGTCAGTCATGTATTTTCTCAACAGCGATAAGTGGATCACATCATTAACATTGAAGAGACATGGCCACATTTTCAAACGGTACGCTACAACCCTAATTCATTCTAGAAATCTGAAAGGTCTGATGTACCTGTAACTAAATTTTCCCTTCTTACCTAAATGTATAACACCCTTCCTTATAGATACATTCAAGAAAACATGGTCTCCTCCATCAAAGTCCAAATCCTTCCTTTGGTTATCGGCCTAGCTCTTCTGCCTACTTTGAGCTGATTTTATGTGGGTTTGGATTACCTTCACCTTTTCCATCGTTTCCTCCACATGTTCTAGGCCTACAAGTTTTCTTTCACCAACATCATCCCAACAGGTTGGTGTGCAACATTTATTTCCATATAATGCTACATATGTTTCCATCTGAATACTTGAATGGATACCATTGTTATAAGAAAATTATATGAGCGGTAAATATTGATCCCAAAAACCTTTAAATTCAAGTGAGAATTATCTCAACATGTCATATAATTTTTGAATAGTATGCTATGGTTGCCCATCAGTTAGTGGGTGGTAGGAAGTGCACAAACAAAGATCAGTATCCAGGGATTTCTCAAGACTTTTCTGAAATCTTGATGTCAAACATGGATCAAGATCATAAACTATCAATAGGGGTACAACATGAAGCCTTAAAACATCATTAATATATAGTCTTGCTAAATGATCAAGTGGTAAATCATCTCTTATAGTAAGAAAATGTGCTGTCTTTTTAAGACGATCAACAATGACCCATATGACATCGTACCTTCTAGGATTCTTTGGTCATCCCATGACAAATTCCATCGTAATATTATCCCATTTCCACTCTAGTATGGGAAGAGGATGTATAACTCTTCTAGGCCATTTCCTTACAGATTTCACTTATTAACAAACCATTCAACATGACACAAAATCAGAAATTTCCATCTTCATGTTTTCCCACCAAAAATTTTCTTTGAAGTCTCTATATGTCTTAGTACTACCAGGGTGTATAGAAAAATTGGAGCTATGAGCATCATATAACAATTCCCTTTTCAGATCAGGTATATCGGGAACACAAAGTCTCTTCCCAAATTTCAAAATCCCATCTTCGTATATGAATTCGATGAATCTCCCATCATTCACAGATTTAATTTTTTTTGAAATTCATCATCATCAGCCAGAGAAATTTTTATCCTTTCTAGAAAAGATGGTTTGGCAACCATTTCAAAAATAATAGATGTTTTACCTTCCATGGTTATTCACATATCCATCTTTACTAGATCCATGTATATAGGATCCTTTTTAACTCTCATCTTGTTCAAAACTCCATGATCATTTCTACTCAAAGCAACAACCACCTTATTTTCATTCCCCAGGTGGTAGTTTATAGTGAAATCATAATCCTTGAGAAGTTCAAGCCATATCCTTTGCCTTTTGTTGAGTTCATTCTATGAGAAGTTATATTTCAAACTCTTGTGGTCAATATATATCTCACATTTTTTACCATAGTGATAATGTATCCATATCTTCAAAGAAAATATTACAGCTTCTAACTCAAGATCATAATTGTGATAGTTTTTCTCATGGATTTTTAGCTACCATGATGCATATTCAATAACGCAATTATTCTACATAAGGACACAACCCAGTCCTTTCATTGAGGCATCACTATAAATAACAAACCCATCATTCCCTAATGGTATAGTCAAGATAAGATCATTGACTAATATCCTATTCAATTATTAAAAACATTCATCACACTCTTTTTTCCAAAACAAATTTAACCCCTTTACATTTGAGCTTCATTAATGGGTTATCAGATTGGGAAAAATTATGGACGAAACACTGATAATAACCTGCTAAACCAATAAAAATATGTACATATGTTATACTCATGGGTGATGGACATTCTTGGATTTAATTTGTCATAGAAAGATCAACAATGATTCCATCCTTAGAGACCATATAGACATGAAAAGAAATCTCCTAAATCCAAAATTCACTCTTGCTAAACTTCCCATATAGTTCATGTCTTCTAACAGTCATTAGAATAATGTGCAAGTGATTTTCATGATCTTCGTACCTTTTGGAGTGTACCAATATATCACCAATAAATACCACTACAAATTCATCAAGATATTCCTTGAAAATTCTATTCATTAGATCCATGAATATATAGGGTGCCTTAGTGAATCCAAAAAGCAATACTATAAACTCGTACTGCCTGTACCTGGTTCAAAATGATGTTTTCAAAATGTCTTCATTCTTCACATAGAACTGATGATATCCAAATCAAAGTTCAATCATTGAAAAGTATTGAGATCCATGAATTTGGTCAAATAAATCATCAATGTGAGTTAGGGGATATTTTTTATTTATTGTTATAGAATTAATCTCCCTGTAGTCAATGCACAATATGAAAGATCCTTCTTTCTACTTACCAAAAAGAACAGGGGCTCCCCATGGAGAAACACTAGGGTGAAAAAATCCTTTATTACACAATTTCTCTAGTAGTTTCTTTAGTTGCACTAATTCCATAGTGGCCATTCTATAAGGGGTATTCGATATGGGCCTTGAACCAGGAGTTACGTTAATGGAAAATTCAATTTATCGTTCTGTAGGATGTCCAGGTAAATAGTTTGGAAACACATCAACATATTCTTGAAAAATATGTACATCCTCTATTTGAACATTATTTTACTCAGCCAAATTTAATTCATTCAATTCCTCCCCAGAAATTGAATTTAGTTGAGCTACTGGGGGTCGACCTAGAAAAGAATTAGGTTGTGATGTTTCTTCTCTAAAGACAAGGTGTTCTTTATCCTCATCATCATAAACTGTATCGTCCTCCTTCTTACAATAAATATTCACATCATGTTCCAAAAGATAATATATACCAAGTATTGTATCAAATTCAATCATGGGTAAGATGATGAGATCAACTGATAAATAACGTTTATATGCCTTAATGGGGATTGATTCACAAAACATTGTTGCAATGATACTTCCTTAGGAGTTTTTACTAACAACTCCCATGTTAAATCAAATTTGAAATATCTAATTTCCTAATAAATCTATGAATATATGAAAGAATGTTATGATAAAGAATCAAATAATGCATTGGATAAACTTGATGAAACCATTAAATTACCTACCACTACGTCTTTAGGAGCATCAATCGTAGCAGTAGGGATACCATATAATTTTCCTCGATCCCTTGGCCTTTTCTGAGTTAAGTTCCTATGATGCTTAGGAAATTCATGTTCATAATGTCCCCTTTCCCTAAAATTGTATAATTCAACATTAACAGCCTATTTCTTCTCCTTGCAATCATGAGCTTAGTTTCCTTTTTACCACACTTGTAATAGACTCCCATTCTATTCAGACAAGTACCATGGTGTTTCTTCCCACATTTTCTACAGGATGGAAATTCATCCTTTCCCTTCTTCCCCTTATTTCCATTTCAAGAGTGTTCTACAGATATCTTCCTCTCTTGCTTTGTTTAAATGTCGTAAGATATAGGGAATTATTTTTCCGTCTTGATAGCACATGAGATATTATCTTCGTACGATGAGAAGGAATGTGAGACTAATGCTCAACAATGAAATGGTTTTAACCCATCAATGAAACGATCAATATTACTTCTTGGGTTAAAAATATAATCTGCAGCATGCCTCACTGACCTCGTAATGTTAGCTTCATACTTTACGACATTATCATCCACCTTTTGACTCATACTAAGAAATTATCATTCCATATCCTCTAGATAGTCACGAGGAATGATTTTTTCTATGAAAATTTCTTTAAACTCCCTCCATTACATATTTGATACTTCATCATCTTCCTTTGTGTTTTGAATCAATGACCACTGTTGATCAGAATCTCCAGTGAGGCGGTAAACTTCCATGACAAATTTTTCTCTTTCGCTACTCCCCAAGGAGTGGAATATTCTCTCTACAAAATAAATCCATTGCTCAACTACTAATGGAATTGTACCCCCATTGAATGTTGGTGGTTGTTTCCTCATGAAGCAATCTAAAATCGATCATCCATGCTGTGGATCAGGGTCCTCCATATGGGTAAGGTGATTATTCATAACCTGAGTGAGTTGATCCAGTATAGTCATATGTTGATCAAAACCAATTGTATCACCAGCTCCACTATAATTATCTTGAGTACGATGGAAATACCTATATGGAGTGCACGCATTTCTATAGTTTCATTCCTTCCACTAAGTGCCATTTCTATACAATGACATACACTAAATTAATTTATGAATCACAATACATAATTCCGAACATATAACATACCTATCATAAATTGAACATTTTATGGATATAATCCATAATCTAAAAAAATGTTTTCTTTGAGGAGTTATATACTCAAAAAACCTTCATAATGGTTGTAAAGAAAATGTGTATTATCCAAAGCATATCCCCCGAATGTGTCATAACCAAGAGTGCAGCATGGCCCATTGTCGTGTACCAGGATACCCTGTGTCAAGCCCCAAACTCCTTGTCGGAGTTTTCACTCCTAGGTACATCTGTTCCAGAGCCACCCCTACCAACTTGTATCCTGACAGGGAATTATTTCTTAGACAATACACAAAATCTCTATATTACCAAAATTCAAGGAAGTTCTTCTAAAATAATCCTCAAAGACTATCTTAGGGTAATGTCATCTAATCAGTGTTTTTCTTAATCATGTTTCCATGGTTTATACTAATGTTCCTCTGATACCAACTCTAAGGCCCTGACCTGATAACCCCAGAGTTGGTGCATTATTACTTATTATTGGCATGACCACAAAAAATTTAGTCTTGGATGACTGATTAGATTAGTATCCTTGGAAGTACTAGATACCTTCGTAAGGATAACATTACATCATAAAATGGAAAACTACAACAATATTGTTTCCATAGAAAACCCTGAGATCCCATAGACTATGCCTGTAGGTCAGTCATAATATACATCTTCTCATCCTGGGTAAAGTAATATATTGAAAGGGGTAAGCCCAAATACTCAGTAAGGATAAAACTATAGCAGAAACATTCATAAATAAGCATAAACATTTAAGGAAATGTATTAAACTGAAAAAAAACTATTCAACAAAAAATTCAACATAATATGGAAAATATAAATCAAAATATTTCCATTTACTTACTCAAATGGATGTTCTACAAGTCGAATAATCACATGCAATATCAATAGCCATTTTCATAATGATGAAATGCATAATTCCAGACTTCAAAACCACATAGTAAACACCTTGCGCTAAGACTAAAAATAAGATTTTTTTCAAGGCCTTGTGCCAAGACAATAGTTTGTCTCATTAGACCTACCGATGCATCGAGGAGCTATAGCGGGCTCCACCCATCACTTACTATGTCCAATTAATTCCTCATATGAAAAGTATTAAATATAATATAAGCATTCATATTAAAACTAGAATAGGAAATGTCAATACTTTATCCAAAAATAATGAATGGTAGAAAAATAACCCATCCACATTCAAACTTATCAACAATCCTTCAATAAAAAATGGAAGATATGTATCAAAATAAATTAACTTCAAACAAGATTAAAATCCATTAAAGGATGTTGACATAGATGAAATCAAAACTATTTGAGAGAAATATCTCATTATTTTTTTGAAATAATTTAAAGTTACATAATTGTAAAAGAAAAAAACTATTTTGAAAATATTCTTATAATATTTTAAGTGTATCTTCGATGATTTTATAATGTCATAATATAGTCGCACCAGCCGTATATGTTAGAAAAACAATCTTACCTTAATTTTGGTGAGAAGGACTTAAAGTAACTTATTTGGAAAACGACGGAAATATTCCTTTCAAAACATATAAGACCAAATAAGGGAATAAATGAATTTAACCCAGATTCAAGTAAGTATTTTAAATTTTTTGGAATATATTTTTAGGAAAACATGGATGTGGAGGATAAAGAGGTCCTCGTATATAATTACATATAAACAACCTTGAATAAGGAATAGGCTGTAGAATTAACCATTACCTCGTACATTTCCTTAGTCGAGGTAGGTAAACCTCATGTATAATGGTGAAATAATTTTTATTAAATTATAAAATAATCATATACATTAATATGATATCATATATGATAGTTTAATATTTCTTTGTTAATAATAATTTAGTATTATCATTATTTCAGGTGTTAAGTGATTCATTTTCCTTTATATTCTTTGTTATGTAAGTAATGTTTGTTATTGATAAGATGTATATTATTTATTTTCATAATTATATTTTGTCTGTAAACATTTTTTTTAATCTTATAATGAAAATTTATCTTCAATGTATACAATGGGGAATGAATCTCACCGTGTTCGTGGAGACGATAATCTGTACGTATGCACGAGTGACAATATCATTATTTTGATATTAAAATCATATATAATTGGATGTTATATCATAAATACAGAATAATTATCAAGTTATATTTATTATTTACATCATTTATACATCATTATTAAACCCATCCAAATAATAATGTGTTGAATAACAAGTACATGATGACGTGGAGGCGGTAAGCCGTACGTATGCACGTATGGTGACATGTCATTCAAAGAATGGATAGAATAATGAATATAGTTGTACCATATTAATAATAAAATCATAGTAAATAGAATACCATGGGGTTATTATTTTATAATGGGAACAATAAGTAAAGAAGAAGTGGAAGATGAAAATACATGAAAGAGGTGGTGATATATTTACCTCTTCTTCGGGTTCTTCGTTTTTATTTGATCAAAAGGGATCCATAGGATGGCTTTATGACTAATGTAAGGCCTCTAGGATAAAGGGACGATAGTTGAGAGGGTATTTGGGAAGGGGTTGGCCAAGAAAAAAGATTTGAAGATGGGAATTACTGAGAATGAGAAGTTCCCTTTTATAAGAGGGGTGAAGGGCACCTTAGGAAAAGGTAGAAATATTAATTTATAATAATATAATTTTTGGTTTCTAATGGATCCAAATTGATTTATTTCGAAGATAAGTTGGGAATGGGTCAAAATACAATCAAATAATAGGTTTTATACCGGTTTGTGTCACTATATTAACCTTATATTTTAGATTTAACTCTTAATTAATTTGTTTGACATTTAACATGTCTCTTTGTCTTTTTATATTATATTGTCAATAAACATACTATAACAAGACAATAGAACCCCAAGTAGTTCATTATTAATATATTTAACCTTATATAAGTCGTTTTTATGAACATTAGATTTTTAGAAATATTATATCAATTAAAAATATAATATTTTTTTAAAAAATATTTTATGTCAATTTTGACACTATTTGGTATTTTGTTTTTGATAAATTCTAAATAGCATTATTACATAGAAAAAAGTTTATTTAATAAACCCTAACATGTCATATTAACCTAGAAAACTAGATTAATTCATAAAAAGTCTCAAATTCCTTTTATTTGGGTATTTATAATATTAATTATATTAATATTTCATTAATAAGGTAATTACAGAATCATCATTGTGTCATAAATAAATTAAATTACTTAATGTCTAAAAATTATAAATAACATACAATAATGTAGGAAATATTTTTATATTTCCAATGAATATTTACAGTCGAATTTATATTGAATTTAAACCTATATTAAAAATGTTTTAGATATGAAAACATGAATTTAACACTTTTAACTCTTCTTTGAATTAAATAATAATAAGTGTCCTAATATAATCCATGTAGACCTAAAAGATCACATTTAATTCCTAAAGTTGTTTTTGGTCAAATTACACTTATAAAATAGAATTATTACATTTTTAAGGTAATTATACCATCATTTTTACCTTTTATTACCCTATTTACTTTTAACCGTGCTAAATAAATGTCAAAAGTTACTATTCAACAAAAATTATTTTAATCTGATTAAATTTTTTTTTCATTATGATATCAACCATGTCTCTGTAATTTTCAAAATTCAACTCACATAAGCGGTAAAATTAATTTTTATGTAAATTTGCAAATGCTCCTAAGAGGTTCGAAATAGACTGCCATAACTACAATAAAAGTATTATATATCTTAAATTATTATAATTTGACTCCAAAGAATTAAATTAAATATATATAGGTATTATGTATCTATATTGACCTAAAATAAATTTAAATAATACAAATAATTATTTAAATAAAAATATCATTTTAATCTATAAGTCATTGTTTTTCACTATTCATAAAAAATTGAATGTTTTCATAAAAATACCAAAAATTCACCGTAATCTAATTTCAATATTCCTAATCTAACAATGAATTCCTTTTTGAATGATAAAATTTATAAAATTTCAAAAATTGTGTATTACTATTCATGATGGCTAGTTTGATTGGTTGTGGTGTGTTAGAACTCGAACATGCGTACAACACAAGCTATTGTATTATTCAAAGAGAAGCGTATCGTGGAAGCATGGGGTGTTACACCATCAACATCTTGAATTCATGATCAATGTATATCCACTAGAAAAAAAATGTTTACCTTGACTATCTATATATCTTATGATGGTATGTTTTCTCAATCTCAGGAGATTCATTGAGGCATTCTATAAGTATTTCGAGAACCATTCCATAAAACATATGAACTTGTTAGATACGATGATTATTTTTAGTCCATGAAGTTGTGTTATCACACAGACAAACACCATTTCTAGGTCACTCATTGAGTGAGTCTCAAAAATTTGTATGAAATGAGAAACTTTTGTTAAATGATAAAAAATCACTCAAATAGTACCATATCTCCTTGGAATCCTAGGTAAAACATTCACCATGTCCATCAAGACATCCTCTAACTACCACATGGGAATTGTAATTGGTTAGAGAAATCTAGTAGTATACTAGTGCTTGACCTTTATCCTTTGGAATATAAGGAAACATGAATCAAACCATGATATTTACCTCTTCAACTTAGAACAATAGAAATGTTTCATGAAGTCATGGTATATATTTTTCACTCCAGGATCACCACCCACTTAGAGGTAGGGAAATATATTATCAGAACTTCTCTAATGCATCTAAGTACAATATATCTCCCATGAAAAAGAATAACGTCATCCCTGTCCAATGACCAGATGTATATTGAGTCACCACCATGTAGATAATCTCTTGTCATAGTTCACTCTCTTTCAGTCTCTTATCTACCCATACCCATTTTACCAAATAGTTTGTGACCATCAATTGATCACACATCATTGATCCCAAGTCCACATAAGAATCTATCCTCAAATCGTAGAACATACTTATGAAATTCCTCTCATCCTCCAAAGGTTATCCACCAAGCTCTTGAATTACCAACAACTTATATCTAAATGAATCTATAAAGGCATTTACTATATCTATTTCATATGAAATATCATATTTTAACATCTTTATATATTGTACCCAATGTATTTTTCTCAAATTATGTTCTCAACAACATGATGATATTAGAGGATATTGTTTTCCATGTACAAGAAAAACTCTTTATGAAGAGGTATTGTTTCCAACAATTCAAAACATATACAACCATTATTATCTCCAAGACATAGGTAGGATATTTCCCCTCTTGGGGTTATATGAGATGTTACCCATAAGCTACTTCCCATTGCATATTTATCAGTATTTAACCAAAAACACCACTTCATGCATCACAATATACATATATCCAATCATTAGCTGGGGAAGAATCAATACTCATGCTATATTCAAACTCCTCTTTAGCTCCAGAAAATATTCTTCACACTATTCTAACCATAGAAAAATCACAAAATTATTCATCAATGTATACATGGTTGATGGTAAAAAATGGATATCTATGCTAAATAAATTTACCATCACACTAAACCTAAAAATATGTTGATCAAAAACAAATTCCATGTTTGTTTATAGGATTCCACTACCCCATATTTTTTGTTCCATAGATCTACATGTACTAGAAACAAAATAACCTAATAATTTAACCGGTTGAATATAAAATTCAAACATTTGAAACTCCCCACAAATATGATGTTCTCAAATATTAATCATTAATCTGATGAGATTTTTTTCATCCTTCTCTGGGAATAATGAGTACATGAGGATTCCAACAATAAAAATCGGGAAGAATAATTCATGATATAAACAGAATATCTTTTTCATGCAATCCAGGGGATGTGGAGTCCCTCTATTATATCCAAAATACATCACTGAATACTCATTTATCACATACCGACTTTATAATTCCATATATTGGATGTCATCCTCTCTAATGTGAAATTTGTGGTAGCTCTATCGATGATTATTCATGGATTACCCTGGGTCTCCGAAAAAATAATTGATAATATCAACATTCTTATGAAAAAGATAGACATTCTTCCCCATCACATCATTATTTTTTTATTAATATATATATAATAAAATTATTACGACCCATTCTTAAAATACATAGAAATTATATCACTTTTCCAGAATACGTAAAATTTTAGAAAAAAAGACACCAAATGAACATATTAGATTAGTTACTTTGAAAATTTGGAACAATAATTTTCTAAATTAGTGAAATATCATCAAAATTTCCCATAAGGATATTACCCCATAGTAATTCCACATAAAAAAAATGTTCACAATATAGGTAAGAGAAACATAAGATATGGGTGGGATGAATTGGTCAATAAGGGTAAATAAAGGAAATGCATCAACATATCATGAACACAATGGTATGAGAATGTGATCACGATCATTAGAGGGGAATACCATGTTTATCAAATAACAAAAACACGAATCATGGAATATATATATTTAGTTACTATGACCACAATCATAATGAAATCAAGAGAACAATCCATGAAAGCATAATATAGTAATAATACATGTAATTGTGTCATATACATAATCCTATAAAAAAAACAATGTCATAGATATCTACCAAAAGCGTAATAACATGTTAGTATTGGGATAATCACCCATGTACCTAATATAGGGTTGGGATTATCTCCCATGTACCCTGTTGTTTTTTTCTTTGGATTCCCTCTTCTGTGCCCTCAGTTTTTCGGATTTGGATTCCATCCCTTATACCCTCTTGTTTTTTTTCTTGGGATTCCCTCTCATGTACATTCTTGTATCACTCTTGGGATTCCCTCCTGTGTGCCCTTTGGGATCATAAAAAATTTATTTTTACCCAAGTAATTTGTGGGAGATATAGGTCCCACCTATCTCATAATGAAACATTACATATAAGTACCACACGATAATAGAACATGAATTTATCAAGACCCATAAAAATTGATGCATTTCATAAACACCATATCATAACCCATGAAATGAAATTGGTATCATAAGAATTTATTCAGATCCTAAACTATGGAGAAAAAAATATGTTTCCCAATAATTTCATCCTATATTAACTCATAAAAGGAAGAAGGTTTCATAAGCATTTACAAAGGTATATCCCATTAAGAAAAAATGGATTTTATATGAATTTATCATGGAATTACCTATTGAATTGAAATGGTTTTCACAAGCATATGATCCAGGAAAGAGAAATAGGTTTCATAAATGTATAACTCATGAAAGTGAAAATAGTTTCTAAAAAATCCTTCCATTAAATTCCACTTCGAGAAAAAATATGAATGGAACCTTTGGATCATTCCCCAAAAATCCCTGAGTAACCCCAATTGATGTCATCTTAGATGGAAAATAATGTTGAAATATCTTTTTAAAAACATTTATTAATGAGAATATACGTTCATATTTGAAGAGTTTTTTTAAAACAGAAAACCATTTGAAATACATTTTTTAGGAACGTTTAAAACTAATATATAAGGCTTGAAATAGTTTTTAAAACATTTTTCCATAAATACTATTAAATTATACATCAATAATTTTTTTAAAAAAATTCATTGAAAAAAATATAAAAATTATAAATAAAACCAAAACAAATCGAAATACACTTCTCTAAAAATACATTTATTACTTATATATAAAGAATTAAAACATTCAGAATTTTTTTTAGAAAACATGTTTTTGAAAGAATATATATTTCTGAGTGAAGGGAGGGGTAATATCATATTTTCATAAAACACTTTCTTAATGACCATAAGTAACAACGAGAGGGAACATGCTACGATTATATGGACATAATATTAATATGTAGATATGAATAAAATTTAAGAGTGTTATAGAGATATAGACCATAATATTTCATCAATGAAAGCATAATCATAAACATCCTCGATAAACGATGATATTAAAGCTCAAAAATTTTAAAACGTTGGTGGTATTAAATATTAAAAAATGTAAATAATAATTTTTCATGAAGATATTAATATCATTAAACTAATAATATTCATTATATAACATTGCATGGGATTTAAATACACATCATAGAAAAATATAGGTGCACAATATGGTGTTTGTCTTCAAGAAGGAAAATTGAGACAAACTTACATTACCGATTTATTATAATTTGAAACATTAACAACATGAAAGAAGGATCATAAAATTGAAATTAAAATACCCAAACATATAATTATAAGAGTCATAAAATTCTTCAATGGGATGTATGCACACCACACAAAATATATTAGTGGTGAATAAAGCATGTATCACATAGAAATAAAATGTGAGATAAAATTTCCTTCCCTGATGGTTTGACTCTGCTCATAAATGTAAATACTTCATGTATAATAAATATAAGTTTATTGGACATATTTTATAGAACCAGATTATTATATATAATAAAATATTTTGTTTTATTATGACTTCATATGACCTTATTATAAACAATTCTATGTTAAATAAATTTTTTGGGTAATAACATCTATATTTATCTTACATGTTCTGACTAATTATATTTTCTCCTCCTATAAAGATCTTGATTTTTATAATTATATAATATAAATAATTATTAATATATAATATATTTTTGGTATATAAATATTTATAGCTATATATAAATGATAATAATATTAATCAAAATACATCATTCATGGAGACATCAGGTCGTGTGTACGCATTAACACTGATATAATTTTATTGTCGTATTTAATTAAATAAATTAAATGAGATATATGAATAAAAATGTATAATATCATTATAATAGATATAATATTTAATATATATCAAATAATTTTACTAAACCCATATTTAATATATTCCATGTAATGTGTGAACGAATCACATCGCATTGGGGAGAAATTTGTCCACACTTCCACAAACGCAGTTATCGTATTTTATAAGTTGGAAATTATGAATGTAGGATTTATATTTTAACTATATATGTATAAATAAATCATAATTATCATATAAATTATAAAAAAATGGTTTAATTCCTAATTCCATACAATAATATGTGGTAAAGGTAAAAAGAAAAACATTGTTTCATGAGGCTATAGTTTTCCATACACAAGAACGGTATGTTTGAAACCCATTAGATAGATGTGTATGTAAGTACAATAAAACATGTAGAAGAAAAATATATCAGAATATTTATGATAATTGTTTTCTTAGATGATCATCGAATAAGAATAATTGAGGTTGTGGAGAATGAAAATCATGGAAAGGGGATTAAGGAAGGATGTTAATTCTTTTGTGGGTAACTCCTTTTGGTTTGCACCAAAGGGCCTCATTGGTTGGATTTATGGAGAAGGGTAAGACTAATGGATAAATAGAGATATATTTGGGATTTAATTTACAATTTCTAGGTTGATCATAACTGTTTTGAGATGTGTGAAGAAGGGGGAGATGTGGTGACTGTTTATAGGGAAGGGAGGGGAAATACAAGAAAATTTCGATAAAAATTTAGTTGTACCCATATTCGTACCTAAAAAATATCATAAAAATTTCCAACTCAATAATTGATGTTTTAAGGATGAAATATGGGTATTTAATGTGTTTTGACAAGTGAATAGGCCATTTTGGTTGTTAATTTCAACGGTTAGTTTCTTATTGAGCATAATTCTTATCTTAAGCACTATAGTTACATTTAATCACTTTCCCTAATCATTGTTGTAAAAAATTGTGTTCATATTTTTAGAATATAAATATAATAAATATTATAACAATTTATTTCCATTTTTTTATATTTAATTCCTATAAGTGGAAAAATTATGTTTAACATTAATCCCATATACACGGTGATTAAGCGGGGTTTTAATGTGAGAATGTTCAAAATTTAACTATACTTTATATCTAAATTCAATTTAAAAAATTATTCTAATGAAGTTAATTGGATTAATATATATTTAATATTCCTATTGTGACTTTAAAAATAACGTAAAATATAATTTAACTATATAAAAAAATTAGATGAAAAATAAGTTGGGATTAAAATTTAGTGTTTTATTACTATTCACCCAAAAAAAGAACTTTATCAAAAAAATAAAAAATACATTCATCCTAGATAATTCTGATATTTTAAATTAAAAAAAATATTTTTTAGAGAATTAAATATCTAATAATTTTTAAATTTTATTTTATTATCATTCATATAAGGACATAAGAAGATGTTCATTTGAGAAAATAGTATTTTCAAACATATTAAAACATTACAAATATTACATGTTTTGTTATTACAAGTTTTTCTTTATATAAATCTTTTATAGTTAATATTTTTATAGAAGTTATTTCAATTCATATATCTATGCATAATGGCATGGTTATAAATATCACATTTAAATAATTTTTACGAAAAAAATGAAGTTTTTTAAAAACTCAGTATTGCATGTAATGAAAGCCAGGTCAGTGTCACTTGGAAAATAGCCTAATATGAGTATTTAGTGGGGTTTATAAAATCCGAATATAGTAATTTTTATCAAAAATGATAATAAATGTTGTTTTAAAAAAAATATCAAAAGATTAAATAAATTTGAAAAAACTATTTACAGAAACCTGAGGTGTTACACAAAGAGTATTATCTTACTTCATGGAAAACTGAAGAGGTTCTCCCCATAGTGAAGTACATAGAATAAAAATTCCCTTATGTTTCACATATTCAATAATTTCAGTATTCTCCTTCAAAGCATATGGTGAAATATGATATGGGGTTATTGAAACGGGATATAAACCTCTAATGATTGCAATATAAGATTCAAATCCTCTATCGGGGGGAATTCCAATGATGTCATTTGGAATGATGTCCTTATAATATTGAAATATAGAGGAAAATATGATGTTGGTGCCACTAATTCTACCAATTTTTTCAAGACTAAAATCTGCACCATGATCATCCCATTTTGGATCCACTATAAACCAACTCAACTTGCTCCTATAAACAATTCAATGATCATGAAAAACTTCTCTCCACTCAGTGAAGTAAAAGATAAATATCTTCGATCATAATCGATTTGAGAAAGAAGATGGTATGTTCATCCATGGAAAGAATAACATTAATGCTAATAATCTATATAATAATGTATTCTAACAAATTTCTATAACCATTAATGACTAATAGACACTCTTTACATCACTATAAATTGTCCACTTTTAGGACTAATGGTGTATCAAGGGAATGAAAATCAAAAGATAACAAGACATATAAGATAATTCCAGTAAAAAAATAAATTGAAATAAAATAATAGGAAGTACCAATCTAAAAAAAATTGGGTAAAATTTTTATGTGATCAAGACCATACCTATAAACCCTAGATTGTTTGTGAAACAATATACTAGGGTATGATCCATCACATATACTCAGCCTACCTGAGCTCCATGACATTTTCCCTGAGATGCATGGCCCACCTATGTCACTGTTGTATGAGTTTACAACTAAGGAACCTATAAAGATCCCTAGTTAAATTAATTAATAATACTTTAACCTATGTGAAAACAAGACCTTATATCTCTATAGAAAAAATATTTAATATGTCTTATCTTTCTAAACTACCAATAGTAGCTCTAAGATGATGTACAAACCCAACAATAATGATTGAAATTCCCACAGTTAGAGCACTGTGGGGATCCTTCTAAGGGAACTGATGAATCCAAACTCTGATCAACCTATTTAGCACTACATTTCTACACATCCCCTATCTTTATATTCCTTATAACATAAGATATAGTCATATTATTAGTAAGAGGACTACCTGCCTTGGTACTGAATGTTAGAAGAAGATCAACAACTCAATCCTCCTCCAGGCCCTTCTCATTAGTCATGTCCTTACATAGAACCTCTGGGTAAGTGTCTATAATAACAGTTATAAACTATGATACAATGTTATAATGAAGACTATTCTTCAATATCATGGCCTTATGTGCATCATTTATAACCGATATTGGAGAAACATAATTTATCTCAGTGAAATGATGAGAGAATATAGATACCATCATAGACCCATTATATTGATCCGTGATCTCATACACTAACTAGAAAATAAAATAATCAATAAAATTTTTGATAATAATAATTTCATTAAGCATTTAGAGGTGAGACTCTCAAGTATTCTAACCATTCCCATCATGTCCAACACATATTAGTGGTTTTCAATAGTATGATTTCTTCAAACTTCACCTTCATATCCTTAATTGTATTGAAAAGGTAAACAATAACCTTAATGATATCTATTTAGTCGCCTAAAACCAATTACCCCATGGTAAACTAAAATTATGGTGGATTAGGGATTTTAATTTCTCTTGAATTATCTTCCATGGTCCTCAGTGCCCCACTGGTCAAGGCATGAATAAGAAGAAGGACTCAGAACTAATTTTGGAATATGATCAACACCACTAGAACAGTATTAGGATCATACTCCACTAAAACCACCTACAATGGTGGTATTGGAACAAGTTAATTCTCCATAGAGGAAGGTTCTCTACCCATTTAAGTAGTTATTACCATTAGTCTCATTCAGAGTGATATGTTTTTAAAAGGTGAAGATGGTTTTTAGTAAAACCAAAGTCATTAGGAAAGATCCCAATACTTCCATGGTATCACACAATGTTCTCATTATTGTATGTCAATAAAAAATGGTATATCCATCCTATAATAAACCAATTTTCTCAATTATTTCATGTTAGTCACAATCATATATATATATACAGATTTGAATAAAATGATAATGTTCCACTAATTATTTGAAATAGTTATATCACAATAATTTGAAGACATATATATAACCAATCAAATAATTCAATTGTATCTTGAATAAATAGGAAACACCAAATAATTAAACAAATGAACTAGTGTTTGTCTTAAAAAATATATCTATAGATGACATGTGATCCTACATGCTTAATCATGATGCATGAAGGTGCCAAAATTACATAAAACAGTAACACAAATATGTTAATACTAACTAAGAGATATATTACACATGAGATATAGAAGCAAAAGAAAACATCCCTACATGATTCAAACAAAAAATATTATTTCTAACGAATACCATGTTAGTCAAAAGAAATAAAAAACTGTGTTATGATACAAATTTTTAATTACTCATCCAAAAAAAACTAATTCTATTCTGAGAGTCACATGTCCTCATGCACAACTCTCCATATGCTATAAGTTGTTGGCTAGAGGTAAGGGAATAAAATAGATTAGTGTGTATATCATAACCTTAATATAATATACTTTTAAAAATAATATAAATAAACATTCTAACTAAATGTAAATAAAGATGAAATAAATAATACAAATGGATCACATTTCATACAATATAAAAATAAATGGGCTTTATGTTTGAAAAATCTGAACATATAAATAGTTAAATATTAATAAAAATAATTTATGTCTGTGAAAAAACCCTAGGGTCTTTCACAATCAAACCATTAACTCCATGGTGCATAAATCAGTTGTATACCATGGTCTCTATTTCTTTTTCTTGGATCCCTACACTTGTAGTTTTCACATCCATTATGATTCAATAACGAGTGTAGCTAATAAAACCTAGTTGGACGCCACCAATGTGTCCATACCATATATTAACATGTATAAAAGTTTAAATTAATGATAAGACTAAATGAACAAGAAATAACAAATAATCACATTCAGAGCACCCATGTGCTAACCAATCCACTATGTACCTCGGTCATATCTATTTCAACTCCATGTTAAGTGGAATGTAAATATATGACTGATAATAAATGAATATCCACAAATTAAATACACATATTTCTTCATATTATGTGCATAATCTATTAAACATGCACGAGGAATCATGTAAGATATGTTTTTAGAATTACCGGGCATTGAATGATCATGATACTTGGTATCATGTAGGCCTTAAGTAAATATGACATGTGCTATCAACTGGTAAATGAGTGAAGAATTAAAAATACTTGAGGATTATCTATATCCTTACCCTTTTATTAGTTCCATAATGACCATCAATGAAAATCATGCACACTATCCCTCTTTAGGATAACTATTTCACTATGGTCCACTAATTCTGAGCTCCAAGAACAATACCTACAAAGGAATGGTATCAAACATTACATGGTATAAAATTAAAATATACTAAAACAAATGTCATGATAAAAAATTTATAGACAAAAAATACCTTTTACCATCATCAAACCAGAATAAACAATCTAAATTTATACAAATGGAAACATGTATCCTAAATGGTTCTCATAGGATATTCCCACACCCACATATAATCACAATCATTCACAATAAACAATGTACACTAACACAAGAGTTATACAAAGCTATTTTGAGCTTATAAGAGACTACAAATGGTATTGAACATATAAAATCATGGTTTCCAGTGGCAACAAAAAAGGTCATCAACGGTGTTATCTCTCAGGCTATGTTTTCAAACCAACAGGAACAAGATTGCATTCTAAGAACACATAGAACTAGTTTCATGTAAAATAAAATTGTTTCTAAAGAAATAAACATGGAATAATAATCCAAGGGAAGAATAAAACATAACTAATGATTAATAAAAAAATGGGATAATCCATGATTTATTGAACAATGAAGAAACTAATACTCTTGGATAGCGAGAAGAATAGAAGTTACCATGAGAATTCAATTGAGAAGTCCTGGAATGACACTGATCCTCAAGACGATTGATGATACATAAATTAGGGAATTATATTTCTATATGTGAAATGTAATAATCATATAATCCATAAAAACAACAATCCATGAGCAATGAAATAAGAATATAAGAAATCTTTTCAAATAATAAGATCACTAACAACCTTTAACAAATCCCCCAAAACTAGAATCACCAGTGAAGAAGGAAGAGGCCTGGACTTATTTAAATCATTGAGAATAAATTATTGTCCTAAAATAAGAATAAAACAAGGAAAATAAATCAATAAAATCCAAATTCAAATTATTTTTTGATGTTTCATCCCAAATCATTGAATAATGAAAAATCCACTTAGGTAGGGTGTCGATTCAATTAATAGGGGTGGAAAAACAATTAATATCCACGTTAAGACACAAATATTAATAACCATAATTTTCCTTTTGGTTTGGTCATGATATAAACGGTAAGTGGCATTGAATTTAGATGTTTCAAAAATCCCGATTCCAAAAAATCTTATACCACAGCCTAGCTTGTCACTACTAGGCCCACCAAGGCCCACATGGATTGAAGTAGGATGAAGGTGAAACTAAAAGAAAAAATCCAATAAGATAGGGGATATAATACAATATTTAGTAGGAATATAACACAATTATTATTCATTAGAATTATGTATTTTACACGTCTACATAACAATCTCTATACAACAGTGCAATGATATAAATAAAACTAAACATTATGTAGTATAACATGTATGCACAACCACTATGAATTAAATCATAGTAAAACAATGTGGCACAAAAGTAAAATAGTAAAAAGAAATTTATAAAAATAAAATTTGTCCCACCCAATCAAAAACTAAAATAGGGTAAATAATATTGCGATTACAATTATGATCTCCACGATCATCCACCATACACGGTCAACTCCATGAACCAATTTTCACCCCTAAATATAGGTTATCCAATATCACTAATGATCCAAATTCCATCTACAAAAGATAAAACACATGACCATAAATAAAATTTTGGGGGTGAGTATATACATTCCCTTTGGTCACCCCAAAATCACCAAACTCATAACATCAAGAGAGATTGGTAACCTCTACACCATAATGGTCAATTAATCAGGAGATGATACTAGTCCACATCGATAAATAAACAAGACAATCAAAATAAGAATCCTAATCCAGAGAGAAAGGGGATATCCATCTCCATATCATGGATATAAATGACGAGTAAGCCTAAAACCCTAAATATCAACATCTGATTCCCAACACAATACCCAACCACACTATACACATTGTGGTGGGTCAGAAGATCCACACAAGATAATGTGGAGGGATCACCCCACTCCATTTCATTCCACCATATTGGGGTAATGATCACACTACCCACATACCAATGTATTAAATGTGACACTCATCTGTGATAACTCACTCCAAGTGTATATATAACACTAATGATGCTCATATTTGTGGTCATACGCATCATGCCTTTCCATGAAAACGATCTCATAGCCACTTTGTTAATCATGATAAACCTATAAGGGATCCCACCATGGGCTTCGAGGGGATACCCTATACATAACATAGAACACTAAACATATTGTTATATATTTAAAGGGGGCACCATGTAGTGGGAAATTACCATTTTAATGATCATACGGGAAGTCACCAGGTTGAAAAGGGACATGGATGTGTAGAGGAACCCTACTAGAACACACAATGTATATTGGACATTGGAAAATTCTTGGTACATGATAATAGTCTAATATACAAAGGAACATTCCCATAGACACAATATCATGTTTAGGAAAATAAAAAAAACCATGTAATATATGAACATACAATGTATAAACCTATGGATATCCAATATATGTGTTGGAAAGGGAACAATCTTGTGTCCAGGTCAGGGAACACACCTTTTATACCATAGTACAAGCTATGTTATTTACTTTTACATGATGATTTTTAGGAGGGACTAGAGATAGTGTTCGGCTTCATGAGACAAACCTTTTACCCTAAGAGTAAACATCATGTAATCACATAAAATAATTCTTTGATTGTTGTTTCCATCTTAATGAATTATATTGATACCCACAAGTATCCTATTAAGAGTGGATTTCCATATAGATCAATCTAGTGGCCTCCATTAGGAAAAAATGATACATGAGGTGGTTATTGAGAGGGAAAATTTTATTTTATATTTACAATAGTGTGTGTAATGTTAGTTCCCTTTGTCAATTTAGCCGAGGGTTCTGTGAGGCACTATGTATAGTGCATCATTTGTGGTTACCTCTGAGGATTTCGTTTGTATAGAGTTTTTGTATCCTTCCGTGAGGCTCAGGGTGTGATCCTTAATCATTTCTCCGACACCAGCGGGTGGGGTTTTTATCGATGTGTTCAATATAAATTTGAATTGATCTCATATATAGTTTATTATTGATGTTAGGATTGTAGTAATCCCATAAGGACACATAGTGGGATTGAGATCTTTAGTGATCCAGATTGGGTGTATGGTATCCCCTAGAGGCCCCAGAAAAAATCCCCTATCAGGGAATCATCATATGCCCAGTTAAAATGAGAAATTATTCTTGGTGAGGCCTTTTTATTATTACCTATATATGGGTTCAAATCTTGTTATTTTGTCTCATGTAGTGATTTATATGAAACAAGTAGTCACTTTAAATCCTCTAGTTGGCTGAAAGTGTGATTGTTCCTCCGTGTACATGATATGAATTTGTGAGGGTTTATCCCACCACTATGTCTTATATTTTTTGATGGACCCACAACTTGATTCTTTATATGGATTCACATGATTTTTTGCATCATACTCAAATATTTGGGAAAATAAGCCCACTTATCAATATTAACATGCTTTTGGAGATGAAGATCCCTATTATCTTCCACTTGGGATTCTTGTTGATCATATCTATGTGATTAATTGTTTTGGTATGGTCTCATGTTCTGATTAATAGACCTTCATGGTGTCAATCTAAACACTATCTCTTGATGCTTTGTGTTTGATAATTTCAGGGTGCATGTTGGGTATGTATATAATCACCCCTACGAGGTATTTTTCTATATGTGTTTTGTCTAATAAACATTATAGGTGGGTATTCAGTGATATTATATGACCTCATTTTTGGGGTGTGTAACTGTTCTTAGCATTGATCATTTATGGTGGTTGACCATGGAGATAAATTTCAGGATCTGAAGAGCATTTCCTCAATTCTTGTTATTGAATGGATGAGACAACTTTTCTATTTGGGTGCATATTTTACCTTTTCCTTATATATGCTGTTGAGGAACTCTTGTTTTATTTGTAGTTGTTTTTTGATGCATTTTATTAACCCTATTTTTTTAATCTATGCTTGGTTTCCATGAACTGGTTGTCTGCTTATGTACATGTACATTAGGATAATTTCTCCCATTTGTGTGATATGACTACCTAGATCTTATCGTTATCCCCTATAATATTCAAGGTTGTATTTGGTTTTCAACATCTACCTACTACTAGGTAAGAAGTCTCTGGAAGGTTTTTTCAATACATGGTCATGACCATGGTGATTCTTGAGCCCTGAAAAAATGACTACTCACTATGATGTGGCACCAATGTCTTGTCTATTTTCTCTATACCATTCCCTCCAAAATGGATACGGTGGGGATTACCAAGCCTTGTCCTACTGTAAAATTACCTGTGGATCAGAAATTGGTTATGTATTGGACAAGCCATTTCCATTCTAGTTATTCACTAAGACAATTTGGTCCCATCTCTATAATAATAACCTTTCCCCAACAATCCAATTTCATAACCCTTTAACTGAGAGATGTTTGTGTATAAAAGAAATTTCTCAATATATATTTTGTTATCTTTTGAAGATAAAAATCACAACAACCTATTTTTATGATTTTGGAAGAAACTGAAAGCCCTCCAAACATTGCCCAATCTTAGATCCTCTTAAAAACTCAAAATTGGAAAGAGGGAATTGTAGATTTTATATTTGAAAGAGAGGATTAATGAATGTTCATTTGGTGCATCATACTCTAAGATACAAACCAATAATAGTCTATGAAAACATAAATATTATTTTATCCTATAATGTATCATATAATAGAGGGAAAAAAATATTTTATCCTATAATATGCTTTTGGGATCTCTTTAGGGGTTATTTAATCCCATATCATAATTTTATCCACTATTATTCATTTCAAAAACATGATTTGCTGAATTAAAATACATGATAAATCTCTAATACCACAGTTATATTTATTAGAATTGTTTAATTATTAATATATATAAAAAAGAATAAATATACTATTAAACCAATAAAACCCTATATAAGAATAATGATGTTAATTATAAATAAACAAAATGTTATGTACTTTATAAAGATGATCTGCTACAACATTTATCATTATTTTCTACGATTGGTGAAGAACACATTATAGATTTAAAAAATATATCCCTACACATATGGTATC
The DNA here is from genome assembly GCA_963277665.1 of Viscum album. NCBI lineage: Eukaryota > Viridiplantae > Streptophyta > Magnoliopsida > Santalales > Viscaceae > Viscum > Viscum album. The sequence goes on along the minus strand of OY728120.1, from coordinate 1,266,875,016 downwards.
CAAGAGTTACTATGAATTTTTCAATTATCAAGTGTGTTTCTCCATTTACCCATGATATTATACTGCCATATAAAGGACAATGATGAAGCTGAAGAGTTCCATAATATCAATGATTTTTTGATAAATAATGTTAAAAATCATAACCTTAATTGAAATTATATATATATAGTATTTACAAAACATTATATCCATGCATGAACATTACCTTAATATTATATAAAGTAGGACTAAATACATTAGTTATGAATTCTCTATTACCTAGTGGTGAAACAAATCACATCTATCTTATGTTGTTATATTTATAATAATTATAGCTTAAGAATAATATTTTATCCAATATTGTCAAATAAACTGTCAATTACCAAATAAAATGTCACCATGGAAATTTAGTATCTCAAAAATATGATGTCCACTATTAGATGCCAGTGGTTCAATATGACTGATTATAGTCATTGAATGGTTATATTATAATATTCCATCTAATATACACATATTATTTAATATTATATATCCTATAAGTATCACATGATTTTAGTCCTTAGTGATTATATCCTTTAACATCATTATTTGTTTTTCTAAATTTTCCATTTGATATATCATGTTATTAATTAAAATTAACCTTTTTAATTTTTACTAAATAAAGATTAATATTTTTTCAATGATTCATAATTTTTTGATTAAAACAATCAATATCTATAATTTATTTGAATTTGTTATTCATTTACATTCTTGTACCACCAATGCCATTGATATGTGGTGTTAGAATAAACTATATCGACCTTATTATTTTAAATATAATAGGTAGGATAGTACAAATCAATAATTTTGAAAAATTTAAATATTATTAGTGATAAATTTTATTATTATTGTATATATATAAATTATTATTCATAATAATAAATTAAAATACCTTCTTTTTAAATAAAATTATAGAAATAATTTTTTTTTCATAATTTTTTTATAATAAAAAATTAACCCATTATGTTGTTGCACGTCATTAGAAATATATTTCCTTATTACTAAAACATATATAAGTTTCCCCATTAATAAATTCTCACTCATTTATATGTTTTTACACATTTTCACATATGTATTGAAACACATCAAATTTTTTGAATATAATTTTTCAATAATTTTTCTTTTTAAAATCTAATATTTTTTATTGTTTTTTAGTATTAGAGTTTTTAGGGGGGGACAGATAGTCAAATTCCTGAAGATCGATTGAGTTCATGAGTTCTTATATTTGATTCAAAATCTACTAGGTACCCAATGAACACCTATGTGGATGGTCTGGTTCTCTAAGAGACAATACATGTCTGATATCCCTTGAATATTAATAAGATGTGTATCATGAATATATTATAGGTTATACTGGTACAAAATTATTACCTATGGGATTATTTTATTTTTATTTTTATTAAGTTTTCAAATTATTTTAAAAAAATTAAAACACATCATCCCTCATTTTTTTCCTTTCACAACAATTTCCCCCTCCTCTATTCATTCTCTCCTTCTCCAAAAGATGGACCCTGTCTATTTTCTAATATAATCCAAGTCTTTTTATCACATTTAGTCTTCTATCTAAAGATAAACCTCAATTCTCATCCAAACCTTATTTCTCTATCTTTTTTTATGTATTGTAGTTTTCTATTTATTTTAGATAATATTTCATATTTTTAGAAATCAATGGGTTATGGTCAAATCAACTAATAATATCCAAGGTGTATGATCCTTTTTGGTGTCATTAGATTTCCCTACCAATGTTGTTGGTTTTACATTTCCAACCCTTGTTGTATAAAATGTATCTTTTTCCATATGTTTTTGCATGCATTTGTCATAAATTTCAAACTAATTATTCTATACCTTATATACGATGATATATCATTTAGTGTATTAGTGATTTTTTAGAGGTGTTCATCGATTCGATGGTTTCTTTTAAACATTTACCATTTCTATTATATTGTGTTTGTTTGATGTGGGAAACAAAAAATGGGGTTTCGGCATCATTTGTGAGCTTTAAGAACATAAAGGATTTCTTAGACCATTTCTTGTTACATAATGTCATGATATGTTAATTGGCATGGGCTTTATAGCCTAACATTGAATCATGTAGTGTAATAGTGGCCTTATGTAAAAGAACCATATTTGATTGATAATAATAGATTTTGTAACATATGGTAAATTGGGATATTATTTTTTCCTTGATATTTTGTTATTGGAATATCTTCCTCATAGAGTTTAGTATTGGTGGTATGTCATCCAACCTATGTATTCAATGGGTATCTCACCTAATTGATATTTAGGTATGGGTGATACATCATTCATCATATGTTATTGTGCGAGAGGTATTTAATCCACCATGATATTATTAGTAGTAGTTCATTTTTTAACCCAAATATTGATATTGGGGGAGTTTCATCTACCTAGATAACATTGTTATTAGAGAATCATCTTCCTAGAGGTTGGTACTAGACATGTATAGACATATTTATATTTGTGGGGACTCTTTTAATAGAAAATATATCATTTCCAAATTATATATGAATCTTGATGAATTGTTGAACTAGATAACATAAGGAGGTGATTTTTCCTACATTGTTTGGTATATTATGTTTATTTCTCATTCAACATGATTGAGAGATGAGGGATGATACATCATTTACCCTTATGGTGTATTGAGGCCATGTGTGTATCATCCTATTCAAGAACTAATTAGAGGAGGTATGTTCACTCTTGGTTTGGATACTAACAATTCTGTTATGTGAAAATGTATTTTCTATTTTCTTAATAAAAACCCATATCATTTATGTAATTTTTTTAAATAGATGACTTTTGGGACACTGTCAGTGGAAACATACTAAGTTGAAGTGAGACCGTACTCGGGTGCCATAGTACTCGAGAAAATTTCATGTTTCATGATTCCTGTAATGCATTTTCCCCTTTTTTGGGAGGTTGAGTTGGGATTCTTGGATAGAGTTGGGAGAAAGGATCGTACAAAGACATGGAACTAGCTTTGTGGGTCTATTAATTTTTTTTTCTATTTCACCCAGTTGATTTTGATCTTTTTATGAGATATCTTATTATTACTAATTTGAATTATATTAATTTTAAACAAATTATTTTTATAGTATTTTTGTTATAAAATTATTTTTAATGTCACGTTACTTTGATTTATATATATATTAACATTGTTTATATATAATTAATATGTATATTTCTTTAATTGATTTTTATGGAATTATGTAGAAATGAGGGTAAAACATCCACAAGATATTCATTGATCCCCTATATTGTTCTATATCCTTTGACATATAGGGTTGGTGGGATTGAGTTACGTAGAAAACATGTTTTCTCATAGTAGTGGTGAATTTGGATAGGGATGTTATAAATTTATATTAAAACCTTATTTATTTTGTATTACCATAAAAAAAATTATTAGTAGAAGATTATTTATGTTCAGAACCCGAGATAGACCTCATACATGTTAGTAGATACATCAAATATATTTTATATCTAGGATACTCTATATGGGATTAAGATTCATTATTTTTGGGTTTTATGGTTCTTTTATTTTCAAGGAGTATGATTTCTAATTTATATTTAATTATATTTTAATCTCATTTTAGAGTGGAAATACCGAAAGTGAGTTCATGCATCATACCTATTAGACAGGGATCACAAAGAATCCTTATATATGTATGTTATTTAGATTATACTTATAATGAATATTTTATTTATATATATTTTCAAGAAAAAATTATATAACATATTACTATAGAACAACATATTGTCAGTATACATAATATACCCATATATATTTTATTATTCATTTGACGTATGATTTTTAGTCATATAAGACAACATGAGATTTTATTTAACATGGTAGTGGATCGGTGGGGATAACCTTGATAGAAAAAGTTTTATGTTCATATATAATTTGGTGTGTGTTTAATTTAGAAATGATTTTTTCTTATTAAAATTTTTTAGATATGAAATAAACAACTATGAAAGAATTATTACTTGAGTTGTGAATATTGAATTTTAGTAATATTATATGATAATGAAAACTGATAATGTTTCATGAGATATGTGATGAGAATTTCCCACTAATATAGGGGTATCAGGGGTTGACCCGACAATGTCAAACATTGGCTGAGTGTTCTAGTTACATAATATAAAACTCTTTATGGGTGAGGTTTGACTAAAATATACATTGTATTTTATAATGTCTATGGACATAATTTTTTATCATTGTTACAGAAAAACAATTTTTGGGGAGATTCTTGATAAAATGTAACACCCTAAGTTGAAAAGTGATGATTAGAAATTTTTGTGTAAGTACCAAATCATATAGGTCTATCCTGGTAGGATTTTGAACACTTTTCAATCATTCCATTATAGTGATTTTAAGTGTTGGTTGGTTTAGAGATTTTATGAATATATTTTAATGGGGAATGTTTTTGATGGATTATTTATTCAATGTTATCTATTTGTTATATTTTTAAACTTTATTAGTAGGTTCTGATATTACATAATTTACTTATTTCTAGAATGACCAGAGAAATTATATTCAATCATAGGTGAATATCATCAACTTGAAAGCCTTCTCTAAGGTCCTTAATTATGAACTTATTTCTGAGAATAACTATATGGAGGAAAGATAATTTTAGAATTAATCATTTTCTTCTTGATGGTAAATTATTGGTTCATAGGGTACTGGGAAGTTGATTTTTTGACGTGTCTCATCATGTGGACAAAGATAAATCTACCATGATTAGGGTTTATCCCATCCTCTATGTGGGAGAGCCTCAGTCAAGTTAAATTTGTGTATGAAACCAAAAAATAATCAATCTATTTGTGATAAGTATTAAAAGGTGTGATGATCTTATAGGGAGACAATGGACCTATATATATTATATTTAATATTTTCATATATAGATGGAGGGGGGGAATAATGTTAGATGTAAGGATTCATGGTTAATCTAGTATCAAAATAGAAAATGGGATGCTGGAGATTTTATAGAAATTCAATCCATGGAAAATTTATTATTCTTAGAGTATGGGTTATAAGATACAAAATGTTTATTCTAGTAATGGGAATTAGTTATCGGGAGAATAGGTATGGGGATGAAGCTAAATTCATTGCATCTTGTTGGATCCTACTGTCCAAGGAATGGATCCATCTATAATTCATGTTATGATTATTATGAAATCATCCCTAGTATCTATGCAATTCAATATGGTTATGAAATAGTTATTTGTATTGTAGTTATTGGTTGGGGATATGGGGTTAGTGTTTTAGAAACTACTTGTGATAAATCCCTCGAATTCCCCTCAAGGGTGAGGTCATAAGGTATCCAAAGATGTTCAGAGTTTTCAATCATCATTCAATTGAGTATGATTCTTTGGGATATATTTATGTCATTAATTATCATTTATATTTGAACATTGGGATGGATTATTTGACTCATTGTTTATCTCATATTAAATACTATCAGTTATTATTAACATTCACATGTTTAGAGGGTGACTGTTATACATATGTTGGTCAATGTTTTCTTATAAACCCCATTTCAAATAAGATGATAGTTAGTTTGATGTGAACATAATCACATTGATAAAGTTATTTTTGGATATTGGAGAAACACTATTTGTTGTTTCCTCATATCATTGAAAATTTTAAGTCTCATTTAATGATGATTTATCAAGGTTTCTTCATTGGAGTGGATTTAGTTCATGATCTCATTTACATGAGGAATGAATCTATTATCCATTACACAATGTAGGATGTATTATTTAGAGTATATAAGTGTAATGTATCATTTAAATGATATGTATGTGAAGTGTTTAATCACCCATGAATTTCCCCGTGGGGTTTTAATTTATTATATAACAAAAAATTTATAGTTCTCGGATGTTGTGTGTAGATTATTAGAGGATAAACCAGGTGATATTTAAAAACCACTATTATCTTCCTCCTATCAATGACCTAATTTTTTAGTTATTGGAAGCTATGTGGTTCTAAAAGAATGATATAATATCTGGTTTTCAAGAGTTTTGCATGAGGTCCTATGATATTCTATGTATTTCGTTCATGAATAGTTATGGATTATATATGTAGCTCATTATGATGTTCAGATTGACAAAAATATTAGATGTGTTTATAGAGAAGATGAATTTTTTATTTCATATATATATATATTTTCAATATCATATTAACTAGTAAAATTATGGTACACTACCAATCATGGGAGGATTATGATCACCATAAGGAGGCCATATTTGGTACACTAATAAATAACATGTTGTATCCCAATATCATAATGTGATAGTTCTGTATTAGTTTTTTTCTTCATAGTGAATTTGATATTTGAGTAATACATAAATATAGACCATGAGAAGGTTTTGTCTTTTGTTTCATTAGTGAAATACATTAATATATTCTAGATCCACATTTTCTTATGGTTAATAGTATACAATTAGAGGTTTATCATATACTTTTAGCATTTATGATCATTGATGAAATCCTTTAAAATGGACTGAGTGATGTTTATGTGGAAAATGTTTTATGGGATAACTTTTCAAGTGTTTAAGGGGAGGATAATATCCATACTAATTATTTCATTACATGAATTTAGAATGGAGTAAATGTTTTATAGTTATTATTTACAAATGTGGCCTTTTTAAGTTCTAGGGATGAAAAAATTATTCCCCAATTATGGTAACATGCGACTAAGGTCACACGAGTGAAACTACATGGTGCGTGATCTAGTTGTTCTAGTTGTTGGGAACCCACTGAGGTATTGTAATAACTGAATTCTAGGATACATTTTGTGGTTTATTCTAACGATAAGATCCAAAACTATATCTTATCATATAATAACCTATAATATAAGAAATGTATTTACATCAAGTACCCCAAGTCATTTAATTTTTAGATGGAATATACCCTTGGGAAATATACCTTAAGTACTGATACATTATGATGAAAAAATTAGATGAATTTGATGTAGATGGATAAATGTGAGTGGAATATGATGAAACTCTTTATTGAGTTACTCCTATATATACTATAGTATCTATGAAAGTATGTCTCGATAGACTTATTTCATTCACCCTTACTACTTGATAGGATTTAGGATAGTCTTTTTTTTGGAGGAGATTTTATTATGATGATGAAAAATATATATTTGGGGGGGGGGATTCCACCAAATTGTTCTATGGATAACAACGATAGATTTTATGAATGGGGTTCTATGGGAGCCCCTACAGTCCTGTAGGAGGAGTTGACATGATATTCATATGCCTCAAAATATAATTTTCACCTGGAATTTACTAATTTATATTAGGATATCTAGAGGAGTTATTGGTGGATAAAGAGGAAGAATTCACTATTAGGGTTTGTATTGAATTTAATCATATATCAATAGGTGGTGTTGGAGGATCAGTGAACCAAAAGTTTTTATTATATGATACCCCATCTAAAGTGGAATGGGGATAATGTGGCATGGACATTATAATGGTATTTACATTGATATTTGTTGTTGTAGATGTGTTAATGGGGACCAAAATTAATATTTGGAAAGTAAAAAATGCGATTCGGAGTGTGTGGTTTTGAGATAAACTCCACCGTGTAAAAAGTAGTCTAGTACCATGTACGTAGTGACCCCTGTGTAGAGGTGGATGGATCTGTAAGGGAAAACAAGTGGCCAGTTACCCAAGAAAAAGTTCTTGGTGGAGGCTAGGTGTGTACTTATCTAGTACATAGGGATTAATTTCCAAAATAAAATTAAAATTAATTAATTTTTTAAACGTTTATATAAATTTTAATCACCCCTCTACAACCTCATGTTATCTTCTTCTTCTACATTTGTTTGAGTTCGTTCATTCTTGGAAGGAATCATGATCCAATCATCACAAGTAGGTAAATTCAAGAAAGGATAACCCTAATCCAATACTTAGTTCACATATTTAATACAGTTTAATCATAATACTTAATAAATTCCAATTTTTTTATCTAAAAATTGTATAATAAAGGTTGAGGAAAAAGTAATAAATTCTTCCTACGAGTGGGACCAAGATAGGTACCCATAGGTGGTCCCTATGCTTGTGAGAATCACCCTGGTGTGATAGATAATATATATATAAACCAAGAAATATGGTAAGGGATAATATGTCTCTCATTAATATTTCTATATAGTGGTGTATCATCCAACTACTGATTAATATTGATGGTGTATCTTCTACCCAATGTATGATGGTGGTATCTCATCCACCTGAACTATAAGTATGGGTGACACATTATTCACCATGAGATGGTCTGTCAAGATAATATCACCCACCTAGAGACTATTATTGGTGTATTTTCATCCACAATATGGATTTTTATTGGTGCTGTACCACCCAAATAAAGATTATTGTTTCCATGTGTCATCCAACCAATGGTTTATATTAGTGGTGTGTCATCCCCTAAGAATTGGTGATGCCACATTCTATAAGAGGAACTACATTCATAATATTAGTAGGAACCGTGGTGAATTATTCACTTGGATGATATATGGTGGAGATATATCATTCACTAAGGGGGTACTTGATGGTGATAGATCATTCAATTTGATTTTGAGACGAGGGATAGTGCAACATTCAACCTCATATTATGCTTAGTACATGGGTATATCATCCCCTTATAGAACTGACTAAAGTAGTCTTAGTCACTAATGGTATAGATACTGGTATTTCTATGATGTGAAAAGTAATTCTTTTATTTTATTATTACCGTTCCATATCAATATTAAAATTTTATTTTATGGTATTGTTAGAGTCACCATGTGTGGTGACATATTCAGTTTTATTAAATTATACATGGGATCCCTAACACCAAATATGATTTCAAGGTTTATAATGTAGGTGAGGGAAATTCCACACTATTGGATGTATGATCTTGGATGTTGTGTTGATTTAGGGAGAATGGAATATGCATAGAATCATAACTGATTTTTTTGTTTCAAATTTATTTTTTTACCTTTTTACTCAGCTGAATTTGATTTTCTATACGAGGATCCAAATATTACACTTGTGAACTTTTCAACAATATAATAATAATTTTTTTGTACTTTGTTAATTATTACATACTTTTATATTCCACTAATATATGATATCTATATCCCTCTAGTTTTTTATTTTGGGATGATTATTATTGATATTACATACAATAAGATTCAAGGATGTCTATACTTTTGTGGATATATGCATTATATGATATTCTTTGACACTCTCCACTAGTCACCAACATTTTACATACAGGGAGGTTTACCTGAGGTACAAACCAACTCATCCCAGTCAGAATAGAGGTTAATGAAGCCTTTGGTGTATCATTTGTGATTCACGCACAATATACAACACCCTTGAGTCCAAATTAGATCGATTTATTTCTATGAAATTTGTATCCTTATGAAAAAAATGATTATCTATGAGATCACTTCAAACACATAAATAATAATCTATTTAAATATAGAGTTAATGATTAATATAACTAAAAATTATTTTTATTATGAATTATATAATATATAAGAAGTCATGTTTATTTGGTGAGTATCATGTTATATATATATTCAATAATTACATTTAGATAAAACAATCTAACTAAACTTATGACCCAATAAATCATATATATTAGTGATGAAAGATCCACATTTTATTAAATATTGGTTACCTTTTTCATTTATCAGAAAATTTATCAATTAAAGTAAAATATTTTATTAATCACATCACATATGACTCATAGATAGTAAGGTGAACAACACCTTTCATAACTTATCATATAAATTATCCAAATTATGTATATATAGATACCTAATACTATTGGGGTCATAAAAAAGTGTAACAGAAAAGTCACCATTCGATTTTGGAACAAATTTTTATTTGGTTCTCCATATCCAATATACCTAGAAATAGATAATCCCTAGGAACCTAGATTTAGTATGGACTACCCATTTGGTTGATCAAGGTTTATAAAAATTTTGATTTTATAAGTATTCTAATACATTGTATTTTATTGGGTTTTTAGTTTCAGTATTTGTATATTCATCACATGCATATAACTTCATATCACTAAATTCTTATATGTTTTCATAATTCTACAAATTTAGTTTTAGATCTCATAAATTTAACCAAATTAATATTTTATAAACATATTAATGTAAATCAAATTAAATTTCTAGTTATTAGTGTTACCTTCCCAAAATGAAATCAAATTATATACACATATATAAAAATTCATATTATTTATATGGTGTATAAAAAACATTAATGTAATGGTTTTGAATTATATGAAATAAAAATATAATTCAATGAAGTTATGGCGAAACAAGTATCCAATCACCAACTTCCATGAACACACTATAAGCACCCCTTAAAGTGGTAAGTTCCACTTAAAGTACCTGTATCTATAGATTAGTTCAAAAGAGTAAACATAATTCTAATAAAATATTAAAATATAATATGTACAGAAAAAATATAATTTCCTCAATGTATTTAAATCTAATAAATATTATTATTATTTCAATGAAACCAAATCATTTTTCATAACTAAAATGTAACTGATTTATACAAGATATGAAAATCATAGGAGGAAATTTAATTAAAATAATGAACATAAACATTCAAAATATAAACATTTAATATTACGGGATGTTGAATAATTATTTGAATAAATTAATTAATAACTTTAATATTTAAAATGTTATATTATAAGATTAAAAAATGAAAAAAAATATCATGATTTTTTTTATATGTGCTAAAATGTGAGATCTGAGACTATTCTAGAAGCAATTGTGATATATATATATATACTATTTTTTAATTTTTTTTAATATTACATGGTTTTTTATAGAAGAAATTTGATGTAGATATTCTCTTCATGGTAACACCTATCATGATGATGTTGTTATTTTATCCATGCTTTATTTTTTCCATTGAACAATAAGTCCCATGAATCATGATCATATTACATTAAATCCATGACCTAGAAAGCATTATTTTATGATTCTCAGTTTTTTTATCAGAAAAACATATATTTTTTCAAAATAATGATATTTAAATGAAAATTTAAAATAAAACTTGATATTTTTGTACAATACAATTCATGGTTATGGACAACTTATACATGCCAAAAAATTTCAAATTTCATTTTATTGATTCCTTGTCTACATTACCTAAAAAATAATCAGATGATTTTTTTAGACATATTTGTACAAAAAATATAGTTAAATAATTCAAAATAACCAACTATATTATTTTTTGAATGTGTAAATAAGAAATGAAAATAAAAAGTAACCCATATGTACCACACTATTAATCCCTATACATTATTGGTTAGTGGGTTGATGTGGATATCTTAAGAACTATAATGATTCAATTACTTATATAGCTATATAGTATCCAAATAGAATACTGATTCAATGGATCACACCAGATCACAGATTTACCTACATATACTTTTATCAAACTACATGATCCTCTGTTTTCCTAAAAGCTATGGAACCTCATTCACAAATTCATGGTTTCTATGTCCAATGTTATAGTTTGTAATATAAACAGCACTGTTATTTTTATATTAGGAAAACTAATGTGGTGAGCCTTGTGTTTGAATTATAAGATAAAATTATATTTTTGGAAGATTTCTTGACAGCGAGTTAACCTTGGTTAGTGTCTTCTAGTATGGTTACACATGGAAATTATTTATTAAAATACAATATTATTAGGTATATATAATTAAAAATGTATTTTTTGTTAAAAACATAAAATTCCATGGGGGGTTTTATTATACCCATCCTTATATATAAACATTAATTGTTACACATTCATGTATATGCTAGAGTTTTGTATCTCAATTGAGATGATGGGGGTCAAAATATTGATATTTTGTGTACTTAAGCATTCATTGTGGCTATCAGTAATTATTATCCAAAAATGGATGGTCATAACTATTTTTTATGTCATTATTTTATTCATTTACATTAATATTTTCAATGTTTTCATTTATATATTTTTTTTATATTTATTGAATTTTTATATATTATACATTTTATTCATTTATTAATTTATGCTTCATGTCATAATTTCCATTTTTGGAGGATGATACTCTCATTGTTATAATTTTTGAATAGAAATTGTTTCTCACTCATTTATGTATATATTGTTTGTATTTGTAAGTACCCCAAAGCCTTTTGGATGGAATATTTTTGTGACACACCTTATCTCTATTTTTCATAGGATATAGTCTTGATGGACCAAAATGATCTATCATCAATGATATATATTTAAATATACTATATAAAAATAATTTTTTTCAATAGTAAAATACAAAACCATATGTAATAAGTTTTCTTCATTATAAAATATTATTATTTATATTTTAGATATGATGTAAATTTTTTTCACAAGAATTCATATATATATTATTAGGATAGAAATGATTTATTTCAATATAATGGTTAATATAAATGTAAATTTTACCTGTACTCAATTTAAAATATTTTCTAATTTTTGACATGAAGTTATATATCATTTCAATTTTAACATTGATGATAATAATGATAATATGGTAATTGAAGAAATGTGGTCCAATTTGGAATACATATTATTTTCAAATCAAAATGTGTGATACCTTTTTTAATGGAATTTCTATTTTTGAAGGTTTTTCTTCATCACTTTTGAAGATGGAAAAACCAAGGAAGGACTACTCACACATGAAACCAACCATAAGAACAAGATGAAACTCAAGCAGATGAAATGTTCATGGTAATATCTTCAGTCCATTAGAAGATAAGGCTAGTTGGGATTATGATGACTGTAATATTATTGGATTTAATTACTAAACTACTTTATTTTGAATGAGGGCATTAGGTCTTATAAGACCCCATTCTCCTCCCTCTATCTTAATTATTCATTTTATTAATTATAGGGAAATTTCCTCACCTTTAATAAAAAAATTAAAGAAGAATGTAATATATGAGTCCAAACTATGGAGTTTTTCAATGAAATATTTGAATGAAATGTATAAATTCATCTACTTAGTCATCATCCTAGATAAGATCACTTTATTTGAAAAAAATGTTACCAAAACCATCCATAATAACATTTACCACATGGTGTTTGTGTTATGATAAAATCCATGGAGGAAATCAGGTTCAAGCATATGATCCACGAATTTGTCAAAATTAGAGAGAGGTGGACATATTCCAGGTTGATTTCATGGAAAATGATTGGAGATTTACACTTTAAAAAAGGACTAATCCATCCATGTTGCTCTATGCACTCCACCATGATAATAAGACCATTAATATCATCTTCAATTAAGGAGGAAACCCCACAAGGTCCATATAGACATCCCATGACATCATTATTATGATCCCTAAAGATGGATCTATATAATGAGAGTATGGGATTCACTCTCAAATATCCATCACTGTTATGTTTATTTTATCTTAGAAATAGATAATTCAAAAAAAACATCAACAATGATAAACATAGCCTAAAATGTAACTACAATAACATGGAATTTCAAAACAAATAATTCATGTACGGATTTGTTAAAGTGGAAATTTTTATGGAATTTGAATCCTTGGTAGTAACCATCATGTTAGTAAGAGATTCTAGTTGACTAAATTAATATTGCCCATTTATATGATAATTTTAGTCATGGAATACAATATATAAAAAATAAAATGTATGGGTCTAGAATGAGATGAAATGATGAGGGTATAGGGAAAGATTATGATAGCCTAGAATCAACTCAAGGAGGGTCGAAACAAGATTAAGAGTAGTATCGAACATATCTAGAAGTTGTAACCTTGTAGTTGAGAATTTGATAAATATGAGAAAACGATAATTATTTTTCTCCAAATTTAATTTATAAATATCACATCTAGAGAATAAGGATATATAAAAGGATTTAATTGGATCATCAGTTTTACTTCTCCATTACATAATCATATATATGATCTTTAATTTGGATGGTTTGACCCAAATCCTATTCAGTTTTATGATCAAAGAAGCACACATAGTATACCAATCCTTGAATTCATGGTAAAAATATGCTAGTTAATATACCATTTCATAGAGGCTCACATATTCATAGATCATCATGTGGATAAGTATAATTGTTCCAAATATTATTAATTTCAGTAGGATTATCATGATGATATACTTTTACCAAAAATTTTATGGAGGCATTCAAGACATGTAATAGATCATAATTATGAAAATTATTTATTAGTGAAGTATCTACACAATTATTGATCAATGAGTTGAAGGAGGATCACCTAATTAAAATAAAATAAGATTGAGGGATAATACCAGATAATGATACCTTTAAATCAAGCTTAATATATGATTATAGGTAAATATAATTTATCAATTTAATATATAATTTAAATTAGGAATCAAAAAATCCATTATCTTCAAATTTTTCATTTATAAGCTATCATATAATATGATCCTAGATAGATTCATTAATGTTTATAATATTTTTTATTCCCATGACCCCACATTCATAAGGATTGCATTATTTTATTCCAAGACACATTGATCAGTTTATCTTCAAGGACACTAGCAATTCATCAAATTTTCTTGATAGACACATTTATACTATTAATTAGGAAAACAAAGTGAGTATACAAATTTTTATAAAATGATAGTTTTAAAAACATATATTTTCGTAGTAATAAAAAAATATTTTACATTATATGATCAGAGTTGATTCCAAAAATGGAAAGAATTATCCATGAGGTTTCCAACACTCGGTATCCTTAAAAATAAAGGAACACCATGTTACTTGAATGGAAAAATCAATCCATAATTCCAATTCCATTGATTCTATCTACATGTCTAGAAATAGTACATTCATCCCAAAATAGACCAAGTACTTATTCACGATAATCTCCTTACCTAAGAAATTACCATGTTTTAAAACAGTTTCCTTACGGAACCCTATATTATTATTATCTCCATGAATTAATATAATTATATCACCAACATATAAGAGATGATCCGGAGTAATAAGACACACGACATCCCCCATGGGTTTAAGTAGGTCTTTATTAACTAGATTAGAAAGATCATACTTAATTAATCCTTAGAAAATTTAAAATTGATAACTATTAGAGAGCACCATTTCCTTAATCCCACCAATAAAATAAATTATCCTTCAAGAGAACAGTTGATGAGGTTAAATAAGTGAGCTAATATTCTATGTGTACTCACCGAGTAAATGAAAAACCATTCAATTCCATATTTTTAGAAGACAATGAAATTGAATCCCCAATCCAACCTCTCAGAGTCAATTATGAAATAAATTTTTAATTTAATATTCCCCCTTTGGGGGGATTAATATGTATATTTAAAATCTACAAGCCCATAAAAATTCCCTCTTGCATTGTCATTCATTTGATAAATCCAAATTGATTTGGAAATTTTTCTTAGTGAAAATGGGAAACCTATTTACCAAGATCATACCCATGATTTTTAAATAGTTTATAATAGTGAAAATATCCTAAATCAATGGATTTAACATTAATAATTAATCTTAGGTATAAGGTAATTTAGTAGTGAATATACCCATTTGGGTTAGATATATGTCTAAAAAATTTACGATTCATCCTCAAAACATCATGATGAACAATATTCATATATAATTGAAAGATAATTTTGGTAAATCTATATAGGATGGGTTTAGTTATATAATTTAGGCCAATTACTATATATTAAATCACATATTCAAGATTAATATAGGTGACCCTAGTATTTTCATCATATATGACAAGCATAGGGATAATATCATCTAGTAATTCGATGTCATGTGGGAGACCATTGAAGAGATTCATGTCGTAAGAGATGACATGGTTTGAGATGGTCTTCTTATTATCCACGAATTTCTATCCATCGATATGAAATTAAATAGGCCTAATAACCTTCAATTATATTTAATGGTAATTAATGATCATATAATTACTATCACCTTCATTGTGCCTATTATCCTTAAAGGCCACTTATTTGAATGTCATCATAATGCCCAAGAAGGTTTTTAAGACTAGTAGAGATCTCATCCTCCAATTTAATATCTATATAATTGATACTATAGATTTTTTGATCATGATGTTGTCAAGGGATCTCATCAAAGAAGGAAATATCCTTGTACATAGGTTGGAGTTTGTCCCTCCTATGTTCTTTCGACTTCCTCATTAAAAATTTAATCTTCAGGAAAAAAATTAAGAAACCCTTATGAAATAAGTAGAGTTATATAAATCATGCATAATATTACTACATTTCATTTGGAGGAACCATTAATTATTAAATTCTGATGGTGTCTAAAATATGATACCTCTACTCCAAAAGATAATCATGATAATGTAGCGATTTGAATTAATCCTGGAATGACTATTGAGAGATATAGGGTCCCATAGGTTTTTTCTATCCCTGTAACACCCAAAGGGTTTGAAGAAATAAATTTAAATTAATTAAATTTTGTTTTAAGTAGATTTTTATAACTATCCTTTAAACAAAATTTTACACTTCTTGGATTTCAATTTTGAAAAACTATCATCTACAATTGTGTTCAGTAAGTTATTTTCAGTCTGATGAATCCAACATGTTTTTTGGGTAATATTAACACTCCCTTATGAATAATAATATAAATATTAATAAGACCCTAATGAACATTAAATTTTATTACTATTTTAATATCTCAAGGATTTATGATAATGAAATCATGATTAATTTTTCAACGTGATATAAAAGAAGATATAGTACTAAATTTGTTAATTTTTGAATAATGTATGATTTAATATAAAAATTAAATTAATAATATTTAGAAAATAATTTTCCAAAAAGGAACTTCAATTTTGAATTAAAAATGTTGAAATATGGTTAGGGTGAAATTTTGGTATTTTTCTAAAATTCTTGCATTTTTATGAATAGTGAAATACGATAAAATACAATATAATAAAATTATTAGTTAAATACACAATTGATGACATAATATGTTATGTAATACGAATTGGTTCAAACTCACATGACATTATTACTATTTGGGGTCACGTGAATTAATATTATTAATAGCCTTATGCAAAAATATTAAAATAATGATTATAATAATGAAAAATTACTCCTCTACTCCACTATAAACACAACCTTCATTTCCCTCTTACTCCCACACCTTCAAATAATTTATCCATACATATGTTATTCCCAATAATATTACAAATGATCTTTCCTACGTCTTAGAGCTTTGGATTTCTAAAAAATGCCAAAATCAAAGGCCTTAAAAAGGATCTCAAGGAGAAGAGATCAAGTGGTAAATATCCTCTTTTTGTTTTCTTTCTTTTCATTAATTTTTTGTTATTATTTTTAATTTTAATTTGATTATGGTGGGATATGTCATTAAATATCTCCCTTAATTCCCATATTATATAACAATGATGAGATAACTCTTTTCTATCATCAAAAAAGAACATGAAATTTTATGCGATGCCGTTAGGCTGGGGAATTTTCGTACGAGTTTTCTCAAATTTTCTTTTATTTAGAGATTCCATTCAGTTATTTTTCATTCCTAACCTCCCCTTATCCAAGTTACAAGAATGATAAAATTTTTTAAATATTCTTGATTTCATCATGTCTAAATAATACTCACTATTTAATTTTTTTTCTTCTCTCGCTTATTCAAGAAATGAAAACACCGTCTATGATGTGTCAAATTATCCACATTGTGGACAACGTGATATCAATTTATTTTAATTCATTAAAGAATTATCATGAAACCATTTTTAGGTTTTAACCGGATTATACTTTTTTCATTATATCTTATATAAGGATTTGGAATCATTTTTTTACACATGTGATTAATTTAAAATACCAAACAAGGTCATTACGATCGAAGAATCTCCAAAATGACAATCAAATATCAATAATGTTTTCACTCATGTACCATCCACATGAAAGAAATAAAAATTATAATTTATATAATTTATGTATTTTTAAATATGTAAATACTACTCTATTACAACTCTATTTTTTCACACCCAATCTATATGAATATCCATCATGAACCGGTCATGGAAATCAGGCAAAGAATGCACCCAAAACAATGTAGGTAATAAAATACTAAAAATTAAAGGGTGTAATGATATAATGAAATTATCATATAAGGTATTATAAATAACAATATTTTCCTGTAATATATTAATAATACCCATTAACTCGTATACAGAAGGATTACATGTTTTTTAATTAAGACATACCTAAGGTAAGGGAATTCATAACCCGATTTCCATTCTTTGGGTTAACCATCTACTTTATTATTTATGTGGTGTTAAAATTTTTTGTGTTATGAGTTTTATTTATATTTGGTTTAATTATTTTATTTACAATGTTTATACATATTCCATCCACTATATTAAGTCTAACATGAATTATGTAATATTTTGAAGGCACTTTCTTTTAAAATTCACATTTAAAATTAATTTTTAAAAAATTATAAAGAAATGTTTTTATGAAATTATTCATGTTTTATGATTATGTTCTGCTTCATGGGAATTTTTTATGATGATTTGAGAGAACTATATCTCTCTCCAATGCATTGGGTATGTGTATGTTGGAGGTCTGCCATATGGTTACTCCAAGTGGAAGTGTGATGGTTACAGAAATTATAAAGTAGCAGTGAGGTTTACAAATTATATAGTAGCCAAGAGGGTAACATGTTTATGTTAGTCCTTTCCCAAGATACATTTATGGTCTTATTTATTTTAAAATTTATTGGCGCTATCCTGTTGAAATAGTAGGTTTCACAAAGAGTGTATATATGGGTAACAAATATGTCTTTGAAAATGATTTATTATTTTACAACTTTTCATGGTGTAATATGTTATTTCCTTATTTTTATATCCCTTACTGAGATTTTTGGTTCTCATACCATGTTTTTAAATGATTTTCAAAGATTATAAGGATATGTAGGAGAAATAAAAAATCCAAGATAAATTATAGAATACTTTTCAAATAAAATAATGTAATATTTGAATGTGTTATTTTGTTGAAAAAATGAATACAATTTTAATGTTATACAATATTTATTAATATATAATGTTATGAATGAATTATGTCCCAATTTAATAATGCTCAAAACTCGAAAAAATCATTAATGTGAAAGGATATGAATTTTTGACTAAATTTAAGATTAAGTAATGTAATAAGGTCGGGTCCTTATAGTTTGAATCAGAGGACGGTTTAGATATCTTTAGGGGTTAGAATTTCATTAATATAATACCATAATTTTTTTTATACATTTAATATGAAATTTTATAGAACATAAATATTACCATGTTTCTTAAAATATGTTATGTTTTTTTAAATGTTCATCAATAGAAAAAATAGGGAAGATGAATAGGAGAGGAACCGACAAAGCGACATCCACCCAAATCGTTAACCTCAAATGGTAGGGATTGAAACTAAGAAATTTGTGATTGTAATTTATAAACTTACATAATACATAAATATTGGTGGGATTCATTATAATAACAACTAGAGGTAACACAATAGAACATGAAGATAGTAGAACATTTTATAAAAAAACACCCTCCTCCATTCAATGGATCTTCTAACCTATTAGCAGCTGAAGGATGGATGAACTAAATTGAAATGAAATTCGATGTTATGGGATGTTTAGATAATTAAAAGGTAAGTGTTTGCATTTATTTTTTTGAAGATGAAGCTGATCTGTGGTGGGAAATGATCATGATTATTAGGGATAGAGGGGATTTTGAGGCCATAGAGTGTGATGGATTTAAAAGTCTTTTCATTGAGAATTACTAACCTATGGTGGTGTGACCTAGGATGTAGACTAAATTCCTTGAATTAATTGTTTTGGAAGATTAATTGGTTGTCTATGAAACGTAATTCACTCGAATGGGGTGGAATTCTCCAAATCATAGTGTTGATAATGATAGAAAAATCAACCACTTTTACATAGGATTTAAGACAAGTAATAAAAGGGTGTTGGCCTACTGTGAATTAAAATTTTGTTAGAAACTTCTCCAATGTTCATAGATAGTATATATAGTGTTTTCTTATGATCGTGTACATTTTGGAAATAAGGAGAAGAAGAAGACAAGATAGAAAGAGATGGGTAAGAATCAACTGAAGAAATCTGTTGGTATGAAAATACATTTTATAGTTTGTGAAATGTGTTGTAAGAAGAACCTTGGGGAATGTATTCCAAAAACATTAAAGTGTTTTCGATTTGGTAAGTTTGGCCATATGGACCGATATTGTAATGAAAATTATCCTAATACTAATCCCAATAAGAAAACTATTATATATTTTAAATGTGGTGATATGGGTCATTATTCAAATGTCTTCCCAATGAAAATTTTGAATAATTCAAAGAATCCATACTATAAGAATAATGGTGTAGTGGGATCCTTTAAAATAATGCATGTAGATGTCAGGCCATCCAATGAATTTTCATCACGTACTTTGTTTGTTTACAAATATTTTTCTAATGTCATGTTTGATATGGGGTCTACACATTTATTCACATGTGATAAATATTCTATTAAATTGGAAATATCACCTCAACAAGTAAGACTGAGACTTATTGTTAAAACACTAGGGGGAAATATTATTTCAAGGAGGAATTATATGAATATTTCTATTATGGTCTGCTGAATGATTGTACCTGAAATTCTAGTAGTTTTTCCCTTATTAGAGTTTAATGTTATTCTATGAATGAATTAGATTTCTATTTATCATGATAATATTAACTTTTCAGTTAATGAAGTTGGTTTTCAGAAAGAGTTTCAGTTTGTATATAAGAAAGAACCCATAAAATTGATAACATATTACGAAGAAAAGAAACTGTTTAAAGATGGAAATGAATGTTATCTGTCTTATATTATTGAAAAAATGGAGTTATTCAAATTAATGATGTGCCAGTGGTAAATGAAAACCTGGATGTTTTTTTGACGATTTACCCAGTGTCATACCTAAATAGGAAGTTGAATTCACAATTTACTTAGTTAATAATGTGATCCAAATTTGTAAACCTCAATATCGTATAGCCCTAATTGAACTTCTTGAATAGAAAAATTAGTTGCATGATTTTGTTTTATATAGGATTCATTCAACCTATAACATCTCCATGGGGTGCTCATGTTTTTTTCGTTAAAAACAAATATAGTTCCCTGGGAATTTGCGTTCATTATAGAGCATTGAATAACATAAATATTAAAAAAAGTATCATTTTACTAATATTTATGACTTTTTTGATCATCTCTATGGATCACAATACTTTTCCTAGATTGAAATGAGATTCGAATACCATAAGGTGATAGTAAATGAGGATGACATCCCAAAACGGCTTTTCATAATAAATATGGGCATTATGAATTTTTTGTTTTTCCATTTGGATTGACTAATTCACCTGATATATTCATGAATCTTATGAATAGAATATTTCATGGGTTCTTAGATAAGTTTTTTGTTGTTTTATTAATGAAAATATTATATTTTTTAAAAATAAATAGGAGCATGAAAAACATTTAAGTGTCATTTTACAAAAAATTAAGGAAATGAAACTCTATGGAAAATTCAGCATGTAAGATTTTTCATTGATTCAGATTTATTTTCCAAGGAACATTGTAAACAATTATGGAATAACAGTTAACCCTGTAAAAACAAAAGTTCTCGATGAATGGAAAATACCTACAAATGTTATTTGATTCAAAGTTTTATGGGATTAGCAGGTTATTACTGGAAGTTTGTTAGAAATACTGCATAGTTATCTAGTATACTAAATATATTAAAACAAAAAGTTTACATATTTATTTGGACATAATATTTTGATTCTTTTTTTAGAAACTAAAGAAGAGTTTGGTGAATGCTCCAGTTTTGGGATTGGCTTCTCAAATAGGGAGTTTTTCATCTACAATGACGCTTTTATGAAGGGACATGTTTTTTCTAATGCCGAATGATCATGAAATTTCTTATTCTTCAAGACCTCTAAAAACTCATGAGTTAAATTATCCCACACATGATTTGGAGTTGAAATATGTTGTTTCTACTTTTAAAATTTTGAGGCTTCATTTATATAGAGTGAAATTTCAAATATATACTAACAATAAATTTTGGAAGTATATATTCACTCAGAAGAAGATAAACATGAGACTGAGGAGATGGGAGAACTTATAAATGATTATAATTTCTCGATCAATTACCATAAAGGAAAAAGAAACAAAGTAAAAGATTACATGATTCAAAAACATCATTGGTCATAAACCATGTTATGATTGGAACACAATCCAATGATTAATGAATTGAAATATTTCGTATTAGAAGTTGTTCGTGTTGGAAATACATTTTTTTTGTTTCATGTTTCCATTTAGTCACCATTATCAGATAGAATTAAGAAATAGTATATGGAAGTCCATCAACTAGAGAAAAAAAGGTACAATTGGTTTAAAATGGAATGTTTCTAGAATTTAACCATGATAAAGATTTTGTGGTAATATTTGGAAAAAGGTTTTGTGTTCCTTGTGATTCCCAGTTGAACAATGAATTTCTTTGTGAAGCTCATAGTTCACCATTTTTAGTTAATCATGTTGTACAATAATGTAAAGAGTCCTTAGGGTGTATCCCTAGTGGGATGGAATGAAATGGGATATTGTAGAATTTATTATGAAATGCTTGACATGTGAACATGTTAAAGGAGATCATCCGTTTCCGAAGGGGATGCATCATGCTTTTCCAGTACCATAGTGGAAATGGGAGTGTATCCATGGACATTGTGGTGAGACCACCTATGAATTCTCTTGGTAATAATTTTATTTGGGTTATTATTGATCGATTGAAAAAATATGAAAATTTTTATTCTATTCAAGATACAATTTATTTGGATCGGATTTTTCAACTATAACTCAGAGGGATTTTCAGGTTACATGGAGTACCAATTTCCATTATATCTAATCAGGATCCCAAGTTAACTTATAAAATTTGGAAGGGGATTCTGATGTCGTTGGGCACAAAATAAATTTTTAGTATGTCTTTTCATCCTCAATCTGATGAGAAATTAGAATTGACAATTGAGAATTTGGAGGATATGATTCGAGGTTGTTCAATGGTCTAATAGAGAAGTTGGGATCATAATCATTCTTTAGTTGAGTATTTTTTATAATAAAAATTTTCATTCAGGAATACAGGTGCCACATTTTGAGGCATTGTATGGGAAGTGGTGTTGAACTCCAGCTTTTGGGGATGATGTCAATATAAGAATGTTGATGGAGCCCGAATTAGAAGAGGAAGTGGATAAGAAAGTAATGATGATCCAATAACACATGAGAACAGCTCAGAGTAGGAATAATTGTTATAGAGATAATAGAAGGAAGGACTTCTCTATCGAGGTAGGTGACCATGTTTTCCTTAAAATCTATCCTTGTAAAAGTGTGATGTTTTTTGTTATGAAGGAAAATCTAAGTCCACAGTTCAACAGTCTTATTAAAATCCAGGATAAAGTTGGACCAGTTGCGTACTGAGTTGAATTTCGTATGAGTTTATCTCAGGTACATAAATTTTTTTATTTTTAGATTTTGAGTAATTATGAGCTAGTTTCATCTCATGTATTATGCCCAGAAGTAGATTAGTTATAAGAGAACCTTTCTTATAAAGTGTAAAAAGTTCAAATTCTTGATCGAAGGGAATAGGTATTACAGAAGAAGGTATTCCATCAGGTATTGGTATTGTGGAGAAACCACATGGTTGAAGAAGAAACATGTGAGTCTGAAAATTCTATGAGGGAAAAAATACCCTCACTTATATATTATCTAAATAAAATTGAAAGGAAGCAATTTCTAGAAGGTGGGGATAATGTAACACCCCAAGTATTTTAAAAATAAATTGAAATGCATGAATCATCACTACTGTAGAAAATGTTTTTAACGACACCATTTTTTACGTCGGTTATATATAACAGATGTGATAATCCCTATTATGTGTATTTTTACGTCGATTATTTTATAACCAACCCAATAAATACTGATAGTATATTTTTTTATGCCAGTTATTGGAAAAACGACGTAAATAATGAGGAATCTAACGAATTTTTATGTTATTTATAAAATAATCGACATAAAAAAGTGGCATCTGAGGCCTTTTGGACGTCAATTTTTTGATAACCGATGTAAAAAACCAGCCCAAAACATTTTTATGTCTGTTATACTTTAACCGATATAAAACACCAACACACTGTAGTTTTTACGTCGGTTATATAACAACCGACGTAAAAAATGTGGTTTCTGATTTTTACTTTACGTCGGTTATTTAATAACTGACATAAAAAATCAATACCTGGCTTTTTTTTACATTACCTATAAAAAAACCGATGTAAAAAATTCGGTATCTTAAACACTTATAACGTCAGTTATTATAATAACCAAAGTTATAAATGTAATAACAAATAGTTTATAACATCGGCCTTTAAATAACCGATGTTATAAAACATTTAAAAAATTTATCACGCCTTGTGGATTGTCATTTCTAATTTTTTGATCAATAGACCTGCGACTCGTTTATCTCTCGCTGAAAACCTAGAATCGACTCTTCAATATTGTGTCGTTAAAATCATTTTCCATCATCGTTTATCATCTTTACTCTCCTCAGATCTATCATCTCCACTCTCAACACTCATGTAAGCCTCCCATGACTTTATTTCATTCGTTTTTTTCCGGATAGTCTATATTTACATTTTGGGAATTTTTTGTTTAAACTAGGTATGATTCTTCTATTTCAAACCCTCTTACCTCGTTTTTCAATAATCATCTTATTTATTATCACTAGATCTATTAGCTCGACTCACAATATTCAAGTAAGCCTCACCTATTTCTATTTCGTTTGTTTTTGTTTCATTGATTCCCTATATTTATGTTAATATTTGTTGTCGTTGACATATAATGATGTCATTAACCTATATTACATTAATTTATAACTAAACCATTGTGATACACCCATTCCATGTACCATTGTGATTAATTTTATAAGTATATATGGTTTTTCATGGTGGAATGTTTGTTTTGGATCCATGGTTTTTTCTATTTTGGGTGTCACTTTTTGTTGATTCATAAACTAATTACGTCTCTTATTTACGTGGACTATTATAAGTCCTCATATTCTATTAAAACACGATTCATTGAACAATAGATAATTTTAGACTAGTAGGAGATACAGTTCATGGTACTCATTTTGAATAATGGAATGATACCAAAACTAGTACCTTGAGGTTAAAATCCCAAGATATGCCTAAACTAGTAGCTTGAGGATAAAATCCCACAGTTTTGGGGGGCTTTCTAGAGGGTTTGGGGATATCCAAGGGGTTAGGGGTTGTATAGAGGGTTGGGGGTTGTCCAGAGGGTTGGGGGCTGACCAGGTTGTCCATGGAGGTGGGGGGGGGGGGGGGGGCAGTCCAGGGGGGTCCAAGGGGGTGGGGGTGTCGAAGGGGGTGGGGGCTGTCCAAGGGGTGTGGAGGGGGGTTGTCCAAGGGGGTGGAGGCCTATTCAGAGGGTTTTTGGGGTTTTCCGGGGGTGTGGGGTTGTTCATGTGGTTGGGGGTGTCCAGGGGGTGTCCAAGGCGGTAGGGGTGGGGGTGGTGTCCAGGAGGGGTGGGTGGTGTCCAAGGGGGTGGGGTGTTGTCTATAGGGGTGAGAGCTGTCCAGGGGGTGGGGGTGTCCAGAGGGGTGGGGGATATCCAAGGGGGTGGTGGATTCCAGGGGGTGTCCAATGGGTGGGGGTGGTGTCCAGAGGGTTTTGGGGGTTGTTCAGAGGGTTGGGGGGTGTCCAGGGTGTCCATGGAGGTGGTGGTGGTGGGGGGGGGGGAAGTCCAGGGGTGTTTGTGTTGGTGGGGGGGGGGGGTGTCTAAGGGCATGGGGGTGACCAAGGGGGTGTGGTCCTATCGATAGGGTTTGGGGGTTGTCCGGGGGGCTATCCAGAGGGTTGGGGGTGTCCAGCGGGGGTGTCCAAGGGGGTAGGAGGTGGGTGGTGGTTTCGAGGAGGGGTAGGGGTGTCCAGAATGGGTGTGGGTTTCCATGGGGTTGGGGTGGTGTCATGAGGGGTGGGGTGTATTCCAAGTGTGTGGTGGTGTATAGGGAGTGTCCAAGGGGGTGGGGGTGGTGTCTAGTGGGTAGGGGGATGTCCAAGGGGGTGGTGGTGTCCAGGGGGTGTCCAAAGGGGTGGGGGTGATGTCCCGGGGGGGTGATGTCCAAGGGGGTTGTGGTGTCCAGGGGGTGTCCAAGGGGGTGGGGGGCTATGTCCAGGGGTGGGGGTTGTCCAAGGGTGTGGTTGTGTCCAGGGGGTGTCCAAGGGGGTGGGGGATAAGTGTCAATTATGATTGACTATTGCATCCAAGTTTGTGAGATTAGGACATGACGATTGTATTGTTTCATAGATATTAGTGTTGCAATTTGATTCTATTTGGTTATATATATTTTTTCCAGTCATTGACTATGAGAAAATTATGGGTTACGGGGGAGACCATGTTGTGGTTTTCAAATATGCATAGTTATCATGTCCCCATTGTGCCGTGATGATTCGATTTACATTGTGATTTTCTCCATCCGAGTTTTTATTTTAAATTTGATTTGATTCTCAAGTTTAATCAAATTTCTCCAATTTTCTATCAAACATTGGAGGCCCCAAAGTTTTCTTTGATTCCATGGAATTTAGAACTGTTATATATAACTATATTTTTTTTAAAAATCATATTCAAGAATATTTTTTTAAATATGCATTGATTTGTTTTATATTTCAAAATTGATTACATTCAAATTATGATATTTTCGTATAAACATATATTGGTGTTATCTTAAAAATATGTATAATTTTGATATTTTTTATAGTTAATAATGAGTCGAAGTTGGATTACGACACATAAAATGTGAAATTAATATGAGGAAGGTGTTGATTCCTTTCTGGAATTTTCTAAACGAAATGGTCCAAGTAGTGAAATTTTTTCCTATCCATGCCTGAAATTTTTGAATATGAAGAAGTTGAAAAGTAGAGATATAAAAGATCACCTTCTTTTTCACAGACCTTGGACTTGGCATGGTGAAATTGGACGAAATTTCACTGATGATGACGATTTGCAATATGCTAACTCCGATGGAATTGAAGAAATGATTCACGATATTATAGAAGATAAAATTGAGATAGAACCGATAGTTTCACGTCTATATTGTGATGTTGTAAAACCATTATATACTAGTTGTACAGATTTTATTATTTTTTCAACGGTGCTAAGACTGATTAACCTGAAGGCGAAACATGGGTGGGGTGAAAGAAGCTTTATAGAGAAGCTACAATTGATGAAAGACATTCTTCCAAAATATAACGTTCTTCCAGATTCAAATTATAAGGCCAAGAAAATATTATGCTCGATGGGATTGGGATACAAGAAAATACATGCCTATCCGAATGACTATATGATATATAGGAAGGAATATGAATTTCTGTCAGAGTGTCCTAAATATTGTTCTTCATGGTATAAGGTGAAAGAAAAATCACAAGCTGATGTAGAGATTACAAAGATCCCTTCATCCTTATTTTGGTATATTCCTATAGTTCATCGTTTTAAACATTTATTTTCTAATTCACATGATGAAAAAAGGTTAAGATGGCATGCTAATGAGCGGTTCTATGATGGAAAAATATGGCATCCAGTAGATTGTACACAAAGGAATAATATTGATGAGCAGTATTCTACATTTGGAAATGAAATAAGAAATCTCATACTAGGGTTGTGCACAGATGTAATGAATCCATACCAGACCCTCAGTAGCACACATAGTTCATGGACTGTTTTATTGGTAATTTAAAACCTCTCTCTTGAAGTTTGTATGAAGAAAAAATATGTCATGTTTAGTATAATGATCTCTGGTCTGAAGTAACCTGAAAATGATATTGATGTTTACTTGTCACCGTTTATTGATGATTTGAAACTTTTTTGGGTGGATGGTATTCGGGTGAACGAATCTTATAAAATGGAATATTTTCAACTGAATGCAGTTCTTTTGTTCACTATAAATGACTTCACATCATATGGAAATTTTTCTGGATATATTGTTAAAGGGAATAATTCATATCCATTTTGTGAACAACATATGTCAAATTTTCAATTTAATCATGGGAGGAAAATAGTATACATCGGTCATAGACAGTCTTTTTCCTATGGATCACTCTTATATATGACTAAAAATGGAATTAAATGGATCACAAGAATTTTATATTCCTACAAAACCTTTATCCACTGATCATTATTTTGAGAGGGTGAAAAACCATAATGTGACATTGGGAAAGACACAGAAATCTGATAATTATAGACATATTTGGAAGAAATGGTCAATGTTTTTTGGGCTACCATATTTGAGATATCATGAAGTTAAACATAATATTTATTTCATGCACGTGGAGAAGAATATCTGTGATTTTTTATGGGAACATTATTAGATATTAAAGAAAATAAAAAAGATGGGTTGAATGCAAGATTAGAATTATTATCAATGCGAATATGTTTGTAGTTAGATCCCACTCATAATGGAAGACTAACATTTCTTTCCCCGACTTGTCATACGTTATCGAAGAGGGGGGAAATTAGATTTTTTCAGTGTCTTCATGATATCAAAGTGCCTCAAGGTTATTCATCAAATGTAAAAAAATTTGTCCCATTGAAGGACTTGAAGTTTATAGGTATGAAATCTCATGATTTTCATGTAATGATGCAACAACTTCTACTAGTTTCATTGCGTGGAATATTTCACATCCATGTTAGAAAGACTATAATGAAGTTTTGTTATTTTTTCAATTCAATATATAATATGGTGATTGATGTGAATGCTTTGAACATTTTGGAAAAGGATGAAATTTTTATAGTTTTTCAATTAGAAATTTATTTTCCACCAACTTCTTTTTGATATAATGGTGCATTTAATGATTCATCTGGTTTGAGAAATATAGCTTTTTGGTCCTGTATATCTTCATTGGATGTATACTTTTGAATGTTATATGAAACTCTTTAAGGGGTATGTTAAGAATCCATATCGACCTGAAACCTCCATTATTAAAAAGTATATTTCTGAGGAGGTTGTTGAGTTTTGTACGAGATTCCTGGTTGCGGCACATCCCATAGGTTTGCCTTCATCTTTCAATGAATGAGTTAATAATGAGGGAAAGGGGATTCATGGCTTCAAAGTCAAATCATTGTTAGCTGAACAGATGAAAAGTTAGAATAATACATCTTGAATAACATAGGTGATGATCAACCGTATATCACATTGCATATTAATGAGTTGATACAATGTCATCCAAAGTAGAAATATATGTGGATTTTGAATGAGCAAAACAAAACATTTTGACATGGTTTTAAAAGACCATTCTTGGTAGATCATATGTATCAATGACATTATAATGGATACTAGGTGGTCAATGTTTAAATGTGATAACATGGTTGGGTTATGACATTAATGGCTATACATTTCATACAAAAGCTCAGGACAACAGAAGTGCAGTTCAGAATAGTTGTGTGTTGGTGTTTGCAGAAGCAACGCATTTTTCGAGTGCTAATGGGAAAAACCCAATTTCTGCATCAAGTGCATATTATGGAGTGATTGAAGACATATGAAAGGTTGATTACATTAAAATTAAAGTTCTTTTTTTAACTTTAAATGGTTTATCGGTAACAACAGTGTCAGACACGATGAATTTGTAGTGAAACTTGTTAATATGAATAGATTCGAAGACAAAAATTATTCTTTTATAATGGAAACACATTCAAAACAAATTTTCTATGTAGTAGATCAATCATATATGTAGTGGGATATTGTTTTACAAGGGAAAAAACAATATGTGGGTGAGGATAAACTTGGTGAAGATGTTGATTTATGTGAGATCCCTACTTCCATGGAAGGATTAACCGAACATAATGATGAGCATGTTTTAGACATGGATTGTGCCATTAGGAACGATCATGATGAAGGAATTTGGGAAACCAATCCACTTGTACATTAATAAAATTACAAGTAACATTTTTTTATTTCTTTTTTATATTTATTTTTTCATAAATTGTTAGATATTAAATGTTTTTTCTTTATTAAAACATGTATTAAAACAAAATAAGTATAAGTTTTTGTTTGTTTTAAAT
This sequence comes from Viscum album, assembly GCA_963277665.1. Classification (NCBI taxonomy): domain Eukaryota; kingdom Viridiplantae; phylum Streptophyta; class Magnoliopsida; order Santalales; family Viscaceae; genus Viscum; species Viscum album. The sequence continues at coordinate 1,266,844,791 of OY728120.1, read as the reverse complement.
TTTTTTAGTTTACTTTATCATGTTTACCATTACATAAATTATATATATATTGTTTTTTTCTGTGAAAATTACTTTACCATGTTTACCAGGTTTACCAGTTTTACCAAGTTTACCATGTCTACCATCTTGACCATCTTGACCATCATTACTATTGTTTAACAAGATTACCATATTAATCATGTTTACTATTACGTAACTTAGTAAAATTTTCTATTTTCCGATTACAGTAGTATTTATATATTTGAATTTCTATATTTATGAACTAATGTTTGTTTTCCTAATTTGATGGATAATGACAGATTAATCAGTTGATCAACCACATGATTCCGGAGATGATCATATTGGTCATACCTCTGGGGAGGAACATTCACATTATCCTCTGGATGTTCCCCAATCATCCTAATGTTCTCCTATTATGACAAATAGTTCAAGAGTTGGTAAATGTGGGTGCACACGTTTACCAAAACTATCACTTGCCCGTATGAAGGATCAGAGGATACTCATTGATTTTGATGAGGATTATATTAATATAGGTCCAAAATGAATAATATTTTAAGAGTTTTGTATCAACTCATGGTAAGAGAAAACTAAGCATTTTTTATAATGGCTGGAGAAGTGTGGATAAAGTGATAATCTCTCAGTTTTGGGAGAAGATTTTGGTAAGACCTTTTGGTATTGTTTTCCTATTCTTTAAATTTTACTAGTATATATAATATGTTTAACCTCTTCTTTATTAGATGACCTTTGACATTACTGACACTGGAGGAGTCAGGATGAAATGCTTAATGGTGGATGCCATGAGATGGAGGGATTTCAAATCAACCCTCTCATTTTATTTTATTTTTGATCATATGAGTCATGAAAATCCATGTCATATATATCCTTTTATAGATGAAGACACATGGATACAGTTTGTTTAAAGAAGAAGAAAAGAGTCATTTTTGGTAAGGGAAAGGTAAAATTTTATAAGATTTATTTTATAATTGATCTTATTAATGTTTTGTTAATGATTTATTATTCTTAATTTACAGAAAACAAGGAAAGGTCATTAGTAGATCGAATCTCAAAATTTATACCCTCATAGTTTATCTCGGGGAGGGTATGCTTTTTTGGAAGAAAAAATGATGGCGGAAAAATTAAAAAAACTAACAGCTAAGTATTTAAGCTATGGAGAGGTGGCCCCTCCATCCCCTCCATCTTGACCTGAAAAATGGAAGAGAGCTCGGATGGGAAAAAAAGGGAAATATCTTTCGGAAGAATCGAGTATCGTAGCAGAGAGGATTGTAAGATATCTATTTTATTTATTTAAGATAACTATTTTCTTCATATAATTTCAATCATTACTGAAATGTTCAATTAATTAATATAGGACTCTATTGAGGAGCAGAGCTCACAGAGGGTATTTACAGCTGCTGGTAGGAAAGATATTTTATTTGCAGTATTGGAAATGTATGAACATCCTAGTCGTGTATGAGGATATCTGGCAGGTGTATCGGTAAGAAAAGTGTTTCCATGTTCTTCAACATCTAAATTTGGGGGTGTTTATAAAAAAATAGAATCCTTGGAGGCTGAAGTTCATAATATTAATGCGATGATGGAGGAAAATCTTAGAGAGTCGGAACAATCTATGTTTGTAGACATGCAAATACAATTTTAGACTTCATCTCCCACTCCTCCACCTCCCCCTAAAGACCCCATTATTTATCCTCCACCTCCACCATTAGCTCCCACTCCCCCACCTCAGCCTATGGACCCAATTTTTTATCCTACTCCTCCACCGCAGCTTCCTACTTATTGCGATTTTTATGTTGATGATCCTCAAAAACATATAGTTGAATATGGGTTGGTATATTTTATAAGAGATACAGTTCATCATCAACAATTAGAGGTAGAGAATCAGAGGGTCACTGTACACGATATTATAGATTGATCAGCTCGAGTTCCATTACCTACAGATGAGGGGACGACGGTTGGACTTAGTATTGTCCATTTTTTAATTTGTCTATCCAGACATCTTTGACTCATTAACATAGAGGTATGTATGTTATATCTTGTATTTTTTTATTAAAGTTCATTTATCATTGGAAAACTAATATATTGTGCATTTTTTTGATAGGAATACTACAAAGGTAAAGAAATTCTGTATAGGAAAAAAAAGACATATGGCTATGAAATCAGATACAAATTCGAGTAGTCTTAATAGATTTTCAAGATATTCAAATTTGTTGGCCGGGCATTATGAGTTTCTAATGGAAGCTCATGTTTGTGGATGTGCAATAACTGTGGGGATTGTTAAAACTGATATCATGGATCTTATTACTGGAGATATGTTGGGCATCAACGTGGTTAAAACTTTTTCCATGTGAGTCTTAACACCATTTCCCTACGTTATATTTATTAAAAATGTATACTTATGTCTGTTTTTTATTAGGTATATTTATAAAATTTGTGAGAATACTGAGCGGACAGATGTATATGGATTCATGGACCTGCAATTGATTTCACCTAAAGCATGTGCATTGAATGAGGAACAAAAAATGCATTATATTACGGAAATACTTGAATTGAATATAGTCACACAATGTTGGATGATGCATTTTTGTGAGAGGTATGAAACACATATATCTCAAAGATTTCATTATCTTTTAACATAAAAAATCACTAACCTTAAATTTTCTTTTATCAGTGATCATTGGATGTTAGGGGTTTTTTACACAAGGGAAAAACACTTTTTTGTATATGCTCTGTCCATGGTGATGTGTGAGAATGTTTTAAGAAAATGTTGTCAAAGTAAGTTTCAATTTCTCAATAGTTTTATATATTATAATGAATTTTAAATTTACACCAGTCATATTATTTTCTAACAGTGGATGGGTCTAATTTCAAAAAAACACAAAGAAAAGGAGTGTGAAGATCAAATATATAAATATGAAGGTAAATATCCATTTAGTAATTGTACTTTTTGATTAATTACAAAAAAAATAATATATTTAATTTACACTCATTTAAATAGAATTTTCATGAACAACAAGGCCTCATCGAATGCAGATATTATATGTTATGATTTATGTATGAAATAATAACAACTGGGACAGCTGTGAACATTGACTTGGTAAGATTTCTTTTTAATATTTTATATAATATTTCAATTTGATATATTTATTATACACGTTAACTACTATACTTTTAATTTTTAGCTATTTGATGAACCTCATCCCTATACTGCTCAAGACATAAAACACTTACAAGTGGAATGGTCAAATTATTTTACAGGTTTGATTTAATTTTAGTTGTTCGTAGTATAAAATTTAATTTTGAATATATTCGTTGTAATTGTGTGTTTGGTAGTCGTTTAGAATGGATTTAGTTTTTTTTAAGTTGACAGTGTACTTTTTGAAGGATATATATGTGAATGTTTAATTTCTCTCTACTTCTTGTTTTGGTCTACTTATGATGGTTTTTCTGGTATGGATTCTGGTTTGCGGGGGAGGGGTTCTAAGGGTGTGGGGGTGTCCAGGGGTGTGGGAGGGCAGTCTGGTGGGCTTGGTGGGGGGGGGGGGGTCTAGGGTGAAAATGCGAGTGGGGCTAGTCTAGGGGGGAGCATTTCTAGGAGGGTGGAAGGGTTGTCCAGGGGAGTGGGAGGTTGTACAGGGTGTGTCCAGGGGAGTTGGGGTGTTCTGTGGGGTGAGGGAGGTTTCCAGGGGTGTGGGAGGGCTGTCCAGGGGGGGTCCAGGGTGTCCATGGGGATGGGGGGGGGCACTCCAAGGGGGTGGGAGAGGAAGTGCCACCATCCCTCATGGGGTGGAACAATGCTGGAAGGTACTCATCACTCCCACATGTGAAACATTTTGAGAGCTCATGGTTCGTAAGTGGGAGTGATGAGTACCTTCTAGCGGTGTGCCCCCTGTGGGGGTGTCCAGAAGGGTGGGGGTGTCTAGGGGGTGTCTAAGAGGGTGGGTGGAAGTCCCAGGGGTGTGGGTAGTCCAGGGGTGTGGGGGGTTTCCAGGAGGGTGGGGTTTGTCTAAGGGTGTCGGGGGGGGGGTGCTACCAGGGGGTGGGGGAAATCTTGGGGTGGGGGTGTCCTGGAGGGTGGGGGGAATTCCAAGGGTGTGGGGGTGTCCAATAGGGTGGGGGTTGTCTAGGGGTGTGGGGGGGGGGGGGGGGGGCTATCCAGGGGGTGGTGGGGATGTTCATGGGTGGGGGTGTCCAGGACGGTGGGGTTGTCTAGGGGTGTTGGGGGATATCTAGGGGTGGGGGAAGTCCAGGTATGTGGGGGTGTCTAGGGGTTTGGTGGGGGCTGTCTAAAGGGGTGAGGGGGTTATGGTATGTTTTTGGTAAATTTGTGATCTGTTTCAGGGGTGTGGGAGGGCTATCTAGGGGTGTCCGAGTGCTGTCTAGGGGGTGGGTGGTATATAGGAGGGTGGGGGATGTCATGGTGTGGTGGAGATGTCCAGGGGTGTGGGGGTGTCCAAGGGTGTGGTGGGGGCAGTCCAGTGGAGTGATGGGGTTCTAGTCTATTTTTTGTAAACTTTTGGTCTGTTTCATGGTTGTGGGAGGGTTGTCTAGGGGTGTGGCAATGTTGTCCAGGGGGTGGGGGTATATTGGAGTGTGGGGGGATGTCCGGGGGTGGTGGTGATGAATAGGGGTGTGGGAGTTTTCTAGGGGTGTGGTGGGGGTATTACAGTGGGTTGAGGGGGTTCTGGAATTTTTTCGTAACTTTTTGGTCTGTTTCAGGGGTGTGGGAGGGTTGTCCAGGGGTGTGGGAGTGTTGTCCAGGGGGTGAGGATGGGGTATACCGGAGGGTGGGGGGTTTTCCAGGGGTGTGGGTGATGTCTAGAGGGTGGTGGTTATGTCTATGAATGTGTGGGGGGGGGGGGTTGTCCAGGTGGTTGGGGGCAGTCCAGGGGTGTGGGGGGTGTCCAGGGGTGTGGTGGGGGATGTCCAGTGGGGTGAGAGGGGATGTATAGGGGGTGGTGGGGTAGTCCAGTAGGGAGGGGGTTTTCTAGGGGTATTGGGGGCTATCTACGGGTTGGGGGGGGGGGGGGGTTAGTCCAGGGGTTTGGTGTCACAACCCGTCATCGGGACCTGTGCCGTGACAACCCCAAGCCCGCCTTCCATAGGCCAGGGGTTGGAGACAAACACCAAGGGGTAAATCCCGACAAAACGGGGAAGGAATTGCCTTTATATAAAAATAAACACCACATAGTAAGCAAGAAGAAGTAAACACTATGTAACACTGTGTACAATAGTATGTGCTGAAAATTTTGTGGGCTAGAATAAAAACCCAAACTGAAGTAAGTATAACTAGAAAGGAAGTACCGCAACTGAAAAGTAAAGCAGCAACAACCAGCCATCTACTGGAATCCCACCTGAAGGGTGGGTACAGATAGCCTCCATAGCTCCTCAGGTCCTTCCATCTGACCCGTGTACGTCCCGCCCAGTGGTCCACCTCCAGGTACCGACTTTCTCCACAATCCACCTCCGGGCACCAACTCGTCGTGAGTTCCTCCTCTGGGAACCGCCCAACTCTACAAGCCTCATCCTCGATCAATGATGTCAATCGTCTCCAACCAACACAACGTAGTGCGGGCGAAGCCCATGCAGGGGTGAGTATACGATACTCAGTAGGGACCCCAAGACCCCCGAAGGTCTCCCAGAATCAACAAAGGGTAAACCACAAAGGAAAGATACAATCCCGAAGTAACATCCAACACTACATAGGTATATGCCCATACATATACCTAAGTCATCAATTCCAGTTCGGCTCCATCATCCGAGCCCAAGTTTGATCACATCCACATAGGATAGTACAACACAGTCAACACAAGAAAGCTCAACCCAATCCACATAGGAAAGCACAACCCAGTCCACATAGGAAAGCTCAACCCAATCCACATAGCAAGCCAATCATATCAAAGATAAAGATTGAAAAGACAAGACTCATCTCACATAGGTATACTTCTTCGTAAGGTGATATAGATAACCAGATATATCAACTAATTCATCTAAGATGGGACCCACGTAGGATACTAATCCAGCTAAGATGTCGGACCCACGTAGGATACATGTATAGTAGTCGTCGGTGTCGATCCCACAGAGGATTTCAGTATGGTCGTCTTCACTGCCGAACCCACGGAGGATTTCAGTGCAGTCGTCATCGCTGCCGAACCCACGGATAATTTCAGTGCAGTCGTCATCGCTGTCGAACCCATGGAGGATTTTAGTGCAGTCGTCATTGCTGCCGAACCCACGGAGGATTTTAGTGCAGTCGTCATCACTGCCGAACCCACGGAGGATTTTAGTATGAAAGTCTTCACTGTCGAACCCACGAGGGATTCCAATACGGTTGTCATAATCTTCGAACCCATAGCTGCTGGGGAACTCCTCCTCTATCAAGTACGATGGGCCTTCCGCTTCAACAAAGCGCTTCCCAATAACCTTGGACTATTGTAGAACTCCACCTGTCGAGTGATGTGGGCCTGCTGCTACAACCAAGCGCTTCCCATCATGGGTCTGCCGCTACAACCAAGTGCTCCCACTCATAGCCTATAGAGGTACTCCTTCTATTGAGTACCGCGGGTCTTCAACTACAACCAAGCACTCCTCTACCGTGGGTCTACCGCTACAACCAAGCGCTCCCCACTGGGTTATCGAAACACACCGAGTCGATCGATCTGCAGTCGTCAAGTCTCAGCTAGCTCTAGGGTTTCCGCACACAGTAGGCTCGTTCCGGGAGGGTCCGATCCATGAGCCAAGAGGTTGATACATCAATTTCCACATAGCCCTGAGTTGATGTATCGCAAAGTTCCTTCATGCCATTAGGAACACAACATGACAGACGGCACGTCAATCGGACGCCCGGTCTGAGAGTTATTGGCTTTTTCATTCCGGGGGCCCGGTTGGTTTTTAAGTCAAAGCCACCTCGACCGTACTCAAACTGCATCCAAACCTTGAGTGGAGTAATCCAAAAGGTCCGTCTCACTAAGAGGAATCCAACAAAGTCGACGGTACGTCAATCGGACGTCCGAAGCTCAAGTAATAAGTGTTTCCGCTCTAAGGGCCTGATTGGTTTCATGATCAAACCAACCCGGACGAATCTCCAAGTTCTCCAAAACCTTGTGTGGAATATACCAAAACTACAGTCTCGATCCAAGTATTTCATCCCAACTGACGGTGCGTCGATCGAAGGTCTGTAGCCCAAGTGATGGGTGTTTGAACAAAACTGTCCGGTTTTAGGGGGTTTTGGGCCCGGACCGACCCGGCCCAAGACCCCCTGGGTCAGCCCAAACAGGCCGACCTAACCCGGATCTGGGTCGACTTGACCCGAATCCAGGTCCGGCCCAATAGGGCGCGGCCTGGCCGGCCCATCCCGGCTCAGTGCGGCCGGTCCGTGCGGTGCGGCACCCGCGTGCGGAGCGCACACAGAAAGAGGGGGTGTTTCCCTTTGGTCTCGAAACGGAAACCCCCCCCATGTGGAGGGGGCCTGCCCAGAAAAACCCCAGGGGTTAAGACCCCTGGCCTCCCTGCCAAACGGCTGGCCCGGTTGGTTGGATGGTGCCACTGCCACGGGACCCCCCTCACGGGGTCCCGTCTCCCTTGAACACAGGCGGCCGGTGGATCTGGCCGCCCCCCTTGCAGAACTGCCGCGGGAAGGGCCACAACATCCTTTTTATTACCAACGGCCGGCGAAGCCGGCCGCTGCTGTGTCCGACCGGTGCCACGCGACAACGCCGCTCCCGTCCGCCGAAATCTCTTTGTGGTTTTCTGGCACGGCGCGATAGCACTGCGCCCCTTCGCTGCGGCCCGACTCCGGTCGCGGCTTCGTTCGGCCTCATCAGTGCCGCACTTCTTTTCCGTGATTCTTCATTTTTCCGCGCGGTGCGACGATACCGTGTCGCTTCAATTTCAAGCCACGATGATAACCATAAAAAAGGGAGGAGGTTCGGCCGTGTTTTTTCATTTCGACCTCCTCCGTTATATTGATAACAGGTGGCCAATATTATCGAATAATGTCCAATTAAAATCCGAAAGTAGAGACAAAACCACTACCTCACGGAGTTGTCGAACGATGGTCATCGCGGAACAACGACGTCGCGGAATACGGAGTTGTGAAAGACGGCATTGCGGATCGATGCTCTGTAAGCGTCGTTAGTGTTTTCACGAATAAGGATGTGGCGTGTTAAAGTTCTTTGAAGAAGGCATCTCTCTCTGGCTGTGGTGAGAGAAGAAGATGTTTCGGTGAACTCCCTTTGCGGTGATGGGGTTCTTCGTCATAGAATCGGCATTCTTCACGTTCTTTGACGAGGATGAAGATATTCCTCAATAGCGCAGGAGTCCTCTCCTTCTTTCTGCACAACGAATCAACCCCCCTAATAAAATAAGTAATGTCTTATTTTATTATCACACACGCATGTCATTACTTTGAAATTCAAAAAGAAACTCCTCCAATTAATTAACTTAATTGTAGAGCGTTTAATAATCCAAATAAAAAACAAGGGTTGACTTGCCATTTAATTAGGGTGTGGGTGAGTCCCAAAATAAATGCATGAGAGGGAGGTTAAAGGGATTTGAAGGGGTGGGGCTCATGTGGGCCCCACATCACTAATATCCTACATAGGGAAGTTCAGATGTAGTGGGTCCCATCCCAACCCCCATGCTTAGGTTTAAACTTCTTAGAAAGGAAATAAAAAATTGAAGGACAATATTTTATTTCATTCTTTAGTTAATCCATTTATTTAATAACCTCACCCAAGAAAACACAACTCCAGTAATGGTTTTCCTAAGAAATTACCAGTGCTACGATTTCATCGGTGCCCTTAGATTTCGTTTTCGAGCATCAGTTCAATAGTTAAGAAAACCCGCTCGTTCGTCCACTGAATGTACCCAAGATAAACTTCAGAAATTAATTCCGGGAACACCGGGCCTTGGAATCAGGTTCCTTCTGCAACTGCGTTCTCGTAAAATCCCAAATAAAATTATGTAAAAATTTCCCTTGAAATTTATGGGTCTTTACATTACTCCCACCTGAGGGCTTTACATCCCCATAAAGCTATATCACAAACTAGGTGAACAAAAGTGGTACTGAGAACGCTACTGAGCCTCCTGCTCCCATGTGCTCTCCTGGAGGTTCCCGTACTGCCAGTGAAAGCGCACCTGAGGAATCGACCATCCACGTAGGACCTTCTCCTGTTGATCCTTTTTCTCCACTAGAACATATGTGAATGTCGCCCCGTCATCGACGTCGAACTCCCTGTGGTCGATGATGTGTGAAGGGTCATGCATGTATCTCCTTAGCTGAGATACGTGGATGACATCATGCACCCGGTGCATCTAAGTTGGAAAGGAAAGCGGTAAACCACCTTTCCAACCCTACTGAGGACCTAGAAAGGTCCATTGAACCTCGGAGATATCTTGCCACCTCGGCTACATCTCCTCAGACCTCGTCGAGGTGAGACCCGTATAAGAACGTGGTTGCCATCCTCGAACTCTAGAGGCCTCCATTTACTGAATAGAACTGAAAACCAAAACTTCTACAACCATGAGGGTAAGGATGGCCGACCCAAGATTGATCAGCTACACCCTCTTAAGCATGAGTTAAACTTGTGCTGCCTGGGGTTTCCTTTTCGCAGAACAAGGAAAACCCATCTCGACATCTGCATAATACCGTCAATTTGTGTATGAACTATGATTGCCCAGTCCATACTCAAAATAACGTCGTAAGGAATCGACACTACCACCAAGAGGTTCCAACCAAAACTCTCAACTAAAGGGTCAGATCACACCGTCGGCGTAAGTGTGATTATAGAGTCTCCCCCCATAGGTATCTCCAGACATGAGGGTCAAGTCAATGGCTTAACCGGAAACTCTAGGTCTGGGCAATGATTTTTGGAAGGTGGGGATGATTCGTATCAATGTCTTGATGTTACAGAAACTTGTGGAAGACATAGTTCGAACTTCGAATCATCCTTGGAGCCCTTTCGGTCGCACTCCCGGACTGCTTGCAACTACTCTTTCCCCTGCCCTGCAGCTCCCTGTGCCTAGCGGGGATTACAAAGTTGGGTGGTTGTAACATGTCAAAATGTTCACCACCCCATGATGCTCTCCTAGATCCACTTCCACGTCTGCTGCCCTACAGATTCCTCTGTACTTTTCACTTCCTCTACTTGAAACATTTTACACGCCCATGTCTCCGAGACTGACGCCAGTTTCCTGCTTTTCCACTGCTAACCTTCACTGACTGCATCCATTCTGCAAAATAATTCTCAACCACAAATGTTCTTTCTAGCACCCCAGAATAAGTAGGAATGCATAGAGAAAGAAGTGCTGGATCAGATGTCCTTTAGACACACCTCACTCAGAAGTCCGAGCCCTGAAGCACCGATTGCATCATAGTAATCGAGTATGAGGAATGGTTTGGTATGCCCCGATAAATTCTCAGCTACCGACACGTCATCCTGCCGAAGCAGTATAATCTCTAGGAAACTCTCAGCCACATCCCCAAGCCAGTCCTCAGTCTCCTGTGAGTCGAGCTTGCCTCAGAACATTAGGGATATCTGGTGCTGAAACATGTAAGGCAATAAGCCTACATGTGTCCTCTACCGGTACCGCCGGTAGTGTCTGCTGTCCAATAGGTAGTGATGTAGCTGACACAATACCCAAAGTTACTATCTCAGGCATCAGTCCATATACAAAATCATTTTCACTATACAGACCAACCATATGGTCAATCACTTGAAAACACAAGTAGCTATGTCCATTACCTGCTCTACTAGTGTCTAAATTAGGCATAGAACTCTAGAAATCGCCTCCAAAAAGTCCACTACTTCCTGGGAACATTCTCGCCTCAAAATCTTGGAGGCCTATGCTACCTAACGGGTGGTGGTGGTGCTGGTACACCACCCGAAACTTTCAACATAGAAAGAGGGCCCCACACCAGAACCTCGTCTCTTGGTGGGCCTTTATCTCGTACAACACTCGGAACCCTAGCTAGCTGCCATCGTGGGGCCATCCTGAAAAGAGACAGGTGCGCCATGGTCAACGATTTATACCTGGTGAGCAGACAGAAGGTAATCACAATGGAAACTTTTGAAACAAAAATGTAATCAATGTTTTCGGTCACTGAGTCGGAAATCAGAAGTCAGGGACCTGGTGTACGGATACATCGGCTGCCGCACCAACACTAGACTCTCTAGACTGATAACCACACTCAATACCCTTAACATTATTGCTTCACATAGAAGAAAGATCAGAGTACTGAGTTCTGAAGTAGAACCAAACTCCTCTGAAACCAATTTTTCATGACCCGTCCCCGAGACCTGTGTCGTGACTACCCCAAGACCGCCTTCCTTAGGCCAGGGGCTGGCAACTAGCACCAAGGCATAATTCCCGACATAAAGGGGAAGTCATTTCCATTATAGGAAAATAGACACAACAGAGTAAGCAAGAAGAATTAAACACTAAGTAACATTGTGTACAATAGTAAGTGTGGAAATGTAAGTGGGCCAGAATACAAACCCAAACTGAAGTAAGTACAACTGGAAAGGAAGTACAGCAACTGAAAAGTAAAGAAGCAACGCCGAGCCATATAATGTAATCCCACCTGAAGGGTGGGTACATATAGCCTCCTCAGATCCTTGGGTCCTTTCGTTCACCCCGTGTATGTCCCGCCCAGTGGTCCACCTCTAGGTACCTATTTGCTCCACAATCCACCTTCGGGCACCAACTCATCATGAGTTCCTCCTCCGGGAACCGTATATCTCTACAAGCCTCAACATCGATCAGTGATATTCGTCATCTACAACCAACACAACGTAGTGCGGGTGAAGCCCGTGTAGGGGTGAGTATATGATACTCAGTAGGGACCCTGAGACCCCCGAAGGTCTCCCATAATCCTCAAATGGTATACCACAAAGGAAAGATACAACCACGAAGTAACATCCAACACTACTTTTATATGCCCATACATATACCTAAGTCATCAATTCATGTTCGGCTCCATCATCCGATCCCATGTTCGATCACGTCCACATCGGATAGTACAACCCAATCCACACAACAAAAGCACAACCCAATCCACATTGGAATGCACAACCAAATCCACATAGGAAAGCACAAACCAATCAACAAAGCAAGTCAACCATATCGAATATAAAGATTGAAAAGTCAAGACTCAACTCACATAGGTATAATTCATCGTATGGTGATAGAGATGATCGTATTTAGCCCCTGATACATCTAATATGGGACCCACGTAGGATACTAAACCAGCTAAGTTGTCGGACCCATGTAGGATACAAGTATAGTTGTCATCTCCGTCAAACCCACGTAGGATTTTAGTATGGTCATCTTCGCTGCCGAACCCAAGGAGGATTTCAGTGCACTCATCATCACTGCCGAACCCACAGAGGATTTCAGTTCAGTCGTCATCACTGCCGAACCCATGGAGGATTTCAGTGCAGTTGTCATCGCTGCCGAACCCACGGAGGATTTCAGTACAATCGTCATCGTTGTCGATCCCACGGAGGATTTCTGTACGAAAGCCTTCACCATCGAACCCACGGAGTATTCCAATACGGTTGTCATCGTCGTCGAACCCACAATTGATGGGTAACTCCTCCACTATCGAGTACGGTGGGCCTGCCGCTACAACCAAGTGCTTCCCACTAACCTTGGACTGCTGTAGTACTCCACCTGTCGAGTGTTGGGGGCCTACTGCTACAACCAAGAGCTTCCCACCATTGGTCTACCGCTACAACCAAGCACTCCCCCTCAAAGCCTACAGAGGTACACCTTCTATTGAGTACCGCGGGTCTGCCTCTACAACCAAGCGCTCCTCCGCCATGGGTCTGCCGCTACAACCATGCGCTCCACACTGGGCAATCGAAGCACTCTGAGTCGATTGATCAGCAGTCGTCAAGTCTCCGCTAGCTCTAGGGTTTCCGCACACATCATGCTTGTTCCGAGAGGGTCCACTTCACGAGCCAAGAGGTCGATACATAAATTTCCACATAGACCAGAGTTGATGTATAGGAAAGTTATTTCATTCCATTAAGAACACAATGCGACAGACGGCACATCAATCGGACGCCCGGTCTGAGAGTTATTGGATTTTTCGTTCCGGGGTCCCGGTTGGTTTTTAAGTCAAAGAGAACTCGAACGTACTCCAACTGAATCCAAACCTTGAGCAGAGTAATCCAAAAGGTCTGTCTCACTAAGAGAAATCCAAAAAAGTCGATGACACATCAATTGGACATCCGGAGCTCAAGTTATAAGTGTTTCCACTCCGAGGGCCCGGTTGGTTTCGTGTTCGAACCAACCCGGCCGTACTCCATGTTCTACAAAACCTTATGTGTAATATACCAAAACGACCGTCTCGATCCAAAGATCACATCTCCACTGATGGCACATCAATCGGACGTTCGTAGCCCATGTTATGGGTGTTTGAATGAAGCTTTCCGGTTTTAGGGGGTTTGGACCTGGACCGACCCGGCCCAAGACCCCCTGGTCGGCCAGAACCGGGTCGACTCGACCCGGATCCGGGTCTGGCCCAAAAGGGTGAGGCCCGGCCCGGTGGGCGCGGCCCGGCCCGGACCGGCCTGCGTGGCCCGGCTCGGTGTGGTCGGTCTGGGCGGTGCGGTGCCCGCATGCGGAGCACACGCGGAAGGGGGGGGGGGGGGTGAACCCCTGTTCTCCAAACGGCGGCCCCCCCGTGTGGAGGGTCCCACCCATAAAACTTCCGGGGGTTACGACCCCCGGCCTCCCCGCCGAACAGCAGGCCCAGTTGGCTGGCCAGTGCCGCCACCGTGGGACCCCCCTCAGGGGGTCCTGTCTCCCCTGAACGCTGGCGGCCGGTAGATCCAGCCGCCCCCTTGTAGAACTGTCGTGGCCACAGCCGCGACTTCGTTTTGATTACCGGTGGCCGGTGAAGCTGGCCGCCTCCTGTAGCTCCGCCACGGCCAAAGGCCGCGGCCTTGTCGGACCAGCGCGGCATGACGGCGCCTTGCCCCTTCGCTAGGGCCCGACTCCGACCGCGGCATCGTTCGGCCTCAACGGCACGGCGTGACGGCGTCACGCTTCTTCGACGTGATCCTCCATGTTTCCGCGCGATGCGACGGCACCGCGTCGCTTCCATTTCAAGACATTAAAGATAACCATCAAAAAAAGGGAAGAGGTTCAGCCGTGTTTGTGTGGTTCGACCTCTTATGTTATTTTTATAACAGGTGGCCAATATTATCGAAGAACGTCTAATTAAAATCCGAACATAAAGACAAAACCCCTACCTCAAGGAGTTGTCGACCGATGGTCATCGCCGAACAACGGCCTCGCGGAAGACGGCGTTGTGGAATATGGCATTGCGGATCGATGCTAGGTAAGCATCTTCGGAATTTGTCCGAAGAAGCATGCGGCACATCGTCGTTCTTCGAAGAAGGCGTCTCTCTCCGGCTGCGGTGAGGGAAGAAGACGTTTCAGCGAACTCCCTTTGCGGTGACGGAGTTCGTCATCATAGAATCAGTGTTCTTTGCGTTCTTTGATAAGGATGAAGATATTCCTGAAGAGCGCAGGAGTCCTCTCCTTCTTTCCGCACAACGAATCAACCCCCGAATAAAATAATCCATGTTTAATTTTATTATCACACACGAATGCAATTACATTTAAATTCAAAAATAAACTCCTCCAATTAATTCACTTAATTGTAGAGCGTTTAATAATCCAAATCAAAAACGAGGGTTGACATTCCATTTAATTAGGTTGTGGGTGAGTTACCAAATAAAAGCACGAGAGGGAGGTTAAATGGATTTGAATGGGTTGGGATTGTGTGGGCCCCACTTCACTAATATCCTACATAGAGAAGTTAGGATGTAGTGGGTCCCTCCCCAACCCCCATGCGTAGGTTTATACTACTTAGAAATGAAATAAAAAATTGTAGCACAATATTTTATTTCATTCATTAGTTAACCCATTTATTTAATAACCTCATCCGAGAAAACACAACTCCAGTAATGCTGTTCCTAAGAAATTACCGGCGCTACGGTTTCATCGGTGCCCTCAGATTTCGTTTCCCAGTACCGGTTCAAAAGTTAGGAAAACCCGCTCGTTCGTCCACTGAAGGTACCCGAGATAAACTTCGGAAATTGATATTTGGCACACCGGGCCTCGGAATCCGATGCCTTAGAAAACTGCATTCTCGTAAAATCCCAAAGAACATTAAGAAAACATTTACCTTGAAATTTATAGGTCTTTACATGTGGGGGTGTCCAGGGCTATGGGGGCTATCCAGGGGGTGGTGGGAAGTCCAGGGGTGTGGGTGTCTAGGAGGGTGGGGGTTGTACAAGGGTGTTGGGGGATATCCATGGGTGGGGTAAGTACAGGGGTGTGGGGGTGTCCAAGGGTGTGGTGGGGGGTGTTCTGTGGGGCGAGGGGGATCTGGTCTTTTATTGGTAACTTTTTTGGTCTGTTTTAGGGGTGTGGGAGGGCTATCCAGGGGTGTGGGATTGCTGTGATGGGGGTGGGGAAGTCTAGGGGTGGGGGGGGGGGTCCAGGAGTGTGGGGGGGGGGGGTTGTCCAGGGGTTTTTGGGGATGTCCAGGGGTGGAAGAAGTCCAGGGGTGTGGGGGGTTTCTAGTGGTGTGGTGGGGGATGTCCAGTGGGGTGATGGGGTTCTGGTCGGTTTTTGGTAACTTTTTTGTCTGTTTCAGGGCTGTGGGAGGGCTGTCTAGGGGTGTGGGAGTGTTGTCCAGGGGGTATGGGGTATAAAAGAGGGAGGGGGATGACCAGTGGTGTGGAAGTGATGTCCATGGGGTGGTGGTGATGTCCAGGGGTGTGGGGGGGGGGGGGGGGGGCGTCCAGGGGTGTGGTGGGTGCAGTCCAGTGGGGTGAGGGGGTTTTGGTCTCTTTTTGGAAACTTTTTGGTCATGTTTCAGTGGTGTGGTAGGGCTGTCTAGGGGTGTGGGAGTACTGTCCAGGGGGTGGTGTATACATGAGGATGGGGGTTGTCCAGGGGTGTGGGGGGCTATCCCGTGGGTGGTGAAGATGTCCATGGGTGTTTGGGGCTGTCTAGGGGGTCGAGGGCAGTCCAGGGGTGTGGGGGTGTCCATGGGTGTGGTGGGGGTTGTCCAGTGGGGTGAGGGGGCAATTTAGGGGGTGGGGGGGGGGCTATTTAGGGGGGTATGTTTAAAATTTTATCAATGTAAATGCTTAATTTTTCTTTGGTTCTTGTTTTCGTCTACTTCTGTTTTTCTGGAACAAATTCTTGGTTTGGTTTTTGGTTGTTTCTGGGAAGATCAATGGGATGCTTTATATTTTAGAAAAAAATGGGTCTTCACGTCAGTAATTTTATAAACGACATGATAAAGTAATGGGGAAGAGTTTATCACGTCATTTATTCAAATAACAAATGTTATAAACACTAGTGGAATGGTTTTTCCCATCGGTTAATTAATAAGCAAAGTGATAATGGCCTAGGAAATGTTTTATCACGTCAATTATTATATAACCAACGTGATAACACATTACCCAGGGGTTTATCAGGTCGGTTATTTAATAACTGATGTGATAAACCAGTGTGGGGGGTGTTTGTCACGTCGGTTATTAAATAACCGGCGTGATAAACACTGTGATGTTATGTTCTTTACGTCGGTTTTTAAAAAACCGACGTAAAAACAACATTTAGAACGTTGTCCTTATTAGTGTCAGCTAAAAACCGTCATAAAAAATGAAGAATAACCGACGTAAAAAAGATTTTTTTCACTAGTGCATTGTTTTATGTAGACATTTATAACTATACATTAATAATATTTTTTTCCCACTTTTTTGTTTTAAATTTCAAAAAATAGTCCTATATAATTGTGTTCAAAAAGTTATTTTATGTTTGATGAAAGGAATTTTTTTTATTTGATGAATAGTAACATACCCTTAGGAATAGTAATATGAATTGGAATATGACCATAATAAATAGTAAGTTTTATTATTATTCTTTCCTTATGGGTTTATGATAATGACATTTTGATTAATTTTTCAATGTTATATAAACTGAGTTATAGTTTTAAAATTGACAATTTTTTAAAAATGTATGATTTTATTTAAAAATTAATGTAATAATATTTAGAAAATTATTTTCAAAAAAATTAGGTCCTTTTTAAATTCTACATTTCGGAGAATGGTATAGGCAAATTTTTGGTGTTTTTCTAAAATTCATGAATTTTTATTGAATAGTGGATTACGGTAAAATACCGTATATTTTAAATATCAGTTATATACACTATAAATGAAATCATAAGGGATTTAATACAACTTTCTACAAACTCACAATCCATTATTACTATTTTAGGTCACATTAATTAATATTATTCCTAGTCTTGAGCAAAAATATTAAAATAATGAATAAAATAATGATAAATACCACATGTCCTCCACTATAAATACCAACCACATTTCCCTCTTCCAACCACACCTCTAAAGCCTTGAGCCTTACCTATGATATTCCCACTACTCCTAACAAGGAACTTCCCCATGTCCTAGAGCTTCTGGTCTCACCAAAAAGCAAAAATCAACGGCCTTAAGAAATATCTCAAAGAGAAGAGATTAATAGGTAAATATCCTCTTTCGTTTTCTTTATTTTCTTTAATTTTTTGTTGTTCTTTTTAATTTACTTTGGATTATATTGGGATGTGTCATTACATATACTTATTACTGCTCATACTATGTATGAATTATGATAGATCCACTTTCTCTCATTAAAAACATTAAATGAAATTTTATGCGACGCTGTTAGGCTACCATATTTTCAAAACAGATTTCTCAACATTGCTTCTATTTCGAGATTATATTTATTTATTTTTATATCCCCTCCTCCCCTTATCCAAGAGGAATGAATGATCTTGTGTCTTAGGTAATCATAATTTCATCATGTTATTTTAATACTCACCATTACATTTCTTATCCTTTCCCAATTATTAATGAAATTAAAACAACGTCTGTGATGTGCTGAATTACCAACATCGTGGACAATGTGATTTAAATTTCGTTAACATTATTAAAGGCTGGTCATGAAACCATATATATGATTGATCCAGATTAAAATATATGTATTATATCTTGTATAATTTTTGGTAATCATTTTTTACAGTTGTGGTTAATTTTTAATACAAAATGTGTTCACTACAATCGAAGAATCACCAAACTGACCTAAAAAATATGAAAAATGTTTTAACCCACGAAACAT
Organism: Viscum album; assembly: GCA_963277665.1. Lineage (NCBI taxonomy): Eukaryota > Viridiplantae > Streptophyta > Magnoliopsida > Santalales > Viscaceae > Viscum > Viscum album. The sequence goes on along the minus strand of OY728120.1, from coordinate 1,266,826,572 downwards.
CCTCATGATCGAACTAAAAATAATAAATGATATAATTTATGGTTCTAGAAATATGTAAATACTAATCCATTCTAGGTCAATAGTTTCACTCCTAATCTAAAAGAATATCCATCATGAACCGATCATGGAAATCATATAAAGAAGGAACCCGAAACAAAACAATGAACAAAATACAAAAAATTAAAAGGTGAAATGATGTAATAAATTGATCATATAATGTATTTAAAAGAATAATATGTATCATTATGATATTAATAACACTCTTTTAAACATTAAACATGTGGTTTAAATGGGTTTGAAGTAAGACAAACCTAAAGAAAGGGAATTCTTAACTTGTTTTCCATTCTTTGGTTTAACCTTCTACTTTGTTATTTTTGTGGTATTCAAATTTTTTTTGTGATGGGTTTTGTTTATATTATGTTTAATTATGTTTATTTAGAGAGTTTTTAATATTCAATCCCCTCTATTATGATTAACTAGAATTACTTGATATTTTAAGGGGATTTTGTTTTAAAACCCTATTTTATATTTCAGTTTTAAAAAATGAAAAATGAATGTTTTTATGAAATTATTCATGTAGTATGATTATGTTATGGTTCATGGGAATTGACGATGATGATATTAGGGGCCTATATATATTTAAAATTCATTTTATATGTGTAAGTTATAGGTCGGTTGTATGGTTACTCCATGTGTAACTATGACAGTTACACAAACTGTAATGTAGCCATGAGGGTTACAAATTATAAGTTAGCTGAGAGGATTATAGGATTACATAATTAATTCCCTAAGATACCTTTATGGTTTTATTTATGTTCTTGCGTTTTGTGGGGATCTTGTAAAAATATCATGTTTCACAATGTAAGTATATATATGTAACAAGTATGTCATTGAAAATGATTTCAAATGTTACATGTATTCGTGGTATAATAGGTTCTTTCCCTATATTAATCTCCCTTATTGTGATTTTTGTTCTCATACCAAGTTTTTAAATGATTTTCACAGTTTATAAGGATATATAGGATAGAGAAGGAATCTACGTAAAATGATTGATGAATTTTCTAATAAAATCATGTTATATTAGAATATTTTATATTTTGGAAGAAATGAATATTGTTTTTATGTTATCCACTATGTATTAATTTACAATGTTATGAATTTATTATGTCCCAATTACCTAAATATATAAATATAAAAATACCATCAATGTGAAAGGAAGTGATTTCTTGACTAACTTCCATATTAAGTACTGTAAAAATATCAGTTCCTTATAACCCCCCTTGATAAATTCACTATCTAATTTAGGACCCATTTTTTATATTCTTCTTATACTATGTGTTTTTTATACTTACATAACGGACCTCCACCAATATATTTATTTTAATTTAGTGTAACACCATATGATTTTAAAATCATATCATCCTATTAGATAGATTATATGTAACAGAAACCAATACTAGAAGGGAATGTAACATCCTAAGATTCTATGATATATTTATTTTTAAATTATTTAAATCATTTTTAAATCATCTAATTTATGCAACATCGAGTTTGAAAAAAAGTCGGCACCCTGTTAAAATTCTATGGAACCAACCTTAAACATTACATAATCCTGAATTAAATGAATAATTCACATTGAAGATCATTTCAGGTTTATAGAATTAAATAATTAGGCCATAAATATTACATTTCAACTTTAATATTTGTTGTAGACACTACTTCTCAGTATCTTTTTTCATAAAATAAAAACTCTAAAAAAGAAACATGTCTTCTTCCATGTTTTAGATAGCATGAATTTTCTTTGATCACATCCTTGACCCTATTCCACATTATGTACTGTGAGAAACATTTCAAAAAGATTGGATGAGGAAAAAATATCAGTAAGTGATACATAAATAATAGAAACTGCTAGTTTATAAAAACAACAAGTAAACAATGAATAATTTATCATATATAATAATTTTCACCTTTTTGATTTTTTAAATACTCTTCCTGGAAAAAAGATCACCCCTTACCCTTTTGTAATGAAATGATTACCATAAAACCCATAGAAATAACACATAACTTATTATGGTAAATTGGGATATAAACATACATAAATGGAACACTCATATGTTCGACTTCCACACATATCACAAAATGGAATATTCATACGGCCGCCTTCCATACCCAATTCAGTAGAGGTTATAACATAACCACCCATCCTGGTTTATCACGACACCACCCGTCATATGGTTTATCACGTAACCACTAATCAAATGACGATGTACCATTATAAAATCATAACACATTAAATATTACAAACATAAAAGTTTCACTAAGGACATTTCAGTTTCAATAACATGGAATCATTTCAAGATATTGACAAGATCAATGCTTTATCAAACCATTTTCAAAACCATTTAAAACAGTTAATAATGAGATTTTTTATTCAAAGTGTCCCATACCACTTTGAAACTTTCAAAGGAATTTAATTTTTTGAACATTAATTACCATATAAATAAATACTTAATTTGTTTTTGAAAAAATGGTCATTAATGAGAAATATTCATATGAATACATCTTTAAAACATATACAATGATATTTTAGTGAAAGAGTTTCTAACCAAATGTGTGATGATTGAGTACAAATTATTGTGGAATAACATCAATCAAAGCTTATAATTCCATGAGGATAATGATTTTCATGATATAATATATCAAATTTTAGTATATAAACCATATAAAAGTGAATTGGTCTATAAAAAAGTTATGTTTCAATGGAATGTAAATTGAGACAACGTTTGTTGCAATGATCATATCCTTATATAAAGGATGAATCAATGAAATAATTTTGTGTGAAAAATAATAATAAACCTAATATAAGTTGATATTAAGTGTAAAACAATGAGAGGTCATTTACACATATCCTTAGCATTACATAAGTTATAAGTAGAAGTTAAACCACATAGAAATGAAATTCTGTTAATGTGTTCTCGTATAGAATTTCGACAGCAGAACGACGTCACATTATAAATTAGAGAATTAGTTGATGAGAGATAAAAGGGTATCTAATCACTTGGAAATAAAATTTAAAGAAATAAATATATATAATAACATATTCCAACATAGAAAGATGTAAATTATAATACATAACAAAAGGATGTCTTTTAAAAAGAGGAGGGTGAAAGGCTCCCTTATTAATTTGGAAACTTATGAAATATACACCACATGAAATAAGGATCATACAATGAAGATGTAATTACCCATATATTAATTTAAATAAAAGTAATAATAAAATCATGGGTAGTTTATACATCACACAAAGTGATATTGTGGAAAATATATTATTAATCTCACGGGAATAAAAAGTGAGATGAAAACCCCTTACCACATTGTAATCAATCGAGTCGTATGACCAAAAGTTCATAACCTCCAAATGAATCACATTATACCCAGAATATAAAGATAATAATGATAATATAAATCAAATTATAGTAAAAAATAGAGCACATACAAGAAATAAGTGGGGAACAATGAAAATCTCATGGAATTAAAAGTGAGATAAGAAACCCCTTACATCATGTCTGACTTGTCTTGTATGTTCCTCGATCATCCTGAATAATAAACTTAATTTACTTTATGATTCCTTAAGAAATTTTTTCATTTTTTATAACTTCATTTTATATCTATTATTATATTTCTATATTATATCTCTTATTATCTTTCTATAATAATTAGTTAATTATTATAGTTCATTTCAGACATTTTTTGATGTTTGGACCTTGAGTCAAAAATGAACATGTTATAATTACTAATTGTCCTTGTCCTCAAAAGTATATTCTCTCTATAATCACATTATTATTTTTTAAATATCATATATATCATATATATCAAGTATATATATGTATTTATAACAGTACATAACATTTGGTGATAAGAATTGAAATGCACCGTTTACGGAGATGGTAAGTTGTACATACACACGATCAATAATTTTATTTTTATTTCGTATTTTAATGTTTTGAAAAAAATAATGATACATTGGTATATTATAATTATTGTATAATATAATATATAATTTCATTTACTCCATCCTCTATACATCCCACTTATGGAATGAACGAGTCATATCACATTGAGGTGGTGGTAGTCCGCCCTTCCTCAAATGAAATTATCGATTTTACCCATTATGGAAACCATAAAGGTATGATATAAATAAATAATACATAAGTAAAGAGACAATTTAAATATAATATATTTTACATATAAATATTGTTCAATAATAATGGCCACCAGAAGAGGTGGTAACAGAAGATTGGAAAATCATCAATTTGTGAGGCACTAGTTCACCATCCACAAAAACAGTATGTTCTTTACCAATTAGATGTAGGTATATTTATGTTTAGTTCAAATACATATCATAACAAAACCCTAGTATATTTAGGATACTGTTGATGTTATTAAATAAAGGAATAAAATGAGTTATGGGGTCTGATAAGTAAAATAAATGAAAATAACTTAAGAGAAGATGTTACCTTTAAATCTGGAAACTCCCTTTGAATTGAACCAAAAGGATTTATTAAATTGTCTCCTACATAAGGTAAGGATTCTAGGTGGAAGATATGGATCTTGAGATCATATTTGGGAAGAATTTGAATGAGCCAAGGGGCTAGAGAGGTGTGAGTAATGAGTAAGAGGTGAAGGCTTCTTGTAAGGGGAGAGGGGGGATGGGATCTTTAGGAATGTTTGAAAATATTATTTTATTATATAATGAGTATCAGTTTCTAAAGGTCCAAAAATCATTAAATACGATGATAATATTTCCAATGTTAAAAATTAAATCATATAATAATAATTGGATAGATTTATGATATTGTTTTAATTTTTATAATCTTATTTATTTAAATCATTCATTAAGGAGGTAAACACTGCACCATTATTGTGTCATAAATAATTTTATTTATCTGATGTCTAAATATTATAAATAAAATACCATGAAATAGGAAAAAATTTTACCTTTATAATGAATATTTATTATCAAATATATCAATTATATATCTCCACATTAATATTGATTTAGAAAAACAATACATGTTTGTGATATTTTGATTTTTATTAATATCATTATCTTTCCAAAGTGGATTTAAAAAGCCCAAAGTATCACACAATGATTTTCATGGTTAGAAATTACTCATCCCATAAGGTTAGGGAAATTGTTAAGGTAATTTAATATTATTATAATATTGTTTTTACCTTGAACTACCCAATTTACCTTTAACCGCGGTAAATGAAAGTCAAAAGTTACTTTTTCACCAAGAATTATTTTCCTATTGTTGAACCTAATTTTCAATTATAATAACATCCATGTATGTATGATTTTTGAAATTAAATTCACAGAAGTGGTAAAATTTCATTTAAATTAAATGGTCTGGTTTTCATCTACTACTATGTGTTTTTACTATTCATAAAAATTTATATTTTTTAGAAAAATACTAAAGATTCATCCTAAGTTATATTTGATATTCTGAATTAAAAAATGATTTCTATTTTACCAAATTAAAAACCTTTATGTTGCATTAATTAGTTTAAAATTAATTCACACAGTCAAAACAAAAAGCCTGTTTTTTAGAAATAATAACTATCAAAATGTTAGCACTTGATTATGTCCTCATTCAAAATGAAAAAACTTCCATTGAAAAAAATTGTACTAAATCGTAAAAATATAATATAATTACACTTTAATTTTTTTTTAAAAATAATATAAATATATAAATAAATTAGAATAAATTGTAGTTTTTATTAAAATACAAAAAATATCACTATTCATTTAAAAAATGAACTTTATGAGAAAAATATCCAAAATTTAACCAAAGTAAATTTTTATTTCCCGATTCTAAAAATGAATTTTATTTTGTCAAATAGAACATATAAAAGATACAAATCATGGATTTAAAAATAGTTTTCCATCAAAAGGCTGTAAATCTTCATTTTAAAGAATATTCGAGTATTTATGATTAAAATTGGAATCATTAAACTTTTAAGCCTTTAAAATTTATTGGATAAATTTAAAAAAAATAACAAAAATATAAAATCATATTTTAGTTAGTTTTATTCATTTCCACCAATAAAATGTCTAGGCATTATCTTCCATTTTTCTTATTAATATTATTATGTTATTTTTTAGGGTAACTAACCATTGGGTGCAATGTATGTTTTCAAAGAAATCCATTTTTTCATATCATGTATGCCATCAAACATATAATATACTTTAATGTAAAACTAGTGTTTAATTTAAAAATATTAATAAATATGTAAATTTTCTTATTATTTATTTACCTTGGATGTTACATCCTTCCCCCATTTTAGAAATTATGACCTCATAATTTTAAAATTTATATTAGAAACTTCATTTAATGTCCGATATTAGAAAGAGTGTAAATAAAACTGTAACTATTATATAAAGAAAGATATTTACAAAGGTCACCTGGGATAACCCATACATGGATTCCATGAAAACATGGATATGGAGGAGAAACTAAGGGGCAGGTTCTGATAGAGGGTGATAAAAACATGATTAGAATAATGTTCAACAACAGAGAATCACAAAAGTTTGAATGGTAAAATGGTATTTTATTCCCTGGTATGAAAATTAAATGGATAACAAATTTTTAAGTTAATTTTCATAATGATGAGAAATTAATTTATGAGCTTAACAAAAAATATAATGAAACATGCTTACTTGTCATGTAGACTTTCATCCTTTACTAAATTACTACCACAACCACATCTATTATCCAAACAATGAGTAATACAGATTACTTGGTCAAACATGAAGTTCTAGAATCAACTTCTAGAGTATCAAATAATCTACAAAGAGATGAAATATTTATTTTCCCTATATTTATACTTCATCTGAAACCCAAAAGGTTACAACAATAGCAGATAATCCAAAAAAGGATAATGATTTATAAAAAATACTACTCTTAATCTCCAAAATTCAACACACCGTACCCAAAGTTCAAAAAAGATCATTCAATATACAATTTTCCTCAAAATCCTTCAAAGTAATCCAAACTAACATTTAAACCTAAAATTCAGAAGGATTTAGTCATATAGTCTTCAAGAGTAATTCGTAACATTTATCTCCAAATAACAATGACCAATCATAATGTCTCATATTGAAGTGTTATTATCCTAGTCAAATATTCTAAATTATAGGTTAATCACTTCCTTAAATAACCCAAAACACTTATAATCCCATAATAAAACATAGATTCTTCCAAAATAAAATTCCACCATTACTCCCCAATTTAAATCTCAATGTATTCTATTTTCCATAGGCAAATAGTGTTTCCCCAAAATAAATAAATTCATCCAAAATAACCTTTATCACTTAATCACCAAATCATTTTACTACATTAAGGATATACCTTTGAAAAACCATATGTCCCAAAGTAAACTTATTTTTGATCCATAAAATCATTTAACTAAAAATAATTAGTCATACTAACCATGCACTTCACAGTCCAGTGATAGGCGATAAATCCCAATCACACTTTGGTTGTGGGTTTGATTCCCATAGATTTGTCCAACATGATGGGTTTTCACACGGTCAATGTGTTTTCCTTTATGAAAAAATATACAATTTCATAACATTCCAAAAAATTATGTACAAATTCTTAAAACATAACCATAACAAATATTAACCTCAGAGGTTATCTAATATCTTTCATTTTTCACCCCAAAATTTCATAACCATTTATCACCTCTAAAATAAGTATGACTCTTTATAATATTCTAGCCATTATGGTTATGTCACTTATGCTTAAATAAAACCCTAACCTCTAATGTTATCTAAGGTCACCTCTGACACAAACTATAAGGACCCGACGATAAACATTACATAATATTTAATTAAGTTAATAATTCACATTGGGGATCTTTTTGGGTTTATAGAATTAAATAATTATGCCATAAATATTACATATCAACTTGAATATTAGATTTAGACACTAATACTCAGTATCCATTATTTCATTAAATAATAACCCTTAAAAAGAAACATGCCCACTTCCTTGTTTTGGACAACATGAGTTTTCCTTCATCTTATCCTTGACTTTATTCTACATTATTTCTTGAGAAAAACATTTTGAAAATGTGGGATGTGAAAAAAATGTCAACAAGGGATACAAAAATAAGGGAAATTGTTAGTTTTTAAAAAAACATGTATACCATGAATACGTTATCATAAGTAATTCTTTTCCCCTTTATAAAGTAGTAAATACTCTTCACTAAATAAAAGATCAATGATTACCCTTTTGTAACCAAAAGAATATAATAAAACCCATAGAAAAAACACATAACATAAAAAGGTAACTTGGGAAATAAAAAAACCTAAATGGAATAACCAAATAGTCAAATTACACACATATACCTAAATTAAATAGCCATATGACTAACTTTCATACTCAATAAATTGAAGGTTATAACGTAACCACCCATCATGGTTTATCACAGCACGAATCGTCATTTGGTTTATCACGTAACCGCCCATAAATTGACCATGTTACATTATAAAATCATAACACATAAAATATTTCAAATATAAACATTTCAATAATAACATTTCATTTTCAATCACAAGAAATCATCTAACGATATTGACAAAATCAATGCTTTATCAATCCATTTTCATAACCATATAAAGCATTTAATAAAGAGATTTTTGATTCAAAGTGTCTCATACCACTTTAAAAATTTTAAAGGAATTGAGATTTTTGAACATTAATGAAAATAAAAATAAAAAAATAAAACTATTTTGATGACATGGTCATTAATGAAAAATATTTAGACAAATAAATCTTTAAAACATATAAAATGATATTTTAGTTTATGATTTCCTAGCCAAATGAGAGAGGCTTGAATAAAAATAATTGAAGATAATTATCAATCAAAGCTTATAATATCATGAGAATAAATAGATTCACGATATAATATGTCAAAGGGAAGTATATACACCATAAAAAAGAGAAGTGGTGTATAAAAAACAAATATGTTTCAATGGAATGTAAATTGAAACAAATTCTCTTTAAAATATCATATCCATAGATTTAGGATATATCAATGACATAATTATGTGTGGAAAATAATAATATACCCAAAATAAGTGGCTATTAAGTGTAAAACAATCAGAGTTCATTCACACATATTCATAGCATGTCGTAATCAATAAGTAGAAGTTTAACCCCGAAGAATAGAAATTGGGTTAAGAAGTTCTGTTATAGATATTCGACAGCCTAACGACGTCACTTTAAAATTCGGAAAATGATTTGATGAGAGAGAAAAATGTATCTTAGAACATGGACAAAAAATTTACAGCAATAAGGATATATAATAATATATCCCTAAATAATAATATGTAAATTAAAAGACATAACAAAAACATGTCTTTCAAAAATAAGAGGGTCAAAGGTTCTCTTATCGATTTGCTAACTTAGAAAACATGCACCACAGGAAAGAAGGATCATGCAATGAAGTGGTAACTGGCCATAAATTAAATTATATTTCAAAAATAAAACAATCATGGGTAGTACATACACCACTCAAAAAAGGGATAGTGGAAAATATATCATGAATATCACAGGAAAAAAAGTTATATGAAAACCCCGTACCACGTTGTAATCAATCGAGTAGTATGACTAAGAGTTAATAAGCACCAAATAAATCACAGAATACCATGAATATAAAAATAATAATGATAATATATATCAAATTTCTGTATATAATACACGAAATTCATGAAATAAGTGGTGAACAATAGAAATATTATGGAATTAAAAGTGAGATAAGAAACCCATTACCACAAGTCTGACAAGTGTGGTATGTTCCGTATTGTTCCTAAATAATGAACATAAGTTAATTTTTTCTTTCATAAGAACATTTTTCATGTTTTATTATTCCTTTTATATCACTTACTATCTTTCTATAACAATTTGTTAATTATTAGAGTTCATATCAGACAATTTTTCAATGTTCAGAACATGAGTCAAAAATGATCATGTTATAATTAAAAATTGTCCATGTGGTCAAAAGTCTATTATCTTCAGAATCACATTAATTATTTAAATATCATATATATCATATATATCTAGTTTATATATATATTTATAATATTACATAAAATTTGGAGGTAAGAAATGAAATGAACTGTTCATGGAGATGGTATGTTGTACGTAAGCTTGAACACTACATCAATTTCTATTTCGTAGTTTCATGAATTGAACTATAATTGTTTAGTGATGCAGTAGTATATCATCCACAAAAACAATATGTTCTTTACCCATTAGATATAGGTGTTGGTATATGTAGTTTTAATCCATAAAATAACAAAAACCTAGTATATTGAGGAAACTGGTGTTGTTATAATATAAAAGAATAAAAAGAATTAAGGGGTTGGAGAAGTAAAATAAAAGAAATGAACATAAGAGAAGATGTTGCCTTTAAATCGGGTAACTACCTTTTATTAGAACAAAATGTCTTTCTTGAGGTGTATTTTTCCTATGTTAAGGCTTCTAGGTGGAAGAGAGGAATCTTGATATCTTATTAAGGTAGAGGATGGATGAGCCAAGGGGCTTGAGAGGTGTGAGTAATGGGTATGAGGTGAGATATTTCTATTAGGGGGAGGATGGGATCCTTAAGAAAGTTTGCAAATATTATTTTATTATATAATTATTTTTAGTTTATAAAGGTCAAAAAAATATTAATGTTGATGATAAGATGACTCATGTTTTAAATAAAATCATCCAACAAGAATTCGACATGTTTTTTATATCATTTTAATTTTTATTATCTTATTTATTTAAATCATTCATTAATGATGTAAGAAATGTATCATTATGGTGTTATAATTAATTTTATATATTTGATATCTAAAAATTATAAATAAAATACCGGTTGTAAGAAATTTTTTTAGATTTATAAAAATTATTTATTGTCAAATATATCAATTATATAACCCCACATAAAAATTGTTTATCCAAACAATACATGTTTATGATATTTTTTTCACATTAATTAAAATGTTATTAATATCATTATCTAACAAAAGTGGCTTTTAAAGGCCAAAAGTCTCACCCATGGATTTTTCGGGTTAGCCATTACTCATCCAATAATTTTAGGACAAGTTTTACGGTAATTTTATATTATTTCAATATTGTTTTAACCATGAATTGCCCTATTTACCTTTAACCATGGTAAATAAAATTCAAAATTTACTATTCACCAAAAATAATTTTCATCTTATTGAACCATATTTTATATACTAATAAAAACCATGTATGTCAGATTTTCTAAATTCATTTCACAGTAGTGGTAAAATTTCATTTAAATGAAGAAGTCATATTGTCATGTACTTCTCAGTGCTTTCACTATTCATCAAAATTAGATGCTTTTTAGAAAAAAAAATTCAGTCTAAGCTATATTTTATATTCCCAATTCAAAAATGATGTCTATTTTACCAATTTCAAAACATATAAGTGACATTAATTAATCAAAAATTATTTCCCGCTGTCAAAACAAAAATAATGTTTTTATGAAATAGTAACTATGAAAATATTGACACTTGTTTATGTCCAAATTCAATGTGAATGTACTTATAATGAAGAAAATAGGATTAAATGGTATAAATACAAACTTATTACACTTTAAAAAATTTTAAAAACTAATCTAACCATATAAATAAATTAGCTTAAATGGTATTTCTGAATTAAAATACAGTATTTTTTAGTATTTATTAAAAATGAATTTTATCATAAAAATACCAAATATTTAACCAAAGTAAAATTTTATGTCCTGATTCAAAAGAAAAATTTTATATTATAAAATATAAATTATAAAATTGGAAGAATCTATATTTAAAAAATTTTCACTTTTAAAAGGTGCTAAATCGACGTTTCAAAGAATATTACAGTATTAATGTTTAAAAATGAATTCATTCAAATTTTAAGATTCTAAAATTTATTGGATAAAAGTAAAAACCTATAACAATATTATATAATATTATTTTACATAGTTTAATTAATTTATTCCAATACAATAACTAGGCGTTAACTAGTGTTTCAATTAAAAATATTATTGTATTATTTTTCGGTATAACTCATCGTTGGGTGCAACGTATGTTTTCAAAGAAACCCATTGTTGTGTATCTGGTATGTCATCGACCAAAACATCCCCCTTAGAGTAAAATTAATATTTAATTTCCAAATGTTAATAAATAAAAAAATGTCCTTTTTTTAATTTTCCTGGGATTTTACAAAAATAATATTATTTTCAAATTAAATTTTTAACCAAGTAGTCTAGATAGAAGGTATGAATAGTTAAAACTAAATTATAAAAATTCAACGGTTACACATGTATAAAATAAATTAAATGGTTATCTATTTCTAAAAGCAAAATTATTACTAATTTCAATGAAAAAGAATGATTTTCATAAAAAAATATATTTATTTAAAATGCGGTGTAGAATCAGATTGTGCAAAAAAAAATTAAAATTTTCCAATTATAGAAAATTTATTTGAAAAAATAAAAATCATCTTCTTAAATATACCTATAAAAAAAATCTTTGGGAAAATTTTTGAGAACATAATTAAATGATTATTTTTTGAAATAATATTTAAAAATAAATAATTTTAATTGAAAAATACATTTTGGTTTAAATTGTTTTTGATGTTAAATTATATTTTAAATTTGTTTTAACATAAAATTTGTTCAAAAATATAAATATTATTCCAATTTAGTTCATTATAATAATCTTTATATTTATATTTGATATAAAACATTGTAAACTTCTGAAAAATTTCTCATTGAAAACCCACATTCTCATTGCTTCTCCGAGATTAATTTTAAATTATAATTTATAAATTATGCTATCATAATTTAGAAAATTGGATTCCATATTTTACGTCATAAACCATTATATTATCTAATAATTTAATCTTAAATTTTAAATACAATAAATAGTAAAAATATTATAATTTTTTTTCCATGGTTAAGGTACAAACTAATTTTCTAGGGGTTACCCTAAAAATATAATGGATAAAAACTAATTAAAAATGATCAAAAACCTATTTTATGGAAATATAAATTCCCCATAATGAATATATATCTAAAATAAACCATTATTTATCCTTTTTAAATATGAAAAAGGGGTTCAAATTTTTATTTTAGTAATTTACAAGTGTTACACTCACCACATTTATAAAAGGGCATCACCCCATATCTCTTTTCCCACATTAAAACAAATTTTTCTTCCACGAGTTGACTATATAAATTTTAAAAATCCATTAAAAAGACCTATAATAATTTATTTTTGTATGAAATATATTTTATGAACAACTTATTTATAATCTTAGTGATTTGGCCCCTGATGATGAAATATTCCCAACTATGATTTTTTTAAATTTATTCTTCCACATCCATCAAATATTTTTCATTTGTTAATATATAATAGAAAATATATCTAAAATGTTATTATATGTTTTTATTATAATGTTATGAAATATATCTATATACTCTTCCATAAAATTGGTAGTGATAAGGTCACTCTTGTGTATGTCGAACTACCACCTTGCAAACAAATGTGACATGTTTTCCATCAAGACTTCTATCAGTTGGGTATATTGGAGGATATAGATTATATACATGATATTTATTAAAAAATTATTCTTATTATGTTACTATATCATACATATAACTTTTATATTTCAATTTTATAGGGGATACGTTGACGTCGATCATGTGTATGACAGACTACCGCCTCTTGAAGCGATGTGATTTTTCATTCACTAATACTATTCATGGAAGGTAATAGTATTGAGTAAATTAATATATGTGATATAAATGAAAATACTATGATATTAATAGAATTTTTATAATTATTAAATGATGATATATCAAAGTATTTCATTCAGTTTCACTCACTAAAAGATGACAACATTATTTATTTAAGTGTCGACTACAACCTTCACGAAGAAATGTGATTCTCTTTATGAACACACCACATGAATTATATATTTAATTAAATTTTAATAAACAATATATTATTTACAATATTATGGTCTTATAACAATGATATAATTGGAATTACTTACTTTCCATAATGATCAATGCAAAATGGAAATTTTACTCATGTGTACGTATGACCTACGGTCAAAATGATCGTTGCATAACATATTTATAAAAAAATAATTTAATTATTAATATTAAAAGTATAATTATTAAATAAAAATGTTAATTATTACATAAGTATTTTTCTAGATATGATGCAATAATTTTCTCTTAGACTAATAGTTATAAAAAAAATCATTTTTGACCCACAAGTAAGATATCATCAAAACAATGGACATAAACATAACTGATACTGTAATTGTATGTAATAAGGTAATATATGAAATAAATGACACAATACACATTAAATAGGATCATAAGAAATTAAATAACTGACATTTCACTATTTTTCAAGAATGTAATGAAAGTATGTGACGAGTCAGACTCAAGGTAATAATTTCTCATCTTACTTTGACATCCATGAGACATATAAAATATTAAAAACATATTTCCATTATGTGGGTTATATAAATCCTAATTTATATGTTATATTATGAATATATTTATCTTCATGTTATTCAATTTTTCATTTTATTTTATTTCTTTTAAAATGATATTAATTCAGAAGCTATAATATGTGTATGGGTTTATTTTATAATATCAAAATTTTCTAGGATTATTTATGTTTACATATAAATTAGGAGAATTATTTGATATTTATATCATAAAATAAATATATATAACATATATAAAGTTATTTATGATCTGTTTTAAGTAATATTATTATTTTCTTACTCTTTGGTTCTCTACATGAGTGAGAAATGAATTTTATGGAAATATGACTTTATTTATCTCTTTAGTAAGAAATCCTTTTTCATTAAAGCACATGTTTTCTATAAATTTTTTCAAATTTTATTTCAAACATATAAAAATTATTTGGTAAATAAAATTTTACCCATTTTTACATTTAATATAATTTTTTGAATGTAAACCTGATGTGGTTTTCAAATTTTTTGAACTTTTGTTTTCTAAAAGGTGATTTTCAAAATGAAAATATTATTTTCCTAAAAAATGTTTGAATGATATTTTCATTTTATTTGTATTATTCAACACAATAAAACCTATATTTTATTGATGATCCCCTGAGTAAATGTTTCATTGATTATATAATTAATATTTCTCTTTATGGTTTATGATCAGTATTACTGGGGATGTTAGATTTTATTAGCATTCACTGTTTTACTTATGATTGTTCATGGTAATGTTTTTTGATTGGGATAAGTATTAACATTTTTTATGATAGTTTTTATTAATAATTTTTATGTTTATTTTGTTTGACACTTTCATATGAGTAATTTATTTGATATAGAAAGTGAAATGTGGGCCCCAATATAGTCTCTTGATTCATGGGTAGGTATAACAAGACAAACTTGATGGTTTTTTGGTCGATGAATTATCCATTTGTTTAGATAAATTGGAAAATGGCCTCAAAGGTATGTTTTTTATGTCTAAAAATATGCATTTAATAATTAGTAATTCAGTTATTGTAATTCCATGTGATTATTTAAATTATATAGAATATCATTGGTTATGGATTCAAGTTGATGTGATTATTTATGTGTCATTATTTGTCCATCAATTATTCCTTCCATATTATACACATGTTATTGATTAAGTGGTATAAATTTTAGTTATTTACCTTCAAATAATTCTTATTCTGTATTTATTTATAGTTTCTTCTACTATACACATACCATTAATATGCATCGGATCTCACCATTTTCATGTGTTTAATTTTCCCCAAGATACCATGAAATTATTTATGATTTATATACAGAGATTTGCAAAGGGAAATAATGGAATTATAAAAGAAAAAACATTTTTGAATATTATTTTTCACATTTTAATAATAATTTCTAGTATATTTCTATTTTACATACACAACTAAACTATTTGGTCATTCACGATGTGATTCCTCATGTCCTATGTAATTGTAATAATGCCAACATGGGCTTGAGGAAATTGGGGTCAACATCACTATAGTTTGTATTAGAAGATGTTTACTAGAATCATTGGGAATTTGATTGAGAAAAACAAATATTAGAGATTATAACCCCAAAAATACTTTTATGTTATAAATATAATAACATTACAATGATTTTGTAAGTAAGATATTATATGGGTTTTCTTAAGAAAAAACAACCATATGAGGATTTTATTAGAAGACATAGTTTTTTAATAGACGTACATATTGGTAATAACTCCAAAAATATTGTATTGGGATTTATTAAATCTTCAATTTGTGCACCATAATAAGGCATACAGTGCATGTAGATTGAAACTACTAGGGGATATTCTTTTGATAAATCATATTTAATTTAAAAAACATTACAAGCTAGTTGAAAATAAATAAAAAATCAAAAAAATCATGTTAATGATTAAGTGTTATAAATGCCTAAAATTTTCATGTTTTGTTATGTTTTTCACTTGTTTTGGGGGTATACCTTCTTCTACAAATGTTATGATAAAATATAGTGTATGATTTTTTTAGAAATAACGCCTAATTGAAGGAATGTGAACCATATCGACGAACTTACCACACGAATGGATTTCCCCTGGAGAAATATTATGATCTTGGAGCTGGACTTGGAGTTAGAAAAGTCAAAATTATAACTATATTGGGGATTTTGACTTAGGTTATGATTAATAAAACCACATATATGGAGAAGAAATTTGATCGACCGTGATGTGTAATAACGTTATACCACTTCATGAATTAGAAACCTCTACCATTAAATTGGAATGGAAATTCATTTTCAGATGATAAATATATATTTTATATAGAGAAGATATTTCTGGCAGTGGGATGTAGTGAAAGGGAGAAAGTTCTCATTGATGTTTATTAACTCTCAAGAGACAAATATCTAGGGTGGTAATTAATTTATAAACCATAGAATAATGATGAAATTCTAGGAATTGATTTATAAAATTTAATGTGAGTCTTCCTAAAAAAATAGGATCCTCCTGAAAAATAATAATATACAGAAAAACGGTTTTTGATAATAATAAAAAAATAAGTGGAAAATATTTATATATATGATTCCCACATTACATGGTTATAGAGGAATGTTATAGACTATGTATGCAATATAAAGATCCAGACTAGCCACTTATTATTTAGGATTAAGACAATATCCCACATTTTAGTAGTCTCCCAAATATTCTCAACATTTATGGAAATGATATCATGTGATACAAACATATTGTAATAGTTATCCATGTATTATGAATTCTAAGGGAAGTGAGAGAGGAATATGATGGTATATAAGTTAATTTATAATTTGAATAAGGTAAATAATATTTTACCATCATGTAATATTTGTGGAAGGAAACAACTTGGTACACACGTAAAATGAAAATTATTTTGCTTCATATGTGGAGAAAAAGGAAACCATGGTCATGATTCAAAGGTCAAGAATGTATCTTCCAACCTGCAGTGCTTCCACTATTAGTAGAACATGTAATAAGCAAATAAATTACCAAACAGTCATTGAAATATACATAAAAAAGATATTAGGGATGATGATCAAGATTATTCTATTACTATATATGATTGTAATGATTAATTTTTATATGATTAGATTAATGAATTTTGTTATAGGAGTATTTTGATCAATGATATTATGGTTATAACAATAATAAAATATATATGTATTATAATACAATACTATTTCAATGATTATTTGAGACTGTATATTGAATGTTACCAATGACAAGGAAATTGATTCAGGGGAAAGTTGAACTTCATAGAAAACCCATGATTGAGGGAGGATAACCATTAAAATATTCCCCATGTTATGGAAATAATGATAAATATTTTTATGATTGTATTAAAAACCATTGATTTTTGTCTAATACTTTATGATAAGGTATTAATGGATAATTAAAATTTAGGAATATTATAATAATTATGATAATATAGTTTTGTAAAATGTAAACCCTGCAAGTGAAGTGACAACTTGTCACATTTGGAAATGATATAGGGTATGAACACACAACCAATTTGTGATAGGGGAGAAATTTTTGCCATGCCCTTCAAGATTTTTCTATTAATAATACATTTTCTTTACATAAAATATTTTAAAGACAAATTCTTTTGTAACTAATTATGTTTACCTTTAGGTTTTATTTTGTAGGTTTATAGATTAATATATATGAAATAAATTTTCCCTGCATTATTGATCTTATTATATGTTAGAAGACAATTTTAGTGCTTCAAGTATGAAAAATCATATTGGATATTCATTTCTTACAGTAAAAATGATGTGGAATGTGGTAGAATCACAACCAAAATATGAAATTGGTCCATATTTATTATAAAAAAAATCATTATTAATACATTATTATGTTATCAGTCTTGACGGTAAAGGAATTAATCACCTTTATGAAAATTATATTGAATCAAAAATGTTATCCTAATACATTATTTTATATTGAAATAATGGTATTTTAAACCACCAAATAATTATAGTTTTCAGGTCCATATAAAAAAATTTACCATTTAATTTTTTTGTGTCAATTACCATTAAAACTCTTTATAATAATTTAGCCCTTTCTTCTATATACATATATTTACTTTCCACCAATGAAATAAAAGATACAAAACCTAGTTATGTGTTATTCCATATGACCTTTTTAATTACCATTATATGTTATCAAGAGGATGATTTTTCAACACTAATACGGAGGTGGGATTTTAATTAATGTATTTTCTAATATAAAATAATTTATTTCTGAGATCGTGGTTAATTGTGATTTCACAACCCGTCTTCCGGGGCCCACATTGTAACTACCCCAAGCCCGCCTTCTATAGGCCAGGGGCTGTTGAATAGAACCAAAGGCGTAAATACCTATAACTGGGAAGGCATTGCCTTTATAAAACTCACACAACCAGAGAAAAAGAGGAAGCAAAAACTAATTAAAGCAGTAAAAAAGTGTGATGAAAGTTCAAAGGGGCCATAAATACAATCCCAAAAGAATGGTATTGATACAACTGAAAGAAAAGTAGAACTAAAATGACAACAACTGAATGGTGAAGCAGCTCATGGATTGTCCATCGGGTTCCTATCTTAAGGGTAGGTACATACATCCTCCTCAGCACTCTGCGTCTATCAGTCCAATCCATGTGTCAACACGCTGAGTTTCCACCTCTAGGTATTGTCCAGTCCTCGTACACTCTACCTCGTTCAACGATGTACGTCGTCTGTATCCAACAAAATAGGGTGTGGGCATAGCCCGTGAAGGGGTGAGTTTAATGATACTCAGTAGGGACCCCAAGACCCTCATGGTCTCACTAAATCCAATAAGGATAAACCACAATGAATAATCTCAAACGATAACCTTTACCTATGTATATTCCCATACATATACCGATGTTATCAAATAACCCATCTCAATCATGAGGAAATCACAAAGGTCATTGACTCATCTCAAACCAGGATTTTCATTAAAGATATTGAAACCACAACTGCTGAATATCTCCTCCTCTATCGATTATTGTGATCCGGTCATGACTCCGAGGCACTAATCACTAACCTTATACTACTGAAGTACTCCTCCTGTCGAGTACTGCGGGTTTTCCACCCAAGCACAGTAGTGCTCCCCGCCATGGGTATGCCACCCAAACATAGTTGTGCTTCCCCTAATAGCCTACAGAGGTACTCCTTCTATCGAGTACAACAATACTGCCTCCCAAACACAGTTCTGCTCCCTATCGTGGGTCTTCCACCCAAACACAGTAGTGCTCCCCACTGGGCATGTCAAGTCACTCCGACTCGAATCGGACAAGCACTCATCAGGCTTCAGCTAGCTACAAGGTCTCCATACTCCGTATGCTCATCTCTAGAAGGATACACTCCATGATCTACTGGTCGATACTCCATGTATAAAAATTTCCCACGAAGAAGTATCTCAAAGGACCGCTTCGTCAAATGGGTCTCAACGCAACAGATGACACGTCTATCGGATGCCCAGTCTGTGAGTTATTAGCTTTTTAGTCCTGGGAGCCCAGTTTGTTTCATGTACGAACCAACCTGACCGTATCTCAAATGTACCACGAACTACCATGGGGTATACTCAAAGGAATCATTTCTCAACATGATTACCTACGCCGCTGATGGTTCTTCAAACAGACGTCCGGTCTGAGAGTTATTGGCTTTTCCGTTCCAGGGGCCCGATTTGTTTATAAGCTAAACCAACCCAACCGTACTCCAACCGCATCGAAACCTCAAGTGACGAATACCAAAAGAAACGTCTCCCCATGTGGAATCCAACAAAGTCTACGACATGTCAATCAGACGTCCAGAACTCAAGTTATAAGCGTTTTCGCTCCGAGGGTCCGGTTGGTTTTGGGTTCGAACCAACCTGGCCTTACCCCAACTTCATCGAAACCTTGAGTGTAAAATAATGAGACAACCATCTCGATATGTGTAATCCTACTCAATAAAAGGTGCATCGATCGGAGGTCCACAACTCAAGAAATGTCCATTTAACCAAAAATAATCTGAAAATAGGGGGTTTGGGCCCAGTCCGACCCGGCCCAACACCCCCTAGGTCGGCCCGATCCAGGTCGACCGGACCCGGGTCTGGGTCCGGCCCGGCTAAGCTTGTTCGAGCGTAAGTGTAATGCGTGGAGTGGGGGGGGGGGGCGCTGCCCCCCTGTTGATTGGAACTGGCGCGGCTTAATGCCGCGCCTCTCAAATCCAGAATGGCAAAGTCGTTCTGGTTCAATTTCCACCGCCGCGGCTGAGCCGCGGCGGTCTTCTCCAGCGGTGCGCCACCGCCGCCAATGGCCGACGCCACCGCACCGGCGTGGCGTGCCGCTTACGCTATCCACGGACCACCAGACATGTTCTAGTGGTACATTTCGCCTGTCTTTTGTGCCTAAGGTCACCTCGGGGCCCGACCTTCACTACCGATGATTCAAATATCCATTGCGGCCCCATTTGTCGTCGCCCATCAATCCGTGCACAATGAAAAACTAGTGGAGGGTCCGGGATTGTTCATTAGCTTGTTTCCTCTGCGTTAGAGGCTCATTCCATTATTCAACAAATAAGAACGGCCATCTTAGAGGGTATAATTCACATAATTAGAATTATACAAAAACAACCCCTACCTCGAGAAAGATCTGCGGTAGCCGAGCATCGTGGATGAAAGTTTCGCAAAAGGGCTGATGTAGGCTCATTGATGTCATTGTAAGGTAAGAGATGATGGTGATGATGGTCGTTGGCGTTCGTCACTTCCGCAAAGTGCCTTCGATCCCATCTCGAGCATCTTTTATTGGATCTGACGTAGGGAAGATGTCGAAGTCGGTGTAGTTCGTTGTGCTTGTACCATACTAATGATCACTGCTCGTTCATTGGTGTTTCGATGGAGAAGATGGAACCTCAGTGGAGGTGCAATAATGGAGGAAGGAGAGGGAGGAGAGGAAGGAAAGAATGTTCTCCAGCGGACCCCCTCTTATCAAAAGGATACTCCTTTAATAAAATATTAGACTTGGATAATATTTTTATTAACATATCCATTTCAAAATTCAAACACCACATTAATTAAATTGTAGGATTCAATTATTAATTAAGGTTTTTTCATGAATTAATGGTAGAGGAGAATGTGATGAGGTCCCATAAATGAGGTGAGTTATCAAAATTTAACAAGGGAGCATTAAAAAGGGGGTTTATGAGAGTTATGGGGGAGGTGAGGAGTAAAGGTCTCATGTGGGCCCCACCACACTAAACCCTTCCATGGAGGTTAGGTGGGTGTGGGCCCCAACTCTAACTCCCCTTTTGTAGGTTAATAACCACCCTCCACAAATTAAATTATAAACACATATTTTTATTAATTCCTCAAAACAAACCGAAAATTAACCTGTTCTACCGTCAAAACACAACTATGGTAATGGTCAACATAGGTAATTACCGGTGATTCCAGTTCATCGGTGCCCTCATATTTCAATTCCGAGCACTGGTTCAAAATATTGAAAAACATGCTCGTTCGTTCATTGAACGTACCCGAGCTAAACTTCGGAAATTGATTCCGGGCACACCGGGCCTCAGAATCAAGTGTCGTCAGAAGCCACAGACTTGTAAAATTAAAAATAAATTAAAAAAAATTCCTTAAATTTTAGGGTCTTTACATTACACCCACCTCTGGGATTTATGTCCCCATAGTGCTTCAACACACACTAGGGGAAAAAAATTGGTACTGAACACGCATCTGAGCCTTGCGCTCCCATGTGCTCTCCTAGAGGTTCCCATGCTGCCAGTGAAAGCACACATGAGGAATCGACCATCCACATAGGTCCTGATCCTATCGAAACATGATATATATTGAAAACTCTTTGAATGTCACCCCATCATCGATGTCCATCTCTCTATGGTCGATAATGTGTGAAGGGTGTTGCATGTATCTCCTCAGCTGAGATAAGTGAAAAACATCATGAACCTGGTGAAATTATGGTGGGAAGGTCCAGCGGTAAATCACCTTTCTTACCATACAGAGTACCTAGAAAGGTCTGTTGAACCTCAGAGATAACTTGTCGCCTCGACCACATCTCTATAAACCTCATCGAGGTCAGACCCGTAAAAGAAGTGGTCACCATCCTCGAACTCTAAAGGCCTCCATTTCCTATTTAGAACTGAAACTCAAAACTCTTTCTACCATGAGGGTAAGGTTGGCCGACTCAAGAGTGATCAGCCGCAACATCCTATGCATGAGTTTGTCTTGTGCTTCATGGGTTTCCCTTTTCACCAACCAAGGGAAAATTGTATCCCAATATTGTAGATAAACCAGAACCTTTTTCCCTAATAAATCAATCTAATTATGAACTGTGAATCCAATCCATACCCAGACTAATTTCATAAGGCCTCGACGCTGCCACCCAGAGGTTCCAATCGAAACTCTTGCCTCAAGGGTCAGATCATACTATCGTCATAAGTGTTATTATCGAGTCTCCTCCCAATGTATCTCCAGACGTGAGGGTCGAGTCAATGGTTTTAATAGGAATCTCTATGTCTCGGACAAGATTTGTGGAAGGAAGAAATGATTCGTATCAATGTCTATTGTTATGGCACCATGTAGTAGACACAGATCATACTACGACTCATTCCTAGAGGCCTTGGGTCACACTCCTTTACCGCATTTAGCTACTCTCTTCCCCCTCCCTCTTGCTCCCAGAGCCAAGTGGGGACTACAAATGCGGGTGGTTGTAACATGTCGAAATGTACACCACTTCATGATGCACTCCCAACTCTGCTACCACATCGGTTTCTCTGTAGATTCATTTTCCCTTAACACTTCCTCTTCTTGAATCATTTTACATGCCCAAGCCTCCGAGACTGGTGCCAGTTTCCTAATTTCCTACTGCTAACCTTCTCTAGAAGTATCCACTTAGCCAAAGAATTCCCAACCACAAAGGTTATCTCTAGTACCATAACATAAGTAGGAATGCATAGAGGAAAAGTACTGGCTCAGATGTCCTTTAAACACACCTCGCTCTGAGGTCTGAGCTCGAATGCACTGATCGTATCGTGGTCATCAAGTACCATGAATGATCGGTATGCCTCGATGACAACTCAGCTTTGGACATGTCATCCTACCGAAGATGTAAAAGCTCTAGAAAACTCCCACCCACCTCCTCAATCCAATCCCGAGCCACCTGTGATTCGGGCATGCCTCAGAACCTGAAGGGAATATGATGCTGAAACACATGTAAGGCACTATGTCTAAATTTGTCAACTACCGGTACTGCCGTTTGAAACTGTTGACCAACAGGTAGTGATATTGCTGGCACCCTAACCAAAGGTACTATCTCAGGCATCGGTCCACGTACCGAAGTACCATCACTATGCCGACCATCCTCATGGTCACTCACTATGAAACACCAGTACCTAAGATCTCCATCTGCTCTACTAGTGTCTAAAATAGGCGTAGAACTCTAGAAATCACCTCCATCCAGTCCACTACTGCCTAGAATTCTGTCTCTCCTCGTAACCTCAGAGGCCTCTTCTGCTAGAACTCGTGCAATGCGCTCTTTCAGCGTGCACCGTCCACTAGTACAGCTGGGGGCATCTTCTGCCCAACGGGTGGTGGTGTTGCTGGTACACCACCCGAAGGTGACAACATAGAAAGAGGGCCCGGCACCAGATTCTCATCGCTCTATAGGCCATCATCGAGTACTCTCTCAGAACTCCAACTGACTGTCTGCATGGAGGCATCCTGAACAGATGTGACATGTTCAAACAATTTAAACCTGTTGAGCTGACCTAGTTTTAGCTGACATAAAGAATACTTTTGAAAACACTCACGCAATCCATGTTTTTGTTCACTAAGTCGGAAATTATAGGTCAGGGTCCTGGTGTATGGATACGTCGGCCGCCACACCAACATTGGACTCCCTGAACTGAAAAATACACTTTGTACCCTTAACACTATTGTTTAATAGAAAAGATATATCAGAGTTATAAGTTCAATGATTGAACCTCCCTCGGATACCAATTTTTCACGACCCATCCCCCAGGGCCCGCGTCGTAACTACCCCAAGCCCGCCTTCCATAGGCTAGGGAATGGCGACTAGAACCAAAGGCGTAAATCCCTATAACTAGGAAGGAATTTCCTTTATAATACTCACACAACCAGAGAACAAGCAGATGAAAACACTAAGTAAAGTAGTAAACAATTGTGATGAAAGTAGAAAGGGGCCGGAAATACAAGCCCAAAAAAGGTACAACTATAACTGAAAGAAAAGTACAATTGAAAACACAACAGATGAATGGTGAAGCAGCTCCTGGATCGTCCTCTAGTTTCCTACCAGAAGGGTAGGTATAGACGTCCTCCATAGCACTCCGCATCTATCGGTCCACTTCATGTGCCGTCGCGCTGAGTATCCACCTCTAGGTACCGTCCAGTCCTCGTACACTCTACCTCGGTCAGCGTTGTCCGTCTTCTGCATCCAACACAATGAGGTGCAGGAATAGCCCCTGTAAGGGTGAGTATAACGATACTCAGTAGGGACCCTGAGACCCTCAAGGTCTCAGTAAATCCAATAAGGATAAACTAAAAAGAAAGATCTCAACAGATAACCTTTACCTAGGTATCTTCCCATACATATACCTAAGTTATCAAGTAACCCATCTCAATCATGATGAAAACACAAAGGTCCTTGACTGATCTCAAACCAGGATTTTCAATAACGATATCAAAACCACAACTGCTAAAGAGCTTATCCTCTGTCATGTACTGTGATCCTGTCATGACTTCGTGGCGCTTCTCACTATCCTTTCACTGCTGAAGTACTCCTCCTGCCGAGTACCGTGGGTTTGCCACCCAAACACAGTAGTGCCCCCTAAAATGGGTCTACCACCCCAACATAGTAGTGCACCCCCTAATAACCAACAGAGGTACTCCTTCTGTCATGTAGTATGGGTCTGCCACTCAAACACACTAGTGCTCCCTTCCGTGGGTCTGCCACCCAAACACTGTGGTGCTCCCCACTGGGCTAGTCAAGTCACTCCGACTCGAATCGGACAAGAAGCCATCAGGTTTCAGCCAGCTACAAGGTCTTCATACTCTGTACGCTCGTCTCCGAGAGGTTCCACTCCACAAGCTACTTGTCGATACTCCATGTATCGCACTGTCACACGAAGAAGTATCTCAAATGACCGCCTCATCAAGGGGGTTTCAACGCAACAGAGGACGCGTCTCTCGGACGCCTGGTCTGTGAGTTATTAGATTTTTAGTCCCGGGGGCCGATTGTTTTCATGTACGAACCAACCTGATCATATCTATAATGTACCCCAAACTCCCATTGGGTATACTCAAAGGAATCGTTTCTCAACTTGATTACATACTCCGCAGACAGTTTGTCAAAAAGACGTCCATTCTGAGAGTTATTGGTTTTTCCGTTCTAGGGGTCTGGTTGGGTTATAAGAAAATCCAACCCGACCATACTCCAAACGCACACAAACCTCTTGTGAATAATACCAAATGAACCATCTAACCATGATTAATCCAACAAAGTCGACAACACATCAATCGGACGTCCGAAACTCAAGTTATAAGCTTTTCCACTCCGAGGGCCCGGTTCGTTTCGGGTTCGAACCAATCTGAACATACCCAAATATTGCATAAACCTTGAGTGTAATATACCAAAACGACCCTCTCGATCCGAGAAATCCTATGAAACTGACCGTGGGTCGATCGGAGGTCCACAACTAAAGATATGTTCATTTAAACGAAAACGGTCTAAAAAGAGGGGGTCTGGGCCCGATCCCACCCGGCCCAACACCCCCTGTGTCGGCCCGATCCGGGTTGACCCAACCTGGGTCTAGGTCCATCCCAATAGTCCATGACCCGGCCCATCCGTCGACGTCCAGCCCGACCAGCGCGGCCCGGCCCGCGTGGCCCGCCCTAGCCCGGCTGGGGAAGCTGGCTCGGCCATCTTGGCTGAGCGTAACGCGTGGAGCAGGGGGGGCTGCCCTCCCTGTTGATTATAACTGGTGTGGATTAATGTAGAGGCTCTCCAATCCGAAATGGAAAACCTTTTCAAGTTCAATTTCTACCGCCACTGCGGTCTTCTCCTGCACCGCGCCACAACTGCTTTCCGCGAACCACTGGACACGATCCGGTGGTCCGTTTCACCTGCCATCAGCGCCTAAGGTCACCTCGGGCCCGAACATCACTGTGGAGGCTTCATATCACCATTAAATCCCCGTTTGGCATCGCCCATCAATCCACACACAACAAACAACCAGCGGAGGTTCCGGGCTTGTTCGTTAGCCTGTGCCCTCCACGTTATAGGATCATACCATTTTTCAAGAAATGAGAACACCCATCTTAAAGGGTATAATTCACATAATTAGAATTATACAAAAACAACCCCTACATCTCGAAAGATCCGTGGTAGCCGAGCATCGTGGATGACGGTGTCACGAAAGGGTGGACGTCGGCTCGTTGATGTCTTCTCAAGGTAAGAGATGATGGTGACGACGGTCGTTGGCGTTCGTCACATCCGTAAAGTGCCTTCGATCCTGGCTCGAGTGTTGTTCTCTGTATTCGACATAGGGAAGACGTCAAAGTCAACATAGTTCGTTGCGCCTGCACCACGCTAATGATCCCTGCTCGTTCGTCGGTGTCTCGACGGAGAAGATGGAACTTCGGTGGTGATGCAACAATGGAGGAAGGAGAGGGAGGAAAGGAAGGAGAGGAAGTTCTCCATTGGATCCCCCTCCCATCAAAAGGCTCCTCCCATAATAAAATATTAGACATGGCTAATATTTTTATTAACACATCCATTTAAAAATTCAAACACCACATTAATTAAATTGGAGGATTGAATTATTAATTAAGGAGTTGTAATGAATTAATGGTAGAGGAGAATGAGAAGAGGTCCCATAAATGAGGTGAGTTATCAAAAGTTAACAAGGAAGCTTTAAAAAGGGGGGTTTTTGAGAGTTATGGGGGAGGTGAGGAGTTAGTGTCTCGTGTGGGACCCACCACACTAAACCCTCCAATGGGGGTTAGGTGGGTGTGGGTCCCACCTATAACTCGCCTTTTGTAGGTTAATAACCACCCTCCACAAATAAAAATATAAACACATATTTTTATTAATTACATAAAAACAAAGCGAAAATTAACCTCTTCTCCCATCAAAATGAAACTATGGTAAATGTATCCATAATAAATTACCAGCACTGGGAGTTCATCGGTGCCCTCAGATTTGAATTCTGAGCACCGGTTCAAAAGATAGAAAAACCTGCACATTCATTCACTGAATGTACCGAAAATAATCTTTGGAAATTTATTTTGGGCACACCGGGCCTTGGAATCAAGTTCTGTCAGAACCCAGAGAATCAAAAAAATTTAAAGAAATTAAGAAAAACAATTCCTTGAAATTTATGGGTATTTACCTATAATGACACAATTTATTTAGGGGGAGGGGAGAATGCAATACACAATTATTTTAAAAGACGAAAATCATGTCTGATTGAGTTGAGGGAATGAAACATATATAATGGAAGATAAAGTGACAAACAAAACAATTAATGATATATTTATTCTTAAATAAATTCAATCTCATTAATATCCTTCAATATTTATAACACTGGTTTTGAATGAAATGTGACAATCAATTAAAATATTATAATATATATATTATAGTATTAACATATCCATTAATTTGGAAAGTATGAATATTAAAAAATAAATTATGAACATTTTATTATTTAAATATGTAAAATATAAATTAAGTGGGAATATATTAATTAAAATAAAATATGAATCATTTGAGGGAAAACGAAATCTTTTGGAAAAAATGTATGTTTATAAAAGGTGGTCTATTTGATCTTTGCACACATAATTTTAAATAAATCATTAACAATTTTATAAAATTTGTACAAAAAAATAAATAAAATTATTAAAATAAAACAATCAATGGTATATTTGGGTTAATTTTTTATACTTTTCTAAAAAGATTATTTTTTTATGAATATTGAAAAATATTGAATTTTAATTGAAAACATCCTCTTCATTTAAGTTTTTGATAAAGTAAAATTATATTTGAAACTATTTTTAATTTAATATGTGTTCATTATTAAATATATTGATCTAATTTATTTCATTTAAATAATTTTCATATTTGATTTTGATATAATAACTTTTTATAATTTTGAACATTTTCCCTTTGAAGACAAACTTTCTCATTGTGTCTATAAGAATACTTTTAAATTTTAATTTTCATCATATATGAGTATAATTTGAGAAAATATATTCCATATTTAAAATAAAAATAATTTATATGATATGATATGTCCTAATTAATTTTCTACCATATTTAATAGTAAGCGTAGTAAAAATTATTTTCCATGGATAAGGTAAAAACTAATTATTTGGGGGTTAAACTAATAAGATATGGATTTAAAATTACAAAAAACCTTTTTAAAGTCAATATTATAAAAATAATATCATACTATAATTTATAATTGATAAAAATAATCTATTTTGACGCTTTTTTCATATGAAAAACATTTTTATACCTTTTTATTTTAAAAAATTAAATGTGTGGCACTCACCACACTTATAAATAACCATCCCTATCATCTCTTCTTCACAAATTAAAATCCTTTAGGTTCATCCTCATCTTTATCAAATAACATATATATGACCATCCCTTAATAATTGAATATTTTTTCCCTAAATCCATTATATGAACACATTATTTATAATCTAAAATTGGGGTCTGAGAAGAGGGAAAATTCATAACTAGGAATTTTTTATTCTTACACCAACTTTAAATATTTTAAATTTATTATTATATAAAAAATTGAATCAACTATATACGGATAATTTATTATTTTATTATAATTACCTATATCTATCTCATTTTACATATAATAGGAAATGATAACATCACTCATGTGTATGGCAGAAAACTGCCTTCTAAACTAGTGGGACATGCTTTCGATCCACACCCCTCATAGTTGGGTATGTTGATAGAAGTAAAGTATATATATAAGATATTAACAAAATAATTACCCATTTTTATTTATTATATAATATATAACTTTTTTATGTTCCATTTCATATGGGATATGACAACATCACTCTTGTTTTTGATGGACTACCGCCTCGTGAGTCGATGAGATACGTTTTTTCAAAAAATCTATAAATAAATGGAAATGAAGAAAATTTTAATTAATATATGTCACCTAGTTGAAATAATTATTATATTAATGAAATATTTATCAATTTTCAATGATAATATAACATTTTCTTTCTTAGATTTTCACTCACGGAAACATGATAGCGTCATTTCTATAAACGTGGACTACAACCCTCATAAAGAAATATGAATATCTTTATCACCACACCACATAGATGATTTATATAAGTATATTTAAAGAAAATATGTTATTTATTATATTATGATCATTTATTAAAGATGAAATTTTACTTACCTATATTCCATAATGATCACTGAAAAATTGAAATGTTACTCATTCATAAGTATGACTTACCATCTTGATGATCATAACACAAATTATTTATCATAAATAGATTTAATTATTTATCCTAAAAGTATATTTCATATATAAAAATTATTATTATTCTAGAGATGTTTAAATAGTGACCTCTTATACCATTAATCATCCAGTTGAATCCCTTTCTGACATTGAAGTTTGATATCATCGAAAAACCCGACCTAAAAAAAGTTATTAATTAATTGTAAATAACATGGTAATAAGTGAAATAAAGTAATAATAAAAATAAAAATGTTTTTTTATGAATGTAAATTATTAACTTCATTTAATTATTCATTAAGTTAAATATAGTATTTGACCATTAATACTCATTGTACAATAATCTCATCTCACATTTGCTTCTGTTAAGAATATGCCTTATTCACCAATTAATTCTATTGTGTGGTGTATATAATGTACCGTTGATATTTAATGTGTAACACCCCTTAAATTCATAGAATATTTTTCTTTTAATAAATGATTTTTTAATGATTTTTTATTAAATTAAGGGGTAAATATATTTATCTTTCAATATATTCTATAGTTTGAATCTATGTTTTAATCATCTTGGAATTAAACTATATCCTATAAAAAACTTATGTTTCAGTTATATGATAATTTATGGAATATTATTTTATTAATCATATTAAATTAGACATCTCAATAATTATTTCTGGATAAAATAAGGATGATAATTTACAAAACAGTAACATAACACTACTTTAGATTAATGACTTAAGAAATTAAAATATACAACAACTATTTGTAATATAAAAGAAAAAGGAAAAAAATATTCCATATGAGATATTGTATCTTTAATCATTTGGATCCATCATCAGTAGGATCCCTCAGAAGATGATGATAATAATAAAAAATAATAATTGAAAAATATGCATCATTAGCATGACCAGAGTACTGATTCTCATCGAGTCTATGTACGGAAATACTTTCTAAGTGGTCTATTTCTAGAAAAAAAAATTGTTTGTCACTATTGGGTTATAACTATTGAGGTATTTTTTGGAAATTCATGTAATAAGTAAATGATGACATATACATTGAAATACTTTTATAATGTATACTTATACATGAATATTTCATTTAGAAATATGTTTCACTATTAAATTGAATAAAAAATATAAATATTTAAAAAATAAGAATTTAGAATTATTAATGTTATTATCATTAGGCTCACATTTTTATTTTTGTTTTCAAAACATCTATAATAATATTTTATAAAAAATATAAATCATAGTAATAATATTTCTTAAAAATGGAATTTATTAAACCCTCTTTATAAAATATTTAGGATTATTTGTCATATAAAGTAATTTAACTGAGATATTACTGAATGAAATTAATAAAAATAAAATTAATTAAAAATAATAGTGACTGCAATAATAATAATAATAATAATAATAATTATTATTATTATAATTATAATAATAATAGTAATTCTTGATTATATAAAAAATATAATGGATTAGAAATTTTAAAATAATAATATAATTTATTATCCTTGACAAGGGCGATAAAAATTTTAAATAATGGGAATATTATAGGCCAAGAAATTTAAATTATTACACTTAATTATTATATAATTTCCTTTATATATATATTTATGAAACCAAAACTGTTAAAAAATTTAAAAGCAAAAAAAAATATTAAAATGAAATAAAAAATAGTGAAAATTAAAAAAAATAAATAATGGGATGAAAAAACCCCATTTCCTCTTCTTCTTTAGGTCCTTCTCTACCTACCAACATGAAGACCTTGTGAACCACCATATGGACATCAACGTTGCCATTATCTGAAACCACATAACCGAGCCTCCTTGATGTCCCTCTCGAAACGCATCACTGACCATGTAGTCATCCCAAACCAATAAAGGCAAACATGTTTGATGTCACAAACCCTCAAATGTAGTATGAGGCTTCCTCCTCATGTTACGATGATCCATGAAATCCCTTCCATGTACAACGACCTCACCCATAAGCCACACTGAAGAAAAAATTTCCACCCCTGTCGTCTTTTGAATCCTCTCTAATCCACAATAACATTAGTAGACAAATTGGAATATTTTTCTAATGTGATGATTCTTTAGGAAGAGGTTTCTCATAAATATATATATATATATATGAGTCACTAATCAGTAGAAAACCATCTCATAAATTGATGAAACTAAAACCCTTCTTCCCAAATTTCACGTTTGAATTTTCCCAGGCAGAAGGCCTCTTCCATCACTAAATCTGGGCACCCAACTGATCTGACCTTAGTTAATTTTCTAGTTAAGGGGAACCCTTTAATTTTATGTAAATATATATATATATATATATATATTTCAATTTTTTATGTATGATTATACATGAATTAATATATAGCTACATTTTATTTATTTAAATTATGAATGTGTGTTTCTTTCTTCAAATTATCATGTAAGGCGAATATATATATATATATATTATTAAAATTCAGGCTTATACTTATTTATGTGATAATTTCATGTTATTCACGTTATTTGATTATAATTATAAAATCATTACTACTTTTCATTTTTTTCTAATTATATAGTACATGAATATAATTTATAATTTCATTATATATATAAAAAAATTATATGCTTTTGTGATATCACATTTCCTCAAGATCATGATTTAGAATTGAAATTTATGATATATATATATATACATACATGCATTTAGTTTTATTTTTTATTATAAAAGTAATGTTTTATAAGTATTATATCTTCATTAAATGTTCTAATTAGGAATGAATGTCATTTAAAGGGTTCCTTTAATTATATATAAATGTATGAATATATATATAAATATATAATCCCTACCATCATTTCATGTTTCATAGTGAATATATATTTCAATTCAAGGAATGAAATAATCTTACTTAATATTTTTTAAATTAAGAAATGAATAATTGTTTATTTTGGAAATATTACTCATATATATCTTATATGTTTTATAGTATTTTTCCTTTATAAAATTATATGTTAAAGGGTATATATAATTTTACTTATATTTTCTTATGAGAGTAAAATGATATATATATATATATGTATATATTTTTTGTGGAATTATATTTTGAAAATATTAATTTTACAATTACTATTACACATGACATTATTCTACATTCTTATATTTTATGGTCTCCTGATAATTCTAAGAAAGAAAAATAAAAATATCTATTATACCATGTGACTTTAAATTTATAGTTTTGATCATTTTATATGAAATTATTTTATATTATTTAATTTTTTGTGATTAAAAAAAATTATTATTTAATACTTTTCTGTTGGGGTGATTTTTAAAAGATAATGTTTCAATGAAATGTAATTTATCAAAAGAATTAATTAAATAGATGTAAATTATTTTATTGAAAGACTATGAAAAAAAAAGATTTCCTGATATTTTTTAGGGACAAGTCTTAAAATTTATTTACCTATGAAAATATATATTTATATATTTATAAATATGCATGGGTATTCAATGAATCGTTATGTTTTTAAATAAAAAAACCCTAGTTGATCATGTATATATGTAAAGAAATATAAAAAAAAATTAATAAAAATTTTCATTTGGAAATTTTAAACAAGAAGGGGATGACGAGTAAACTCATTTATAAGGAAGTGGGTGGGCCCAATACAACCTTCATTGTATAATTGGCCCTATTGTTTTATTTTCAAAAAACCATTTTTTATTTTCTAAAAAACCAGAATATTAATTTAAAACGATTTCAAAGAATAATTATTTTCAAATTCATTTTAAAAATAATGTTTTTAAATTTATATGTATTTTAAAATGAATTTAAAAATCATATTAAAAAGCTATATTTTTATAAAAGTATGTATTAAAATTATCTTCAAAGATATTTTAATAATTATATTAAAAATAATGTTTCAATACATATGATTATTTTGAAATGTTTTTTCGTTGGTCATTCAACAGAACCCCTTAATATGCAATTTTTTCTCACCCTTAGCTTTCAAAAAAATGTTTCCAGGTTATATAAGGGGAGTTTGAGGTGTTTAGCCCAATAAAGAGATTGCATTAACAAATTTTTTCCGTTGTCTTTGATTTATTTTTTTACTTTTTTCATATGTAAATGTGGCCCTTTTCCTCCAAAACCTAAACCAAAAAAGATCCTTAGTTGTAAATGTTTATGTATTTTTCATTTATGTTCAAATAAAATAAATATACAAAAAATATTGAACTAGATCTATAAGCACATGTTTGGGGTGATATAGTTTGTATCAAAGGTATGGTTTTTATAACATTGATATTAGGTTGTTTTGTTAAAATATGTTTTTTTTTCTATGGGTACTGTTTTAGTAAAACCTATCCTTTTTAATATAATTATTATTGAGGAAAAATATAACAGTTAGAAATTAATTAATATAGAAATATAGTAATTATAGTTCTCTAATTTTTGAAAATGGAATTTCATAATTTTTTCCTTAGTTTTACAAATGAATTTCATGGATAAAATTCTGTTTATGGGGGATATAATGTAATGCCCCCAAAACTTTAATCATAGTTTTATTTTAATAAATTTTTATTTAATGATCAGTTTGATAAAATTATGGGTAATTATATTTATCGTTCTATATTGTTATAGTTTAAATCAATGTTTTAATCTTATTGGAAGTAAATGATTTCCCATAATAAACATAAGTATAAGTTATAACATAATTTATGATATAGTATTTTATTAAACATAATAAATGAGACATCTCCACAATTAAATCTTGATTAAATAATGATGATACATTAAATGAAGAATCATAACTTCTCTTTAGAATAAATACTTAGGAATTTTAAATATACATCAATTATTTGGAATAAAAACTCAAAAATTATAACAAACATGCTAGCTGATATATTGTAGCTTGCATTATTTAGATACATTGTCAGTCAGATCCATCTGAAGATGATGATAATAAAAATACAAATAATTTGAAAATAGGCATCATTCACACTAGTAGAGTACATATGTCCATTGAGACTAGGTACAAAAAAAATCGGTGTGATCTATTTATAGATTTTTATTGAGACTATTCAGTTATAACAAATGATTTTTTAAAAAATTAATGTATACATTGATGAAATAAGTATATAGAGATTGAAATACATTTATAAAGTATACTTAAACCTAAATCATTCATTTTAAAAAATGATTCATTATTAAATAAAATAAAAAATAAATATTTAAATGATAATACATTTGAATTAATAAATTTATTATCTTTAGTCTCACCTTTTTATTTTGGTTGTCAAAACACATATTATAAGTTGTTATGAAAAATAACAACCATATTAATGAATTTTTTTAATAAATGAATGTATTAAAACCTTTTTATACAATATTTAGGGATATTTATCTTAAAATGTAATTAAATTTAGATATGGATGATTTAAATTCATTAAAATAAAATAAAATAATAATAATATTGACTATTATAATAAAAATAATAGCAATAATTTTAATGATGATGACGATGATGATGATGATGATGATTGAT
Organism: Viscum album; assembly: GCA_963277665.1. Taxonomy (NCBI): domain Eukaryota; kingdom Viridiplantae; phylum Streptophyta; class Magnoliopsida; order Santalales; family Viscaceae; genus Viscum; species Viscum album. The sequence continues at coordinate 1,266,790,887 of OY728120.1, read as the reverse complement.
TATATAAAAACAAGAATAGATTTGTAATAGTAAAACAATAGTCTAATTTATTATCATTGAAAAAGGTGATACAAATTATAAATTATGTATATATTAGATGAATATTAATTTATTTTATTCCATTTAATTAATACATATTTTCCTTTATATATATATAGGATACTATACTTATTCAAAAAAATGAAAAATAAATAAAAATAATAGTGTAAAAAACAAAAATAATACAAACAAGTCAAAAAAAGAATTGAAGGTAAGAAAAAACCACACTTCATCATCCACCTTGGGTCCTCCTCAACATGTCTACATAACTCCCCAATGAAACACCATTTATCCATCAACCTCTCCCCCATCAAAAACTACTTCACCGAGCCTCCCCGATATCCCTCTAGAACTGCATCATCATCAACGTCGTTGTCCAAAACAAACAAAGGCACACCCATTTGATGTCAAAACACCTCTATTGTAGTATTATACTTACAAATCAAGTTACCAAAATCCAAGAAAAACCTTCAATGTAAAATAGCCTCATTCTAAAGCCACATTAAAGACAATAAAAGCCACCCATGTTGTCTTCTCAAGTCTCTATTCCAGTCATGGAAACAATAATACACTAATTGCTATATTTCTTTAGAGTGAATTTTCCTTATTATGTTGTTTCTAATATATATATATATATATATGTGTGTGTGTGTGTGTGTGTGAGGAACTAATAGAGAGAAAACCCTCTCCTATATTGATAAAACAGAAACCCTTCTCCCTAATTTCTCATTCGATTTTTCCCTTTAGCAAGGAAGAAAGAAACTTCTTTCACCCTCTCTAGGAACCAAAAGGATTTGACACCAATTAATTATTTAGGTAAATGTAACCCTTTTATTTTATATACACAAATATATATATATATATATATATATATTGATATTTCAAGTGTTCATGCATGATAATACATGTATTAAAATGAATCTACATTTTATTTATTTAAATTATGAATGTTTGTTGTTTTCAAATTATCATGTAAGGGGAATATTAAAATATATATATATATATATATATAATTTTCAGATTTTATACATATAAACATTTATGTGATAATTTTATGTTATTCATGTTATTCAACAATAATTATACTATCATTTTTAATTTTCATTTTTTCTAAGTATGTAGTACATGAATATTGTTTGTAATTTCATGTTTCAAATATATATATTATATTCTTGTAAGATTTTACATTTCATTACGTTTATGCTTTTGAATTTGAATTTATGATATATATATATAAATATATGTGCATGCATGTAAGCGAATTTTTAATTCTAAAATTCATTATTATTGAAGTATAACGTCTTCATTAAATGTTCTATTTAGGAATAAAGGTTATTTAATGGGTTTCTTTCATCATATATATATATATTGATATATATATATATATATTCCCTACAATAATTTTATGTTTCTATATGAATAAATATTTCATTTTAAGTAATTAATCATCGTAATTAATATTTTCTAAATAAATCAACAAATAAATGTTTATATTAAAAATATTACTATTACATTTCATATATGTGTCATGTAATATTTATTATAAAATTATATGTTAAAGTTTATTTTTTATTTTACATCTATTTTTTCAGGATAGTAAATATATATATATGTATATATATATGCACAAATATTTAGTAAAATTTTTATGTGAAAATAGTAATTTTACAATTACTATTATGCACACCATTTTTTAAAATTCATCAATTTTATGTGCTCAAGATAATGAAAATAAATATAAATTTAAATGTATATTATTTCATTCGACATTCAATTTACTATTGTAATTATTTTATACGAATAGTTTATATATTATTTCATGTTTTTTTATTGATGCATTTTAGTATTTAATTCTTTTACGTGGAAGTATTTTTAAAAGTTAATGTTTGAATGAAAAGGAATTTATTGAAAAATTTAATTACATGGATGTTAACTATTTTATTGAAAAACCATGAAAAAGAAAAATTGCAGGAGATTTTTTATTTCCAAATCTAATAAGTGATTTACCTAAGAAAATAAATTTTTATATTTTTTTAAATGTGGATGGGTATTCAAAAAATCATTACGAAGTTAAATAAAAACCCCTAGTAGATAATTTATATTTGTAGAGAAAGATAACATTTTTAGAAAAAAATGGCATTTGGAAATAGTAAACCAGAAGGGGATGAGGAGTGAACTCCTTCATAAGAAATTGGGTGGGCCCAATAAATCCTTCAATGTTTAAGTGGCCATAATGATTTGTTTTAAAAAAAATCCATTGTATTTCTGAAAAACCACTTGATTATTTGAAAAAAAAATTAACAAATAAGTATTGTCAAATTCTTTTTCAAAATCATTTTTTTCAAATTTATAATTCATTTGAATGGAATTTCTAAAGAAACGTTTAAATCTATGTTTTTATAGACGTATATTTCGAAGGTATTTTCAAATATTTTTTCGAAAATATTTTCAATATAATTTTCAAAAAATAGTTTTTAGAAAGTATTTATATTTTCAAAAGTGTTTTTACTATATTTTCAAAAAACCACTTAATGGGAAATATTTTCTCAAAATAATGTTTTATAAAATGATTTTAGGTTCATATAGGGAGTTCAAGGAGTTTAGATCGACAATGATTTAGCAATAAAAAATGTCAATTATATCTCTAATTTACCATTTTTCTTTGATGATATATATGTAGTCCCATTCCTCCAAATCCTAAATTAGTAATGATCCTTAGTTGTATATATATATATATAATTTTCAGTTACTATTAAAAAATAGAACATTTTTTGTACTGGATCAGGAAGTAGGGGTCTGGGGTGTTATATTATGTCATGAAAATATTTATATTCATTTAATTTTAACTTGAAGTTAATTTTATTTCTTTTATAGGTCAAATGATTTATATGTTACTAATGCGGTAAAGGTTTATTTCACAATCTAATCATTACATAGGATTTTTTATTTTTACATATATCTTGGTGGATTTATTTAATATTTCAATATTTAAATAAATCTATTTTCTTTACTTATGGTTATAAATAATAATTTCCTAGTAATAGTATCTTTATTCCACAGTTGGTGCATAAAATTATTTAGAAAATTATTTAAAGAAAATATGACTTTATTTTTTTCTTTGGTCAAAAATCCTTTTTAATCAAAACACATTTGTTTAATTTTTTTTCAATTTTTTACCTTTTAGAATAATTTACATAAGATATTTTTTCTTATTTCAAATCTTCTAATATTTTATTGGAGTCTTCAGTTCATTTTCAAAACAATCCCTATCCAGATTTTATCAAAATAGTGAGAGTGATATATTTTTAAATGTGTATTTCGTTAATATAATTTTTCTACATCAGGAAAAGTAAATGTTATAATAATTTTTTTCATGTATTTAAAAGAGTTATTTTAAATGAAAATTATTTTCAGTTTTTTTTAACATTAAAAAAAGTTGTTTTTCAAAATTAATAGGTTATATTTATTAAACAAATATTGATTTTTTGGTATTTATATTCATCAATGACATAAAACCTTTATTTTACTTATGATACAAAGAGTATATGTGATATTGATACCATCTTTATTATTGATATGAATGGTATATAAATAGTTTGACCAGGGATGCACAATATTATTACCATTAACCATTTTACTCTTGGTGGTATGTGATTATTTTTATTGATTAGGGTAATTATTAACATTATTTAGGTTAGTTTTATAATAAAAATGTTTATGTTAGTTATTTTTCCCACCTTACATATGAGTAATGACTTGAACATAGTAAGTGATGGTTGGGGCCCTATATAAGCTCTCGATGCATAATTAGGTCACATAATACAATCTAGATTGGGTTTAGGAATAGGCCTAACCCATTCATTTAGATTTATTTGCAAAAGGACTCAATGACTGTCAAAAATTAAAAAATTTATCATCACTAATTGAGTTATTTATATTTCATATGATTATATTATTAGATAGAATATATATGGTTATGTTTTCATGATTATGTGATAATTTATATGGAATTACTTGATCATCATTTATTCCTTCATATTATGCTCATGTAACAGTTAAAATGGAATGTGAGTATGTTATTTACCTTTTCATATTGATTTTGAATTATTTATTCATGATAAATTCCATTATAAACATACCCTTACTGAACATTTAATGTAACAAATTTATTATGTTTTATTTTCCCCATGATACCAATTAATATTTTACAATTGACATGTAGTGATATGCTAAAGGTAATAATGGATTTATATAAAAGAAAAAAATGTGTATTTTATGTGATCAATTGTAATTATAAGTTTATATAAGTATCTAGTTTACCACGACTAATAAATTATTCAGTCTTTCTGGATTTGATTCCTTATATATTATGAAAATTAAATAATTTAAACATCAACCTTAGGATATTGGGGTTGGGGTCACTACATAATGGTCTTAAATTCCCTAGATCACACCGGGGGATTCCAAACAACAAATCTCTCATATTGACTCTAAATAAAATTGTTATCCACGAGGAAAATTTTTAGTCCAGTCATCATAATTTGGGGATAGATAAAATGAAAAAAAATGAAACATTATTAGGATTATAAATGAAATATTAACCCTATGATCAAGAAATTTAATCATAGAATGGTTCTCCATGGAAAAGTGGGAAATTACCTAAATAGTTTTTGCCTCAAATATGATTTTTTTTTCTAGCTACTAGATGAAACCCCATCCATTAAATACTATAAATTCATGATGAGAATATATTATTTATTTCATATAATAAATAGAGTTCATTGTTATATTTTTGAATATAAAATCATAATGAATTTATTATATTATAATTATACATCCCCTGAAAATTATAATATAGAATATTAATTTTGAATTGTGTTCTATTTGGGGGTTCTTTCCCCCTTACTCTTTTTTCATTTTTATATACGATCCCTTAGACCTACCTAAATTATTTGATCCATGAATAATGATTTTTATTGAATAGTTATCATTTTCCATCAATTTTATGATTTCCTTTCATAAGGCCTTAGTATCAAAATCTAAAAAGAATTTTACAGTTGTGAAATAAACATACATTAAAAGAGAAGTAGATATTGTAGTGTCTTTCTTACCATTATATGAGAAGAAGTAGCTATAGTTAATCAAGGTTTTTGGTTAACCTATATGGGAACCCTATATCATCTTAGTATTTGAAAATATTATTTTCTTATTATATTATTTATTAGGGAACAGGATGGGATTACATAATCCTAAAAAACCTCTACAGATTAATCTCATAATTTGTTGGAATATCTAGGGAGTTATAGCTTTTTCCCTCTATTGAAGGAGGAATATATATTCTAAAATATAATTAAAATATCCAAAAAAATAATATGACCCTCACTACTTATGATGTTCTTAAACTAGGTGCTAATAGATCAATCCATTTATTATGGGAACACTTTTAGTGTATTATCATATATCATATTTACTTCCTCTTAAAAATAATAATCCAATTATTTTTTATATAATCCATTGATATTATAGGGGATAAGTTACCTTAGAGTAATCATATTTTTTGAAAGATAAATTATTTTTGATTATTCACCAATATCAAAGGTGGTGTTTTCATTCTTAATGCCTCTACTAACATCCTTCCATTCTTTTAAACTAGTTATAGGCTTTAGTTGATTTTTTATTGCCTTAAAATTTGAAACAGAACGAACCAAAATTATAAATAGGTCATAAAATGGTAGAATATGTTCATACAAAACCTTAAACACAATCCTGATGTCATTATTAAAAAAAATTATGCTGTCAAAATGTTTTGGAATTAAAAATGGTGACTTAGTAAATTCTAGAATTGAAGCTTAGTTCCCCCTCTAATGTGTACAGGTGTTGTCTTATATGGATTCCAATTCATGATGTAAGGTCATTGATAATTCTATGATATAAAAGAACCCAAAACAAAACATAATTTTAATAATTTTTTTGGTTGTGGATTATTATTTATTTAAGGGATAAATGTTGGTATCCATATCGAAAATACAATGATCATCGGGTTTTATATGAAAATTCCCAAACCTCCAGGGTTTTATGAGATCCTCCTTATAATTAAAGGAAGTTTTCGGCTTTGAGGTAAACATAAGACCTGGGATTGTCCCATTTTTCCATGGTTATTAAACTATGAAGATAGAACCAATATAATTAAACCATTTTATAATGAGAGTCAGTATTTAATTCATCTCAAAATCTTTCATCGTCAAATTTTTTATCTTTTGATTCCCTATAGGGTTCACCATTGGATGTATTTTAGTACCCAGCGAGTTCCTCGATAAAGTTGTTTTTTTATCAAATTGATGATTCTTTATATGATCCCCCATATGCGTGGAAGATACCAGATTATAGACCAATGGATCTATATCTTTTTCAAATTTTTTACATAGAGGGAAACATATAATCCTTTATTGAATTCTACCATTCATGGGGAAATTAATCCATGATACTGTAGAATGTTTTGATTAATTTGGAATTATTGTATTATACATACTCAAATAGATATAAATTCAATTAATGTAGTATGGTATATGTTTAAAAGTATCAATAATACTGATATTTTAAAAATATGGTTGTATTTTATAAAATTAAAAATAATTTTTTCACTATAGTATCAATAGTTTTTAAGGTATTAAAATGAAGGATATAAAAATAAAAAAAATTTATTTAAATTTTTTTACTTCTATAAATCCAAACATAACATGTTCAAAATGGATTTTAAGTGAAAATGTGATAATTTAATTGAAATAAAATGTAATTGTTTATGAATAAAAATCTACTCACATTTTTGTGGTGTAAAATTAATTTAATATTCAAAATATATAAAAAAATGAGATATATAAGAATGATTCCATAAATAAAAATATCTATCATAAATGGGGAATCCAAGAAAGAGTATTTTATTAAAAACTATATTTTACTCGAATTATTTTTACCTTATATGTATTGGAAAACATGGATTATACTCATGTTTAAGAGAAAAAAAAATATTGAAATAATTATGATGGAATAAATTCCATAATTTGATAATATAACTGAACATTTAATTTTCTATATAAATGAATAAATTTAATTAAAAGGGATCATGATAAATCCATGGTGGAGAATGTGAAATAAATTGTGAAATATGTGAGTGAAATTGGTATAACTGAATACATTTATATAGAAAGAAGACATAATGAATACATATATTAAAAAATTTAGAAAAAGAAGAATATTATTCCTAGTATTTATTAATAAGTAATGGATTATTGATTATAGTGTAAAATCATGATAATGTAACTGTGGAAATATATCAACTGGATAGACCATTCTTCCACTATGAAATTATGTTAACATATGAAATCTATTTATAAACTCACGCATTAATTATTTGTTTCAATTTTTTTTAAATACATAATAAACCTAATTTTTTCTCAATACAGTTACAAGAGATGGATTTAATGATATTGAAATATATTTTGACAATCAAATAATATATATTTTTGTGATTCTTTATATATAGGTAATTATACTATATTAACATTTAAAATTTACTCTGCATTAAATGATTCAAGGGAAAACCCAATATTGATTATGATTCCTATGTTATGTCAACATGTAATGAATTTTCAATAATTCAAAATAGAATATACTCAATAGAAGAATTGAATTAACATGAAACATTCCATTGTGGCCATTACAATGTTAATATCTCTAATAAGAGATCTAATTAAGGATAAATAATTTATTTTAATTATTTAGAATCCTAATAAATCAATGGTCCATAATATTTGTCATCATAAAATTGTGAAAATATTCAATGATTACCACATAGATAACATGTTAAATTATCCGAGAGTGTTGAAATATATTTAAAAGTTTGTTCTATTTGTTGGAAATTATCAATGAAATTATTGTTGAGGGTGAATTTTTTTTCAAAGTGTATGAGGTAACAAAAAATACATGTACCCATAATGATATTGGGGTATTCATGGATTGAAATCTTATAAAATATAAAATCAATATTAATGAAATCAAACTGTAAAACAATAATATATCATTATTTAATATTACCATAAAATTCAAAAAATGTCTTTAGTTTGATCTTCTTAAAAAAAATATATATGATATGTTATACAAAAACATCAAAATTTTATTTATTTTTATAATAATCTCTATATTCATATAACATTTTCTATGAAATAAATATATTTTCAACCGAATTTGAATATAAATAATTTTGGAAGATTTAAAAAAATATATATCGATTGAGTAAAAATTTTAAGAATTTATAAAAGAATCATAATAAAGAGAGATTAATATAATTTCATAATGAATTTCACAGAATAAGTAAAAATGGGTGAAAAATATATTACAATTTATCCTTAGTGATAATTGGTTTAGAAGAGGGGTCCCTCTTTTTTTTATATAATTCATCCGATTCACACACAAACTTATCCTTATTTGTAAATATTGATGGTTTCCACTAAAAATATTCAAAAGATAATAAATTACCAAAGGATATCAAGAATGAGTTTATTTTATCATTTATTTGTGGGATGATCATTTGAGTAATGATGAAATTCCATATGGGTTCAGCCTAGTGGTTTCGTTCTATAGTAGTGTTTGGGAGGTCTTGGTTTTGAGCCTCCCCAATCACATTATCGATATCTTTCTATTTTTTTATTCACTCTACCAAACCGATATGTAATATGAGTAACATGAAATCCTAAGAAACATGTGACATTTTTTATTTAGACATGACGTTTAGTTAAACATAATCATGTTATTAATCAAATTAAATACACATAAATTGCTATTATTATAATATCAAAACTATCCATTATTTTGAACATTTATAGATATGATATATATGTAACTTTAAAAAAAATAAAATCATTATGTCAATTCCTATAAGGAGAATAAATTAGATAAATCTATATAACCTAATATATTTATTTAAATAATTAATATTTTGAAATACTAATACACTAAAAAATATTTATTAGATACAATGAAATTTTAATTTTTAATTTTTATATAATATGTTTTAGATTCTATTTCTATATATTTAATTGATTTTATTTTTCATAATTATAATTGAAAATCTGTAAAATATTTAAACAAAAAAATAACATTGTACAGTTACTAAAAAATTTATATCTGTTATCATTCTTATAATTGTACTTTATTTAATTCAATTACATAAGAAATTGTGATATAAATTTTCATTCAAATTAATTTATGTAATACAAATTATAATATAAATAAACTATAAATAACCATTTTTTAATATTTATGAAAAATTTATAAAATAAAGTAAATTAATGAATAAAATGTAGAATCACTTTTTATGTTTAAATTCATTAAAAAGAAGTGTTTTCATTTTTTTAATTCATTAAAATAAAATAATTTTTAAATAGGGAATAAAATTTATTTATTATTAGGATTTTCTAGAATGGAAAAATGGGGAATGATTTCTGAAAATAGATTGGTTTTGTTTATAAATATTAAAAACCCTTTATCATCATGTTACTTATCAATATTTTTTGGCAAAATTACAAAAAAATTATTTAGTATTAAAAATCCTAAATTTTTATTAGATTATAATGTATAATGACAATCCGGTAAATTATCTATAAAAAATTATAATATGAGTTATTATAGGGTGAAAGGGTAAGTAAATTTTAAATAATTTAAATTATTCATTTATAATATACATGTAAAAAATAATTCATAAAAAATATTAATTGTGTTATAAATTTTATAAAATACATTTATTTCAAAAATATTTAAAATTTATAATTTCTTATGATGAAAATCATTCGCATTTCTTCTCAAATCATCAAAAATATTCCATTAAAAGATATTACATTAGTTATGTTATGTTCTTATATAAAAGTAATAAAACTATAATTTATATAAAATATCTCCATAATATCCTAGAAAACACAGAAAATTTATTTTTCTTGTAATAATATATAATATGATTCAATTTGGTCATTTATTGAATCATTTTGGTCATTAAAAATTAATTCATAAATAAAAAAATCAATGAATATTATGTATTAATATATTTTCTTAATGAATATAATTGAAAATGAATCATGTTATTAATATTTTAACTGAATTGAATTTTTTTTATAGAAATAATATATATATACATATAACTATTTAATATTTTTAGAAAATTATTATTGATTTATTCATTTTTTAATCAATATAAAACAGAAAATTGTCTTATTGAAAATTAACATGTATAAATATCCAAAGTAATATAGAGAATAATTTGAATTACGCTTGTTCTAATCATTAATAAATGGAAAATTCACAATAAATCTATCGTGGTGTAGAAAATTCCATTATATTAACTATTCATGATGAATTTTTCATGTATTTTTTTTTATTTTATAACTTATATTTAAATTTCCTAATTTTCCCCATAGTAGTATCATATAAGAAAATTTTTGGATCAATAAAATTAAATAAAATAATATATAAATAAATATTTTTTTTTGAAAATTTAGATCGATGACCAATTTCTATATTTTAATTTACGTTCTTTTTTGGAATCAAATTTTTAACCACGTAACATATTTTTTATACTCATATAATCAATCCAATATTATCAACATTTTGAGAGAACATGTTTCAGGAATCTATTTGTTCATTTTTATCATGTATAAATATATTTATTCATTTTTTTGTATTTATGATTTATTATTTTTGTATTAAAAAAAATTAATGACTAATTTCATTAAAATTTTAATATCAGTTATATTGAAGTTATATTCAATACCTTTTTTCTTATTTCCATCAATTTTCTTATACATTGTATTTATAGTATTATTATAAATTTTTTTATTATTGACGTATCATCATGACCTATACCAAGCTGTCACATAATATATAACTAATACACATTTTTTTTAAAATTTATTTTCTCACTGTATTACAATTTTTTTTGAAATTTTATTTTCTTTATTATATATATATATATTATAGGTATTTTAAAAATAATTATATTTTTTCATTATTTATATATTTTATTATATTGGGTTACCTCTTAATCATAAATGATATTTGGGACCATGTTTAAATTCAATTTTTAAATTTCCATAAGTTAAAAAATTCATTCATGCAATGATTATTAAAAAATGAAAATATATAGAACATATTATACTGTAGATAATTATTATTAATGTCTTAAAATATTCTTACTATACATGATTAGGATTCCTTAAAATCATTTTTTGGTATTTTCCAAAAACAAGTTAAAGTGTTTTGTTTGAATCCAAATAAAATAGACCATCCAAAAAACACTTAAAGAATGATTAAAAATAAAATAAATATATTGAAATATAATTTATCAATTTTTCTTTTAATGAAATAATAAGTATAATATTATTGATAAATTAAAAAACAATTATTAACATATAATAAATAATTTATTTTCAATGAATATTATTTTATAAATATTTTTTTTGAAAATATCATTCGTAAAATTAGTTAATTTTAAATCTATTTTATATAATAAAAATTTGATTTAATAGTTATAAACCAATAAATTAATAAAATATTATAAAATAATTATAACATTCAGCTTTTTAGATATATAAAAATATATATTTATGTTTTAAATGAAAATTTTTGAATTTGTTAATGGAATGGAATTAATATGTTATCCAGATTCCTATAAATCATTATTTTTATGATGTTTAGGATTTATAAATTAATAGAAAATTTAATGGAATCATATATTAGGAATTAAGGAATTGACAAATAATTTTTTAAATTAATCCATGAAAAAAAAATATGTTTTCTAAAAATAATTATTAAAATTAATAACCCTAAAAATATGGAAATATGGTTGTAATCAGGGTGGTAGTTGTGACTAAACATGATGTGGTGAATGATTAAGTGAAATATGAATTATAACATATATTCAATTAAATAACATTCTTCTTTCATTATTTATCCCCATATTTATTAATTTTCGTCTTCATCTCACCACTACATGTCCTATGTAAATTCTCTATCTTCCCCTCCCTTGTTCAATATCCATGAAGGGTAAAAATTATGGTTTTAATATATATAAATATAATGAAATACCCTCGATAATTCATATACTCACACTCTTTCCATATTTTCAGGGATTTTTTAGGAAATTATTTGGATTTCTAAGTAATTTAACGTCAAGTTGTCATTGGATAATAGAAAAAATGTGATAAGTGGTGGTGTTTTTTCTAATGGTTTATTAAAATTAACTATATGGAGGAGAAAATTGTTTTTTATATAATTTTATGTGTTAAATAAATACAAAGTCAACTATTATACATATACGTACCTTTTTAGATTTAAAATAAAATGTTTTTGTTAATAAATATAAGGGATTGGGTAAGGGAAGTGATTATACATATTATTGTGGATGAAATGCGGGAGATAAATTTATAATATATTTTATTGTAAGAGGCCTTTAGTATTATAATGTGTATTCTAGAAATAGTCAAAAATATTAATTTTCTTTAATTATATTTATTATTTTTGGGAAATATTATATTTATAAATATTTCATATTGCATCTCACAAAGTAAAAGGGACTAGGAATAATTAATCATTATATAGTGACTGAATAACATCAAGTGAGATGATTAATTATTGATATTTACATCTTAATTTAATTCTTAGATAACCATGTATTCTATTTGATTATAATTTATAAAGAAAAGTGTGGAATAATTTTTTATTAATGTTGTAAATATAAGGAAAATATATAAAGATGGAAAAGATGTTTCAAATTTATTTATTGAAATTAAATTTGAATTATATTTTTGGATTGATACCTTTTTTGAAAAAATAAAGATATATTATGTTATTCGGATGTTTATACGAGCTTTTAGATATTAGTATTTTTTATTTTGTATGATTAGAGGAATTATTTTTTAATGATACAGAATATGTTGGAAAATGTGGGAGTGACTATTTAGATTTTTAAGGATTCAAAGTAGTGTTTTAGGATTGTATAGTAGTATTGTAGATAGTTTTGAGAAAAAAATATGTAATTAATATTTGTGACTATCTGATAAATAATAAGGAAAGTGTTCAAGATAGTGGAATGGTAATGAAAAATTATGATTTTTTATTTTTGTATTTTATTCATGATTCACTTGTGATGTGTGATATTTTTTAGGATCATTGGGTAACTAAAATGGTTTCCATATATTATATTTACTATTTCATACATTTATCTTATTAGGGGATGATGTTTAGTTTATAAGATTAGTTATGTGATCATTTTAGGTGAATAATGGTTCATGTTTGGTAAAGTGGTGCCTTTATTATGAAACATTAATTTAAACATTACGATATAAGTATTTAACATTTTGAATTTTATATCATAAAAATGGACATATTAATATAAAGAAGGCTTATTAGAAGAGTTCAATAAAATAATTATGGAAATGTGTATTAAAAGTATATATTATTAAAGGATAATAATTTATATTAGATGTTTCAGAACTTTTTTCATGGTTAGGATAATATGGTTTTTTAAACAATACATGCACTCTCTTAGGTACATGTTTGGGTAACCATGCACAATAATAATGAATATTAATATTTATTTCAGTTTTTTTTCAACTAAATTTTTATGCATAACTAATTGGATTTTCCTTATATAAATCCTTGGGAATTATATTAAATACATAAGATTGTTTATTTTCCTCATTATTTTTATGTTACATTGTGAAACTATATAAATATTTGGATAGTCTCATATAAGATATTTTATTTTGAATGTGAAACTTGTAAAAAATAATTTTTTGACCTAATAAATTTTATTTTTGGATGATTAGAATTATTATTTATAATAATAATTCATGATTATGGAAAATTAATGGGTCCTCATTTTTTTATGAGTCAATTATCTATATTTTTATTTACGCATGTTTGATTTTTTTGGGTGGTCTAGTATGATCTATTTTTGTATATGAGGTGGGTATTGGTTTACTATGATGAATATGAAACATATTATTGTTATATGTGAGGTTAATTATTTATTTTATTGTTATTAATACAGTGATGTTTTTATGTGGGTTTTTATATGCATGAGAGTGGGATGAATATATCATTTTTAACCAATATTTTCGTTCTTATGTACACCATGGTTTACAAAGATTAAGGTTTAGTTAAAATTGATTATTTATGATATACAATATAAGGATTTATTAATGACACCTATATTTGTATGTATCCATTTAGTCCCTTGGATATGCCACTCAAAGATTGTGGTTTACATTATTAGAAAATCCTTTTATATCCCATAAAACTCATAAGTCATTATTTTCATACAATGATATAAATTTAATATTATATCATTGAATATTTTAATTTTACTATAGTTTTTAAAATACTCCACAGTGAGTCCATTGGGAACCTTCCACTATATTGTTATTAATATCAAACTATAAGGGTGATGCATTTTTAGTTAGTAATTTATGGAATCTACATATAGATTTATTTATTATGTTTGATCATAGTTTAGTTTTTTATTGAATCCCATGGATTGTATTGGTTAGAATTCATTATTTTGTGTCATTTAAAATAATCCCTTTCATTTAATATACACTTGATTTTTTTATTTTTTATATTTAAAACAATATATAGGAGGGGAGATCTTTGGATAAATCATATATTCTATTTTGAATATGTAAATTTGGATAATTATTTATTATATATTAAATGGTAGTTACTTTTTAATACTGAATAATTATGATATTTATGTAATTATAGTTCATTATTCTTATATGTATTTTTTAATGGTATGTGTGAAATAATCAATAGATACATTCACATGAATTCAAGTTCATTACACTCACTTTTAAGGGTATAAATTTTTTAAGAATTTTTAATGAGCCATATTAACCACCCCAACCTATGCAAAAATGTGGATTCCTCTTGTAAATTAGTAAAAATGTTCATGTTTATATAGTTGTTGTTGGATTGTTCTTAAAAACATTTGTCTCCACAATGAAATCCATTAGGTTGATGAAAAGGAAAATAGTTCTAGGAAATACTGGCCTCTAAAATGTTAAAGTCTAACAACTATCATCGTGAGGGAGTATACACATAATGGGAGTTATTCACCGATTAATCTAGTAACATCACATGAAAAATAAATCACTAGAAAAATATGTCTATATAGAACACAAAAACAATATAATAAAAAATTTGTATATATATTATTATAAATCAATCACGTGGATAACAACTTATATATATAATTCCATGAAAAATATTTATGTAATGTAATGTCTCTAAAAAATATAAACAAGGTCATTAATGGAAAACATGTGTAAATATCAGAAATAATAGAAACATATTCCTCAATAATTCCTTCTCTGATGACAACATTAGACTACCACTATTGAAATACTCTACCTACAACATAACCTTTTTGATCCCATTAAAAATCAAGTTCCCTATAAAAAAATGACAATGTAACCCCAAAATTTTTCGTGTTGAGGTATGTATAACTTACTAATAATATAACCCATGCTTAGATAAACACTATTTTGAGCTCATTCATACATAATAATCTTAATAAATGTTACTATAATATATATTCATGACCATGTATCTCAATACCACACAAGGAAAAAATTATTTCACCATTATGAGACTAGATCATCATTGGAATTAAAAAATGTGTCATTTATATGTATAAAAAATCAACATAAGGAATTCAATATCTTATCATAACAATGTATCACTAAATAAAAAATTAAAAGAGGATACAAAACCTAAAAAGGACTCAATTAGTCCACACACTTATCTGTAATGGATTAATCTACCATAGTGAAATATATGATCCATACCTAAATTATCCTCTATTTTTGGGGAAACATATCCCTCATTATAGGGGCCATATTTTAGTAAAAACACTATTCATAGAGGTTTTAAGGTGTTATCAAATGATGTTTGTCCATATAAGAGGTATCTTTTTAAGTAAAGTGTTTATATTTTGTTTAATCATTGACTTCCTTCACACTATCTTAATCCATGATAAAATAAAATACTCCAATATCATAAATATACTGATATGTTATTATTTAATGACCTATATCCATCTCCACTTCTATCATATGCGAAATGAATCAATCATTCATGTTTATGGTGGACTTCCACCTCCTGAATCGATGGAATTTATTTTCCATCACCATCTCATAAGAATTACTTTAATGATGGAATTAATGCATATATATATATATATATATGATATTTTTGACAAATTTTCTATTATGAAATGATAATATATCATTTATTCTCATTAATGTCTATGCATCAGAAATGGATAATGTCATTTCTACGTATGTGTGAATTATCACATCCACAAGCGACGTAATTTGTTTTTCATCACCACATCAGATGGATGATATATATAAAAATATTTATATTAGTAGTTTTGTAATAACAAAAAAATTGTCATTATTTAATGATAAAATAATTATTACCTTCTTTCCATAATGATCATTGAAAAATGAATGTGTTTCTCAAGCAACATATGACCTACCGTATCCATGATTGTAACATAATTCATTTTACATAACCATATTTAATGAATGGATTTTAAAATATAAATTTGGTTTAATAATTTATATAATATATTTAATATTTTTTTTATGGTGTAATACTGACCACATTGACTTGATATATCTATCCAAATTCATTTTGGACTCAATTATAAAATACCATCAAAAAAATTGATGTCAATATATATAACTTATCAATTTTTATAACGTCATTACAGGTGATATAAAATTAATAATAAAAATTAAAAGGTTCTTGAGGTAGTAAATAATAATCGTAATTTTATTATTTATGGTGATAAAGAACATACATGACTAATCAAACTCAAGGTACGATACTCTTTAACTAAAAAACCATATTTTATTTGTTTAAACAATTTATTTTTTAAAAATTATATTTTAGGTAAATGTTTTTCAAATGAATCTTCTGAATTTATTATATGGATATTAATTTTATTAAATGTTATATTTTAAATTTATCTAATCTTTTATCAAAAAGTAATCTTTTATGGTTTTATGTAAATCACATTCTTTCTACAATCCTCTATCAATGTCCCTTATTCATCTCATGTTACAATGGTAAAAAATGTTTTTAAAAAATATATATAATGATAATATGTTCCAAAATTCATGAGAAATTGATTCTTTAAATATAAATTTATTATTATTCATATATATGTTCAAATAACAAAGTTTCTATATTATGTGTGTTTTTTTAATATTTTAATGAAATTTTAACAATGAAATGGTATTTTTATATCTGAATTTATTTTACACATCCATTTAAAAGAGTTTTAATGGGTTTTATTGATGATTAATCCTTGGACATTATTTATAATGGGTTCACCTAGATAACATCAGTTGATCCCATTATAGCTTATATGATACAAACACCCACATAGTTTTAGATAAGCCCGTTATATCTAATACGATTGGTGCACCAAGATACTAATCCAATGCATTGGGTATTCATGAGATAAAATTGGACATTATGGTTATTCCATTTTAGGTAAATTATAAGAGTTACACGGAAATTATTTACCATTGAACCTATGTAAATTTTGTATTTTTGTTAATGAGTCTTTATATAAATCATTGGATTTAAAAAAGATAAAAAATTGATATTTATTTAATGAAAAATGATTCTTTTTTCTGATGGAAATGTATATTTTTTAAGAAAAGGGGTTTCATTGTTTCTTTATAATAATGGTTTCCTTTCTTTAATGAGACTTATTAATATTTCTGTTCTTATAGAACATTTTAAAATGTTTTTCTATTTTTTTAAGGAAGAGTTTGGACAAGGATGATATCATAGAGAAATTGTAATGTTTTTTTGTTAAGTGAAACCATTATTTATTTTAATGAATTTTCTTTATTAAAAAATGTAATCCAATAATAAGTGTATACTTATAATGTATGAGTTCAAATTATGATATTTTTTTTCTAATTATCTAAAACTCTAAACCAAAAAGGTACTTTAAATTTTAATAGTTTGAATTATTGTTAAAAAAGCACAAGAATATGTAATGAATAAGGTCATGAATCTAGCTTCTCGGTGTAGTGAAAGCATGTGATGGGCCATTCCCAAGATTTATTATTTTCATAATAAATGATCAATATGTTATCTATATGATGATGAACATATTGATACACATAATTGATTCAATGAAATAGATAATGATAAATTATGTCGGAATAGAGAGAGTGAGGAGATAAAAACATTTTGTTTATAATTAATTTAATTGGATAAGAATTACCTCTAAGGTATTATTTATTTATTAATTATTAATGTGATTGATATGTGGTGTATTGTTGAGGACTTATATAAAAAGACTAAAGATTTTCTTCTATAGGTGATCCAGATGTGTTACCGAAATCTCTAGACGTCACTGAAGGAGTCTCTAGATGCCATAATGGATGATCCTTGCGCTTGAATCGTTCGCCTTTAGTGCCTCAAGATTCACTTCGAGATCATTCTCCTTGATCCAGTGAAAGAGGACAACTTTACATTCTTTTTAGTATTGTTAGATAATGGATATCTATAAGCTTGAGAGGTTTATCCGTGGTTTTTGTGCACAACCGAATAGGCTAATGAAACATAATATATTTCGAGATTTATATATCTATGGTTAAAATAAGACAATTTCATAACTTCCCTTATTAATTATAAAATCCTATAAATACCCTATTTAATGTAATAATAGTAATAATATTTTTTTTATGACAGGCTCTTAACATATGGATTATAAATAAATATTATTAAATTCAATTTTATTCATTGTTATTGATTCTCACTATACCGGTATACTTAGTCCATCTTTTCTACACAATAATTATCAATCCATGAATAATGAATATTTATATATTAAATATACATCACCACATTATTCACCATCAAAAAAATAAATAATTTATTCAATAAATAAAAATAGGTTCTTATTTAATATTATACTGATAATACATTCTCTCGAATAACTAGTGAAAAATAACTGTGATCAATAAATATAATTATAATTATTAAACCACATTTGGGAATAATATTTATTGTTCTTTTTAAATAATAAATAATAAAATATTTTTTATCTTAGACTATGGTTACACATAGTGTGTGACCATCTAGGCTTCTTTCTTAGTGTCTTTAGGCAATGCAGCCTGGAGTCCAAGGTTAGCGTCCAACAACATGCTAAGGAACCCATATAGAAATAATTTAATTCTAAAACAACATATCACCTCATATGATGGAATACCGTGTAATATAATCCCTTTTCACAATTTCTCAAATTGAGAAGGTTTCACACTAGTGCTATAAACCAATGTGATCGATTTTCACAAGAATTGAATTTATGGAAATAGAACATTCTTATTGAACACCATAACAATGGATTTATATAGTCTAAATGATTTCCATAAAAGGAAATTTTATATTTAAATCTATTATAGATTAAAGGGATAAAATATTTCATATAAATAATTCATTAATGAAATATTACTTATGACACACACAATGTATCCTACCTCACGATGAACATCTATCATCACAATTTACATTAAGACATCTATGCCCACAAATCACAATGTTTATTAATAATAATATTAATGACTAAGGATCAAAAAACATGTCCCCATATAGTAACATCCAATGACACATATGATGGTGGATTTCCTACTAGTGGGTCTCAATCTCATAATATTCTAGTAGATATTACCAAGGGTGTACACCATTAGAAGGTTACTCAATGGAATAAGAGTCTTTACCCTTGAAAGCCTGTATCATATTTGTGACTTAAATGATATCATCTAGCTATAGAACATATAAATAAGAATATTGTCAATGCACTTTTAGGTTCTCTTCCTAGTGGGTATAGGGTCCTGAAAAATCCACAGTGGAAATTTTACCAAAATTCCCGAAATTATTGGGAAGCACAACGTGGCCAGGCACTGCGAGACACCCCCCTCCGTGAACCGTTGTTGTTTGCGAAATGGAGGTGGAGAGCCTCGCGGTCGCGAGGCAGGATGGGTGCCAGTTCGGTTCAACATCATGAACCGCCCTAACCACGGACCGCGTCGACTGGCTCAAGCCGCACCCCTGTCATTCGTGGAATGGAGGCGGAACCCTCCACAGCCGCAAAGCACTCCCAGAGTTCGCCTCGCGGAAGGGGGGAGCGTTCAATACCCACCGCGAATTGCGGATTGACCATGTCAGCTGTGAACTGGGTATTTGGTTATGGGACTCCTCAAAAGGTGACGCATGGCCACAGATACATTCCCTTCCACACTCTTTAAAAGGAGACCAAGGGGGAATGAAGAAAGGATCGGAGAACTGGAATCAGATTCGGAGGAAGGAGATCGGTCGAAGGAAGGCTTTAGATTTTGCAAACAGAGAAATTCCAATCCGTGAACCATAGAAGGTATATAAATTAAGAAGGAATCAGAAAACGCATAATAATTTGGTGAACCGTGAACCTAAATAATAAAAAATGAGAACCGAGAACCATACCACCTCCGCGGATGACTTCCCCACAGACCAGGGAGTTTATGCCTCTTTTCCCATCCGTCGTACCACGGAGCACCCTCCTCTGCGGGAAAATCCCCGACTGATGAGACTCTAATCGACACCACCCATGGTCTTCGTTTCCCGCCTGTAACCCTCCGCGAACCATCCTGGTTCACAGATTGAGCCCGAAGCCGCGAACCACTCTGGTTCACAGATTGAACCTGAAGCCATGAACCACCCTGGTACACGGGATGCCAATCAGTTCGCGGACCACCCTGGTTCATGGACGGCTTCTCCAGCCGTGTGGCACTTCCACACGTGAAGGGTGCCACTACCCAAACCTCTCAGTGGCTTGCCAAATAATTCGGTGTTCTCATTTCCAGGGCCAGGTAAAATTCTTTTGATCCAGCCAGGTCCTCCATGATTCCCTCATTGGCCTATTCATTGGCCCCCAGCCGAGGCCTCCACCAGAGCCACCGGATCTGCATGGTATAACTTTCAGGCGGATCATCGCACCATTTTGAGTTCACATACCGACTGTAAACAGGGGAAAAGGGGTTTCCCCTACCCTTGAGCAGATTCCTGAAGCATTCATGGGTTCAAATTCCCACAGTAATGCAGATTCTGAGCTCGGGAATCCCTTTTCCACCCCTCCACTTGTTGAGGGTTCCTCGAAGATGGTAAAATACCCATCAGAAGGAATCCCCCGTGCACCGCAAGAGAGGAGATAGGAACAGAAGCACCGCCTTTCCCTCTCCCGCTGGGCTTTGTCGCCACGGGCATCCATCTCAGAGTATGTCCTGACCATCTGGGCCTCCTCAGAGTGTAATCCCCAATTCATCACCATGGGCCACCTTAATGTGTAAGCCCCACTCTGCTTCTCGCGGACGCACCTTTCATGAAGTGATCCTCTGGTCCCTACTGCCTCTTGTTTCTCACACCAATCATGACTCACGTGGGATTAGAGTAAGCATCGACCATGAAATCCTCCTATGGGCCGCCTCAGAGTGTAATCCCCAATCCATCATTCTAGGCCGCCTGAGAGTGTAATCCCCAATCCAAAGAGAACTACGGGGACTTTGATCCATGTCAAGGCGAGGTACGTAGGAAGACTCCATGAGGTTCAAGCCCACCACCAATCGGACCACCTGGTTTCTCTTCACGTCGGTTCCCTGACACCTATCCGAACTACAAGGACTTTGATCCCTGCTTCCTAAGAAGGGTACGTAGGAAGCCTCCCTGAGGTTGAAGCCACACAGTCGGTTGATCTGACCATCTCCACATTGGTTCACCGCACCACTCCTGGTGCAGCCTTAAGACAGTTCGAACCCTTCGGGGACATTAATTCAATGAGGGATGGTAAACCTCGAGCATAAATGATTCTGAAACCCTGCGTCCAGCAAACCATTTCCCACCAGGGGTGAATCTATGGATACTATGTTTGGGTATAAACCAAAGATTTCCAAACATAAGAATATTTCTTAAATCTATAATAGAGTCCCAGAACATGCAATAATTTCTCCCCAAAAAGGGTGCGATGAGCCCGAATTCCCATCGTCTCGACCAATGTGAGTTCTTAAGAGTCGCTAGTCAGACCATCCGGAAAACGCCTTCCTTTGGAAAGAAGGTCCATCAATCATTGGATATGGAGCCGTTGGCCATTTTGTGGCCGGAAACCATAATGAAACAAAAAATGGTGAACCCGACGTGAATCTTTTACGAAATATGACGGATTTAACCTAATCTCACCCATTTCCCCCTTATGCTCTAAATGAGGGCCAAGAAAGGTCATCAATTACGTATGGGATTGTGAGATGATGATTTGATGGGTTTGCTGCTTGTATTTCCTAAAATGTTTCGCAGGAAGTACTTTCAGAACTCCCTTCAGTCCAATCGCTTCTCAAAAGAACTCACAAGTGCGCGCTTCCAACGACGCAAGGATGAGACTTCCTCAACAACGGAGGACCCCGTACCCACCCAGCGTCTTCAAAACTAGTTTTAAGACGCGCTGATATGAGAGTACCATGAAAATGGTACTCTCCCAATGGTGGAGGCGGCCATGCACACCCTCCAATCCGTTAAGACACGTCGGTCGCCTGCCCAGCAACGACCGCAAATTTGGATCCAGACAGCCCCTATCGCTGTCTCCAATCGTTTCAGGAGTCTATCCCCGGAACAGGACAATGCGTACCTCCCTAATATTAGGGAGGTGGATGAGGTCTACGTTGAGGACTTTGTCCCTGCCGAACGGGGTTTATGGTCCAAGGCCCCCACTGAAAGGCGTCGTCACGGTCACACCGCGACTCGAAAACCTCGTGCCAAGGAGGATTTTTCCCCGAGGATTCAAGCCCATGCTCCCCGAGATCTAGCCCCTCGGACCGCCCGACAAGGGAGGAAGATGTACAATCATGGACAGGTCATCACCCTGGTCCCTTCAGAGGAGCTCCGCTGCCCATCCATGGAGGCGTACCACGAACAGGCACCTACACCTATTTGGTCCTCCCTAGCCCGCCATCCAGACATGGCGGCATGATACGAGCCGGCGTGCATCCCCGTTGAGCTCCATCAAGCCTGTCGCTCACACAGGATGGCACTTACCAGCCATGAAACTCTCCCTGCCCAGGGTCGTGAAGCCCACCAGCTTGACGTGGTGGAGACCCGGCACCTGTAGGACCATCTCCTGGCAGTTGTTTCAGATGCCCGCCATCCTGATATGGTGGCGATCAACAAAGCCCGCCACCCAGATGTGGCGGAATATCATAGGAGGTCACGTCTCCCCGCTAGCAAAGGCCACCGACTCGATACGCTGGGAAATCAATAAATTCAGGGCCAGCTCCCGGCGGATGCAAGTAAAGTCCGCCACCCCGATGTGTCGGCAAATGGAGAGAGAAACCGGCATATCCCGGTACAGGGGCATAATCATTCACCTGCCCCAATATAGGAGAATTTTCAGTACCCACTGACCACTGGAGGACCGGAGCACGAAATTCCTACTCTGATACCGGAATGGGCCTTCATACCAGTTCCAGTCAAAGATGTCTCTCTGCATATCCTATTAATGATGGAGGAGCAGGTATCGATCCCAGATCATATCTTGCAGACTTTCCAGCATGTAATTGCATCAGCGAAAATATCAAGGACTCGGGCCCGTGAGCCTGTATCCCCAATTGAGGCGACTCATCTAAGAGACGAGATAGCCTCCTCGAAGAAGATCTGCAACCCTGCTTTAGCCCAGGAGGGTCTTCGTCTATATGCCGCAACGCAAGGGAAACCGGATCGAGCAGATTCACTCCTTCCAACTGGGGGACACATGTCCATCACAGTGGATGCTCTAGAGAAGGAATATATCCCCGCTAAAAGTCAAGATGATAATTGACGTATCCGAAAACATCATGGGACCCAATTAGACAGGGAACCAAAGGTGAAGGTCGTTTTCAACAGCAGAGGGTCCCCACTGCCCTCAAAAGGGTGCCCCGAACGCATGGAAGGCAGCTGGAAAATAAAGAGCGGGTTCATGACTCCGCTCTGCTGGAAGTTGGGATTCCCAATGCCGCTAAGCAGACGTCAAAGGCTTAGAACCCTGCCCACCCATTACTATATTATGGGATTGGCTGTAGCAGTTGCGAAGGTCCTCCCCGCAATTTCGCTACCAGCAGATCTGAAGGTCCTCCCCAGAGCACCCGTGGGGGCCTCCCCCGTGGGCATATAACGATCGGTCACGAGATATTATCTCTTGATGCGAGTCACGGAAACCCTCCATGTGACCAGAAGATCGATCAGCAAGAAGGTCCTCCACTTGCTATGGTCCACCCTGAAGGTCCTCCCCAGGTTATACACTGCAATCACTCTCCATGCAGTGGGACCACAGATTATGATGGTTGTCCTCGCTATCATAGTCGCAACTACGAAGGTCCTCCCCATAGTGACGTCTCATCATGACAAGAAGGTCCTCCCCTTGTCATAGCCTTACCTGAAGGTCCTCCCCAGGGGTTACGCTGCAACATAACTCCACGCAGCCAGGTATCAGGTCACTCTAGTAGTCCTCGCCACCCTGATAATGGAGGTCCTCCCCGTAGAGACGTCACGAAACGAGGAGGACCTCCTCTCATTGCGGTACATTCTGGAGGACCTCCCCAGGATGTATCCCACATATATTCTCCCTACGGCAGCATTAATGGTAGTCCTCACCATTTATGCAGCTGTAATGGTAGTCTTTGCCACCACGGCCACCATTGCAAATGTCCTCCCCGATGTGGCCCCAAGAAACAAGAAGGACCTCCCCTTGTCGCGGCGTGTCCTGAAGGTCCTCCCCAGGATGCACGTTGAATGTCAAGCCATGATGGTCATCCTCACCATGATGGCAGTTGTTGTGAAGGTCCTCCTCGTAATAACGCCACGCGGCCAGAAGGTCCTCCCAATGCTGCCACACGCATTGGAGGTCCTCCCCAGGGTGTGCACTGCAAAAGTCCTCTATATGGTGAAGCATCAAGCAGTAATGGTGGTCCTCGCCATTACGGCCGTCATTGCGAAGGTCCTCCCTATGATGGCATGCAATTTCGACATGAAGGTCCTCCTCCAGCCAAGTCAAGCACTGAAAGGCCCCCGTATGCTGAGGCACTCAGAAGGACGGGATCGAGCA
The DNA here is from genome assembly GCA_963277665.1 of Viscum album. Classification (NCBI taxonomy): domain Eukaryota; kingdom Viridiplantae; phylum Streptophyta; class Magnoliopsida; order Santalales; family Viscaceae; genus Viscum; species Viscum album. Next base: position 1,266,765,611 of record OY728120.1, on the reverse strand, counting down.
TATCAGATTCCCAGCTTGTTTCTAACGACGCCCATCTTCGATGAGGGGACGGTCCGGGGCCGCGTTCATCTTCTGAACCACCTCGGAATCGCATACATAATGATTCATCACCTAACGATCCCACTACCTCTGATCACACTAGCAGTGAGCGCCTCAGCTGGGCTGACTAGGTAGAAGAATCATAGGCTGGGGAGAATGCCGATATGCTGCACCTAAGGAAATGACTATCCTGGAATGATATACCAGTCATGTTTTGTCCCAAGACCACCTCTCAGTACGACATACCCAGGGAGTTTTCGTAATAATTCATGCACGACATCCGCCGTAATACATGGATGACCCTCCGCCGGCTGAAATCGATCTTCCTACCCTATGATGGGTATGTAGACAACGTCAAGATGATAGGGGACCTCCTGCGTCACATTGACATGGAGGCCCTTTCCTCGACGTGACAACAACGCCCTGAGAGGCAGAAAGGGAATATGGAGGCAGCATGCCTCCGTGCACTGCATGAATTGTGCCGCCTAATCGGTGACGCTCCGACGGGAGTCCATATCAGGGGATGGGGGGAACATGGAGCTCTTCATATCACTTCGCTCCCCGCCCAGAAAAAACCCATTCGGCATGGTATCGTTTAATGTTTTCACATAGAGACGCCAATCAGGTGTACCCCATGTTCAAGAAAGGGAACACACCCAAAAGAGTCGGGCCTCGAGTAAGTCCCAGAAGAATCAGGAACAGCAGGAACGAGCCATTCAAAAACTCCTAAATCAGGTCACCAAGAGCATACAGCTGGCCTCTCGCCTAAGAGAGGACAATCAACGATCTCTTCCTGCCTCCCTATAAGGGACTGATCCACAGGTGAATTCTGCACTAGATCTGATTCACCCCCGGATGGGGGCATGCGAGATCAGGCAGGTCACGATAGCCGCATCTACTGCTGCAATCCATGTTCAACCCCAGCCTGTAGGGTTGGGGGAATTTTTAACAACAAATTCCTCCATAAGACCAATAAAACCGGGAAGAGACTCAACGTCCAGGGAATGGATCCAGCCCCAGCCCTTAGGGCTAGGGGCATTATTACCCCCTCAACAACAATATCTCCCATGAGAATCAGTATTCTATCATCTAGGGAGGACAGTTAGAAGAGGAGGATCATGTCATATCCCATCATTTGAATCATCATCCTCTATGAGAGGAAGGCGCACCATAATGTTGCATCAAAGAACTCCTTGCGTCACCCTTCGTCATGAAGTCCAAAGGCAATCTCAGGTCATGAAAGGGAATGCCATTCAATGATGCGGGAGATCCTCTTCCTATTTGAAAGATGACGTCCCCTCCACCCTGAAATATGCGGTCATCAATGCCATAGAGGCTAACCCCACGTGTGACACCGGAGAAAATGCAAATTCGGACGGATCGGGAGATGACGGTTCCGTTCAGGTTGTGATTCACAATGATCCACCAGGTGTGCACACCCGGAACCAGAGGGTCGCTTTAAATATGGCCTCCCCTTCAGCTAAACTCTCTCCGCCTGCCCAGCGAGCATCCAACAAAGATAAGAATAAAGGAACGATTACCCTTAACCCGTCCCCTTATCTCGATAAAAACAAGCCAATCACGCTCGAAGAGAAGTTCGGTCGACAGGAAGAAGAGATGAAATAGTTGAGGTGGCTTAACGCCGAGCTGCACCAGACGAACCGCCTTGTTGAAAGTGCATCCCGAGAAGAGCCACATCATGCACTCCTAGCAAGTGCACCTCAAAGGCTATGTCTTGCCCCAGCAAATGAAGCACGATCAGGGATCCTGCCCAATGAGACGCCTGGTTCATCCAACTACCTAAACGTGGATGACGTGTACCAGGATTTCCCTCCAATTAGGAGGAAACTAGAGAAGGTACGCACGAACCCTCCGAGGGTACCCCGAACGGAATATGCACCCTTGGTGCCGGTCAATCTGGATCCTCAGGCAATGCCTTAAGCTACGCCTGCCCAGGACCGGGCCCAAAAGGATGTAAAATAGGGACTCACCAATACCATCGATGCACTAACAGCTCGATTGGAAGCGATGGAAGGTCGACGCGCTTCGATACAGCCAGAGCGGAAACCCTAGCTTGATTGGGTGACGAACACACCACCTCCACCCAATTTTGCGAGCCCTGTGTTCCCTATCTGCAATGGATCAGGCACCCCGGAGTATCATTTTATGCACTACGCTTCCTATTGTGACCCTATGATGGGGAATCCGGAACAACAAGAAGCAGTGAAAATCAGATGCTTCATGCGGACCTTGCAGGGATCCGCCTTCGTCTGGTATACAAGTCTGTCGGCCCAGTCGTTAAAGAGCTAGGAGGACCTCCGGCAGCAGTTCCTCTTCCACTTCAGTTCAACGCTGCCTAAAACAACGGTCAGCGATCTCATGAACTGCATGCAGAGGGAGAAAGAGAGGGTCTCAGATTTCATCACCAGATGGAAAGGTCCGGCCTATTCTCTGAACAAGAAAATTCCTCATAATGAGATGCTAGCCATATGCATCGATAATCTTATAGACGAGTTGCGGACACTGCTCATACCGGTGGACTGCACCACTGGCTTCCTCCATCTCTCGGCCATTGCCTAGAGAATTGAGGACTCCCTACAGCAGACTAATTCAAAGTCCCGAATAGCCTCGAAGGCTCCGGCTAAGAGAGCTCCTAGAGCTGAAGTGTCCACTGTCACACTCAAGCCGGCCCCTGTACCTTCTCCACCGCTCAGGCCTCCACCGAATCGTCAAGGGCCCCCTGCATATCAGCTCCCACCACAGCCTAATCGGGATTATAAGAGAGTACCGAAGCGGAACAAGTTTGAGGAGAGAATACATAAAGTTTACTCATTCAGAGACGATCAAGTCTGTGGCTAATACATTTCTGCCATGAACTGCAACTTTCTCCGCCTCCCGGAGCCGAGGAGACCTGAAGAAGTCGGCCACAATGACAGGCCAGATTACTTCCCCTACCATCGGATGTTGGGGCACATTATCCAAGAGTTCATCTTCTTCAAAGTCCTCCTACAGAGGATGGTATATTCTGGAAAAGTCGAGCTGGGACCGCCCCCAGCACAGGTGGCATGTATCTCTACCACCGACTCGGACAAAGAGGTGGGGTGACAGAAAGTCACCAGTAAGTAGGGGTAGAAATTTGACAACAGGATGACTTGAAAGACTATGAACCGAGCCCATGGAATTCTCCGAGCTCAACTACAACATCCAGTGTCGCCACCAGCAGTCCCTAGAGCCGCAAAGCCGACCGCATCGACCTCACAACCCTTTACAAGCCAGTCATACGGATGGAGTCGAAGGAGGAAACAATCACAAGAGGAACAGTCCGCGACAGGGCCAAAGTTAGTCCAGACCCTAGCAGATTTCATGCCCTCGAATTTGGCACAACGGGCATCGACCCACCAAATGGCACCATCAGATACAACCAAACAGGTTGACCTTTCAGAGGGTGAAGAGCCAATCTTTGGTTCTATCAACGTCATCCATCTCATGGAATCATTCCCTGGTTAAGGGTATGATTACGAACCCGAGTTTCCAATACGAGGAGCCAGGAGGACGAATCGAAGAGGCAGGGGATACCATGGGAGGCGCACCCGCGACTGAAACAAACCCTACGGTTGGACCCCATCCCAGACCATCAATATTGCGGAAACCCATGGGAGGGAACTTCAACGAACTCTACAGGAGAGGGAATTCCCCACCACCTCCACAAGCAGCCACTCTGGCCCTGTTGTTCTGCGATACCGAACAGAGGAGGAGCAAGTGTCTGGTCACCTAGTGCACACAAACTAACCGGCCATTCCAAGTCCTCCAAATGCGGGAACACCATCAACATTCATCCCAGTAGCCGGTCCCTCCTCATCAAATGCTCCAGATCCCAAAGAACCTGCTATGACTCTCCCGCCAACAGAGAAGTGTTGAAGGCTAGAGCAATAACACAACATCCTTAAGCAGCTAGCTTCAGTACCAGCCAATTTTTCAATCCTGGATGCCCGGGGTTTGTTAGCCGACCTCAGGGAGGGGTTTATCAAAGCTTTGATCATCCCCCAGAAATTCCTAGCTGAGGTAGCTACCGCCGAGATTTACTGGAAGGAGACTGTCCCAGCTGAATGTAATGCGGTGATTTCCTTCACAAATAAGGACGTAGATGCCATCATGAAAGGACAAATCAGACCGCTATATGTGTCTGGCACACTGAATGGTATTGAGATCCGAAAAGTCTTTATAGGCAATGGCTCTAGAGTTAACCTCCTTCCCCTACGGACACTCCATAAGTTGGGCTATAGTGAGGAAGATATAATTCCATCGTCCACAACTTTGTCAGGTTACAACAAGAGTGAGAAAAATCCAATGGGAAAGATTAAGATAAACACCCATTTTGGTGACCTGGTAGCCTACACAGAATTCCTGGTGGTCTGGTAGAGCACAACATTCAATGCTCTACTGGGAAGGCCATGACTTCATAAGAACATGGCCGTTTGTTTATCCTACCACAAGTGTATCAAGTACTGCATCAATGGAAAAGTGGGACATTGCATGCCGACAAGTCCCCTTTTGAGCTCTCCGAGTCACATTACATCAATTCCAGGTTCTATGAGAAAAAGAAGTAGATTCCTTTTATCAATGTTGTCGACTGGATCCCCGCTCCAAATGGTCTGGAAATGGTCCCTGATGACCCCCTCAGGTAGCTTGGTAGAGATTATGTCCTACCATCAACTATGTTGAGAGTGGGACTTCAGGTCCGGACATGCATTCGGATGTCCTCATGACTTAATCCATGATGGATGAGCACGACAACGTGGGAACATCTGCCAACCCTTGATGTGGGGACAAATACTCAAGCAGGGATGCCCATGATTCCTCTCCCTCAAACCCTCGAAGGCTCAGACTGGAAACTCTCTCCTCATCAGATCAAGAAGATGATGACTTGGGAGAAGAAGAGGGAGAAGATCTCAGAGATGCACCTCCCACATTTGAGGAGGGTATCTCCACCACTATGGACGAGCTCGAGGAAATAAACTTGGGTACCGAAGAAGACCTGAGGCCCACTCTCATTAGAGTGGCAATGTCTCTCGGGGAACACGAGGTATGTACCTCATTCTTAAGGCAACATCAGGATGTCTTTGCATGGAATTACACGGAAATTACAGGACTCGATCCTGAGGTAGCGATGCATGACCTGGGTCTTCCAGAAGACCACTAGGGCTACAAACAGGCCGCTAGAAGGACACACCCCTCACATTCTGCCAAAATAGTGGCTGAACTCGATAGGCTCATTAATGAAGGCTTCATTAGGGAAGTCCAGTACCTCGTTTGGTTGGCCAACATCGTCCCTGTCAATAAAAAGAACTGGAAAATATGCGTTTACATTGAATTCAGAGACCTAAATTGGCATTGTCCGAAAGATGACTTCCCGGTTCCAATCACCGAGTTGTTAATTGATGTGACGACCGTGTATGAGGATCTATCCTTCATGGATGGCTATTCCGGATATAATAAAATCAGTATGGCTCAAGAAGACGAAGAATACACTGCCTTCAGGGCCCCTCAAGGGGTATTCTGTGACAGGGTCATGCCCTTTGGTCTCAAAAATTCTAGTGCCATGTATCAGCGTGCCATGCATCGGATCTTTAAGACATTCCTAGGGAAATTCGTTGAATGTTACGTGGATAACCTAGTGTTCATGTCTAGGAAACGCTCATATCTCTTATCGGACCTTGAGACCATCTTCAACACGCTCTGACAGCATATCTTGAAGATGAACCCCTTGAAATGCGCCTTTGGGGTTACCTCTGGTAAGTTCCTTGGCTTCATCGTATGCCATCACGGCATCGAAGTCGACCCTGAGAAGACGAAGGCTATCCTAATCCTGCCACCCCCTCGAAATCTCAATGAGCTGAGGGGATTACAAGGACACCTAGCCTATATTAGGTGGTTCATAGCCAACCTGGCAAGAAAATGTTTTCCCATCACCAGGTTGATGAAGAAGGGGGTCACGTACCAATGGATGAATGATTTCCAAGAGGCGTTCAATAACTTGAAGAAGTACCTCTTAAGCCTACCAATGCTCATGCCCCCGGTCGAAGGAAGGCCTCTCATTCAATGTGTGACAGCCCTAGAATGGTCATTGGGAGCCTTCCTCATACAGAAGAATGACGCAGGTAGTGAAAACAGCATCTATTACCTCAGTTGAACCATGATTAGTGCGGAGACTCGATACTCAAATATCGAGAAGAGCAGTCTGGCCTTGGTCATCGCGGTTCAAAATTTGAGACATTATCTGCAGCATCATGATGTCCATTTGATCTCGTAGAGTAACCCGCTCAAGTACATCCTCAGTCAGCCGATGCTAACCAGACGCCTATCCCGATGGGTGGTCATCCTGCATCAATTCGACATCCAGTTCGTGCCTCAAAAAGCCATCAAGGACCAGGAATTGACAGACTTTCCGACAAAGAACCCTTCAACAGGGACCACTACACCAGATGCTGAACTACCTGATGAAGATATCTTCTCAGTTCAATAGGAGGTCCCAGCATGGGAAATGTACTTTGACGACGTATCCCGAAGCTCCCCCAGGAAGAGGATGGAGGATCCCAGATTCAACAAAGTGCGTCTGGGGATAATAATCGTATCCCCAGAAAAGGCAGTTTTTCCGTATTCCTTCTTCCTGTCAGAGAAATGTAGGAACAATGAAGTGGAATATCAACCCCTCATTGCAGGCCTGGAACTCGAACTCCAGGAACAAGTACATCACCTTTAGGTATAAGGTGAATTGGATCTCGTCATCAAGCAAGTCAATGGTGACTATGCTATTAAAAAGGAGGAGTGGATCCCCCTATTTGACCATGTCCGAGGGATAATGGCCGAGTTCTCCACAGAAGCAACATGGAATTATATTCCCCGATCCCAGAACGCTCAGGCTGATGCATTTTCCAATGCGGCCACTGCCATAGGCAACCCAGACTAGGATGAAATGGTTATCAGTATTTCACATTGTTGAATGGTATTACAATTTGTTCAAGATAAGACAGAAGAGATCCACGAAGTCAGTCCTGTCCCCGAGCCATATGCTCCTTCTACAGGCTGGATGACCCCCATCACGAACTACCTTCAACAGGGAGATCTTCCATCAGACAGGGATGAACGAGAGAAAATACGGAGAAGGGAAATCAGTTTTTTCCTATACGGTGGCGCAGAACAAGAACCAGTCCTCTACAAACGAGGCCTCGATGGAGTGCTCCACAGATGCATTGATGGAGAATAAACAGTTGTTGTCATGACTGAAGTACATGTAGGATCATGTGGAGAACATCAACCATGGACCATGCTCTCCCATCAAGTTTGAAGGCTTGGGTACTACTGGCCCACAGTGGCACGAGATTGCGAGCGTTTTAACTCAAAATTTCATTCATGCGAGATTCATGCCAACTTCATACACCAGCCCCCAGAGTTACTTCATCAAGCTAACTACTCCTGGTCGTTTTCTATGTGGGGGATGGGCGTTGTGGGACAATATCCTCCCACCATGGACAAATAACTGAAGTATATCCTCACAGCGAACAACTTCTTTTCCAAAGGGGCATAAGCCATACACCTTATGGAATTTGGGGAAAGAAATATTGTCAGATTTTTTAAGACCAACATCATTACTAGATTTGGTGTCCCTCATACTATACTGACGTACAACGACACCAATTTTTGCTCTGCTCAGCTGGAACAGCTATACCACGAGTATGGTATCAAGGCTAACCACTCATCCCGCTACCATGCAACAGCCAACGTGCTGATATAATCATTCAACAAGACCCTATCCAACAACCACCAGAAAATTGAGGACAAAGACAAGAAGTCATGGTTGGATAAACTCCTCCATGCATTGTGTTCTTATCGATCCACAATCTTCACCGCTACTCGGTCTACCCCATAAAAATTGGTGTACGGAACGGAGGCGGTCCTTCCAATTGAACTCCAACTTCCCTCACACCGCGTTTCCATCTATGATAGATTATCCAATGATGAGCAGTCAGAAAAGCGGCTAGGTGAATTGGAACAGCTAGATGAGAAGCAGCTTCACACTGTGCACCATATGGAAGTGTACTAGAACTGGATCACACGGGCCTTCAGCAAAAATGTCTACCTTCGGTCTATCATGGAAGGAGAATTAGTTTTGGTTCTCCAGGCCCCAATGATACCTTTCAAGAAGCCTCCAAATCTGGTGCCCAAGTGGGAGGGACCATATGATATACACAAGGTCTACTCCAACGGAGCATACGCCCTGATCTCCATAGACAGGAAATTCACTACATCTCCAACAAATGCGAGATTCCTGAAGAAGTATTTCGCATTGAGACCAAGATGTATCCACGTCATCACCGCATGACATTAAACTATATGGAGTTCGTCTTTACCGCATGATTATAAAATACATGGATAAAGAAAAAAATGATATGTGAACATCATCTGAGCTGTATGACACTAAACTGCCAAGCACCTCGTCCTGACCACATGACGTTAAACTGTATGGACATAGTCCGAGATGTATGACATTAAACTTCCAAGCACCTCGTCAGAACCACATGATGTTAAATTGCACATAATCTAATCATTCTACCTCGTACTAACCACAATACGTTAAACTGTATGGACCTCGTCCTTACCGCATGACGTTAAACTGCACGGATTTCACAGAACTACGTTTGGCTTGATTCCTACCCTTACAGGATACGTAGCGATGCCGGGATTCCCTATCCTGGCCTAGCCACTTCAAAAAAAAATGTCCCATTTCCCCCGTGCACAGACCAGACCTACACGGGGTGTATCATATTTACACATAACTACATATGGCTTGATTCCTGCCCTTGCAGGATATGTAGAAACACCGGGATTCCCTATCCTGGCCCAGCCACCTCAAAAATGCCCTCTTCCCTTGTGTATGGACTAGACCTACATAGGTTGTATCGTCTATCAGAGAACTACTTGAGGCATGATTCTTGTCCTCGCGGTATATGTAGTGATTCCATAATTCCACACCCTAGCCTAGCCACCTCCAAAAAAAAGAGAGAAGAGAAAAACCAAAGTTCCCATTCCTCCGTGTACGGACCAGACTGTTTTGGGGTGTATCCAAATCCTCACCAAATGACGTTAAAATTCATGGAGTTCATCCATACCACATGACGATAAACTGCACGGATGAAGAAGAATTAAGAATTCCACTCCCTCCATGTATGGACCAGACCTGCACGGGGTGTACGGATTCCAGAGAACTATGTATGGCTTCATTTCTTCCCTCACCGGATACGTAGTGATGCCAGGATCCCCATTCATGGCCCAGCCACTTCAAAAAAGGGTTCTTCTTTCCACCGTGTATGGACCAGAACTACATGTGGTGTACTCTTGGTCCTTACCGCACGAAGTTAAACTGCACGGACGATGATGTTAAAAATGCCCCTTCCCCCATGTACGGACCAGACCTGCACGAGGTGTATATCATCATCCTTACTGCATGAATTTAAACTAACTTGAAGTTGTTCCCACCGCACGTCGTTAAACTGCACAGACCCCTCTTTTTCTTTCACATCGGGTCACCTTCGTCCTCACTGCATGACGTTAAACATCACAGAGTTCATCGCGACCCACCCAGGACACATTGCGATAGGAGATGGATATACTCCTTGCACATTTGGATACATCTTTTCTGTACATCAGACTCCATGACCCAGATAATTATGGATCTTCATAACCACTCACGACCATCAGAGGTGGAAATTTATTGACTCGTGGACACCTTTGTACGACTATGCATACCATGCCCTTAGTGGCTCTGCATATTGATAGCCCCTTGCCCGTCTACCAAAGGCAATATTTCCACAGGCGACACTCTTCATAGCTTCGTATGTTTACCGGCCTCAGATCCCCCATACCATACCTCTTGATGCAGAAGTTTATGGTGAAGTGGTTTACAAGTTCATTCCCCTTTTCACATCCAGATGTTTACAGGGTATCCCTATATGGGTAGCCTGTGTGTCTACCAGTGGTTCACATAGCGACTTGCATAACCAAACATCAAGCCAGTACGAGGATAGTTTGACTCAATGGAAAATTGTAGTGAAGATGTTTTCTGTATACCCGAACACAATTATACCCACATGCCGAAATCTACACTGGGAGAAATCACGGTTTCTCATAATCATTCATGGCCATTGGAAGTGGAATGTTATCGACCCAGGGACACCTTTGTACGACTATTAATACCATGCCCTCAGCGGCTCTGCATAATGATAGCCCCAGGATCATCCATCAAAGGGAAGATTTCCTTGGGCGGTACTTCTCCTAGGTTCATACTCCTACCAGCCTCAGAGCCCCCACACCATACCCCCAGATCCGGGAAAGCTCAAAGTTGCAGTTTACAACCTTCATCCCCCGCCCTCTTTTAAGTATATCAGAACATGTTGACCCAGTTATCCTTCGAATGACTACAGCAATAGTCACCCAATGGTCTGAGCTCTATGACCAGTAAATTAGGAGTACTTCATCCTCAACACACATCATTAAACTGCGAGGAGTGAAGGCACACCCCCATGAGCAAGATAAATCAGCTCATGGGGGATATTTAAGCTTTAATAGTAGTCAGGGATGAATATCCCCGACACGTACAGGAATTCCTCACCAGATGACAGACTTCGTGGCCCGGACAATCACGGATCCTCATAACCACTCAGCCATCGGAAGTGGAAAGTTATCAACCTGTGGACACCTTTGTACGACTATGAAAACCGTGCCCTCAGTGTCTCTCCATAAAGATAGCCCCTGAAACTTCCATCAAAGGCAATATTTCCACAGGCGATGCTCTTCCTAGCTCCGTACGCTTACTGGTCTCAGAGCCCCCATATCACCTCTCCTGATCCTAGAAGCCTTGGAACCATGATTTACACCAATCAACCCCCTTCAATGCCTAGGGCATGTTGAGGTATTAAAGCCTAGTTATATTCTGATGAAGATCAGCTTTCGCAATAATGTCCCCCACCTTCGCAACATGATGTTAAACTGCACGAAAACCCTGAATGATATATTTGTCTTTACCGCATGACGTTAAATTGCATAGAATCCCTTAAATATATCTTCGTCTTTACTGCATGACTCCAAACTACACGGAAATCATCCTTTATGCATGACGTTAAACTGCATAGAAACTTTCAAAAAAATTCCCCAGTACTCACTGCATGATGTTAAACTGAATAGCGACCTTCAAAAAATTCCCCCGTCCTCACTGCATAACTTTAAACTGCACGAAAACCTTTAAAGATATCCCTATATTTATCGTATGTCATTAAACTGCATGGTCGAACCCATCACGGGTTCAGTAAGAAACATAGGCTTTTCTCTGTCTTGTAGTGCATGGGTCAGACCTGCACGAACCACCGCCTCACACCAGTGTGAGAAAGAATTACTTCACCTTTTCTCAGGAAGATTAGTCTAGATATTTCACCCGTATTCAGCCACCCTATCATCATAAACCATACTCTTTACTCATAAAAATACAAACTCTCATAAGCCACCCATGGTGGTACCAAATCTCAACTTCCCTGAAGTTGCTCGGCTATCAGAAGAGGATTGTCTTTTACTTAAGGACACCTTTTTATGACTATTCATACCATTCCCTCAGTGGCTCTGCATATTGATCTCCCCTGGCCCATCTACCAAAGGCATGTTTTCCTTGGGCAATTCTTCTCCCCGTAAGCCTCTTGGCCTATGAGCCCCCATTTCTATCCCGAGATTCGGAATCCCTCTGAGCTACAGATTACCAACCTCTTTCAAAATCCAACATGAATGCGGCGGAGCATCTTTGAAGAGATTACCAAGAACCAGGAGAGGTCGTTCCATTTAAGATAATATCCCAGCTGCATGACATTAAACTGCATCAAGACTCAACCATCCCTTACGCCAACTTAAAATGTTGGGGGGTGGTCTCTGGACCATGCTCCTGATTAGTACGGATGTTCCCAAAACCCTTTCAGATGTCACAATCCCCTTCTAAGCCTCCCCTGGTGGTTTTCATTTCTTTCAATGCCACCCATCATGGTTTCCATAAGCCGGAATTCCATGAAGTCCCCTAGCCATCAGAAATGGATAAGTCTTTGACTTAATGACACCATTGTATGACTATGCATACCATGCCCTCAGCGGCTCTGCATATTGATTACCCCTGGCCCGCCTCCAAAGGTAATTTTTCCTTAGGCAATGCTCTTCTTACCTTTGTACGCCGACACGACTCCCATGCCCTGAGACATGCCCTGCATACTGCTCAAAATCAAACATGTTTCCACCATGTGCGTCTGAAGGTTATTAAGACATCTTTTAATCCGTTGAACCCCATTGGGGCACTCGCCCCACCTTATTTGGTCAAAGTTGTTTGACCTAAAACATTAGTAATGATAGTCTTGTCGGCGGGACTTTAAACCACTCACAGAAGAAAGAGGCACAAAGTATTTTATGCCGAAAACCCAAAAAGGGAAACCTAAGAAAAAGCCGGGTTATACCCGTTGGGTCCACATTAATGGGCCCTGGAAAAATCAGGGTATTAAAAGAAAAAAAAGAAATAAGACACAAGGTTTGTAGGGTTTTCCTATAAAACCCTAGGAATAGCCAGACTACGCTTGATGGACCCCATGATCCAGAAAAAAGTTAGAGCTTGATTTATTTTTAGTCTTGGACTCAGATTATTCTATGTTTAGGGAATTAACATATGTGGCAATCGTACCAAATAGTTTCAATCACAAGAAAAGGCGACAAATGGACTAAGGAGAAATGTTTCTTTGTTCCGTAACAAAGTGGGTAAGAAGGTAATCCACAATCCGGAGCCTCCTCTAGTGTGAATAGTGATTACAGGAGTTTTTCAGCATATTCAAAAAGTTGTATCAGGAGCTGGTGAGAATCCTCAATTTCCTGAGGGAGATTCTGCCGTAGAGCCATCTCAGCTTCTGCACCAGCCTGCAATTCTTATGCCTCTTGAGCCGCCTTTGTGCTTGCCCTTATTTTCTCCTCCGTCCACCTCTCCCCTTCTCCAATCATGGAGGAGATGTTGGCCTCTTCCTGATACAGCCATTGTATCTCATTTTTCAGCACCTCCAAGTGAGAACGCTGCTCAATAACTTCTCCCTGAAGCCATGTGATGAACCCGGCGTGGTCATGAGCCTCTATTAGGCAGAGTTGCCGAGTCGCAGAAAGGTAGGCTTCAGATTGGGCTGTAGAAAGGTGAGATTTGAAATCACATAGCCTCTCCCAATCTGCTACTACATGCTTGACTATGTCATAAAACACCATGATAGTCGAAGCCATCAAATACGAATAGTATAAACAAATTACGTAGCCTCAGTAATTTGGTCAGCATCTCGACCAAGGGAATTTGGGAGATCAGTATCTTGATTTTCTCCCAAGCGCTTTGGCGAGCGGGTCGAAGGCTGGAGATGACTTGTTGATCGGTCTCCGAATCAATCCCAGATGATGACACATATTTGGGGATGAACGTCACCAAATAGGGACCCAAGGCAGCCTCGTCCGCAAACTCTGACATTGTGGCAGCTTCGACCCTGACAGTTGTGGTCAAAGGCATAGCCATGTCTGGCGACACCATTGTTAGCGCCAGAGGTTGTGGTCCGGAATCCGAGAGTTAGTAAGACAGATGAGTACCCTTAATTAGAGAAGGGAAGAAAAATCAGTCAGTAGTAGAAGAGCGGGGAAATTACTCTTAATCAATGAGGAATCTGCATCCGCGAGCTCTACACTGCCACGACATCCACTCGAAGAGGATGCCACATTTTCGATAGGTAAGGGAATCTGGGGGGGGGCCCTAGAGGTGTCCAGGGCCTGAGGCCATGCCTAAGGCCTGCTTTTTCCAAATTCGTCCCCAAGTGGTTGCCTACAGAGACATATCTTGAAGAAATCACTCCCCCGGTGAATAAGATAATGGCCTGCTCTGAATTCCCAGCAACTGAATTAATGGCAAGCTCTTCTTCCATAATCACGGGATTCGTTGAGCCTAGGATGGTTGGGTCCGTCAGATCTAGAGCCCCCTCAGCGATCATGGTCGCCCCTTCATCCTCCGCAATTGAAAAAGTTATTTGATCAGAAATGGTCTTGGATACTAGTGGTTCTTCATCTGGAATATCTCTAACTGATAAGGGAGTGAGTAAAGAGTCCATATTGTCGGCCCCTCCGGCAGGGCTCACCATCTCGTCGCGCCTAGGCGTGGTTACAGGTGATTCCGTAGGAGGCAAGGAGGCAGAAGGTAGAACCACTTGGGTAGCCATAGCCAGATCCCCAAGTGGTCCCGCACCATACATCAAATAGTTAACGACTGATGAAGACTAATAATTCAAGTTGGAGAATGAGAAAACGAGAAGTCATGATTACCCGACATTCCCCGTTTGAGCCGTTTCGATAAAAAAAACTCCTGTTGTCGTCTCTGGATCTTCCCAGTGGATTGTTTTCCCACAATTATGGAAGGGATGAGAGGAGGGAAGACCCTATCTGAATCTGCGTTGGTCGCCTCCATGACCTAGCTACGCCAGGGGATCCTTCCTCGATAACCCTTTTTGGCGAAAGCACATGCTCCCCCGGCACGATACCACGAGGGGTATACTCCAAAGAAGGAATCACCCCCTGATATTCATCGGCACCCTACATAAATGAAAGAAATATTAGAACCTCCACAATAAAGGGGGAGGGGGGAGAAGTCAGAATGGGTGAGTAGAGAAACCTCTTCTTCAGGGTCGGACAATTTGTGGCGTCTAATCCTCACAGACACCTGAATTCTCCCATAGAGATGATTCCAGAGTGAATGAATGTACACACCCATCTCCTTTAATGAGGCGACTATTTCATCTAAATCCTCTTCCATCTGCATGTGGGGTGGAGAAAAGATCTTCTTGATACCCAGAAGCAGGGCCGGCCCTAGGGCAAGCCCAGAGAGCCCCCGGGCTAGGGCAAAAGGCAATCAAAGAAAAAAAATACAAAACCAAGGGCAAAAAATTCACCATTTCACTGTAGCTCTTAATACATTTTAGGGAAAAATTTCATAGGCAGTCTTGGGCAACAGAATTTACCGGGCCGGTCCTGCCCAGAAGTTTAAGAGGGCATGTTTGAAGAAACATACAATCTTCCTCATCTGAACCACTGACCCTCAGGTCTGCCCAAATCCTCCAAGCCTCTGGGAATGTGGCCATGGAATGAATCTCTGACTAGGGAGGATCAACCATAGAGGGTTGAGCGGCGGTAGAGGCTGGAAAGGGTGCCAGTGGCCGCATTTGTGTTCCGAATCATATCCCCGCCTTAGAACTCTCTAGGGTTATTGGTGGGCGGGACCTCACAGGTAAAGACGAGAATTCCATGGCTTCAGCCATGATGGGGACATCCTCGAAATCATCGCCCCCTGAAGGACGGTTTCTTCCTTATTCCTCCTCATTAGTAATCAGGTACAGCATGGCCTGGACTCGATGCATTAATACCCTATGACCCTCGCGCGCATAAATATAGGATTCAAGATCATAGAGATATCAATTGACCTACTCTAGGTCCGCATCATAAAGAATGTTAACAAGGGAGGATATATAGCCCAGATCGTCAAAATCCACTTTTGATTCTTGAAGGTACTGCCACAGAAAACGGGGATACTAGCTACGAAAGGATGACCGACCCTTAAATTCGTTCCATTGGCCCGAAGCCTTCGGAAAGGCAGCATCAGCAGGGATAGTCAACTCTCTTTGGGAAGCCTCACGTGAATGGGAGGATACACCTATATCTGTTAAGATCTTCCCTGAAAGCACATGACCAGTTGGGTGATGAAGGATCTTGCCCAGCCTAGTTGGAGAACCATCATCCTTTCGCTTCCTTTTTTCCTTTGATGGTTTGGGATTTGAGATGGTGTTCACCAGTGTCCCTAGCTAGCCATTAGCGTATGATTGTACCCATGAGTCAGCATAGTTCTTGGATAAGGAAGGCATGGAGTCCGCAAGTGTGGGGGTCATAACCTCACATCTAGTATCCTCTCAGGTAAACATTAGCCACAGTTGTCTCACCGCCTTTAAATGACAGTTCTCGTGGTCACCATTAAGTGCGTGAGGACAATGTGTTTGGACGAAGCCAAATTGACACCCAAATCGGCAGGGCGCATACCCCTCACAGATCAGTTTTCCACCAATACGAGCCACCAGAATACCCTATCAGAGGGAGAGGAGGTTTCCCCGCTTGCTAAAATCTTCTGTTATGGTATTCATAATTGATCCAACTGGGGAAGAAAACTGGTGAAAATTTAAAAAGTCATAATTCTAAATTCGACTTGATAGCAGATGCTTGTTCGTAATTGTCTATTGACAATCCATTTCATGGGTTGCCCACTCTTCGGGCATAACCCCACTGGTTAGTTGAAAGTACGTCCGGAACGTGGTGCCTGGAATTTGAAGAGGGTTGTTGAAGGTGTAGTAGTTTTTGATGTGTACGCTTACCCATCCCCAGACAATTTGGAATGGTCCAACCCCTCGATTTGGCTGATTCCCGTCAGTAATGTTGCCATGTAACTGGTAAATCCTGGACAGTACTAGGACGGCTAGGTTGATAACGTTACTGGTGGCCAAGTGTGCCACCATGATTAAAGTAGTGACCCGCACGCCACCAACCTCGCGTACGGGTAATAACCAACCACTTAAGAACATGGCCAGAAAAGCTGCTAGGCGGAGCAATCGATCGACATCCAGAATAAGCTACCAGCCCCAGCCACGGAAATAGCCTTTATCCAAAGTCAGCTGAGACCTACCCCCTGCATACGGGACACCATCGTAGGGAAAGTCGTGGGCTTGCGTGGGAGATCCGTGAATTCGTCAGATTTATTCTTTCTCACAAAAGTCGTGACCCATTCACGGTATGGGATGAGCTGTTTTGGAGATGTATCCTCTGAGTTCTTCCAAGCCTGGTTAATGAGATGCTCCACTAGGGGGGATTCCTCTCCTCATTCTACCACACAGAGGAAGGAGGCATGAACTCATCATACATATTCCTAATCACAGGGACCCCTGAAATCTGAAAGACATCCCACAGGCTAATGCCTACTTCCCCATGGACCAGATGGAAAGTGTTGGTGTCTGGGCTCCAACGACTCATAAGTTTCTTGGAGAGGGCGTGAGGCCGGTTGGTATAGGTTTAGGACACCCAGCCAGCATCATACAAGACCACGGATCTCAACTCTGTGACAAATTCTACGTAGCTCTAATGGACCGAGAAGGGCCACCCCCAATCCAATGACTTAAATGCTCCTCTCGGCCGGAGATCCCGATTTGCCTACCAGCCATGCTGGTCACTTACCATGGCGCTGTGGGAAATACTCCGATAGTAGTGGATTGTTCCTTCCTATGGATGTGGTCCTCCTTTCAGAGATACTGGAAGGTGATTCAACACAGATCCGACAGTTGTACCCCTCGAGGCAGGCCGCCTGCCGGTAGGTATCACGAACTGGGGAATAGTGGCGGTAAATATTCGTGCTTCGGGATTGTTGTCATGGGAGGGCTCAGGAATCGAGGTATCAGAAAATAAACTGAACCCATAGGTCAGAATAATGTTAGAAAAAGGATATTCCTGCTCTAATTTGGAGAGCCGGTCGGCAAGGTAGGAAGACGGTAGGGAGTGGCAGACTCCATCTTGAACATAGCCAGCCATGTCCTTCAGACGTTGATCAGCGGTGGAGAGGGGATCTGCAGCAGGCCTCGGTGAAAAACGAGGGGGAACTATTTTTTATCCCTGTACAATGATAGAAATCAGTCTAGAATAAAAATCTAGACAAGAATAACCAAAATGAATGGTTAAGGAGCCTGCACATCCAAATCCGCAAGGAGGCCTTGGAGGATGGTTCGCGATGGCACCATCCCGCGAACCAGTTCTTCGCGAAATGAGTCCGCGAAGCCCTAGCCAATGGAGCGTTGGCCAGGAAACCGTGAACCAATTCACTCCGCGGAAATTCCATCCCGATTTTATTCAGAAGTTTCAGATAATTTTTAGAATTTCAATAGATCTTAGTCCACGGAGCATCGGCACCGCGGAGAAAGTTCCTGCACAGCCCGTCATCACATAATTTTTAATTAATTAAGAGTAATGGTTTGTGGACAGGAAGTTGTTCTGTGGATGAAGGCGAACGTGAAGGAAGAATGGTTCGCGGAAGTTGCTACCGGTTCGCGGATGAGGCTCTTCGCGAAGGAGCAAACACACGGAGGTGAAGGAGTTCTGGTTTCGTGAAGAATTCAGTAAAGGACAACTGAGGTCCCCCTATATTTATAGGCGTGGTCCCCTACCGGGTCCACCTTTCTACCGCAAACCATCTCCATTTCAAGACCAATTTTCATCGGAATGGCCTCCTCTTCATTCCGTTCAGACCCCATTTCGATGGGGGGCATTTGTAGGGTCCTAAAAATCGGCAAAGGAAATTTTACCCAAATTCCCCAAAGAATTGGGGAAAAAATCAAAGAGGAGACACAATGGACCGGTCCACGAACCAGTCTGGTTCACCATCATGAACCGCTCTAACTGCGGACCATGTCGACCGACTCAAGCCGCACCCGCTGTCATTCGCAGAATGGAGGTAGAACCCTCCGCAGTCGCGGAGCACTCCCAGATTTTGCCTTGCGGAAGGCGGGAGAATTAAATACCCACCGCGAATCACGAATTGACCAAGTTAGCTGTGAACCGGGTATTTGGTTATGGGCCTCCGCAAAAGGTGCCACATGGCCACATATACATTCCTTTACCCAATCTATAAAAGGATACCAAGGGGGAAAGAAGAAAGGATCGGAGAACTGGAATCAGATTCAGAGGAAGGAGATCGGTCGAAGGAAGGCTTCAGATTTCTCAAATAGTGAAATTCCCATCTGCGAACCACAACAGGTATATGAATTAATAAGGAATCAGAAAACGCATAATAGTTTGGTGAACCGAGAACCTAAATAATAAAAAAGGTGAACCGCGAACCATACCCACTCTGCAGATGACTTCTCCACGGACCAGGGAGTTTATGCCTCTTTACCCATCTGTGGTACCGTGGAGCACCCTACTCCGCGGGCGAAGCCCCAACCGACGAGCCTCCGATCGACGTTTCCCTTGGCCGCCGCTGCCCGTCTGGAACCCTCCACGAACCATCCTGGTTCACAGATTGAGACTGATGCCACGAACCACTCTGGTTCGCAAATTGAACCTGAAGCCGCAAGCCACCCTCGTTCATAGGACACCAATCAGTCTGCCGACCACCCTGTTTCGCGGACAGCTTCTCCAGCCGCGTGGCACTTCCCCACGTGAAGGGTGCCACCACCCATACCTCTCGGTGGCTAGCCAAATACATCGGTTTTTTCATTTCCAGGGCCAGGTAAAATCCTTCTGATCTAGCCAGGTGCTCTGCAATTCCCTTATTGGCCTACTCATCGGCCCCGAGCCGAGGCCCCCGTCAGAGCCACTGAATTCGCGTGGTATAACTTTTAGGCGCATAAGTGCGCCATTTTGAGTTCACATACCCATGGTAAATAGGGGAAAAGTGGTTTCCCCGAACAATGGGCAGATTCCGGAAGCATTCCTGGGTTCACATTCCCACGGTAATGCAGGGTCTGAGCCCAGGAATCCCTTTTCCACCCCTCCACTTTTTGAGGGTTCCTCTAAGATGGTAAAATACCCATCAGAAGGAATCCCCCATGCACCGAAAGAGAGGATATGAGAACAGGAGCACCCCCTTTCCCTGTCCCACTGGGCTTCGTCGCCACGAGAATCCATCTCAGAGTAAGCCCCAACCTTCTGGGCCTCCTCAGAGTGTAAGCCCCAATTCATCACCATAGACCTCCTTCTTGCGTAAGCCCCACTCCGCTTCTCACAGATGCACCTTTCACGAAGTGATCCTCTGGTCCCTACTGCCTCTTGTTTCTCACACCGAGCATGACTCATGTGGGCTTAGAGTAAGCATCGACCATGACATCCTCCTATGGGCCGCCTCAGAGTGTAATCCCCAATCCATCATTCTAGGCCACCTCAGAGTGTAAGCCCCAAGACAAAGAAAACTACGGGGACTTTGATCCATGTCAAGGCATGGTACGTAGGAAGCCTCCAGGAGGTTCAAGCCCACCACCCATCGGACCACCTGGTCTCTCTTCATGTCTGTTCCCCGACACTTATCCGAACTACATGGACATTGATCCCTAATTCCAAATCAAGGTACGTAGGAAGCCACCCTGAGGTTGAAGACCAATAGCCGGTCTATCTGACCATCTCCACATTGGTTCACCGCGCCACTCCTTGTGCCGCCTTAAGTGAGTTCCAACCCTTCGTGGACATTAATTAAACAAGGGATGGTAAACCTCAGGCATAAATGATTCTGAACCCCTGCGTCCAGCTGACTGTCACCCACCAGGGTTGAATCCATGGATACTATGTTTGGGTATAAACCAAAGATTCACGAACATATGAATACGTCTTAAATCTAAAAGAGAGTCCTCGAACAGGCAATAATTTCCCCCAAAAAAGGGTGCGATGAGCCTGAAATCCCATCCTCTCGACCAATGTGAGTTCTTAAGAGTCACTGGTCAGACCATCCGGCGAACGCCTACCTTTGGAAAGCAGTTCCATCAATCATTGGATATGGAGCTGTTGGGCGTTTCATGGCTGAAAACTAGAACGAAACAGTGGGTAACTACTATGACCATTTCGTGTGAAACCCACTCTTAGGACATTATCACGTACTATTTCAAACATAAGAACATCCATTTTGTGATATATCATTTATTAATATTGAAGAAATGAATACAAGATTATCATAAAGTAAAAATAAGTTGCTTCTAGGGAATCAAATCCAACAGGCTCCCACTTGTACTAGTGACATCTACTAACAACGTTCAATCTAGTATCCCTCACATGATATTAATGATTTTTCTAAGATAAGACATTATTTAGGGGGTCCACCATGTTCTATTCCATGTGTACTCACCTCCCTGAAACCTCACTCCTTTGATAAAAATCCCTGAAGAGGTGATACATACAAAGTATATGATTTATCCTTCCATGTGACCTTGACTCTTTTAAAGAGACACCAACATAGTTCTATCAGAATACAAAATTATATGTCATTTACTTCTTGGTACCACATCTACCTCCTAGATAATCTTCATATTCGAGATGGCTTCATTGGATCCTTTATAAGACTCTATATACTCAGACTCTTCTATAGAATCAACAACAACTGGCTACTTTGAACTCTACCAGCTCAAAGCTCCTCCGTTGAGACTAATAACATATCCTGATTACAACATCAAACCATTTTCATATGTCTGAAAACCAACATCAATATTACCCTTGACGAATAGGTCCTTGGCTCCTCCATATAATAGGAACATATCCTTACTTCTTCTCAGATACATATGGATTTCTTTAACAACAGTCCCAAGATGTTCTCCATGATCTTCATGATATGTTTCTACCATTCTTAGTGCATAGTAAACATTATGTCTAGTAAATTACATGGAATAGATTATTGATCATATCACAAAAGCATATGATATATTACTCATTCTCTCTTTCTCATGTGGTGTTTGAGAACAAATATTCATAGAAATATGTAAACCATGTGACACTGGAACAAATCCCCTCTTGGATTTTTCCATACTAATTATCTTCAATATCCAGTCAAAATATGATCATTGAATTATCCCATGTAGTCTATTAGATATGTCACTAATGATCTTGATCCCTAGAATATAGGTATCTTCACCTAATTCCTTCATGGAGAAACACTTCTTTAACCAGCCCTTAATAGATTGTTTGACTTGTATGTTGTTTCAAATTAGTAATATATATTTAACATATAATACTAGGAAAAGGATTTCAAACCCTTTATAAATCCTATAAACTCATGGATCACATTCATACCTAATGAAACAAAATTCATTTATGATTTCATTAAATCGAATGTTCCATGACTTTGATTCTTGCGTTAATCCATAAATGGGAATATGAAACTTGAAAATCCTTTTGGAATCACCTAGAGTCACAAACCCTTCTTTTTGTGTCACACACACACACATATATATATAATGATGTTTACCACTATGGAATGAAATATATACATCCATCTTCAAAATATCAATGTCCTTGTAAGAGGCTATAGCATGTATTATTCTAATGGATTTAAACTTAGAAACTATAAAAAAGGTTTTGTCAATGTCAATTCAATGATGCTGGTTAAAACCCTAAGACACTTGCCTTTATTTATAGGTACTTACATTACCTTCTATATATAGTTTCCTCTTGAATAACCATTTGCATCCAATAGGATTTACATCAACTGTTGCATCGACCAGAATGAAAACATGGTTTTGATACATAGAATCCATTTCAGAAAGCATAGCTTATAGTCATTATGCTGCTTCTAAGCTCTCTACTGCCTACATGTAGGAGAGAGATCCATCATTCTCAAAAAATAATGATTAACCACCTTGAATTATTATAAAACCATATCTCTAGTGTTCTCTTACAACTCTTATGATCCTACACCGTTCTTGTGTTTAGGAACTACTTATTCCACAAGGACTTGTTGAATCTGTTCCTATACCAACTCATGTTTATCATGAGCATGAACTTCTTCAAAATCAATATTTCTCCCACTATCCATTTTTAGGATGTTATCCATAAAAATAAAGATAACTTCTATGATGATATTCACTTTCTTGTCCAATGGGTTTTATAAGTAGTATCCCTTTGTTTCCATAGGATGCCTTATAAAGATACAAATACTTCCCCATGGTGAAAGATTGTTCCCTGATAAGGCCTTATCAAATTCATTTCAACCCCATACATGTATATGAGATAAAATGGGTTTTCTTCCTCTATACTACATGAAGGTAATTATATTTTATTCTTTATTTAGTACTATGTTTAATGTGAATTCTATAGTTTTTAATGCATATTCCCCAAATGATAATGGAAGATTTGGATGACTCACTATTGACCATACCACATCGAATAAGGTATGGTTACTCCGTTCCCTACGACAACTCCATTATTTTTTATAAGGTGGAGTGAGTTTAGATATAATCCCAATCATCTATAGAATGTTGGTGAACTATTAATTAGGATATTCATCACCTCAATATGATGGAAGCTTCTTTAAATTCTTACCAATATGATTCTCTAAATTAATCCTGAATTCCTTGATTTTCACAAAGTCCTTAGACATATACCTAATTAATTACACTTATCCATATCTACTGAAGTCATCATTAAATGTTACGATGATAGAATATACACTTATATATTCTACAAGAAATGATATACCCACATCAGTTAATACCAGTCCTAAATGCTCTATAGCCCTTTCACCATGTACACCAATTGGTTGTTAGGTCATTTCCATTATAAAAAAACATGAAATATATCATGTGTTTCACGTTCAATAGATTCTAAATATCCTTATTTGAAGATCATTTTCCAAGGATTATTTATTACATTAAAAATATGGTGATTCCACAAATGGGTGTTTTTTGAGTCTTGTGAACATTATTAATAATCAATTTCCCAAACTCAGTTTTCATTATTTAATATATAAAGAATCGTATTAAAATGTATCATATCATGACATATGTCATCATTATTAATGAAACAAATTTTATTTATAGATTTCAAAATACACCCATCTATATCAAGTCATGATATAGAAATTATGTTTTCATAACTGTAGGTAAATAATAACAATATTTCAAAAATAAATATCATTATTATTGTCAATTAATGGAGGTAGTCACCAATATCTACGGAAGCCAATCTAGCTCCATTGTATTCTCTCAGATCCACCTCTGTTATTAAAATCATTTTAAATCTACTTTCTTCCTGTAATTTTTTAATAGATGTGAGCACCACAAGATATATATAATAAGAAATGTGTAGAAATTGAAATATTTATTCTGATAATGAAAGCACATTTAGCTTCCTATTTCCACTAGGTGTAGTTCCTCTTATAGTTTCCTGACATGCCCCATGAAAAAAATACGGCCTCCATTTCCTTTCCATACCTCTGGATATTCTACTTCTTGGTAGGATGTTGGTTGGGAGATTTAGACTGTTTATAAGTCTTGGGCCCCTTTTCATTGACCTTCCCCATCTTATAAACCATAAGGACTGTGGTTCTATCCTTCCCATTTTATTTATCCACATGGAAAATCTATGTCATATGTTCCAAAATACTCTTCAAACTTTTTTTCATATTGTAATTAATAATAATGTTTGTGACGGTCTTGTGTAGTGTTGAAATTACGAAATCTATACACAACCAATTTGGGAATTTTATCCCTTTGTTTTCTAGGTATTCAATGTAGTCAACAATCTTGAATACATTTGGCCCATCCATTACATACTCTCCAAGATTAGTTGTAAACATAGCATTTGGAGATCTCATACTTCTCTTGTCTTTCCTACCATTAATAGAGATCCCTAAGGCGACACATCATGCTATAGGCATCCATATCCTCATGTTTCATTAAAAGGTCCTTGGATAAGGATTATAGCATGAATAACTAAACATATTTTGCATTATTTAGATGTTTCTCATAGATAGATAGTTCTACATCACACAACTCATTTCCTGTAATAACTGGTGCAGGTTCTTCTAGCACATAAAATTTCATTTCATTAAGAAGCTTGAACCATTAGTTCCTTTTCCACTTTTGGAAATTAGTGCCAGTGGAAAGGTTTTCCTTCTCATATATGGATCAAAATGAAATGTTTTATGTTATTTTATAGTTCTTTATAAAAAATAATATGACCATAATTTTAGTACATTATCTGATAATATTTAAACATATAAATAAATATTATATTTAAATGTCTCCCACTATTTTATTGAAACCCAATAGCCCTCACCTATGGCTTTAGAATGTCGCGTTTCATGGAAATTCATGCCACAAAGATACATATTCCCCTTTTAATTTCCCCTACATTGGTTGGTCATGAAACTCGAATGGTTTTATGTAGGAATTACCAATTCTAACTATATTAATAGAATATTCCATGAAATTCTGAGTGGACTCCCCAATCATGAAATTTTTAATTTATATTTCCAAATCATTTGCCTCTTTGTTACACCATGTCCTGCATTGGTAGTCAACTCTTAGGGTAGACCAAGTTCTATCTACCCAATAACTCATGTTAGAATTTTATGACAATTGAATGCACCCCAATCTTGGATGGTCAAACACTCTAAACAATGGTTCGATTCAAACCGAAGTATGGGAAGGCTATGACGACTTTATATTTTATTGAGTTATTTTATTAATTTTGCATAAATTTTTAATTATTATCTTTATTACATGATTTTTAATATTATTTGGGAATTCCTATGTGATTAACCATGACTTATATAATATTTACGCATAATCCAATTTATTTTACTTCCATCTTTGGTTCTTGTAAATTAATTAATTAATTGATCATGAAAAAACACAAAAAATAAAATAATCATGCAACAAAATGAAATTAAATAAAGTGTATGATCATGAGATTATACTAAATGTTAGTTTATATATTTCATGAATAACAAATTTTTGACCTATGGGAGAAACACAGTGAACCAATTGAGGTATGTGTTTTCATATTTCCACATATCTACCTTTGTATACCATTGGATTGTTTTCACTTCTACTACTAAAGTGAACCACCTTCACTAGCTTAGAAGCATCATCCATTATATATTCCTTTTACTCCAACGTAGGTGTGATAGTAATGGGATTTACATAATGGAGACTAGGGCCACACATGCACTATATAATAATGAAGAGATAAGGTACTGAATCCAATAATATAATTTAATAATAAATTAAATAAAACCAATCACCTACAAAAGGTCTAGTCTAGATCATGATCATCCACCTACATGAAATGAATTACACATTTAATAAATCTTTCATTAAACTCATGATCATTATATTTTATGAAAAATAATTCTTGGATCAATTAATTATTATCTTTAATTGAGAAATTATTTTATTTTTATCCTTATTTAAATTTCCTAGATATTCTCTTACAATATAATTTAAAAAAACAAAAAAAATAATTTTAAATTATCATTGTAGATAAATATACCTTGGGTAAACATCGTGATTACCTGTTTAAATGAACCCCTCATGTATTATACACATATACTATTTTACTCTTGTGATATTTTTCTTACACAAATTATCATATAATTTCACAATGTGTATATACCATATGATTATACTAATTATATGATTTTTTTTCACCTATTATTCTTCAATGTATGTAGTGTTAAAACATGTAATATAACTCATACATGATAGGTAGATCTTGAAAATTATATAGATATTAATTAAACAATTAAATATTTATGTTTATTAAAACCTACCACATGAAATGTCCAATCATTAAAACCACATGAAGTATATATCTCATGTTTTGCATAGTAAAATAAATAAATGATGAATATGTGAAACATTGTATAAAAACAAGATGTGTAGAACTGATATACACAACATATACACCTCTCACTTCCAATCTGTAAAACACTCCTTAATACTTTGTGTGTAGCCAGTGAATAAGTACAATTAGAGTAGAAGACATGCCCAATGGGCCACATTCCATGTTGAATTTTTGTTTGTGGTCACTAGTCAGTTAGGCCATGTATGGAATACAAAACCATTATTTGATGCAAAGGGACTACACACTATGTACATGGGATACCAAACATGTACTCCAATTGACCATGTGCTCGTCTATCCTCATAAAAATGATGTTTAATAATTTAATACAACATGTGTCATTAATGCACATTGGTTGAGTAATATCATAATCAATTCCCAGTGAATTAAATACCACTACACAATATGTATCTCCTATTACACGGTGTGTACTAATCTGTCATCTGAGAATAGTCCTTTTTTACTCTAAATGATTTACTCGATTTAATTTTAATTAAAAAAATAAACACTTTAACTAGATCTACGAGAAATGAATGAGGAAGAAGAATATCTCACAATTTTGAATAAAATAATTATTAAAATTTAATTGAAAAAATAAATTACAATTTCATAAATCAACAATTTTTTTAAATAATTATAAAAAATTACGTTCCCCACTACAATACCACATTTAGGTTCCGGGCACAATGGAAGCATACAATGGGTGGTGCCCAACTTTAATTTTTTCATAATCATTGATCAATCCAAAGTTTATAAGACTATGAACACTGTGATCCACAAAATTGTGTCAAAGAAATAGAAAAAGAATAATTGTGTTGGAACTTTGAGAGATGAGATCAACAAAAAAATTTATAATTAATTTAATTGGATTAAGAGTTACCTCTATGGAATTATTTTTTTCTGATGATTCCAGTGATGGAACTGCAGTGATTCATCATTCATTTTGAGAAAACTAGTGTATATTTTTTTTATATGTGATCCACACATGTTATAGGAACTTATAAACATCATCTAATGGGTCTCTGGTTGTTAGCACCGAATATCCTTACGCTAGTTTCTTCCACCTTGATTGCCACAAGAATTTATTCAAAGAATTTTCCTTGATTCGGTAGAGGGAGATTGCTCTCCGTTCTTCAGTGCATTCATAGAGAAAGGGATATCTCTAGGCCTGATGGGATTCTCGATGATTTTAATTCACCTAAATAGGCTAATGATTAAATAATATAATTGGGTATTTTTATTTCCCAGTTTTTAAAAACAATTACATAAGTGCCCTTATTATTTATTTAGTCCTTGAAAAACACCTTGTCAAATAAATATAGTAATATTTTTATTTCTCGACACAAACTTACTATGAGAATTATAATTAAATATTATTTAATTAAATAATATTTAAAATTACTACATCTTTGTGGATATTTATACTATATCTGCCATTCCTCCATAATGATTATGGGGTACTGAATAAGAAATATTTATTTATTAAAAATTTATCACATCATTATCAACCAACAGAGAAATAAATTTTATATTTTCTAAATAGACAATACATATTTATTAAATATTATAGTCAACATATATTCACTCAAATATAAACTAACATATTAAATATAATCATGTATAGATAGATAATTAATAAACCATGTGAGAGAATAATATTTCTTCAGCCTATTAAATAGTTAATAATAATATATTATTTAATTTAGATTCTAGATACACCTTGTGTGTGACCATCAAGGACTCTTTATCATTGGATTTAGGGGAGTCATCATAAAGTTAAAAAGTTAGCTACTAGAAATACATTAGGGAACCCACATAGAATGATGTTAATTCCGTAATGACATGTCACCTAATTCGAACACATAACATGTAATATAATCTATTTATCACAATATCTCAAATCAAGAAGGTTCCATTCATGTGTCATCGACCTATGTTCTCAATTATATCTTTATTTGAAATTTTAGAAAAAAAAATTTTCTATAGAACACCATGGACATGGATTTATTTAATATATATCATTTTCATCAAAGGACCTAAGATATTGAATTTAATTATAGAACAAAAGTGATAAATTATTTTTCACAGTATTCATTTCAGCAATATTACTTGCAACACACCCAATGTATCCAACCTCACTGGAAACATATGTTTTCATGCATTCATCAATACATCTAAGTGTATGAATCATAATATTCATTAATAATAATATTAATTTCTATGGACCGGTACATATATATTTAGATAGAAACATCCAATGAAATGTTTGATTGATGATAACTTATTAGAGGGTCTCATTGTCATAACAACAAATAAGAAATCACCAAGGGTTTACACAATGAGTAGGTGACTAAAATTCTTATCAGTCTCCATCACTGATATCCTATACCATTTTTATCCCTCAAATGACATCACCCATTTATAAAACATATATTTTATAATAGTTTCATAGAACATACCGATTCTCATCATAGCGGTGAACTTCAATGTCATTTTACTGAGACTTCAACTATAAGTATATTTTCACATAATTTGTCACATAGAATAAATATAATGATGTAATAAGTAGTTTATTAGTATTAAAACAATGAATACATTTTTTTCATAATGTACAAAGAAGCTGGTCCTAGGGAACCAACTCTAACAATGTCCTTACAGTTGGTATCAAAAGATGGTTTAGGGAAATGTGTAGATTAAGACATTATATTAACAGTTTGGGATAATATCGTGGGTTTATAAACATAAGGTTGATCATATGTACAATTTATTAAAAAAATAATTTGAGTTTTTATGTTATAAAATATAATGGTGACTGGGGATATTTTTACTGATATTTATTTTTGATTTAATTTTGGATTGTTACATTTTAAGTCTAAAATTGAATAGTATAAGATAACATTTGAGGTTAAAACATTTATTTAATTTTGAATATAGTATGGTTATTCTTTAGGATGTATCACACATATATATATTATTATAAGGATTATATTATAAAAATTATAAAAATGGAATCCTATAGGATGTGTGAGAATCAGTCACATCCAGAAAGGTTGTGGGGATTGAACCAAAAACTGAAGGGTGACAAGGGTGAGTAACCTACTACAGGCTTACATGATGTCCTATTTAGTATTATTTTTTTATTTTATTAAATTCTATAAGGTTAAATGTAATTTTAATAAGTGATTGGAAATTTTGTTTTGATTAAGTGATTAATGTTATTTCGTATGAAATTTAATATTTTCATAAAGATATATGAATTTTTTGGGGAAATGTTGGATGAATAATATTTTTTAAGAATATATGATTATATTGTGAATTTATGGTGGTAAGATTTATTTATGAAAACTATTAAAACATCATAGAGATTATGTTATTTTAGAAATTAAATTTTTTGTATGATAAACTAAGAGTGATTGGCGTTATTTGGATATATATTTTAAAATCTATCTTGGAAGACTATGTGATAAAATCTATTTGATTTGTGGTTTTCAATATTAGTATTAATTGTTTAAGAATTTTAAGCTTAGTTATATAATGATTGATCTATAAAAAAAATTGGAGGTTACTATTTAATTTTGGAGATTAAAAATTATTTTTCATCATATACACGTTTTTTTAATATTTTAGAATTATCAAATCTTGTACTAAATTTTTTTTCATTATATAATATCAAAATAAAGGTAGAATATATTGTTTTTATATTTTTTATTTTTTTATCCATATAATTTTATTATAATGATCCATGCATGAAAAATTCAGATTCATATTTTTTTTGAAGAAAAAGTGTTTGTGGTGGAAAGTTATTAAAGGATAAAATTATTATATTCATGAAAAAATATTTCCTCATGTTATTAGACTCAGTATTAATGTAATATTGAAATAATAAAAATTATTCTTCTAATTTTCATACCATGAAATCCATGGAATTTTAAGATACCACAGATTTACGATTTTTTAATGGTTACATTTTCCATTACTATATTCTCTATCACTATCTATCCATCCAGGAGATTTATTTTTCTATTAAATTTCGTTATTTTACATAATGGAAACCTAGTATATCTTATCGTGGGTGAATTTAATAATTCCTTTACTCTCTTTTTAAGATGATGTTTTAATAATCCTTTTTATGATGTGGGATTTCAAGAAAAAAAGGGATTTTGAAAATTCAAACACCTAGTTTTCAATCCCATGTTTAAATTTTTTAGGTTGTAATCATTCAAATGTGTAGTAGAATTTAATATATTGTGTTTTTATAATAAAAAAATATGTTTGATATCATACAAGATACAGAACATCGAGCATAAAAAACAAATAAATATTATTTTCTTAATGTGAAAATTATAACATATCTATTAAATAATCAGGTATGAATAAGAATAAATAATTTATGAAATAAATATATATGACCTACTCAATAATAATTTATTGTTAAATTATTATAAAATAATAATAAAATAAAGCAATTTTAATCATTAGAAATATGTTTTTTACAAAAATAATATTTTATGTTTTTCATGAATGGAAATCATAATTAATTTATATATTTGTTTTATAAAATGTTTTTGAAAAATTTTATTTCCTATTTGTATTTAGAATTTACAAATTATTTTAGGATAAATTTTTGAGAATTTTGTGGAAACAACAATTTTTCAGTGAATAATAAAAAATAATTGTTTTATTTTGAAAACTATATATTATTGACATGGTAAAATTAGGTTTTGTTATAGCTTTAAAATTTAATTATTTTATTTCCAGTTAAAATAAAATTATTATTGTTTTTAAATGTATTTTATAATTAAATTGAGTATAAAAACATTTTCTATTTAAAAATGGTATTTTTTTACAAACACTAGTTTTCATTACATGTTAATGGTTTAATTTTAAATAAAATTATTCCACATATTTGTTTAGAATTTTGAAAAAAATGATTCAATATTTGGAATCATATGTTCCAAATTTATCAAATTAGTATCTTTTATTTTTGAACAATACGAATTAGTAAGCAATGTAATTTTTTGTTACCACAGATAAGGAATAATTTGGTAATTATTGGTAAAAATAATATGATATAGACAATAAAATTTCCCAAAAAACAAAAAAAATTAATTAACAATTATTTATTTACCTCAATAATATTGGGTTCTAATATATAACCTTTTGGAGCTACTTGGTTGATATCATATCTCTTATAGTATATTATTTTAGGAAAATTCAAACTTTGAACACTATGGGTTTTAATAAGATTATCATTTTAAATATGTGGAAATAGATAATATATATAAGACAATAAATTTTATTTAGAGAGATAAAATATTTATACTCATCATGGAAATTAATTTAAAATTTTTTGGGAAGAATTAATTACCATAAGAAGATTCATAATGCTGGTGGAGTATTTTTTATATTAATGGAAATATAAAATAAATAATATTAAAAATATTAAAATAAATTTATGTAGAGACAATTAATGTAATACATGAATTTTATATATTTCATTAAAAATTTAATGATATAATAATTTTTTTTTTCAAATTTGACTTGTTTTGAAGATGTTTTTACTGTCATTACATAAAATAGTGTCAAATTTGACAATAATGATATTTT
Organism: Viscum album; assembly: GCA_963277665.1. Taxonomy (NCBI): domain Eukaryota; kingdom Viridiplantae; phylum Streptophyta; class Magnoliopsida; order Santalales; family Viscaceae; genus Viscum; species Viscum album. The sequence continues at coordinate 1,266,733,473 of OY728120.1, read as the reverse complement.
TGGAATTAATATTTATTGAATTATTTGAAAGACAAAGAAATATTAAATGAAAAAAATGGATAATATATGGCCATTAATTTTATTCAAAATACATTTTTTGGTTATTTTTATGTCTTTGTCTCTAAAATGGTCTTAATATATTTTATTCTCATAAGAAATTCTTGGAATTGCCTTCCACTCTCTTATAAAAGGTATACTTTTATTCTCAATATATCACACTACAAACCCATTATTTTCTTCCAATTTCTCCCCAAATCCATTTATGTAAACCCTCCCCACTTTATGAAGTAATTATTTTAGTCATAAAATCATATTTATAGGGATTTAGGTGTTAATAAATTGATATTTTTGAAAGAAAATGCATCGTTTCTAATCACATATATCTATTTTTATAGTCTCCCACATCCCAAAAAACAACCAAACAGTGATAAAATAGTAATTCAACTAGACATAATATACATATAAGTTATTATGTCTATTGAATTACCTATATCATCACTACATTAATCAAATGGGAAAAAATCTGTCATTACTGGTTATAATAGACTCCATCCCCACGAATAAATGTAATTCATTTTCCATCACAATCTCCCAAGGAAGTTTTGAGGGTGGAATTAATATTAATATATGTTATTAATAACATATTGATAAATCTTGAAAGATAATATATCATTTACATTGTTACCTTTATATTCACGTAAAAATTATATAGTTTTTCACGAGTAGAAGTGAATTATCACCTCTATGAAGAAATGTGATTCATTTTTTCCCAAAATCTCAAATAATAATATATATATATATGTATATTTGATTATTTAATATAATAAAAATTATTTTATTAGGATACTATAAATATAATATAATTATGACCTTTCTTTAATAAGGATCTTTGGAAAATTAAATTGTATCTCATGCGTACGTATGAACAACCGTCTCCAAGATTGTAATGAAGTTCAATTTTCATAACCATATTCTATGGATGTATTTAAAAGTGTAATTTTTGAATTATAATGATTATTATTTCATGAATATTATTTTTTATAGGATTTAATAATGAACAATTTCACAGTAGACATTATAACAATGTCATTTTAGACTTAGGTACTGAATATCGTCAAAACGTCTTACACAAACTTATATAATTAAATAATTTTTATGACATGATAATAAAATAAATAAAAGGGAAACTAAACATGAATAATTTTTCTCAATATCTTAAATAAAAAACAAATTTTTAATATTTAGTTAGGTAAAACACATATGTGATGAATTAGACTCATGTTAAGGTGATCTTTAACTAATACCCCCATTTTAAATGTTGTAATGATTTAATTTAAAAATTATTTTATATCATGTCCATATTATTAATAAAATATTTCACAATTTATCAAAAAGAATATAACTGGTTGAAAATTGTAATATTTAAACATGTCTAAAATGTTTTTTAAAAGGAATATTTTATGGTTCTATTTAAAGGAATTTCCTTCCAAATATCAATTTTAAACCCCCTCTTTTGACTCTTTTTACAAAGTTCAAGATAAGGTTTACTAAAGTATACAAAATGAATATAATTTTCTTAATTTCATAATAATTTAATTATATAATGTTTCTATTATTAGTTTCCATATATATTTTAAAAAATAATCTTTTCATTAATAATTTTGTGGTTTTAATATATTAATATAAATTTATAAAAGAAAATTTTATTTTGATATCTTAATGTTTTTTACACATGTAATAAAAAGAGTTTTCAATGGGTTTTATTCAGGATTTAGTCCTTGATTATTATTTATGAGGGGATATCCTAGATAGTGTCAGGTGATATTTTTATATGTTGTACAATGAGTAAAACTAGTTAACACTAGGATAGCCCGTTATAGCATATATTATGGTGCACGTAGATACCACTCAAATGCAATTGGTATTCTAGAGATGGAGGTTGGCCATTGGTTTTTCTATTTGTAAGGGTGATTATAGGACTGATATGGAAATGATGTGATAGGAAACCTACATGAATATTATATTATTTTTAATGTGTTTTCCGGGAAATCATTTGATTTAAAAATTGCAAGATAATGATATTTCATTAAGGAAAAATTATTCCCTTTTTGGATTAAAAAATTATTTTTTGAATAAAATTTTTTTAATGGTTTTTATTATTTTTAAAAGACTATTATTCTCCATTATTGTTTCCTTTACAAATCATTTTATTTTCATCCATATTTTTAAATTGGTTTTCACTTGTTTTAACAATGATTTGGGTCAATGATGAGATCATGGAAAAACTATGATGATTATCTTGATAAAAAACAATGTTTTTAATGATTTAGTTTTATGGGAAAATGGATACTATGTAAATATAATACACATTTAATGTATTGTTTTTTGTTTGTAATAGTTTTCCTATATTCTCTAAAACTCTAAAATTAAATGATCCTATAAAATTTTTTAATGTGAATTATATTTTAAAAACACTTGAATATATAATGGTTAAGGATGGATTCTTACACAATATTTTCTAACATACATCACAATAATCTAAAATTATATGATAATATTCTTCATAAATACTATGATTAATATATACAATATAAACAGTATGATATTATTATACAAATACATAAAAAATTTCTACTCATATTTATGAATTTTAACACTAAATCAATTTGTATATTTTTTAAAAAAACTATATATACCTATAACTAGAATGTGTGAAATGGACTGGAAACTTATTTAAAAATCTCTACCAGCATAATATCCAATATTAATGGATAAATTAATTACTACCCTAATTTTAGTTTAAAATTATTAAAAGTGTCACAAGAAAATTTAGAATCATATTGGAACTATATAGAAAAACTCTCAATATTTGACCCCATTAGAATATTAATAAATAAAACAGTCTCTATCTTTTCTATTAGAAAAATAACACCTTATTTATGTGCCACATCTTGTCGTATTACTTTTTACTAGTTAATCATAATCATGAATTGTGAAAAATAACCATCAGAATTCTAAGAAATTTTTTTATTATTTTAAAATCCCTTGAGTTAAATATAAATAACATGAATAATATTCTAAATGGATGTATCATTTGAAATAATTTCCTTGTCAATCACACTTTATATGTGCATGGTACGCGGTTATCCATAATTAAACAGTGAATCAGGATCAAAATCAGTTATTTCATAATGATATCTATGATTATATATTTATGGGATTTTTATGTAATTAATTATATATATCAAGATGAATTTATTAATGACACCATATCATTTCGTGATGGAATATACTGACCAACACCCATTACAAACCAAAATTTTAACATGATGATCTTACATAAAATCAAACTCAGATGTCAAACTCAAAATCAAACCTATATTATGATTCTCATTCCACTAAATTTTATTATTTCATTTTTCATCAACTATCATGGTCACTATAAATGGTTATACTGTAACAAATGAGATCATGTAACTAATAGATTGAACCATTTATAGTTATATAACTCTCTTTCATAATCATACCGGGTTTCCAAATTAAAAAATACCTGATCATGGTCACATATTAATACATATAATCTAGAAAACATATTCATAATAGGTTCAACACATCTTTTTTCTATTTAGGAATTGTGAAAATAGCTATTGAATCATGTTACCCATATATCAACCGCAAATATATATGTTTTATAAAAATATATATCTCACTATCAATAAATATTGTGTTTTATAGAATATGTAAATAAAAAAATTGTTATTGATTATTCCTCAACACTCATTCTAATATTTTATCATAATAATTTAACCTTCCCTGAATATTTAATAAGAATCATAGTCCATGAAATAAATTGTAATGTTAAATAATTTTATTTTATACTAAGTTCACTTCAATAATATAAAAATATCTTCAATCCATTTTAATTATTCCATGTCTCAAAAAATTAATCTATGTTATAGAAATTCACTACAATTTTATTTCTATGAGCATAATAACCACTCGTTCCAAAGTGGTTTGATACCATTGTTAATGAGTAAAATGTTCTATTGATTATGAAAACAACATTTATATCAAAACACATCCAAGGATGATTTATTGAGGCCATAAATTTTTTTATGAAGTCCCCACCCTCTCCAACATCTTTGGGACATCCACTGAGAAACTTATTCTTTGACATGTCAATATATTGGTTTGTAAAATCCTTAAACATGTCTCTAATATACCATTTTATTTTGAGATATAATAGGGAATCGACGCAATTTTGGGAGAAATTTCATATTAATATAACCTATCACATGCTATCATGAATCAACATCCACTATGATATAAAAATTATCAATAATATAATGATATTTTTTAATATATAATAAAATCTCCATAATATAATGAAATATTTTAAAAATAATCAACAACTGAAATTATCATATCCTAAAATCATTTAATCCTAAATTAAGATGACAAAAAATATAGACACTAAAATGAAAATTCCATGTCATCATTTACCTCATTCATTATTCTTCTCTAACTTGATTGATTATGTACTATCATAATATTATGATTTTCATGGACATAAATGTGAAGAATAAAAGTGTGTGAATATGGAGGTGAGAAATAATACATAGTATGGTTATAAATTTTTTGATTTAAACACCATAAACATCTCATATCCACTTGCACTATCAATAACTGATGTTTAAAAAAATAATTTTGAAACACACCATTATAAATCATAACAATATTTTTGATCAATTCTTATCAAGTACTGCATAGCTAAATTTCATAATATTTATCTAATAATAACGTGTATAAATATATATTATTAATTTTTATAGTATAAAATATAATCATAATAAGGCACCCCATAAAATTTATACTTCCAGAGCCTCCCCCCCCCCAAATACCGAATAGTATCACCATTATGATATAATCGAGACCATTGGTTAAATGATAAGACTGATAAAACCATATTATGTAATACTGTATATAAACGAAATCATACCCCTATTTATCAAGAGTGGAGTAGAGGAAATTAAACTCCAACCATATGGAGAATAATTATACACCTCTATCATCAAATAAGAACTCAACCACTACATATGTGAGTAGTATTCATATAATTAAATTACAAATTAGAAAGTAATGAAACTAATATACCATCGGAATAGTACCATATTAATGATTCACTATATAATCACCATATAGATATTATATATAAACTCCTATATAACCATCTCATATCGAATACATAAAAAAATATATTGTCTTCTATATACCCAAAGTGACAACTGGGAAATCATAGTGATACATCATGAAATCATCTAAGATGATCCCAATGTTAAGATTAGAAAAGATTTTAATAATGAAGAATAATGGTCTCTTATCACTATCCAATGTTATATAAATAAAAAATTGCCCAAAAATAAAAATGAGTAGAATAATATGGATGTATATATATTTATTGATTTCCCCTAAAAATTGTAGTTGAGACAGGTAAAATCCATCATCTCACCGTAACCTTGACCGATGGATGATTGTTAAAAATTAAAATTGATGTAAACCATCATCATATATATTCTCATGAAATTAGTCTACATAATTTACAAATGTATATAAGTACATATATAAATGAAATTTCTTAATCCAATGATAAAAAAATCAATTATATGAAAATATTTACATCATGGAACATAATTTCATCACATCCCCTTATACAAATATCAAAATTATTAGGTAATTAATAACTAATATGTGTATAATAATAGTTATTGAATTGGTTATTTTACTATATCAGAATGATACCATCATCCTTATACACCTCATTGAATGTGATCCAAATATTTTTTATGATAATCATAATCATTTCCATATTTTATTAAATATATATATCCAAGGTATTCGATGACTTTATTTTATTATGTTCATAACACCATTCATCATTTTCCTCAAAGGAATTACCACTGAATTACTAAATTATTATAATATATTTAGGGTTATAATTCACCTTTTTGTGAATATTCCTTATCATGGACAAATTAAATATTTATATATTTTTATAAATCTCATTATTAGAATCCTTTACCAGCTTCTTACGGTTCATCAACTAAATTTATCATTATTTATTTTATTAAATAAAATATTTATACATATTTCAAAAAATCAAATCCATTGAATTTCAAGAACAACTATATTACATATATGACAATGAATTTTAAAATAATAATTATTCATTATTTAATTAATTTCCATCCTTAATAACAAAATTTAGTCTTATAATAATTCATTTGAAATTTTTAATCACTTTATGTTTTAGAAATGTTATCATAATGTTAAAACACTTATAAAAAACCTAGTATTAGATTAAACACCATCTAAGAGAAAATATTTCATTAAAACAAAATATTAACACTTTTAATAATTTTAAAATATATCATGGTAAAAAAGAAATAAATTTAAGGATTTATTATTTTTCATTCTAAAAAACATTTAATCCCATCATCATAATCTTGTTAATTATTTATATTATTCTATTTATGTAATAAATAGTTTAAAAATCCCTCTATAATCACTAATATTATAATAAATTCCATCCAATATAAAAAAATTAATTAAAATTATAAATATTTTAATTATTTCTTTCTTATTTATAATTCTATTTTATAGAACTACATCAAAGGAACAATTTTCCCAAGAATTAGAATCATTTTATTGATTTTGATCAGGTGTACCCATATTCCTAAATTGTAAATTCAAGAAAACATTACCACCGTTGATGATGATGCTTAATCATTGATTAAAAAAAGATTATGGGATATCATTCCTTCATACCATAGATATATCCTTGGAGTCGATTACCTAGTTTGGGTCTCCCATAAAAATATAATACATATTCATCAATATCATTATCAAAATATTTTTTTAGTGTGTAATATTTAATTATTACATTTTATTCCAGGATAGGGAGGATGCCTAGAGATCATAGTAAAGAATTGTGTTGGGCATCATAATAATATTAAAATACATTCCACTTATTGGATGAGGACATATTTTTCCCATAAATTAATAAATATTTTGTAAGAATCCATGGAATAATGTGATCTCCCCATGGAAAATTGGGCTCATTACCTATGTCATACAAGGAATGTCACGAAATGAATATATTTCCACTCACACAAGGTAAAACACTTTTGCTGTGTTTGGAATCTGTCACTCATTATAATAGAAAATATGTTCTTCTCACATAAGGCTTCATAGGCTCATCACATAGGGTATCCCCTTCTAATCACATTGTATATGAATCATTGGCTCAAAACCTATGTGGTGAACAAACTGATCCATTGATTGTAACATTTTCTTCTTATACTTATCACTTAAAGAATCTCATGCTTGAAATATGACGAAACATATTAGGGTCATATCCAATGTAGGGTGAAAAGATGTCCCAAGCATATCATGTATGATTCTTAGGCTTCTATATAAGGTACCCTAGACTCATCACCTAGTGCACGGGAATATGATACCTATGGTGGGGTTTATTAGTTTATATATGAGTGAGTGAGGTCCCAAATCTACTCATCACATATGGGTTAGTAACATATTTTATATCGAGTTGGGATAGTCCCAAATACAATTATTTAATGATGGTTGACTCATAGGATGGATGTTGAGTAAGAGAGGTCTGATTCTGTCACATATTTAGAGGCCATTATCGATGGTCCCACATATTCTATTCACGTATGAGTCATATTAAGGGTTCAAAGTATAGTGATGGTGGTTTCACTTATAAAACTCACATAAGTGTTAATTAGAAATTTAGATTCAAGTGTGGTTTGTCCCATATATACATACCATGTATAGGTCGGTTTCAATATTTAATTTCCAATTAAAATTATAATCGAATTATAGTCTTGTAGAGGGATACACATCATATACTCCCATCATGTACTGGGCATGTAACATTTCAGATTCATGTAGAAATGCTATATTCTAGTAGAACTGCCTCAAGGACTTTGGACCACCTCAAGGAATTCATGACACATGATGTGTAGAGAGAAACCAAACGGACTCCCCAAGGTACAAGATTTATTGGAGGATTATTGTAGGAACATTCACTATAGAATAGCTATCTAATTTTAATGAATTAAAAAATATGGAAATTTCCATTGGTATTACGCTTGTTCATATCTGCATAGGACAACTAGCCAAATAGCCAAGAGAAGGAGGAGAGATGATCACGACGCTGACGCTGGGGAGGGCTGGTTCCAATTAGTTATTTTTGAAGATTTAATCATATAATAATTTTTGGTCATGTAATGTCACAATTCCTATGGTCCATGTAATGGTTCCCCTCATCCATTAAAATTTAGTTTGTCAAAAATGAATAAAAAATGAAGCTCTTCAGGCCATTTAGGAGAATATAACTTTCTATTTGGTTTGATTATACGAATGGTACACTCCATAAAATTGATTGTGATTTATTTTTAAGACCTTTTCAAGGGTAAATGGGATGAAAATGGGAACTTGTTTTTTATATGGTATGTCATATTTGGATCATCACTTGAGAATTCCTATTATATTAGGGGGAAGAGATTTATTGATAATTTGGTGTTTAACCTCAGAGCGGCATCCATTGTAACCTACATGAGGCAAAGAATAAAAGTCCATGATGTTAGAATGAAATGTGTGACTTCATGTGATAGAACAATACCATGTAGCCTAACATCATTCATTAAATATTATTTCCTCATGAAAGGTGTGATGATAAGTGATGTGGTAGGGATTATTCCTTGGTGATTAATTAGAAATGGTGGGAATAATATCATTCTCATTACATGAGGAATATTAATATCATCACATTCATTAAAATAGATTCAATTCATAAAACAAACTATGATAGTCACATTGGGTAGGGTTTTAGTTCACAATCAGTAACTGAGGATGATGTAATGTAGATTAATTCCATGATATTAAGAAAATTTATTATAAAGTTTGATGTCTTATATCATAGATGTTGGTCGTCATAATGGGAGTGTTGATAAAAGGTTGTGTAGTGGAATACCCATTATTCTACACATATGGTAATAGTCACATAAATTACTCATCCAGTGTTGAGGGACTCAACTAGTATCGATATTTAATAGAATACCCCATATGTGATAAAATCTAGAAATGACGAATTCTTATATGAATTACTCAAATTTCAATCCCAATATGTTGGGGAAAATTCCATTTTATTCACATGATCCATTATATTCTAATAATAGGGGGAATTATATTATCATTACTCAAGGAATCCAATGCATAAATCATAGGCTCGTCTATTTTTTAACATCCTCCACTAAGGAAATTGACTGCATATTTTATCATCATGTTGTAATTATATTGTCATTTAGTGTATCTTTATGAAATTATGACTCTATATTATGTAGTTTAAAATCATCATGGACAAGGGATGTAGTTAAATGTCTTACTCTACGGATGAAATGATATACTGATTTAAGTCTTACTTCTAGGACTATATCAGGAGTATTATATATTGATATTCCCATTCACAATCATGATGTTTGGAGAGAGTGTTACCAGGGTAATTCATGCACTCATCAATTAGAATTATAGATGGGTTCTCATGATTATTCCACTATAGGGGCTTATGTACCCATTATACAGGTTCTTTTGGATTTAAGATGATGTTTTAATTACAAGCAGTAGGTAGCACATACTACCCATAGGGTGATTATTCATATTGTTTGGAGAAAGATTAAACCATTATTCCAAACCCATCCATGGTAAAATGGGATTGAGAATAAGAGTCTATGATACAACATGGTCTTGAAAATTTTTATTTATTAATTATAGATCTAATGGATGTCCATCACATGAATATTTTATATTCATGAAATCATGATTGGAAAAAAGAGGTACCATGTAGGTAACCAAAATCCTAGTTTGTGAAACATTACTATTTCATGAATATGTATTGATTTTTGAGCCTTGGGTTCAGGAAAAAGGTTAAATATAAGATGGAAATTGTAATATTTCATGAAATATATTGACATTATTCGAATCATTGGGTTGTATAAAGTAAACAAAACATGTCCGAACTATGTTCGTCATCAACGAATGTTACATAAAATATCATGAAATAGTTAATATTGTGATGAATTAATATTAGGTAATTTTGGAAAGTTTTTAAATTACGAGGATCCATGGGAATCTTTGGTTTTTAGAATTTGGGAATGGGATAGTTTCAAATTCTATGAACACAACTCATCAACTTCTATTGGATTATTTTGGAATATAAGGGGTGTTTTTCTGTTCAAAGGAATATTAGCTATTGTAAGATATTGAATATTGAAATTAATTCCTTACTTTCTTTAAGGATGGAATAATAATGAATGGATGTTATATATTTTATGTCTACTTTCTAGCATAACTATGATTTTTTTTGAATTTTATAGAATTCAATGAACTAAGTGGGTGTTAGGTGACCTTTTCACTATTACATCATAATTTCACTAGAGTTACATTTCAAAATGGTTGTTTAGTGGAACATTTTTAAATGCAACAAATACTCATTTCAGTGGTAATAAATACCTAAATTATAAATAGGAAATGACGGGGATGTGAAGGATAAAATTGTAATGAAAACACTAGTGTAGGAAAAATTTCATCTCACAAGAAACCAAGAGATGGTTTTCACAAATCAATGTTGTAGTTCATGCAACCCAAGTCAAAACACGATTATAAATAGTGTAAAGGGTCCCCAATATGAAATAAGTCATTTCATGATGTTTGTGAAGACCTGTCATTTCAAAAACCATAAATCTCACATGATCTATGGCCTTAGAGTTCATTAAGATATTGATTAAAAGAAACAATCATTAATCATATTGTTTACATGTACTTGACTCAGCACCTCGACTATCAGATACATGAAAAATATAAATGAGAATTACATTAAAAATACGTGAGTTGTGTGAGGTTGGATGATGTTAAATAATCATATATATTGAATTTTACATAATGAACATTTAATTACTGACCAAAAAAATAATTTATTTTCCTTTTTCATCTACTATCACTTCTACTAGGAGAAGAGAGGTGGCCAATATTCTCTAAATTTCATGGTCTAGGAGAATTAAATTAGGAAACCATGTACTTCTATGTATACTAACTGATGTGTAGAATGATTATGTTTTTAGTGATCACCTTATATTGCATGAATTTTTTCCACCATGATGATTTCATTCTGACCATAAATGACATTGAAACTCCATGGAAATGAATTTCATACAAGAGAGAGCTGAAACAATGGAGAAGTGATCTAGTTGGGAATGCAGTGAGGGAAAATAACCTTACTACATGGTTCATTCATACTAACCCAATAATGAAATTACCTAGGGAGTTACCAAGAACCAGGGTCTCCCTACCCCATTACTATATAATTATCTAGGATTGAATCTCCAATAATCATGAGGAATAATAAAAGTAAGGATATCTTTAGTTAGATGCAATATTCACAGATGAGTTTACATAAGCATAATAAGAGATCCACACCTATATTGATTTTGGGTTTTATTTATTCAAATTAAGGTTTTAAAACGTTTTTTGGACATATTAGTTCCACATAATCATTAGAAATATTTGTTTCTAGTGATTCTATGAAGTTTTTAATTTGACACCAACACCTTACATATGCCTTATTGGGAGGTAGGGAGTATCATATGGGATATCTACCTATTCGGTGGTATTACCAGGACTAGATTTACGTATGACGAATTCCTTTAATCAAAAAGTATATTTGGGGTTTAAACATGGTTTTGTTATGATGGATAGTGATTATATACATCAAGAGAGAAATGTATTAACATCATATTTTTCTCACTATGTATGTTCATTTTAAGACAAGGATTAGTCTGTTCCTGAATGGGCCCTAGAAAAATATGATTAGGCGAGTAAATTAATTCAAGTGTGTGAAACATTGTGCAAAGGTAGGTTCATACGGGCTCACCCTTAGGAAGGACCCATATGATGAGTGGGGGTACAATGTGATGGTGGGATGGCTACAAGTAGGTAGTTTTATATAATTCTTGTGGTAATTTCTATGTGGAAGGATGATACACATTAGTGAAAAATTATTATAATATGAATGGGGATGTTGGAGATAGAACAAGTGTTGGAATTTGTTAACCAGGTCAACATTAGTGCCTTAGTATATGACATGATATATGAAAAATAGTTAAATTTCAGTTGGGGGACATTCCCAATAGTTTATGTGAACCCATATATTTCCTATATTTATGACATAAAATAAGCATTGTAAGGTACAAGTTCTGAAATATCATGTACCCTTTAAATATTTATTTTATGCCATCACTTATCAATATCTTTTGGCTATGCCATTGACTAATATATTTGGAAGGAATAATTTAATGGATTATAATACTAAATAGTTTTAACTTCTATATCATCCTTTATTAGGCTAGGGAAATGATTAATTACTATTAGGTAACCCTTGAGAATGGATAATTTTTTTAATATTTCATATAAGAGATGGTAGTCAGGTAGATCTATGATAACACCTACTATGAGATATAAACAACATACACATTCTACCACATTTATTATTATTGTAAAAATATGATATCATAGGTATATATGAAGGAAAATATGAAGAGGAATCATACAATTTTATGGATTCTCAACTGAGAGGTATTAGTTGAGGTTGTCCTACTTCTAGATGATTTTTCAAAAATAAGAATCATCAACGATCATAAAAATAGATGAGTGGAATAATATAATGAAATAGATCTGAAGTAAAAGTGTAGAAGTTGGGCTTAAATCATATTCAATCAGGAAAACATTGGTAGAGAAACTATGAGTTTGAGGTAGCTATTAGGGGAGCCTTATGGTCCCCAATTTACCATCTGTTCTGGGATATTGATGCTCATTCACCTAGAGGTGAGGTAATCAATGGGATGTGGCAATGAGAGAATGCAGAATGTTCTATGAATACTGCTAGTAGGTCAGGATAATCTTTTTTTTGTTTTTAAATCACATGATTGATATAACAAATTAAATATTCTTCTAGGATGAAGTACAGGTTTGGGATGGATTAAATCTATTACTCATGTTGAAGCAACTATATAAAAGGATCATTTGTCCTAGAGAAAACCTACCCATGGTATCACATTCCAAAATCTATGAAAAATACATTTTGGGAATAAAGGTTTTCATACATCAATGAAATAACATTCTTGGATCAGTAAAAATGTGTGGATAAATTATTTTACAAGAAGTTGATTTTTATGCTCATTGAAGGGATGATTGAGGTTACATCAATAGAGGTAACAACAAAAGAGGAATTATATCAATAATTAGAGATGAGGTAATTTATTGATGTGGATTCCTTTGGTGGTGTCACAATTTTGGGATATTCCATAGTGATTCGGGAAAAACTTCCTAAGGATACCATGATTCAGGTAATCTTTGATATGGTGAATATCTCGTTTGAAGGTGTGATATCACAACCATTATGTGAAAATTATTATGTTTCATTTCCCAAACACTGTAGAAAAAATTATGTGAGGAGATGAAGGAATCCATAGGTGGTAGGGAGTATTCATCCAATGATAATGAGGAGGATATCTATGAATCTACGAAGGTTGAATTTTTAGTGTAATTAATAGGTAAAACATGGTTTGGACTACCATATCCCCTCCCTTCTAATTATTTATGGGGATCCATGTCATTGAGGCTTTGAGGTGACTCCATATTTTTGTGAGACACACCATCCAATAATACTGGTCTTTCAAATTACACTACATCATAGATGAAAATAAATCATTTGTATTTACATTTATCTTTGATTATATAATTTAATCTTTTTAAAGACTTTTTAATATTATTTTATAATTTTTTGCACAAATCCACCAAGGTCTCCTAGTAGCTACTCAGTTTCTTGGTGACACATGAATATCCTCAGTATGAGATCATTCATTTATATAATTTTTTCTAAAAAACTAAAAAAAGGAATGGTCCATATAGGATACAATTATCAATGGGTTATTTAAAAAGATGTCATCACGTCCCTTGATTCCAATATTTCCTTAATCCAGTTACTTTTTCCTAGTATTCACACTAATAGTTTTTGGAATAAATCATTATTATTAATGAAAATGTTTGATGATGTGTCCCCTATAAGAGAAATAACAACACCTAGTCTTAAGGAAATTACACCTATCCCCGTGGATGGATAAATAGTGCTAGAACCTAAAGAATATATGGAGTATGATAAATAAGTTTCTCCTAACAAAAGGTAGGGTTAGAATTTGAGGTTCTAGCTGGTCATTGAGAGTTCTCACAAGTCCCAAATGATAATTTTTCAAGGATAAGGGAGAAAAATGAGTTTTTGGATAATCCCTCATATGATTAGATATATTTTGGAATTTTGTTTCCATCATGGATGGGTATAATGTTTTGTGACCACTAAACATAGAGCAGAACACCTTGGAAAGGATAATGGGGAAGGATCATGTGATGGAGGTTCGCATAGACTTTATCAAGTGTCATTATACCATGGATGAAAAGGAAAATGATGAGTCTATTTATAGTGAGGAGAAATGTGTGATCTGATTAAGGTTTTATAAAAATAAAAAATATCATCAGCCACACCCTTTGAGATAATTTAATGGGATAGAAGGTATTCCATTTCCTATGGCTTGTGAACTTTGGGACTGACAGGGTCAACTGCCATATATTCTATGCATTGTCTCAGGACTTCATAGTTGTGTGGGTCCATCTAGAGTGGAAACTATTTGAAACATCCCATTATGAGGACACCTCTAGGTGTGTAAAATCTCTCTATGTATCTAAATAAGATATTTTTACCAAGTGGAGGAAATAGTTCATCATTAGACTGTTGTCACTATGAGGAAAGAAAACATTATGAACCAATAGAACTACTAGTAGTGGTTGAAGCTGATTTAGTTGAGGTGATATATATTTTGATAGATTATTTGATTATAAAAGGTTGAATCAAAATCCTGGTGGATGAGGTATGTCCCTAGGTGGGGATGAGACATGGGAAATTTATACGTGGTAGAAATTCCTCAGGAAAACTTAAAAAAGGATGGTCGAGTTGGGATAATATGGTTCCTCGTATGATATATGGGTGTTTATATCATTATTATATGGTAAATAATTCATTATATGGTTCGAATTTATAATATTTTTTAATAAAGGAATATATTTCCTATTAGGATTTCCTATGTTGATATTTTCACTTGACTTATATAAATGAAATAATGATCTAAAAATATTCAATCCCTTGTGAGTGATGATCATGTGAGATAAAAGAGATAAATAGAAAATACATACATTAAATAATAAAACCAGACAATTTTGGATGGGTTTGGAACACAATTCCTCATTAATCACCATTGTAAACCCATAATAATTTTGGAGTCAATTTGGATTGATTTTGTGAGTTTGATGCCCCCTAAAAAATGTATGATACATTGGGGAAGAAAATCAGGGGTGTATAAATTTCACTAGATCATAGGGATTTATAAGAGAGGGATAGAATGGATATGAGAGTATATATTGGTTTATTTTGGTGGTATGTATTCTATGTTTGAATACTTAATATATTCAAGACATGGTTTTCATAACCATATTTTAGGGGATGTCTGCTCAGGGACATAGCCCTATGATAGTAGTGAGCCTTTGGACCACAACATTATCACTATAAGGGATTAAATGTATGTGTCATGAAAATAATTCATCCAGTGTGTTTACCATGGATGTGATGTACTCGTTTTTATCATTCTTCAATCTCGGTAGGGGACGATTCCTAGACATTAAAACATATATTGATTCATATAAAGGGACACAAAGTGTGTCGATGAAGGATTAATATTACAATAAAAAGTTAAATAACTGTAAAGTTTATACCATTATGGATTGGGCATAGAAATGGGTCATACCAAATAGATGTATAACACATGATCCAATGGGAAAAACATATTTACCAACTAGGTTAAAGACATGAGAATAAAATTCAACCATGTTCTAGAAAAAAATATTGATGATCTCCAATGAATTTTAGTTTAAAACTATATAGATTTATCAAAAGGGGAATAATTGTTTAAGGTTTTATATATTGGACCAAATAATGTTATACTTATATTCATTTATCTTGGACCAACAGAGGTACTACATTTTAAGCTCATTCTACTTTGACCAAGGGTTGTTTATGTTTTTATATTATGTAATATTCACTATAGTGTGTCTCTTTTAAGGACATGCAACTAGGACCATAGATAACATTTCTAGATCATGGGATCATAAACATAGTCTATTATACTTTATGGTCATATGGATGATGTCATGATGAATTCAGACAATTTGTCTAATTGAAAAAAAAAATTTATTTGAACAGAATGACCTATGGGTTCAAATTATAATGATCGTCATCTCACTAATGAACTAGAATAAAATTTATGGTTTAGTTGATGGGATGATGATTAATTATGACTAGGTAAAAACCATGGAGTATGGGAGATACTATGTATCAACTATGATGGGAATAAAGCCATAGATACTACTAGAATATAGTGCAGAAGGAGACTATCACAAAAAATAAATCATCCTCTAAAGGATGAACTAACGTATCACACCATTTTATGTAATTTGATGAATATAATACCATGTATTTTAATTTATCATGCTTTAAAAATTGAACATTATACTCAATTTGATGTTTTCTTGATGAAAATTGGGAATCCCAAACATGAATATCAGAGAATAAATCAAAAATACCTCAGCCTATGTGAGATATGTACTATGGCAGTATCAATGGTCTTTGGTGGAATAATCCTTTCTCACAAGAGTGCATGAGATGAATGGGGAAAGGTTATAATGGAAAATTTACCAATTTTAGATCCCATAAAAATGATTATCATGGTTTTTAATGGTTCCAAATGTCCAATTCAACCAAGATACATACCAAAAGGTATCAAATGGAAACAAAAAGGGTTTTAAATCTCACTTGTACAACGTGGAGCATTGAAATGTATGTTTTTACATTTGAAATTTAAATTACATGAAAGATGATGAGTGGTATGATGACTAACAATTCCATAATTTGAAATATTAATTACACTAACACAGTGTCCTAAATGGGGTAAAAAATTAGAATGACCTGTTGAGCATAATTGGCATTGAGAAACTTACATGTTTCTTATAAAATTAATGTAGGGAATTTTTCCTAGATGGGATTATGGAATATTTTAAATTAAATAATTACCATTGGGGATCCCATTTGGATATGTTGGTTTTAAGGGGAAATAAAAACAATAGGGACATAAAGGGTAGATATGGCATGAGAATCACAAAGAGATAACCAGTAACCCAAGGGTTACATTTTCATGCATTGAACATAACAATGGGGTTCCCAAGGCTTATTTGGTGTAGAAACCAATATTGAAACATTAATGTCTTGACCATGACTCATGGAAACTATATTTCTCCCCAGTGCTATTATGATTAAGGATATCGATGTACCACCAAAATTGGAGGTTGATCAATTAGAATGGGTGACATAAGACTGATGTGCATTTTAAATCACAAATGATAATATAAAAACCACTAATATGAGGTGAAAAAATTTATGGTTTTGATACCGAAACCACAGAGGGAAAATAGTTATTTTTATAAAACTTTGACCCATTTAATCTAGGTTGTACCCTTCCTTAGTGTGCAGAAATGCAAAAATGTTTAATAAATGAGTGTTAGGTGCCAATATAGGGTATAAGTGAAGCAAATATTATTTTTATTCTAGATAAAGGGATTTATATGTTCCTAAATATCTTGTGAAATTGTAATTAAACCAAACATAGATATAAAGGGTAGTGTGGATGGAGACCAACAATGGAAAATGGGTATCCTATCATGTGAGGGACCAATGGTATGACATATTATCAATGTCATGAAATGTGGAACTATGTTCTGTGGTTTAAAATCATATTTAAGTAAAATAATGGGTGATGCATTGGGTTTTATCGAAATAAAATAAATAAATAAATGATTTTTTTGATGTTATAGAGGATCCAACATCACATAATCATCTTTGAGAGGGAAATCATCCCGTTTAAGGTCTCAATGCTCAGATAATGGGGTGAGGTGGTCGATTAGGAATCAAGTGAAGATAGAACCCAATGTGATTTTGGGATTTCCTATACTAATAAATATTACCTTATAGGGAATTGAACATTATTTAATGTCATGATACATAGACAAAATACACATAATTTATGGACATGATGTGTGGACTAAACATTGTTTTGAAGGTGTTTGTGAAGAATGAGATGTGATACCAACCTGACGTGAATGAAGGGTGATATAAGTTCAGTACCACACAAATATCAAAAAAATGTAATTCACTTATTATGAGTTTTTCATTCATGAACTACGAGTGTTAACAATTTAATTTCATGGAGAGTAAGCCAAAGGGTGATACTGGTTTAAGGTCATAGATTACAATCAATCAGGGGGAGATGGTTTATTCAACTAGATTTGAGAAAGAATACTGTCAATGGGGGAAAAATGGATCATTAAGGCTCATTTTTAGAATAAGACATCTCACAAATGTAGCTAAAATAGATTAATGTCCTAATACAAGGATTGTGGGTTTATTGTGATGTTTATGGCCATGCATCTATGAATATAATGGGGATCCTTTCTCTATACATAATGTCACTTCATTCTGTAGGGAAACAATCCAAAAAATCCTAATAACACATTATCCTTCTTTAGTGTGTATGTATAAGAGTATAATAATACTACCCATGCCACACTAGAGGCTATAATATTGGTGAATGAATTTGTGTCATATTGAAACATCGACCATTAAATGAATCCTAATAAAATAGAATTTGGTTGGGGGAAGACTTCACAAAAATAATATTCATTATTGAATTTTGAAAATTAATATTTGGGGTAAGGGCAAGGTATTTTAATTATACCATAATAAATGGGAGGATTATTGAGTGAATAATGAATTTTGTGATTTGAATCAAAAACTTCAGTGAAATGTGGGAAGATGATTACTATAGGATATGTATTAAAAATACATGATCACATACCACATTTTCAAGGATGGGTGAATGCCCCATATGGTTGACTGTTAACCATGTCTGCAAGAATTCTCATGTTAATGAAAAATATCATTTGATGTGTAAACAATGGATGATAAGTGGGAATTATGGAGCATCGTTTAGCCACTATAGATGATACAATTTTGACATAGAGGATTTTGTGTATCCAAATCAGTGGACACAATATGTGTGAGGGTGGAGGGAAGGGATATTCATGTATATGTTGAAACTTTGAGTTTCAAACCATATTGAGTTTGAGAACATCACGGAGTTATATCAGTATAGAAGAAGGATGCACCTATCATTAAAGACGAGTATCATCTCAGTGTCCTATGGGAACAAGGAACCTGTCAGAATGGTATTCGAAACTAAGTCTATGAATTTAAGATAAGATGTTGATAATAATTAATTCAATGGTGGTCTTAGTATAGGAGATATGGGAATCCCTAAAAATATAATTCACTGGGAACAAAGAATTATATTGGATAAAAATGATGTAGTGTGAGATTGGTCACTAAAATGAGGGGATGAGACCCTTATGAGGTGGTTATGAGATGGATACATAGTTTAAAACATCATACATGAATAAATTAGGTAGCTTATTTAAGGCCATTCATCTGGAAACAATATTTTATGTAGTTAAATTTCATATAGAACAAATTTTTACAATGTAGATTAATTTCATATGGTGAGGAATTGAAGGAATGATGTCCAAACTCATTATTCTTGGAAAAGGTTGATGTATTTTGACATCCTATAATGATGAATAAATGGGTTGGTTTATTTGAGTTTAATTTAATATTGATTGAATGATAATGAGGGTTAAGATGATCGATGAAGTAATAAAAATCATTACGTTCTATCTTGAATGAAGGGATAACATAACAAGCACCATATAAAAATTCTATGGAGGGTTGTACATATATTTTAAGCTTATGATTCTTTTTCCATGGAGGAAACTAATAGTTTATGGTCGAATATCATTGAACAATGTGTGGTATGGACTATCTACCTTGGGAGGAGAAAAATTTACGTGAATGCATGTTTAAGGAGTCCAAAATAATTATTTATAGAATATTTTAACCCATGCAACGGAGTTACACATATATTACATTCATAATCCAATGACTATAAATGCATAAAAATATTATATATCAATGTGTTGAGGGATTATTTCAAGAGATTGCGGTTTTATAAAATTGAATATTGACATTATAACTCTCCATGATTTTCTGGTAAGTATCCACTTAAATAAATTCATTTCAATTGATAGTTTACATTACAAAAAAAATTATTTAATATGAATCATATATAAACAAATACAGAACACAATAAAATATTTTTAAATGAATAAATAAAGACAAAATCAGTGTTACTAGATGTTTATAAACATATATAGATTAAATAGTAAGTTGTCCAAAGGAATGGTAACAAGACCATAATGAATATTAAATTACCCAAATGAGTAGTAACCACACCCATGAATGTATAAATAAATTTTCTTCATCTTATAATTTAATCTATGAAAAAATTATATTTTATTATAAGTAAAAGATTATTGAATAAATTATTAATTAAGTGTTGGTATCATTGAAATTAAAAAAAATTAATTATAATGTTATAATTAAATAAATGATTTAAATGAAAATTTATTTTTAATAAATTTAATAATTAATTAATAATTAATTTTCTTATTATTTTAGGATAATTTTTCAACCCTTCAAGATATGTTTAGAGTATTGTATAATAATTTATAAATTTTGAATCAGCATTTTTCATGTAAATGATAATTTTAATTAAAAATTAAATATCACATATTTAGAAACATATTTTCATAAACAAAAACTCATTTATTTTCTTCATAACATGAAAAAATGTTTAGGGTGAATTTTTTAGATTTTTAAAAAATACTTGAATTTTTAGAGAATAGTTAAATTTGGTAATTTATGGTATATATACATTATACATTAAATAAAATATTCATTGAGTCATGTATGATGTAAAGAACCATTTTTTAGAACTCACATGTTCAAATTACTATATTTAGTCCTAATAATAATCACTATTTCATTTCATGAGCCAAAAATAATAAAATAATAAATAAAATATTCACAAACACCCAACTCTTCCACTATAAATACCACCCCCACCACCCCTTCTCTTAACACCATAAAAGAGTTGATCATTTTTTAAATAATTCTCAATAATTTTATCATTGTATTGTAATACCATTCATCAAAATCATTTCACACTCTTTTTTTAAAACAATATCTTCACCTATGAGGTGCCGATTTACAACCCTCATGGGCGAAGAATTTTCATTCTTCAATTTATCCATAAAGGCTGGTTGTGAATTTTTTTTTATTTTTAATGATATTATAAAATATGTATTAAATTATACTTAATTTCCTGGAACTATTATATATTCATATTATTATTTAATTAATCAAAACTCATGTGTGGTGATCGAAAGAACACCAATATAATCTATGAAATTATCACTGTAATTTTATATAATTATTCATCATCATAACATTTAACAAAATGATATTTATATAACCATATAAAATTATGATTTTTTCAATAATTACATATAATTTAAATTATATAGAATTATACCCATTTTAGATAAACAAAATTACTTATAAATATAGGTACCCATCATGAATACTAAGAAAGAGGATACTACCAAACGACAAAATTAAACCCTGAGAAACATAAAAAAATCCATAAATGAATGTAATAAAACAATAATGAATCAAGTAAATATATTAATATTTTTTTAATTAATTAATTAATGGATTTAAAATTTTTTATCCATGACATTTCGATAAAGTGAAGAACACTTTCTAATATAAGGTAATGCATTTCTCATATAACATATATTTTTGTGAGATTTCCATTATTCTCCACATATTTATTATAGCTGATATATATATACCTCCATTTAATATATAATAAAATGTGTAATTATATTCATGGTTTTCAATTATTCATTTGGTTATTATTAAATTGTACTCATATGAATCGATTGATTAAAATGTGGTAAGGGACATTGTCTCAATTTCCATTTCATTGAGACTTACTTGTTATTTTTCACCTGATCATCCCCATGAGGTGTATGTACTATCTATTTGAGATAATATTTCATTTATTATTTTTTTTATTAAATATATATATTCTTGTATCATAGACATGATTATTTTAATATCCATATACTATTTTGTATATGGGGTTTATTTTGAATATTGTTTTAATTAGGGAAATATTGATAAATATTATCACTTTAATCAATACTGATATTTTGGTCAGGAATATTTTAATTAAACTAAATATATGTATTAGAACGATTTTTACTTTTAGTGATTGGAGGGAAACTCTATAGCCCCTTGATGCGTCGAAAGGACTCATGAGACCAAACATTTTGCGACAAACCCCTCGTGTTTGTTTCCAAACTGAATTAGATGGGTTTCTAATAATAGACTTAAACCATCTTCATGGTATAATGGTTCATGTTATAGATAAAATATTTACACTAAATAATAATTTTCTTTATTTAATACTCAATTATAACTTTCATGAGATTTTCTCTATGAAAAAATTTATGGATACATTTACATTTCGAGTTTATTAATGGCATGTGTTTTTCTAATTATTTACCTTTCCATTATGTATTTGCCTTATTAAATTTACTTCCATTATTATTTGTTTATATAACCATTACTTTCAATTTTATCTCATCATTATTATGTTTTCTTTACCTAAGTTATGAAGTAGAAATCATTGAATAAGCTTTCAGGGATTCATTTTATTTCATATTCTAATGTAACATGTTGTATATTCTATATTTCCCAATGTAGTAAGAGTATCCTGATTTTAAAAAAGTATTATAAAAATAAAAAACGGATCTCTCCATTGAGATTTATTTCCTTTTAATTAATCCAATGTAATAAAAAATGTACCGGGTTCAGTTTTCTTGGGTCGGGGTGTTATTGTTAGAATCTATGAATGTTTGGCAGGATCAATGGAAACTAGATTTTGAAAACATAGTTTAGGGAACATAACCCTATGATATAATTTGAGTATAATCATAGAATAACCATCTCAATTCATGGTAAAATATAGATTATGTAGGTATATATAGTAATAAATCCATGCCCGGATAATACAAGTGGATGTGGATCTAGAACAGACGTACTAAGAGTAAAAAATTCAATAAGGCATTCCAGGCCTGTCTTAAGGAAACCTGGTACCAGAAAATAGGCATTAATACACGCCAAGATTTATACTACTAGGGTATATGCTCTGGGTAATTGAAATTTTCTTTAGAAATTAGTACTAAGGTATTAAAATTAAAATCATTCTGAAAGAAAACATTTTTACGAATATGATATTATTTATGAATAAATATTCAATTTATGTTATGTGTTTCACTAGTTCAATATAATGCATTTGGTTATATATAATAAATTAGTTTATTCTATTTTTTCATGATGGGACCTAATGGAAGAAGAGGAATCAAAAAATTAAGACTATGTAGTGATTTCCCAACTGAGAAAGTGAATACATGTTATGTTGGAGGAGAGAGGATAAGGAAAATATTATGAAAATTTATCATGGTTATGAAAAATAACTATACTACACATATGTTGTATCATTTTGGGTTGAATAATCCCCCATATTATAGTGGGACTACTTATCCAGTGGTATGAATATAGTGGATCAATTCCCATGAAATGATATTTCTTGCATTAGGCTTCAATGAAAATGAAGATGTATTATTTTTAATATATTTTCTCAAGGGATATGTTATCCAATGGTGGTGGTTTATCCAAAACAATAACGAGGAATAAGAAATAGAGGAAATGGATTGGGGGAATTTAATGAATAATACATCGACAAATACTTCCTTTGTGATAAATGAAAAAAAAATGAATGGAAATTATTTATCATAAAGAAATGGGAAGATGAGAGTGTTGTGGAGTCTGAGGATACCTTCACAATGCTGTCTAGTTATGAAATAGATTATATACATGATTTGGAGGACAATATTGATCATTTTATTGAAGGCCTTAATCCTTGACTTCGAAGGGAAATGGATTCTAAAACATTTTCATCATAAGATGATATTTTATAACCATAAATTTAGGGAAGGAATTTTTTTAATCGAATTAGTTTAAGGGAAATCAAGAGAATAAGTGGTCTTCTAATAACCATGAGAACATTTAATTGCTAAAGAATCAGAAGGGATGAAATAAATTTGTTTTATAAGAATAATTTTTATAGAATCATGCTAGAAAATGATTGAAAGGAAAGAGATTTTATAATAGGAGTGGATCAATGTTTCATGGGGATAATGAATTTAAGGGGAAGATAAAAATAAATTATTTTCAAAGATACAATTAAAGGGATATAAACAATATGAAAATAATTTTCTAAATCATTATGGAAAAATTCCGTAGAATATTTTAATAGAGCAAGGACAATTTTATGAAATCACAACTCTTGAGGTTGAAATTACTAATGATGTTGGGGAAGGTATATTAATTGTTCCATAAAACATAACCAATGTTTTATTTGATTATGGACCATCATTATATCTTTATATATTTCCATGAAAATTATTCATTTCCATTTTTATTTGATAATAGAGTTGTTAGTTAATACTCCCAAGGGAAGTATCATAGCAACACAGATGTGTCAGTTAGTCCACTTTAAGAAACATAAATGTTCATTAATTTTTGACGATATCATTATACCTATGATCAACTTTGATATAATCCAAGGTATGTACTATCTTTGTGAATATTATGTATAACATTATTGAAGGAATAAATAAGTTAAATTTTTTAGCAAAGGTGTAGAATCCCTTATCTTTTGAGTTAAACCGTCATCATCAAAATATTATCTAGGTCCATATCTAGTACCTATAATAAATTATATTTTCGTGGTCAAAGAGAGAAAATCATATTGGGATGAGTGTGTTAACATATAATTGAGGATGTAGAAATTTGGAAAAATATATTCTTGTTTTTTAGGAGTCATTACTTGGATATTATTTAAGAGAAAGATGTCACGTTATCTATTGATTTAATTCTTGGTCAAGACCTATATCAAAGGCTCCTTATATAATAGACACTCTATAATTAGTGGAAGTAAATGAACAACTAGAAGAATTGAGTGAGAAGTATTTATTCTCCTTACTGTTTCTTAATGAGGATCCCAGGTGCTATTTTTCAGTAACAAATATGGATCCATGATACCATTTATTAACTATAGAGATATAAATTCTATTATAATAATGAAAATGAATCATATGAATCCCATTGATGATTTATTTTATCAAATTCATAGAGCTCTATTTTTTCAAAGATTGAATTTCAATCTGGTTATCATCAACTACGTTTGTGGATGAATAATATTCCAATGAAAAAAATTTAGAACTAGGATTGAAAATAATTTTTTTATAGTAATTCCATTTAGACTAACTAATTCACAGTTTATTTTAATGAATCTAATTAACACAGTTTTCAAGATATATATTTATTATTATTTGTATTTATTAAAAAAATATTCATATATTCCCATTGCTACGAGGACCATGAAAACCACCTGTAGGTTTTCAGAATGACTCTAAGAAGAAAAGTGTAATATTGTATGTTTATCATATGTAAATTCTGATTTCAATATGTTTATTTTCTCGAAAATATTGTCTCTCAGGTTAGAATCTCAGTTGATCATATGAAGACAATGGAAATCTAATAATGATATATTCTAATGATATTAGTATATTTATCTAGTATTATTGACTTGGCATGTTACAATCATCATTTCATATAGAATATTTCCCAATTGGGTGACCCTGTAACCAAGGTCACACATAAAAGAGATAAATTTGTACGGGAAAAATAATGTATATAATGTTTGAAGTATTAACGAGACTATTGGACAATGTTCCAATTTTGACTCATCCATCTAGAAATAATGGGTTTGTGATATATTGTGATATATCAAAGAGTGGAATTTGTTGTATCCTTATGAAAAATTGAAAATTTATTTCTTATTAATCTTGACAGTTGAAGAAACATGACCATAATTATCCAACACATGATATTGAGTTATCAACCATAATATTTACATTGAAAATATGGAGATTATATCTCTCTGGGGAATGATGTGAGATATATATGTATCATAAAAGTTTGAAAAAAAATAAAGAGAAATAGCATAACCTATGGAAAAGGAGACGCCTCAAGTTACACAAAGACTATGATTGATCAATATACTACAACCCAAAAATTGAAAAGATGGTAGCTGATGCATTATGTAGGAAAAATCAGAGAATTTTTACTTAAATTAGGATTTAGAAAGATCCTATGATTTTTTTATCAAGTGAAGACATATATGGTAATTTTTAAGGAAATGTAAATGTCCTTCATTTTAAAAATTATTGCTAATCCATGTTTACTAGAGACGATAAAATTTTCTCAATATAATGAGGAGATTTTTCAAAATAAAATTAAATTAATTAAAGATGTGAGATTGGAAGAATTTTTGTATATAGATGGAATTGTTATATTTGAGAAGTGGTTATCCATTTAATAAATACCATAGATAATATGGGAATTATTAGATGATTTTATATATCAAATTTCTCCATACACTATGGTAGTAAAAATTGTATAGTGATCTAAAGAATCATTTTTTGTAGGAAAATATGAAGTGAGAAATTATTTACTAAGTGTCATGATGAGTTGTTTTTCAAGATTTTATGGATGAAAGACATCACCCTAATGGATTCATGCAACCTCTTCCTATAACTTTATGGAAAATGGATGGTATTACAATGGAATATTTCCCAGGACAACCAAAGTCTCTATAAAGAAATGATGTAATATGGGTTATTTATGATCAACATACCAAATCATCCCATTTACTCCAAATAAGGGAATATTTTACACTAGAGAACATAGCAAGACTCTATATTAATGATGTTTTATAACATGATGGTGCACCTCTATTAATTTTTTCTAATCAAGATATACAATTTATATCAATATTTTTGAAGTGTATTTAAAAGGATTTTCATATTGAAGTTTATATGAGTTCTTCTTATCACCCTCAAACTAACACACACTCTAAAAAGACTATTCAAACATTAAAAGACATGATGATAACATTCTCACAATAATTTCAAGGTATATGGTATAATTAATTAAAATTAATATAAATTTCATATAATAATAGTTTTCTTTTCAATATTAAAATGGCTCTATATAATGCATTTTATGGAAAGAGTTGTTGAACTCCCACTTGATGGGTCAATGTTGGTGAGAGGAAACATATAGGCCGATGATGTTTTTATGAGACAATTACCAAGGTAAAGACAATTCATGACTATATTAAAGCATAAAAAGTAAAAAATGTTTTATAATGACAACCATATAATGTATTTGTAATTTCATGAGGATATCATGTCTTTCAGAAGGTATCTCTATGGGAGTGTGTCTTATGGTTTGGTAAGAAAGGAAAAATTATCTCCAGGTACATCAGCCCATTTTAAATTCAAGAAACAATTGGAGTTATCGATTACCATTTAGTAATTCCACCAAGTCTCTCTAATTTTCATGATGCGTTCAACATACCATTGTAAATGAAGTTCATTCCCAACCCAGTGCATGTACTCAATTGCAATAAAATATAATTGTAAACTGATTTGTCTTACTAGGAATATCCTATTGAGATTCTTAACTTAAGAGAGAAATTATTGTGAAATAAAACAAAAGGACTGGTAAAATTTCCTTATAGAAACTATAATATGGAGGAAAAATTATAGAAACCCATGGATATTATGAGGAATAACAACAAACACCTTTCTAGATGACAATTTTTATAAAAATTTAGAGGTTAATATTTCAGTAGGAGGGATGAATAAAATTCCCCTGGTTTTACAGTATCCTTTTAAATAAATTCAATTAATTTGAAAGTTTACATTTGACACCAAATTAATTAATATAAATTGTAACACCCTGATAGAATTTAAATAACAATTAATATATTGTTTTTAAATTAAAAAAAATATTTATTTAATTAAAAAAAATATATTTTAAAACAAAATATAACATATACAGTTTCCAACAAAGATTATGATTTTAAATAAAATGTTTATATAAAAAATAATGAAATATAATTGTTATATATTTATAAAAAAATTTATAATGAAAAATTATGTTTAAACATTTATTTAGCTAAAATCAATATAAATATGAAAATGTTAATAAATTTTTAAATGAATTGCTTCAGAATTAATTTTCATAATATAAATATATATTAAAAATATTTTATACATAGATATTTAAATTTATGAAATTAAATATATGTTTTGATTATGAAAAGTATATTTCATTAAAGTGATCCTTGAATAAATATTGTTTTATAAGGTATGGAATTTAATTATATTGATATAGTGAATAAAACGTATAATTAAAAAAATAATTGTTTACTGAAACTTATTATATATTGATATATTTATGAATATATATATATATATATAAGATAAGTTAAAAAGGAAAAAAATAATGAAATTTTTATATGATAATAATAAATGATTTGTTATATATATATATATATTAATCTGTTGATATATATATATATATTGAAAATATAAAATTGATAGCAAAAACATTTAAAAAAACGGTGAAAAAAAACAAAAACCGATTTCAGTTTTCAGGTTTGTGGGAGATGAAATGCATCGCAAGGGTTTCATTCGAGATCCTATAAAGTCAAACTCGGTCGGGAAGAGGGATCATATCCTTGATATCGAAGTCAATTAGCAGAGGAGATTCCAAGTGAGGTTGCACCCGAACGAGGAGTCTGAGAATGCGAATTCGAGATCAGTAGGGCTACATCGAACTTCAATTGAAGAACATGCGTCGTCTAGTAGTCGATTGCATGTAGAGGTTCTGAAACACCATGTCTAAACTTGGTTTAGTGTTTCATGTGTTGGATGAGGATTGAGCATATTGGAGATACCCTCATTATCTTTTTTCTATTATCCGATTCACAAATCAACAAGTAGGTTTTTGTAAATTATTTTTCATGTTTATCTGAATCTCCTTTCAAAATCATTTTAGGGTATAATAAGTACTTTTTTTTGTCAATTTCATCATTTTCCCTCTCAAAATCAATGTATGCTCTGATTTTCATATCTAATATTGATTTCTTATGCAAGTTGCAGTTATTTTAATTTATTTAATTTTCTAATTTTTTTTATCAGTAACTTATGGGATTCTTGTTTATTTATTGTTTACATCAATATGTCTTCAAATATTATAAAAAAATCTACCAATATGGCATGTATAAAGATTTCATCATAGTTTTTTGATATACAATTCTTTTTCCCATAATATTCGATGGTTTTTTGTTAATAAATAAATATCAATCATTGATGGCGGTAGTATATATAAATTATATAAATCACTTGTCCATGAAGCATACATTTAGAACCACGTGTTTTGATTTTTTTGGGGGAGATCCTTCACCTATAAAAAGCCTTTGGTGGGATAAATAACAAGCATAGACTTTGAATTTATTTATTCTTTTATTTCCAATTCTGAGAGATTGGGAGTTATAATGAGAGCAAGGACATTTGGAAGATGAAGGCTCCAAAAGAGGTCGCCTATACAAGAATTAAGTAAGGAATAGTTTATCTAATTTTATCTGTATCCAAATTTATAGTATGAATTAGTTAGTCTATTTTTTTAAAACATTGATTTGTAATTTGAATGGGTTCTAGTAAGGGATTTGTTATATATATTCTGTCAAATTATTTTTCTTCCCAAATTATATTTGCGCAATAATTATTTATTTCATATCAGATTTATTCACATTTCAAAGTTGATTTCAATGGATTTTTTTCTCCATTTTTCATCTAAGGTCTTCAAAAAAATTATTTAGATTTGTGTATAAGGATTTATGTATAATTTTATTACAATTCGTATAATTATTTTTGTAAGGGACTTTTATTTTCAAATAATCACTATGTTATCCTATTTGATTTTTGTAATGAAATTTTGATTATTCATTTCAAATTATAAATTCAATTTTTTTGTTTTCTATAAGGGGTAGTTTTGTATGATTTCCAAATTTATCTATTATTAGTAAGAGATAGTTAGTTTATTTAAATATTATCATTTTAATTTTATGGTTTTGAATAATGAATATATTTTTATTACATGTTTCCAAAATATAAATTATTGATATTAGTTATTATTCTATAAAAAAAATTGATGCAAATGGAAAATTATTTTTGAATACTATTTTATTACTTATTTTCTTTAGAATAATTTTAATTACATGAGATAGATATATCTATTTATATATCAAAGTTATAACTTCATTTTATTTCATGTTAGTCTTGCTAAAGGTTGTTTCTATTTTTCAAAGCATTATTCAATCATGAATTCATTCTATGTAACACATATTTATTTATTTGTATAATTTTTATGTTAATAACTATTTGAAATAAATAATAATAGATGTTAAGAATATCATAATTTTATTATGTCACATACAATTCAAATAAAAATAAAGGTTATAGCCATATATCGATGATCGTTTATGAAACTTCATACATGCATATGCATATATAGGTATATACACATACTCATGAACCTTGGATAAACATTACAAAGAAATGTGTTTTTATGGAATTGGATGAAATGTTTATAGACATGTTATAATATTAAGTTGTCTTGTACATATTTATATTTATAATTTTAATCGTGAATGAAATGTTGATTCTAAAAATATATCATTTATAATATTCGGCGCATTCTCATTATTATTTTATGATTTTGAATTAAAATTATTTTTTATGTCATTTAATCATGAAAACAAATCATTGATATTTATTTTTATTATTTATCAATGGAATATCGGGTATGTTGGTGTTTATGTACATGCCAAGTGAGGTGAGTTTTTGGGAATCAATATGCAGAAGTGTTTTTCCATAAAAATTCACACACATATATATATATGTATATATACACACTTATATATAGATATTAGTGGAAATGGTTATTTAAATGCATTAACATGTTTCCAAAATTAAAAACTATAGTTAAAATTTTATTTAAGGAAAGTTAAGACGAAAATGTTATTTAAAAAATGGTACTCAAACCTTGTAAATAATATATGGAATTAGATAGTGAATCCATCCCTCAAGTGGGTAGGCCCAATATAGCCTTAAAAGTTTCGAGTGTCCTCAGTTGTTTTGTTTTTATAAGCTTGCTTAATATTTTCAATCGAACCAGTGGATTAGTTTAAAAGTGTTTCCAGATTATAAATATTTTTCAAAAGAATTATATTATTTGGTAATGGTTTTTTTAAAAATGTATTTACAATTTAATTTTTCAAATGAATTATCAAAATGATATTTTTAAAAGCGATTTTCAATGGTTTTCAAAACCCCTTACTGGGCACCTTTTGTGCTCACCCTACGTTTTCAAAATGTTTTTCACAAGTTTACATGGAGTCAAGTGTTGATAATCTTTGTTGTAGCACACGTGGAAGCAGAGTTGATCTATCTTTTTAAATTAACATATTCTATATCATTGATGTTTTTTATTATGTATCTTTTCTCCAGAACCTAGACCAGTAAAATATCCTCACTTCATTAACATGTTGTGTAATTGTTTATTAACATTGAAATAAAAAATTACACAACATTTTCAAGCATCGAGTCTGGGAGAGCAGGCTCGGGGCGTTATAATTGGTATCAGAGGGAGGTTCTAGACATTTTTGAGATTAGACATTGTCTCTTGAGGGAAACAATCTACACATTAGAATTTTATTTAGTTAGTGTAGTCTTCTTAGTCATTCTTTAATTCTAAAGATGGAAATTAAGAATTTTTTGATGTCCAATGAAAGAATTACGAGGGTGAAATTCATTTAAGGGGGGGAGAATGTAACACCCTGATAGAATTTAAATAAAAATTAATACCATGTTTCTAAATTCAAACAAAAGAATTATTGAATTAAAAAAAATTATATTTTAAAACATAATATAACATATACAATTTCGAACAAAGATTATGATTTTAAATTAAATGGTTATATAACAAATAATGAAATATAATTGTTATATATTTATAATTTTTTTTAAAACGATAAATTATTTTTAAATTTTTATTTAGCTAAAATACAGAAAAATAGGAAAATGTTAATAAATTTTTAAATGAATTGCTTCATAATTAATTTACATAAGATAAATATATATAAAAAATTATTTTAAACATAGATATTTAAATTTATGAAAATAAATATAAGTTTTAATTATGAAAATTATATTTTATTAAAGTGAATCTTGAATAAATATAGTTTTATAAGTTATGGAATTAAATTATATTGATATAGTGAATAAAATGTATAATTAATTTTTTTTATAAATAAAATTATTATATATTGACAGGTTTATAAAAAATATATATATAAGATAAGTTAAAATGGATTAATAATAATGAAATTTTTATATCATAATAATAAATGATTAGTTTTATATATATATATATTAATATGTTTATATATATATACTGAAATTAGATAATTGATTACAAAAACATTTAAAAAACTGTGAAAAAATGAAAACCGAATTTAGTTTTTGGGTTTGTGGGGGATGAAATGCGTCAAAAAGGTTTCATTCGAGAGCCGATGAAGTCAAATTCGGTCGGGAAGAGGGATTATCTCCTTGATATCGATGTTGATGAGTAGAGGAGATTCCAGGTGAGGTTGAACCCGAACGAGGAGTCTGAGAACGCGATTTCTAGTTCGCTAGGGCTACATAGAACTTCGATTGAAGCATGAGCATCATCTTGTGGTTGATTGCATGTAGAGGTTGTGAAACACCATGTCTGAACTCGGTTTATGGTTTCAAGTGTTTCATGAGGATTTTTCATATTGGAGATCCCCTCATTATCTTCATTCAATTATCATATTCGCGAATCTATAAGTAGGTTTCTGTAAATTTATTTTATGCTTATCCGAATATGGTTTAAAATTCATTTTAGGGTATAATATGTTCTTTTTTTGTCAATTTCTTCATTTTCCCTCTCGAAATTGAATAATGCCCTAATTTTCTTATCTAATTTAAAGTCTTCTTCAAGTTTCAGTTATTTTAATTTATTTAATTATCTAAAAAAATCTTATCAGTATCGTATGGGAGCTTTTTGTATTTATTTTTTTCTTCAATATGACTTCACATCTTATAAAAAAACTATCAATATGGCATGTATCTAGATTTCGTCATATTTTTTCGATATTCAAATTTCTTCCAATCATTTTCGATGGTTTTTTGTTAATAAATAATTATCAATCATTGATATCGGTAGTATATATAAATTATATATATCACTTTTCAATGAAGTATACATTTAGAACCACATGTTTAGATTTTTTTTGTTAGATGGTTCACCTATAAAAAGCATCAGATGGGAGAAATAAACAGCATAGCCTTTCATTTTATTTACTCTTTTATTTCCAATTCTGAGAGATTGGGAGTTATAATGAGAAGAAGGAAATAAAAAGATGAAGGCTACAAAAGAGGTAGCCTTCACAAGAATTATTTAAGGAATTATTTAATTAATTATATCTATTTCAAAATTTATTGAATGAATTAGTTATTATATTTTTTAAAAAACTGTGATTTTTAATTTAAATGGGTTCTAGTAAGGGATTTGTTATATTTATTCTGTCAAATTATTGTTCTACCCAAATTATATTTTCACAACAATTATTTGTTTCATATCTGATTTCTTCACATTTCAATGTTTATTTCAATGGATTTTTTTCTATTTTTCATCTATGGTATTCAAAAATTTCATTAGTTTTCTGTATAATAATTTATGTATATTTTTGATACAATTCTGATTATTATTTTAGTAAGGGAATTTTATTTTCAAATACTCACTATGTTAGCCTATTTTATTTTTTAAAAGGAATTTTGATTATTCATTTCAAATTATAAATTATATTTTCTTATTTTCTATAAGGGTTAGTTTTGTTTGATTTACAAATTTATTAATATTATTAGGAGATTGTTAGTTTATTTAAATATTATGATTTTTATTTTATGGTCCTGCGTAATGAATATATTTTTATTCCATGTTTCCAAAATATAAATTAGTGAGATTATTTATTATTCTATATAAAAAATTTAATCTAAGGGAATGTTATCTCTGAATACATTTTTATTACTTAGTTTCTTTAGAATCATTTTAATTACATGAGATGTATATATCTATTTATATATTAAAGTTATATCTTAATTTTAATTCATGTTAGTCTTGCTAAGGTTTTTTTATAATTTTCCAAACTTAATTCCAACATGAATTCATTCTATGTGACAAATATTTATTTATTTGTATAATTTTTATGTTAATAACTATTTTAGATAAATTATAATAGAAGTTAATAATGTCATAATTTTTTATGTCACATACAAGTCATATAAAAATCAAGGCTATTGACATATATCGATGATCATTTATGAAACTTCACACATGAATATGCATATATAGGTATATACACTAACTCATAAACCTTGGATAAAATTTACAAAGAATTGAGTTTTAGTGGATTTGGATGAAATATTTATAGACATGTTATAATTTTAATTTATCTTGTACATGATTATATTTATAATTTCACTCATGAATGAAATTTTGATTTTAAAAATATATCATTTATAATATTTGGTGCACGCTTGTTATTATTTTATGATTTTGAATTACAATAATGGTTTAAGTCATTTAATCATGAAAAAAATTATTATTTTTTATTATTTATCAATGGAAGATCGAGTATGTTGGTGTTTATATACATTCCAAGTGACGTGACTTTTTGGGAATCAATAATCACAAGTGTTTTTCAATAAAAATTCACATTTATATATATATATATACTTATATATAGATATTAGTGGAAATGTTTATTTAAATGCATTAACATGTTTCCAAAATTAAAAACTCTAGTGAAAATTATTTGTAAGTAAGGAAAGCTAAGAGGAAAATGTTTTATAAAAACTGATACTAAAACTTTGTAAATAAGATAGATAATTGGATAGTGAATCCATCCCTCAAGTGGGTAGGCCCAAGATAGCCTTCAATGTTTTGAGTGTCTACAATTGTTTTGTTTTTAGATTCTTGCATAATATTTTCAATCGAACCACTGGATTGGTATAAAACTGTTTTCCAAATATAATTATTTTTCAAAACAATAATATTATTTTGTAAAGGTAGTTTTACTAATGTATTTACAATTTAATTTTTCAAATGTATTATCGAAATGATATTTTTAAAATATATTTTTCAATGGTTTTCAAAACACCTTACTGGGCACCTTTTGTGCTCACCCTACATTTTCAAAATGTTTTTCACAGGTTTCCTTGGAATCCAGAGTTGATCATCTTTGTTGTAGCACTCATGGAATCATAGTTGATCTGTCTTTTTAATTTTATATATTCTGTAACTCTAATGATTTGTTTGTATGTATCATTTGTCCAGAACATAGATCGGTAAAATATCATCCCTTCATTAATGTGTTGTTTAATTGTCTATTCACTTTAAAAAAAGATTACACAACATTTTCAAAAACCGAGTCTGGATGAATGGGCTCAAGGAGTTATATAAATAATATAAAATTTCATTGACAGCACAATACTGACTTTATAAATGAATAATGAATAAAATACCATGTGTTTCTATATGTTGAGGAACCTATAATGACGAAATAGTAACATGACATTATGAACAGTAATATAAATAAAATTAATTGTAAATCATCCAAATGAATAGAAACCGCACCCATGAATGTATAAATAATATTTAGGAATTTTATAAATTAAATTATGATATAATTATATAATATTATAAGTAAATTAATATTTCAAAATTTATTAATTAAGGGTTGGTATTTCTATAAGTCATAATTATTTAGTTATAATTATATAATTAATAAAATTATTTTAAAAACAATTATTTTAATGAAAAGTATTCATAAATTAATATTTTTTCACTTGGGATTTTCGGATAATTTTTCAAGACCATAGTAAATTTTTTAGAGTGTTATAAAATGATTTCTAAATTTAAAATCTTTATTTTTCGAATAAATCAAAATTTCAATTAAAAATAAATTTATTAATATTTAGAAAATTATTTTTCAAAATTGGATTTAATTTTAAATTCTACATATCAAAAAATTATTAGGGTAACTTTTGCTTATTTTTCTCAAATACATGATTTTTTTTGTGAATAGTAAAATATGATAATTTATGGTATATGTGATTATAAGTTAAATAAACTATTTATTGAGTCATGGTTAATTTAAGAACCATTAATTATAGATCACATGTACCAATTAAAATATTTATTAACATTAAGTATCCCTATTTATACTCATTAGAGAAAATAATAAAATAATGAATAAAATATTTACAAAACACACCACTCCCCGATTATAAATACCACCCCTCCCTACCCTATCTCGTCAATCCTTCAAAGCATTGATCATTATAATTTATTTTCAAAATATACACCCCATGTCTCTCCAACACATCCATGAGATTTTTTTCATCATAAAAAACCTAACAAAGTTACCCAAAGGAGGCTCTCCAACAAGAGAATTCAAGAAGGTCATCCCCTTTCTTTTACTTCTAATTTTCTTTTCTTTTCATTTTCATTTATTATCATATCTTAAACTACATTGTAAAAATGATAATGAAATATACAGTATAATTTATATACTATAATGATATCATATTAATGGAATATCCTTCATCAAACGTCATTCCTTCTTTTTTAAAATGAAATAATCATTGATGAGGTTCCCATTTACAACCATCATGGGGATATATTTTTGTTCTTCAATTTCTACAAAATGGATGACCATGAAACCAATTTTTTTTAAATAGGTTATAAAATATTTTTTAAATATTTTTTAATGATCTTTAACCATTATATATTCATATTATTAATTAATTTTAAAATAGTGCATGGTGAACAAAAAAATGCCAAAATAATCTATTCAATTATGACTAAAATTTTATCTAATGATTCACCCTCATTACAAATAACCAAATGATATATATAGAAAACCATTTTCAATTATTAATGTAAATTAATAACATATAATTCCTATTGTGGATAATTATACCCATTTCACTTGATTTTTGTTACTTATAAATAAGTGAATCGATCATGAAAGCCATGAAAATAAAAACACCAAAACAATGAAATTAAAATATATAACTCTTGAAAATATGAAAATGATCTTAATAAAACATTAATGGAACAATTACATTTATAAAATATTCCTCATTAATTAATTAATGTATTTAATTTTATTATCATGGACATCAATGTCAAGTGAATAACACTTTCAGATATACAGTACAGGGTTTACCATCTCACATTTATTTCCATGTGATTTACATTATTCTCCACATATTTCTTATATGTGGTTCATTTATATAGAAATTATATATATATATATATATATAATATAGTTATTTTCATTATATTCCATGTATTCAATAATTTATTTGATTATTATAAATCATGGACACACGAATCGATTGATTAATACGTTGAAGGGAACTTTATCTTGATTTCATTTTCAGTGAGACATACTTGGTATTGTGAACCACATCAGTCTTATGTGGTGTATCTACATTACCTTAGAGATCATTCTTTAATTGAAATTATATTTCTATTATATTTTCATATTCTTGTATCACGGATATTACTGTTGTCTTATCTGTATACCATTTTTCAAAAGATGTTTATTAAGAATGTTGTTTAATCTAGGGAAATTTTAATGAATATGTACTATTTAATCAATATATATTATTTTTAGGGAAAATTATTACTAGATTATAATAATTTATTAATAATTCATTAAACTTGATGTGATTGGGTGACCACTATAGTCCCTAGTTTCATCAACATGTCTCATGAGACAATCATGTTCGGGAAAAACCCTTCATGATTCATTCCTTACAGAATTAGAAAGGTTTCTACCCAAATACATAAACAATATTGATGGTATAATGGTTCATGTTAAAGATACATGATGTCCACTAAATAATCATTTTATTCATTTACTAATCATTTATTACCTTCCATGATATTTTATCTATAAAAAAATCTATGGATAAATTTTCATTTTCAGTTTGTGGATGGCATGTGTTTTCAGAATATTTAGCATTACATAATATATAAGTTTTATTGACTTTACATTGATTATTATTAATTAATATAACCCTCAATTATCATTTAATCTCAAACTTTTTATGATTCTTTTCTCTGAGCCATAAAGAAAAAACAATGAATAAACTTTCAAGGATATAGTTTATTTCATTTTTATGTAAAATGTTGTATTTTAAATCATTCCCAATGTACTATGAGTATCCTATATGTAATATGGTCTTCCAAAACTACTAAACTAACCGATTATTTGGTATATAATTAATTATAATCATGAAAATGTAATTAAATAATTCATTATCTCTAGTTTTCTATGTTCTGGGCGTTAAAACCATTGATAATAACTATAGCATAAATAGTAGTACAATACGCAATGTGAATTTGAGGTTCATAAGTCAAATGGAAGATCATTAAATGGGAAATAGATGTGATTTTTAAATCCATTCATCCATTACTATATAAAAATAGAAATATCTTCTTTAATTTGTTTTTTATCTAGTGGGTTTAATTAAAAAATCGATGATTTTTTATGGCTTAAGGATGAACCCAAAAAGATTTTCGGGTTTTCTAATTTCACCCTTTTATTTTTCTATTTCATTGAGGGGTGGATTGGAAAATTGTGGGATAATTTTTATCATGTATACCTATGTAGGATTTTAACAAAAATATCCCTTATTCCCCTTAAATATCGCAGTATATGTACATTAAAATCAGGCCATTAGAGGTAGTGTATAAGGTTTAATAGTTTCGACCAAAGGGGGTGATTTTATTTTATGGTCATAGTGATTAGACTAATAGAACCTTCCATCTTAGTATTTGAAACCAGAAAGATAATACACATGGTTTATAATCATGATTCATATACCAAAGAACATTGTGGGGGCGGGGGAGGTGTAAGGAACTAACTATGATACAAACCCAATGTGAATGGTTGGATAAAAAGACCCACAAAACACTAACAACCTAATAAAATAATTCATCTATTTTAAGTTATGATTCTTATGCCAATGAATTCTACCAGTTTAATTCCATGTAGCCTGGACCACAGGTGTTTTGTGGGGAGTTCATGTGGAATGAAAGATAGAAATAACCCAATATGAATGGTGAAAAAATTGGACAAGTACAATATAAAAAAGCATAAAATAGAGTACACATTGTTTAAATTCATGATACTTAGACCAATATTGTTCTACTAATGTTTAATTTTAAGGAGAGTCAGCAAAGACGATGAATGGTTTGGGGATGTAGTGTTCTATGATCATGTTGAGAAATTCACCATGGCCATTATTTTCATGTGATTAAATATCATCGTGGGAATCAGGGTGGAGAGAAAGACTGACCATATAACATTATAGATAACGAAAAACTCAAACAGAATGACTTTCAATATCATTTCACACAATTTCATGGAGTAATATTTGAAAAGGTATTAAAGGTCCATCAAAATAAATGAGGATGGAAGGGAATTAAATTGTAAAATCATGAATAATAATCAGGATGAGGAGTGAAAATATTTTGTGTGTGTCTATTGACCACATCGTTTAAATAAAATTTCTACTACAACACCATTAGGGATTGGGAATGAATCTCTTGGGTTGATCACTAGCCATGTTTTTAAACACAAGACCTTTCATGTAAAATATAAATTCATATAGGGGTATACCTGATATGGGAGGTGTCCCATTAAATTGTTTTGTTATTACAATATGGTGTCCTTACTCAATGTAGAGGGTTAAAAAAATTTAAATCAAGGAAGACTCAATTTTTAGGGGTGAACATATAACAACCATTCTCATTATTATACATTTAAACATGTCTATTACATAAAATTAATCTTAATAAAACCTAGAATATTGAGAGGTCTAGTTTCTTTGGGGATTAGGGACATTATATGTCAACTTAAAACATAAAAGACAACGTATTTATAGAAATACTATTTTACATGCCCATGAAATTCCTTCTTACATAGCATTTCCTGGGATATCCTGAGATCATACCTAAGAAAACAGTGTGCTATAAATCCTGATATTGGAGTAAACAAGTAATAACATGAAGAATACAATACATGTTAGGTAATTGGAATATCAATGGAGAATAAAAGAAACATGAACATAATGGCATGATATAGAATGTTTATCATAACATGGAAATGTTGTATCAACATATAACATGATATTAGCATGGGAGAAGGCTCGTCACACATGGATTAGCATGAGAAAAACATCATTGCACTTGAATTATATTGAGTATACCCACACTTCAAATGAATTATCGTGAATAAACCCTCATTTCACATTCATTATCATGATAATGATCACCAACCAATGTATTCGAGCACTATCACAGAGCACCCTTCATAATCATTTCATTTTCATGATTATGTGTGCCAAATATATCATAAAACATGGATTCATTGAACATCATAATGTATTCCACGACAAAGGAAGGTGGAATAAATAAATAAAAGTCTCTTAAAAATATGTATGTGAGTGTAAAAGAGAATAATCATCATAGATAAATTGGTATGGTATTCACTACATGATGATTTTAGAATGGAAAATCATAGTTCAATTTCAACAGCATAACGACAACAAATAGAATTTAATAAAATGGGTTGATGAGAGAAAAAGGTGTATAAGATCATTTATACATGAAATAGAAAGTATTAAGATAATGGATCATAATATCCCAACACATGAAATGGAATTTATGATGAAATATATAAAATAAGTTCTTAAATGTGAATGAGGAGAGAGAAAGCCTTTACGAAATTTCAGCATAGTCATAGGTGTACACGGAAGGAATTAATGACTGATAATTAGGTCTTTCATCATTAAAACATTATAAGGGAAATATGGGGGAGTTTTTAAATAGTCCCCAAAATTTTTAATTGAAAATAAATTGGTATAACAACATAAATAATCTTGGATAAAATTGTGAAAGGATGGAATTCCTTACTCGATGTGTGATCCCAAAGGCTTGAGAGAGACCTGAGAGAGGCCTCATGGGAGCTTGGGGAACATTGAGAGGACTTTAGGTTGTGGGTAAAAGACCTAGGACATGATTCATGTGATTTTATTGAAGCATTATGGGAGCTTGGGTGGGTTTATATTGGAATGGAGGGGTAATTCTTTATTATTTTGGTTTTGGATAGTACAAACTAAAATATTCAAAACCACAGACTAACCCATGTTATTACCCATGGTTTTTTCCAAAGATGAGTGGTAAAAATTATTTTATAAGGAAAATGGTCGAACATATTAAAATAAAATCCTTTTTTATGTGAAGGTGAGTCACCTTATTATAGTAATGAATTTAAAATAATTAAATATATTATTCTTTTTGGAGGATTCACTAAGGATTTAATAAATAAGTAACACTAATTTAAAATAACATTATTTTAATGGTAAAATATATATTTGGATGAAAATACCCATTGTAATATTTATTAAATCATTTTTGTTTCATTGTGATTTCATTAAACATACTATATATTTCAATGTTATCTACTTTTCACCTAAAAATCATAATGTCTTAGACAATTATGAAAAATTATCCATTAGATAATTTAGATGTCCTGATTTGAAAAATAATAATCCTTTTATCAAATAATTTTCAAAATATGATAATTTATATTTTGAAAATAAAAAATGGCATTTATCGAAAATCAACGGGTTTTGAAAAAAAAATTAATCCTTAATTAAAATTAATTTGGTCTTCATACAAATTATTTTCTACTTTATTATTCAGTAATTTAATTTTATTGTAATATATTGTTTAAATATTAATTAATATAAAAATTCCATAATTCTGTAAAATATACGCCTTTTGTTTTATTGAATAAAAAAAATAACTCTTTTCAAACTGATTTCATAGTCATTTACATATAAGGAACTAATATAAAAATCAATTTTTAGAATTTTTTGAAAATATTATTAAAAAAATTTGAAGTTAAATATATTTTTTATATTTCTCAATATTACCATTTTTAAATAAAAAATCATTATATCAAATTTATCATTTTTTATTGAAATACTATTTCCATACTGGAATTGTTGGAATAAAACATGTGTATGTAAAATGGGATTACACAATAAGCTTCTAATACCTTATTACAAAACACTGTATAACACCCACATAAGACCTAAGTGTAAGGTGTTATATGGTTCCAGACACTTGGGAATCTAGGATAGCATTACTAGAATGATAATAAATATTAACATGAACATTCCCCGTAAAAAAAATTCCATTCTAGTTTAATGAATCCGAGCTCATTTTAGGCTTGGTCAAGAGAAAACCCAGTGATGCTACCTCCTTTCCATGCTCCAAAAAATAAGATTCGTATGGCCAAATTCTACTAGATGAGGCCTTACTCTCTTTTTTCTATGTTGAAAGGATTTTTTAAAGCATTATATTTATATCTGTTGTGTGATCAAAGTTTAAAAACAATATTATCAATGTTAATGATACTTGATGGTCAATTAAACCCAATAAAAAAACATGCATGTGTTTTCTATATCCAAAAGACATTAAATGAATGTTAATTTTATTCATAATAGACGATGTCATTACAACACATAATAAATATTCTAGAATATTTAAACATTATGGGTGGTACACCTTCATTTAGTTAGGAACATAAATTTTTTATGAAAATGAACACGATTTATACCAATTATCATATTGAAATCAACTTAACTCTACGTGAATACAAGAAACCTAATAGAGGGGTATTATTCGCCAAGAAAAAATTTCAATAAAAATTGAATCAGTAGCACAGACTGGGACAAGAAATCCACGAATAACTATATATCACATTGGATAAGAAACAAATATTTATATTTCATTAGTGTGGTCTAGAAGAAGAATGGAATCTGGTGGGGGGATTCCCTTTTATGTTAATGTGACAACATTATTATTTAGTTTAGAAGTTGTATAGAATGATGGTTTCAAATAATGTTAATTTTTTATATATCT
This sequence comes from Viscum album, assembly GCA_963277665.1. Classification (NCBI taxonomy): domain Eukaryota; kingdom Viridiplantae; phylum Streptophyta; class Magnoliopsida; order Santalales; family Viscaceae; genus Viscum; species Viscum album. The sequence continues at coordinate 1,266,690,083 of OY728120.1, read as the reverse complement.
CAATATATTATGTTATATAGTTTAATGTCTTGAAACACATATAATATATTATAAAGATTAATTTCATGTTATAAAGACATTATATGATTAATTTAATATCATATGGACATGAAAAAAAATAAATGCATTTTAACATCATGCAACTAATACGTAAGGAATATAGTTTATAATCATGTGACTAGGACATATATACCATAAAAATGTACCATTATGTGACTCAGTTGTTGAATGTATGTGCGATGTTAGGAAAAGTACTTATTAAGGAACCTTTCGTCTGTGGAAAATGTGATGTGATCCATGTCTATGCTGATTAATGAGAATACATATTTAGAATAAACATTATAGAATGTGAAGTGACATTCCTATTTGGGTCCCTATTTTGGTAGTTAAATTTAATGTATAATATTCATTCTCATGGGTAACCCTAATTCTATTTAGATGAATTAGTGAAGGTGATTCCTCTTGTTGAAGGCTTGTGTCTTAGGTTTTTATAGATATAAATATTCATTAGTTTTCCGATATTTTTTATGGTAATAGATTATATAACGAAAAAAAGGATTTGGGACATTTTTTTTATATTTAAATGATCATATATGGTTGAATTTAGTGATGGAAGAAAGAACCCAATACGTCACACTTCTTCTATTCTATATAATATTGAGTATAAGGTCGGCTAGGTGAAAGTCAAAGTAATCATAAGATTTGAAAATAGGGTATTATAGATTATATTAGACTAGATATTCTTGTTTTTATCTACCATCATGAAAAGGATGTTTGGGAGTTCCTTATTTAATTCAGTTAATTTTCTAGTTTTTCATATGTGGTAGTGATATTTATGGTTGTACCAGATGTATCACTTATTGTAAAACATCTTTAGAATGGTGGCTAAGAAGTTGGTCCCATTATGAATGATAGTTGTGTGAGAAATCCCTACACAATATATAATATTGGATTTAAAAACATGATCATGGAATTGGTATTGAATTCCTTGATGAGGATTTCTTTATCCCACTATGAGAAGAATTCAATGGTGGGTAGGATATACCAATACTTTGAGGTTGTTAGTAGTGGGTAGAGACCAATAAAATATAGTCTACAGACAATAAAAAGGCCAATAATACACCATTACATGAATTATATATCATTAAGATATACAAATTTGTTTTCAATATAGAATTAATTAATCTTTTTCAGGATTTTTTTTGCGTTTATCGACCATAGTGGGTCAGAAATAGCATAGCCTTTAGATCTAGTGAAATAGATTGATTCCAAAATGATGATCCCTACATTACTCAGAATTAAACTAAAGAAAATCCTAAAAAAGTTCCTCTATGTGAATGAAATATTTATATATTACATAAAATGTATTAATATATATGACATTATCTGAGTTGGGGTCATCATAGATGCATATGAATGTCATGTGATGGTGTATTTTCCCATGATTGGCTCAATTTGATGGTAGTGATCTATATTTGGGATAGTCAATAAAATAATAAAGCCAATAAATTTCTTCTTATAACACAATATAATTTTATAGCCTAGTCTGGGATATGTCTACAACAAATTGATTATTCACAAATATATATTCAGTACGAATGATGGAATCGATGGATTTCCAATGGTCGGTATAAATGATCATGTAATTCTGGTCTGGATCTATGAGGAATTTGTCTATGATTCCAAAGGTATCAACATCAACATTATAGGAATTTAATACACGAGTAACATGTTTTAGGGGGAAATAGGACTCCAACTCATAGGTATAATCAATTAAATGGTTCATAATTTATTTTGTGGATGTATATATTTGATTGATCAATTTGATAACTAGATCATATTCAACTTTTACATTTTATAATTATAAATCATTATCAAGGTCCATATCATGAAAACATAGGATGGATTGGTACTATAAATCATTTTTTCTATCCATTTGAAAATTAGGATGAATTTGATTGAAGTTCGTTGGGGTCTAATGATGTAAATTCCCAGGCTAGCCCTATCGAGATTAGGGTTTTTGTATTCCACTGCCTATAATACAATGAGAGTCAACATCAATGTGAATCATATATAATTATATGATCTAATGTAAGGAATGGATAGCCTCATCCTACATGTTTATGTCTAGGGTGAAGTCCTCATAGTTTTGGTGCACAATAATGAAATATTCCAACATTTGTCTGATAAAACCCATTTGAGAGAAGAACCAAATATCATAATACTGATTAATCACTTCTCAAATTGATAATTTACCTCTAAAAATGTATGGATTAGTATTCATTTAAATTGTTAAATCTGAGAAAACATCTTGAACTCATAATGTAGTATAAAATTTCAATTATTATTGATTGTGAAGTCCATTTAAAGGTATTTTATAGTGGGATGATATTTTGTCTCAGAGCTGAGTCACATGGGACTGAGACAATACATAATCTTATACATTCCTTCATTATACATCTGGGTCAAGGAGGAACTATTTTACTAATCCAAGACAAAGAAATAGAGGAAAAAATATTCCCATGATTAAATGTCATCATAACTGGATTATGAAGCAAATACTATTTGTTATCAACAATCCTCACATGGAATTTTTGAAAATCCTTATCTTTAATACAATTTATTTCATTATTTTTATATAAAAACACAATTAGTACAACTCAAAATAATGTGAATCCCAATTTATATTGGAAGTTATCTATATATAACATAAAATTTATACATTTATATAACGACATTATAGAAAAATTTATTAACATGCTCTAAAATTTCATTTCTCTTAAAACCAAATGAGATAACCAGGGTGCATAAATATGAAATGTGTGAGATATAATATATGAGTACGGAATTAACAAAGCATTACTTGAGGATTTTTTACATGTTATTCAATAATAATTGGAATTGGACATAAAATGGTTGAGAATCATAATCATGAATAATGTATCTTGATATACCATGATATCATAAAGGCCACATGTGATTTGGAAAAAACATTAAATATGAATTTAAAAACATAGGTTAATGATACCTACCAAGAATGCATAAAGTGGTGCAGAAATTCCAACAATGGATTTTGTTTACTATATAATCCCATACATTACATCTCAAGAGATTAAATTTTACCTAATTAATTGTAGAAATATATAATTCTGGACGAACTTATGGATTTCATATCTGGGGACGACATAAGTTATTCAAATTGATCAATCACTATAGGATCATATTTTGTGAAATATAAATGAAATTCTAAGGGGTTTGTAACAAATATATAAAATTACCCATTCAAGGTAGGATGATTACTTCTAGGTGTGTTCCATTGATTGGAAATGAAAATATTATTCATAATACAATGTTTTGGAAAAAAATCATAGGATAATTCTTACAGCAAAACAGAGGTACATAATGAATCATGTGTGTGTTTAATGGGAGTGAAATATGTCTAAAATCGAACAAATAAAAAGGAAATTAAGAGGAATGTGTAAAATAATATATCATTATTATGAATTTAAATATAATTTTAATTATATAAATCAAGTCCATGAATAAAGTAGAGAAGGAATTGATCCCTTCCATTGAATAAGGGTTTCAAAAATATTGGGAGGTGATTATTTATATTTATGTGGAATCCATGGGAAGGATTTATAGAGGAATGTGAAGTTTATCTTTGTGATTAGTGTTTTTTAGTGAAGTGATATTGGACCTTTCTTTGGGTTTATATATATAGAATACCAGACATAACATTCAAGGATACTGCACCATTTTAAATGAATATTCACTACATTAAAAAAAATCATTCTTGGGGATCATAATAATTTAATGTATTTAGAAACATGGAAACAAAATATTCTATAATCTTGAAAGGACATAAAAATCTCCTAAAAAGATCTCCTCTTTCAGTAATTTTACCTAAAACCATTCTTTATTACACATGGAAGGAAATTTTAAATGGGATGAACTCATAAACTCAATAAGGGTAAATAAGTGAAATATGCAAGCATAATTATGAGGATGAGTGTATGATAACATGATCATGAAAATTGAATATTATTACCTTTATATTATAGATAATATACATGAATCGTGGAATAAATCATATCAGTTCACAAGACATGAAACATAAGAAATAAAATAACATAATCCATGAAAGCATAACATAGGCATTGAACATAGAATTATGTAAGAAACATAATGATATAATATTTATAACATGTATAACTGGAAACATGTTAACTCTTTATGTTAATGATATGATATCAATCCCTCACATAAACTTAAGGACATGGAACTATTTCAATGCCTAATTTTTTTAACATGTAATATGGTTTAGGCATATTAGTTAAGTTATTTCTGCTAAGGCCATCTTGGTAGTATGGGTTCACTCCCCATACTATCATTTTAGACATAGTTCTCTCCCATGATCGTCTTATTATAATGAGTTCACTCCCCAAACCATATTGGTATTTTCGGTTTACTACCATGTCCATCTTAGTTGGATGAGTTCAGTTATCATAAAATTTTGGCAGTCATGGTTCACTCCCCTAGACATTTTAGATGCTTTATTACACCCCATAAACCATATTGGTAGTAATGGTTTACTCCCATGGAAATATTAGTATCATGAGTTCACTTATCATACCATCTTTCTAGACATAGTTCACTCCCATAACCCTCTTAGAAGCATTATTTTACTCCTCTAACCATCATAGAAGTCATGGTTCACTCCTATATTCATTTTAGTAACATGATATCACTCTCCAAACCATATTTGAAATCATGGTTAACTCCCATGTGAATACTAGTCTATCTAATAAGAGATAAATCAGTATCCAATGAATTGGAATGAGATATAAGTCCCACCTGTCTCATAGTGAATCCATTCATTCATGTTCCACAAAATCATAAATAATAATATCGTTACCCATGTAATTAAAATGGGTTTAATAAACATGCATACATACCATAACCAATAGGCAGGATACCAGTTTCATAATAATTTCATCCAAATTATAACTTGTGAATGAGAAATATATTTCATAAACATATAACATGATAAAGGAAAATGTGTTCCATAAACATATTATCATGAGATATAAACATATTTCAGAAGAATAAAATCCATGAAAGAGAAATAGATTTCTTAAACATAAAACACATGAATGAGGAAATGGTTAGATAAATTACATTACATAATAAATAAAAAATCCATATAGATAATATGAATGTAACTCTTAGTTTATATCTGATAAAGTCATAATTTACATCAATAGATGTCATCATAGATGGGAAATAATTTTAAAATATATTTCAAAAAACAATTATTGAGAAAAATATGCTTTATTTATTGAAAAATTATTGTTAACACATAAAAATTTTTATAGCCCTTTTCATTGATAATACCTTTAAAAATAATTAATAAGACTTTAAATATTTTGAAATCCATTTATCTAGACACTTATAAATTATGCTTCATAACATTTTAAAATCATTTTTCTTCAAAAAACACATTGAAAACATATAAATTAATCATAAAAATCTTTTGAAAATCATTTCATGGAAAATAAATTGACAACTCATAAATACATCTTGAAAATATTTTGAAACCATTCTTCTTGAATGCTTTTTAAATATGTTTGAAAACATTTTGAAAACCATTTTCCTTAAAAACATATAAAAGGTTTTTTAAAACAATATGAAAACCATTTTCCTTGAAAATATCTTTTGAAAAAAAAATTATTTAAAAAATTAACCTTTAAAAATGAATTAAAATATTCAAATGATTGATAGTGAATAAATTTGTACATGTCTTATGAGGTAAAAAGAACAATATTTTTGTATGGTAAAAGGGTTAAAAAATTATATCATTCAGAAAGAAACAAGAACATTAATTTTAATAAATATTTAGAATAATAATGGTAATTTATTTATAATTTTAATAAATAATATTAGTTTAATATTTTTATAAATCTATTTTATAAAATATGGTTTTCATGGAATATATATTTCTGATAGAAGATATGGTAATGTTGGGATTTATTAAAATCTATTTACTAAGTATCTTATGCACAAAATATTATAAAATATTACCACTACATGAATATAGAATTAAAAAATATATCATACGGAAATTCATGAATTTATTGATATATGAAACATAATAATTCATCAATGGATGCATAAATATAAACAATCTTGAAAATCAATGGGATTGTCTCAATAAATGATTATAACTATGTAATATGGGATAATACTTTCCATGTAATAATATAAAATTAAATTAACTTTAAAATATTAAAAAAAATTATATTCATGAATTAACATGTAAAATGGAATTATATACCCCTCAAAAAAGAGTTCAATTGTATAAAAAATCATGGGTCTCATCAAAGGCAATTCAAGAAAAATCATATTTACAGATTTGGTATCTTTTGAAACATAAACCTCAAGAATGAAATTTCATAAAATGGATATGTTAATATCAATAAATATATTATAATATACATATAATAAAATCATGTTTAGTACTTACTCAATATATAATTAAAATGTGTTTACAATATCATGTATCTCCTTAGAATAAAAAGTGAGATGAAATCCCCTTACCATATGTTATGTCTATCTTCGTAATTATTCAATCCACCTGAATAATAAATAAAAAAATTTATAATTAGTTTAATGAAAAATATTCTTATATATAGTACCATATATATTCTTATAAATAACTTATATTACCATCTTTTTAACCATCATATGTTATGGTCTCACTTCGTGTAATGTTCTCTTTATTTTTCAGATGTGTCTAAATTTGTTTTATTGTTTGTCTTGATACATATATCATGATTGTTGAATTTAAATAATGAAATAAATATAATTTATATATAGTATATATGTATTATAAAAATATATATAATATATATGTATCAAAACAGAATACATAGTTCTTGGATGCGGAAGATCGTTTGTACGCATGAACACCATTTCCATTTAATTATCATGTTGATCTTAATAAATTAAAAGAAAAAATTTCATATATATATATATATCATTATTATTGTAGATTTATGATATAATATAAATCATAGTATTCATTAAAATTATCCTTAATACACTCAATGTAGTGTATGAATGAATCATATCATTTTGAGGGGTCGTAGTCCACACTTTCTCAAAGGAAATTATCATATTTACATAAGATGGAAATCATAATGTTAATTTATAAATTAATATTACATGAGAATAAAGAAATTATAAATATAATATATATCATATATAAAAATATTTTTCTTCATAAAATCCACCATGATAAGTGGTAATGGAAAAATGAATAATCATCGTTTCGTGAGGTAGTAGTACGCAATACCCAAAAACAATATGATTGTTACACATTAGATAGAGGTGTGTGTAAGTTTAGTTAAATAAATATAAAAACATCCTGTTATATTTAAGAAATATTTTTTATATACATTAATGTAATAAATAGTGTTTTAGGGGTGGATAAGTAAAATAAAAGAATGGAATTTAGAGAATATGTTGCCCCTTAATCGGGTAACATTTTTTTGTGAAAAAAGGCTTCATTGGACTACCTTCATCATATTGGAATGAATATAAAAGAAATATAGGGTTGTTTTAAATTTTATTGGTATGTTAATGGCAGAACATGATTGGTTTGAGAGGTGCGAGAATGTGGGAGGGGTGGTGGCCTTTTATAGGGAAGGAAAATGACTCACTAGGAATTTTTAAAATCAAGTTAGGTGTATAAATGTTATTAAATAAAAAGTCATAAAAACACTAAATAACCAAATTATTAAAGGTTAATGGCTGATATATGTACTGAAAATGCGTTTAGGAAAAGTGTCTAGGTCATTTGGACACTTGATTTTATGATTTAGTCCTTAATTAAGCTTAATGTAGACTTAATTGGTGTGATTAATTTTAATCACTTTTACTACACATTTTGGTCAAAAATTAACATTCTATTATTATAATATAAATATTATAATTAAAAAAATGGGTTATTTTGGTTTTAAAAAATTCAAATCACAAAAGTGTATAAAATATGACTAACTATAATCCCACATATTGGACGAAACAATAGGGTATTAAAGAAGAAAAATGATCAAAAGTTTGGTGATATTTTGTATTAAATTTTAATTTAATATTTATTAAAATGAATTAAATTTAATTAATAGATTTAACATTTATCTAAATTGACATAAAAGAACTTATTATATAATTTAAAATTAATAATTACTTAAAAAAAGAAGTTTTCAAGAAGAAAGAAGTATTTTTAAATATTTATCAAAGAATGACGTCTCTAAAAAAAATAAAAAACAATAACATTATGGTAATTATGACATTATTAATTCAAAAATAGTTTTTATTTTATAAAATACTATTAATAATTATTTTTAAATTATTTTTTTGGTTAAAAGTTGTTCAATCCAGAATACCCAAATTTTAACATAAAATGACTTTACAAATAATCATATCATTCAATAACAATATTATATATATATATATATATATAATTACTAAAAATATTTGAGAATCAATTATTTAAATTCATATAAATATTTTTAATATATAGGTTATGATTATCTCATTTGAATAATTATATAAAAATGATGTCTCGTAAAATCTTGGTCATGTGTGTAACATATTCCTATTTGGTGTTGCATGTGACATATGAAAATTTGATTCCATGGGAAAGTAATGTTTGACTTAGTTAATTTCTAGACATAAATGAAAATATAATTTATTATGGTAAAATAGATTTGTAACAACAATAATATTTCATTTTATATTCAATCAGTTTTCATATTCATTTATAATTAATTGGTAACCAATGAATTCATATTCTATTGTGTAAAGAATATAATTTAGTATATAAATTAATAATATACATAAATAATACTTTAACTTAATATTTTAATCTTATTATGTTAATTAATAATATTTTAATAATATATTATTTTTTGTTAAACCTCAGTTCTACATGAAACAAAAGTAATCGACGAATATTATTTTCATGTACAATATAATAACACCTCAGGGTTATGTGTAGAGAAATCCAATGTTTAGGTTTCATGTAGTACAATATTAACTTAGTTCTGTATATAAATAAAGCCAAACATAGTTATTTAATATAAAATATATTATCTTCAATGTTTCATGAAATGAATAATATCAAAAAGGATAAATCAAGTAAAAAAAAAATTCAAAAAAATTGAAGTGTCACATTTACCCCCCCCCCCCAAATGGATTTCACTCTCAAAATTGATCTGGGTTATGAAAGGTTTAATAATTTAATGTTCCATTCATATAAAGTCACATCATAAAATTGATTACTTAAAGTTCACTTAAAAATGGAAAGTTGTAAATATAACTATTGCCCGATGTAATTATAACTAGGTTACATCATAAGAGAGCATAGGCTGGGAGAGATGATTTGACATGGAGAAAATGTGAAAATTTTTATATGGAGTGATTGAGTTCATAAATAAAAAACAAGTGATTCCTCAAGGAAAATTTAAGGGCCTCAATGTTATAAATCTAACACTATTTAAATGTATGGCATATCAATGAAAATTATTTAATTAGGACAACACATTTTTTCAATCATTATACAATCATCATGTAATTATTTTTATTTAAATATAATATATGAAAATATAATTACTTTATTTTATGAACAATACCAACATTTGGTTATGCCTTGATAGATTACAACAACATCTTTTACCTTAAAATGAATTAGATTTTTTTTCCTAAGTTTTAACAGATCACGAGATCTAGGATAAGTAAACCCATCCATATTCAGTTACCATCAACAAAAAGAGGTTATCTAATATGCAAAAGTCCACATGTGTTGAGATAATTAAATAATCTCAAAAATATTAATTGAATTTTGACTTTGAGTTTCCATAAATGGTTAACCTTATAACCCATCTAAAAGATTAAAATTTAAATCTTTATAAATAATTCCATGAAATTTTCTTGACATTTGACCCCCTTATATCATAAAATACTACATAGTTGTCACATTCCATAGATGTTATCTATAAAAACATGGTGATAACTTTAATTACTATAAATAATTTTGGATAATATAGATACATGCTTATTCTTATGATTATTAGATGTATTAATTAAATATAATCCATTTTAAACTATATCCTTCATGAAATATAACACTGTTTCAATAATTATTTCCATGGTAATCCCTACCTTAAAATTTAATTATTCATATCCATTATATATTTATTCAAACATCATTATCATGAACTTAGACATTAATTATGGGTTACCTTCCCATAATAAAAATATTATTATTCTATGAAATAAATGTTTCACATCTTCATCATCATTCAACATGTCCTTGCCAATAATTAATGAAAATGTATAATTGAAAACTCATATAATTCATAATATTTGAATTAAAAAACTTAAATACTTTATTCATCCAACATTATTCATAAACCATTACTTAGAATTCATCAACTTGTTACTTAATACCTCCTTCCAAGAATATGAAATTGGAATCACGTATTAAGATTCCTAAACCTCAATGTAATCAATATTATTATCCTTAATACAAAAAATTCTAGAAGAGCATCACATACTATTCACATGTCGTTTATGGTCTCTTCATCTTCAGAGATATAACAAATACTCATACAACCTTACCTATTCTATTCATGATATTTCCACATGGAAAATCAATTATCATAATGCCCATACTTTCCACACATGAAACATTCAATTTTAACCATTTTCTTTCTAATTATAACCATTTATTTAAATAATAAATAATAGTGTGAGAAATATTCATTATAATGGGATACTATGTAATCATGAAAAGGAAATTATTGGATGCCTAGAATAAAAGTCATACTTCATTAATATGTGACAACATAGGACTGTAAAATGTTATTCATAATAATATTATATTTAAATCCATTATTATGGTTCATAAATATTGTGAATTACTAATGAATATCCCTCTAAAATTTCAACCCAGGTGTGTAGAGAGGCCCATCATTGGGTAACAGATTACCTCGTGTCAGGACCATAACATCTTAATAGAGTTGTTAATCTATGGACAATCTGTGTCAGATCTACATCCACTTTTAGTATCGAGACAGAGATATATTTCTATGGAACCCCTCACCATATCCATTACCAAATTTCTAGGAAATTTTCTTATATTTTGACACGTCTATATAGTTATCCTTAAAGACATTACATGACATATCCTTCGAAATATAAATAGATATCCATATAATGTTTTCCCATTTTATTTTCTAATGGTACACTAATCCATTCCTTTGATACCAACTATAATGTACTAGGATTAACATAGATGGATATTACACCATTTTATATTAATTTTTTGTACATTATAAAAATACATTCCCATGGACTATAATCGATTAGTGTCTTTGAAAGATGGAAAAATTATTCTATTATGGTAAAAGATCTTAAAAATCTTCCATATAAATCTCCACATTTATAACTTCCTTATAAACACTTTCCACATAACCTGGGGAAGGAATAATAAAAAGGTGTGGGATCAAATTATCAGTAAGGGTAAATAAGAGAAATATGTATGCATAATTAGGAGCATAATGGTAGGACAAAAATAACATCCAAATTCATGATCATGTCTTATATATCAATAATAAAATACATAAACCATTCCATAAAGTGTATTACTTCATAAGACATGATTCATAAATAAATAAAGAACATAATCCATGAAAACATAACATAGGAATAAAACATGTATTTGTGGAAGAATCATAATCAAATAATACTCTGAACATTTTTATATATAAATTGGTTCACTCATTTTGTTAAGGACATGAGACCAGACCCTCACCAAAATATAAAGACATGAAACCATGTCCATGAGTAATATTTTTAATACGTATTCTCGTTCACACATATTTGTCAAGGAATCACTATAAAGACAATCTTAGTATTATGGGTTCACTCCCCATACCATATTGGAATTCATTTTTTACTCTCGTGGATATACTAGTTGCATTATTTCACTCCTCATACCATATTGGTAGTCACGGTTCACTAGCATGTCCATCTATGTATCATGATCTCACTCCTCATACCATCTTGGTAGTCATGGTTCACCTCCATAACCATATTATTATAATTATTTCACTCATCATAACCACATAGTATTCATGGTTCACTCCCATGGCCATTTTATTTTCTTGATATAACTATAAATATCATCTTTCTAGCCATGATTCACTCCCATGGACATCTATGTTGCATGAATTCAATCCTTATACAATATTTCTTATCATTATTCACTCACCCGGCCTTCTTAGTAGCATGATTTCACTCCCCATACCATATTTCAAGTCTTGGTTCACTCCCATGTACATTTTAGTATAAATTATGTGACATAAATCGTTACCTAATGCATTGGAGGGAGATATAGGTCCCACCCATCTCATAGTGAAATAATTCATACATGTGCCAATAAATCATAAATAATCATAACTTGACCTATGTAATTAAATGGGTATCATAAACATTTGAACATATCAAAACCTTTTTAAAGTATACAAGTTTAATAATCGTTTCATTAAAATCATAATTCATGAAATATAATCATATTTCATAAAATATATAACCAATGAAATAGAATTCAATTTCATAAACATAAGACCCACGAAATAGAAATGGATTTTATAACTATAAAACATGTGAAAGAGAAACATGATTCATAATTACCATTACATTTATAAAACCCCTTTCACATAAATAATATGAATTTAACCTATAGATCATTTCCTATAAGGTAATATGTAACATCAATGGATGTCATAATAGAAAAAAAATAAAATTTTAATATATTTTGAAAACATTTCTTGTGTAAAATATAAATTCTTATAGGAAATATTATATTTAATACATATAACCATTTGATAATATTTTTCATATAAATAATATTAAAACATATAAATAAGACTACAATATATTTGAAAACATTTTTCCTTAAAAACATATAAAATAATCAACAAAAAATTTTAGAAACCTTTTTAAAAAAACATTGAAAACATATAATGAAATCTTTAAATCTTTACAAAAATAATTTCTTTTAAAATAATTTGAAAACATAGACATATTTATTGAAAATGTTTTGAAAACCATTTTCCTTGAAAACTTATTAAAGATGATTGAAAATGACTCAAAAACATTCATTTAAAACATAAAAGAGATGTTTGAAAATGTTTTGAAAACCATTTTCATAGAAAACCCGTTTTAAAAACATTTTATTATAAAAAAAGTCGTTAAATATTAAAATAAAGCTTTTATGTGTTGAAAAAAAAAATCTTTACATATCGTATGAGTTAAAATAAACATTCCTTTTATATGGTAAAAATGAAAGATGATTTCCTCACAAAACAAAAAGAAGGTTATTTTTAATCATTAATAAAAGGAAAATTGGGTAAAATTTATTTTAATCATAATATGATATTAGTATAAAATTCTTGAAAACCCATTTTATAAAATATGGTTTTGAAGGATCATAGATTTTTGACTGAAGAGAGTGTTAGGTCTTTTTTTCATAAAAAAATTAATTACTATATTATAAACCAATGAGTAGAAAATGGTACCACTACCTTAATATAGAATAAAAAAAATATTATAATAAAATTCATGAATTATTTGAGATATGAAGCATAATAATTCGTCAAATAAATCATAACTTTAAACAATCTCAAAAAGTGATGAGATTGCCCCAATAAACTCTTATAACATGGTAAATTGAGATCATACTATCCATGTCAGAAATGGAAATAAAATGAATCATAAAATATCATTAAAAAATTTATTCATAATATAACATGTAAAATGTAAGTATATACTCCTCAGAAAAGTGTTTCGGTGTATAACCGAACTTGAGTCCCAAAGGAGGTAAATTGAGAAAAAATATTTTTACCTATTTGGTAACTTTTGAAAAATAGACCTGATGAATGAAAGTTAATAAAAACGATATGTTATTACCCAAAAATTTCACCATACAATACATAAAATAAAATCATGGTACATACTTATACCACAAAAAATGAAATAGTGGAAAACATACCATGTATCTCACGAGAATAAAAGTTAGAATAAATCCACTTACCAGATGTCTTGACTATAGTCTTACTCATTCAAATCACCTGTATAATAAATATATTTTTGTTATAAATATTTTAATGAAACATTTTCTTTTATATGATACCATATATGGTTGTTTAGGACCATATATTACAGGTATGTTAACAATCTTATGTTATAGTTTCACTTCGGGTATTATTCTCTTTGTTTTATGTACATGTCATAATTTGTTAATTTTTGGTCTGTATACTTATATCATGATTCCATAATGAGAAAAATGATATAAATATCATATATATATATATATTTATGTTATATTTTTATTATAATAATATTTATAACTAATATGTATGAAATGGAATACACCGTTCATAGAGATAGTAGGACATACACATGTAGGAATGCTATTTTTGTATATTATTATGTTGAGAGAATGATAGTAAAATAAATAAATATATCTCTCTAATTATTAATTTGTATTTATAATATCATATGTAACATATATATTTATTACAAACATCCATAATGTAGTCTTTGTAGTGAATCAATTAATCATATTGTTTTGAGGGGGTGGTAGTCCACACATACTTAAATGAAATTATTGTATATACATAAGATATAAAGAATAATGTTTTATTCTAAAATAAATCTATAGAAGCATAAAAATAATTATAAATAGAATATATATCATAAATAAACATTGTTTCCATCATGATGGATACTGGGATATATGGTAATGGAAAAATGAACAATCAATATTTTTTGAGGTAGTAGTACACCGTACAGAGAAAGAATGTGTTTGTTACCCATTAGATGAAGGTGTGAGTAAGTGTATGTTAAAAATTTTACATGAAAAATAATATTATATTTATGATAATATTTTTTGTATAAAAATATATTAAATATAGTTTTTGGGGGTGGATAGTGAAATTAAATGAAATGACTCGAGAGAAGGTGTCACTTCTTAATCGGGTAACTCCTATTAGTTTATGACCAAAGGCTTATTTGTAATAACTTATGCCAAAGAGACGAATTATAGGTGGAAAAATTTATGATATTATTTTTATTGGGAATTAATATTCAGAATATATGTGGTTAGAGAGGGGTGAGTATGGGGGAGTTATGGTGGCCTTTTATAGGGAAGGAAAATGAATCACATGGAATTTTTAGAAACAAAAAATGTGTCAAAATTTTATTATTTAATAAAAGTCATAAAAAGCCCAAAAACAAGAAATTAATTATAATGGACGATAAATGGACATTAAAGTTGTTTTAGACTAGTTTCTATGTCATTTGGACACTTAATTTTAATCTTTTGTCCCTTATTTAGCTTAAATTAGCCTTAATCATTATAATTAATTTTAATCACTTTTACTAATAAATTTGGCCTAATATTAACATTTCATTTTTAGAGTCTAATTACTATAATGAATATATTTGTGTATTTTGATTTTTTAAAATGTAAATCAATGAATCAGAAAAATGATTATTAATTTTAATCTCAAATACAAGATGAAAATACCACTTTTAAAAGTGGAAAAATGTTCAATAGTTTGATAATATTTTATATTCAAATTCAATTTTAAATTGATTCAAATGAATTAAATAGTATTAATTGATGAAATTTTCATATATTTTTCGTCTAAAAAAATTTCTAATTTAATTTATCATCCATAATTAATGAAAATAATTATTTTTTTAACTAAAAAGAAGTATTTTTCCCTATTCATAAAAAATGATGTTTCTCAGAATAGTACCAAAAAGTCACCCTAAGATAATTTAGACATTGTGAAGTACAGTTTTTTTATTTTATCATATTAAATTATTATATGTGTCTAAAATTTATTTTATTATCAAAATTTGGTTTATTCAAGAAATAAATATTTTTAACAGAAATAAAATTTCCAAAAAATCATATCTTTCTTGGTAAAAATGATTTATTTATATAAACATAAAAATATAATTGATATGTATTTATAAATATTAATAAAACTATTATTAAATACATGATTATGATTATATCATTTAAATAATTATATATAAAAATAGGTTTTGTCGAAACTCTGTATTGCGTGTCAAATACGCCAAATCGTATGCCAAGTTGTTGTTGTGCGTAACATACGCCAAGTCAGATCAATGTGAATGGAATTTTTAACGTAGTAAATTAATAGATATAAATGAAAATTTAACTATTAGGTTATAAAATCATTGGGGACAATATAATATTTTCTTATATATTCAATCAGTATTCATTTTATTTTATAATAAATTGGTAACCTATGAATTCATATTATACTGTATAACCATATATTTTTATAAATTATATAATAATTTTAATAACATCTAATATAGAATCAATTTAACACTCATATATCTTATTAGAAAGATTCTATTTAATTTTATTAATTTCTTGTGTTTACACTACACCAAGATTAGCTTGTGCTGAATACAACACCGTATTAGCTTGTAGTATATGCAACACTATTGTCCTGTTTTATGCACAATTTCAAGTTTGTTTGATATAATTAAACACTGATTATAGATTTTGTTCAATTAAATATGATTAGATTATGTTATATGCAACACCAAAGGAATATTTCATGCAAAAATGACTTGTCTTGTGTTATACGCAAAAGAGACCTTCCTCGATAGCTTGTGTTTTACACAATACCGAGTTTCACTAAACATCAATATATTATTATGATATTGTTATGATCTAGAAATTATGAATATTATTAACCAAATTTTGAAGTTTTTAACATTATAATTAATCATACCCATTTTCTAGAACATGGTATGATAAAAAAATCAATTTTTCGAAAAAATTATTTTTCAAAAAATCCATTTTTGCACCTTTTGATGGCGCAACCATTTTAAATCTAATTTATAACAAGTTTATAAGTCTAATATGACAATGTAAACATATTATTTTGAGGCAGGATATAAAAATTTTCTTTGGATTAATTTTTGACATTATTCTGATAACATTCATATTTGGATGAATAGTAAAAATATGCTAAATATTAATTTACAAAAATTCGTCAAGATAATTTATATGGTTAAATTATAGTATTGAACGGTTTTAATGTATAAATCGAATATATATTTACCATTTAATATAATTTATGTCATTAGAATTAATTTTACAATGAATTCATAAGTAAAAACATTTCAATCTTTTGCAATGTTTTAAATAAAAACATGTTTTTTCGAAAAAGGGATTAATTTAAAAGAAATTACTAAAACTCTTCTGTCTTTAATTTGAAAAATTGATTTCATATTTAGAATCCTTATGTCCAAATTATTTCAATAGACTACTTTTATTTTTTGGCCATTATTAATAGTAACTACGGTAAATTTTATTTACCTTAGTTAAAGGTAAATCATGTAATTAACGTAAAAAATTATATGATAACACTACCCTAACAATTGTATTAATATGATTGGATGATTATATTTTTTCCTAAAATATAATTAGGTAGAAATGTTCTCTTTTGTAATTAAATTGGATGATATTAAGACCTTTACTTTATTTTATTAAAAGGAATGTGAAATATATCTCACTCAAACTATAATAATAAAATTATTTTTAATTTGAAGTTATACAGAATAAAAATTTGATTATAAATAATCATTTCAAAGATAATTTTTTTTCAATATAATGGTAATTTATTTGTAATTTTTATGAAATATATAATTACCTTAATATCTTATACATTAAGGATGCTGAAAGTTTTTAATTAGTGAAAAATTAATAATATAGTTTTTATTAAAATAATAATACACATTAAAAACCGAAAAACATTACCAAAACAGATTTTAGAGTATATATACACCATAATCATTCATTTTTCGACTTGTCGTCCATTTATAGCCTTAAAAAATAGATTAGGACATTTATATTATTTTAGTTTAAATGTTGTCAATGTAGTAACCTTCATAATTTAATGAATATAAAAATTTAAATGTTGTGATTTTAAGATGATAAATTCAATTAAAATCAATATTATATAGGATATTAGATTTATATTCATCATATTAATTTATATTGTATTTTTATGGAACAAATATGTATACTAAATAATTTTACAAAAATGTTTTATTATTTATCTTATTAAGAGAAATATCAAAATAATAGTTTTAAAAATATTAATTTAAATATTATATTGAGTAATTAATGGAATCAATTAATTTTATAGATTAATAATTCATTTTATAAATCTATTAAATATATTTTTTGAATATATTTATTTGTGGATTTTATATAAATTCAAGTTAAATAATACTGTTAAAATTGACACTATTGATATTTTATAAAAATAACATATTATTAAATTATTTAAAATTCACAATAAATTTAAAAATTAAAAATTGAAATTTGTATGGTCGATAATATAGTAAAGTATATAATTATGGAAAATTCACAACACATAAGTGAGCATTCATAACCATTTAAAATATAGAATATTATCACCACAAATAAAATCAAATAGAATAAATAAGGATAAATCAAAATGATAAGGTTTAAAAAAATTTCAAACATGTCTGAATATTGTTTGTTGAAGATATTACCATCATATCTCATCTCATCTTCAAATATGAGTCATTTTGGTGTTTTTTATGTTGGGGTGGGTTTTATTATAAATTAATATTTTTGAGGTTTCCAAAAGTGACCATTCCCTCTCCTATATAAGGGCACCTCATTCCCTCTCATCTTCACTAAATTTTGAGCCTTCATGCTCATCCAATCCCTAAACATTACTCTTCTCAACCTACCTAGTTACATTATAAAGGTTCTTGTCTTCTCAAAAGACCAACTCTAGTGCCCAAAGAGAAAGTTTAAAAGAGGAACGTCGAGGAAGAGGTAATTTCATTTACTAATTCATTAAAATTTATTTCTTCTTCTACTTACACTTATTTATTCGATTGATTATAAATTAATAACATTAGTATAACTCTTATAATGATATGATATTGTAAATATAAAACAACTGCATTTCACCTTTTATCCATCATACAAAAAATGAAATCACCGCGAGTGCGTACGTACGGAATACCGTATCCACTCTGTGGTGTAATCTATTTTCTACCACCACCATACATGGATGGGTATAATGGTGGAAATAATAACTATATATGATTATTATAATTGGATACTAATTATGAGATATTATATCATCCACTCCAATTCCATTCAATAATTACGGGAATGATATCATCTCTCATGTGTATGTATGGATTACGATCTCCACGACGCGATGGGATTCATTCTCCATGTTAACTATTCAAGAAATATTATAATGTATATATAATGAATAATAATATGACATAATAATACTATTTGATTTATATATATATTTATATATGTCATCTACTTACTTCCATTCAAGTCAATAGGAAAGAAAAACATCGTCTATGCGAACGCACGACCTACCGTCTCCATGAATGGTGTATTTCATTTAATTTATCTATCTATTATATATATATATACATATAATTAATTTATATATCATAAATAAATAATTTTTTTCATTCTTGATGTAATTAAATCAAGATATAAGTAATAATATCAAGAACAACAAGTCCAAACATTTATGATAAATGAAAGGATTATTACCGAAAACGTGGCTTCAATAGGGAATTGACAAATGAATGGGTAATATAAAGTCATAAGTGAATCATATATGATAACATAAAAATGAATATGATTCTTGAATAAGTCAATTACATTATTTAGATTATTATACAGGATTTTTGGACACATATAGAAGAAATTGGACATAAGGTAAGGGTTAATTTTTCCAATCTCGTTCTAATCCGAGATTATTTATTCATAAGTATTTAATGGCATTATATTTATCAACCATGTCCATATTTTATTTAAAAAATTATTTATTTTTAATTATTCTTCCATGTATGTTTAAATTCATGTTTACCTCTTTTTTACTTTTAGCACATGGTATGAAAGGAATATTTTTTTGTTTAACGTACGAGTTACTTTTTGACTCTTCCAATAAAATGTACGAGGAGAATTTTTTTTAACTTATACGGCGTGAATGGATTTTTACAGTTTCATAGAACCTTATTTCCATTAAGATTATTCTACATGATTTCATGATTATTTTCAACAAAATTCTTATCTTTTAAAATTACGCAGAATTTGGGGAGGAGAAAATCCTTTTTAAGAAGAAAGGATATTTTCCTCAAGAATTCATTTCAAGTGTTTATTCAAAACTGTTTTCCATATAAGATTAAATTCATTAATATGGTTATGTTTCATGTATAATGTTCCCATTATATAGATGTTTTTAATTTGTTTATGATTAAATGATATCCATTTTTTATATGGATTATGTTATGGTGGGATGATTTTTATGAAACGCATTTTTTTTTGTTGGGTTATGATGAATGATTTATGTTTATTTTGTGGCACACGAAAGAATGATTTCATTATGAGATGGGCGGGACCTATATCTCCCTCCAATGAAGTGGGTATAGATTCATATCCCATGATATATACATGGCTGGAATGGAAAGTAAATCATGTTCAATATTACAAGGCTGGAAAGGAAAGTAAACCATATTCAATAATGGACTTTGTCCACTATGATAGTCTTGGAAGCAATGACTTGGCTACTGTGGAAATAATATCATGTGCTTAATGGTTTTCTAAAATTACATGTTTTAGTCCCATTCTATTTTATCATGAATAATGTTCATTTACGATCTATGCCTTATGTACTGCCAAATTTTATTTCACAACTGACGATTTTTATGTTTAAATTTTATGTTCATTTATTTACATTAAAATGTTTATAGATTTTTTTATGTTCTCCATGATTACCCTTACTAGGAATTAATTTTCACCCGTTTTATGTTTTCATTTCCACAGGAAATAAATAATGGTTTGATGTATGTAATCAAAAGAGGAAGTTATTTATGGGAGATGTTTAAGATATTTCGCCATGATTAGATAATTATGTTTTGAGTTTCCAAAGACAATAAAATATTACGGTCCTTAGGAGTATATTTATGTTATGTATTAAATATTCTACCTATTTAATGTAATACCCATGTACTCCATGCTTGGTTCTCTATAGTTGGTATTAGAGGAAAGGTTTAGTTAACCATTGGAAACCAAGATGCGAAAACATTAGTGAGATCCCTAGTGATATTTCTAAAGTATGTATAGGGACATCCCTAAGGTTTAGTATAACTATTAGATAAAATACTATAATTTTTTTTAAACTCATTAATAACCTAGGGTGAACCTATGGTGTCATGGATTAAAGAATGTGTGATAAGTTAGATATCTCATAAGTGAATTTTTATGATTTTGTGGTTCCCCTTTATTTTAATTGTTTCTTACACCATGGTTTCTGGTTTTAGTCAATGGAGGGAACGAGAAGGATTTCGCTTAACATTGATTCCAATGGAAAAATTGGTAACTATGATAAAAAAATAGTTCAATTCCTGGATAGAATGATAGAATGATTATTTTAAATCAGTCATGGTGATATATGAATAAAAATGCGAACTGTTGTGGTATTCCTAAGTCATAAAGTAAGAAAAAAATGGACGTTTATGCATTTTTGAATTGTGAGGAACATATAGGAAGGTATATTAAGATTTATACATATCAATAAGAAGGGAAGAAGAACCATGAAGAATACCTAAAATATTGGGGAAGAGTTTCTATATGTGGGGAAAAGGGGCATAGAGTGATAGACTGTTATAGAGTTCAATTTCCTATAAATAGAGAACTTGGGCATTACCCAACTGAATGCCCTGACCTAAGAGGTTAATTCTAAATCATGGAAGGACATATTCCATGCCAATAATTGAAGAGGTTTAATTGAAGGTATTATGTATTGTAATTCAAGAATAATATTGTTGAGGTAATTTTATGGTATATTTAAATATCTATGTATAGGTCAATTGGGGTTTTCCATAATAATATGGTACTGGTAACCATGAAAAGTGATTGAAATAATCTTAGAAAAAATATGATATGTGCATAATGAAGGGATAAGGAGAAAATAATATGTTTGAAAGTATTAATAAGCTCATGACTGATATAAGTACAAAGTGATATCATGGTTTGAGAATATAGAAATTTTTGGGATTTTGGTATGCGAAAGAGTTAAATTTTGATAGTATTCATGTCTTCACTAAGGTTTTATGGTGATTCATGTTTCAAGAATACATGATTAAGGTATTCACATGTATCAAATGTGACCAACAATATATATATTATGATGTATGTGAGATAAATAATGGTATTCTCATGCTTGTTATATGACCTTCTAATGATCGTTTTCTTTGTACTATGATTTTGGACAGAAGTATTTTGGATAAGCCAAAAGATTGGAATTGATTAATTTGGACATCATATAGTATTATTTAAGGCTAGAAGTTTTGGATATTATTTTTGGAATGTTATAATTGTATAGTTTTAGAAAAAGTAAAACCCACATAATGGGAAGAAACCCATCGCATCGGACAAGGCTACGAGAATCAAACCCAAAACCCAAGTGTGAAAGGACTTTATGGCCTTCCACTAGACTACATGAAGTCGCTGGTTAGTAGAAATTATTTTTTACTGTATTATGCGGTATGAAAGAAGAATTGTAAGTCTATTTTTGGAATCATATATGGTTAATCTCACCATAGATGGTCTTAAGTATATTTAATAACATTTGAAAACATTTTTTTGAGACACATGGAATGACCCATCATTCTATCACATGATCTGCAAACACTTCAAGAATGAAAAATTCAACTTCATTTCTTTAAATAAGAGATGAAGTGGAAATTATTCGTGGAATGGACAACGATGATATTACACTAAAATCAATTAAGAATTTATTATTATGAAAAAATTCATCAACTCTAGGGAAATGATCTTGAAAAATAAAAATGTTTTCCAGTACCCTCATATCTGATTAATCAGATGGTAACTTTGATCATCAAAAAAATTTGGCTTTGTGAATATTGGTTTTTTAATAGCCATATTCTCTACCACTCTCCATCAGAACATGATGGTTAGATTTCTCTTCTACATCTATATTTTCAACTATGTTCTCCTATGTGGAAACCTAGTGATGAGTTCACTGGGTTAACCATTATGTATCATACTTTAGTTTTAAAAATTATGTTTGAGTATTCCTTTTTACACTGTGGGTTTCTATGAAAGAAACATTCAAGTAGTAAACCCTCTACAACCCTGACGAATTTCGAGGGCCAAATTCATTTTAGGGGGGGTAGAATGTAAGACCCTGAAATTTTATGAGAAATATTATTTTTAATTTTATTGATGTATTGTTTTGTACGCTACACCAAGATTAGCTTGTGATGAACGCAACACTGTTCAAGCTTGCAATATACACAACACTATTAGCTTGTTTTATGGACAATTTCAAATTATTTAGATATAATTAAACACTGAATATAGATTTTTTTCAATGAAATATGATTAGATTATGTTATACTCAACACCAACATAAACATTTCATGCAAAGATTACTTGGCTTGTGTTACACACAAAAGAGACCTTCCTCGACATCTTGCGTTGTATGCAATACCGAGTTTCACTAAACAAAAATATATTATTATAATATTCTTGTTAACTTACTATTATGAATATTATTAACCATATTTTGAATTTTATAACATCATAATTCATCTTACACATTTTCTAGAACATGGTATGAGAACAAAATCAATTTTTCGTATAAAGGAACTATTTTTCAAAAAATACAATTTTGCTGCCTTTTGATGGCACACCAAATTTAAATATATTTTTTTACAAGTTTATAAGTTCAATTTGAAAATTTAAACTTCTTATTTTGAATCATTAAATAATAATTTATGTTTTTTAAATTTTTTACATTATTCGGATAACCTTCATATTTTGATGAATAGTAAAAATACACAACATTTTAATTAAAGACAACTTTTTTCATCAAGAAAATTTATATGGTTAAATTATAATATTTAATGTTTCTAAATTAAAAAGGGAATATTTTTTTACCATTTAATATAATTTATGTCATTAGAATTAATTTTACATTGAATTCAGAGGTAAAAACATTTCAATCTTTTGCAATGTTATAAATAAAAACCCATTTTTTCAGCAATGAGATTAATTTTAAATTAATTACTGCAACTTATGTGTCTTGAATTTGGAAAAATGGATTCCATATTTGGAAGTACTAGTTTCAAATTATGTTAATAGGCTATGTTTATTTTTTGGCCATTATGAATTGTAACTAAGGAAAATTTTATTTACCATAGTTAAACGTAAATCGGGTAATTAAGTATAAAAATAACATTATAAAATTACCCTAACACTTGTATTATTATAATTTTATGATTATATTTCATCCTAAAGTATTCTTGGGTATAAAATATATCTTTATGAACTCATTTGGATGACATTATGACCATTAATTTATTTTATTTAAAGGAAAGTGAAATATGTCTCACTCAAACTCTAATAATTAAATTAGTTTTAATATAAATTTATTCATAATATAAATTAGATTATAAATAATAATTTTAAAGATAATATTTTTTTATTTATCAGGATAATTTATCTATAATTTTTAAGAAATATGTAATTACCTTTTTTGCTTATACATTAATGATGCAGAAATTATTTATTTAGTGAAAAATCAATAATATAATTTTTATTAAAATAATAATACCCATAAAAAGTCCTTAACACATCACCAAAACTTATTGGTAAATTATATATACACCGTAAGAATACAATTTTCATCTTGTGGACCATTTGGAGCCTTATAAAACTGATTAGGATATTTATATTATATTATTTTAAATGATGTAAAAGTTGTCAAATTCATAATTTAATGCATATAAAAATTTAAATGTTGTGATTTTAAGATTATAAATTAGATTAAAGGATTTATTATGAAATATGTTAAATTTTTATTTATCATAGTATTTTATTTATAATTTTTACGCAACAAATAAGTATATTAAATAATTATAGAGAAATTTTTTAGTAATTATCTTATTAAGATAAATATCTGAAAATGGTTTTAAAATATTATATTAAATAATATATGAACTAATTAATGTGATCCATTAATTTTCTAGATGAATAAGAAATTTTAGGAATATATTATATATTTTGGTTCGAATATATCTTCTGTGGGGATTATCTTTAAATTCAAATAAAAGAATAGTGTCAAAATTGACACTATTGATATTTTATAAAAATAACATATAAATAAAATATTTAAAAAACAAAAAAATATTTAAAAAATAAAAATCAAAATTTATATGGTTTATAATGTCATAAAGTATCTAATTTTGGAAAATTCACAACACATATGTAAGAATTCATAACCACTTAAAATATAGAATATTATTACCACAAATAAAATCATATAGATTAAATAAGGATAAATCAAATTGATAATGATTAAACTAAATATCAAACATGTCTAAATTTTATTTTTTGATGATATTACCACCATATCTGATCTCATCTTTGATGTTTAGGCTTTTTGGAGGTTCATAAGTGTGGTTGTGTTTTATTATAAATTATTATTTTTGAGGATTCCAAAAGTTCCCATCCTCTCTCCTATATAAGGGCACCTCCTTCCATCTCACTCTTCACTCAATTGAGAGCCTTGAAGCTCAGAAAACCCCTTCCAATTCCTCTTATAAACCATTATAGTTACATTATAGGGGTTTTTTTCTTCTATAAATACCATCTCTAGGGCCCTATGAGGATGTTTAAAAGAACTTTGAGGAAGAGGTAATATCTTCTACCAATTATTTCCAATTTATTTCTTCATCTACATATCTTATTTAGTTTTTTAATAATAAAGTAATTACATAAGTATGACTCATATACTTATATGTTATTATAAATATGAAACAACCCTATTTCACCTTCTATCTATCCTACAAAAAAATGAAATCACTGCGCGTGCATACATACGGAATACCATCTCCACATTGTGGTGTGATCTATTTTTCCACCACCACTTTACATGGATGGGTATAATGGTGGAAATAATAAATATATATGATTATTATAACATGATACTAATTATGAGATATTATATCATCCAATCTAATTCCATTCATCAATTATGGGAATGATATCATCGCTCGTGTGTACGTACATATTACCTTCTCATCAACGTGATGTGATTCATTCTCCATGTTGACGATTAAAAATGATAATAAAGTATATATAAGGAATAATAATATGAAATAATAATACTACTAGTTTTATGTATAGATATATGTATATATTTCTTCTACTTACTTCCATTAAAGTCAACAAGGAACAGAAAACCACGTTCATGCGTACGTACGACCTATCGTCTCGATGAATGGTGTACTTAATTTCATTTATCTATATTATATATATATATAATTAATGTATATATGATATATAAATCATGTTTTACATTATTGAAGTAATTAAATCATTATATAAGTAATAATATCATGAATAACAAGTCCAAAGCCGTATGATAAATGAAATGCTTACTACTGAAAACATTCCTTCAACATGGAATTGACAAATGAACTGGTAATATTAAGTTATAAGTGAATCATTTATGATACCATAAAAAATGACTATGATCTTTGAAAAAGTAAATGACACTATTTAAATCATTATATAGAAGTTTCAAACATGTACAAGTGAAATTGGACCCATGTTAAGGGTTAATTATTCTAATCTCGTTCTTATCTGATATTTTTTATTCATAAGTATTTACTGGGATTATATTTATCATCCATGTCCAAGTTTTATAAAAAATGTTTTCATAAGGTTTTTACTATTCTTCCATGTATGTTTAAATACATTTTTCCTCCTTTTGACTTTTACCACATGGAATGAAAGTAATCATTCTTTTGTTTACCATACGAGGTACTTTTGGAATTTTCCAGTAAAAAGTATGGAGAGAATGTTTTTTTAACTTATATAGTGTGAACAGGTTTTTACGGTTTCCTAACACCTTATTTCCATAAATATTATTCAATACGATTTCCTGATTATTTTCAACAAAATTATTTCCTTTTAAAATTGCATGACATTTGGGGAAAAGAAAATTATTTTGAAGAAGAAAGGATATTTTTCTCAAGAATTCATTTCAAGGGATTATTCCAAACTATTTTCCATCTATGATTAAATTACTTAATATGGTTATCTTTCAAGTATAATGGTCCTATTATTTACACGGTTTTATTTTGTTTATGATGAAATGATATCCATTATTTTATATAGATTATGTTATGATGGGATGATGTTTATGAAACCCAATTTATTTGTTGGGTTACGATGAATGATTTATGTTTACTTTGTGGCAAATGAAAGAATGATTTCATTATGAGATGGGTGGGACCTATATCTCCCTCCAATTCATTGGGTAAGGATTTATATCCCATTAGATAGACATTTTTTGAATGGAAGGTAAATCTGGTTCAGTATTATAGGGCTGGAATGGAATGTAAACCCAGTTCAGTAATGGACTTTGTCCGCTATAACGGTCTTGGCAGCAATTCCTTGGCAACTATGGAAATCATATCATATTCTTAATTGTTTTCCACAATTACATGTTTTATTCCCATTCTATTTTATCATTATTAATTTTCTTTATGATCTATGATTTACGTACAACCAAGATTTATTTCAAAACTCATGATTTTGATGTTTAAATTTTATGTTCATGTTTTTACATTCAAATTATTATGGATTGTTTTATGTTCTCCATGTTTACCCTTACTGACCATTCAAGTTCACCCTTTCATGGTTTTCATTCCCCAGGACATAAAGAATGTTTTTAGGTATGTAAACAAAAGGGGATGATAATTAAGGGAGATGTTGATGATCTTTCACCATGATTAGAGGATTATGTTCCATGTTTCCAAAGACACTAAACTATTATGGTCTATGGGTGTTTATTTTTTTTGTGTATTAATTATTCCACAAAAGTAAGGTAATGTCCATGTACAAGAAATTTTGGTCTCTATAATCAAGGTTTTATCTTATTATATTATATTATCATATTTTAGTAATATATACTTGTTTTGTAAAACTCGGTCTTTAATGTTACATATGTCATCGTGGAAAGACATTATTGCGTATAACATAAGCTAACCACGGTGTTACATGTAGAGAAATCTAATGTTTATGTTTCGTGTAGTTAATGATTAACAAGGTGTTGCATATTATGAAATCCAAACACAATGATTCAATATAAAATATGATATCATCAGTATTTCATGAAATGAAATATATCAAAAAGGATAAATTAATTCGAAAAAATTAATTCAAAAAATCATGAACTATTACATTATACCCCCTTAAAATGAATTTCATCCACAAAATTCGTTTGTTTTATGAGATTTTTAATACTTGAAAGTTTCATTCATAGAAAACACATTTTAAAACTGAATACTAAACCTTCCTATAATAATGGAATATTGGAAGCATAATGGTTACCGAATATAATTTATAGCAAGGTTTCCACATCGGAGAACATATGTTGAGAGTAAATATTGGACATGGAGGAAACATACAATTTTTTTATAGGGAATGATTGTGGTCATAAATCATAAACAAGTGCATGATCAACAAAATGTTGATGGCCTCAATGTCAAAAATATGAGATGATATAAATGGACATCATCTCAACCAAAATTAATGTATTAGGAAAACACATTTTTTTATCCTTATAAAATCATCCAGTAAATCATTTTATTGGACAATAATATATGGAAATATAATTACTTGATTTTGTTCACAATACAAAAATTTGGATATTCCTTGATAGATTCCCAATTCATATATTACCCTAACAAATGAATGAAAATTATTATTTTTTGTCGAAGTACTAATGGATCATGAAATCTATGATAAGTCAACTTGTCTATCTCTAGTGACCCTCTACACAAATAGGTTATCTATTATGCATATGTCATCATGTGGTGACATAATATAGTAATATCAAATACATTAATTGAATATTTAGTTAAAATTTCAAAAAAAATTTACTTTATAACCCTTTTAAAAGATTATAATTTAGTGATTTTTAAAGAACGTCCTGAAATATAATTAAGAATGATCCCCCATAAATAATAAAGTTCCACTAAGTTATCACATTACAAACATGTCTATACCTACATCATATATTCCCTTGAAACTTGTTAATAACCCTAATTACAATAAATAATTTTGGAAAACAGGCATATATCCTTATACTAAGGATTACTAGATCTATTATTTATATCCTAGAAATTTTATACTTTATCGTTGATGACATAGAACACTTTTTCAATAATTATTTGTGAGGTAATATGTACCATCCAAAACACTTATTCATTTCCATTATATCATTAACAAACCATCTTTATCCTAATGTTAGTTATTAATTAAGTGTTATCATACCATAATTAAACTATCACATTTCCATGTCTTCGTCACCATTTTACAAGTCATTTTCAGTCTATAATGAATGTGTATACTAATAATACACATATAATTGATAATATTTTAATTACAAAACATATATAATTTATCCACCCAATATTATTCCTAAACCGTTACTTAGTCATCATCCAATTATATATTAATACATATTTAGGACAATACTAAATATGAATCATGTTATAAGGTTCCTTAACTGCAATCTAATCATTATTCCTTTGATTAATTTAAAAACTACCTAAAGTGCATCACATTCCTTCCACATGTTATTTTATGGACTCTTTACCTTTAGAGATATAAAAAATACTTATACCCCCTTCAAGATTCATTTTATATGATTTCAACTTGGGAAATAAATTATCATAATTCCCATAATTTCTACATATGAAACATTCAATGTAAACCAAGATCCATCTAATTCTCCCATTTAATAAAACAATAATCATAGTGTGAGAATGATTTATCATAATGGGACACCATATAATCGTGAACAAGTACTTATAAAATTACTATATGACAGATCCCACATATTTAATCTATGACACCTTAATATTATAAAATTTTATTCATAGTAATCCTATATTGAAATCTATCATTATGGTTTGTAATTATTTTGAAAATTCCCAAAGCATATCCCCCGAGAGTGTTATACGTGGCGTGTAGTAAGGTTTGTTAAATTGTAACTGGTTATCCCAAGTCTAGCCTAGAATATATTGTAAATGTTGTTAATCATTGGTACATATATTCTAGAAGCGCATCCCGTTTTAGTATTAAGACATGGATGTATTTATAGAAAACCACTCACTCTATCCTTTTCCAAAATTCGAATATATTTTCCTAAACTTTTTCTCATTCTTATACTTACCCGTTGAGACATTCCTAGAAGGATTATTATAAATATACCTTGGGATATTTACCATGTTTTCTCATCCTATATTGTAATGGTTGAAAAAAATTTCCTAGGATACCAACTATAGTGAACTGGGCTTAACACACATGGATATTACCCCATTTCAGATGAATATTTAGTACATTACAAAAATAAATGCCTAAAGACCATAATATTATAGTTCCATTGGAAATAAGGGAAAATAATTATCCATCCTATTGAAGGATCATAAAAATCTCATATAATGATCTCCACCTTTAGTACTTCTACCTAAAAAAATTATTCATTACATTGGGAAGGAAACATAAAAGTGTGTAAGCACAAATGCTCTATAAGGGTAAATAAGGTAAATATGTAATCATAATTTTGAGAATAAGGATATGATAACAAGATAATGATAATATATGATCATAAATTTCATATCCATGATTATACATACGAATCATGACATAAATCATAATAGTTTATATAGAATGAATCATAGTGAAATAATAAACAAAATTCATGAATTCATAACATAGGATTAAAACATGGGATTTTGGTTGAAAAATAACCATATAATATTTTGATCATATATAATTAAAAAATTTCACTCATTTGGTTAAGGGAATAAGAGCAGACAATCAAATAAATGTAGGTACATACATGTTGGTCTATGGATAACATTATTAACATATAATGAGTTTCAAAAATAGTAGTCAAGTCATCACAACATATACCATAATATTAGTATAGTTTCACTCCCCACACCATCTTAGTATTCATGGTTCACTATAATTACCTTCTTAGTATCACGTGTTCACTCCTTATACAATATTGGTAGTCATAGTTCCCTCCTATGGCCATATTAGATGCATTAGTTCACTGCTAATACCATCTTGGTATTCAGGGTTCACTCCCATGATCATCTTAGTAGAATGTGTTCACTACACATACCATCTTGGTATCTATGGTTCACTCCCATGTCCATACTAATTTCTTAATTTCACTCCTCATACAATCTTTTCAGACATGGTTCACTCATTTGGTCATCTTAGTAGCTTGAGTTCACTCCTCATACCATATTGGTTGTCATGGTTCCCTCTAATGGAAATCACATTCTATCTCTTAAGATATAAGTATTATCCCATTTCATTTTATGGAAATTTATGTACCTCCCATATCACAGTGAAATCACACATAAATGTTCCATAAAATCTTAAAAAATCATATCTTAACCAATACAACTAAATGGGCATCATAAACATGAAAACATATCTTAACTTGTTGAAAATACAGAGGTTTAATAATAATTTCATCTCGAGCATAACTCATAATAGAGAAATAGATTTCATAATCATGTAACCTTTGAAAGATAAATGGATTTGATAAATATACAACTATTGAAAGAGAAATAGATTTAATAATTTTATTACCAGTGAAGGAGAAACAGATTTCCTAAATAGAATACCCAAAAAAGTGAAACAGATTTCATAAATAGAAAAACCATTATAGGGAAATGATTTTCAGAAAGACCATGATATTAAAAATAACCCATCCATACAATGGAAATGAATATAACCATTAGATCATTTCTTATAAGGTCATGAGTGTCATCAATATACGACATCGTAGAAGGAAAGTAATATTTCTATATATTTCAAAAACCTTTATTGTGGAAAAAATCATTTCTTATTAGAAAAATTAACTTTAATGTATAAAACCATTTGGTAATAAAATTTAGATAAAAATACATTTTATATATACAATGATGTATTGATATCATTTGAAATCATTTTTTCCTAAAAATTTATAAAATCAGCATCAAAACGTTTTAAAAATATTTTTCTACAAAAAAACTACGAAAACATATAATGAAATATTTTAAATGTTTTTAAAATCATTCCTCTGAAAATACACAAAAAACTACTAAATAATTCTTGAAAACAACATGAAAAACATTTTCCTTGAAAACTTGTAAAAGAAGTTTGAAAACGTTTTGAAAATAATTATCTATTAAAATATCATTTAGAAACACTTTATTAAAAAATATATTTTAATCATTTAATGATATCTACAATGTAATGATAGTAGATATATATGCACATGTCTTATGAGTTAAAAATATAATTCTATTTGTATATTTAAAAGGATGGGAAATTTCTTCATTCAGAAATAAACTAGATTATTCGTTTGAAAATATTGGAAAAATTGAAAATTGTAAAATATTTATTTTTATTATCAAAGGATAATAGAAGAATGTTCTTGGAAACCCTTTTTAGAAAACAATTTTTTTATGAAACATTGATTTCTAACCGAAGATATGATAATGATGGACTTTATTAAATACATATTATTACATGTATTATATACCAAAAACTATATAATGATATCAATGCCCGAATATAGCATGAATAGATAGAGTAGAATAAAATTCTTGAATTTCATGAGAGATGTATCATATGAGTTCATCAATGGAAGCATAAATGTAAACAATCTTGAAAAGCGATGAGATTGTCTCAAAATACTCATATAACATTGTAACTTGGGATCATTCTATCAATGTAAAAAAGGAAATTACAAGAATGTTACAATACCATTAAGAGAATATATTCATGATATTACATTTATAATGGAAGCATATACACCCGGAATAAGTATTCAGGTGCATAACAAACCATGAGTCTCAAAGAATGAAAATTGAGACAAAACATTTTTACTGATTTCATAACTCATTAAATATAAACCCCATGAATGGAAGTTTATAAAAATGATATTTAAATACCAATAAATTTATGAATTATATATATAGAATAATTTCTTGGGTAGTACATACACTAAACAAAAGGAATGAGTGGTGATAATGGCATGTATCTCACGGGAATAAAAAGTAAGTTGAAATCCCCTTACCTTGTGTCTTGACACTCATAGTACTCATTAAAACCACATGTATAATAAATATGATTATATAATAAATATATTATGGAAACATATTATTATATATAATACCACATATTTTTTTATTATGACCTTTTATAACCCTCTAGTTATCTATCATATGTTAAGGTTTCACTTCAGGTAATATTTACATTAATTTTTGTATGTGTTTGAATTTGTTATATTGTTCGTATGTATACTTATTCCATGATTTAATAATATAAAACCAGATATAAATATAATTTATATGCATTATATATTCTTTATAATAATCTATATAATATATTAGTATGAAATTTAATACACCATTCATGGAGATTGTAAGCCATTTGTATGCATCAATACTAATTTAATTTTATTGGCATATTGAGAGACCGAAAGTAAACGAAAAATATATAAATTTATATCATTATTAAAGTATCATAATGAAATCATATATATCATATATATTCACTAAATCCTTCTTTAATATGATCAATGTAATCTATGAACGAATCCTATCACTTGGAGGGGGCGATAGTCCACAATTTCTCAAACCAAATTATCATATTTACAAAAGATGGAAATCATACATGTGTGTTCTAAATAAAAACTAAAAATGAATAAATTAATTATAAATATAATATATATAATATATAAATATATTTTCCGTCATAAGGGCCACCATGATAGGTGGTAATGGAAAATTGAACAATTATTGTTTCTTATGGCATTAGCTCTCCATACACAGAAATAGAAAGTTTGTTACCCATTAGATAGAGGAGTGTGTAACTGTGGGTCTAAAAATTTATATAATAAAAACTGGGAATATATATTACATTTTTTATTTAAATAATAATTTAATAAATATAGTTTTATGGGGTGGAGAAGGTAAATAAAATAACGGACTTGAGAGATGATGTTATTTATTAATCAGGTAACTCATTTTGGTTTGTGCTAAAATGATTCCATGGATTGCCTTTTTCCCAAGGTATGTATTCTGGGAGAAATATTTATAGGTTTCAAAGTGTAATTTGTAGGGATTTTATTAAATTAATAGGTTTTAGAGGTGTGAGGAAGTGAGAGTTATGGAGGCCTTTTAAAGGGTAGGAAGAGGACTCACATGGAATTTTTAGAAACAAGTTAGGTGTGCATATTTTATAACAAAAAATTTTATAAAAAACCCAAAACACTTTGTAATTTATGGTTTATAGATGAAACATGGAAACCCAATGGGTTTCGGACTAGTTTATAGGTCATTTGATCCCTTAATCGTAGAATTTAGTCACTAATTTATCTTAATTTGGCATTAATTACTATGATTAATTTGAATCACTTTTACAAATCATTTTATTAAAAAAAACATTTTATTTTTTTTCCCTAAATGTTATACTGAATACAATGTTGTATATAGGTTTCCACCAATTCAAATAAAATAATCATGAAAATTAATATTAATGCTAATCCCTCAGACGGGAAGAAATAATAGTTTTTTAAAGTAGAAAAATGTTCAAATGATTGTAAAGACAATGTATTCAATTTCAATGTCAAATTGATTATAATTAATTAAATTATACTAATAGATGTAATATTTATCTAATTTTACATTAAATTAATTTATAATATCATTTAACATTAATATTGTTTTTTAAAAAGGGAGTTTTTAGCTAAAAAATCTTTTCATTATTCATAAAAAATTGAATTTTATTTGAAAAATGAAAAAATTCACCCTAGGAAAATTTAGATGTTATGAATACAGAAATTAAGTATATTTTATAAAATTAAATTTATATATGTTTTAAAAATTATTTTTATTTTTAAAATCATTTCATTTATGAAAACAATATTTTTAACATAAAAGGACTTTACAAAAAATCATTTCTTTCATTATCAATATGTTTTATTTATAAGATGCAATTTAAAAAAGTAATTGAGAAGTAGTTGTTACTATTTATATAAATTATTTTAATGGATATATTATGATTATATCATTTAAATGATTATAAATTATAATATTTTTTCACAGAAACTCAGTGTTGTGTGTAACATACACCAAGTCAAAACCCATGTCGGTGTTGTGTGTAACACACTCCAAGTTGGTTCCATGTGAATGGAATGTTTGACTTACTAATTTTTTAAATAAATATAAATTTAAATTGTTAAGTTAAATCAAAATTGTGACCATAATAATATTTCATTTAATATTCAATTGGTTTTAATATTCATTTATTACTGATTGGAATCCTATGAATTCATATTATATTGTGTAACCCATATATTTTTATATATTAGTTAATAATAACCATAACCGATAATTTAATTTAAACGTTTTATCTTATTCAATTAAATAATCACATTTTCATTATAAATTATTGGTTAGTAAACCTTGGGCTTTTGTGTTTCACTCATCAACGAGGAATGTAATTATTGCGTATAATGCAAGCTATCCTAGGTGTTACGTATATAGCAAGACAATGTTTATGCTATGTGTAGGGAGGAATAAACTTGTTGATGCATATAATTCAGTCCAAAAATAGTTCAATAATTTAAAATATTCTATATTTATTGATTCATGAAATGAAAAATATCAAAAACTATATATTAATTTGAAATAAATAGTTCACAAAATCTCAGGGTGTTA
Organism: Viscum album; assembly: GCA_963277665.1. Classification (NCBI taxonomy): domain Eukaryota; kingdom Viridiplantae; phylum Streptophyta; class Magnoliopsida; order Santalales; family Viscaceae; genus Viscum; species Viscum album. Next base: position 1,266,654,041 of record OY728120.1, on the reverse strand, counting down.
TAGTATTGGAAAATATAAGGGAGTTCATTATTGTTTCCCAAACAATGGTTTTGGACTACATACAATATGTTAATCTAGAAAAAACCATCTAATGGTTTTTACCACGATTTCCATCAATTTGGAGTTTTTAAAAATATTTAATAATGCTATGATTTGAGAACATTAAAATAACACCCCATGTGATGTGGAAGCGAGTCATGTTTAAATGATTTGATTTTAAAAACATAAAATATAACTTTTGTTTTTGAGGATTCATAAATGTTTTATAACATTAATAAAATAACCTAAAAAGTCATTATTTTAAATGGAAATCAAATATTTTTTCATGGGTAAATTTTATATTATATATTAGATAACTTTTCGTTCATTATGATATCCTAATATATGCTGTATATTTTTTCTGTATTTATTTGTTTACACAAAAGTTTGACTCCCACAAATTTTTATGAACAATTTACTATTGGATAATTTTGACGTTATGAAACCAAAAATAATATTTATTTCATCCAAATAATTCTCTAAATATTATAAATTACACTTTTAAATTAAAATCAATGAGTATTTAAAAATACATGTTTTTTACAAAAAATGTTTTTTTCAAATATAAAAATTTTATTTTAACATTTTAAAATTACATTATCATTTATATTAAATATAAACTATTTAATAATATGTTTTTAAATTTTGTTTAATTAAATAAATCATGAATTTAACAAAAGCAATAACTTAATTTAATTTTTGATTATTCCCAATAATACATTTCGATTTTTTAATATATTAAAATATAATTTCTTTCAAACAATTTATATAATAATTTATAAATTAAAAAAAACAAAGAATCATTAATTTATTGAAAAAAATATACATATTGATATTATTTATGTCAACATACATAACCCCTTGTTACACTAGTGAACTCCATAATGGTAGAGGTGTGATGGTGAGATTCTCATGGGGTGGTTCGATGAACATGGTCTGGGTAGTGATAATGATGAGGTTGAACATATCACAGAAATGGGTTTTCTCATGAATAAGTTTTTATATCTTGGATTTGTATTAATCAATGTAAAATATTATAGTTCCTATCCTCCATTTATGTTGTGATAAATGGTCTTCATTTGGAACCATCATACAGGTCGACTCCATCGCTTATTTTTTCATTGTCTATAAGACATTATCATATCCTTTAATACACACAACTGATATGAACACTGATCAATGGATATACTATAAATCTTTAGAATTTATATTTCCCTTATCAATTTTAAATTATATAACATATAACCATCCAATATTGACAAATTTGTGCATGCTTCTTCTATATTTATATTACATTAAAAACACACTTATTCATTTAAAAAGAGAATTTTATTAATAGTTTGGGTTAGTCCATTATCTCCATGTAATAAATTTCACCATTGAAAATTTCATCTCATATACTAAAATATATGAGGGTACTAAAATTTCAACACTTATTTCAATTCCCATGTCTGTTTCTCAAACTTGTTGTTCCACCACAACACTTTAACCTAGAATGTTTTCTTGTTTCGTATAACATTATCTCTATGATATAAAGACCATACCAGTTTATCCCCAATGTAATGATTGTTTTATAATGTTACCACAACTATATTTAGTAAATTTCAGTGTTCTGGTATGTACTTCTTCAATAGGGATACATCTAACTCATCAGTACTTGAGATAGATTAGGTGGGAATTCTAGTCGATATGCCACTCTAATGTTGTGATCATGTATATGAAATAGGAAGACGTATTTAGGAATATGGTATCCCATTTTCCTAGAACTCAATATGTTATTCCATAGTGATATATGAAGGAACACTTTATCATTTCAATCAATCTAAAGATCGCATCGATTAATATATGTATAACTTTTGTGTCAATTTTGTGTATATTTAACATAATATTGAATGGTTTCAACCATCTCTGTCACTTCCTAGATATGATTCGGTGGCATGAAATTCCACTATCCAACATCATCTTATCATGTTAGAGTATGAAAAAACCATCCCATACAGAGGATCATATGGTTTTATTTGAATTATAGAATGAAAACAATTGTCATATTAGGATTCCAGTAAGGGATAGTGTGGATACCAACATCCTTATAAATCCATTGAAAAATATATCATCATATAATATTGAGTTTGAATTGACATTTCATGATTACCATAAATATAAGGGTGATTATAAGTGTTGGAACTATGTTCTATATCCAATTATTAGAGATGTATTCTCCAAAACATCAAGGAAATCCTAAAATATCTATCAGATATTATAGAGATTATAAATCCATTATGTTTTAAAACTTTTATTATATATAACATGGAGTGTTGGTCATGATTGAAATATTCCTTTATAGTAATTAAATGACTAGATGTGGTATGCTGATCAACTACAACCCAGATGGAATTATATGCATTAGGTGTCATTGGGAGTCCTATAATGAAATCGATGATTATGTTTTCTCATTTACATGCTATAATGGGAAATAGTTTCATTATACCCATATACGTAAATCATTCTTATAGGACTTGTTATTATACTACGAATCTATATACATTCTCTAAAATATCTATCATCATGTTATCCAACTGATATTCATCTTCATATCTATATACATCTTAGTGGTTAATAGTTGACATGAGAAGGATGATCTATCTACATCATCAAGATTTTAACCTTTTAGTAATGTGTTTTATGGAAAAAATAATAATATTCCAATCATTATAAAATCATTTATATTAATTTTTAACTCTTTAATATTTATTATTATCATTTGTACCACTTCATTATCTTTCTATGCCTCTTTCATCCTCTCAAGAATGGATAGTAGAGAAATTATTTGAGAATGAAAGCAAGAAAATCATATTATTATTCACATATACATCGTCTTAATGTCAAAGTATATTATATCTTATGAAAATATCCTATGGTATAGTGTTATAAGATCCTTTATACCAAAAAAATACGCTACTTAGTTCACCTTCCCATGATGGTAATGGATTTAAAAATCATATTCCTTGATCAGTTCTGACCACCTCCATTGGAACATATTAAACTCTTTTATGTGAATATATAATTGAGGATTTTATGGTCTGCATATATATATATATATATATATATATATATCTGAACCAGTTATCCCTTTAGAGATAATGTGACCAAATAATTAATGTGAAGATCACCATAGAATATTATAGATCATTATTTTGGTCATTATTATCATGGATCATTATTTGGAGGGATGATTAGGCTATCAATTTTTTATTTTTCATGAGTACACAACCCTATTACATTATAGATACATCACCTTAGATCCCAAATACTTCCCCACTGGCGAGTAATATGAGTATTAGTGATGTGATTAACCTATAATTAATCACATTAAAATGTTCCTTCTATTCATAATTCCTGATAATCTCGACACCTTTCTCAGTTATCTTGTTTAGGAGACATGAATATAATAAAACTTTTATCAGAAACAGACAATAATATCTTGGTTATTTCTAATAACTATGTATTTTCATTAGATATTTTTTTCTAGGACACCCTTTAATCATCTATTTTTTTTGGATCCACAGATATCCCATTAATGGGTATGAGATTCCCCAGTAATGTTATATAGAATAAATATAAATCTAAATGTCTTACTTTTAATATATCTATTATATCCACAATGTTCTCCATACAATATTCACGTTCCAATATTTTTCATTCTTTCCTTTACAATAGATAAAAATACCCACAAAAAATAAAAACAAATTTTTTTCAACAAAATCCATAAAAAATATATTCATTGAATCCATGATGATTTATAGAGAATTAGTGAGTCCAAATGGAATCCATATGAACTCATTGATCCTATACCTTATATGAAAAATATTATTGGGGATATCCTCCTTAATCCAATTTTCCAGATAATATCCTGGTCAATGATCTATCAAAGGGAAAAAGTGATATCCACATAGGTGATCGAATGAGTCTTCAATATGTAGAGAAGGATATATACTTTTTATCATTATCTTCTGCAGAACACAATAATCAATATAGAGGCACATTAACCAATTATTATTTTAGATGAAGGGGGCTAGTTCACACCATGGTGAATCACTTGGGCGTATAAAACCCTCTTGTGGTTTTTTCTTAGCTCATCATGTTCAAAAATTCTTATTTTTATGGTGTCTTGGATTTTATAAATGTCCCACATAAATAAACTAATTGAAAGCTTAACCTCTTGGATATTATTAAAAATAATATATCATTTTAGAAACACATCAACATATACCCTCATAATGGGAATGTATTAAATAAATATCTTTTCATTAATCATTGTCATTTGAGGTAGGTTTTATTTCACATAATGAAATAAAATTTTTACTTGAGACATTGGTACTAAATAAAAATAATCCTTCCCCTTGTACTTGTATATAATTATAGGATGATTCAGAATTCTTTGGGCGATTTCATTCTCTTAAAAATATATGTTGGATTTATAGAAAAAAAATAAAATATATAACAAAAATACTATCACATTAATATAAAGGGAGTATCCCAAGGATATCTGAGACATTCAACAAACAAATTTAATTTAGTTTGATTTATATAAATATGATTCAATAATTTCACCATTTTTTATATTAAATGATAGCTATACTTCTATTTGAGGTATGAAATAATTCATACCTAACATTCGAGGTATGAAATAATTCTTAGAAGATGAATAAAAAAAGTAAATTTACTATCTTTGAATGAATAATTACCATTCCCATCACAAAATAAATATTGGTATCCACCTCCATAGTTGTGAGTGTATAATATCTCCCTTTACCTAAAGGCCATTGGGGTTTCTTTTATCTATTGTCATCAACAACCCTTGGCATAGTGAATTGACATTCTAGTGTTTGTGTTTTTTATAGTTGAGACATAGGACCATGGGATGAGGTTTTATAAGATTAATCATTTCTTCCATCAAATTCTTTGGTGTATCAATTTATCAATCCCCATTTAAGTGGATTTACATAAAACACCTAAATCATTTCGATTTCACCTCTAAATGTTTTTAGGGTTCTTCTTCCCTATCATTTTAAAGGTGAGAATTAATAATTTCATCCAATAAAATATTTTCCCATTTTACCACTACAATTTAAATTCAATTTCCACATTTTATCCCCATGATACCCATGGGATTTTATTTTCTCTATTTAGACTATAAGGGAACCTTAGAAAATTTGGATAGAACTATCAATGTCCAAACAGGATAAGGATTTTTGTTGAATCCACTTCATTCCATCAAAGAAGTGGTCAAATTTACATTCTAAGGTAAAAAAGTGGGACGTATATCATGAATATTCATATATGTTTTCCTCATTCACCAATATTGTTTCATCATCTTTTTTCCTGAGGAAAAGGAAGTATCTATTCACTTTCATTTAGAGAGTTTGAGTTAAATAATTATTGAATACTCATTTTCTATAATTTCATCCACAATATCACCTTAATTTTCTCCTCAAGATTCATATCCTTAATTAACATCAAACATTGGATCACTTCTCCTTATTTTCAATAAATATCTAACATGTCCTTCTCTTACATATAGTATTTATGGAAAAAATTACTTTTCACCAGTCTTGATCCATTATTCAAATATCAATAGATTGGAAGATCCAGTGAATGTTGAAGTTCGTTATCTCCTGAAGGTCTCAATTGAATCATTCTATTTCATAGGGGGATTTGGGAATTCCTCTTAAATCCAGTTTTAGAAAAAAAAACATGGGTCCATTAAAAATGAATAGTCTCTATTTTCATGATGTATGCTTCCACTAGTTTGGGATTCTAAAATCAGCAGTTGATGCATTATCCCAATCATTTGTTGATTGTCCAGTTTAACTTATTTCCACCCATTAACTAGAATAAAGGGGAAATTATAGATGAGTATTTTAAAAATATTATCATATAAATTAGAAACCATTAATATTAACAATATAAATCATAAATGACATGAATTTATTAACATATTAATTTCAAGTTTTTCTATATTTGTTTTCCAAGATCTATATCCTAACATAAAATATTGTTGATGCTTTTTATTCCTGTAACAATGGTTTATAGAGTGATTTTATATTTTCCAAATCATATCCCCAGAGGTTGTGAAAATAATTTTTTAGCAAGGATTGTTGTCCTGACCTTTGTGGTAATTAGGGATATCTCAATGAGCCCTTTTTGGGATTATTAACTATATGAACTTATGTTCTAGAGCTATATCCACTTGTTTTTTCATACACTGATGTATTTATTTGGGATCCTTTAACTCTTTACATCATTAAAATTTATAGCTATTTTATTTTGTTTAGTCTAATATCTAATTCTGTCTCAAGATTTTTTTGTTGATAATCCCAAATGTAACTTGATTATAAGTTGATACCAACTATGGAAGCATTTTCCTTTACGAAATATTAATTGATGATTTATTACAAAAAACACACGTAGGACAATCAAGAATACCATGAATTATATTATTTTTGGTAAATTTTGTATATATGACATAATATGGAAACAAGTATATAACATAATTATTTTAAACATCCTTAACATAGTATGAGATTCCATTTCTATTAAAACTACTTTGGATAAAATATGGAAATACATAAGAATGGAAAAATCTATATATCCTAGTAAGGGAATAAAAAAATTATTAAGTGATGAAAATATTACATGTTAGTGAATAATAATATCAATGTTACATAAAATGGGAGATAATCATAATCTTTAACAAAATCCCTTTATATAATCTTTTATCATAAAGGAAATATGGGAATGTTGAAATGATATTAAATCTAATATCATAAACATGTTTCTAGGCTATTGAAAAAACATCATAACATAGAAGAAGAATCCACATAATGGATTATATTTACACCAAATACCAATAAACTACGTGTCATGAGACTAGAACATTACCCAATGCAATTTAGCACTATATAATTTCGGGCCAACCCACTTTTATATCATGTACATGCATAAGGAATCCACATATATCATTCAATATAGGATCATATTTCATCACATTTAACCCCATTATTTTGGAATGTGGAATAAATACATGTATTTATCCATTAGGATAATGATAGAAATATCTAGGCAACTATTGATTAATAGAAATGGTGATAGTTTTCATAATAAAATCGTTGGGTATGAAATAATTTCATTATAATTCCAATAGCATAAGGAGGGTACAAAATGAATCATGGGTGGGATTAATGAGAGTGAAATGGGAATCTAATAACAAGGAAATCATATTTTCACTTATAGGGATGTTTAAATTAATATCCCATCAATATGAATTTAAATACAAAAGGAATTACATAAAAAATGTGATTAAATAAATAGTAGAAGTGGATCCCATACCTTCAGAGGGTATTTCCAAAATATTGGGAGGAGATTATTGAGAGCTTAGGGGAACATTATAAGGGATATAGAGAGGAACAGATAGAGTATAATCATCATCTATTGTTTTTGAGGGATGTTAAATAAGATCATGGGTGGGTATATATAAGAAAAGAGAGGGGAGTTCTTTATTATTATCCAAACGTTGGTTTCGAACTCTATAAAATAATTTAATTTTAACCATAGACGTCAAATTTTTTTCCCATGTTTTCTGAAAATTCAGAAGCGGTTTTCAATATTTTATATTTTTGTGAACATTGAAAAGTAAAATAATACACATGGTGATGTGATTTTCAGATGTGTTTCTAAAGAATTGATTTTAAAACCTTAAAATATAATATAAGTTTTGGAGTATTCATTTAGGGATTATAGAAATGAAAAAATTACATGAAAACATTTTTATTAAATTAAAATATAGATTTGGTTTTGGATACCTATCATCAAACATATTACATCACTTTTTTGTCATTATGATGCCATAATACACACCATCTATTTATATTGTATTTAATTTTTACATGAAAATTAGACTCTCTCATAAAATTTAAAAAAAACACCATTAGATAATTATGTCATAGTGATTACAAAAATAATATTTAAGAATAATAATAATTCTATATATATGAAAATTTATAAAATTAAATTAAATTTCCTGTCTATTTGAAATTGTGATTTCATACAAATTTTTTTCCAACCCTTATAAAAATTACCTTTCCATCCGTAAAATGAAATTATCATTTATATATAATATATACTACTTAATAACAATATTTATAAAATTTTAATTTATTAAAAAATTCTACAATCTATTAAAATTTATGTTTTAATTGAAATTTCATAGTACCCACTAATACAATTCATGTTCTGTCATATTGAAATCATATATTATTCCAAATCATTAATTTATCATTTTTTAATAACAAAAAACAATGAATACATATAATAGTTAATTTATATAAAAGAAAATATACATATTCATACATTTAGTTTTGAGATATATAACCCCTAATTATTCAATATAATTCAATAAGTATATGTTTTTCAATGGTGAGCTTCTCAAGGGGTGCTTCAGTGAACAAGGTTTCAGTTGTGATTTCGATGAGTATGAAATTATCTCATAAATATTATTTATCATGCTTTATTTGTTGGATCTAATATTGGTATTGATAATGGAAAACTCAAAAATATTCTACATCTCTCATAATCTCTAATGAATGGGATTCATAGGTTATGATTTTACAGATCACAGCTATCGCTTCTCTTGTAGGTGTCAATATGACTTTTTCATAACACGTAATATATACTAATCAATTGAAATCTATTCAATCACTATATTTTCAATAGTTATGCTTCATAATGATATTTTGTATATGATTGGATATAACATATAATGGTCCAATATAACGAAAGTCAGTCATGGGTTTACTATAATTTCATTTTAAAAGTATGTCATATATTCAATTTATAATGTTATTTAATTAAAAATTTGCTTTATTACAACAACACTATATACACTGATTGGTCATTATTTTCATTATAATAGTAGAAGTGATTATACATTTTCCTAATTTATTAAAATAAAACACATTATATAGAAATTATATCCCTTAAGTCCCTGAAAAATTGTAATATTGTGTTGGGGATGAAATCCACTAATAGAAATAAACATTTCTTGGTCAATATCGAAAAATATTTACCTAAAAAGGAATAAATATATTTTACTAGATGTTAACCAAATTAAAATTTCAAGGTGATCATATTTATGTGGTGGGTGTAGAGGATTCATACACATTCTCATAATCCATGAGATGGTCATTACATTGGAATATTTTTATCACCAAGTAATTCACAGAGCAGTCCACCAATTTTTCAGAAATTGTCATAAAGATATAGTGCATGGAATACAAATATTATATTCTAGAATTCGTAATGTTGAGGGGAATCACTCAAAAAAACCTTAATTTAGCATGAAGGTAATGAATTATTTATATTTTTAAGCCATTGAAATTTGGTTGTATCCTGAATACCCATCCATCAACAGAAGAACCTTAAATCCATATGTCATGTCAATTAGAAACTCTATCACAAGGAAAATTATTTCTTCCTTTGGATAGTGATGGATGAGGAAATTTACATTAATGAAAAATCTATTTTTCAGTTATTATAGTTGACTTAGATTCTATATTCTAGCCACTTGGGTTGTTGAAATTCCATGAAAATGATTTCTTTGTTCAGTTTATCAACTTTTTCATCGATCATGGAACAATGGGATGGAATCATTTTCTAAGGATCATTTTTTATTCCAAAAATTACAAATAATAAGGTAGAGACTGTGGATGAAATCTTGGGGATCAACCTCTTTCCTCAACCTATAGTTCCATGTGAATACATCAAAATGATGTTTCTAGAACAAAACATATTCCAACTAGTTTTTAGTAGAATATATGTCCTTAATTAATTTCATCCTTATATATTCCTCTATTTTGTGGTCCACAGATTCTAAATAATCAATAGTGGTGGAGAATATTTCATCAATCTATGTTTGGGCCTCAACTAATTCCACTTCATTATAAGAATGGTGTATAAAGAGATGAAAAATAAACATTTGAAATTAGAGAATATGGGGTTGAAATGTCTTCCAAAAAAAGATTTGGATATATAGAATCACACTTATTTCCTTATTTTTATATAGATACCATGAGAAAATTATGTCAGGGTTCAAATCCCATGTGTCCTTTATCAATGTATTCTTCCCTTGATGTGAGTGAAATATTTTGGTTGGTTTAGATTCAATGGATAAAACTTACCCATTGGTATAAAGTGTATTGACACTAATTTCTGTCCAAGGTATAGGTGTTCTAGTAAGAAATTTGGATGTGCCTCCTATGAATCATAGGCACATGTTATTGGAAGACTAAAATGTGCACTAAGTACATTAATACTGTTTTGGATAATGATATGATTCCCAATATATGGAGTTTTTCATTCTAGTTCCGATTTGATAGAAAGAAAATATCCTCCAGATCATCCAATGTATTTACTGAGATAGTTTTAAGGTCATTGGGACCATCGATATTCTTGACATAAATCACTATATGTTTCATTATTTCACTCCTACAATAGAAAAATTATAGTAAGTAGGATTAAAAAGAGTAAAAAATATCGATATCATTTTGGAGTATCCCTTACATGATCATTAAGGGAGAATTTACTAAACTAATCATATAAAAGTCTAAATATTATATTCATATGGTTACAAGGCCTTCTGATTATTTCATTATATGTAGTCTCTAATGAGGCAATAGTGAATTTAGTTTTCGATAAAAAAATCCAAAAAATATGTCTTCAGCCAAATAATTCAAATGACATTTGAGAGGGTATGGTGTTTTCCATCGGTAACAGGCCTATGCATCCTTGCACATGAATTGTAGTCATGCAGTGATGGGAAGGTGGACACTGATTATATTTCATTTTCCTAGGGTGGGTCTTATTCTTAATATTTAATTATGTTGTCTTATGTCTTGAGGAACATGGACCATGGAGGCAGGGTTGTGATTTAAGTCTTCAATGTCACTTTGGTTTCCCAATTTTTCCTCAAATGTTCTTTTGAAATAAAAAATTAATTTTCCATCATATTAATACGGATGATGTACCCCTTAGTGATGGAACCGTCATCCACTCCAATATAGGATATAATGGTTTAGCACTCATTATTTTGGGATTCCATTTCATGGTGGGATTGAAAGGGACTAACTCAGTCTTATGATATAGAGGACTCGTTATAGATTTAATGAGGGCCTCATGGATCTACTTTACCTCCAAAAAGAATGAAAACAATTTAAAACATGAAGGATATACCTATACTAATCCACAAATGTATATCGATCTTAAAAGTTCGTTCTGGGTATGTTTCCACCATGGAGGACCTCACAATGCCATCCATAATCAAAATATTAAATGTTAGAACCTTATTTAAAGTATGTAACATATAAATGTTCTTGGTATGACTGGATTGTGTTTGTTTTCACTCCTTTTATGAATCTTTTACTTTAGGGGTGATAATCCCCACTCCAATTCAAAACCTAACTGCTGAATATTTTATTGTTGGAATATTATACAATTCTGGCTGATCCTGATTGGAAAATGGATACTTCTATATAATTCTGTAGTGGCTATTGGATTTGAACTATGTGTGTAACATTTGATGTCAATGTTTTTAACCTAGAGTCCTACGAATCTAAAAATGTGACATGTTTGTCAATGCATTCTTCGAGAACCATGCGAATGAAAAATTATATGAAAATATGTATGGACACACCTAGGTCATTTAAAAACCCAAGGAAATATACTATATAGCACAAGTTATTAGTTTTTGATTAATAGTTGACCAAATAATACTAAATGGGGACTTGTGTCTTTATGTCCCTTTCCTCATTGATGTCAATAAGGAAACACGGAATTCAGACATTATTAGTGTTATTTCCAATGATCATAAATTCAACATGAATATGGAATATGATAATATTCCTCCTTACCATAAATTATGCAAGATATTGGTACATGAATTTTTATGAATTATGTGTACTTCAAATGCAATTCAGGCCCGTCCGAGAATTCCAAATCCTGGGAAGTGGTTCAAAAAAATAGAAAAACAGAAACTCATGCATTTTGAAAACGGTTTGTCATATATGAATGATGATGATGTGAATATAGACAAGACTAAAGTAAAAACATCATTGGATAGGATTTATGAGGATGTTTTGAATGATTATATCATTCTCCCCTTTTATAGGCTCTTATACTATTGATCCCCTCATTGCATATAATGTGAAACTATTACCTTCATGGGATGGTTATGACACTTCTATGGAATTTACCATTAACAGACTTAGTGACATCACTTCTATCTAATGAGGCTTGGTTGAATGTGATTCATGTTGATACATTTCCATCCATGATGATCACATGAATCTGTATAAAATTAATGAAACTCTATAATAAGTTCTTATACGTATGGGCCACCAAACAAATAAATTGTCCAAAATAAACCACAAACTCACAGATATATGTTCCTCCTTCCACCACTTTTAGTGTAAATGTATTGGATAGCTTTCCATAACAACATACTTCTACTAATGGAAAAAGGAATCTAACTATGTTAACTAATTATAAAATGGATATACCAAATAAAAATTCAAATAGACTAAGGAGACTAGGTGAAGAAAATAATTGGGAATAAACCCCCATGTCCAAGCATAAATGACGATATTATTTTTTGTCATGCTCCTCACGAAACATCATAAACTTAGTTCAATGGTATGTGTGATTCCAAAAAAACAAATTCTCTTCCAAATGTGCCTATTTTCAGAGAATGTTTTGCCCCATACATGGGATGAATCATCATCCTTCTAAATTCAATATAATCTATCTCTTGGAAGATTATATATTTCAAATTATATTTTTTATAGTTATAGTGAACAACTTGTCAAACATATTTTTGATAGTAAAAGAACATATCGATTTTGTTATGTTTCTTACGATTTCAATAGATATCAATATATAAGGACTCATTGGACGGAAATTGGTTCCCCATCATGTTTCATTATAGAACCATAGATACTTATTGAGGATTTTAACTCTATCCATAAAATTTATATGAATAATGGACCTTTATACCACTCTATTTCATCTTGGTATTTCTGATCATGGATTGAAAATAAAAAATATGATTTAGATAAAAATCATATTTTATAAATTAACATGGTACATAAATAATATGTATATAATGTTATCTAGATTAATTGATTAACAATTTATTAATTAGGCCTTCATGAACACTTGGAGATCTATTTCATGTGACTCATTAGAAAGTTAAAAATCTGATTACCACCCAATAATCATGAGACTCCTTTTAAATGAAATGAATCTTATACCCCCTTCAGGTTCAATAATTTCTTGATTCTGCATCCTAAATTTTGGAACATTTTCTATGAAATGTGGTCCACAATGAATCATAATGAAAATACTATACCATTTTTCCCTAATATGAAATTTCACATGTTTATAATGAAAGAGTGGAGTAGAAATTCCTCCATATACCATGAAAATGAGATCGATTGTCTTGAAAATTATCTTTATCTACATAAAGAGTACATCACCAGGAAGGATGTGTATGAAGTACTTGAAAAAGAAGCTATGATGTCTTCAAATATCAATGATCTTTTAAAACTCAAAGAGAAAATTCTGGAGAACTATTTCAAAACCAAATGGATAAATGATACTGATAAAAATAGGTACATCTTCAACTATCATTAGAATGTTAGAAGGGTAAATTATCTTTTTTCTATTATCAATGATGGTGATCATGTTTTGAAAGAATTTCAAGGATTTTATAACCATTTAAACAATTTATATATGAATATCTAAAATAGAGCTCCCACTAGATTGGATTTGATGGAGGTAATCATTCCTAGAATTCCATGTGATGAAGTTTATATAATAATAAATTCAATTCCATTAGATTTTGAAATAAAAGAGGTCATGTTTGGCCTAAATGTATGGAGATAAATTAGACTGGATGGTTTTACGAATAAATTTTTCATTCGTATTTTTATAACATTCAACATGATTTCATCTATTCAATCACTCGTTTTTTCAAGGGTGGATATCTTATTAATTTACCTAATACTCAATTAATTTCTCTCATTCCAAATATTTAAAATTCATGTGTTATTACTCATTTAATGATAGGTACCCTTATATATACTATCCATAAAATAATGGGTATAATTTTTGAAAACATGATTACTAATTTCTCAAAAAAAAATCACTACTTTCAACAAATTAGGATTTATAAAATGGAGATCTATTCAAGAGTACCTCATCACTACCTTAGAATATGTTAATATCTTCAATAAAACTATCAGAGAGGAAATATTTATTTAAAACTGTCGTGGTAATTTTTCCTTGGGAGGTAATAATAATATTGTATTTTATGCATGTGTTTTTCATTTAATAGATGATCTTTATGGATCTTCTCTTATTTAAATTCTTATTAATAGATATCCATAGGTAAATGTTTTAGGAAAGTAAATTCCATATCTTCCAATGTCTATACAATTGTATTGATCAATCATAGTAGGATTCTCCTCAAAATGGTTATTAAGGGATAAATGAAGAGCATCCAGACGTCTAAGAGACTATGTACTCCTTTAAAGTTATTCCATGATGATGAAGACATTTTTTTTACTCAGGGTGATAATATAAATATCATGAATATAAAAAATTCCCCACTTCAATATAGGAATGTCTCGCACTAGGAGATCAGTTTAAATAAATAATTTATTTATATTGGAAAAAACATTATTGATTATTGGAAACTAAGATTCAAAACTGATATGGGAATCATAGAGGGAATTATTCCTATTATCTACTTAAGATTTTCCAAGTTTTGGGGAAGACCCTGTTTTGCATACATTAATTAAATTTTATACCAAATCCTAATACAAAAATTCTCTTATAATGGTACATCTCAATATATTATTGGATGTTTTTATATTATGAAGAATTTAATTGTTTCAATTTTTTTACTCCTTTGTAGTGTATAAATGGCCTAATTCTTTTTAAATAATAATTAAAACATTAATTAAAAAACTTTTTTGGTGTTGAGTCTATCTTGAGAGAAGGGTTATCATGGTACTGTGAAAGCAATTTGAGTTTCCCAATCAAGAATCAAGATTAACTGAGATGATGAGGGGGTAAATTTATGATATATTTTTTGTTTATGTTTCTTTCAGACTGAAATGGCTTCCACCACCCATTAAAATTTTCCTTCCCTACTGAAAGAAAATAAAACACACACACACATGAACACAGTACTCTATAAGGTTTAATACTCAGTACAAGTAGATAACTCCTTAGTATGGTATGAATACAATAAAATAACACATGATCCACTACAAAGAAATACTTTTTTTGTGTAATAGAATGTGTTGGATAAGCTCATACATTCGTGTATTACATTAAAAAAAATTGTGTGTTCTTATTGTAGCTCAAAATCATGAAATAAAATATTTTTGTAAAAAAATTGTTATTGTGATAATTTATAATCCATCATAAATTTTATATTTAGAAACAATTATTTAACTTATAACACAAAATTTAATAAGAACTTCATGGACTTCGTAATGATACACTTTCTGAAACCCTAGTCTGATTTCCACATCCAACTATTCACAAATATAATTTCAGTTTTATACATACTGAAAGTTTGTAGAAATTTACTTAAAAAACTATTTTAGTTCCATTGATAAATTCATTGATTCCTTTTTGAACTATCATGATTACACTTTGAACTTCTTTTATCTTCTTCATAAAATGCTTCACCACATGGGACAGGTGCTTCACCGTCAACCTTATTCTTCCACGCCACTACATTACGAATGCCTGATAGATTCATGGACTGGACATGCTTCATGGATGGATGATTCTTATTTAAACCACCTAGTCAACATTGAACCTTCTATTTTAAAGGCTACATATCCTCACATAGATCTTCTATGAATAGATTCCTCCTCATAATTTTTCCTTCGTGGACTACATCCCTTCGTAGGATTTTCCTTTGTGAACTCTTTCTTACATACATGAATTATTTTAGAAGTGGTGATCACTTGTAATAAAATTAGCTAAAACTAAGTATCTTATTAGAGGCATTTTTAATGGAAAATAAGATCAATAAAATCATCTAATCATATTTACCCAAAATTTCTTTGTGGAACAACCTTCACTCTGAACTACTATGAGGTGCACATATTGTCTTTCTCCTTTGTAGAATCTGATGAAATCCATGAACAATAACCCCTTATAAAACATATATAATCAACAAATTCCACAAGTTACATGAATCCAATGAACTATTATCCCCTTGAAATCCACAGACCTCACATGAAGTAATTTTCCCTATGTTGTACGCGTAGTGCACATCATATGTTAGTCCTATATTCAATTTAATTTTTCCTAGAATCTATATTAAGTCTCATTTTATTTATAATAAATTCTTTGAGGAGATTTTTAGATTGAAATATAGATAGGTATTTCTATGATTGAATTCATTGAATCCTCATATCCTACTATACACTCCAAAATTGCCATCAATAGTCAACAAGACTATCAACACCACCTTTTTACTGAGATCAGATCAATTGTCAACAAATATGATTTAATAAATAAATAATATCATTTAATTTTGGGTCTAGATATTGATGGAATTATTAATTTGAAACTATATTACAAAAATTAGCTAAAGGGTTCACATAACTAGACCAAGTCCCTATAGAATAAATGGATTATTCTATCTAGGATAACTATATAATAGAGGATTTTATTATCAAATATTCATGTTGATTCTTGTATTAAATCAATGGGTGTATCCATCTACACAATATGTTTTTTATGAAACCATCATAGAGAGTAATTGAATCACCAATTCTTTATTCTTTACAATGTATCATACCTTTATAACATTATGTCTCACATATTTGAGCTAAGCCCCCTCCATGTGAAATCGATAATGGTCCATCTTAGTGAGTGATTTTAGCTCATGATGTACCATAAACATATGAATAAATTCATGGTTTCCTATAAAAATTAGATCCATTTCATATAGAAATATAGTATAATAATAGTTCACTATTGGGACCATTTTATAATTGATTCTCCCATCACTATTATTATTGTTCTACTGCAGAATGACAATCCTGTTCAGCATGGGGAATATAGAAATCCATTTCATTATTTATTAGTATTAAGATGTCTCAATATTATAGGTAACATTCCCTATCCTCTAGGTACGGTTGACGTCATTTGGATCTCAAAATTTACTAAATGGATTAAATGATATTCTGATGGATCCTCAAAAGGAAATTCAGAACATACAGGTTATAGTGATATTTATAGATATCATGATTTTTATTTAATATGATTAATATATGTTCCCTAAATAATTTCACCTTTTGGATGCAAAAGATCATGGATTGATAATGAAAATGGACATGGAAATTAACAGGTTTGTTACAATGTATGAATTGAGTGTGACTCTTCCATAATTTCTCATACTGCTAGAACTGTTTACATCCACCTCTCATATAGAATGATTGATAAATGGGTCATGAGATTTCACAAGACCTCCTCGATGGACTAAATTATAACACATTATTATCACGAGGATAATCCAATAATTAGGGGACATGAATATAATGGGGTGAGTTTTATATATTTAATCCACATTGACACCTTAACAGATTATTTTTTTCAGCTTTTCTAGATGGAGAAATAAAAATTTCCATCCATTATTCAATTATAAACTTATTTTAAAATAATTTCAAGAGGTTTATCTTTGATTTTTGATCTCATTTATAAATAAAATTCCACGAAATTGATGGTTGTTGATGGTCTATATATGATAATGGTGAAGCTAATAGGTCAACCAATGAAATAGGCTATAGAGGAACACTGATAGTTGTATCCATGAAGGGATTTTTAAATTTTTCCTATAGAAATTACTATCTTCTAATATTAGTAACACATGCCATGATTTTAGGGATTGTCCCCTGACTAATTTTTTTTTCTATAATTTTATTTCCCTTTTCAATGATCGTGTTATCCAAATGTTCTTAATGTACCCAGTAGGGATGCTTCACTACTAAATTATAAAAAAATTCTGCGAATATGGTGGACTTATTTGATGCATATCCATGTTAATTGTCAGAGGAGTCATGCAATATTGGATGGGTCACGGTACGTCCTTCCAATGAAGGGGTATAAATTCCATACGGGTCAATAATAACATGTAACTATATAAAGATATTTAATAAATTTAATTTTTCACCACAAAACCCTCCAAACAATAGATGAATGTGAAGATGATGAGGTCATTAGAGATGGTGATAATAGAAAAAAGGTGTTAGTTGATTCAACCATACTCGGATGACCTTTTGAGATCAAATTATTGAATTTTAGGATAAACACTCATTAAAAAACTATTCACATAGATCATAGACTTTTTTCCATTACTAGGAATCTTCATTATCATCAAGGGTGTCTATTACATATGTGAGCTAGGAGAAAGGATCACTCAGTTGATCTTCACCATGATCTACAAAATTTTAGATCAATTTCATGAAGATTAAACAATACGTAATGAAATGTTAAAAGATTATTTTATAGAGTAAATATTTCAATTGAATCATCATTTAAATTGTATGGGACTGTCAGGGGAGCTCTAAAATGATGTTTTTTTGTAATTTATGTACACTAGAGCTGCTGAAAAAGGGAGCCTATGAAAGGAGGAAGTAATTAAAACAACATATTAAAGGAATATTGGAAAAAAAATACAATATTTAAAAGGACATGTGATTTGTTTGAGGATTATAAATAAATTTTAAGAATGATGGAATAAGATTTTATTTTATTGTTCTGAATTGAGATTTAGAATACAAAATGCGAATTTATATTTCTAGAAAACTATTTTCTCGAATGCTTAATCAATTTTAATATACCACATAATTTTATTATCAATCATTATCATTAAAATTATAGTCCACTTAATTATGATTCCCAGATTCATTTACCTTATAACCATATGGGGTTAACATAACCACAATGATTAATGGAATTAAATCCTATGCTAGATTTATAAAATTATATAGAAGAACCCTAACATGATTAATGATCTAAGGATAGAATCTGGTTGTAATACCCCACGATTTGGAAAATATATTTAATATTGAATGAATGAATCATTGAGTCGTTACTAAACACCACTTGGTTATAACCTAACTAGTAAACATTTTGAGAAACTAAAAAACACGGTTGAGTTCAGTAGATATTTATAGTCTAATAAGACATAATTAATTATTTCTGAATAGTAAAAACCCTTGTGAATAATAACTTGACCCTTCTGAAAAGTAAATAATAATATTATTTTACTGTCTTTAATTTTTTAGATAATGAGATTTTGAATAATTTTGGAAGGTGATATAAAATGAGTTATAATTTTAAAAATGTTATTTTGTAGAATAAATTATGATTTTATTTAAAAATTAAATTAATAATTTTTAAAAAATTATTTTAACAAATATAGTTTATTTTTGAATATCTGTTGGTCAAAAAAGGGTCTGACTTACTTGTTGGGATTTTTTTGAAATACTCAAAATTTTTATGAACAGTAAAATACAATAATTTAACGTATATATACATTATCAGTTAAATTCATTATTCATTGCATCGTTGCTAATGAAACAATAATTGTTTTTAAATAACATGAATATATTACTATTTTTGGTCACAAGAATCAATACTATTGGTTATATTTGGAAAAATAATAAAATAATGAGGAAATAATGTGAGAACCCTCCTCCCCACCAAAAATAAACCACCCTCACTACATCATCATTTTTACTCCTCTAAATAATTTTTTACTTGTATAAATTCTTCTCAAATATCATCCTATATTCCTCCCCCACGTCCATCACCCCTTGGTACCATATGAAGAACACCTCCTCTCCCATAAAGAGGCTCTCAAGGAAGATTACATCAAGTGGTAGATTCGATTTTTTATTTCTTTTATTTCAAGTTCAGTTTTTTTTATTTTATTTTCTTGTATTCTTTCATAGAAATGTTGTAATGAATCTAGTAACTTCAATTTACTATATTGTTTTTATGATAAAGGAATGATTATTCACTGTCTCCCCTTTCCCCTTTTTTTATAATACAAATTGGATGGACCATCCGAGATGTGTTAATTTATCATATTCAATGACAATGGGTTTGCAATTCATTTTATCATCTTCAATTGTAGTCATGAAACCATTTTATTGTTCCAAAAAACAATTATATATTTATTATAACTTATTTAAAGTTCTATAATACTTTTTTACAAGTCATATTAATTTATTAATGAAAATGGGTTCGTTGTGATCAAGAACCGCCAATTAACCAAAATAGTTTTTATTAAAGTTTTTTATAATTATTCATCTCCAATAAAAATAAAAAAATGAATTTTATAACCATGTAATATTATTTTCATTCACTAATAAAATAAAACTTTAATATTCTATAAACCATTATTATTCTCCATGTTTATCATTACATGAATATAAGAAAACTGATCCTGAAAACCAATAAAGAAAACACTCCCAAACAATGAAATTGAATCTATTAACCTACAAAAAGGCCATTAATAAACCTATATATGGTTATTATCAATATGTTACATGTGGATGAGGTTCTGTAATCATTAATTCAAGATCATAAATTTTATTATTCAGTTCATTAAGATCATGTGAGGAACACCTTCAGACTTAAGGTAAGGGTTTTCCACCCAAACCTCCATTTTCATTCAAGTTATTTTATTGTCTAATTACAAAAAAATTATCATTTATTATTATTTACTCTTCATAAATTATGTGTGAGTTACCATTATTTGTTCACTAACCATAATCCTTCTTTTTTGGGGTATTTATATGTTTTAAAAGGAACATTTAAAATTTATTCCATTATATATCCCAATTCAAGGTAATTTCTCAAATTCTAATGAAATTTTATGGGAAATATATAATCTGTTTCGAGAAACCATTATTTTTCAAAATTCATTAATTTTATTTTTAAAATAATATCTACTTCATTTATGGGTTTATAAAAATAATTTTCCAAAAAAACTCTTCTTTACAAAGTAAAAGAGTATGTGCCTTATGATTTACTCAATGAGTTTATAATAGTATCTTCATCTTTTTCAACACTCCTGTTTATTATTATGTATTATTGGCGTTAATATTTAATTCTATCATCAAACATATTTAATTTAATGATTTTTTATTAGTTTGTCTGTGGATGTTCCATCTTAAAAACAATCACCAATTTACTCTCATGGGTTAGTGTTTATAGTTAATGTTTGTGGGACATTATTGAAATTTCATATATTAGTTTCAATGTGAATGAATATGTTGTTTATATTTTTACCCCTTCATATTAAGAAGGCATTGGTCTTAGTATTTGATTTTGGGGGCCCTATAAGGCCCCTTGATGCATCGGTAAGTCTCATTAGATAAACTACATTATTGGCCCAAGGCCTTGACAAAAATGATTATTTACAGTCTTGGAAAAAGGCCTTAACAGCATGGTTATGATGTCTAGAAATATTCATTATCTCATTATGAATCTATTTATTAAATTTTCATATGGTTATTCGATTAGTAGAATACAAATGATTATTATTTATTATGGGATTTTTTATTCAACACTTATTCCTTCCATAGTGAGTTGAATTTTATTATAAAGGAATGATTTTTTAGTTATTTTTCATGCCTAATGTTTATTTTTATGATATATTCCAATATTTTTCTAACCCTAGTGGATAATTTGAACTCAACCCATTCTTATGTTTCATTTTTCTACTACATGAATCAGTATATTATAACTAACAAGTAGAAAGAACCCCATAGTTATGGGTGTTTTCATAGGAATTTATATCTTGTACATTGTTTCTAGTTATAATGTTGAACTTATGTGTGTTTATTTTCTCCAATGATACTAAAATAATATGTCCATAGAGATGAATATCCCTTTATTATATTCCAATGTAATAAAATTAGGGACGGGCTCTAGGAAAGTGGGGTCATGTTGTTATAGTTGACATCATAGGATTTTTAGTAGAAGACATGGAAACAAGATTTAGAAAATGCAGATTAGTGAAAAAACACTTTTATATTCTTGGTGGAAAAATATTCAAGGACATCCTTGAATTTTTGGTAAGGAGTATATTATCAAGATACTTCTAAAAATACAACCCTCTCTGGATAGTACAAGTGGACGTGGTTCTAGAAAAGATGTACCAATAAGTGAGGAATTCTACAAGGAGTTTCTATCTTGACCAAGGGTATCCTAGTACACAACAACATGCCTTACACCCTATAATTATTTATAGAATTAAAAACAAGATGGAAATGTAATTATCTAACTGATATGAATTTAAGGGAAATCAACAGTAGAAGTGGGTAGCTGAAAACTCTAGAAACGTAAATAAGGAAATGGGGATTAAGGGGTGAGTTGTCCTTCCACTATATAATTATTGTTAGAAGTGACACCCTGGTACATTCCTAAAGTGTATGGGTTTTATGAAAAGTGTGGAGAAAAAATCCACCTATATGTGGACTGTAAGGGGAAGAAAAAAGATGCCAATTTTCAATGCTACAAATTGAGGGAGAAAGGACATTATGAATATTATTGTCCAAGGAGTCAAGGAAACATTACCGAAAGAAGGAATGGGAGCAAGTCTAAGCATATGCTGTCACAACTACAGAGGTTGAAGTTCCTACAAATGTGTTGGAAGGTACTTTAAAAGTTTCCTCAAACATAGACAATGATTTATTTGATTTTAGATAATTGAATTATTTCATATCATCCCACTTTTCCCTGAAAAACATACATTTCTAATTTGATTTAATAAAGAGTTTTCACTCAAAATCATAAGGGAAGTGTAATTGCAAAAAGTTATGTCTGGAAGTCCTTGTTATGGCTTATAAACAATATTTATATAGTAATTTTACTGTCATAACTATGAATGAATTTGATACAATTCAAGGTATGTATCTCCATTCAAACCATAACGAAACAATTATTGCATGAAGAAGGGTATTACAATTTTTTAGAATGATATAGAATCCATTATCTTTAGGATAGAAACATCACCATATGATTCTCATCTAGATCCATCCCTAGTAGATCTACTGAATTCAATTATTGGGGTCGAATGGAATGCAATAACTATGGTTTAGGAAAAGAATCATCAAATAGAGTACAAACATATTGTGAAAGAATATAATGATGTATTTGCATATAATTTACCTGTACATCCTCCAAAGTAAGAGGTTTAGTTTTCCATTGAATTAATTTCTGATTCAAGGCCCATATCAACGACCCCTTATAGAATAGACATTTTGGATTTAGTGTAACTAAAGAAAAAAATAATAATGGAATGGTAAAGTATTTACTTACCTACTATTTCTCATTGGGATTCCCCTATTAGTTTTGTTAGGAACATATATGGAACTATGAGGTTGTGAATTGACTATAGGAATATCAATGATATAACAATAATGAACTAGTATCCTTGACCTCACATTGATGATTTATTTTATTAACATAATGGGGATTGATATTTTTTAAAGATTGAACTTCAATATGGATATCATTAGTTGCATGTGAGGAAGGTATACATTCCAAATAAATCATCTCGAACAAGGTATGGTCATTACATGTTTACAATAATTCATATTAGACTTACTAGTGCACCCATTGTCTTCATGGATCAAATTAAGATTATTTTAAATGAATAAATTGATGACTTTGTGGTTTTATTTATTGATGATATCATGATATAATCCCAAATCTAATAAGATCATGAAAATAATTTTTACACTATTCTAAAGACTCTTAGAATAAATGAATTTTATTCGATATTTAGAATGTAAAAATTTTCGCAGAAATGAATTTTTTTTATTGACCACAATATCTCTAAGGATTCAATATCTGTTGATCCTATAAAGACAAAGGTTTTTCATGAATATAATTATCTAATAAATGTAACTAATGTACATAGTTTTATTGTTTTATCTGGTTATTATTAATGTTTTGTTCAGAACTTCATGGGTTTAGCAAACCCAATGATCATGCTTACACGTAAATGAGTTAATTTTTTTGGAAAAAAATAATGTGGGGATTGTTTCAAATAATTGAATAGGAGATTGGAAAATGAACCAATCCTGACAGTTTCATTACAGAATGATGATTTTGGGATCTATAGTGACACATCAAATAAAGGACTTGGTTGTGTCCCTATGAAAAATGATAGAGTTATTACCTATCAATCAATGCACTTAAAAATTCAGGAAAAACACTATCCTACTCATTTTATCAAGTTTTCTGTTGTGATATTTTCTCTAACAATATTGAGAAACTATCTCAATAGAGAAAGATGTGAGATATATATGGACCAAAATAGACTAAAGAATATATTCTCATAGAAAAAACTCAAACTGAGGCAAAGATGATGGATCTAACTACAAAATTAATATGATTGTTCAATGCACTACCACCCAAGAAAGGAAAATATGGAATCTGAGGCCTAAAAAAACAAGGATCATGGAGTTTTAAAGAAAATGGTGATTGAAAGTGATGTTGTATTTATTGATAAAATAAAGATGGACATGTGAATTATCAAGGAAGTAGAAATTTCATTAATTTTTCATTTGGTTTCCCAACCATATTTACTATAATGGATTAAAATATCTCATCCTAATGATGAGAAACTACAAATGAAAATTAATGATGTGAAATATGGGAAGTTGGCTATCTTCGTAGGTGATGATGTAATTATAATATTTGGGAAGAGGATACGTGTTCCCTATCTACTTATAATGAAAAGGGATTTGTTAGATGATGCTCATAACACAAATTTCAATATACACCCTTATTTCACTAAAATGTATAGAGATTTAAAAGAACATTTCTGGTGGGATATCCTGAAAAAGGAAATTGTTGATTATGTATCAAGATGTTTAGTCTATCAAAAAGTGAAGGCTGAACGACCACATCATAGAGGATTACGGAAACCTATAACTATTCCCACGTGGAAATGGGATGACATCACTATGTTTTTCTACTATATTATCCAAAACTCAGAGAGAGAATGATGATATATGGTTAATTATTGACTCACATAAGAAATCTGCACATTTCTTCGATATAATGCATGATTTTCCACTGGAGCGCATAGAAGAACTCTATATTAATGATGTTCAGAGACTTCATGGAGAACCTCAATCAATTGATTTTGATCATGATCCATGATTTAAATTAAATTTCTAGATATTCCTTCATAATGCTTTGGATACAGAGTTTTGATTGAGTATGGATTATCACCCACAAACTGATGGGAAATCCGAAAGGACAATCCAAACCATAGAGGACATGTTGAGATCATATTCACTTGACATTCAAGGTATGTGGGATAAATATTTACCTTTAGTGGTGTTTTCCTACTAGAATATTTTCTGTTCATGTATTGAAACGGAACCATATGAAACATTTTAAGGAATGAGATGTTTTGAACCAACGTGTTGGAATGAAGTTGGAGAATGGAAGCGTGTGGACCTAGACCCTATGAAGAAATCAAAAATTAAGGTAAATACTATTCAAGGATATATCGAAGCAGCTAAAAGTAGAAAAAAAATATAGTGATAATTGATGGAAGGATTTTCTGTTTCTGGAGGGAGATCATGTTTTCATAAAAGTATATGCATGGAAGGGTGTTATAAGATATGGGAAGAAAGGGAAACTGAGCCCTATGTACATAGGAACTTTTGAAATTCGAGAGTGAATTGGAGCTATTGCATATTGTTTGGATATGTCGCCTAGCTTGTCAAACGTACACAATGTGTTCCATGTCTCATTTTTGAGGAAGTACATTCCAAACCCACCACATGTCCTCACTTATGAAGGTATTGAATTAGAACCTGACCTATCTTACTGTGAATAGCCTATCTGGATTCTAGGAACTAATGAACATATGTTGAGGAAATTGATGAATCGACTGGTGATGATACTTTGGGAAAATCCTAAAAATGAAGAGGAAACATGGTATCTTGAGGAGCTTATGAGGAATAACTACCCAATGTTTTTTAGAGGTATCATTATGGTAATTTCAAGGATGAATTTTCTATAAGGAGTGGATAATGTAACACCTCATGATTTTGAAAATAAATTTATTATTGAATGCATAAAACACTTTGTCACTACAAAAAAACCATTATAGTGTATCCTAGATAGTAATAATAATTTTTCCACCACTTTGAATTGAATTTCGAAAAACAGACATACACGGTTGCATTCAGTATGATATTTAGAGTACAATAAGACCCACTTATTTTTTGGTGAATAGTAACATACCCTTATAAATTCCAATATAAATAGTTACACAACATTTATGAATAATAAATCAAATAATTATTTTATTTTAATTAGGTTATAAGATAATGAGATCTTGATTAATTTTTCTATGTGATATAAAACTAATTATAGTTTAAAAATTGTTATATTTTAAAAAAATTATGATTTTATTTGAAAATTAAATTAATAATATTTATATAATTATTCTCAAAAAATGGAGTTCATTTATGAATTCTACACATCAAAAAATTGTTAGGATGATGTTATGGTATTTTTATAAAATACACTAATTATTAATATTAGCAAAAATGGTAATTTTACGTATATATACATTATCTGTTATATTCACTATTCCTAAATTCATTGCTGATGTAAGAACACATGGTTCCAACACACATGCAGATATTACTATTATTTTTCATAATTGTCAATATTATTGGCTGTCTTTGTGAAAATAATAAAATAATGGGTAAATAATGGGAAAACCCTCCTCTCATCTGCAATAAACCACACCCTCACTACCTCTTCCCTTCACTCCTCTTAAGCCTCTTCCCTAGTGTTTCTCAATTGGGATATCTTATACTTTTTGTTAAGATGAAAGATGGATCTATGAGGTTGTTCATTGAATATATAAAGATCCATTCTATAACACTAAATAACATGTATCTCATTCCTCATATTGATTATTTATTGGATCAACTTCATTGAGAAAAATATTTTTTGAATATTGATCTTCAATATGGATTTCATCGGTTGCTTGTGAGGAAGGAATACGTTCAAAAGACTGTATCTCGAAACAGGTATGGGAATTAAGAGTTTATAGTAATGACTTTTGGAAAATCTAATACACTCTATGAGTTCATGGATATAATGAAAAGGGTTTTAAGGAATATCCTGATGACTTTGTGGAGGCATTTATTGATGATATCTTGTTATACTCCAAAATCATGGTAGATCATGAAAATCACTTGCGTGCTATTATGAATAATCTTATAAGAAATTAATTAGTTGTGATGTTTAGCAAGTGTGAAATTTGGATTTAAAAATTTAGCTTTATTGGACACATTTTCTCCAAGGATGGAATATCATTTGATACTATAAAAACAAAGGATATTCATGAATGGCCTACTCCAACAAAAAAAACAGTGGTACGTCGTTTTATTGGTTTATTAGGTTTTTATATGTGTTTCATTATGAACATCACCCATTTATCCAACCCAATTACCTTGATTATATGAAAAGGGGTCATGTTTGTTTAGAAAAAATAATGTTAGGACTATTTAGAATAGTTCAAGGGGATATTAGTGAATGCTATGATCCTAACCCTACCATCATGGAGTGATGGGTTTGTTATCTACAATGATTCATTAAAAATGGGAACGGTTTTTCCTTTATGAATGATGATGTAGTTATTTTTGATGAATCAAGGTAGTTTAAAATTATTGTATAAAAATATCCTAATAATGATCTTGAGTTATTTTTTGTGATCTTTGCTCTGAAAATAAAAGACACTATCTCTATGATGAGAGATGTGAGATATATACGGATTACAAGAGTTTGAAGTATATCGTCCCACAAAAAGAACTAATCATGAGGCAAGGTGGTGGATCTAACTACTCGCGGAATATGGTTTTTCCATAAAATACCACAAAGTAATGGAAAATAAGCGAGTTAATGCATTGAACATGAAGGATCAAGGATTTTTTTACCAAAATGAGGATTAAAAGAGATCATGTAATAATTCATCTAAGAAGGATGGACCTGTGAATTATCAATGGAGGTAAAAAAGCACTACTTTTTATTTGGGATTCCCAACCATCATTATTAGAAAGGGTTAAGATATCTCGGCCTGATGATTAGAACCTACAAAAGAAAATTTAAGTTGTGGAAGACAAGAAGATGGATAAATTTTTATGTGAAGATGGAATTATGAAATTTGGGAAGAGGATGTGTGTTCCCTATCTACATGAGATTAAAACTTAGTTATTGGATAATAGTCATAAAAAAATTCCACTATACACCTTGGTAGAACTAAAATGTATTAATAATTAAAAGAACATTTTTTGTGGGATAACACGAAGATATAAATTATTTATTATGTATCAAGATGTTTAGTTTTTCAACCAATAAAGGATAAAGAAAAAAAATCCTAAAAGTTTCCTGAAACATAAACTTATTTGAACAAGGAAATGGGATGGAATCAACCTGGATTTTGTCACTGGATTACCAAAAACACTGAGAAAAATTTATTCAATATGGGTAATTGTTGAACGACTAACGAAATCTACACATTTACTCACCAAAATGGAAGATTTTACACTAGATCGACCCGAACGACTATATATAAATGAAGTTGGTAGACGGTATGGATCACCTATCTAAATATTTTTTTATCGTGATCCACAATTTACCTAAAAATATTGGAGAAGTATTTAGAATTATTTGGATACTGAGATTTGATTGAGTACAACTTATCTCCCACAAAGTGACAGGAAATCAGAAAGGATGATCCAAACTGTAGAGGACATGTTTAGATCATGTTAACTTGACCTTTAATGTATATGAGATCAATATTTACATTTAATGAAGTTTTCCTAAAATAATAGTATCCATTAAATATTCAAACGGATAAAGAAGCATTGTATAGAAAAAGATTTCATAAACCAACTTGCTGGGATATAGTTGGAGAAAGGAAGCTTTTGGGGAATGTCCATTTGGATGTAACAACATCAAACGTAAAAACTACTCATTTCAATATCAAAAAAGCTATTATCAAATAAAATCAATGTAGATAATTGATTTAATGATTTGGTGTTTCATGTGGGAGAACATGTTTTCATAAATGTATCTCCATGGAAGGGTGTTATATGATTTGGGAATAAAGGTAAACTAAGCCTAATTTCATAAGAACTTTTAAAATTTAGGAGATAATTGGAGCTATTGAATATAATTTGGATATGCCACCATGCCTATCTAAATTCAACAATGTGTTCCATGTCCCATTGTTGAGGAAGTACATCACATACCCAACGCAAGTCCTCACTTTTAATGGTATAGAATTAGAACCTGACATATCTTACTATGAAGTGCATATCCATATTATGGACACTAAATAACAAGTCTTGAGGAATTAGATGACTCCACAGCTAAAGATATTTTTTAAAAATCATAAAATTGAAGGGGAAACATGGGAGCCTGAGGAGATTATGATGAAGAATCGACCAAATCTTTATTTGAGGTATCATTATTGACATTTAAACAATGAAATTATTATAAATAAGGGATAATGTAACACCCAAATATTTTTAAAATAAATTTAATATTGAATGCATGAAATAATAATTCTCTAAAAAACGCCACTTTGTTATAACCTACCCAGTAAACATTAATTTACCACAACTGTGAGTTTAATTTCAAAAAACTCACATACACGATTGTGTTTAGTATGATATTTATAGTCTAATAATATAGACATAATTTTTGGTGGATAGTAACATACCCTTTTGAAAATTAATATGAATAGTAATATGACCCTTATTAATGATATATAATATTATTATTTTATTCTCTTAATGTTATAAGATAATGATATCTTAAATAATTTTTGAAGGTGATAAAAAACGAATTAGAGTTTTATATTTGTTATTTTTTTAATAAATTAAGACTTTAATAAAAATTTAAAATAATAATAGTTTGAAAATTAGTAACAAAAAATGGATCTCATTTATTAATTAAACTCATCAAAATAAATTAGGTTGACATTTTGTGATTTTTTGGAAATAATCGAATTGTTGATGAATTGTAAAATACCATAATTTAAAATATATATACATTATCAGTTAAATTCATTATTCCTAGCGTCATGGATAATTTAAGAGAACATGGTTCGAACTCACAAGAAAATATTACTAATTTTTCCACAAGAATAATAACTATTGGATGTCTCTAAGAAAATAAGAAAATAATGTGTAAATAATGGGAAAACCCTCCTCTCCCCCACCATAACCCCCACCCCTCACTCTCTCTTATCTTCACTCATCTCACAACTTATTCCTTGGATAAAATTCTATTCAAATATCCTCTCAATATCTTCCACTAATTCTAGTCTCTCTTGTTCTAATAAAAATTCCAAAAATATCGCCCCTGAGTAGGCTATCGTGAAAGAATACTGCAAGAGGTTAATTCATTTTTTCACTTCCTTTATTTCATGTTAATTTATTTTATTTTTCGTTCCTCACCTACTTTATTATAAATGTTTTAATGACTCTATAACCATAATTGTAATATTATTTTGTTATGACAATGTAATATTTATTCAAAATCTGTCATTTCTCGGGACAACAGACTGCCAAACCCTTCCTTCTTCATGTTTAAGGAGAGATAATGACCCAAAAGTCACGCCTTTAGTAGGACCTAGAGTGGAGACTAGAACCAAGTGTATAGAATCAGACTTATTGTGGAAGGAATTACCCATTTTATAGAATAATCTCAAGATATAAGATTGAAAATCCCAAAAACTCCAAAAAATGAAAGTATATGTAAAGATAAACATCCATTCACATATGAATGTTCAAAATAAAATGAATCAAAGTACAAGAATAATCTGATGAAAAGTACCAAAGAAAAGAAAAAGTACAATGAAAAATATCCCTATGTCTGTGCTAGTAAGGTCTATCACAGTCCTCAAAGTCCTCTGGTAGACCTAAAAGATGTTTTATTTATGTAGGGTGAGTATACAAGTACACTAAGTAGGGAAAACCAAAATATCTTGTACACAAGTGGGGAGGTATTATAATTCCCCATTAGAAATAGAGATAACTAAAACTCCTAACAAGAAAACTATCCACCCTACCTCACCAAGGGACACTCCCAAAATAACTCAATTAAAGTAAAGTAATAGTAATAACACATCAATATTTGGGTACCCTTCACTGCTTTCCCACTGGTTATTTAGGACAACCTACGAAATAGACCTCCCCCACAGATCTCACTACAGTCCTACTGCTGCCCCCAACAACAACCATATAGGCCATCCCAACCACACATTTATCCCACCCTCAAGCACCTAGGACCCCACACCCACACATAACCACACCCGTCGAAACCTAGGCCCCAACAACTACTGAAATTCCTGAATACACTTGGGCCTCAACAAACAATGCCATCCCCGATAACACCTATTCCTCATCCTGAAGACACTTTATAAACAAACCAGCCCACAGACACACCTGGTACAACCATGATAACACACCCTTCCCGAAGAGTCGTAGGCCATAATAAACCTCAGGTCGTCATAGACTAGAAGATGGGTTTTTGGATATCTGTGGGAGGGATCATAGAGGATATAATAACCATCCACTCATAGGAATGTTAGGAAAAAACACCCTCCCCCATGAAATGGGGGTGTTCTTCATGATGTGCTCAACATGGGCTAGGTGCGTATATGAAACACAAGAACTAAATTGTATAAATATAGATAATCCATCACTCATCCCAACCTTAGGGTTCCAAAATAGACAACCATCTCATACACAACCACTCATGGTGCTATCCCTATATGAAAAAAATTCACCACAGCCAGAACCAAAGAACTACCCATTTCATTCAAAACAATTCTTCCATTGTACCAGTTCTTGTTATCATAGTCAAGTGATTTAATTTAATGCTTTCCCCCACTATTCGGAAACTAACAAGAAAAAACATATTCCAACAATATCAACTGAAAAAATATCTAAGAAGACATTTAAGAATTCACACCCAGTTCTCTTGTAAAGTCACAACAATATAAGGGAACCCTGAGATCCCTTGATGTACTAGAACCAAACCAAGACGAAACATGCCACCTCCACATGGAAAAATATTCATAGGCCAACAAATTCTCAAATACATTATTCCATTCCCCTCTACGTCACCCCAAAAGTCACCAAATAGGACAACCATTCATATTACTAGAATAGAGATGGGGATTTTTCAAATTTAGCCACACCATTCATTAAGTTACTTATTTATGTTTTGTTAAACAGAGTGATCACACAGGGGATATTATTCATTGGGAATCCATTTAATCAATAATATTGATTGTATTAACCAGTTTCTATGTTATAACCATTGAATCAAAGGATTATCCATAACAAATAGAGCTTTATTTGTTCATAAGAAAGGACCACTAACGACCATGATTTTTAGTGGAAAAGATTCCATACAATTCACAAAATAAAAATGATTGTAAAATATAGAAACATCAAAATCATCATTATCACCCCTTCATTCCTTAAAAGTCTATTAATTATCTTTGTTAAAGTTTATTTCATCTACATCCCCACAGAATATCATTATAACCACCCCACATGATGCATAGTAAAAAAGAGACGATGGAAATCCCCTACATGGATGATCAAGGATCGACATTTTATCCTCACCTCAATAATTATAAACGCATGACCCGGAGAGTAATAAATCTAGTGATTCTAAGGATGCGATGGAAGGGCTCCATCATGGTTATATGATTCGTTTCTAGATGGGGGACTCCAACCACACCAAGGGAAAAGAAAGAGACCAAGGAAGATTATGTTCTCAATGTTATAAAAGGCCCGGTCCTAGAATTATAGGATGTACAATCATGAAGATAATAAAAAGATTATTATGGTTTAACCACACAATTGGGTGGTTTCACATAATGGAATTAATTTAGATTTAATAATTCTCCTGTGATACAATGAAAATTGACCATCGAATGGCTTTGAGTTGATAGATTTCCATTAAACAGAGAAAAAAACATAACATGGGTGAAACTAGAAACACATGAATGTGAAAAAATGTTGAAATGGGTGTGACATGCTCCACATTTTGGTCGGTCAAAGGTCAACCCACTATTAGGGGATTTAAAACATAATTTATGGTCTTAAAAATATCATTAAACCAGTTTTAAAAGGGTAAGAAAGAAATCAATTAGACAATAAGGAAAAAATAGGGAAGGAACCTTGAAACTCTACAGTGGCACCATTTGAGTGTGACAGTGATCGGTGAGACCAATCAATGGAACCAATAGGTGACACCCGGCCATAGACACTGATGCCCTATAGACTCTCTAACGGGGTCCAGAACACCCCAGACACTAGAATTTGGTAATTTAATGGACTAGGACATTATGATCCATTACATTAGATACCTATCAAACTATTATCACACTCTATAATTCAAGAGTAAACCCAAATAAAAGAGTGGGGACTGAATAACAACCTGATATGGTACCTCTCAAGGACAAACCACACTGAGTTTTTCTAAGGCTGGAACAAGCTCTCGACATCCAGTAACACCTCCCCATTACTACCACCCCAAAGAGACATACAATCCCTGAGGATAACATTCTCCTAACACACATATCAGGGAGTTATTTTCCCTGCTTCAAGATACAATCCGCTTTGGGCAGCACTTTCATTCTCATAGGGGTCTGATCACACACGTACTGATGCATCTTGATTAGGAATCAGTTACTCCCTTCCCCACACATCATTACATTTCATGCATATTATAACTGTAAATGAAAAAAATCATCTCATAACCATGAAAGGTCAGCATTACATTAAAACAAGTCACAAAAACCTGAACATCAAGTAAGTCTTAGAACATCAACTCAAAACAGCTTTGGGTTTTGGGCATGCATATGTGCTTCCAAATCCCAAGTACTCTCTTTGAGGCCACCATGACTCCACATCACACAAACCGAAGGGAATGACTGTTTAAAAAGCACCATTGTCTTTCAATCCTAGATACTTACTGTTCAATCCATGGACGTAGAGTTATCCCCTATATCCAACTCTCCATAGTCATTGATATGGGAGTTATCTTATAGATATCAAAGAAGTTGGGATATGTGGAAAGCATTGTAGATCCTTTCCAACTAAGGTGGAAATTCTAGCTAATATTCCACCTCACAGACTCTCCCCAACACTTCAAAAGGCCTGATGAACCTAAGAGAGATATTTCCCCCTTGAAAAACCTTCACTGCCAACATCAAGGGGAAACCTTCAAGAACACATGGTCTCGAACCTCACACTCTAAGGGCCTCCACCTGCGGTCGGAATACGAATTTTTCTAGTCCTGAGATGACTTCATCCTATGACGTACAATCTAATCCTTCTCCATTGTGCTCTACACCACCTCTGGGCTAAGAAAACCTACCTTCCCATCCTTGGTCCAACACATAGGTAAACAACACGGCCTCTCGTACAAGGCTTCAAATGGGAACATCCCAATTGTTGAGTGATATCTATTATTGTATAAAAATCTATAAAGGGAAAATGTTATAACCATGATCCCCCAAAGTACAAAACACATTCTCATAGAATATCCTCCAATGTCTGGATGGTCCACTCTATCTGCCCATCTGTATGGCAGTAAAACCAGTGCTAAGGCATAGATGGGTTCCAAAAGCATACTACAATCCCCTCCAGACTTGTGAGGTAACTCATGCATCCTGATTCGATACATGGACCTCATTAAATCACACAACTACACCACCTCATCTATGTATCTCTGTGCTAAGGCATCTACCGCACTCGACTCCTTGATCGCTATGAAGTGATCTGATTTCATCAAACGGTCTACCACTATCCAGATAGCATTGCATCCTCCTTGAACCCTAGGTAATCATTTGAATAAATCCATTTAGATGTAATCACACTTCCACACAAGGATATATGAAGTATGAAATAATTCATTTGGAACATGGTGTTCATCCTTCACCTGCTATCAAATGAGGTTCTTTTCCACAAACTATGGCACTACTCGCTTTACTCCTGGAAACCAAAACGGACCACTCAAGACATGGCACATCTTGGAGACTCTTGGGTGTATTTACAGGGGTTAGTTATATAACACACCAACCAATTTATCTCTCCCATCATCCCGGGAACAAAAAAACATCCCGTAGAAAAGCATCAAATTCTGACCATCCTATTACCACCCGTTTGGGTCATTTCCCTTGTCGTCTTGATCTCACATCACATTACTCTATGAGTCTCCCTAATGAGACTCCTCCTCCTACCAAAATAGATAGGAAATCACTATTATCAGAAACAGACATCCTATACCACCATCCACTATTGCATCTAGGTTTAAGGTAGCCATCTCATCCATCTCCTTCCAAGAATCCATAGTTTTCCGAATAGATTCCCTCTGCAACTTCTTACTCAAGTCATTAGGAAAAAAATTCCCCTTACCTTCAATGTACGAGATCATAAAGTCATAGTCCTTAAGAAACTCTACCCACCTTCATTGTCACAAGTTTAAGAACTGCTGGGTAAAGTTATTCCTCAAACTCTTGTGATCTGTGATGACCACATAGTGCTCCCCGATGAGGTAATTCTGCAATAACATCAATGATAATAATATTTCAATAAGATCTAGGTAAAGGGTCACATAGGTATTCTCATGAGGGAATAACATACAAAACCCATAACAGATCACTCCCTTTTACTACATCATCACACACCCCATTCTAGTACCAGAAGAATAGAAAAATACCTCAAACAACACCCCTTCGTCTAGAATCTTCAGCACTAGAGCACTGAACAACATTTCCTTCAGATAACTAAACATTGCCTGATACTTCTCACGCCACATGAACGACCGGTAAATTATAGTCAAAGTCGTCA
Organism: Viscum album; assembly: GCA_963277665.1. Lineage (NCBI taxonomy): Eukaryota > Viridiplantae > Streptophyta > Magnoliopsida > Santalales > Viscaceae > Viscum > Viscum album. The sequence goes on along the minus strand of OY728120.1, from coordinate 1,266,617,916 downwards.
AAGGAGATGCAACTCGAGAAAAGTCAGGTATGAACCTCTGATAATAGCCTACCAGACCCAGGATACTACGAACCACCATCACATTCTTGTGTGATACCCAAGAAAAAACCACTTTAACATTTGAAAAATCCACTGCTACCCATTTATGAGACACTATGTATCTATGAAAGTGAATTTATCATGTCAAGAACGTACACTTGGACACCTACCCATAGAGCTGGTGGTGTCAAAGGATCTCTAAGGCCATCTTGAGGTGATCATTATGCTCCTCCTCTAGTCATGAGTAGCTCAGGTTGTTTTCAATGTACATAATGACGAACTGGTCTAGAAACTCACAGAAAAGAGAGTTCATGAGCCCCATGAACACAACAAGTGAATTCGTAATACCAAACGACATGGCTACAAACTAAATGTTCACATTCCTTCACTTGGTAGCAGTCTTCAGGATATCACCATCTTTCACCCTTAATAGGTGATACCCAGACCACAGATCCATCTTAGTGAACCAACTTTCTCTACATAGCTAGAAAAAGAGATCATCTATCCTTAGGAGAGGGTAATAGTTATTGAATTTTACCTAATTCGGTATCCAGTAGTCCATGAATAGCTTGAGACAACCATCTTCCTTCTTCAAAAACAAGTCTGGAGCACCCCAGTGCGACACAATGGGTCGGAAAAACCCCTTCTTCATCAGGTCGTCAATCTCAGTCCTCAGCTCCCACAACTCAGAAGGCACCATCAGATAAAGAGACATTGAAATCTGACAGGAAATGGGTTGTAAGTATATCCCAAACTCAACGTCACATCAAAGGGGTAGAGTCACAAAATTCTTGGAAAAAAACATTCTGGAACTCTCTAAAAACTCCCAAAACAACCATCATACCAGCATCAATTGATTATTCTAACATCACAGCCAATATAGAATGAATAGGCTCCACACGCCAAATCCACACCTAATAACATAGTTTTCCAAAAAAAAGCCATACGACATCCATCCTCGTCGGAGAACATGACTCTTCTTAGGAAGTAGTTGATAACGGCACATACAGAGGACAACCAGTCAACGCCTAAAATGACATCATATAATTGCATCTATAGAAAATGAAGGTCCCCACTAGACTGATGTGGCCCCAACATCAGTCTACATCCCTAGAAAACATTAAAGAGGCTGGTCAGACCCCCAAATGGTGTACTCCTCACTATGGGAATGGAAATTCTCTTTGCGAATATGCCTAAGGAATGGGCAAGAATGGGTGAAACAATGGAGTGTGAAGCTCTTGAATCAAAAAAGGAAGAATCAAGAGTACTAATCCAGATGACCGTACCTCAAACAATATTCAGCCCTACTGAAACTACTACCTCTACAATGTATAACTTACCATGCCTAATTTATATGCTCCTCATCTATCAGACTCCTCCTTAACCACTCCCTGGTTGAGGTCCTTGAGGAGCACACTGTGGTGGGCCTCATGCTACAATGTTTTTTCCTTGTGGAGTGGGAGGTTGATTCCCTTACTACTGCTACTGAAAATTTCTAGCTGGAAACTACTACTGCTAAGGTGGGTGCTGAACCTACCCACCCCCACCGTACTGCACTCGAACTGTTCACTGACTATTGATGTTCCCAAAACCCCCACAATAAAAGCACCTTGGTCTATGCCCTTGGGAAAAGCGCGAGGACCAGGAGATCAAAACTGGAACTCTTGGGGTCTGCTCCCCGTCGGTCGGAACCTGGAAGGCCCCGATGCTGGAGTCTTACTGCTAAAGGCCTTCCCCTTTAACGAACCCAATTGGTTCCCCTCTCACAGCACACCCCAATGGGTACATTCTCTGTAATACCTCATCCTTATTCTGAACCACCATGTATGTGGGTAGAGTGAAGGGAGTCACAACGTACTGTAGAAAAGGTCGGAGTTCCACCTCTAAATGTCTCTATAAACCCTCCTCATCTAGAAGGATGTTGGGAGTGAACTGAAGGAGAAATTGAGAACTATCCCCAACTCTCTTACTGACATTATCTTTTACTAGATGGAGATAATATTTTTCCTCTTCTCGGACATTATTTTAAATGTAATGAATTCAGCCCAGAACTCCTGATCAAAGTCAACCCAAGAAACCTTAGAATCCATCCTATATCCAAGGTAGAGCATCCACCACAGACATTCTTCTCTCCTCATATGAATAACAACTAATGGAATCTAGTACTCCATCAGAGCATAGATCAATGTAACGGTGATCACCAACTCCTAAAGACACCCCTATGTCTTATGTAATAAACGCTTCCCTCATACTTCTTGACGGTCTGTTGATGGAAGGAACATAGATTATTTTGCAACTTTTCATCCTCTTCCTCTCATCCAGTCTTCCACATATTTACCAGATCATCCACTTGGTCCTCGATCACCCACACTAATTATGGACATCGTCTGGGTTCCATATCTGTAAGTTAAACAATGAATTCTTAATCCCAAGTAGTATATAAGATTCCATTTGATTTTTTCTTAATCCTTTTATTTATTTTAAATTCCAAAAACACCCGACACACACAAGCACAGAAGTTATTATGATTCCTGAAAATTTCAAAGGGTCACTACCCTACAGTCAGTGTAACCTCTCTTAGTCATTCAGTAGGACCTGAGTCATTTCATATGATCACAGGGGGGTGGCTAAATTCCCATGATATAGCTGGTTTTCCCTACCCTATTTCATTCACCAAGATTACCCAACACTTTTCCATACCATCCCATGATATCCTCATCGTTACTAACACCGAACTGCATTCTATATCTCGACCATCACCTTTGATACCACTATGTCACGATTATCCTTCACTAAGATAAAGGAAGGGATATCATACTACAAGGCCCAATCTTCTTTGATTTGAGGGAGAGATAATGACCCCTGATTCATGCCTTTAGTAGGCCCTGAATTGATGACTAGCACCAAGTGTATAGAATCACATGTAATATGGAAGTCATTACCCTATTTATAGAACATGATTGGGATATAATATAGTAAATCCCAACTACCTGAAAAAATAAAATAAAATTTAAGTCAAAAAATTCATTCCCATTTGCATGTTAAAAATAAATAGATACAAATTATAATAAAAATATGATGAAAATTCCCAAAGGATAGAAAAATAATAACAATAATTGTCCCAACATCCGGGCTAGTAAGGTTTATAACAATAATCAATGTCCTCTTAGGAAACTGAAAGAAATTTTATATATGTATGATGAGTATAAATTTATACTCAGTACAGAAAACCAAAATCACACATGCACAAGTGGGGATGTATTCTAATGCCCTATGAGAAATAGAGATAACCAAAACACGTAGCAAGGAAACTATCCACCCACCCTCACCAAGGCACACTCACCAAATAATGCATGTCAGGTAAAGTAATAGTAATACCACATCAATATTTGGGTTCCCCACAATACTTTCCCATTGGTTATTTATATCATAATGTGCATCATACCTCCCCCACATATCTCACTTTAGTCCCACTGCCACCCCCAACAACAACCATATGGGCCATACCAACTGCACATCTATCCCGCCTATAAACACCTGGTCCACCCCAACCACACATAACAATACATGCATAAACCTAGGACACAACATCCAATGACACACCTGAAGACAATTGGGCCTAAACAACTAATACGATACCCAAAAACACTTGGTCCTAATCCTGAGGAATCATGGGAAACAAACTTTACCGCACACACCTGGGCCAATCACCACAACACACCCTAACCAAAGTTCCTTGGGTCATAATGAACATCAAGCCATCATAGCCTCTTTGTAGAGTCTTGCGCTATATGGGATAGGGAGAAGAAAGTAGATAATAACCAGCCACTCATAGTAATGTTGGGAAAAAACAACATCCCCCAGAAATGGGGGTATTCAGCACGAAGTTCTCAATATGGGTGGGGTTTGTATAAGAAACACAAGAACTAAATTTTGTAAATATAGATAATAAAAAACTTATCCAATCCTAAGGGTCCCAGAATAGACAACCATCCCATACACAACAACTCTCGCTGCTATCCCTACATGGGAAAATCCACCATATCGGTAACTAGAGAACCACCCATTTCTATCAAAACAATTCCCCCATTGTACCATTTCTTGTTATTGTATACAGGAATTGTAATTTAAATATTTCCCCCACTACCAGAAAACTAATAGGTATAACCATAATCCAAGAACAATAATTTAATGAAAATATCCAAATATACATTTAGGCATTCACACTTGGTTCTCTTGTAAATTCACAACAACAAATGGGGTCTGTGAGATCTCTCAAAGTAGTAGAACCAAACAAATACCCAATATGCCATCATCGCACGACCTCGGATTCACAGGCCGAGAACATCTCAACGTGAATATTCCATCCCCCTCTATGTCACCACATAAGGCATCAAACAGTAAAACCATGCATATTACCAGAACAGAGCATGTGAGTTTTCAGATTTTTCCACACCATTCATTAAGATAATTCTTTCTGTTTGTTTAACCGGGGTGATAACACATGGGAACTTATTCATTAAGCATCCATTTAATTAACAATGTTTACATGATTTACTAGTTTCTATGATACATCCATTGAATCACATGATTATCCATAAAAAATCTATACTTCATTAGCATGCAAGAAAAGACCACCAACTGCCACAATTTTTAGTGTACATGAGTCCATATAATTCACAACATAAAAAACAAAGGTAAAACCCTACAACCTCAACACCATAATTCCAATCCTTTCATTCCATAAATGTCTGTTAATTATAGTCGTTAAAGTATGTTTCATCTACGTTTTGAGGGAACATCATTATATCCACCTCGTATGAGGCACAGTAAAGAGAGACGAAGAAAAAAACCCTACATGGATGATAAAGGATAACCATTTTATCCTCTCCTCAAGAACTTGGGATATACGACTTGCCAAGGAAGAATACATATGACTCCAAGTTTGAGCAGGAAGGGCTCTATCATGGGCGTATGATTAATCTCTAGATGGGGAACTCAAAGCACACCAAGCAAAAAGAAAGAGACCAAGGAATAATATGACTTTTTTTTGTGATAAAATGCTCGATTTAAGAGTTATGGGATGTGCAATCTTGAAGTTCAAAAAACGAATATTGTTTTTTAACCACATTGGTGGGTGGTTGCACAAGATTTAATAAATATATATTTAATAAATCTCCTTGGATACAATGATGATAGACCAGTGGACGTCTTTTAGTTCATATCTATATGTCAAACAGAGAAATACATGTAATAGTGGTGAAACTGGAAACACGAGAAGCTAAAAAACACAACAAGGGGTGTGGCGTGCCATAAGTTTTGGTATATCAAGGGTCTCCCCACTCATGGGGGATTTTAAAAATCATTTATGGGCTTAAAAGAGGTTTTAAACACTTTAAAAGGGGTAAAATAGGCTTAAAGAGGTGTTACAGGAAACCTGTGGAAGGAACCCTGACACCCCATGTTGGCACTGTTCGGGTGGGGCACTGATTAGTGGCATCGATAGGTGACACCCTTCCACCGACACTAACTCCTTCATAAATCCTCGATGGGGTCTATTAAACCCCAAAATCTAGAATTTAGTAATGGAAGAGGATGGTCTGGCTAATTACAAGTATAATTTCATGTCTAGGTGATACTATGGAAAATATTAATGAGTTTTGGTAAATGAATGTACTCATTTGGTTATTGATTTTTTAAATGTGAATTTCATTGGTGAATTGAATATTAAATTAAATAGTTTAATTTATAATGGTATGGTTTTATGTTGTTTATTCCATTATTGATCCTAATATATAATAAATGATGTCAAATAATAGTGTAGGTATATAACAAATCATATTACATTGTGAATGATTTAAATTTCAATCTTAAATTGTCAACATGAAAGTATTTTTTTTAAAAATATGAATAAGAATATATATAATATAAAGATTATGTCACGATAATGATATAGAAGTTAATAGGGAGAGGAAAAATATTGGAATAAATGGTTGATCCAACACTATAAGTTTGTCTTTGGAATCATGGAACAAATAGTTCCATGTGAGATGTTATATTGTTCATACTTATTTTTTTCCAAGGAATCCAAAAAAAATTAATAATAATAATAATATAATTTACCTAATCACCACTTAATAACCATTATGATAATATAAATTTGAAAATATATTATCACATTGGGGTTATTAATTGTTTGGGTTATGACTATATGAAAAATTTATAATACAGATGGTGTCATTACTTACTCTATGATCACGATGAAACCCATCTTCCTCACCACATAATTCAAATAATCTACCCACTCCAAATAATAATTTCACAAAATTTTTCTATACCCTAAAATACACCATTTTCTTTCATATAGACTATATTTTCTTATGTATATATCCTTACTCTATTTCCATCAATGTTTTATTTTTATTTTGATAATCGAAAATAATTTATACATGAATGTTAATCATCATTCAAGATTATTCAATAATTAAAAGTTTATATTATTTTCCATATAAAAACAATATATATTTATACAAAACCTTATCCTCTATCTCATACCATCATGATAACACCCCCATTTATTCTCATTCTCCTTGTTTATAGAATGAAATCTTCCTTAAATCTTGATGGGCCTTAAATTATATTTATGCTTTATGTAATTATCATGACCATCATATACTCATGGGATATAACCTTATAATTACCCCTAAATTTTTAAACCCTTATTAAATTTTCATTATGTTTTATATTTTTAAACACAACACTCCATATTTATCATGTCACCCATTCTGATGTTTTTTATTACATTAATAAATCCTCTTTTTCTATGAAATTCTAATATATTATGGTATCCTTAATTCAAAATCCTCTTCAACATACGATGATCCATCATTATCCATATAAATAAATTTAAATAATGTTCAATATCCTTATATACTATTAGTTATATGTAATTTAATAACATAATTTTATCCATAATTTTTTTAATAGACTCATAGAGTTCAACCTAGTTTTTAACCCCCATTGATTTTACTTGTCTCAGAATGATTCTTATACTAAGGTAGGTTATCAATAAAGAACAAATATAGGTAAAAATGTAAAATTTTGAGCAATATATTTTTTTTACACACCTAATATTTAGAATCTATAATCAAAATTTATAGACTTCTACACTAAAATTAAATTTTAAAAGATGTTTTATGTTAGAAAATAGGGATTTAGATTTATCGTGATGTTTTCGGCCTTTGATATATAGTGTTCATAAAAACATTAAATGGTTATTCAGGTCATTATTACCCAGGTGATTCTAATTCCAATATTTTAATACATATCCCATTACTTCATCACTATATTTCCAATTAAGTTCACATTCCTTGTGAACCACTACATTAATAATTTACCCATAAAAATAGATGTTTTTAACATATCTTATCTCTTTAAAAATTATTGTAGAATTAAAATATTTTAATTATTGATTACTTTCAATATAAACGACTATAATTTATTTTATTTGGATATAAATAATAGTAAATGAAGATATGATATGGAATCAAATAGGATAATGTGTTATAGGAATGTTTGTAAGGTGAAATAAATTTTATCCACTTATTTTGAATATTTTTTTTATTTACATATAAAAACACAATTATATATGTGATATAGAATCCCTATTGGTGGACAACACAACTATAATGATATTAATAGACAAAAAAATATATAAAAATACACCAAATCATATGAAAGAATATATCTTTTATTAAGGAATAAAATATGAAAAAATAAAAAGAAATAAAACATAATATTAATTCAATATAATATTTAATTCAATAGATTACATAAAATCATAGGACGCTTAAATAAAAATTAGGAGGATTCTACAACAGATGCATGCCGATGAAGGATAAACACTAAGTGGGGGTTGTTGTAGGGGTAGGGTTACTAAAAAGAATAGGGGTTGGATCATATGGGTCCCACTCATAACAGTTATTTGATCAATTATATTAATCATTTGTGGTCCACTCATTTAAGTAGAAGGGTTTAGCTGATGCACTGAATAAAGAAGAAATATGATACAAAGGGGATGGATGAGGGACAATCAATGAATTAAATGTGTGAAAATGGGGGTGGAGGAGGGGTCATGTCACGACCCGTTCTCGGGGCCCGTGTCGTGACTACCCCAAGCCCGCCTTCCATAGGCAAGGGGATGGCGACTAGCACCAAAGGTGTAAATCCCGATAACTGGGAAGGCATTTCCTTTATAAAAGTAAACAAACACCACAGAGTATAAGAGGAATAAACACTAAGTACAAAGAGATGTGCTGAAAGGAAAAATGGGCCAGAATACAAACCCAAAAAAAGTACAACTACAACTGAACAAGACAACAGCTGGAGGGACGGAAGAGGCTCCTGGGTCGTCCTCCTCGGATCCTACCTGAAGGGTAGGTACAGATGACGCATCTCCTGGATCGTCCACCAGGGATCCTACCTGACGGGTAGGTACAGATAGCCTGCACAACTCTCTCGCCCGTCAACCTCCTCCGAGTGTCGTCTTGCAGTGAAGTCCACCTGCGGATACTGACTCGTCATGTAGTCCACCTCCGGGTACCGTCCAGTCCTCGAACACTCAGCCTCCGTCAGCACTTCCTGTCGTCTGCAACCAACACAACGAGGTGCGGGCATAGACCATGCAAGGATGAGTATAACGATACTCAATCGGGACCTCAAGACCCTCAAGGTCTCTCTAAAAACAACAAGGATAACCACAAAGAAGATCTCAGCAGATAACCTCTACTTAAGTATATAGCCATACATATACCTAAGTTATCATGTAACCCATCTCAACCATGAGGAAACAAAAAGATCATGAAATCAATGGATAACCACTACCCAGGTATATGCCCATACATATACCTAAGTTATCAAGTGACCCATCTCAATCATGAGGTATACACAAAGGTCAAAAGTCTCAACTCAAACTAGGATTTTCATTATCCAAACCATAACTGCTGAAGAGCTCCGTCTCTAGAGTGTACAGTGGTCCTGTCATGACTCTGAGGTACTGCTCACTACCCTAAGACTGCTGAGGTACTTCTCCTGTCGAGTACCGCGGGTCAGCCACCCAAACACAGTAGTGCTTCAGCCGAGGTATGTCACCCAAACACAGTAGTGCACACCCCCTAGTAGCCTGCTGAGGTACTCTCGAGACGAGTATCGTGGGTCTACACTATCACACAGGTAGTGCTCCATCCGCCATGGGTCTACACTTCAGAAAGTAGTGCTCCGCCCACTGGGCTAGTGGACTCACTCCAAGTCGATTCGGTCAAGCAGTTGTCAGGTCTTAGTCGGCTACACGGTCTTCGTAATCCACACGCTCGTCTCTGGGAGGGTCCTCTCCATGAGCTAGAGGTCGATACTCCAAGTATCTCAAAGTCTCATGAAGAAGTATCTCAAATGACCGCCTCATCATAGGGGTCTCAACGCAACAGACGGCGCGTCAATCGGACGCCCCGTCTCTGAGTTACTAGCCTTTTTATCCCAGGGGCCCGGTTGGTTTCGTGAGCGAACCCATCCCGGCCGTATCTCAACTGTACCCCGAACTCTCATAGGGTATGCTCATAGGGACCGTTTCTCAACGTGATCACTAACGCCGCTGACGGTTTGTCATACGGACGTCCAGTCTGAAAGATATCAGCTTTTCCATTCCAGGGGCCCAGTTGGATTTCGGGTACAATCCAACCCAGCCACTATCCAACTGTATCCTAAACCTGGGCGAAGTATGCCAAAATTTCCGTCTCATTAATAGGAATTCAACGAGACAGACGGCGCGTCAATCGGACACCCGGTCTGTGAGTTATTGGCTTTTTCTTTCCAGGGGCCTGGTTGGATTTCGTGAGTGAACCAACCCAACCGCACTCCGACGGCATCCAAACTTCGAGTGGAGTAAGACAAAAGATCCGTATCACTTAGAGGAAATCAAAAAACTCGACGGCACGTCATTCGGACGTCCGGAACTCAAGTTACGAGCGTTTTGGCTCTGAGGGCCCGGTTGGTTTCATGTACGAACCAACCCGGACAAACCCAAAGTTCTCCGAAACCTTGAGTGCGATATACCTAAATGACCGTATCGATCCAAGGATCGCGTTGCCACTAACGGCGAGTCGTTTGGAGGTCCGTAGCCCGAGTTATACGCATTTGAACCTAAGCAGTTCGGTATCGGGGGTTTCGGGCCCGGGCCGACCCGGCCCGAACCGGGGCAACCCACCCCGAACAGGGTCGGCCCGGCCCGGCTGGGCGCGGCCCGACCCAGCCTGGCGGACCGGCCAGGCGCTGGTCCCGGCTGGACGCAGCGCGCTGGGCGCGCTGCCAACTCGGCCTTCGGCCGAGCTGATTGGAAAAACGGGGGGTGCTTTCCCCCCCCCTTTGTAACCCCCCCCCCTCTTAATGGGGGGACGTTATTTGCTGGCCGGGGGAATATCATTCCCCCGGCCTTCCCCATTACCGGCCGGCCCGACCTGGCCGGCCAGCTCCTCCTCAACAGGACCGACAAAGGCCGGTCCTCTTCCGGCTTCCGACACTGGCGGCCCGGCTGGCCGCCGGTCACCTTGTTCCGCCGCGGCCCGGAACCGACCGCGGCTTATGCCGTCGGGCGCGGTGCGACGGCACCGCGCCCCTCCGCCGTAGCCCCGCTCTGGCCGCGACGTCTTCAATATCCTTCAACGTGGTGAGACGGCGCCGCGTTCTTGAATTTCTTTCCACGGCGCGGTGCGACGGCGCCCCACAATATTTTCCGTGATTCCCGCGTGGTGCGGCGGCACCACGCCATCCCGTTACATTCACAAAGGAACAAACATGAACAAGGAGGGGGTTAGGCCGTGTTTGTGCGGTCCGGCCCCCTCTCGTTAAGCGATAACAATTAGTCGAATAATCTCGAAGTTCGACATGCTAGAATCAAGAATGGGAATAATGTAATAAAATAACAACAATGCCCTACCTCGGTTTCAAGAGTGGAGCATGCCAACGAGCCTCGGCAGACAAGCGTCGTGGAGGTCGGGCGTCGCAGGAATCGAATGTTGATTCCGTTGACGTCGAGGTACGTCCGAAGAGGTAGCGTCGCTGGAGAAGCTTCGTAAGGTGACGAAGAAAGTCCGGGGTGAAAGCGGCATCGTCGATCTTCGGAAACACACCGGCTATGAAGAAGAGATGCGACGTTCTTCATCGGAGCTTAAGTGTTCTTCGTGTTTTTCGTCAAGGTTTGAAGAAGAAGAAGAAAGCTCCCAAATTCTCTCAAGGTGGCAAGATAAATCTAACCATAATAAAATAAGTCTAAGGCTTATTTTATTTACACAACTAAACCACTTGACTTTCAAAAGTTTGAAAAACAATAACTCATCTCAATTAAAACTCAAGTTGTCAAAATTAAATTGAGTGGAGTTATTGGGAGTTTAAAGGGGAGTTGAGGAGTTAGGGTTCGTGTTGGCCCCACAACACTTAATCCTATAAAGGGAGGTTAAGTGGATGTGGGTCCCACCTCTAACTGCCTTTGGGAGGATATAACCAACATGGATAAAAAATAAAATTGTGTTTCCACATTTTATTTAACTTCATTTTATTTCCCCCAAAGCTAACTCTCAACCCGCATAAAATGCAACCTCGGAAAAGGTCTCCTTAAGCGAATATCGGTGCTGCGAGTTCATCCGTGCCCTCGGAATTTGATTCCGGGCACCGGTTCAAAAGATAGGAAAACCCGCTCGTTCGTTCACTGAATGTACCCAAGCCAAACTTCGGAAATTTATTCTGGGCACACCGGGCCTCGGAATCAGGCACCGTTAGAAACTATGTTCTTGTAAAATTCCAAAGAAAATTAAGAAGAAAATTCCCTTGAAATTTCCGTGTCTTTACATTACTCCCACCTCAGGGCTTTACGTCCCCGTAAAGATTCGACACATATTAGGGTCACAAAAGCGGTACAGAGCACGCATCTGAGGCTTCCGCTCCCAAGTGCTTACCTGGTGGTTCCCGTACTGCCAGAGAAAGTGCACCCCATCATCATCGTCCAGCTTTTCATGGTCGATGATATGCGAAGGGTCGAGCATGTATCTCCTCAGTTGAGATACGTGGAAGTCGTCGTGCACCTGGTGCAACTGCGGTGAATGGGTCAAGCAGTAAACCACCCTGCCTACCCAGCTGAGGACCTAAGAAGGTCCGCTGACCCTCGGAGATAAATTGCCGCATTGGCCACATCTTTGTAAACCTCGTCGAGGTGAGACCCATATAAGGACGTGATCATCATCCTCGAACTCCAGAGGTCTCCATTTTCTGTTAGAACTGGAACTCGAAACGAGTTCCGCTACGAGGGTAAGGTTGAGCAACTCAAGAGTGATCAGTTGCACCCTCCTGTGAAAGAGTTTATCCTATGCTGCCTGGGGTTTCCTTTTCACCGACCAAGGAAAACCCATCCCGGCGTTTGCCTAAAACCGCCAATTTGAGTATGAATACTTATTTCCCATTCCATACTCAATCTAACGTCGTAAGGCCTCGACGCTGCCACCAAGAGATTCCAACCGGAACTCTCGCCTTGAGGGTCTGACCACACCGTCGGCGTAAGTGTGATTATCGAGTCTCCTCCCAAGGTATCTCCTGACGTGAGGGTCAAGTCCACAGCTTACCGGAAACTCTAGTTCTAGAACAAGATTTGTGAAAGCAAGGAATGATTCATATCGACGCTCGTTACTACAACAACTAGTAGTGGACACAGACTGTCGCTTGAATCATTTCTAGAGCCATTGGGTCACACTCCATGACCACATGCAGCCGCACTCTTCCTCCTCCCTCCAGCTCCCTGAGCCTGGTGGGAATAACTAAGGCGGGTGGTTGTACCATGTTAGGATGTACACCACCTCATGCTGCTCTCCTAGCTCTGCCTCCACGTTTGCTGCTTCGTAGACTCATATCTCCTTTAAGCTTCCTCTTCTTTAACATTTATCATGCCTGAGTCTCTAAGACTGGCACCGGTTTCCTGCTTCTTACAGCACTGTGAAGTCTTCATCCGCTCTTGGATGACCTGGACCTTCTTCAGTCTCACAAGAGTTGCTATGATTTCTTCCTTTCCGATAAGAGAAATTCCGGTCTCATCCCCTGGATGAACCACATTCTTTTCCTAATAAAGTCAATACCAACATGAATGATGCATTCATGCCATGGATGAATTCGTAAGGCCTCGACATAACTACTATGAGATCCAACTGTCACTCTCGCCTCCAAGGGTCGAGTGACACTGTCAGCATCAGTGTGAGGTCACTGGGTCTCCTCCAGTAGAAATCTCGAAAGTGAGGGTCAAGTTAACAGTTTTAACTAGAACCACTCAGCATCAACCAAAAAAGGATAGGAAAGAAAACAAAGATAAGTGTATTTTTATTATTGCAGCTCATAGTACAAAGACATGAATACAACAACAACATGGATCTAGAAGTAGAAGGGACATATCCACTAGTTCTGCTCCTGTCCACCTGCTCCCGGAGCTCTACTGCCTTGTCCACTACTCGGCTGTTTCTCAAACACTCGCCGCTGCTTCTGCCTCGGTGGCTCCTCCAAAGCCTGCGGATCAACTATACGAGGAGTCGGACAGTCACGTGCCAGGTGACCCATTCTGCCGCATGAGTAACAAAACCTTCTTCTGGCACTCCTAGCTCTGTTTCCACCCCGGGTGCCCCGCACCACTGGTCCTAAAACCCGAGATTGTCCAACTGCTAGTCTGGTCCTCATGGACCTCTGCATCATCTATCTACTGCCCACAGATGACTCAGCTGCTGATCAAAAAACACGCGGGAAAGGAAGAAGCTCCTGTACACGCTCGGGGTGTAGAGCTACTGGCACAAACTCCACCCTGAAGAAGGTCTCAATGTCTTCCCATGCGAAGGTCATCCTATCGCAAAACTGGAACAAGTGGCACCACCACCTGCTTGAAGAAGGATGGCAGCAAAGATCACCATGAAGTCTGTCGGTGTCCCCACTAGCCTGAAGACTCTCACCACATCATCCAGCCAATCCTCAGCCACCTGTGGGTCCGTCTCTCCCTGAAACATGGGTGGCCTCTTGTGCTGGAACTCGTGCAGCACACTCATGTGGCATGCATCGCCTAATGCTGGGACTGGTGGCATCGGTGGCCCAACGTATGGTAGTACCGCTGGTGCCTCCGCTGGTGCCTCAACTGTAAGAGGGCCCTGTACCGAAGCCTCTTCGCTCGACAGGCTGTCAGCACGCACATCCCTCTGGGCTCTAGCTGGTCGTCCGAGAAAAGGTATCGTGAAAGAAACAATGTGACATGGTCAAACGATTATACCTGGTGAGCTGACCTGGTTTGAGCTGTTTTAAGGGAAAACCTTTGAAAACACACACACAATCAGTGTTTTCGTGCCCAAAGTCAGAAATCAGTTGTCAGGGTCCTGGTGTATGGATACGTCGGCCTCCCTCACCAACACTGGACTCCCTGAACTGAAAACCACACTCAGTACTCTTAACACTATTGCTTCACAGAAAGAAAATATCAGAGTTATAAGTTCTGCGGTAGAACCGACTCCTCTAATACCAATTTGTCATGACCCGTCCTTGGGGCCCGTGTCGTGACTACCCCAAGCCCGCCTTCCATAGACCAGGGGCTGGCGACTAACACCAAAGGCATAAATCCCGATAACTGTGAAGGCATTTCCATTATAAAAGTAAACAAACACCTCAGAGTACAAGCGGAAGTAAACACTAAGTACAAATAGAAGTGCTGAAAGGAAAAATGGGCCTGAATACAAACCCGAAATAAAGTACAACTAAAACTGAACCAGACAACAGCTGGAGGGACGGAAGAGGCTCCTGGGTCGTCCTCCTCGGATCCTACCTGTTGGGTAGGTACAGATGGCGCAGCTCCTGGATCGTCCACCAGGGATCCTACCTGAAGGGTAGGTACAGATAGCCTCCACAACGCTCTCACCCGTCAACCTCCTCTGAGTGTCGTCTCGCAGTGAAGTCCACCTCCGGATACTGACTCGTCATGTAGTCCACCTCCGGGTACCGTCCAGTCCTCGAACACTCGGCCTCCGTCAGCACTGCCTGTCATCTGCAACCAATACAATGAGGTGCGGGCATAGCCCGTGTAGGGGTGAGTATAACGATACTCAGTAGGGACCCCGAGACCCTCATGGTCTCTCTAAAACCAACAAGGAAAACCACAAAGAAGAACTCCACAGATAACCTCTACTTAGGTATATACCCATACATATACCTAAGTTATCAAGTAACCCATCTCAACCATGAGGAAACACAAGGATCATGAAATCAATGGATAACCACTACCCAGGTATATTCCCATACATATACCTAAGTTATCAAGTGACCCATCTCAATCATGAGGTATACACAAAGGTCAAAAGTCTCAGCTCAAACCAGGATTTTCATTATCGAAACCGTAACTGCTGAAGAGCTCCGTCTCTAGAGTGTAAAGTGGTCCTGTCACGACTCCGAGATACTGCTCACTAACCTAAGACTGCTAAGGTAGTCCTCCTGTCGAGTACCGCGAGTCAGCCACCCAAACACAGTAGTGCTTCCTGCCGAGGTATGTCACCCAAACACAGTAGTGCACACCCCCTAGTAGCCTGCTGAGGTACTCTCCAGACAAGTACCGTAGGTCTGCACTGTCACACAGGTAGTGCTCCGTCCGCCATGGGTATGCACCTCAGAAAGTAGTGCTCCATCCACTGGGCTAGTCTACTCACTCCAAGTCTAGTCGGTCAAGCAGTCATCAGGTCTCAGTCGGCTACACGATCTCTGTACTCCGCACGCTCATCTCTGGGAGGGTCCGCTCCACGAGCTAAAGGTCGATACTCCAAGTATCTCAAAGTCCCACAAAGAAGTATCTCAACGGTCCGTCTTGTCATAGGGGTCTCAACGCAACCAACGACACGTCAATCAGACGCCCGGTCTGTGAGTTACTAGCCTTTTCATCCTAGGGGCCCGGTTGATTTCGTGAGCGAACCAATCCCGGCCGTATCTCAACTGTACCCCGAACTCTCATATGGTATTCTCATAGGGACCGTTTCTCAACGTGATCACTAACGCCGCAGACGGTTCGTCAAACGGACGTCCAGTCTGAAAGATATCAGCTTTTCCGTTCCATGGGCCCGGTTGGATTTCGGGTACAATCCAACCTGGCCACTATTCAAATGTATCCAAAACTCGGGCGATGTATGGAAAAAGTTCCGTCTCATCAAGAGGAATTCAACGAGACAGACGGCGCGTCAATCGGACGCCCGGTCTGTGAGTTATTGGCTTTTTCGTTTCAGGGGCCTGGTTGGATTTCGTGAGCGAACCAACCCGACCGCACTCCGAAGGAATCCAAACCTCAAGAGGAGTAATCCAAAAGATCCGTCTCACTTATAGGAAATCAACAAAGTCGACGGCACATCATTCGAACGTCCAAAACTCAAGTTACGAGCATTTTCGCTCCGAGGGCCCAGTTGGTTTCGTGTACGAACCAACCCGGCCAAATGCAAAGTTCTCTGAAACCTTGAGTACGATATACCGAAACAACCGTATCGATCCAAGGATCGTGTTTCCGCTGACGGCGAGTCGTTTGGACGTCCTTATCCCGAGTTATAGGCATTTGAACCTAATCAGTTCGGTATGGGGGGTTTCGGGCCCGGGCCGACCCGGCCCGAGAACCCCCCCGGCTGGCCCGAACCGGGTCGACCCGCCCCGAACAGGGTCAGCCCGGCCCGACCTGGTGGACCGGCCAGGCGCCGGTCCCAGCTGGACGCAGCGCGCTGGGCGCACTGCCAGCTCAGCCTTCGGCCGATCTGATTGCAAAAACGAGGGCCGCTTGCCCCCCCCCCCGCTTTGTAATTGCGCCCCCCTCTTAATGGGGGCCATTATTTGCTGGACGGGGGAATTTAATTCCCTCGGCCTTCCCCATTAACTTCCTTCCCGACCTGGCCGGCCGGCTCCTCTTCAACAGGACCGACAAAGGCTGGTCCTCTTTCGGCTTCCGACACCGGCAGCCCAGCTGGCCGCCGGTCACCTTGTTCCACCGCGGCCCGGAACCGGCCGCGGCCTATGCCGTCAGGTGCGATGCGACGACACCACGCCACTCCTCCGCGGCCCCGCTCCGGCTGCGGCGCCTTCAATATCCTTCAAAGTGGCGTGACAGCGTCGCATTCTTGAATTTATTTCCACGGCGTGGTGCGACGGCGCCACACAATATTTGTCGTGATTCCCACGTGGTGCGACGACACCACTCTATCCCGTTCCATTCACAAAGGAACAAACATGAACAAGGAGGGGGTTAGGCCGTGTTTGTGCATCCCGGACCCCTCTCATTAAGCGATAACAATTAGTCGAATATTCTCGATGTTCGACATGCTAGAATCAAGAACGGGAATAATGTAATAAAATAACAACAATCCCCTACCTCGGTTTCAAGAGTGGAGCACGTCAACGAGCCGCGGAAGACAAGGGTCGCGGAGGTCGGGCGTCATGGGAATCGAACGTTGATTCCGTTGACGTCGAGGTATGTCCGAAGAGGTAGCGTCGCTGGAGAAGCTTCGTAAACTGACTAAGAATGTCCGAGGAGAAAGCGGCGTCGTCGATCTTCGGAAACACACCGGCTACGAAGAAGATATGCGGCGTTCTTCGTCAGAGCTTAAGTGTTCTTCGTGTTCTTAATCAAGGTTTGATGAAGAAGAAGAAAGCTCCCAAATTCTCTCAAGGTGGAAAGAGAAATCTAACCAAAATAAAATAAGTCTAAGGCTTATATTATTTACACAACTAAACCACTTGAATTTCAAAAGTTTGAAAAACAATAACTCATCCCAGTTAAAATTCAAGTTGTCAAAATTAAATTGAGTGGAGTTATTGGGAGTTTAAAGTGGAGTTGAGGAGTTAGGGTTCGTGTGGGCCCCACCCCACTGAATCCTCTCAAGGGAGGTTAAGTGGATGTGGGTCCCACCTCTAACTCTTTTTTGGAGGATATAACCAACATGGATAAAAAATAAAATTGTGTTTCCACATTTTATTTAACTTCATTTTATTTCCCCCAAAACTAACTCTCTTCCCGCATAAAATGCAACCTCGAAAAAGGTTTCCTTAAGCGAATATCGGCTCTGCGAGTTCATAGGTGCCCTCAGAATTCGCTTCCGGGCACCGGTTCAAAAGATTGGAAAACCTGCTCGTTCGTTCACTGAAAGTACCCAAGCCAATCTTTGGAAATTGATTCCGGGCACACCGGGCCTCAGAATCAGGCGCCGTCCGAAACTGCGTTCTTGTAAAATTCAAAAGAAATATAGGAAAAAAAATTCCTTGAAATTTCCGGGTCTTTACAGGTCATGTGAGGGATAAATGAACCAAATGGAGATCGAGTGATGTATATGATATTGGGCATGGATAGGTGGGATATAGGATGGATCATGTGTCGGAGTAGGTGCGATGAGCAATGGGTTTTTGTGTGTTTCTTATTTCCATGGGATTTTTAACCCATGGATATATTAATTTTTTCTATTATATATATATACAGGAGAATTTATTCCCATGGATATATATTACACATAGCCATGGGAATTAAATTGCCATGACTAAATGTCAAGCTAATTCTGTCGACCTTTTGACCATGTGTATTGGTCATTTTTATAGTAGTGAAATAATGTGATTTGTGTTAACATTTATTTTTTGACTAAATATATACATATTTAGACTATTTGAGATATTATGTCATTGGATCGTCTTACTAGGTGTAATTTAAATGAAATAGTCAGGTTACAAGGAGTCTCACTATTTTTTGTATCTAATATTGATCCAAGGTTTATATGAAATTGTTGTAAAGGGATTCAGAATCCTTTGGATGCTGAATAAAATTTTTGTATATATTTTCACCCTCAATATGATAGATAGTTGAGGTGATTAATTTTTAATTTGAAGTATATGATTTGGCCTTGTTCATTGGATTATCATGGAATCTGTTATCAGCATAATTAATTGGTGAAATTTTCTTATAATAATAGTTTTCATTTCAATATATAGATGGAACGTTTTAAGTAATTATATAGAAAACAGTGTCAAACTCCATCATATTGGGATAGAGTTGATGAATGTAATATTTTGGGATCAAAATTGGAAGAATATATAGTTTTTAAGGTAAATATGATTTAGCACCTTATGTGGGTGGATTAGAGTAGGCATAATAGTTAAGAATATGATTGGGAAGAAGATATCTCATTTAATGTAGGATATTATGTTTTTCTTAAATTATATCCTTGGAAAAGTAATATTTTTTTGGTTGGGATGGGAAAATTATGTCCAATGCATATTAGTCCACATGAAATTATGGAATATTTTGTATTGGTTTCATACTATGTTTCTTACCAATGATTTTATCTTAGTTACATGATATATTTTTTGATCCATTGTTAAAGAAATATGTACCTGATGAATGTCACATTTTGAGCCCTCAAGTGGTACAGTTAAAAGAAAATAACTCATATAAGAAAAATATAGTTTAGTTTCTAAATAAAAGAGTTTTTTTTTAAAAAAAAATTGGTGATTCTATAATTTCAGGTTTTATGGAAGAATCATATGATTGATGATGAAATATTACACTCAGAAATATATATGAGGGGAAAATACCCTCCCTTATTATAGTAATGAATAAAATTATAAGGTTGTAATTTCTTTAAGGGAGAAGATTTTGAAAACCTAGGTAATTTTAACAATAATTTAATTTCACGTATTATTAAAATTCGTTTTTATATTTTTTGGATTTAGATTCACTGTATTAAATTTAAGAAATTTTTCAATCAAAAAAGAAATAATTTTATTATAAATAATATGTTTTCCTTAAATTATACACTATTATTTAAAATTTAAAAATTTAAATTGATGAAATTTAATTAATATGTGAAATAATTATATCAAATATTTTTAGGGTGAATTTTTTGGATTTATATGAAAAGATTATTATTTGGGCGAATATTGAAAAATTCTAATTTATTATAAAAAATAGTCAGTTATTTTCCAGTATTTTTAAAGATACATTATTTCATAGATTTATTTTAATGTAAAATTAGTTTTATTTTATTAATAATAGTCTAATTAATTTGATAAAAATTATTATTATACATGATTTTGGTATAAATTTATTTTTATGTTTAAAAATGTTTTTTTCTAAAACACCACTTTTTTGTGTTTTGTGCATATATATTAAAATTAATTTATTCCAATTATACATATTAAATCTTGAAATGTGGAATCTATATTTTGATTTAGGTGGTTCAAATTTATCAAAGAGGTCAATTTCATTTTGGTCATAATGAATAGCTACCATGGTAAAAATTAGTAACAATAGTCAAGGGTAAAATAGGTAAATTATGGTAAAAACATAGTGATAAGGTCACAAAATAATACCTTAATTCTTGTTGAATGAAATTTTTTCAAACGTTATAATTTTTTCTTATAAATTTAATAGTTATCGTTCCACATTACCATTATTAATACTTTATTTTAATTCAAAATATTGAATAATTACTAGTTTGTCACTCCCCTCACTTATAATGGGAAACCACCCACTAACCACCCCACTATACTCTCTTATTAATATAACTATATCCTTTTATCTATAATAATCCCTAAAAAATATCTTTCCAATATACCTCTCCATGTCTTGGAGGTCCTGTTCACCACAAAGTACCAAACCTAGAAGGCGTAAGATGTATACCAATAGATGATTTCAAAGAAGAGGTATAACTCTCAACAAAGTGATTCCATGTTTATTTATTCTTCCAAAAGCATAAAAATAAATTAAACATGTTGATAAAACATCATAAATAACATTACTATATTGAAATATTATTTTTTAATAGCTTAACCCTTTTTCATCTAATGTGAAATGAATGATTTTCTCTTGTATGCATAAGGACTACCTCCTCTATAATGTGATTTATTTCATTTTCTATCCCCAACTCACATAGATGGTTATAAGTAATGATATAATGAATATAAAATATTCTAAGGAAATTATTATTATTCTAGTAATATAATATAGTACAAAAATTCATACTCTTCTATCCATTGGAAAATAAAAATTCCACTCATGAGTACATGTTAAGTACCACCTTCACGAAGTGATGTGATTCATATTTCATGAACACTGTAAAATAATGGATCTAAATTTATATGTATGTATAAAAGTGATAAAAAATAATGTTTAAGATTCTCAGGATTAAGGAACAATGGCCCATTTGACCATGGTTAATGCATCAATGTTATTTTGAGGTTATAAATAAAACGACCCCAAAACAACCAATGTGAAAATAACTAATTTAGTAACTATATAATAAATGGAAATAAATGAAAAAAATGGATATATAAATAGGAATAAACGTAAAAACTGTTCTTAATCTAGTATAAAATTAATAAAATTTTATTATTTGGTAATGTAAAGGACGTACATGGTGAGTCATGAGATAAGGTAAGGGATTTTTCTTTAAAATACTATTTTAAATATTTTAAACTTCATTCTCTTCTATATCCATGTTCATAAAAATATTTCAAGAATATTCATATTTATGTATAATAGATTATTAATTTCCATTTTATACTACATTTTATTTCCTTTACAAAGGTGAAAAAATGAATCTTTCCAATATAAATCTTATGAGTTATTATTGAACTTTTACAAAAGTACAAAAAAATAATGTTTTCATATTGTTTGAGGAATGAACACCTTTTCCCAATATAATTTTCATTCACTAATAGATAATGGGGATATTTATACACCTCGATACCCATAGTTTTTATGAACTGTGGGAATCGAGTTTCCAAAGCTACGATATACCAATGGTTCATTAGAACTGTTGGAACAGATAATGTTATACCAATGTTTTTTGTAAACTGTTGGTTTATCCTTTTCACATGTCACTAAAATCCCAACCTACCCCCCCCCCCCCCACGAAATTCAACCGCAATCCTCTAATTCCCTAATTCCTTTCACCCATGTGAGTATCCACCCAATGAGAAATGACCTCCCGAGTGCACAACAACCTCCCATCTTCATCGGTAACCTCCCAGGCGAGCGACGACCTCTAATATCCTCCATCGATC
This sequence comes from Viscum album, assembly GCA_963277665.1. NCBI lineage: Eukaryota > Viridiplantae > Streptophyta > Magnoliopsida > Santalales > Viscaceae > Viscum > Viscum album. The sequence continues at coordinate 1,266,595,752 of OY728120.1, read as the reverse complement.
TCCTCCATTTCAATATTTTTTTAATTTTAATATTCTTAAACATCACATAAGTGAGTTTTGAATCTTTCATATCTTATTCTTAGTATTGTTTTAATTTTTATTCATGATGTAAAACTTTTATATTCTAATGATTTACATTTAAAACCCCCATTAAAGATCATAATAATCCATTTCAGTATATATATATATATATAAATCATTCTAGTTTTCACTTCATCTGTTATAGAATTTAACACCTTTTAATTATTTATATTTAATTTTTATTTCATGTGTTTTAATATTTTAAATCCTAACATTATTATTCATAAAAATTAGACACATATTTACCATGATTTTTAGCCACAAAATATTCATATTCACAGTTCCCTTACAGAATTTATTTATATTAAAATACTATCCATAAATAGTATAGTTTACCCACATAAGAGTATTGGTATTTTTTGTCACAAAAATATAAAAAATTACAATGGGAAGATAACTATCAAATAGAAGTATAGTTACTATTTAAAATTAAACATATGTTTGAAATATGAATTTTGATTTACTAAAAATCCATTTAGATTTCTTGAAAAACATTACCATAAAAAATGGGACTACAACTTACTAATATTAATAAAAAATAAATTATTTCTTTAACAATAATCTACATGATTCCCCAAAAATATATTTAAGAACAGTTCTAAACTAGACAACCATTTCAAATATATTTTAACTGATTTTAAACAAATTATGTTTGAAGAAAATACCCTTCGAAACTTTTGTAGTGATGGAGTTATTTTTTTTGAAAACATTTCAGAATCTATACACATTTATTCCATTTAAAAATCTAAAACTTTGGAAATATATATACCATTTTGATAAAAACCATGATTTAGGATTGATGTAAACTATTTTGTCAACATGGTCTGCCGATATTCAATTAATTTATACACAATATGAATTTCATGAGATTTTATAAGGTATTTTATTTACAATGCATTAATAATTATCACACACCTTTAATAGTATATAGATTCCATAATTTTATTCATTAACAATAAATAGGATTTTTATTTATTTTATATTTTCCCCAATTCTTCCCTTTATGATTTTCATTCAATTTACAATTTATAATAATTCATGTAGTGAATTTAAAATCATGTGGAATTGAATTATATATAGAATTATAAACCATGATATAACTTGAAATCTATCATTCTTAACACAAAATAATAATAATCATAATGTCACAAAAATTATCATACTTTCACAAAAAATCATTTATAAATATTATGCATGCTTTCAATAGTAACCAGTCTTGGTACATAACATCACTTCTTAATTTAAAATAAGAAAAAATTAATTCCTTTTTAGTAATACATGGAACTAGTATGTATAATAATATTTCATATAAACCTAGCATTATTTTAAGGAAAATATATTTAATACAACTTGAATGAAACATATGAAAATGATTCATGAATCCCTATAAAATATTATACCCCACAATCATTTATTTTTTCCCTGAACATTTTTAGTCAGCTCTCATGGTCCTATACTACTTAATTGTATATTTAGTGATTTTGGGACTGTTTTTTTCACATCTAATGTGATTGATCCCTTGGGGAATTAATAACTCTTTATGTGTTTGTCTGAACCAATGAATGGTAGAACATCTATCACATTCAGGGATAAAAAAGGTTCCATGTTATTATGGTTTATTGGGATTTCTAAAAAATATTATATATTATATTATCCAAAGATAAAAATTTCCCTATTATATTATATATCTTGATGTTGAATTATTATATATTATGTGGTATTTCATCCACTCCCATATTTTTTATATTGATCATTTTGGTCCTTTGATTCTATTTTGGTTATTTGGACTGTATTTTGAGATCTTTGAAGTATTGTGATCATTTATAATGTAAGAATTTGTTTTCAGGAAACTATGGTTTTTAATTTGTTCTGATATTGTTGATTGAGGCATCATATTTAAAACGTTGGGTAAATATTTTTTGTGTCTAAGATTTATTCAATTTATTGACCATGATAGTGAATTCTTAAATGTCAGGGATACCCACCTTGGTTAATTATTTGTATTCATCATTTATATAATATGTTATGTCCATTATTCTTTGTTATTCTATCTAATTGTATGTTTTTATGAATATCATATTAAAACTAGATGTAGTGAATTTTGTAAATATGGTTTACATTGTTGATTGGAAGATAACGTTTTTTCCATGTAATATAATGGATAGAGCCTAGATGTGTCATATGGATCAGATTTCAATTATGTTACAATATAATTTAGGAATTTCATTATATTTTGTATTTAAAAATTCTTCAGATAGAGGTTAAATAAAGAGAACATGTTATAATTTTGTTGGAATACCATGGTTTATCCAGGAAGAAGTTAGCTTCAGTATAAAAAATCTATATTTCAAAAAAAATATTATATTTGGTATCACTATGGTGAGATGAAAAAATAATCTATTTTTCATGAATAAAATGAATGAAGCAGTATGGGGAATTTTATATTTGATCAGTTTCTATTTTTTCAACATCATGAGAGTGATAGTATTTTAATTAAAGAAGAAAATTATATCAATATAGATGAGGAAAAGACTGAATATGATGTTTTTTATATGTGATGGTGTGATGTTGAGAGAATTAATGGTAGTGATGAGTTGGTTCATCCTCTAGATATATTATCATGGTGGGAATTTGATTCAAAACATAATGATTTTGTAGCAAAGGTACATAATGTCAGGTTTGGTCAATCCTAAGATTGTTTTAATCTCTTTGGTCAGATGCTTACTTCTCATGAAATGTGGCTAGTATTATTCACTTTTATAATCATCCTTTGTGGATTTTTATAGAAAATCCTTTCACATTCTTGAGTATACTAATATTTGTACCTTCTGATCATGTTAATGATATAGATATCGATATGTAACCGTTAATAAGAGAGTTTATGTATCTTGGGGATATGGTTGTTCGCACATTCGATTCTTCTTCATCAAATATATTTCAGATGTGTCCTCCCCTTCTATGGACAATAAATTATTTCCATGTTTATGCAATGATGTATGGTTGGATCATGAAGGGAAAACTATCAAGTCCCATTTCTATGAAGAATACATGATTGATATGGATTGAATATCATCGTAGTTTCAGTTTCACGAGGCGTTAATGATTCATTTAAATATATCATCAATACTAGAAGTCTAATGACCTACAAATTCTCGTTGGCATGAGAGCACAATGAGTCATTATATGGCCTTATGTGACATCCCCATGATTCCAGAGGCTAGTAGTAAATTCTAAAGGGTTTCACATACAAGTGGGGGATTATTAAACCTTTATAAAATAATCCAATGAACCAAGAAACCATTTACTAAATGATTCCTGAATAAAAGATAGACAACTCAATAACTTCAAGTATCTCAAAACCAAATCAATGTGTGCAATAGCAGAATACCAACAATGTGTCAAAGTACACAGTGAATATACAACTGAAGACTCTCAAAAGACTACAAGACTCCATGCTCTGCAATCTCCAAGCTCCAAAATCACCAAACATCCCAAACATCATGAGGTAGTGCTAAAAACGAGGGAAACATACATTTTTCCATTTCTCTAAAGATATAATATGAAAAAGCACCTATGTTCCAAAGTAGGGGTGATTATAAAACTCAATTGGATTTCCCCAATGACATCCCTACTCATTCTAATAGGATATAAGAGTTATAAAGAGTTATATAAAATAGTTTATACATAATAGTTTCTCAAAAATAGTTTATAACTAAATATAAACAAGTTTCCAAAACCCTTAATCATCAAAATCATACAAGTGCAATTGAAACCAATTTTCCATTAAGTTATTTTTCCAGAAAATAACTGAACATTATTTAAAACCATTTCACAAAATCCATTTTTTGACATACCCAACCATTCCACCAACCCATGTAACCAACCATGCATGCTACGTTATGACCAATCCATACTCAAGAGAGGTTTCTTGCTAATCTACCATGTTTTCACAAGGTAATTGTTTCCCATGTTGCATTGGCCCTTTGAAACCAAGAAGAAGGTCGTATTTTAACCAAAACCTGTATATGCAATATGAACTTTATGTCTCTGGTTCCATTTAACCTTTGGCATTGAGAACAAGGCCATATTTCAACCAAGCCCAAGAAATGTAAATTGAACTCACGCACCAATATTACCAAGGATCATGAAAAAAATTCCTTTTCAATAAAACACCATTTTTATTGAAACCAATTCAATCAAAGTCATTTCAACACCTATCCATTTCAATAAAACATCACTTTCATTGAAAACCAATTCCATCAAAGTCATTTCAACACCAAACCATTTAAAGAAAACATACCTTTTATTGCAAACTAAATTTTCATTAATCCATTTAACAATTTCATAAAATCAACAATTTTAAATCATTATTTTAAATCTATGAGGCTAAATCGCCTTTCAGAACAACACACAAAGATTTCACATTTTCACTTAAACCATAAATCATCACTGGATAAGATTTATTCCCTGATTTTCACAATAACTACCATTCAAATAAAAAAATTTGAAACTAATCAAATAAATTCTAGAAAGATAATTCATAGGTATAATCCTCCTACTTTAATGTTTTTATCAAAAACCAGAATGAACGAAGAACTCTTAAGAAAATCTGGTTGATTCTCCAAGAAACTGGCTTAGATCTCTTATCCTAACATGAATGAGACCAAATATCAAAATATTTGGAATCCAAAAGACTAGATAAAACCATAATGGGAGTAGATTTGTTAAAATTATAGAATAGGAGATGAATATCTAAGTAGATCTATAAAACCGAACAAGAACGATGAAGAATGATCACATACATCAAGAATCCAACTTCAATTCGCCAAGGGAAGACTTTAGATTGCCTCCAGAATGATGGGAGAACCATCTTTGACATATGGAGAATAGAAACACCAATTTATGGCTACCTAATAGGATAAAAGTCCATATAGAGGCAAAAACATGTGATATCCACTTTTTTAGGATCTCACTTAAGTTCTCGCATGGTTAGTTCGCACGGTTAGACTAACTGTGTGCTAACCATGCATTAGCCACTACCTAAGAAGACCCTCTCATGGCTTCCTCTTATGGTCTCTCTAATAATGATCCAATAATGTGGGACACACTATCTCAAAAGAACCACCTACACATGGTTTGGCTGCACGGTTAGACAAACCGTGTGTCGCCCATGCGACTTCCCCTTTTCTTCAAATCGTTCTTCAATGTTCTCCTAAATCTCCCATTCATCACCCTTAACATAATAACCATGAAAATAATCAGGTAAGGTTTACATACGAGAAAAAAGGGTACTATATTCTCCCCACCATTTTTTTTCATTCAGATGTAGAAAACCCTCACCCAACTAAAAGAGTTTTGGCTACTGCTCCTTCACATCCTTTTCACTTTCGCAAGTCTCTTATTGAACCTGACAATGATGCTATAAAACATGCACTAGACCGATGATTTTTCAATGAATTAAATTATATTTTCTATCCAGAATCTGTATCAGGATATGTAACAATGAAGTATATGGCTATAGGTCAACATGATCCCATCTGATCACATGGCCATGATCAGGCTCGTACTTTTTCAACTGAGATACATGGAACACATTATGCACTAAATTGATCTATGATGGTAATGACAACCGTTATGAAACCTCACTAACTCATTATATTATCTGTAAATAGCCAATGTTTTTATGAGATAACTTTCCCTTATTTCCAAAAATGATGATGTCCATGTCTTGGAGAGATCTCCAAGAACACAAGATCACTCACGAAAAATGACAACAACCTTTGACGGTGATGCACATAAGAATTATGATGACTCTGATCTATCTCCATACTTTTTTTGATTAACTAGATATTATCCATTGTTTCTTGGGAAAGGCTCATCCCAACTAGTGATGTTTCAATTATTTCCACCTAGCATAGTGGAGAACGACAAGGATGCCCACACAATGCTTCCAACAGAGCCACATGTATCGAGGCCTGATAGCTTTTATTGTATGATAACTCCACTAAGGGTTTATGATCATCCCACGAGCCACAAAATTCCATCACAAAAGACCAAAAATTGTCTTCCAACATTTGTATTTTCCGGTTAGATTTCCCATCCATCTGAGAATGATATGTTGTTTTCCTCGTCAACTGATTCCCAAGAGCTTATTATATTGATTTCTAGAAATGAGATGCGAACCTCAGAACTTGGTCTAAGACTATTGAAATGGTTATTCTATTCCTCTTTACCACTACTCTGATTTTTATTTTTTGACAGATCCTCCTCCATATGAGTTTAAAAAATAGGGATGAAATGGGCGGACTTGGTAAGATGATCCACTATTACCCATATGAAATCGTGTTTCTAAACTGATCTTTGAAGACTTGTAAGAAAATACATTTCTATCTTCTCTCATTCCCACATTGAGATAGGTAAAGACTGCTACTTTCTTACGGGTCTCTAATGCTCTTCTTTAACCTTTAGAAATGTTATGAACCACGAGACGAACTCGGAAACCTTCATTTTAAAGCCGCTCCACCAAATCTATTCCATTAATACCTTATACATCTTCGGTGTACCTGGATGTAAATCCCATTAATAATGGTGGTAAGCATGGGGGAGTTTTTTCTAACAAGCCATTGATACAACCATCCCTTCTATATATCATAAAACTGAATTCCTATCAAGTTTCCATCTCAAAATGGTCTCCCCATGATTGTGTTTTGAACTCATAACTAGTCATTCTGTATCTGATGTTTGTGTCACATTGACCATATTTACCAAATTAAGAACAAGCATAGCTTTAAATAAAATCACAAAATAACCTATGTCTTCAGATTCCACATGAATATATTCTTGGTTTGACATCAACTTCCATTCATCTAAAGCTTCTTTCTCCGACTGAGCATATGACTTTATACTCAATGCATCTACCACCAAATTTGATATCCCTCTTGCGTATATCATGTTTAAGTAAACCATTTCGGGATACTCAGTCCATCTCATTTTCCTCAAATTCAAATCTCATTGTGATAAAATGTGTTTCATGCTTTTGTGATTTGTAAAATTAGTAAATTTATCACCAAAGAGATAATGTCTCCATGTTTTCAAGGAATGGAAGGCTGCAGCTAACTCCAAATTGTGTGTTGGGTTATTATTCCCATGAAATCTTTACATACTTGAACAATAAGAAACCACATGGTCTCCTTGCATGATAACATAGGCCAACCCTGATCTGAAGAATCAAAGTATAGCACATACCCCTATCCTGATCCTAGAAAAATCATGATAGGTACTGATTTAATCCAAGCATTCAGCTCATGGAAATACTTATGGAATTCCTCTTTCCAAATTAATTGATCATTCTTCTTTGACAGAGAGGTCATTGGTGAAGCTATTTGTGAGAAATCACACACAATGCATCGATAGTAACTATGTATACCAATAAAACTTCGTATCTCGATGACATTATTCGGTGGTTTCCATGAGATAACAACTTTTATATTTTCATGATCCATAGAAATGACTTTCTCAGAAATGAAATGGCCAAGTAAATGTATTTCTTGTATCCAAAAATCACACTTTGATAATTTGTAATATAAATAGTGATCTCTCAAAATTTGTAACACTATTTCTAAGTGATCATCATGGTCATCCCATGTCTTCGAATACACCAAGATTTTGTCCACAAAAACTACAACAAAAGAATCCAGATATCTCGATGGAATATCTGATTCATCAAATCCATGAATATGGATGGTGCATTCATTAGACCGAAAGGCATGATTACATATTCATAGTGGCCATATCTTCTTCTGGAATCTATCTTTGAATATCCTCCTTTTGAACTCACAATTGGTGATATCTAGATAGCAAGTCAATATTTGAGAATCATTGACCACTAGATAATTGATCAAACTGGTCATCAATGTGTGGAAGTGGATATCTATTTATTATCATAACATGGTTAAGCTTATGATAATCAACACACATCTTAAGAGTTCCATCAGTTTTCTTCACGAAAAAACAGGAGCTTCCCATGTTGACGTACTTGGTCGTACGAAACCCTTACATTCCTGCTCCTCCAATTGCACTTTAAATTATGTTAACTCTATTGGTGAAATCCTATAAGATGTAATAGAAATTGGACTGGTCCCCAAAAAGAGATCAATCGTAAACTCCACATCCCTTAGAGGTGGTAACCCTATGATTTTTTTGGGGAAGGCATCTAGAAATTGATCCACAACAACTGGAAATCTATTTTCCTTGATCTCTTCCATTAATGCCAAAGTCAAATCATACAACTGATAAGAGATCGTTCCCACCGTTGGTGGAAACAATCTGTATTCATCTTTCTTTATAACCCTCTATCCTATGATGATATGCTCGATGCAGACCTCGGTTATGAAACTAAATGTTCTACTATAATAGTCGATATGATCCTTGAACATTGTCAACCCATCCATTCCTAGGATTGTATCATAAACATCCATTTAATACATTGAGAATCCCATTTCACCTCAGCTCCATCAACAGTTATAATACATGATCCACGCACAAAGACTTGATATTCTCTTTCACCGAGAGGTTTTTGTAGTTTCAAAACATAAGGCGTCATTTCTAGTTTTAAACATAGAAAATCAATATCATGTGAAGAAAATAAATAATTCGATGCACCCGTATCTAAGATCACTTTCACAAGGGTAGAATTTAAAATAATTTTACCTCTCACTGTAGATGGCCTACCTGATCATCAATAATCATATCATCATATCCATAAAAAATAATCTCCTCTAAATTGTTCTCCATGTTTCCTTGATGTGATTTCCCTGGTTGAGGAGTCATGGTATTTTCACAATCACCATGGATAACTCTATTATGATGATGAGACAAATTCTGCTATCCTCATCTTGTCGAAGCATATAAGGCTTGTGATGCCTAAGAAGTGTCCTGATCACCAGACCATTGAGCACTATGACAATAGTGATGAAGATGTGCCATCTTGTTGCAATTATGACATTCTATAGGTTTTTTCATACCATCTCACTTTCTGTGTTCAAGAAAACCACATTGAATGAAACATGATTTACTCTCTGGTAATTAAGGAAGGTTCAATGATCCTACCATTTGATTGATATTTCAACTTCCACCATGGAAATAGGTGTCCATTTTCCTCTCGCTTCAATCAGTTGAGTTCCCACTATTTCCTTTAGGTATCATCATTCCTCCTCCTATCAATCTCGAGATATCACATTCATCCAATGTCACTCTGTTCACCATCTCTATATAATCCTTAATACAGAGCACCGCAATCTTCGATCAAATGTCCTACCTTATCCCTGATTCAAAGATGAATTCCATCAAAGAAGTAGTTTCTGCAACATTTGCTACAAAATGGACTAAATTCCTAAATTTATTTTCATACTCAATAGAGAGGATCTCATGTTATAGGCTGAATAATTCCTTCATTTTATGGATCTTGTACGTATGATGATATAATTGTTTGTTAAATAATTCTTTAAAATCCTCCCCTATAAGTCCTTCATCCAATTTAGCTCATACTACTAAATCCCACGACATTTGAGCAAGATCCTCGAGCATATAAGTAATTATCTTGAATTTGAGATTTGATGCTGTTATGATGAAATAGGTGATATGATTCATCCTTTTCAGCCACACGTCCACCTTCTTAGGCTTAGCATCACCCTGGAAGTTAGGTGTATTGTGCTTCATGAACTGGATGGTATGATCCACATTCCTTTTCTCATTCATTCAGTTCCACATATCCACATCTTGAAACTCATATACTATACTCTAAACCATCTCTTGTTCCACCTTTAGTTTAGGTTCAACCACATTCTCTGCATCTTCTTTAGGTTGGTTTCAATGAAGCCTACCAGGTGAAATTTTCCAAACCAACAACAAACTCTGTCAATATCAATTTCTAGAAACTTTTTTCATTGAATTTAAAATTATATCACATCAACTATCACAACATTATTTTCCAAAAAAAAAATTTCCCTGTTCATGAATTTTTGAAAATCAACAATTGGTTCTGAAAATTGAACCATTTTCAAAATACAAAAAGTACCTTATTTTCAAAATCATTCATTTGAAAAAAAATTCTATATTTTCAAAGAATTTACATATTTAAATAAAATAATAAATCATTCCTCAAAATGAGATATGAAATCCTAGTGGGATGTCATTCCTCTACAATGCATGTCATGGTTATCTCATTGGATAAACCAATGAAAAGAATATTTTCAACATTATAGAAGTGTATCTGAAACACTTATGTACCCAACACCCTGGTAACATGAAGTTTAGAATAAATTGGTTAGCTATGTCATTTTATGATATACATTTCAAGTTTTGAAAATCTTTCTCATGTCTAAGATTCTAACCCAAGAAATAGATGAAAAGGAATTCCAACTCCAAGACCAAGAACACTGGTGAATTGTACCATAAGGGAAGGACCAGACAAAAACAATTTGTAATGACCTACTAATTCTCATTGGCTTGAGAGAAAAATGAGTCATCACATGGCCTTAAGAGACATCCCCAAGATTCCAAATGCTGGAAATAATTGGCGAATGGTTTCATATACAATTGGGTGATGATTTCCCCTTTATGAAATAAACCCAATAACCAACATACCATTTACAAAATGATGCGTGAATAAAAGAAAGACAACTCAAAAACTTTAAGTATCTCAAAGACACACCTAAGTGTGCAACAAAGGAACACCAACCAAGTCTCAAAGTACACATTCGATAAACATCAAAAGACTCTCCAATGACCACAAGACTTCATTCTCCACCAGCTCCAAGATCCACAATCATCGAACATCAAAAACATCACGAGGTAGTGCTAAAAATGTGGGAAACATTACCTTTGCCCCTATCCCAAATGATAACATCTGCAGAACAACCAAAGTGACAATGTAGGGTTTTGTATATAGCTTAGTAGGTTTCCCCCATAGACTTCCATACTCATTCCACTAGGATAGAATAGTTAGAAATAATTGTCTAAAAGAGTTCATACAAAACAATTTCTAAAAAATAGTTTATAACTAAATATAAACAAGTTTCCAAAACCATTCATCACCAAAATCATATAAGTACATTTCAAAACAATTTTCCAACAATTTATTTTCCCAGAAAATTATTTAACATGCTTGAAACCCATTTTAAAATATCCCTTTTTGGCATACCCAACCATTCCCCAAACCCATGCAACCAACCATGCATGCTACGTTATGACAGTTCCATACACATGAGGGTTTTCTTTTCAATCTACCAAGTTGTCACAAGGTAATTGTTTCCCAGGTTCCATTAAGAATTTAGCACTTAGAACAAGGTCATATTTCAACCAAGCCCCGTATATGCAATACGAACTTTATATCTCGTGTTCCATTTAACGTTTGGCACTAAGCACAAGTCCATATTTCAACCGAGCCCCAAAAATTCAACATGAACTCACACACCAATATGGCCAAAGGTCTGTCCAAAACACCTTTCCAATAAAACACCATTTTTATTGAAAACCAATTCCATAAAATACATTTCAACTCCAAACCATTTCAATAAAACATCACTTTTATATAAAACCAATTCCATCAATGTCATTTCAACACCAAACCATTTCAATAAAAACCCCTTTTTATTGAAAAACAAATTTTCCTGAATCCAATTAAATTTTTTAGAAAATCAATAATTTAAAATCATCATTTTAAATTTATGAGGAAAAATCAATTTTCAGAACCATTCCCCAAGATTTCACAATTTCAGGAAAACCATAAATCATTACTAGAGAAGATTTATTTCATGATTTTCACAATGAATCCCTTTAAAATAAACCAACTTTAATCTAATATAATAAATTACTTAAATATGAGTTGAGAGAGAAGCCTCTTACCTTAATGGTTTTGACAAAAACCACAACGAATGAAGAACACTCAATAAAATCGGGTCAATTCTCTATGAACCTGCATTAGATCTCTTATATTAACAACATTGAGACCAAATATCATCATATTAGGTTTCCAAAAACCATGATCTACCCATAACAGGTGTAGTTATATGAAACAGTGAGAAGGGAAGAAGTAGATCTATGTATATCTAAGAAACCGTACAAGAATAAAGAAGAATGATCACATACCTCAAGAATTCGGCATTGATTCACAAAGGGAATCCTTTGGATAAACTTTGGAAGGATTTGAGAACCTTTATTGACCATAGGAGAATAAAAATACATATTTATGGCTGCATAAAAGGAAAAAAGATCCACTTATAGGAAAAAAACATTTCAGATCCACTCTTTTAGGATCTTACTTATGTGCCTGCACAGTTAGTTCTTACGGTTAGAGAAACCATGCACTAACTGTGCATTAAACACTACCTAGTAAAACCATATCATGGATCCCTAAAATGGAATCCATATCCATGCTCCAACCATGTGGTATCCAATACCTCAAAATGCCCCCCTACACACAGTTTGGTCGCCCTGTTAGATAATCTGTGCACCGCCCATGCGACATCCCCTTTGCCTCAAAACATCATTGAAAGTTATCATGACTCTCCCATTCATCACCATTAACTTTATAACCATGAAAATAATCAAGTAAGGATTACATAAAAAACTGAGGGTAATACCTGAAGAATAATTTGAGGTTTGATAATAATATTCACACTGAACATCCACCTCAACGTATATCAGTAACAGATGTGCTTAAGTAATTGAAAGGTTTCTGTTTTTCATTAGGGAAAGGTCATATGAAATCTAAAGAGGAAGAATTTTAAAACATATTAAACTTAAAATTGGAAAAATATAAGTATCATTTTTTAGTTTTCATATTGTTCTTCCAATTTTTTATATCATTTTTTAGACATAATTCACACTGAGATAAATATATTTTAAATTTCTCATTCAATTCTACTAAATCACAACTTGAGGACCATATATGACTTTAAATATTTTTGGGACATGTTGGATAGAGGTATTAGACCACAACTGCATCTTCTATCAATCAATGAAAACAAATGGATAGTTCCTCGTGATTCTTATGTGATGAACCTATAGAGAAAAATCAAATTCTGGAAGTATTGAAGAATATCAAGGTTCCTGATGGCTATTCCAAAAACATATCTAAATGTGTCAACATAAGATATTTGAAACTAAAACCCCTAAAAACTAATTATTGTCACATATTTTATTATTAATTACTTCTAATGACTGAAAATTATATTTTTATTTGATTTTGTAAACTACTTTTTGGGTGAGTGGGAACCATACACGAGATTAACAAATCACCGAAATCAAAAAAACCACATAGTCAAAATTCATGTTTGATTCCAATGGAATTATTGAATTTTCTATAAAATTATATATGGGTGAAAGTGATTATATTATTAATTTTTTTATAAACCACTATTATAATATGTTATCCAAGTAATTCTTTAAAAAAATTAAGTAAGAGGGGACATTAATTTTGTTTCTGTTTGAAAAAAAATTACACCATCATTTTTCAAATGAATGTTTCATTTAATAGTTCATCTTACATCTGAAACACTTATTGGGGGATTAATTGTATTTCAATAGATGTATCCTACTAAAATAAATATGTGTACAATGAAATCATAGGTCCAAAATTAGAATCATGAGAAAGGATCCATGGTGAGATGTTATCTGGCTCAAGAATGTTTATATTTTTGTTCAATGTATTTATCTGATGTGAGCACAAGACATAAACGGAAAATGAGAAATGAATATTATAAGTATGAGGAAATTTATCCCTCATTTTCTTCTCTTCCCAAAATAGGAGGAATTTCAAGGTCATATTCATTGCCTACATTGATCCTTGAAGAGCAGTATATGGCCTATCACACAGACCTTTATGACTGTGGTTTGTTCGATGACTATATCAAGTAAGTGATTTGAATTTTTATATGTTACCTCATACTATTTCATTTCAAATGTACTTTAAACTATTATTATCCTTTTATTTAGGGAATATAAAAAAATTATATGTAGATTTCATCGACTTTTTCCTTTTACAAGATGATTAGATTTATATAGCCACGAGTTTCATTTTTTGTAGAAATAAAATGTATGAACAATACAATAATGGACATAAAATATGGATATTAATTTAAAATAATTATTCATATATATTTTATGTATTGTTTTTATTTTTTGAACATATTTATTAATAATTAAGAGCAATGTAATTTTTCCCCAATTCTCTGTTTTGTGAATGCCAATCATTAATAATCAATGTGTATAAACTTGTCAAAATTGATCGTGTGGTGAAAATGATAACATAACAAAGATAGTTTTATGTTAACATCTACAATGAACTATAATTCCAATGCATCAGATAGTCATCCCTGATAAGAAAATGTGTATTATTATGGAATTGATGAGAAAATAATTTTATTGGATTATTACTCTCAGGGTCGATTCACTATGATGAAATTTAAATGGTTTGATTCAATGATGTGACATGGTATATTTATTGAGGATTGTGGATTCATAGTTATTGAAATGAGTCGATTCTTTGATACCGATGCATAACGGTCCAACCCTAGAAGCCCATAGTCAGTGCATTATTTTAATACATTGGCTTGATTACAAGGAATCAAGTCCCGAATGACCGATCAATTTAGAAGTCTTGGAAAATAGATTATATGAATGAATTCTACATTATATATTAGAAAATATAACACAATGTAAATGATCTTCTGAGAATTCCATTAATCCCCTAGCTTAACCCTTTTTATCAATCATAATACACTACTTGGAAGCCTGGGAAAATTAAAACATAGAAAGGGGTGAACTCAGAGGCTTAGTAATGATAATAATATAGCGAGAACATTATTAAATAAGCATAATAACTTATGGAAATGTATAAGACTAAAACAAATTCCTTTTAATCTTGAACATAAGAATAATATGGAAATGATAAAATAAAATAATTACATTTACTTATTCACATGGATATTCTACTAGTCGAATAATCACATGCAATATGAATGGCCACTTTCATAATGATAGAATGCATAATACTAGACTTCATAACCACATAGTCAAGGCCTTGTTCCAAGACTGCAAATAAGATTTTGTCATGCCATTGTGCCAAGACCCGATTTTGTCTCATGAGACCTACCGAGGCATCGAGTATCTATAGCAGGCTCCATCAGTCACTTACTAAGCCCAATGCCTTCGTCATATGAAAAGGATTTACCATAACATAAAAATTAATATTAAAACAAGAATATGAAATGTCAATACTTTATCCATAAACAATGAATTATATGAAAATAACACATCCACATTCAAACATGTCAGAAAAACTTAAATAAAATATGGAAGACTTGTATCATAATAAATCAACTTAAATAATGTTTAAAATCCATCAAAGGATATTGACATAGATGGAAATTATTTGTAAAACTCTTTAATTGAAATATCTATTTTTCATGAAAACATTTAAAAGTCACAAAATTTATAGAGGAAGACATTGAAAGAAATTTTTTTAATAAAAGTGTCCAATTCCACTTTGAAACTATTGAAAGTAATTAAAAATTTAAAAACATTCATTTTTATATAATTAAATCCTTAAAAATACTTTTGAAAACATGGACGATTTAAGAGAATAAATTTTTAAAACATTTAAATTGATTTTTTAGAAAAAAAGTCCCTAAAAAATAATCCACTTTAAAACTATATTATGAAACATGGAAATGTATAATAAATATATCCCAGTAGATACTTACGTAAAAACAATATCGAATAATAAAGAGATTGTGAAATTATCCTTTACCTTGCACTTTCCTTTAGTCGAGGGTACATTTAACCTTATGTATAAAGACCGTGGTATGTTATTAAATTTTACTAGAACCATTTTAATATTTATGATATAATACATGATTCATTAATTACTTTATACAACCCATTTAGTAATAATTTCCATGTTAAATTTACATTTCAGGTAATAACCGCTTTTTTTATGAGGCATGTTTTAACTTGTTACTCCTGATTGTATCACATAGATCAGGATTTAAGTACTTCCAGAATATAAAACATGATTTATATATCATATATATATAGAATATAAATATGTATAATAGACATTTTTATGAAATGGAAAACACCTTTTATGGTGACGGTACGCCGTATGTATGCATAAATGTTATTCCTGTTTTCATACCATATTGAACGGAACTAGGCGGATAAGATATATGTAAGTACATATATATATATATATCCATTAGAATTATTATTTCATATATTACATACTTATTAATGATATATATTTTATAATCATCGTTGAATGGTGAACGTGGAAATGAATCTCATCGCGTCGTGGAGACGACAATCCGTACGTACGAACGAGCGACAATATCATAATAGTGATGAAGAAATCATATGTAATTGGATATTTTATCATATATAAAAAATCATTAAAATGTTATATTTATTATTTACATAAGTTTTTCTCATTATTATACTCATCCACATAATTAAGTGTTTGAATAACAAACTACACCACGACATGGAGACGGTAATCCATACATACACATGTATGGTGACTTTGTCATTTATAGGATAGATAAAATAATGAATATGGTTGTAACATTTTTAATATAACATAATATTATATATAATATACTAGAGTTATAATTTTATAATGGAATTAACAAAGAATGTGGACGTGGAAGAAGAATAGAACTTGAAAGAGGTGATGAAATATTTACCTCTTCTTCGGCTTCTTCCTTTTGATTTTATCAAAAGGGCTCCGTAGGTTGGATTTCTGACCCAAGAAAGTCCTCTTGAATTAATGGAGGAATTTTGGGAGCATATTTGGGTAGGGTTTGGCTGAGCCAAAAGTATTTGGAGATGTGAAATTTAATAGAGGAGGAAGTGCCGTTTTATAAGAGAGGTTAGGGTCACTTTAGGAAAAGCTTGAAATGTTATTTTATAATAGAATCATTTTCGGTTTCAAATGGATCCAAAATTAATTATTTAAATTATAAGGTGGGTGTGGGTCTAAAACACTTCAACCAATATGTTTTATATAGGTTTTGTCCATCATATAAACCATATATGTTAGACTTAGATATTAGTTAAATAGTTTGAAATTTATCATGTCTCTTGGTATTTTTATATTATATAGTTAAACACTTACTATAAAAATCCAATAAAACCCCATGTGGTTAATTATTAATATATATAACCTTATCTAAGTCCTTTTTACAATCCTTATATTTTTATGAATATTATATCAATTAATAATATTATATTTTAAAAAAAACTCAATTAAGTCAATTTTGAAACTATTTAGTATTTGATTTTTTTGAAAGCCATAAAAAATTATAAATTTGAATAAAATTTATTTAACCATCCATAACATGTCATATTATCCTAGTAAATTATTTGAATTCTTTATAAGTATCCATTTACATTTATTGGGATATATATAATGTCAATTATTTAAATCTTTCGTTAATAAGGATTTTATTGCATCATCATTGTGTCATAAATAAATTAAATTATTTAATATCAAAAAATTATAAATACGATATCATTATTTAGGAGTTTTTTTATCTTTATAATTAATATTAGTATTCTAATTTATCTTATGTATAACCCTATATTAAAAATGTTTTAGTTATTAAACATTGAATTTAACTCTTTTAACTCTTCTTTAAATAAAATAATATTAAATGTCCTAATATTATCCATGTGGACCAAAGGGGGTCATATTTTATTCCTAAGGTAGTTTATGGTCTAATAATACTTATCCAATAGAATTGGGACATGTGTTAGGGTATTATGATATCATTTTTACCCTTAGTTGCCCTATTTACTTTTAATCGTGGTAAATATAAGTCAAAAGTTACTATTCAGAAAAAAATTATTTTTATCTTATTGAACAAAATTTTACATAGATATATTAACCGTGTCTCTATGTTTTTTGAAATTAAACTCACAGAAGTGGTAAAATTATGTTTTATGCAGATTTGGAAATGCTACTAGGAGGTAGGTAAAAGACGGTAAAAGTTCGATAAAATTTTATATATCAAATTTTATTATAAATTGACTCCAATGAATTATATTGAAATTATATAAGCATTATATATCTATTTTTTCTTAAAGTAAATTAAATTAAAATAACTAATTATATATATATATAATGTCGGTTTTAAATAATAACGTAATGTTTTTCACTATTCATCAAAAATTGACAGTTTTTAGAAAAATACCAAAATTTACCCTAAGATAATTTTGATATTCCGAATTAAAAAATAAATTCTATTTTACCATATTCGAAAAATAGAAGTTACATTTTTTAGTTTATAATTAATTCTCGCCGTGAAAACCAAAAAGTGGGGTTTTGTAAAGTAGAAACTATTAAAAGATTAACATCTGTTTAAGTCAAATTTAAATATTAAATAACTTATAATGACCTGAACTATATAAAATGATAAAAATATAATCTTATTATACTTCAAAACCTTTAAAATACATAATATAATACTATAAATTATTTTGATAAAGAAAGTTGTTTTCAATTAAAAGACATTATTTTTCACTATTTGTCAAAATATAAAAGTTATCATAAAAGTACCAAAAATTTATCCAAACTATATTTTTATGTCCCTATTCTAATGAAGAATATAATTTCATTAAATCGAGTATATAATAGTGTCAAATATTGTTTTCAAAAATGGTTCGCCATTAAAAGGCGGTAAAATTTTATTTTTTGAAAAATACTTCTTTTATCTGAAAAAATGAATTTGTTCTTATATTATGTCTAAAAACACATAATATGGATGTTAAAATTATATAGAGTATATTATATTCAAAAGTAGTTAATACTATTCATAACAGCTTTTTGAAGGGTTAGTTTAGTAAGTTGTGGTGCGCTCGAACTCGGTTTTATGTGTAGTGAAAGCTGTTGAATTACTTTAATGAGATAACGTACGATGGAATATTGGAGTGTTACATTCTCCCCTCCTTCAATAAATTGCATCCTCTAAATTTTAATTTTTTTCGAAAATAAATGTTTAAAAATAAGAAAAATAGCTTTGTGGAAAACCCACATCGGAAATTGGGTTAATAAAATTTAGTCTTAATAAGGGGAAAAGGGAAATGAAAAAGTTAGCACAAAATTATGATCTCCATTAGGAGAAAATTTCTGGAAATTAGGGACACTTAATTGGGGGGAAAACATAAATATTTATAGAGAATGATTTAGTTCATCAATCACAAACAAATGTAAAATTGAGGGCCTCAAATCCATCAATCTAAGATGATGTAAAATATCATCAATTCAAAAAAAAAACATATGGAATTAGGATAAAACATTTTTTGTTTTAATATCCCTTCCCTAAAATTTAAGAATTAATTTAATCATATAATAAGAGGATATATATTTATATATATATACTTCACAAGTAGAGTTTTTTCCATCAACTATTTCCTACCACAATCTCATCTTTCACTCCAAATGATAATAGAATTCTTAAATATTCTATTTATCATAATCGTATAGGGTTCCAAAAATAATGAATTTATAATTAATTTATCAGAATATTAAAAATAACTACATTATATAAACTAGGACATCACTTATGCTAGTAGTAGGTGATCCACCATTTTCTCCCTTCAGTTGCGGGTTCAAGTCTTGCATCCTTGCCAGACGTGATGGGTTGTCGCCCGACCTCCGGGTTATCCTTTTTATGACAATCCAAAAATAATCTCAATAAATCATTTAACCATAAAAATAGTATCCAATTTCAATATTAATCGATTATAACCTTTATTGTTATCCAAAATACATCTTTCCAAACTCACAGTACAAAATTTATAAGGAAGGTAACACAATGAAGATCATTTTTTCCACATAATAACATGTGAATACCATCATCATGTATTATTTTAAAACACTATAACACCAAAAGTTTCCATAAAACCTTATTGATTACATTCATGCTCAATTATTCCTTATAGAATATTGGATATACTTCTTCTATCCAAAAATGATGTAAACTCCAACAATGATGGAATATACAATTCATTAATCAGTTCAAAAAATGTCAATAATATCCAATATAATTTAACCAAATCAATCATATCTTATTAAAAAATCACTAACTCAGTATCAGAATCATATTAAGGTTTATCTTTCTCCCAGCCATATATTTTCCAAAATTTTAACCTTCCATTGAGTCACTTTTCGTTGTTCCAGAAAATCTCAAGTCCTTAATGAAATTGTACTGCAGTAAAACCATTATATACTCTATAATTAGTATAACATTTACATCATTAATAAAATAATAAAATGGAATAGTACATTAATAACAACATAAGAAATTTTAATCATTCCTCTTAACCTTTGGTAGTATCATGAGTTTTTTATTATCTAAAAGAAACATTTGGGGTATAATCTGAGGATTTGGACATTGATTCACGTAGTCTCCCCAGTCCCTGAAGATGAATCACTATACATTTGAAACCTTTTTTCATACCCTTGTAATCACATACTTGGTGTCCCATTTCTCCACACTTATAAAAAACTCTCATTCCCTTCAATAATTTACCAAGGTTATTCTTTCTATATTTATCACATATGGGAAAATCCTTTTTCCCTTATTCTCTTTATCCATCTTTCTCTCTACGATCATTTTCATCCTTGGCTTCCCTTCAAATCCATAGGACTCAGAAAATTCTCTACAAATCTTATTAACACATGATACTATTTCTTCATATGATGATAATATGTGGGAGATTATTTTCTTTCTAAATGTAGTCTTAATACCCTGAAATATATGATCTTTCATACTCTTTGGATCATGCGTATTGATGGAGTTCTCATTCCATCTACTGGAAACCATTTCTAAACAATGACATACACTAGGTTAGTTTATGAATCACAATTCATAATTCCAAAATTGTAAAATACCTAATGTAAATTTAAAATTTTATAAATATAATGCATACTCAGAAAATTCTTTCCATTAGTAAGTACTTACTCATAAATTCTTCATAATGTCTTGTAATGAAAATTTGAATTAACCTAAGCATATCCTCCGAGAGTGTCATAACCAAGAGTGAAGAAAGGACTATTGTTGTGCACCAGGATATCCTAGGTCAAGCCCGAAACTCCTTTTCTGTGTTTTAAATCCTTCATACATCTGTGTGAGATCCGCCTCTTTCTTCGCGTATCCAAAAAAGGATGTATTTCTTGGAAAATACACAAAATATATACATTACCAAAATTATAGGAAGTTCTTCTATACTAATACTCAAAGTCTATCTTAGGGTAATGTTCTTTAATCATATTTTATCTAAATCTATTTCCAAGGTTGTTTCTAAACATCTTATGATACCATATATAATGCCCCGAATCCAAAATCCTAGAGTAGGTGCATTATTTTAAAACATTAGCATGGTTACACGAAATCATGTCCCAAATGACCGATCGGTTTAGCAATCTTGGAAAATAGATTACATACATGAACGTTACATTACACATTAGAAAATAAAATATAACATAAATGATCATTTGAGAACTCCATTAACCCCCTAGCTTAACCATTCATATTAATCATAATACACTTCTTGGAATCCGGGGAAAATTAAAACATAGAAGTGGGTGAGCTCAGATGCTCAGTAAGGATAAAAATAAATTGGAAACATTCTTAAATGAGAATAAAAATTTAAGGAAATGTATAGGACTAAAACAAAATCCTTTTAAACATAAACATTAGCATAAAATGGAAAAGATATAATAAAATAATTCCATTTACTTATTCACATGGATATTATACTAGTAGAATAATCACATGTAATATCAATAGCCACATTCATTGTCATGAACCAAATAGGGTTCCCATCCAATCGATGCCCGACCCGGAAAGCAATAAGGCCTGAGGGGCATTCCCGATCCCCATTAGCAGGTAAAAGTGCTCGGGAATCAAAATAATGCTTTGGGAATGATTTTCCAGATTACAAAAAACTTGCACAAAAAAAGATCAGCTAAACTAAAAAACTCAACCAAACAGGCCCTAACCACAAACCAGGATTTTATCTGCAAGTTCAACACCAAACTCGAACAATAGAAAAACATGGTGGCCAAAAACCAACTCAAAAACCACCACTGGCTGGAGGAAACCACCCAATCTCCATCTCCACAATTCCACATGAAGGTTTCAGCTAAAAACCAGAACCACCACTTCCAAAATCCATACCCTTACCAGCATTAGACAAAAACAAATCTACTTCCACCCAAGGGTGTATGTAGGATGTGAGCTAATGATCAATAATATGTCACCAATATGATATTCCACATGTAAATATTAACTAACAAAAATATTTCATGTTTAATCCAGGAAAAAAAATAAAATCTTAAATTTTTTTGAATAAATTAATTTGAAGAATGAAAAATTTAAGGGAAAACAGTTTAAAAAGAAAAACAACACTTTTATTTTTATTACACCACAAATGTTACACAATTTTCCATTTTGAAGTGAGATGTAATCCAAGAGCACCAATGTGGGAGATTCACTATAGGTACTAGCACTTAAGGGAACCTAGAACATTGTGTCCCTGTGAACCAAGGAATAAGAACCGTAATAACATGCACTCTCGTGCACGAGCCACTAGTAAGGAAATGCATCCATAACCTAGTGGTACCCCAATGTCACCCATAGTTTTGTTAGAGTTTTAATCATCAAACAAACTGAGTTAAACTGGGCTAAGGACACTTCTATATCACTAGAACACTAGTACTAGTCCTCCCATCTAATACCCAAGCTTCCTATTTTGTGCTCAATTAAGTCAACATGCCACATTGTTTGAAAATGTTACATGCACAAAACACATAGTGCATTATCTACGTGTTGCGCCACATTTCCCCTACAAAATTCATTCTTAAAACATTACGATCACTAGTATTTTTGTTCAAAACTAAACCTATATAATCCACAAAGTCAAATAACCAATTACACAATTTTTTTTAAAGTTCATAGCTAAAATAATCAGCACTAGGAAAAATCCATTTATCAGTTTAAAAAATATATATGTCTATACATATATATAATATTCATGACTTAAGGAGTCCAAAAACACCACAAAATAACTTATTTACAACACAATGCACTCTAACACTTATCAAAAACACAACTGCAAATCCTGTACATTTGAACAAAATATCTAAACCAATTAGACATACACTCATATTTCATAAATATGTACTACTAAAACAAAATTGCAGTTCCAAATAAAAATGACTATGCCGATTGGAAAAAAGTAGATAAATGTGTTAAATTAATTAAATAAGAAACTCAATAAAACAATCAATATTTAAACATGGAATCACCTACCGGTGTATCACAGCTTCGCAAAAATTTCTGTGCAAAGACCACTGTATGCCAATGCAGTCCAAACAAACCGAAAATACACCCTAAAAACAAGGAAATAAAATAATCACATCAATAATGAACCACTTGGAACACAAAATCCAGATGAAATATTACACCAAAAGAGAATAATTTCACTTAAAAAACTGAAGAAATGAGGAGGATACGGGATAACGGGGTGCGGCCGAGAGGAGGTGTGGGGCGGTCAGCGCGGCTGGGTTGAAATAGAGGGGAAGACCACCAGTGCAAGATCTGGCCGAGGAGGAGTCGATGAGTCCGGTGAGGAGGTTGTGTGGTAGTGCTTCAGCACAAGGCTGGGTAGAGAAGGAGGAGGGCACAATATGGTGTGAGGCTAGTTGGGGAGAGAAATTCGGGTGCGAGGATGGCCGGAGCGAGGCTGGACAGAAGCAGCAGGGGTGTCCGGTCGAGAAGGAGGGGAGAGGTGGCACGTAGGGTTTGCGCCGGACACAAGGAGTGTCGCGACGGGAGAGGGGAGAGGATTGAGTGAACAGTACCCACAGGGAAAGGAAATAAGGAAGAAAAACAATGAAATAAATAAAATTTACAAGTATGGATAAATAAAGGAGTTTAAAAATAAAAATAATAAAGGATAAAAATAATAAATAAATAAATAAATAAATAAAATTAATAATAAAACTAAAGATATGGAAAATAAAATTAAAATAAAACCTAATGAGAAATTCTAACCTAAAATAATAATAATAATAATAATAATAATAACATTAAAAAATATATATAACGATAATAGATTTATTTTTGTTAGGTTAATTAACCAACTGCACATCGGGCATGCCGCCCATTACACTAGCAAAGCCACACGGTTTCTCATGTGCCCTGCCCACGTGTCGATAATTACCCAACTAATGCTCAATTATCAGTGGAAAAGCACATGACTCTTGTCATGCTTGGCCCACATTCCAGAAAGAATCCTTTAAAAAGGAAAATAAAATTGTGGGATAAAAATAAAAATAAAAAACATAACATGATACGAAGCCTGGGTGTGACAATTCTCCCCACCATGTAAACATTCCGCCCTCGGAAAGCCAACTCGAAGCCTGATCAGGGAAAATAAATCGGTACTCCTACTCAACCCAAGACTCCCACTCCCAAGCCTCATATATGTCATTCCCATGTTTCCAAATAATACGAACCAACGGAATTGACATTCCACGAAGCCCCGTCTCCTAATAATCCACTATCTGCACTGGCCGCTCAAACACTAATAATTCGGGATCTATCTCCAACTCCTCCCAATTCAAGACATGTGACAGATCGGGATTATACATTTTCAGTTGGGAGACATGGAATACATCGTGAATCAACGTCAGCTGTCAAGGAAATGATAACATGTATTCCACCTTTCCAATCCGCTCAGTAATCTTGAAAGGACCAACATACTTCGGTGTCAGCTTTCCCTACTTTCTTAAGCGTCTGTGACCCAAGCGAGGGGCCACCATCAAGAACACTCTACCCCCACTGAAAACTCAGGATCTCAAAACCTCTGATCTTCATAAGATTTATAGAGAGTCTGAGCTACCAACAACCGATGTCTAATCAACATGACCTTCTTAGACGTCCCTTGAATAAGGCTCGGTCCCAAGAGTGAGGACTCACCAACCTCAGCCCAACAGAAGGGAGATCGACAAGGATGACCGTAGATAAACTCAAAGGGTTCCATTCTAAAATAGGATTGGTAACTATTATTATAAGAAAACACAACCAATTTCAAATGGATATCCCATGAACCAATGAAATTCAACACACATGAATGAAGCATGTCCTCCAGAATCGGATTCACCCGCTCCGTCTGGCCATTTGTCTGAGGATGGTATTTCTTACTCATCTTAATCTACGTTCCCAAATCCTTCTGGAGGCCTCCCAATATCCGAAATGTAAATCATGGGTCCTTGTCAAAAATAACTGCTAATACCACACCATGATGTTTAACCACTTCTTGAACATACAAATGGCCTAGTTCCTCCACCTTCTCTGTATCTCTGATCGGGATAAAGTGAGATGACGTAGTAAAATGATCAACCACAACACAAATTTTATTCCTTCAATGAGGTGTACAATTCAAGTCATCAATGATGTCCATGGAAACCTCATCCAACTTCCACATTGGAATGGGTATCTTCTGAAGTAGGCCAGATGGTCTTTGATGCTATGCTTTCACCTGCTGTCAAGTGTAGCATCTCGATAAAAATTCATCTATGTATCGACTCATACCTATCCCATAGAACTAGTGACAAACATCGTAATACATATTTTTAGTACCAGGATAGAAGGCCCACTAAGACTGGTGGATATCCTACATCACCCCCTACCATAGAGACAACAACACCACTGCATGACCCTTGAAGCACATGATCCTCTCGGGAGACATATACCAATCCAAAGGAGTCTCCCCACCATGGAGAAAATGCATAGATTACTAGCACAAATCATCACTGGTTTTCTCCCATGGAATCAACTCCAGAAGATTGCGAGTCAACTGAATTCTAGACAATAATATACCTCCATTGTGATCTCTTATCTCCAAGAGAATATAGGAGAAGAGCCCCATCAATGTACACTCATTTCTGGACTTCATCAATATATGATCTGGTACCTTCCTTCTCAATGTGACAACCACCACATTTCCCTTGCTAGAGTATAGAGAATGTCAATGTCAAATCCCTGCAGATACTCATTCCAATGGCGCTACCTCTGATTGAAATACTTCTGAGATAATATTCAGGCTAGGCTCTTATGATCATAATAGACCAAAAATTTCTCCATAAAGAGGCAGTGACTCCAAGTCTTCAGAGCGTGCATCACTGCTACCAACTCCAAGTCATGAGTTAGATAATTCTTCTCATGCAGTCGAAGTTGGTGGGAACCATAATCCACCACATGATTATCTTTCATGAGTACACACCAATGCCTGTACATGAAGCATCACAATAGACTGCGTATCCCTTCTCAAACTATGGTAATATATGAATAGGTGCGGTGTTCAACTGCCGCTTCAACTCCTCAATGGATTCCTGATACTATGGGACCTATTCAAACTTCACCCCTTTCCGAGTGAGTGCGGTCATAGAGGAGGCAACCCATGAAAATTCCCAAAAAAATGCTGACAATAACCTTCCAATACAAGAAACCTCTTCATCTCAAAGACATTCCTAGGTTGTTCCCACAACATAACTATTCATATCTTATGATAATCCACTGAAAACCATTATTCTGAAATGACTTGCCCTGGAAACTTCACTTCCCTAATCCAGAAAGTGCACTTTGAGTGTTTTCCATACAGGCGGTGGTCCCGCAATGTGCTCTAAACAATCCACAGATGATGCTCATTCTCTTTCTCAGATCCAGAATAAACCAAGATTTCGTCCACAAATACCACGACAATGGAGTCGAGATATTTTTGGAACACCCTATTCATGAGTTCCATGAAAACCACTGAAGCATCTGTCAATCAGAAAGGCATGACTATATACTGAAAGTGACCATACCTACATTAGAAAGCTGCCTTTGGAATGTCTTCTTCTCTCACCCTGAGTTGGTGGTAAACCGACTGGAATTCAATTTTGGAGAACCAGTATTTCCCCTTTAACTGGCCAAACAATTCATCAATCTGAGGCAAATGGTACTTATTATTGATGGTTACCTTATTCAATTTCTGGTAATCGATGCACAACCATAGGGTTCCATCGTCCTTCTTCATGAATAACACTAGGGAGGCCCAAGGAGAGACTCTCGGGTGAATGAATACTTTGTATTCCAAATCGTCCAGCTATATATTTAATTCCCTCAATTCGGTGGGGGGCATACGATATGAGGGAAGAGATATAGGCTGTTTTCCCAATGCCAACTCAATTTAGAACTCCATGTCCTGCTCTGGGGGTAAGCCTGAAAAATCATCTAGAAAGACCTCTGGGAACACATCTACTACACGAGGTAACCCACCCTAAGAAACACCACCACCATCTTCCAGTGTGAGTGATGACAACTGATAAGAATGATTCCACAAATCTTGGAGTGGAGATCCTGCATGACCCGAACGAGTATCCATTCTCTATGAAAAAAATGTGGACTCCCATTTGGTGCCATATAAAAGACTCGTCGTTGATAGCAGTCAGTATGCGCTTGAAAGAGCCCTAGCCAGTCCATACTGAGGATCACATAAAACATGTCCATATCAAGGACCAAGAGATCCCACTCCATCTCAAATCCTGACATAGAGAGTGTGCATGACGGGAACCTAAGTCCCTGCTCCTTTTTATTACCCAGTGGTGTTACTAACTCCGTTGCAATAGATAAAAGCTCGGTTGGAAGGATCCACAAATTCACAAGACTGGTAGATATAAAAGAGGCAGATTCACCCATATCAAAAAGGACGGAAGCTAAATAAGATGTAATAAGAATGGTACGTCAAATAGTCAAAGGTCCTGCATCAGATCCCGCTAGTTACAGATCTACAACATGCAGTTGTTTGGTCCATTCTGAAGAATGACCGCTCGCTCATGGATATTCCATGACCTAGATTTTCCCAGAGGATGATCTGGTCCTACCACCATGTCCACCAAACTGAGATTCCCATGGTCCGGGTCAGCCATGACTGAACTGGTACTCCCCCAGAAGCCATTGACCCTTCCCCAATCTGATAATGGCGTGTCACACTAAAAAAGAGCTGCACATGCCCCACAAATCTGCAAGGAAAGAAATGCCTGGGCGAAGTGGGACACACAGGTCAGACGTGCCCTGCCTTCCCATACTAATGGAACACAACCGAACTCGTATTAGAAGAAATAAATGAGGTCTGCCTGAAAGGATGGCTTAAGCTTCCACTCACCTTCTTCCCAAGATCATCACGCTTCCTCTTCATCTCGAATGAACTGCCACTGCCAAACCCCGACACTGATCAAGAGAACCTTGAATTTCCTCTCTGGTCAACCTTGACCATTCAAGGACAATCTACCACCGCTGCATAAGTTCCCAACTTGAAAAAGAAAACCTGATAGTGGATTTCTGGTCTAAGGCCCACCTCTAACTTCAGATCATTCAAATATTCACTTCAAACAATATCATGTGTGTACTGAACTAGCTCAGCAAAGTGGTTTGCATACTCCATCACTTTCTAATCCCCTTGTGAGAGATCCATGATCTCCCGGGATGTGGCGTAGTTTAAGAAATCAGGACAGTACTACTCGTTGAATATATCTTTGAAATCCTTCCAACTCATCTATTCATGATTCCCACCCTGAATCACCGATTCCCACCACTTGCGACTAGAACCCTCTAACTGGAATGAGGCACACTTTACCCTGACTTCCTTTGGTGTGTCAACCAATTTGAACATACTCTTTATCTTTTCAATCCATTCCTCTACCTCTTGAGCTTCTGAACTACCTCGGAATAAAGGAGGATTATTCTTTTGTAATTCCTGAGCATTATCCCACTTAGAGTCAAAATCATCTCCCTTAGATAGAATAGTGGCATGGGTAGTAGTCGCCCTTTGTCCTAAATCCTGAATAGCTCAGATCACTGCTTCTACCAATCTATGATAAAGCGGTGAGGGAGAACTCTCTCCTCCTTCCTCCCATGGGTGCGTGTAAGCTCTCCAGTGAGGCATCTTGCTGCAAAGTGAAATAGTCATAAAAGAACATCATCAATATATCATATCAAAAGAAAAATAAAATTTCCAGAAAATTAAGTAATCATAAGTAAAGAAAACATCAAAAAGTGACATCGTTTCCAAAATCATCCTCCACTCTCGAAGTCCACGCACAATCTGCTTCCTGCACATCCCACCTGGAAGAGAAGTCAAATAAGAATCCTGACACCCCATGGTGACTCAGGGTCTGTCATGTGGTGTACTGGCCAGGAACCTTACTCACAACTAGAATTCTATGCCCCGACAATCCTAGCTATTGTCTAACCAGACTCATCCCAAATAAAATATCCAAATAGCATAAACCAAACCTTCATCTGATACCATTTTTTCAAGAACCAAATCGGGTATCGATCCAATAGAATCTAGACCAGGTCCTCGACAAGGGTCGTGGGGTGTTCCTGATCCCCCTACACTGGCACAAGATCCAGGGTATCAAAATAATTCATTGGGAATGATTTACTTGATTTTGAAATACATGCACAAAACAACAAAAAAAAAGGTATTCCAAACTAAAAAACTCAACCAAATGGTCCCTTACCACAAACTAGGATTTTAGTTACAAGATCTACACAAAAACCAAACAACTGCAAAAAAAGGTGGCAAAAACGAACTCAAAAACCACCCCTGGCTAGAGGACACCTCCCTCTCGCCATCTCTACAAAGCCACATCACGGTTCCAGACAACAACCTGAACCACCACTTCCAAAAGCCTTACATTTACCCGCATCATAAAAAACCAATTCTACTTACACCCAAGGGTGTGAGTAGGGTGTCAGCTAATGCTCAATAGGATGTCATCAATAAGACATTCCACATGTATAGATTAACTAAGAAAACAATTGCATGTTTAATCTAGGAACAAAAATAAAATCTTAAAAAAATTTCAATAAAACAATTTAAAGAATGACAACATTAAGGGAAAACAGTTTAGAAAGAAATACAACACTTATATTTTTATTACACCACAAAGGTTACACCATGTGTCGTTGTCACGTGAGATGTAATCCAAGGGCGCCAATGTGGCAGAGGCTCTATAGGTACTATCACTGAAGGGACCCTAGAAAATCGAGTCTCGGTGAACCAAGGAATAAGAACCACAATAACATACACTCTCCTTCATGATCCACTAGTAGGGAATCAAATCCATAACCTAGTGGTCCCTTAATGTCACACATAGTTTTGTTAGTATTGTTATCATCAAACCATCTGAGTGAAACCGGGCCGAGGCCACTTTCGTATCACTAGCGCACTAGTCATAGTCCTCCCACCTAATTCCTGGCTTCCCATTTTGTGCTCAATTAAGTCAACATGCCACATTTCTTGACAACGTTACATGCGCAAAACAACTAGTGCATTATTTACATGTTCCTCCACACATCCCATACAAAATGAATTCATAAAACATTACGAACACCAGTAATTTTTTTCAAAACTCAACCTACATCATCCACACAGTCAAATAAACTGTTGCACAATTTTTTTAAAGGTCATAGCTAACATAATCAGCACTAGGAAAAACCAATTTATCAGTTTAAATATATATATATATATATATAGGATTCATGACTCAAGGAGTCCATCAACACCACACAAAAAACTATTTACAAAACAAATGACACTAACACACATCAAAAACACAACTGAAAATACTTCACATTTCAATAAAATAACTACACCATATTTTAAAGACACTCATATTTCATAAATATGTACTACCAAAACAAAAGAGCAGAAAATTCCAAATAAAACGGACTACACCCATTGAAAAATAATAGATAATTATGTTAAATTAATTAATCAAGAAACTCAATAAATCAATCAATCCTTAAACATAGAATCACCTACCGTTGTATCGTATCTTTGCAAAAATTGGTGAGAAAGGACCACCGCACACCAATGAAGTATAAAAAAATTCCAAATACACCCTAAAATAAGGAAATAATATAATCACATCTAAAATGTACAATATGAAACACAAAATCCAGCTGTAGTCTTGAACAAAAAGAGAATAAGTTCACTATAAAAAAGAGAAGAAAGCATGAGGCTAAGGGAGAAGGGAGTGTGGCTGAGATAAGTTATGGGTTGGTCGGCATAGCTGGGAATAAATGGAGGGGAGGACCGCTGGTGAATGATCTGGCCGAGGTGGAGCTGGTTGGTTTGGCAAGGAGGCTATGCGAAAGGGATTCAACGCAAGGATGGGTGGTGAAGGAGGAGGGTGAAACGTGGTGTGAGGCTGGTCAGGGTGAGGTAGGCGGGTGCGGGGATGGCTAGAGAGAGGCTGGATGGTAGTAGCTGGGGAGTCTGGATAAGTAGGAGGGGAGAGGCAGCGCTTAGGGTCTGCACAAGACACAAGGGGTTCCACGATGGGAGAAGGTAGAGGATTGAGTGAACAGTACATGCATGGAATGAAAATAAGGAAGAAAACAAAAGAAAAGAAAATAAACAAAAAAGAAAAATATGGAAAATATAAAGCAGAGTAAAAAGAAAGAGAAGAAAGGATATTAATAATAAATAAATAAATAAAAATAATAATATAACTAAATTGATGAAAAATAAAAATAAATTATAACCAAAAAAGATATTCTAACTTAAACTAATAATAATGATATTAATAACAAAAACAACAATATATATATATAACTATAATATTTTTATTTTTACTAAGTTTATTAACCAACTGTGCAACGGGTAGGCCACCAGTTACACTGGCGAAGCCACACGGTTACTTATGTGCACTGACTAAACGTCGAGAATTGCCAAACTGACACTCTGTTATCTGTGAAGAAGCACACGACTCATGTTGGGCTTGGCCCACATTCTCGCAAGAAATTTTAAAAAATGAATATAAATTTATGGGATAAAAATAAAAATTAAAAAAGTACATCGATATGATGTCCGGGTGAGACATTCATAATGATGTATTGCATAATTCTAGACTTCATAACCACATAGTCAAGGCCTTTTACCAAGACTACAAATATGATTTCTCCAAGGCCTTGTGCCAAGACATTAATTTTTCTCTTAAGACCTACTGGTGGAACAAGGAACTATATCAGGCTCTACCCATCACTTACTGATTCCAATGTATTCCTCTAATGAAAAGGTTTAAACATAACATAAACATTCGTATTAAAACAAGCATACGAAATGTCAATACTATATCCATAAACTATGAATTGTATAAAAATAACACATACACAGTCAAAAATATCCTAAAACCTTCAATAAAATAAGAAAGATTTCTGTCATAATAAATCAACATCAATCAAGTTTAAAATCCATAAAATGATGTTGACATAGATTAAAATGAATCGTAAAATTTTTTTTGAGAGAAATATCTCTTTTTCATGAAAACATTTAAAAGTCTCCAAATTTAGAAAGGAATAAATTTAATTTCATTTTTGAATCAAAGTGTCCCAAACCACTTTGAAACTTTTTAAACTAATTAACATTTTAAAAACATTCATGTACATATAAATAAATCCTTAAAACCCATTTTGAAATCATGGTCTTTAATGAGAATGATTTAGAAGAATAAATATTTAAAACAATTAAAATGATGTTTTAGAAAAAATGTCCCTTAAAAAGAATCCATTTGAAAACTCTTTTATGAATCATGGACATGGATAATAAATATGTCCCAGTATATACATACGTAAAGACATCCTAAGATAATAATGAGATTATGAAATTAACCCTTACCTTGGACTCTCCTTTAGTTGAGGGTACATTTAACCTCTTATATAAAGACTGTAGTATGTTATTAAATTATACTAGGACCATGTTAATATTTATGAAATCATACATGATTCATTTATGACTTTATACTACCCATTTCATAATAATTTCCATTTTAAATTAACATTTTTGTTAATAATCCTTTTCTTTATCGTATGTGTTTTAACTTGTTACTCTTGATTCTATCATATTGATCATGATTTAAATACTTCCATAATATAAAAAATTATTTATATTTCATATATATTCAGAATATAAATATGTATAATATACATATATATGAAATGGAAAACACTGTTTATGGAGACGGTAGACCGTACATATGCATAAACGCTTTTTCCTATTTTCGTATCGTATTGAACGAAACTAAGTGAATAAGGTATATGTAACTACATATATATATATATATCTAGTAGAATTATTATTTTATATATTACATAATTATTAATGATATATATTTTAAAATCATCATTGAATGGTGAATGTGGAAATGAATCTCATCACGTCGTGGAGATGGTAATTCGTACAAAGGCACGAGCGACAATATCATTATATTGATGGAGAAATCACATGTAAATGGATGGTATATCATATATAAAATATCATTAAAACTTTATATTTATTATTTACAATAGTTATACTCATTATTATATGCATTAAAATAATGAAGTGTTTGAATAAAAAACTACACCATGACGTGGAGATGGTAATCTGTACATACCCACGTATGGTGACTTTGTCAATTATAGGATGGATAGAATAATGAATATGGTTGTACCATTTTTATAACAACATCATAGTATATAGAAGATACTGGAGTTATTATTTTATAAATTAATCATTAATGAAATAGGAAGTGGAAGAAGAAAAGAGCTTGAAAGAGGTGATGAAATATTTACCTCTTCTTCAGGTTCTTTCTTTTGATTTTATCAAAAGGGCTAATTATGTTGGATTTATGATAAAAGTACGGAAACTAAGATTATGGTAGGATAGTTGGGAGGATATTTGGGTAGGTTTTGTACGATCCAAAAATCTTTGGAGGTGTGAAATTAAGAGAAGGGGAAGTGCCCTTTTATAAGAGAGGAGAGGGTCACTTAAGGAAAAGCATGAAATATTATTTTATAATAAAATAATTTTCGGTTTATAATGGATCCAAAATGAATAATATAAAGAATAATTTGTGGAGGGGTCAAAAACCTCTTAAATAATAGGTTTATGATTGGTTTTGGTCATCATATTAACCTTATAATCTTGATTTAACTCTTAGATAAATAGTTTGACATTTACCATGTGTCTTTGTATTTTTATATTATATGGTTAATGAACTTATTATAACAATCCAAGACACCCAAATGTGGTTAATTAATAATATATATATCCTTATCTATGTCTTTTTGGTGAACATTATATTTTCTAGAATATTATATCAATTAATAATATAATATTAGTTTTTATAACTCAATTATGTCAATTTTGACACTATTTAGTATTTGATTTTTTTGAAAGGCATAAAAACTCTATCAATTTGAATAAAATTTATTTAACCAACTATAAAATTTCATATTAACCTATAAAATAATTTTAATTCCTCATAATTCTAAATTTACATTAATTTGGATATTTATAATATCAATTATTTTAATCATTCATTAAAAAGGTAATTACTACATCATCATTGTGTCATAAATAAATTAAATTGTTTAATGTCTAAAAATTATAAATAAAATACCATTATTTGAGAAATTTTGTTATATTTATAATGAATATTTATAGTTTAATTTATCTTATGTATAACCCTATATTAAAAAAACTTTTGTTACTAAACATCGAATTAAACTCTCTTAACACCTCTTTAAATAAAATAATCATAAATGTCCTAATCTTATCCAAGTGGAACAAATGGGGTCATCTTTTATTCCTAAGGTTGTTTTTGGCCGAATTATACTTATACAATAAAATTATGACATGTGTTAGTGTAATTATAATACCATTTTTACCCTTTATTACCATATTTCATTTTAACCATGGAAAAAAAGTTAAAATTTGCTATTCACAAAATATTATTTTCATCGTATTGAACTAAATTTTACTTACTGATAATAATTTTTTCTCTTGGATTTTTTAATTCAACTCACATAATTGGTAAAATTATGATTTATGTTGATTTGCAAATTCTTTGAGTAGGTGGGTAAAAGACGGTAAAAAGTTTGATAAAATTTTATATATCTAAAATTAGTATAAAATGACTCCAAATAATTATATTGAACTTATATAGGTATTATATATCTATTTTGACAAAAAATAAATTAAAATAAAATATCTAATTAATTAAAAAATGTCCATTTTAAATTATAACGTAGTGTTTTCACAATTCATCAAAAAATGAATGTTTTCAAAAAAATTAAAAAAATACCCTAAGATATTTTTGATATTAAAAAAAATAATAATGTCTATTTTACCAATTTCAAAACATAGAATATTAATTTATTACTTTAAAATTAATTCCCGCTGTCAAAACCAAAAAGCAGGTTTCTAAAAAGTAAAAACTATCGAAAGATTGACATGTGTTTTTGTCAAATTTAAATATGAAATAACTTATAATGACATAAATTGTATTAAAGGATAAAAATATAATCTGATTATACTCCAAAACCATTCAAATGCATAATTTAACACTATAAATTATTTTGATATTAATGTTGTTTTCAATTAAAACATAGTACTTTTCACTATTCATCAAGATATGAATGTTATCAGAAAAGTACCAAAGATTTATCCAAACTAAATTTTTATGTCCCTATTCTAAAGAATAATTTAATTTCATTAAATTTAATATGTAAAAGTTTTAAATATTTTTTTTAAAAAGGGTTCTCCATTAAAAGTTGGAAAAATTGCATTTTTTGAAAAATACTTCTTTTCTAAAAAAAATTGAATTTGTTCTTATATTATGTCTAATAAACACATTATATGGATGCTAAAATTATATAGAGAATATATGATTTAAAATGCAGTTAATATTATTCATAAATTCTTTTTGAGCTGTTATTTTAGTATGATGTGTTGCACTCGAACTTGGTGTTGCGTGTAGCACAAGCTATTGAATTACATTAATGATATAACATACCCTGAAGGGGTGTTACATGATGATCCATAAATTTTGGTATAAATTAAAAAAAGTGTTTCATGTAAAAGACCATCTGAGACCTGATTACAATTTCATTAAGGAATTAATCTGAAGACATATTTTTCATGATGATGGGAATGCAATTAACACCATTGATGTCCCCATTTCTGTTGAAAAAAATATTTCATTTGATGAATCAAATTTTCCTATTGTGAGAGATGATTTTTAACCTAATGTAGTTGTGGGTAGTTTGTAGAAATAACAATATATGTTCATATTTTATTCAGTTTACATTACCATTGGTTTCAAATGTTGGTATTATTGTAGTTTCTTTTATTTATTTTTAGTTTGGAATGATATGATTGTTATTTGTATTGTTTGGTTTCATATCATTTAGTTAAATTTAATTTAATTCAAAAATAGATGTTTAAAACAGGATTTTAAAAAAAAATTAACTTGCTTTTAAATTATTTTTACTCCAACATGTTATGAAATTATTTATGAATTCTTTGACTTCTATGTTGTATACATTATTTTTAAAAAAATTCCAAAATATGTAAATTTATTTATTATAAATATTATGAAAAATACTGCAGAAGTGCGAAGGAAATGAATATTTGATGTCGATCGATATATGCAAGAGAAAGGGATGCCTCCTCTAGTTGCCTCAGTGAGTATAATAATTGTAATATTTTCATTATACATTACATATAATGTCGTGTTCATATTATTTATCGAATATTTATAGGTATATTTAGTTCCATGAGAGTTGACTCCTTACCCAACTACCATCGGTCTGAGCGGGGATGCTCTTCGACTTAGAAGGAGCACTCGTATTACTCATTCCCACCCTAACCCACCAGCGATCACCCCATCTACCTCACCATTCCATCATATTATTGAGCCTCTAGGTTTGTTCCCATCCATGCCTCCATCATTATCTAATTTACCCTCTTATTCCCATAACATGTCCAAACCTATTCTAGTGATTTTCCCACTCATGACTCCACCATCATCTCATTCAGCATCTTCTTCCTATACCATGCCAACTCCTACTCCATGTATGTTCCCATCCATGCCTCCATCATCGTCTCATTTAGACTACTCATCACATACCATGTCTACACTGCCACCAATATGTTCCCACCTTTACCATTTTTATATACTTTAATATATCCAGAACCCTTACACCTATATCCTTGCATATCTATGCCACCTTGATT
Organism: Viscum album; assembly: GCA_963277665.1. Lineage (NCBI taxonomy): Eukaryota > Viridiplantae > Streptophyta > Magnoliopsida > Santalales > Viscaceae > Viscum > Viscum album. The sequence goes on along the minus strand of OY728120.1, from coordinate 1,266,558,486 downwards.
TCCTATAATGAATCCAGGATCTGATGATTCTGATCCATTATCTCCCACTCTAGTGTATGCAGATCACTCATAACATGAATTGGAATAGAATCATCATATAGAGGCTACTGATCCAAGATATCCCATGGATCCATCAATTCCAATAGAGCAACCATCATTAGATTTTTTTTATTATAACATTTTCAAATTATTTCACATATATTTTTTATTATTGTACCATGACTTCATTTTTTTCCATTTTGTATTATTTAGTGGTATCTTCAAGTAGGTGATGTGGGTGAACTCATATGTCGGAATCCTGTAATCTCCAAACACAATTAATGGTGGATTACAATGAAGAAAATAAAATGATAGTTAACATTGGAAGACATTGTATAAGTTTCATGAAAACATTAGTCTTGTACCATGATGTCATTCCAATTAAACCTATCTCATGTAGAAATATCAATAATGAAATCAATCACAAAGCATGGGATATATTTTTATTGGAGGAGTAGATTTGGTTTTGATTTAGATGGTGTACCCATATTCGCCGACTATCCAAAAACACAATATAAAAAATGATCTCATATTAGATGACGGATGAGTTTAAGGTATTTCCAATCTTAAATAGATTTCTTATAACATTTAATAATTATTACATTCATTGATTTTTTCTTTTTATGACTCATTGGGAAGAAACAAAAATAAAAAATATTCAATAACGTATCTGTATACATTAGGGCGCACTATAATGATCGAGCATGATAAACACAAGCTACATTAATATTACTTAATTAGATTTTGATATTAATAGACAACTTATTATACATATATAAGAACAATTTTTCTAACTAATCCTTATACATCAAAGCATGACGGAATAAACAAAGGATATGTACTTTTCTTCCATTTTATAGTTGTGATATGCATTGAAAATATCATTAATCATAATCTATTCTTTCTATTATTTGAGTTCTTACCAATGAGTTGTCGTGGTGTATGATTCCTTATGTTATTTTATTATTTATCTACCTAGTAATATATTATTAAATTATTTATCACATAGTTGATGGTCTATACCTGAATCAAATTTAGTATTCCTCGTCAACTTCAAATGCTCCCTATGGTTGTAGATTTGGACTTGGGGATTCCAACACTTTATTAAAATATAAATTTAGTATTGTAGAAAACAATATAGTATATCCCTCATACCAATTTGTTCTACTACGGTAATACACAATTACAATTAATTTTGGAAGTGTTCAACCAGATTTTATATCGATTTTGATCACAAAATAATAGTTGAGATTTATTGAATGTTCATAATGAGTAGCTAAAATTATAGTGTTTATGATTATCTTTATTTATGAATTTTTCATCAATGTTTATCACATGCTTAAATTTATGAATTTTTCATTCATTTAAAAGTTATTCTATTTTATTATTATTCAATAATATAAAATGTATATATTTAAAATATATGTATACTAATCAATATAATTTTATATAATCAGTATTGGCCATCTAAGGTTGTGTTCCTCGAGAGAAATTATTTTTCTCAGGTGGGAAGAAATAGGATGGATGTGTAGTAAATTAAAAAACACAAGAAAACATTGTAATTTTTTATTTATATATCAAATATTTGTACAAAATTAAAAATTTAATATCATATTTATATTATCAACAGTTCTCTATGTAGGCCCTTGGTGATAAAAAAGATGACAACATTGGGACAAATTATCATTTAAGCCGGGTATTAGGTGAGGAGCATGAGGGGAGATTCTGATCTCGACCTAAGAAAAAATACATCCCCACTAGTTATTGGTCCTCTTTGGGATCCTCTCAAATCTCTCTGACCCCCCGAGCTGCAAAGTCCTCTTATAGAAGTAGTAGAGGCAAAAAAATAGCTTCATAGGTGCTTGAAAGAAGTAAACTGATCACTAAACACTTCCTAAAATCTACATCATTTATAAGTCAATAAATTTAGAAATTCTTTGATAGTATTGTTGTTTCATTAGTGGCATAAATGCACTATTTATATGATTCCCAAATTGATGCCAATGAGGATCCTATTAGAATCTGGCCTGATGGTGGTGGTGATGTCGTTGTTGATGATGTTGTTGATGATGATGATTGTGCTGATGATGATCTTGTTTCTTTTATAGATGGTATTATTGGTGATGAGGATGGTGATGATGGTGATGGGGATAGGGATGTTGGTCATGGGAGATATATTTATCACCTCCATTTTTTGACTTATCAATAATGAGACATGTGGATGTTGTTTAATGACTTGAATTTATTGGTTATATGGGTGTATATGTATGTTTTAGTATTTCAATTGGTTTGAAAATTATTAAAAGTAGTTTCATTAATGTTAAATATAAAATATTTTTATTGTATTGAATGTGTATTGTGTGTTTTATATTATTTACAGGTTTGGATGCTGGAAGAGTGGTTGCTACCACCAAATATGGATAGCTACATATTCCCTCAATTTTCTAAAACTGTAGGTATTGTTTTTCTGCTGGGAAAAGATATACCCTTGGTTTTTATAATCATGGGTATATATATATTACCATGGTTTTGGGTAAACCATGGGTATGATAAAATCTCACGGGACTATCCCCATATTTATTATTGAATTCATGGGTATAGGTTTATACCCATGCCTCTATCAATCACAGTTTTAGGGGCTATAACCACGGTTTCAAACTGTTTGTATAGGGTACTTTTCCAGAAGTGATTATTCATTATCAAGATTAATCTACATGTTTATATGATTTTTCAAATAATTCCATGTTTACCACTTTTTTGAGAATTTTCCATTTTATGGAGTTCTCAATAGATATAGGATTTTTATCCTTATTTTTACATGAATCCTGAAAGTGCTTATTTATATTTGGGAAATAGAATATATTAAGAGTTTTTATAATGGAAATGAAATATTTTATGTTTTTTTAAATATATAGTTTTGTACATTTTATATGGTGTAAGGTGAGCCCTGTGTAACTCTGGTGATGAGTGAGACCAATATAGCTCTCTACTAAATTGAGTAAAGTGATGGAGTTCACTGGAATTAAGTTACTAATAAGGGAAATGTTGGAATTAACTGTGATGGTTATTCCTTTGTAATAAATCTTGTAAGGGTTAAGGTAATAATAATTTACCAAGATAACTTCATAGTTTTTCAATGATTTTATGGTGTTTAATGGAAATATTTGGATTTCATAAAGTACGATAATGAACTCATGATTAAAATAAAGTTTATGATATTCTAAAGTTGAAAGGTATGTTTTTAGGATTTCTTTTGTTTTCGAAAGTAATTTTAATGATTATGATATTTACTTATGATTTATTACAACTTTTTCATGAAAACATTGCGCTTTAATGTTGATTTCATGATTAATTATTGATTATTTTTAGCTCAACATTTATTATTTTAAAATGAAAACATCCTTATAGATTTTCATTAATTTTAAAATGGACTAAAAGGCTTTATTTTCATTTTAATATTCCTTACTGAGTTTGATTTTTCTTATCCTATATTTTCAAATGATTTTCATAGCCATTAAGGATGTGTAGGTATTTTAGAAAGGTCAATGGTGACACGTTCTGATTGAAGAAAAAGTGTCATGAAGGAATCATGAGTGTAATCATTGGAACCAGTTATTATGGAGAAAATTTATATTGTGTGGAAATGTCCACTATGTTATGTAATGGTTTTCTTAATTCTCTAATACTCTACACCTAAAAGATACTTGAAATATAATAATGTTAATGATTTGTTTTAAATCATGTATTTATGGGATGATTGCGTTATGGGTTGTCATATTCAAACAAATCCAAAATTGAATGGGATCTTCGATATTCGTATTTAACAGTAAATATTTGATAATTTTTTTTATTATAATAAAATATAACTTATGTTTCAAAACATCAAACATAGGTTTCTAAATTCAACATATTTTTTTAATCCATTATTTTACTCATTAAATAAATATTTGGTTGATAAAAATGTTTCATGAATTTTTAAATCATTCCCACGCCATTATGATGTCATAAAAGGTTCATTATTTGTAAAAAATGAATTATTTACTATTCAAAAAAAAATAAACATCATCTGAAAAATAAAAAAAATTCCCCTCTAGCAAATTTCAACATAATAATTCAAAAAATAAAATCCTTTTTATCAAATTAAAACTCTTAAATTAATGAATTTAAAATTTAAAAGAAAAAATATAATATAATGCAATTTGATTCTTTTTAAAACATAAAATATAACAAAAAATTGTTCTTATCAATGAAAATGACCTTTTTAACATTAAGTGTTCTTAATATTTTTTATCATATCATGTAATAATTAAATGAGTGTTAATATATTAGTTTTTACAATGATGTATATAATTATAAAATTTTTTTTAGTTGTTCAATTTAATTTATTAAGATAAAAATGAATAATATATAAGAAAATATTATTTTTCAAAAAATAATCCTTTAACTATAAATTATTTTTCCACACCCGATGGAATTTAATTATTTATCTTATAACTGATAATCTTTTTTAATTTATATGTATTATAACACATCAAATTATTCTTCAAAATAATAATAATAATATATAAGGAATTAAAATAAATCATTTTAACTATTTTTTATTACCTTTAAGATTAAATATTCTTGTAATTTTATTAATGATATTTTATGTTTTATTCTCATGGTGTATTAATGATTATCCTACATTTTAAAATATATCAAGGTTAAATATAGTTTGTTTTTACATATGATACAAGATGTTCAACATAGTATTTATTTAATTGAAAAAACATATTAAAATATCGAGATGTCACACATATAATATTATTTGATATGTGTTTGTCTTACTATATAACATGCATGAAAACTAAGTCATGTCATGTGCTTTAGTTTGTTGATATCTTAGGTACTTCTATACCCTAATAGACCATTGTCTTTACATGGGGTATGGAATGTTAAATTTTAACATTTAATAAATCCTCCATATAAGCTATCATTATTTTAAGCTTTTCGTGCGATGAAATGAGAATCAATTAATTTTTTTGTACATTATAAAGCGTTCATAACTAAATTCTTTAGTCAAATGTTAAATAATATTATAGTCTAAGACATGAAAGTCTTGGAAATTCCTTAGGGCCAATATATAAGACACTATATTTGTGATGGTTTGTTGAATTTTTTCTTAATTTATTATCACATGATCCTGATGCCTTCTTCTTCATTAGCCTTTGCTACATGAGGCTATTGCATGCAGTCAGTTTTAGGAGAGTCTTGCTAGAGTATAGGGTGATTCAACATCAACTTGTGGATATATCACAGAGGAGGGATGTATTTAAGAAACCACTATATGATATTCAACAATAATAGATTATAGATGAATTAGTAACACTATGATAGAGTGTAAACATGCCTTGTATTTTATTCATTTTACTTAAAATTGAATGGTTTCAAGTTTCTTGTCTGGCCATACTAGTTTGGGTTTTCTATTTTCTTCTACAATATAGTTTAATTGGTAACCTATCCTAAAAACATTCTCCCATCACCACTACCTTTTAACTTTACAGGTGTCCCTCTATTTGATCAATTCCATCAGAAACTTTGTCACCTCACCTTGTGATCCCTGGTGAATAACGAAATCTTTTCTTGAGTAGTAATTTGATAAATTCATTCGTATTATTACGCATGTCCAACAGAGTTATTCTTACACTAGATGAAAATATTCTTCCACACTTCCATTACTCTAGTATAGTAATTTTTAATTGATTCATCCTGCTCGAGCATCCCCTTGAAAACATTCCCATTTTTGGTTCCCAATCCTCCAACAAGTTATACGTAAATCTAAAATCATGTCTTATGGAACTATTTTTGAAGGATTTAATTCCCATAGTGGAAGACAGTGGGCAAGTAAATTTAAAATTTTTATCACTGGGATGACACAACTTGTCGTCGAGGACAATCCAAGCCCTGGTACGGTCCTCGAATCTCACATATATTATAAGAGCATAAAAATAAAACTGTAAAAATAAATTTATATATATGAAGGAGCATTCGATTGAAAATCTCCATCAGTGATCATTTCTTTAAGGATCCATATCTGGATCCTTCTAGATCATCCACATGTGCTTCAAAATTCTGTTGCAACATAGATCATCGAAATCTGAGTGCTAGCGTGATGATCCGAGGACAACATCGATGATTTGATGATCACCATGATCCTCTACCTTAATTACGTGAGGGAATTCTTGGATTATCACTCAATGGGAGTGAATATCTCTCTATTTAAAGTGGTTGGATGGAGTGTCTCTCGTTCTAAATGAATGTATAGTCCTTTGGAAAAGTGCCTCTTTAACTATTTATAGTAGATCTCCTAAATACCCAGTTGGGTTCCCCAGCCCATGTTAATTTTACATCCACTAAATTAATAATTATGAAAATCTAAATTGCATAATTATTATTTATTATTTTATCACATACCTATAATATATATAAAATATATTATGTGATAAAACGGTTCCATTTATCTCGACTCGCCATTCCCGCATAATATTAAATGGACCTTGAATATTAAAATAATATTTTTTTGATTAATATTTTTCTCATATTTAATTAACATGTAAATAATTTCAATAAATTCAACTCAAACAATTCATAACATTAATAATAATGAATTTATTTAATTATCTATGATCGATACCATTGACCACACTCAAACCCTATCGTGGGGAACACTATTTTCAATATACCTATTGAACTGAATAGTACGGATTCATGAATATGGTATTGTGTGTGACCCTTTAGGCCCTTATCTCGATAGCCATGAATAAAATCCAGAGACCAAGAGTGGAGTCTAGCAACCCATCAAGTCCCCTAAATAGATAAGGATGGTCATAAAAACTACCAACCTATGAACACTGACTATGTACTATAATCTCATTATCTTTAATTATATCATAACGAAAGACACACACTTGTGTCATGTTCCTTTTCTTGATTTATTATTTGTTGATTTAATTGGACAGATATACATTTTAACTACTTTTTCCAACGACATATGAAGTTATCACCATCCGGATCAACCAAGCCTAAGATATAAATCATAGATAACCTAGAAGTGAAAAATCCTTGCTTGAACATTCAACCAATTTCATGCCACAAAAGACACAACCATCACAAGATAACTCCCCATGATATCCATATCATGTTTCTGGTCTTTCGTCGATGTACACAATCAAATTATACAAATTGGTATTGGTCTTATGTCATGAGACCAATACAAGTGTCCATAGATTGGAAAAACCGATGACACTCACCACATGATGTGTTCCTATTGGTAGGTATTTTCTTATGATATCACTACTAGAGATCACCATGTGAGAAAATCATGAGAAGAAGTCTCAATGATTATGATCCCCCAGCACCTAATAGTCAAACATCTACTATATATATTCACTAAAATGAATCTAGACCATAGGACCATAGTTTAAAACTAATGTCGTAGTATATAAAGGTTCTCATTATAACATGAGATCTATTATAACCATTTGATATAAAAATTAATCTAGGGCATTACAATTATATATTGGATGTTGAAAAGTATACAATATAATGGTAAGAATACATCATGTTTAGGTAATTGTATAAATGATATGGTAATAAAAAGTACTATATAGTTGGGTCTTGGGATCACAAAATTTTAAAACACCCACTAAAACTAGAGACAACATTTATCCATACTTGTTATCCACTCAGATGATAAAGATCATGTTTCTACTGATTAATGACTTAAGTTTCTGGATCTTCCACAATTCCACCACATGGATATTCTACTATATGTGAGCTCATCTGCTAGAGTAATACTTCTCAGGAGATCGAATCGCCGAGTATATCCCTTTATTCCTCTATAATAACATAAAATCTTGTATAGTAATAACATCATAATTTATATTATGATAATAATTTACTTACAATGTGTGATTCAAAAATCTATAACAAATCATTTCAATTGATCCAAACATTTTTGTTGCCTTAGAGGCTGCAACATACTCGGTATTTATAGTGATGGATACTATTGGATTTTATGATCTTGACTCAGTCATCACCTTATCCTTACTATTATACTAGATAATTTTGATCTAATTATGACTATTTTGTGTCCCATAAAAACTAGAATGCATTTTCTCCACATTTTAGGTACATATAATTTGTAATTTCCATAGTAAAAGATGATAGTTATGATTGCTTCACTTTTTTTCCTCTGGGATAAAACTGATATTTTTCTATTATGAAGTATATCCTAGTAATATTAGTTCATTTACATATCATGGAATACATGATTGATCCATATTTTAAGTGTATGAAACTCAACTCACTAATTTATTATCCTCCCATGATCTGAACATGTCAACCTAGAGAGATTTATCCAACTGACATTGGAAACAATTCATTACTTGTATTGTTATGAATTGAATTCTTACATACCATGTCACTATATGAATGATTTAATAAGTCCATGAAATTGTTATATCTACCTTAGTAGATCATATTCTCTAGATCATAGGTGGCTACTTTAAGTTAGTCACTTGATAATTGTTTTCATCCTAGTCTAAACTCATTGTTTGACCAATATCTATTTTCTCTATGTAGTTGAACATATTTCTCATGGAAAACCGTGGATCTTCCACTAACCTCTAGTAGACACATGGAAAAGAATCATTCCAAATTAATTTGTTATGATCTTGTTTCTTACATTAATCTAGAACTATATTTCATTAACTCACAACCCTTATTGGAATTCAATGGTGTCATCATCCCTTTTTTTGCACCGTATACACACATTCCCCAAAAGTTGATCTTGACATCCAATGTCCAATATGAAGATCGTAGAAGTTAGCTATGAAAAGTAAAATTCTAATGGATTTAGGAATACTGAATTTTTATTACTAATCAATAATTATTGATACAATTCATGCACTATCCATGTATCAACTCACTTGAAAACAAACCATAGTATTCAATGCATTATCCCCATTGAACTTTTATACTTGGAATCCATTGAATTTTAATCGATCGTTTCAATATTATCTTATTGTAATATAATTCTTACCTGTAGGAATTACCATTATCAATTAATAATGTATCACCGACCGTAGTGATTATAAAACCATCACCATGGTTTTTAACCTTACAACGTATTATGTGTATCAGGAACATTCATCTTCCACATGTACTTGTGGATCATGTTACTATGCTAACAAATTGTGCATCTCGAGCGTTGACTAAACCCAAGTCAATCTTGCTCCCACTATCCCAATTATAAATGTTCACCCTTATATAGAAATGTAGACTATCACTTGAATACATATTTTATATCATTGGTATTTAGGTAATATACTAAGAAATTGATAGGATAATTACATAGATGCACCCTATGTTTGGCTTGATGCATGTTTGTTTTTATCTAAACAAACCCTTTACATATTTAACACATGTCCTATGACATAATGGGTTTTCTGAATACTCTAACTTGTAAGATATCTATTTTTCATTTTTAATTGGCATAAAAGTTGTGGGACTTTTCCGTTATTTGAAAAGAACGTCTTGAAATGTGATGGAAGTTACTACAGGTTGTAACATTGATACTTCTTAGTGTGGAGTAATTATCAAACCCACATTTTTTGCACTATCATGATCGATGAATTATTGGTCAAGATATTCCTCAACATACTGATCCAAATAATGTCATATTTTATAACCATGATTATACTTCATTATAACATTCCATATTAACTTAAAGGATTCTTATGAAGTATCTTTAACACTGCCTTTCCTCTGTAAAAGTTCGCATTTAGTTGTTGAAATAATTCTAAAAGCCTTGTGGCATACATTTATTTCTAAAGGTTTCTTTGTCCTAACTAAATACATCAATAATAACTAAGGTGTTTAGTTGTGTCGAGCCAAAATACCATTCTATATATATCATTAACATCCATTTAGTTTTGCATGAAAAATGAATTATGTAGCCACAACTGGGTAAAAGTAATACATTTTTTTATGTTCATCATTTAGTGCCTATGATTCAAGTATGAAGAAACTATTTTGTTAAGTATGTTAAAACAAACAACATTAATTAATATTGTTGGAATAATGTCTCAATTTTTCCAAAGGGCACGTGAGATAAATTTTTTTATACTCAACAACTTGTTCAACTAGAATCATTCACTTGGAAATAAGAAGTTATGTGTTTCTCACAACTAACTCAGGAATCACCCTTTCTCGGCTGCTGAGAGAAGACACCTTACTTGTTGTAATGTTTCTATACTTACTTGGTTACTATATTCTAGTACATATTTGTGAACAAAATATTGTATTTAATACATAGGAATTATTTCAGAAATAATAAATTTTAATTGATTAATGTACACTAAAAAAGAAGCGGTTTCTTGCTTCTTTGATTCAATTAATTGTGTTTCAAACATCAAAAAATTTATTTCAAGTATTTCATGAAAATAACCCCTGTTAAAAAACCAACATCATCATGAAAATAAATTTTGAATATAGAATTGGTGTTGCACTTTCCATTGGTTTGTTCACTTTTTCTTCCAATTTATTCTCTATAAGAACTAAATACTGTACTTTCTTAAATATTCATATTAGTTGGTGAACATTACATAAAAGGTAATGAAGTGATTAATCAATATTGTTTGTTTGTATCCTTAAACAAAAATATAGTAATTGGGTGAAAAAATGATATAGGAATTGGATGAATTGAAAGATTGGGAACTGTCATTCACTTTACAATAAGCGAGGGTAATCATCACATTCAAATTTTACTTCAGTTTCTCCTCACAAACTTCTTAGAGATGAGCCTACATGTGATATCACCCATGATCTGATGTTATATAAACAACAATTACTAGTATTTGATGATATAATTATGATATAACTATCATATGATCAATTTATGAGTCTCATGTAAGATGTTTTACATGCACTCTTCCTATGGTTTCATAACAGGTTAGGACACCAACACCTTGAATATCCAGTACTATTGTAATATTCGCAAGCGCTTATACTAAACATGGAAATCCATGATTATTTGTAAATTAACATTTCCCAAAGATTATAATAGATTTTATGAGGTACTAAGTTCCATATTTATACAATAAAACTATGGCATCATGCCATTTTATTAAATAACATTACAATACATTTTAAATATAGAGGATCTTTAATGTCTTGTGTCTTGGAAATCAGGAACAAAAACACATGAAAAAAACAAGAAGAAATTCTTAAAAGACACTTGTAAGGCATCATCATAGGTTCATCCTCTGTAAAATTACTGCATTTCATATCCTGGGGTCGTAATCAAAGGAAAGGGTGAGCAGAAGACCCAGTATGGGAAAATAAGGGAATCAGTTTACGTTTTTAACAAAAAGAACTTGAATAACAACATAATGACATGAGAAATGGAAGTATAGAAATATAATAATTAAAATAACTTGTAACATAAATTGAATATGTGGCTACAACATTTCATTTAGACATTCATTAACATATCACCAAGGTTTATCCACAAGGTATCATCCAAATTACCAAGGTTATTCACAATGGTATCATGAAACTTGTCATCTCTAGAGATTAATTCATTACCTAATGAATTGGAGTGATATCAGTTCACACCCTTACTATGTATTTATTTTCATGTGATCTGCAAAGATCATAATCAAACATTTCATAAATAACCCATAGAGAATAAAAGAAATCGGTCACATTTCAAAATCATGAAATTTTAAAGGCTCTTAAAAATTTGATCATTAATTCATTTATAATCTATGGAAAGGGAGTGAGGGTAATATGTAAGTAAATTATAGAATAAAATAGAAAATTTTATGTTTTGATGAATACCCCTGGATATGAAAATATAATTGGGTTTTCACATAAATAATACAAGGGAATTTCTTGAGAAAAACAGAGAGATTTTGAGACGAAAATTCTGCAACATTAGGGCAGTATAACATGGTTTTAGAAAACATTGAAATGATAGGGGAAAATTTCCAACCAATCATAAATAACTTTTAATATAGTATCGGTATATCATAAAATTAAATAATATCATGGTATGGTGATTTGAAGGAAATACAGTATGAAAATGTAATGTGAAGGAAAAGAGAAGATGTGATTTATTTTAAAAAAATTTTGAAAAACTAACGGCGTCACTTAAAAATTCAGAAACTAAATGATCAGAGTGGAAAGGGTATCTCAAAAATTAGACATGAAATAAACCGTAATGAGAAAATATATTATAAAACCCTCAACATAAAGAGAAGGAAACAAGAAGACACAACATAAAGGAAGTCATGGCTTTAAAAAGAGGAGGGTGAAAGGATCCCTTACCTTGAACAGTATCATTGAAAGCATGAAGGTCGGGTCCATGGGAGGCCTGAGAGGACTATGGTATACTTCATGGGAGGTAAGGACACTATAACTTCATTGAGGATTATTTTGGAATGAAATGAACTAGGGAAATGGTTTTGTATTTATACGAAAAGTGAGTCAATAAATTATTAATTTCCAAGGGACACCTCATCGGTGGTATTTGCAAAACCATGGGCTTTCTCATGGTATTGGCAACTTGTGACACCCCATAGAATATATCAATATTCATAAGTAGACCAGAATGCTAACATCATTATTAAATCATTTATGATGTCATTAAACACCCGAAACTCAAAACTGCATTTTCACTATTCACCTATAAATCAACTGTTTCAGAAAAATCCCAAAAATTCTCCCTAACCTAATATCGATGATCTGACATCAAAATTGAAGTCCATTTTATGAAAATAATTTTCTAAATATTTGTATTTTTATTTTTAAATAAAATCATTATTTATTCCAAAAATAAAACATTAAAACTATAACTCATTTAGTAACACCATAAAAATTTAATCAATGTCCCATAAAAATATTGTATACCCATAAGACAATAAAGTACCAATTGAGGACTAAATTTTATGAAAATAAATTTCCATTTTAAATTATTAAATTAATTATAAAATTGTAAATAAAATATTTATGGCGAACAATAATACCAAAACTTAAACTATTTTCATTTTTTCTCTTTTAATATGTCTAAAATGTATTTATACATTCATGGGTGAAGATACTATTTTATAGTCAAATTACTATTCATTTCTATTAATTACTATTTATAAGGGAATGTTACTATTTCTACTTCAGTATTCACTAAAAAGAAAGTTGATCTTATTAGACTCTATATTTAGCATTGATCACAACTATATAAGACCATTTTTTTAAAATAATTTAACATTATTAATTATATAATGAATAAAAAATATTTTAAAATACCCCTTTTTTTCTTAAATTCATCAATAATACACATCCCATATTTATAAAGGTATTTCAAATTCATAAACATTTCCATAAAAAGAAAAAACAATTTTTTTATATAAAAGGATTACAAAAAGAAGCTATGGTCTCGTTACATATCCCATTTTAACACCAGCATTGGACCGATGTGTAAGGTGTGCAATGGGGATAGAATATTGGGGTGGCTCGGACAACATTGCATGAGTGGTGATTTCTGTCATCTTGAACTTCACCCATAAGGGATTCCATTCAATCATCATACGTTGAAGTTCGGCTTGAGATTGGTCTAGAGCAATGCCCAGTGATGCTACCACCTTCCCAAGATCCGATAGAAGGGATTCATATTGGTCGAGTCTATTGGATGAGGCCATTCAATCTTCTTTCTGTATTAATTAACCAAGATATATATATTTATTAAAACACAATGTTTAGATTATAGTTTCCAATGACCATATTGACCAACGATCATATAACAGTCAAAACCCAATGGTCTCATTTTAATTATACCAACTTCATTAATTAAAGGATATAGATTTGTTGAGTATAAAGTAAAATAACACACAAAACTAAGAAACAAATATAATTAAAAAGTTTGGGATGTTACATTCTCCCCCCCCCCCTTAAGAAATTTCAACCCCGAAATTTTATCTCATACCCTATGATGGGAAAAGGTGTGGGTACTTCTGTCTCATGGACTCCTATGGTTCCCACATCACTTATTCACATTTGTGGTTCATCCACAACACCTAAACAAGGTTGGTAGTCTTATTGTGTAGAACCTTGTCTCTATAATCCAAGATCTCCACTGGATCCTCTTCATAAGAGAGGTCATGTTCCAGTTGTACCACCTCTTGATTTAGTACATGTGATGGGTTAGGTATGTACTTTCTCAACAGGGATACGTGGAAGAAATCCGGAACTTGTGCTAGATTTGGAGGAAGCGCAAGCCGATAGGCCACTGCTCCCACAAGATCATAGATTTCATTGGAGCCAATGTACATAGGGCTGAGATTCCCTTTATTCCCAACCTCATGAATCTATTCCACGGTGAAGTCTGAATAAAGACTTTATCACTGACCTCAAACTCCAAGTCCCTTCGATGGTTGTAGGCATAGCTCTTTTTCCAACTCTGAGCAGCCTTAATGTGTCGTTGGATGGCATGAACCTTTTCTGTCATCTCTTGCACAAGATCTAGCCCATGAATCTTTCTCTTGCCAACTTCATCCCAACAAGTAGTAGTTATACATCTCTTCCCATATTGAGATTCATAGGGTGCCATTTGAATGCTCGAGTGGAAGTTCTTGTTGTAAGAGAACTCAACTATAGAGATAAGTTGATCCCATCCACCTTTAAATTCCATGGACCAAGTTCTCGACATGTCCTCGAGTGTTTGAATAGTCTATTCAGATTGACCATCAGTTTGGAGGCGATAAGATGTACTAAAATTCAACTCAGTGCTCAGAGCTTGTTGAATACATCTCCCGAATTTTGATGTGACCCTTGTATCACGATCAGATATGATAGAAAGTGGAACTCAAGGAATCCTAACCACTTCCTTCACGTAAATCATGGAAAGTTGATCAAGAGAGAAATCTTCTAGAATGGAGATAAAATGGGCAGTCTTGGTGAGATGGTCCTCAATAACCCATATCACATTATTTCATTTGGAAGTCCTTGGGAGACTAGTGACGAAGTCCATAGTGATATTGTCCTTCATCCATACTGGTATGGGTAGTGGTTGCAATACCAATTTTGGAATTAGTCACTATGCCTTCACTTGCTGACATACCAGGCACCTTGATGTTTATTCAGCAATATCCCTTTTCATATTATCCCACCAATAATGATCATGAAGGTTCCTATACCTTTTTGTGCTACCTGGATGTATATATAAAGTTGAGCTATGAGCTTCATCCATTAGCTCCTTATTTATTTCTGGAATAGATAGAACACATAGTCTTGGACGAAATTTCATTACACCTTCCTGATTAGTATTGAACTTAGGAAAAATTCAATCCTTCATAGCCTCAAACTTCTTCTGTAACAAAGGATCTTCTTTCTGAGCATTCTTGATCATCTATAGTAGTGATTGTTGAGAAATCATTTGGGTTAGGGTTGATGATATCCCTTTATTTATGATTCCCATGTCTAGTTATACTAGTTCATTGATCAAAGGATTCTTTGAATCCTGATAATGGACAGAACAACTGGGTATTTATTACTTAATGCATCAGAAATTTTTTTTTTCTCCCTTCTAAGATGATAAGTAATTGAACAATCATAGTCTTTATGGAGTTCCCAACATCATTTTTTTTCTCATGTTCAATTCCTTTTGTGTGAAAATCAATTTCAATCATTGTTGGTCTATGTATATATTATATTTCTCCCCATAAAGATCGTGACTCCATATCTTCAGAGCAAAAACAACCACACCTAGCTCCAGATCATATGTAGGATAGTTCTTCTCATGAGTCTTCAACTGTCGAGATGCATAAGAAATGTCCATGCAATTTTGCATGAGGACGCACCCCAGCCCTTCCAGAGATGCATCACTAAAAATAAAAAATCCTTCTCCACTTGAGGGAAGAGATAAAACTGGTTTATTAACCAATCTCTTCTTCCACTCATAGAAACATTCCTCACACTCCTTTCTCCAGAAGAGCATAACCCCTTTTTGAGTTAACTTGGTTAATGGATTAGAAATTCATGAAAAGTTTTTCACAAACCTCATATAATATCCCACTAATACAATAAAACTACAAATATCAGTTATCATTTTAGGATGAGGCCACTCCACTGCAACTTTTGTCTTTGCAGGGTCAACTTTGATTCCTTCATTGGTAACAATGTGCACCGAGAAAGAAACTTGTTGTAATGAGAATTCACATTTACTAAACTTTACAAAATGTTTCTCCATTCGTAATGATTGTAAAATTACCCTTAGATGATCCACATGCTCTTCACAACTTTTTGAATATATCTGAATATCATAAATAAAAACTACCACAATGTTATCAAGGTAGTCTTTAAATACCCTATTAATCAAATCCATAAAAATAAAAGGTGCATTAGTCAGTCCAAAAGGCTTAACAACAAACTCATAACTCCCATATCTTGATCAATAGGCAGTTTTTGGAATATCTTCATTCTTCACCCTCAGTTGACTATGACTAGATTGAAGATCAACCATAGAGAAGAATTGAGCCCCCCAAAGATGGTCAAATAAGTCATCATTTCTTGGAAGAGGGTATTTTTATTTAAGGTGATCTCGTTCAGTTATCTATAATCAATGCATAGCCACATCGATCCATCCTTCTTCGTCATAATGAAAACAGGTGCTCCCCATAGAGACAAACTCGGTTGGATAAACCCCTTCTCCAAAAGTTCTTGGAGTTGTTTCATTAATTCCTCCAGATATACATTTTCCATCCTATACGGGGTCTTTGATATTGGATGAGATCCAGGTACGAGTTCAATAGAGAACTCTACCTCTCTTTCTAGGGAGGTCCTGGAAACTCAGGAAATACATCAATGTATTCATGTACGATGTGTACATTTTTTATCCTCAAACTCTCATTTCCTTATTCTTCTTCACTGATAAATTCCATAAAGAAGGATATAGGAGGTTATTATAGACAGAGATTAGGGTGAGATATCTCTCCTTGGAAGATTACTATAGGTTTTCCATTCAAGGATACTGAGATTTCCATACTTCTGTATTTGATCTTGGCATTATAATATGAGATCCAGTCCATCCCTGGTATAATGTTGAATACCAGCATGGGAATTACTACTATATTTGAGATAATATAATTCTAACCAAAGTAAATAATGATGTTTCTAAACACTGATGATGCTTGGATAATCCCACCAGAATTCTAGACTTATTACTCTACTTTCAGCAAGATGGGGGTTGATTCTAAATTCTATGTAAACATTGTGGAAATAAATGAATGTCTAGAATGAGAATCAAACAAAGTACATGCTAGATTTCAGATAATAATAAGAGAAACTACTACAACATAATTTAGAGCTTCAACTTCAGCTATTGTGATAGCAATTTCACATCCTTGCTCCCTTGGCCCTTTCTGAGGCTGATGGTGGTTCCCCACCACTGCCCATAGATTTGGAGATTGATTGGAAAAGTTCCCAAGTTGTCCAAACTTAAAGCAATGGAAATCAAGAAGGGTCTGCAGTATCTTACCCTTATCATTAGTGTTTGGAAGTTGAGGTTTCACCTCACTACGACAATTCCTCACAATATGGCCATCTCTACCACACTTGTAGCATTTCCCTCTCCCATGTAGGCAGTTCCCCAAATGATTTTTCCCACATTTATTACAGGTGGGATGTTGAAATTTCATGCCTAACCTTCCTTGATAAAATATCCGCCCTATGATTTCCAACATTTTTCTCTTTTTGTCATTTTATTTATAAGACCACTACGTCTCACCAAACTCCAGTTCGACTTTCATCATACTTCGTGAGATATCCTCATAGATGTCATAATCTCGGTTGGCTAGATTCTTCCACAGATGATGTCTTAGTCCACTGATGAATCTATAAAACTTTCCATTTTGATCCATGATGAATCTATAGGTGTAACATGAAAGACTTGTGAAGTTAATCTCGTTGCTTCCCACATATTTATTCTACTTATGCTTCAGCTCAAGAAACTCTTTCTCCATTCTTGTTATCATGGAATGACAGAAATATATATGGAAGAAGATCGCTCTAAACTTTTCTCACTCCATAGCTTCAACCTCCACTCTTTTCCTTGTGTTTTTAATTATCTCCCACCACTGACAAACTTCTACTTCTATGTGATAGACAGCTAGGGTGACCTTATCTTACTCTGAATAGTGGATCACATAAAAGATCTTCTCGAAAGAGCTGATCCACTACTCAGCAATCAATGGGTCAGTCGATCCACTAAAGGTCGATGGTCGTTGAAGCATAAAGGACTCAACAGAATCTTGTTCCCTTCATAGTGATATCATTATCCCATCTTGATTCAATTTATTTTCCATAACTTTAGTCATTTTGTTCATCATTTGAATTAATGTTTCCATTTCAACTTCAATAAGAGGGCTGTCAGTGCATGGTCCATTGCGGTAACCATTTGCACGGTTCCTCCTATTTCCCATCATTTAAAAAGAATAAAACCTTAGTGAGAAACATATTTCATTTATGAATATTTTTACTATAAAGGATTTATTTCTTAAAACTTCATTAAACAATTACATTTCTCTATAAATCCTTCATAATGATTCATAAAAATCGTATGATTAACCAAACATATCCCCCAGGAGTGTCGTAACCAAGAGGGCAGAAAGGCCTGTTTTCATGCACCAGTTCGCATTCGAGTCTATCTTAAAGCGGGTTTTTCATGTTTTACCACTACGTACACCTGTGCTAGAGCCTCCTCTACCAGCTCGTATCCAGACGGGGATGTATTTTTTTGATAAACCACTTACTTAATACTCACCAAAATACCAGGAAGTTTTCTTATATTTAAATCTTTCTATAGGATTATTAATAAATATTTTGTATCATAATTTCCATAAATAACTAAACTATCATCTGATACCAACTATTGCAACCTTCCATTTTATTACAAAACTTTACATTAGATTTTACATATAGAGGATCTTTAAAGTCTAGTGTCTTGGAAATCGGGAACAAAAACACTTCAAAACAACAGAAGACTTTCTTCTAAACAACTCGCAAGGCTTCATCTTAGGTTCATTCTATGTAAAATTACTGCATCTCATATACTGGAGATATACATTAAAGGAAAGGGTGAGAAGAAAGCCCAATAAGGGAAAACCAGGGAATCAGTTTAATTGTTTAACAAAATGAACTTGAATAACATAATAAATACAGTAGAAATGGAAGTATAGGCATACCATGAGGAAAATAAGTTGGAATATAACTTGAATATGTAGATTCAATATTTCATTTATACATTCATGAATATATCACCAATGATTATCCACGAGGTGTCATAAAAATTATCAAGTTTATTCACCAAGGTATCGTGAAACTTGTCATCTCTAGAGATTAATTATTTACCCAATGCATTAGAGCGCTATCAGTTGTCACCATTAATATTTCATTATTTTCATGTGATCCAAAAATATAATAATCCAACATTTCATAAATAACCTATATAAAATAAAAGAATTGGGTTTCATTTCAAAATCATGACGTTTTAAATCTCATAAAAACTTGATCATTAAGTCATTTATAACCCATGGAAAGGTACTAAGGGTTATATTTATGTAAATTATATAATCAAATAGATCAATTTTATGTATTGATTAATACCCCTGGATTTGAAAATAGAATTGGGTTTTCACATAAATAATACAAGATTATTTCTTGAGAAAAAGAGAGATATTTTGAGACGCAAATTCTGCAGCATAACAGGTGTATAACATGGTTTTAGAAAACATTTAAAATTGAGGGGAAAAGATTAAACCACTCATAAATAACTCATAATATAGTATGGGTATAGAATAAAAATAAATAAGATCATTGTATGGTGATTTGAAGGAAATAAAATATGAAAATGAAACTCACAGGAAAATAGAAAATGTGATTTCTTTTACAAAAACTTCGGCGGCCTAACGACGTCACTTAAAAATTCAGAAAATAACTATATGAGATTAAAAAGGTTCTCTCAATAATGAGACATGAAATGGAAAGTAATGAGAAAATATAATAACATACCATCCACATAACGAGATAGAAACAAGAAGACACAACATAAAGAAAGTCATGGCTTTAAAAGTGGAGGGTGAAAGGATCCCTTACCTTGAAGAGTATCTTCGAAAGCTTGAAGGCTTGGACCTTGGCAGGCTTGAGGGAACCTTTGGACGACTCCTTCAGAGGTATGGTGACTTGGAATTTATTGAGGATGATTTTGGAATGAAATGAATGAGTGAAATGGCTTGGTATTTATAGGAAAAGTGAGTGAATAAATTATTAATTTCCAAAGGACACCTCATTGGTGGTATTTACAAAACCATGGGCTTTCTCATGGTATTTCCCCCTAGTATAGTCCAATAGTGACACCTCATACCATATATAACTATTCATAAGTCAACCAGAAATATTTCATCATTATTACATCATTAATGATGTCATTAAACACCAAAAACTCAAAACGACATTTTTACTATTCGCCGATAAATCAACTATTTTAGAAAAAACCCAAAAAATCAACCTAAACAAATATCGATGATCTGACTTCAAAAATGAAGTCCATTTTGTGAAAATAATTTTCTAAATATTTTTAATATTATTTTTAAATATAATTATTATTTATTCCAAAAATACAACTTTAAAACTATAACTCATTTTGTAACACCTTAAAAAATTAATCAAGGTACCATAAAAATATTTTATATACATAAGACAAGAAATTAACAATTTATGATTAAATTTAATGAAAATACATTTCCATTTTAAATTATTAAATTAATCATAAAATTGTAAATAAAATATTTATGGTGAACAAAAATACGAAAGCATAAACTATGATCATTTTTTTACTTTTAAGATGTCTAAAATTTATTTATAAATTAATGGGTGAAGTCTCTATTTTTTAATCAAATTACTACTCATAACTATTCATTACTGTTCATAAGGGTATGTTACTATTCCTACTTTACTATTCACTAAGAACCAAGTTGGTCTTATTAGACTCTAAATTTCTCATTGATCACAACTATAGAAGTCCATTTTTTGAAAATCATTTCACATTATTATTTATTTAATGAATACAAAAATATTTTTAAATACACCTTTTTTCCTAAATTCTTCAATAACACCCACCCTATATTTATCCGAATATTTGAAATTCACAATGTTTTCCATAATATGAAATAATAATTTAATTTATATAAAAGGATTACACAAAGAAGCTAAGGTCCCGTTACATAGCCCCTTATAACACCAACATAAGACCGAAGTGTAAGGTGTGCTATGGAGATAGAATCTTGGGGTGACTCGGAAAATATTGCCTGAGTGGTGATTTCTATCAGCATGAACATCTCCCTTAGGCAATTCCATTCAGGATTCATACGTTGAAGTTCTTCTTGGGCTTGGTCCAGAGCAAAGCATAGTGATCCTACCTCTTTCCCATGCTCCAAAAGATGGGCTTGATATGGATCGAGTCTACTAGATGAGGCCACTCAATCTTCTTTCTCTATTAAGTCACCAAGATAACTGTATTTATAAAAACACAACATTAAGATTATAGTTTCCAACAGTCATATTGACTAATGGTCATATAACAGTCAAAACCCAATGGCCTCATTTTAATTATATCCACTTCATTAATTAAATTATATAGTATTGTGGAGTATAAAATAAAATAACACAAAAAATTAAGAAACAAATATTATTAAAAAGTTTGGGTTGTTACATTCTTCCCCACTTAAGAAATTTCGTCCCTGAAATTTTATCTCATAGCCTATTATGGGAAAATGTTTGGGAACTTCTATCTCATGGACTCCTCTAGTTCCCTCATCGCTTCATCACATTTCTGGTTCCTCTACAACACCTTAACAAGGTGGTTAGTCTTGTTGCATAGAACCTTGTCTCTATGATCCAAGATCTCCACCGGATACTCTTCATAAGAGAGGTCATGTTCTTGTTGTACCACCTCTAGATTTAATACATGTGACGGGTCAGGTATGTACTTTCTCAACAGGGATACGTGGAAGACATCATGAAATTGTGCTAGATTTGGAGGAAGCGCAAGCCGATAGGCCACTGCTCCCACATGATCAAGGATTTTATAGGGGCCAATGTACCTAGGGTCAAACTTCCATTTCTTCCCAAACCTCATGACACTCTTCCACGGTGAAATATGAAGAAAGACATTTTCACCAACATCAAACTCAAAGTCCCTTCGATGGTTTTCGACCAAGTACTTTTGCAGTCTCTGAGCAGCCTTAATGTGTTGTTGGATGGCATGGACCTTTTCTGACATCTCTTACCCAAGATCAAGCCCAAGAAGCATTCCCTCTCCATTTTAAACCCAACAAGTAGGAGTTCTACATCGCTTTCCATATAGAGCTATATAGGGTTCCAGTTGAATGTTCGAGTAGAAGATGTTGTTGTAATAGAACTCAACTAAAGAGAGATGTCGATTCCATCCACCTTTAAATTCCATTGAGAAAGTTAATAGTATGTACTTGATTGTTTTAATAGTCTTCTCATGTTGACCATATGTTTGGGGGTGATAGGCCGTACTGAAATTCAATTCAGTGCACATAGCTTGTTGAATACTTCTCCCGAATTTTGATGTCAACCTTGGATCATGATCAGATATGATAGAAAGTGGAACTCAAAGCATCCTTACCACTTCTTTCATGTAAATCCTGGAAAGTTTATCAGGAGTTAAATCTTCCTAAATGGAGATAAAATGGCTTGTCATGGTGAGACGGTCCACAATAACCCATATCCTATTATTTCCTTTGGAAGTTCTCATGAGACCAGTGACGAAGTCCATAGTGATATTGTCCCACTTCCATGCTGGTATGAGTAGTGGTTTCAATACCTCTTTAGGAAGTTTTCGCTCTTCCTTAACATACTGACATACTAGGCACCATTAAGTGTAGTTAGAAATCTCTGTTTTCATATTATCCCACCAATAATGATCATGAAGGTCCCTACACATTTTCGTGCTACTAGGATGTATAGAGAAAGAGAGATATGATCTTCATCCATCTTCTACTTCTTTATTTCCAGAATATATGGAACACATAGTCATGTACAAAATTTCAGTACACCTTCTTGAGAAGTATTGATCTCAGGAAACATTCCATCCTTCATAGCCTCAAACTTCTTCTATAATAAAGGATCTTCCTTAAGATCTTACTTGATCTTATCTAGTAGTGATGGTTGATAAATCAGTTGGGTTATGGTTTATTATATCCCTTCTTTTATGATTCCCATTTCTAGTTTTACTAGGTCATTCAACAAAGGATCTCTTTAAATCCTCATAATAGACTGAACTACTGGGTTTTTAATACTTAATGCATCAATGACATTGTTTTCTCTTCCAGGATGATAATGAATTGAATAATCATAGTCTTTAAGGAGTTCCAACCATCTCATTTGTCTCATGTTCAATTCCTTTTGTGTGAAAATATACTTCAAACTATGATTGTCTATGTATATATCATATTTCTCCCCATAAATATAGTGCCTCCATATCTTCAGAGAAAAAACGACCACATCCAGCTCCAGATCATGCATAAGATAGTTCTACTCATGAGTCTTCAACTGTCAAGATGCATAAGTAATGAAGTTTTCATTTTGCATGAGGATGCACCCAAGCCCTTTAGGAAAATCATTGGTAAAAGTAAAAAATCCTTCTCCAATTGAGGGAAGAGTTGACATAGGTGCAGTAACTAATCACTTCTTCAGCTCATGGAAACTTTCTTCACACACATTTTTCCAGATGAACTTGACCCCTTTTCGAGTTAACTTGGTTAATGGATTATAAAATCATGAGAGGTTTTTCACAAACCTCCTATAATATCCCCCTAATCAAAGGAATCTACGAATATCAGTTATTTTTGTAGGATGAGGCCACTCCTCTACAAATTTTGTCTTTGTAGGGTCAACTGTGATTCTTTCATTGGTAAAATTGTGCCCCAAGAAAGAAACTTGTTGTAACCAGAATTCACATTTATTGAACTTTCCAAATAGTTTCCCCTTATGTAATGTTTGTAAAATAACCCTTATATTATCCTCATTCTCATAACGACTTTATTAATATATCATAATATTATAAACAAAAACTACATAAAATTTTTAAAGGTGGTCTTTAAAGACTGTATTCATCAAATCTATAAAATTAGCCGGTGCATTAGTCATTCCAAAAGGAATAAAAACAAACTCATAATGCCCATATCTTGACCAGAAGGCAGTTTTTAGAATATTTTCTTTCCACACCGTCAATTTATGATAACCAGATCGATGATCAATTTTAGAGAAGAATTGAGCCCCATGAAGTTGGTAAAATAATTCATCAATTCATGGAAGAGGGTATTTTTTCTTTAATGTGATCCCATTCGGTTCTCTGTAATCAATGCATAGCCACATCGATCCATCCTTCTTCTATACAAAGACAACAGGTGCTCCCCAAGTAGACACAATAGGTCAGACAAACCCCATCTCCAAAATATCATGGAGTTTTTTATTTAATATCTCTAGATCCACATTTTCCATCCTATAGGGGGTCTTTGATATTGGATGAGATCCAGGTATGAGTTCAATAGATAACTCTACATCTCTTTCTTGGGCTTGTCCAGGAAACTCCTCAGGAAATAAGTCAATTTATTACTTGATGATGGGTAAATTTTCTACCCTCAGACTCTCATTTCCTTCTTCTTCTTCACTGATCAATTATTTAAATAATGATATAGGAAGTTCTTATAGACAAATTTTTGCTTGAGATATCTCTCCTTGGAAGATAACTTTCGGTTTTCCATTCTAGACTACTGATATTGCCTTACTTCTACATTTGATCTTAGCGTTATACTTTGAGAAACAGTCCATCCCTAGTATAATGTTGACTTCCATAATGATAATGACTACTATATTTTCAATAATATTGTTCTCACCAAATTAAATAATAGAGTTTATAAACATTGATGATTCCAAGATAATCCCACTATTAGTCTTGACTGATAACTCTACTTTTAGGAAGTCAGGGGCTGATTCTAAATTCATTGCAAACATTAAGGAAATAAAGTAATCCGTAGAACCAGAATCAAACAAAGAACATTCTATATTTTAGAGATCAATAGGAGTACTGCTACCACATCATTTGGATCTTCAAATTCAGCTATCGTGATAGAAAAAGAACGACCTTTCTCCCTTGGCCATTGTTGAGGCTGATAGTGGTTCCCCTCAACAACCCTCAGGTTTGGACAGTGATCGGAAAAGTGCACATGTTGTCCACACATAAAGAACCAGACATCAGGTTGGGCTTGCACCATCTTCCCCTTTTTCATTAGCGTTTGGATGTTGAGGTTTCACCTCACTATGACAATTCATTGCAATATGGCCATCTCTTCCACACTTGTTGCATTTCCGGCTCCTGAGCAGGCAATTCCACGAATGATTCTTCCCACATTTATTACACATGGGACGTTGCACTTGTTTTCCTCCTCTTCCTTGATAAAAGCTCCTCTCTAAGCTTGTCCCCATTGATCTCTTTTTTTGTTGGATATATGAGACCACTCTATCTCACCAAAATCCAGTTATACTTTCATCGCACTTCACACGATCTCATCATAGCTGTCATAATGTCGGTTGGCTAGATTCATCCGTAGATGAGGTCTTAGTCCACTGAAGAATATATCAAACTTCCCATTTGGATCCATGAAAAAACTAGAGGTTTAACTTTAAAGCCTTGTGAAGTTCATCTCATTGCTTCCCAATGATTCATTCTCCTTCTGGATCAGCTTGATAAACTCCTTCTCTATTATTGTTCTCATGGTATGAGGGAAATACATACGGAATAAGTTCACTATGAACTCTTCCCACTGCATAGCTTCAACATCCACTATTTTCCTTGTGTTTTTAATATGTTCCCACCACTAATAAGCTTCTACTTCTAAGAGATAGATATCTAGTGTGACTTTCTCTTGCTCTGAACAGTGGATCACAGAAATGATCTTCTCAGTATAGCTGATCCACTACTCAGCAATCAATGGGATAGTCGATCCACTGATGGACGGTGGTCGTTGACGTATAAAAGACTCAATAGAATGTTTTTCCCTTCATGGTGATATCGGTCTATCAGCTTGATTCTAGTTATTTCCCATAACCTGAGTCAGTTGGTTCATCATTCGTATGAATATTTCCATTCTGGATTCCATCAGAGAGCCATCAGCGCATGGTCCATTGCAATCACCATTTGTATTGTTCCTCCTATTTCCCACCATTTCTAAAATAAAGAAACCTTAGTGAGAAACTTATTTCATTTATGAATCTTTTAACAATAAATGATTTATGTCTTAAAAATTTATTAAACAATTATATTTCTCTATAAATCATTCATAATGATTCATAAAAATATTATGATTAACCAAACATATCCCCCAAGAGTGTCGTAACCAAGACTGCATCAAGGCGCGTTATTTTGAACCAGTTCCCATTCGAGTCTAGCTCAAAGTAGGGTTTTAGGGTTTTACCCCTATGTACATTTGTGCTAGAGCCGGCTCTACCTGCTCGTATCCAGACAGGGATGTATTTTCTTGATAAACCACTTACTTAATACTCACCAAAATACCAGGAAGTTTTCCTATTTTAAAACCTTTCTATACGATTCTTCCTAAATATTTCGTAGACTAATCTCCATAAATAACTAATCTATCCTTTGATACCAACTATGGAATCCTGACATTTTATGACATAACTTTACATTACATTTTACATATAGGGGATCTTTAAATTCTAGTGTCTTGGAAATCAAGAACAAAAAAAGATGAAAATAATATAATAAACTCTTCTAAACCACTCGTAAGGCTTCATCATAGGTTCTTTCTATGTACAATTACTGCATCTCATATCCCGGAGACATACATCAAAGGAAAGGGTGAGCAGAAGTCCTAGTAAGTGAAAATAGGGGAATCAATTTACTTGTTTAACAAAAAGAACTTGAATAACAACATAAAGACATGAGAAATTGAAGTATAGGAATATCATAATGAAAAGAACATGGAAAATAAATTGAATATGTGGATACAAAATTTCATTTATACTTTCATGAACATATCACCAAGATTTATCCCAGAGGTGTCATAAAAAGTACCAAGGTTATTCACCAAGTTATCATGAAACATGTCATCTCTAGAGATTAATTCTTTACCCAATGTAATGGAGCACTATTAGGGTTCACCATTAATATTTATTTATTTTAATGTGATCCAAAAATATAATAATCAAACATTTCATAAATAATCCATATATAAGAAAAGAAATGGGATTCATTTCAAAATCATGATATTTTAGAAGCACTTAAAAACTAGATCATTATGTCATTTATAACCCATTGAATGGGTGTGGGGGTTATATGTATTTCAATTACAGAATCAAATAGATAAATTTTATGTATTTATGAATACCCCCGGATATGAAAATAGAATTGGGTTTTCACATAAATAATACAAGAGAATTTCTTGAGAAAAAGGGAGAGGTTTTGAGGCGAATATTTTTCAGCATAACGGATGTATAACATTGTTTTAGAAAACATTGAAAAGAGAGGGGACAAGATTCAACCACTCATAAATAAATCATAATACAGTATTAGTATACAATAAAATGATATTTTATAATGGTGTAGATACTTTAAGGAAATACCATTTGAAAATTAAACTCGAAGGAAAAGAGATGAAGCGATTTCTTTTACAAAAACTTCGTCATCCTAACGACGTCACATAAAAATTTAGAAAATAAATTGATGAGAGTAAAAAGGGACTCTCAAAAATTAGACATGACATGGAAATTAATTAGAACATATAAGAACATACCCTCAATATAATGATATGGAAACAAGAAGACACAACATAAATGAAGTCACAACTTTAAAAGGGGAGGGTGAAAGGATCCCTTACCTTGAAGAATAACTTCAAAAGCTTGAAGGTTGGGACCTTGGGAGGATTGAGGGTACCTTAGAGGACACCATGGGAGGTAAGTAGAATAGAACATCATTTAAGATGATTTTGGAATGAAATGAGTTAGGGAAATGGCTTGGTATTTATAGGAAAAGTGAGTGAATAAATTATTATTTTTCCAAGGGACACCTCATCGGTGGTATTTGAAAAACCGGGGGCTTGCTCATGGTATTTTCCCATGGTATTGACCACTTGTGACACCTCATAGAATATCTCACTATTCATATGTTGACTAGAAATCTTAAATCATTATTACGTCATTAATGATGTCATTAAACACCCGAAACTCAAAACTGCATTTTCACTATTCACCGATAATTCAACTGTCTCAGAAAAAATGAAAAACTTCACCCTAACCTAATATCGATGATCTGACATCAAAAATGAAGTCCATTTTATGAAAATAATTTTCTAAATATTTTAAAATTAATTTTTAAATAAAATCATTATTTATTCCAAAAACAAAACATTAAAACTATAACTCATTTTGTAACACCTTAAAAAAGAAATCAAGGTCCCATAAAAATATCATATACCCATAATAAAATAAAGTAACTATTTATGAATAAATTTTATAAAAATACATTTCCATTTTAAATTATTATATTAATTATCAAATTTTAAATAAAATATTTATGGCGAACAAAAATACCAAAACATAAACTATGATCGTTTTTTAACTTTTAATATGTCTAAAATGTATTTATACATTCATAGGTGAAGTTTCTATTTTTGTAGTAAAATTACTATTCATTACTATTCATAACAGTATGTTACTATTTCTACTTTACTATTCACTAAAAATTAATTTGTTCTTGTTAAACTCTAAATGTATCACCGATCACAACTATAGAAGACCATTTTTTGAAAATCATTTCACATTATTAGTTATTTAATGAATAAAAAAATATTATAAAATACCCATTTTTTTATAAATTCATCAATAATACACATCATATATTTATCCGGTTATTTGAAATTCACACAATTTTCCATAATAAGAAATAAAAATTTTATTTATATAAAAGGATTACACAAAGCAGCTAAGTTCTCATTACATAGCCCCTTATAAGATCAGCATAAGACTGATGTGTAAGGTGTTCTATGGTGATATAATCTTGGGGTGGCTCAGAAAACATTCCCCGGGTGGTGACATCTATCAGCTTGAACTTCTTCCTTGGGAGATTCTGTTCAAGCTTCATATGTTGAATTTCAGCTTGGGCTTGGTCCAGAGCAAGGGACAGTGATGCTACCTCCTTCCCAAGCTCTAGAAGATGGGCTTCATATGGATCGAGTCTACTGGATGAGGCCATTAAATCTTATTTCGTTATTAATTAACAGAGATCACCATAATTATACAAACACAACGTTAAGATTAAAGTTTAAATTATAACATTGACCAACAGTCATATAACAGTCAAAACCCATTGGTCTCATTCTAATTATACCCACTTCATTAATTAATGGATGTAGTTTTGTTGAGTATAAAATAAAATAACACACAAAATTAAGAAACAAATATAATTAAAAGGATCAGTTGTTTGATGAAGCGAGGATTTGTCGCAGATCCCCGATCAAAATAATATTTACCTAAGAATGCAATATAGTGCACTCCCAGGGTCGGTCTCAAGGAGGCAACTTACACAACACCAAAATTTTATTGTCACTATTTATTTTATAATTAATATATAATATAAATATGAGTTTGAAATATGCATAAAATATGAATATATATATATATATATGTAATGAAAACAATATGATGTTAAAAAGAAGAAAGAAGACATTTGTTCTTGGAGGATCATAATGGTTGATATCATTGTTTATTAAAATATTCTAAATATCAATTCAATGTAGTGATCAAAATCTATCACACTACACCCTCTTATTTGAAATGTTATTTCCCCAACACTGAGATCTCTGAATTTGGGGAAATACTCTTCCTAAAGTCGTCTAGGAGATCTCTTTGCCGACCATCTCTATACAAGACATACTCCATCGTATGCATGACTTATATAGTGAAGGGAAGGATAAATGATGAATGAGAAGAAGAACTTGGTGATAGAGAAAATGGGGCAATCGCACATCATAATCAATTTAACCACCACAAAAATTCTCAGAATTAAATAAAGATATTTAAATTGAAGCACAATTAAACTCAAACAACCACCATTCTCCTCCTCAAACAAACATCGAGGTTAGTTTCCCATTTTCATGGAGTTAGAAGAGAATACGGTGGGAGAAACACATAAAAGTAAAAATGGAAGAATGAGGTACGAAGAAGAAGAATAAAGTAATGTATATTAAAAATATGGATAAGAAAATTACAGAAATAAGCTCCACCTTATCCCCCCTGGAATGGATATATCATAAACTGGGAGAAGGGACACATATTTATAGTGAGAAGGGGTGACAAATTCAAACACAAAACAATTAATACTAACGTTTCCGCATAGATAAGCCCTTAAATTACCGAATCTGTAATAGGTGTCTTCATATATGTTGTTCCATAATGTCTCCTAAGTTTGATCCCAAAATATTAGCTTCATTGGACGCGCCTAGAAGGAGGTATGAATTTAATATTGGCGGTTTTCTTTTCTGGAGGCAGCTTCCAGGCAGCTTCCTTCCAATGTATGTCATTCATTGTCCCTCATATTGGATTCCAAACGACTTGAAATTTATTGTATAAACGCTCCCATGAGGCTGGGTACATCTCCAAGTGGAAGAATCTAATTTGGAGTTGTGTAGACCGAATTGGGTGTCCGTTATGGAAGTGGGGTCCGTTCTGTTCGCCCAGAAAACCCTTCAACTTCATTGAATTTTTATGGATACTAGAGTATCGAATCAGCTCCTGGTCCAGAAGACAAAAATGAAGGAAATGAAATATGGATTATAAAAAAATTTAAATCAGAAAATTTGGAATTATATTTTTCATTAAATGACTATAATACCCTTGATGTAGAAATCTGTCAAAAATCCATAATTTGTCATTTTTCACATTTATGCTCAAAATAAAACTAAAACCTAAAATCGTGACAATTACCCATTCAATAACACTATGGTGGGATTTTAAACAATGATTTATAGTATAAAATATATGAAAATTTAAGATTCATCACTCCCCCACACATAAACATTGCACTTTTGGGCAATCATCATACATCCAAATCAATTTCCACACAACAATCAAAAATTAGAAAATATCAATGATTTTATCTAAAATAGAATTCCATCATGTATCAAATAAGAATAATAATTCTATATTATTTTCATTTCAATCCCTAAAATTTGCTCAACCTCATTAATCAATCCATGGACCAATCACAACCTACCTCACATTGAATAGTATGTCACTCTTCACTCAAAAGAAATTGAATCTAGAGTTATAGTCATACTTGAAAATCGCATGTATCACCATAGGTTTGTGAAAATTTTCATTTCTCCACAGCATGAAACATGAGAATGAATTTCATAATGAGGGCTTTAATTAATGGTTCAAATGATTCTGTGGCTTAGGGTTGGTGGGAAAATTATTAAAAAAATTTCCAGGCTAGAAAGAGGAGGTTGGACTTTTATGTACAATGCATGATTAAATCAAGTGAAAACACAGGAAATTCCTCCCTCAATCCCACTTGAAAATGTGAAACACAACACCAGCCCCCTTTTAATGACATGGTACATGAGTCAATAAATGATTACAAAGAATGATATCATCCATGTTCTCCATGTTTTTTGTAAATCTCCAGAAAGGCACAACTCTATTTTTATTTTTTTTGTAAAGCTCCAGACAGGCACAACTTTATTTTGAGTTTTTTAATTTTTTTTATGGAGAACCAGATGAAATAAAATAAGCATAATTTAATGATGACTCATGCCCAATTTTCTAATAATACATTGCCCAAAATAATTACACACACATTACACCACCCAAAAATGATACACATCCCAATAAACACACACGAAAGGCCCTTCCCCCACACTCAAACTTGAAATATCCATGAAAAAATACTAAAAGTGCGGGTAGGTAATGAAAAATTGTCTTGTAATGTGGCTTAAACCTATAAGGCAATTTATGGCATCTATGGGATTACGAAGGATAAATGTTAAGGTGGGTATCAAGATAAAATGTGGCTAGCCAAAGAGTTGCCCCAATCATTTTAAATACATTCCATGAAATCCAAAGCTTCGGAAGAGAATATTCAAAAAATATGGTTCTCACACAAAATTCAAGTTTCCCTCATGAAATTGTGGGTATTAGGAAGAATATGTAATAGTGGTTTAGAATACATCAAAGGATTGGAAAAAATATTTTGATTCAGTGTTTCATGGTCATGGATTTCAAAAATCAGTTAAACTCATAAAAATGTTTGACAATCCAATTCAAGAAAAATGTTTTCACATTAACAATCATTTAAAATCAATTATTTCAAAAATCATTTCAACTCTTTATAATCAATTGATGTGTAAAAAGTGATAATAATATTCATTAATGATCGAAAATCCTAAAAATATAAAAAAAATTAAAAGCACACAAGAAGAACTATGCAGGTTGACACTCCCCCAAAATTAAATTTAACTACCCCTTATTTCATCTCAAAAAAATATAAATATAAAGGTAAAAAATAAAAGGGAAGGAAAGATACAACCTGAAATTATTTTAAATGTAGATGCCTTGAGTTAAGCTCCTAGAAGCTGCCACTTTAAGACTACAAGAAAGTAATAAAAATAAATAAGAAAAATAAATAAAAAAATGAGAAAAGGAAAAGGAAAGAGATAAAGCTTGGTTTAGACCTCCAAGAGGGTGCTAGGTTTTTACTGCCCCTAGTTAGGAAGTTTCAGTAGATTATCCCCAATTAGAAGGTGGGTGTGGTTTCTTTGAGATGAACCACCACATGTGAGTTTTCTCGATGTCCATGATTAAACACTGAAACTAGAGAACCCCAAATAAGATAAGAATGGTCCCAATCCCTGAGAAAGAATAAAGAAGAAATTTGAGGTTCGAAGTGTGAGGGAATACAAGATGAGGGTGCTCCCTATTAACTTCGGTGGTGTCCTCCATATGGTATGAAAATTTTTGTGGAGGAGGTAGTCGCACCACCACCACCTTCTCCAGATCTTCTTCCATGATCACCACTACATTAGTGGTATCTTTCATATCATCCATGTTCTGCTCCATTTGTGCTGTATTAGAAATTTCAAAGGAAGAGATGTCAGAAAACAATTTAGCTTGAATAAGATTAAAACATGAAGAATTAATAAAGAAATTGTCCCTTTCAAGTAATTCAGCTTCGTAATTGATCTCTTCAGGCATGACCATTGGAAACTCAATCTCAGCAGGTGTGTCTTCTTCCTTATCTTCCAAAGCAAGATAGAAGTAGAAAGTGTCTGATGTTTCATTGTTAAGTATGGGAAGATCATGTTTCAAGTTATCTTCAACAATGTTTTCCAAGATTCTTCTAAAAAATGTTGACCTCCCATCAGTGTATCAGTTGGAATGTGTACTTCTGGGACCTCCTTGAGCAATGGTTGAGTGCGGGATGATGTGATAAGTTCCTTTATGAGTTCTTTCTCACTCTACTCAGGTTCTTTAACATAAAATGTGATTGGTGAAATCAATTTCACCACTTGTTCTGGTTCAGGTTCAGGCTCAGGTTAGGATTGCTCTTGGGATGTGTGTACATATTCAGCAATCCATTCAATTTGGATCTCCAGTTGTTGAACTTTATAACTAATCCTATGAAATTGAGCATCAATTTCATTGCAAACATTTTATGGCACCTGATATTGGTCAGTCCATGTAGAATAATCACCTTTGAAATACATCATGAAAAAAAAAATTAGTATTTGAAATTTATGATTTTTTTTGTTTTTTTAATGAATAATGGTGTATGCAAGTGTTGTGCCTCCCCGAAAATGGTGCCAATTTGATGAAGCGAGGATTTGTCGCAGATCCTTGATCAAAATATTATTTACCTAAGAATGCAATATAGTGCACTCCCAGGGTCGGTCTCAAGGAGGCAACTTACACAACACCAAAATTCTATTATCACTATTTATTTTCTAATTAATATATAATATAAAGATGAGTTTGAAATATGCGTGAAGTATGAATATATATATATATATATATATATGTAATGCAAACAATATGATGTTAAAAAGAAGAAAGAAGACATTTGTTCTTAGAGGATCATAATGGTTGATATCATTGTTTATTAAAATATTCTCAATATCAATTCAATGTAGTGATCAAAATCTATCACACTAAGAATGCAATATAGTGCACTCCCAGGGTCGGTCTCAAGGAGGTAACTTACACAACACCAAAATTCTATTGTCACTATTTAGTTTCTAATTAATTTATAATATAAAGATGAGTTTGAAATATGCATAAAATATGAATATATATATATATATGTGTGTGTAATGCAAACAATATGATGTTAAAAAGAAGAAAGAAGACATTTTTTCTTGGAGGATCATAATGGTTGATATCATTGTTTATTAAAATATTATCAATATCAATTCAATGTAGTGATCAAAATCTATCACACTACACCCTCTTATTTGAAATGTTATTTCCCCAACACCGAGATCTCTGCATGTGGGGAAATACTCTTCCTAAAGTAGGCTAGGAGATTTATTTGCCGACCATCGCTATACAATCCATACTCCATCGTATTCATGACTTATATAGTGAAGGGAAGGATAAATGATGAATGAGAAGAAGAACTTGGTGATAGAGAAAATGGGGCAATCACACATCATAATCAATTTAACCACCACCAAAATTCTCAGAATTAAATAAAGATATTTAAATTGAAGCACAATGAAACTCAAACAACCACCATTCTGCTCCTCAAACAAACATCGAGGTTAGTTCCCCATTTTCATGGAGTTAGAAGAGAATACGGTGGGAGAAACACATAAAAGTAAAAATGGAAGAATGAGGTATGAAGAAAAAGAATAAAGAAATGTATATTAAAAATATGAATAAAAAAATTACAGAAATAAGCTCCACCTTATCCCCCATGGAATGGATATATCATAAACTGGGAGAAGGGATACATATTTATAGGGAGAAGGGGTGACAAATTCACACACAAAACAATTAATACTAAAGATTCACCATTGAGAAGCCCTTAAATGACCGAATCTATGAAAGGTGTCTTCCTAAATGTTGTTAAATAATGTCTCCTCCGTTTGATCCCCAAATTTTAGCTTCATTGGACACGCCTAGAAGGAGTTATGAATTTATTATTGGCGGTTTCCTTACCAGGAGGCAGCTTTCAGGCGGCTTCATGCCAATGTATGTCGTTTAATGTCCCTCATAACGGATTCCAAACGACTTGAAAGTTATTGTATAAACACTTGGATGAGGCCTCGTACATCTCCAAGTGGAATCATCTAATTTGGAGTTGTGTAGACCGAATTGGGTGTCCGTTATGGAAGTGGGGTCCGTTCTGTCCGCCCGGAAAACCCTTCAACTTCATTGAATTTGTATGGATACTATAGGATCGAATCAGCTCCTAGTCCCGAAGACAAAATTTAAGGAAATAAAATATGGATTCTAAAAAAATTTAAATCAGAAAATTTGGAATTTAAATTTTCATTAAATGACTAAAATACCCTTGATGTAAAAATCTGTCAAAAATATGGAATTTGTAATTTTTCACATTTATGCTCAAAATAATACTAAAACCTAAAAACGTGACAATTAACCATTCAATAACACTATGGTGGGATTTTAAAAAATGATTTATAGTATAAAATATATGAAAATTTAAGCTTCATCATTGTTACAAAAAACATTATCATATTAATACTTTTTTTAATATATATTAAAATATATATAATTTATTATCATTATAGTTTTATCATCTCTTTTTTTGCATGAAAAAATAGGCATTTATCTGTGTTTAAAAAGCTCTCATAAAAGGTTTCTTTATTAGTGTTATAATTCTAGTGATGATAATGTCACATTTTATCAGCATTTTTAGCACTGTTAAAGGTGTTTCTTTGTAAGTGCTAAAAAGCGCTAATAAATATACGTTTTATCAGCGCTTTATATTTTGGAGCTAATAAAACATACTTTTATCAGCGTGTTTTAGCATGGGCTGATAAATGCCTCCCCTGATTTTATAAATGACACCTAGCAGTCCCCTCATTCTATTACACGCCTCAAGATCCCAAAGAAATTTTACCTTTCTGCTGTCTCCTCCTCCTCTGATGTTTCCTCGTCCTCTTGCCCCATTACAACTGACTGCTCCTTCTACCCCACCACTGCAAATCCATACCTAGCCACTATGTACAACCCTCCTCTACGGTGAACATCACCCCTACCACCGAACCACATCTGTTGTGGACCTCACCCTCACCATGCATCGATCCCCAACTCTTCCCTGATCCATTTATTTTGAACCCACCTCTGCCATGTACCCCACCTCGACTACACATCCCTTGTCCTCTATGAACCCACCTCTACCGCGAACCCATCTCCTCAAATGTTACCACTGTGAATATATTAATTCGACTGATCTCTAAGCTTCTAGATCCATGTTCAGAGTCTTTTAATTTTTTATTTATACATTGTTATCCTGTTTTTGAATTTTGTCATTATGGTTTGGTTATTTTAAGATGTGATTTATTGCGAATATTAGATGCGATACTCTGATTGTTCATATCTTATCATGTGTCTGTTGAAGGTGAAATCATTCCCATGTTTCTTTGTATGATACCATAGTGCTTGTCTCCAACCCATGAAGATCAGGAAAATGAATTAAGCCTTATAGTTTCTCCATTCGAGTATCATTTATGGTTTGAACCTGGATGATCTATTACAGAGATAAACATACCCAACCCTCTGAGGTTATCGAATTGTATATAATTTTTCTAACCATTAAAATAGTTGTTTCTTAATTACGTAATAGTTTTTTTCTATCATGATAAAAAGGAGGGCAGTATTTACTAATTCCCAAGGGGATATAAATTGAAAAAAAATGAAGATATTTCAAGTAATTCAATTATAGGGGTTACTAAAAAAGGTATTTTTCGAGGGTAAATAGGTTTTTTAGGGGAATTCAATACATACAATGAAAATTATTTATGGAAGATAAAATAAAATCATAAAACCCCATATCTCAATGAATTGGATAGTACAACATGGGATTAATTTTAGACAATCATTAACGGATGCCTCCACCAACCTATTTTGATGTATTTCATAAGTATTAGCACAAGTCAGTGATCAGACAAACTCAGACTACTAAGGTTGAGGCTCATACTACATTTTATGTGATCCAACCACTACCTACTAACCTCGAGTCATGTATAATTTGATTGAATGCAGGAGGTAAATACAATAGGGAGATAAAAATTTTACATATATAAAAAATGTATGCATAGAATATCTCACAACTATTTAATAATTTTACCTTTAAACTATTCAACATAGAGGTGCAAAGTTATATCAAAGATTGAGGGACGAGAATTCTCAATATCAGGAGATAATTTTGATAATACATATGGAGTATCAACTATATTCCATGATATAAAAGCATATGTTTTGGATTGATAATTTACACATCAGGGAGAAAATGATATTAGTGGATAGATAATTTTTATAACCTGATAAGATTGATGTTATAGTTTATTTAGAGATTCCAAAGAATGTTTTTGAGATCCAAATCATTTTAGTAATTCCCAGTTATAAAAAGAGGGTCAACTGGGATTCTTCCTAATTGGTAGCACTAAGAACGCCTTAACCAAGAATGGGGTATTGTTCCTATGCATAGATGTTCATGAGAGATCCATATAATTTCTCAATGTGCGATTGATGAAAACACCGATCATAACCATAAATGAGCTGGGAAAAGAGTATGAATTATATTATTTTGTATCGAGAGTCAGGATTTGAGAAGGTCTGGTCCATGATGGTCAGGTGGTTGCTTGTAGGTTCAGACTGTTATGGACACATAATAGAAATGTCAAAAATACATTCCTAGATTCGGATATAATTGTTCTTTTCATTAGGTTTTATTTGTATTATCTTTAGGGTGATATATTTCAGAATACACTAAGAAAGTGATTGAAATATATTTAATCACAAAGTGAAATGAACCATTGATAGCAGAGACTGTTTGAGTACCTATAGTCCTTTGACTATGAGATAATGTATACCCTGAATAAGGGGAAATTTTTTTCTACTGTACCATATGTGAAGGATCATGATTAGATAGTACATTATTCAAGAATCAAGTGGAATATGTTTTCCCACATTGAAGAGATGTGACATTATTTTTAAAAGTATCGCGACCAAGTGGTACTTATATCTTTATCTATCACTTATTCACTTCTCATTAGTATTACAAGAGTAAACTATTGGATTCATAATATTTATTCATGAGAGAAATGATAATCCATTTATTTGTTTATATGTTATAAAATGTTTGTTATTTTTTATTCATGTATACTTTATAAAGTACCTCTTTTGGGATTTAATTTGTTATGAAAATGAAGCTCTATTAAAATGATACAACTATTTTGAAATTTTTCTTAAAAAATATATGTGTTTAACAAACCATTTTTTGTTTTTTAGTATCATTAAAATGATTTAATCACTTGGTATGGACATAGGTTGCATGAAAATTATTTTTCAAGTCACTTGATTG
Source organism: Viscum album (assembly GCA_963277665.1). Classification (NCBI taxonomy): domain Eukaryota; kingdom Viridiplantae; phylum Streptophyta; class Magnoliopsida; order Santalales; family Viscaceae; genus Viscum; species Viscum album. The sequence goes on along the minus strand of OY728120.1, from coordinate 1,266,519,701 downwards.
GATTTCATAAAGGTATGTGAATGATTTGAAAGAATATGTAATGATGGTTTCTTTTTAACATGGGGTTTATGATGTTTTAAATGAAAATTTGTAAAATATTGGGGGTTTTCTCTCATTTTAAATGATTATGATTGATGGGTCATGATATTTCCTTAAATTCATTAAAAAAGATATTAGGGTTTTGTGAAAGGAAGTTTGGAACTGATTGGATTATATTCAAATGGGTGTGTTATTTTAAATAAGAATCTTTGTAAATGTTTGGTTTTTAATGGGATTTCAACACTAATTTTATAAATAGTTTTCAAAGGATATCTGAAATGTTGTTCTTTTCATTAAAGTATAAGACTTGATATTTATAAAATGATGAAAACCATTTCATTATATTGGCATTACATGTGGATCGATAATAACACCATAGACATGGTAAATGTATTTCAAGAACAAATGGATTCCATGATTATATTCCTTCATGGAGATTCAGAGGAAGAGATATAAATATAGTTCAACTAGAATGTTTCATGCAAAATTGAATAGAAGGTTTGGTTCCAGTCTCAAATTGAGTTTTTTTGGATTAACTAGGAACCATAACAGTGTATCTAGAATTTCAATGCTTTCACAGTAGAATTAATGTTCATGGAGTGTATTGTAAATAATTTCAACTATAAGATGGTTTATTATGATTAGATTTTTTTCAATTTACTTCTTTATGTGGATGAGTTTCTATTATTTGGAGCAATTAAGAGATAGAGATTGATTTATATAGATGATCCTAAATGAAGGACCTTGGTTCTGAAAAGTGGATATTGGGGATAAATTTTGAAGGAGACTTAAATTCTATAACTTTTTTTCCATGGTTAATTTAAGAATAATGTTATGTGTATTTATTTTGTTAAATATTAATATTATCGAATAAAATAGTATGGATATGAATAAAGAATGGACGGATTCCAATTTTTTTCACAAATGTGTATGAATATGGCATGAAAGAGTTCATCATGTTTGTAAAAGATTATTCATATGACCATTCTCAAATCCTTCATCCTTTTTTTCATTATTATTATTCATGAAAAATTAGTCCAGGTGTGTTGGAATAACATTTGATCTATCACAGAATAGATTGAGTATATAAATTCTATAATAAACACGGGGAAAAAGGTCATGTATCCAGTGGTTGGGATAACCCTTTGTTTTTTGGATCATTTGATATGATTACAAGTGTGGAAAATTAACAAGACTATGTTGAGGATTTAATTATAGATGTTAATGGCGATGAATATTTTATTGATAAAATAACACGGACAGTGTAATATGAACTTCGTGATTGCCCAAAATTGTTTGAGAAGTTATATAGTGGTGTAAATAAGCCATTTTATGGTGGTTTCATTGAATATACAACATTTTCAGCCTTTCTGAAGCTGCATAATATAAAAGTAGGCAATGGATGGAGTGACTCCAATTTCACAGAATTAATTTCTATCTTGACTAAAATGATCCATGATGATAATGAGATCCCAAGCCGAACATATGATGCCAAAAGAATGCTACATTTGATGGGTATGATCTCTAAGAGCATACATTCCTTCCCGAATGACTACATAATCTTCCCCAAGGACCAAAAATCACATACATAATTCAAAAGGTTTGGTGCTTCTTGATCCAAGAAAGATGAATCTCGTCCTACAAATGTTTTATTGTACTTTCCAATCATTCCATGGTTTAAGAACATAAATTGAAGTGAAGAGACTACAGGTAAATAGACATGGAATGAAAAGACAATAATTAAAGACGGGAAACTACATCACCTGAAAAACTCTCTCTAGTGGAAGAGAATTGATCATGAGTATCCTAAATTTGGAAATGAGTTGAGAAACCTTCGTCTTGCATTATCTGCAAATGGAGTGAATCCTTTTGGATTTTTAAGATGCACTCACATTATATGGTCAGTTATGTTGGTAAATTATAGCTTTTTACTGTATTATGCATGAAAAAAATAAATCATGTTATCTATGTTTATATTAGGATGAAAACAACTGGGTAATGATATTGATGTTTATTTGTCTCCATTTATCGATGATTTCAAATTATCGTGGGATCCGGGTGTTATGTTGTATATAAGAATAAATATTTGATGTTGTGAAACATGTTGTACTGGATGATAAATGAATTTTCTGATTATGTAAATTTTTAATGATATATCATTAAAAGAACTCAAGGGTTTACCTTCTGTGAATATGGTAAACATTTAATTAGGATGAAACATTCATCAAAAACCATGTATCTTGGTCATCACATATTTCTACCCCAATGAGATAAGTACCGATTTTTGACAACATCATTTGATGTATGTTAAAATGAACGTATAACATTGTATCCACTAACTGGTGATCACCTATTAGAGATATTAAAATACGTGGACAATACTTTTGGTAAACTGATTTTGACAAACCTCACGAAAACCAGTTGGAAAAAGAGATTGGTTTTTTAAAATTACCATACTGGAATTGTTTGTACATTAGAAATTTTCTAGATGGTATGCATATTGAAAAAAAAATATGCGATATTTTTATTTTCATATTTCAAAATGCACAAAAAAGGATGGAATTTGGGATAGGTTAGACATGGTTTCCATGGGAATACGAGATGATTTGGTGCTAGTGAAGGGTGAAAAAGGAACATTTCTTTCTCCAACTACTTACAGTCTTTATAGGCAGAAATGATATCAGTTTTGAAACATCTTGAATGAATTAATGGTTCTAGTGGGGTATTCATTGAATATAAGGAGCATCACTTCAATGAACGATTTATTTTTAAAGGGTCCAAAATCACAAGATTTCCATGATTTGATGCAAGATCTAATACATGTAGTTTTACATTACATTTTACCCAAGAATTTCCATCATACATTATCCAAACTATGTTTCTTCTTCAATGCTATACGAAACAATGTTATAGAACTGTCTAAATTTCCGACTATAGAATGAATATTTTACATCATATTATTTGATATGATGGTTCATTTGATGGTTCACATGGTGTGACATATTCAACTATGGTGTACAGTGAACTATAGATGAATGTAACCCATTGAACGGTATTGGATGATTTTGAAGGATTATGTCAAAAATTGATGTTTCCTAGAGGGATGTATTATGGAGAGATATATTTTTGAGGAAGCTGTTTAATTATATACCAAATACCTTTCTAATGAGGAAATCATCAATCTACCAAAATCTCATCAGACTGGGCAGTTTGCGGGTGAAGTAATTTTTCGAAGAGATATTATCACAATAAATATTAATGACCAATAGTAGTTCCACCTTTATGTTTTGCACATGAGTTTTGAGGTTTCCCGATTTGTTGATACCTATGATGAAATTCATAGCCATTCTAATACATCAAGTCCAATGGATGGATATCAAATCGACATAATTAGCAGTTTATATGATGGTTTCAAGACCATATTTTAAAGGAGTCAGTTGAAAATTCATATTCACTTTCATAATGACATCGATGGATACTCGGATAACCCCGTGTGTATGAATTATCATAAATTGGTTTTGTAATTAATGGGTATACGTTCATTAAAAATAGGCACGATGAAGTTAGTACGATGTAAAATAGTGGAGTTACACCCATGGATGAAGAGAGGCTTGTTTCAGGTACTATGGAATGAGATCCAATTTGCACAAAAATGTCAAACTCTAGAATCATCAAGAAAATATTGGAGTTGAATTATACAACATTCCATGTGACTATTTTTCAATGAAAGTGGGTTAATAACATAATTGCTATTAAAATTGGTGAATTGGGATTTGTGAATGTTGATTTCAGTATGGAAGGGTACAAAACCGATCCATTTTTAATGGAGTTATATGAATTACCAGTATATTATGATCCAGATCCAACAAAACGAATGTGTTTAGTTGTTCTGTTATCAATAAGAACCATTGAAGGGTCAGATGAAAATTCAACTATGGTTGACACTTTCATTGGGACATCGTAATCATTTTCCAGTGGTCCCAATGTAGACGATGATTTGTATATAAGAGGATACCACAATGAAGGGATTTGGATCAACGATAGAGGGATCAAATCTATTATGCCTTAAAAAATGAAAAAATAGAGTTCAATAAGAAGGTTAATTTTTTTGAAATATAATTTTTTAAACTCGTGTTTTTATCCATTTGATGCGTCATTTAGGTACTCTCAATTGAATGTTCAACTACATATGTAGATAATGACTTCCCCACATGATGGTGCTCCCAATCCCACGGAATAATAGGTCTCTAAGCATGCTGTTGCTCGTAGTGCAGTGGAATTACCTTCTGCATGTGATGGGGCTCACATTCATGAGGAACACTAGGTTTCTCAACCTAATGCTGCTCCCAGTGCAAAGGTATAATGACCATCTTCACATGTTGATTCTTTTTCTCTAGAATAAAATATTGATGATGTTGATTCTAGGGAAATGGTATGCAATGAAGGACTGATGACACAGAAAAAACTGGAGTAGCATAGATTGACGGTGTTAGAAAAAATCACCAAGGTGAAAGCCAAAGGCATCAAATACGAGGTCATATGGAATTCACAAGGCCAACATGTTAACCCCAATAAAACAATGTTAAACAGTTATATTGGAATCATCACCCAACAACGTGTGCCGATTAATATAGATTATTGGAACCATGTGGAGCCCATTCATAAGAAACGGATGTGGGAAGATATTACAGTATCATTATGATATCATTTCATTATTTTAATAAAAAATAAAATAATGAAACATTGAATAACTCTTCAACAACTATCTCAGAGTTCATTTATAGAAGATGACTCCCACAACAAATAAGTATTAATGCATGTTGGAAGGATTCACAATGGATTTATCACAATTATAATAAAAGAACATCATAATGACGGTAAAGGGAAAATAAACCTGCACCCACTACTTATCTATGCACATCTGATAACCCAAGTAGCATAAGATGAATTTAATGGCCATCGTGCAGATGTGTCTTTTCAGGTACATTGTTTCTAGTAATATATTGTTTGAAGATATGTGTATTCATCACAATGAATGATAAATTTTTACTTATGAAACACCAAATGATTGCTGTAAATAATGAATAAGTACAAAAACCAGCATACCCCTACCATAATGAAACAATGGGGTCCACTTCACTTGAAAAACATTGGTACATATTTTAGATCTATCGTAATAATATTATGTGACAATAAATAACACCATAATTACGTTCCTCTATTTTAATGCAGATTGATGACTCCAAATCCAAATCCACATCCATCCCATGCCATCAGCTATGGATGGAGGCACGTGTAAATAATCACAGGATACTAATAGATTAAAACACACAAAAATATTGGGAATCATGTGTATGTTTTACATAATAAAAAATTGTTTTTATTTTTATCGCTATTGCGTAACAATGATTACTTATTTTATTGTATTTTTTATTCGACATTGTAACAAGAATCAGAATCACCTATACCAAATAAACACATACTATCAGTGTCCTTGAGGAGACCTGAATATTATGGCCATGTCAGAGGTGTGGGTTTTGGGGTGACACCAAAAATAGATTTTGAGAAAAAAACAAGAGTACCAATGTGAATAAATAAAATAGATGAGGGAACGATGATATAAAATTCAATAAGAATTATAATTGTAGATAAATATGATAGAAACATTATTGGGGGAGACCAAGAGAAGAAGTAACTCACAAACAACCACTGTGTGGAGATCCCACCCCACCCCAACATCTATGAGGCTAGTTATTCCCCTCAAAGAGATGTCTTAGGCGAGGTATTCAATGATCTAATAAATTTTAATTTGAAATGTGAATCATATAGGCAATGATAACTTTCCTATACTAATATTCTATAGGGTTATAATGACTGTGATTTATATGTAGGAACACCCCCATATCTCCTTCTAGCGAGAGATACAATGTTCAATATTCATAATGACATGCTACACAATAGACCACTCCCAACAGGTCATGAGCGAGTGTTGATTAACATAACCCACGATCCAAGAATATATATACTTCTTATAATTGATGAGGAGGATATTCGTACATTCCAAAAAAATGTTGGAACATTTATTGCTTGACTGTAACATCTTGTAAAAAACATATTGGCAAGGAGGTATTCATTTCAAATTTACAATTCAATGTAGAAACATAACAATTAATAAAAAACGTTTTGAACCAATGAATGTTATTATATATGGACAAATTTAAGGGTTTTAAATGTAATACCACCTCAAAACTATCTAGAGGATTGTATAACCGACCAAACAGAGTTATCGAAAACACCATTACCCCGCCCATTCTATATCCGAATTAACTATCATTGAAGGCTCATGTGGATACAGTGTCAAAAAATAGTGTAAATCACATAATTGATTTTGATGAAAATATCTATAGATAGAAATATTAAGGCATCATTGGTGTTGATAGTGGAAGTGAAATAATCGACTCTAACTATCTAAGTAGCTTAGTTGTAAATGTATACACAAGTTATGTTTTCAAGATTTGATTTCCCAAAAGATAATGTAATATGTTAATTATGACTAAATAAATTTCATATTTTTAGAATACATATAAATGAATGAAAATTTATGTTGTTCTTCCATGAAAGAAAATTTGGACTTGTTATCCCTCGCATATCCTCTATAGAAAAAACAAAAGTAACACACACAAAAAGATGAAATAGTGGCAGGTCTGATAAAATCATTTGAAAGAAAAACTTTTGTATGAAATAATATATTTTAATTCCAATGATACAAGGGTAATACTCCATAAATTAATCATATAAAATATATTTTCATTTCATTCAATACATATTCCTTATTATGTTTTTAGGGAACATTGGATGGTTATTGTGGTAAATTTGGATACACCAAAGATTTTTTTCCAGGATGCAATGCATGGATACCAAAAAAACTCCAAAATATGATTTAATTTATTGATAATTAATAAACTACATCCAAAATTTTATAACTAAACATCATGTAATATAATTTATATTATCTTTAAATGTGGATTCTTTTATTATAGGGCAGTGTATGATTATCGTGAAAAATAAGGAATGAGGCTAGGGGCTAAGGATGAGAAAGAAGAAAAGTTAAATGACTGGATAAGTATTAGGATATATATTATAATATTTCACTATCCAAAAACATATAGAAACAAATTATTTATTCTACTAAATGTTTTTATATTGTCTGAAACAAACCAATGGAAATAATTTATGTTATTATGTTTGTAAATTTATGAGAGAGATCATATTCCATGAAGTAACTAGCATCCCCGAATAGGACTTTTCAATTATAATTAATATTTCATTTAAAATATTTATCAATTATTTTGTGAATTTATACTTTTCTATTACTACTATGACTGTCAAAAAGAGTCATATGCACAAGATGATATAGATGTGCTCAGAAACAAATGACCAACATACGTGATAGAGGAATGTACACAAATAGCATGAATATGTGACTTATATATAAGTAGTGGATTTTATCATATTTATGTTTAATTTATTTCATTTTAGTATTAATCACATAAAGAATTGTTTTCTTATATAGGTGGATTCCTTTGTTCGAGTTCAGGTGGTTATTTCGAAACTAATCATGCTCGTGAGAGATTGGAATTCGAGGTTGAAACATAGAATTTAATTAGAAGGTAATTATTTTTTTAATATACTATTTTTTACTCATATTATTTTATTTTCTATACAAAAATTAAATATGTTACTACTCATACAAATATTGTCTTCCATAGACATACTCTCACTCAAAACCTTGTCACCCATGCATTGTTGGTATTTATCACTTTCCTCTAAAGGTATTGGATGGAACATGAAGGAACGTGATAAATACAAAAAATTTCATGTTTCCATTTCAATAATGGAAGTAAATGGAAATCATGGTAATGTAGGATGTGGCTGGTATGACTAGACATGTTTCTTTTTATGTAATTAATTAATTTTTTCATCATTTTATCTACTATTTGTATGTTAATTTCCTTATATGATCATTGATATCTCCATTTTTTACGCTTATTGAGAATATATAATCACCCATTATTATGTTTTATATATTTATTTTATTAATAATGGTTTTATAAATGATATGTATATAAAGGTTTCTAGTAAATAATAACATAATGAGAGACTCTTATGAACTAGTTCTTTATGTTTCCATGTTTCCAAAACAACTATAACTAAACTATTATGGGATTGATCATTATGTTATGTATGGAATATTAATGTACAAAAATGTGATATTTATTTATGAAATGTTTGGGTCAATATATTTGTTATTCGATCAACTGACCTACTTAAAACCAAGAAAAAAAAACAGGTGATCGGTAACAAACAAACTGTCTCTTTTTATTTAAAATTGATAATAATTTTAGTAAAAAGTATACGTGACATAATGAAAACCAATAAAATTCATTAATATTGTTTTTATACTTTGGTAAAATGATCCATGAGTCATTTTGGACCTGTAGGAATGAACCACAGCCTAGTATGATTCATGTTGTGACCTATATGACTAAAAGTATATGTTATCAGTTTAAAAATTACATTTTAGTTAAAAACATGATACAATATGAAAACCTGGAAAAAAAACTCCAATTATCTTGATAGTTTTTTAAAATAATTCATAATTCATTTCTAATGAGAATAAAGCAGCATCACATCAAACTGATGTACGATGCAACTAGAATGACTCATAATGCGTGTTTTCTATTTGAAATGACATTAAAAAAACAAAAATGACATATTGAAAAATGAGAAAAAATAATATTACTATGACACTTTATGAAAACTAAATATATGTTATTTAGGACATGTAGCAACTAGCAGCACCTCAATACTATGCATGGTGTGGCCAGTATAACATATAGTGTATCTTTTTATTTAAAATTTACATATCTTTTAGTAAAAACAACATATGACAGAATGAAAACTGAGAAAAGAAATTCATATTATTTGTATATTGTATTAAAATTTTACATACATAATTTTTTATATTTAGGAATCATCTACACCTAAATACGATGCACGAGGTGACTAGTATCACTCAAAATATTTCTTTTTATTTAAAATTGATATTTATTATAGTAAGAACAACATGTGACATACATATAACTATGAAAAAAAATTTTATTGCAGCAATACTTTAGTAGAATGATCCATGAGTCATTTTTAACCTATCTGAATTTATCAAACCTCAATCTAATTCACGGTTTTATCGGTATGACTGAATGTGTATGTTATCAATTTAAAATTATCATTTTAGTTCAAATCATGTCACTCACTGAAAACAATGAAAAATCACTATGATTATCTTCATAATTTATAAAATCATTTCATAAGTCATTTATAACAATTATGAAGATGTTTTATATCAATCTGACACATGATGCAACCGATATGACTCATAATGCATGTTTCTAGTTTGAAATGTCATTTTAGTAAAAATAACATGACTGACAGATTGAAAAATGAGCAAACACATTCATATTCTTTTGATACATTAGTAAAAAAATCAATAACTCATTTTTGATTTGTAGGAATTATATGAACTTCAATACAATGAATTGACTGGGCGATATAACTCAGAGTGTCTCTTTTTAAAAAAAATGACTTTAATGTCAGCAAAAACTATAAGTGGAATACTAAAAACTAATAAAACACATTCATATTGTTTTCATATTTTTGTAAAATCATATATATATTATTTCTGATCTGTTGGAATCATTTGTACCAAAATATGATGCACAGTGTGGCCAAAATCACTCATATTGTCACTTTTTATTTAAAATTGTTTTTAATTAATTAAAAACAACAACTGACATACTGAAAAAAATGATAAAACATATTAATATTATTTTGATTCTTTAGTAAAATGATACATGCATCATTTTGGAAATATATAAATCAACCATAGCTCAATTTGACACACGATATGACTGGTATGACTAAAAGTGCCTATTATCAGTTTTAAATTGGTATTTTAGTTCAAAATGTGTCACTCACTAAATCCAAGACAATGCACTCTGATTGTCTTAGTAATTTATGAAATTGATTAATAATTCAGTTTTTATGTTTATAAAGTAGTGTCACGTCAAACCAACGCACAATGTGATTAGTATGACACATAATTCATGTTTATAGTTTGGAATGACATTTTTTTTAAAAAAACAAAACTGGCATACTAAAAACCAAGAAAACATCATTGGATTATTTTGATACTCTACGCAAATAATCCATCAGTAATTTTTGATATGTTAGAATCAACCATACCTCAATACAATTCACGGTGGGGATAATATAACTCCAAATGTATCATTAATCAAAATTGACATTAAATTTAGTTAAATAGCATGTGCCATACTCAAAACTGAGAAAAAAAATTCATATTATTTTTATATTTTAGGAAAAAAATCTATAACTCATTTGTGATGTTTATTAGTCAACGTCACCTCAGTCCAACTCATGTTATGACCAGTATTACTCAAAATGTTGGTTTCCAGTTTGAAATTATATTTTAGTAAAAAAAAACTAGCATACTAAATACTGATAAAATGCATGAAGATTGTTTTATGGTTTTATTAATATGATATATTAATTATTTTTTATCTGTAAGAATTATTACCCCCTCAATACGATGCACAGTGTGGCCAGTACAACTCAAAGTGTCACTTTTTATTTCAAGCTGACATTAATTTAATTAAAAACAACAAGTTACATACAAAAACCTAAAAACACAGTCATATTTTTTTGATACTTTATGAAAATGATCTGTTAGTCATTTATGACATGTAGGAATTAGTTTCACCGCAATACGAAGCACAATGTGGCCTATATAACTTAATGTGTCTCTTTTTATTTCAAATTGACTTTAATTTATTTAAAAACAACAAGTGACATACCGGAATCTAAGAAAAGACATTCAAATTTTTTTTATATTTTAAGAAAAGATCTATTAGTCATTTCTGACATGTATTAATCATCTACAACTAAATACGATTCACAATGAGGCTAGTATAACTCAAAGTGTCTCTTTTTAATTAAAATTGGCATCAATTTCAGTAAAATAAATATGTTACATATTGAAAACTAAGAAATGGCATTCCAATTACTTTGATACTTTAAAAAATTGATCCATGAGTCATTTTTGATGTGTAGGAGTCAACCACACATCCATATGATGCACGATGTGACCGTTGTAACTAAATGTGTCTAGTATCAGTTTAAAATTCACAACTTAGTTCAAAACATGACACCCACTAAAGACCAAGAAAACACACTCCAATTATCTTCATAACTTATAGAAATGATTCATAAGTCATTTTTTTCGTGTATAAAGTAGTCTCATATAAAACTGATATACGATGTGACCGATATGACTCATTATCCGTGTTTCCAGTTTGAGATGACATTTCAGTAAAAAACCACTTCTATACTGAAAACCAAGAAGATGCATTCATATTGTTTTGATACCTTAGAAAATAGATACAATGTTAATTTTTATTGGTAGGAATCAACCATACCTCAATATGATTCATGGTTTGTCCAGCAAAACTCTAAAGTTTTCATTATTTAATGTTCAAATTGAATTTAGTAAAAGAACAATTGAAATACTTAAAGTAGATAAAACACATTTGGATATTTTGATATTTTATTAAAATGACACATAACACATTTTTGATATTTAGGAATCAACCCCACCTCAATATTATTCTTTTTTTGATCATTATATCTCCAAATGTGATATTTTTACTAAATATTGACATTTTATTAATGAATTCTTACATATTAGTGTTTAATTTATATCATTTGGTATTACTAACAAAATATTTGTTTTCTTATATAGGATGAATCTTTTGATTGAGTTGAGATGATTTTTTTTTCAACTGATTTCATGCAAAGAAATTTTTGAGAGGTGATCAGATATGTTAAAAGTTTAAATATTAATGTTTTATAATGTTTTTTGATAATTTTAAATATAATTATATAAAACATATTGTTTGAAATGTAAATAATAATGTTTTTATTTATATACCATGGTTGGAATTTTTTTAATCGGGATTTCAATTAAACATATATATAAATGTTTTAAATTATATCATATTTAGAAATTACAGGTTTTATATAGAATTTTAAATTGCAGGTTTTTGATTTTGGGTGTTTTATTACATTAACAATACATTAATGGTGGATAAAACTATATTGGATCTAAAAATAGAACTGATAAAGGGCCCCTATTTCACCACTATAAAAGTAATTATAAATAGAATCATTTATTTGTTCTTTTTTAGAAAGCATTATGGACCCCCCTTTATCAGAGATTTTTAGTGCTGATAAAGGGGAAACCCAGTTTATCAACGTTGTGATTAATAATGCTTTTTTAGCATTGTTAAAAGGTGATTTGCATGCTGTTAATGATAATATGTGTAGTAGTGTAACAAACCTATGTACCAAAACTTTGTGAGATCCCTCTCAATGTAGAATGGTTGATGATGATCACTAAACAACAACTCTGAAAATATTTCCTCCAAAGGTAGTATGCCACCTACTAGAATCCATTTACGCTAAGTGATGACTCCTTGATTTCCAAATGTTTTGCTGAAATCCTCTCCTAAAAGATGAATGAAGAACAAGAGACACTATATTTTCCTATTGTCTTGAAAAGTTTCAATAAATATTCTGTTGAGAATGATCACATCATTCATATAACCTGAATTTAATCAATAAAGATGGTAGAGTGTCACCATAAATGTATGGTATCCGTCATATATTCGTCATAAAATTTTTTGTTATAATTATTGAACATTTAAATGATCATATTAAAGTTATCATGATGAGTGCTTTCCTATTCCTACTTCCCCAAAATCTCTAGTGTCACAGTTGATACAGTAATGGGTTCTCTGTCCCTACCGGTATAGAGAGATAGAAATTTTGAGAATTCAAGATAAAGTCATGGTGAGATGAGTCATTTTCAATATGATAAGTGTAAAATGGAAGTTCAATGCACATGCAGCTGGTATTACAAGGATAGAGTTGGAGAGTGCAACACGACAAATGAATCATCACAATTATTCATAACCAGTGATAAACCATTCAAAAGATTAAGTAACATCATATAGAATACAATATCATATATCGTAAACCATAAATATATAATATAATGTGATATAGGAATCTTGTAACCACCATCATTGTTACAGTTTGGCAATTTCATGGAAAATTTGAATTTTGAGTCCCAAGATGATAGAGATTTTGAATTTTGTGTTTGGATCTAGTTCTACGATCCTTCCGTTTTAATTTGATGTAGTTTTTGTTCAAGTAAGAGTGTTATAGGTGATGGTGGATACCTAGGGGCCTAGATTTCATGATTAGGGGTGAGATTTTTGTTGTTGGTGGATGTTAATGTTGTAGTATGGGGTGATGTGGTGGGGTGTAGTGAGGGATTGGTCGTTATGCCATGGAGGTGTAGGCTACACCATGGTATGATGTTTTCAGGGTAAAAACATTTTCTATGGGTGAAGGATCATGTTTCTACCTAAGGCATGTCTTGTGATGGATGATTGTGGGAGAGGATCTATTTGTGACATAAATGATTCTCTTTGAGGGTTGTTCGAGGGGTCTGGAGTGTCATGACACATTCGAACAGGATTATGTCGTGAGCCATAGAAATTTGTTTTTGGGTTTTAATTTTTGGAGAGGATTTGCACCATAGATCCTTGGGCCATGCCACAATTTGTGTATGTGGTATTGTGTGTGTTTCTAGGGGTAGGCATTGAATTATGTCCCAATGGGTCATGACATAATGTCATCCCAGAAGAAGATTGTTATATTATAACCCTTCGGTTATATCATAATGGACCATCTATCAAGACTTTTTATGTAGGGGAAAACTGTAACACCCGAGACATTTATGTTATATAAATCATCAAATGAATCTTTTTCTACACACAACAATTGCTTGGCTTGCTGTACACGAAATCACGACCTTCCTCGATAGCTTGCGTCGTACGCAATACCTAGTTTCACTAAACAATGATATGCTATTAAAATATTATTAAAACTAGCCGTTATGAATAGTAATAACCACTTTTTCAAAGTTTATAAATTTTATTTTTTAAAATGGACTTCATTTTTGGACTCGGAATATCGAAATTAGCCTAGGGTGAAATTTTGGTATTTTTCTGAAAACTTTCAATTTTTGATGAATAGTGAAACCACTAAGTGGTAGTTAAAAAAACTGAATTTTTCATAAAACTTAATTTTACCGCTTCTGTGAGTGGAATTTTGAAAATCCGAGAGACACAGTTGATGTCAGTAAGTAAAATGTGGTTCAATAAGATGAAAATAATTTTTTGGTGAATAGTAACTTTTTACTTTTTTTATCACGGTTAAAAGTAAATAGGGTAATTAAGGGTAAAAATGATATTATTATTACCTTAACACATGTCCTAATTCTATTGGACAAGTTTAATTCGACCACAAACAAATTTAGGAATAAAATATGACCATTTAGGCCCACTTGGATTAGATTAGGACATTTATTATTAATTTATTTAAAGAAGGGTTAAAATAGTTAAAATCAATGTTTAATAAGTAAATAATTTTTAATATAAGGTTATACATAAGATAAATTCGACTATAAATATTCATTACAAAGATAAAAAGATTTGCTAAATAATCGTATTTTATTTGTAATTTTTAGACATTAATTAATTTAATTTATTTATGACAGAATGATGATGCATTAATTATCTTATTAATGAAATAGTGACATAATTGATGTTATAAACACCAAAATAAATGTAATTTGAGACTTTTTATTAATTACACTAATTTTATAGGTTAATATGACATGTTAATATTGATTTAATTAACTTTTTTCGAACTAATCATTCTGTTATTATTTTCAAAAAAATAAATTACTAAATAGTGTCAAAATTGACATAAATTAGTTTTTCAAACAAATATTATATTAATAATTGATATATTATTCCTAAAAATCTAAGGTTCGGCCAAATGACTTAGATAAGGTTATATATATTAACAATAGACAACATGGGGTTCTTTTGGCTACTTATAGTGAGTTTACTAACCTTATAGTGTAAGAAAACAAGAAGACACGGTAAAAGTAAAATTATTTAACTTAATGTTAAATCTAAATGATAAGGTTAAAATAGGAACATAAACTTTTCTAAATTCTATTGGATGAGAGTATTTAGACCCATACCCACCTTATATTATAAATATATCAATTTGGAGATATTTAAAACCGAACTTGACTTTATAATAAAATAATATTTTTAGTTTTCCCAAAGGAGCCCATCTCCCCCCTTATAAAAGGGCACCTCCTCCCCCTCTTCCTCACACAACTTTGAGACTTAAAGCTTGGCCAACCCCTGCCAATTTATCCTCTACACTTCCATATATACATCCTAGAAGTCCTGGTCCTCTTCAAAGACCAATTTTAGTGCCCTAAAAGAAGGTCTCAAAGAAGCACTCAAAGAAGAGGTAATGTCTGGTACCGATTCTTTCATCTTTATTTCTTCTTCCAATTCTTCTTCATTAGTTGTTTCATTATGAAGTAATAACATCAGTATCACTGATATACTTATATGTTATTATAAGTATGAAACAAACCCTATTTCACCATCTATCCATCCTACGGAAAAAGAAATCACTGCGCGTGCGTACGTACGGAATACCGTCTCCACGTAGTGGTGTAATCTATTTTCCACCATCACCTTACTTGGATGGGTATAATGGTGTAAATAATGACTATATATGACTATTATAAAGTGATATTAATTCTTAAATGGTATTCATACACTCCAATACAATTCCACAATCATAGTAACGATATCATCACTCGTGCATACGTACGGAATACCGTCTCCACGATGTGATGCGACTCGTTCTACATGATCTTCATTTCATAATGATTATATAAATGAATTGAATGAATTAATATGATATATATTACACTAATATCATACTGTAAATGAGGTATCAATAACCTAAAGATAATAATAAGAATTTATTCGATAAAACACGCATAAGAACAAAAAGTTATAAACACCCAAATAACAAGTAGCAATGAAATATTACTACTAAGAAGCTAAGAATATGACCATATATGATATCATAAAAATAATTATGATTCTTGAATAAGTCAATAACATTATTTAAATCATTATACAGGAGGTTCGGACACTTACAAAGCAAAATGGATCTAAGGTAAGGGAAATATCAGAATCTCATTTTTATCAGAGATTGTTTATACTTTGAAATTTACTGGGGTGTATTTTATCATCCACATCCATGTTTCCACAATATGTAATATTATTTTCCTCCAACTACAATTTTTTAGATCCAATTTTACCCTTCGGTGAGTTTTTAGTAAAATATATGAAAGGAATATTTTGTCGTTTTTCGTACGAGGTACTTTTTGATTTTTCTGACAAAAGTACGAAGAATGTTTTTTTAACTTATACTGCATGAATGGATTTTTAAAACATTATTTCCAAGAATCTTCTCATACAAGTTTTCATGTTTATTTTTAATCAACTTCTTTTAGTTAGAATTTTATGACATGTTAAGAAAGGAAAAGTGTTTTTGAAGAAGAAAGGATATTTTCCTCAAGAATGGAGTTCAAGTGTTTTATCAAAATTATTTTCCATATAAGATAATAAAGGGTTCTGTTTCTATCCCTATTATTACATTGATTTGACTATGTTGTGATGGAATTATTTTTATGAATTCCTTTATCTTATATGAATTGTTTTATGATGTCATGATGTTAAAGATTCCCATTTTTATTACATGGGTTATGCTATGATGTATGGTTTATGATTTTGTGGCACATATATGAATGGTGTCATTATGAGATGGGTGGGACCTATATCTACCTCCAATTCATTGGGTAAAGATTTTATATCTCATGAGATAGACATGGCTGGAACGGTAGGTTATACCAGTTTAGTGAAACAGGACTGAAACGAGGAATGAACTCGGTTCAGAAAGGGACTTTGTCCACTAAGATAGTCTTGGAAATGAGTCTTGACTGATAAGAACTGATTCTCTATGATTTTGTTTGTATGCCACAAAGATTCATGTTTTAAGTTATGATTATTGGGATCACATTTCACTACTATGATTTATCCCATGTTATGAAATTATGATCCCTTTTGCAGGTTAAGATTTCCAAAAGTTATGTGCTTATGTATATGATGTGATTGATATTTCTTTTGTTTACCCTTACTGAGAATTTGAGCTCACCCTTTTGTATGTTTTATTTCCCCAAGTAAGGAAGAAGGTTATTAAGTAGAGTATACCAAAGAGGGACTCTAGATATGATGAAATAAATGGGAGGCAATGTAGATGCTTTATGAACCAGTTGTTTATGTTTCCCAGTTTCTAAAGACACTATACCTATACGGTCCTTTCTTGGTTTTGTTATATGTTGTAATAAGTGTGCTTCAATTCCGAAGTAATAACAATGCATGTAAATTATGGGTCGTTATAGTTGGTATCAGAGGGAGGTTTCGAGCCTCTGACCTGTGGGTTATGGGCCCACCACGCTTCCGATGCGCCACTCTGATACCAACTATAACGACCCATAAGGGACTTACGAGAAAAAATGGACCTAAGGTAAGGGAAATATCACAATCTCATTTTTATCCGAGATTTTTTATACTTTGAAATTTACTGGGGTGTATTTTATCATCCACATCCATGTTTCCTCAATATGTAATATTGAGGAATCTCAGATAAAAATGAGATTGTGATATTTCCCTGTATAATGATCGGATAAAAAGGAGATTGTGTATATTATCACAATCTCCTGTATAATGATTGGAGTAAATTTCAATGTATAAACAATCTCGGATAAAAATGAGATTGTGATATTTCCCTTACCTTAGGTCCGTTTTTGCTTCATAAGTGTCCAACCTAAGAGTAAGATCGATCAATTCTTTAGTGGCTTAAAACCAAGTCTTCGAAGGGACTTAGCCATAAGGGACTTCAATATCTATGAGGAAATCATTCGATGTGCTCTCAAAGTTGAGATAGAGATTGGAGTAACCCATTAGTCATATGGGTTTGATAAGAAGAGGAAAATGGAATTCAAAGGAAAATCTAAAGAGCACACTGAAAACAAGATGGGCTTTCCCTTATGCTCAATGTGTGGAAAGATACATGGAGGGAGTTGTCTTAAAGGGACAAGTAACTGTTTCAAATGTGGAAAGGAAGGTCATCAGGCATTTGAATGCCGCGATGATGCGAAGAAGATGTCTAATGATGCAAAAAAAGAAAGGGATACACAGAATGAACCTACTACACTTCGATGTTTCAAGCGCAAGGAGATGGGACATTAAGACAATAAATGACCTAATCCAAGGGTTGATGATGATGGTCGACATCAACAAACTCTTAAGGATAAAGACAAAGGAAAGTCACATGAAATTTCTATCAGCGATGTGGAGTACGATAACGATGTGGTGAAAGGTACACTTACCATCCACTCTAAAGTAGCAAATGTTTTATTTGATTCTGGATCCACCCACTCCTTTATTTATAAATAATTTTCTAAGGGTATCACCATATTACCTCAACAATTAGATGTTGAGTTAGCTATGACAACACCTAATGGCACAACAGTCGCATCAATTGTTTATAATTCCTCTCCGATTGAAGTTTCTGGGAAAGTGCTTTCTGCAAATCTTGTGATCCTTCCTATAGTGGAATTTTATGTGATTCTTGGCATGGATTGGCTTTCTCTACATGGAGCTCATATCAATTTCCAAAGAAGGGAAGTCACATTTCATATTCCAGATCAATCTAGGATCGTCTATCGATGCAAGGATGAACATAACCTTCTAGTGGAAATTTCTTCTATTTTATGGGTATTGATTCCACTAAATGAAGGTTATTTATCTCAAATGGTTGGTGAGAAACTCACGATTAAGAATATGCCCATTGTACGGGAGTTTGATGATGTCTTTCCGGAGGAATTATCAGGTCTTCCACCAAATCGTGAAGTTGAGTTTTCAATAGAACTCGTACTAGGTGCTTTGCCTATTTCAAAGACACCTTATAGAATGGCCCCAGTTGAGTTGAAGGAATTGAAAAACAACTCCAAGAGAATCTTGATAAGGGATTCATACGCCCTAGTACGTCGCCTTGGGGAGCACCTGTTCTGTTTGTTAAGAAGAAATATGGATCCATGAGACTCTGCATTGATTATCGAGAACAGAAAAAGCTCACTATCAAGAACAAATATCCTCTCCCACACATTGATGACTTATTTGACCAACTACGCGGAGCTCAATACTTTTCCAAGATTGATCTTCATTCAGGGTATCATCAATTAAGGGTCAAAAGGGAGGATATACCAAAGATGACTTTCCATATAAGGTATGGACACTATGAATTTATAGTGATGCCATTTGGTCTTACTAATTCCCCTAATATCTTCATGGATCTAATGAATAGAGGTTTTAGAGACTATCTTGATCAATTTGTGGTAGTCTTTATAGACGATATTCTTGTCTATTCAAAGAGCAAGGAATAACATGAAGATCACTTGAGAATTATATTGAAGACCCTGAGAAAGGAGATTATTTATGCCAAATTTACCAAGTGTGAATTTTGGCTTCAAAAAGTTTCATTTTTGGGTCACATAATCTCAAAAGAGGGGATATCTGTGGATCCAGCAAAAACAGAGGTTATCAAAAGATGGTCGAGACCAACAACAGTAACTGAGATCCGAAGTCTTCATGGTTTGGCTGGATATTATCAACGTTTTGTGAATGATTTCTCATGATTATTTATTCCACTCCCCAAGTTGACTCGGAAAGGAGTTATGTTTGTTTGGACGGAAGAATGTGAAGAGAATTTCAAGGAGTTGAAAAGAAGGTTATCCAGTGCACCTGTGCTCACACTGCCTTGTAGTGAAGAAAGGTTTGTGATCTATAGTGATCCATCCAAGAATGGATTGGGGTCTGTTCTTATGAAAAATGATATGGTGAAAGCTTATGCCTCACGACAATTGAAAATACATGAGTAAAATTACCCAACTCATGATTTGGGGTTAGCTACGGTAATCTTTGCATTAAAGATTTGGAGGCATTATCTTTATGGAGAAAGGTGTGACATTTATACTGATCATAAAAGTTTAAAGTATATTTTCACACAAAAGTAGCTGAATATGTGTCAAAGAAGATGGTTGGAGCTGATTAAGGATTATGACTGCTCAATCCATTACCACCCTGGGAAAGCAAACAAGGTGGCAGATGCATTAAGTCGACAAGACCATGCCAGTTTATCCATGATGAGGATCACAAAATATCCAATATTTATGGATTTACAAAGGATGGATCTTGGAATTATAATGGAAGGGGAAAAATAATATCTTTCTCAAATGAATGTTCAACCATCTATACATGTGAATATTAAAGAGGCACAGAAAGAAGACGTCGAGTTACAAAAGTAGGTGAGAAATGTTCCTGAATTCAACCTTGATTGTGATGGGATAATAATGTTCAGGAATCGGGTTTGTGTTCCCCCCATCCCCGAATTAAAGAAGGATCTGCTGGATGAGGCTCATAGTTCTTCATTCTCTATTCATCCTGGAAGCACAAAGATGTATATGGACCTGAAAGAGTACTTCTGGTGGGATAGCATGAAAATAGATGTTGCTGAATATGTCTCTAGATGCTTGGTTTTTCAACAAGTTAAAGCTGAGAGACAAAAGTCTAAGGGGATGTTACAACAATTATCCATACCCGAATGTAAATGGGAAAACATCACTATGGGCTTTTTCACAGGACTTCCTAAAACATCCAAAGGCAATAATGCTATCTGGGTCATAGTTGATCGTCTTACAAAGTCTGCACACTTCATTGCTAATTAGAGAGGATTTCTCTCTGGATCAGCTTGCCATGATATATGTAAAGGATGTCGTAAGATTGCATGGAGTACCACATTCTGTTATATCTGATCGGGATCCGAGATTTACCTCGAAGTTCTGGCGAGGTCTTCAGCATACTATGGATATAGAGTTGAGTTTCAGCACTGCTTATCATCCTCAGACAGACGGTCAGTCTGAGAGAACAATTCAAACTCTAGAAGATATGTTGAGAGCTTTTCTATGGATTTCAAAGGTGGTTGGGATCAACACCTACCTTTGGTGGGATTTTCTTATAATAATAGCTTTCACTCCAGTATTCAGATGGCTCCTTATGAAGCTCTCTATGGAATGAAATGAAGGACTCCAACTTGCAGGGATGAAGTTGGGGAAAGAAAGCTATTAGGACCCAATCTCGTTGATGAAATGGCAGAAAAGGTCAGATCTATTCAACAACACATAAGATCTGCTCAGAGTCGACAGAAAATATATTCCGACAACCGAAGAAAAGACCTAGAGTATGAAGTGGGTGATAAAGTGTTCTTACGAATATCTCCCTGGAATAGGGTCATGAGATTTGGAAAGAAGGTGAAGTTGAGCCCTAGATATATCAGTCCTTTCGAAATACTGGATCATGTTGGGAAGGTAGCTTACCAATTGGCACTTCCACCGAATCTCTCTCAAGTTCACGATGTGTTCCATGTATCTCTCCTGAGAAAGTACATACCTGATCCTTCACATGTACTCAGCTCAGAAGTTGTACCGCTGGTGGAGGATCTTTCTTATAAAGAACAGCCGATAGAGATTCTGGATCGTAGTGAAAAAGTCCTACGAAACAAGACCACTCGATTGGTGAAAGTTTTATGGAGGAAGAACCAATTAGAAGAAGCTACATGGGAGCTTGAGGATATGATGAGGGAGAGGTATCCTCATCTGTTTGTTACAATGTGACGAATTTTGAGGGAGAAATTCCTTTTAAGAGGGGTAGAATGTAACACCCGAGACTTTTATGTTATATAAATCATCAAAGGAATCTTTTTCTACACACAACACTTTCTTGGCTTGCTTTACACGAAATCATGACCTTCCCCGATAGCTTGCGTCGTACGCAATACCGAGTTTCACTAAACAATGATATGCTATTAAAATATTATTAAAACTAGCCCTTATGAATAGTAATAACCATTTTTTGAAATTTTATAAATTTTATTTTTCCAAATGGACTTCATTTTTGGATTCGGAATATCGAAATTAGCCTAGGGTGAAATTTTTGTATTTTTCTGAAAACTTTCAATTTTTGATGAATAGTGAAACCACTAAGTGGTAGTTAAAAAAAACTGAATTTTTTATAAAACATAATTTTACCGCTTCTGTGACTGGAATTTTGAAAATCCGAGAGACACGGTGGATTTCAGTAAGTAAAATGTGTTTCAATAAGATGAACATAATTTTTTGGTGATTTGTAACTTTTTACTTTTTTTACCACGGTTAAAAGTAAATAGGGTAATTAAGGGTAAAAATGATATTATTATTACCCTAACACATGTACTAATTCTATTGGAAAAGTTTAATTCGACCAAATACAACCTTAGGAATAACATATGACCATTTAGTCCCACTTGGATTAGATTAGGACATTTATTATTAATTTATTTAAAGAAGGGTTAAAATAGTTAAAATCAAAGTTTAATAAGTAAATAATTTTTAATATAAGGTTATACATAAGATAAATTCGACTATAAATATTCATTAGAAAGATAAAATTATTTACTACATAATGGTATTTTATTTGTAATTTGTAGACATTAAATAATTTAATTTATTTATGACACAAAGATGATGAGGTAATAATCTTATTAATGAAATATTGACATAATTGATGTTATAAACACCAAAATAAATGTAATTTGAAACTTTTTATTAATTACACTAATTTTATAGGTTAATATGACATGTTATTATTGATTTAATTAACCATTTTAGAACTAATAATTCGGTTATGATTTTCAAAAAAATCATTTACTAAATAGTGTCAAAATTGACATAAAATAGTTTTTAAAACAAATATTAAATTAGTAATTGTTATATTATTCCTAAAAATATAAGGTTCGGCCAAATGACTTAGATAAGGTTATATATATTAATAATAAACAACTTGGGGTTCTTTTGTCTGCTTATAGTAAGTTTATTAACCTTATATTGTAAGAAAACAAGAAGATAAGGTAAAAGTAAAACTATTTAACTTAATGTTTAATCTAAATGATAAGGTTAAAATAGGAACATAAAATTGTCTAAATTATATTGGATGAGATTATTATGACCCATCCCCACCTTATCTTCTAAATATATCAATTTGGAGCTATTTAGAACCGAACTTGACTTTATAATAAAATAATATTTTTAGTTTTCCCAAAGGAGCCCCTCTCCTCCCTTATAAATGGGCACCTCCTCCCCCTCTTCCTCACACCACTTTGAGCCTTCAATATCGGTCAAACCCTGCCACTTTATCCTCTAAACTTCCCTAAAGACATCCTAGAAGTCCTGGTCTTCTTCAAAGACCAATTTTAGTTCCATAAAAGAAGGTCTCAAAGAATCACTTTAAAGAAGAGGTAATGTCCATTACCCATTCTTTCATCTTTATTTCTTCTTCCACTTCTTCTTCTTTATTTGTTTAATTATGAAGTAATAACATCATTATCACTCATATACTGATATGTTATTATAATTATGAAACAACCCCATTTCACCATCTATCCATCCTACAGAAAAATAAATCACCACGCGTTCGTACGTACGGAATACCGTCTCCATGCCGTGGTGTAATCTATTTTCCACCACCACCTTACTTGGATGGGTATAATGGTGTAAAAAATGAATATATATGACTATTATAAAGTGATACTAATTCTGAAATAGTATACATACACTCCAATACAATTACACAATCATAGTAACGATATCGTCACTCGTGCGTACGTATAGAATACCGTCTCAACGATGTGATGTGACTCGTTCTACATGATCTTCGTTTAATAATGATTATATAAATGAATTGAATGAATTAATATGATATATATTAAACTAATACCATTCAGGAAATGAGGTATCTATAACCTAAATTGAAGAATAAGAATTTATTCGACAAAACAGGCATAAGAACAAAAAGTTATAAACACCCAAATAACAAGTAGCAATGAAATATTACTACTAAGAAGATAAGAATATGACCATATATGATATCATAAAAATAAGAATGATTCTTTAATAAGTCAATAACATTATTTAAATCATTATACAGGAGGTTCGGACACTTACGAAGCAAAACAGACCTAAGGTATGGGAAATATCACAATCTCATTTTTATCCGAGATTGTTTATACTTTGAAATTTACTGGGGTGTATTTTATCATACACATCCATGTTTCCTCAGTATGTAATATTATTTCCATCCACCTACAATTTTTTAAGTCCAATTTTACCCTTCGGTGAGTTTTTAGTAAAATATATGAAAGGAATATTTTGTCGTTTTCGTATGAGGTACTTTTTGACTTTTCCAACAAAATTACGAAGAAAGTTTTTTTAACTTATACGGCATGAATGGATTTTTAAAACATTATATACAAGAATCTTCCCTTAAACGTTTTCAAGTTTATTTTTAATCAACTTATTTTAGTTAGAATTTTATGACATGTTAAGAAAGGAAAAGTGTTTTTGAAGAAGAAAGGATATTTTCCTCAAGAATGGAGTTCAAGTGTTTTATCAAAATTATTTTCCATCTAAGATAATAAATGGTTATGTTTCTATCCATATTATTACATTCATTTGTCTATGTTGTGATGGAATTATTATTATGAATTCCTTTATCTTATATGAATTGTTTTATGATGTCATGATGTTTAAGATTCCCATTTTTATTACATGGGTTATGCTATGATGTATGGTATATGATTTTGTGGAACACATCAGAATGGTATAATTATGAGATGGGTGGGACCTATATCTCCCTCCAATGCATTTGGTAAAGATTTTATATCTCATGAGATAGACATGGCTGGAACGGTAGGTTATACCAGTTCAGTGAAACAGGACTGAAACGAGGAATGAACTCGGTTCAGAAAGGGACTTTGTCCACTAAGATAGTCTCGGCAATGAGTCCTGACTAATAAGAAATGATTCTCTATGATTATGTGTCTATGCCACAAAGTTTAATGTTTTATGTTATGATTATTGGGATCACATTTCACTACTATGATTTATCCCATGTTATGAAATTATTATCCCTTTTGCAGGTTATGATTTCCAAAAGTTATGTTCTTATGTATAAGATGTGATTGATATTTCTTTTGTTTACCCTTACTGAGCATTTGAGCTCACCTTTTTGTATGTTTTATTTCCCCAGGTCAGGAAGAAGGTTATTAAGTAGAGTAATCCAAAAAGGGACTCTAGATATGATTAAATAAATGGGAGGCAATGTAGATTCTTTATGAACTAGTTGTTTTTGATTCCCAGTTTCTAAAGACACTATACCTATACGGTCCTTTCTTGGTTTTGTTATATGTTGTAATAAGTGTGCTTCAATTCTGAAGTAATAACAATGTATGTAAATTATTGGTCGTTATAAAAACCACCTTTTCCAACACACCCCATTTTATTTTAGGTCAAATAATGATGCTGGGAGATCCATTTTGGTTATCTTACCCCATTCTATTTCCACCCTCTCTCCCATAGATAAGGGGAGGTTCATGGTCATTTTACATGGTGATTTGGAGGCATGATCTCTCTATCTCACTTTTTCTTTCTTCTTTTTGGGTTTCCTCAAATTTGGTGATCAGGGAATCATCCGAAACTATAGGGATTTTTCGTTCGGTGGATATAGGATTCCATGGAGTGAAAAACTCAAGTCATCTTCAACCTTTTAAGTTGAGGTAAATTGTTCAAATTAATTTTCTTGGGGATTTCATTTTATTTGGACTAAATTGATGGTTGATTGGATATTGGTAGATGGGGATTTTTTCACAGTGGGGTCGAGGGTACACCCTGGAACATACCCATGTGATTGGTTGTGGTTTTTATGTCATAATATTTATTGGAGATATGAATCTTAGTGATTCTTATATGAGGATGAGTATGCTCAGCTTAAGTTGTTACCACATTGATGATTTTTGGTGTAGTAGAAGCAGCAGATGAGGCATACCCAACTCATATTTTTGTTCTAATGCATGATTAATATGATATTTTCAAAATGATAAACACTTTGGTCAATGTAAATGAATCGAAGAATAATTTAATATTGAATTCCAAAACTATAACACAAGATCATAATATATTATTTATAATTAATTTAAACCATTAATTATTTGCCTTGCGATTAATTATTTCTTAATGGATAAATCTAAAAATTCCTCTAAATATTACTAGTGTTGTGTTGTAGGAAAAAAAGTATATTTCCTCAAGTAGTGATCCAAAAACCCCCAAACATCACTATAGCAATTTTTGAGTTCTTTCATGGTATATCCTAATCCTTTTCATTGTTTGACTTTAAACATCCAATGAATAGATTGAATAAGGATTCTATTGGTTCCCTCTAGACACGATATTGGTGATATAGGAGGATAAATATCCATTATTGATAGTGTTATTGTAGAGGTATCACTCTAGGCCTTCAATAGATTTCTTTTCGGATGTCACTGTACACAAAAGAAGTAAATTAACAACCCCTGATGAAAATAATATAATTTATTTAATATTCTTCTAGGATTAGAAAATAATAATTGAAAATGAAAACTTATTATTTTTTCTATAATCTTCCAAAAAAAATGTTAATAATAAAAATATTATTATTATTTCCTGCCATGTTCTACACATAAAAATTATATAAATGATTTTTTCTTAAAATAATATTCAATATATATTATTTATTGATGGAGCATTAATCTCGTTATATCATTCATCCATCATATTTATCGGACCTTGAAAATGACTATTTATTTAATAATTAAATACCACTACATTATTAACCATAAAAATAAATAAATATTATATTATTTAAATAGAAAATAAATATATATTTAATATCTTGATAACAAAATATTCTCTCAAATTATTGGTGAAGGAATATATGTGATAAAAAAATATGAATAATTATTAAACCATGTGTGGGAAATTTTTTATTCAACCTATTAAAAAATAAATAATAATTTTTTTTTAGTTATGGTTATGGATACACTTAATCTGTGAACCTCTAGGACTCTTTTTCATTGACATTATGGGAAATAACCAAATGTAAATGGTTAAGATCTAACAACATTTCAAGGAATCCATAGGAAAATAAGTTAAATTTATAATGAAATAAGACTACAAACATGTGTTTACTACGTAATATATTCCTTATATATCGATATCTCTAATCATGAAGGTTTCAGGTTAGTGTCATTAACCTATGTTCTTGATGTATTTTTCATTGACATTCCAAAAATTTAACTTACCTACAGAACACCATGACCACATATTTATTTAGGTTATATAATTTAAGTAAAATGCCTTGAGATATCATCTTCTATTAAATAATATAATAGAAAAATCCATTCTCACATTATTCATTAATGAAATATTGCTCATGACTCTCCAAATTTATCATACTTCTCTGCGAACAAATATTTTCAGGGTTTTTTTTCAATACATCAACATATGTGACTTGTAAAATCCAATAATAAAAATAGTAAAGTCCAATGACCAATACACACATCTATCGATGTGATTATTATGACTCATAATTCATGTTTCTAGTTTGAAATTACTAGAAAGTAGTTTCACATAAAACCAACGCATGATGTGATTAGTATGACTCATAATGCTTGTTTTTAGTTTAAAATGACATTTTGTTAAAAAAAACACAAATGGAATACTAAAAACCAAGAAACTATCATTGGATTATTTTGATACTCTAAGACAATATTCCATCAGAAAATTTTGATATTTAGAAATCAATCATACCACAATACAATGCACGGTGAGGATAATATAACTCCAAATGTATCATTATTCAAATTCTACATTAATTTTAGTAAAAGAACATGTGAAATACTCAAAACCGAGAAAAAAATTCATATTATTTTTATATTTTAGGAAAAAAATCCATAACTAATTTGTGAGGTTCATTAGTCAACCTCACATCAATACAACTCATGCAACAACCATTATGACTCAAAATGTAGGTTTCTAGTTTGAAATGATATTTTAGTAGACAAACACAACTAGCATAATGAAAACTGAGAAAATGCATTCAGATTGTTTTACTGATTTAGTAATATGATATATTAGTTATTTTTGAAGTGTATGAATTATTCTCACCTCAATATGATGCACATTGTGGCCAGTACAACTCAAAGTGTCAATTTTTTTTCTTGTTGACATTAATTTAATTATAAACAAAAAGTTACATACAAACACCTAAAAAACACAGTCATATTTTTTTGATACTTTATAAAAATGATCTATTAGTCATTTATTACATGTAGGAATTAGTTTCACCTCAATATGATGCACAGTGTGGCCTATATAACTTAATCTACCTCTTTTAATTTCCAATTGACATTAATTTATATAAAACCAACAAGTGACATACCGAAATATATGAAAACATATTTATATTGTTTTTATATTTTATGAAAAGATCTATTAGTCATTTTTGACATTTACTAAACATCCACAACTCAATACGACGCATGGTGAGGCTAGTATAACTCAAAGTCTCTCGTTTTATTTAAAATTGGCATCAATTTCATTAAAAACACCAATTGACATACTGAAAATAGAGAAAAGGCATTCCAATTACTTTGATACTTTAGAAAAATGATCAATGAGTCATTTTTGATGTGTAGGATTCAACCACACATCAATCTGATGCACAATGTGAATATTATAACTAAAAGTGTTTGTTATTAGTTTAAAATTGACAATTCAGTTCAAGACATGTCACCCAATAAAGACCAATAAAACACACTCCAATAATCTTCATAATTTAGAGAAATTATTAATAAGTGATTTTTTATATGTATAAATTAGTCTCACATTAAACTGATATACGATGTGACCGATATGACTCAAAATGCGTGTTTCCAGTTAGAGATGACATTTTAGTAAAAAAACCACTGCTATACTGAAAACCAATAAAATTCATTCAGATTGTTTTGATACATTAGAAAATAGATACAATGGTAATTTTGATATGTAGTAATCAACCATACCTCAATATGATGCACAGTGTGACCAGCATAACTCTAAATTTGTCATTATTTAACGTTCACATTGAATTTAGTAAAAGAACAAGTGACATTCTTAAAGTAGATAAAACACATTTGGATTGTTTTGATATATTATGAAAACGACACATAACTCATTTTTGATATTTAGGAATAAACCCCACCTCAATAGGATTCTTGGTTTGATCATTATAAGTCCAAATGTAACATTTTTACTAAATATTGACATTTTATTAATGCATTCTTACATATTAATGGTTAATTTATATCATTAAGTATTACTAACAAAATGATTGTTTTCTTATATAGGAGTATTCTTTTGATTGAGTTGAGATGATTTTTTTCTAACTGATTCCAAGGACAGAATTTTTTTAGAGGGGATCACAGACGATAAAAGATGAAATATTAATGTTTTAGAATGTTTTTTTGATAATTGTAAATATAATTATATAAAACATTTTGATTGAAATGTAAATAACAAAATTTTTTTGTATATTCAATGGGTGGAATTTTTTTAATCGTGATTTCAATTAAATATATATTTATATTCATGAAATTATAGCATATTTTGAAATTACAGGTTGTATATAGAATTTGAAATTGCAGGATTTTTCTTTTTGGTGTTCTATTACATTAACAACATATTAAAGGTGGATAAGCCTTTATTAGTTCTAAAAATAGAACTGATAAAGGGACCCTATATCACCACTATAGTAGGAATTATAAAGGGAATCCATTATTAGTTCTTTTTTAGAAATCATTATGCACCCCCTTTATTAGAGTTTTTTAGTTCGGATAAAGGGGACTCCCAGTTTATCAACGCTGTGATTAACAATGCTTTTTTAGCATTGTTAAAATGTGATTTGCATGCTGTTAATGAGAATATGTGTAGTAGTGTACCAATCCTATGTACCAAAACACTGTGAGATCCACCTCAATGTAGAATGGTTGATGAAGATCACTAACCAACAACACTTAAAATATTTCCTCCAAAGGTAGTACACCACACACTAGAATCCATGTATGCTATGTGATGACTCTTTGATTTCGAAAAGTTGTGCTGAAATCCTATCCTATAAGATTAATGAAGAACAAAAGATACTAGAGTTTCCTATTGTCTTGAAATGTTTCAATAAATACCTAGTTGAGAATGATCACATCATTCATATATCCTCAATTCAATAAATGAAGAAGGTAGAGTGTCACCATAAATGTATGATATCTGTCATTTATTAATCATAAAATATTTTTTTGTTATTATTATTTAACATTTAAATGATCATATTACACTTATAAAGATGAGTGTTTTCCTTTTCCTACTTCCCCAAAATCTCTACTATCAAAGTTGATATAGTAATGGGTTCTCTGTCCCTACATGTATAAAGAGATAGAAATTTTGAGAATTCAAGATAAAGTCACGATGAGACGAGTCGTTTTTCAGTATGATAATTGTAAAATGGATGATCAGTGCACATGAAGCTGGTATTACAAGGTTTGAGTTGGAGAGTGCAACACGACAAATGAATCATCATAATTATACATAAATAGTGATAAACATTTCAAAAGATGAAGTAACATCATATACAATACAATATCATATATTCTAAACCGTAAATATATAACATGATGTTGTATAGGAATCTTGTAACCACCATCATTGTTATAGTTTGGCATTTTCGTGGAAAATTTGAATTTTGAGTCCCAAGAAGAAAGTGATTTTAAATTTTTTGTTTGGATCTAGTTCTATGATCTTTATGTTTTAATTTGATGTTTTCTATGTTCATGTACGAGTGTTATAGGTTTTGTTGGATGTATAGGGGCCTATATTTTATGTGTAGGGGTGATATTTTGGTTGTCAGTGGAAGTTCAAGTTGTAGTATGGGGTGATGTGGTGGGGTGTAGTGAGGGATTGGTCGTTATGCCATGGAGGTGTAGGCTATAACATGGTCTGATGTTTTCAGGCTAAACCCATTTTCTATGGGTGAAGGATCATGTATATACCTAAGGCATGTGTTGTGATGGATGCTTGTGGGAGAGGATCTCTTTGTGACCTAAACGATGCTCTATGAGGGTTGTTTGAGGGGTCTGGAGTGTCATTCCACATTCGATCAGGGTTGTGTCGTAAACCATCCAAATTGGTTTTTGGGTTTGACTTTTGGGAGAGGATTTGCACCATAGATCCTTGGGCCATGACATAATTTGTGAATATGGTATTTTTTGTGGTTCTAGGGGTAGGCATTACATTGTGACCCAGTGAGTCATGACATAATGACATCCCGGAAGAAGATTGTTATACTATAACCCTTGGGTCATATCACAATGGACTATCT
Source organism: Viscum album (assembly GCA_963277665.1). Taxonomy (NCBI): domain Eukaryota; kingdom Viridiplantae; phylum Streptophyta; class Magnoliopsida; order Santalales; family Viscaceae; genus Viscum; species Viscum album. The sequence goes on along the minus strand of OY728120.1, from coordinate 1,266,488,139 downwards.
ATCAAGAATTTTTATGTAGGGGGAAAACCACCTTTTCCAATAAACCCCTTTGATTTTAGGTAAAATAATGATGTAGGGAGATCCATTTTGGTTGTCTTCCCCCATTCTACTTCCACCCTCTCTCCCATAGATTAGGGGAGGTTCATGGTCATTTTACATTGTGATTTGGAGGCACGATCTCTCTTACTCACTTTGTATATCTTTTTTTTGGGTAGCCTCTAATTTGGTGATCACAAAATCATCCAAAAATATGGAGATTATGTGTTCAGTGGATAGAGGATTCCATATTGTGATAAACTCATGTCATCTTCCACTTTTTCAGTTGAGGTATAGAATTCAAAAGAATTTTTTTTTGGGATTTCGTTTTATTTGGACTAAATTTATGGTTGATTGGATATTGGTAGATCGGGATTTTTTCACAGTGGGGTCGAGGGTAAACCCTGGACCATGCACATATGATCGGTTGTGGTTTTTATGTCATAATATTTATTGGGGATGTGAATCTTAGTGGTTCTTATATGAGGATGAGTAGGCTCAGCTTAAGTGGTTACCTCATTGATGGTTTTGGGTGTAGTAGAAGCACCAGATGAGGCGTACACAACTCATATTTTTGTTGTAATCGAGGATTAATATGATATTTTCAGAATGATAAACATTTTGTTCAATGTAAATGAATCAAAGAATAATTCTATATTGAATTCCAAAACCAAGACACAAGATCATACAATATTATTTATAATTAATTTAAACCATTAATGAATTTCCCAGTGATTAATTCTTTATTAGTTGATGGATCTGAAAATTCTTCTACATATTATTACTATTGTGTTGTAGGAAAAAAATGGTATATTTCCTCAAGTAGTGATCCACAAACCTCCAAACATTATTGTAGTAATTTTTGAGTTCTTTCATGGTATATTCTGATGCTTTTCATTGTTTGTCTTTAATCTTCTAAAGAATAGTATGAATAAGTATTCTATTGGTTTTATCTATACATGATATTTGTGATAGAGGAGGATCACTCTCCATTATTGAGAGTTTTTTTATAGAGGGATCACTCTAGGGCTTCGATATATTTCTTTTCCGATGTCAATGTTCACTAAAAAAAGTAAATTAACAACCCCTAAAAAAATAATATAATTGAGTTTATATTCTTCTAGGATTAGAAAATAATAATTGAAAATGAAAAATTATTATTTTTTCTGTACTCTTGAAAAAACCGATGCTAATAATACAAATGATATTATTATTTCCTACCATGTGCTATACATACAAATTAAATTAAATATTTTTTGTTAAAATAATATTCAAAATATATTATTTATCCTTAGAGCATTAATCACGGTATATCATTCATCCATCATATTTATCAGACCATGAAAATGACTATTTATTTAATAATTAAATACCACTACATTATTTACAAGAAAATAAATAAATATTATATTTATTAAATAGAATATAACTATATATTAAATATCTCAATCACAAATTATTATCTCAAATTATTGGTGAAGGAATATATGTGATAAAAAAAGATGAATAATTATTAAACCATGTGTGGGAAATTTTTTTATTTAACCGATTAAAAAATAAAAAATAATATTTTTTAAAATTATGTCTATGGATAAACATAATTTGTGACCCTCTAGGACTCCATCTCATTGACATTATGTAAAACAACCCAAAGTCAAAGGTTAGGATCTAACAACATGTCAAGGAATCCATAGGGAAAGAAGTTAACTTTATAATTAAATAAGACTACAAACAAGTGTTTACTATGTAATATATTCCTTATATATCGATATCTCTAATCATGAAGGTTTCATGTTAGTGTCATTAACCTATGTTATTAATGTATTTTTCTTTGACTTTCAAAAAATTAAACTTTCCTACAGAACACCATGACCACAAATTTATTTAGGTTATATAATTAAAGTAAAAGATCTTGAGATTTCATCTTCTGTTAAATAATATAATAGGAAAATTCATTCCCACATTATTAATTAATGAAATATTTCTCATGATTCTCTAAATGTATCATACTTATCTGCGAACATAAGTTTTCCGGGTTTTTGTCAATACATAAACATATGTGCCTAGTAAATTCCAATAATAAAAATATTAAAGTCCAATGACCAATACAAAAATCCATCGATAGGAACATCCAATTAAACTTATAAATGGGTATTTTATATTGGTAGGACCCATTCTCAAAATTTACAACACCAAAAATTACCAAATGTGGACACCATGAGAAGTTCTGTAAAATCCCCATGAGTCTCTAGCCCTGATAGCCTATATAATTTTTGTCCCTAAATTATTTCATCTGGATATAGAAATATATTTAAGAATAATGTTTTGGAACATCTAGGTTCTCATCATAGTGGTGAATGCCTATGATTTTTTAGTTCAACAAGTAATCTTAGTTCATTATCACATACTATGTTAGACAAAATAAAAATCTTGATGTGATAATGATTTTATTAATATTCAAATAAATAAAAATATGTTATCATAAATTACATTGATGTTGATTATAGGGAACCAAATCTAATAATTATGAGTTATCTTGTCCTATTAATACTTAACCATATGTCAGTTTATGTACGATTGTGTATTTATCTATGTAGTTTCAGGTTCATGTAAATTATAAAGGGACTAATAGTGCCCTAGTGTAGAGTTTGGTGGTTTTGAGCCTCCTATGTTTGGGGTGAGTGCTCCACCATGTTCAATGTGTTATAGAATCATCTGGAGACTATATCTCCAGGGGTGAGGTTTCCAGTTGTGCATGTGGGGATACCAGATTGGTCTTTAGGATTGATATGGGTTTTGAGTAGCCAATGAGGAGACTCTATGAGTACGTAATTGTAAACACGGTGGACATAGGATCATGGGTAATGGGAGAGACAATAAATTTTTTTGTGAATTGTTGGGATCACTTGTTGGGATTATATACCATCGGTGATTTAGATAAAACCATCATAAATACACACATAAATCCATAGTATGTTCAGACATAGTAGCGTAGTGGAAAACCGAAATCTGGATGTTCCCTCCAGTTGAGTGGATTGAAAGTAGGTTGACTGTACACCCTACTCAACACAGAAATTTTTACTTTTACCAAACAAGAAAACACACAAATTATATCAAATAAATGTAAAAACATTCAATATAAATATATAATGAAAGAATGAACACAAGGTATTAAGAGCCTCATACATCATGTCCAAAGTGCATGGTAGAAACAACACAACTACATTTTATTAAAATCAGATTTATAAGAGATTACCAACCATGTTTACTATGTATAACTAATATAAATATTATTTCCAAATGTATAATAAATTAACCTCAATATATTCACCATTAATATCTCTGTAAGTTATTTATAAGAATTGAGGTCTCGCCCACTTATATAGTAAGTTTCATCCATTAATTAAGTAATACCTTATCCTTTAAAATCACACATAAAATATCATGATATCTTAAGCTTGGATACAAACCTAGTTACCCCTCATGTTTACTGATTTTTTTAATCATATGTGCATTATCATAACTCCATTGGAATATGTAAACATTCAATGGCCTTGGTGCCTTCCGAGAAGAACCATTATCAATATTTTCACACAATGCAACTACAAATGTTAGTGACAATGATTTTGATGACCTGAATCCATTTAAAAAACATCCAATGTATTGAAACAAAATTCTCCTCCAAAAATATCCCACATGAAGACTTGTTATAGAGGACTATGAATGCTCTCCAAACATAAAACAACATACTCCTTCTTTATAATAGTTAGTGTTACTCCGTTTTATTCCTTTTTATTAAAAACTCAATGACTAATGATTAAACATAATACTTTTTTGAGTATTTCCTTATAAAACACGTTTATCAAAATTTTTCTTCTCTTTATCTTTTCTAGATCTAGCGCCTTCGCTACCATTAAATTCTTGTTGAAATGATACATTAGGTCGATATGATTGGTCCTAAAAAGGAACAGTTGATCATTATATAAGTGTATTTCACATTAGATATCAAAAAATAAGACTCCTTAAATTTTATTCCTCTCAATCTCTTTATAAAATCACATAACCATATAATTTCCTTCCAATATTCCATTGTAGCTACATATTCAAAATATAACAACCCACCTATTTATTTCACACTTAAACATAATTTATTACATAAAATATTCACTTTATTCAAAATATAATATTGAGAGGTCTAGTGTATTTGGGTCGTTGGAACATTACATAACATCTTGAAACAAGAAATAAACATTTTTATTGAAAACTTCTTTTACATGACCACACACATTCCTTCATACTTATCATTGTATGGGATAACCTGGGGACATGAATAAGAAAAGGGTGAGCTATAAATCCCATTAAGTGAGTAAAAAGGAAATAAATGAAGAATGAAGTACATTTTAGGTAGTAGGAATATCAATGGAGCATAAGAGAACCATGAGAATAAAGGCATGATATTGCATGATTATCATAACATGGAATTGTGCTATCAACATTTTACATGATATTAGCATGAGCCAAGTCTCATTGCACAAGGATCATGAGTAAAACCTTATTTCAGATGATTTATCAAGAGTAAACCCTCGTTTCACATGACATATCATGATATTAATCCTTACCCAATGCATTGTAGCACTATTAGGGGATGCCCTTCTTAATCATTTCATTTCATGCATAAGTGTGACACATCGATCATACACAATGGATTTATTAAACATCATAACTTATTCCACAATAAGGGAATGTGTAATTAATATCTGAAAATTTATAATCAAAATGTAAAATTTCATGAAGGTGAATAGCCTTGATATAGAATGGGTATGGTATTCACAACATAATGACTTTGGCTCAGAGAATCATAGTTCAATTTCGGCACCATATCGACATGGAATAAGAATTAATAACAGTGGTGTATGAGAGATAAAATGGCATCTCATCATCTTTACATGAAATAGAAATTAATGGGGTGATATGGATACATGTCCCAACAAGTGTAATGGAATTTAGTTGCATAATATAAAAGAATTTCTGGAATGTAAATGAGAAGACAAAAATTACTTATGAAATTTCGACATGGTAATGGGTATACATGGGAGGTATTAATTAAATATAAAAGGGTATCTCATAATTAAATCATAAGTAGGTAATTACACTGGAGGTTATATATCATACCCCAACATTTGTAATTGAAAAAAATAGTATAATAATATAAATAAATTTGGACAAAAATGATAATGAATTAAATCCCTTAGTCAGGTGTGTGATCCAATGGCTTGGGAGAGGATTGAGAGAGGCTTAATGGGAGTGTGGGGTGCCTTGGTAGGTTAATATATAGAGGAGTTAAATGTGGGGACGTTATCTAAGGGTTTTGTGTGAAGAGAAGTGGGATCATGGGTGGGTTCATATAGGAAAAGAGAGGGAATTCTTTAATAATTAGGTTTTCGACACCACACATTAAAATAATCAAAAACACAAAACAAACCATGGTTTTTTATAAAGAGGGGTGGAAAAAATCATTTTATAAGGCCAATGTCTTAAATTGTTATAATATTAGGCTTTCTTATGTGGAGGTTAGTAAAATTCTCAAGGAAATCATTTTAAAAGTTAAAATGTTGTATAAGTCATGGTGGGTCCACTAATGAACCATAAAATTAATCCAACAAATATAAAATCACATTATTTTAAATGTAAAACATATATTTTCTGAAAATAATTTTTATAATATTTTATTACATCCATATTGGGTCATTATGATATCATAAAACACATAATATATTTAACCATTATATAATTTTTACCCTAAAATTCGATTGCCTCATAAAATTATAAAAAATTCAACTTTTTATATTTTTGATGTCATGATTCCGAAAATAATTTTCCTTTTACCTAAATTATTTTTTAAATATGTGAATTTTTAATTTTAAAATAAAACTGTCTTTTTAAAAAAATTCATGTTTTTGTCAAAAAAAGATTTCAATCCTTAATAAAAATTACAAATTTATTCAAAAAGTATTATATGATCATTAATATTTAATAAAAAGTAATTTCTAATAATATTAAAATATTATTTAATTCAATAATAAAATAATTCATCCAAAAAAATTTCTTTGTTGAATATTAACTAAAAATACTATTTTTTCTATAAAATCTATTTACAAATTATCAATAATAAAATAATTTATATTCTCTATACAAAAAATAATGATCATAATCATAGTTATAGGGTCTTGTTACATAACCCCTTAAAACACCCACATAAGACCAAAGGTAATGTGTGGGATGATGACAGACTCTTGGGGAGGCTCAGATAACATTGCTCGGGTGGTAATCTCTATTAACTTCAACTTTTCCTATAAGTGAAGTCATTAAAGATTAACATGTTGTATCTCCAATTGGGATTGGTCAAGAGCAATTCCGGGGGATGCTACCTTATTTATAAGCTCCAACAAATGAGCTTCATATAAAGTAATTCTACTGAATGATCCCATCACTTCCTTTGTATAAGTAAATTGGATTTTTTGAAGCCCAATATTTATTCTATTCATGTGGTGGATGTTCAATGACTATATTAGCAATGGTAAAAACTCATAAAGTTTTTTTGAAATAAAAAAACATAAAACCAAAGAAGTGAATATGTTATATAATCATTTTATATAATAATTCTTTTAATTATATCAAGAAGAATTTTCATTAATAAATGTTTGGGTCATTACAATCATCCCCCTTATGAAATTTCTCCCTCAAAATATCATTTTCCCATGCTTACACAGATGAGGGCAACTATGATTCACCACTTACGCTGATTCACGCATTACTTCTTCAAACTGTTTGTTTCACCACAACACCTTGAAATGGGTAATTGTTTTATTTTGTATAATTTTTTTCCTTATGATCTAAGATCTTCAACAGATACTCTTTATAGGAGAGGTCATTCTACAATGGTACCACTTCTGGATTGAGTAAATGCGATGAGTCAGGTATGTACTTCCTCAAGTGTGATACATGGATTACATCATGCACATGAGTTATGGTAGGTGGGGGTTATAGTCTGTAGTACACTACTCCAATGTGATCAAGGATCTCAAAAGAGCTGATTTACCTTGAAATAAGCTTTACCATCTTCCCAAGTCTCATAAAAATATTCCAAAGTGATTATGAGGAGGTTTACTATGTCTCTGACATCAATATCAGGCTCTCATCGACCATTATCAACATATCTCTTTTGTCGAGTCTGTGTAGATTTAATGTCTTGCTGGATGGTCCTATCCTTCCCCACCATTTATTCGACCATTTCTGAACCTAATAGTTTTCACTCCCCAATAGCAGCCCAACATGCCAGTGTTCTACATCTCTTCCCATAATGGGCTTCATAAGGAGCCATTTGGATTCTTCAGTGGAAAATGTTATTGTAAGAGAACTCAACCAGAGGAAGTTGTTGATCCCATCCTCTTTTGAAGTTAATTGAGCATGATCTAAACATGTCCTCATTCGTTTGTATATTCCACTCTGATTTTCCATTAGTTTGAGTATGTTAAGTTTTAATGAAGTTCAGCTCAGTATTCGGAGCTTGTTGAAGTTTATTCTAGAACATAAAGGTGGATCTTGGCTCTCTATCGGAAAATAAAGATGGTTGTACTCCATAAAGTCATACCACTTCTCTAATATATATCAATGTGAGTCGATCCAATGAGTAATATTCTTGAATTGATATGATGTTTTCAGTATTTGTAAGATTATCCCAAACAACCCATATATCATTGTTTCCTTTGGATGTCTTTGGATGTCTGGTGACAATGTCCGTGGTGGTGTTCGCCCATTTCAATGCTATTATGGGTAATGGTTTCATCATCTCCATAGAATTCTTCCGCTCAGACTTCACTTACTAACATATTAGGAACTTTTATGTATACTCAGAAATCTTATTCTTCATGTTATCCCACCAATAATGCTCTCGGAGATTACAATACAGATTTTTTTTGGGTGAGTGGAGAAATTTGAACTGTGGGAATCATCCAAAAGATCAATATTTAAATCTTAATTTAATAGAACACATGGTATTGTACCAAGTCTCGCAATTCCATATTCATTAACATTGGACTTTGATGATTTATCTAATCTGATAGTTTCCACTTTCTTCTGAATTCCCACATCTTCCTTTTGATCATCCATTAACCATTACAAAAGTGACGGTTGAGAAATAATTTGTAAAAGAATTGATGATGTTCCTTTCTTTATGATTTCCATGTTCATCTCATAAAATCTATGAACATTTGATACATTTCAATTCTTATCAATGATAGAATTACTGGGTCCCTTATACATAGAGTTTCATCCACCTTGTTCTCTTTCCCAAGGTGGTAATGGATTGAGATGTCAAAGTATTTGATCAGCTCTAACCATCTTCATTGGAACATGTTCAACTCTTTCTGTGTGAATATATAATTTAGGATTTTGTGATCTGTATATATTTCACACTTCACCCCAAATAGGTAATGTCACCATATTTTTAACGTAATGATTACTGTATCCAACTCCATATCATGTGTTGGGTATTTTTTCTCCCGAACATTCACCGCCCATGTTCTTCTTTAAAGCATCACTAAATACCAAAAAAATTTCTCCACTTCTGGGTAGTGTGATCACAAGTGTAGTGATAAATCTCTTTTTCAACTCTTTGAAGCTATCTTCGCATTAATCACTCCATGAAATCGTTACCCACTTTTGAGTAGTCTTTGTTAGAGGGTTGGACATTCATGAGAAATTTCTCAAAAAACAATGATAATATCCAGCTAACCCCATGAATAAATAGATATCCTTTACCGATGTTGGCCTTAGCCATCCCTCAATTTCATCTATCTCGGAGGGATCCATAGATATCCCATTTCTTGTAATGATATGACCCATGAATGATATCTCCTTCAACCAAAACTCACACCTGTTGTACTTTCTATAGAGCTTCTTCATTCACAAGGTCTCTAGTACAATGCTTATATTATCTTAAAGATCCTACTTAGTTTTGGAGTATATTATAATATCTTCTATAAAGACTACCAAAAATTTGTCGAGGTAATCTCTAAAGACTATATTCATCATGTCCAGGAATATTTCTAGAGCATTAGCGAGTCCAAAATGCATTACTATTAACTTAAAGTGCCTGTATCTTGTACGAAAAGTAGTCTTGTGGATTACCTCTTTCTTCAACCTAACATGGTAATATCCTGACCACAAATCCACCTTGGAGAAGTATTGTGCTCCACGTATCTGATTGATCAACTCATAAATTCATGGTAGATGATACCTTTTCTTTTTTGTGATTTTTTTGAGCTCACAATAATCAATGAAAAGGTGCATTGACCCATCCTGCTTCTTGATGAAACGAAATGGTATAACCCATGGTGATGAACTTGGGAATATATACACTTTATCCAGATTCTCCTATAGTACTTTCTTGACCTCCCCAAGCTCCAAAGTAGCCATTCTCTACAGATTCATGGATATTGGAAACACCCATGGTATAAGATCAATTGTGAATTCAACATTACTTATAAGAGGAATACCATAAAATTTTTTAGGAAACACTTTAACGGATTTCATAACAATAGGCATGTATTCAAGTATGGTTGGTTCGTTAGACTTAATAATCTGAGCAAGATATGTGTTCTCATAGGGCAATAATATCCACACTTGAGATGATGGTGCTAATGAATATTCATCCTCCTTATTTATCTTATATAGAATCGAGGGTATATTCTCTATATGGAGAGTGATTTCCCTCTCACAACAATTTATGTTGGATCTATATAAGGCAACCCATTCCATTACATGAATGGAATCAAATTCCACTAGAGGGAGTATGATTTGGTTCTTTGGGAAGTTCAATACGCAAATTATGATAGGATAAGAGTTATAATCATGGGATGCAATGCTTTCCCAATTTTCTATTTGCACATAAATTTTTACGTCCATGATTTGCGGTGGTGTTGGGATTCATCTACAAAATATTCAGGATATAAACGAATTCATAGAACCAGAATAAAAAAGTATGTTTTCTATTCTTGAATGAATAATTAGTATACTTGTCACCACTTCATTGTAAGTTTCACTATGATATTAGTGATGGAAAAAGCTCTCCCTTTATACCTTGGAGGTTGTTGGTTGCCTAAAAACCCTTGGCTTTGGGAACTGGTTTGCAAAGTGCACAAGTTCTTTTTAGTTGTTATAATTGAACACCATGTTGAGGGTCAAATAGAGGGTTCCTCTAATATGTCGCAGCCGCATGTTTTTCTTGTAGACAATTAATGGACAGGTTCCTTTCTCTCCCACACCTAAATCATGTCCTCGTCCCCTTCAGGAAATTTCTAGGGTGCTCATTTCTGTTCCATTGGAAAGGGGTGTAATGGATTTTCTTAGAACCACTGGATTTATCCATCGGACCACCATAATTAAACTCTACATTATGCTTCTTATCCCCATGATACCCTTGATATTTTCTAATCTCCATTTCACCATTGAGATAACATTGTATAATTTCATCATAGCTCTCGAAGTCAAGGATCGCTAGGGATTTATTTAGGCTAGGTTTTATCCCACCAAAGAAGAGGTCAACCATGCACTCAATTTTAACAACAAATCTGAAGGAACATCATAAAAGCCTCATGATGTTTTCCTCATACGCTCTGATGGATTCATCATCTTTTTTCTGGAGAGCATGGATGTTCCTTTCCATCTTAAGTCATAGGGTGCGAGGAAAATATTTATTGATTTTTTTTCTAGAAATCCTTCCAATCCAACGCCTTGATCTCCAGCTCATACTTGTTATTTTTTATCAATGTCCACAATTGATCAGCTTCACCATCTATATGATAAGTATCCATATGTACATTATAATGTTCAGAACAATGAAGGATGGAGAAGATCTTATCAATGGAGTTAATCCATCATTCGGTGATTGAGGGATAGAATGATCTATTAAAAGAAAGAGACCTTTATCACTTAAAGCACTCAATTGCTGCTGGTTCATTCTTAGGGTAGCAGGAGGTTAAACATTTTTCATGACCCATGTTTCTATTCAAAACATGAGATAACTGAGAGAGTATCATTACACTGTTTTTGATTCCCGCTCATTTCAGATAGGGAATCTCATTATAAAATTCATCAAATTGATCGTCACATCGGTTGTTATCCTAATCCTTCTTATTACCGACCATTTTCTTGAATTAAAGGAAATATAGGGGTGACATAAAAAGGGGAATCCAATGAAAAAAGGGTTAACTTATAAATTAAATATATTTCCTTAACTTTTCTATGTTATCCATGATGAACATCCCATCATATATTCCATGAGGAATTTTTTTTTATTCCCATAATAATGGTTCATAATAAGATTAGGAATTTACATAAGCATTTACCCTGGGTGTTTCATAACCAAGAGTGTAGAAAGACCCATTGCCGTGCACCTATTCCTGTTCGAGTATAGCCTAATGTAGTGTTTTAGGGTTTTACCCATAGATACATCTATGGCGAAGCCTCCACTACCTACTCGTATACAGACATGGATTTATTTTCTTGATAAACCACATAATCAATACCCAAAATAATTTAGGGATGTTTGTATTATATTTAGTCTTATCCCTTAGGATTTCACCCGTGTTTTATAAGCATAATCCAAAAAATAACAAAACATATCCTCTCATACCAACTATAACAACCATGCTAATTGATTCACACATAAAAATAATTTATTACATAAAATATTCATGTGAAAAAATATAGGAGATTTAGAGGTGTACTATAGTTGTGGCATAGGATCATTACATAGAAACTTAAAACATGAAATACACTTATTTATTGAAAACTTATTTTTCATGAACATTCGAATTCTTTCTTACTTAGCGTTGCATGGGATAACCTAAGGACATGCATTAGAAAATGGTGAGATATAAAGTACATTAAGGGATTAAAAAATTCATTACATGAATAATATAGTACATGTTAGGAAATTGTAATATCAATGGAATATAAGAGAAACATAAACATAAAATAATGATATTTCATGATTATCATTACATGGAAATGTGGCATCAATTTTTAACAAGAAATTAGCATGATCTACGGATGATTGAAAATGGAGATTGAGTAAACCCTCACTGCACATGAATTAGCATGAGTAACTCTCATTTCAATTGACATATCATGATACTAATCTTTACCCAATTCATTAGAGCTCTATGAGGGTTCACCCTTCTTAATCATTTCATAACATGTATATGTGTGCTACATAGTTCATACAACATGGATTCATTAAACATCATAATTTATTCCATGATAAAGGAATGGAGAGTTCATACATAAAATTATATAATCAATAATTAAATTTTAATAAATTTTAATACCCTTGATAGAGAAATGGGCATGATATTCAGTACACAATGACATTGTCTTGGAGAATCACAGTTCAATTTCAGCAGCATAACAATGTGACATAAGAACTCATAAAAATGGATGATGAGAGAGAAAGGGGTATGTCATCATATGTACATTAAATGGACTGTATGGGGTCATATTGATACTTATTCTAACATATGTAATGGTATTTATATGCATAATATAAAAGAATTTATTGAATGTAAATGAGAAGAGAGAAATTCCTTAAGTAATTTTGGAATGGTAATAGGTGAACATTGGAGGCATTAATGAGAGAGAAAGAGGGATCTAATAATTCAATAATAAGGAGGTAAGTATGAGGAAAGTTTGAAATCATACCCCAAATTTATAAATTGGAAACAAATGGGTTTAACAATATAATGGAATTTGGAAAAATATGAGAAAGGAAGAAATCTGTTATTGAAAGTGTGATCCAAAGACTTATGGGTCTTGAGAGAGGATTATGGGGAGCTTGGGAGCCTTGGAAGGATACTATAGAGAGTAGGAAATAGTAGGGACGTTCTACAAGGGTTTTTAGTAAAGAGAAGTTAGTGAATGAGTGGTTTTATATTGGAAAATAGAGGGAAATTTTTATTATTTAGGTTTTGGACACCACACATTAAAATAATCAAAACCACGAACCAAACCATGGTTTTTGCACTTTGTTTTCCAAAAATCAGTGGAAAACATTATTTTATAAATACAATGGCCAAAATTATGAAAATATTAGGCATGATTATGTGGAGGTGAGTCCCACTCCTAAGGAAATAATTTTAAAAGTTAAAATGTTTTATAAGTATTGGACGGTCCACTAAGGCACCATAAAATTAATCAATCAAATCTAAAATCACATTTCCTAAAGGAAAAAAATATATTGGACAAATTTGATTTTATATTATTTTATTACATCACTATTGGGACATTATGATGTCATAAAAGAAATTAGATATTAAAATGATATTTAATTTTTACCCAAAATATCGATTGTCTCAGAAAAAATGAAAAATTCACCATTGGATAATTTCAATGTCCTGATTCCAAAAATAATATCCATTTTATCTAAATAATTTTCTAAATATATGATGTCTCACTTTTATAATAAAAATTACATTTATCGAATATTCATGGGTTTTAACAAAAACAACGTTCAAACCGTAATAAAAATTAAAATTGTATTCATAAAAAAATATATGATCATTTATATTTAATAAAAATTAATTTTTGTAATAATATTAAATTATTATTTAATTCACTTAATTCATGAAGATATATTTCTTAGTTGAATATTAACTATAAAAACTATTTGTGCTATAAAATTTATTTGAAATGTAACAATAATAAAATGAATGTTTATTCTCTATTGAAAATAATTCACCTAATCATAGAGATAGGGTATTGTTACATAACCCCTTAAAACCCCTTATAAGACCTATGGGTATGGTGTGTGATGGTGACCGACTCTTGGGGAGGCTCAGATAACATCTCTCATGTGGCAATATATATTAACTTCCACTTATCTCTTATGTGATTCTATTCAAGATTAACCTATTGATGCTCAGCTAGGGCTTGGTCATGATTAACTCCCGATGATGCTACCTCCTTTACAAGATCTCACAAATGGGATTCGTATAGAGAAATTATACTAGATGAGGCCATCACTGCCTTTTTTTGAGTAAATTGGATTTCTTAAAGCCCTATATTTATAGTAATCATGTGGTCACTGTTTAATGACTATATTACGAAAAGAAATAATTATTAAATGTATTTCAAAATCCAAAAACATAAAACCGTGGAAGTTCATATGTTATATAACCATTATACATAATTATACATTTAATTAGATCAAGAGGAATTTACATTAATAAAATATATAATCTTCCATCACCATAACATGTATCTTATATTTAATCCCCCTTAGGTAATGATAAGTCCTGTTATGCTTTCATGTTTGTATTCATATCTAGTAATAATAGCATCAACATATCCACACAAATGATCAACTATCCTATAACATAGGGTTGTATCTTCCCATTGTTTTAAATATTGGAAAATCCATTTAAATATATATTAACATGAATTTTCTATTCACAAAATGTATATACTTACTAATAACACTGTAAATGAAATTTAAGATCATGTAGAAATCATTCCAAAAATTAAATTTCTGACCATCGATGCATACGTAACTTTCTCACTGTATGTGATTTTTTCATTAATTTTTGGAGATTGTTCTTTTGTTTATTTTATGTGAATGATAAATAGAGTTGACAATTACTTACATATAGACATTAAAAAATCATAATTAACCTTAGGATATAATAATTTTGAGACCAAACTATGTTTCTGTCTCTCATATCTCTCTTAAAATTAATCCTTAAAATAATATTTTCTTGTACCAGATCTTTTATTTAAAATATTCTATTAATCTAACATTTCATCTTATGATTCTTACCATTTCCGGTCTATCTAATTATATGTTACCTATATATAAAACTAATATGATCAATTTCCCATATTCTCAATTCTTTCGGTAACAAAAATGATCTATGTTTTCCCTCTCGAATCCCTCTTATAAAAAATGAATCAAATTTATAATTCCATTCCCAGGGTTCTTTTTTCATCCTATAAATATTCTTCACCAATTTATATAAGAAATTATATGTTTTATCTTTTATGAAATGTTTTGGCTGCTTCATATAAATATATTCCTCTAACTCACCATGAAGGAAAGATATCATTGTTTCATGTGGGTTCCCTACACCAAACATATGAACATAAATTTATTACCATTACATGTATATAGTTTGATAAATAAATGTTTTCATAATACCAATAAAATGTTTATTATTCTTTGTCCACTATATTTATAGTAATTACTTTATATTAGATGTCTTATAAAAGGGTTATAAAAATTTCTAGACTATAATGAAACCTGGAGATACCATGATAGAAATATTAAAATTATGTCCCAGGGTATAGATACATCATACAAACATGACATAGAATATTTGTGAATATAAAGCATTGGGGGATCATAATAATTGAGACATATTCTCAAGAAGTCTGATTTTGGTGATATCTAGTAAGCGATATCGTATGAAATGACATGAAAAAAGGAACACGACATGTTTTGACTGTCATTGGTTGTTCATATCTATGGTCATGTGTATTGGTATTTTGACTTTAGATCATTATCAATGTTTACCATTTAATAAAATACGTTGATTCAAGGAAAAAACATTACATTGAAGTCATGGTGATGTATCTTGTGTTAGGTGTATAATTTTTGGTATTAAATTAGTGGAATGATCATGATGTAATTTTTTTCATCCATGTTGATGGAGTGATATCTAGGGTCTTGTTGATCAGGATGGTAGTACCTTCATAAATCAATGGTAATGTTAGATTAAGGTAAGTCCATACTGTTAGATTAATGAATACTAAATAAAAAAGGGAACATTACACGAGATGTGTATCCTCCATTATGAGATATCATGAGACAAAGAGTTTATATTACATAGTGTGTCTTCATTGGAAGATTTTTGTTGCTACGAATATTTCATATCTCTTTAGAATCATTGATGGGTTGATAGAATCCACTCATTGTTAGTGAATAGTATTCACTTTTATCAATATAAGGGTCTAGAGGGTCACCCACTATAGTGTATTAAAGAGTCTTCCCTAATATGGTGAATAGGAGTATAGGACAAGGTGAGCCCCTCCACGGGGTTCGATAGTAGTCCAAATATTATTGATCGAAAAAATAGATAAATTAATTATTATTCGTGTATAAAATAAATAGGTTAAATTTATTTATTAATTGTATTCACAAGGTACTAAGTGAATATATGGAAAAAATATTACACGAATGAATGTTATCTAATATTCAAGGTTTATTTAACATTTGGAAGAATAATAAGTAAAATTAATAACTAGGTTTTATCACATAATATATTATTATATATTACAATTAGTTGAAAAAAATATATAAATAATGATTATAACAATGGTATTTTATCATAACATGTCATTTATTTATTTTTTAGTGGGAATTACCTATATAGGGGCTAGGAACCCGTTTTAGGAAATTATAATTGACTATATATAAAAGAGAAAGTTCATTCATATATAATATTCATACCCTCAATTTTCCTAGTTCCTCTCCCTTCTTCCCACATCCTAGAGAGAGAAAGGCTCCATGTGAGAAATCGATCCAAGAATGCCTTTACAGATCGAAGGGATGAGATCATAGTTATTATTGTGACATCAAAAAAATTTCTAGAGCTCCATTCAAGCACTTAAAATTCATATAACTATTATCGCGTAGATTCTTGAAGTGTGAGTGGAGAATTTAAAGGATTTTGATTTTGAATCCTTACTATAATTATCACTGGTGATTAGAAATAGTTGAACATGTCTATATCTGAATGAGGTAACCATTAAATTTAATTTTTATTATTTGAAAATTCAATCAAGTTCCTCAGACCATATTGGGGATCAAACTAGCAGCGATGATAATGTTTCTTTTCACTGATGTTGAAATTTTCTAAATCCCCAACCTGTCATCTTCCATTGCGACCCCATAACCATCAATTAGTATTAGAGTTAGGTTTTGATCAGGGACCTATGGGTGAGGGTGCCTCATACTATCATGGAATTATTATGAGAGTGGATGGTTTACATAACTATATATGGTATCAAATAAGTATCCAAATCTATCTTGATACCACTTTAGAGGTAAGGTTCTTAGAGCATCATGGAAATGATTCAGAGAAGCTGGGAAATAAATCAAAAGTTCAAGGAACCACATGTCAATATGGTTGGCCAATCTAGTTCCTATCATGAAACTATTTGAGTTGTACAATTTCCAAACCATATAGAATATGAGTTAATGTTTTGAGGAACAATTCCACTAGAATAATCAAGCATCTAGGTATTCTCAATCTATTAGTGAGTGCTACTAAAGTTTGATAAAATATTGGTATATATTGAATGATTAATTAATTAATCAATGATGTCTAAAAGGTATTCAATATAAAGTCCAGAATTCAAAATTTATTATTCATAGGCATGATAAAAATCACTATCACCATCGATACATTATCACTATGATTATTTTTTGATTCAGATAATATTTTGTCTCGATATAACTTCCAGGAGTGGTATATGCCCATGTGCATAGTACCACTCTATAAAAGGAAGTTTTATGTGATGGAGTCACAACTTAAAACTGAGCCACCTCATGGAGAAATAAATATAAATAATAAAAAGTATAAAAATCATGTATATGATGAACTATACATACAGTGTATCATTTTTCATTAGTGTCGAGTCAATTGTATAAAATATATGAGGAAAAAGATACCTATAAGATGATAAATCATATCCAATAGTTTTATTAGGATAGAGCAAGAAAATAAAGGTATGAGATATCAAGTGTAATGTATATGTGTGTGATAGTAGAAATAAATCATGGAGAAACTCATATACTCAATATGATTGGGTACATTGACATACATAAATCCCTTAGGATCAAACTAAAACAAGAACTAGAAACTGGTCTCATTTTTTCCACTTTATTGCCATACTTATCAATTTTTTTGTTAATTAAAATTTGAATAACATTATAAATTCACTCCCAGATATTTTTTCATTAGTTATAGAAGGGGAAAAAGATACGATGAACACAAATTCATAAGTACTCATAGTAAACCATAGGTGGAACCGAAAGGTTAATTTGTCTAAGGATAAGTCAATTCCATAGACACTGATGCACCGTCATCCTAAAAATCAATGATATAGAAGGAGGGGAATGAATAAGAGTCTGTCTATTTTTTAGGTGGAAAGAGTGGAAACTAGAATAAGAATTACAGATTTTGGAAAATCAAGAAAGGTGATATTTTCAATTCATCTATTTTTGTTGTTGAATGTAATATGAACTTATCGACATGTTTTTTGTTAGATACAACATATGGATCACACATATGTACTGAAATATAGGAACCATGTATATTATAGAAGATATCAATGGGTGAAGTATATCATTTATTTGAAAATGTTGTGAGTCTAGAAAACATAGTAGTGGGATACTATCATATTAAATTGTGTAGTGGTTCAGTTATTTAATTGAATAAATATTATTATGTTATGTTAGTTACTAGAAACATTGTCTTAGTGTCAAGATTGTAAATAAATTTTGTCTCTTTTAAAAATAAAACATATGTTATGGAATGGTTCTTGTTAAAAATGTATTGTATAGACTTTTACTCAAAAACCATGTAATGGAAATCAATGAAAAAACTAGTGAATATAACTTTTATAACATCCACTTATAGAACATTAGTCTTGTTCATGATTATGAGAAGCATTACAGAAATTATTAAAATAAGGTTTTTTAGACTCATCTTTGTTAAAACCCATAGATGTAGGTCAAACATGTTTACAAGCGAAAATAACTAAAGAATCCTAGTTAGGTAAAGGAGTAAGGGCCATAGATTTAATAGAATTGGTAAATATTGATGAATGTGGTCTATTTCCAGTAATGTGAAGTGGTGGTTTTTCATACTTCATTAGTTTTACTAATTACTTTAGAAGGTATGGATATATATATATAATGAGGTATAAGTAATATTAATTTCATATGTTTAATGTATACTAGTATGAAGTCAAAACCCATCTTGGAAGGAAGACTAGTGTACTCTACTCAGGCTAAAGCAGTGTGTGTCTAAATCAAGACAACCATCATCACTTGAAGAAGTATATGATTTTATCCCAACTCACTCATCCTTATACACCTCAGTGTAATGGTGTTAGTGAAAGGAAGAATTTGACCTTTCTTGACATGGTTAAATCAAAGATGAGTTAGGAA
The DNA here is from genome assembly GCA_963277665.1 of Viscum album. Classification (NCBI taxonomy): domain Eukaryota; kingdom Viridiplantae; phylum Streptophyta; class Magnoliopsida; order Santalales; family Viscaceae; genus Viscum; species Viscum album. The sequence goes on along the minus strand of OY728120.1, from coordinate 1,266,468,812 downwards.
ACTCTTATCTTATCTTTTTAGGGACACACATTAGACCGACATATACCCTTCATTGAGTACCAACTAAAAAACTAAATGAAATTATAAATGAGTAGTGTTGTGGAATGAAACCTAGTCTATAACACTTAAATATATGAGGATGATAATATTCTATCAAGACGATGCGTAGGGAAAAAATGGAATCCTGAATCCAGAATTGAATCTTTAGTACATATCCTAGGGGAAAAAATAATGTTATCTAAATAAATCTATATATATGAAATTGATTCTATAAATACATAAAATTTTTATACAAACAGAACACATTTCCAATAGAAATATTTGGATAATGATTATATTCAATAATTCTCATGCTCTAGATGCACAAGATTTGATACAATAATAATCCTTATAAAAGAAAATGGGAGATAAAGATATTCTCAAGACATAATTACTACACATGACTACTTGAGAGGTTAAATAAATATTAAATAACGATTTTTTTTCATTGAGTTAGATGAAACATTACTCATGGAGAATTTAGAACCTATAACCTTCAATGATGTAGTAAAGGGAAATGATTTTGCTAAATAGAAAGATTCCATGCATTATGAGATGGAGTCTATATACAAAAATCAGTTTTGGATTTTGGTATACTCTCTAGATGATATAAAACCCATTGGGTGAAAATGGGTATTCAATAAAAATATAGAAATGGGTTGTAACGTCAATACCTATAAGTAATGACTTGTTCAGAATGGTTACATTAAATTATAAGGAACATACTAGGAAAAAACCATCTCACCATCTGTGATACTAAAATCCATTAGAATATTTCATGTAATAACAACCTTCAATGATTATGAGATTTGTAAAATGGATTTCAAATCATTATTCCAAAATTGAATTTTGGTTAAAGATGTCTATAAGACTCAAACCGAAGGATTTATAATGTTAAATAATGATTAAAAAGTGGGAATGATTCAATGATCCATTTATTGTTGAATCAAGAATCAAAATCCTGGATTTTTAATTTTGATGAGGCCATAATATAATTTTGTTTCATCATGAATGAAATTGATCCATGTGCCTATAATATGAATTATGGTATGTAATTTTCTTCCTTGAATTATATATTGATGACATATTAATTATGTGAAATGAATTCCAAGTCATATAATTACATAAGACTTATCTAAATGAATACTTATCCATCAAATACATTGGTAAATATCCTACATTATTGGGATAGAGATCTATAAAGATAGATCTCAGAGGCTGATTGGACTATGTAAATGAATATATATTGTCAATGTACTCAAAAAGTATAGTATGGAACAATCTAAAAGAGGGTTGTTTCCAATGTCACATGGTATCAATCTATCCATGAAAATGTGTCGAATGACACAATAGGATATTGATAAATTGAATAAAATCTCATATTACATAATAGTGGGATATATCATGTATTCTCAGATATGTGCAAGGTTTCATGTTTCCTTTTCATTAAGCATGGTGGGTAGATATCAAGCTATTCCAGGAGAGATGCATTTGGAAACTGTAAAAACATTCTTCAAGAACATGATACATACAAAGGATGTGTTATTTTTATATATAGGAGATGAAAAACTATTAATAAGTGTATACACTGATTCTAGTTTTGAGATAGATCAGGATGATATGAAATTATAGACCGACTAAGTATTCTTTCTTGAATGGTGGTTAGATGATTAGGAGAAGCTCAAAGAAACTAGTGGATACCGACTCTATAGTATAATATGAGTATATTGAATCTTTATATGAAACTAAGGAGGTATCTGAGATATACATATTTGTCTCAAACATTGGTGTTGTTCCTTTTAATTCATACATTATTTCGGTTTAATGTGATAATACTACAATAGTTGTGCCAGACAAGGATCCTGGGTCACACAAGAAGAAAAATTATATAATTTAGAAGTTTTATCTCATGATGAATTTTATATAGGTGAATTCACATTTAGTAGAGTATCCAAAAATGATAATGTGGAAGACCGTCTGATTAAATCCATATATAATCAGTAGCATGATTCTCATGTGATAGCTTGCAATTTGAGACTTATTTGTAGTTTTAATGAATATATGTGGGAGTGTTGTATGTTGGTTCCCTAATCCCAACTAATGTATATACATTGATTACATTTACATGTATATAGATTTCTATATAAATGTGTTTATCTTACCAAAATAGTTTTTACACTTTCGTATCCACTATATTTATGGTAATGTCATTAGATTACATGACATATAAAAATGTAATAAAAGATCCTAGATTATAATGAAAAGTTGGAGATACCATGAGTGCAATATTAAACTTATCATAGATGGTCCAGATACATTATACCATAAAGAAATAGATGATTGGTTACTATTAGGATTTGGGGCTCATAATCATTGAGTCTTCTTCTAATGAAGTTATAACCTGTAGATCTATATCAGGTGACATCATGAGGACATACCCGCCAATAAGAACACCACATGTTTTGGGTGTTATTGGTTGTTCCTATCTATAGACATGTGTATGGGTATTTTAACATGAGATCATTATCAATTTGTACCATGGGATCAAATAATTTTATTCAAGGAAAAAATATAAAATTAAATTCTTGAGAGAGGTAGCTTATATTGGGTGTGTCTTTGGTGGAATTGAATTGGTTGAATGATCAAGACATAATTTTTCACTTCTGAGTTGAGGAAGTGATATCTCAAGTATATTTTATCAGGATGATATAAATTCATAAATCCAAGTCATCATAGTCATTGGTAATTCCCTTATGTAAGATTAGAAAATAATAAATAAAAAATTGATGATGAAATAAGTTGTGCATTCTGATTTATGAGATATCGTGAGACAAAGATATTATATTACACAACATGTGATCGTAGGAAAGTTGATGTTTTTATGAATATTACTTATCTATTTAGGGAAATTTATGGGTTTCTAGGCTCCACTATTAATCTGTGAATATTATTCACTGCTATCAAGATTGGGTCTCCGAGGGTCACAAAAAGCAGTGTATTCAAGGGTCTTCCCTATTTTGGTGAATAGGTGTATAAGACATGGTCATACCCACCACGAGGCCTAAGAGTTTTCCATGTAAGATCAATCAACAACAAATTAATAAATTTTTTATTATTAAAGAATATAATAATTGTATTGAAATTATTTATTCAATGTATTCCCAAGGTATTACGTGAATATGTGGGAAATAAAAATTGTATGAACAAATATTATTTAATATTCAAGGTATGATTATTATTTAAAGGAATTAAGAGTTATTTTAATAAAATGTTTTTATCAAATAATATATTTTTTATATATTACAAGTAGGTGATAAAATATATTAATTATGATTATGACATAGTTAGTTTATCATAACAAGCCATTTTGTTCTTATTTAGTTGGAATTACTTATATGAGGGTTGGGGAACCCTTTTCAGGTAACTAACTTTAACTATATAGGTAGGATAAGGATCTTTGTTCGGTACTATTCATACCAATATTTGGAGAGATCTTCTCTCTTATTCCCACATCCTTTAGAGATAATGGTTATGTTCGAGAAATCAATATAAGAATGACTTTATGGATCAAAAGGATGGGATCTTGGTGATCATCATAATGTCTAATAAATCATTGAAGATTTATGATATCACCCATAATTTAACAGATGAAAACCATATCAATTTATTATGTGTGTTTTTATGATCTAGAGGGGTTCTAGATCAAATACATCAAGCAATAGTCACTTGTAATGAGCGAAAGATGAACACATATTTTATCTGAACAAGGTAATTGTTTGGTTTAATTTTTGTTCGTTGAAAAATTAATCATGATTCTATAACTTTTTTAGGGAATGTATCACCAAAGGTGATGATGTTTCATCTCTCCAGTGATAATAATTTTTAAATTCTAGGCCCCCCAGCTTCTACTTCATTACCTGATATCAACAGTCCATACATCTATATTTTTATGGAAAATATCTTTTGATGTAACCATGCTTAAAAATTTCAGGATAATTTTATTTTTTACAACTAATGAAAATATTTTCATGAATTTATATCCTTCCTTCTATTGAACTACAGTTTCTACCAGTTTCCCCTTATAATTCCTCAAACTATCAACCTCTTATTTTACCCAAAATACCCAATTGTTTTCAAGTGCCTTATTCCATTATGGTAAGTAAGTGAGACCCCATGTTCAATTGAACCTTAATAATCTCATCTCTTTATAAATCACTAGCTTCCGTTTTTTGGCATAGTTATGTTTGGTCACTATTATTTGGATCTATGTATCTACTACACTACTTAGAAAAAGAATTTTCAGTCAACCATAAATCTATGAATATTATTTATAACTCTTTTTGATTTCCTTAGTTGGGTTAAATGTTTAGTATTTAATGAATATGATCAAACATCCAGTACCAAATCTTTTGGTACCCCCACTCAATCTTCAAATATTGTTGAACATTCTAGAACATCTTCTATTTGTCTCACCACTGGACTTCTGGTGCTCAAATATGAGTCCTAAAATTTTAATCTTATAGTTCTATTACATTGATTATCTTGGAATTTCATAGTTTATCTGTTTAACTCAATTTTTTTTCTTACCATGTTACAATACTTCCACATAATCCCATAATTTAATTGAACATCTTTGCTTATGATTAATTTTCTCATGTATTCATCCCATACATGGAAGATGAATTTATCTTCACTATACAAAATGAAAAAAACTTTGGACTTATCCTTATGATTTTCCCTATCTTTATAATATCTATACCTAGATCATGTGTTTTTTCGGACTTTAAAGTGGTCAATTTACCATCATTTTCTCAACCATAACTCCAATTGATGTTCATACACAATCACTAATGTGGTACATTTGTCAATGAGATATGCCACTATGTTGAGTACCTCTAACCAAATTTCCATGAACATTCCCAATTGAGACCTCATTCTTCATTATTTCTCTATCAATGTTATATTCATTCTCTCATCCTCACTATTTTACTATGGTGGACTTGGAACTACCTTATTATGCCTTATCCTATTTTTCTCATAGATTTTTTGGACGTTGTATTTGGTTTAGTCACCACCATCATTGGAAGATAGAAATTTTATCTTCTGAACAAACTCCCTTTCCACCATGCATTTCCATTGAATGAATTCCTAACATACATCAAAATTATTATTTAAGAAGAAAATTTAAATTTTTCTATTAGTATAATTAATAAAATTTAGAAATTAAAGTAAACCTACGAGGGAATAAATAAGTCCTTGTCCCCAAACATCAGTTTGATCATGTTATAACTTCTAGGATTTTAGATTTCATCCATCTCAATTGAAAGACACAATCTGTTGTGTTCCCAGCACGCAACTCTCACAAGTAATGATTTATATTTGATAAATATTCATTATTTCTATTCTTTTTATAAAATTGGGTTTCTTCTCACTAAGGAGACTGAGAATACAATTCCAAACTTATGGATCATAAAAAGTTTAATTTCTAACCATTCAAATTCAACTTGAACATATAGTCATGTAAATAGACCTATATTTAACTTCACTTCTACCACCATAGAGCCTCTGGTTACATTATAAAATCATTTCATAAATCTATTCACATAGTCTTCTTCATTGAGTTAAGTAATATTAGTATGATTATTCCACATTCCTAAGATATGTATAACATATTTTAGATTCATGAAACCGTCATTCAGAATGAGATTACTCACATCACCCTTTCCAATTACATATAATAATTCATCATCCTCATGATTAAAATTCAAAGAATTTTTGGTGAAATTGTTCATCATGAATCCATCTTCATCCATAGAGTGAAAGGAATACTCTATGTAAATTACCAATGACTCCACCAAAATGTTGACACTAAGAGACAATTTAATAACTCCTTAATTTTTTCTCATAGTATTTTAGATTTTATAATTTTATGTTATTTAAGAGATTTAATTTTTATTCCAACAGTAAATATTGATGTGTCCTTTCATCCCACATTTAAATAAGGTAATACTAAGACCAACCAACATTCCTTGGTGCTTCTCCCAGGGATTATATTTCAATATTTTATTCTGGTATACATTTTGAAGAGGATACCATCCTCATTTGTCATATTTAAGACCAATAATGGATGGTGTTTGGAATTATTTTTACGCATGCTCTTCAGTTAGGATTAAGTTAATGATATCATTCAATACTTGGACACTTTGTACAATGGAGTTATAAATATTAGTCACGGTCACATCCCAAATCTATAAACTAAACTATAACATCTTGAGTTCCCACAAACCATCAGTGAAATTTACCTTCATTGATTTGAGATTCCCTAGAATCATATTAAAATCATTCACATGATATACCACTGGACTTCCTTCCAATTACCTTAGCATTATCAATGACCACATCATTAATTCTTTGTTCAATGACATTAGATTTTTATATATATCATCCCACACTTTTATTAATATTTTATTCTAAATAAACCATCAATATAACCAATGATTTCATATTTATCCATTAAAATTCCACATTTTCCATATTCTCTAGGAATACACCAGTAAGTGGTGTATCAAGATCCTTTTGATCCAAATTATATTCTATATAATTTCACTAGAAGCTAAACTCCATTCCACAAAACCTATATACCTAAACCTTGATATCATCAGATTCCATATCCTCTAATAATAGTATTCTCCCACTAAAATCAGATATCATTATGAAAATCTTAATGAAACCTGATCTTATTAAAATCAATGGAATCTGATACCAATTTTTTAAAATCTCATTTGTCTATTCATTTGATAAAATCACAATAAAATCACACATAAATCCACTAGAAGTATGCACATAGTAGTACATTATAAAACCTCACTCTAAACATTCTCTCTAACTGAGTGTACCAAATTTATGTATATATTTCACCATACTGATAAAACAACAACATCCTTTTATCACAGAAGATATCTCATAAAATTGACTCAAAATACTAGAAAGAAAAACAATGAAAATTCAAAAAGTAAAAAAGGACATAAGTGATGATATGCTTTAAACATTGTGTGTTACATAAAAATGAGAAGCACCACCACTACATTAAATTTTAATCATAAGTTCAAGAAATTTCAAAATAATATTACTATGTAAAATTAATATAAAAAATATTTAAGGTTAATAAATAAATGCTCTTATTTATATTCCCACTAAATCATTTTGAATGTACTTTTAATAGAACTTTTCTAACACCTAGACCTAAATTAATTTCTTAGAAAGGATCGAAGTTCCCCTAAACGTATGTGAAATCCTCCAGAAACCAAATCTTGATAATAAATTCCAAGAGTATATGTAATCATGGGGGGTGATTTGGCCTAAAATAATAAAACCTATCATAGGAAAACACAATTGAATAAAATATTAAAGATGTTAAATATAAAAACCAATAGAAATCCATTTAAATATGAAACTCTAAGAATAATTGGATTCATAAAAAAATATAAAATAATTATACAGAAAATGGCCTAAAGACACCATGAGAATCCTAGGAATTACCATTCCACCATGAACAAATCAACTATAAGCTATCTATAATATTGAACTCCCAAATGAAAATACAAAAACATCAAGGTGATACACATGTAAAGTACGTGACCTTCACCTTACCAATGTCATGATAAAATACATATATATTCACCAAGATGAATATGAAAGAGGTTAGTATACAACCCAAATAGGAAATCCCCAAGTCAAACCACTAGAATAAGAACATGTTATCTAACATTGAATATAATAGATGAATGGTAAGTATAATTCTCTTAATATATATATATATATATAAGAAGTAATAATAACTCAAACCATGAATGTATCCCATCCCATCATGTACACAAAAATGAAAATTATTAAACTATGGGATCACATCCAATATGTCTACTGAATAGTCTTAACTCATGAGCGGAACCTGTCTCCCAAGACCTAAGCCGTCAGTTGGTAGTATAATCTAGTGATCCACTTAATTTTCATGATAACCAATATTTTATCAAACAAGGCATGAATATTACTATGATCACATTGAAACTACGTTATTCCATGTTCTTATACCCAAAAAATTTTGTTGAAGAAATAATTCCCAAATAAGAATTTCTCTCTTAAAAAATGGGAATCCCTTGGAGTGGCCTTTTCCAACCCTCCACCCCGAGGAACCCCCTCCCCAGGAAGAGGTCATCCAGAGAAGACTTTGATGGGGAGGATCCATTGATACCTGAGATTATAAAGAATCCCTTGGGTAATGTCTCGACCAGTGATGGGTCGACACATAAATTTGTCAGCTAGGTGGCCACACCCAATCAACCAACCTTGTCAGAACTAGGTGACATAGTAAGGTGACCAGATTTGGGGAGGGATAAATTCACCCTAGAGAGGGATCCTTGGAATCGAACCCTACACCTCCAAATATATCCATTGAAGTGACAACCTCTTTTCACCATTGCACCATCACCAAGAATCCCAAATAAGAATTTTATTGAACATGTTAAGGGAGAATCCCACAACCCATAGTTTAAACATCATTAAAAAAAGTAGGACCATCATGTGGGTTTCTTAAAGAAACACAAATGAGTTTTTTTTAAACCATATACTCTAAGCTCTATGAAATGTGTGGTGGAAGAGAATCCACCTACCTGCAATGAGTTCATCACAAGGAATCACACCATGATCTCTTGGATCTATGCTATCCCCATCTCCCTTTAATGGGGTACATTATGTTTCCCATTAAAAGGAATCATATCCAATGGATAAAAAGATGAATTCCCTGATTTGGGTTTCCCCTCAAATGAAAATGAGAATATTATAAATGAAGATAGGTAATAAGACCCTCGCCTTTAATTTCCTTGGTCTAACAGTCAATGATACAATATAATTAGTCTCCAGAGTGAAAGAAAATTCCAAAAATAAACGAAGGGAAACATGAAGGCCAATTTTCATAATCAGAAAAGAATGAATGAATCTTTTAGGGATAAAATAGATTTAAAATATAATTTTAGGACTAAATTAATTATGTCTCATGGTTATGTGACATAGTTTGAAAAACCGCATTCCCACCGTATAGGTGCTACATGATGCCACAAATCATTTCACAGTTTGATGGAATGGTTTGGGAAATCATGTGTTAACCATTAAAATATTCAATATCTAATAATTTACAAAGTCACATGGTTTAGGCCTAACTAGGATTCAACCATACAGCTTCCTAGTTTCTCCCAAACCCTTATTTTCAGTTACGTCATACGTTTTTCATGGTTTATATTAACAATGATAAAATTGTACAACTCTCTAACCTTTAAAAACAACTAAAACACTATAGAAAACTTATAACCACAACCAAAAAATTTCATAAGATGATTTTATAATAACAAAATTCGGTAAAATACCACAATGTGAGGGTGTCACATTCTCCCCACCATTAGTATTTCCATCCATGTAATGTTTAATGCTATCATTGTCTTGGAATAGCTTTATCCATTTCTCTATCATATTATTCTCCCTTTTCCATGTATATTACAATATCTAAACATGTTACTATAATAGTCATAGTAATGATATACATATTCCATGAAAGATCTTGAATTTCAGGTCCAAAATATGAATCAGGGTGTATATAAATATCACATTGGGATCCAGAGTCACATGATCACAAATAATCACATGTATGAGATTTGGTTGAAACATATTTTATTGTGATACATGGAAACAATTATGACCTAAATTGAATCTCGGTCATAAATAAAACTAATAAGAAACCTCACAAATCCATTTATGAATTTCAGGGTGTCCATTATATTGAGGTTTCATCTCCACTTACCAAAAAATGATTCCCCAACCTTATAGAAACAAAAAATGCAAAAGGACCCTTCAAAAGATAATTGATGATGATGATGATATGAATATGATATCTAATGGATCCGAGATGTAAATATCCTTTTATTGATCATATTTATATTCTAATTAGATTTCATACAATATGTGTTCTAGTTAGTGATGTTTCCCCAGTCTCTACCCAATAATGTAGAAAAAGAAATCGGTTCCCATACAATCCCTTAAACATTTTATGTATGTATTGTGTCCTAATAAATGTTATTATACAAAAATCCACAAAATTCAACCGGTCATCCTAGGTACCACCAAATTCCATCACATAAGATCTAGGAAAGTCCTCTAATTTATAAATCGTATTCTCAAACTGGCCATCCATTTTAGGATGACATTCCATGATCATGTTCAATTTGGTTCCAAGGTCCTATTTTAAGGACTATAAAAACTACAAGGTGAATCTAGGGTCTCGGTTAGAGATAATAAAAACTACCACCCCAAGAAAATTGAAAAAATCCTCAATATAGTTATTTTCAAATTTGTCTACTATATCGATATTCTATATGGTAATGAAATGATAAAATTTCATCATCCAATCTAGAATCACCCAATTGGAGTCAAGCAATTGAAGCGTATTTTGTAGGTAGGGATGAAGGCTATATATATCTTCTCCCAATTCTATATGTGTATGGGAAATTACATTAATATGAAAAATTTTCATTGATGTTCAACCTTAAACTATAGGAAAATGAAAAAAATCACACTGTATTCTACCACATTTTTTTCATACCTAACCACCAACAATGATCCTTCATTTCCCTACACATTTTTGGGGTACCCTTGCAGATTGACCATTTCAAATGATTATATGCATGAATTAATTTTTCTTGGAATGATGGAAGAATAATAGTCTGATATCAAATGCATAACGAAGAATTATAATATTCTTTATTATATATAAATGGTCTCCCTATAATTGGGTTTTGACCTTATTGTTAGATAATCCGGGTTAGAATGTTGAGCCTCCGTGAATTTTTCAACCACTAATGGAATAAGGGTGACCTGAAAGGAAATCGGAACATAATATTGTTCAATATATTCAATGTTCATTTATATAATCACCACCATCAATTTCTATTGTTGACGTGCCTCTCTAACCATTTGATCATTTGAATTATGAATTAATGTATCGAATATTGAATAACCATTCCTGAGTGTATAAACCCAATAAACTTTTAAAATCATAAGAGATTATATCTAATGTAATTTTCTCATGTTCAATCCATATTAAGAAAATTTGTCTTTCAATATTTTTTGATTCATGAAAATAGTTAATTTTTTTAAATAGGTTGTGGAATCATATTTTTAAATAATGGACCACAAGAGTTAATTTCAAATGATGTGTTGGATATATAATTTAATGTATCCACAATTTTCAAGAGAAATATGATATGGAATGATCTCTTGACATGATAACACAAAAAAAATCAAAATCTTGATGTAGAAAAATTTCTATATATCCCCCACCTAGTTTTGTTAGGAAAATGATAGGTGTCGATGAAAATCAAGATTTCAGTTCCTTTAAAGGTTTCTAAAAACTAATACTATAGAAAAATGTAAAACCCTTCCTTATTCAACATGTTATGGGAGAAGAAATTTGTGATTAATCCTAAAAAAAATCATTTTAATAGATTTATAATCCTAGGACCTACATATTATGAATACATTCGTGGTGGGATTCTAATAAATAACAACCTAATTTTTTTAAGAGTGACTGATATTCCATTTCTAGAGATGACATTCCCATGGATGTGGTCTTGCTATATCTAATATTAATAGTAATATAATTTAGTATAAATGTGGTGGTATCATACTATGCTCAACCCAATCTAAATTTTACATTCATAGTCATATTTTATACGAGAATACACTAAGATTTCATCAATGAATACCATAATGAAAGAATCCAGGTTTCTTTGAAAAAATTAATTCATAAATGATATGAATACTATTGGTTCATTAGTGGGATTATAGGTAATGGAATTGTATTTCTAGTGGCTGTAATGGCATCTAAATAAACTTTTTAAATATATTATTTCCAAAACTAGAGTTGGTGGTACCCCAACTAGAGATAAATTTTGGATAACTACTTCTCTCCATTCAACCAATCAAACATATCATCAATTTGAGGAATAAAGTATCAATTATTTATTTCAAATTGACTAAGATTATGATAATCAATACATATGCTGAGTGTACAATCCCATTTCGAAAAAGAATAGATGTAAACCAAGATGACATACATGGTCTTATGAATCCCATGTTTTCCAATTCCTCCACCCAATCCTTCAATTTGCATAATTATGTTGAAGAGATTATATATGATTAAATTTAAATAAGAATCATTTTTTGGAGTAGGTGGATTGAAAATTCCACTTCCCTTTTAGGTGTTACTCAAAATAAGTTGATTGAAAAGATATTAGGGAATTAATATACTATTTTATGAAAATATATATGATTTTATCAATAAATTTACCCCAACCAAGGGATGGTACCAAACCTTATTACAAAATTTATCACAATTATTGAATTAATATCCTATTCCCTTTTGAATAACTGCAAATATCCTTTAAAAATGTAATATTCATATGATGCATGTAGTAGTCTATATGTGCCTCAAATTATACAAGACAAATCCTTTCCAAATAATAGATTGAATTATTTCTTGTCTAAGATAGTAAGTTTTTATAAAATGGTAATGATTCAAATATAATAGAACACGTTGAACATTTAAACCCTCTACTCTCTCATTGTCTAAGTGGTTTCTTGATGCTCATAATATGATACATCATTTCCACATTCGAGTAAAATTATTTTAACACTAAAGAATAAATAAAAGAAAAAGAAGTAAAAATTTCAAAAAACAATCAAACATTATGTTATAGTCTGGGATAATAGTACCTCTCATCATTGATGTACATGTATCCTCAATTGGTATGATTTGATCATGTCAAAAAATTTATTGATCCACTTCTACCAATTGATTCTTACCCCTATTATGAGGTGGTGCCTACTGAGGTTATGAAGTATTTTTAGAATCATCTTGACTACCTTGATTATGAATATGATAAATGTTCTGATGAGACCCTCCTGGTTGAGAATTAGAAACTTAAGACAGGTTATAATAGCCTCCACGAGTTAACATCAGAAGGTTTTTGTAATATAAATTGATATGGGCCTTCTAACCATTGTTATGATAGTGCATATGCAGTACCACACATTCCCTATTCATGAAATCCAATAAACCACATTGAAAACAACTGGGCTAGTTACTAAAATGCATATGGAAGGAAATTCATCCAATTGACTGATTATTTGGTGCTCTGCTACCTTGGGAGTAGCTGACACATTCTCACTTATTCACTACACTAGATATCCCACCCATGCCGTGTAGAAAAAAAATATGTTCCCTCAAAAAGGTTCCTAAAAATTTATTTATCAACCATATAGCCTTATTCACCATTTTCATTTAAGTTTCAAAAGAGAACAACACTACTCTAGAGTGAATATATAGTCCCAAACTATATTTGAACATGTGTGCATAGAGTATGTCACTAAAAGAAACTTACTGTGAAAATAATGCAGGGTATGTAAACTAGGATCCATATTCCATAACTGAGTGGTTTTCTTACTTCAACTAGATGAAATTTATGGTTCATGATACTCAAAAATTATGTGGGTAGAATTAGTTGTTGAACATTTACATAAAACCATCATAAGTAATCCCTTGGTGGACCTTATTTTTGATGAAAAGGACCCACCACCATCTTGTAAGGTCCTCAAACAAATATTAAACTAGGTTAACTTTAATTTATTCTTTGGTTCCTATGGAATCAATGATATATTCATTATACTATGACATGCCTCTACATTCTTAGGTCTTGAGTCACCCGAAAAGATAGATGATTTCTTCCTTTTCAATTAGATTGATTGATCCAAAAGATGAGGTTACTTAGGTATATTTACATTATTAATATCTTGTAACACCTCCATGATTCTTATGACTACATGATATTTCACTTATGGTTCAAGTGGAAGCATGTTCTCACCAATATCCTCTTTCTGGTTTCTAAATCTCCGGGTTAGTTTCATCATTAAATAGACACATCAACACCATAAATAATACATTAAACAAAAATCATTTTTATAACCATTATTATATACCAAAACATAAAATATCATATGAATAATGGATTTGTGGTGGTATTTCTCTTTAATAATGCATGATACCAAAACCCTCATCAGATAAACCTATAGTGATGAGATGACAACAAACCTAGAAGTTCTTAACAACACTTGTTATACCTGGACCACCATGGAAACATTAATTTTAGTATAAATTAGTTAAATATTCATTTTTATACTCTATATTTCTTGTTACAACACACATTATCTCAAATCCTACCATACTAACTGATTGACCATACCAAATTGATACTAATTGTAACACCTTGACTAAAACCGTTGGCTTGGGAAGGAAAAAAGTTACACTAAACATATGACAAATCCCTAAGAAACCAATGGATGATAATATATTTCAATTTTATATGTAATTTTTGGGGGGTCTATTTTCCGAAATAAAATAAAACATATAATAGTAAAACTCAATTGAATGAAAAAAATCACGATTAATGATATAGTAACCAATAAAAATATAATGACATATGAAACTAGGAGAATAATAAGAATCAAAATAGTAAAATAGAAACCAAAAAGTCTATATATAAAATTATCAAATAAACTAATATAAAAATAGGAATTGACATGGAACCATGACCAACTCTACTGAAATATATCTCTAATATCCTACTCCTAAAAAACAAGACTACAATATCAAGGTGATCCACTTGTGAATTATATGACCATCAAATGACATATATATTAATAACAATCACCTGAATATGAACTAAGGTTCATAAATAGGGGGTGGGTATAAAAAGTAGTAGTAAATATTTATGAATTCCCATTGACACCACTAGAACAAGAAAATGTTAGATAACATATAATTTAAAACATGAGTGATTAGTAAGGAAACATATGCGAGATATACATATAAAAAATTATTGATAATAAATAACACCATGATGATAAGACAATCCTTGCACACACACACACACATGATAATCCCCTGCCATTTGTCTACTGGATTGTTGACGCTCCTTTTATCACAGAATCTAAAGATCGGAAAAGGGAATATCTGAGCTCAAAGTGATTCATCCTTTGAAGAAAACATCAAAAATTGACAAAGGCTGGAAGAAAGGATCAACAGCAACTGCACCGCGCAAGTTATCTCACTGTCGCGCAAGTACACTTGCGCGACGCTCTTGGTCGCGCAAGTGACTTGCACGACCAATGTGATAACCGCCCGGGGTCTTCTCCTGCCTATTAATAGACCCTGTGGGCCCCCCATTCAGAGGGGATCTTTTTTCAGAAACTCGTATTGAAGCTCCCGACGCCCAAGTCTCTTCTCAAAGCTTCCGGAACACTTCTAAGGTAATTTCTTACCTAGAACGGAAGATCTAAAGAGAGGGAGGAAGGCCTAAGTGTTGAAACTCATCAACACTTGCGCGCCTGAATGGCCAGCCCTTAAGGGAACTGGTCACACTTGCGCGCCGCCTTATTCCTTCAATAAAATTTGCGCGTCCCTTTTCTGGAAGAATGTCAAGGGGATTCTAAAGGGTTTAATAATGAGTCGCTCAAGTATTTCAATTCTGATTGAAAATCGCGCAAGTACACCATGTGTCGCGCGGGTATACCTGTGCGACCAAAACTTGCGCGCCCACGCAAGACTTGCGCGCCATTCAAGACTTGCGCGCCCCTACCTTTTTGGGTGCCCATCTTGCCCTTTTTACCCCTCTTAAGCCATTTCACCTTTCCTATTCAAGATTCAGTCTTAAAGATACTCTTCAAATCAATTTATGGTATGATTTCTTGATTTGAATTCCTTATATGAAAGGAATTCGATGGCATATCTCTCAAAACCTAGTGATTTATACATCTTTATGTCACCAAAGATTGAGAGTTCATTAATTCAACCTCATCCTTTAAGATGAGAGAATCCTTAACCTGGGTCTCCTTTTCAGGAATAATCCCCAGTTATAAATCCTTTAATCTGGGCATCCTTATCAGGAGTAAGCCCCATATTTTTAAAGTTCCCAAACTTGGGCATCCTTCTCAGGAGTAAGCCCCAATCTCAAATACTTGGGCATCCTTCTCAGGAGTAAGCCCCAATCTCAAATACATGGTCATTCTCTTCAGGAGTAAGCCCCAATCTCAAATACTTGGGCATTCTCTTCAGGAGTAAGCCCCAATCTCAAATACTTGGGAATTCTCTTCAGGAGTAGGCCCCAATCTCAAATACCAGGCATCCTTCTTAGGAGTAAGCCCCAATCTCAAATGTGGGCATCCTTCTCATAAGTAAGCCCCAAACCTTAATCCCTAACCTGGGTCTCTTTTTCAGGAATAAGACTCAGTCATAATCTTGGGATTCCTTTTCAGGAGTAAGCCCCAAGTCCCCTAACATGGGCCTCCTTTTCAGGAATAAGTCCCAGTCATAATTTAGGGCATCCTTCTCAGGAGTAAAACCCAATTATAAGTCCCCTCCTAATTTGGGCATCCTCCTTAGGAGTAAGCCCCAAGATTAGAGTATTAAAATCTCCATAAAGCACATATACCTTTATGGACCATGTTCCTGGATTTTCTCCCTAAAAGTAAATCCTAAACCTTCATCTATTTGGGCAGTCATACATACATAAGCCCCAAACAATTTCTTATGATTGCATCTTTCATGGCACAATTGTCTAATTTTTACCAATAACTCTTGTTTCTCACACCGAGCATGACTCACGTGAGCTTAGAGTGTAAAAGTAATTATGACATTCTTAATTGAGCCATCAATCATAAACATCATACTCCATTACTCGAACTATGTGGGTTCTGATTCCTTTTCCAAAACAAATGATATGTAGGTTGCCCATTTATGGGTTCGATCACAACTTTAAAATAATCCCCGTCCTTCTGAATGACGATAAACTTCAAGTGCCCCACTGAGTGGCTTTAAAACCAGCCTGGTCATCATAATGACCAAGAGACTTTTATATAAATGTTTTGAAGGATACCATTGACCAAGAATCTCTAAACAGATATAGATGATTCTCTATTGATGAAGAACCTCGAATACATATAAAAGATTCTCTAAATTTCTTGCATATTTAATCATTGATTGTTAAAACTAAAGGAAAGCTCATTTTATATTTGGTAATGTAATAAGGATTCACGAACATAACTTAAATCTATAAAGAGAGTCTCGGAGTAGACAATAATTCCCCTCAAAAAGGTGTGATGAGTCCGACCTCCCATCCTCTCGACCAATGGAAATTCCTAAGCCTCATTAGTCCACAAGCTAATGAGCGCCTACCTTTGGAAAGTAGGTCCAAACGGATGTGGAATCATTGGATGTTTCCAGTTCTACGAACAAACCCGCTAGAAACCGATCAGAACATTTGAATCTCCCGTCCAGGAGGTCATCCCCGGATTCCGTGCGAAACAAAAATGGTGAACCCGACGTGAGACCTTAACCAAGTTAAAGTGATGTTCTTCTTATTTGTTAGGCTCCTTGGGCCAACAAATCAATCATTGTCATGTGCTCATCCAAAAGATGCAGTGGGCGGATTCATCTTGATTATGTATGTTATATGGAACAGGCACTCTTTTCTCAAGATCTTCTGCAAAATGGCTTTTCTTAAACTCACCCCTGTGAATACTGCTGCTGTGAACACCTCTACTGTGAGGTCTGCTGCTGTGAAAACCTATACTGCTACTCCTGCTGGAACGTCATCCGCTCTAAGGATGACATCACCAACTCAGCATCTTCAACACTGGGTTTATAATGCACTGGTTAAGGAGTACTGTCGCAACGATACTATCCCAACTCTGGAGGCCACTCGTCCAGCCCTCCAAGTTAACAACTCTACCTGGTCGTCCAGACAACGGCGACCAGCGATCAAGAAGCAGGCGGTGCTGACTACCGTCTCCAACCGTTTTAGGTCGTTATCCCCGGAACGAAATTTCCATTCACTCCCTTACTCTGAGGAAGTGAATGAGCAGGTCCCGTAGGGCCTTAATTCAAAAATACAGGAGTCCTTCTCGAGGGCTCCCATCAACAATCGCCGCCAGACTCATGCGGTAGTGCGCCCTCAACATGATGAGGGTACCGACTCCAGGCATTCAGCTCAGGTTCCTCGAACCCCAGCAGGCAAGATGAACCGCCAGAGACGGAATCCGGTTAATAATGGGCAGGTTGTCATCCCTGACATCTCTGGAGAAGTCCACCAACCTAACTTGGTGTCAAATAACGAGCAGGCACAATCACCTATCCTTTTTAATTCCGCTGTCCAGCAGACTCGTCTGGCAGCATCACCCCAATCCCGCCAGGCAATTCCGGCGGAGTACCATAGGCAGGAACATGGACCTGCTTATACATCACCAGTTAGTCAGCAGGCTCGTCTGACTACATATGATGGATCTCGTCAACCACGTTTGGCGAAGTGTAATCAGCAGGCACATACACCTGCTAATACTAATCAAGCCTACCAACAGTCTCGCTTGGTAGCGCACGGAGAAGTCAGTCAGAAATCCCTGACGACAAACAGGAGGCAGACTCAACTCTCTGCCTCCACACTTGAGTACTGTCAGGATTCACTGACAGGAAAAGGAGGACAGGATCAGGCACATACACCTACTCCAAACCCGGAATGGACGTATATCCCCGTTCTGGTGGCTGAAGTCACCAAACATATTTTATCAATGGTGAAAGAGAAGAAGCAAATTCCTGCTCATATTCTGGATGCTTGCCAGGATATCATAACAGCTTCAGCATCATCACAGGGACAGACACATAAATCTATCCCTCGCAATGGAGTGACACGTCAATGATTCACTCCGGAACAGACACACACATCTGTTCCAGTCCAAGAGGGTTATGGGGCATACTCCCCCATATCATACGGACAACCAAGTCAGGCACATACACCTGATTTGAGTGAAGATCGTCAGCATAACCTGACCATCTTTCCTGATCAGGCACATACACCTGCTCAGAGTAACCACTTTCATCAACAAGTGGTTTCTAATGTGAGTAAGAAGGCATCTAAGAAAAAGATCCTCCTAGCACAGTCAGGATATAAAAGGCCAATCTGCAAAAAGGCCTTGCTCGATGCTGGAGTTCTTGAAGCCCTCAGACATTTATCTATCGGAATTCAAGATTCTACTCCCTCAGTTCCCAATAACGGGAACATTTATTTTGAAGGTCTTCAATAGACACTTCCTCATGAAGGCTTTCTTCATGAAAGTTCGGTCAATCTTGAAGTTTCTTCTTCAGATGAGAGCCACAGGAACCCTCTGTGTGGTCAGAAGACCAAGGAGCAAGAGATTTCATCTTTTGCTGTAACCCATTATGGTGGTCCTCCCCATGATGATGAACTTCGCTGCGAAAGTCCTCTCCGCAGTAGTGATTCACATTTCCTGGAAAATACTCCAATGGACAATGTAGTGCCGAGAGAGCCCTCTTATCTTGAGGCACTTGCAAATGCGAAACCAGTCATGTCTGATGCTTTATCGCTAACAAGTGAAATACTTTCTCAATCAGAAGATAGCCCAGGGTGTAGTTCATTCTCCGAACCACCCCTAAGTCATTCATCTTCTAGTTTGATTAATGATCTCTCTACCAATCTTGTTGAATCCGATGAAGCAACAAGGAAAAACCAACTCTGGTCAAAACAGTTAGAAGAATATTCATTTAATGATAAAGAGGAAATGCTGAACATGAGGAAAAAACTGGAAAAAGGTGAAGTACCAGTCATGTTTTGGCCTTTGGCTGACTCCCAGTACGACATTCCAAAGATGTTTATGGATGATGGAATCCATGATATTTGTCTCAACATATGGAAGACTCTTTGTCAATTGAAGAAGAAAGTATTATCTTACGGTGATTATGAAAATCATATTAAGATAATAGAAGGGTTACAATGCTAGATTGATTTGGCATCTCTATCAGTCTCTCGGTATCTGAAGGCTGAAAAGCAATAGAGAACCCTTCAACGTTCATGCCTTGGCGCACTAAGAAAATTTTGTCAGTTAATTGCCAATGCTCCATCTGATGTTCATATCAGAGGATGAGGTGTTCACGGAGCACTACATTTCACAGTGCTTTCCAGTCAGCAAAGCCCGCCGAAAATGGTCTCATGCAATGTTATTGCCCATGGCCGGCCACAGTCAATGGGCTTTGTTCATAATCAAAAGCTTGCTCAAGAACAGTCTTCAACTAGTTCCTCTCAAAAAGAAGTATATAGAGAAAACGTTTTTGAATTTCTCCTACATCAAGCAGGCGAGAATATTGCACAAGCCTCTTGTCTGGAGCAAACACGTCATCAAATGACAGAAGTTTCGGAAATCATCCAACGGTCTGTTGGACCAGGTGATAAAAGTGGATACAGGTTAATGCATCCAGCTAATTTCCGAACTAAGATTCGCAAAATCAAGAGAGATTTTAAGAAGATCTCAGACATAGCATGTCAAGAGACACCCCAGCTTATCAGACTGGGGACTTCTCTAACCCAACCCTCAGAGTCAACAAATGGGATTCGAGGTGTTGAGCGGAAGCAGCAGGAACATCCCCAGTCCACCGGACTGGGGACTTTTTCAAATCCTCAATCCCTCCCTCAGAGAAAGTCAGTATTCTCTCGATTAGGGAATAAGCCTCAAGAGGAATGAAGAGCCAAGCTATCAGGAGATTCTCTCCAAGTGACGGTTCTCCAAGAAGTTCCTGAGGGATCATGTCAAAAAAATTCCATGTCTAATAATGGACATGGAAGAAGACAATATCACAGAAATTCTGATAGAAAGGATTCCATGTAATATGCATCCATTACTGTCATCAATGCCATTGCTCCTGATTCACCAGATGATGCTCAATCAGAGGGATCAGACGAAGAGGTTCCTGCTCAAGAAGTTGCGCACACAGACCTAAATGAAGAAGGTGTGCGCACACGTAATCAAAGGCTTACCCAAAATCTGGGTATTCCTTCAAGTAACCCACTTCCCCCTCTCCGAAAAGGATCCAATAAGGGGAAAGGAAAGAATCAGGTTACTTCTCACCCTTCCTCTGAAGGAGGTTAATCACTCTCATTAGAGAAATGGTTTGCACAACAGGAGGAAGAAATGAAATAATTAAGAAAGTTGAATGCAGAACTACTTCAGAGTAGTCTTCTTCTTAAGAATGCTGAAGTCCGACAGCCGAAGGAATTTGTTGTAACTACTGAGATGGATCAGGAATATCCTCCTTTATTAGTACACCCTCAGAGGTCTAATCCTATGGGTCAAACGCAACAACGGTTGGCAGCAATACCATCAGTTGCAGCACCAACCACCACGTCTGTCCAAGCTCCATTCATTGCACCTACCCTAAACCAAGTTCAACCCGATGTTTCTCAAAATTTAATAACTACTATTGAGTCATTAACAGCTCGGTTAGAAACCATGGAAGCGAAACAGGTGCAAGTTCAACCTGAAAAGAAAGTTTACCCTGAATGGGTAGATTCGATTTCCCCTCCATCCAGTTTTGGAAACCCTGTTTTCCCTACATTCAATGGATCAGGCGACCCTGAACAACATTTGACGCATTACGTGTCTTGTTGTGATCCTATGATAGGAACTCCAGAGCAGCAAGAAGTAGTGAAACTCAGATGCTTCGTGCGAACCTTGCAAGGACCATCTTTTGTCTGGTATACAAGCTTGCAATCCCGGTCAGTCATCAGATGGGAGGATCTTCGTCAAAAATTCCTTCTTCAGTTTAGCTGAACTTTTCCAAAAACGAAAGTTTTTGATCTTACAAACTGCAAGAAAATGGAGAATGAAAGAGTCTCTGATTTCATTGCTCGTTGGAAGGGATTAACATATTCCCTGAGTTTAGCACTCCCTCGGGAGGAATTGTTGCCAATCTGTGTGGCAAATTTGTGTGACGAATTACGCACGCCATTGATCCCTCTGAAATACACAGGAGGGTTTCGATATCTTACTTCAATCGCTCAACATATTGAAGATTCCCTTATACAGGCTAAGGTTAAATCTCGTATAATTCAATCAGCTACAGGAAGGATAATGGGTAAAGCGGAAACTACTACAGTTATGCTTAAACAAACACTTGTACCTATTTCTACTTCAAAACCTTCATCTTCTCGAAGGGCTCCACCCCCTGAATGCCAAAAACAAAGGTTGTTTCGTCCAAATGATCAAAGAGATCAACAACAAAAACAATTTGAGGATTTGAAGAGTAAAACATACTCTTTCCAAAGTGAGCAAGTTCCTGGTTACTTCATTTCAGCTCTGGAAAATAATTTGGTTCAATTACCAGTGCCCAAGTGGCCAAACAAGGAAGGAGATGAAGACCGTCCCAATTATTGTCCCTTTCATCAAATGTTGGGGCATCCCATCCAGGAGTGTTTTGTTTTTAAAGACCTCCTGCAAAAGATGGTCGACTTGGGACAAGTCAAATTGATGGGTTCTTCAGCTTATGTAGCATGTATTATCGCTACAGATCCAAAGGAAGGAGGAGAGTGGAAGGAAGTCAAAAGCAAAACTGCGAAAAATATGATGATTGGATGGTCAGAAAGACAATCAATCGGATCCATTCCATTTTGCGAACACAATTAAAGAAGCCAATTGTGTCTCCTACAAAAGCTGTAGTAAAGCCTCCATCAAAAGACAAATCCTCAAAAGGGCAGCGCAATTAAAAGAAGAAAGAGGAATCAGGAGAAGATGAGTATGTATCAAAGCCTAAATTGTCTTTGACTCTGGAAGATTTCATGCCATCTACTTAAAAGCCACGGGCACCGTCCAACCAAACGGCACAGCCTAACCAGGCTAACCAGGCAGAGTCTTTATCAGACAAAGAGTTAATCTTTGGTTCTGTTAATATGATTCAATTAACAGATCCATATTCCAGTCTTGATGAGCCTGAATTCCTTGTATCAAATAAGGGAATCTGAGGAAGTTCTAGAGGTTCAGGATACAGCGGAAGACGTGGATCTTTCCGAAGCCACTACTCTAATTTTACCCCTGCTAGCACTGTATATGCAGCAGAAACTCGTGGTAGAGCCCTTCAGCGAGCTCAAAAAGAACAAGAAAGTTCTTCTGCCAATGGCCAACTCAGTTTTGGCACAGTTATTTTGGAAGACCAATTAAAAGTTCCATCTTCTTTATCTCAGCAAGTAAATGGATCTAATCAGTCTAATCTTCCAAAACCAAGGATGTTTCCAACTTCAATACAAGATGCATCAGCTTCCAAAGCATCTGCTTCCAAGGTACCTTCTAAACCGCATATTCCTATTAGGAAACACAGACCTCTAGTTCAAAAGTATGACATATTGAAACACTTGGCCCATGTACCAGCCAAGTTATCAATTTTGGATGCTTTGAATCTGTCAAAAGATCTTCGGGAAGCACTCATGGAATCTTTGTCAAGTCCTCAGGAGTTTGAAGCTGAAATTGCTGCAGCTGAAATCTATCACATAGAGAATAATCCTGAAGAATGCCATGCAGTGATATCTTTTACCGATAAAGATGAAGATGATGTTGTGCATGGGAACATAAAACCTTTGTACTTATCTGGAAAAGTCAATAGTTTAGATGTTCAAAGAGCTTTCATTGACAATGGTTCAGGAGTCAACCTCATGCCCATTCGTACACTTCGTCGATTGGGCCTCATAGAATCTGATTTATCTCCTTCTACCATGATGTTACAAGGATATGATAAAAATGAACAAGAACCACTGGGAGAAGATACACTCAGAACTCAGTTTGGAGATCTTGTATCCAATTTGTATTTCATGATTGTTGATCAAGACTCAACTTTCAATATCTTGCTTGGAAGACCCTGGCTACCTCAGCATGCAGTTATTCCTTCATCATACCATCAATGTCTCAAATACTGTTTTGATGGTCAAGTTGGAACATTGTATGGTGATAAGGCCCCATTCAATACATGTGAGTGTCAATACATTGAGGCGGAATTTTATCACATGAAGGGAATAGAAAAATCTACAATGAAGGAAATTACCAAAGTTAATGCTCCATATGGTTTGGAGAAAATTCCAATAAATCCATTTTCACATGTGAGTACAGATTATGTGTTACCTATCAGTCAAATTGACAAAATAGGCCCAAATCAAAATACTCTTATGGAAAGATCCATAATGTCAATTACGGCGATCGAGCCAGACAACATGGGAGAAATTGGTAACCTACCAAGCAGTGATGAAAGCATAAGTGGTGACGTTTTCATTTCATCTGCTGAAGTCCAACAAGTCTATACTTCGCTAATCAGGCCAGAAGAAGTTATAGCAACACCAGAGGTGAATAATGATGTCGATTCTCAATCCATCATCTCCTATTTATTTCCCAAATAAGACCCTTTATCATCAATAGGATCGGAAATGGAAGCTTCTTCTTCAAAATGTGAAAATTTTGACATCTCTTATGATCATGAGAATTTCGTTTTTTCATCTACTTTGCAAGTAGAAACGGAAGAAATAACACATGATGAAGAGGAAGAGGAAGATCTTAGAGATGCTCATCCATCATTTGAAGAGGGTATCTCTACCACTGTGGATGAACTCAGAGAAGTAAATCTGGGTACAGAGAAAGATCCACGCCCCACTTTAATTAGTGCGGTCATGACCCTTGAAGAGAAAGAGATGTATATTTCTTTTCTAAAGAAAAATAAAGATATTTTTTCTTGGAATTATACAGAAATTCCTGGGCTTGATCCTGATGTTGCTACTCATCATTTGGGTTTACCAAAAGAACATCGAGGTTTTAAGCAAGCAGCGAGAAGAACACACCCAACCTATGTTTCCAAAATTGAAGCTGAAGTGGATGAGCTGATCAAATCCAAATTCGTCAGAGAAGTTCAATATCCCAAGTGTTTGGCTAATATGGTCCCTGTAAAGAAGAAGAACGGACAAATTAGGGTTTGCATCGATTTCAGAGATCTTAATCGGTATTGTCCTAAAGATGATTTCCCAGTTCCGATTACAGAACTCTTAATTGATGCGACGGCTGGCTATGAAGTACTTTCTTTCATGGATGAATATTCCGGATATAATCAGATCCGAATGGCCCCAGAAGATGAGGAATATACATCCTTCATAGCTCCTCAAGGTGTGTTTTGTTACCAGGTGATGCCCTTTGGTTTAAAGAATGCAGGTGAAACATATCAACGCGCCATGCATCGTATATTCAAACCTCTTTTAGGGAAGTTTGTTGAATGCTATGTAGATGATTTGGTGGTTATATCCAAACAATGTTCTAATCACTCGACTGATTTGGAAGTCATATTCCACAAGCTTCGACAACATAATTTGAAGATGAACCCCTTAAAATGTGATTTTGGGGTAACCTGAGGAAAATTCCTCAGCTTTGTTGTACGCCATCGTGGTATTGAAGTCGATCCTGAGAAGACCAAATCAATCCTTGGTATGTCACCTCCTCAGAATTTGAAAGAATTAAGAGTACTTCAAGTACACTTAGCCTATATTCGGCGTTTCATCGCCAATTAGGCAGGAAAAAGTTCACCCTTTACCAAATTATTGAAGAAAGGAGTCACTTACCAGTGGACTGAAGAATGTCAAGAAGCATTTGATGTTCTCAAGAAATACCTCTTGAGTCCACCAATACTCATGCCACCTGTTGAGGGTATACCGCTTATCCTCTATGAGACAGCTTTAGAGCGATAATTGGGTGCCTTTCTCGCTCAAAAGAATGATGTTGGGAATGAAAATAGTCTCTACTATCTCATTAGAACTATTCTTGAAGCAGAAACCCGGTATTCAAGTATTGAAAAGTGCTTCCTAGCATTAATCTTTGCAGTTCAGAAACTGAGACACTACCTGCAACATCATGAGGTCTAATTGGTATCTCGTAATAATCCGCTCAAATTCATCCTTAGTCGTCCAATGCTTACAGGATGTCTGGCAAGGTGGGTGGTTATTCTACAGCAGTTCGACATTCAGTATGTGTCTCAAAAGGCAATTGAGGGCCAAGATCTGGCAGATTTCCTGGCTGAACATCCTTCAGTGGAAGACACATATTCAGATATTGAACACCCTGATGAGGATGTTTTCTCTATTCAAGAGAGTCCTCAAACATGGGAAATGTATTTTGATGGTTCTTCTAGAAGTCCAACAGGGAAGAAAATGGAAAATCCTAAATTCAACAAAGTTGGTTTAGGAATTGTGCTCATTTCTCCAGATAAGGCAGTGTTACCTTATTCCTTTTTGTTGTGGGAAGGTGGTACCAATAATGAAGCTGAATACCAAGCTCTCATTACAGGCTTGGAGTTAGCGCTTCAAGCACAAGTGAATCACTTAAATGTGAAAGGTGATTCAGACCTGGTAATCAAACAAGTCAATGGGGATTATGCCATCAGAAAAGAAGAATTAATCCCTTTGTATGATTACGTTAGAGAGTTAATGTCGGAATTCCCTTCAGAACCGACATTTTCTTATGTCCCAAGATCACAAAATGATCAAGCTGATGCACTGGCTAATATAGCCACAACTTTAGCAGATCCAAATCGGGACGAGACAACCATCTGTATTGCCCACCGTCGTGCAGTTTCACCTTATGTTCAAGTCAGAACAGAGGAAATTAATGAAATTAGTCCCATTCCTGAACCGTATGGTCATACTACAGGATGGATGTCACCTATCAGGGAATACCTTCAAAATGGAACACTTCCACCTGATAGAGCCGAGAAAGAACAAATCCGGCGACGTGTGGTCAATTTTACTCTTTATGATAGCCAAAACCACCTGGAGAAAATTCTCTACAAACGTGGTTTTGATGGAGTTCTCTTCAGATCTATTGATGGTAAAGAGACAATTGTTGTCATAAAATAAGTGCATGCAGGAGTCTGTGGTGCCCACCAGCCTGGACATAGACTGTCTGATCAAATTCGAAGGCTTGGATACTTTTGGAATTCAATGATACAAGATTGTGTTAGTTTCACAAAGAAGTGTCATTCATGCCAAGTATATGCCAAATTCATTCATAAACCTCCAGAGTTGCTTCCGACTGCTAAATACTCATGGCCATTTTCCACATGGGGAATGGATGTGGTGGGACCTTACCCTTCAGCTACAACCAAGCAGTTTAAGTACATTCTTACTGCTACTGATTTCTTTTCCAAATGGGCAGAGGCAGTACCTCTCAATGAAGTTAGTTCTAAATGCATTATTAGCTTCATCAAGTCTAACATCATTACTAGATTTGGTGTCCCTCATACCATATTGACGGACAACGGCACAAACTTCTGTTCTTCCGAGGTAAGGAAATTGTATCAAGAATACAACATTAAGTCCAACCATTCATCTCGATATCATACTGCGGCTAATGGCCATATTGAAGCCTTCAACAAGACTCATTCAAATATACTGCAAAAGATGGTGGATAAAGATAAGAGGTCATGGCCTGATAAACTCTTTCATGCTTTATGGGCTTATCGAAATACCACTCGCAATGCAACGCGGTCAACTCCATATTCATTGGTATATGGAACAGAAGCAGTCTTTCCAATTGAAGTTCAATTTCCCTCACTCATAATAGCCATCTGTGATCAGTTATCTACAGATGAGCAATCCCAAAAGTAGTTGAATGAATTGGAATAGTTAGATGAGAAAAGATTGTGCACTTTGCACCACTTGGAAATCTATCAGAATCGAATAGCACGAGCTTTTAACAAAAAAGATCGTCTTCGTTCATTCATTCAGGGAGAATTGGTATTGGTTCTCGGAGCACCAATGATACCAGGAAAGACGCCTCCCAAGCATGAACCAAAATGGGAAGGACCGTATTCAATACATAAGGTCTACTCTAATGGAGCGTATTCTCTAATATCAATGGATGGAGAACACATCACGACTCCAACTAATGCCAGATTTCTGAATAAGTATTTTGTATAAACACAAAATATTGTTCCCAGAGCCAAAACAGTCACATTGGTTCATATTATGT
Organism: Viscum album; assembly: GCA_963277665.1. Classification (NCBI taxonomy): domain Eukaryota; kingdom Viridiplantae; phylum Streptophyta; class Magnoliopsida; order Santalales; family Viscaceae; genus Viscum; species Viscum album. The sequence goes on along the minus strand of OY728120.1, from coordinate 1,266,440,789 downwards.
CCTACATGACACTAAACAGTATTATGTCCTATCTACATGACGTTAAACTGTACAGAAGTTCCTATATTTTTTCCGAGATGACATTAAACTATATTGTGTCCTAGAAACATGACATTAAACTGTGTGGCACTTTCATCGTCCAGCATGACGATAAACTGTAAAAAGTCCCCAGAACTGATATCCTCATATTGGTTCACCTTAGTCCTAGCTACATGACTTTAAACTGTACAGCAATGTTCTATCGTCCATCATGACGTTAAACTGTATAAATGTTCTATTGTCCAACATGACGTTAAACTGTAACAGTTACTTGAATTGTCCTACATGACATTAAACTGTTAAAAAGTTTCCTTTTTTTCATCCAACATGACATTAAACTGTAGAAAAGAAGATTTTCCTACAACATGACACTAAACTGTGCGACACCAGTTCGTCCTTGCTATATGACGTTAAACTATACAGCAATGGTCCAGTATGACTTTAAACTGCAACTTCTTCCCACACAACATTAAACTGTGAAAAAGTTCCCTAAACCGTCCAGCATGACCTTAAACTGCATCATCCCTGGTCCATGTATATGACCATAAACTATTTTCAAATCCCTTATGTCCATCAAGACGTTAAACTGTGACGTCCTAACTACATGACGCTAAACTGTATAAAAGTCCCTTACGTCCGGAAAGATGTTAAACTATATAATCTCAAAGGTCCAGTATGACATGAAACTGCACCATTCACGGTCCATGCATATGACCTTAAACTATTCTCACTTTCTTCCGAAATGACGTTAAAATGGTACACTCTTTTATCCTTACTGCATGACAATAAACTGCACAATCCCCCTTTCATCCAATATGACGTTAAAATGTATTGTCCCCATCGTCCTAACTACATGATGCTAAACTGTACAGAAAGTCCTTGATATGTCCTACATGACATAAATGGTTTGTTTTTTTGTCCCTGCTACATGACACTAAATTGTGCAGCACCAATAGTCCTAACTGCAAGACTTTAAACTGCATAGTCCCTCTATATTTCCTACATGACATTAAGTTGTGCATCGTTAAGGTTATTGTTACCTCTTGTTTCTCACACTGAGTGTGACTCACGTGAGCTTAGAGCGAACATCAACCATAACACTCCCTTTGGTCCACTAACCTTGTGTAATTCCCAAAAACATTTTAATTAGATCGTTGTTACCAAGAACAACTTGATCATTAATTTATTCTTTAATTGAACTACACGGACGTTGATCATTTCCCTCCAGGCTGGGTATGTAGGCAGCCTCCCAAGGTTCAAGCCCAAAAATAATCTATTCACATCAGTTCACCACCATCTCATATGATGTTGTTTTGTGAAACCGCCCTTAGAATCAGTATTTTTTTTACATTGATTCACATTCGTCCTTGTTATACGACGTTAAACTATACAACACTTTTGTCTGGTACGACAATAAACTACAATATTCTGTGATCTCCTCACTTGAGAGAGAACTATTCTTAACATTGATTTTTCAATCATGTTTCATTTCAAAAAGACTACGTGCATACATGGTAATGCCTAATTTTTTTATCTCAGGTTAAACCATCATTGCACTAAAGTCCCCTTTCACCCTTCACATGTACGAACCAAATTTGTACAAAGGGCATTTCTAGAATTACGTGGGCTTGATTCCCATCCTTATGGGATACATAGGAACGTTCGAGTATCCCTCGAATCCAGCCCCAAGTCTTTTGGGCCTAACCCCAAATTTCACTTTCAGTCCCTTGGCTGAAAAATCCTCATGAAAACACACACTGTGTATTCATTATTATGGTCCGAATTCTATGACCCTAAACTAAGATTTCTCATACTTTCATCCAGCATGACATTAAACTGCATTTCAAGAACTACGTATGGCTTGATTCTCATTCTTATGAGATACGTAGTGAAGTCCAAAATTTCAATTCAAGACCCAGCCACAACATGATTATGGTCATCATTGACCTATGTATCTCTATATACATTGGACAATACCCATATTTATGTGTTATAATCATAACCTTAAATATTTTCAGATCTTAATAACCCTTTTCATGACTTCTAGTCACAAAAATGTCAAAATTATGAGAAATCTTTTGCCTGACTATGCAGCACGTGCCCATAGGTGGCCTTGCATAAACAATCCACATAACAGACTTGTCAGCCGAAAGATTCTATTTATTTGACCATGCAGCCAATTCCCTTAGGTGGCCCTGCATATTTCAACCCCCTAACGGGTTTTGTTAAATAATAGTAACTTCATTCTTGGGAAGAATGCCTCTTTTGTCCTTATTTGTCTTAAACGATAGTATGTAGGGATCCGCAAAAAATAGCCATCCTTAACATATTTGTCCCATATCCTTTTTCATGATCTGAAAGTATTCAAGACTATGGTTTATTCTTCTTCCCTACGTTTGGGTCAGACCTTCGTAGGAGTGATATTCATCCAGTTCTTCGATATTCTTGTTTGGAAATATCTTCTCCATATTCAAGTACCTCTTTCCATACAACAAACTCAATACTTTAGAAAATTTGAATCTCCATAAACTTTCACTGGCTTTTAGCACTAGGAAAGTAAATTTCTGGGAGTTCTTTTGCTTGACTATGCTGCACGTGCCCATAGGTGGCCTTGCATAAACAGTCTACATAACAGACTTGTCAGCCGAAAGACGCTATTTATTTAACCATGCAGCCAATTCCCTTAGGTGGCCCCGCATATTTCAACCCCCTAACGGGTTTTGTTAAATAATAGTAACTTCATTCTTGGAAACTACTTCTTCTAATTCCTTTTAGCTCTTTTTCATATCATTCCTCATATTCAAATATTCTTAAGCCATAGTTTACATTTTTTCCCTCATACTCGAGTATGGTAATATGCTTTTAGATAAATTTTCAAGGAATTGAATCAATTTTAGTACAGATACCTTTACAGTAGCGCGACATCAAGGAAAACACTAGAAAACAGAGCAACCTGCACGGCTAAGGTGACCTGTGCGGCGAGAGCTCGAAGGTATGAAGTCCGGAAATCTGGATACTTGTACGGAGGTGAGGCCATGTATTTATAGCCCAGGAATCCTATCTGCGCACCGTACCCAGAGCGCTTAAGGCCTGCGCGACGCAAACTTGCGCGCCGCCCTCTGTGCACTGAAGACTTGCGCACCCCCCCCCCTTTTCCTTTGGATGGATTCGATTTCCTCAGAGTCAAATCCTCATTTCTCTCCGGATCCAACTCTGAGGGGGGACTTTTGTTGACTCTCCTTTCGTCACAGAATATAAAGATCGGAAAGGTAATATATGAGCTCAAAGTGATTCATCCTTTGAAGAAAACATCAAAAATCAACAAAGGCAGGAAGAAAGGATCAACAGCAACTGCACCGCGCAAGTTATCTCACTGTCGCGCAAGTACAGTTGCGCGACGCTCTTGGTCACGCAAGTGACTTTCACGACCTAAGTGATAACCGCCCGGTAACCGCCCGGGGTCTTCTCCTGCCTATAAATAGACCCTGTGGGCCCCCCATTCAGAGGGGATCTTTTTTCAGAAACTCGGATTGAAGCTCCCGACGCCCAAGTCTCTTCTCAAAGCTTACAGAACACTTCTAAGGTAATTTCATACCTAGAACGGAAGATCTAAAGAGAGGGAGGAAGGCCTAAGTGTTGAAACTCATCAACACTTGCGCGCCTGAATGGCCAGCCCTTAAGGGAACTGGTCACACTTGTGCGCCACCTTATTCCTTCAATAAAATTTGTGCGTCCCTTTTCTGGAAGAACATCAAGGGGATTCTAAAGAGTTTAATAAAGAGTCGCTCAAGTATTTCAATTCTGATTGAAAATCGTGCAAGTACACCATGTGTCGCGCATGTATACCTGCACGACCAATACTTGCGCGCCCACGCAAGACTTGCGCGCCATTCAAGACTTGCGATCCCCTACCTTTTTGGGTGCCCATCTTTCCCATTTTACCCCTATAAAGCCATTTCACCTTTCCTATTCATGATCCAGTCTTCAAGATACTCTTCAAATACATTTATGGTATGATTTCTTGATTTGACTTCCTTATCTGAAAGGAATTCGGTGGAATATCTCTCAAAACCCAGTGATTTATACATCTTTATGTCATCAAATATTGAGAGTTCGTTCATTCAACCTCATCCTTTAAGAGGAGAGAATCCTTAACCTGGGTCTCCTTTTCAGGAATAATCCCCAGTTATAAATCCTTTAATCTGGGCATCCTTCTCAGGAGTAAGCCCCAATCTCAAATACTTGAGAATCCTTCTCAGCAGTAATCCCCAATCTCAAATACTTGGGCATTCTCTTCAGGGGTAAGCCCCAATATCAAATACTTGGGCATTCTCTTCAGGAGTAAGCCCCAATCTCAAATACTTGGGCATTCTCTTCAGGAGTAAGCCCCAATCTCAAATACCAGGCATCCTTCTTAGGAGTAAGCCCCAATCTAAAATGTGGGCATCCTGCTCAGGAGTAATCCCCAAACCTTAATCCCTAACCTGGGTCTCTTTTTCAGGAATAATACTCAGTCATAATCTTGGGCTTCCTTTTCAGGAGTAAGCCCCAAGTCCCCTAACCTGGGCCTCCTTTTCAGGAATAAGTCCCAGTCATAATTTTGGGCATCCTTATTAGAAGTAAAACCCAATTATAAGTCCCCTCCTAATTTGGGCATCCTCCTTAGGAGTATGCCCCAAGATTAGAGTATTCAAATCTCCATAAAGCACATATATCCTTTATGGACCCTGTTCCTGGATTTTTTCCCTAAAAGTAAATCCTAAACCTTCATCTATTTGTGCATTCATACATACATAAGCCCCAAACAATTTCTTATGATTTCATCTTTCATGGAACAATTGTCTAATTTTTAACAATACCTCTTGTTTCTCACACCGAGCATGACTCACGTGAGCTTAGAGTGTAAAAGTACTTATGACATTCTTCTTTGAGCCATCAATCATAAACACCATACTCCATTACTCGAACTACGCGGGTTCTGATTCCTTTTCCAAAACAAATGATACGTAGGTAGCCCATTTATGGGTTCGATCCCAACTTTGAAATAACCTCGTCCTTCTGAATGACGATAAACTTCAAGTGCCCCACTGAGTGGCTTTAAAACCATCCTGGTCATCATAATGACCAAGAGACTTTTATATAAATGTTTTGAAGGATACCATTGACCCAGAATCTCTAAACATATATAGATGATTCTCTATTGTTGAAGAACCTCGAATAAATATAAAAGATTCTCTAAATTTCTTTCATATTTAATCATTGATTGTTAAAACTAATGGAAAGCTCATTTTATATTTGGTAATGTAATAAGGATTCACGAACATAACTTAAATCTATAAAGAGAGTCCCGAAGTAGACAATAATTCCCCTCAAAAAGGTGTGATGAGTCCGACCTCCCATCCTCTCGACCAATGCAAATTCCTAAGCCTCATTATACCACAAGCTAATGAGCTCCTACCTTTGGAAAGTACGTCCAAACGGATGTGGAAACTGTAACACCCCAATATTTCATAGTGTGTTATTTCTTCAAAATAATTCAATAACTTGCACTACACGCAACACCGAGTTCAATCACACCATGAATTACAAAAATAAGCCATTCAAAAGAAGTTATGAATAGTATTATCTAAATTTTAAACTTTATATAATCCTTATAATTTTAGAATCCATATTATGAGTTTCTTTGATATAATGCAAGAACAAATTCATTTTCAGTATTGCACTTTTATCAACTTTTAATAAGTGAACCCTTTTTAAATACAATATTTTAAACATTTTGACTAAATGGGGACATAAAAAAATTTAAAATGAAACATCTCATGCTTCCACGGTATGCTTTCCTTTGAATAATACAGTAGCGTGTGTTATACGCAACTTCGAGTTTTAACACACACCACAACCGATCAAACTAGCCGTTTTGAATAGTAATACCTACTTTATGAAATTATATATATTTTATATTTCAAAATGGACTTCATTTTTGGATTCCGAATATCGAATTTAGCCTAAGGTGAAATTTTGGTACATTTCGGATAACTTTCATATTTTGATGAATAGTGAAAATTACTAAATTTTAATTAAAAACAACTTTTTTAATCAAAATAATTAACAGTGATAAATTATGAATTTGAGTGGTTTTAAATTATATTTAGAATATATCTTTACCACTTAATATAATTTTGGTCATTGGACATAATTTTACAATTAAACCGAACATAAATAAGTATCAATCTTTTGATAGTTATTATCTCTTAAAAACACGCTTTTTGTTTTGACAGCGGGAATTAATTTTAAATTAATTTCTGCCACTTCTGTGTTTTGAATTTAGAAAAATGGATTCCATATTTGGAATCAGGATGTCCAAATTGTGTAAATAGGTAAATTTTATTTTTAGACATTTTGAATAATTACTGCGGTAAATATTTTATTTACCATGGTTAAGGGTAAATCCGGTAAATAAGGGTTAAAAAAATAATATTATAATAATACAAATTTACCCTAAAACGTGTCCTAACCTTATTGGCGGACACATACCCGACCATGGGCATCCTTGGGTCGATTTGGGGACCCCATGGAGCCACTTGTATGTGGTAGGGACACATTATATTAATAAAGTTAAAATAAAAATAAAAATGGCATAAGCTTACATCTTTTAGAAGAACAATTTTTACATAGGGTTATACATGTTGGAGTTTAGATTATAAATATTCATTAGAAAGCTAAAAAGATTTCCTACATAATGATATTTTATTTATAATTATTAGACAACAAATAATTTAAATTATTAATGACACAATAATGATGCAATGTTTACCTCATTAATAAATCATTTAAATAAATAAGATTATAATGATTAAAATATTATCTAAAACCTGTCCAATTCTTATTTGTTGATGTTATTTAGAATATGAGTCATCTTATCTTTGACCTCAATGATTTTTGGACCATTATAAACCGAATATAATTATATTATAAAGTAATACTTTCACTCTTTCCTAAAGAGCCCCTCCTCTCCCTTATAAAAGGAGACCACTTCTACTCATTCCTCACACCTCTCAAGACACTTGGCTCGTCCAAACCCTGCCCCAATAAGCTCCCCACATCCCTCTCCTCCTCCTTGAAGCTTCCCCTTAGGCAGAAAGCATTTAAAGAAGTCCTTTGGTTCCAACCAAAGTGAGTTACCTAAATTAAAGGTAACGATTTCTCTTAAATTATTTTCATTTATTTTGCTTCTCCAACCCCCAAAATCTTTTTATTTCCTTTCTTTTGTAACAACACCAGTATCCAAAATATACTAGGATGTTGTTATAATAAGGATTCAAACTACACATACACACAACTCCATCTAATGGATGATGAACATAATGTTTCTGTGGATGGAAAACTAACGCCTCACGAAACGATGATTGTTCAAATATATATTACCACCTCTCATAGTGGCCATTATGATGGCACTATAATTAAATGTGATATTAATGATATATATTTTATATATAAGCTTCTGTAATTCCATTTTATTTCATACCATTATTCGTTTCATGTTGTATATACATACGATAATTTCATTTGAGGAAGTGCGGACTACCGCCCCCTTAAAATGATATGACTCGTTCATACCACAAATGGAACGTATAAAGGATGGTGTTAATAAACTTAAGTAACATATATAAAATATTATATTTTACTGGAATAGTGATATACCTATGTATCATTTGTATTCGATTCTTTTAAAATAAAAATTAAATGGAAGTAGCGTCCGTGCGTACGTACGGACTACCATCTCCACGAACGCGATGAGATTCATTCTCCATCGTATCCATTCAAGTATAATTATCATTTTATGATTTAAAAATTATGTTTAAGTACTTGATACCATTCTGTATTTGAATAATATACAACCTATACTTTACAAACATGTCTTACGTAACAAAACATACAAAAGCAAAAAAGTAAGTTCACACCCGAAACAACGATAATACTATGATATTATTATAAAATCAATGTTAAAAGATCATATATGATATCATATTAAAGTAAATGATTCTTGTATTATTCAATAACAATTATTTCACCATTATACAGGAGGTAAACCTACCATCGACCAAGGAAAAAGTACAAAGTAAGGGATTCTCTTATCTCACTTTCAATTCCGTGAGATTTCCATTGTTCGCCACTAAATTATTGAAAGTGGTGTATTGTTTACGGCCATTTGATATATATTATAATGATTCTCCTTATATTCGTGTTATTCTGTAAATCACTTGGTGGTTATTAACTTTTGGCCATACGACTCAGTTGATTAACGTGGTAAGGGATTTTCTTATCTCACTTTTAATTCCGTGAGAATTCCATTGATCACCACATAATTATTGCATGTGGTGTATGTGTACTGCCCATGATTGTATTCATTGTGTTATATACTTTTATTTATGGGTATTTACATCATCATGGTATGATACTTCTTTCATGGGTGTATGTTTCTTATGTTACCTAATCAATAAGGGAATTTGAGATTTCAATTTCCACTCATTTGGCTTTACGAATATTTCATTGATTATATTACCCCAAGATTATGTGTGGAATCACTATTCATTTGATTATGTCATAATTTCCACTCCCCTTCCAGTGGATATAAGTTTGATACACATAATCACTCCATTGATAATTCTTAATTCATTGATATGAATTTGATAAGAGTAATTTTAACTCATTCTCCATTTGTTGAGTTAAACATCCAATTCGTTGGTATTGTTTTTACAAGAATATGTGTGAATATCCTTTGATTGATTTACACTGAATATTTAATAATATTTAGTGTATTTATATTTGTCACACATAATTATGTTGTTGATTTATCCTTAACCTAAGGATACAACCTTTATGAGAGATTTCATCTCAATTTACATTCCATTGAGACTTCTTTGATGATATACACCAAATCACTTTTATGTGGTGTATATAATGTACTTTGACATAGTATATCATGAATTCCTTTATTCTCATGATATTACAATGTTTTTATTACCTCAGTTATTTTTATTCAAGTGTCTCTCTTTTGGTTAGAAACTCTAACCAAAATACCATTTTAAAATGTTTTAACGAATTATTCTTCTAAATCATGCTCATTAATGTCCATATTTTAAAAATGGTTTTAAGGATTTATTTATATGGACATTAAAGTTTTAAAATTAAAAATCCTTTTAAAAGTTTCAATGTGGTATGGGACACTTTGATTCAAAAATATATTTTTGAATGTCTTCTTGACAAATAGTGTGACTTTTAAAAGTTTTCACGAAAAAGGGGGATATTTCTCTCAAATAGTTTTGATGATTATTTTCATCTATGTCAACATCCTTCATTATTCTTGATTGAGGTTAATGTGATACAATACAATCTTCCATATTGTATCAAATGAGTTATGTTTGACTATGGATGTGCTATTTTTATACCATTCATGGTTTGTGGTAGAAGTATTGACATTTAGTATGCTAGTTTTAATACGAATGTTTATGTTATGTTTAATCCTGTTCATATGAGGAATGCATTGGACTTAATAAGTGACGGGTGGAGCCCGCTATAGCTCCTCGATGCATTGGTAGGTCTCATGAGACAAACTAGTGTCTTGGCACAAGGCCTTGGCAAAATCTTATTTGTAGTCTTGGCACGAGGCCTTGGCTATGTGGTTATGATAGTCTGGCATTATGCATTCCATCATTATGAAAGTGGTTATTGATATTGCATGTGATCATTAGACTAGTAGAATATCCATGTGAGTAAGTAAATGTCATTATTTCATTTTACCTTTGCCATTTTATGCTGAAGTTCAAGTTTAAAAGGCTTTTGTTTTAATTATAAATTGCCTTAAGTGTTTATGCTTATTTATGAAAGCTTCTGCTACAATGTTATCCTTACTGAGCATCTGAGCTCACCCCTTTTAATGTTTTATTTTTCCCAGGATTATGAAGAAGTAATTTATGAATGACCTGCAGGGATAGTATGAGGGGATATGAAGACAAGATGTTTTTTTGTTATGATGTAATGTAAATATTTATGGATGTATCTAGTTATTCCAAGGCTACTAAACCAATCGGTCTTTCGAGACTTGATCTTTCTTGTGATCATGCCAATGTTTTGTAATAATGCATAGACTCTAGGAAATTAGGGTCGGGGCGTTACAGTTGGTATCAGAGGAAGTTTAATACAAACCTTGGAAGCTAGATTTAGATAAACTCTGATTAGATCACGTAGACCTAAGATGAACTTTGAGGATTATTATAGAATAACTTCCTAGAATTTTGGTATTGTAGAGATTTTGTGAGTTTTCCGAGCAATACATCCCTGTCTGGATACGAGCAGGTAGAGGCGGCTCTGGCACAGATGTACCTAGGGGTAAAACCCGAAAACACCGCTTTGAGCTAGACTCAAACGGGAACTGGTGCACGACAACGGGCCTTGCTGCACTCTTGGTTACGACACTCCCGGGGGATATGCTTAGGATAATTTACATTTTCTTTACAAACCAATTTAAGTAATATATACATAAGATGAGAGTAAATGACCTTGGTTAATCCTAATATGTTTCAAATTGAGAATATGGTGACATTTTAATCTGTAAATGATCTTACGACTACTATTACTCACACAATGCTTTCTGGTTTTAGTCAATGGTTGGATTCCAAGGAAGTCATAGTGACTTTGAGAATGATGTACAAGGCGGGAATGGTGGTGGCAATGAGCAACAAAATGGAATGTTGATAGGCGTAAAAGATATCATCTTTATGCCAAATCAGTTTTCCAAAAATATGATCAACAATATATATATTAACCAACTCCCAGACTCAACAAGGAAGAGAAAGGTGATAAATGATAAGAGCTCTAGGAATGGAGACCATGGAGAAAAGAACCCTCAATTTTCATCATGCAGGAAATGTGGAAAGAGACACCCAGGAAAGTGTCTCAATGGGACAAAGAAATGTTTTACCTGCGGGAAGGAAGGACATAAAGTGAAGAATTGCCAAAGAAAAATGAAGAGTACTATGGAAGAAGATAAAAATGGTCCCAAGAGTCCATTTATAGTCATTCTCCGTAAATATAGGGGACCTGGCCATTACCCGAGTGAATGTCCTATTCTATAGGATATTTTCATGGTCAAAGAAGAAGCTATGTGGAAATAAATGGTTGGAGAAAAATTAGCACTCCTTGTTGATGGGTTTACTTTGGAATAATTTTCTCTTGTATTTGTAACCCCGCAGTTTGTCATGTGAGAATGATATTTGAGGAAGAATTGTCTCTTCTCTTGTGGATATAGGTATAAATAACCATTTGGTTTTATATGATCATTGGGGTTTGAGAAAATGATAAGTCATTATAGTTTGGGATGAAAAAGAAAATTATGATATAACATTTGTGGTTAAATTATGTTATTTTGAGGAATTTATCTCATTTTGGTAATATTATAAAATATTGTTTTTGAAAAAGGACAACACGTAGACCGTGTGACAACCCGTCGCGTCGGACAAAGCTGTGGGAATCGAACCCACAACCAAAGTGCGATTGGGATTTATCGCCTACCACTGGACTACGTGAAGTCCCTTGTTAGTGTGACTATTTTTTTTGTTAAATGATTTTATTGATCAATAATAAGATGATTTGGGTTCTTATGTCTTATCAAATGAATGCCCTTGGTATAGGAAAATGATTTGGTGATTAAGTGACAAATGTTATTTTGGAAGATGTTCGCTTTGTTGGGAACACTATATGCCCAAGGAAAATAGAATACAATGGGGTTTCATTTGTAGAGTAATGGTGGATTTTTATCTACGTTTTTATTGTTGATTTATAGTGATTTGGGTTATTTATGGAAATGATTAACCTATAATAGAGAATATGTGATAATGTTAATTACTTTTAAGTATGTGACTTTAAGAGTATTTGATGTCATTTGGAGATACAATGTGACATGGGAGACTACATAATCAAATTCTTCTATGTTTTGGGTTTCAATATTGGTTTGGATTATATAAGAGGATTTTAAGGACAATTGGTTATTGAATGGTATCTATTTCACTTTGGGGTATTGTTGGTTTAATTTTAGAAATTAAGATTAGTGCATATTTATCTCAATGAATATCCTTTTGGGGGATCATTAGATCATTCACTAACCATTTTGGTTTTGATTAATCTTCAAAGACAATGTAAATATATGGTTTATCCTGCATGGATCATGTGATTCTATAGAAGTTTATTCTAGCTCTTCCAGTGTGTCCGAGTCTTCTTGAATACTCATCGTTTAAAAAAAATTTAGTTAGTGGTGGAAATTTATTAAAGAATGAAAATCTACTTAAAATGTAAGTATATCTCATAATGTTCTTAGTCAATATCTTAAATGAATTCCTCTTCCTTATGTAATGTAACTAAAAAAAATGTTGTCTGTTTACTTTCCTACTAGGAGACTAATGGTCGTGTGTCCCAACACAAGTTTGTGGTTTTCTCATTGTTAACTTTCTCCTGATCATGATTTCTATCCCTCTCCATCAGAACGTGACACTTAGTTTATCATCCATATCCATGTTTTCTTACATGGAATCCTAGTATGGGTTATCTTGGATGACCCTTATACCTCTCTTTCTTTCTTTTAAAGTGATAGTTTTATTGACACTTTTTCCGATGTGGGACGTTCCATTATATTCCCAAGAAAAATTTTAAAAATTGCGAGGACGCAATTTAATGAAGGAGGGGAGAATGTAACACCCCAAGATTTCATAGTGTGTTATTTCTTCAAAAATAATTCAATAACTTGCACTACACGCAACACCGAGTTCAATCACACCATGACTTACAAAAATAAGCCATTCAAAAGAGGTTATGAATAGTATTATCTAAATTTTAAACTTTATATAATCCTTATAATTTTAGAATCCATATTATGAGTTTCTTTGATATAATGCATGAACAAATTCATTTTCAGTATTGCACTTTTATCAACATTTAATAAGTGAACCCTTTTTAAATACAATATTTTAAACATTTTGACTAAATGGGGACATCAAAAAATTTAAAATGAAACATCTCATGCTTCCACGGTACGCTTTCCTTTGAATAATACAGTAGCGTGTGTTATACGCAACTTCGAGTTTTAACACACACCACAACCGATCAAACTAGCCGTTTTGAATAGTAATACCTACTTTATGAAATTATATATATTTTATATTTCAAAATGGACTTCATTTTTGGATTCGGAATATCGAATTTATCCTAAGGTGAAATTTTGGTACATTTCGGATAACTTTCATATTTTGATGAATAGTGAAAATTACTAAATTTTAATTAAAAACAACTTTTTTAATCAAAATAATTAATAGTGATAAATTATTAATTTGAGTGGTTTTAAATTATATTTAGAATATATTTTTACCACTTAATATAATGTTGGTCATTGTACATAATTTTACAATTAAACCGAACATAAACAAGTATCAATCTTTTGATAGTTATTATCTCTTAAAAACACGCTTTTTGTTTTGACAGCGGGAATTAATTTTAAATTAATTTCTGCCACTTCTGTGTTTTGAATTTAGAAAAATGGATTCCATATTTGGAATCAGGATGTCCAAATTGTGTAAATAGGTAACTTTTATTTTTAGACATTTTGAATAATTACTGCGGTAAATATTTTATTTACCAAGGTTAAGGGTAAATCCGGTAAATAAGGGTTAAAAAATAATATTATAATAATACAAAATTACCCTAAAACGTGTCCTAACCTTATTGGTGGACACATACCCGACCATGGGCATCCTTGGGTCGATTTGGGGACCCCATGGAGCCACTTGTATGTGGTAGGGACACATTATATTAATAAAGTTAAAATAAAAATAAAAATGGCATAAGCTTACATCGTTTAGAAGAAAAATTTTTACATAGGGGTATACATGTTGGATTTTCGATTATAAATATTCATTAGAAAGATAAAACGATTTCCTACATAATGATATTTTATTTATAATTTTTAGACATCAAATAATTTAAATTATTAATGACACAATAATGATGCAATGTTTACCTCATTAATAAATCATTTAAATAAATAAGATTATAATGATTAAAATATTATCTAAAACCTGTCCAATTCTTATTGGTTGATATTATTTAGAATATGAGTCATTTTATCTTCGACCTCAATGATTTTTGGACCATTATAAACCGTATATAATTATATTATAAAGTAATACTTTCACTCTTTCCTAAAGAGCCCCTCCTCTCCCTTATAAAAGGAGACCACTTCTACTCATTCCTCACACCTCTCAAGCCACTTGGCTCGTCCAAACCCTGCCCCAATAAGCTCCCCACATCCCTCTCCTCCTCCTTGAAGCTTCCCCTTAGTCAGAAAGCATTTCAAGAAGTCCTTTGGTTCCAACCAAAGTGAGTTACCTAAATTAAAGGTAACGATTTCTCTTAAATTATTTTCATTTATTTTGCTTCTCCAACCCCCAAACTCTTTTTATTTCCTTTCTTTTGTAACAACACCAGTATCCACAATATACTAGGATGTTGTTATAATAAGGATTCCAACTACACATACACACAACTCCATATAATGGATGATGAACATAATGTTTCTGTGGATGGCAAACTAACGCCTCACGAAACGATGATTGTTCAAATATGTCTTACCACCTCTCATGGTGGCCATTATGATGGCACTATAATTAAATGTGATATTAATGATATATATTTTATATATAAGCTTATGTAATTCCATTTTATTTCATACCATTATTCGTTTCATGTTGTATATACATACGATAATTTCATTTGAGGAAGTGCGGACTACCGCCCCCTTAAAATGATATGACTCGTTCATACCACACATGGAACGTATAAAGGATGGTGTTAATAAACTTAAGTAACATATATAAAATATTATATTTTACTGGAATAGTGATATACCTATGTATCATTTGGATTCGATTCTTTTAAAATAAAAATTAAATGGAAGTAGCGTCCGTGCGTACGTACGGACTACCGTCTCCACGAACGCGATGAGATTCATTCTCCATCGTATCCATTCAAGTATAATTATCATTTGATGATTTAAAAATTATGTTTAAGTACTTGATACCATTCTGTATTTGAATAATATACAACCTATACTTTACAAACATGCCTTACGTAACAAAACATACAAAAAGCAAACAAGTAAGTTCACACCCGAAACAACGATAATACTAAGATATTATTATCAAATCAATGTTAAAAGATCATATATGATATCATATTAAAGTAAATGATTCTTGTATTTTTCAATAACAATTATTTCACCATTATACAGGAGGTAAACCTACCATCGACCAAGGAAAAATTACAAAGTAAGGGATTCTCTTATCTCACTTTCAATTCCATGAGATTTCCATTGTTCGCCACTAAATTATTGAAAGTGGTGTATTGTTTACGGCCATTTGATATATATTATCATGATTCTCCTTATATTCATGTTATTCTGTAAATCACTTGGTGGTTATTAACTTTTGGCCATACGACTCAGTTGATTAACGTGGTAAGGGATTTTCTTATCTCACTTTTAATTCCGTGAGAATTCCATTGATCACCACTTAATTATTGCATGTGGTGTATGTGTACTGCCCATGATGGTATTCATTGTGTATATACTTTTATTTATGGGTATTTACATCATCATGGTATGATACTTCATTCATGGGTGTATGTTTCTTATGTTACCTAATCAATAAGGGAATTTGAGATTTCAATTTCCACTCATTTGGCATTACGAACATTTCATTGATTATATTACCCCAAGATTATGTGTGGAATCACTATTCATTTGATTATGTCATAATTTCCACTCCCCTTCCTGTGGATATAAGTTTGATACACATAATCACTCCATTGATAATTCTCAATTCATTGATATGAATTTGATAAGAGTAATTTTAACTCATTCTCCATTTGTTGAGTTAAACATCCAATTCATTGGTATTGTTTTTACAAGAATATGTGTGAATATCCTTT
This sequence comes from Viscum album, assembly GCA_963277665.1. Classification (NCBI taxonomy): domain Eukaryota; kingdom Viridiplantae; phylum Streptophyta; class Magnoliopsida; order Santalales; family Viscaceae; genus Viscum; species Viscum album. The sequence continues at coordinate 1,266,424,718 of OY728120.1, read as the reverse complement.
GATTGATTTACACTGAATATTTAATAATATTTAGTGTATTTATATTTGTCACACATAATTATGTTGTTGATTTATCCTTAACCTAAGGATACAACCTTTATGAGAGATTTCATCTCAATTTACATTCCACTGATACTTCTTTGATGATATACACCAAATCACTTTTATGTGGTGTATATAATGCACTTTGACATAGTATATCATGAATTCCTTTATTCTCATGATAATAAAATGTTTTGATTACCTCAGTTATTTGTATTCAAGTGTCTCTCTTTTGGTTAGAAACTCTAACCAAAATACCATTTTAAAATGTTTTAAAGAATTATTCTTCTAAATCATGCTCATTAATGTCCATATTTTAAAAATGGTTTTAAGGATTTATTTATATGGACATTAATGTTTTAAAATTAAAAATCCTTTTAAAAGTTTCAAAGTGGTATGGGACACTTTGATTCAAAAATCTATTTTTGAATGTCTTCTTGACAAATAGTGTGACTTTTAAAAGTTTTCAAGAAAAAGGGGGATATTTCTCTCAAATAGTTTTGATGATTATTTTCATCTATGTCAACATCCTTCATTATTCTTGATTGAGGTTAATGTGATACAATACAATCTTCCATATTGTATCGAATGAGTTATGTTTGACTATGGATGTGCTATCTTTATACCATTCATGGTTTGTGGTAGAAGTGTTGACATTTCGTATGCTAGTTTTAATACGAATGTTTATGTTATGTTTAAACCTGTTCATATGAGGAATGCATTGGACTTAATAAGTGACGGGTGGAGCCCGCTATAGCTCCTCGATGCATCGGTAGGTCTCATGAGACAAACTAGTGTCTTGGAACAAGGCCTTGGCAAAATCTTATTTGTAGTCTTGGCACGAGGCCTTGGCTATGTGGTTATGATAGTCTGACATTATGCATTCCATCATTATGAAAGTGGTTATTGATATTGCATGTGATCATTCGACTAGTAGAATATCCATGTGAGTAAGTAAATGGCATTATTTCATTTTACCTTTGCCATTTTATGTTGAAGTTCATGTTTAAAAGGCTTTTGTTTTAATTATAAATTGCCTTAAGTGTTTATGCTTATTTATGAAAGCTTCTGCTACAATGTTATCCTTACTGAGCATCTGAGCTCACCCCTTTTAATGTTTTATTTTTCCCAGGATTATGAAGAAGTAATTTATGAATGACCTGCAGGGATAGTATGAGGGGATATGAAGACAAGATGTTTTTTTTGTTATGATGTAATGTAAAAATTTATTGATGTATCTAGTTATTCCAAGGCTACTAAACCAATCGGTCTTTCGAGACTTGATCTTTCTTGTGATCATGCCAATGTTATGTAATAATGAATCGACTCTAGGTAATTAGGGTCGGGGCGTTACAGAAACAATGGATGTTTCCGGTTCTACGAACAAACCCGCTAGAAAACGATCAGAACGTTTGAATCTCCCGTCCAGGAGGTCATCCCCGGATTCCGTGCGAAACATGGATAGTCCTATCACATGGGTAGAACCTGTCTTTCAAAACCCATGTTTTCACCAGGTGATATAATCCATAGTCCCCTAAATTGGAATGTAGCTAATTTAGAGTCCCACAATTGACCAATATGGATACGAAAACATGAAAATCATTCCAAATTATCATACCCAAAATATTCCTTAACGTTTTTTCAAATAAGAATTTTATCTAGAACCATGTGGGTGAAGTACATAACCCGTTATTTCAGAATCATTAATAAAGGGAAGATTATCATAGCTTTTTTCACGAAGAAACACAAATGGTTTATTTTTTGAAACAAAATCATTGAATTTCTATAAAATGTATTTAGGTTGAGAATCCACCCACCTCCAATAGGTTAATTATATATAATCACACCCTGATATCACAGATCTGAGCACTCCTCACATTTTCATTAATGGATTTCAAGAAGATTCCCATTAAAATGTATCCTAGAATATGGATTTTATCATGGAGGCCTCAATCTAAGGTTCCTCTAAAATGAAAATGAGGATATTCAAAATCATTTGAGGAAACATAACACTTAACATTTTTCTCCAAGGCCCAATATCCAATGACCTCTTGCAATTAGCCTCAAGAGTGAAAAAAATCCTCAAAATCTTGTAAAGGAAAATTTTATGTTGATATCTATAATCACATTATTAAGAATGAGTGTTTACGGGCTTAAAAAGATTAAAAATATAATTTTTAGACTTAATTAATTATATTTTATGGTTAAGATACCCAATTTAGAAAACAATACACCAATTCTGTTGGTGGTACTAGATGGCACATAGGGTTGCATGATTTTACCACATGGTTTGGAAAACCATCTAAAAATCATGAAAATATCAACTCTATAAAAATATAGAAAGTCGCATTTTTTATTTTGAATCAATAAAATTATCATTTCCCCAAACCCTCCCACATGGTTTCTTGTAAATTTCTTCACCATTGATATTAATCTTAATCTAATTGTGCAACATCCCACAACGTTCTAAATATTCTAATAACTATAGAGAACAACCTAAAACACAAATAGAAAATTTAATAACATGAAATTATAGTAAAAAAATATAAAACAACTCAAAATAAGGGAGTTACAACTAAGGTATCACTCACTTATATACCATGTGTCAACTGGTCAATAATTAATATGTACTCAACTAAAATTGTAGTCAACTTAGCATGATCACTTCAGCTAGTATACTAACCTGGAGAACACTACAATTTACAAAAAATACAAACCATAAATTATATATCATAAAACTATCAGAAGATGTAAAATTTAGATAGACCAGCCACCCCATGAAAAGACCATCTATGGCTATTTTCACACTACGCTACTCCACAAACTGGTAACTACAATTTTAATTACCTGAATTCATTTAATGAAATTATGATGAACTTTAAAACAATTTACCTCTCAGAAATAGCCTCTTATGGTTTATAAATATCTTAGTTCTTACAGTGATAATAGACAATACTCTAATATTTTATATAGTGTGGGGAGGATGGTTTTCTCTAGGTAGTTGGCTTGAAACCACTCTTTGGTAGGGGTGCAATGGGGACCTGAGAATGGGTTACAGGAATGGATTTTGATATCATGGTGGGATTTATTTTTTATCCGCATCTAGGGGATCGAGTAGTGTGGTTTAGTTGTGTCCTTATGATTTTGTGGTCTCTGTGAGTCAATATTTTGATTTTAGGTTTAGCTTGGATGATAAGATATGGAAACCGATTCAGGTAGTTTAGTGGAGCAATTTTGGGTTTTTCCTATAATAGAGCAATAATTATGGTATAATGACTAGATGAGGGATAGGGAAATGATTATTTATTGCACTAGTTTAGGAGAGTACATGATCAAGAGTGCCATCTTATGATGGTTAGTGTAAATCACATCAGGGTGTAGGGATTGAGTGCATGGTTAGACATTGAGATAAATTGTGTATCAGAAGTGATTATTATAATTAAATAAGTATAATACCTAATATAAGTTAGTGGATAGAGGTAATGGTTTTTAATGTGACATGAATTGGGTGAGATGTTATAATTCATGGATTTTTATGAGTGCCACCCAATGTGGGTGGGTATAGGTCATGGTTTGGTATAATGTCCAACCCTAAGTGAGAGGGAAGAGGCCAATATTTGGTATGAGGGCGTGTTATATGTGAGATGGTAGAGGTCAAGGTTTTTTTAGGGATTACCCTGGGTTAGAGGGAAAATGTTGATATTTGGAATGATATCCTACCATAAGTGAGAGGTTAAAGATTGATACATGGTAGGATGAAGTGATGTTTGGTATAAGATCCTCTCTTGAGTGAGGGGGTAAAGGATAAGATGTGGTATAAAACATTTCCTTAAGTAAAAGGGTGTGGGTCAAGGATTTTGATTTAATTTATAAACTTCTTCCATAATTTTCAAGGCAAGGAATGTGTTAGGTCTAGAACCATTGATAAAGAAGCACCTACTAGAACTCCAAATGAAACATAATTTCTAGAACATACAAAATCAAATGAACCCATGAAATGGTGTGCCTGAATTGAAAAGACAAGACACCCCATCCACTATAATGAAATGCATCACACTTGCCACTCACAACTCCCAAAACAATAACACAAGTAAAATGTAAACAATGAATTAATATAAAGAATTTCATGGTTTATACATAGTCCAAATACATTTGAAAACACTGCTGATTTATTTTAAAAAGCATAATATGAATATACAATACACACACTAATGTATAAGTAAACCCACCCAACCATTTTATAGTAGGTCTATATCAGTGAAACCAATGATATTTCCTTTAAATGTTTGTATATGATTGCATCTTTGACCATAAAAATCATCTTAATGAAGAAATTTCAACTGACTTACACTATGAACAGTGAATAAATTTGTATTATATATATTTTAATCTTACATTTACCTTATTTATTATCCTAATTATCCTTTAGAAACATCTTTTTACTTTTATTCATCAATGAAGCTAATCTTACATAGATTCTATGTCCCTAAATATGTCATCTAGACATAGTCATTTACCAACTATTTCTGATATATATTACCTTTTTAGTCAATCACATTCCCAAGACACTTCCTGGTTAGAATCCATGTTTTGGATTCTATTTTCTTATGTGCACAATGAAACAAAAGAATGAAAGGAATCTTCATAATTCCTACCAATATCCCACTTAAATAGTTATTACAAGGATTCATATCAACCACCAGTAATTTGGTAAATCAACAAAAATTATATTTTTAAGAAATAATCAATATTATTCTATTACTTATTCGATTCACCCAAGTCTCACAATGAAATATTTTTTCATTAGAAATTCCCAAAACCAGAACTCGGTCAACATGTCATCAAAATTATGAATCTTGCAGATCATTCATAGTTCTATCACTCGACCCTCCTATAAATTCTAAATAAAATGATACTTGAAATAAATATGTTCACTTTCTGAATGAAACACTATATTCTTTGATAGATGAATAAAACATTGATTATCATTTACCGACAACCAATTTTCACGACCCCTTTCAAGGTCATCCACCAAGAACATTAGCTAGATCAATTATTTACCCACTTCCAAAATGGATTTATACCCATATATCATATTTTAATTTTCAAAAACTAGCTAATGAATTTAAATATAATATATAGGTGTATATCTAAAATTTAACACAAAACTCATGATACTCTTTCATGCATTCATATCCCCACCAAATTCAACATCAATATACCCCTATAAAATATTTTATATTTTGAAATATAGAGGTAATTATTCTTTATTTTGAGATATAAAGGAATCCACTTAAATAATTCCTAGTTCTCCTTTCCTTGATATTCATATATCCACTAAAAACTCCAAAAACATGAGAAAATATCAGCCTTGTACATACCATGATGTATAACAAGTTTATGAACACTGATGTAAATCAAAATTTCTCCATATACCTAGCCTCGTATACAATTTTAGGTATCTTATCATTAAGTAACATGAAATTATCAATCAATGGGGTGGTTAAAAATTTCAATATAATTATTTTAAATCATAAAATGATCATCCACATTTATTCCTTCAAATATATAACCAATGTTACTCTATTTTTATCCCTATTAATTCACACCCCAAAAATTAAACGGGCTTCACTATGATCCTAAATCTATAAAAATATAGAAATATAATATTTGAAATCCTTAATTTGATCTATAATTAGACCTACGAAGAACATATCATCCACATACAAGAGAAGTAAAAAATAATTTCTATCATCAACCACCTTTTGGTAATAACAATGATCGTTATTTCTCCAGTGAAACCCATTCTCATCCATAATGGCATCAAAATGTGGGTTTCATTACCTTGTAACATTCTTCAAACCATAAAGTATTCATCTTTTATCATGGAATCAAGACCTTTATTACATTATTCATTTAAACCCTCTGATTTATTCATAAATATTTCCACTACTAAGTCACTATGAAGAAAAACTATTTTTACTTCAAGTTATTAAAGATATAATTGAAAAATATATAACATAAATTCTGGTTACATATTATGTAAGATGTATATATATTATTATAGGACTTTTTATGTTGTAACTAATATAGAAAATAATTTACCTTTGGCCATTCATAATTTATTATTAGGCCATATTATATGGCCATTTCGTTTGAAAATTACAGTGTAAAACATTCATTATCGTAAGGTAAACCACTTTCTCAAATATTTTTAGTGGCCAAATGATAATATTTATAATTTTTTTGATCATACATATTTTATAAAATAAATCAAACATTTGATAAAATGAAATGTATGAGAGTTAGATACATTCATGAAAGAGTTTTGTGAACTAGATGAAAGTTATAGATGATGCATGTATTAATTCATAAAATATAAATTAATGAATGTTCACCAAAGGAGAATACAAAAGGGATATATAAGATGGGAATTTACCAAGATATGGTAGTGTATGAAAGTATTACCACTCCTCAATTGAATCTCCCTCATTCCAAATCATTCTTTTCCTACCTCCTTTACAAGATGAGGAATTAGCATTCCATGAATAGTGGAGGAGCTTGCTTATATGAAAAATGGTTTCAATTTATCCCTTGGATACCATAAAACAAGGGATTACATTTGACTAACTCATGGTAATATTCCTCAATCCCGCATAAAATAGTGTAGTGGAAACAATAGTGTATTGTATGCATTCACAATGTTCTTCATTTCGAATTTATGTGTGGTTTCATTTATCTATCATATTTTGATCTTGAATTGGGTTTCTATGTTTCTTATACAGTGATTTAAAAGTTTTTTTAGCTCCATTGAAACCCAATAATGTTGTAAAAGCTTAACCATGTCTCCAGATTATGATATCTTAATGAGAAATTAAGATTCCAAATTCATATAACATGGCATACTGATACATATAGAATACGATTCAATGATTTTCGTGGTTGGTGGAGTAATGGATTTTGATATGTGATATTGTAAGTATAAACTTAGTATAAAATGATTTGTTTTATACAATACTAAGTGTATGAATCCTTTATATTGTACCCTATGATTATTCCACATCAAGATTGAAAAAATTGTTTATTTTTTCGCCTTTATGATATGAAAGAAAATAATAAAATACAATATTATATATAAGATTATACCATTATGTACCATATTATAGGATATGATATGGATATCATTAATAAAATATGACCCATAGATATTACATAGTTTGAGTATCACAACCTATCAATTGTATCTTATAATTTTGTCCCATTAATTAAATATGATTTGTGAAGAGAATTTATTTTTAAAATAAATGATTAATTAAATTATATTATCTATAATTTTTTTATAAATAATAATAAAATTTAATTTTATATATTTAATAATTTATAATCTATTTTTATATTAATTAATTATAATGTGTTTATAATTAATTAAATAAATGTTTATAAAGCATTTATTAAGAAATATTTCAAAATATTATGTCTTAATATTAATATAAATTTTACCAAATTGTATGGAATTTCTTCGGAATATGAAATAAAATTATTATTAAGAAATCATATGGGAACTTTATAAGGAGTTTATAAATTACTAAATAAGGATAAATATAAAGTGTTTATATTTTAATATTATGAAATGTTCATAACAAATAAATTCAATTTTCAAAATTAAGGGTCTTATTTTGAATATTATTTAAACCACACCAAAAAAAGTTTTGATTATTTATTTGATCAAGGTTTAAATAATGTTAAGTATGAGATATTTATATTATGTAAATAGATTATATAATAAAAATTGAAATATAAAAATATTATATTGCTTTTAAAATCATATATTTAAAATAAAATTAATCTAATGAATTATATGAAAGAGTTTATATTATGAAATGAATAAAAAGTGTTGATATTCAAAATTATATAATGTCCATAATGAAAAAATAAAATTATGATGTATATATGAATAAATTTAATTTATGAATTGTTTATAAATGATTATCTCATGTTTAAATATGTGTATTGTTTATTTATTTAAACTTTATTCCATTGTTTGATTTATGAATATAATTGTTACATTTTAAATGTTTGAATGCTTTAGTTTAACCTTGTAAACTAATGATTGAGGTTATCATATGTGCATTTAAAAAATTACATTCTAGGTATGATAATGGGTTTAGTTTCTATATACATTGATTCAATATTTAATTTATGTTATTACATTGAATTAAGTTATTGTATATATTTTATTCATATAAGGTATTAAAGTTATGATGTGTTGTACTCTTTCTTCAGTAAATTATACATGGGTAGATATAAATTGTGTCAAAATTTCCACTACATTATAGTCTTGTGCCTTCTTCTAGAAATAACGGGATCAACTATGTATGGATCCAAAAAATTAAATGTATAGATCATCAATTTGTATATTTATAAACCTTTATATGAATAGATAATATACATTATACACGAGATGAATTCAAATATTTGTAAATATAAATTACTTATATTTTTCGGTGAGTAACACAAATTATAGGTTGGTTAATGTGGTACACATTAATATAGTTTCAATATATTGGTGTAGTGGAAGGAAAATGATTCCAATATAAATAAATAAAATTATGCATACATAAAGGGATGACATAAACTAATATAGAGAGATTAAATCCCATTTAAAATAATATGTGTTAGATTCATTTTTAAACGACACTTATCGAGACCTTGATCATCCAATTGTGTTGGTTATGTCATATTTGGGTTCCCTTGGATTATCTTATAGAAGGAAATGATATAGCGAGTAACCTTTATAGGATTATGTTCCCATTATTTTCATTTTTATTTGGTTACACATAGCCGAGATGTAGTAATATGATTTAGTTTATAAAGGAATATATTTGAGATAATATATATGAAATATTGGGTATGTAGTTATCCACACAAGTATATAAGAGTGATATAAGATATTTTTGGTATGATTCCCTACCTAACCAACTATGTGGTTTAAGAAATGTCATAGTGGAATCATTTCTTAGTAAAATATGGATCTTGGACCATAAAAGGATATGATGGATTTTAAAATGGGTCATCATTTTAGTGAGAGTATATTTAATAAAAGTACTGAAAATGTTTTTATAAAACATGAAACATATTTGATAATAAGTTCTATTATAGATAAAATAACACCATCATTATCAAACATAACATTGAAATTATTCCTAAATAATAGAGAAATGTAACCTAAGAAACTCATGATATTGGTAACTTAAAAAATCATCCTAGGTAAGTGAAATTCAATGTGTTAGATCAACATCATTCTATGTTACCATGTTTTGTGGTAGTTAAAAATAATTCTAAATGTTTGTGAGAAGAAGAAAACTATTTACATTATTTTTTAATGTAATTTGATAAGAAATTACCTGAGAAAATATAGTCTCATATACTCAATATGAATGGGTATGTCAAATGTCACTCAATATGATTGATTATTATAATGGCTTGGAATGACTGAGTATTTATATAAGGATAATTATTTTTAGTAATTTATTAAAATATATTATTTAAAAATTGAATCCCTAGGTGGGGATTTTTTGAACCCTCCACCTAGAAACCCCTATCCATGAAGAGATAACTCCAAAGAGATCCCCAACTAGGAAGTAGTCATTTCCAATCGAGATGGAAGAGTCTCTCCCGGGGTAGTAGCCTGATCAATGATGGATCAATGCAATAATCCTTCATAAAGATTGGTTGTGACCTTCTTCCAAGTCGATGAGACACCAGGTGACCTAGTATGGTGAGTGGGCCAGGGGAGGCCAGAATTCTCCCAAGATCAGGCTCCTATGAATCAAACCTCACATGTCCAGTGAACATCATTTCTATGACCCTTGACCCATTACCACTGTGGAACCACTAATGTGGAAATATATTCATTTTTCATTGATAAAAATATTTTAATAAGATAAATGAGTATTTGATATTTTTTCATTATATTCTCAAGTGTTGAGTATAGATAAACTGGGCAAGTGATGTGCAAGTTTTTGTACTATTTTGATAGTATAAGTGTGTAAAATATCAAAATAGAATAAAAAAGTTAGTTAGAGAGTCTGAAAACGTTTCATTGAGTATTAAATTAAGGTCATTGAAACTAAAATGTGTTATTATGAAAGAACAATAACGATTCCATAATATGGAATTGTTTGAGTTACCTGAAGGGATTTTGAAACACCATGGAATTTTCATATCATGTATTAGTATTAAAAAATAAATTCATTAGTTTTGAAGGGTATATCATATAAAATATATTTATTACAAGTGTTTTAAATATAAATGAGTTCAGTATTAAATGAATAATCAATAGATCATATAATTTTCATTCATGTGATGATGAAAATAGTATCTATATCAAATATTTTAATGTAAAAGACTATAAAAATATTATATGAATCTGAATAAAACGTGTGTATAATTATCTTATTTCTATTATATTATAAGAGAAGATGGTTATTTAGAAAGTTTTTTTATGGAGAATATGATTAATGAATTTAATAAGCATGGTATATGATTCATTAAATTCTATAAATTTTTTTGAAAATGATAAAAGGATAATGTTTTTTTATCCCAAATAAATGTTTCTATCTATATGTTTATTAAAATATAATAGATATGTTCTTACCAACCATAATCACTAAAATTTTAAGGAATAAAATTTTTTTAGAGGAAAATTAACCAAACACAAATAATACCATATATGATAGGGAAATAATAGTTTATTTATTAAACATACCTTCCAAAAAAATAATAGTTATTTCCTAAACAAAATAGTGTTTTTGTATCTTAGTGTTAGACCAAATTTTTATTGAGTTTTATTTTTTAACAATAAACATAAAGTATATATGAATGATATCAATATGTATTGATGAGAATATATTATAAGTATAATAGAGTTAACAATCTTGTAGATGAGTATAATATTAGAGTTCCCATGAAATGTGTGAATATATGTTCAGTTTTAAATTATAAGAGAATATTGTATAAAAATTTTGAAGTTTATAATATAGTGGTTTTCAATACTCAAATTACAATATTAGTCTTCCATGAATTATTGTAAATGAATATGCAAGTGAAGTAATACAATTAAATATACATTTAGAGATCCATTCACATGGGAAAGGTTGAAGAAGCTGGTTGAAGTTCAGCTTCTTGATATTCTATTGGGAGAATCAATTTAAGTAGATTTAATCGATTCATGGATGTTAAATTTTTTATATTTTTTTTATTAATGAATGAAATATATCAATGTGGAATTTAGATGAGATGATCTACCATTGTGATTAAAAATCATGAAAACTCATTACAACTTAGATGATGTTTAAGAAACCACTAATGTTTTTGAGGTATATGTAATTTCATTGAAATAATCTAAGGAGTATTTACTTTCCACATAAATATTTAGAATTATTATGGTGAATATTTAAGATGAGTTGAATCTATTCCAATGTAAGAACCAAATTTTGTGACTCAGCTATGGATCTTTTTAATTTTGGTCTAATTATTTATTTTTGACCTAATATCGATACCTAATGAGTTCACGGTTGTCTTGGGGGTGTCTGGGGATTTTTAAAATCCCCAAAACCATATTTTGATAGAAAATTGCATGTTTTAATGTTATAAGAAACCATGTGGGGAAGGCCACATAGTTAGTTTTAACTGTGAAAGTCTGTACAATGAGGCGATACATGGAACACAGTTTTCCCTAACTATGCACCCAGGGCCTCATGGTTTTCCAAAAACTATAGACAAAATTAAAGAGGTTCTTTTCATAGATGGAATATAGTTTAACTAAATGTGTTAGTGCCACCTCACTAAAAATGACTATGCATGTTTGGATAATGGTTTGGAAAACTGTGTGACCAAACCCTGCAATTCCAATTTTTGGTGATTTTATGAAAATTCCCTTAATGACTAATTAATACTCACCCTCTTTGTTTTTTCAATAACATCACCAAGAAGACCTCTATTTCTCCCTTTGAGATCCCTTTTTTGCTAAACTATTAATTTATGGAACTCCTTTTTCCAATGTCCGATTGAGATTCCATTCATCTTATTAGATTCCTTTTAGTATTTTCTTAATTAATTTTTAATTTTTCATAATTCTTCTATCTATACAAGATTCTATTTTGATACAAGTTCATATGCCCTATTTTATAGGGGCTCATCCGTTATATAGATACCATCAAATCTAGGAAAAATTAGAAGTTCATACTGGATGAGAATATTCATACGATTATGAGTTAGGTGTTATATAACTCATCCTTCAAGATTTATTGTGTTATAAATATTTGTGTGTGCTCTTAAATTTCATCGGTAATCACCTGTGAAATTAAGGTGTCTTACTTATAGTAATTAGAACCATATTCTAAGACTCATTATTTTAATTTTATCCCTCATTGGAGGTTGTGACCTCAATGATGACCACATCTTGTAGGGTGTTTTCCATATTTGGGTTTTAATGCTTTAACATGTTCGTTTGAGCCAATGTTCAGGTGTGCATAGGTTTGAACTTGCTAATGGTAAGAATCCCTAAATTAAAGTAATTTTAAATTGTTAAATGGAGAGTACCATGTTTCTTTCAATTGACCCACCTAAGGTAAGTTCACTAATTATATAAATTAATCTAAAATGGAAATAACAAGTATATAGTATATATATGTCTTCTCCAAATTGAATATAATCTAATGGATTGGTTTCAAATCCCTTGAACACCATTCCATTACTACTAGAAGGTATCAAAGTGAACCTTAATAAATTATTGGACTTATATGGAATGAATTAAATGGTAACATTCCCTTATTCCTTATCACAATAATGAAAGGAAAGGATGGAACCAAATGAACTTATAAAATGCCTATGATATATTTGAATTTATTATAGGTGTTATGTCCTTGAGATACCTTTTCACTTTTATGAAAGGCAAGGAATGAACCCCCTAGTTTTATTAAATGGAATGACCATCACCAAGCCTAAATTATTAAGTGAATTTTTATAAGGTTCTCTGTATATGGATGTTGACATTAGTAGAGGAGTGGTTAGACATGATTTAGCTTTTTGACTCTCAATGGAATGCCTTGAGCACTCATGAAGGCCATTGAAATTCAAGGATTCTAGTTTTCTTAGTTGAGAACCACCTTGGAACCTGATATTCATCTACTAGTGGATGCCTATTATGACATCGTAGGATCTATTGTTTACTGTTACAAGATACCTTGGATACACTCCTTTGAGGTAGAACGCATTCTACAAACATGAGGTTCATTTTTTTCATCCTTGTTCTAACCCATTGCTTTTCCCATTTTTCCAAAGATTTATCCCTTGGACCTGATTAGATTAAATATTGTGGAATTAATTGGATGAAACTCTTTGTGATACACTCTTACCCCTTAGGCGGGATGTAATTACTACTGAGTTGGTAAAACTTGAGTTCAAGGTCGCCTTGGTTATCACCTTGGAACCTCTTCATTATTATAATAAACATCAGGATTACTTTTTATGTATTGGATAACTCAATATTATTATGTCAGGATGTCGATGCTGGTAATATCTCACAGGAATAAATTATATAAACTTGAACAAATTAATTAATGAACTAGTTACATGTTCAGATTCCAGTCAAGGGATGAAGTAGGTACCTAGGTATTTATATTACAATACTTAATTACTTTTATATATGAATTATTTCACCCTATTACATTTTATATTACATAGAAAATATTTTATAGACACCGTCTGTGGTGGCCTACTATGATTTATCTCACACACTATTCAGGCTGCTATTTTATCTTAGATAGATTACAGGTATTCAAGTTTTTATAAAGGGATGTGTATCGCTTCAGAAAATTGATTTCCTGATTACTTAGGAGGGAGCTTATAAGAAGATTAATGAGCTAGAGTTTAGGATACTAGGGATCGTTTCTAATTCATTTTTTTATTTTTTTTACTAATTTGTACACATGTTTTCCATCTTATTTGATACATGACATATCATCATCATCTTTTGTATATTTATATATGTTTTACATATTTATTATTATCTCAGTCTACTTTTTTTTGACATCTTATTGCTTATACTACAATCGATATTTACTGGTGGTATCATTTATTCTTTTTTCTACACTCTGTTAATGTGTTTATAGTATCCCCCCTGACACACCCTAGGTCCTCTCTGTTAATTCAGAAGCCTCTAGCATTCAGGGAGATGCACATGAGGTTTTATAGCCAATTGGGCTTGGGGAACCTTTAGTGGTATTCGAGCCCGAGAAGTCAATAAGTGATATTAGAGGCTTTCCATTCTTACTTTACTATTTGGAGACAGTGTTTAGGAGATTAGGAATTCTTAAAACTTGGTTATGTGACATTATTAGGCATAGCTAACCCATGTTTGGGGTAAATGCTCAATTTTATGGATTACGATCATTGTTATCCTTTTTCTAATTACAGTTGATATCATTCAACCATTTGGTGATAAAAATTCTATTTTTAAATTATTATTATTATTTTTTATTGAGGATTAATTTTATCCTTGGACAATGATATGAGGGTAAGGAGCATTGTCACATGCATCATAACAGGCACCCAAAATTCACATAACATGCATATTTCCATGCCATATAGGTTTCTGTATATTATAAAATTTCATGATATCCTTCTGATTATTGAGTGATCCTTATTTGTATATTTCTCTTTTTCTACTATTTGATGGTGATTCAGTAATTACCTATTTTAATTCATGTGGTGTTTGGGACCTCATGGGTTGGAATGGGTAATTTACTCATTAAAGCCTATAGATTAAAATTAAATGGATGTCAAATTTATTGATAAGGTGTATGGGCCCTGATTCCCATAAAATGAAAATCCATTTTAAATGAACCCTGATTTATGACAATGAGTTTATATAGACTATAAAAGTGATAATTTATATATAAAATGAAGTGGTTTCCAGTAAATGAAGAGGCAAAGTGATATTGACCTTTTATCTATTGGAACTTATATAATTTAGATATGAGAAATTACCAATACCTATCATTCTAAGTGGGTAGTTGGGGTAGTATACCAGGGTTAGTGAGCTATATATATTCATTCATCTTCTACTAGTTTCCTATATATTTCATTAAATATATTTTTGAGACATGTGCTTGGAATTTTTAGACCAATGCCACCATGAATTCAGGATTTTGTATCCTAGGAGGGTGGTGATGACCATGCTCTAGACATGGTGGGACCTAAGCCACCAATAATACCACCAGGAGTGCCACTTTAGGCACTGTCTGTCATACCTAATCTAAGAAATGGTGATGAAATATATGATAGTTTCCAATTTTTGATGATATCTAGGCAAGTTTATCCACACCATGCACCAACGATGGATGATCTGACATGTGAGTTCCAGCAACAACATCCTCCTTCCTTCTAAAGGGATGGTAGTCCACAGGCTGTTAAATCATGGCTATAGGCCACCTCATCTATCATTGAGCATCTATATATGCCTCCACAGCAGAGGGTCAATCTTGATATGTACATGATTTGTGATTAATCCAAGATTTGTTGGGATGTAGTTACCCAGAATGGTCTTCATTAAGGCATGGTATGGGATGATATCTAGACATCCTTCTATGATCATTTCATTCCTCAGATAATGTGAGCTAATAGAGATAGAGGTTTCATGTAGCTAAAATAGGGTTTTATAGATGTTTGGGAGTATTAATCATGATTCACTGAGTTACAATACTTCTCCCCACTTCTAGTCAGTGATGATATTTCACGTGATAGAAGCTTCGAGGATGAGCTCATTATTCCATCGGTACTCAAGTGAATGTATTCTTCCTAACTAACTTTGTTGAAATAGTCAACTAGACACTTATCGCTGAGCACAACCCGATGTAAGGTGATAGTACAAGGTATAGATTATCTCCATTGCAATAGGTCGGTAGTTCTTTCGGTAACTAAAAATGTTCCCAAAATGTTTCTTATCAGGGAAGAGGCAGCTAAAGTAACCCTACTTATAACTCTAAGGTGTGTCATAAGTGTGGATGATGGGTGAACCTAAATCCTCAGTGTGAGAGAGACTCTCTAGAGTGACGGGCATGCAGATATTTGGGGAACTATTAGAGATTATGGTAGACCATTCGATCATATTCTAGTCGAAGAGGTTCTACAGTAGTGGTTCTTTTAGGGGAATGTTACTTTACACCATGTAAGGTGGGGAGATGAAGTATCACAAGAAGGACTTTCCAATGACAAGGTCATGATCACGGTATCTAGACTCTAAATGACCAGCAACAACAGTAGAGTGCTTATACTCAGGGTAGTCTAACTACCACATATGTCTATGGATCAAGCTAGTTTCATGCACGAAAAATGATACTCGAGGATTAGGATATATGACTGTCTATAGTATGAGGTAAAATTATAGTAGCCTCCAATATAGTATCATCATTATTTGATATTTTTTATTTTCACTCCTTCATCTATTTATCAATCATGGAATATATTAGGCTCTAAATAAAGTATTAATATGGTGTAATGATCTCCACCCCCCACAATCCATTTATTAATTTTTTTAAAAAACCACTTTGAGGGTAAGTGGGAACCTACAGAACCTTACCTCCAGCATCCAAACACAACCTCACCAAAAACCCATTATAGAGTTGAAATGTCAAAATAAAAACCCAACCATTCACCACGCCTTCATTGTCAGTTGAAACAAGTAAACAAAATTCAAAGAGACAAAACTAGCTTGGATTCACAAATCCAGCACCAAAAAGAACCAATTCAGTTTTTAAAGTTAAAAAGAAGAAGAAGACGTCATGCCATTGTCACGGTAACCTCAATACGCACACACCAACACTGAAGCCATCAGATCGTTGAACCATTGTAAACCCCTGTCATCCTAGAAAACACTGTCGTTATAATCATAGAGCACCACCCGAATCGCCGTGAAAGACACCATATGAGACCAACATCACTGCGTTGAAGTCATCTTCGCCGCCAAGAAGAAACCACATGAATAAAACCCTAATGCATCAAACACCTTATCACTAAACCAACAATACTATAGTGATTCCTGCCACCAGAATCTACCATCACGGACCAGAGCCAACCAAAAAACCAGAGATCCTCCCAAGGAACCCACCACCGCAAACATTAAGCTCGTGCCACCAATGACCATCGAGAAACACCAACACCATGACATAAAAGAGAGAACCAGCATATGAAACCGAATAAACATAAAAAATGACCCAAACCCGGATGAAAATGAGATAAGGGTGAAACAAGACTGAAAGCCTAAAAATAGACCAAGATTGAACTGAAAAGATCCACTGCAAGGGGATGAATCCCAATAATGAAATTGGGGGATAAAAACCTATATGAAGAAGATCATGATGACAAGAGGTCCCCACCCACCAAACTACTAACCCTAAGCCACAGTGCACCCATCGGTCCAGATCCGACCTAGAGAGGAGTGGTGGAGCTCGAGGTCAGAGTGAAGTAAGGCAGCCAGAGAAGGCCTTCATGGAGCCAGTGGAGGCAGAATAGGGGGAGGAAAGAACCTCGAGATACCAAAGTCTAGAAAAATTAGATATGAGATAACTAGGAAAGGCAGAGTGAAATAACACCGTTGGGGAGAAACCCTAGTCGAAGGAATATGGAGAGCCAAACCGAGTTCCCGAGAGAGGCCCTGGAGAGTTAGGAGCCATTTTCATGGTGTAATGATCTCAGATGCAATATTGAGAGTATGGTAAAAGGGAATAGACCAATATAGGGACTCTCCCATTTATGTATGATGTTTCCATTTATTGTGGGGTCTTTTTGTTCACATGATGTGGGGATTTGATTATATTATTTATTTGGATTGGTTGGTTCCATATCATGACATTATAAAAAGACATCTCCAGAGGGTGTTTCTTACAGAACTTGAGGGAAGAAATTATATTCATAAGGGTGATTGAGATGTCTATGCTAGTATATTTTGACCAAAGCATCAGGGGCTAGGAGGAGTGATCACCCATATTTCCAATCTATCTGTCGAGGATCATGGTTTACATCATGATGAATTCTCTCTAGTAGTATATCATTTCAGGGACATTTTTCCTTATTATTTTTCTATATTACCTCCCAAGAGAGAGGTATAGTTTAAAATTTAGCTCATTCCAGGAGTGGATATAGTGTATAATCCTCCATACAAAATAACACCTACTGAGCTCTAAGAACTCATGCCATAGTTATAGGATCAATATTCCAAAGGTTTTATATAGCATAGTACACCCTCTGGGGTCCACGCCTATTTTTCTTCAAGAATAAAGATAATAACATTTATTTATACATGTATTTAAAACATTTGAACTAGATTACAGTCAAGAACTCACAACCATAGCCTCATATTGATGATCTCTTTGATCAGGTTTGAGGGGTGATGGTATTCTCTAAGGTCAATCTGAGATCAGGCTATCATCAGGTGTGTGTCCGGCCATCAAACACACATCATTCAACTTTTTGTAGAAGGTATGGCCTATATGAGTACCTTGGTATTCCATTCAGTCTTAGAAACATTCCTTCTGTTTTCATGGATTTTAGGAATAGTGTGTTCCACCCCAATCTGGATTCCTAGGTTGTATTATTTTTGGACAAAATCTTAGTGTAGTCTCACACTATTAATTACCATGATAATAACCTTGATATCATTATGAGTATACTATGATATAATCATATTTATTGAAATATTACTAAGTTCCAAATATCAATTGAAAAATATCACTTCTTGGGTCATATTATCTGGGAATCAGGTATCTTAGTTGACCCAAAAAGGTTAGTACTATGGTTTCCTAGGAGTATCCTAAGAATATGTTTGATATAAAATTTTTCATGGGGTAGGTTGGATATTAAAATAATTTTATATAAGCATTATCACAAATTTATTCACCTATTACTTTTCTTAAAAATAATGATGTCATGTTATTGTGGTTTGAAGAGTGAGATAAATAATTTCCAGTGAAGAAATAAAGGGCTCCCTCCACACCAATTATAATTCATCTAGAGCCTAGAAGAGGTTGTACAGTGTTATGTGATACATTAATAATTATTCTAGGATTAGTGATAATGTAAGAGGGTAGAGTTTTTACATAATAATCCTAATAGGTGATGCCTTATGAGAGAAACTACGTGACACATGACCTTGATCTAGTATCATTTGTCAATGAATTATGATTCCAGAGTAATTATCTATCGGGTGAGATCTTTGTGGTACACATGAATCAAAACAACATCCAATATATTTTTACATAGAGTGACCCGAATATCAGACAATCAAAATGGGTCAAATATCAGTAGTCCATCAAGTTCAAGCTGTCCTATATGCATGGAAAGGGAAATGAATTAGCTAAGTGCTGAGCTTGAAAACTCAGGAGAATGATGTAAGAGAAGGCAGCTAAAATAGAAATTGATGTACCACTTCTCTATGTTTAATCTATAGTTTAATGAAAGTCATGAGCAGTCTTATCTCTCAGCCTTCAAAATAACCAATTTTCTACTTGAGAAGGTGAAGTGAAAAAAATTTCATATCCTAAGCGCATGGTTCTCTAAGAGAGTGTTTTAGGAGATTACCAATTTCTAATTGGTCGTTGGATAGAGATGTCATCCTACGTATACATGGATGAGTCTGAGTTCCTAAAAATACGAGAGAGTAACTCATGCTAGATTCCCACACTTCTCAATGGTAATATCATCTAATAATCTCCATTATGTATCAATATATGTGATGCTTTTATTGGTGGCATGGGATGAAATATCAGATAATATTTTTTATTATTAGGCATTCCACCTGTCAGTAGGAGATGGTGGTGCACCAGAGACCAACATTCTTGTTAAAATTTCTTCCATTCCCAAAATGGAAATGGGAAGATTTCACTATACACTTTGTAGTTAGGTTAACTATGTCTCCTAGGGGTGATATTGTATGGGTAGTTATAGACTAACTAACTAAGGTATACAGCTTCCTTACTATTCATAAGACATTATCAGTTGATGATTTGGGAATATTGCATTTCCATGATATCTTTCAACTATACAAGGTCCCTTGTACTATAATTTTATATATGGATTATCATTTTATGTCAATGTTCTTGCAGGGGTTGTTGACGAATATGGGTACACAGGTTCTTCTGAGCACAATGTAATACCCTCAGACTGATGTACATTTAGAATGAATGATACATTTCTTATAGGACATTCTCTAGGAATGAAAAAATTATTTCTATGGTTCATGGTAGAACCATATATCTCTCATAATGTTATCCTAGAGTAATTGTTTCCAGAAAAAAATTCAAATGGATCCTTTTGAGGCATTTTATGATAGGTTGTACCATTCACCCTTGTGCTGGCTAAAGGTAGGAGATGCATCCATAATTGGTCCTAATCTCGTGTAGGTGACTTTAGAGTAGGTTTAGGAAATAAGAAAGTGTATGTTTAATGTTTAGTCTCTATAGAAATTATATGTCGATCACCGTCGATTTCCATTTGGTGTCTAAGTCCAGAGATAATGTTTTCATGTGTGTATCACCATGGATAAGTCGTTTATGGATAAAAATGGAAGGGAAGCTGTATATATGCATTTTAAGGCCATTTGATATTTTAGAGAGAGTTGGTCCAGTAGCCTATTGTTTTCTACTAACTCATAGGTACCATTCCATGCATGATGTATTCCATGATTCACAACTTTTATAGTATCATGCCAACCCGTATCTTACTTTTGATCCTGAGGAATTTGAGTTAGATTTTGTTTCTAATTTTGAAGAGTATCCTATACACATCATTGACTAGAACATGAAGGATCATTTAGGATCGTTTTTACCTCTAGTAAGTGTGTTATGGTAGCACAACTGTGTATTTGATGAGACTTGGGAGCTTGAAGCCGACATACATGCCCAGTGGATAGATTTGTTCCTAGATAGTGTTTCACCACCATCAATTGGCGAACTCGAGCCTGAGATCCTTTAAGTGAGAAGACTATAAGAACCAATTTTCTAATATATTAATATACCCTTTTAATTTTGTTATATTTATTCATTTGGACCTAATATTAATGCCTAATGAGTTCACGGGTGTCACAGGGGTATCCAGAGATATTTCATATCTTGAAACCTAGATTTTGGGAGAAAATGTCCCATTGCATGGTTATAAGAAACCATGAAAGGAATGACACAAGGTTTTTTAACCATGAAAGGATTAGTAGTGGGGTGATTTAGGGTACATGGTTTTATTTAACTATACGCTAGGGTCCACATGACCATGAAAAAACTACAGAAAAAATTGTGTAGGCTTTTATCATGGTTGGTGGATGGTTTCCTTAACCAACTGGGTACCCCCTCCATACAACAAACCATGAACTATTGAAACATGCATTGGAAATCCATGTGTCCAAACAGGAAGAAGTTCAATTTTGGGTGATTTTTCAAAAATATCCATAATGGATTGATTAAACATCACCCCTCTTTGGGATTTTATTTCCCATGCTAGAAAGCCCCTTTTTCTCCCTTTAAGTTCCCCTTTTGGATTAACTAGGAATTGAAATAACTCCTCAATACGAAATTCGATCAAGATTCCATTAGTCACGTTAGATTCATCTTGGAATTTTCTTAATTATTTTTTAATATTTCAACCTTCTTCTTTATATCAACATTGCTATTTAGATGCCTAATCCTATGCCCTATATTCAGGGAAGTGATCCATTCTTAATATCCATCAAATATATAATAGAAATTATTGGTTTATACTATATGAGGAGAGTCTTACAAGTATGTGGTAGGTGATCTATAACTCATCCCTCATGATATTTCATTTTTTAAATTTTCATCTTCATGTGCTGATTTCATCAGGCATTGCCTGTTAAATTAAATTTTTTTTAGTCATTAGACCCATATTATAAGTCACATGATATTATTATCATCTATCATTTGAGGTTGTGACCTTAACGATGACCACTTCTTATAGGGTGTTTTCTATATTTGGGTTTTAGTGATTTAACATGTTCAATTGAGCCACTGTTCGGCTGTGATTTGGATTTACATTTCTAATGTTAAGCCTCAATTAATTAAATGAATTTTGATTTGTTAAATTATTATTACCATGTTTTATTTCAATTGAATCACCCAAAGAAAGTGATTTAATGTGATAAATAAATTTAAAATGTAAATAAAAAGTATATTGTATAAATAGGACTTAGCCTAATTGAATATAATAGAATGGCTTCGTTTGACATACATAACACCCATTCCCATGTCTAATGGAAGATATTATAGTTAACCTTATGAAATTATTTTAGTTCTATGGAATGATTTAAATGGGTTCTTTCCCTTAATAAATTTCACACTAATGAAAATAAAGTCATTAACCAAATGATCATTTCAAATTACAATGAAATTCATGAATTAATTAAAGGTTGCTTCCCCTTGAGATTCCATGTAACATATATGTAAGGCATGGAATGAACCCACTTGTTTTATTAAATGGAATGACCATCACATTGACTAACTAATTAAGTGATTTTATTATAACGTGCATTGTATATAGACCTTGAAATTATTAGAGGAGTGTTCAGACTCGAGTTAGCTTTTGTATTCCCAAGATAATGCCTTGAGCACTCATGGACGCCATTCTAATTCAAGGATGTCGGTTTCCTTAGTTGATCCCCACATATGAACCTGATCCTCATATATAATTAGACACCTAGTGTGAAAATATTCGATCCCTAATTTACTATTATATGATTCCTTTGATTCACCACTTGGATCTAGCATGGATTCTACAGATTTTAGGTGCCTTGGTTACATCATTGATCTCATCCATTACTTATCTCATTTAACCTTGGATGTTTTACATGGACCTATTTGGATTCAATATTGTGGAATTCCATGGATGACCCTCATTGGATTACACTCTTACCCTATATCTTGGAAACAATTACTACTTTGTTGGAGACCCTTGAATTCATTTTTTCCTTGGTTATCACTTTGGAACCTCTTAATTATTATATTTAACACTAGTATTCCTTACTATGTCTTAGATATCTCACTATTTCTATGTCAGGATGTTAGTTCTGGTAATATGTCACATGACCTAATTATATAAACATGAAATAATTAATTAATGTATTGGTTTCATGTTTAGATAACAATGGTGGGCAGAAGTATCTACCTAGGTATTTACAATATTTACCTCTTTACTTTTATATATGCATCCTTACATACTATTTTAATATATATTACACAAACTAGATTGTTATATATACCATTGGTTGTGACCTACTGATATTTATCGAACACCATATCTGGGATTCCATTGGAACTCTAGACGATTAGATGAATGAAAGAGTTGATAAAGGGAAGAAAATCAATTCAGATACTTGACTTCTAGATTGATTTGGATGGAGCTCGAAGTAGATGACAAATTTGGAGTTTGGGATGTTGGGGATTTTTTTGGATTTATCATTTCTACTTTTCTATAGAATTTATTTTCTACTAATTTTTACCCCTATATTCTAGATTATTTGATACGTGACACATCTTCATTATCTTTTTTATATTTATATTAGTTAAACTTATTTATTATTATCTCATTCTTCTACTATTGTGCCATATTATTGCAAATAATACATATGTTATTTACCTATGATCTTATTTATCCATTGTGCTACACTCTAGTAATGATGGAATAGTCTCACCCAGACACACCCTAGGCCCGTTATTATAGTTAGTAGCCTCTGAAATTTAGGGATATGAACTTGAGGCCACATGGCCAACTGGGATTGAGGAACCATCAGTGAAATATGTGTCTGGGAAGTCACATCCAATGTGTTTGTAAGTGCATTAAAAAAGGTTTTCAGAAGTATATTTTTTGTTTTTATGGAGGTTGTTTGTTTAAAAAAGGTTGATAAAATATTGTTTCCATGTTTCTAGAAGTATGAAAATGTCTAGATCCTCATGTAGTAGATAAAATTAATTCTAGGAATATAGTTTATATATAAAACTAACTCTTATAGAAGTTTATGATTTGGAAAATTCCATGGAATCACACATTGGGGTTCATAAAATCAAATTTGAGTTGAATAGAAAGAACGTGGAAAGTTATTGAAGTGACCATGATATATAATTATCATAAAAATAAATACGTGAGATATTATGTTAAAAAATAAGTATAAAATGGAAGAGGCATCAGATGATTAATATATTTAGGCCGTGTATATGTTCATTAATAATACTTAATGCTTTTTTGGATGATTGAGTAAATATATGGAAAATAAATAAATATTATCAAATATATAATAATAATAAAATATTATACATGAAACATCTGATTTATGATGTGTGTAAATTGGTAGACTCACAAGATGATACATAAAATATTATACATTTTATATAACATTAATCATTTTTTTAATTTGGACAATATAGAGATTTTATAAGTTTATTTGGTGGTTTTTAAGTTTAAATTTTAGAATATGGAATCAGGGGAATAATTTTTTTTATGATGCTATGATATTACTAAAGTATCAAATATCATGATTCCTTTTTTACTGATCCGTGATTCATGAATTGGTTTATGGACAATCAAATCGGATAGTTTCCACACCATGATGAAGATTATTATACCATGTGTTTTCTAATACTTTGTAAGAAAATAAGGTTGGATCTTTTATATCATATGTTTCCCCCTCAATGATTAATGTGATACGCGATTGTTCATAATAATGAATATGTTGTGAGTGATTCTATCACGCCTTGGATAAGAAGACCACAACATGGTGACTATGAAATGTTAAGATGGAGAGTGTCACACCATGGAATGTGCTGGAGAATATATTGCAGGAGAGTGTTATGTCTTACTCTCATTCTATAAATTCTAAAAACATCAATTAAATGAGTTGGAAGAGTTTCTTATGATCATGACATGATTTTCTAAGAAGACATCATGAAAAACCTATTAAATTAAGTCCATGAGAGAATCATTCATGCCTTAATTTTTGTACTATATATATTCATATAATCATAGGGTTTGTGGTTTATTTGGATGTTTTATAAGAATGATCCTATAATAATTATGGAAATTATAGATAGTGTAAACCATTATAATTCAAATATCAGATAAAGTTAATATACCTATTATTTCATATAATTTAAAGATAATAGCAGTGACTAGTTTAAATGAGATTGAAGAATAAAAATGAATGAGAATTTAATTTCTATAATATTCACATGGTTATGTGAGTATATAAATTAAAAAGAATAATAAAGATATATGCATGTTATTTTTGACATTGTTTCTACCTTTCATATTATATTAATCAATGAAAGAGAAAGAGATAATTGACCTTGTATTCATATTATAGATTTCATGTGTTGAAGCTAGAGTGATCCACCACCACTGAGAAGGTTATAATCCTCTAGTTTTAAGGAAGGATAAATGATATAGACTTAGTTGCTTTTACTTAAGATAATACACATAGAAGAATTAAGAAACAGAACTAATAATATATATTTTCATTTTAAATTTGAAATATGTTATAAGACACTACATAGATTACAACCAGTTAATAAATTTGATCAGATTCATCATAATTTATAGATACACTATAAATCACTATCACTAATACAACATCCATGTTGTAGATGAAAAATAATTCATTTAATTAGTTTCAAGTTGATTGTTTCATTATATATGGTTAGTGAAAGGTGTAGATGTAACACCCTAGGTAAATAAAGAGTATGAAATTTTCACATTTATCCATATTTGTGAATAAAATATTAATATTACTTTAAAGGTAATGCTATGCTCGATGGCGTACCAAATATGCAAAAACAAGTTTCTTTGAAATCTTACTTTGCACTCTAATAATAAAATAATATTATTTTAAATGGTAGTTAACACCTAGCCGTTGTAATGGTAGGAATGAACAGAACTAACTACAAAATGATTATATATGTTTGTCAAATATTTTTTACTTTTTTTCAATAAATGTTAGAGGAATGAAAATGCAAATGAATCCAGTTTTTAAGCGTAAACATTCTAATATTCTTGAAAAGGTCGATTAACGGCCTTTTGATGGCGAACCCATTTTAAATCCACTTTTTTGGAAATTTTATAAGATATAATTTTCAAAATAAACATATTATTTATTATTGGGACATTGAAATTTACCTTGTGTTAATTTTTGGTTTTTTTTTGACAATGTTCAATTTTCAATGAATAGTGAAAAATACTGCATTTTACATCAAAACTGCATTTTCATATAATTTAATTATATGGTTATATTATCTTTTAAATTTTTATTTAAAGTGTAATTATAATATTTTTTTACCATGTCATTCAATGATGGTCTTTGGGATTAATTTCACTATGGAATTAGGCATAAAGAAGTGCCAAACGTTTCATAAATATTATTTCTAAAAATACCGCTATTTGTTTTGACAACGGGAAGTTTTTCTAAATTAATTATTTCAATTTATGTGTTTGGAATTTGGTAAAATGTATTACATATTTGGAATCAGAAGGTCCAAATTATGTACTTAATACTCTTTTGTTTTTGGACATTATGAATAATAACGACGGTAATTATCTTTAATTATCTTGATTAATGAGTAATCAGGTAGTTAAAGATAATAATGGCCGACCATGGGATGCCTTGTGCCAAACATGGGGGCCCCATGGAATCACTTTTGTGAGAAAGTGACTTTTTATCTTTTTTTAAAGAATGTTAAATGTAACAAAGAATGTATCACCTAAGTAAAATATTTTTAATTTTGTCTACATAAATGAAAATTTAGACTATATATATTCATAAGAAATCTATAAAGATTTCCTTCATCATTGTATTTTTGTTATAATTTTTAGACATTAATGAAATTAAATTATTTATGACATCATGATGATGCAGCGATGACCTCTTTATTTAATGATATAAATAAAATGGAATTATAATGTAAAATATAAGACCTAAACATGTCAAAAACCTATTGGATGGGTAGCTTTAGAACCCTTATCACCTTATCCCAGAAACACATCAATGTGGGACCATTAAAATCCAAAAATCATTTGGAAATAAAGTTACATTTTATACCTTTCCAAGAGTGCCCCTCCTCTACTCTTATAAAAGGCCCCCACCCCTACCGCCTTACCCACACTTAAAAAGACTTTGTCTCGGCCAACCCCTTCCCATTTTGTCTTTCCACATCCCTATCTAACTCCTTGAAGCCTCTATTTGGGCAGAATCCTTCCCAAGGATGCCTTTTAGCTCAAACCAAAGGGAGTTACCCGATTTTAAGGTAATGTCTTCACTTGTGTTATTTTGTTTTATTTTGCTTCTCCAACCCCTATACTCTTTTTATTAATTTATTTTGTAACAAATCCAGTATATTAAATATACTAGGATGTTGTTATAAGAAGAATTCGAGCTACACCTACACACACCTACATCTAATGGTTAAAGAACATACTGTTTCTGTGAATGACGATTGTCTGCCTCACAAAACGATGATTGTTCAACACTCATATAACACCATCAAAGGTGGTCATTAAGATGTCACTATATTTACATATGATATATAGTATGTTTATGTTATACTAAATCTTCTGTATTTTTATTTTGTGTCATACCTTTATGGTTTCCATTGTGGGTAAACACGATAATTTCATTTTAGGAAGTGCGGACTACCACCCCCGCAAAGTGATTTGATTTGTTAATGCCATATGTGGGATGTATAAAGGATGGATTTAAAGTTATTATATTTTATTAATGTTAAATATAAATTATGAATATAATTATGTAATTAAAATATAAATACCTCTCATTTAGTTTTAATTCCATTAATATGACATAGAAATGAAAGTAGCGTTCATGCGTACGTACGGCTTACCGTCTCCATGAACGGTGCATTTCATTTCTTACCTCTAGACGATTATGTAATATTATAAATACATGTATATTCTGGATATATATGATATATATGATATACAAATCATTAATATCATTCTGGATATAATGAACCATTGACCACACGAACAACATGTAATTGTAAGAAGTCCACTTTCGACTTCAGAACCAAATATCAACAAAACCAACATTATTAACTTAAATGATTACATAATGTTTATAACATGGAAATAAGTGATATTAAATGAATAATGAACTTGAAAAAGGTTTTTAATCAAGTATAAATTAACTAAATTTTGTTATTCAGGACTTTAAAGAACGATCGGGTCAAGTCGGACCCGAGGTAAGGGATCCAACCTCTCTCTTTCTTTTTAATGTACAGTATTTTATGTCATTCCTTTTAAAGCTCATATTTCTTGTTATTGGGATGTTATTTTAAATTAATATTACTGTAATTTTTATTTTAATATTATGATAGACCCTATTATCTCTCATCAATCCATTTTGGATGTTTTGAGTGGCGCCGTTAGGCTACCGAATTTTCGTAAGAGATCTAACCTCTATCTTTTTTTTAAGTACTCTCTTTTATGTCACTTATTTTAAGATAATCTTTGTTATGTTGGGGGATGTTCTTTTATATTCATATTTCTGTAAACTATATTTTAATATGATGAGAGACCCTATTTTCTCTCATCAATCCATTTTGAATGTTTTAAGTGGCGCCGTTAGGCTGCCGAGTTTTCGTAAGTGATTTTTTTCAACTCACTTTTAATCCAATGAGATTTATGCTACATTTGCCACAATTTACTTTGAGTGGTGTATGTACTTCCCATTATTATACACTTTGTGTAGTATAATTTCATTTATGGTTATTCACATATTCATTGTATGACCCTTCTTCCATGGGGTGAACGTTTCGAAAGTTAACCAACTCGGTAAGGGGACCTTTCACCATTCTCTTTTTAAAAGACTTCTTTTGTTATGTATTTTAATTCACATACTATTATGTTGGTATATGTTCTTTTATATACTTATTGATGTAAATTTTATGTCCAAGTGATGATATTCCCTTTTTACATCTCATCAACTCATTTTCTGAATTTTGAAGTGATGCAGTTAGGCTGTCGAATTTTACCAAGGGAACTTTTTAAACCAATCTCGATTTCTTTGGGTTCAACATGTAGATATTGAATATGTCATCTTTTGAATGTGTGTTAATGACGTTTTATTGTTTTACACCTAATTTTAACTTATATTGGGTTTATTTATAACATTGATATTGAATTATCCTTAATTTAAGGATACCTTCTTTATAAGGGAATTCATCACATTTGACATTTCTATTGAGACTTCTTTGATGTTATGCACCAATTAACTCTTATATGGTGTATATACTGTCCTTTGGAATATTATATCATGAATCCATTTATTCTCATGATATTATAAAGTTCTTACTAAATTTTCTTCCTCAATTATTTTATTCATGTGTCTCTAATTTTGGTAGAACCCCTTTAACCAAAATATCGGTTTAAATGTTTTAATTATTTGTTCTTATTAATATCCATTTTTTAAAAATGGTTTTAAGGATTTATTTATATGGATATTAATGGTTTAAAATTATAAAAGGTTCAAGGTGGTATGGGACACTTTGATTCAAAAAAATATTTATTAAATGTTTTAAATGGATTTGGAAATGGTTTCTTTTTGAATGGATTCATTATTTCAATATACTAAAATGTTATATTGTGATTGAAATGTGGAAATGTTATGTTTCTGTTATTCATGTTTTATGTGATACGTTTATGTTATGGTTCATGGGAATTGTTATGAAAACGGGTGATTCTGTGATAAACTAAGGGCGGGTGAGCCCGATATAGCTCTCCAATGCATTGGGTAACGCGAAGTAGTGAAACGTTAAGGTTTCTCCGAAGAGATTTAGGGAATATACTGTGATGGGTAATCCAAACGTAACCAAGAGGGTTACTCCCTACGTAACAATTTTATGAATGCCTGAAGTTACCTTTTATGTCTTATTATTTCTATGATTTATGCATGATTCGATGAGGTATGTTAAAGTGCCTATGTTTTATGGGTAAAGTATGATTTCATTCTTATGTATATATGAACTCATGTTTCCTTTCCATATTTTCTATAACCCTTACTGAGATTTTTATGATCATCACAAGTTTTTTTTGAAATGTTTTTCACAGTACAAGGGAAAGGTACATGATTTGATGATAGTTTCAAGGAAGTGTCAAGAAATAATCCATGCTTTATTTTTTTGAAATATGTTTCCGTTAATGGGAAAAATGAATACTATCTTTTATGTAACCACTTTGTTTAAATGTGGAATGTAATGCAAGTTTTATGATCTAATTATCTAAAACTCTAAACCTAAAAAGATCCTCAATGTGTAATCTTGTAATAACTAAAGATTAAGTAAGGTTTAAGGTTGGGGCCTTATAGTTGGTATCAGAGGTCAGTTTAGATAACTTTAGAGGTTAGGGTATTCTTTAAGCATAAGTGAAATTACCATAATGGTTAGGATTTTAGAAAGAGTCCTAGTTTTAGATAAATTTAATGAGTAAGTATATCTTAGTGTTTATCTTCCTCATTTGTACATGATGGTTTTGTTGATATACTCACACTGACCTTTTTGGTTTTAGTAAATGGCTGGATCTAGCAGGCACAAAAGTAACAGTGGATGTGAAGGAAACTGTGACAGTTTTTTGAGCAAGCAACTGAATGTTATGGGAGCTGCAATGAGAACTCTTGTGATTATCCTCAACCAACTATCTGGAGTCATGATTTACCACCTAAACCTTGGTGATTTCTCTAAGGCATCATATATGCGAGAAACAAATCCCTACGGAAGTACAGGTAATAATCATAAAGGTAAGTGTGTTCAAAAACTTATGTGTCAAAAACGTGGAAAGAAACACCTAGGAAAATGTTTCAAAGGGACAGAAAAATGCTATAGATGTTGAAATGGAGGTCATAAAGTAAGAACCTGCCATGGAAAAAGGAAGAATCCATTTGACGTGAGGAAAGGGAAAGACGTTCTTTCTGAAGGATCAATTGAATGTTTTAAATGTGGTGTGCATGGTCATTATTCAAAAACATTTCCTATGAAGAAGTTTCGTGAATGAGATCACCAAGATCGTGCAAATGTTCGTTTACCAATACCTAATTCCATTCTGATTGAGTATGAAGAAACTAAAAATGACCAATCAAAGGTATGTATTATTTCATGACTATTGTTTTACTATTTTGGAATCATAGGATATGATTCATGATTTTTTTGTAAGAAATAAGTATTTCAGAATAAGTTGGAAATGAATGGTTAATGGATCATGAAGAATGTTGAATGAGTAGGATGTCAACATATAAGGGCTTCAAGAGTTATGGTGAAATTATTAAGAGTATTAAGTCTCTTTTGATGATGGGGTTACATTAGAAGAATTTTTATAGTATGTTTAACCCTGATGTTTAATATATGAAAATTTTATTCAAGGAATAGTTATCTGTTCTTTTGTGGACATAGTTATAAAGAAACATTTGGGTTTATATGATCCTTACTTTTGAGGTAATTATGGGTTACTATATGTTATGATGGAAGTGAAAGGCATGAGATAAAATTGAGGTTAAATTATGTTATGGTTATTTTTGATGATTTTATCTCTTATTGGGGAATGATTTTGAGAATTATATAGTTTTTATAAAAAGACAACATGCTGACTGTGTGAAAACTCGTCGCGTCGGACAAAGCTGCGGGAATCGAACCCACAACCAAAGTGCGACTGGTATTTATCGCCTACCACTGGACTACGTGAAGTCCCTAGTTAGTTTGACTAATTCTTTTTAGTTAGATGATTTTATGAATCAAGAGTAAGGTTATTTTGGGTTGTCTATGTAAATGATTAAACTATCATCGAGGATATGTGATTAGGTTAATTACTTTTCAATATGAGAATTTAAGAGCTATTGATGTTATTTGGAGATAAACGTTAATTTGTACCTTGGAAGACTATGTGATTAAATCCGTCAAATATTTTGGTTTCAATCTTAGTTTGGTTTACTTTGAAGAATTTTATGGACAAATTGTCTATCGAATGGTCCTCGTTGAACTTTGGGTTTTGTTGGACAAATTTTGGAGATTATGAATAGATTTTATTTTTATAGAGGGTTATCCTTTTCTGGATTATATGATCGTGTACTAAACTTTTTGGTTTTGGTGTTGGTTAAAGTCTAAAGACATTGGAAGTATATAGTTCTCTTTTGAGGATTAGGTGATTCTCTAGAAGTTTATTACAGTGAACAAGTCTTCCTAAATACTCGTCTTTAGGAGAAAATATGAGTGTGTAAGAAATCTAATAAAAGTTGAAAGTCAACATGATAAGTAATTATGTTTCCTTATGAATAAATTCCTCAATAAAAAAATTTTGTCTATTAAATTTTCCTACTGGGGTATCGAATACCGTTTAACCCATCACAAGTTTGTGATTTTCATTTGGTTAACATTCTCCTAGACATGTTTACTATCACTCTCCATCAGAACATGACCGTTTGTTTTTTCCTCCATGTCTATATTTTCATACATGGAATCCTAGTATGGGTTAACTTGGGTGACCTTTGTACTTATATTTATTTATATTAAATTGATTGTTTTACTGACTCTTGTTCTGATGTGGGACGTTCAAGGATGTTTCCAAGCTCAATTTTAAAATTGCGAGGACGCAATTCCCAAAAGGGGGGAAGGATGTAACACCCCAGGTAAATAAAGTGTATTACATTTTCACATTTATCCATATTTGAGAATAAAATATTAATATTACTTTAAAGGTAATTCTATGATCGATGGCGTACCCAATATGCAACAACAAGTTTCTTTGAAATCTTACTTTGCACTCTAATAATAAAATAATATTATTTTAAATGGTAGTTAACGCCTAGTAGTTGTAATGGAAGGAATGAACAGAACTAACTAAAAAATGATTATATATGTTTGCTAAATATTTTTACTTTTTTTCAATAACTTTTAGAGGATTAAAAATGCAAATGAATCCAGTTTTTAAGCGTAAACATTCTAATATTCTTTAAAAGGTCGATTAACCACCTTTTGATGGAGAACCTATTTTAAATAAACTTTTTGGCAATTTTATAAGATATATTTTTAAAAATAAACATATTATTTATTATTGTGACATTGAAATTTACCTTGGGTTAGTTTTTGGTAATTTTCTGACAATGTTTATTTTTCAATGAATAGTGAAAAATAATGCATTTTACATCAAAACTGCTTTTTCATATAATTTAATTATATGGTTATATTATATTATTAATTTTTTTTAATGTTTAATTAGAATATATTTTTACCATGTAATTCAATTATGGTCATTGGGATTAATTTCACTTTGGAATTAGGCATAAACAAGTGCCAAACGTTTCATAAATATTGTTTCTAAAAAACCCTCTATTTGTTTTGACAACGACATGTTTTTTTAAATTAATTATTGAAATTTATGTGTTTAGAATTTGGTAAAATGGATTACATATTTGGAATCATTAAGTCCATGTTATGTAATTAAGACTCTTTTGTTTTTTGGACATTATGAATATTAATGACGATAATTATCTTTAATTATCTTGATTAATTAGTAATCGGGTAGTTAAAGATAGTAAGATAAAATCATAGTAATAAAAAATTACCACAAAATGTGTCCTAAGGACACTGTTTGTCTCATGGCCGACCATGGGATGCCTTCTTCCAAGCTTGGGGGCCCCATGGAATCACTTTTGTGAGAAAGTGACATTTTATCTTTTTTTAAAGAATGTTAAATGTAACAAAGAATGTATCACCTAAGTCCAATATTTTTAATTTTGTCTTTATAAATGATATTTTGGGCTATAAATATTCATCCGAAAGCTAAAAATATTTCCTACATCATATTATTATTATTTTATAATTTTTAGACATTAAATAAATTAAATTATTTATGACATCATGATGATGCAGTGATGACCTCATTATTTAACGATTTAAATAGAATGGATAGATAATGTAAACTCTAAGACCTAAACATGTCCAAAACCTAATGGATGGGTGGATTTAGAACTCTTATCACCTTATCCCCGAAACAAATCAATGTGGGACCATTAAAATCCGAAACTCATTTGGAAATAAAGTTACATTTTATACCTTTCCAATAGTGCCCCTCCTCTCCTCTTATAAAAGGCCCCCACCCCTACCTCCTTACCCACACTTCCAAAGAATTTGGATCATCCAACCCCTTACCATTTAGTCTCTCAATATCCCTATCTAACTCTTTGAAGCTGCACTTTTGGCAGATGTCTTACCAATGATGCCTTTTAGCTCAAACCAAAGGGAGTTACCCGATTTTAAGGTAATGTCTTCACTTTTGTTCTTTTGTTTTATTTTGCTTCTCCAACCCCCTAAAATAATTTTATTAATTTATTATGTAACAACTCCAGTATCTTAAATATATTAATATTTTGTTATAAGAAGCATTCTAGCTACACCTACACACACTTACATCTAATGGTAAAAGAACATATTGTTTCTGTGGATGGCGATTTTCAGCCTCACGAAACGATGATTGTTCAACACTCATATAACACCTTCAAAGGTGGGCATTAAGATTTCACTATATTTACATATGATATATAATATGTTTATGTTTTAATTAATCTTTTTTAGTTTTGTTTTGTGTCATACCTTTATGGTTTCCATTGTGGGTAAACATGATAATTTCATTTTTGGATGTGCAGACTACCGCCCCGTCAAAGTGATTTGATTCGTTAATGCCATATTTGGGATGTATAAAGGATGGATTTAAAGTTTTTATATTTGAATAATGTTACATATAAATGATGAATATAATTATGGAATTAAAATATACATACCTCTCATTTAGTTTTAATTCCATTAATATGACATAGAAATGAAAGTAGCGTTCATGAATACTTACGACTTATCGTCTCCATGAACGGTGCATTTCATTTATTACCTCTAGACGATTATGTAATATTATAAATACATGTATATTCTGGATATATATGATATATACGATATCCAAATCATTAATATCAATCTGGATATAATGAACCTTTGACCACAAGAACAACATGTAATTGTAAGAAGTCCACTTTCGACTTCAGAACCAAATATCGGCAAAACAAACATTATTAAATTAAATGATTACATAATGTTTATAACATGGAAATAAGTGATATAAAAGGAATAATGAACATGAAAAAGGTTCTTAAGCATGTATAAATTAACTAAAGTTTGTTATTCAGGATGTTAAAGAACGATCGAGTCAAGTCGGACCCGAGGTAAGGGATCCAACCTCTCTCTTTCTTTTTAAAGTACAATCTTTTATGTCATTCCTTTTAAAGATCATATTTCTTATTATTGGGATGTTAGTTTATATTAATATTACTGTAATTTTTATGTTAATATTATGAGAGACCATATTCACTCTCATCAGTCCATTTTGGAAGTTTTTAGTGGAGCCGTTAGGCTGCCGAATTTTCGTAAGAGATCTAACCTCTATCTTTCTTTTTAAGTACTCTCCTTTATGTCACTTTTTAAGCTCCTATTTGTTATGTTGGGGATGTTCATATATATTAATATTTCTGTAAACATTATGTTAATATGATGAGAGACCCTATTTTCTCTCATCAATCCATTTTGGATGTTTTAAGTGGTGCTGTTAGGCTGTCGAGTTTTTGTAAGGGATTTTTTTCATCTCACTTTTATTCCCGTGAGATTTCTGCTACATTTTCCACAATTTCCATTGAGTGGTGTATTTAATTCCCATTATTATATAATTTGTGTAGTATAATTTCATTTATGGGTATTCACATCTTCATTGTATGACCCTTCTTCCATGGGGTGTACGTTTCGAAAGTTACCCAACTCGGTAAGGGGACCATTCACCCTCCTCTTTTTAAAAGACTTCTTTTTTTATGTCTTTTAATTCAAATAAAATTATGTCGGGAAATATTATTTTATATCCTTATTGATGTAAATTTTATGTCCATGTGATGATATGCCCTTTTTATCTCTCATCAACTCATTTTCTTGAATTTTGAAGTGATGTTGTTAGGCTGTCGAATTTTACCAAGGGAACTTTTTAACCCAATTTCGATTTCTTTGGGTTCAACATGTAGTTATTGAATATGTCATATTTTGAATATGTGTGAATTAAATTTTACTGTTTTACACTTAATATCTACTTAAATTGGGTGTATTTATAATTTTGAGATTGAATTATCCTTAATTTAAGGATACCTTCTTTATAAGGGAATTCATCACATTTGACATTTCTATTGAGAATTTTTTATTGTTAAAAACCAATTCAGTATTATATGGTGTATATACTGTCCTTTGGAATATTATATCATGAATCCATTTATTCTCATGATATTATAATGTTCTTACTAAATGTTATTCCTCAATTATTGTATTCAAGTGTCTCGAATTTTTGTAGAACCCCTTTAACCAAAATATCGCTTTAAATGTTTTAATTATTTTTTCTTATTAATATCCATGTTTTCAAAATGTTTTTAAGGATTTATTTATATGGATATTAATGGTTTACAATTTTAAAAGCATCAAGGTGGTATGGGACACTTTGATCCAAAAATCTATTTATTAAATGTTTTAAATAATTTTGGAAATGGTTTCTTTTTGAATGGATTCATTATTTCAATATACTAGAATGTTATATTGTGATTGAAATGTGGAAATGTTATGTTTCATTTATGCATGTTTTATGTGATACGTTTATGTTATGGTTCTTGGGAATTGTTATGAAAATGGTTGGTTCTGTGATAAACTAAGGGAGGGTGAGCCCAATATAGCTCTCCAATGCATTGGGTAACGCGAAGGAGTGAAATGTTAAGGTTTCTCGGAAGAGATTTAGGGAATATACTGTGATGGGTATTCCAAACTTAACCAAGAGGGTTACTCCCTACGTAAGAATGTTATGAATGCCTCAGGTTACCTTTTATGTCTTATGATTTCTATGATTTATTCATGATTTGATGAGGTATGTTAAAGTACCTATGTTTTATGGGGAAAGTATGATTTCATTCTTATGTATATATGAACTCATGTTTCCCTTCCATATTTTTTATAACCCTTACTGATCTTTTTATGCTCATCCAATGTTTTTTTGAAATGTTTTTCACAGGTCAAGGGAAAGGTGCATGATTTTATGATAGTGTCAAGGAAGTGTCAAGAAAAAATCCATGCTTTATTTTTTTTAAATATGCTTCCGTTAATGGGAAAAAATTAATACTATATTTAATGTAACCACTTTGTTTAAATGTGGAATGTAATGCATGTTTTATGATCTAATTCTCTGAAACTCTAAACCTGAAATGATCCTCAATGTGTAATCTTGTAATAACTCATGATTAAGTAAGGTTTAAGGTTGGGGCCTTATTGTAAGATTCTTATGATATATAGCTCCCCAAGATTTATGATATTAATTGAAGGGGAGATATGTGTTCATGCGATAAAAACCACCATACACTGAAGACATAATTATCCATCTTAGAGGTATGCCATATTAAAAAACACTGATTTTTCATTTTTTATTTATTTTTTTCTTTAAGTACGCGTCTATAAAACAAAATTTGGGAAAGAAGTATAGGTCCATTAACTGAATAGGTGAATAAGTAGTAGATGGGAAAATGTTTTAATTGATTATAATTAATCACAATGATTCACTTCCCTCTTATCATGGATCACTGATACTTGTAAAACAACAATTGGTATTAGATCTATGCTTCTACCTATGATTATCTTCTAAAAAACCTCAATTTTTTTATGTTTTGAATTTATCATCCTAACATCATTTTAAAATTTATACCAAGAGAATATATATCAATTTCTAATCACAATTATATATCTTATAAGATCAAAATAATAGAACAAAAAAGGATTTAAAAAGAATGAATAATCCATTCCTCTTATGTAAAGTGTAATAAAATAATGTATCCATATTCTGTAATCATGAATAAGATATATCTATCATGGTAAAAGAATATATGTTGATTTAATCATCTTATAAGGCTATGGACAACATATGTTCCTTAAATTAACTAAGTATAAGTGGGTAATATTATACCTTAGTAGAATTGAATGATGATATACATACGATTGTTATGAAGGTCTTATAGGATGATTCTAATTTTTTTCTCATCTTTATTTGACAATTTCAATGACATGTAGAAGAAGATCACTATCTTGAAGAATAATTAGAGAAGTGGGAGAAATCACTAACATGAATGATAATGATGAGCATAAATATCTTCAAGAGAAGTAATTACAAGAGAGATAGAATTATGTATCTTGAAAAAAAGTGGTCAAAATCTAGTAAGGATTGATTTAAAACAATCATTATGAATGATAAAATCATAAAAATGATTTAAGATAAGGTACATGAATTGTTAAAAAATAAAAATTTAATCATTATTATCAAGAATGATTAATTAGAGGCCAATGAAATCAAAATTAATGATCATGAAAAATTAATGCATGAGAAGGAAAAAAATAATTAAGATTTTGAGAATCCTGAAGAGTAGAAAAAGATTAATGTAATGAAAAATTAACATAAGTGGAAGATGAGAAAAATATTTTCAATATGAAATTTCATGATTTTGATGTCAGATTGGAAAATAAGGAATGTGTTCAGGACGAGTCATTTCAAACCTTATAGATAATAACAATATCTGTACACAATTCCAATTAGGATTAATATTCTAAAATTCCTATATATTGTCATAAGATGATATTTTGATCATCTAATGATATATTTCATTCAAGATATATCCAATAGGAATATTTGTCTCCGAACAAATTATCATCACTAATTTTATTAACATTTATAGTCTAGTTCACAATTAAAATTACAAAAAACGGTTGTAATAAAGTAGATAGAACCCAAACACTATATCAAAAGTGGATGGAATAAATTTTTGGAGAAGTTTTTTTTTGAAACAATATCCCAACTACAGGATGAAAAAATACCAGCCATTCAAAACAAAACATAATTTTGTTTTTGACACTGAAAAATAAACATGAAGGGGGATATCGAAGAAGGAATGAGTGTTTTTATGCAACTCTAGGATAAAAAAAGCTAACAAACTACCTATGGTTCTATATTAATGAATAAAAAACCATCATGAATGATCGTAGATTCCTAAAATTTGTTTGGAACCATATAATTACAAGGTGGTAAATTTTACGTAGCATATTCCCATTCACATAACTAACCACCCCTATACACACCTTTGAATAATTCATATCAAAGATGTTAAAATTCACAAAATAGACCTCCTCAACTCTATAAAACCTATCAATACATCCACCATCTAAAATAAAAGTATAATGTGACCTTTAGACATCCAAATAAGTTCTGAATTCTCAAAACACCTTCATTTCTTAACCATAGAAGAAATAGAATCTTACAGGTAGATGTATTTTAGATGTATCCTCCAATGGGGTCTAAAAACTCGAAGACAATGGTATAGATGACCATCATGAAGGTCCATGGTCTTTAAGATAGAGGACAACCCCTCACATATCTTGGGGTTTCAAAATATATCTATACCTCATGATACCTTCAATATGGAAACCCAGACTTTACCCTCAAGAAAGGCTACTAGGTTTCTTGAAAGTCATAACTTCACAAACCCCATTTCCTTCATGGATCCCCTCGAATTCATGTGACCCATGTCCTTTGTGAGTCCCCCAAATTTCATGAAACCCATCCACTAGGCATCTTTTTCATGTCTCCTTACATCTCCCTTACCTTCAATAAAGTCAAGTGCATATATACCTTGTACCCATTCAAACCCAGTTCATCCACACATCGACCTTCCACTAAACAAGTATCATCAACTTCTATATC
This sequence comes from Viscum album, assembly GCA_963277665.1. Classification (NCBI taxonomy): domain Eukaryota; kingdom Viridiplantae; phylum Streptophyta; class Magnoliopsida; order Santalales; family Viscaceae; genus Viscum; species Viscum album. The sequence continues at coordinate 1,266,384,770 of OY728120.1, read as the reverse complement.
TGACCTCTTCACATAAATCTCAAATTTGAAATTTGTATCAACGTTCTATACTAATAATAGGCCCCATAATTCCAATTTCTCCTCAGCATAGACTTCCTAAGATTGGAGTCTCTATTTTTCACTTCACCATGGTAGTGTTTTTTCCATACCCAACCTTGTGGTACTAATATAGTAGACACGTATTCCCTAAAGGTGGAAATATTAAGGGAAACTACCCAACATTAATGGTATGGAGGCCTAAATTCATATACTCCTCTCGAACATGTAAATGGTCTCCCTATTTTTAGGCCCATCCAATTTCCAAGTTGTATGATGTAAAACTCCATATCCCCATCTCCTAGTGGCATGTTATTAAAATACATGATAAAATCCTTAGTATATGATGTAGAACTATCACCCTACCAAGTGAGATGAACACAAGATACCCCTTGTAAGATCATCATGGGATGCCACCTCCTTCCCCACCATGGTATGATCCTCCTACTCTGTGGAATTATTTTATGCATAAAACTTACACCACCCATTGTTTTTTTCTTTCCATGATGTGATCATCCTTACCACTCAATATTAGACTAGGTAGACTGGTCTCATCACATGTACATAAACAATGACTTCAAACTACATGGGTTTTGATCCCTTTCTCCTAGCATGAAATGTTGGATAGATCCCAAAGGTTCAATCCCAACATCTTTAAACAAATGGAGTACCTCTCTAAGGATCATTCTCAATCCCCCAGCATTGCCATCAACATTTCATTTCTTCTCCATGATAGGTGGAAACCCCAAAGTTTGATCATATTCTCCATGTACACTCACACCAACCTATCCCCATAAGAAATTAAACCTGTTATCTATAGATCTCCAGAAGACATTAAATATGTGACCTACCTATCCCAATAAGGCATTAAACATGTGACCTACCTATCCAAAAAATAGATTAATCATGTGACCCACATCTCCCCACAAGATATTATACCTGTAACCTACCTGTACTAAAAGGATATTAAACATTTGACCAACCTATCCCCATAATACATTAAACATATGACACACCTATCCAAATAAGTCATTAAAACCATGACCTAACTATCCCCACAATACCCTAAATGCATGACCCCACCATACATACTAAAATTTCTACCTCATTATATGAGCATTGGATTCCCAAGGAAACATATCTCAAGTTCCTTACAACCATATTATCAAATAACCCATGAACAGAACATGATGCCTTAGGTTCGTTTCTTAAGATTCCTCAAATATGAAATTCCATCACCTCCATAGAGGGATAATTTATAGGTTCCCAACACCCCAAAAATCTGATGATACATTGATATATCCAATGTTACCACATACTATGACTATAGGTGTCTTCTCTATAATGAAAAAAACATCATAATTAACTAGTGTCCACCTCAAGACAAGACTAGGAATGAGTTTCATGAATATGAACTAAATCACTTAGGGTTACCTAAACTAAGTAAAAAACTACAAGGATAAATCCCTAGAAGGAGAAATTGACATACCATTGTCCTATTTTGATCATGTATATGACATCATGAACCCTATTAGTGGAGGATTACTTCCATTAGAAAGAGTTAAATAGGGTAAAATATGTATCATGTCGTTATCTTAGGATTTTTTCCCTAATTGAGAAAGTTTTGGAAAATAAATGGTGAACCTGAAATGAAATTATTATCCCTTAACAATGTGTAGATTAGTAATGGTGGGAACCATCATATTTGATCATGAACCTATGTATATATATGGTACCAATCCACCACAAAATATATGGTGGGAGTAGTGAAAAAATCTTATCATATAATTGGGAGATTGTGAATGAAATTATGAATCACTAATCTAAGATATCATCGATGTGGGTCCTCCCTACACCCTGAATAAGGATGAATGAAATTTGGCATGTTGGGAATTTCATTCATGGTGTTTTTTTATTGGATGGATCTATATTCCTATAGGAATTAATCCATAGGGATCACACGATGACTCGCTACCAATATGAATGGGGGTAAGGGGACTAATTGTGTGATGCTTCCCCACCACCATTACCCCACCATGATAAATACCTATTTTTTGACTAATGGGAACCCTTTCCCAACATCCCCTTCTGAGATTATCCAAATAAGTGTCATAAATTCCCTCTTTATTAAATATGTGCAAGAAGGGGTCATCCCAACCAGGGAGATGGCACAATATGATTTGGAGTCTATGGAACCATGCCAACATTCCCAACCACATGGGCCTCACTAGGGGAAATATTGTCCCCATCATAAATGACGGACAATTTTAGGAACCTCTCTATTTAATTCTATAATAAATTATTCTCTTACATTGAGGAAGTAGAAGATGGAAATGTTGTACCCATGGTGAACACCACAAAGGATCTTCCCAATATAGACCCCCTTGATAATAGTGATGAAAAAAACCAAATTTGTATGTCAATGAAAAGTTCTATCCCTCCACATCTCTTCTAGCACCAATGTAGAATACCTGGCATTGATGGTGGGGGAAGGCTATAAACCCTTCCTATTAAGAGGCTTCTTCTACAAATCCTTTTATCCCTTTCCACTATCAAAAATATGTTGTTCTACCCCCATAACCACTATTTGAGGCCATGTATTCTCATGATTATTATTGAAACCCTAGATTCTCAATGATAAGGCTAGGTTGACTCTCCCTATCATTGAAACTACTGGAAACAATCATATTCCACCCCATGATAAATAATGTCACTATAGAGGTCCTCCCTGTGCTGATGATATTCCATACATCAAAGACCCATTTTTGGGGAGGTGGACAAAAACCCACCATTGAGGCCATTCCAATGGTGCCGACCACAACACATGAGGATGAAATATAAGTGACTCACATACACAAAAACTCTATGAGATTACATACCATCAGATATAGGGTCATGGGAAACATTGTGTCACAATTAATCTTTCAAACTTTCAAATGATATAAAATCTATGATGGTTTTTTCCCCTCTACTACTACAGTTGGGGAAGAAGTCAGTCAACTGAGGCTAATGATCCATCATGATGCGGTTCATAAAATTAAAATATTACTTAGAAACTACCATTAATATATCTTGTTTTATCCTAATTTGTGGGACTCATAGATCTTCCAACTCTACCTTCATCATCTTACCTACTATCAACCTCCATACTAGAAGTGGGAGAGATTTCATGGTTTGTGTTGACACACTTAGATTTTGGTGAACACTCAATTGAGGCCCAGAAACATATTTCCACTCTCTATCATCTAGATTTTGTGAGTAATCCATCATACTTGTACATGGTCTTATATTTGGTTCCCCCTCTAAAATAGAATGGAAAATTCAAGTAAGGATTGGTTAGTACGACACACCACTCTCCTAAAATTCAGTATCATAGAAGGTCCATTTTAGTGTCCCCATTAGTTTCCTGGGATTTTAAAATCAAAGAGGGGGTTGAGTAAGATAAGGATAATATTATAGATAATGAATAATAATATTTTTGGGGAATCCTATCCATAAAATCAGTACCTTTCATATTATTCCTCCCACAACAAAATATTTCAAAATCCCAAAGTCCCAAACCATGGAATAGGTGAAATAATTCTACCAGAATATCTGGGTGATTGTCAATCACTTTTAGGACCACCATTTAATTTACCTAGGAATCCATGAGCATCTAGATGTCATACCCCAATAGTGCGTGGGTTTTTACATCGTAACACTCCTAGTAGATCAGTTCCTTGATGCATACAAAAATCATAAAACATCATAACAAATAAATATTAGGAGCCATATTTTGCTTCAGTGAGTCATGGATGAGGTATCACAACATGAAAAAATCAGAGGCTGGGGGAAGTAAACTACCATATAATTCATCCCTATCCCATGGAAATAATGTTATTGTTAGTTAAGTTTTCTATAAAATAAAAAGTGTTATGCACCGACTCCAACTACTATGAGCACCTTCACTATTGAACCTTTGGATGAGCAATGAAACTGGACCTTCAACATGGGTCATGAGAGGGATAATACAGCCAAAAGGGAGGCATATTACTAGGTCAATCATCCAGAAGGTGTTTGAACATGTTAATAGAGACAAGTTCTCAATCTCGGTTGTCCCCCAATCAAAATATTATTTCCTACTTGCATGCACCTTTAAGAAGTCATGGGGGATATAGATCATGTAGTCTACCTAAGATAACATTAGAAACCAATTCATATGTAAGGTCAGATTCATTACTATAAAAATAATGAATTATACAAGAGGGATATTATTTTTTTATATTTGAGTAGCATCTTGGTCATGATAATATCCATTGGAACCCTCCCTCTCCTCTAGTTGGTCACCCAGTCCTTATCTTAGTGACCGTGTTTAAGCTTGGGGTCCTTGAACATATGATCCAAGAAGAAGATAGTGTCTATGGTGAACAGCAAGGATATGAGTCTCCAACTCTGTGTGAGAAATGTTACTACCCAAACTACGATTGGGGCCACTCCACCTCCCAAACTGGTGATTTGATCAAATCATTGGTAACCACTAACCCTAACCAAGATGACATGATGTCAACTCTCATCGCCCAACCTAAGACTTTATAGGTTTGAAATATTTCAATACCTCATAAGGGGAAGCTGTATCCACATGGGTGGACCAAATCTGAGCATTACCCCATTTAAATGGACGGGTGATCCATTGAAACATTTGGCCAACATCTCCACTTGGTGTGAGTCAATGCTAGGGAATCCATAGAAATAAGAGATCTCCAGGATCTGGTGTTTCTACCATACTCTAAAGGACCCAAATATTGTTGGCAAAACTAGCTAGACCTATGACTAATTTAGTTTGGTAGGATCTGTATAGGTAGTTCCTCCACCAGTTCATCTCCACTATGCATAAGACCATTATTTTAAACCTCTCCAAGCACAAGATGAGGAATGATGATCGCATTGCTGACTTCAACTCATGATGGAAGTATCTCAAATAATATCTTGATATACACAATTACCATGGGTATATATTAACAATGTGTATAGATAATTTAAAAGAAGATATAGTCCCTATCCTTATCTCCCTAAATAATCCTGACTGATATCATAAATTAGATGAAAAAGCATAGTGATAGGAAGACGCCTTGGAAAGGACCAAGAAATGGTCCTAACCATTACCAATTCTAGCTCCACTGAGAAACCTGTTGTAATAGAATCATCCACTACTATGAATATAGAGGTTCCTAATCTAGTTCACTTCCCTTTTACCGAATGAAACATTCCAAGCATAGCCTCACCAACCACAATATCCTTAGGAAACATTCGTCGAGGGAGTGTTGCTCTAACCCTAGATAAGGGCCATGTGACCAGGGTTACTTTTAAAGATATCAAGAATAATACATACTACATAAAGGATGCACATTTCTCAGGGTAATTCATATGTGAAATAGAAAAAGGGATTCTAAAGTAGCCAGAATATAGGATACCCTAGAAGGTAGAAATTATTGATAATTCCAATCACTAATCCAACCATAAAATCTTGGAAAATAAACTTAATGAATGATTCATTTTCAATGATTGTATAAAGAACCAAGTAGACCATGTACTATTCATGTTTGGCCATGACTTAGCATAGGTAGCCCTTATCTCTACCAACCTAGATAGTGACAACAATGATCTCGGTGAATTGAAACAATTCCCTGGCCACGGTACACCATATTACATTGGATGGTTGGATCCCAGGAAATTTTCTCATGCCTGTAAAGTTATTCATGACTTCTTTAGAAAAATATAACACAATGTTATTACAACATATCGTCCAGCAACCAACTCCATATCTATGTCATAGTTTTCCAATTCTCAGGAGAGGAGAGACTGGTAGCACAATAGTGAAAATACTTCAAAAATGGTGCAAAAACTATCCTACACAGTTTGATATTTCATTCCTCATGAGTTAGGATAGGTAGATAAAATTTTCCCCACCTTGGAATATGCTTCTAAAAATTTGACTTAATACGCTTATGTTAATGTTTTCAAGATTTTATATCCCTTTATGTCACCTAGTGATGAGGATAAACATGTGACCACCTAATATTCCACTAGAAAAATCCATTGAAGGAGAGGTAGGGGATGCAATATCCGATAAAGCATCTAGACTATCATTTCATACAATATTGTTCATGACATAGAGACCAAAAATCAAGCCTCACAATGGGTTTCAAAAAAATTCTCCTGATCCACTCTACAGGGTAGGCCTCTATAGTCCACTATATTTTTTTACCATAAGGCTCAACCACAACTGCATCATGATCATATGCATCCATACAAGTTCCTCCATTATCCATATAATTCTCATCCATTTGGTGTTCTTCCTAGAACAACCAACTAATTAAATTGGAATACCAAAACTATATTGTACCTAGATCCTCAGTCATTGGAAAATACTTCACTTCCTAATAAGGAGCTACCATTGGTAGTCATAAATATTCAACTTACATAAATGTACAACGTGATGAAATACATTGATTACATGCTAGGGATATTATCAATTCACAATTCACTTCACTTGTTAAAGGTAATGTGTGAGGCCCTTATCGAAAATATGAAAACCCCCTTTCAGTTTAAGATTGAGGTATTACGTGCTATGGAATATCACAGAGAGGAATATGATCAAGTGGAATGACTAGACATCATTTTTTCTAAATAGGATAAGGGTTACCACATTTAGGTGCACATATTCATGTTTTATGTCACCAGATGGTTTAATAGTGTGGAGCTACAAAATTTCCTAGTGGATATTGGATCTAGGATCAATCCCCTACACAAAAGAACACTCTATAAGTTAGGTATAATAAAATTAGATCTGATTCCCTCCATCAAAATTATTTAGGGGTACAATATGAGTGACTAGAAACCATAATGAAATATTCACCTAAATTACTTACTCGGAGGCCTAGTAGAAAGAAAAATATTTATGGTAGTCTTATAGGATACATAATATAATTCTTTCATAGGAATACGCTGATTTAATTTTCATGTATTGGTCCCCACTTTTTACCCCATGTGCCTTAAATTCCCCCTTTATGGTTGAGTCGGTGTACTCAGGGGAAATGCATCTCCCTTCAACTCTTATGAGGCTCACTACCTAGATAATAGGTACTATAAATGGTTGGGAAAACATATCTAGAATGATATGGTTGAGTGTATTAATTTACCTAATGACCCAATAGAAACTATGACAGATCCTTGTTTGGACATAATGGAATACCCTTCATCAAAATCAATCAGTTGGAACCAAAAAATTGGATATGGTATATTGTTTCGTAGTCTCTAAGGTGTGTTCAAAGATAACCGCATACTCCCAAACTGGATAGGCCCAACCAATAATAGAAAACCCAATCCCTATAATGTATTATGAGGTTCACCACATAGTTAATAATATATGACATTCCTACATATTCCCCAAAGTACGAATAATTGGATGGATGTTGAACCATCTTTAATTCTTCGACATCAAAAGTTGATCTTGTAGTCATAAAACACATGGGATTGTCTCAACATTCTTTATCATTGCAGTCTCCATAATGTGGGAGTAAATTATTAAAGACTCTACCCCCAACATATTGAATCCAAAAAACACCCCTAAATATGCTGTTAAAAAAATGTTCCTTCTTCCTCTACCCTTGAGCCTATGGAAATGATAATGATTTGGATGTCTCCCCTCCTGCCTTTGAAAGGGATTTCACCACCACTTTTGATGAGATGAAAAAATTAAATCTCAACACTGAATAAGATCCAATGATGACACTAATAAGCATAGCTATGTCACTAGAGGAACAAAAATAGTATGTACCTTTAAAAAATAAGCACCTTTATTTCTTATCCTAGAGATAAAATTAGATTCCAAGGATTGATCCCTAAGTTTACATGCATCTCCTTGGCCTCCCAATTGGTCACCATGGGTTCAAAAAACCTCCCAGAAAGATGCACTGTTCTCGTAGTGCTATGGTTTCTGCTCAAGGTGACAAGCTTATTAAGGTCAACTACAACATATTGGTCTAGTCCCCTAAGTGGTTATCCAAAATTTTCCTAATCAAGAAGAATAATGGGAAGATCAATGTCTATATAAACTTATAGGACCTTAACGCCCATTAACCAAAGAATATATATAAAATTCTAGAAATAGATTCATTGATTGATTCCACAATTTATTTTTATGTTCTCTAATTGATGGATGGATATTCTAGGTATAATTAGATTTTGATGGATTTAATGGATGAGAAATCCACTAACTTTAGGGAAACCAATGACATTTTAGGAAACTGGGTGATGAATTTTGGCATAAACAATATTTAGGATACTTACTATAATTCCACAAACAATATCTTCATTACAATCCAAGAAACATTAGTAGATTTATGTAGATGATATGGTGGTAATGTCTTACTAAATCCAAGATCATCTCAAAGACCTTAAGAAAGTGTTTGATTTCCTTTATCCCCAGCACCTAAATATGAACCCCTTGAAGTGTATGTTTGAGGTCAGCTTCATAATGTTTCTTGGGTTCATCATTGGATATAGAGGCATAAATATCAATCACAAGATAATCAAGTCTATGAACTAAATCCATCCTCTACAAAATATATCGGAGGGGTGAGGCCTCTAAGGCCACTTAACCTATCTCCACCAATTCATTGAAATTTTATCCAAAAAGTGTGAGACATTTTTGAGGATCATGATGAATGGAACCACCTATCAGTGGGATAAGGATTTATAGACTACCTTTGAGGACATTATGTAGTATATACAGTGACCCCATATCATGATTTTGATTATCCTAGGAAATCCTCTATTCCATTATGTGATTTCCCTGAAACAGTCCCTTGGTTCCCTTCTATTCCATTGGAAAATTTAAGGTAGGAATAATAGACTATATTTTCACAAACTCATTCTCCTGAACATGAATATTAGAAACTCACATCTCTATTGTAGTTTCCTTATGTTGGTCTTTTTAGTGTAGAGGGTTCAATATTACTTACAAAACCATGAGATACAGCAGGTGTCCTATGTTGACCCACTGAAATATATTCTCAATTTCCCCATGTTTATGAGGATAATTTCACAATGCATGATAATCCTAAAATATTTTGACAACAGTTTTCCACATAAAAATATTTTAAGGTCATGAATTGGCATATTTATAGGATTTACACCCAACCCCATAGAAGATTCCCCATGATGTTGATTTCTAAGACAAAGACATCCTCTAAATGGATCAAAATGATCCTCATGGGAATATTTATTTTGATGGTTCTTCTAAAACACCTAGAAGTAGATTGATCAATGACCCTAAACACTAAAGGATAGTCATAAGGATTGTCTTCGTCACTCCAGCATGGGATGTCCATCCATAATTAGTTTTTATTTAGTAAAGGCCTCACTGAAAATGAAGCTAAATATAAAGCTCTTATTACTATTATCATGTTATACCTTGAGATATATACCCCCTATTTTCATGTGAAGGGAGACATTGAATTGGTAATCAATAAGATCGATGGTCGATAAATCATCAAAAATCAAGAATTTTTGCCCCTGTTGGAATGGGTTCGTCAGCTAATGGACCAGTTCTCATCCCATCCAAACGAGATTCATGTTCCCAGAGAAATCAATATCCAATATGATTATTGTTAAAGCTTGGAAACATCTATATAAGAGCATGACCAGTATGAATTAGGCATTCATGTGGCACATCAAAGGGTCATTACCCCTGCCACCTCTAAACATGGAATCCAACATGTGAATTGGATGGTTTCCTATACTTATCCACCGAGGCCCTAAAATTATCTTATAGTTAAGGAAACATATAATTTGACTAGTCCATTCATTGTGTATATTTAGTAAACAAACTCTCCCACCAGGTCGAGATGAGAATGAGTGAATCTGTCGGCGTCTAACATAGTACACCCTCTTAAGTTGTTATAATATTGAGAAGAATGTATATAATCATGGGATCAATGGAATCCATAATTATCACATCCAAGTGAAGGAGATAACTCATTTCATATAAGAGGTCCATGATGGATCTTTTGGATCCCATTAATAAGGATTGAAGCTTTCCACCAAATTCAATTTTTGGGTTGCTTTTGAATCAACATACTTCGTGACTACATTGATTTCTCTAATTGGTGACGTGCATGAAAGATCCATGAAAAATTTATGTATGAACCACAAGATATTATACAAACCACCATATCCTGCTGGACCTTTTCATTTTGGGGACTCAATGTTTCAATTCCCTATGCACCAGGTACAACTCAATAGTGTAGGATTATTTTGACCATAATAGAATTATTCTCAAAATTTATAAAAGAAGTTACCCATAAAGATGTAAAATCCTTGTCTATGATCAATTTAGTGAAATATGACATCATTAATAGGAATAGGGTCCCTCAAAGTATTCTTATGGACAATGGAATTCACTTCTAGGGTGTAGATTTAAAGAATTTGTACATCAAATACAACATCCAATATAACAATACATCCCCCTATCACAAAAAATTAAAGAGTTAAAAAACCTATCTTATATTCTACAAAATATGGTGGAACAAAACAATAATAGTTTTCCTGATAAAATCTACAACACCCTATGGGACTCCCAGAAGAAAACTCTAAGCTCTACCTTGGTAACTTCATAAATTGTGGTCTATGAAACAATGGTTGTTTTACATATATTGGTTTACCTACCGTTACATTAGATGACAATTTATGATGAGAAAATTCTACTCATGGAAGAAGAAATCCTATTAGGTAATTTGGGAGCCCTCTAAGAAAATTGGATACGATAACATCATAACATAGAGAGGCACCAGAACAAGGTGGTGTAGGAATTCAACAAGAAATCTCCCCTCCATTCCTTCCATAAGGTTGAGGTGGCACTAGCCACATAGATTCCAATCATATTCATAAATAAAACTCTGCAGATGGATCCTAAGGGGGAAGGACCCTAAATCAACCATAAGGTCTTATGAAATGGAACATATTCCTTAATCACTAGGGATAGGGAGTATATCACACCTCCCACCATCACTATGCTTATCGAGTGGTACTTTTGGTAAGCATCAAATACAGTATGAGAAATATTAATTTAAACTACAAATCCCAACATCCATAGTATATGATGTTAAACTATAACCTTACTCTATGTGACAAACATGTGATTCCTCATATGAAAAATTTTAAATGAGAACAACCAACATCCTCAAAATATGGAATTATACTAGTTCATGACCCTAGGGGATGAACATAGGATTCCTCATTTGGTAAGAAGGAGATTGATCTACATCCTCTTCATATTAACTGAAATTTAATGACGTCATATGTCGTCACTAGAGAGGGTACCACTAAATAATCTTTGGCATCATACCACATCGTGTTATAGAACATTTAGTTTCTTGATTACCTATCTAGGGAAAACATAGAGACACCTATAACATTTATCTTTGGGCCCAACTGCATGTTTCCTCTCCCAAAGTGAGGTTATCTCCAACATTAATCCCTTCATGATATATTACCCAAGGTGATAGAATTTTCCATAGTCATCCTTATCATGTTTAAGCTCCAATTAAATTTCTAGACCAATAATTGTACTGAGTTTCCCCCTTAATCCAAAATAAGGACGAAATAATGGTAAACTCAATGTATAATACCCACATTCATTATCCTTATAAATGATGTTAAAACTGTGACCATACCCTATGAAAATACCATGGGATTCCATATGTACTAAACATATGATTACTCATGTGATCATAAGAGATACCTAATGAGAATTTTTTTAGGTAATACCCTGATCAATTAATTGGAAATGATATGTCCTTATCACACAATGTAAAACAATTTGATACTACGGGTCCTCACTAGAGAAGATTACATCGTCCCAGTTTTGGTAATCTACCATGAAGTGTTTCAAACCCATGTATGGATTTATTATTAGTTCCAGGAGATACATAGTGATATATAGACCTCATATCTTAAGACCAACCCAACCACCAACTTATTCTGGGGTATTTACCTTGATGGAAATTCTCAATCATCACCTATCTATACACTCATCTAATGCATATGATTATGTAGTGAAATAACTCTCTATGTGTTTAACCTTCCTCTAGGCACCCCGACTCATCCATTTTCTCACTTCATGCCTCCCATATCTTGGATCATTATGAATCTTCTAATCTGAATAGCCCCCCAAAATGTCAATGGTGTTTGGCCACACGGGAAAAAATATCATCATGGGATCATGCCTCAAAGGAACATTGTAGAAATTTGGTGGTAACCATGTTTTGAAAATGTTCAAAGGTCAATCTTACATGTGTTCTCCCCATCCATTATTAGTGCGGTTACGGGAAATATGTCTTAAACATCGTAAAAAACCATTCCATACACATCAACAACCAAATTCCATAGTATAGATATCATAAATAAAAGTTTACCTTCTTTCAAACTCCCCTTTTATCTAGTGGAATTTCAACACCGTTGGTGTTATTATCCCATGATCTTAAGCACTATTTCTAAGCAAGATGGGTATCTGGGAATTTTTCCAAGATGATTTTGTTTAACTTACTCTCTATTGTGATAAGGTAATCTATACTTCTTATTTCTCACACCGAGCAAGGATCATGTGTGACTAAGAGTAATAGTTTATTTTTCCCTTGGAATATTCAATGAACACATGCATCGTAAAATGGAATTCCACATCCCTTGGGTACAAAATCTATGAAATTAAATAAGGTGTCCTAGTCCAAAAACCATGAACTTAAACTATCACAATAATCCAATTTTCATGAATCAAAACTAGAAGAATATACCTCATGGTCTTAGATGCATTACCTTAAACCTTGAAACTAGAGTCTTCATGTATAATGTGATAAATAATTGAAATGGATTTTATTCCTCACCTATGTGGATATCCCACACATTTACAGTGTCAGTATCAGATACACCACATTCCAAAATTATGTCAGTCTTGATTCCTGATTTCATTGTATACTTAGTAACACCAAGAACCTTTGATTATATCCCAACCACAAGTACCATTTCATGATAGATGGTACAAAAATCATGACCTTAAATTATGTACAACCATCCCCAAGATTGTCTTTTTGTGGTATAGGGCCTCTATGGACCCCTCTTCATGTTAGGATTCAACAATTTTTCCAATCCTAAAAGTCCATAGAGTACTATATCCCCCATAGGTCTAAGATTTATTCCCATTAACTATGTAAAATTTGGGAACTTTTATATTCATCATGTTTTACATAACATTGGTGTGTGGGAAATCAAATTCAACCTCCTTCCACCACATCCTCACTCAAGAGGAATTTCACTTTTGGAATTGGTCCCCTACCATGCCACATTTCTAAACATCTTGTGGTGCTTCCTGCACCAAGGATACTGGTACACACATTGTGAGGTTAAAATATATGTGAAATCTCCAACTGTAATGACCCTAAATACTCTAGACAAGAGACATGAATGTTTTTTAGGGTGAAACCCCATATTAGATATATAAGAAAAAGATATACTCATAACCGCTAAATATCCCCTATGATTTTTTTAAAAGTGGGGGAATTTGTAAAAGAGGTAAAAAGCCTAAAAGGCTCACTACTGAGACTTGGAAAATACCAATCTATACTCACTGGACCCACATGTTTAGAAAATGTAATGACCCAAATTTAATCCCTATATTTCAGAAGGTCCTCCATGAGGTACCACCCCCACATTCCACATTCATGCATCCCACTACCCTAATGGGGTGAATGTTCTTCATGTTGGTTCACACTTCCTCTTCAAAAGACACTAAAATATGTTCCACACATATTTTTCACATGTTGATAATACATTATTCCACCATAAATGACATACAAATAAAAAATATATTTGGACATTGATGGAGAGGACCTTTCCCCTACTCCATTTACAATCACCTACTACACCATGTGAGTTTCTCAATAGTTTCATGACAAACAAGAAGAATCTATTTAAGAGATGAGTTTGACTATTTCTCATACTGATATTCTTATATAATATTCTCAAATACATTATGGTGTGATCTATATAATATTTAATTCCACTTTAATATTCCTCAAATCCACTTCTTGCTTCTCATTCTCCTTTGATTAATCTACCATCATCCTACCAATCTGAACATGCCTCCACCTAACGATATTGGTTCCTCGCCACAATTCTTCACCTAATATCCTAGTAAAATGACTCAAAGGTCCTTTTATGAAAATTTTATAGGTCCCATGTTTTGAACATGGTCAATAATCATTCATCATTTTTTATCTCCATCCTAGGTGGTGCGACCCTGAATACTTAATTTTCAACAAGGTATGAAATCATCTTCACTCAAACCAACACCCCTATTCATGTCCCAGGTCAATGAAATCTCATTTATCAACCCTCATATTCCCCTTCATTTGAATATAATTCAAGGACCTTTGTGTTAACCTATTTGTGCACCTCCACAAAATGTTAAATCAAGTCGATTGTGCAGAGTCCTTCTATCCAACCAAATATTTTCTAGCACTATCATATAATTGGGAAATATCCTATTCAACCCATGATTCCAAAAAAAACCATGTATAACATGGTATTATGGACTCATAAAAGGTTTTCTGATAAATATGATCGAGATGGTGATGAAATGGAAGATAAAAAACAACAAATTCATGCACAATATCAATAAAAACTATCTTATAGTGTTTTTTCCAGCGGGACAACCATAGGTTGGATCGTATCCTTTATTCTAATATAATGGAATGCCCCCATGGTTAAACATAGGATATGGATTATTCTACATTGTAAAACATAACTACTATTTTCTAGGGCCTATTACCAATTATCTAGTTTTTAAACTTTCTCAATGGAAATAGGAAGAACCCCATCTACATGAATCTATACTCATCACTATTAAAAATTGAACTATGTTTCAAGGGATTATACCGATCACACTTCAGCCTAAAATGCCTCATATTTCAACCTTATACTATTGATCATATCCTCCGTAGAAGTAACAATGGACTCAACTTTTATGCTTCCCCCTCTAACAGAGTGAGCACCTCCTCAGCCACATGGAGAAACATAGTTCCAGCAGATATCTCCTTGTGCTAGGAGGTGATTAGAATTTTATATTATTATCACAATAATTCAATAAATAAGTCCTTGTGCAGAGCCAAAAGACCACAAGAATCCACAATTCTATCCTCTATAGTCATTGTCTAGTAGTGATGGGACCCCACCAGACTTGTCATATTAGTCCACATAGTGCAGATGATAAAGATCCATACATTCTTCCGCACTCTAAAATAAATGATATGGTTCTCATTATGTATTATAGAACTAGAATACTCAAAATCATTAGGCATAATAGGTCCATATTTGGGTAAGGATACAAGAACATCAACTGCAGGGTCATCATTTTCTGTCTAATTTGAAAGGATGATTATTATACATAAAGGGAAGTTATCCAAATATGACCTTATTCCATAGCAAAAGAACAGACAAACTCATACTCTACCTTATTTTTACGCATGAACATAGAAAACATAGTTTTATCTATTGGTGGAATTATCTCAACAACCTCTATTGAGGCCATGACTACAAAAGACACCTCATCTGACACCTTTGGGGTAGGTTCAATTATCCCAGCTTCCTTGTATGTCCCTATTAAGATAACATTCTTGACCAACCCCATTGGGATTACAACATCATCCATCATGGCCACGATTGTATGCCCCACTAGTTTTAGAAATTCTACATGAAGCTAACCCCCATAAAATGTTTGTACTACCATTCATGAAGCATGGTAATAAAAAAATTACTCGTGAAAGATATAAAAAATATGGAGAATGTTGAAAATGTAGAAGGTATTTGAGAATCAAAGATAAAATCCAAAAAGTCATAAATACTCACCAGGATCTCACTCGGTGATATTATCTCTATGATAGTCAATTCCTATACCATATGAAACTACCCCATAGCAGGATGTGCTATCTCTATACGTAATAATGGAAAAAAAGTTATCATAACATCAAAAAACAAATCTTTGATCCATACCAAGAAAATAGGTGTGACACGAAAGAACATCAGGATGTTGAACCACCACCTCAGTCAAAGGTTCCAACTCAATAATAGATGGTTAGTTGTCCAGAATAAAAATAGAATAAGACCCTATTAACACTGCTTCATGGGTTTGGACCCACTCTTCCTTATCCAAAGTTTCATTATCATCCTAATATTCCTTGATTTTTCAGATTCCAACACAAATGAAAAAGGATTTAGAAAAAAATATTAGATATTTAACTGTTGGTCCAGTAGATAGGATAAGAAAATTTACTTGGTTAGTGAAATGATCTCCTACCTCGGGAGAGACAAACTTGAAATCCCTCTACACCTATTCCTCCTTAAATGACATAATTGTTTTGCTAATATAGTAACCCAATTGACCCCTCAGAATATATATAGTGTAGTGATTAAAAAACACCTTCCCATGTCTAGTAAGGGGCCACACAACACCATAAAATTAGATCAGTTCTTCCATCTCTATAAGGTATTGCACCACCTCGAGTTGGTGAGCATCAAATCCTACCCTACCATGGCCTAGTACCAGATGTTTTATCCCCTCATCATGATGATGTGGCCGAAAACCATAAATATATTTGATAATTCTATATATTCCCTATCTTTACCAAGAATCATGGAAAACAACGTCCCTAAGTATTTGTAAATTCTATAATCGCTTCCCCAAATCCTTGATATGTTCCCTTAATACTACATGAAGGGTCCAATTTCTTCTTGAGACTATTTTCCTAGAATTTTTTGGTGAGGCATCACCACTCCTTCTAGAGCTCAAGAAGATAAAACTAATTTCGTCCCCACAATCCTAAACCATCCTCCACGACATGCCATTTATGCCCCCACATAACCCCAACCCTGTGGCTATGGGGATCCCTCCTTATCATTTATCTAGGTGACCAGATGCCTTAGTATCTCCCCAATATACATGTTTTCTTAGATAGTCACCTTGTTATGGAAGTTCATAAACACATCCTTTTCTAGCGACAACTCATTCCACCCCCATCCATCATTTCATATGAACATAGATGAAATATTTTAGTGAACTAAGGGAAAATTCATAACATGAAACTCAGTGTACACCATTTGGGTGAGCCTCTGAAGAAACTTATTTTTTTGGAAAATTGGTTTGGAGAGTATGTTTCTAATATCACTTTTCAATCCACCCTGGTCCTCAGTATCATTCCTCAGAAGGCTAGGAAGTATAAACAATACTCATCTTTCCCTATCATATCATCTATGAACACCCCTACGGGAAGGAGGAAAGGGTGGAATATGGAGAAGTCCCTCAGAAAAATCCCCCCCAATTAACTAACTGGATTGACCATGATCAGATGAAACCCAATGATGGTAAACATAGAATACTAGAGGATTTTTCCAATAGAATATTTTGAGTTTGGGTATTCAAACTCCCCTATTTTTGTGGGAAGCTTACTATACGAAAATTGAAATTGGTTGCACATACGGAGGGGGGTCTTCCAGTTGTTGATGCACGACAAAACCTTGTATAATTTGGCAAACATCGTCACAAAAAAACTGATATGTCACCTCATGGACATCACTACTTCCATAATCAACATGCTTGGACCCAAACTCATATATGAATCCTTGACTAGGAGACTCCACCCCCTAATGAGTTCCATTATAAAACATGCGAGTTTGAATATAGGGGACTCAAGATTAAATCTATACACTAAAATTATCTAATAGATATCCTATGTAATCCTCCTATATGAGTTCCCCTTCCCTAACCACAATTCCTTTGGTAATTTTAATGGAATCTCTTTTATCCTCTCTATATGATCGTTGATAAAAATGATAAACCTCTCATTGAAAGGGACATACTTTAGCCTTGGATTTTTCACATCCTTCCCTTGAAAAAGACATAGTAAATATTTTTATATTTGAAAAAACCACTCTATGTCATCCCAAAAATCATAAATTCGGATAAACTCACAAAAAATATCACGATGAATAGGGATCCTTAAAATTTTATGGAGGAAACATAGCCTTATTCCAACCCCCCTTTGAGTAGTTGAAATGAGTTATTCCCTAGGGACCACCTTATCAAGAGCTTTCACATAATGTCTGGGTGATGGTATACATGGAATTTTGAGGTCTATTACAACTTATATAACCCCACCCTCTTCATCATCACCACAAACACATCACAGGAAAAGAATACATAGTATACCCAATCCCACTTGTCCTTGAAAATGTTTCCTTGATGTAAAGCCTCTCCCATATGCAGTCCAGTTTAATTTATTCTAGGCCCTCCATGAGGATTTTCTTAGAGATGTGGGGATGAATTTATAATATGAGCTTACCCATTTACAGTTTTCACTAGGTCATAAAAATATTGGGAATAAGTGATTTGTGTTATTTCATGAAAATTCCTGATGGAGACCTGATCCACTGGTATAACCCAAGAGAGCATAAGAACTAGTAACCTGGATCATCTCGATTGAACCTAGGATAAAAACAACATCCCTCAACCCAGATCCATATAGTAGTTTCCTCTTCCAGAGTAGATATTCCTACTACTCTTCCATTATAAATTTTAGAGAAGTATTATATTTTGACATCGTTCTAAATATCTCCCCAATTATAAGGTTTCCATACATCTCCCTTCGATGACCAGATATTTATTCGACACCTTGAGTTGAAATCTTTGGAATAATTAATCATTTTAGAGTATAGATTGTGAATGTTGGGTTCATGAAGTTAGGATTCTATAAGGTATTAATTTCTGAATGTTTTTTATTTCATGATGATCTATTCTAGAAAGTCACAATGTTTCATGAGCGATAAAGAAAAAAATCATGTAACACTATTGAAGGAATTCAGTTTCAAAAAAGTGATAAAGGGGATATCCTACATGAAAAGCTCATTCATTAACCCCCAGTTCCCCATCCTTTTTCATAGGTAAATTCACGAATAGAGTTTCATTTATATTTCTCACAGATCTAATGTTTTCAGTTGTTTCATGTCCGAATCCATCAATCTACTCCCTTGTCAGCCCCCATTATATGGGGGTAATATTTGATTCTAAAAAATACATGTGCTGAGGGATATTAAGGAATTTTTAATAATTTCAAGTCAAATCCAGGTTGAATCAACTAAAAATCCACATAAGGGTATAGATTCTTGATGGTCAAAATATTGTAACTATTTACTGATTTTGGAAAGTCTCTAATTTCCACACAAGTATGAGGCGATAACATTCATGCAACATATTTATATTCACTAAATTCATTGTCTTGATGAAAAACGTCAAAAAATTCATAATAATGAAGATAACATGCATGGAACTAACATCCTATACTTTTTGGCGCCTATAAATACCTCCCTATATCCAACATGAAAGAGTGATGTGACCTTTGGACATCTATAGAAGCTATGAATTCATGAAAATTCATCATTCCTATGATAAAGAAAATAGACTCATACAGGTATCCTTATTTTATGATAATCCCACCATGTATTCTTGAAATTCTATGAATATGGTAGAGATGAATTTCACGACGTCTATAAAATTCTCAATAGACAACAACCACTCACATTCCGTGTTGTTTCAGGAGATAATTATTCTTATAAAACCTTAAAAATAGAAACCCATAATTTACCCTGAGCTAAGTCCACCAGGTTTCACAAAAATCATAACTTCATGAGACCCTTTTTCTTTTATATATTCCCTAGAATTCATAAGCCCCCTTTTCGACATGAGGACCCCAACCTTCATGAAACCTATCCAAAAGTACTCTAATTTATACCACCTTTCATCTCCCATTCCTACATGAAATTTGAGGGCATAAATAACCTATACCCATTCAAACACAGTTCATCCACATTTTGAACTTCAACACAACTAGTATCACTGAATCTCATGTCTAGCCTCTTCACTTCAAGCACATCCTATATAGTGTTTTCAACATTTTTTTCCTAATAATTTTCGTCCTAATGCCTATTTCTCCTATGCATAGGCACCCCAGTGTCAATATTATTATTATACACTTCACTATGGCAGTTTTTACACCATGAAACAAATAAAGTCACCTGTGCAGTAGAAACGTAATCCCCGAAGGTTGAATCATAATGGGAAATTGTCTACCTTTACATGTATGGAGGAATAATGTCTTATAATCATCTCATACTTAGAAATGGTGACCCTAGGCATAGTACCATCCCACTTACAAGCTATATAACATAAAAAATACTATTTCGGATTATTTTTTATAGGGAATGAATTATTGTTGAGATGATTATTTCATACCCCACATTATTTATTTATAATGGTGGGTGGACTTTGTCACCATGGTTGGTAATGTTGGATCCTTGATCAAAATGGGAAAATGAGATGTCAGTTCCTACTTCTATGGATTACTCCTTAGAGTTCATCTCTTAGTTCAGGCCTCCCACATTGATTCATGTTAGGTTATTAAAACTCATTCTTTTTTCTATCTCAAGGTTGATGATAATTAATTACACAGCTTTTATATCAAAAGGGAAACAGTGTTTAGGGAGAATATGTGATAATGTCAGGCATTTCTAGGATTTTTTGAATAATTGGTGTGATGGAAATCTATATATTCATATCCTTTTGAAGTTAGAGACATCTCATGTGTAAGGAATATGTGTCATGGAACCTAAGGAATCACATTCTGGCAAGGATTGAGTTGAAATAGAGGGAATTAGTATTCCATGGATTTTATCATAGGTATGGTATGTCTTTTTTATGGGGATAGGATTAAAGATGAATTAATGAGTTTATTGTCTAGTAGAGACATATGGTTTAAAAGTTTGACATCATGCGGGGACAAATGGTTTTCATGTTTAACATCCAAAGGGGTTATGGGGTC
Source organism: Viscum album (assembly GCA_963277665.1). Lineage (NCBI taxonomy): Eukaryota > Viridiplantae > Streptophyta > Magnoliopsida > Santalales > Viscaceae > Viscum > Viscum album. Next base: position 1,266,363,774 of record OY728120.1, on the reverse strand, counting down.
ATAATTTTAATGTACTATAGTTACTTATGTGTCACATGTTTAACATTTTACTTAGACAGATGGTTCGTAGGTTTTATATCATGCAAGGATATATGGGTTTCATGTTAATCATCTTGAGGGGATAGATGGATTATAGGTTTAAAATCTTATAGGGATAGATAGATCATAGTATTAATATCTTATATTGATAGATTCATCATAGGTTTAATATCTTGTGAGGAAAAATGAGTCATAGGTTTACCATTTTGTTGGGAATATTTGTGGTTAAGTGTGTACCAAAGGGGGAAGATTTCAAACATGAGGGTTTAGTTAAGTGTGTCTACATGGGGGATCAAAATGGGAGATTTTGTTGTGATATTGGGGTGTCAATATTTAACCTTAGGGAGATGTACTGCATACCTTGTTTCAGATATAAGGATCAAAACCCATGTAGTTCAATGGTAGAATTTAAGGTTGTTTAATATGAACAAGCCGTGTTGTTTAATTTCCTGAATTGTGGATGCTCATGTCACAGAATGAGGGTCAATTTGGGATGGTGTGGGGATTAGGCATGGTAGTTTCTTATGTGTCGTAACAGATCAATGATGGAATGAATAACACTTATAAATTTCCCTGGAACAACTTGATAAGGGAGGGGTGAATTAGGGTGTAATTTTTTTTTAATTTTAGTAGGATGGATCTTGTTCCCACCATGGTAGGAACATGATAAATATATCTGTAAGTAATGTTGGTTATTTAAATATTCACACATAGAAGGGCCAAAACATAATTTACTTGGTTCACCACTAAGGGATAGTCCAAGGAGCATACACCGATAGGTTGTCGATCATACCATAGTTCACTAAATTTTACTAGTTGTGGAATACAAAATATTAACACAGTCACTCTATTCTAGGCACAATTTTTTTACAAGGATTTTGGTATAACACATATATTCTCTCATATTGCTTCAATTAACTCCCCCTTTTCCCACTGTGTTGGGACAAATCTAAACTATGTTTATTGACATGATGGTCTCTTCAATGGGCTAGCATTGAATCATGAATCCTAAACTATAGGTAGATTGTATTATAATGTCTGGTCTTTACCCATATATCAACTCCAATTTTACATGAAATTTTAGTTCACTAACTGTTCCTTTACGAACAACACTACTCCACATACCACCACTATGTACTGCATCCACAAACTGTGACCACATACTAACTTCAATAACCATGAATGTTCACTACTTAATCTTTTCACACCAACTCCTCCTCTGCGAACTATCCTTCACGAAATATCTTTTTAAAATCGTCTTTCCCAAACAATATTTTGTGAACCATCATGTACTTCACTAAATTCCTTTCATATTTGTAATAGAAGTCTTTTTTTCAGGGTTTCCTTACAACGAACCACTCTGGACATCACCAAATTATTCCCTAATTCCAAATCTCAATATCGCACCCTAATAAATGTATTAATGATCTTTATGTAAGAAAATAGATCCACACAATCCTCTAAATTTAGATTTACAAAATCATCGAAATGACGACACCTTTACCGAATAATTTGAATCTCATGTGAACCATTTTCCCAACACAGTCCACATTCTGCCACCCTTCCTTCGTTATGGTCGAACACGTCTGTGAACCGATCTCTACCTCAATTTCTCTAAAAAAAATCAATAATATGATAAATGTCTCTTTTTCATACATCCATCCTTCCCATGAACAATATCTTTTCTGTGAACCATTTTTCAGTCATGATCATTGTACCTCCCTTCACGACCTTATAACACCGCTGCGTGGAAATTGTGCCTTTTCTATTTTTCCTCACCACCCGCATACCTCCTATGCAGTACACGAACTATGCTTAATGTTTAGTGAATGAAAAATAGAAGTATTTATAAAAAACCAAATCCATACTCTATTTCCAGCAATTAAAACCCTTAGGTAGAACAACTTATGCATGGGAGCTGTTTAGGTGTCGCTATGGAGAAACAATGATGTGAATGGGTGTTGCAAGGAGCATTAATGGTGTGATTGGGGATTATGAATGGAACATTCCTCGGTGATGGGGTATAATCTCATGCATATCACACAAGCCATATCAATTTAATCAGATGATGAATCATGTTCTTATTTCATAGGGCATCCCATGTTCATTTCATTGGGCAAGGTAACATATTTAACTTCATGTGAAAGGACATAGTGTGTGGGCCATATGCATTGAGCTACCCATCCTTTCTTCCTCATGTTTAGTCAATAGGTAATCTCAACCTATAGGTGGGTCACGAAATTTTGTTGGGGCTTACACCTAAGGAGGATTACTAGGTAGAATGTTTGGGAGTAGCATGTATACATGTGGTAATTACACTTTAGGAATTATTTTTCTTCTTTTTGGCAATATATTTTGAGGGCATATCAGTCCGATAGTGGATTGAGGGATATTATTGGGTATTATTCCAGAGATGGAGGCCCGTGGTGGATGTTTGGGGGTTTTCTCATGATAATTACATGAGGCATCTTCTTCTTGACACATAAGGGATCTTGTTCTTTTCATAGGAGGTATCCTATTCTCATCCAATAGGGTATACTATAATATAAATTCATATTGTGAGGACTAAGTGGGTCATCTCATGATCATGGAATTATTTATATTATGATTTATGCATAATTCATATCGTGTTTTTCACAGGAGGAATCCTATGATTTTCATATAGGATACACTACATTTTAATATTCTGTAATGGGGAATACAAGGTAGAAGTCTCCTATGAATGGTTTGTGTGGGACATACTCTAAAGAGGACCTTTTTATTTTAACTTAGAAAAAGAATCAAGTGATGCGTTGTTCGGAATTTCTTGATGAGTATTTTGATAAGAGGTATTTGGGGTATCCAAGGAGAGAATCTCAACTCAGGACATGGGAAATAGACTAAGAGTATCATGGTAACTAAATGTATTTTAGGGAGTATAGAGGATTATCTTGACTAATGATAGTATATTGGGTGGAATTTTGGGACGTATAGTATATACCCAAAAATTTATAATACTCGAACTGAAAATTTCAGGATGTGACACTCCATTTTTCAGGGGGGTTTGTGGTGATAATGAAGGGACCATGTTAGAGGCTAGGGAGTGTAGCTTGATATTAATATTCAGAGAGGGTGTAGGGGAACAACCACAAAAACATATAGCAGTGGGAAAAAAGGTAGGAGTATCATAAAATATAAGGATTTCATGAAGGTGCTCAATTTTTTAGAAATTATGTTCTACAAAATAAGGGATCAAAATAGACATGGAAAACACTATTTGGTGAAACTTTGAGGATTCATGAAAATTGGATTCATGCGATGCATGAATATATTACATGAATAGAATTATTCATGGATTAATGTTTTTCTAAACATCCTCAAACAATAAACCATATATAAAAGTGATTACATAAGTGAATTTGGGAAATATTACCCAGGGAGTAATGAGTTATGAAAATTCATGGAACTATTTGGTGATTCATGAATTTAGAGCATGATGTCACTACTCAACGTATAATCCTATCAAATGATGACTTAAGGGATGTTATTTATAGGTTCCAAGGTCAAAAGAATATATGTAATATATAATTTACTATCATTCAAGAATTACTGATTTTTGAAAAGGTTTTTAATCTTTCTGAAAGTTTGAGTTTTACAGTAATACATAGGATGCATAAAGGTTACCACCTACACCTTTTTGTGATAGGATGAATTCCATTAACCTGAGTTACACTAAATTAATTTCACCACATTTTTCATTATATTTAGTTTTATAATTGAATGAACTTCATTAATGTTTTGACATTGGTGAATTTTAGATTGTCCTGAAATTCTATACTTTGGTCTAGAATCACCCTTTCATTGAATTTTTCAGAATTTCAACATCAAAATTCCAAAAATTTTGATCATTAAATATTATAAGTCTTTATTGACAATAAAATATAAGGATTTAAAGCTAACTACACTTTGGATAATGATTTTTAGAATTTAGTCCACAATTCGATGAATTGTTTTTCTCCAACAGCTGCATATCCCCACATCTTAGTCACATGATGTTAAACTAAACAACAATGTACTCATCACATGATGTAAAATTATAGCCCAACCATATATTATGAACAAAATAGTACCCATGTCTGATCATCATGGGATGAAACCTCTTTCTCACTATGGTATGATCTTATTGGTTCAAGTAGACTCTATGTGTAAGCCCCCCACCATCGGTAACAACACAAAAATTTTAGCAATGTAAATTGCCTTCTTAAAAAAATTTATATAGTATAAAAAACATTAAATCACATTTAGAACATAATAAAATATTTATAAATGAATACCTAATGAAATAATAGGTTTTTCTTGAAATGTAAGGAACATATACCAATGAAATAGTATCATGACCCTTAGAATAGTAACATGGACATTAGGAATTATAATTTGGAAAATAGAATAGTAACATTATCTATGAAATTATAATTAAATTTTAGGAATCTTATAAATTATAATATGATATAAGTATATCATTGAATAAATAATCATTTTAAAAATTATTAGTTCAGTGTTCCTATGTTTATAAAACTTAAACTTATATTTATAATTTTATAACTAATAAATTCATTTAAAACATAATTTATTTTAATAAAATAGATCCACAAATTAAAATTTTGTTGTCTTATGATTATAAGATATTTTTATGATACCTTAACTAATTTTTTAAAAGTTTTATAAAATCATTTATAATTTTATAATCAATATTTCACGAATAAATGATGATTTTAATTAAAATAATAAAATTTCATATTTATAAAATTATTTTCATAAAATGGAATTAATTTTTAAATTATATACACCGAAAAATGGTTAGGTTAATTTTTTGTATGTTTCTAAAATACTTGATTTTTTTGCCGATAGTAAAATATGATAATTTACAATAAAAGGTATATATGTGAATTATTATATCATATATAATTTGTATCTGATATAAGTTTAAAATATCAATATATAATTAATTTTTTTTAATATTTTTTGTGATAGTGTTGAATCCAATCATAGTCTTGAGAAAAAATAAACTAGTGAATAAAATAATGATAAAACACTCTTCTCCTCCCCTATAAATACAACCCCTCGCCACATATTCTCATACAACATCCAAAGCATTGAATCATTTCTATATTCTTCCCAATAATCTTCCCAACCCCCTCCCCCATGTCCATGATATCTTGGCCTCATCAAAAGAGCATACGCTTTTCCCTTAGAAGGTTCTCAAAGAAGAGATATTCAAGAGGTAAAATTATTTTCTTTTTCTTTTAATTTATTTTCAATTTCACTTCTTTTATTATCCTATCCTCACCTCCAATAAAAAAAGTGTAATGATAACCCCAATATATTTAATTTACTATAATTTTTTATGTTAATTTAATAATTCATCTTCAAATATATTCCCTTTTCCGTTTATTCAACAAATGAAAATATTGTCTGTGCTGTGTCGATTTAACACCACCGTGGATGATGCATTTTCATTTTCCATTACTACCTTCAATACTGGTAATAAAAACATTATTATTTTGAAATATTATTTTATTATACATATTATATTTTATATAATATTTTGGAACCAACATAAAAACATGATTTTAAATAAAATGATATAATCTCATTAAATTATATTCTTTAATGTTCTGTCTAACAAATCATTCACATACCATATTAAAAAATGTTATATAAGACCAAATAAAATTATTTAGGTTCATAATAACATATAATTTCAATTATATAAAATTATTATAACATTTTCCATGATCATCTATAAATGTATATAGGTGAATCGATCATGAAAAATAAGAAATCAAGCACCCCCGAATAATGAATAAAAAACTCTATAACTCATCATAATGGTAAAAAATGAACTAAATATTTATAATAATACAAATAAATATATAATATGGTTTGGATTAATTAATTAATTAATTTAATATGATTATATATGATATTAAAAAGAATAAGGAACTTAGACATAAGGTAAGGGGTTTCTCGAACCCAAGTAACTTATTTTCCTTATTCTCCCTTATATGGTATTAATATCCATATTATGTTCTTGAAAATTCATTTACCTTTTATTTTCAGTGATTTAAATTATTCTAATATGATTTAATGAAAAATAAAATTACTTTTTGAAAATAAATATTCTTTCTAAAAACACTTGTTTTACTTCTCTTGAGATTGTTTCTTCTTCCCACTATATTGACGGTTCTTATACTGAGTATGTTAGTACATTTTTATTTTTTGAACAAAAGTATTATTTATGAATTTATGTTTTATTAAATTATCATGAAACCCATTTCATTTCAATGGGATATTTTATGTCTAGCCTTATGTACATTCTATGTGGACTACAAGATCTTGTAAATGTTACGATGTGATTGGTGCACGTAGAATTATATATCCCCCCAATCGATTGGGTAATGTGAGGTATCTCATGTGATAATGTTCAATATGTGTGAACATGATGGTATATTTGTTCACAATTATGATATTATGGTTATGAATATATTTTATTCATGGACATGATGATATCTTTGTTCAAAACTATGCATGGTGGTTGACCACTAAGACATGATGTTTCATTTTTATGCATTGACACATTTCATTACTTTATATAATGCATCCTACATTAATTATTATGAAGATACTTTGATTATGTTATAGTGATGATGATTATTCTCACACATCTTTCTTGTCTCTTATTCATCCTCTAATTAGTAATTTTTTCTCACCCCTTATTTTTATGTATATCCTCAGGTGAATATTTTTACCATAGAGAACAATAGGACTAATACGATGCTATAAAATATGTAATTAAAAAAAATTATGTTTTATAATGTAAAATTCAATTATGGTGTGAATTTTCCCAAGAAAATAATGATTTGGATCCATGTTTTATAGCACTATTATTTTTTATCTTTGTAATGATGTAATAGTTATCTATTAAAAATTAGGGTTTATATAGTTGGTATTAGAGCACAGTTTTATTAATTTTTGAATTGGAAATATATAAACTTAGTAAAAAATATATTATGAGATTAATTATAAGTAATATCCTTAGAATCATTGTTTTTTCAAAATTCATAACATAGGGATCCCACAATATATGTATTTATAGTTAATTTTACAAAGGAATAAATTATTAATTCATGACTTATTGAGTTTTGTTTTTTTCAAAATCTTTCTATTTTAGAAAATGGTGGCAACCAGGCGAAATCAGGCCAATAACCCATCTCAGAGAAAATGTAGCATTTTCTTGAATGACATTGCCAATGCCTTGGGAGGTGGAGTACAAAATTTCATGGAAATTATTACCTTGATATCCTATGCTATGAAAAGTAACACAATCAATATGGAAATTATTCCTTAACATTAGAAGGAGTAACTAGCTATCGAGTCTTTTTTGTAGCAATAACCACTGAAAGTTGGTGTATTTTTTGATCCACTCATTACAGAATAGTAGGACAAATCAATTGATAACATCCTTTTTGTTCTTCTCTTTTCTAATATGGAGAATGTGAATTTGGATGTTTATCATCTATACAGAGAGGCTGATAAATGGGGAGAAATTATTAAGAACACTAAGTCGAAGGAAGGAATTGAAAATGTGGAGTTGGAAGAATTTAAGATAATGTTTCTAAACAAGGATTTCCCTTTTACTCTTTAACAAATATAGAGAGATAATTAATAGAGATGAAGAAAAGGAAATGTGAATCTCTCATGGACTATAAAGAAAATTTCAAAAGGCTTCTAATGTATGCTTTGAGTTTTTTAATCAACAATGATAGAGAAATTGATAGATTCTTTAGTTTTTTTAAACCATACCTTCAAAAGGCTCTAGATATATAATATTTTTGATGTTATAAATTAGGTTATTGATGTTTTACCAAAGTGGAGAGGGAGTTTGGAGTCTAGTCCCATGGCTATGGGGTTATGAAACAATATATAAAGTCTCATGCTGTGGGATTTATGGAGAAAGGTGTAAAAACATATCAACCACACACATGTCAAAATTGTATGAAGAAGCATCAAGGGAACTACCTCAAAGGGTAGTAAAATTCTATATGTGTTGGAGATAAGGCCACAAATATCATGAATGTAGAAGATACATATATAATCTTTCCTATATGATGGAGGAAACGAGATAACCACTCGTGGTTCAATTCTTCAACTATAGGGAGAAAGGGCACTAAACAAGCCAGTGCACAAAACCTTGAGTCCTTGTGGGTAATTAGCATCATTAAACATAAAATCCAAAGGTCCAAGGAACGAATTATTCCATCAATACCTCTATGTTGGATCGTGAAAATGATGTGGTGATAGGTATACGGGTTATTAATTAAAGTACAGGTAATGTACTATTTGATTATGGCTCTATGAATTCTTTCGTATCCTCCAAGTTTAGTATAGCTATTCAAATACGCCCTAAATAAATGGAGGTTGAGTTATTTTTAAGAACATAAATTGGGTAAATTCTTTCATCTAATGTATATAACTTCTACCCATTAATGTTTTGTGGAATGAACCTCATAGAACATATTATCTTCATTCCTTTTGTGGAGTTTGATGTTATATTGGGCAATGATTGAATATATTTATACAAATACATCATCAACAATCAGGAAAGGGATATCACTCTTCATATATCAAGGAATCCTCCAATTATATACAAGAGTAATGATGATAATTAATCTCCTTGATAATTATCATCTCAACTATGTGGATATTATTACCTTATGTGCAAGCATATCTAGCTCAAATTATTTTGACAAAGTAGAGAATCATGGTTAAAGAAATACCCATTATAAGGGACTAATGTGATGTGTTTCGTAAATAATTTCTTGTATTCCTCCTAACCAAGAGGTTTAGTTCTCAATTTATCTTATTCTTAGAGATCTACCTAGATCAATAAAACATTATATAATTACCACCATTGAGTTTGAGGAACTGAAGAAGCAGTTACAAGAGAATATAGGCAAGGGTTTTATAAGTCGTAGTGCTTCATCTTGAGGTGAACCAGTCCTCTTCATCAAGAAAAATGATAGATCAATGTTTCCATGCATTCATTATCATGATTTCATCAAAATAAAAATCAAGGAAAATTATCCCCTACCATAGAGAGATGAATTATTCAATGAATTACATGGGGAAAATTATTTATTTAAGGACATTTGGTTGGGATATCACCGATTAATGGTGAGGAAAAAAGATATTCAAAATACTACCTTTCAAATGAGGTATGGAAAATATGATTTTATATTAATTCCATTAATACTCACTAATAATACAATAATATTCATGGAATTAGTGAATAACTTCTTTAGATATTACCTCGGAATATTATTATAGTCTTTATTAATGATATTCTGATATACTTCAAGAGCAAGGGGGATATGATGATCATTTTAATACAATTATAAAGAAATTTACAAGGGATCCCTAGTTTCTTTGATATAAGTGGGTATTACTTGATATTTGGTAATAAATTATCATTATTTTCAAACCCAATAACCGAGCTTAATTTTAAGGGAGAAAAGTCTGTTTGGAGAACTAAATGTGAAGGCTGCTTTAAAGAGTTAAAAAATAGGCTTATCACAGCTCCAATAGTCAAACATATGACAAGTGGGGAACTCTATGTGGGATACAATGATGACTAAAAATTTTATTAGAATGTCTACTAATGAAAAATGAAAATGTTATAGCTAATACTTAACATCAGTTGAAATTCCTGAGAAAAAAATATCCCACACATGATTCAGAGATGGAAGTTGTAATCTTTGCATTAAAAATATGACAGAATTATCTCCATTGGGAGAAGTGTAAAAAATATACTGATGATAAGAACCTAAAATATATATTTAAATATATGGAGCATAATATAAACCATTGAAGATATTAATATCTCATAAAGGATTATGATATCTCAATCCACTACCATCATGGAAAAGTGAATAAATTGATAGATTCTCTTAGTAGAAAGGATCCTAAAAAATTATCAATGATGTTAATTAAGAGGGATATAATATTCTTAGATTTATTATGGATGTAAATGAAAATCATTAAAGAAATAACATCATAAATACCTTTTAAAATTATTTCTCAACCATCCCTTATGGAGGAAATAAAGGGTGCTCAAAGAAATGATGTGGAAATTCAGAAGTTGGTGGAAGCTTCCAGAAAGGGGAAATACTCAGTGTTTAAAATTGACAAGGAATGAGTTGTAATATTTGGGTTAAAAATATGTTCACCATCCAATCTAGTGATAAATAAATAGATTCATAATAACGCCCAGACCAAAATCTTCTCTATTCACTAAAGGAGCACAAATATTTATTGAGATCTACGAGATTGCAATTGGTGGAAAATATGTAGAAAATGATTACAGAATATACATCAAGGTTCCTAGTGGTCAAAAAGTGAAGGATGAAAGGATAAATTATAAGGGGATGATGCAAAAATTACCTATCCCAACATAAAAACGGGAAAACCGCACCATGGAGCTTTTCACCAGACTTCTGAATACATACTGAGGAAAAATTGATATATGGGTTGTTTTTTATCTTCATAAAAAGATAAATCACTTTAATGGAATCCAAGAGGACTTATCACTATATAAAATGTCATGGATATATATCAGATAAGTGGAAATTATTCATGGATTACCACTATCAATTCTATCTGATCGATATCTGAGATTCACCTCCGTGATCTGGAAAAGTGACCAACATGGTCTAAATAGTGAGATGGACTTCAGTACAGATTATCATCCTCAAAGAAATTTACAATATAAGAAGGATATCTTGGAATTGTAAGAAATGTTTAGCGCATACTCTATAGACTTAGAAGGAAGTTGAGACCAATATATACCTCTAGTTGAGTTACCTTACTAAAAAATATTCCACTGGAGCATCCAATGGATACTTTGGAATCCATTTATGGGAAAATATATATAACACAAATGTGATGGTATGATGTTGGTGAACATAGGTTTCTAGGACCTAAAATGGGAATATAAATGGTCGAAAGGGTGAAAAGCATCCAACATCACATCAGGGAAGCCCAAAGTTAACAGAAGAGCTATGTAGAAAATCTTTGATGAGAGATAGAGTTTAAGCCTAGAGACATTGTATTCCTCCACATATATCCATGGAAATGTGTCATCATATTTGAGATGTAATGAAACCTCAGTCCTAGGTGCATCAACCCCTTCAAGATTCTTGATTGCGTTAGAGTTGTGTCTTATATACTGGCACTTCCACCGACCATGTATCAAGTATACGATGCATTCCATGTATCTCTATTGAGGAAGTACATACTAGTCCTCTCATATATACTGAATCCAGAGGTGGTATATTTTGAAAATGATATCTCTTATGAGGATCATCCTATGAAGATCCTGGATAGTAGAGTTAGATCTATACATAAAAAGACTAATTACAAGGTAAATGTAATATAGTAGAACTATAAGTATGGAGAGGAAACATTGTAACAAGAAGAAGTGATGAAGGATAGGAACCATAACTTATTTTCACCATAGTGTGTAAAATAAAATTTCAAGGGAGAAACTTCATAAGGTGGAAACTTTAATGAACCAAAAATATTATCATTGTAAATTAACTTATTTTAATTATGGAATATAGTATAAACCACATAAATTCACTTTGAGAACATAATAAATTTTTTTTAAATTATAAATGAAAAAATACAAGGTATTTCTATAAATTAAGGAACCTATCCTAATGGAATGGTGACCAGACCATTGGAATTGTAACATGGATATTAACAATAGTAATTCAACTTATAGAATAATAATCTAATATATGAATGTATAATTAAAATTTAGGTATCTTATAAATGAAAATATGATATAATTATATCATATTATAAGTAAATAAGTATTATAAAAACTATTTGTAAAGTATCGGTATTTTTATAAAACATAGATGTTAATTTAAATTTTTTAATTAAAATATTTAATAAATGTTTAATTTAATTTCATAAAATATATTTATAAATTAATATTTTGTTTTCTTATGTCATAAGAATATTTTATGTGACATTAATTGAAATTTAAATGTTTTATAAAACCAGTGATAAATTTAAAATATGAATAAATGATGATATTAATTGAAAATAAAATTTCTGATTTTTATAAAATGAGTTTCATTAAATGGAGTTCATTTTTGAATTCTACAGGTCGAGAAATGGTTATGGTAATTTTTTTTGTTTTTCTAAAATACTTGAATATTTTGTGAAGAGTAAAATACGATAATTTGTGATAAAAGATAAATACAAGAATTAATAAGGCATAGAAGATGTATGGATGATGTAATCCCAATATCTCGAATTATATTTCATTATTTTAACATATTTATTGATATGGTTTAAACTATTAATATCTTTCAGCGAAAATAAAAAACTAATGAATATGATAATGAGAAAACACCCCTCTCCTCCCCTATAAATACTACGACTAACCATCTCTTATTCATAAACCATAAAGAATTTATGCTTTTCTATATTATGATTATACTCTCCCCAACCCGCTCCCCCATTTCCAGGAGCTCCTGGTCACATCAGAAGACCATACCCTTTTCCCTATGGAGGTTCTCAAAGTGGAGAAATTCAAGAGGTAAGATCCTGTTTCTTTTTATTTTAATTTACTTTCAATTTCATTTATTTTATTATCCTCTCCACAACTCAACTTATACAAGTGACATGATAACTCTAGTATCACTTATATACAATAATGTTATTATGTTAATGCAATATTTCATCTACAAATCTTTCCCCTTTTCCATTTATTCTTAAAATAAAAATATCATCTTTGGTGTGATGATTTACCACCACCGTGGAAGATGCATTTTATTTTTTATTACATCCTATTCGGTTGTTCATAAATCAATTATTATTATTAAATAATATTTTATTATATTATTATAATTTATATAATATTCTAGAACAAATATATAAACATGATATTAAATAAAATGATATAAGCTCATTAAATTATTTTCATTAACGTTCTATATAATAGATAATCATCATACCATATATCCATACGATATATACTAACAATTAAAATTTTGTATTTTCATTATTAACATACAAATTTATTTCTGGATAATTGTTGTCAGTTTTCATGATCTTCCACACATGTATACAATTGGCCAGATCATGAAGACCAAGAAAATGAACACTCCCAATATATGAAATTGAACTCTATAAATCATAATAATGGTAAAAAATGAACATAATAAAATTATAATAAATCATATGCATGTATAAGATGGTTCTGGATTTATGAATTAATGAATTTAATTTTATTATCCAAAATATTGAATAGAATAAATCACTCAATCATAACGTAAGAGGATTCTTGAACCCAAATCTTTTATTTGGGTTATTTTCACTTCATGATATTAATTCTCATATTATGTTATTAAAATGTCATTAACCATTTATTTTTGAGGATATAAATGTTCCCGATCAGATTTTAAGAAAAATCCAATTACGGTTCCAAAATAACTCTTTATTATAATAACACATGTTTTACTTCTCTTGTGATTGTTTCGTTTTCAATAATTATTGATGATTCTTATAATGATTATATTATTCTTTATTTATTTTGGGAACCACAAGGTTTATTCATGAATGTATGCTTTATGAAATTATCATGAAACCCATTTAATTTAAATAGATTATTTTATGTCTAAGATTGATATAGATTCTCTATGGAATACATGATTAGCTAAATGTTATGATGTGATAGGTGCTCTAGGTATTATATATCACTCCAACTAATTGTTTAATGTCATATACCTACTGAGATAATTTGAAATATTCATGAAAATTATTCTATATTTTTTCGAAATTATGATGTTATGGTTATTCACATATGTTATGCATGAACATCGTGCTATCTTTTTTAACAACTTTGAGTAGTAGTTGACCAATAAGACATGATGTTTCATTTTTATGAATTTCCACATTACATGAATTTATCTAATGATTACACATATGATTTTTATGACTATACTTTCCTTATGTAATGATAATGATAATTATGATTTCGCATGTTTCATGTATCCTATTCATCCTCTTGCTGATTTTTTTACTCACCCCATATTTTGATGTATATGCTGAAGTGAATAATTGTACGAAGGAGTAGACGAGGGCCAATAAGAAGTTAAAGAAGAAGGAATTAGATAAATTTTTATGTTTTATTATGTTAAATTTAGGTATGGTACAAATTTTCCCAAGACACTAAAACATTGGATCTTTGTTTTATTGAACTATTATGTTCTTTACTTTTAAAATGATTTAATAGTTCTGTAAGAAAAAGAAGTGTCATTATACCATCCCTTTTTACTAATCATTCTATGATATGACAATCCTTATCAAATGAAGTTAAATTGAATAGATTTCTCTTATCACATGAGATTAAACTATGAAATAAAACAACAAGGGTTATTAACATTGTCTCATTATATGGTAAATAGGAAACCTCCCTATGGTTTAGTCCCAACATCTTGAGGCAAATGTGATACCTCTTCGAGGATTAGTACAAATCCCCCAACATTCCAATCAAATTTGAATATCTTCTCCATGAAAGGCGAAAACACCAATGTGTGAACATATTCCCCATAGTAATGAACAAAAACATGTCCCCATAATAAATTAAACCTATGACCAATATTTAACCCCATGACATTAAAATCATGACCTACATGTCCCCACAAGGCATTAAAAAAATGACCAACCAATCCCTACAAGACATTAATCATATGTCCTACCTGTCCCAAAAAAACATCAAACCTGTGAGCTACCTATCCCCACAATACATTAAATCCATAACCTACCAGTCCCCATAGGAAATTAAACCTACGACCTATCTATCTCCATAATAGCTTAAACATATGACCTATATATCCACACATGTCATTCAACATATGACCTACCTATCCACATATGACCCTAAACCACTGACCTCAATAGAAATACCGAAATTCATACCCATTCAATTAATTTGTAATGCATGATGAATTTTTTCTGGATTCCTTGTTACCCATGAATCAACTATCCATTAACAGAAAAAATATATTTATTAGGTTCCACACCTAATATTCCTCATATTTGAGATGCCCTCAACACCAAATGTGATGCGTTTAAAGGTTACCAATACAGAAAACATCCAAATATGGTCAAATATGTAAAACATTACCAAATATTTTGATTGAAAGTTACTTCCCTATCTTTATATAACCAATATAATTAATCGGAGTGCAGATAACGATAGAATTAGGAATGAGTTTCATGAACATTAAATAATTTTTTAGGGAGACTTGGGCTAGGAGATGAGCTCTAAAGAGGAATCTGTGGAAGGATAAAAAAAATTCAATCATCACGTTATGATATAATAGTCTCCATAACTAATCCTAGAAATAAAGGCCACCCCCTTTGCAATAAGAGAATGTTGGGAAAAAAAATCATTGCATCACCATCTCACAATGCACACCCAAGTTCTTAAAAGTGACGAAAACAATTATTTAAAAGAAAAGAACGTGATTGGATTGTTATTACTGGAATTGTGGGATGTTTTTCTAGAGCGATCATGGTTGTTATAAATACATGTTTACATTTAGAAATAGAATAAGTCATACATCAAGGGGTATAAATGAATGAATGAAGAAAAGTATAGGGACGAAGGATCATGATCCATTTTCCACAAATTGATTTATGGATGAGGTCACAATGATGAAATATACCTTTTAAATCAACCATGAATGTGTTTAATGATATATAATATAAAAGAAAAAATTCATAAAGATATTTTAATTTAAAATAAATATTATTCTGGAATAGGTCATGAACAAAATAGAAATAATAAACAAAAACATCCAAGAAGGAATAATGCATCCCCCTAGAGAACGAGTTTATTTTTCTATAGAATTAGATATCACGCCTTATAATCTTGATAATAATCCATGAGTTTAATTATTAATGGATGAAATATATAGTATAAGGGAAAATCAATCCAATAAAATGAAATAATTATTGATCCACTTAAAATTATTCCTATGAAACCATATAAAAGTGTCAAAAAGGGTAACATTGAATTAAAAGAATGCCTGATCATTTGGCTAGAAAAAATTGGATTTTGATAGAAAAATGGATTCATTAGAAAAGGGTTGTAGTGATATAAGAAGTTCCACATGAATAATAACTCAAATTTGATCAGTGGTTTTCTAAAAAGAATGAACTGAGAGATCTTGAAGAAATGTGTATAAGGTGAATGTAGGATGAAAAAATTTCATAAAATTGTTTAATTATGTTTCTATCCTACATAGAGATGATAAAAACATGTCTAACATTGGAAGACACATTATTCTAGATGTAACATCTTTTTACCATATTTCAAGTACATGCCATGTTTTATTCTTGGTCCTCTTTTATTTCTTGTTGATCTCTAAGTATTTATTTTGAACTCTATTTTATTCCATCACTTCGTAGACATTTGTATTATTTCATTATTTTTATCCTTGTTTGAGTTTTTATAAGGGCATTGGAGAGGTTATGAATCCATTTTTAGTGGTTGGGAGGCTTCTAGGGATTTTAGAATGAGAGTGGGCATGCTCATATAGTTGGATAATCTAAGAGAGGCCCACATGCTAGCTTATGAGGGCCAACGGAAATCCGGTAAGAAAATATGAAATGGAATATACTATCGTGATACCCTTATTTAGTTGGTAGAACTCATTCAAATATCTAATTGGACTTCTATAATGTAGTTTATTCTACTCCGAGAAACCAGGTACTGGATGGAGGCCACTGGCTAGAAAACGATGCCAATATAATTGGGTTTTAGTAGGTAAATATCATCTTTTTTTAATCCTCAGTTTAAATCTTAAACTACTCCCAAAAATTTCATTCGACCATAATATTCTTGGTTGTTCTCTTGTAACAATTGTGGTTCGCCTAACCTCATTTCATCATGGATCAATGTGGAAATTGATGCATTCAGTCTCTTTCTGAAATGTAATATCATTTTGACCATGGTTTCTCTATTTATCCACTATCTAATTCTTAGAGAATGGTGAATACTAAGGTCAATGATGTATTTAGTTATTTAATTTATTAATTGTGATTATAGGATTCTCTTTTTATCTATTTTTCCATTCATTATTAGTTATTGGATCATGTGGGGTTTTTTGATCGATTGGGGAAGGTTGTTTTGTAAAGAAATATATATTAATTAAAAAAATATATGATTATTTAGTTCGATTTTATTGTATAATTTTTTTCCTGAATAATAACTTGAGTATTTTACAAAAATACTTGAAACAAAATGGTGTGCATGGTGAAACCCTTTGAAAATGGATTTTGGAAAATTAATTTGACTTTTAGAAAAATGATATTGGTTTGAAAATATTATTTTAATTAAATATTTTAATGATATAAATTTTTTGAAATAGTTTATGATTTGAAATAGAATATTTGAAATGAAATGAATTATTTTTGATAAAAACAATTTATTTTTTTAAATTAAATGGCATATTATAGAACATAAACCTCGAGGTAATTTAAAAGGATTAAGTGTATGATTTAAAATTTAATGAAATGTTTGATATTTTCTTGGATAATTAATTGATTTATTAAATCGCATGGGTGCCTAGGTGCTTATGATGGAATAAAACACATAATGATGATGAAAATAATAACTAAACTATCTCGAGGGGAGATAATTTATTCTTTAGGATTCCATCATATTCTTCTCTGGCGTAAGATCTATAGAGTGTGTGCACACCTAGAGACCTATTTCATTAATATTTGTGGTAGTACATGTGCTAATATAATCCCAAGTCTCTTAATTATGGAAATATAATTTTAATTGATTTTAAATGATTTTTTATTAAAATTCCTAATAATTCCTATTTTGATAGAAATATTTATTTATTCCTATTTTGATAAACATGTATAAGTATTATATATTTAATATAATTTTTCCTTGAGACCTATTTTATGTTATACATTTGATAATTTTATAGATCATGTTTTGAAATGAAAAATGAGAATATAATAGTTTCATATTTTATTCAAAATTATGAAAAGATTGTTTATTTATTATAGACTCATTATAAAGTGCCTGGTGAGATCATCTAGGTACTATTTATCACAAAATACCATTTCAACAAATATTTTTTAGATTTTATTATACTAGGTTTATGAAAATTGAAATAACCACTAGACGGTGGTGATTGTACATGATTATAGGGTCCTTAGAAGTTGGTTGTGATTAATGGAACCTATGAGGCATTTGTCGCACATAGTTTATAAGACAATGTCTTAATGGATTTATTTGATGAATTTGGTTGATATAATAATTTTGAAACTTTTATATAAATCTAATTATGGTGTTTTCAATATTGATGAGTGTTTATAATAGTGACTCTTTATCATTTTTTAATCTGAATCATTATCTTTATGATTTATTCTTGTGTATAAATCATTCCTTCTTGATTTTTTTATACCTTGGATCTAGTCCTCGTCCTATAGGGATCAGGAACACCATTCAGGTCCTGAAATAACTAATTCAGGTACCGTTTAAGTAGGGTATCTAGGTTGCTTCATGAAACATGATGGAAGATGTTAATAATAATTTTACACATAAGGATATTGATAAATGAACAAAGTTTCTATTCTACTTAATAAGATTATTTATTTGAAAACCAAAAGAGTACGCCTAAAAAGTTACTTGAGTGATGAATCTAAAAAGGGAATAGTTACTTGGTTGAGAGGAAACATTTAAAACTATTTCTCTCACTATGGATAAAAATAGTTCCACTTATTTCCCATACATTCTCTATTTGTTGTTTCTATGTAAGGAATTGAACATGATGCATACATCCTTGGGGGATAAATACATATATAGGAATGATGTTAAATCTGAATTGAAAAATAAAAGTGGCCATATTGGATAATGATATGAAATTTAGTATCTAGATGTATATTAGATAAAAAGTTCAACCATGATTAAGTTAAGATAGAGTTTCTACCATTGGTGAGATATGTTTGTGTAGAATTTGGGATTATCATTTAATGAAAATATGAACTTTTGTAAAGTTCTTGAAATCCATCATTGAATAGAGATCCATTAAAATTATCTCATATGTATTTTTCTAAGAATAATATATTTTAATAGTGGGGATAAAATTATTTTATCAATGAAATTAATATAAATAGAATTGTAGAATATCAAGGGTTTAATTATGAATAATTACTAGATAGGTATTTTTAATAATTTCCTATGACTGTTAAGATTAGTATAGGAATATAGGATATTAAATTCTCATGAGAATGTATTATAAAATTGGAATAGTTTATTAATGTATTTGAAAAGCTCCAGAGAAAATGATTCTGAGTTGGTATCAAATTTTATTTTTTCAATAGAAAACTTATCTTTCAATATTATAACATATTTCTTTCAACAAATAGTATTCCCCAAGTAGAAGTAGAGTCTAAATATTGTTGTCACGTTAATTTATGTGATTTTATACAACCCTATATCAATGATATTTTAAATAATTATTAATAAAGGGGAGGGGAAATCATGTTGACATGTATTTTATATAGTGGTATTGAAAAAAAGTATAATGAGAGAGATTTTGGAGCCCACGTTATAATGAGCTAGATATTTTTTAATAAGAATGAAAAATATATGGATAATATCAACATACATTGAGGTTAAATTTTTAAAGGATATTTGAGTTCCCATGATTTTTTTGAGTATAATATTATATTTACCAACTAAGGTGTAATTAAATTTTCTGTCATAACCAGTAAAAGAGGATTATAGAAGTATCATGAAGCTTGGAAGTTAGTGGATGTGATTATTAAAATGATAATATTATTTATTAATATAAATGACTAGGAAATTAGATATAGGTAAAGTTATACTATTGATGATTTATTTTGAGATCCATTTATAGGGATAATATTTAATAAGTTGGATGATCGTTTATTTCTTGATATTCTATGTGCAGAATCTATGTAAGTAGATATAATGATCTTAAAGAAGTCTTGTTCCATAGAGTTTAGTGATTTATTAATGTAATATCTTCATATAGAAGTTAGTTGTGTTGTTTCATCCATGTTATTAAATAGAATAAAATGTTTTGATCAATTAGATTATGTTTATGGAGATAATAAGGTAACACCATGGGAATTTGACATTGTATTACCTTTAAATAATCTAATAGTGTATGATATCATAATCCACACACAACACCGAACTAAAATGAAACTGAAATATTTTTAGATTGTTAAAACCTAGCAGTTGAATTAGATGAAATGAATAGGAATAACAAATTTAATAAATATTTATGTAAATATAGTAAATTATACTTTAAATATAAATGAAATTCAATTGGTATAGCTAAAATTACTTATAAAGTCATTTATGCTAATAAAGGTATTTTTATAAATATTTACATTCTATATGATATGAATTTATATTTGAATAAACTTATGATTAATGGTGAAAAAATATATTGGATATTAATAAATTTTGTATACTAATTTAACAATTAAATTATGGTAAATATAAATGAGAATGGTTAACATTCTAAAAATTTTATTTCATCTAATTTTTTAATTATATGTCATGTTTTCTTTAAAAAATAAATATATAAAATTTAGTATTTTTATTTTTATTTTTTTCAATATTTTTGGAATCATCATAATAATTCTTTCCTATGTTTGTTTTATTTTTCTAGAAAGAATGATTTTTTTTGATTAATATGAAATATATTTTTTATAAATAACATTATTTTTATAAAATTATTAGTATTACTACATGAATATAAAATTAGGAAACATTTTAGAAGACAAAATATATATTCTATAGGTTAATTAATATTTTTAAAAATTTTGGTTTTATTTTATATAACCAAATTTGATAAATTTTAACATTAGTAATATTTCTCAATTTTTTTAATACATTATTTATTTTCATTTTAAATTAATTTTTTATCATAATAATAAAATTAATCAAATGATATTTTAAATTTATTATCAATGGGTCCAAAATATATACTAAAGAATATTTTATTTTTGGTCACAAAGGATAAGTTTCCTTAGGTAAAAACAACTAACCATAGTAAAAGCTAAAATGGTAATAGTAAAGAGTCTAAGAGTAAAAGACCTAGAGCATGATTAAAACATGTATGAGAATATGTTTTGAGGTATTTATTAATATTATCTCTTATAAAATCCATTATTTATCAAAAAAAATTCAAAATGTATTTGGGAGTGACTTTCCTTTACTGAAAAATTTTGGGCATTTACAAAAATTCCATCCCTTTTCACTTATAATAGTGGCTCTCCTCTCCTCACTTAACTTCACACAATAAACCAATTATTTTTTTTACCAAAGTATACAAAATAATCTCCTCCCAAATCCTTTACACCTTAAAGAGGTTCTATTCTTCTCAAAATAAAACCCCTTAAAGGTATAGTCTACTTTCCAATTGAGATAATACATGAAGTGAGGTAGAAAATTCTAACCGCCCCATTATTTTTCTATTTATTTATGTGCAATCATTCTTAAAATAAATCCATTAAAAAATATTAAAGATATTGAATTATTATAATTGGTATAACATTATGTTATTATAGTTATGGTTTAATCATTAACCACCTTTTCTTTTTCAATTAAGAAAAAAGAAACTATCACTTGTGTGTTGTGCGAACTTCCGCCTCCCTGGAGGAACATGTTTTGTTTTCATTAACCACCATGAAAGGATAATATAGAAGGGTAATTTAATAAATATTTATGAAATTTATTTAATATTTTTTATTCTGAAACAATAAACTACATTACTCCTTCATCTCATTTTATCAAAAATGAAATTTTCTACTATGCGTTAGTGTGGACTACCACCACCATAAAATAATTTATTTTAGGTTTTTTTATATTCACCTCCTTAATGGGATGGTTATGAGGATTATATAAATATATAACTATTATGGATTTGATATATTAAGGTTATGGTTTGTTAAATTAAATATCCAATTAATGATATATTCAACAAACAATTACCATTAATTCAATCATTTAAAATGAGCGAACTAAGAGGAAAATAATCTCTTCTTTCTAAGTAATAACTTCATATAAATTATATTATTTTATAATAAATTTCAATAATGATATATCATAGTAATAAAAATAAAATAATATCATTATTCTTATGGTACAATTATATTATAACTAAAAAACTTCATAATCATCCATTAATTAGGGTAGGTTTATGTTTGGGTCAGCTTAACCACATACATGAACTATACTATTCATTTATATCATGAATTACTATGAGAAATTATTTAATAGTATAATATGACATAAATATTTAAATAATATATAAAAATTTTTATATCAATACATAAATATTTAACTCCTTAACTATATAATCACTTTTTGTTCATTAGAAAATACCAAAACATGCTCATCGATGATTTCAGCCACATTAAGCGTAATAAAAACTACCAAGAAATGAACTTATAGGTTTATAAAATAACATGGAAAATAGATTAATATTCTTCATATGATATAATAATCATGTAATTTGGGAAAATTTATATATAAAAACCCCACTTTTACAAAACCATTTTAAAGTTGTAAAGATTATTACCACCCGATGTTGAAAATAGGTAAAAAATAACTAATTTCTATATATTAATATAATTATTATAAAGGATAATTATAAAGGTGTATATTTATGAATAAAGTTCCTAAGTATGTATTTAATGAACTTATGTTTTTATTTAGGATATTTTTTTCAAGTACAGAAGGAATTTGGACTGAGGTAAGAGCATTCATCTCAAATTGCTCTATATGAGACATATTTGGTATTTTAGACCAAATTTAATTTCTATGGTGTATATAATTCCAATTTGATATATCATATCATGAATTAACTTTTAATAATTGTAATTTAATTTAAATTTCATTCAAAATATTTCAATCAGTTTTGGTTAATGTGTTATTCAATCCATATAAATTTTCTTGTTCTTAATATTGATTATTTGAGACATGTCACATGTTATGATCCATGATTTGTTTGTATGCGTTTATATTTATTTAATATCACATGAATATACTATACATTTTTTATTTTTTGTTATTGGGATAAACTAATCCATATCATGTTCTTTTCCTCAAATTGTTTTGACTCATATGTTACACTAGTCGATGGGTTTTTGGTAACTCAATTTTCATTCATTGAGTTATGATTGTTCAAATAATAATATTTCACATAATTTGGATAAATTATACCCATTTATTATATTATGTTCTATTATACCATTATTTACAATTTTCCAACATAAACTCATTTTCAAATGTTTCATGTTTCATTGAGTATGTTTCCTATAAGGGATATTTATACCACAATCCACCATTCTGTGAGTTACATTATTTCATCATGAACATATTTTCTCTATGTTTGGGTTATACCAAACTAATATTTTATAATATCTTATTTTATAATCCTATTTTGGAAAATCAATTTTAATACAAATGAATGTGTTTTACACGCATTACAATGTGAGTGTTGAATAAAGATACATTCAAAATAATAAAACATATTTTTCATTCACATTAATGTGTTTTATATTATTATATATATTTATAAAAGACAAACCATATGTATTTTAAAGGCCATATTATTTAATATTATTTCTAAAATTTAATGATTTTAAAATAGTTCTCATTTTTCCTTTTTAAAAATACTTTTCTGAATGACATGTAACACCTTCGTTAATGAAAATTTTAAAAAGGTTTTCTAAAACCTCTTATGTTTTCACAAACACTTCTATTTTCATTATAAAAATTGATTTATCCTAATAGATTTTATATGTAACTATTTATTATATAATATATATTTATATTTATGGGGAATTAACTCACAGTACCAAAAAATTCAAATCCTCATCGCTTCATAGGTGTAATTGTTCAATAATTATTTTGAAAGGATGTTTTTAATATATCTCATCATCCTTATATGTTTCCATTATTAAACTAGGGTTATATTTTTTTGAAACCAACCAAATTCATTCTATATATTATGATCACGTAATACTATTTATTTTCATGACTATAAGTGTTTAATTTATTGATTATTATACACAACTGTTGAAGGTTGGTCATGTATTGATATTATGTATTCTTCATTATAATGATAACGATGTTTTTATTTATACAATGGTTATTTAGGGAATGGTGTGAAATGTATTTTTTAATATTATGGTGAATGAATTATACATGATCAGGTCATAAATGGGTTTGAGAATTGTTTTCCCCTTGTTTCAACAACAGGTCTCCAGAGATAATACAAGTTGTGGTTTGGTGTATACCTCTTCCAGACATAGGATATTTTATATAAAAAAGTACACGTAACCATGATTTTGGTTTTTGAAAATATGTATTCCAATAGTATGATATCAGTATTATTAATATCTATGTACTCATTATTTTTAATGGATATATCATATTCCTAGTTTTAATTTATTATGGATGCATGTTGTTTACTTATTCATGCTATAATAATTATGCAATATTTATTCCATGATTATCTTAGTTGCATGTTTTACATTACTGGGCATTTAGTATCACCCCTTCTTATGTTTAAATTTCCCAATGTCACAAATATAATTAATATATATGATATTCCTAATAGGATAGTTAGTGTGGATATTTTTTGGGAGACATCGAAGACTTACTATGAATTAAGTAATTTCTATAAAATGAAAATATGTCAATTAGTTGGTAAAGTCATGAGATTTATTAGTTATTATTTGTTCTAAATAATATAAATTTCTAAGCCTAATAGGTATTGATATGTATATAATGAACTATCCTAATTAATTCATGTCTTTATTGGATAATTATGTTTTATAATGTATAGTTAGTGTCAAATCTAACTTGTAAAGAGAGCGTTTATAGAACTTTATTCGGGAGTGTGGATTTGGGGTATCATTGTTGGTATCAGTGCAGGGTTTAAATAAATTTAGAGATTATGAGGATTATTGAAGATAATTTAAGGGTTATTATGTTAGGTTTTATCATAATTTCAATGTTATTGATCACCATTTAAGATAGTACATGATTTAAAGTCAATGTAAAAATCTATATTTTATTTTAGGATTAAGATGAGAGAAATTTAGTTAAAAACCTTGGGATATGTATAGGGAATAATTCTATTTGTAGGATAACAACATGATGTTTAAGAAAGGTAGATAATGTTTGGATATCCAAGAAATTACATCTTTTTCTGGATATAACATGTGGAAAAAATATATGAAATAGATGTACCTAGGGATAATAACCCCAAAAGGTTTGGTTGGCTATTTACTCAATCATCTCCTAGTTAATGAAATAGGACCTAACTGAACACCATAATTGACACTCCTATGGGATATGATTTGGATAATCAGACTCGTTAAAAAAATTTATTTATTCAATAAACATTTTAACTAAATAGATTATATAATATTCTTGAAAAATGAACATGGATAACATAGTTGTGAACAAAGATAGTCATAGGTTTATTAGAGTGTATTATATATTAAAAATAAAGGTGTCATAACGGAAGATATGTTTAGATTATTAATTTATTATTTAAATTTGGGATATTATAATTCAAATTTTGATTTTAGTATTTTATAGAAACAAGATCAAAAATATGATTTTGAGAGAGGAATTATCTGGAAACTAGTGTGTCTTAAAACAGAACTGTGGTGTATCACTCTGAAATTATAAAATAAGAACATTGTATTCGATAGAATATATGTCTCAAAACACCAAGAATTGAATAAAATATAACACCCAATGAACATATGATAAACTTTTATTTAAATAAATTCAATACCTTTAATTTCTTTCCTTACACACAACACTAATTTTAGCTTGCATTACAAACAACACTAAATTTAAATAAAACATGACATAATATTAATATATTATTATTTAATTTAATAGTTATCACATAGCTTTTATAATTGTTTTTATTAATAGTATTAACCAAATAAGGAAAATATATATTTTAATGGAATTTATTATTTATTTATTTAAGAAAAATATGAATTATTTAAATGAAAAAGAATTGTTTTTTGAAAGACTATATTTATCTAAATTACTGTTTAATCTCGCTTTGCATATATAAATAAAGATTATTTTTTTAAAAAAAATTAAATTCTTTATTTGAAAAAATAAACTTCAATTTTTAAATCATAATATAAAAATTATCTTAGAGTAACTTTTTAGTGTTTTTCAAAAAAGTACATTTTTTGAGGAATATTGATAAATACTGAATTTTAATTAAAAACATCATATTCATTTAAATTATTTATAATTTTAAATTATATTTCTAGTTAGTTTTAAATTATACATAGCTGAATAATATATCAATTATTATAATTTATGTACTTTTAATGACATTAATATTGAATTTTTAAGTAAAAAACATTGTGAACTTTTGAATATTTTCTCTTTAAAACCCACTTTTTCGTCACACCTCTGAGATTAATTTTAATTTATATTATCTTAGTTACATTAATTAAGTTTTTAAAAATTGATTAAATATTTTTAATCTTCAAAATTTATAATTTATAATAAGTTCAACATAATTTTTGAACCAAAATAATAATGAAAATAGTAAAAATTAGTTAACACGGTTAGGATAAAATGGATATAGGCTTGTTTTATTTGTACACAAATGGGATTAATTGAATCATTTTAAAATGTTTCAAGTGTGCAACTCACCTCTCTAATAAAGGCCACCCATTATCTAATCTTCTTCACACCTTCACAACTATTTGTTTTAGATAATATGTAAATAATATCTTCCCAACAGCCCTATCATCCAATAAAAATTACTTTGGGAATAAATCCAACCTCGATTTTATTTATTGAAAACCTAAGGATGATACCCGAAGAAGAGATAATGTTATACAACGTCCATCTTTATTTTATTTCTTCATCCACCTCATTCAATTATTATTAAAAAATTCTCGTATAATTACCAAATTTTCATCTATATAATGGTATGATTTTATGAAAATATAATTAACAAATATCATATCCACATCCCTCAAATGGGTCATGAAATCATCATTCGTGCATATGGTGGACTATCTTCTCACGAACTGATGTGATTTTTTCTTGCATTACCACCTTTCACGATTGGGTATGTTGATGGATCTAAAGTATATGTAATATATATATAAAATATCTATACATATAGGGTAATTATATCATATAAACCATTTTTATTTTCATTTAATAGGGGATATGATAACATCAATAATGTGTACAGAAGATGACCTCCGTGCACAGCGCTGGGATACGTCTTTCACTAACACATTGCATGGAAATTAATAAAGTTAAATTTAATGATTATATTTTATATAAATGAGATAATTAAAATTTTAATGTTATATTTATCATTCTATAAATATAATATATAACATTTTCCTTGTAAACTTTTCACTCACTTAATGATGATAACATTGTTCGTGTATGTGTGCACTACCGCCTTCCCAAAATGACATACCTCTATTTTTATCACAAAACAACATCGATGATATATTTATGAATATAATATGATATATATATATATATATGATATTATAATAATTTTTAAAATATAATATATTACACTTTCCTTGTAATCTATTCACTCACTTAAAGATTATAACACTGTTCGTGTATGAGTGCACTACCGCCATCCTGAAGAGACATGACTCTATTTGTATCACCACACCGCATGGATGATATATTAATGTACATAATATGGTGTGTATATATATATATATATGATATTATTATAATTTTTAAAATTTAATATATTTACTAAATTTTATACATAATTATCACTAAAAAATGGAAACCTTACTTAGGAGCATGTATGCCCTATCGTCTCCATGATCGTAACATACATAATTTTTCATTACAGTATTTCATGATTTTTTTTAAAAGAATAATTTATTCCCAAATATGATAATTATATAATGATAATTATTATAGGTATTATGTAACTATATAATATGTTCATGAACTAGATCTTTTATAATGAAACATTCATGAAAAAACAAGGTAATTAACACAAAAACAAGGAAAATAATGAAAGATTATCAATGAACGGGTGATATGATTTTATAAAATGATCATATATGATATTATAAATATTAATATAGTTATTTTTTAATTTAATAACATGTCTAAAATTACTGTTAATGTGTTCAAATAATGATCAATCAAAATCAAGGGTGAGGTAAGAAATTTCTTAGGTTAATTTTTGTTCATTGGGTCATTCTTCTATTTCAATGATTATATAATTATAAAATTATGTGTTTAATGAATTTTTATTAACTTTTGTTGTATTTAAAAATTGTTATGTGGATTTATAGTTGGAACACCTAATTGATTCATTGATTAAATTTCAATTCAATGCTATGATCATTGTAAATGTTTATTTCACAATCTCATTCTGATCGTGATAGTATTCTTTTGAATTTAAATGCAAGAAAATTATTTGAAAATTTCATAATATAACTCTTTTACTTTATTATAATATACTTATTCATGAAATTTTAGAGTAATAGTTCTATTTTCCCACTCCTTAGTTCATAAATTTATTAATAAAATGTTTTAGAGAAAATAAGACTTCAATTATCGCTTTGATAAGAAATATATTTTAATCCAAAAGCTTATTTCTAAAATTTTATTCACAACTTTTTTAAAACATTAAAGATTAATTATTAATTTACTTTTTATACACTTTTTTTCAATTAAATCTTATATCATTTTCAAAATAATGTCTGTTTGGATTTTAATGAAAATGTTAAAGAATATTCTTATTGATTTCCAAACAAGGTACATTCCTAAACCTTTTATATTAAAAAAGGAAAGTTCATTTTCACTTGTACAGAATATATAGAATTACCAAAAATCCTGAAAATTATTTATTTAAATCTTTCTTTGAAATTTTAAAAGGTTATTTGTAATGATATTTTCTTGATATTTTTGAAATTCTTTTTTTAATAATGTGATTTTCAAAAAAATGGATTTTCAAAATGTTTTACATTTTAAAAAGTGATTTTAAAAAATGTAAAAGATATTTTTATCAATATTATTTTAGATATATTTTTATGTAATATATATTAATCAATGAATATAACCCTTAATTTTTAATTCAATTGGTATATATTGTATTGATATCGTACTTATTCTTTTGATGGATGGTTTATAACAATTTTGACCAAGGAAAGTATTGAAATTCATTCCCTTGATTCATTTTTGTAGTAAATAAATTTTCGATTGAATTGTTAAATTTACTATGAATATTAAATTTCTTAAAATATTTCATTTAAAGATATGTTGTTTTACATTGACTGTTATTCGACTGATAGAGAAAATATTGATAAATCACTATCTTTTACTTAACACATGTATTTTTTTAATAAGGAAAATTGATTCATGAGTTAAATTTATTATAAAATATATGTGGATGGATTTGGATATGTGGTGATGTGTGGTCCCTCATCTTTAAATAGAACCTTGTTGAATCGACAGGTCCCATGGGATAAAATCAATTGGTCAAACCCTATGAGTTTTTATATTGTAGTTTTAAATTTTCTTATAAATGTTATTGATTTTAGATATATAGTTTCCCAAACCAAATCAGTTTCATCCCAACAGTTTTAAATTGGCTTGTTAATGGTCTGGATGGTAGAGGTATCATGTTCCTAACACCTGACGTCCAATAATAAATAATTCACATCACTAAAATTTAGTTATTATTGTCCATGATATTTTTAAAATTATATTACCTAAGGATGAATTTCATTTTCAATTTATAGATTTTATGAAAGGGTTTTGAGTTTTTAACCATGCCATATTGAATATTCATTACCATTTCTACAGTAAAGATACTTAAATTAAATGGGTTTTCATTTACATATATTTACATATTGATTATTATTATTGATTCATGATAGTTTCTATTATACATAACCCATACTGATCATTTGAGATCACACTTATCTTGTTTCCTTTTTCAGGAATCCATAAAGTGTACTATATATTATATGTAAGGATATGATATGTGGAATAATATTCTTCTAAAAAATTATTATGTTTTAATTTTTGGTTTAAAATATAATGACTAACTCAAGTATAAAACTAGTTTACCAAGGCTAATAAACTATTCAGTCCATTAGGATGTGATTCCATGTATCTTATTGGAATCTAATAAAGATATCATAGGCTCCAGGTTTCTAGATTCTGAGTTGATAAAATTGGTATCAGAGAAATTTTAGTAGAAAAATTGGGAACTAGACTTCAGAAAACATATATTATGAAACATGAACATATGATATATTTGGAGGGTAAGTGTTATAGAACACCCCAAATTTTATTTCTAATATATATTTTGCTGTTTTTCAAAGAAATACATATCCAAATCGATATTTCTAGTAGAAAAAGTTCTTGAATAAATGTACCTCTGGATAATAACTCCAAAATGGATATATTAGTATTGACCAGATCATCACCTGGTGTATAATGAAATTCCTTATTTAACACCTGGTTTGACACTCCCGGGTTATATTCTCGGGATGATTTCCATTTTCATTAAAAAAAATTATAAAGGATTTGAATTGATGATGATAATGAATTACTTGGATTCAACCAAAGGTGACTTGGATTGAAAATAAAGTGTATCGTAGGTATAAAAATATTTTGTTTGTGTCAAAAATAAATGATTAAAGTGAATAATTTCCAATGAATAGTGATGATTATGGGGGAAGGAAATAAATATCCTCATAGGAAACTATTTATATTTAATGTCATAAATGTGGGGAGTCTAAGATTTATTTGATATAATTCCCCCTCCTAAATGATAATACATCAACCAAATATGTTCCAATATAGAAATACAATGGATGATTTTTTTGTGTATTGTGACTACAAAATTAATTTTTAGAAGTATTTTTACCAATGGTATTTTGGTATATGAATCATGAAACATCTACAGACTCTGTTAAACTTTAGAAGAGTATATGTATTCATTAAATTAAGTGTTATGGTTACCATTCTGCGGTTTTATTTTATTAATGATTATATTTTCAATGTCATGAACACATCTTTTTAGTTTTATGTGATTGGAGTATACGAATGTTAAGAATAGTTTTGGTGAAATTTATGATAAGAATGTGTTTTAGTGGAAAATTCTTTGGATGAATAATAACTTTAAATTTTATAAACATTATTATAGTGGTATTGATTACATTTAGTGTTAATATTATCATTAATTAAATTTTAATAATAGTCAAATAATATTGTTATAATTTGAAAAAATGTTTTATTGAAAACCATATTAAAAAGGTTATTTAATGATTTATTTTATTTCAATTATATCAATCATATATATTTTGATAATGTTATTGGAATTATATCAATATCATTTCAGAAATGAGAACCCCCATACTAGGAGAAGACCCATAAAAACCATCAAGGCTATGAGGCCTGGACCCATGACCGAAGGATGAAAAGTGATTAGCACATACCACTGGCCAATGGGATTTCCTCGTTAAAATGTCATTATTTTTAGGTAAGTGACTTGAAAAATAAATATTTATTACGAACCAATGGTGTTAATTTTTTTAAGAGACTATTTTATCATATTATATATATTTTTCTAACCATATGTGTTTTTTAAAATAGTTAGAAATATAAGGAATAACATGTCACTAATTTTTATATATTATGATTTGAAAAAGGTAAATTTTAGTTCTTCCAGAATAAAATATTAATTTTTGGATATTCATTTATTTATGTAATAACAAAAGGATAAAAATGTGCTAATTAAATAGATACATATAATTTAATTACATTTCCTTATATTCATAGACATTAAAATAATTATTAAACTTATGTAAAAGGATCTTCATACAAAAAGGTTTTCTTATTAAATTCATATTCGATGAATCAAATGGTCTTATAAATCCTCGAGGATTTTTGGTTTTGCGGCCATTAAATTTTATTTTTCAGTCACTTTCTGGTGATTAATGAACTCAATTAATATATTTAATTATGTTTTCTTTTCGTATATGTCCATTTATTCACTTTCAATCGTTTTTCATCAACAAAGTAATGTTGTTATGTGCTATTTAATATAAAATTTGTAGTCGTATTCATATCTTATTAAGATGATATTTTATTAAATGATATTACATTGTAGGTTTTCAAAAAAATAATTTTCCAATATTAAACCTTTTATTATTGATATAAAGATTAAATTTTGAGGAATAAAATTATTTATGGTGGGGATAATGTAAAACCATGAAATTCTAAAAGAAAAACATTGTATTCGATAGAATACATGACATAGAAAACCGATCTTAGAAAAAAATATTGGACCCCAATACTATATGTTAAATCTTTTTTTAATTAAATTACATTAATTATATATATTAAATTTCATACAACACTGTTTTTATCTTATGCTACAAGTCGCACAAATTTTAGCTTGCGTTACACATAATACTGAGGTTAAACTAAACATTACATATTATTAAAATGCTAATATTTAATGTAATAGTTATCAACCATACATCAGAATAGTTGGTATGAATATTATTTCCTAAATTATAAAAATATATAGTTTATTTATGTTCATTATTTATTTATTAATCATAAATTAATTAATAATAATTTAAAATAATAAGAATTGTTTTCTAAAAAACATTATTTTTATAAAATATGGTTTAATCACTCTTTGTGAAAATTATTTAAAATTTATTTTTCCACTAATGTGAAATTTATTTGAAAAATTGAACATCATATTTGAGTTTTTATTATTGTAATTATCTTATGGATGTTTTTTTGGTATTTTTAGAAAAGTTTCATTTTTTCATAAATAATAAAATATATAGAATTTTAATTGAATCCTACATTTTTGTTTAGTTTTTTTACAATGTTAAATTATATTTTTAATTGTATTCAAAAAAATTTATTTCAATTATATGTCAAATTATCCAGTTTATTTCATTTATATCACTTTTATATTTTATATTTATATAAAAACATTGTAAACATTTGAAAATTTTATCCCTTAAAACATGTTTTCTCATCACATATGTAGGTCCAATTTTAAATTATAATTTACCAATTTTGTGAATTAAATTTGTAAAAATGGATTATATATTTTTAACAATAATATTTGATGTTTTATATTAACGATAACATAATTTTTTTACAAAAATGAATAGAGAAAATAGTAAAAATTAGTTACTACGGTTATGTTAATAATGGTGTCACTGACGGGTTAAACTAAGAAGATTGGAGTTAAAAATGACCTATATGTTTTTCCAAAACCAATTTTATGACCATATTTCTTCTTTATCGCGTCTAATTTATATAATTTAACATTTAGAAACCTTTTATCATGATAAAAAAGAGGTTATGATAGAATGTTATCAAAACAATAACAATTGTGCCACTAGCGTCAGATATAAAAGGCCACCCTATATCCTCTCTTCATTATAAATTAAAACCTATTTTTATTATCCAATACCTAACCAAATAACTTCTTAAATTACATACCCTCATCCTAGATTATTCATTTGGGGCATAAAATCCATCTTAGGAAGTCTTTAGTACAAACCTAAGGAGGATACTCAATGAAAAGTTAATGTTTTCTGACAAACCCCTTTATTTTATTTCTCTCTCCAACTCCTAAAATTATTTTTAAAATTTACAGATTTAATAAGAAAAATATCGTCAATATATTTATAATTTTTTTAATATGGTAATTTATTATAAACATCTCTACTTCTATCAAATGGGTTTTGAAGTCATCATTCATTTATATGGCGAGGTACAACCACGAGATCTGATGTCATTCATTCTTCCATTAACAACATTCAAAATTAGGTATGATAATGGATATAATGTATATGTATGTTATTTATAATATATTTATAATTATTTAGTAATAATGTCATTATATCTTTTTTCAACTGTTCATTCCATAGTGGATACTATAACATTTCTCATGTGTACGACACACAACTGCCTCATGAAATGATTTGATTCGTCTTTCACTAATGATTTACATGGAATGTCATATGGTTAAATATAATGATTATATGTGATATAAATAAAATAATTATGCTATTAAATACATATTTATCAATCTATAAATATAATATATTTCATTTTATTTCTTACCTTTTCACACATTTATAAATGGTAACAACATTCGTGTATGTGTTGACAACCACCTTCACGAAGTGATGTAACTCTCTATTATTCACTATATCACATGATTGATATATATAGGTATATAATATTATATATATTAAATTATTATTATTCTGGATATATAATATCATACTCACCTTCTTTCCATAGTGATCGTTGAAAAATTGAAATGTGACTCATGCGTACGTACAACCTACCGTCTCCATGATCAGAATATACTTCATTTTTCATAACCATATTTTATGATTTTTTAGAAGTATAATTGATGAATAAATATTATTATTGTTTCATGATTTTTATTCTAGACATTATATAACTATAAAATATTCACAAGAACCATATCTTTTTTGATGAATCCCACATTAGAAAACATGTCAATTAACACCTGACGTAATAAAAATAAAGAAATATTATTAATGAATGGGTGATAAGATGATATAAAATTACATTATAACATGTTATAAAAATTAATATTGTTTTTATTTAATTTAATAACATATTTAAAAACACTATAAATGTGTTTAAATAACTGTTAATCAAAAGCAAGCGTGAGGTAAGGTATTTCATAACTCAGTTTATGTTTATTAGGTTAATATTATATATAATTTATTATGTCATTATATGATAATTTTTATAATGAATTATGTTTACCTAATGTTGTGTTGAAAAAATTTTATGTGGAGTTTTAGTTTAAAAAAATAATCTATTCATTTATTAATTCTCACTTTAACGTTATGATCCTTATTAAGGTTGATTTCACAATCACATTCTAATAGAGATTCTTTACTTATGAATTTATATTGAAGGAAATTATTTGAATTTTTTCTAATAAATGAATTTCATATTATTATTATATGTTTGTTAATGATATTTTCCAATAATTGTTACACTTTACCACACTATTATTACCAAAATTAATTGATATATTTTCTTTATAGAAAACCCGAATTCATTTTTCTCCTAAGTCAGAAATATATTTTCTTCTTAGACCATGATTCTTAAAATATTTTTGAAAAAGATTATAAAAAATAAAAATTATTTATTAAAGTAATTTTCAACGGTTTTTAATGTTTAAAAAATGTTTTGAAATGAATCTTATGTCATTTTTAAAATAATTCCAATTTGGGTTTTACTAAAAATGTGAAAGGAATCTTTCTATTGTTTTCTGAATTTGGAACTTTTCTAACCATTTTATAGTGAACCAAGAATTTTATTTTTAACTTGTATGAAATTTACATAATTAAATTCCATAATTACTATCAATTATTCGAATATTCATTTTCATGTTTATGAGGATATTTTTAAATAAAATTTTTTTTCTTAATATTTTTTAAATTCTTCACTTTATAAATGTTATTTTAAAAGAAATTTATTTTCAAAATATTCTTGATTATAAAAATATATTTTCAAAATAAACATGTATTTTTTATCATGAAATTTTTAATGATATTATTATGGTATTTATATTCATCAATGACAAAGTCAATTTATTATTACTCCAATGGGTATTTATTGTATTGATACCTACCTTATTCTTCATCTTCATTGTTTATGATCATTTGGATAGAGGAAAGCATTGAAATTCATTCCCTTGACTCTTTTTTTAGTCATTAACAGTAACTTTAATTATTAAAATTCTCGTGAACATTAAATTTCCTAATCCTTATATCATCTCTACATACAGTGTTTTACTTTGAGATTCATTAGATTTAATGGGTAAATACTGCTAAATAAATATCTTTAAGTCAACACAAATATTTTTCTGATAATAAATATCGAATCATATATTAATTTAATTATTAAATATATAAGGAATTTCTTAGAAATAATATAGAAGGTGGGTCCCATACATTATATATCCCCTCGATGCATTGACATGGTTCATGAGAAAATATCTCTTTGCCAAACCCTATGAATTTGTACCAATTATTTGTAAACTCTCTTATGAAATGTCTTGACAGTAGAGATCTAGTTTTCCCAACTAGATCAGATTTTAGTTGTTAGTTTTAAAACTTATTTTGAATGTTCTTGATGGTAGAGTTATCATGTTCCTAATATATTACATTTTATAATTAATCATTTCCAAAATTAATATTTAAAATATTATGTTCCATGAGATTCCCAAAATGATATTATCTCTAGATACATTTAATTTTCAGTTTATAGATTAAATAGTTGGGTTTTCAGTTATTTAAATTGATATATTTATTATATCATATCTATTCATCCAATCAATTTATTTAAATGACATGTTTTTTAGTTTTTTTTCTTTCTGTATTGACAATTATTTATTGATTTATGATAGCTTCAATTTTATTAATATCTTAATGAGAATTTTTTCTATCCTTTATTGTGTTTCCTTCTTCATAAATCCATGAACTGTACTATGTTTTATATGAATGGATATTCTATGAGGGATAATTTTTTTCTCTAAAACTAATTACGTTGTAATTTTTTGTTTCAAATCTAATAAATGACTGAAGTATGTATCTTTCTTACCAAGACTACTAAAGTATTCATTTCATCCGGACGTGATTCCCTATATCATATTCCAATTTAATAAATCTAACATTGGCATTGTGTTAATAGAGTATGGGTTACAACGAAGGGAGTGTACTTAAATGTTTCAGAATTTTACTATATTCCAATTTGGATAGAAAAAGTTAGATTCCAAGAATTAACTTAGTTTGCGAGATAGATATTTTAATAAAAATAAAATCTTGAAACTATTATATTTTTTTTATTATTGAGTGATATTTATTGATGATATTATGGAATATTCTAAAATTTATGAGTATTAGTTCAAACATATAAGGATTATTATTTACTATTTTCAATTTAATGGTATAGAAAAATATATTAAATTATAGTAATAAACTTTTAAAGTCATTTTATCAGAAGGATATATTTTTGGTGATAACTATTGTAGAACAATGAACTTTGGTATGGATCACTCTTTGGATTAATATACAATTTATGTCAAGATAACAATGGGTGTTTTGATTTTTATGTAGAAAATTAATTTTATTCCTAACAATTGGATTCATATTTAATTATTGATATTTTTTTGTTGAATTTCATCTTATTTTGGGGATTGTGATATATATTGACTAGCGTGTGACCTTATGAACTAGTGGTAATACATTTTTAGGGTTAATGATATAGTTAATTTTTTGATGAATATATACCTTAACAGTGGTTCTTTGACATAAATATTCATATGGGTTTTGGATAGTTTATTTATATAGAATATAAAAATGGGGTTTATACATAATTGAGTATAAGATTATATTAATGGATACTATTTCTTCAATAAATATATGCAATTTGACATATCCCAAAAGAGAATGGTGGATGTCAAACTAGAGGTAATACCCAGAATTTTTAACATATTATGAATACCCTCCCCTACTTTCTTCAATGAGTAATAATTAAAATTGTGAATATATAATTTATTTAATGGGGGATTAATTTAACCCCATAATATTTTATTATATGGTTACCTTAAAATAATCCAAATGTGTTCGATATCATGCTTCACATGAAATACTGAAAAAAATAAAAATGCAATACGTTTATACTATTAAAACCCAATCACTGAATTTGTGGGAAGTAATGGAAATATTTTTTTATGAAATATGTATATATAAATAAAAAAGGATTATTTTAATATAAATGAAATTAAAATTTTGAAGATAAAATGACTAATTCTATGATTTTTTTCTTATAATGGTATGTTTTAAAATAATCCCTCTATATGAGATATGCACATATAGTTTATGAAATTTGGGATCAATGATGATATAATATATTTTATATGAATAATTTATTATCACTATGTTATTTAATAAATGTAATGAAATATGAATGAGAATGGTTAATATTATAATTTCTATCCTAAACAAACCATTTCTCTTTATATCTCAAATTTTTATTTAAAAGTTAAATTTATAAAATTAAAAATTAAAAATTAAAAAAAATAACATCAATTTTGGACGCGTCATATTAATATTTTTATAAGGGGATTTTTTTATATTTTTTAAAATGAATTATTTTAGGTGAATAATATATAATATAAATTTTATAAATAAAATGGATTTTATTAGATTATTTTTATTTATATATGAATTGGAAAATTATTAAACTATTTAATAAGTCCCAATTTATATTTTATATGTTACATTGAAATATAAAAAATGTTTTTTTAGTTTATAGTCCATATTTAATATTTAAGTTCATAATAAATATTTTCTCAAAAATTATTTTTAATAAATTATAGTTATTTATTTTTTAAATAATTTTTTTCACATTTATAAATTAAATAAAATAAAATGGAATTTTAATTTAGAATATGTCACACCTAGTTTTTCTATTTTTGGATTATGATCTAGTTTGTTGGGAATACCAGTACTTTTTTTAAGATTCAGGTGTGACAAGTTTTGGGTTTTGATGTTTTTTCTTTTTATAATCATTATAATCGATAGTTTGTGACACCCATAGTGTCACTATATTGTGTTTAAATCATTAAGGATCATTAGGTGGGATTACCTAGGGTTTAGGGTGTCATTTGAGGGTTTTGGACATTTTTTTGGATCTCAAAATTGAATTATGGTTTTCCCAAACCACAGAACTTAAACCTAAAAAAGATGAAGATTTTTTCAAACAGCATTAGCACTATTTGTGTATGGTTTACAAAAATGTGTAGCAAAACCATGTTTACCATTATGGTTTGAATAAAATTTAACCTAAAAGTCTTATTTAAGTGATTCCACTTCCCACTTATAGACCTATATGTTGGATATAGAGCATTGGGACCCCCTTTTCATTCTCCCTCATTATGGGCCACATTTTGGGATATTTATCAACAAATGTTAGTGATTATTCCTATAATCCTTCCCTTTCCCCTTCTACTCGCTTTTTTCCTCCTCCTCCTACCATTATTTCTTGTTTTTCTCTTCTCCCCTGGTCATGCTCGACCCAAGGTTATTTTTTCCCAAGATTTTGATGGCATTTTTGTTTGTTTAGGGTGGGTATTTATAGATTTTGAGTTTTGAAACCCTTGTGGAAGGTTTTTCATCGTGTGTTTCTATTCCTTTAGAGTTTTAAGGTAGGTTCTCCCATGAACATGCATTTATAATTCATGTTTCATCTATTTCATGAATTTATCCATGTTTATATTCTTTATATTATAATATAATCATTGAATAATTTGTTTGGTGTACAAAGTAGGGGTAAAAACCATGTTTTGTGAAAAGTTATGTTATTTTGTTATAATAGTGCACACCCCATGTTTGTTAAAATTATTTCTTAGAATTAACAAATGGTTTGTGGTGTTTTTAAAATTGTTGTGTATCTTAATGAAATTTATGGCATGTAATTGGATTTTTATTCCTTTTTAACTACTTAAAATGAATTGTTTTGTTAAAAAAGTGAATTCCATGTGTTCGGTAAATTGCTTGGTTGGATTTTCTGGTGTGGTTGTGATATATATTGATTTTTTGGATTAATAAATTTATTGGAATCATGTTAAATTTTATTTTGTAACACTTAAATTGTTTCCAATTTTTTTATTTCTTTATAAGGCAATGTATTTTTTTTAATGTGTTTTGAAATGTGCAGCCATTAAATGACCCATTTAACTTTTTTATGAAGGTGGTTGTGTTTTAAAAGTATAACCTGAAATTTTTAAGGGTTTTATGTAAATTTGTTTATGCTAAAAATAGCATGTCTTAACCTATTTATAGAATGTAGAATTTTTGGTTTTGAAGAACTTTGGATTCGTAAAATGATTAAAGGCCAATTTGACATTTTTTTAAAATGGTTTTCATGTGTATTACCTGTTGTACCATTTGGGGTAATTTGTAAATTCCTTAAATTGATTTATAGAATGGTGTTGGGGATTCTGAATATATTTTTGGAATTGAATTTGGTGGATTGTCTTCTAAAAACAACATTTTTAATGGATTTTATGTGCAAAGACATGTTATACTTATTAAAATTGTTTTATAAAAATTTCATGTTATTTATTGAAATATGTAAAGGGTGTGAAATTTTTTTAGTCATTGTTCGTTGTTTTTATTATTTATAAATGATACTTTTATATGAAAATGGTATTTTATAACATGTGTAACCTTTTTAGAATAAATAGGGATGCTTGGGTATTTAGATGGGTGGACTAGGACTAGTATACTAGTGATCTGGTAGTGTCCTCATCCCTATTTCACTTATCATGATTGATGATGAAAACAATAACTAAACTATGATGATGTTTGGGAACCAATAGGAAATTAGGGTTTCCTCTCCCAGTGGATTGTGCACTAGAAGGTTATTATTAATTTTTACTGTTATACCAAGATACGATGTACCTAGGGCCCCACAACTAACTAGTGCCTAGGGGTGTCCCCATGACTAGTTCTCATTGGATATTTTGTACTCACCATATGCATATAGTGTATTTTGTTGGTAAATTCAGAAGTATGAGTATTTTATTTAAAATTGTTCATTATTTAATGTTTCCCCCATGAATATTTTTTCCACTTAAAGTTAAATCCTTTTAAAATTTGTTGATACCATTTCCTGTTTGTGAAAAATTGCATGAATTTTGACTTATAATGTTTATAGGATGGAATCTTGTTGGGATAAAATACTTTTATATATTTTAGTTTAAACATGAAAATGTATGTATCTTTTGTTATAAATGAAGTGTATTTGGAATTAGATTATCAAGCTAGCCTACTGATTTTTAATACTCACACATATAGTAATTTTTGGTTTTTATTCTTTTTTTAGGCATTAGCTTGAGATTTTTTCCCTTGAGAAATAGCCGATCGTTGTGTTGGTGAGTGACCCATAAGGTCACATAAAGTTAGTTTAGTCACCAGGTTTGGTGAGTTTAGTTGTATTGTATAGTTATACTTTTATTTTCCTGTATAAATGATCTTTATTTCAGCTTCATATATGTATATTGGGTGGTCCATCTCATTCCCATATTCATTCCCATATTTAGATTATTTTTTTATTAGGCTAAATCATTCCCTCGTGTACTCTGATGATGCCATGCAGT
This sequence comes from Viscum album, assembly GCA_963277665.1. NCBI lineage: Eukaryota > Viridiplantae > Streptophyta > Magnoliopsida > Santalales > Viscaceae > Viscum > Viscum album. The sequence continues at coordinate 1,266,322,333 of OY728120.1, read as the reverse complement.
AGTTGCCAGCCCATAGGAATTCGAAACGCCCTTCGGGCCATGTCGTGGATCATCTAAGGTGACTGGTTCGAAGTCAAATTGGCCTAGTTTGTGAAGTAACTATTGTGTAAAAATTTATTATAAGGATGAATTTATTTTGGTGCATAAAGGATATGTTACCTTTAGTAAAATTTTGTTATGAAAGTGAAAGGAAAAATGGTAAAAGTAGAGAATCTAATTTTCAAATTCCTCAAATATTTTTAAAACATTTGATAAAATGTGTTTTTTAGTACTTGATCAACATTATCACATATACAGTGAATTATTTTTCAAATTTGGAGACACTTTACTTGATATCGTCTTCCTATTATTGAATACTTTTTGGAATTTAGGAAAATGACATCACTTTTCAATTATAAAAGTGGATATCCTATACTCATTATCCATCACACTAAAACCCCATTATTTTATCCCAAAATCTGACCAATTCTATCTTACACACTACTATATCCATAAATTAGTTATTTTCATCTCAAAAGATAATCCATCAAGGGTTTAACCCCAAATATAAAGAAGATAATATATGATGTGAGGTATAACATTCTAGCCTCTCCATTCATTATCTATTTATTTATATGCACTTATTCTTACTAAAATTACATTAAACATTATTAAAAATATAATACCATTATAATTATTATACATTTATGTTATTATAATAATGGTACAATCATTAACCACCTTCCCTTTTCTATTATGAAAAATGAAATTTCCAATCATTTGTTGTGCGGAATACCACCACCACAATGCAACATCTTTCATTTTCATTCAACACATTACAAAGATAGTATAAAATGAAAATTTAAAAAAAATTATAATATTTATATATTATTTATTTTCTTAAATAATAAACAATATTACTTATTTCTCCTATACTATTTAAAAAAACATCATCCTTGTGTACATGTGGACTATTGCCTCCATGGAATGATTGATTTTCATATTTCTTTTCATCACCATATTACATGGATGGTCATGGTGATGAGATTGAAGGATAAATTTGATGATTTTTATATAAATATGTTTTTTATGAAAAACTAGAGGACTAGTTAATGATATGATCAACAAATGATTATCATTAATTCAATCATTTAATACAAGTGATCTGAGAGGAAAATGATATCTTCTTTGTATGTAAAAATTTATATAAAAATCTTATCTTTATAATTATTTAATAATTTTATATATCACACTTAAAATCACCAAATAAGATCATTATTCTTCTTTTATAGTTCTATTACAACTAAAATTCCACCTTACCATCCACTAATCATGATAGGTTCACGTTTGGATCAGTTTAACCACCTACTTGAATAATATTATGAATTTATATCACGAATGACAATGATAGATTATTTATAGTTAAAATATGATATAAATATGTATTTAATGTTTTTTGGGATGTGGATTGGTTATATCTGCATTTATGTCCTTAATTATCGAATCACCCTTCATTCATTGAGAAACACCGAAACATGCTTTTAGTCTATTTGAAAATCATGTATTATTAAGAAAACTACCACAAAATGAGATTATATATATATATACTATCTTTTAAAATTTATTATAGTAACTTTAATGATATATAAATTATGTAATTTTGGAATAACATATATAGCAACTCTACTTTTATGCAACATGTTTAATGCGATAAAGATGACTTAAACTCGATGTAAAAAATAGGTAAAAAATAACTAATATATATATATAATGGCTTTAAATGATGTGTATACATGGTTTTAATTATTTATATCTTTCTTGAGTATATATTAAATGCACTAAATTTAATTATTCAGGATATGTTTTGCACGTACAGAGTGAATCTTGATAGAGGTAAGGGTTTTTGTCACACATTCCTCTCTTTAGGACATATTTGGTATTATGAAACTAATTTTAGATTTGTGTTGTTTATAATACCTATTTGATATATAATGTCATGAATTAAATTTTTATCACAAAATTTATGTTCAATTACAAGACCACTAATTCATGGGGTTTGATTAAAGTGTTCTGTAAGCTGCAATAGATTTATTGGTATAAATTATGATACATTGTGTCATTATACATATTATACACCAATTTTCCTTTCAATTGTATTATATTGATTTATTAACCCTTAAATTTACTATAATTTAACTCTTCATAACTCATGTGATAAACTAATCTAAATCATGTTCTTTTCATAAAATTTATTTTTACCCAAGTGTCACCCCGGAAAAAGTGTTTTTGGTAACTCAACTTTTATTCCCTGAGTTATGATTTATCACATGATATTATATCATATATATTGGGTAAATTATACACTTTGACCATATTATTTTTATTCTATCATTTCTTAAATTATATTTATATAAATACATTTTCCAACGTTTCATGCTTCATAGACTATGTTTCTATTAAAGTATATTAATAACACAAGTATCCTTTCCAAGTGTTATATTAATTCATCACAAAGTTATTTATTCCATGATTGTGTTCCCCCACACGAATATTTTATTTTATTTCATTTTATAATCAAATTTTGGAAAAATATTTTTTAAAGAAATTAATGTTTTTTACTCTTCTTACAATGTGAGTTTTTAAAAACATTATCATCAAAATAATAATAATGGTGGTTTTTTCTAAATCTATTATGTTTTATCTTCCTATCTATATTTTTACATGATATAACATTTTCTTTATAAAAATACCTATTATTAAATATTTCTTTTAATAATAAATTGTTTTAAATAATTTTTACTTGACCATTAGAAATGGTGTTTTGGATGTGTGACTCATAACATCGTCTTTTATAAAAATGTTAATAATGTTTTAGAAAAATTCATCTATGTTTTCACATACATTTACCTTTTCATTATAAAATGGATTTTTTCTTATAAGGGTGATGTATCACTATTTATTATCAAATATATATTTATATTTTCTAGGAATGAAATAAGGGTTCCTAATAATGAAATTCATGATCCCTTCTTTGATGGTATCATTCACGAATTTTTTTTGCAAGCATGTTACACTAATGTTATGTTCTATTTTAACAATAAATATTATTTATCTATATGGTTATGATAATTTTATCCCTTTTATTAACATGGGGGACAATTTTGACACTCGTTATGATTATTTTTTGTTAATTATGGTTGATCATGTGTTGATATTTTTTATTATTTATTATATGGATGCCTATATTTTTATGCATCCAAATGGTGCTTAGAGAAAAAATATGAAAGACCTTTTTGAATCTTATTTTGAATGAATTAGACATAATCAGGATACTGGTGGGGAAAAAATTGTATATCCAATTAATGTATCGACTGGTCTCATGTGATATATCAAATTTGATTTTGTTGTATACTTATTCCCATAAAAGTATGTTATCATAGTACAAGGACTTGAAATTATGATTTTGATGTTCTACATTATTAATTCCCCTAGTATATTATTAATATTAATGATATCCATGATTTATATTATCATCAATAATATATGAGGTTATTAGTTTCATTTAATTATGGATTCATGCTTTTTTACTTATTATTTATATAATATTGTTCCTTATTTAATCAATGATTACCTCAGTTGTATGTTTTACCTTAATGATTGTATAATCTCACCCCTTATTATGTTTATATTTCCACAGGTTAGTAAGAATATTACTAAAAAATATATGCCTTATAGAATAAAATGTGTGGAATAGTTTTGGGAGATGATTAAGTCTTATTATGTTTGAAGTAGTTTATTATATAGTGGAAAAAAATTGCAGTAGTTGAGAAAGGAATTCTCTTTATTTGTTTATAATATTTCATTATTATATAATTATACAGACCTAAAAGGTATTTGGAATTTATGTAATGAACTACCTATTTTGGTTTTTATAATTAAGAGATAGTTATGTATATGTATTTATTATTGGTATTAAAGATATAATGTAAATTATATGTTTATGGAACTTGATTCAGGAGTGTAGGTATGGGGAATCACGTTTGGAATTTGAGCACATTTTAGATAAATTTTTAGATTAGGATGTTTATTGAGGTTAATTTAAGGGTTGATAAGTTATATTTGATCATAATTTCAAATTTAGAGGAAAAAAAATTGTTATCGTATATTATTTAATGTTAATTTAATTGTGCATATTTTATATAGAGATTAAGATAATAGAACATTATTTCAAGACCTAGGGAGAAGTATAGGGAATAATTTTAAGTATATTATTTTATCCTAAAGATTATGTAAAGTAGATATTGTGTAGATCTCCATGGAATTGAAATAAATTCTAGATACTGCAAATAGATATTGGGGTTAGAATATACATATATAGGGGTAATAACCCTAAAAATGGTAGATTCAATATTTAATTGATCTCCCCCTTGTGTATTACACAAAGGTCTAAATGCATACCTAGTTTGTCACTATCGATGGATATTACTTCCTAAATCACATTGTAACAATACCATATTTTTTGGAATGTATATTTTAAATTTAACCTATTTTTTATCTTATCTTTTACACAACATATTGTTTAAAACCATGATATACTATAAAAAATTGACATAATAATTGAAATGTTAATGTGACCATTCTGAATATTAATACAGCCGATAAAATATAAACCTCACACATGAAATAAAAAATAAAATCCTCTTATATTAGTAATGAAGATTTTATATATTTATATAATAGAATAAGTAAATAAATGTTTTAATAATGATAAATCATGTGTTGGTATTTTTGTGATGCATAATTGTTTACATATAATTTTAAAATTAATATAATAATTTAAAATAAAATTTATTTCATAAAATACATTAATACATTATTACTTTTCTAATTAAAATTAAAATAAAATTTAATGAGATCTCAATCAATTATTCAAACTATTTTAAAATCGGTTATAATATTAATATCGGTATTTTTCAAAAAATGATGATTTTATTTAAAAATTAAATTTCTCATATTAGAAAATTATTTTTATAAAATTTTTTAAATTTGATAAATCTACACATTGAGAAATTGTTAGGGTAAATTTTTGGTATTTTTCTAAAATATATGAATTTTTTATGAATAGTGAAATAAAGTAACTTATTCTATTTGACATTATAAGTAAATAAATGAATTATTGAGTAATTAATGATGTATGGATGAGGTAAGAACACATTGATTCAAAAAAAAATCTATATTTAATTTATTTTTTCACAATTATCAAAAATATTGATGTTTTGGAGACAAAAAAATAAACTAATGAATACAATAATAAAAAACACCCCCTCATCCACTATAAATACCACCCTCACCATTCCTTTTACTCCCATCTTCTATGATTTTATAGATTTTTTTTATTCGGCCTAATTCCTTTCCAAAACCTCTTACCCATGTTCTTTTCTTTATGGTCTCACCAAAAGACCATTTTCATGCTCCGTAAGGAGGTTCTCAAGGAGGCGACACTCAAGCGGTAAAACCATTCATCTACCTCATTCAATTTCTTTTCTTTTATTATCCTTACCTGACCTCCCCTATCAAAATTAACATGAAAAAAATATTATCACAAATATAAACTATAATTTTATTATTTTAATGTTATATCCACCATTATTTCTCTTCGCTTCCCCTTTTGTTATAAAGATGAAAAAACATCGTCCATGAGTTGTTGATTCACCACCTTTATGGATGATGATTCATTGTTTACTAAGAACAGATTAAATGGTAGTAATAAAAACATTATAATAGTTTAAAAGTAATTAAAAATTTGTTTTACAATTTATTTAGTGTTATATAACCCTTATATATATATAATATTAATTAATAAAATGGAACTAGTATGTGATGATAGAAAAGACACTGAATTAATCTAATGGTTTATCATTAACGTTTAATATATTAAATCATCCTAATATCATAAAAAATGATATATAATACCATTTCGTATTTTTTAGGTTTTTTAATATCATATAATTTCTGATCTAGATAACTATTCCTATTTTACATGATCATTCATACATGTATATATGGGAACCAATCTTAAAATCATAAAATGAACGATCTCGAAAAGTTGAAATTGAATCATATTACTTATAAAAAGGGCATAAATAAACTTTATAAAATTAGACTAAATAATAAAAATATTTAATATGTTCTTAATTAGATTATTAATTATTCTAATTTCACTATCCAGGATTTTGAGTGCCAGTGAAGAACACTTTGAGACATATGGTACGAGATTCTCCCCAAACCTCCATTTTTCCATCGAGTTACACATTATCTCTCTTTAACCCAATTTAATTATTAATTATAATTATTTAATTATTATAAATTATGTTTTCATATTCCAAATATATTTAACTATCTAAATTATTCTTTCTTGGATGGAGAAATAAAAGTATTATAAGGTTTCAATTTCAAATACTTCGGATAAACATTCATGATTAAAGGGACCATCACATTTTCATACCCATTTTGAAGTACAGTCCATAATCAATTTTAAGCCACATTTTTTTTTTCTAAAATCACTATTTTTATGATTAATAAATATCATAGTTTATTTCTTATTTTACCCAAACAATGTTTCCTTTTTCCACATTAAAGACTCTTTTATATTTTCCATTAAACCGTACTAAAGTGAATCATTTATAATGATTCTTAAAAACAATTTTTACATGTTTTAATTTTACTTGGGCATAAATTATCACAATATAGGCTAATTTTCCATTATAAATGTCCATGTGTGATTTAAATCCATCCTTTCATTGGCACCTTTATGACACACCGATGTTTTTCCTTATAACTTGATTAATATACCCATTTCTTGGAATGGGTAACCCTTATGTTAATTTATTATGATTAATTGATGTTGATATCTTATAATACCATATAACATATATTATTGATTGGTTTGTGTTCATTTTTACTAGGTATGTGCTATCTTGATACTATTCACCATATGTCTCGAGATAGTTTATGATTATGTTTTCTGATTGGGGAAATTATTTACATTTCATATGCTATTTTCAATATGAGTGTACATGTGATTATGTTACACCATTTTTATATGAGGAATTAATTGTAATGAATACGTGTTGGGTTTGATATATCCCCTTGATACATCGGTATGCATCATGAGAAGAACTAGATTAGGTTTTGGCCATAAACTTACCAATTAATGTGGACTTATTGGATGAGGCCATAATGGTATGTTTATGATGTCCCACATTATGAATTCTGTTTTTATGAGATTATTTATTGATAATACATGTGATTGTTCTACTAGTATAATTTCCATGGTTTGGTATCAGTATCATGTGATTATTTATATGGAGTTATTTGATAATATTTTATTCCTTCCGTATTATGCTCATGTTTATGTTTTAATGAGATGTGTTTCTAGTTATTCACACTTCTTTATTGTTTAGGCTTATTTGTGATAATATAATCTATATTTCTCATCCATACTAATTATTTGAGATCACCCCTTTATTGTGTTTTATTTTTTCTCTAGTATTCAAGATATATATTATGATTGACATGTACAAATAATCATAATAAATAGGGATGTTTGCAAATTATTTTATATATTGTATTTAATTTCATGTTGTAATGTAAAAATTATGTTTTTATATGGTTTTAGAAAGCTACTAAACTATTTTATCCATTGGGATTAGACATATTTCTCTTAATAACAATGTAATAAATTAATGTAGTAACTGCAGACTATTGGGGTTTGGGTCTTCATAGTTGGTATAAAAGGAAGGCTAGTAGAAACATTAGAAACCAGATTTTATAAAAACATAGATTAGGGAAATATAACCCTATAACTAACATTGAGAATATTCTAAAGGTATCCAAGCATATTATTTTTAGATTTGATATACTTTAAGTGTTATAATAGTTTTAATATTTAATAATCTATTATAGTGTATTCCATTATTTATAAATAGAACATAGTAGATGGAATGAATACTGTTTTAATGCATGTATTCCGTGTAGGTATTTCCATCCTATTCAAGATAATGATATTGGAGTTCGAGCTGCCACTGGCGATGAATAAATTATGACTATACTAAGAAAACTGACTCGGGTTTTGAGAATAAACTTACTCACATAGAGTATCATAATCTACAATATGGTGTAACAATGTTAGAACACTTTATGCAACAACAACCTCCATGTTTTTATGGTACTAAAAACCCATTTGTAGCTGATAAATAGATACATTCATTAGAGAACTTATTTCTCAATTTGGGATGTAATGATTACATGTTTGTTATCCTAAAATTTTATCATATCTCAAGAGATGCAGATCAATTATGGTCATTTATTTAAAAAAATGGAGGGGGTGAAATTTAAAATGTGGAATGAGTGGATTTTATGAAAATATTCATGGAAATATATTTCCTCTTGAACAAGGAGTAGACATGAAGTGTAAATTTTTGAGATTGATATAGATAGGTAATGAAAATGTTGCTAAGTGTAAAGAAATAATTGTAAGGTTAGCAAGGCATATTGAGAACTATATACATAATCCATGGAGAAATATTAATTATTTATTTCATGGTATTAAACATTTTATATAAAGGAAACTATTATCCCAAACATTCTCATCATATGGGGATATAGTTTAATATTCCATCAATATGGAGAAATAATATTCCATGACATATGACTTTGTAGGGAAGTAGTATAAGAAGAGGGATGATAAGTTCTATGGAAAAGGAAATAAGGAAATAGCTAATAAGGGAAGAATATAATTTAAAACATGTAATAAATTTATAAAGAAACATATGGTAACATGCCTATTGGGAATTAGAGATTAATACAAGTGTGGGGAAAAGGGCAACAAGGCAAATGATTTCAAGGGAAAGAAAGAATTCAGAAATTTAAAATGCTTTATCTTTAAGGATATGATACACTATGCACATGAATTCCCTATACGTAAAGGGGAAATTCCCAAGAAAAGGCCAGGGGAACATGTCTATGATTATGCAGTCAATATGGGTGATGTTGAAGTTACAAATGATGTGGTAAAAGTTACTTTAATCATCTCCCAAAATTTAGATAAATACTTATTTCTTTATGGATCATTTCCTTCTTTTGTAACTACCCATTTTTAAATTAAAATAAAATATTTATAATTCACTTTAAAAAGGGAGTTGTTAATAAGAAGTCATAGTGGAATCCATATTGTAACATAGATGTGTCAAGTAGTTCCCTTTATGGCACATAAAAAATCTATAATTACATATTTTATTTTAAAAAATATAGTTTATTTTGATAAAATATTTGTTATGGACTGTATTTTAATATACAATACAAAAGTTTCTAATAGAGAGAAGGAAATTATGATTCTTGATGAAGATATAAAATTAATTATCTTTAGAGGGGAGACTTCAATATCTGAGTCATATCTGGATATTCCTACAATAGCTATTCTAAATGAGTTTCTTGGAAATTAATAGCAGGTAAAACATACATATGAAATAGGTTCCCTTTAAATTGAGTATTAACCCATTTTACTCGAATTAAATGATGAACTTAAAAAGGATTTACCCATACATCATCTACAATAGGAAGTTGAGTTTTTTATTTATTTAATCCTTGATGCAAGAACTATATCTATGAATCCTTATATAATGGACACAATAGAGTTCATAGAGTTAAAGAAAAAGCTATATGAATTGTGTGATATGGGATTTTTACACCCTACTGTTTCACATTGGGAAATACTATTCATTTTGTTAAGAAAAAAGTTGGATATATGAGGTTGTTGATTAACTATAGAGAGATAAATGTTATTATAATAATGAAAAATTATCCCATGCCTCACGTTGATGACTTGTTTGACCAACATCATAGATCTCAATATTTTTAAAATTTTGATCTTCTTAATGGATATCATAAATTGCAAGTAAAAAAGGACAATATTCAAAAGACAACATTTTGAACATGGTATGTACATTATGAGTTTATAGTAATTCCATTTTGATGGACTGATGTACCCCCTTTTTTATGTATCTAATGGAAAAATTATTCAAGGAATATGTTGATAATTTTTATATAGTATTTATTTATGATTTCTTTGTGTAATCAAAAAGCTACAAGGACCATGAGAACATATTACGTATTATTCTGGAGACTATTAGATGTAAAGAATTATATAGTAAGTTTATAAATTATTAATTATGGATTAAAATTGTTTATTTTATTGGCTATATTTTCTCCATGTATAGAATATTAGTTGACCAAGCAATGTTAACGACAGTCTAGGAATGACCTACATCAATGGGCGTAACTGAGGTACATAGTTTCATTTTATTAGTTGGTTACAATCAGATTCTAATCCATAATTTTTCTTGATTATCCAACCTATTAACCAAAATTAATTTTAAAGGGTTTATGTTTAATTGGATAATGGAATGTGGATAATTTTTTGATTAATTGAATAAGATAATATTGAATGCTCTTATCTTGACTCAATAATCAGGAAATGATGGACTTGTCATTTATAGTGATGAATATATAAAGGACTTGTTTGTGTCTTTGTAAAGAATGATATATTTTTTTATGCATCAATGTAGTTAAAAACTCATGAAAACACTATATAACTATTGACCTTGAGTTATTAGCTATAATATTTACCACAAATATTCAAAGAAACTATCTCTATTGTGAATGTTGTGAGATATATATAGATCACAATGTTTTTAAATATAACATCTCAAAGGAATAACTAAACACATTCCAAATGAGATAGACCAATATACTCAAGGATTATTATGTTTCAATACACTACCACCTAGGAATGTAAAATAAGGTATAGGATGAATTGACCATGAAGGATCATTGAGTTCTTAAAAAAATTTGTATTTACAAATATCTTTTGTATGTGGATCATGTATACTTGTATTTGTAAATTGTTAGGGAAGTTGAAACATCACTACATTTTCAAATGGTTTCCAAATCATCGTTATTAGAAAGGATTAAAAGTTATCTCTCCGATGATGATATTTGTATACGAATATTGAACTTTCTAATTTGGGAAGAGGATTTGTGTTCCCTATATAGTTGACCTAAAAAGGTAATTTTATATAATTCCCATAGATCAAAATTCTCTATACATGTTGATATCACTAGGAGGTATAAATATTTGAAGGAACTTTTTTCGTGAGATAATATAATGTTGGAAATTTTTGATTATATATAAAGATATTTAGTTTTTAAAATGGTGAAGGCAGAGAGTCAATATCCTAGAGGAGTCATGAAACCTATACCAATTACTACATCAAAATGGGATGACATTACTAATGATTTTTCCATCGTATTACCAAAGACTCCATGAAAGAGTGATGCAATATGGGTAATTGTTGATCGACATACCAAATTTTGATATTTTTTTTTACTTTATGAGAGGATTTTCTACTGGAGATCCTTTTATGAATATATATTAATGAATTTTTTAATACATTATGGAGAACCTAGTTGAATTTTTTATGGTCGTGTTCGAATATTTACATTGAAATTTTAGAAATGTCTTTATAATGATTTTGGTACTAACATTAATTTGAGTACTTCATATCAACCGAAAACCAATAGATAATATGAAATGAAGATCCAATTTTTAGAGGAGACTTTTATATCATGTACACTTGAAATTCGACATATTTGGGATCAATATTTGTGTGTGGAAGAGTTTTACTTCAATAATAGTTTCCATTAAAGTGTTTAAAATGGAACCGTATGAAACGCTACATGTATAAGATTTCATACACCAACTTTTTGGGATGAAGTTCATTAAAAGAATCTTATAGGCCCAAAAATTGATTTGGAAAAAAAAGCTGAATACTATTCAAACCCACATCAAAGATTATCAAAGTAGGAAAAAGAGAACTACTGACAACCGGAGAAAGTATTTTCAATCTCAAGTGGGAGAGTTTGTCATTATGAATGTTTCTCTATAGAAAGGTGTCAAAACGTTTGGTAAGAACAGGAAACTGAGCCCCATGTACATTGAAACATTTGATATTCTAGAGATAATTGGAGTTGTGGATTATCATTTCGAAATTATTCCTAGCTTTTCCAAAGTATATGATATGTTCCACATCTCTTGGATAAAAATGTACCTAAAAGTCCCAACACATGTTGTCACTTATGAGGGAATAGAATCCAAACCTGATTTGTCATATTATAAAGAGCCTATTCAGATTATGGACACTAGAGAATAGGTGTTGAAGAATCAGAATACTTTTATGGTAAAGGTACTTTGGAAAATTCAAAAAATTGAAGTGGAAGCATGAGAACGAGAGGAAATTATGATGAAGAACTACCCAAATCACTTTATGAGGTAACATTTTAGAAATTTTGAGGATATAATTTTTTATGGATTAGAGAATGTAACAAATAATTATTTTAAGGCATGTATCTGTTAAATTTAACATCTTGGAAAGCTTATATTGCATAGAACACCTTGTTTGCAACCATGATATACTATAAAATATTAATATGACTATTGTAATAGTAATGTGACCATTAGCAATTGTAAAATGGAAAATAGAATAGTATCCTCATCCATGAAGGTGTAAATAAAATTTATGTACTCTATGAATGAAAATATAGTATATTTATTTCATGAAATAAGTAAATGGATTTTTTAAAAATGAAAAATTAATTTTTGGTGTTTTTATGAAGTGTAATGTTTATTTAAAATTTTATAATTAATATATTGAATTAAAATAAAATTTATTTCCATAAAAAATATTGATAAATAAATCTTTTGTTTCATTATAAATATAAGAAAATTTTATGAGACTATAATTATTTTCTAAAGTTCTGTAAAATAAATTATAATATTAGATTTAATAGTTATCGAGCAAATGATGATTTTATTTAAAAATTAATTTTCACATATTTATAAAATTATTTTCCAAAAATGGTTTCCTTTTTTGAAATCTAAATGTCAAAAAATTGTTATGGTGATTATTTATAATTTTTTTAAAATTGATGAAGTTTTTATTAATAGTAAAATATGATAATTTAATGTATTTAACAATATAGGTAAATAAATTAATTTTTTAGTCATGGATGATTTATAGATGGTGTAAGAACTAATTGTTTCTAACTCACATGTTGTATTTACTGTATTTATACACCAAAATCATTATTATAGATAGTCTTGATCATAAATAATAAACCAATGAATAAAATAATAAAACAAACACCCCTCTTATCCAATATAAATACCACCCCTTATACTCACAACTTATAAGAATTTTAGAATGATTATATTGTACAAAATTCCTCTATAAAACCTCTTCCCCATGTTTTTGTCTTACTTGTCTCACCTAAAGTCTATTTTCAAATCCCATAACGAGGTTCTCAATGAGACGTCACTCAAGTGGTAAAACCTTTCATCTCTCTCTATTTTAATATCTTTTCTTTTCATATAATTATTATAACACCCCAAGCTTTCATGGTACACTTATCTTTTAATAAAAGAGTGGTGTGTGTTGTACGCAACTTTGAGTTCTAACACTCACCACAACCAATCAAACTAGCTGTTATGAATAGTAATACCCACTTTTTCAAATTTTATAAATTTTACCTTTCATAATTGACATCATTTTTTCATTTGTAATATCTGAATTATCCTAGGATTAATTTTTGGTATTTTTCAGAGAATTTCCAAATTTTTATGAATAGAGAAAATTATAAACATTAATTAAAAAAACATTTTTAATCAAAATAATTTATAGTGATATATTATACTATTGAGTGGTTTTAAAGTATAATTATAATATATTTTTACCATTATATCCAATATTGGTCATTTGAAATAATTTCAAATTTAAACTGGACATAAGCAAGTGCCAATATTTTGATAGTTTTTATTTCTTAAAAACACGCTTTTTGTTTTGACAATGATAATTAATTTTAAACTAATTTCTTCCACTTCTATGATTTGAATTTAGAAAATTGGATTCCATATTTAGAATCAGGATATCCAAATTGTGTAAAATTGGTAACTTTTATTTTTATAAATTTTCAATAATTACTTCGGTAAATATTTTATTTACCTTGGTTAAAGGCTAAATCCAGAAAATAAGGGTACAAAAATAAAATTATAATAATATTAAATTACCCTAAAATGCGTCCAAACCCAATTCATTGATACATGTCCGACCATGGGCATATTTGAGTTGATTTTGGGACCCCATGGAGCCACTTGTATGTGATAATTACACTTTATTTTAATTAAGTTAAAGTAAATACAAAAATGACATAAGCTTATATCTTATAGAAAAAACAATTTTTACATAGGTTTATATATGTTATATTTTCTACTATAAATATTTATTATAAATATAATGTGATTTACTACATAATGGGATTTTATTAATAATTTTTAGACATTGAATAAATAAATTTATTTATGACACAATTATGTTACATTATTTTCTATATTAATGAAAGAATAAAATAATTGGTATTATAAATGGTAAAATAAATATAATTTGAATATTCTGATGACATCCAAAAATTTTATTGGTTAATATAAAATTTTAGGATTACATAAATGAAATTTTTTGGATTTAATAATGTATTTAATACTTTAACCAAAATAAATTATTAAATAGTGTCAAATTTGACATAAAAGTGTTTTTAAAACAAATATTTTATTATTAGTTGATTTTCTATTCCTCAAAATCTGAGATTCGGCGAAAGGACTTATATAATGATAGGTGTATCATTAATGGACTACTTGGGGGTCTCTTGGATGTATATAGTAATTTTATTGACTATATAATATAAAAATACAAAGAGACTTGGTAAGTGTCAAACTATTTAACTAAGAGTTAAATAAAAAAGATAAAGTGAATATAGTGACCCAAACCTATCTAAAACCTATTTTTTGAGTTTTTGTCGACCTATCCACACCTTAAAATTTAAATATTCCACTTTGGAGCCATTATAAACCGAATATGAATTTATTATAAACTAATATTTCTAGCTTTTCCAAAGGTTCCCCTCACATCTCTTATAAAAGGGAACTCCCCTTCTCTCTAATTCACACCTTCAAAGCCTTTTGTCTCGGCCAACCCCTACCAAAATATTATATCCATTTCCCTCACTTCCACATAGAGGTCTTATTTTAATCCGAAAGAAATCCTAAGGAGCCCTTTTGATCAAATCAATAGGAAGTTCCCGAAGAAGAGGTAATGTTTTCACCACCCTCTTTCAAGTTCCTTTTTTCTTCCACTTCTTCTTTCCTTGATATTTCCATTCTAAAATATTAAATCATGTATCTTCTGTATATTGTGATGTTATCATAAATATTTTACAACCATATTCAGTATTCTATCCATCCATTGAATGACATGTTATCATATGTGCATACGTACGGCTTACCGTGTCCACGTCGTGGTGAAACTGTTATTCAAAACATTATTACATGGATGGGTATGATAATGATTTGTAATTGAAGTAAATAATAAATATAATTTTATAATGATTCTGAATACATGATATTCCATTAAATTATATATTACTTTAATATCAAAAAATGATATTGTCACTCGTGCGTACGTACGGATTACCGTCTCCACGAACGTAATAAGATTCATTCCCTATCATATACATTCAAGTATAATTCTCATTTTATGATTAAAAATAATGTTTAAGGACTTTATATGATTCTGGATATGAATAATATACAACCTATTCATAACAAACATGACTTATGTAACAAAACATATAAAAGAAAATGAGTAAGTTAACACCCGAAACGATGATAATACTTAGATATTATTAACCATGAAATGTTAAAACATCATATATGATATCATATTAGTATATATGATTCATGTATAATTTTATAAAAATTATTTAACCATTATAAAAGAGGATAAACTACCCTCAACCAAGTATAAGTACAATGTTAGATTTTATTTCACAATCTCTTCATTATCCGAGGTTGTTTATACATAATTATCTACTGGGACCTCTTTATCATCCACATCCATGTTCTTAAGAATTTATTCCAAAACATTTTTACTGTTTACAAGAATATGTTTTAAAGTCATTTATACCCTTATTTTACTTTTTATAAAATGTTTTGAAAGGAATATTTCCGTCATTTTCCAAAAAAGGTCCTTTTTATCCATTTTGACAAAATTAAGGTATGAATGCCTTTTCAACTTATAATGCGGGTGCAGCTATTTTCCATCGTTATAAAATCACTGAAGCTTCCCAAAAACATTATAATGATATTTTCGAAGTACAAGTTTTCTTTTATAAATATGTGACTTTTAAATGATTTCCAAAAAAGAGATATTTCTCTCAAATAGTTTTGATTTCATCTATGTCAACATCCTTTTATGGATTTTAAGCTTATTTGAAGTTGATTTATTATGATACAAAACTTCCATATTGTATTGAATTTTTTTTATTCTATTGACTATGGATGTGTTATTTTTATACCATTCATGGTTTATGTAGAAATTATAGAAATTTCTTATTCTTGTTTTAATATGAATTTTTATGTTATGTTTAAACATGTTCATATGAGGAATTCATTGGACTTTGTAAGTGATGGGTGGAGCCCACTATAGCTCCTTGATGCATGGGTAGGTCTCATGAGTCAAAATAGTGTCTCGGCACAAGGCCTTAACAAAATCTTAATTGTAGTCTTGGCACAAGGCCTTGACTATGTGGTTATGAAAGTATGGAATTATGAATTCCATCATTATGAAAGTGGATATTGATATTTCATGTGATTATTCGACTAGTACTATATCCATGTTAGTATGTAAATGGAATTATTTTGATTTATATTTTCCATATTATGATGAATTTTATGTTTAAAATGATTTTTTTTAGTTTTATACATTGCCTTAAATTTTTATACTTATTTATGTAAGTTTCCACTATCTTGTTATCCTTACTGAGCATCTTAGATCACCCCTTCCTATATTTTATTTTTCCTAGGATGTGAAGAATTATATTATGATTGACCTACAGGGATAGTATATATGATCTTAGTGTTGTCTATGGGAACAATTTTGTTGTAGTTTTCCATTTTACGTTGTAATGTAATCATTATGAATGTATCTAATACTTCCAAGGCTTCTAAACTAATCGGTCATTCGAAACCTGATCTTTTGTGATCATGCCAATGTTATGAAATAATGCACCAAATTTGGGTAACTGGGGTCGGGGCATTATAGTTGTTATCAGAGGAAGTTTATTACAATCCTTGGAAGCTAGATTTTGATAATTTTTTATTAGAGGACATACACCTAAGATGGTCTTTGAGATTAGTATAGAAGAACATCCTAGATTTTTGTTTTTGTAGAGATTTTGTGAGTTTTACAAGAAATACATTCCTATCTGGATACGATCAGATAGAGGCTGCTCTTGCATAGATGTACCTAGGGGAAAAACCCGAAAACAACACTTTGAGCTAGGCTTGAATGGGAACTGGTGCACGACAACGGGAATTGCTGCACTCTTGGTTACGACACGCCTGGGAGATATACTTAGGATAATTCTCATTTTATTTACAAAAAATTATGATAGGTTTATGATTATATACTTCCTCAAAGAAAACATTTTTTATAACTATGGATTATATCCATAAATTGATCAATTGATGTTAAGTGTTTTACAAGTTTGGATTTATGTATAGTGATTCATAAACTAATATAGTGTATCCCATAGTATATAAATTGTGCTTAGTGGAATAAATGGAAACTATATCAACAAATGCACTCCATATAAGGATTTCTATCCTCCTCAAGAAAACTATTGTGGAGTTGGTGATGCAACTGATGCGGATCAGCTAATCACCATACTAGGACAACTCACTCAGGTTTTGACTAATAACCATTACCGTATGGAGCACCCAAATCCATAGCTTGGAGGATCAATGTTAGATCTCTTCATGAGGAAAAACCATAAACATTAAATGGGATTACAAATCTATTACTAGCTGAGAAATGGATAAATTCCTTAGAGAAAATATTCCATGCCTTGTGGAGTAGTGAAAGGGAAACATTCATCATGGCAGTTTACCACCTCACAAGAGAGGCTGACCAATGATGGTCATTGATTCAAAACAAAAAGGAGGATGATGATGTATCAAATAAGGAATGGAGGGAGTTGAAAGAGATTTTCGTAGAAAAATACTTTCCTTTTGACCATCAAGTAGATATGCAAAGGAAATTTTTGAGTCTGAGACAAAAGGAGGATGAGAATTTCGAAAAGAATGAGGCTAACATTACAAGGTTAACGAGGTATGAAGCAAGTTATAAATGTAACCACAAGGAGTAAGATTGATCGTTTCATTGATGGGTTAAAACCATTTCTCTGTTGAGCATTAGTCTCATAATCATTCTCGTCATACGAAGATATTGTCTCATGTGCTATCAATGAAGAAAAGGAATTCTCTAAGTCTTATGACATTAAAGCAAATCAATAGAAGAATAGATCCACCAATCACTATCTGAATGGAAATAAGGGGAAGAAGGGAAAATTTGAATATCCATATTGCAGTAAATGTTGGATGAAACACCCTGGTACATTCTTGAAGCGAATGTGAGTCTCTTACAAGTGTGGTGAAAAAATCCACCAAGCTCGTGATTGCAAGGGGAGGAAAGAAGCTACCGATGTTCAATGCTACAATTTCACGGAGATGGGATATTATGCAAATGAATTTCCTAATGGTCAAAGGTACTTACTATAGAAAATGACAAGGGACCAAGGCCAAGCTTATTCTATCACTACTACTGATGTTGAAGCTCCAATAGATATGGTGGTAGTTAATTTAATGGTTTCCTCAAGTTTAGAAAATGCTTTATTTGATTCTGGATCATCACATTATTTCATATCATTCCAGTTTTCTAGGAAAATTAGATATTCCCAATTTTATTTAACAAGGGAGTTCTCAGTAAAAACTCTTAAAGGAAGTATCATTGCAACAATGTTTTGTGAATTAGACCCCATTAAATCATATAAATGTTCTTTATCTGCTGATGTTATCGTCATACCCATGATGGAATTTGATATAATCAACAGTATGGATTGTCTTTTGGACTACGATGTGAAGAATTACTGTAAGAAGAAGGAGGTTACTAATTTGGATGATGATGATAAAGAACACCTTATCTTTAGAGAAGAATTGTCACCACCAGATTCTTATCTAGATCCACCCACAGTAGCTCAACTAAATTCTATAATTGGGAAGTAATAGAATGAAATATTTGTCGGTGAGGAAAGGAATGTTCAAATAGAGGATGTACCTATTGTGAAAGAATATGTAGAGGTGTTTCCAGACGATTTACCTGGACATTTTCCTGAATGAGAAATTAAGTTTTCCATTGATTTATTCCTGATTCAAGGCCTATATCAATGAACCCTTACAGAATGGCAACTATGTAATTAGTTTAACTAATGAAACAACTAGAGGAAAATAGTAATAAGGGATTTATTCTCCCTAGTGTTTCTCTATGGGGAGCCCCTTCCATTTTTTTAAGAAGAAAGTCAGATCTGTGAGGTTATGTATCGATTATAGGGAAATCAATAGTATAACAATAAAGAACAAGTATCACCCACCACGCATTGATGATTTACATTACCATCTACATGGAGCCCAATAATTTTCAAAGATTTACCTTCGATCTGGATACCATCAGTTGTGTGTGAGGAAGGAAGACATTCCAAAGACATCATTTCAAACCATGTATAGGCATTACGAGTTTACAGTAATGCTGTTTGGATTGACTAATGCACCCTCCGTATTCATGGATCTACTGAACAGAGATTTCAATGAATATCTTGATGATTTTTTATTGGTATTTATTGAGGATTCCTTGGTATACTAAAAAAGATACAAGGATCATGAAAAACACTTGCACATTATTCTAAAGACTCTTTGAACACATGAATTATATGGGATGTTTAGAAAGTGTGAATTATTGTTTCAGTAGATTTCATTTCTTGGACATATTGTCTATAAGGATGGAATCACCATTGGTCCTTCTATGTCCAAGGAAATCCAAGAATGTATAGCACTGACGAGTATAACTGAGGTATGTTGTTTTATTGGTTTATCATTTTATTATTGACATTTCATCCAGAATTTTTCCCGATTGGATAACCCATTAACGAACCTCACGCGTAAAGGGGATAAATTTATTTGGAAAAAATAGTGTGAATAACGTTTTGAAGAAATGAAGAGAATATTTGTCAATGATTTTATATTGAATCTACCATCAGGGAATGATGAGTTTTTTATTTATAGTGATTCTTAAAAGAATGGACATGGTTGTGTCCTTATTTAGAATGCTAGGGTTATTGCCTATGCATCAGGATAGCTAAAAATTCATGACCAAAACTATCCTACTCATGATCTTGAGATAGCTTCTGTAATCTTTTCTTTGAAGATGTAGAGACATTATCTCCATGGTGAAAAATGTGACATATATACCGATCACAAGAGTTTGCTGTATATTTTCTCATAGAAAGAACTCAACACGAGGCAAAGGTGATGTCTTGAACTACCCAAGGATTGTTATTTCATGATTCAATACCACCTGGGGAAGTAAAATAAGGTTGAAGATGATTTGAGAAGAATGGATAATGGAGTTTTGAACAAAATTAGAGTTGAAAGGGATCTAATTTTCATGACTCTAGTAATTTTGGATATGGGAATAACCAAGGAAGGTGAAATGTTGATTCTATTTCAAATGGATGCCAAACCATATTTACTAGAAAGGATTAAGAGTTCTCAGACTGATTATGAATAATTTCGAAAGAATATTAAAGCTATGAATGATGGGAGATTGAGTGACTTTGTGTATGAAGAAGGAATTTTGAAATTTGGGAAAAGACATTTAGTTCCCGATATACCTGATCTAAAAAGGGAATTGTTGGATGATGCTCATAGTTCCAATTTCTCTATACACCCTGGGAGCACCAAAATGTATAGATATTTGAATGAACATTTTCGGTGGGACAACATGAAGAGGGAGATTGCTGATTTTTTCATCAAGATATATGGTTTGTCAAAAATTGAAAGCTGGAAGGCAACATCTTGTAGGAGTTATGCAACCTCTTCCCATACCTGAGTGGAAATAGGATAATATTATGAAGGTATTTTTCATGGGGCTACCAAAGACTCCTAGAAGGAACGATGCAATATGAGTCATTGTTATTCGTCTTACCAAGTCAGCACATTTTCTTGATATAAGAGAAGATCTACCACTTGAATGTCTAGCAAGAGTATACATTAATGAAGTAGTGGGACTTAATGGAGTACCCCTATCGATTGTTTCTGATCATGATCACCATTTTACTTCAAGATTTTGGAAAATTCTTCAGAAATCCCTGGATACTGAACTTCATTTGAGCCCTGCCTACAACCCCCATACTGATGGAAAATCATAACAGACTATTCAAACCATAGAAGACATGTTGGGATCATTCTCACTTGACTTTCAGGGTATGTGGGATCAATATTTTCCTTTGGTGGAATTTTCCTATAACAATAGCTTCCATTCAAGTATTCGGATGGCACCAAATGAAGTGTTTTATGGAAAGAGATGGAACACACATACCTGTTAAGATGATATTGGTGAAATATAACTCGTAGGCCTAGAACTTGTTGAGGAAATGATGGAAAGGTGAAGTTAATCAAAACCCACATCAAAGAAGCTCAAAGTAGGCAGAAGAGCTATGCCAATAACTAAAGGAAGGATTTGGAATTTCATGTATGAGATCATGTTTTCCTGAAGTTATCTCCATGGAAGGGAGTTATACATTTTTGTATGAAGGGTAAATTGAGTCCCAGGTACATAGGAACTTTTGAAATTCTAGAAAAAATTGGGGTTGTAGCTTACAATTTGGAAATGCCGCAATGTCTCTCCAAAGTTCAGGACGTGTTCCACGTATCACTGTTGAGAAAATACATGCCTAACCCAAGGTATGCACTCGTCTATGAGGAAGTAGAACTGGAACCCGATCTATCTTATTGCGAAGAGCCTGTTAGGATTTTTGATACGAGAGAACTAGTGTTGAGAAACCGGACGAGTCATCTGGTAAATGTTCTATGGAGAATCCATAAGATGGAAGAGGAAACATGGGAACACGAGGAACATATGATGAAGAACCACTCGAGTCTTTTCATGTTGTAGTATTCTAGAAATTTTGAGGAAAAAATTATTTGAAGGAGGATAGAACATAACACCCCATGCTTCTAAGGTATGCTTCTGTTTGAATAATATAGTAGCTTGAGTTGTACGCAACATCGAGTTCTAACACACACAACAACCAATCAAACTAGCCGTTATGAATAGTAATACCCACTTTTTTAAATTTTATAAATTTTATATTTCAAAATGGACTTCATTTTTGTATTTGAAATATTGAAATTAGCTAAGGATGATTTTTTTGTATTTTTCTGAGAACATCGAATTTTTTATGAATAGTGAAAAATATAAACTTTAATTGAAAACATCTTTTTTAATCAAAATAATTAATAGTGATAAATTGTACTATTGAGTGGTTTTAAAGTATAATTATAATATATTTCTTCAATTTAATCCAAATTTAGTCATTGTATGCAATTTCACATTTAAACTTGATATAAGCAAGTGTCATTTTTTTAATAGTTATTATTTCTTAAAAACACGCATTTTGTTGTTACGACGAGAATTAATTTTAAATTAATTTCTTCCACTTCTGTGTTTTGAATTTAGAAAAATGGATTCCATATTTAGAAATAGAGGTACAAATTGTGTGAATAGGTAACTTATATTTTAATATATTTTGAATAATTATTTCGGTTAATATTTTATTTACCATGGTTAAACGGTAAATCCAGTAAATAAGGGTAAACAAATAATATTATAATAATATTAAATTACCCTAAAACGTGTGCAAACCCTATTGGTTGTTACATGTCCGACAATCGGAATCTTTGGGGTGATTTTGGGACCCCATGGATCCACTTGTAAGTGATAATGACACTTTATATTAATTAATTTAAAGTAAAATCAAAAATGAATGAAGCATATATCTTATAGAAAAACAATTTTTACATAGGGTTATATATGTTATATTTTATAATATAAATATTATTTATAAAAATAAAAATATTTTGTACATAATTGGATTTTATTTATAATTTTTATACATTTAATAATTAAAATTATTAATGACACAATAGTGATGTAGTATTTTCCTTATTAATGAGAAAATCAAATAATTGGTATTATAAATCATAAAATAAATATAATTGTTAGTTTTGATGACATAAACAAATTTTATTGGTTAATATGACATATGAGGATTAATTAAATTTATTTGGTTAGATTTAATAATGTTTTTAAGAGTTTAACAAAAAACAATTATTAAATAGTGTCATAATTGACATTAAAGATTTTTTAAAACCAATATTATATTACTAATTGATATTCTATTCATAAAAATCTATGGTTCATCCAAAAGTCTTATATAATTATAGGTTTATCATTAATAGACTTCTTTGGGGTCGCTTGGAATAATATGGTTTGTTTATTATCTATATAATATAAAAATACAATGAGAAATGGTAAATGTAAAACTATTTAACTATGAGTTAAATCAAAAAGATAAAGATAATATAGTGATCCAAACTTGTCTAAAACCTATTGATTGAGTGTTTTTAGACCTATACCCACCTTAAACTTTTAATAATTCACATTAGAGACATTTTAAACCCAATAATAATTTATTATAAAATAATATTTCTATCTTTTCCAACTGTGGCCCTCACCTCTCTTATAAAAGGGACCTCCCCCTTCCCTATAATTAAAACCTTCAAAGCCTTTTGGCTTTGCCAAAACCTGACCAAATATTCTCTCAAATTCAATAAATTCAACCTAGAGGCCATAGTTTGATCATAAAGCCAACCTACGGATCCCTTTTCATCAAATCAGAAGGAAGAACCCGAAGAAGAGGTAATGTTTTCACCACCCACTTTTAGGTTCCTTTATTCTTCCATTTATTATTTTATTGTTATTTCCGTTATAAAATAATAAATATAGTATCTACTATATACTGTGATGTTATTATAAATACCTTTCAACCATATTCAGTATTCTATCCATATGTTTAATGAAATATCACTATACGTGTGTACGTACAACTTATTGTCTCCACGTCATGGAGTAATTGTTATTCAAAACATTATTATTTGGATTGTATGATAATGATGTGTAATTGAAGTAAATAATAAATATGAAATTATAATTATTATTTATATATGATATACCATCAAATTATATATTAATTTAATATCAAAATAATGATATTGTCGCTCGTGCGTATGTACTGATTACCGTCTCCACGAACGCGATGAGATTCTTTCTCCATCGTATCCATTCAATTATAATTCTCATTTTATTATTAAAAATAATGTTTAAGGACTAGATATCATTATGTATATGAATAAGATACAACCTATCCATAACAAAAACATCTTATATAATAGAACATATAAAAGAAAATGAGTAAGTTATCACCCGAAATGACGATAATACTAAGATATTATTAACAAAGAAATATTAAAAGATTATATATGATATCATATTAATGTATATGATTATTTTATGAATTAATAACAATTATTTCACCATTATACAGGAGGATAAACTACCCTCGACCATGGAAATGTAAAAGTTAAGGGTTTATTTCACAATCTCTTCATTATCTGAGGTTGTTTATACGTAATTATTTATTGGAACCTATTAATCATCCACATCCATATTCATAAAAAAATATTGCAAAACATTTTGATTATTTACTAGACTAAGGGTTATAGTAATTTATACCCTTAATTGAATTTAAAAAAAATGGTTTGAAAGTAATTTTTCTGTCATTTACCAAACAAGGCCCTTTTTATCCTTTTCGACAAAATTAAGGTAAGAATGTATTTTTACCTTATACGGTGGGTGTGGATATTTTCCACCATTATAAAATCACTAAATCCTCCCTTACATGCTTATAAGAATATTTTCAAAGTAAATGTTTTATTTTAAAATTATGTGACTTTTAAATGATTTCAAAAAAGAGATATTTCTCTCAAATAGTTCTGATTTAATCTATGTCAACATCCATTGATGGATTTTAAGCTTATTTGAAGTTGATTGATTATGATACAAAACA
Source organism: Viscum album (assembly GCA_963277665.1). Taxonomy (NCBI): domain Eukaryota; kingdom Viridiplantae; phylum Streptophyta; class Magnoliopsida; order Santalales; family Viscaceae; genus Viscum; species Viscum album. The sequence goes on along the minus strand of OY728120.1, from coordinate 1,266,297,109 downwards.
TCCATATTGTATTGAAGTTTTTATGATATGATTGTATATGGATGTGTTATTTTTATATCATTCATTGTTTAGGGAGAAATTATTGACATTTATTATGCTAGTTTTAATAAGAATGTTTATGTTATTTTTAAACCTGTTTATATGGGGAATGTATTGGACTTAGTTAGTGACAGGTGGAGTCTACTATAGCTCCTCGATGCATCGGTAGGTCTCATGAGGCAAACTTTTGTTTTGGAACAAGGCCATGAAAAAATCATATTTTTAGTCTTTTCACAAGGCCATGACTATGTGGTTATGAAAGTCTGGAATTATTCATTCAATCATTATAAAAGTGGATATTGATTTTATGTGTGATTATTGTACTAGTAGAATATCCTTGTTAGTAAGTAAATGGTATTATTTTGATTTATATTTTCCATATTATGATGAAGTATATGTTGAAAAGGATTTTATTTTATTTCTATACATTTATTTAAATGTTTATTCTTATTTATGAATGATTCCTCTATATTGTTATCCATAATGAGAATCTGAGCTCACCCATTTCAATGTTTTATTTTTTCCAGGATGCGTAGAAGTATATTATGACTGACCTGAAGTGATATTATATGGGATCTCATTGTTGTCCAAGGGAAAAATGTTGTTGTAGTTTTCCATTTTATGACGTAATGTAATCCTTATGAATTTATCTAGTACCTACAAGGATACTAAACTAATCGTTCATTCAAGAATTGATCTTTTGTGATCATGTCAATGTTATGTAATAATGCACTGACTCTGGGTAACTAGGGTCGAGGCGTTAAAATTACCACACCTTCCCTTTTAAAATTAATATTATAAATATAGTATCATATATATATATATAAATTAATTTTTTGATGTTAATGTTATATCCACCATCATTTCTCTTACCTTCCCCTTTTGTTCTAAAAAATGAAAACAACATATGTGAGGTGTTGATTCACCACCTTTATGGATGATGATTTTTAATTTTCTAACACACCCTTAAAAAATGTCATAAACCCATTATAATAGTTAAAAAATAATTTGAAAATCATATAACAACTTATTTTGGGTTTTAGAACCCTTTAATATAAATAATATTAATTAATAAAACAAAACTAATGTGTGTTGATTGAAAAGACCCCAAAATAATCTAAAAATTTATCATTATTGTTTTATCTAATGAATCATATACATATCTAGAAAAATGATATATAACAAAATTTAGTCATATTTAATTTCATTAATTACAAATATTTTAAATTTTGGAAAAAATATTCAAATTTTACTTGATCATTTATACATGTATACAAGGGAACCAATAATAAAATCATGAAACAAACTCTCCCGAAACGACAAAATTGAATTTTATAACTCATAAAAAAATTCATAAATGATCTTAATAAAATTATAATAAATAAAATACATGTTTACTATGTTATGAATTAAATTATTAAATAATCTAATTTCATTATCCATGACATTATTTTTATGTATATAAAACTTTCAGACATAACGTAAGAGATTTTCCCCCCACCTCCATATCTTCCATCTGGTTATGCTTTCTTTCTATTTACCTAAATGTAATTCTAAATTCTTCTTTTTTACTCATACAAAATTCTATGTGTATATTTCATTTATATTCATTTAGCTCAATTATTCTTTCTTTAATAAGTAAATACAAGTTTTATAAGGTTTCTTTTCAATTCATCTCGATAAGAAAGCCTGATTAAAGGGACGTTCCCAATTTCTTACAGATTTTCACGTACAATACATAATCAGTTTTAATTCACATTTTTTAAATAACTATTTTTAACATTAATAACTATCTTAGTTCATTCTTGGTATTATTTAAACAATTATTCTTTTTTCTTCTTTAAATACTCCTATATTATCCCTTAAACCACACTGAAGTGGACCATATCAAATGATTCTTAAAAACACTTTTTTACATTTTTTCACTTCATCTGGACATTAATTATCATTTTATATGATTGTTATACGAAATTAATTTCTTTTTATTATTTAAATCTATTCTTTCATAGTCACGTTTATGATACGCGATTTTTTATGCCTTATATCATGAATACGATAACCATCTCTTTCCATGAGTAACCATTATATTAATTACTTATGATTAATTGAGGTTAGTCTCTTATGATACCATCATCCATATTTTATTAAATGGTTTATGATAATTTTGAATGGGGATGTAATTTCTTAATAACATTCCCCATATAACTCTAGTTAGTTTATGATTATTATTTCTAATTAGGGAAATTATTCACATTTCATATGCTAGTTTCAAAATGATTAGGTTTAACCATTTTAATATTAGGAATTCATTGGACTTCGTAAGTGTTGGTTGGGTATTCTATATCTCCTCGATGCATTGGTATGTATCTTGTTACAAACTAGACTAGGTGTTGGCCATTCCCTTACCCATTTTTGTAAAATTCCTAGATGAGGCCATGATGGTATGTTTATGATGTACCACATTATTCATTCCTTAATTATGATATATGTTTTTGATAATCCATGTGATTGGTTGACTTTTAGGATATCAATGGTTAAGTATAATTCATATGTGATTTTATATATGGGTTTTTATAATCTTTTATTCATACTATATAATTATTATGTTTCTGTTCTAATGGAATGTTTTGTTAGTTATTCACCTTTAGTTATTGTTTATGTTTATTGTTGATAGATTTTAATATATTTCTTATCCTGAATGAGCATTTGAGTTCACCCATTTCATATGTTTTATTTTTCCCCAGGATACCAATATGTATATTATGATTGAATTGCACGGATAATCAAGATGAATTGGGGTGTTTCTAAGGTCGTTTCAGTGTTGTATTTCGTTTTATGTTTCAATGTAACAATTATGATTATATCATTTTTTTCCAAAACCACTAAACTATTCAATACTTTGGGATGCAATAATTTTCTCATAGTACCTATGTAATAAATTAAAGCACTAGCTCTGAGATATTGGGGTCGAGGTATTTACACACATTCTATTTGTTAACTATTAGGAATGATTTAATAATTTTTTAGCTAGTTAGGTTAGATACCCTTATAGAAAATATTCCTCAGACAATGAAGGACTAAACCAACAGAGTCATAGGTTTATCTAAAATCATCATATATAAAAAAAGGTGTCCAATAAAAATTCATATCTAGAATGATGTTTTCATATTCATATTCCAGATATTATTATAGGAATTTTGGTTTTAGTAATGGGTTGATATAATATAAAAAATTATTTTGAGAAAGATATGTATCCAGAAACAACTATGTCTTATAATCAAATAAGACACTATGATTAAATGGTTAAAAATTTTAGTCTGTTCCTATTATGATAGAAAAAGTGTGTTTTCCCGTCATACCATAGATAGTGAGGTTGTATTTTAAAAAATGTTAAATCTCAAAACCCATAGCTACTTTCATTAGTGAGTGATATTTATCGATGATATTTTAGTATATTTTAAAATTTATGAGGATTATTTGAAACATATAATTAATTTTCATTATTAGTTCTACTTTAAAAGTATATAAAATATATTAAAGGATATTAATTACCTTGAAATGTTATTTTATAATAAGGATATATTTTTAGGGATAATTATTGGAGAATGTATAATTGAGGAATGGATAATTATAATGATTAAAAAACATTTAATGTTGAGATAATAAATGGTGGTTTGATTTGGAGGAATTAAGATAGGAAGTAATAGTAACCTTGGGAATAATAATTTATTTGTGATATTTTTTATTAAGTTCATATATTACTTGAGATTATTATATCCATTGACTTGTGTTTAACCTTATGAACTTGTGGTTAATACCAATATAGAGTTAAAGATTGAGTTATTTATTAGAGTAATATATAACATTTTAGAGGTTTACAGACTTGAAAATTCAAATGGATTGGGAAAGGTATATTATAGAGAATATATGACTAGGGTATATGTGTAACTAGGTATACGATTGTATTAATGGATAAATATTTTTGAATAATGATAAGTAAATTGATATAGCATAAGAGAGCATGGTATATTTCATATAAGATGATACACCCTGAATCATGAATATGGTAAGAATACCCTCAAATACATTATTCAATAAGCAATAATTAAAATTTCATGGGAAAAATTTATTTATTTGGATAGAATGTAACATCTGACTGTTTTAACATATCATTACATTTAAATAATATATATCTATTCGATAGCTTACACCATATGTAATATCTAACTAAAATTAAACTAAAATATTTTCATACTATTCAATATGTGAGAATGAGTAGGATTAACGTCTTTACGAAGTATTTGTAAGATGAAAATAAAGGTTACTTTTCATATAAATGAAATTAAATCAGTATATCTAAAATGAAAAAAACAATGCTTTAACTCTTATAAATGTATTTTTCTAAATATTTATTTTCTATAAAATTTTTATTTCTAGATCAATAAACTTTATATTAATGATTATAAAAAATATTTTATAAGAATAATTTTTTAATAACAATTTAATTAGTAAATGATAAGACATATGAATGAGAATGGTTAGTATTATTACAAAAATGTATTATTATAATAAATTTTTTTTATTATACCTCACCTTTTTATTAGAAAGTCAAATTTCTAATATTTAGGATTTCAATATAAAAAATTACCATTATATTTTTATTGATCATAGTAAACTTTTATAAATGTATGTTTTTGTAATTTTTTTAAATATAATGAATTTTGGGTGAATAGTACTATATATCATGATTTTATGACATTATTTGAATTTAGTTATGAATTTTGAATTAATGAAACATTTTAATAATAAAAAAATATTTTTCAATTTAATTTATAATTTTAAAAATGTTGGTTTTAATTTACATACTCGTATTTTATATTTTAGATCATATGTCATATTTTCACAAATATTGTTTTCAATACATTATAACATTTTATTTTTAAATAAATTATTATCAAAATTTTGAAATAAATAAAATGAAATGTATTTTAAAATATAATAATAGGTTTCAAATTATTTAGTAAGGATATTTTATTCTTTTTCATGAATGACATGTTTCCTTAGATAAAAACTAGTGATAAGGGTAAATGATAAAATGGTACAAGTAAATAATCTTTGAGGAAAAGAAATTATACATGCTTGAATCATGTGAAGCAATGAATGGGTGATTTATTTATTTACCTTATAAATTATAATCTCCATTATTTAACAAATTATAATTCAATTTCTTTGAAATTGACTTCCCCTTATTGAAAACTATTTGGTTTTTAGAAAAATTCCATCACCTTTTTCTTATAAATGAGGCTCTCCTATCCTCGCTTCCCCCACACAAAATACCATTATTTTAGACTAAAATTGTAAATAATCCATTATAAATTTTCCTAGACTCATTAATGAGGTTTTTTTATTCTGAAAATACCATCCCTCAATGGTTTAACTCCCTTTGCAAATGATATAACCGATGAACTAAGGTATAAATGTATAACCCATCCAATATTTTTCTAATTTATATATAAAATTAAACATCCTAAAATTCTATTAAACCATAATAATAAGATAAAATAAATATAATTAGTATACTAACATGTTTTTATAATTATTTTACAATAATTAACTACCTTTCCCTTTTCTATTATGAAAAATGAAATGATCACTTATGCCTTGTATGAACTGCCACCTCTACGATGCAACGTATATAATTTTACTTCACCACCTTAAAATTATGGTATAAAAAGGGAATTTAATAAATAATTATTAAATTTATAATTTTTATTGTTTTTAAATAGATAAAATATATTAATCATTTCTTCAGTTCAATGAAAAATGAAATCGTTAACCATACGTATTTCTCGACTACCACCTCCAAAGAGTGATTATTATTCATTTCAATTTTATAATATATATTAATTGGATGTAATAAATATGGTATCAAATAAAAAATATTATTTTTGTTATTTTATTAAGTTTATTTTATGAAAAATAATATAACCAATCAATTATATGATCATCAAATGAATATCATAAATTCAATCCTTCAAATTGAGAAAACAAAGAGTAAAATGGTCAATTATTTATAATTAATGACTATATATAAATTATATTCTCTTTATAATTATTTTAAATTATTACATATCACCCAAAAAATCATAAAATAAGATCAATATTCTTCTGTTATAATTATAATACATCGAAACCTCCTCATAATCATCCATTAATCCTGGTAGGGTCATGTTTGGGTCGGTTTGACAACCTACTGGAAAAATCCAAGAATTTATTTCACAAATGACCATTAGAAATTATTTAATACTATAATATCATATAAACCTGAAAATAATGTTTTAATTTTGGTTATAGTAAGGATATATTAACATCTGACACATTAATTAGGAAATTACTATTTGTTCATTAAGAAACAAAAAAAAAGCATACTCTTCATCGATTTTAACCTCCTTGATTGTTAGAAAAAACATCATTGAAATGGTATTATATCTTTATATATTTTACCTTAAAATATATTATATTACCTTATATAATTTATGACTGATTGAATTTTGGAAAATAATATATACCAATGTTGCTTTCAGGAAACTAGTCTATTGTGGCAATGATTACATTCACCTGGTGTAGACAATTGGTAAAAATTAATTAATATATATATATATGTTTATAATGATTATAAATTAAGATGATAAATGTTTATGATTTTGAATAAGGTTATTATGATTATATTTAGTAGAATTACTATAATTATTCTGGATATTATGTGCTAGTGCAAAACAGATCTAGACCGAGGTAGGGGTTTTCATCTCAAATTCTTCTCATTGAGAAATGTTTGGTATTATAAACCTAATTTAATTTATTTGATGTATATACTACCAATTTAATATATCATATAATGAATATAGTTTTAATAATGTTTTTTTTATTTTAATTACAAGTCCACTATTTCATGTGGTTTGGATTAATGTGTTACATAATTCAAAAAATCTTTCTTAGTATCAATTCTGATTCTTTGGTTCATGTTACTTGTTATGAACCATGTTTTTTAATATAGTGTTGTATTAATTTAATATCAAATTAATTTCCTATAATTTATATAATTTTAATTAATGGGGTAAAATAATTGAATTCATTTTATTTTCTTCAAATTTATATCGACTCAATTGTTACCCCAATCATAACAGTTTTCAGTAAATTAATTTTAATTCATTGAATTATGATTGTTCACGTGAAATTATTTTGTATAAGTTTTTAAAATTATATCCATTAGATTTATTATGTGGTATTTAATCATTTATTAATATTTTACCACATAAAACATTTTTTCAAATATTTCATTCTTTAGGGAGTATGCTGTTTACATAGGATTATGATAACATTATTCTACAATCCATGGGTTATATTGTTTCTTCATGAAAATATTTATACAATGATTGGGGTCTCCAACCAAAATATTTTTTTACTTGGTATTTTACAATCTTATTTTTAAAAATTAACTTATAATTAAAATGAATTCTTTGGTACTCCCCTAAAAATGTGATTTTTGAAAAATGGTGTTTTCAAAATAATAAAAATGGGTTTTTTACTTTAATATTCATATGTTTTATGTTCCTAAAAACATTTGTCCAAGATAAAAATAAATTATTTTCAATGAAATATTTTTGAATATTATTTTTAGAAAATAATATCGTCAATTCATTTTCACTTCAACATTTGAAAAAAAAATTTGTAAGTAACCCATAACATCATCTTTTACGATAATGTTAAAAATGTTTTTAGAAAAACTATTTTATGGTTTCAAACACATTACCCATTTAATTCTATATATTATTTAACATTATAGGGGTTAGGTTTTAATATTTACACTCTTATGTATATTTATATTTTTGGGGAATGAACTCACAATACCAAAAAATCCAAATCCCGATCCCTTCATGGGTGGTATCATTAAAAAATAAAATTTAAGGATGTTCTTAAATATATTTCAACGTCCATTAATGATTCCATTGTTCCAATGAGGTTAGTTACAATTTATTTCATCCAAATTATCTAATTATATGTGTTATAATCATGTTATCTCTTTTATTTACATAGTAAAATGTATCAATATTTTATATGATTCTTGACTATTAATGGTTGTTGATCATGTATTGATTTTATATATCATTCAATGTATAGATATCCATGATTTTATTCATCCTAATTTTTATTAGTGAATTTTATAAAATGTATTTTTATATCTTATGGTAAATTAATTCTACATAGTAGGATGATAGGTGGAGCCTAGAATTATAAATCTCCTCGATGTAACGACAAATCTCATAAGATAAATCAATTTTTCTTTTTCTGAATACCTCATCCTATAATTGGATATTTTCTTAGAACAAGGCCATGAAAAATGTTTTTAGTCTCTAAAATTATGAATTCAATCAGTATGTGATCTATATTATTGATAAACCCAAATTAATTTGTTTTCATGGATATAGAATGTTCATGATATTAGTTGATTATGAATTCAAGATGTTTACTTATTTCATCCCTAATATTTATACCATGTTGATGCCGTGAATACCTTAGTTATACTATTTCCCTTACTGAGTGTTTCAAATCACCACTTCATATGTTTATGATTCCTGAGGTTATGAATAAATGTATGATACGTTATATTATATATAGTATTTATTGAATGGAAAATTTGTGGGAGATGTTGAAGACTTATTATGGATTATATAGAGAACCAATATTAACATAATTATATATTTCATCATTTTAGATGAATATTCACCACATTACAAAAATAAATGTCTAAGTACTAAAATAGTTTAGTGTCTTCAGAAAATTGTAAACATAATCTTCTATCATGGTGAAAGATCATCAACATCTCCCTTAAAGAAATTCCACTTTAGTAATCATACATGAAAATATTCTTCATAACATGGGGAAAAGAAACAAAAGAAAGGGGTGAGATTATATGATTAGTAAGGGTAAACAGGGGACATATGTAATCATAAATGTATATAATGGTATGATAACATCATCATATCATTAGAAGAAAATACCCTATATATAAAATACAGCAAACATGAGTCATAGAATAAATATTGTCACTTTATAAGACATAAATCATAATAGAATATAGACCATAATCCATGAAATAATAACATAGGAATAAGATATGAAATTTTGATCTTACATATAATAATATAAAATATTTTCCTATAAGTGAAGGATCATTACTAGAACATACCTGGGAAATTCATTAGGGCTGCACCTACTGGGCAGGACACACCACCATCCCCAGTCGTAGTCCATTCATTATAGGGGACCAAGTTACAACTTCTTACCATAGTAGATCAATCCCATAAACATGTTCCCATATTTATTTTATGATATATAAATCATTTCCCAATGCATTGGAGGGAGATATAATCGCCACACACCCTGTATGATATAACAAGATCAACTGATGCTATCTAGGTTACCATCTCGTATAAGAGGTAACATGATTACCCGAAGCTATCTAGGAACCACATCATATATCCTATAACAAGACTACCCAATGCTACATTGGAAATACTATCATATAAGATGTTAGGGGCTTAACTAGTGCTATTTTGGCCACCCCATCTTATAAGATATAATGGGATTAACCGGTGCTATATAGTCCACCCAATGTATTTGTTATAATAAGATTACCCAACACTATCTTGGCCACCCCACTATATAAGACATAACAGAATTACCTAAAACTATCCAGGCCACCCCATCTTACAATCTATAATGGGATTAGGAGGTTCTATCTAAGAAACCCATCATATAAGCTGCAATGAGCTCACCTAGTGAAATTTGGTCCACCCTATCATATAAGATATGTATATGAACCATAAAATTAATAATGTAAAAAAAGATATTTCATATCATCCCAAAAATCATAAAAAAAATATTATTTCAGAACGTGATTGACCGGTAAAAAATAAATGGATTTCATTCCAATATTTTTGAAATGTGATTTACTCATTGAAAAGAAACACGTTTCATAACAATATCCTTGAATCATGATTTACCCATGGAAAAGAAATAGGTTCCATAAACCTCATTCCATAATAACAAAAAACATTCATAGAAATAATATAAATGGTATTTTTGGATCATATCCACCGAAATCATAGACTATATCAAAGGACATCATCTTATATAGATAAGGATTTTTAAAGATCACTTGGAACCCACACTTTAATTGGAAAAATAATATTTATAACATATAAAATCATCAAAGTCCATTAATTTTAAATGAGATTTGAAAACATATAAATGAATCATTAAATCTCATTTAGATCATTTATAAAGGAAAATTACTTTTCCACTTTAAAAATTCTTTTTTAAACATAAAACATTTTTAAAACCATTTCCATTGAAAATATCCTTGAATATTAATAAAAGAATTTTTTTTAAAAAAATAAATCACCTCTTAAATCATAGTAAATTTCCAAATACTTTTTATTGATAATGATCTTAAAATTTTATTTAAAAAAATATATGAAAACATTTTTAGAATAAATTGTTTTTAAAGAACAATTTTTTTTTATCGAAGAGATAAAAATGGTTAAATTTTATTAATAACACATTATTAAATATATTAAGTGATAAAGATTGGATAATTGGAACCATTAATTGAATATTACAAGAATAAAAAAAGGATAAGAAAAATCATGGGATCTATTGAGATATGGATCATAATATTTTGTTAAATTAATTATAATTATAAATATTCCTGGTAAATGATGAGATTATAACAATAAATTGTTACCACATTGTTAACATTGATTAATAATACCCACGAAATAAAAATATACATGATGATTAAAATATCCTGAAAAGATTATATTAATTATATTATTTTTCCAATGGCAGTACATACACCTCTTCTAAGAACAATGGTGAATAACATGACATGTGTAGCAAAGAAGAAAAATTGGGAAAAATTTACATTACTGATTTCGTAAATTTTGAACCGTAAAACCTAGGAAACATAGATCATAAAATAGATATCTAAATACACATTAATTTATTTATAATAATCATATAATATATTCATGGGATGTATATACACCAAACAAAATAAATGAGTGGTGAATTGGCATACGCCTCATAGATATAAAAGTGAGACTAGAAATCCCCTTTCTAATTGAGTATCTTTTGAATCGTGAGATGCATAAAAAAATAAAATATATTTAAAATTTTAATATCATAAAATAAATAAAATTAGAGATATAATATTTCATAGGGAATTATATACACAACATGAAAAGAATAAGTGGTGAATATAGATTATATCTCACAAAAATAAGAGCGATACGTGAAAACATATACCTTACGTCACAAATTTCTTCTTATATTTTCAATACTATGGTATAATAAATATATTTTTATTATACATATAAAAAATAACCATATTGTTATATATCACACCATATATGATTTTATTTTGACTTTATATTAACTATTTATTAACAATTTCTTGTTAAAGTTAAGTTTTGGGTAATGACTGGTTTGTTTTCCCTATATGTTTTGACTTTTTATTCTTGATCGTGTTACCTAGATCATGACTTAATTATTTCCATAATATAACACATGATATAATTATAATATATATTCACTATATAATTATTTAGAATAATATATAAAATATATAAATATGAAATGAAATACACTATTGAGGGAGATGGAAGGTCGTACGTACGTATGAACGATGTTTCCATTTTCTTATCATATTTTTTAGGAAAGACAATTAAATTTAATATATATTATATTTATATTATAATAATATATATATATATATATAATATTTTTTTTAAAACCATGATTAATACATTCCATGTAATTCATGAACGAATCACATTTCTTTAAGGACGCGGTAGTCCACACGTCCATAAACAATGTTATCGTATTCCCAAAAAATAGAAAGCTGGAATAAATGTGATATATAATAGTTAGATAAGAGTAAATAAATAATAAATATTATATATATAATTTAATAATATTTATACCACTATTATTACAAACCATGAATTGTTGTAATGGAAGAATGAACAACATCGGTTCGCAAGGCGGTAGTTTTCTGCACACAGAATTGCTGATGGTGTATCACATTTTATGGAAGTGTGTATAGTTTTAGGTATAAAACATTACATAAAAACATATTAGTATATTTATTATACTTATTTTATTATATAATCATGGAATAATAATAATTTATGGGGTACATAAATAAATAAAACTAAATTTCTGGTTGAAGGATGTTATGTCTTCTTTTGGTATTCCTTTCAGTTTGCACCAAAAGAGGAAATTAGTTTTATTTATTCCAAAATAAAGGCTTCAAGGATAACAGGATGGATTTTGGGATATTATTTGGTCTGGGGTTGGGTTTTTCAAAAGTCTTGAGATGTGGTAATAAGTGAGGGGGTGTGTTCCCTTTTATAACGTAAGAGGAGTGGCATTCTTGTAAATATAAAAAGATAAAAACCATTGAGAGGTATACTTTACATAATTATAGTAAAAAAATGGTTAATTTTATAAAAATTGGATTTTATGGTCTAAATATGGAAAAAAATGGATTTTGGAAATTTTTATAGGATATTATTTCCCTTTAGTTAAAATTTATCCACTATGTAAACTCATTTTACCTTAATCTCTTTAATATATTTTAATTACTTTCACTAATATTTTTGGTCAAAAAATAATTAAAATTTAATATAAATTATTAAATATTATTATTAAAAATATTTAATCCATTATTACAAAATTATAAACATAGAAGTGGCAGAAAATATTTTAAAATTAATCCCTCAGATAGGACTAGACAATAAGCTTTCAAAGAAAAAATGTTCAAAAGTATGAAATTTACATATATCCAATTTGAATATTAAATTGATTAAAATGACCTATATTATATTAATATTTTTATAATTTATATAAATATACATCAAAAATCAAATTAAAATATAATTTAACTATATAAATAAATTATAAAAAATGTAGTTTTCAATTAAAATTCAGTATTGTTCACTTTTTGTCCATGAATTAAAAATTCATAGAAAATTACCAAACATTCACCTTAATATAATTTTGATATTACTATTTAAAAAATAAATTTAATTTTATAAAATATAATTTATAAAATTTAGAATAATTATATTTAAAATTGGTGCACCATTAAAAGGTGGTAAAATTACATATTAAAAAAATATGCATCTTTATGGGTAAAATTCGTTACATCCTTATCTATTATCTAGAAAACACATAAGATTAATGTTAAATAATTGATTTAATTATATAAATATATATACTATTAAAATAATTTATCAAATGTTTTGTAATTAATTTATTGAGATAAAACACATTTTATGGCATTAATATAGTTATCCAGCAAAATATAAACTATATTTTAAAAAAGGATATATTTCAGCTTCTATTTAATTGATTAAAAATTAATTATTATTATATAAAATTTTAAACCATATTTTATTAATTTAATTAATCTTATTCATTATCACCATTTCAAAATCTCGGATAAATCTATAATAACATTTTGATAATAATGATAATATTAATAGTACATTCTAGCTTGGTAAAACTAGTTCTTCTATGTAACACAAGAAATCAATGAACATATAATTATGTGTATGAAATTACAAAAATAGGGGTTTATGTACCTCATGATAATCTAATTGTACAGTATAGCATAATATTGTCCCGATGGTGTATACAAAGAAAGAATATCTTGTTGTTTTCATGTAACACAAGTCATATCTAGTGTTGTGTAAGATAAAAAAATATCCAAATGATTAAATAAATGAAAAAAAACAATTCTTAAAAACTTACGCTATTAAATTCTACCCTCCCTAACATTATTTTGTTTCTCCAATTACATTTTTGGTTAAAAATTTATTAATACTTTAACTTTCAATTCATTGTAACCCACATCGTAAAAATGAATACTAAAATTTCATTTAAAAGGGAAAGTTTGAAACATAAAAGTTACCCAAATTAACTCATAACTAGGTTTCTATATAATATAACATAGGTGGAATGTGAAAACATAGACATAGAAGATAAATATAACTGTCATGTTCTGATGGAGGGTGATAGTGAACTCGGGTAAGAAAAATTTAACAATCACTATGACATAACCCACAGTGGCTTGAAAAATGTTATTGATATCATAAAAAATGATGATAACATTAAATAGTTTTATTTAAAGAAAATTTTCCAAATGTTGAATAATTTCGATGAGAAGATACACATACCTTATTCCAGCACAATCTCACACTCTGTTTTGCATTAATCAATTTCTACTTCATCTCTTATTTTAATAAATGTTTGAGGATTTTTCATTCTGAAAGAATTAACAGATCTAAAGATCCAGAAATACAATGATGGGACATTCTAACTATCTTTATCAAAATATAATGGTTATATCATGTGATTCTGTATGCTTAAATCCTCATATGGAGAGATAATTCTTTAATATCTAAAACCTCATATGAATTTTAACATAAACAATTCCATAAATAGTTATCCATGAAACCCTTATGAAAGATTAACGAATAAAACATTAGAAATAAGTTCACTAAATTTATCAAAATCCACTTCACATGGTTCCCCCATATATCATAATGTATCTCCCATTTTTCACATACTAATCATGTGAATACCATCATAATTTATTCTCTTGAAACATGTAAATAACCTGAATTACCATAAATACATATTGAAAACATACATGCTTTTTCATTCCATGGATTATTGGATATATTTCATAAATACAAAAAATGTTGTAAATGTATTCCGTGATAAAATTGAACACTTTTCCAACAAATCAATAATTATTTCAATGATAATAAATACTATCCAATATACTTTATCTATATCAATAATCTATTGATCTAATATAATAACAATTTTCACAACATCAAGAACCCATTAAGGGTTACCCACCCTTAAACAAAATATCAACCTTCCATTAAATCATTTTTTGATGTCATTATCAACAATAAAAATATAAATTTTAAATACTTTATTAAAACATTTAGTAAAAAATTTATATAAATCAGGATTCGTATAGCATATTATTGGATTTCCAAAATATATACACTTAAATAATCCAACTCTATTCTTAAAACATTAGTCAGGCTTCACGATCTTATTCCATAATACCCCTTTCCAAGAATATGAAATATGAAACATGTCTTAAGCTTCCTCAATCACTATTTAATCATTCTTATTACGTTTAATGTATAAAATAATTTTATAACATCCCATACCTTCCACATTTCATTTGCAGGCTCTTTATCTTCAAGAGTATAACCAATACTCGTACCACCTTCTTGATTCTCTTATAGAGATTTCCACATAAGAAAAAAAAATTTATAATTCCCATACATTCCAAATATGAAACATTCAATTTTAACCTAGAACCTCATAGTTTCTTCTACTTTTTAAGACTAGTAAACATAGTTTGAGCAACACATATCACAGAAAAACAACATAATAATGAAAAATTACTTATAGGATGCCCAAATCACGATGCTGAATTTTAAATATATGAAACCTCCGGATTATACATAGATATATACCTAAAAATATCCTTAGAAATATCCATATTGATATTAATAATGTTTTTTCATTCTAGTTTCCAAATGTTGCCCAAAAAATTCCTTTGATAGCAGCTATAGTGACCCATGATTAACATTCATGTATATGACATCATTTTAGAAGAATATTCCACATATTAAAAAACATATGCATGAGGATCATAATAATATAGAATATTTTGGAACTTTTCAACATAGTTTTTATCTTGGGGAAATATCATAACTATCTCCCTTAAAGATCTTCTTCTTTTGTACTCCTACTTAAAAACATTCTTAACAAACTAGGGAAAGGAAACATAATAAAGGGGTGAGCTCATATTCCCAATAAGTGTAATCAAGGGTTATATATATGAATAACATGAGCATAACGGAAGGGGAACATTATTATTTCATTTGATGAACATACCTTGCATATCAAATATCATAAACATGATTCATGGAATAAATATTGGATGTTCATAAGAAATGAATCATAAGATAATTGGGAGAATAATCTATGAAATCATAACATAGTAATAAGACAAGGAATTTTTGGATTACAGATAAGAATAGAAAATCATTCCCCATAATTCAAGGATCATTTTCTGAACTTATTAGGTCACTTCATAGTGGACACACATATTAGGAAGGACAGAACATCATCCCTAGTCGCATTTCATCCGTTATAGTGAATAAAGCCCACAAAAATATTCTCATTATTATCTTATGAGATAAAAATATTTACATAATTCATTGGGAGATATATAGCTCCCTCCCATTATTTACGCATTAACAATATCACCTGAAACAATCTAGGACACACCATCATTTAAGATTTATTTTGAATACCCAACACTATCTGGGCCATCCCATTATATTATATCTAATGGGACAACCCAGTGATATATGGGAAACCCCATCATATAATATATAATTGGATTACTCGACGCTATTTGGGATATCCCATCATATAACCTATAATAGGACTACCTGAAGCAATTTGGTCCACCACATCATATAATTTGTAACAGGCTGACCCGAAACTATCTGGGACACCCTATCATATGAGCATTAATAGGCATACCTGACTCTATCTGGGATGCCCCACCATATAACCTGTAATGTAATTATCTGATTCTATATGGGCCACCACATAATATATTCCGGAATAGGCTTACCCGACACTATCTAGGCCACCCCTTCACATACTATATGTCCATAAACCAAAATATTAATAAAGTTCAAAGATATTTCATATCATCATAAAACTCCAAATAATTTATAATTTCATAACATGGATAACATAGGGAAAATAAACGGGTTTCACATTAATCTATTTTTACATGATTAGCCTATTGAAAATAAAAAGGTTTCGTAAAAATATCTTTGAATCATGATTGAACCATGGAAAAGAATAATGTTCCATAAAAAAATTCCATAAAAACATAAACCATTTATACAAATAATAAGAATGGTATCTTTGGATCTTATCCCTAGTAAATAATAATCTATATCAAATGTAATCATCTTAGATGGAGTAGGATTTTGAACTATCAATTGGAACATAACCATTCATTGAACAATCACTTTTTAAAACATATATCATTTTAAAAATAATTTTAATTGATAACAAGTTTAAAAAAATTTAAAGGAATCATTAAAATTCATTTAAAACATATATTAAGTAATATATCTTTCCCTATTTCAAAATATATTTTTAAAACATAAAACATTTTCAAACCTTTTTCCTTTGAAAATAACCTTTAAAACATATAGAAGATACTTTACAAAACATATTAATCATTTTTTAAGGCATAATTTTTTTAAATAGTTTTCCTATAAAATTATCTTAAAAAGATATTTAAAACTTTTTTATAATTTTTTTTGAATGAAAAATGATTATTGACACCAGTGATAGATAGTGTTGGATTTTATTAAAAACACTTTATTAATTATCTTATTTACCAAAGTGTGGAAAAATTGTAATGAACAATGATTTTATCAATTTAAATTTCTCTCTAGTAATTATATAACATATTATAAATCACATAGAATCACATATAGAACATAATAAAAAATTAATAAATTAAAAATGAATGAAATAAGTAGTATTTCTAGAAATTAAGGAACTTATACCGATTGAATAGTAACTTGAATGTTGTAATAGTAATGTGACCATTAGAAATAGTAATATATAAAATATTATAGTAACCTTATCTATGAAGGTATTAAAAAAATTATTCATTTGATAATTGAAAATATGGTACATTTATATCATGGTATAAGTAAATAAATGTTTTAAAATGATCAATTAAATGTTATTTTTTTTGTAAAACACAACTGTTTATTTATTATTTTTTAATTAATATAATTATTTAATTAAAAATTTATCTTCATAAATTAGATTCATAAATTAAAATTTTATTTTCTAATTATTTGAAGATAAATTTATGAAAACATAATTAATTTTTCAAGATGTCAACAAATCAGTTATATTATTAAAATCTGTATTTTTTGAATATATGATGATTTAAATTAAAAATTAAATTTTTCATAATTATAATTATTTTTATAATATGGAATTATTTTTTGAAATTTTCATTTAAAAAAATGTTTGTGGTGGATTTTTTGGATTTTTCTAAAATAGATTAGTTTTTGGTGAATGTTGAAATATAGTAAATAACGGTATTTATCATTTTTTAAAAAAATAAATGAATTTTTGTGTCATGGATGATGTAGGAACCCATTATTAGGAACTAAAATTCACTAGTTACTATACTCAGTCACAATATTCAACACATTTTCTAATCTTGATCAAAAAATAATAAACAAATAAATAAAATAATCAGAAAACATCCCTCTCCCCTATAAATATCATCCCTCTCCACCTCATTAAATTACACCTTATAATACATGGATATTTCTAAAACTATAGAAAATTTATATCCCAACCCTATTCCCTATATTTTTTATTTATTCTCTCACTAAAATACCATTTCTAAGCCCCTTAAGGATGTTCTCAAGTAGACGACACTCAAGCGGTAAAACCTTCCCTCTCTCTGTTTTAATTTCTATTGTGTTCTTATCCGTACCTTCCCTCCCCTCTTCAAATTAACATGATAATGATAGTATCATATATATAAAATAATTTTATTATTTTAATGTAATATAAAAAATAAATTCTCTTCTCTTCCCTGTTTTGTTTTCTAAAAATGAGAACATAGTCTGTGAGGTGTCGATTCACCCCCATAATGGGTGATGAGTTTTTGTTTTTTTTATCACCTTCATGTATTGTCATAAAGCCATTATTTTGTTTAAAATAGATTGAAACATTTATATTAAATCCTTATTTTGTTTGATAACATATTTATATTTAATATTAAAAAGGAAAACAAAACTAGTTTGTGACGATCGAAAATCCCCCAAAATAAACTAACGTTCATCGTTAAAATTTTATCTAATGAAGAATACTAATATCTAAAAAAATGATTTATGGGACCATATGAAAAAGATGGAATTATATTAATATTATCTCATTATAGTTATGCATTTTTTCTTTCATTTTACTAGAACATTCATAATTCTATGTAATTAATCTGACTATTAAATTTATGAAACAAATGCTCCCAGGACGATGAAAATGAATCTTATGACTCATAAAAATGGCCATAAATGAACATAATAAAATTTTAATAAGTAAAATACTTTTATAAAAAGTTTTTAATTAATTAATTAACATATCTAACTTGATTATCAAGGATATTAAGTGCAATTTCAGAACACTTTCAAACATAAAGTGAGGGATTCATTCTGAACCTCCATTTTTTCCTTCAAGTTTCACTTTATCTATGTCAACCCCAATGTAATTCTCAATTATTATTATGTACTCAAACTAAATTATGTGTGTATTTTCCAAAAAAATTATGTACCTATCTCAATTATTCTTTATTTAATGGAGGAATATATGTTTCAAAAGTTTTCCTTTTTAATTCCTCCCGATAAGAAAACCCAATTAAAGGGAACTTCCCAATTTTATAACTTTTTTAAAGTAAACTACATAATATATTTTAAGAAACCAGAATTTTTTATAATATCTATCATTACTACATTAAGAAATATCTTAGTTCATTTATGGTTTTATGAATATAATTATGCCTTTTACTCTTTAAAGACTTTTTAAATTTTCCCTTAAACCGCACCAAAGTGGCTCATTTCTAAAATATCTTAAACACTATTTTTACATATTTTAACTTAATATATGAATTATTTATCATTATATATGCCTAATATCCCCTATTAATGTTCAATTATTTCTTAAATCCATTCTTTCATGAACATCAATATGATATGCCCATTGTTTATCCCTTATGATATGATTATGATACCTATCTATTTACATGGGTAACCCTCATGTTTATTACATATGTTTGATTATTAATATGGAACAAATATGTGTAAATATGTTATTATGGGTGAAACCAGATATCTCTTAAATGTAATTGGTAATTTTCAGTCTCATGATATGTTATATTGGGATATGGAGTGAACCAGATTCCTTTATGGGCATTTTTTCTTCCATATGAAATTGTCTTGGTAGTTAGACTTGAATCATGCTTATGTCATGTTGTATATTTTTTCCACATTCCTATGATTAAATAAATACATTATCCCGTGTTCTATATTTTATTATTCCTTATTTTCATTCTTGTTCCATGCCATTTTATGGCATTAGGTTATGCCTTCTATCCCATATTCTATGATTTATAATTATTATTTCTCTCTTACTAGGATTTGTAGATCATCCCTTTTGTTCATGTGTCCCCTAGGTTATCATATGCACATGTAATATATAAAACAATGTTATGATATAATTATGGTTTTTACATAAAATATGTTCATATTTTGGTTTCATGTTTTCTAATTTTACATCTAATATTTAAAAGACACTAGAATTTCCTATAGTTTGTATATTATTGTCAATTATTATTAAAATAATACAATTATATGTGTAAATGGAGACAAATTATATATTTGGTATCAAAACACATTGTAGTTATTTATTGGGTTTAGGATAATTAAACTATTATAAGAACCCTAGGGATAATTATATCACCATGGATAACCTCGACATAAACATTAGGAATCAAAATTTAGGAATAAATTTTTTTTTACAAGTTTATACTTCTATGTTAAATGTTTTCTTTTTATATACTTATTATATAAGTATTAAAGACCCCATTATAGTAATTTTTTATTAGTTAATGTATGAAAAAAATAACTTGTTCCAAAAATCTACGTGATAGATAATGTGATGATTTTCCTTATAAAATGCCAAATCTGATGGTAATATGAGCTCAAAACATCATGAAAATAATAGCAAAACTAGCTCATTTTATTAATAATAAATTGAATCGCATGTAATTCAATCCTTATCCTATAAAAGTTAATATTATAGTTGAATCTTATTGGTGAAAAGTGCCTCCCATATTTAGGAGATCATCTGATCCCATCATTTTAGATGAATGAATTTACTCCATTGAGAAGATATTCTATGTCCTCTCATGCTTATAAGAGGAGAATGTTGTGATAGAGGAATATAATTTTGACGGGGAAGCTAATTTGTAATGGTAACTAATCAAGAACATGATTTCCAAGGAGGAAGTTGATTCCATGGAATAGGAATATTTAAAAAAATATTTTTCAATAATTAATATTTGCAGAATCTATGACTTAAGTTTTAAATGGAGTTCCTTGTACTGATGAAAATGGTATAAGTGTCTATTTTTGCATATGATAGACCTTTTATAATGATTTTATGATATTCCTCAGGATTTTTCATTAACACTAAAAGATAATTTTTCACTTCATTGGAAGACTAAAGCTAATTCTATTAAAATCGATGGCGATTTGAGACTTTGACAGTTATGAGTAGATTTTTCATTGTGCCATTAAGGATAAAATGGAGGTCTGAGATTCTCAATGATCTTGTGTTCCCATAGATAAAAAATGAATAATGGAGTTTAATATGGAAGGATCAACAGATAAATCCCATGATAGAAAAAAAACCCCACATCCAACATATAAAAAGTGTGGGATGGGGCATCATTTGAACTATCTAAAGTAAACTATGAGATTTTTTCTTTGTGGAAGTGTGGAGAATCTAGATAATAACTACCAAAGGTATATGAAGAAATCCCACTAATGTGGGGGAAACAAGGAAGGTTCAGATCAACACTCAACCTGTAGTGCACTATTTTATCTGAAAAGAACATAAACATTATGTGAGATATTTCTGTAAGCCAAGGGTTGTTGGAGGAAATAAACAACAAAAATCTCCAAGGAATAATGGAATGAACTATTATATAACTACTGCTGACATGTATCCCAAAAATGATGAGGTTAAAGTTATGGTTGTTATTAATTTAAGAATAGATAATGCACTATTTGATTCTGGTTCGACACATTCTTCCATGTATTAAATGTTTAGTTGAACTATTTAAACACCACATAAAAATATGATGGTTGAGTTATCCATGTGAATAGAAAATGAGGTGATTATTGCATCTAAACTAAAAAACTTCTCGCCAATTAATTTTTTTGGATTGAACCTCCAAGAAAATATTATGTTACTTCCTTTTGGGTAGTTTGATGCTATATTGGGCATGGATTTGATATATTTATACAAATCAAGTATCTACTCTTTTGAATTGGAGATCACTCTTCGCAAATTGTTGTATCCTCAAATTATGAAAATGTATAATAAGGATAATGAATATCCTTTAGAGTAATCACATAAATTGTTGATATTATTGCCTTATGAGAAATCATATCTTTCTAAAAAAATTCCACTGCAAGGGACTACACTGATGTATTCCCTAAATAATTTTATAGTATTCCTCCTAACATAGAGGTTGAGTTATCAATTGAAATTATTTCTAGATCTCTTCATATATTAAAGAGACCTTATTTAATGACCACTATTGAGTTGTAATTACTAAATATGTAGTTAGAAGATAATCTAGATAAGGGTTTTATATGCCCGAGTACTTCATCATGGGATGAACCAATCCTATTCATTAATAATTGGGATGTATCAATGCGCCTTGGAATTGGTAATCATCAGCTCAAAAAAATTACAATAAAGAACAATTATCCCCCGCCTTAGATATATTACTTTATTGATCAACTACTTGGGGCCAAGTATTTTTAAAAGGTGGATCTTCAGTTGGGATATCAATAATTAAAGGTAAAGAATGAAGATATTCCCAAGACTGCCTTTTCAAGAAGGTATGGATGCTATCAGTTCATAGTGAAGCCCTTCAGACTCACTAATGATCCATTGATTTTCGGGAACATAATGAATAGTTTATTGAGAGATTACTTCGAAAAATTTGCGGTGGTCTTTATCGATGCTATTCTAATATACACCAACAGAAATGAGGAACTTGAAGAGAAAACTAGCACTTTGAAAAATACTTCGAAAAGGGAGAAACTATAAGAAACTTATTATAAATGTGTGTATGGACGGAGGAAGTATCATTATTAGGGCATGTTATATTTGAAAAATGGATATCTATAGACCCTTATGAAAAAAAGGAAATTAAGGCGTTGCCTATACCAACATCTTTAAAAGAGATTTGTAACATCCATGGCCTAGCTGGGTAATACCATTGATTTTTATAGTACCTTTCACAATATTTAGAACCACTAACAAAGATGAATCAGAAATGTGTAAAGTTTATCTAGAAAAATGAATGTGAATAGCACATTAAAGAGTTGAATACGAGGCTTATCACCACACAAGTACTCCCAATTTCGACAGGTGGGAACTCTATGTGGTATACAACGATGCTTCAAATAATGGATTAGGCTATGTAGTATTGAAAAAAATAATGTGATAGCTTACACCTCATAGAAGTTTAAAATTCAAGAAAAATACTAACCCACACAGGATACTGAGTTTAAACTATAATATTTTCATTGAAAATATAGCAGTATTATCTCTATTGGGAGAACTGTGTGATATATACTGATTATAAGTGCCTCAAATATATATTCACACAGAAAGATCATAATATGCACTAGTGAATATGGTTAGAGATCATAAATGATTGTGACTTTTAAATCCACTGTCATCCCGAAAATGGAAGTAAAGTGGCAGATGCTCTATGTATAATGGATCCTACAAGTTTATCAATGATGATATTTGAGAAGAAACCAATCATATTAAATTTTTAAAGGATGGAAAAAAGAATCATTTTAAAAATGAATATCATTGGTCCTTTCTAAAATTAATTTTCATCCATCCCTTAATGAGAAAATAAACGATTCTCAATGAAATGTTGTTGAAATTTAGAAAATGGTGCATGTTATTAAAAATGATAAATCCTTACAGTTCCAGATTCATGAGAAAGAATTCATAATATTTGGGTAAAAAATACGTATACTATATAATTAAGAGATAAAGAGGGATATTCTGAATGAATCACATATCTCAAACATCATTATTCTCCTAGGGTGCATAAAGTGGTATCGAGATCTATAAGAGAACAATTGGTTGAAAAATATGAAGAAATAGATTACTGAATACACACAATGTTCCTAGTATGTCATCAAGTGTAGGATGAAAGGAAAAAGTCCAAAGGGATGATGTAACCATTAACCGTACTAAAATGAAAATGGGAAAACATCATCATGGAATTTTCCATATACTTCCAAATACATCTTATGAAATGAATTGTATATGGGACATTATGGATCGTCCTATAATGATATCTCATATTATCCCAATCCAATAAGAATTTCCACTCAATCAACTGTAACTTATATATATTGGAGTATTATTAAGGTTGAATTGAGTTCCACTATTGATTGTATATAATTTAGATGCAATATATAATAATATGTTCCAGAAAAGTCTACTACATGATCTAAACACTCTACATAACATAAGTATGGATTGACATACTCAAAAAGATGGAAAATTTGAGTAAATTATTCAGACACTAGAAGAAATTTTGAGAGAATATTCTGTAGACTTCATTTGAGGATTGGTCCAATATCTACTTCTATTTAATTTCTATTACCATAATAGTTTCTGATCAATCTATCAAATGAAACTATATGAATATATTTATGGGAAAATATGAAGAACACAGTCATGTTGGGTTGAATTTGGGGAATGTAATTTTCAAAGACTATAAATAGTCAAAGAAATGGTAGAAAAGGTGTAAACCATTCAACATCACTTAAAGACCAAAAAAATTGGACGAATGGGCTATGATAATAGTCATCGATGAGACCAACAATTTAATGTTGGTGACATGGTGTTCCTCCACATATCTCTATGGAACGTGATTATGATATATAAGAAGAAAATAAAGCTAAGTCCCTGGTACATTGGTCCATTTGTGATTCTTGATCATGTTGGAGTTGTGGCCTATCGACTAGCACATCTACAAACTATGTCTTAATAGAAATATTTATTCCACATATCCCTCTTGCGGAAGTATATACTAGATCCCTCACATGTGAGGAATTCAATTGTGGTACAGTTGGAAAAAAATATTTCCTACGAGGAGTAGCTGATAAAGATCATGGATTGTAGAGATAGAGTTATATGAAACAAGACTATAAACCTAGTCAATGTAATATTGAGATCCATTAGTATGATGAGGTGACTTTGGAACTATAGTAATCAATTAAGGATAAGTTCCTCACTTTTTTAAACCTTAGTTTTTAAAATACAATTTCGAGTGTGAAATTTAATAAGGAGGGAAGAATGTTATGATTTAGATTCTTATCAATGAAAATTCCTTACTAATAATTCTATCATATAAAATAAATGACATAATATTACATATATAACACAATACAAACTTTATAAATTAATATTGGATTATGTAAGTGGTATTTCTATAAATTAAGGAACTTATACTAATTAAATAGAAACTATCATTGGAATAGTAATGTGACCATTAGAAATAGTAATCTGATTAATATAATTGAAACCTCACCTATAAATGTTGAAATAAAATTTAGGTACCTTATAAGTGAAAATATGATATATTTTTGTTAAGGTATAAATAAATACATTTATTTAATGATAAGTTAAGTGTTGGTTTTTTTGTAAAACATAAATATTTATTAACAATTTTATAATTAATAAAATTATTTAAAGTAAAATTTATTATATTCAAATAGACACATAAATTAATTTTTTATTGTCTTATAAATATATGATAATTTTATATAACCTTAGTTAATTTCTCATGTATTCAGAAAAAAGTTATAATATTAAAATAAGTAATTATTGAATAAATTATAATTTTAATTAATAATTAAATTTCTCATATTTAGAAATTTATTTTCATAAAATGGATTTTTTTTAAATATACTCGTCTAAAAATATCTTGGTTAAATTTTTTATATTTTCCTAAAATAGTTGAATTCATATTGAATAGTGAGATCTGATAATTTAGGGTATTTAACATTACAAGACAAATACATGAATTTTTGAGTCATGGTTGATGTAATAACCAATTAGATTGATCTCACATGCACTTGTTACTGTACATAGTCACATGAATCAACAATATTGATTTTCTTGAGCCAAAATAATAAACAAATGAATACAATAATAATAAAATACCCATCTCCTCTCCAATAAATACCACTCCTCACCGCCTCTTTTCCTCACACATTCTAAGCCTTAGATATTAATAATATTATTATAAATTCCTACAAAAAACATCTCCCCCACTTTATGATATTTCTTGTATGACGAAAATACCATTTTCAAGTCCCTTTAAGGAGGTTCACATGGAGATGACACTTAAGAGGTATAACCTTCCCTCTCCCTCTTAATTTTTTTCTTATCCTTCCCAGGAATACCATATCTAAAGTAACATGATAAATTCAGTTTAATTTATATAATGTAATTTTATTATGTTAATATAATCTCCATCATCAATTCTCTTATAATCCCATTTTGTTCTAAAAATGAAAACATCTTCGGTGAGGTGTCGATTCACCGCTTTTGTGGTCTATGAGTTTTCATTTTTCATTACAGCTTTCAAGGATAGTCATCAAAAAATTAATATGGTTAAAAAATATTGGACTTTTATATTACCTTTTTAGGTTTTAGAAATAATATATACACAATATTAAAAAATAAAATAAATTTATATCATGAAGATTGAAAACCGCTATAATAAACTAACATTCATCATTATCATTTTTTCTAGTGAATCATTATCATATTTGAAAAAAATGATTTATGGTAACATATAAAATAATTGAATTATATTAATACTATATAATTCATTTTCTGGACTTTAACTCCATTTTTCAAGAACATTCATATTTATGAAAAATTAAACCAAACATGAAATTCATTAAACAAACACTCCCAGAATGATGAAATTGATTTTTATAACTCATCAAAATGACATAAATGATCATAATAAAAATATATTATGTCAAATACATGTCTAATATGTTTTTAATTAATTTATTAATATATATAATTTTATTATCTAATAAATTTAGTGTAATTGAAAAACACTTTTGGACATAATGAATGGGATTCTTTCTAAAAATCCATTTTTCCATTGGGTTACAACTTCTCTTTATTTAAATCACATTAATTCATAATTATTCTTATTTAATCATCCAAAATAATTACATATATGTTAAAAACATATATACCTAGATAAATCCTTTTTTTATTTTATGGGAAATAAATATTTTACAGGTTTCCCATTTGAATTCCTCCCGATAAGCATGCCCTATCAATGGGAATGTCCCAATTACATACCAATATTCAAGTAAAACACATAATATATTTTAATAGACCATATAATTTTCTAAAATCACTCATTCAATTAGGAAAAAAATATCTTAGATAACTTCTAATTTTATGTATACAATTTCACATTTTCGCTATAAAGACTTTTTATATTTTCCATTAAACTGCACAAAAGTAGATCGTCTATAAAGTTTCTCAAAAATTATTTTAGATGATTTCACTTTATATTTACATAATGTATCATAATATATGGATAATTTACCATAAAAAATTCTATGTAACTTTTAAATACATTCTTACATGAACATAATTATGATAAGCACATTTTTTATGACTTATGATATGATTACAATACCCATCTCCTTCCATGGGCAACCCATTTGTTTGTTCCTTATTATTGATTATTCATGTGGTACACATATGAATAAAAATGTTATGATGATTGAAACTAGATAAATATCTTATTCATTGGGTAAGGATTAGTCTCATGAGATGTCATAATGGGAAGGGAGGTAACCTAACTCCTTTATGGGACTTTTTTCTGCTATGTAAAATAGTATTGGCAGTTAGCCTTGACACATGCTTATATCATGTTGAATGTTGTTTAAAAAATACTAGGATGAAATTATTACAAGATCAAAAGTTATATATTTTATGCATACATATTTTAATTCTTTCTCTATTCCATTCTACATCACTAGGTTATACCTTCTCAACCATGTGCTATGTTTTATTCTTATGTTCATTACCCTACTAGGCTTTGTAGCTCATCACTTTTATTCATGTATTCCACAAGATATATACTAAATATGTGAGATCACAAAGTAATTTATGAGTTCATTGTGGATTTTAAATAAAAATATGTTATTATTATTTTTTATTTTTTCTAATTATGTACATAGTCTGCGAAATACACTAGACATTACGATCCCCGGTTTGTATATGATGGTTAATTATAATTAAAATAATGAAATAATATTTATAAAGGGATAGATAAACTATAAAATTGAAATTTTAATTTAATATATCATTAATAAATATAGGTTAACGAAATATATAGAGTTTTTGGGATATGTATCATAATATTCCACCAATGGAAGAATAATCATAAAAATCATGATAAACGATGAGATTGTATAAAAAAATATTACCACTTTGGTAACATTAAATCATAGTACCCATAGAATTTCAACATTACATTAAACATAATATTTCGTGAAAAAAATGATATTAATGATATGATATGTAAAAGGGGAGTATATACACCTCGTAGAAGAACATATGTGCATAACATGTCATGTGTGTCAAAGAAGAAAAAGTGTAACAAAATTACTTCTGATATAGTAGCTTTTCATCCATAAACCCTATGACAGAGAGATCATAAAATTGATATATAAATACCCATAAAATTATGTATATGAATAATATAATACATTCATGTCTACTATATACACAACACAAAACAAACGAGTGGTGAATATGACACAAGTCTCGCAAAATTAAATGTGAGTCTAGAAATACCCTTACTACAATAGTATCTATTTAATTGTGAGATATGTGAAAGAATAACATAAATTTTAACTTTTTATACCATTAAATATATTATATTCATGACATAACATGTCATTGGGATGTATATACACCACTAAAAAACAATAAGTGGTGAATATATCATCTCTCATAAAAAAATAAAGGTGGAATTAGAAAACCCTCACCTGAAGTATTGAATTTATTATAACACATTCCAAACTATTGTAAAATAATTATAATTTTATTATAAATATAAAAAAGAATAATATTCTTATATATCATAGAATATATGATTTTATTATGACTTTATATCACTTGTCTATTTATAATTTATTATTAGAGTTACATTTTAGGTAATAACATCTTCATTTTGCCTATTTGTTATGACTCGTTATTATTGATCCACTTATTTAGATCAATATTTAAAAATTTAATGAATATAAAAACGATATAAATATAACATATATTCATTATATATTTATTTATAATAATCGATAAAATATATAAATATTAAATTAAACATATTTTTTATAGAGATGGTAGGTCGTACATACGTGTGAACACTATTTCCATTTTCTTTTCATATTTTTAATATTAAAAATTAAATAATATATATATATATTATTTAAATTAAAATTAAAATTTCATATCTATAACATATATTTATTAAACCCAACCTTAAAAAATTCAATGTAAGGCATGAATGAATTACATTTCTCTAAAGAGGTTGCAGTCCACACATCCACAAATGAAGATATCATATTCCAAAAAATTTAAATAATGATGGTATGTGTTATATAATAATTCAATATACATAAATACCTCATAAAATATCATATAAAAATATTAATTCCATCATTATTCACAACCTTGAATGGAGGTAATGGAATAATGAATGACATGGTTCATGAGGCGGTAGTCCATCATACAAATGAATGATGATTGCATATATGATCTGATAGAAGTGTGTGTCGGTGTAGGTATAATCATTAAGATAACAACATATAAATATATTTAGCATACAGATGTTATTATATAATCATGGAATAAGAATAATTGATGGGATGGAGAAATAAATAAAATAATAGTGTTTGTTGAAGGATGTTACCTCTTCTTTGGGTAATTCTTTTTTGTTTTCACTAAAGGGCTAACTTATTTTCCATTATTCATAATGAAATTATTCTAGGATTAGTTGAGGGATATTTTGGAAATTATTTGGTCTATTTTTGGAAATGAAAAAGGGATTATGAGGTCTGAAATAATTTAGGGGGTGAGATCCCTTTTATAGGGGAGGATGAATGTCATTCTTGTAAATATAAAAAGGTAAGCACGACATGGAGGTCTCCCTTACATAATGTATATCAAATAATGGTCCATTTTCTAGAAAAGTTAAAGTATGATCGAAATATGTCCAGAAAATGGATTTTGGAATTGTTTCTGGGATATTGTTCCCCTTAAGTAAAAATTTGATCACCAAGTAAACTTGTTCTTACCTTAATCACAATAATTAATTTTACTTACTTTTACTAATATTTTTTGTTAAAAATTATGTTTAATTTAGTATAAATTGTAAAATATTAATAATAATAATAATAAATCTATTTTTACTAATTTTAAACTCATAATTATATAAAATTATTTTACATATAATGTCGTAGATTGGACGAGACAATTTTTTTTTGTGAAAATGGTCTAATGTTTGAAATGTTCTTATATCCTATTTTCAATGATAAATTGATTATAATGAAATAAATTGTATAAATATATGTTTAATTAGTCTACATATACATTCAAAACAATTTTAAATCCAATTTAACTATAAAAATAAATTATATAGAAATGTAGTTTTCAATTAAAATTTAAAATTTTCACTAATCATCTAAAAATGAAACTTATTAGAAAAATTCAAAAAATTCACCTGAAGAAAATTTTGAAAAAATAAATTAATAAATTAATCTTATTTTATCATATATAAATTATAGAAGTGTCCTAAATTTTATATAAAATAACAGCGCCAATAAATGGAGGTAAATTTAGCTTTTCGACATATATACATTTTTATGCATAAAATTAGATTTATTCTTATGTCATGTTAAGAAAAAAATAAGATGAAAATTATATTTTTGATTTAATATTATATTTATTTAGATATTTCATTAAAATAATTTATAAAAAAAAATTTATTAATTTATTGATGTAAAATTTGTTTGATTTCATAAATTCAGTTTTCTAGAAACATGGTTTAATTTTCATTTATAATTAATTTCTAACCATATAATTCTAATTATATATATATGTTCACAATATTTTAATATTTAATTATTCATAGTCATAATCACCATTATAATGGATGAGTGACAACATTAATAATAATTCAAATATAATATTAGTAGTACATTGTAGTTTCGTAAAACTAGGTCTTTCATGTAATGAAAGTTATCGAAGGAACATGGTATTTTGTGTAACATAATAATAACATAGGGTTGTGTGTACGAAAAA
The DNA here is from genome assembly GCA_963277665.1 of Viscum album. Classification (NCBI taxonomy): domain Eukaryota; kingdom Viridiplantae; phylum Streptophyta; class Magnoliopsida; order Santalales; family Viscaceae; genus Viscum; species Viscum album. Next base: position 1,266,265,600 of record OY728120.1, on the reverse strand, counting down.
ATAAACTAAGTGTTTCATGAAGTTCTAGGTCAAGTTAGTGTTATATATAAAGCAAAATAACTTGGTGATTTCATATTATAAAAGGTGTATTAAATGTTGTGTTAAATGACATACATAAAAACATTAAATTAATTTGAAAAAAATAATTCATAAAAACTCAGGATGTTATTAATTTTGTAGCTTCTTATATATTGGAAAAAATTCATTATTTGAGGAAGACATGGGATTTATTATTTTTATTTTTTTTCTAATTTTATAAATCTATAAACCCAAATGGTATTAAGAATGTATATAAATCATTATATTCATTAAGTCATGTAATTATGAGATTTTTATATTGAATAATCTATAGTGTGTATCAAAGCTAATATAAGAAGTATGTGTCTTTGGAAATGAATTCAGTAATTTTGGTCTACAGTATGACAACGAATGTTTTTCATATAGGTATAATTTCATTAAAATTATAAATAGATTATTTTTTTACATCATAATGATTTGAAATTATTTTATTGATGATGATATTGAGTTTAATAAATTACAACATGTTTTAAAGTATATTGAAAAATTTATCCAGAAGAATATTTTTTATTTATATACAATTTCTTAATTTTGAATAATAATGATAAAATAAGGGTTATAGGTTTCAAAAAAATAATATATTCATGAAAACCATGTGGTATGTAAAATTAATTCTATTAATATGCTTTATTAATAAAAATAACTATGAGTTAATGTGGATGATTTGGAAATGTATTTAGAGTCACACATTAGGGTACATAATAGTAAATTTGATTTTAAGAAATTAAATGTGGAAATTTATTAAAGATGCAATGATAGATAATATTTCTGAAAAATAATACATATAATATTCTACTCTCAAAGAAGTATTTAATATAAGGGAAAAATATGTGTCTTATATTTGGGGATTGCATATGTGTTTTTATTATATATAGTCTTTCTTTGGATGCTCGAGTAGAGATATAAAAAAATAAATATTATTATTTGATACGTAAGAATAATAGAATCTTACATATGATTCATCATATTGAGGAAATGTGGAAAAGGGAATAATTACACTATGATATGTATGAAATATTTTTTCTTACAAACTATTAGTCAGTTTATTTGGTTTTGTGAAGATGATGATTTTTTGAAGTAAACATAGATGTATATAAGTTAAAATTATGGAATATGTTATTAGAAGAATAATAATTCTGAAGATGTTTTTTAATTTATAAAGTATTAAATATCACCATTTTTTGGATTTATCCATGATTCAGGTAGATTTTTTTGAAGGATTAATCATAAAGGATTCCATACTGGGGTAATTATTATCGTAATGTGAAGCTATCTCAGAATAAAAAAGAAATAGTGGTTGGACCTTCTATTTGATTTGTTATCATGTGATGATTATAGTGGTAAAACCTAGAGGATAATGAATAAGATATATTAGTTCAATATAATAGATAATGTAGTATTAAAAAATACGGATTAGATTATAGTAAAAAAAGACTAAAATTTTTCGTCCCCCTCGATAAGTAAACTGACCAAAAGTTAAAAACCATGGTAGATGTTAGAGTAATTGATTATATAATTCATGAGGAATTAAATGGATTATAATTATGAAATTTTCTATATACACAATAAAATAATTAATATTTCAATGATTAGAATTTAATAAATCTAATATGATATCTAAAGTATGCATAAGAATGAATAATGTAATTTAATAAACAAAAAAAATCTTCGATAATAATCCAAATACCAAAAATGATATTAATGGTACAAAAAATCAATTATTGGAACCATTTTCATTCAAACCAATGTGGTAGGTGGTTAATAACATGAACCAAGGTAATGAACTTCACAGAGAACCTCGTGGACTTAATCCTATAAAAAGGTATTAGGAAACTCATCTTCATGATCCTCTTTAATAAAATTGTCTTAATAAAGTCCTCACCAGTAATATTTTTAAATACACATTTGAAATATTAAAATATTCCTATCCCTAGAAGATCATAAATAAAAAATTTTGAAATAATTCCAACTTCCATATCTCAGAACCCTATTGACCTTGCGGGATCACAAAATGAGAAAAAATAGAAGAATAAAATACTAAGATCATTAAAAATAAATCGTCACTAAATAATGGATTTTCAAGATAAAAAAATACTAATATAAGTGTATATAATCAAAATTAAATTAGATGATGAACATAAAATTTTTAGTTGAGTGACGAATATATGTTCGGTATCTTCCTCTCCATGAATCCTTGCTTCAATTTATACATAATGTTGTAACTAACTCTAATTCTTGAATTTCAATGTCTATGTGTATGGTGGTAACTGTATTAGAGGATGATTTAAAATTAATGTTGAATTTTATCTCTATAATATTACATTAAACATGACATTTCATTATACAATTAATGTTCTGATAATAGTGATAACAAATCTTTTTTTAATGTTTGTGTCTAAAGCCTCATTTATTATTAAATTAAAGCAATGACCTCTTTAACTGGGTAGAGGGAGACCCATTACATATCCTGAAGGCCCAGTGGTCATTTTGCCCATTACATGGCCTATAGGCCCATTTTTTTGGCCCAAGGCCCATTATTTGAATTGTAATGCTACATTACCCGCCTACTACAGTACTTAACAGTACCCACCACTGCTATAGTGATCTGCCGCCGTTATAGTGACATGTCTCCACTACAGTTCATGTCATTGCTAGAGTGCCACCACTGCTACTTTCGCTACAGTATTGCTACAGTAAATACACCAAATGGGTTTTGAACCCCCATTTTTCATGTAGGATTATGGGTTTATTACCATAGTGATCACACAAATATGTTTATCATAACATAGGTAGTTAAAAAATGAAATTTCATAACTAAAATTAAAAAAAATACAAGTTATAGAAAATTATAGGGTGACTGTATTTTTTTTTAAAAAAACCATGATAAATATAAATATATGACTCAGAAATATATTTCTTTTTACAGTCACAAACATGAATGAAAAATATTCAATTTGGATTAAATTAAAATTTAAATCCCTATAACAATCAACAAAATTCAAGACATTTGGAAGTTCTATTTTTTTTCAAAAAAACCAATCAACCCCTTTATAAATTTCATCCCATAAATAATAATATTTGAAACATAATAGAAAACCTAATAATTAAAAAGTACTCTTATATTTTTTATTTTCATGAAAAAAACATGAAAAATAAAAATTTAAGTAAAATTAAATTCTAAAAACAATTGGAGAATGTTCGTAGAAATTAAATAAATCACACCTTTTAATTTTCAATATTCTCTTTCTGGGGGAGGTAATTTTTTCCTTTTTAGATTTTATTGGATTATGATGAATAATAACATTTAGTTCTCATCACCTCTAATTTAACCAAATACATTATTGATTTGTAAAAAAAATAATTTCAATCATTTGTAAGGATTGTATAATTTTATAATAAAATAGATCACACATAGAAAAAAATTAGAATATTAAAAATATCCGAAATTAAATACATTAGAGAATCAATGTGGAATAATTTAAGGAAATATACTAAATTTAATTTGAAATTTTTGTTAACAATTTATTAAAAATGTAATGAAAATTTTAAATTTAATCCTTCTGAGGAGTATTTATCATCATATTCTCAAACCTCTATTGCCTCATATCAATATTTTTCATAGATATCCTTATATATTATTTCTCTATGTTTGTTCTTTCTATCACTTATATCATGGTTAATATCTCACTATCTTTAACCTCTGTCTTTTCTCTCAACTTTCTTTAATTTTTACTATAGTTATATTATTCTTTGATTGTGATGGCTGACATTATAGTTCAACTCATTAATATCCTTCTCTTTTCTATTATTTTAATCTATAGGGTTCTTATTATCTTTATTTTAACATTTCTAATTCATTTTAGACTTCATAAAAGTTGAATTTTTGTTTCACAAACATCCATGAAAAAAAATTATATATGTTGTTAACATGGCCGACTTATCAATTATTTTAATTAATATATTAAAAATTTGGATATTTACCCTTATTAATCATATAAAAATTTAAAAATGTTTAAAATAATGATTGAAATATTTTATAGATTTTCAAAAATGAGACTTTACCATCTCTCACACCTTTCAGTCAGAGTGATAATTTTTTAAGAACCTCTACCAAATATGAAATTATATGAAATTATTTTTACATTAATAATATCTTTATACTTTGGTATATTTATATTCTCTGTAAGATAAATATTTATAACATAAATATCTTTTAAATATTAAACTCCCTAAAATCATTGAACATACATTTCACCATAAGAAGTTTCTTCTGGTATCATATTATTTTCATCATCCAGGTAATTTAATACCATCAAGACATATCTATCATTAGAAAATATGAAAAAAATAGTGATTAATATTATAAAAAAATATTATAATTTAATAGATTAAAATATTTTCATTAATATGATACCAATTTATCCTATTACATGGACTAAATTCCTTCAGTGTAGTAATTTCTTCCACATGAGGAGAAGAAGATATAGAAATTGAGTGAGTAATATCAAATTCATTATCTTTTACTTCCTTAGTTGAAAATTTATCTAATAAGTCCATTTTCATATTCAAATATTATTCCATATGTATTTTTTATCTGATTAAAAATTTTGTAAGATAATCTTGAGATTACATAATCTATAGATAAACATTAATTTTCTTCACCACCCTTTTCTCTTTTTCAGCACCTTCAATATGAATTATATTGACCCTACCTTTTCAAAACACTAACATTACCTATCTTCCTTGGAATAGTTATAAATTATAAAAATATACCATCAAAGTCCGTAGATTGTATAGTACCTTTGGAAACATGGAAACATAAGAAATATGTCTTATGTGAGATACATCATCTCCCACTAGGGTCTTCTTGATTAGAACCCTTCTTAGACATATAAAACATAGTATATATCATCATAACCTAGGGGAAAGGAAAACTAATAGGGGTGAGATCAAATTCATAGTAAGGGTAAACAAGGAAGACATGTAATCATAAACATGAGTATAAGGATATGAGAATGTGATCTAAAAAATAGAAGATCATACCCTACATATCAAATATCATAACTGAAATCGTGACATAAATGTTAGTAGTTCATAAGAAATGAATCATATGAAATATGGAGCATATGCCACGAAATATTCACATATGAATAGGTCATGTAATTGTGGAAAACACATAAGCAAATAATTATTTCCATAGTATCCAAGACATTTCTTATAATATCATCTTATTATTTTGGGTTTACTACCAATACCATCATAGTAGTCATAGTTCATGCCCATGGACATCATATTCGTCAAGGTTCACTCCCCAGAATATCATAGTTTGTCTCCTGAGATATAAATCATTACCTAATGGATTGGAGAGAGAAATAGGTCCAACCCATCACATAATGAAATCATACATACATATTCTACAAGATCATAAATAGACATATCATAACCCATGAAATAATATGGGTATCATAAATATATTAACATATTACAACCTCTGAAAAATTTATATTTTTCATAATAATTTCATCAAAATCATAACCTGTGGAAGAGTAACAGATTTCATATACATATAAACCCTGATGGAAAAATTGTTTTCATAATGACCATGAAATTAATCGAAACACATTTATATAAACTATATGAATGGAACATTTATATTTGGATTTGTAACATAAATAGATGTCATCTTATATGGAAAACAACTAGCATATATTTTTAAAAAATATATCATGAGGAAAATATCCTATGTTATTTGAAAATAAATTTAATACATAAAAAAAATTTATAAATTTTTTTTATATAAAATGCCTTGAAAAGTTAAAAATAAGTACTCAAATCATTTTGAAAACATTTTTTTTGGAAAACTAATAAAATAATCTTCCAAAAAATTTAAAAACAATTTGTTTTTAAATAACATTGATAACTTATAGAAAGATCTTGAAAACATTTTTTAACTCATTGTAATTGAAAACTAATAAAATAATTAAAAAAATTGAAAACCATTTTTCTATAAAACTTATTGAAGAAGCTTGAAAACATTTTGAAAACCAATTTTCTAGAAAAAAATATAAAATAATCTTGAAAAAAAATTTAAATATATTTTTATACTAAATCTCGTTTAAAAACAATTTCATAAATATTATGCTTTTAAAAATTCAAATGGAGCTTTGAATTAACTAGGATGGGTCAATCCATACATGTCGTATAAGGTAAAAAGAATATACCTTTTTCACGATAAAAAAAGTTAGAAATTTTTTTATTAGTAAAGAGATGAGAAGATTCATTTTTACGGAATGGTAAAAGTAAAAAGGGTAAAAGTTTCTTATATATATTATAAGATAAAGGTATAATATTCCTGGAAAACCTTTTTTTAGAAAACCATGATTTCAAACCGAAAAGGTGGTAAATTCAGGCTTTCTTAAAAACAGTTCCTTAATTATCATATGTACTAAAGAGTATAAAATGGTAAAAATACATGAATATTGCATGAATAACCATAGGATTAGAAATTAATGAATTCCTTGAGATATGGGTTAAATTATTTGGTCAAATGAGGTATAAACATACAATATCTCAAATAAATGATGAGATTGTCTTAGTAAACTATTATAACATGGTAACTTGGGATATTACTCTCCATATAATAAAGTAAATTACATGCAGATTAATTTATCATTAAAATAATTTTAATCATGATATAACATGTAAAATGGATTTATATACACATCCAAAAATTATTTAGGTGGATAAAAAGCATGAATCTCAAAGAATGAAAATTGAGACCAAACTGTTTTACTAATTTGGTAAATTTTGAATGTTAAAACCCATAAAATACGGATCATAAAATGGTAATGTGAATAACCATAAATTTAAGTACATTACACATAGAATAAAATCATAGAAATTATATACACCATACAAAAGGAAATATTGGATAACATATCTTGTATCTCATATAATTTTAAAGTGAGATGAAATCCCCTTACCTTGTGTCTTGACTCTATCCTTTTTTGTTCAATATACCACTATAAAAACTATAATTTTATTATAAATATTTAATGAATAATATTATTATATATATTTCCATATATTTTTTGATAATTACCTTATATTAATCACTTATTAATGTTCTTGTGTTAATGTTTCACTTCGGTTAATATTCACTTTAATATCTGTATGCATCTTAATTTGTTATATCAAAGATATTATACATAAATCTTTAGTAAAGAGTGTATAAGATGTTAAAAACATCAGGTATATTTTGTTTGTTTATATTATAATAATCTATATCATAATGATGTATTAGATGTTATAGATTGTTCATGGATATGGTAAGCCATACATACGCATGAACGTTGTTTTGTTTTTTTGTTGTCTAATTGAAAGAATGTATGTATATGAAGTATGTATATACATGTTTGTATATATATATATCATCATTATTGTAGAATAAATATAATATATATAAAATATATTTTCATTAAAACATTCTTTAATACATTCCATGTTGTGTGTGAATGAATCACATAGCATTGAGGGGGCGGTAGTCCACACTTTCTCAAACAAGATTATCATATTAACACAAATTGGAAAGTAAAGAGATTTTGGTTGAAAAAATAATTCAAAAGAGTTAAAATATAATAAATATAATATATGACTTAAATAAATATTGTGTATATCATAATAGAAACTATGATTCGTGGTAAAAGAGAAATGAACAATCATCGATTTGTGACGTAGTAGTTCACCGTAAACCGAAATCGTATGTTCAATATTCATGAGATGGAGTAATGTGTATGTTTAGGACAAATTATTTGTACAAAAACATCCTATTATATTTAGGATACTGTTTTTGTCACACAAAAATATAATAATGTGAGTGGATGGTGTGAAGAGGGAAAATAAATTAAAGGAGATTGAGATAAGACATTACATCTTTATGAGGCAACTCCTTTTGGTTTTTTTCCAAAAGGATTCATTGAGAAGATTTCTAACCAAATGGAGGATTAATGGTCGAAGGGATTATTTTTGTTTGAATACATTTCCAAGCATGAAATACCATAAAATTTTTAATATGTGTGAGGAATGGGTAAGGGTAATGCTGTTTTATAGTGGATGTGGAGTGGCACTCTTTTTAATATTTGAAGTGAAAATTCCACCCTTGTTCCTCATGTTTAAAATGGATCCAATAATGGATAAATATCTACAAAATTTATTATAGGTTATAAATATGGCCATCCAATGTGTTTTCGATAGGATTATAGGTCGTTTTGGGTCTTCAATTTAAGGTTTAGTACTTTAATAGCCTAACTTTTATCTTAACCGATGCAATTAATTCTAATCACTTTGAATAATATTTTTGGTCCAAAAAATATGAACATATTAGAAATTTTAAATTACTTTGATTACAAATATGGGATATGTTTTTTTAAATTTTAAAAACATAAGTGTATGAAATTAATTTAAAAATTATCCCACCAATGTGATGATTCTATGGGTTTTTATAGTAAAAACTTTCAAAAGTTTGGTAAGTTTTTATATCAAATTTCAATGTAAAATTGATTAAAATGACCCAAAATCAATTAAATTAATAGAATAATGTCTGAAAAAACTATTAAACCAATTAATGATATAATTTATCCTTATAAATAAATTAGATGAAAAAGAAACTTTGAATTAAAATCCTGTATTTTTAACTATTAATTAAAAGATAAAACCTTATATAAATTTACACAAAAATTTATCCTAACATAATTTTTAGGTATTTATTCAAAATATGATGTTCATTTTTAACTATAATATCTATAAAAGTTCCAAAAATTGTATTTATTATGGTTTTCCCATTAAAAGGTGGTAAAACTCCCTTCATAAAAAATAGGTTTTTATGCATAAATTGGGTTTGTCCATATCTTATGTCTATTGAATCTATTGGATTCATATAAATAATATCTAATTGAATATATAACATATGAATTTTGTGAATATAAATTTCCAATTTTAAATAATTTAATTTACTAGTTTAAAATAGGTTGGTGACTATAATGATATTTTTCTATATATTCAATTAGTTTTCATATTCTTTTGTAATTAATTAGTATGCTATGAATTCATCCTTTATGTTTATAAACCATAAATTTTAATAATTTAGTCAATACTATTCATATCCATAAACATAATTGTTGTGTTATAAATCATTATAAAAATATTTTTAATAATATATGATAGTTAGGTTACACTCTGTCTTTCGTATTAACCAGGCTATCAAGGAAGATCAATCATTCATGTAATGTATAGTAACCTAGTTACATAATGAAAAGTACACCAATCTGGGATTTCATGTAACATAAGACAATATGTGATTTTGTGTAACATAAAATGAGGTATGATTTTGTGTAACATACAATGAGGTGGGATTTTGTGTAACATACAATGAGGTGGGATTTTGTGTAACATATTCCAAATTTTAACCGTGTGAAATTAATGATTGACTTAGTTAAAATCTATTTTTTAGTGTTTTGTGACATGAAAAATATCAAAAGATTAAATTAATTCGAAAAAAATGCACCAAAATATTGGGTTTGTACATTATAACCCCATTAAAATTAATTTCTCCCTAAAAATTTGTTTGGGTAATCAAAGGTCTAATACTCGATAATTTTATTCATAGAAACCCACAATGTAAAAATGGATAAAAAAAATTTCCATAAAAGGGGAAATTTGGATCCGTAACGGTTACCCAAAGTAACATATAACTTGGTTTCCACATAGGATATCATAGGTGGAAAGTGAATAAATGGACATGGATGAGAAATATTACCATAATGTTAGGATATATAGTGATAGAGACAAATGTTAAGAGAATGCTAAAAATCTGAAATCCATAAATCTATGATCAACTAAGGGACATTTTAATCATCCATAAAAAAGTACAAGGACAACATTATTGGATTGGAGACACTTTTCCTAATGGTAATTAATTTTCATGAAAAGATATACATTCATGATTTTAGGAAAATTTAACCCTTTGTATTTTGTTGATCCACTTAACCTCTTCTCAAAAAGGAATTTGGATTTTTCATTCCTGAAGTACTCACAAATCATGGGATATATAATATTATGTCCCATATTTAATAAGTTATCATCAACATATAGTAGATTGAATAGGATATCCAATATGTATAAATAATTATACGTAGAGATAACCCATTAATCATACTAACTTCATCGGATGTTTGACGTAAACATTCTATAAATGGTTAACCTTATAACCCTTACAGAAGACAAAATTTAAAACATTATAAATAAAATCACAAAATCAACATAGAATTGATCCACCTTATATCAAAAATTATCTCTTAGCTGTCACATTCCAAACATTTGAATACCCTCCTCGTATATTACCTTGAAACATGGTAACAACCTTAATTATCCTAAATCATTTTGTAAAACATGGCTGATTACTTATTCCAAGGGTTACTGGATATATTATATAAAACAAAATATTTAAAATTTCATCCAATATAAAGTAGATCTCTTTGTAAACCAATCATTAATTAGATCCATGGAAATAAATACCATCCTATTTACTTATTAATTTTTCATTCATCTTTATCCAAACATCCTTATCTCAATGTCTGGAATTAAATAAGTGTTACCTTCCCTTATTCAAAATATCACCTTTCACGAGAATGTATTTTAAGTCCCTCGAGACCATTAAACATATTCTGATAAATCCTTATAAATACATAAATTTAGAAATCCATACATAATTCACCATTTTGAATTTTGGAATCTAAACAGATAAATAATTCAATTCATCAACATAATTGTTTTGCAAGGAAGTGGTCCTTAATTTATTTAGAAATAAATTCTCAGCTCATGGAATTAAGTTGGGTAATTTCCATTTTCTCCAAAGATAATACATTGATCTCTGTGAAAATTCATCACTCTATGACCTTTTTCTCAAACAAATAACATCTTCCCCTCCGTTTGAGGTATTCCTCAAGGTTGTTCAACCCTTCTTCTTGACATATAAGAAATTGAATCTTCTTTTTTATATGTTCCTTAACATATAAGCACCTCATTCTCTTATTCAACATATTTCTAATATCACCATAGATAACATTTTTAATTATATACCACGATAGCTGATTCCACATAATCACAATATATTGTTCCCCTTGACAATATCATTTTACTTCTCATCAAAAAATCATCCATCACATTCAACGTTATTCCAGTTCCTTTCATTTCACATTGTTGACTAAAACAATAACCATAGAGTGATCATGACATATCATTGGAGAAAATATCATATTCATAAAAAAATTTACTTATATGATATCTAAATCATGTCACCTTACGTAATGTGTGACACTATAGGTTAAACATAGTTTATTCATAGAGAAGTTTCTTTTAAATCATTCATTATAGTTCATGAAGAGTTTTTGAATTACCAAATCATTTCCCCTAGGATAGACAAACTAGTTGTGCATCAAGGCTTGTTTCCATGTACCAGATTACCTCGAGTCAAGCCAGAAACATCTTGTCATAATTTTTACCCCTGGGTACGTATATTCCATATCTATATCCAATTTTAGTATCCAGAAAAGGAAGCATTTATAGGAAACAACTTACTTGATCATTTAACAAAATTCCATGACATTTTCATATAGGATAACTAATCCTTATACTTATCCTTAGTGAAATCCCAAGACATATCATTAGAAATATACCTAGGAATATTAATAAAGTTTTTCCGTCCTAATTTCCAAAGGTAAGCAGTACCTTTTATATGATAATAACTATAGAGACCTGCTCTTTTCAAACCATTAACATTACAATATTTTTATGAAATACTAAAAAATTATACAAAAAAGTCACCGAAAGACTTTAGTTGGTATAATGACATAAGAATCCTGGAAACATAAACATTGATACATATGTGAGCTACATCATTTCCCACTAGGTTATTATTTAACAGAACCCTTTTAAACTTATAAAACATACTACATATCATCAAAAACTGGGGGGGGAATAAACATAAAGTGTGTAAGCTCATATGCTGATTAAGGGTAAACAAGGAAGCCATGTAAGCATAAATATGAGTATAAGCGTAAGAGAAAATGATTCTAAAAATAAAATATCAGACCATACATATCAAATATCATAACCAAAATCATTGTGTAATGATTTTAAGTTCATAATACATGAATCATATGAAATAAATAGCATAAGACATGAAGGTATCACATATGAATAAGACATGGAATTGTAGAAAGCACTTAGGAATATAATGATTTCCTTAGTAGTAAAGGAATTTATAACAAGACCATATTATTAATATGGGTTCACTCTCTATACCATACTAGTTGTCATGGTTTACACACATGGTCATCATAGTATCTTGAGTTTAGTCCTCATACAATCTATGTAGTCATGGTTCACACCCATGTCCATCATAGTTTTCAAGGTTCACTCCCAAGGAAATCATTGTTTTTTTCATGAGAAAATAATCATTATCCAATAAATTAGAGGGAGATATAGGTCCCACTAATCACAAAATTAAATCATACATACTTGTTCCATAAGATCATTAATATTCATATCATAACCTCTGAAATGAAATGGGTATCATCAAAATGTAAACAAATCACAACATGTGGAAAGTTTACAAATTTCTTAATCATTTCGTCAAAATCATAAATTATGAAAGGGTAATGAATTTCATATATATATAACCCATGAAGGATAAATGGGTTTCATAAAGACCATGACATTAAGCATACCCATTAGTTGAAAATATATTACTGGAACCATTATTTTGGTATGACTAATAATAAAAGATGTCATATTAGATTGAAAATAATTTTGAAATATAATTTAAAAAAAATTCATGGGGGAAATATGTTTTCTTTTTTGAAATTTTTTTTAATACATAAAACCATTTGAAAATATTTTTCTTATAAATTTACTTGAATACTTTTAAAGAATTAATGAAATCTTTTTGAAAACCTATTTTCATGAAGACATCTAAAATAATATTAAAAGAAATTTCAAAAAAAATTTCTTTGAGAAGACATTCAAAACATATAAAAATAGGATGAAAATTTCTTGAAAATAATTTTACTTGCAAACTTATAAAAGAATATTGAAAACATTTTGAAACCCATTTTCCTTGAAAACTTATAAAAAAATCTTCAAAATATTTTGAATACAAATTTTCTTGAATACCCATAAATGAAGATTATAAATATTGTTGAGAACATTTCTTTAAAATAAATTTTTAAATAAATTTCTGAATAAAAAATAATAATTCAAAAGGAGCATCAATGAAATGACGGTGAGTAAATCTGTAAATGTCATACAATTTCAAAAGAACATTCTTTTTTCATGATAATAATTGTTAAAAACGTTCCTTGTTCAAAAATAGAATATAATATTCCTTTGAGCATATTGGTAAAGAATAAAAATGTAAATGTTTTTTAGGTATTCTAAGATAATGGTATAATATTCATTGAAAACCGTTTTTAGAAAACCTAAATTTCCTACTCAAAAGAGGGAAAAGTCTGGCATTCTTATAAATAATTTCATAACTATATTATTTAACAAAGAGTTGAAAATGGTACTGATAGATAAATATATAAGTTATAACTATAGGAGAAAACAATTCACGAATTTATGGAGATAGGGGTTATAATATTTCATCAAAATATGCATAAACATAAATAATCTCGATAAAATGATGAGATTATCTCAATAAACTCTTATAACTTTGTAACTTGCGATCACACTCTACATATAACAAAGTAAATTACATGAAACTTAATATATCATGAAAAGATCTATATTTATGATATATAATGTAAAATTTAAGTATATAAACCTTCAAAACGAATTTAGGTTCATAAAAAAACATGAGTCTCAAAGAAGGAAAATTGAGACAAAACTCTTTTACCGATTTGGAAACTTTTGAAAGTCAATAAACATGAAATAAGGATCATAAAATGGGAATGTTAATACAAATAAAATTAATTACATGATACATAGAATAAAATCATATTAATTAAATACTACACACAAAATAAAAGAGTGGCAAACATAGCTAGTATATTATAGAAATTAAAATTGAGATGAAATCACCTTACCTTGTGTCTTGACTCTCTCCATATTAATAAAATATTCATGTATAATAAATATAAGTTTACAATAAAAATTTTATATAATAATATTAATATATATATATATATTAAAATATATGGTTTAGTTATGACATTATATTACCTTCTTCTTAATGAACTTATGTTAATGTTTCACTTCAGGTAATATTTACTTTGTTCATCGAATGCCTTATAATTTGTTATTTCGTTGATCCTTATATTTAAATCATGATTATATAGTTCATACCATTATATAAATATAATGTATATCTGGTATTTTAATATTATAATAATCTATATCATAATTAAGTATGAAATGGAATACACTGTACACGGAGACGGTAAGTCGAACGTACGCATGAACATTATTTTCGTTTTTGTTGTTGTATTGAATGAAAGTATATAAATGACATATGTATATATATGTATGTATATATATATAATCATTAAATTAGCATTAATATATCATATATATTATATAATTTCATTAAACCCATCATTAATACAAACCGTGTGGTGTGTGAATGAATCACATCGGTTTGACTGGGCGTTAGTCGACACCTCCTCAAAAGAGATTATCGTATTAACAAAAAATAGAAAGGAAAGAGATGTTGATGTAAAAGTAATATAAAGGAATTAAGATATAATAAATATAATATATGACTTATTTAAATAGAGTGTTAATCATAATAGCCACCATGATTTGCAGTAAAGGAGAAATGAACAATCATCGTTTTGCGAGACAGTAATTCACCGTACACAGAAACAGTATGTTCAATATACATTAGATGGAGGTGTGTGTAAGTCTGGTTATAAATATTTTTATAATAAAAATACTAGTATATTATTTATACTGGTGTGTTCAAAAAATAATGGAATAAATATATTGTATGGGGTGAATATGGAAAATAACGAAAGGAGCATGAGAGAAGACGTTACCTCTTAATTGAGTAACTCCGTTTGGTTTATTCCAAAAGGATTTTTTGAGAAGATTTCTGACCAAAGGATGGATTCAAGGTTTAAGGTAAGATTTTTAAAGTCTAATTTTTTAGATATTAGTTGAACAATATAGGTTTGGGAGGTGTGCGGAATGGGTAGATGTGGTGTCCTTTTATAGTGGAAGTGGAGTGGAACTCTAGTATATATTTGAAAATAGTATGTAACCAAAATTATTCATCCTGAAAGTGGATCCAATAATGGAACATTTTCTATCAAATTGATGATATAATTATGTCCAGAAAATGGGTGTTATAAATTTTTCTAGGTTCTATTGGGTACTAAATTTTTGGTTTAGTACATTATTAACCTAATTTTTATCTTAATCGATGTACTTTATTTTAATCACATTACCTAATAATTTGGGAAAATTTGAAATTAATATACATTATAAATTATGATGATTCCAAATATGGATTCCCTTTTTCATAATTATAATCACAAATGTGGAAGAAATTAATTTAAAATTAATCCTGTTGACGACATGATTTTGCTGGTTTTTAAAGTCAAAATGTCTAATAGTTTGATAATTTTTTATCTTGAATTTCAATGTGAAAATTGTTCAGATGAACTCAATTGGATTAATTGATAATAATTGTATATAAATAAAAAATTTATGAAATAAAAAATAGTATTTATCATTATAAATAAATTATATAAAAAATATATTTGGAATTAAAATCTTGTATTTTTATCAATTCATTAAAAGATCAATCCTTACCAAAAATGTTTTTCATGCATAAAATGGGATTTATTATTGTCTTATGTCTATCAAATATGTTGGATTAAAATAAAAAATATCTAATTGAATATATAACATATGTATTATATGAATATCACTTAATAATTGTAATTACTTTAAATAACTTGGCTAAAATTTCATTGTGACTATAATGTGATTTTTTATATATTAAATCAGTTTTAATTTTCATTTATAATTAACTGGTAACCTATGAATTCATCTTTTATTTTCGTAAACCATATATCTTAGTAATTTATTCAATACTAATCATATCCATAAACATATTGGCTAGGTTATATCTCATTATAATAATATTTTTAATAATATATTATAGTTAGGTTACACTTTCCCTTTATTGTAATGTAATCCATTGATGAAGGTAAATATTACATGTAACATACACTGACCTTGTTTTTCTAGGTAATGTATGCCATGTTGGGATTTCAGGTAACATATAAAAAGTTTGGATTGCATGTAACATTCACAAATTTGGGATTTACTGTAACATAATCAATGTTTTCTCCTTGTGAAAGGAATGTTTGACTTAGTGAACATCTATTTTCAATATTGTGTGAAGTGAAAAATAGCAAAAGATTAAGTTAATTTGAAAAAAAGATCACTGAAATATCAGGGTGTTAAATTATACCCCCTTAAAATGAATTTTATCCTCTTAATTATTATGGGTTATCAAGGGTTTAAAATTTGAAAGTTTCATTCATAGAAACCCACATCATAAAAATGGATCCTAAACCATCACCTAAAAATGGGAATTTTGAACCATAAAGATTACCCAAAGTGACATATAACTGGGTTTCCACATAAGAGAACATAGTTGGAAAGTGAAAACATGTACATAGAAGATAAATCTTACCATCATGATATAATATAGATTGATAGAGAAAAAGGTCAAGAGAAAGTAAACAATCATAAATACATAAATCTAATATCAAATAAGTGACCTTATGATCCTCCAGAAATTAAACTAAAACGAATTTTGTTTGTCATAAAGATACATTTTCCTCAATCTAATGAATTGTCAGGAAAAAATATAGTTTCATGATTTTAGAAAAATACCTATCATGAACCCCTCCCCACAAGTTGTATCCCTCCCGTGATGGCAATGTGATAAGAGAGATAATGACCCACATGTCCTTCCTCTAGTAGGCCCCAGGTTTGAAACTTGCACTGAGGGTATAGTAAACACACAGATAGGAGGAATTACCCTCTCTGAGAAGACATTTAAAAGAGAGAGATAAGATAAAAACCAAACAACTCCATCTTAGATAGAAATATAAATGAAAACCCAAGTTCACATTTGTAATATCATACAAAACTATTACAACTGGCAGGGAAAAACTGCAAGTACCCAAAATAAAGTAAAAACATCAGCAACCACAAGCCCGAATAGCTCCTGCAACCCCAAGCTAGTATAATCCAGATTGATCTCCAACCTACTCCAAGTGACCTGAAAAATAGTTAATATATAAATAGGTTGTGTATAACAGTATACTCATTTGGATCCTCTATGAAGACTCTCATGCAGAAGTAATAAAACCATGATAAAGCATTGTGAACAAGAAGTGAAACTAACTCGTCACCTAAACATGTATACTATGTTCCTAACCTCACCCTAACTAATCACACCATGTAACACATACAAGAGTATATAATGTAATAAAGAATATCCAGGGTACCCCTCTACTACTTCCCCACTGGTTTTCCTCTTTCTCCCATGTTCACACGTTCTAATCATCTCTCCCCCAAAAGGATTGGCTACAGACACCTGGGCAAAGCACCGCAAAATTCACCTCATGTAAAAAACCACCACATACACACAAGAATATAACTAGGTAGTTTCCAGGAGCCACCACAGCTCGCATAACATGTATTATAAGTCAGGTATTATACCTCAAGCCATTATATCCCATACACTGAGTAAGGATCCTTAATCCATCACAGCCTATACAAGTCACACCTATAGTAGTCCATAGGAAACTATATCCAGAATATATGTGTGTCAATAACCACAAGCCATTACAGCTCTATACACACATATATGGGGAAAACTAACTACTCTGCCTACCATCACAAATATCTACCATGAGATGAGAGTAGGGCCAAAGGGGGTAGTCATCCATCCATCCTCCCTCCTGAATGTTATGGAAAACAACCCCCAGTGCGTAGAATCCCATGGGTGTTCATTTCCCTTACTAACGAGGTGGAGTAACATATAAAAAAACAAAACGTGTAGAATATACTATATCTCAGAACCACACTATGGGAATAACCATGTCTTAGACTCCACTACAGCTAACGTCTCTCAGACTCCCGACTGCCACTTCTAAGACAAGGTATCCTATAATCACACAACCATTTAAAGAGCTTTATGACATTACTTCATTCCCTTTTTGTCAGTTCTACTTTACGATAATTAATTCATTAATCATTAATGAACCATTAACAATTCCATATTAAATTTCATTAGCATCACACTAAAAGTCCACAACCCCTTTTTAAAATTTTAACATCAGCATTGCATTCCCGCAAGCTCCCACCCCATGGGTTAACATTATTTATTCCATTATTTATATCAGAATTTCTTTACCATATTACCAGGAATTCTAGAAAAACATTCAATGCTACTAAAAACAAGGGGGCTCAACACGGTGAGTAGATAACTACCTGTTCAGTCTTTTCTTCCTATAATAAGAGCATTGACCCATCCTCCCTTGAAAAGATAGAAACATAAAGCATGTGGCATACTTCGTGGATCTATGCCCCTATTGCAATAATGGTAATCAAGACCAATAACCACGATCATTGGGGAATGTAATGTAGATAAACAATCATGGAATTCAAAAGTATCCAAACATCCACCTCGAACCCATTCCATCATCCCTGATATCCTCCCCGACACCCACATGCATAAACTGATGCATCTCACCACTGTAGGCATCAACTGCTGCCACAACCAATTGGGCTCCATGCCCCCACATATCACAACAGTCATTCAAGCTCACACCACAACACAAGCAGCATGAAAAAAAACCTCATATAGATGGGGCCCCAACACATTAAACAAATAAGAGGGAAACTCAGAACCCTACTATGAATTTCCTTTTATCAAATAACCAATTATTTAATCCATCTTGGATTAATGGATTTATTATTTCTAGGTTCCATATTTTGGAAACCTAACAAGTAAGATATCTCAAATAATTAAACATGCTTATTTCCCCAATTTGATTAACATAAAATTACATCATGAAGAACCAGATTCAATTACATGAATCTTTGTCTTTATCCAAACAATTATCAATTAATTATGACATTATGTTCTTTACCAATTTCTATCAAGAACAATCATAGATATCACACTATCTAGAAAAAAATAGAGGCAATGACATAAGATCGATATCAATTTATTTATCTAGTTAAATATTTAATAAGTCAATTCTGTTGTGATCTAGTGGGATAAAACATTCTAACTATATAGTTTCACATAATAGAAAAGAGATGAAATGCATCACCTACCTTAAATGGTTATTTAAATTCTTTATACAAGAACGATCCACTAAAAGATTTTCAATTTCCTCCCATATAACAATTTTTTCCACCCGAGGATGTAGAGACACCACCACATCGGCCAACACACATGAAAATACCATTAGGAGAATGGGGATAAAAATTATATAAAAGGAAAAGGGTAAAGAAGGATATTAACCCAAAATAATGAAGATAGGTCATACATTATATCGAAGATTGATTGATATTTCTTGGTTGCATCCTAATAGAGTGGAACAAATCCTAGGGGAATGTTTGATTGCAGAACATATATGGGAAGTAATGGGATGTTCGAGCATCTCACACCTGAGAACAATGAGGAAAAACTAGGGAGGAAGATATTTCATCCCTTCAGAAGAATTAACAGATATGTGGTTTAAGATATGATATGTTTTCTATTAAATGTGGATCGTATTAAACCATTCAGTTTGACCAAGTAAAAAAATCATAAGCCTTAGAAGAAATTATTATAGGAGTTACGACCATTGAATCAGCCTTAGAGACTTTAAAACATGTCTTTAAATGCATTTTACATTAAAGGAAACGTTAATGTGGAGAAACTGTAGGAAGCTAGAAACAATGGTCAGAAACTCAAAATTTGGAAATGGAAAAACACTATTCATGATCCTCATCGTTGGGACCCTACCATTCTGAAAAAACAATTCATGAACTCAAAATTTGGCAAAGGAAAGAGTCACCGTTTGAACCTCGCCGTTTTGGAAGCACTATTAATGAACTCAAATTTTGGGAAAGGAAAGAGGTCACCATTGGAACCTCACCATTGCAATATTTACATAAGCTTACTGATGGCACTTTTCACATAATCTAACTAATGAAACTATTCACAGAAGGTCACTATTGCACTGTTCACATATGATTACTGATGAAACTGTTCACAGAAGGTCACTGATGACACTGTTCAAAGAAGGTCACCGATGACACTGTTCACATAAAGTCACTGATATTACTGTTCACATAAGGTCACTGTTGAACTATTCACATAAGGTTACTGATGACAATGTTCACATAAGGTCACTGATGACAATGTTCACAAAAGGTTACCGATGAACTATTCACAATAGTCAACCGTTGGAACTCTTGACCGATTGAACTCTTCAAAGAAATGGAAATTTAGAAAAATGTTAGGGATAACTCACCTTGAT
Source organism: Viscum album (assembly GCA_963277665.1). Lineage (NCBI taxonomy): Eukaryota > Viridiplantae > Streptophyta > Magnoliopsida > Santalales > Viscaceae > Viscum > Viscum album. The sequence continues at coordinate 1,266,244,901 of OY728120.1, read as the reverse complement.
CTCCTTAAACACCTCATACACCTAATTTTCACAATTGAATAGACCAGAGAGGTTCGGGCCATTACATCAGATACAACTCAAAACATTCTCATCCTTGAGACTTCAAACCCCACCTAAAGGGAAAACAAAATTGGATCTGAACAACCACCCATGGTGATACCTCTCGAAAGAGAGCAAGCCCCAGGAAGCAACAAAAATAAATCCATATTATAAACATTAAAGGTCTATAACCACAAAGAGTACATTGATACATGAAAAGAGTTAAACATCAATCAACTCTGGGTACTAAGCACATATCTTTGACTCGCATTCCCAGGAACTCTCCTCTTTGCCACTGTGTCACAACAAGACACAAACCAAGGGGACAGAACGCCCATTCAACACATTCTATTTGTGTGCTTGGATTTCCATAGGTCTCTCCTCAATGGTTGCATCATCATCAACATCGATCTCTCCCAAATCAGTGACATGAGATTCATCATAAAGATAATGATGGAGCTGTGATACATAGAAAACATCATGTATCTGATTAAGCAATTGGGGAAGTTCTACTCAATACGCCCCAACTCTAACATGAGTTAACACCTTGAAAGGCCCAAAAAACTGGGGGAAATCTTACTCCCACGACCAGACCATCGCTGCCCAAGATGGGGAGTCACCTTTAGAAACACGTGATCCCCAACATCAAACTCTAAGGGTCTTATCCTTGGATAGAAATATGATTTATGTTGATCTTACGTTGTCTTCATCCTCTCATGAATCACCTGAACCATCTCTATTGTATTCTTCACTAGTTCTGGACCGAGAATTTCTCACTACCCAACCCCAATCCAGCACAACTGAGAACGACAAGGTCGTCCATAAATTGATTGAAATTGCGCCATACCGATGGTGCTGTGAAAACTATTATTGTAAGGAAACACCACCAAGGGTAAGTTCCTCATCCATGAACCACCAAAATTCAGGACACAAGAGAGTAACATGTATTCATGAGTCTGGATGGTTCACTCTATCTGACCATCTATTTGAGGATGAAAAGCAGTACTAAGTCATAGCTAAGAACCAAAAGCATATTGGAGACCTCTCCACACCCTAGAGGTAAAATGATGATCTTTATCATAAATGATCATCCTTGGGATGCCATAAAGTTTCACCACCTCCTCCAGAAACTTCCTTGACAAAACTCCCACTGAGCTTGACTCCATTATTTCTATGAAGTGGGCTGATTTTGTTAAATAATCCACTGCCATAAAAACAACATCATGTACTTTTTGAGCTCGAGGTAAACTGGTAATAAAGCTCCACTGAGGAATATCTACCAGTTGGAGTAGACCACCAGGAACAAAGTGTTCTACCTTCACCTTCAGGAAGAACAAACATTGAGACACAAACTCCGAAACCACATGCTTCAGTCAAGGCCTAAAAATTCGGCTCCTCAAGGCTCGGTACATCTTTTTCATGCCAGGATGCACTGATAAAGGAGAACCATGGATCTATCTGAGAACCATCTCAAACATCATTAAAATAAAAAATATCCTTCCATGATACAATAGTCTGTGTTGTTTATCCTCAGACAAACCATCAAGGGCCTCACCATAAACAACTCGGTCTCTCCAGACCTCTATCTCTAGATACCCCAACTGGGACTCTTCATCATTCTACACCAGAGATGACTACACCATCATCTGAAAAAGATAGCCATTACCCCAAATTCTCCCATATCAAGATGTAATGTCGATAGTTCTTCCATTACACTCCAGGAGTCACCATAATCATGCACTGCATCACCATGTGACTTCTGACTTAGTGCATCAGCGACAACATTCCCCTTTCTAGGTGTATACAATATTTCAAAATTGAATTACTGTAATAACTCCATCCACCGATGTTATCATAAATTCATGTCATGCTGGGAGAAAACATATATTAGGCGCTTATGATGGTGAAAACCATAAAGCACTCACCAATAAGGTAATGTATTCACAACATTAGAGAAAACACTATGGCTGCCAACTCAATATCCTGGGTGGCATAGTTACGGTCATGGGGATGTAAGTGCCGAGACCCATAAGAAACAACTGATATATAATGCATGAGAAGATGTGAATCATCATAGAAAACATCAAACTGAACTCCATCTGTTGGAAGAAAAAGAACTGGATAACTTATTAACTTCTCCTTTAGATTCTCGAATGCTTCCTGACACTAGTCAGTCCATATGAATGCCTAATCATTCTTGTTCAATGTTTTAAGTGGAGTCGCTACTCGAGAGAAATTGGATACGAACTTCCTGTAGTAGCCTACGAGACTAGGGAAACACTCCACCTCTACCACAGTATTGGGGGTCGTCCAAGACACAATCACTTATTTCTTCAATGGATCCATAGCAACTCCCTTCTGGGAGACCACATGCCCTAAAAAATAGACTTCTTGAGCCCAAAACTCACACTTAGACAACATCCCAAACAACTTAATTCGATGAAGAACTACCAAAACAGTGTGTAGATGCTCTTCATGCTCTTCTTCAGACGTGGAGTATAGAATGAATTCATTGATGAAAACGACCACAAACATTTCTAGGAACCCACAGAACACAACATTAATCAATCTCTTGAACATAGCTAGAACATTTGTCATGCCGAACGACATTACAATGAACTCATAATTCCCATGATGATAATGGAATGTATTCTTCAGGATATCCCCATCCTTCACATGCATATGATGATATCATGACCACAAGTAAATATTTGAGAACCAACTTGCACCCTATAGTTGATCGAATAAATCATCAATACATGTAAGAGTATAGTGATTCCTTATTATCAATTTGTTCAAGCGACGATAATCGAGACACAACCGCAGACTACTGTCATCCTTCTTCAGGAAAAAAACGGGTGCACCCCATGTTGACACACTCAAACGAAAAAAACTGCACTATAACAGACCATCATGCTATATATGTATCTCTCATAACTCAGAAGGGGCTATACTATATTGAGAGGTATAGATAAGAGACACTTCTGGTTGTAGCTCAATCTCAAACTCGACCACTCGTCATGGGGGTATTGCTACAACCTCATCTAGAAAGACATCATGGTACTCTTCTATGACCCTAGGAAATGCCTACTGCTGAAACTCTAAATAAATCCACATTATCTCATCCATTATGGATGAAAAGGACAGAACATGCCTATGACCCATCCGAGGAACATGCTCGCCAATAAATACCACCAGCTCTCCATCTACATATAAGAAAACAACCTTATTCTATAATCAATCCAAGATAGCCTGTATCAAATACATCCAATAAATGATAAGGATGACATCATATGGTTGTATTCCTAAACATAGGAAATCTCCCCAACAGTGGTGCTACCCCAAAACTAGCTCATAATCTCTACATACATCAAACATGTCAGCTTGACCTCCAACTAGCATAGTCAATGAAAAGGGCATGGAATCCTCTATACCTCAAGACCCAAAGCATGGAAAATGGTAGGTGATTTGAAAGAGTGTGTCAATCCTGAATCAAAAAAGTCATAAAAAAGGTATAAAACAAGAATAGGGTATATTGAATGACATCTGGCTCACCTGGAACTAGAAATTCTACGGCATGAATCTGACCACAACCACGTCCACTAGCTCTGTAACCCTGATGACGACCACCACCAAGGACACACTCTGCTCTCTAAGAATGGGGAGCATCATAGGGCTATCCTTTGCCTATCCCATCTATATTCTTCTGATCTAAAGCTGGTGCAGCCTACTATTGCTACCTCTATTAGAACATCCTCAATGGAGGAACCTGGAGCGGAACAACTGGTGCACGATGACTACTCTGAAAGCTCATGTAGAGACCGAAATTTGACATACATAGACATTAAATTTATTTTGTGGAATACTTAATATGTAAAAAATCAAACACAGAAGGACCATAATAGTTTAGTGTCTTTGTTAACTCATAAAAATAATCTTCTAATCATGTTGAAAGATCTTCAACATCGCCTATAAAGATCTTCCCCTTTTATTTTCTAAACTAAAACCTTTCTTTATAACCTGGGGAAAATAAAATATAAAAAGGTTGAGCTCAAATTCTCAGTAAGGGTAAGCATATAGATTATAAAACAATCCATAAACATTTGAATGCAAAAAAGTGAAAATAAAATCTAAACATCAAAATCTTGAGCAATGAAATAAATCTTGGAAGTATGTAAGACATATATCAGAAAGTAACATTATTCATAGAAAAATAACAACGTATTATAACATGTAATTGTGGAAAACCATTAAGCACGTGATTGGATTTCCATAGTAGCCAATGCATTTCTTCCAAGACCCTCATACTAGATAAAATCCCTTACAAAATCGAGTTCACTCCTCGTTCAAGTGTTGTATCACTGAACCGGATTAACTTGTCATTCCAGCCGTGTCTATCTCATGAGATATAAATTTTTACCAAATGCATTTGAGGGATATATAGGTCTCACCCATCTTATAATGAAATCATTCTTACTTTTTCATCAAAATAAACAGAAATCATTCATCATAATACATAGAATAAAATGGGTTTCATAAAAATCATCCCATAATATATAAAACAAATGGATATCACTTCATCATAATAATAATGAAACCATGGAAATAATAGGGACATTATACTTCAAACATAATCATAGATAATAAAGTCATCTAAGATGAAAAATATTATTGAAAAAACACTTCAAATGAATTCATGAGGAAAATATCATTTCCTATTCAAAATCATTGTCCTTTCACAAAAAATCATTCAATATTAAAAGAAAATGATTTTTTTAAAATAGTTTTGAAATATTGTAGAGTAGGATTCATAAAATAAGGCATTATGAAACCATGAAAATCCGTTCAGGCCATATAATTTAAAAAAACATTCTCCTCATACTTTTGTCGGAAAAGCAAACAGTTCCTCGTATGGTAAAAAAAAGAAAGATTATTTCCATAAAATGTGATAAACGTAAAAAATGGGTAAAAACTAATTTAAACATACATGAAAACATTTTTAAAAAAAATGGACAAGGATGATAACAATAACCCCAGTAAATACTTACGAATAAACAATCTCGGATAAGAACAACATTGGAATAATTATCCCTTACCTTTGGTCCAATTTATTCCATACGTGACCAAATATCTTGTATAGCGGGTTTAAACATATTATTAACTTCTAAAAGAACCATAATAATATTTATTATATCATATATGATTCACTTATGACTTTATATTACCCATTCTTTTGTAAATTCCACGTTAAAGCAGCATGTTGGGTAAAATAGTTTCATTTATCATACGTGTTTGGACTTGTTTTTTCATGATATCATTACTTATATCCTGATTTAATTACTTCCATTATATAAAACATGATTTATATATAATATATATTCAGAATATAACATTTATAATAGATAGATAAATGGAATGAAATAAATCGTTCATGGAGACGGTAGGCCGTACGTACGCATGAATGATTTTTTCGTTTACTTATTAAATTGAATGGAAGTAATTGACATATATATATATATATATGTATACATAAATCCATTATAATTATTATTTCATATATTTCATGATTTATTTTTATATATACTTTACAATCATTCTTTAATGGTTAACATGGAGAATGAATCGCATCGCATTCGTGGAGACGGTAAGCCGTACGTACGCACGTGTGGTGACTTTTTCATTCATAGGATGGATAAAATAACTAATATGGTTGTAAAAGTTTTATAATAACATCATAGTATATAGAGGATACTGTATTTATTATTTTATAATGGAAACAATAAAGAAGGAGGAAGTGGAAGAAGAAAGTAACATGAAATATGTGGTGAGATATTTACCTCTTCTTTGGGTTCTTCCTTTTGATTTGATCAAAAGGGATCCATAGGTTGTCTTTCTAACTTAAGTAAGGCCTCTCTGATGAAGGGTGGATAGTTTATATGGTATTTGGGTAGGGGTTGGCAGAGAAAAATGTCTTTGGAGGTGTGAATTTGAGAGAAGGTCGAGTACCCTTTTATAAGAGGGGTGAGGGGAACCTTATAAAAAACTTAAAATATTATTTTATAATAAATTAATATTCGGTTTATAATGGATCCAAAGTGACTTATTTAGAGTCTATGGTGCGTATGGGTCGAAATACTCTAATCCAATAGGTTTTAGACAAGTTTAGGTTACTATTTAAACTTTATCATTTAGATTTAACTCTAAGTTAAATAATTTAACTTTTACCATGTCTTCTTGTATTCTTACACTATATTGTTAATAAGCATACTATAAACTAGCAATAGAACCCCAATTGGTTCATTAAACTCACATATATTAATATATATGTCCTTTTTCTAAACCATAGATTTTTAGGAATAGAATTTCAATTAATAACTTAATATTTTTTTAAAAAACTATTTTAAGTCAATTTTGATACTATTTGGTATTTTGTTTTTTCTAAATTCATAACAGCATTATTACTTAGAAAAAGAATCATCTAACCAACCCTAATATTTTATATTAACCTAAAAAATTAGTCTAACTCTTAAAAAGTATCAAATTACATTAATTTGGGTATTTATATTATCAATTATGTTAATATTTCATTAATAAGGTAATTACTGCATCATCATCGTGTCATAAATAAATTCAATTATTTAATGTCTAAAAAATATAAATAAAATATGATTATGTATGAAATATTTTATCATTATAATTAATACTTATAGTCAAATTTTTCTTATGTATAACCCTATATTTAAAATGTTTTACTTATTAAACTTTGACTTTAACTCTTTTAACTCTTCTTTGAATTAAATAATAATAAATGTCATAATCTCATCCAAGTGGACCTAAAGTGTAATATTTTATTCCTAAGGTTATTTTTTGTCGAATTACACATATCCAATGGAATTAGGACATGTGTTTCGGTAATATCATTTTACCCGTAATTACCCTATTTACTTTTAACCGTAGTAAATAAATGTAAAAAGTTACTATTTACCAAAAATTATTTTTATCTTATTGAACCAAATTTTACTTACTAATATCAACTGTGTCTCTTGGAGTTTTGAAATTCAACTCACATAAGTAGTAAAATTATGTTTTATGTAAATTTTAAAATGCTCCTAGGCGGTGGGTAAAAGACGGTAAAAAGTTCGATAAAATTTTTATATATCTAAGATTATTATAAAATGTTTCCAATGAATTACATTGATCTTGTATATGTTTTATTTATCTATTTTGACCTAAAATAAATTTAAATAAAATAAATAATTATTTAAATAAAATCTTGTTTTTTACCAATAACTTAGTGTTTTCACTATTTAAAAAAAATTGAGAGTTTTCAGGAAAATACAAAAAATTCACCCTATGCTTATTTTGATATTCCAAATCCAAAAATGCAGTCCATTTTGAAAGATAATATTTATTAAATTTCAAAACGTGGGTATTACTATTCATAATGGCCAGTTTATATAATATTTTAATATCATAACGTTGTTTAGTGAAACCCGGTATTGCGTACTACACATGCTATCGAGGAAGTTCGTGATTGCGTGTAATGAAATCCAATTCAATGTTTCATTTAGTTCAAGATATCTTTGGTGTTGCGTATTACATAATAAAAATCTTATTTTATTTATATATTAAACAAAATCTATACTTATTGTTGTGTAGAATAATTTCCACAAAACAAACATGAAATCGTTTGTAACACGAGCCAAGATTAGTGTTGTGTAAACTATAATCTAATACAGTGATGCATATAGTACAAGATAATCTTGGTGTAGTGTACAATAGAAGATATAAATGAAATTAAAATGAAATTTTTGCATAAAATATTGGGGTTTTACATTCTACCCCCCTTAAAATTAATTTCACCCTCGAAATTCTTCGGGGATATAAATGGTGTACTACTTGATATTTTCATTCATAGAAACCCACATCATAAAATGTAATAGAAAAAATTAATTTTAAAAAATAATGTATGAATTGTAAAGGTTACCCAAATTAACTCATCACTGGGTTTCCACATAGGATAATAGAGGGGAAAATATGGATATAGAAGATAAATCTAACCGCCAAGTTCTGATGGAGAGTGGTAGGGGACATGGCTATGAAAAAGAAAACAATCACAAAGCCATAAATTTCTGATGATCTATGGTACCATATGATTCATCAGATATGAGGGAACCAGGAATACATTTTTGGTTTTCATGATCATTTCCTTAATGTTGAAGAAGTAAAAGAAATACTTACTTGATTTTGGTTCAATCTCACTGTTGTTTGTTCCTTGATCAATTTCCACTTCATCTCGTAATGAAATGAAGTTGAATTTGTCTTCCTTGATGTGTTATTAGATCATGGGATAGATTGATAGGTTATTCTATCAGTCTCAAACATAAGGTTTTCAAAAGTTATTAAATATACATAAGTCCATCTATGGTGAGATTAATTGAATATGGTTCCTAAAATGGACTTATACTACATCTATCATACCTATTAATAAAATAAAACTAATTTCTAATAACTAGGGACTTCTTATAGGCCAGTAGTAGGTGATAAATTCATGTTGCACTTCGATTGGGGGTTCGATTCCTGCATCCTTGTCCGACGTGATGGGTTGTCTCCCGTCCTACGAGTTTTCCTTTTTCAAAAACTATACTATTACAATATTCCAGAAATAATATCGAACAAGTTCTAGACTTAAACAATACTATATGATGTCTAACCTAGTTCATTCCAATATTTAGGTTTATCCAAAAAACATATGTCCAAGCTCATAGTATAAAAACGATTACTAGAAAGGTCATCTACCGATCATATGAATACCATCATTTACCCCCGTATATCATAAGATATATCTTGTTGGTCACATTTCAAAGATGTTAATTCCTTAATCATGTATTCTCTTGAAACATGAATTAGCATATAATCTTTGTGAAAACATGAATACTGTCAAAAGTCAACTCTTTCCACATACCAAATTCCCAATTTTCTATATACTCAAACCATTATATCACTTTGTCCTTATATCAATCATGAGATCATTAATACTATCAAACACAATATTTTCTCCTTATCCCTTCATTATGCACATATCATCTTCTTTCCAAAAATATTTCAATCACTTTTCATGGTTACCGGTACCATACAATTATTGAAAACCAATACATAGATATTCCAAAATTCCACGATACTATAAATGAGATTACATGATACTATTTTGAAATCCCATTACATAAACACTTAATCATTCCACAACATCATTTTCATACTCAACATCATAAATAGTGACCACATGTGACTTCCCTTTGTCCTTTTCCTTATGAGGTTGCTAACGTCTGTCATCATTAACCCTTGGATTAGGGAATTGATTAGCATAATGCCCCCATTACCTTTCACATGTAGCATTGAAGTGTTGGTGGTGAGTTCTCTACAGTATTTTCTGCATTCACACCATTAGATACCTTTTTCCCATTACATTAGAACTCAACTACTCGATGACGTTCTTTTACAAACTTGAAAAATTTTCAGGTACAATTTATAAAATCTCCACAATGCTTCTTTCCACACGTTGAGCATAAAGAAACATTTACATTATTTTCACCAATGTTCTATGATTTTTCCTTGACCTCCATCTTTCGTTTCTTGTCAAAAACATGAGATGGATATGTAACACCAACTTCCAGTTCTTCCATGATAGCACAACACACACTTTTTTCATCGTTACTAAAGTCTCTTATAGAAAATTCCCTTTGAAAAATTGGTTTTAAGCCAATAAAAAATCGATCAACTTTACTTTCTTGTTGGATGATAAAGCTAGATTAATATCTTGCAAGCCTTGTAAAATTAGCCTTGTATATACCAACAGATTCACCATTCTTTTTCTTAAGCTCAAGGAAATCCATTTCCATATTTTTTCAAAGAATAAGAGGTAAGTACTTATTGAAAAATATTTTCTTGATCTCATCCCAATCCAAGGATTCAATTTCATCTTTCGGCCTTGTATTCTTAATTAGAGTCCACCACTGCTCTGTTTCACCTTCTAAACGGTAAACAGCTAAAATGAATTTTTCATTCTTTGAATAGAGATGTATAGAAAATATCTATTCAATGGTACTGATCCATTGTTCAGAAAAAATTGGATCAGAAGACCCACTGAAAGAAAGAGGACGTTGCCTCATGAAGGACTCAATAGAATATTGTTCCCTTCTCTGCCCATTTGGAAGTCCCAAATTATTCATAGCTTGTGTATGTATAGAAATAAAAATTTTCACTCCATCTCCAATATCATTGGTTTGTTCAGGAGGAAAATCATTACATTGTCGAGTGCATTGATCATTAACACGTTTCGTTTGGGGTCCAGCCATTATTGAAAACCCAAAAAGAATAGTGTGATGGGAAAAAATCATACTATGAGAACAACACAATCTAGGGGAGTAATTTTAATCTCTAACATATTAGGTTTAATTCTATATTATTTTTCATAATTCTAGAACCATAACCTATACTTATACATAACCTTAGAGACATCACTAGACATAACTTAGAATTATCTCTAGGGATTTCATTAAAGTTTTCGCATCCTAGTTTCCAAATGTTAACTAAACCTTCCCTCTGATACCAACTATATAGACCCATACTGGACGTACATAGACATTACATTTCTTTTGTGGAATACTTAATACATAAAAAATGAAAACACACAAGAACCGTAATAGTTTAGTTTCTTTGGAAACTAGGAAAAATAATCTTCTAATCATGGTGAAAGATCTTAAAAATCTCCCACAAAGATCTTCTCCTTCTTTTTCTTTACCTAAAACGTTTTTTTATATCCTGGAGAAAAGAAAACATAAAAATGGTGAGATTAAATGCTCAGTAAGGGTAAGGATATATAACATAAAACAATCCATAAAAATTTGAATGAAAAAATGTAAAAACATAGAATTTAAACATCAAAATCTTGAGAAATGAAAAATATCTTGGAATTACGTAAGGCATATATCATAAATGAATATTAGTCATAATAAAATAAAATGTGAATAAAACATGTAATTGTGGAAAAAATTAAGTACATGATATTATTTCTATAGTAGCAAAGGCATGGCTGTCAAGACCATCATAGTGGACAAAGTCCCCTACTGAATCGAGATCACTCCTCGTTCTAGTCCTGTATCACTGAACCAGATTAACATTCGGTTCCATCCATGTCAATACTATAAGATATAAATCTTTACCCAATGCATTGGAGGGAGATAAAGGTCCCACCCATCTAATAATGAAATCATTCTTACTTGTGCCACAAAATAAACCTAAATCATTCATCATAACCCAATGAGTAAAATGGGTTTCATAAACATCGTCCCATAATATATAAAACAAATTGAGATAACTTCATCATAAGAATAAAAAATCCATGGAAATAATAGAGGAATTATAAATGAATCATAATCATACTAAATAATTTCATCTTAGATGGAAAATAGTATTGATAGAACAGTTGAAATGAATTCTTGAGGAAAATATCCCTTTGTCTTCACAATCATTATCTTTTCAAAAAATTTCATTTGAAATTAAAACAAAAGGATTTTATTGAAAATAGTCATGATATATTGTAGAGTATTCTTTATGAAAATAAAGCATTATGAAACTGTAAAAATTCATTCACGCCATATAAGTTAAAAAAACACTATACACGTACTATTTTCGGAAAAGTCAAAAAGATCCTCGTATGGTAAACAAAAGAGAGATTGGTTCCATAACATGTGGTAAAATTAAAAAATGGGTAAAAAGGACATTAAATATACATGAAAACATTTTTAGAAAACATGGACATGGACGATAACAATAACCCCAGTAAATACTGAAGAATAAACAATCTCGGATAAGAACGTGATTGGAATAATTAGGCCTTACCATAGGTCCAATTTCTTCAGTATATTTCTGAATCTCTTGTATAGTGGGTTTAAATATGTTATTAACTTGTAATAGAACCATACTAATATATATGATAACATATATGATTCACTTATGACTTTATATTACCCGTTCTTTTGTAAATTCCATGTTAAAGCAGCGTTTTGGGTAAAATCGTTTCATTTATCGTACGTGTTTGGACTTTTTGTTCTTGATATCATTACTTATGGAATGATTTAATTACTTCCAGAATATAAAACATGATTTATATATAATATATATTCAGAATATAACATATATAATAGATCGATAAATGGAATGAAATACACCGTTCATGGAGACGGTAGGCTGTATGTATGCATGGACATTGTTTTAGTTTCCTTATTAAATTAATAAAAGTAAATTACACACATATATATATATAAAAATCCAATAGCATTATTATGTCATATATTTCATGATTAATTGTATATATACTCTATAATCATTCTTGAATGGTTAACATGGAGAATAAATCTCATCACGTTCGTGGAGACGGTAAGTGGTACGTACGCTTGTGTGGTGACTTTTTTATTCAAAGGATGTATAAAATAACTAATATGGTTGTACAATTTTTCATTTGGCCTCATCCTTTTGATTTGTTCAAAAGGGCTCCATAGGTTGGCTCTCTAACTAAAGGAATTCCTCAAGGATGAAGGGAGGACGGTTGAAAGTGTATTTGGGTAGGGGTTGGTCGATCCAAATGTCTTTGGAGGTGTGAATTTTAGAGAAGGGGGAGTTCCCTTTCATAAGTGGGGTGAGGGGCACCTTAGGAAAAACATAAAATATTATTTTATAATAAATTCATATTCAGTTTATAATTGCTCCAAAGTGACTTATTTAGATCCTAGGGTGTGTATGGATCTAAAACTCTCAACCAATAGGTTTTATACATGTTTAGGTTACCATTTTAACCTTATCATTCAAATTTAACTCTAAGTTAAATAATTTACCTTTTACCATGTCTTCTTGTATTCTTACGCTATATGGTAAATAAAATTACTCTAAACTGCCAATCAAACCCCAATTGGTTAATTAATGTTATATATATTATTATATAAGTATTTTGGACAAACAATAGATATTTAGGAATATAATATCAATTAATAATTTTATATTTGGTTTAAATACATTTTTATGTCATTTTTGACATTATTTGGTATTTTGTTTTTGCTAAATTCATAACAGCATTATTACTTCAATAAAAATTCATATAACCAATAATAATATGATATATTAACCTATAAAATTAATGTAACTAATTTAATGTCTCAAATTACATTTATTTGGGTATTTATATTATCAATTTGGTTAATATTTCATTAATAAGTTAATTATTGCATCATAATTGTGTCATAAATAAATTAACATATATAATGTCTAAAATTTATAAATAAAATTCCATTTTGTAGGAAATATTTTTATCCCTCTAACGAATATTTATAGTCAAATTTATCTTATGTAGAACCCTATATTAAAAATGATTTACTTATTAAACACAGATTTTCACTCTTTAAACTCTTCTTTGAATTAAATAATAATAAATATCCTAATCTAATACAAGTGGACCTAAAGGGTAATATTTTTTTTCATAAGGTTTTTTTATTATAATTACACATATCCAATAGAATTAGGACATGTGTTAGGATAATATCATTTTTACCATTAATTACCCTATTTACTTTTAACCCTGGTAAATAGAAGTAAAAAAGTTACTATTCACCAAAAATTATTTTTATCTTATTGAACCACATTTTACTTACTGATATTAACTGTTACTATTGGAGTTTTTAAATTCAACTCACAGAAGCGGAAAATTATGTTTTATGTAAATTTTCAAATGCTCCTAGGAGGTTGGTAAAAGAAGGTAAAAAGTTCAATAAAAATTTTATATATCTAAAATTGTTATAAAATGTCTCTAATGAATTACATAGAACTTATATAGGTATTATGTATCTATTTTGACTTAAGATAAATTTAAATAAAATAAATTATTATTTAAATAAAAATTCACTTTTAACCAATAACTCAGAGTTTTCACTATACATCAAAAATTGAATGTTTTCAAAAAAATACCAAAAATTTACCCTAGGCTGATTTCGATATTCCGAATCCAAAAATGAAGTCAATTTTGAAAGATAAAATTTAAAAAATTTAAAAAATTGTGTATTACAATTCATAATTTCTAGTTTATATAATATTGTTAAAAACAAATCGTTGTTTAGTGAAACCATGTATTGCGTACTACACACACTATCGAGGAAGGTAGAGATTGTGAGAAATGCAGGTCAAGTTAGGGCTGCATGTAGTGCAAGCTTCCTTTGGTGTTGTGTATAACTTAGTCAAAACTTATTTCATTTATTCATTAAACAAAATCTATACTTAATGTTGCGTAGAATAATTTCTAGAAAATGAACATGAAATTGTGTGTAACACGATCCAAGAATAGTGTTGTGTATACGGTAAGATAATATGGTGTTGCATATAGTACAAGCTAATATTGCTGTAGTGTACAATAGAAGACATCAAAGAAATTAGAAAGAATATTTCTCATAAAATATCGGGGTTTTACTGGTCGGTCACAATCACTGCTGATGACCTCGACTTCCATAAGAAAAAAAGAACATAATCCCTTAGAATAAGCCTGAGTGCTTCTAACCCAAGATAAATGAGATTCTAAGGGCTTGGACCCCCCCTGACCGAACAGAAACTCTTCTACCCTAAAATAGGGAAACCTGAACAAAAACTCGGCATCATGAGGAATCATGGCGGCTCCCATATCGTGATGATCCGATTCTAGCCAAATTCCTCTCGGTGACCTCTTCCCTTGCCAGCACCTCAAGATATTTCTTCACCATAAATGGGGTGGACTGGCGCTAGATCTCTAGAAGGAAAACCTCCTCGAAATGCCTCGCATTGGCCTCCTCATCTAGAAACAGGTCTGGAGCATATCATATAAGGTTCCTGAAATGGATTCCAAAATCTCACACCCTGGAGATCCCCTGTCAAAGGGTAAAAATGTCATGGCGACTAGACTCCTTCACAGTCGAAGAATGAAACTCCACTCTAAACATGTCTCGGAACTCCTCCCATAATATCGCTGACTCTTCACGATCCCTGAGAAAGAAGAACCACCACTGTGTTGCTGCTCTGTGCATCATTGTCACAACCAAGGACACCCAATGCTCATTCTGTGCTCGGATCGATCTAAATCTTATCTCGACCTCCTCCAACTAGTCTTCCATGGATGCATCTGAAATGGATCCAGTGTACTTATATAAACTCTGGTGTTGAAACTCTCAAAGTGTCCTACTCCAAGTTTCATTGTCGTCAACCTCTACCCTGAGACGATCTACTGGCCTAGCATGTTGGACATCTTCTATGCGATTCTAACAAGGATGTCGACCTGGGGTCATACCTGTAAAATAAAAAATAGTTAGAGCTCCTAAACCTGGAATATGGAAGACTAGGCATGAATAAGTTATTCATTTTCTTTAATTCATTTTAGGTTCTCCTATCCCAAGGTATTCCCATTCAAACACAGGCATAAAGATGAATGATGCATGATCCTTTTCTAGGCCTCTACCCTAAAACTAGTATCACCTAATTTAGTAGCCATTGAATACATAAAGTTTCATGCATCATATCATAGGAGGCCCTAAATTCCTATGTCTCTTCTGATATCTAGTGTTTACATCGCTCGCTAAATTTGACTGGCACTTTTTCCCCACCAACCCATGAAACCTCACCTTTTCCAAATACCATACTCCATACTATCTCTCAACTAAACCTCTGATACCACTCTTTCATGACCCACTCCTTACAAGGTGGACCCCTCTAGGGCCAGCAATTTGAGAAGGGAGATAATGACCCCCGATTCCGCCACTATTAGTCCATAAGTTGGCGACTAGAACCAACAGTACAGTAACCACATAGATGGGAGGCATTACCCTCTAAGAGAACACATCTGAAAGAGAGAGAGATAAGATAGTCCCCAACCAAATCCAACATAGACTGAAATATAAATGAAAACCCAAGTTCAAATATGTATTTCCATGCCAAACTAGAATATCTGGATGGAAACAACTGAATATCCCCAAAATAAATTAAAAATAGCATCATCCAGAAGCCCGAACAGCTCCTGGAACACCAAGCTAGTAAAAACTAGATTGTTATACAATCTTCTCCAAGTGACCTAAAAATAGTTTATATATACATAGTGTGAGTATAACAGTATACTATGTAGGATACTCCCTGAATCCTCTCGTGCAAAAGTAAAGAAAGAATGCTAAAGCATAGTAAAAAACAAGTGAATCTAACTCATCACCTAAATAGGTATAATATGTTCCCATCCCCACCATGACACTCTCACCAAGTAATAGAAATAAAAGTATATAATGTAATACATAATATCAAGGATACCCCTCTACTACTTCCCCACTGATTTTTCACATTTCTCCAATGTCGCATGTCTTAAGCATCCCTCTCCAAAAGGCATGCCCGTAGACACCTCGGCGAAGCACCACAACATGGAACGTCGTGAAAAAAAACCACCATTTCCACACAAGAAAGTAACACAGTAGTTTCTGGGAGCAACTAAATCTCGCATAACGTGTATCATACGTCAGGTTTTATACCTCAATGTATTACAACCCATACATAGAGTAAGGATCCTCAATCCATCACAGCCTATATGCATCAAACCTATAGTAGTCCATAGGAATCTATATCCAGAATATATGTGTGTGAATAAACACAAGCCATTATAGAACTCTACACACATATTTGGGGAAAACTAACTGATATTCCTTCCATCACAATTAACAACCAATAAAAGATAGTGGGGCCAAAGGGCTAGTCATCCATCAATCCTCAAACTGGAATGTTGGGGAATACACCCCCAGGGCTCAGAATCCCCAGGGTGTCAGTTTCCTTAACTGATGGTGTAGAGTAGCGTATATAATCACAAAAAGTAAAGAATATAATATATCACACAACCACACTATGGATGTAACCATGTATTAGAATCAACTACAACTAACATCTCCCGGACTCCTGACTGCCACTTATAAGACTAGGTATCCTACACACACACACAACAATTTAATGAAATTTATTACGTGACTTCATTCCCTTTTTGTCAGTACCACTTTACGATAATTAATTCTTTAATCATTAATTAACCATTATCAATTCCACATTAAAATTCATTATCATGCCACCCAAATTCCACTGCCCCTTTTTTAAATTTTAACCTCAGCATTGCGTCCCAACAAGCTCCCACCGCATGGGTTAACATCATTTATTCAATTAATTATTTATAACATTACTTTACCATATTACTAGGAATTATAAAAAACATTCCATAATACTAAACACAATGGGGCTTCACATGGTGAGTAGATAACTACCCATCAAGTCTTTGTCGCATCTAGCAATAGGGTAGACCCATTCTCCCTTGAGAAACAAGACATAGAAAGCATGTGGCATACCCTGTGCATCTTCACCCCTTTCGGAAGAAGGGTAAGCAAGACTAGCTGCCTTGATTAGTGGGGAAATTAAATAAGATAACCAATCCAGGAATCAGAAAGTATCCAAACTTCCACATCCAACCCATTCCATCATCCCGGGTGTCCTCCCCGTCAACCACATGCATAAAATGATTCATCTCACCACCCTAGGCATCATCTTCTGCCATAACAAATAGGACTCTCTGACCCACATATCCCAACAGCCATCCAGGCTCACCCCACAAAATAAGAAGTAGGAAAATAAATATCATATAAAAGTGTCCCTTGGCCCTTAAACAAACAAGAGGGAAACTCAGACCCGTAAAAGGAATTATATTTTATTGAAGAAAAAATTCTTTAATCCGTCGTGGATTAACCGATTTATTATTCATATGATCTGAATTCGGGAAACCTAACCAGTAAGCCATCTCAAATAATTAACAATCTTACTACACCAATTTGATTAACATCTGATTACAATAAGAAGAACTAGATTCAATTACATGGTTCTTTATCTTTATCCAAAAAATTACCAATTAATTACGTCTTTACATTGTTTATCAATTTCCATCAAGAACAAGAATAGATATCACACTATCTAGAAAAACAAGAAGAAATAACATACGTTCAATATCAATTTATTTATCCAGTTCAAATATTTAATAAGTCAATTCCATTGTGATCAAGTGGGATAAAATATGCTAACTATACAGTTGCACATAAAATTAAATAGAAGCAATGAATACCCTACCTCAAATGGTTCTAGACGTTATTTATATGAGAATGGTCCACACAACGAGTTTCAATATCCTACCCTATGAATACTGTTTCCACCCGAGGATGCATAGACACCACCACCTCGAACAACACCCAAGAAAATACTATTAGTAGATTGGGGGTAAAAATTAAATAAAAAGGGCATGGAGAATGAAGGATATGAACTCGAAATAATGTAAATAGATCATACCTTATATAGAAGACTGATCGATATAACTTGGTTGCATTATAACAGAGCGAAACAAATCCAAAGAGGACAGTTTGATTGCACAATTCCTACAGGAAGGAATGGGATGTTCAAGTGTCTCACACCTGAGAACAAGGATGAATGACTAGGGAGGAAGATATTTCATCCATTTAGAAGATTTAACAAAGCATTGGTTTAAGATATACTGGGTTTTCCCTTAAAAGAGGATTGCATTAAACCACACAGTTTGACTAAGTAAATGCATCCAGAGCCTAAGGAGAAATTAATATAAGATCAATGGCCATTGAATCATCCTTAGTGTCTTTAAAACGAGGATTTAAAATCATTTTATGTCAAAGGATATGTTAAAGGTGTGGAACAATAAGAAGTTGGAAACACTGTTCACAGACTCAAAATTGGACAAAGGAAACACAATGATCATGAACCTCACTGTTGGAACTTCAACATTTTAGAAACATTGTTCATGAACTAAAAACTTGGCAAAGGAAAAAGGTCACCATTGGAACCTCACCATTCTGGAAAAAATATTCATGAACTCAAAATTTGGAAAAGGAAAGAGGTCGTTGTTGGAACCTCTCCGTTGGAACCTCACTGTTTCACTATTCACATAAGGTTACCAATGACACTGTTCACAGAAGCTCACTGATGAAACTATTCACATTAGGTCATCGATGACACTGTTCACAGAAGGTCACCTATGAAACTATTTACATAAAGTCCCTGATATTACTATTCAGACAAGATCACCGTTGCACTGTTCACATAAGGTTACCGATGAAACTATTTATAAAAGGTCACTGATGACAAAGTTCACAGAAGGTTACCGATGCACTATTCACAATGGTCTACCATTGGAACTGTTCACTGGTGGAACTATTCACAGAAATGGAAATTTGGAAAAGTTTTGGGGACAGTCACCTTGACCACCCGAAACACCTCATACACATGATTTTTGAAAAGTATTGGACTAGAGAGTTCTGGGCCATTACAATGCCACCATTTGGATTTTTTGATCCACTTCACCTATTTCTCTAAAATGGAAGGTGTATTTTTCATTCTTAAATTACTCACAGATCATGATATATATGATATTACATCCCATCTTTCATCATTTATAATAAAAAAATAGTAGTTTTAATTGTCTATCCAATTTTCATAAATCCTTATATTGATAGATACACATTAATCTTACCAACTATTTCTAATTATTACCTTAAACATTCTATAAATTTTTAACTTTTTACCCTTCTTAGTGATAAAATTTTAATAAATTTGGATGAAAGTCACAAAATAAACTTAACATTGATCCCCCATATATCATAATGTTACTCTGGGTTTTCACATTCAAAACATGTGAATACCCTCTTAATATATTACCTCATAGCATTGTAACACACTTAATTACCTTATATCCTTTTGGAAAACATGCATGCTTCCTTATTCCAAAGGATACTGGATATAATACATAAATCCATGAGTTTTAGAAAATCATCCATTATGACATAGACCTTATTTTCAACCAATCACTAATAAGATAATGATTAATCAGTACCATAAAATTTACTTTTTTATATCCCATGTATCATTATCCAAACATCATTATCTCAGCGTCAAACATTAAATCTGGGTAACCATCCCTTAGTCAAAATTTCACCATTCATCAGATCACCATTCTAGTCCCTTGGGTCCATTCAACACATTCTTGTAAATCCTTAGAAAAACATAAAACTAAATAATCCATACATAATTCACCATTCAAAATTTTGTAATCCAAATAAATAAGTACTTCAATCTATCAACATAAATGTTTTCCATGAAATAGGTACTTACATGGTTTAGAAGTAAAATATTATCATTGATTTGGGTGATTCCCATGTTATCCATAGATAATACATTGAACTTCATTAAAATCCTTCACTTAATGACTATATTCCCACAAAAACAACATCTCTCCCTCCATTAGAGGTATTAATCGGGGTTCTTCATCCCTTATTCTATACATGAAGGAAGAAAAATCATCTTTCCTCGATGATCCTCACCATAGAAGAACATCTTTCTCTTATTCGGCCTATTAGTAATATCACCAATTCTAACATTGTTAATCATATTCCAAAATAGCTAATTTTTCATAATCAATATATCTTTTTCTCTACTGATCTCCCTATTTAACTACTCATCAGAAAATCATTCATCAAATTCAATGTTAATATAATTCTTACTAATTCGCACCATTGTCTAAGACTAGAATCATAGTGTGAGAATTAATTATCATAGCAGAAAACCTCATAGTCATCAAAAAAATTACCTATACGATATCTAAATCATCTAACCTTCCTTAACCTATGATATCATATGTTCATCGTAGGTTATTCACAAAAAACATATATTTAAATCCTTCATGATAGTATGTGAAGAGTTTTTGAATTCCTAAAGCATATCCCTTGGGAGTATCAAACTAGGTGTGAGGTAAGTCCCATTGTCATATACTAGATTATCCTATGTCATGATCAGCACATATTATCAGAGTTGTTAACCCTAGGTACACCTGTGCCAGAGACACATCCACTTGTAGTATCCAGGCTGGGATGTATTTCATTCTATCAATTTACTCTATCCATTACAAAAACTCAAGGACATTTTCCTAAAAGTTAACTGATCCTTATACTTATCCATAAATACCTCCCTAGAAATATCCTTAGAAACATACCTTGGTATCTCACTAAACATTTCGCCTCCTAGTTATCCAAATAGTAAATATATATTTTCATTGATACCAACTATGGAGACCCTCAATTTTTAAAAAATTAACATTATATAACTTTTTCAGAATACTTAAACATTATGCAAACAGACACTTAATACCATAGTTATTATAGTGCCTTTGGAAACATTGGAACATAAACATTGGAACATATGTGAGAAAAATAAACTCCCACAAGGTTCTCTTTCACTATCACCCTTCTTATACATATAAAACAAAGTACATGTCATCATAACATGGGGAAAATAAAAATAAATGGGGTGATCTAAAATAATGAGTAAGGGTAAACAAGGAAGACATATAATCATAAACATGAGTATAAGGGAATGAGAATGTGATATGTAAAATAGAATATCATACGCTAAATATCAAATATCATAATAAAATAATGGCCTAAATATTGGAAGTTCATAATACATGAATCGTATGAAATAAAAGCATAATCCACGAAACCATTACATAGAAATAAGTCATGGAATTGTTGAAAACCATAAGGATATAATGATTTTTATAGAATACAAGGAATCACTTCCATTACCATCTTAGTAGTATGGGTACACTCCACATACCATCATAGTAGTCATGGTTCACTCCTATTTCCATCATAGTATCATGATTTTACTCTTCATACCATCCTAGTAGTCATGGTTCACACCCATGGTCGTCATACTAGTCATGGTTTACTACCACGACCATATTAATTTATCTCATGAAATATAAATATTTACCCAATTCATTAGAGGGATATATAGGTCCCACCCATCACATAATCAAATAATAAATATATGTTCCACAAGATCATAAATAGACATATCATAACCCATGAAATGAAATTAGTATCATAAAAATGTAAACATATCACAACCTGTGGAATAATTACTAGTTTCATAATCATTTCATAAAAAGAATAACATGTGAAAGAGTAACATATTACATATACATATAACCCAATAAGGAGTAATGGGTTTCATAAAGACAATGTAATTAAGAATAACCAATTCATATGAAGGGATATGAATGGAATTTTTATATTGGCATGAATAACATCAATAGATGTCATCTTAGAGGGGAATATAATATTGAAATATCTTATAAATATTATTCATAAGAGAAATATACAATATTTTATGAAAAAGTATTTTTAATACATAAAACAATTAGAAAATGTTTTTCTTATAAAATACTATGAAAATATATAAGGAAGGAAGAAAATCATTTCCAAATCCTTTTTCGATGAAATAATATAAAATATCATTCAAAACAATTTTAAAAAAAATTTCATCCAAAACACATTGAAAATTTATAATAAGAGCATGGAAATTTTTTCAAGATCATTTTTCATGAAATATAATAAATAATCATTGGAAAAATTTTGAAAACCATTTTTCTTGAAAACATATATAAGATATTTGAAAACATTCTGAAAACAATTTTTCTTTATGAAATATAAAATAAGCATGAAAAAATTTGGAAAACCAATTTTCTTGTCAATATCTTTTAAAAAAATTTCTTAATTTTTAAAAATTTAAAAATATAAATGGAGCTTCTAATAAAAAACATCGTGTAAATTCGTACAGATCGTAGAAGGTGAAAAGTGCAATTTTTTACATGGTAAAAAAGTACAGAAAAGTTATTCGATTGGAAATACAAAATAATATTAATTTTAAGTTATTGGTAAAAGATAAAAAGGTTAAATGGGTCTTTTATATATTATAATAGAATTGCATAATATTCTTGGAAATCCTTTTTTAGGAAACCCAGATTTCCGATAGAAAAGAGGTTAAAGTCAAGATCTCTTAAAACCACATTCTTAACTATATTATATACCAAAGATTAGATTTTTGTTAAAATAATTGAATATAGCATGAATAACTAGTGTATAATAAAATTCATAAATGTCATTATACATGGGTTATAATATTTCAACAAAGGAGGCATAAAAATAAAATATCTCAAAAAATGATGAGATTGTCTCAATAAATTCTTATAACATGGTAAATTGGGATAATACTATTAATAAAATAAAGTAAATTACTTGAAGATGAATATATAATTAGAGTATTTATATTAATTATATAACATTTAAAATTGAAGTATATACCCCTCTAAAAATAATTTAGGTTCATATCAAAACATGAGTCTCAATGAAAGGAAACTAAGACAAAACTATTTTACCTACTTGGTTACTTTTAATAGTTAAACCCCATGAAATAAGTATCATAAAATGGTAATGTGAAAACCCATGAATTTAAGTACATGATACATATAATACGATAATGGTACGTACATACACAACACAAATGGAACATGTGGTTAACATAGATTGTATCTCACTGAAATTAAAAGCGAGATGAAATATCATTACCTTGTGTCTTGACTCTCTCTGTATTTGTAAAAGATTTATGTATAATAAATATATATTTCTTATAAATATTTAACATAATAAAATTTTAATATATATTAATATATATGGTTTTATTATGTCTTTATATTACAAACTTTTTAATGATTCTGAGTTAATGTTTCACTTCGGATAATATTCGCTTTGTTCATCGCATGGGTTTTAATTTGCTATATCATTGATCCTTATACGTGTATGATGATTCAAGAATGTATATCATGATATAAATATCAATTATAACCCGTTTATTTATATTTTAATAATATATATCATAATATGTTAGGAAATAGAGTACACCATTTATAGAGACAGTAAGCCATACGTACGCATTAACGCTCATTTTGTTTTTTGTTTTCATTTTAAAAAAATGTATGTAAATTAAATAAATATATAAATATATATATTTATATATATTTATACATTTATTAAATAATAATTAATATATCACATATATATATATCTTATATTTAAACTAAACCATTCTTAATACATTTCATGTGGTGTAGGAATGAATCACATCGCTTTGTGGGGGCGATAGTCTACACTTCCTCAAATGAAATTATCGCATTAACGCCAAATGGAATGTAAATATATGTGTTTTGTAAAAGTAATATAAAATCTTGATGTTAGAATAAATATAATATATGAATTATATAAATATATTTTCCATTATAATGGCACACATGATTGTTCATAAAGGGTAAAGAACAATCATCATTTTGGGAGGTAGGAATTCACTTCACACAGAAACAATATATTTTATATCTATTAGATGGAGGTGTGAATAAGTTTTGGTCAATATATATATATATATAAACATCCTAGTATATTTATAATTCTAAATTTTCCACACAATAAGTGGATAAAAATATTTGTTGGGGTGAAGAGGAAAAATAAAGGATGTGAACTTTAGAGAAGATGTCACCTATTAATCCGGTAATTCCTTTTGGTTTATGCCAAAAGGATTAATTGATAAGATTCATGACCAATGGGATGTTTCAATGAATAATGGAGGACTGTTTCAAAGATAAATGTCTAGAACTTGTCTGAACATTAAATTTTTTAGTGTAGTGAGGAATGGTTAGAGGTGGTGGCCTTTTATAGTGGAAATGGAGTGGAACATTTGTAAATATTTGAAGAAATAATTCCACTGACGTTTTTCATGTTTATATTAGATCCACTAATGGACCAAGGTATATCCAATTGATTATAGGGTCTAAATATGTCCATAAAAATGGTGTTGGGAATGTTTCTAAGATATTTTGGGTCAAAAATTTAAGGTTTATTACTTGTTAACCTAATTTTTATCTGATTTTATGTAATTAATTTTTATCACTTTCAAAAAACATTTGGGTGAAAAACACAGTTGAACATATTATAAATTATAAATTATTCTGATTTAATCCATTTTTCCAAATTCTAATCACTGAAGTGGAATGCATTAATTTAATATTAATCCCAATGATAGGACTATTTTGCGGTTTATTAAATTAAAAACGTCTAAACATTTTCTATGTATTTATATGAAATTTCATTGTGAAATTTTTTTCAATGAACAAAAATGGATTAATTGATAAAAATATTATCTAACCAAACTATTTAAGAAATTATAAATATAATTTAACATTATAAATAAATTAGATGAAAAAATTGTTTTGACTTAATATTCAGTATTTTTAACTATTCATTTAATGATGAAACCATTCATAAATATTCTAAAAAATATATCCTGACATAATTTATATAACTATAATAAAAATATGAGGTATAGTTCTACATATCTAATCTATAAACATTCCAAAAAACTAGATTAAATATCGGTTCTCCATTAAAAAGTTGTAAAACTACATTTATAAAAAGAATAGTTTTTATACATTAAATTGGGTTTGTAATTATTTTAGGTATATCAAATTTACTGGATGAATATCAAAAATATTTGATTGAATATATAATGTATGTATTATATGAATATCACGTACCAATTATTATTAATTTAATTTAATAGGTTAAAATATCTTTGTGACTGTAATGATATTTCTCGTTATATTTGATAGTTTTTCATATCCATTTAAAATTAAGTGGTAACCTATGAATTCATATTTTATTTTTGTAATCCACATATTTCAATAATTTTGTCAATACTATTCATTTCAATAAACATATTGGATAGTTTATATGTCATTATAATAATATTTTTACTAATATATTATGGTTTGGTTACACTCAGTCTAGCATGTTATGCATGCCATTGGGGAAGGATAATCATGCATGTAACATACAATACACGTGTTTTTCGGGTAAGGTATGAAAATTTGGGACTTCATTTATCATACGAAAAGTTGGTATTTCATGTAATATATACCACTTTGGGATTTCATGTAACAAACTCCAAGTTGGCTCCATGTGACAGGAATGTTTGACATTGTGAAATGCTATTTTTAGTGTTGAGATATTTGAAAAATATAAAAATATTAAATTAATTCAAATAAAATTCACTAAAATCTCATTGTGTAATATTATAACCCCCTTAAATTGAATTTCTCCCACTAAATTCATCTAGGTTATAAATGTGTTAATAATTGAATGTTTTATTTATAGAAACCCATATTATAAAAATGATACTAAAACACTAATAAAATATGGAAACTTGGAACCATTATAGTTACCCAAAGTAGCAAATAACCAGGTTTCCACATAGGATAATATAGGTGTAATGTCAAAAAAATGGGCATGGAAGAGAAATAATACCATAAAGTTTTGATGGAGAGTTATAGAAAAAAATATCTAGAGAAATTTAACAATCAAAAATCCATAAAACTATTATGAACTAAGACACCTTATGATACTTTTGAAACAAATTAATAAAATCATATTCATCTTGAATATAATTTTCCCTAAAGCTAATGGATTTTCCTCAAATGATAAACATCAATGATTTCAAGAAAATGTCACCCTTTGTATTTCATTGATCTAGTTAACCTCAATATCAAAAAATGATAGGTGACATTTTCAATCCATAAGTACTCACATATCATGAGATATTTGATATCCCATCCCATTTATCATATGTTATCATCAACATAAAGTAGTTTTACCATGCATTCCAATATGCATTAATCCTCATTTGTAGAGTAACACATTAATCTTACTGACTTAATTTTATGTTTAACTTATACTTTCCATAAAAGGATAACCTTATAACAAATCAGATAGATGAAATTTCAAAAAAATAGAAATAATTTCACCAAATCAACTTACAATTGATCCACCATATATCCCAATTTAGCTATTGGTTGTTACATTCCAAACAGTTGAATACCCTCAATGTATATTCCCTTGAAACATGGTAACAACCTTAATTACAATAAATCCTTTTATAAAACAAGAATCCCTACTTATTTTGAATGTTTTCTAGATATATTAATTAAATCCAATATGTTTAAAACATCATCCATGATGGAATAAACCTTTTTGTCAACAAATCACTAATCAGATCTAGGGTAATCGGTACCATCAAATTTACTTTTCTTTATCCCATGAGTCTTTTTCCAAAAAACATTTCCTCACAACCATTCATTAAATAAGTGTTACCCTTCCTTAGTCAAAATGACACCTTTCATGATGTCACCATTCTATTCCCTAAGGTATTTTCAACATATTCTTGTAAATCATTAAACAAACATAAACTGAATAATCCATACATAATTAAACAATCTTAATTCTGGAATCCTAATACATAAATCCATCACTCCATCAACATTAATATTTGGAATATAAGAGGACCTTACATGGTTTTGATGTAAATTCTGTTTTTGGGGCATTGAGTTGGGAAATTCCCAGGTTCTCAATAGATATGAGATTGAACTCCCTAATAATTCGTCACTCAATGACCCTTTTCCCCCATAAATAACATCTTAACCTCCATTTTAGTTATTCTTTGAGGTTCTTGATCACTTATTTTTAAAATACAAGAGGATTAATCTTCTTTAATATATGTTCCTTAGCACAGAAGCACATTTTTCTCTTATTTTACCTATTATTAATATCATCAAAGTTAACGTTGTTAATCATATACCGCAATAGCTGATTCAGCATAATCACAATATCTTTTTCCCCATTGATAATCCCATTTGACTATTCATCAGAAAATCATACATCACATTTAATGTTAATCCAGTTCCTTTCGGTTACCTCCATTGACTAAAACCATAAAAATAGTTTGATAATTACTTATCATAGTATAAAACATAATAGTCATGAAAATAATTACTTATAGTATTTATAAATCATTTCACCTTCCCTGATATATGACACCATAGGTTCATCCTAGGTTATTCATGGAAAATTTATATTTAAATCCTTCAAGATAGTTCATGAAGAGTTAGTGAATTCCCAAAGAATATACCCCAGGAGTGTCAAAATAGGTGTGTAGTAAGGCTTCTTGTTGTGTACTACATTACCACGAGTTAGGTTCAGAACATCTTGTAGTATTTTTTACACCTAGGTACCTCTGTTCCAGAGCCACATGCACTTTTAGTATCCATCCAGATATTTATTTAGAGGAAACCACCTAATCTACCATGTACCAAAATTCCAGAACAATTTCATAAACATTAACTCATCCTTATAATAATCCTTAGATACATCACGAAACATATCATTAGAAATATACCTAGGGATATCTTTAATGTTTTCACATCCTAGTTTCCAAAGTATAACTATAACATTTTCCTAATACCAAATAGGGATACCCAAACTTTTCAAAACATTAACAATACATTACTTTTTAGGAATAATTTAACATTATCAAAATTGCTGCCCAAATAAACTTGTTGTTATAGTGCCTTTGTAATGTTAAAACCATAAAATCTAGTATGTATGTGAGATACATCACCCCCACTTCATTCTTATTGACTAGAAACCTTCTTAGAAGTTTCAAACATGTTACATATCATCATAACCTAAGGGAATCATAAAATAAAAGGGGTGTCCTCAAATTATTGGTAAGGGTTAACTAGAAATACATGTAATCATAATCATGAGTATAAGGTTATGAGAACGTGATCTTGAAAATATAATATTACGCCCTACATATCAAATATCATAACGAAAATCATGAAATAATGATTTTCAGTTCAAAAAAAGGATTAATATGAAAAAAGATCATAATCCATGAAAGCATCACATTAGAATAAGACATGGAATTGTTGAAAACACATAAGAATATAATGATTTTCATAGTATCCAAGGCATAATTGACAAGAACATATTAGTATTATGTGTTCACTCTCCATATCATCATTTCAGTCATGGTTCACTCACATGTCCATCATAATAGAATAAGTTCACTCTACATAACAGCTTAGTAGTCATGGTTCACACACATTGCTATTATAGTAGTCACGGTTCACTCCCATGACCGTCTTTGTTTGTCTCATGAGATATAAATCTTTACCCAATGTATTGGAGGATTATATAGGTCCCACTAGTCACATAATGAAATAATTCATTCATGTTCCCAATGATCATAAATATACATATCATTACCATTAAAATTAAAGGGATATAATAGACATATAAATATATCAAAACCTGTGAAAAAATTATAGCTTTTATAATAATTTCATCAAAATCATAACCCATAAAAGAGTAATGAATTTCATATACATATATCCCATCAATGAGAAATGGGTTTCATAAATTCCAATGCATTAACTATAACCCATTAATAGAAATGATATGAATGTAACTTTTAGATTGGAATGAGTAACATTAACAGATGTCATCCAAGTTGAAAAATAATTCCCTAATACATTTTACAATTGTTTTCTTGATGAAAAATAATCATTTCTTGTTGTAAAATGGATTTTTAATACATGAAACTATTTGAAAATATTTTTATTACAATATACTTTTAAAACATATAACGAAGGCCTGAAATCATTTTTCAAATCATTTTAATAGAAAACCTATAAAATATTATTCAAAAAATTTTAAAAACGTTTTACTTGAATGGAAATTGAAGAATTATAAAATGTTCTTGAAAATTTTCTAAAAAAAATTTTATGTGAAAGAATATAAAAGAACTTAGAAAACATTTAGAAATCCATTTTTCATGAATAATTTAAAAAGATGCTTGAAAACATTTAGAAGACGATTTTTCTTGAAACATATAAAGGAAACTTGAAAAAATTTTGAATAACATTTTTCATGAAAATATATTTAATAAACATTTCCTTAAAGATTAACATTTTAGTAAGAAATTTTTTTTGAAGAAATTATGGTGGGAAAATCTGTACATGTTTTGAGAGGCCAAAAGAATATTAATTTTTCACTGTAAAAAAGGTTATAAAAGTACTTTATTCGAAAATATACCAGATGATTCCATTGAAGAGATTGGTAAAATACAAAAAGTGTAAAATTATCTTTTATAAATTATAATATAATGGTATAATATTCTTGTAAAACCTTTTTTAGAAAACATAGATTTCCATCCAAAAATAGGGTAAAGTCAGGCTTTCTT
Organism: Viscum album; assembly: GCA_963277665.1. NCBI lineage: Eukaryota > Viridiplantae > Streptophyta > Magnoliopsida > Santalales > Viscaceae > Viscum > Viscum album. The sequence continues at coordinate 1,266,214,742 of OY728120.1, read as the reverse complement.
AAAAACACATAATTAAATATCATTTGTAATAAAGAGTAGAATATGGAACTAATACTTAATATATTATGAATAAATATATTATAATATAATTCAATAATGTTTTGAGATATGTTTTATAATAATTCATCAATGCGAGATTAAACATAAACGTTTTCGAAAAAATGATAAAATTGTCTCAATAAAATTTTATAACTTGGTAACATGGGATCACACTCTCCATGTAATAATGAAAATTACATGAAGATTAATATATCATTAAAAGAACTATAATAATGATATAACATGTAAAAAGGAAGTATATACACCATGAGAAATTATTGAGGTTCATAACAAAACATGAGTCTCAAAGAAGGAAAATTGAGACAAATCTATTTTACATATTTGGTGACTTTTGAATGTTAACCCCCAAGAAAGAAGGATCAAAATATTGGAATATTAATACAAATATATTTATATAAAATATAAATATAATTAAATCATGTTATTTAAATACACTACACAAAAGTAATGAGTGGCAGATATAGCTTGTATATCACAGAAATTTAAAGTCAGATGAAGCCCCCGTTACCTTTTGTCTTGAATCTCTTCGTATTTATAAAATCTTCCTATATAATAAATATAAGACTATTATATATATTTTACTGAAAAATATACACAAATATATTACCCTATATGGTTTTATTAGGACCATATATAACCCTCTTGTTAATTATCTTGTGTTAATGTTTCACTTTGAGTAATATTCACTTAGTTCGTTGCATGCATCTTAATTTATTATATAATTTATCATTATAGTTAGATAATGATTACATAATTTATAACATGATATAAATTTCTTGAATATAAATTATTTTTTTATTATAATAATTTATAGAATAATGAATTATGAAATGAATTATGTCATTCATGGAGACGTTAAGCCCTATGTACGCATGAACATTATTTTCGTTTTTTCTTGTCGTATTGAAATAAATTATGTAAATGACATATGTATATATATGTTATATATATATCATATTTAAATTATCATTACTATATCATATATATCATATATGTTTATTAAAACCATCCTTAATAAATTCCATGTGTTGTGTGAATGAATGATATCGCTTTGAGGGGGCGGTAGTCCACACTTCCTCAAACTAGATTATCATATTAAAAACAAATTCAAAGTAAATAGTTGTGTGTTGTAAAAGGAATAAATAATATTTATCACATACTAAGTATAATATATGACTTATTTAAATATATTTTTTTTCATTTCTTCCATAATGATTGTAACACCCCAAACTTCCACGGTACGCTTCTCTTTGAATAATACAGTAGTGTGTGTTATATGCAACTTTGAGTTCTAACACACACCACAACCAATCAAACTTGCCTTTATGAATAGTAATACCCACTTTTTGAAATTTTATAAATTTTATCTGTCAAAATGGACTTATTTTTTGGATTCGGAATATCGAAATTATCCTACGGTAAAATTTTGGAACTTTTTGGATAACATTTATATTTTTATTTTAATTAAAAAAACTTTTTTAATCGAAATAATTAATAGTGATAAATTATCAATTTGAGTGGTTTTAAAGTATATTTAGAATATATTTTGACCATTTAATACAATTTTTTCATTGGACATAATTTCACAATTAAATATGACATTAACAAGTGTCAATCTTTTCATAGTTATTATCTCTTAAAAACACGCTTTTTGTTTTAACAACATGAATTATTTTTAAATTAATTTCTTCCACTTCTGTATTTTTAATTTAGAAAAATGGACTCCTTATTTGGAATCAGTATGTCCAAATTTTTTAAATAGGTAACTTTTATTTTTAGACATTTTCAATAATTACTTCGGTAAATATTTTATTTACCAATGTTAAAGGGTAAATCAGGTAAATAAAGGTAAAATAATAATATTATAATAATAATAAATTACCCTAAAACGTGTCCTAACCTTATTGGTTGACACATTTCCGACCATGGGAATCATTGGATCGATTTTTGGACCCCATGGAGCCACTTGTAAATGATTATGACGCTTTATATTAATTAAGTTAAAATAAATACAAAAATGACATAAGCATATATCTTTTAAAAAAACAATTTTTACATATGGTTATATATATTATATTTTCGACTATAAATATTAATTAGAAATATAAAACTATTTCATATATAATGGTATTTTATTTATAATTTTTAGACATTGAAAAATTAAAAATATATATGACACAATAATGATGCAGTATTTTCCTTATTAATGAATGAATCAAATAATTGGTATTATAAATGTTAAAATTAATATAATTTTAAAGTTTTGATGACATTAATGAATTTTATTTCTTAATATGACATTATATTATTTCTTAAAGGAATTGTTTTCGAATTAATAAATTTTTTACCACTTTAACAAAAATAAATTATTGAATAGTGTCAAAATTGACATAAAAGAGTTTTTAAAACAAATATTATATTATTAATTGATATTAAATTCATAAAAATCTAAAGTTTTTCCAAGAGGCATATATCATGATAGTTATATCATTAATGGGCCAATTGGGGGTCTTTTAGATGTATATAGTATGTTTATTAACTATATAATATATAAATACAAAATGACATGGTAAATGTTAAACTAATTAACTAAGAGTTAAAACTAAAAGATAAGGTTAATATAGTGACCCAAACCTATCTAAATCCTATTGGTTGAGTGTTTTTCGACAAAAACACACCTTAGACTCATAATTAATCACATTGGATCCACTATAAAACGAATTTGAATTTATTATAAAATAATATTTCTAGCTTTTCCAAGGTTCCCCTCACCCCACTTATAAAAGGGAACTTCCCCTTATCATTAATTCACACTTTAATTTCCATTTGTCTAGGCCAAACTCTACCCAAATATCCTCCCAACTTCCCTCATCTCAACCCATATGCATTAGTTTGATCAGAAAGCCAACTTAAGGATCCCTTTTGATCAAATCAAAAGGAAGAACTGGAAGAAGAGGTAATGTTTTCACCACTCTCTTTAATGTTCCTTTCTTCTTCAACTTCTTCTTTCATTGTAATTTCTATTTTAAAATAATAACTCCAGTATCTTACATATACTTTGATGTTATTATAAATATGTTACAACCATATTCAGTATTCTATCCATCCTTTGAATGACATTTCACCATACGTGCGTAAGTATGGCTTACCGTCTCCACGTCGTGGTGTAATTGTTATTCAAAAAACTATTATTTGGATGGGTATAATAATGATGTGTAATTCATGTAAATAATAAATATAACATGATAATGATTCTTTATATATGATATACAATCCAATTAAATATTATTTTAATATCAAAATAATGATATTGTCGCTCGTTCATACGTACGGACTACCGTCTCCACGAACGCGATGAGATTTATTCTCTATCATATCCATTCAAGTATAATTTTCATTTGATGATTAAAAATAGTGTTTGAGGACTTGATATAATTCTAGATATTAATACGATACCACCTATCCATAACAAACACATCTTATGCAACAAAATATATAAAATAAAATGAGAAAGTTAACACCCGAAACAACGATAATACTAAGATATTATTGAAAATGAAATGTTAAAAATCATAAATGATATCATACTAATTTAAATTATTCTTGTATAATTTAATAACAATTATTTCACCATTATACAGGAGGTTTACCTACCCCCAAACAAGGAAAAGGACAAGGTAAGTGTTTATTTCACAATCTCTTCATTATCCGAGGTTGTTTATACCTAATAATCTAATGAGACTTCTTTATCATCCACATCCATGTTTTTTAAAAATTTATTTCAAAACATTTTTACTATTTCCTAGAATATGGTTTAATGTCATTTATACCCTTTTTTACTTTTTTTAATAGGTTTATAAAGTAATATTTCTGTCATTTTCCAAACACGGTCCTTTTTAACCTTTTTGACAGAATTAAGGTAAGAATGTCTTTTTAACTTATACGGTGGGTGCGGATATTTTACACCATTAAAAAATAATTTAATATTTCCTTAAAATATTATATGAAAATTTTGAATGTAAATGTTTTATTTTATAATTATGTGACTTTTAAATGATTTTAAAAAGAGATATTTCTCTCAAATAGTTTGTATTTCATCTATGTCAACTTCCTTTGATGAATTTTAAGCATATTTGAAGTTGATTTATTGTTATACAAAACTTCCATATTATATTGAAGGTTTTGTGATATGTTTGAATGTGTATGTGTTATTTTTATACCATTCATTGTTTATGGAGAATGTATTGACATTTCATATTCTAGTTTTAATAAAAATATTTATGTTATGTTTAAACCTGTTCATATGAGGAATGCATTGGACTTAATAAGTGACGGGTGGAGCCCCATAGATATCCTAGATTCATCGGTAGGTCTCATGAGACAAACTAGTGTCTTAGCACAATGATTTGACAAAATCTTATTTGTAGTCTTGGCACAAGGCCTTGACTATGTGGTTATGATAGTCTGGAATTATGAATTCCATCATTATGGAAGTGGTTATTGATATTGCATGTGATTATTCGACTAGTATAATATCCATGTGAATAAGTATATGGAATTATTTAATTTTATTTCTTCCATATTATGATGAATTTAAAGTTAAAAAGGATTTTGTTTTAGTTATACATTGCCTTAAATGTTTATGCTTATTTATGAAGTTTCCGCTATATTGTTATCCTTAATGGGCATTTGAGCTCACCCCTTTCTATGTTTTATTTTTCTCAGGATGTGAAGAAGTATTTTATGAATGACCTATAGGGATAGTATGAGGGTATAATAGTGTGGAATATGGAGACTATATTGTTTTAGTTTTCATTATATTATGTAATGTAAACGTTATGAATGTATCTAGTTATTCCAAGGCTACTAAACTAATTGGTATTTCGAGACTTGATCTTTCTTGTGATCATGCCAGTGTTATGTAATAATGCACCGACTCTAGGTAACTAGGGTTGGGGTGTTACAGTTGGTATCAGAGAAAGTTTTTTACCAACCATGGAATCTAGATTTAGATAAACTCTAATTAGAGCACATTGACTTAAGGTGGACATTGAGGATTAGTATAGAATAACTTTCAAGAGTTTTGGTATTGTAAATATTTTTTGAGTTTTCCTAGAAATACATCCCTTTCTAGATACGAGTATGTAGAGGCGTCTCTAGCACATATATACCTAGGGGTAAAACTCGAAAACACATCTTTGAGATGGACTCGAATGGGAACTGGTTCACGACAACGGGCCTTGAAGCACTCTTGGTTACAACACTCCCGGGGGATATGCTTACGATAACTCTCATTTTCGTTACAAACCATTATGAAGGGTTTATGAGTATATACTTTCTCATAGGAATTTTTTTTATGATTATGGATTATATCCATAAATATTTCAATTTATGTTAAGTGTTTTACAAGAATGGAATAATTTATTTTGATTCATAAACTAATCTAGTTTATGACTTTGTTTAGAAATGGCACCTAGTGTAAGAAATGGAAACCATATAAATGCACACACTCCATTAGGGATTACCCTCCTGTTCAAGATAATTATAGTGGAGATGGTGATGCAACTGGTTCTTATCAGCTAATCACCATACCGGGACAACTCACTGTGGTTATGAATAATAACCTTACCCGTATGGAGCACCCTAATCCACATTGTGGATGATCAATGTTAGATCGCTTCATGAGGAAACAACCACCAACGTTCCATGGGATTACAAATCCCTTAGTAGGTGAGAAATGGATAAATTCCATAGAGAAAATATTTCAGGCATTGGGGAGTAGTGAAAGGAAAAAATTTATCATGGCAGTTTACCGCATCACTGGAGATGCTGATCCATGGTGGTCATTGATTCAAAACACGAAATAAGATGATGAATTATCAAATATGGAATAGAGGGAGTTCAAAGATCTATTTTTAGAAAAATACATTCCTTGTGACCATCGAGAAGATATGGAAAAGAAATTTCTGAGTCTGAGACAAAAGGATGATGATAATGTTGCAAAGTATGAGGCTAACGTTACAAGGATAGCAAGTAATGATGGAGATTATATGCGTTACCCAAGAAGTAAGATTGATAGTTTCTTTTATGGGTTAAATCCATTTCTCCATCGAGCATTAGTCTCACAATACTTCTCGTCGTACGAAGACATTGTCTCATGTGCTATCAATACAGAAAAGGAATTCACTAAGTGTTATCACTTTAAAGCAAAGAAAGAGATGAAGAGATCTGCAGATCAATCTGGTAATGGAAGTAAGGGGAAGAAGGGAAAATATGAATATCCATCCTACAATAAATGTGGGAATAAACACCCCGGTACATGCTTGAATGGAATGGGAGCCTGTTACATGTGTGGTGAAAAAGGCCACCAAGCTCGTGATTGCAAGTGGAAGAAGGAAGCTACCAATGTCCAATGATACAATTTCAGGGAGATGGTAAATTATGAAAATGATGGTCCTAATCATCAGGTGAACTTACCTCAAAAAAGGCCAAGGGATCAAGGCCAATATTATGCTATCACTACTGCTGAGGTAGAAGCTCCGAAAGACGTGGTGGAAGTTAATTTAATGGTTTCCTCAAGTTTAGAAAATTCATTATTTGATTCTAGATCATCACATTATTTCATATCATCACAGTTTTCTAAGAAAATTAGATATTTCCTATTCGATTTAACATGGGAGTTTTCGGTTAAAAATCCTAAGGGAAGTATCATTTCAACATTGTTTTTTGAATTGGTCCCCGTTAGATCACATAAATGTTCTTTATCAGCTGATCTCATTGTCATACCTATGATTGAGTTTGATATAATCCTCGGTATGGATTGTCTTTTGGACCATGATGCGATTATTTATTATAAGAATAAGGAGGTTATGATTTTTCATGATGATGATAAGTAACACCTTATCTTTAGAGTATAATTGTCACCACCTAATTCTTATCTAGATCCACCCCCATTAGCTCAACTAAATTCAATCATTGAGGAGGAAGAAAATAAAATTACTGTGGGTGAGGAAAGGACTGTTTAAATAGAGGATGTACCTATTGTGAAAGAATATATAGATGTGTTTCAGGAAGATCTACCTGGACATCCTCTAGATCGAGAATTTGAGTTTTCCATTGATTTAATTCATAAATCATGGCCTATATCGAAGACCCCTTATAGAATGGACACTGTAGAATTATTTGAACTAAAGAATAATCTAGAGGAATTGAGTAATAAGGGATTTATTCGCCCTCATTTTCTCCATGGGGAGCCCATATTCATTTTGTTAAAAATAAAAATGGATCTATGAGGTTATGCATCGAATACATGGAGATCAATGCTATAACAATAAAGAACAAATATCCCCTACCTCGCATTGATGATTTATTTGACCAACTACATGGAGCTAAATACATTTCAAAGATTTACCTTCGATCTGGATACCATCAGTTGTGTGTGAATAAGGAAGACATTCCGAAGATTGAATTTCAAACCAGGTATGGGCATTACTTGTTTACGGTAATGCCTTTTGGATTGACTAATGCACCTTAGGTATTCATGGATCTGATGAATAGAGTGTTCAATGAATATCTCGATGAATTTGTGGTGGTATTTATTAATTATATCTTGGTATACTCCAAAAGCTACGAAGATCATGAAAATCAGTTGTGCATCATCCTGAAGACTCTGAGAAGACAAGAATTATGTGGGAAGTTTAGCAAGTTTGAATTCTGGCTTCAGGAGATTTCTTTTCATTGCCACATTGTCTCTAAAGATGGAATCTATGTTGATCCTTCTAAGACCATTAAAATCCAAGAATGTCCTGCACCTAAGAGTATAATTGAGGTATGTAGTTTTCTTGGTTTATTAGGTTATTATCGACCTTTCGTCCAGAATATTGCCCGGTTGGCTAACCCATTAACAAAGATCACACGTAAAGTGTTTAAATTTGTTTGGAAAAAAGAGTGTGAAGAATTTTTCGAAGAACTGAAGGGAATATTAGTCAATGATCCTATATTGACTCTACCATCTGGGAATGATCGGTTATTTATTTATAGTGATGCATCAAAGAGAGGTCTTGGTTGTGTCCTTATGCAGAATGATAGGGTTATGGCCTATGCATCATGACAGTTGAAAATTCATGAACAAAACTATCCTACTCATGACCTCGAGTTAGAAGTTGTGATCTTTTCTATGAAGATATGTATACACTACCTCTATGGTGAAAATGTGAGATTTATACTAATCACAAGAGTTTGAAGTATAATTTCTCACAAAAAGAACTCAACACGAGGGAAAAGAGAGGGCTTGAACTACTCAGGCATTATTATTGTACGATACACTACCACTCAGAGAAAGAAAATTAGGTGGAAGATGCTTTGAGAAGAAAAGATCATGGAGTTTTGAACATGATGAGAATTTAAAGGGATCCTATTTTTAAGGATCTATTAAAGTTGGATATGGTAATCACCATGGAAGGTGAAACATCAATGCTTTTTCAAGTGGTTTCCAAACCATCGTTACTAGAAAGGATAAAGAGTTCTCAGACCGATGATGATGAGTTTCAGAAGAAGATTAAAGATGTGAATGATGGGAGATTGAGAAACTTTCTTGTATGAAGAAGGAACATTAAAATTTGTGAAGAGACATTGTGTTCCCAATATACCTGATCTAAAAAGGGAATTGTTAGATCATTATCATAGTTCTGATTTCTCTATTCACCCTGGGATCACCAAAATGTATAGAGATTTGAAGGAATATTTTTGGTGGGACAAAATGAAGAGGGAGATTGCTGATTTTGTGTCAAGATGTATGGTTTTATACAAGTGAAAGCTAGAAGGAAAGAGCATGGAGGATTCATGCAACCTCTTCCCATACCTGAGTGGAAATGAGAAAATATCATGATGGAATTTGTCATGGTACTACGAAAGACTCCTAGAAGGAACGATGTAATATGGGTTATTATTGATCGTCTTAACAAGTTAGCACATTTTCTTTCTCTAAAAGAATATCTACCACTAGTATGTCTTGAAAGAATATATATTAATGAAGGTTTGAGACTTCATGGAGTACCCCTATTGATTGTTTAGGATCATGATCCCCATTTTACTTCAATATTCTTGAAGATTTTTCAGAAGGCCTTGGATACTGAACTTCATTTGAGCACTGCCTACCACCCTAAAACAGTTGGACAATCATAACGGACTATTAAAACCTTATAAGACATGTTGAGATCATTCTCACTTGACTTTCAGGGTATGTGGGATCAATATTTACCTCTGGTTGAATTTCCTATAAAAATAGCTTCCATTCGAGTATTCAGATGGCACCATAAGAAGCGTTATACAGAAAGAGATGTCGCACACCAACCTGTTGGGATGAAGTTGGTGAAAGAAAACTTGTAGACCCAGAACAGGGGGAGGAAATGATGGAAAAAGTGAAGGTAATCCAAAACCACATCAAAGAATCTCAAAGTAGGCCGAAGAGATATGACGATAACCGAAGGAAGGATTTGGAATTTTAGATAGGAGTACATGTTTTCTTGAATGTATCTCTTTGGAAGGGAGTTATATGTTTTGGTAAGAAGGGTAAATTGAGTCCCAGGTATATCAGACCTTTAGAAATTCTATAACGAACTGGGGATATAGCTTACCGTTTGGAAATGCCGCCAAGTCTCTACAAAGTTCACGATGTGTTCCACGTATCACTGTTGAGGAAATACATGTCTGACCCAATGCATGTACTCAACTATGAGGAATATGAACTGGAACCTGATCTGTCTTATTGCGAAGAGCCCATCAGTATTCTTGATACAAGAGAACAAGTGCTGAGAAAATGGACGACACATCTGGTAAAAGTTATATGGAGAAACCATAAGATGGAAGATGCAACGTGGGAACCAAAGGAACATATGATGAAGATCCAACTAAGTCTTTTTATGAAATAATATTCTTGAAATTTCAAGGACGAAATTATTTGACGGAGGGGAGAATATAACACTCCAAGCTTCCACAGTACGCTTCTCTTTTAATAATACAGTAGCGTGTGTTGTACGCAACTTCGAGTTCTAACACACACCACAACCAATCAAACTAGCCGTTATGAATAGTAATACCCACTTTTTGAAATTTTATAATTTTTATCTCTAAAAATGATCTTCATTTTTGGATTCATAATATCGAAATTAGCCTAGGGTAAAATTTTAGAACATTTTGGATAACATTTATAATAGGATTTTAATTAAAAACATCTTTTTTAATCGAAATAATTAATAGATATAAAATATGAATTTTAGTGGTTTTAAATGATATTTAGAATATATTTTTACCATTTAATACAATGTTGGTCATTGAACATAATTTCACAATTAAAAAGGACATAAACAAGTGTCAATCTTTTGATAGTTATTATCTCTTAAAAACACGCATTTTGTTTTAATAACGGGAATTAATTTTGAATTAATTTCCTCCACTTCTATTTTTTGAATTTGGAAAAATGGATTACATATTTGTAATCAAGATTTCAAAATTGTGTAAATAGGTAACTTTTATTTTTATACATTTTGAATAATTACTTCGGTAAATATTTTTTTTACCATGGTTAAAGGGTAAATCCGGTAAATAAACGTAAACAAATAATATTATAATAAAAATAAATTACACTAAAACATGTCCTAACCTTATTGGTTTATACATTTCGAACCATGGGAATCTTTGGGTCGATTTTTGGACGCATGGAGCCACTTGTAAGTGAAAATGACACTTTATATTAATTAAGGTAAAATAAATTCAAATATGACCTAAGCATATATCTTTTAGAAAAACATTTTTTACATAGGGTTATATATATTATATTTTAGACTATAAATATTCATTAGAAATATACAAGGATATTCCTATATAATGGTATTTTATTTATAATTTTTATACATTGAAAAATTAAAAATATATATGACACAATAATGATGCAGTATTTTCCTTATTAATGAGTGAATCAAAAAATTGGTATTATAAATGTTATAATTAATATATTTTGAACGTTTTTATTACATCCATGAATTTTATTTATTAATACGACATAATAGGATTGATTAAATGAATTTGGTTCTAATTAATAAAGTTCTTAATACTTTATCAAAAATCAATTATTGAATAGTGTCAAAATTGACATAAAATATTTTTTAAAACAAATATTATATTATTAATTGATATTAAATTTCTAAAAATCTAAGGTTCTACCAAGAGACGTATATCATGATATTTTCATCATTAATGGACCACTTGGGGGTCTCTTGGATGTATATAGTAAGTTTATTAACTATATATTATAAAAATACAAAGTGACATGGTAAATGTTAATCTAATTAACTAAGAGTTAAAACTAAATGATAAGGTTAATATAGTGACCCAAACCTATTTAAAACCTATTTGTTGAGTGGTGTTTGACCCCACCCCACATTAGACTCTTAATAATCCTCTTTTAAGCCATTAAAACCCGAATTTCAATTTATTATAAAATAATATTTCAAGCTTTTGCAAAGGTTCCCCTCACCCCTCTTATAAAAGGGAACTTCCCCTTATCATTAATTCACACATTAATAGCCATTTGGATCGGCCAACTTCTACACAAATATCCTCCCAACTTCCCTGAATTCAACCTAGAGGCATTATATTGATCATAAATCCAATATATGGATACCTTTTGATCAAATCAAAAGGAAGAACATGAAGACGAGGTAATGTTTTCACCACCCTCTTTAAAGTTCCTTTCTTCTTCAACTACTTATTTCTTTATAGTTTCCATTCTAAAATAATAAATATAGTGTATCCTATATAATGATATGGTATTATACACATGGTACAACTATATTCAGTATTCTATCCATCCATTGAATGACATGTCACCATACATGCGTACGTACGGCTTACCGTATCCATGTCGTGGTGTAATTGTCATTCAAAACATTATTATTTGGATGGGTATAATAATGATGTGTAATTCATGTAAATAATAAATATAACAAAATAATGATTCTGTATATATGATATAACATCCAATTAAATATTATTTTAATATCAAAAGAATGATATTGTCGCTCATACATACGTACGGACTACCGTCTCCACTAACGCGATGAGATTCATTCTCCATCATATCCATTCAAGTATAATTCTCATTTGATGATTAAAAATAGTGTTTAAGGAATTGAAATCATTCTGGATATGAATAAGCTACAACCTATCCATAAATAACATGGATTATGTAATAAAATATATAAAATAAAATGAGTAAGTTAACACCCGAAACAACGATAATACTAAGATATTATTGACAAAGAAATGTCAAAATATCATATATGATATCATATTAATTTAAATGATTCTTGTATAATTTAATAACAATTATTTCACCATTATACAGGAGGTTAACCTACCCCCAACCAGGTAAAAGTACAAGTTAAGGGTTTATTTCGCAATCCCTTCATTATCTGAGGATGTTTATACGTAATAATCTATTGGGACCACTTTATCATCCAAATCCATGTTTCATAAAAAAGTATTTCAAAACATTTTTACTATTTACTAGAATATTGGGTATGTCATTTTTACCCTTGTTTGACTTTATATAAGAGGTTTATAAAGTAATCATTCCATCGTTTTCCAAACATGGTCCATTTTAACTTTTTCGACCAAATTAAGGTAAGAATGTGTTTTTAACATATACGGCAGGTGTAGATATTTTACACTGTTATAAAATCATTGAAGATTCACTTACAAGATTATAAAAAAAATTTCAATGTAAATGTTTTATTTTATAATTATGTGACTTTTAAATTATTTCAAAAAGAGATATTTCTATCAAATAGTTTTGATTTAATCTATGGTAACATCATTTGATGAATTTTTAGCGTATTTGATATTGATTTATTGTGATCCAAAACATCCATATTGTATTGAAGGTTTTGTGATATTTTGGACTGTGGATGTGTTAATTTTATACCATTCATGGTTTATGGAGAATGTATTGACATTTTGTATACTAGTTTTAATACGACTATTTATGTTATGTTTAAACCTGTTCATATGAGGAATGCATTGGACATTACAAATGATGGGTGGAGCCCGCTATAGCTCCTTGATGCATCGGTAGGTCTCATGAGACAAACTAGTGTCTTGGCACAAGTCCTTGACAAAATCTTATTTTTAGTCTTGGCACGAGGCCTTGACTATGTGGTTATGATAGTCTGGCGTTATTAATTCCATCATTATGAAAGTGGTTATTTTTATTGAATGTGATTATTAGTCTAGTAGAATATCCATGTGAATATGTATATGGAATTATTTCATTTTATTTCTTCCATATTATGATGAAGTTCGTGTAAAAAGGGATTTTGGTTTAGTTATACATTTCCTTAAATGTTTATGCTTATTTATGATGTTTCTGGTATATTGTTATCCTTACTGGGCATTTGAGCTCACCTATTTCTATGTTTTATTTTTCCCAGGACGTGAAGAAGTATTTTATGAATGACCTGCAGGGATAGTATGAGGGGATAAGAGTGTAGACTATGGAGACTATACTGTTTTAGTTTTCATTTTATTATGTAATGTAAACTTTATGAATGTATCTAGTTATTCCAAGGCTACTAAACTAATCAGTCTTTCGAGACATGATCTTTCTTATGATCATGCCAATGTTATGTAATAATGAACTGACTCTAGGTAACTAGGTTTTGGGTGTTACAATGATTGGTGGTAATGTAGAATTGAACAATCATCCTTGTATGAAGCCGTTGTTCACTAAGCGCAGAAACAATATGTTCAATGTCCATTAGATCGAGGGTGTGTGTAATTTTGTCTAAATATATATATATATAAACGTCCTAGTATATCTATTGTAATATTTTTTTCACACAATAATGTAATAAAGAGAGTAAATATGGTCAATATGAAAAATAATGAAAATGAGCTTCAGAGAAGATGTTACCTCTTACTCGGGTAAATGCTTTTGGTTTATGCCAAAAGGATTCCACGAAAATATTTCTAACCAGAGTGAGGAATAAATGTAAAAGATGTTATTTATTTGTGTTACATGGTAATATAATGTCTGAGATTAAACGGTTTGAGAGGTGTGAGGAATGGGTAGAGTTGGTGGAATTTTATAGATGATGTGGAGTGACACTATTGTAAATATTTGAAGAGAGAATTACTTCCACGTTTTTAATGTTTAATGTTGATACAATAATGGAAAATAGTTTATAAAACTGATACCATGGTCAAAATATGTCTTACCAATGGATTTTGGATATGTATCCATGTCATTTTGGATCATAAATTTAAGGTTTAGTACTTTATTAACCAATTTTTTATCTTATAATATGTAATTAATATTAATCACATTCACTAATGTTTTGGATAAAAAACAATTTTCAACTTATTAGACATTATAAATTATTCTGATTATGAATATTTAATCAAATTTTCCATAATATAATCCCATAATTGTAATTAATTAAATTAAAATTAATCCAGCTGACGAGACAACTTGGCGAGTTTTTAAAGTAAAAGCAACCAATTGTTTTCTATGTTTTTATATCCAATTTCAGTGTGAAATTAGTTCAAATGACCCAAATTATATTAATTTATAAAAATATTATCTCACTAAACTATTAAACCAATTAAAAATATAATTTAAACTTATAAATAAATTTGATGAAAAAGAAGTCTTCAATTAAAATCATGCATTTTTAACTATTCATTAAATGATGAAACCTTACATAAATATCTAAAAAATTTATCCTAATCTAATTTTTATGCATTTAATCAAATTATGTAGTTAATTTTTACTTATTAAATAAATAAATTTCCAAAAATTGGATTGTTATGGGTTCACCATTAAAAGGTCGTAAAACTAACTTTATAAGAAATATGATTTTATGCAGAAAATTGGGTTTATTATTGTCTTATTTATATCAAATCTATTTGATTAATATATAACATATTTTATTTAATATATAATATATTTATTATATTACTATCACTTAAAAATTTAAATTTATTTAATTGGCTAGGTTAAAAAATCTTTGTGAATATTATCATATTTTCCATTATATTCAATCGGTTTTCATATTAATTTATAATTAATTGATAACCTATAAATTCATATTTTATTTTTTAAACCACATATTTTATTAATTTAGTCATTAATATTCATATTCATCAATATAATATCTTGTTTATATATCATTATAATAATATTTTTATAATATATTATAGTAATGTTACAATCGGTCTTATGAGGTATGTAAGGCATGATGGAAGGTTAATCTTGCATGTAACGTATGCTAACAGTATTGTTCCATGTGAAGTATGACATGTTGGGATTTTATATATCAAATGAAAAGTTTGTTTTTCAAATAACATAATCCAAGTTGTGATTGCTTCTAACATACTCCAAGTTGGATTCATGTAAAAGGAATGTTTGACCTATTGAAAAGGTATTTTCAGTGTTGCGTGAAGTGAAATATCAACAGATTCCATTAATTCGAAAACAATTTCACCAAAGTATATGTGTGTTACATGAATATAATATGAATCTAATTTAAAATGGTCGAAGGATAAATTCAAACCCAATTTTATTTGTATAGTAGTATGTCTAGCTTCAGTAGAAAAATTCTATAATGTATCATTATGATTTAAATATAAAGCTTCAAACTAATCATCTGTTAACCATTTTTTTAAATAGGCATAAATTATTGAAATTTATTTTCTAGTTATATTTTCTTATTCTATAAAATATTATTTTAATGTTCTATTATTGTTTTGAATCTATTTTAGGATTAATTACAATTTATCCCCAATAAAATATATTATTTAATATAAGATATACCAAATTCATATAATAAATAGTTTTTGAATTCTAAATATTTTCCTTTACTATTTTATCTACAAGAAAATTAGAAAATAATTATTTCTCCAAGAATATAAAAATGACTCTATTCATTGTTCTTAGACAGGGAAACATTTTTAGCTTCATAGAACTAGAACTTACCAATGAATTTTACTAGGATTTTCATTCTTATTTTTTAATGAAAATCTAAGACATTATCATCTAAAATTATTAATATATATATTTCACATCTCAATGAGAGAAAATATTTCCTAGATTAGTTGAAAATTGATCCTTACCTCTGGGAGAAGCAGTTTAATCTTGTGAACTTTCTCTTTCATTTAGAAGAGGCCATGTATTGTTTAATTTTATTTAATGTTATGAATGTATCTAGAATATTATGAGAAATAAACATGATTTCACCTTAAAATAGAAAATTTATAATCACCTCTAAATCATTCATTGATAAAAAACTAATTATTATATATATAAAATTTAACTTTCTTCTGATGATCTGAATCATGAAAAATAATATAATCATAAAACTCCTAGATAATAAGAGGATAAAACCATTGATAAAGTTTACTCAAAACACCTGGTTCTCCCAATCGAGTCATATAACACATTTCTACAACATATAATCAATCTGGTCATACCAATATCTATCAATCATCTTATCTCTAGGGATTTTCATCATTGTGATATCAATTGTTGATTCCATAAAATTTTAAAAATATAACAGTATAGAATCAGAAATTATAGCCTGAAAACAAGTAGTGTTTTGCAGTGAATATTGAAAAGGAACATCATTTATACACAGGGTATAAATTAAACTTCATTGGAGTTATTGGCCTCAAAATCATCTAAATATTCAAAATTACTCATAAAAAAATAAAATAGTCCCAAAAATATAAAAAAAATTAAATTTCAACATTTCAATTACAACTTGATTATGTAAATGGTAAAGAAAAAAAAATTATAAAATGAAAAATTTATAAAAAAAATATATAGGATGTGCATTTAAAAAAATAAATTAGTTAATTATACAATACCAAAGTTAATGGTAAATTAAAATAAGTATTCCATAAGTTATGAACCATATTAATTATCTACTATTTTTATTTCAATGATGGATCTAGGAAATCAATTTGATGATGATATTATCATATCATAAGGGTAATAGAAAATATAATAACTATAATGAAATGAAAACCCACCATCAATAATTTAGTTAAATCAAACAATGAACAAATTTCGATTAAAATCATGCATAGATGTAAATTATGATACTAAATTCTGATAAATTAAATAGAATCTACTTTTGTATCGGATATATTAATACATTGGCTGGTATGTAGTTCCTCAAATATTCAAAATTTAATTTCATTATAGGTATAAATTCATATATCTATTATTATGAGTAAAAATTCGGTTTTCTTTTAATGTCATTTGAATTCTTTTGTGTTCAAGTCTACCAAGTTGTTTAGATATGTAAGATTTATCATCTCAAAATGGATAAATATTATTAAGTGAGTGCTATTTTACCCATTGTTATCTATGATAATATTTATTTTAGAATATATCCCAATTTAGAAAAAAGTAATAGAATTAGTAATTTATACTTCTAGAGGAATCAATACTGAGTTAAGAAGTTTTTCTCTTTGATCTAAACTACTTATACAACTTCTCAAATGATTTCCTCCCAGTATAAAAATTAATCAAAAAATTATTCAAAATTTGAACTTATAAATAAAAACTAATAACATTAATCTTATCTTATAAATATTCAGTGGATGTTTCTTTAAAATATTTTTCCATATCTTAGAAAAAAATATAGTTTTTTCTGTTTTCCTCAAATGATAACTTTTATACATTAGTTCTTGATTTCTCCAACGATGTCTTCATATTTTACAACATTAATTTTCATTTCATTATTTTTATGAGTAACCGTCTCTTAACCATATGATTCATAATGTAATAAAAAACTAAAATTTATTATAAAAATACATTCCTCTAATACTATAAAAATATACCTTTCCCATTAAACACATATTATTTTAGGGAATATTCAATTAATATTGGACAATGATTCCAATGTCAATATCCAAATCAACATTGTTATTAGAAATTTACAGTTATTTAGAAGAAACCCTTGATTTTTATATCTTAAAATATGTTCCATTATTTTTTTATTTTATAATTTTTCATATTTATTCATTCTCTTTAGTATATAGAATTATGGTATGATGATCCCAATATTCTTACATCCTTAAAATATAGTAGTAGAAGCATAACTAATTTAATGTCATTCCTGCATATCCTTCAATTAATTTCTTTATAAATATTAATTTCTCAAAATCCCCATTCCTATATCTATATGTTCACCATACATAGGTAATATATCACTATCAATGATAATATATCTTGAATTTCCCTAATATATACTTGACTTTGAGGTATTTTCACTGGATATTAAATCTAAAAAATTTTAACCAATTTTTTTAAATATTTTTAATTTTTTTACTATCTCCATTTTAATTTACTCTCATATTTAATTAGAGTTATAATGTTATCATCAGGTGCGAGTTTCTTGAAAGTTTTTGTGTATTCAGTCATAGTCCTCCAAGATTCTCATTCCTTAGTTAGATTATTAATCACTTTCTCAACCAAGTGACCATCTGATAACCCTTTATCACCAAGATACTATTGACCATTAATTATTAACATGATCTAAAAATAAATTTGATTAATAGTATCACCATTTATAAAATGAAAACATTGATAATCACCCACAACATAGATCACTTAGTTTAAAGAATTTTCGAAGTACCAAAATTATTAACTTATAGATTCATTTAAATATTATTGGATGTGTGACAAGAAAAAACATTACCATAGATATTTTATATAATTGAAAATATTAGAGTATTATAGACTCAAAAATTTATATGAAATCCAGCATGCTCGTTCCATGTAAACCAAAAACATCTCTTTCTCTAATTTTTTATTTTTTGGTGAGTATAATATAGTTATCCATAATTGTTTTTATGAATATTGTTTCTACTTGATCCCTCTTATTTTCAAAATCATATCTTAAAAATATGATAGGACTATTTAAATTCAAATTGTTTAAACTTGTAATTCTAATATTACCTACCATAATAAGAAAACCATTCCCTACCATATGATTAATGTGGGGATACTAAAATAATTTCCAATATATAGATAAAGAATAAATACAGGCTCAGTACCAATAGATACATAGTTTGATACCATCCGTTGGACATAGATAATAGGTATTATAGTTATATAAGATAGGGGGAGGGGTGAATTATTGTAAAAAAATGACTAAATAATTTGGTCTCACTCAATATGTAAATTTACTAGATGTTAGAAAACTTGATCAATATCTATGTAATAATTATTATATTATAACATGAATATAATGTAATGAAATTAGTTAACTTTTGATTTAAAAAATAATGAAACAAAAATTAAAAATATCAGAGTTAAAAAAAATCTAAAATGTGATGTAAGAAAAAGTAATAATTTCAAAATTTAAAAAAAATAGATAATGGATTACAATCCAAATACATAAAAGGATATTATTACCGCAAAAATATTCATGTAAACGAACCCTAACCTCTTAAACCAAAGAATTGGGTGGTTCATAACCTGATCTAAGGTAATCATGTAGACATAAAACTTCTGAAATGTTAGCCTATTAGAAGTTGTTAAGAAGATCGTCTCCATGCCTATCTCCACTATATTAAGTGGAATAAATAACAAATTTGAACGGTGTTAAACTATATATTTTAAATATTCTCAACTTCATATCCCAAAAACATTTTTTACAAACACAATCTAATAAAGATAAAGTTACACAGCCCGGAACCAAATTTATCTTTGGGGATCATGAAATTAGAAAAAAAGGAAGAAATTATAAGAGCCTTATGAATAAACAATCACAAATCAATTCCTATTACAACTCACTAAAAATTACTATAAGATTTAATAATGAAATAAATATGATAGGATTCATAATAACATCATTATATTATAATAAAAATGTGTTCAATATCATTGAATCTATAATGAATCAATTCATTTTATTGATGATGTGGAAACTAACTCCATTTATAAAATTATAAGATCTCTGGTTATAGTTTCGACTGTATTATAATAATGTTAACTAGTTCTATATAATGTTCTATATAACTTCCATTTCTAATAAATATTCCATTATGTAACATCTCATGTCAGTGTGGGTTGAAAAATCCTACAAGAAATTTTATTTTTTAAATTGTTGGACTATAATGATTTTGAACTATTCTTTAGAATGAATTTTGTGAGTTGATATGAACTAATGTGATGTTATGAGATTTATTTCGAGTATATATGTAGGCAATAATCATCTGTTTGTCTTGTTTGATTTTGGTTATGCTTCAGATGTTTTCTGGGACTCTAACAAGGGTTCATAGTTTGGAACACAAAATTTTGAGAAAACTGTGATGGTAACATTAAAATGGATATGATTTAATTAATATTGTATATAACTTTTTATATTCACATTATTTGTGAAAAAATTAAGGAAAACCATGTGTGGTGACTTAGAGATGTATGTTGGTGTATTGTTGCAAAACAAATGAGTGCAATGATGTAGAATGAGGTAGTTCTAATTTTAATATTTTGTGTTTGGTTTGGTAAACTGTGTGGACCAATTAGGTGAGATAAATTATTATGGGAAGTAACTAATTAATGTTTGGTTCAGGGATTGGTAAACCATGAGTCCAAACTGGATGGTTCCTTAAAGTGTGAAAATTACAAAATGAACCATCTGTAACACCCATGCTTAAATTATATTACGTGTAAATTTTATTTTCAGGAATCTATTGTACAATGAAATTTTTTTTATGGAAATTTTTTTTACATAGTATGAAAATTGAGTTTGAACATACTAGGTCATTATAAGCCTAGAAAGAATTTTAAAATTTTCCATTTAAAATAAGCTTTTATGAATAATTAATAATTAATAATTTAACTATTAATATTATTATTTATAATAATTTGTTATAATATAAATAATTAACCATGTATTTTTAATCATTTCTATATAAATTAATACAAGATAATTTTGAGGTAAAAAGTGTTATTTTTTACATTAATATCTTTAAGTGTATAATATTATTCTACTTTATTTAGTTAAAATAATATCTAATACTGAATTATTTAAATGAAATTTATAGAATATATATATAAATATATGAATTTAAATATATATAGTTATTATTACTAGTCATATAGTTATGGTACTATCATCTTATGCTTGAAAAATTCATTTTCAAGAAAATTTGATTTTTTCCCTCATTTTGAATGATTATATTTAAAAAAAATAAGTGCACTTCTATGAATTCAATTTTGTAAAATATATTTCTTTTTTGGAATAAAAATAATTAATATTATGAAATTATTTCAATTTTTTAATGAATAGTAAAAATTGGAAGAATTTATCATCATAGTTGAGGTTAAAAAGAGTATACAAAGGGGTTATACTAAGAGATAATGGTATTTTTGATAATTAAACATGTCTAAATCATATTGGGTCTCTGAATTAATACCTCATAATTTTCATAAAATTTAATATATTTTCATTAGAAATTATTTTTATTGAGTATGATATTATTATATTTTTTTCTTTCAAAATATTCTAAGTGTGCCCCCCACTGTTAAGCAGACAACCCTCATTTCTTTTATTTACAACACTTTGAACCATATAGATAAACCAATACCTACCAAATTATCTTATAAAAACATGTTTACAAAATGTATAAGTTTTTCTATTCTTAAAATATTATTATGAGGTTCTTTATGAAATGATCAAAAGGGTGCCAACCAAAGGAGAGTTAATCATCATACCTGATGTTTTTCATATTATTTTTTCTTAAACCTCCTAAAAATATGTCATATTAATCTTAAGAAAATATCCAAAATATAATTAATTTTTATTATGATTATTAATCCATAATTTTTCACCCATGTTTACATCAAATTGAAAGTGATAGAAGAAATCATGCTTATATGTAAACCACCACCTCCACATAGCGGTACAATTCATTTTACATCATCATTTTTATTGGATGGTTATTTTAGTGGGATTAAATTTTATATATGATATTTATGAATTAATTATTATTATAGGTTTATAATATCATATCTACCCTCTTACATTCTTATCCATTGGATGATGATAATGTCATTTGTTCATATTTGTGGACTTCCACCTCCACGAAGCGATGCGATTCATTTTTTCATTATTTATTTACTAGTATGGTAATAAGGATAAGTTTAATTCATATATATATATAATTTATTATATAATTATGGTTCTATAATTATAAAATATTATATATATTACCTTTTTTATTTTTTATAAAATCAAAACAACATTCATGTGTAAGTATAACTAACTATCATCGAGAACTTTGTGAATCATTTTTCCGAATCTATGAATTATAGATCAATATAAATATGTTTATAATGAATATATTTAATATTTATATAATATATAACATTATGAATATGATGTAACTATGATCAAATTAAAAATACTGCAACTTCTGAATCAAAATTTCCATTAAAAATGAAACAACTAACCCCCATAAACAATGATTTTAACTTGGAATTATTAATAAATGGGTATTGAAATGTTATAAGTGGATAATATATAAAACTATAATTTATTAAAAGTTGATTTAATGTAAGTATAATAAATATAATTTTTTTATAAAGGATGCTAAATCATGTTCAACTAAGAGTAATCATGAGGTATTTCATTTCGCCTCAATTTCCACTCTATTGAGTCATATTTAGTATTATAGACCTATTTTATTTTTTTGGGATATTTAATTTCCACTTTATTAATTTAAGATGAATATATATATATATATATTAATTATTATTATATTTTAATTTCATGTTTACTTTTTTGAGGGGTTATAAATTAAAAGTTAGAAAAGAAGGAAGAATTTTTTTACAATCTCAATTTTTAGGACTAATTAAATTTTTTATTAAAGGAATATTATAAAATATCATTATTAAAATACATTTGTTTTCTTATAAAATAAATATTTTATTATTTTTCTTGTTTTATTCTGTTTTCACTCTATTTTTTCCGTAAACAAATAGAATAGACATTTAAAATAAAAGCTGGTCTTATTTCTCATTTTAAATGGGTATATCTTTCTTTCAAATCTATATTTTTCATTTTTTTACAAATAGATATTATTTACTCAAATGATTTATTAAGGACGTATTTTTTTATACTTTATATTTTTATAATTTTATAAAGAAATATTTCTAATTTTTTTTACAAGTTTCATTTATGACTTTTATTATAAAAAGTCAAAAGAAATGTTTATTTTTAAAATTTGTGACATTAATGGATTTTCCTTTGAAGGTAACCGTTTTATATTATATGTAAGATTTTATACATTATAAATGGTTTAAAAAATTAAATTATTTAAAGAAAACAGACATTAAATGTTTCACATTTATATTCTTCTATTCTCTAAATGATTTGATTTTACTACAAAATCTATTTCTCTGATGAATTGAAGGTCATATCTCATCTCTTGATTAATTTAGTATTCATTAAATATCCTTTAAAACATTAGACTTATTTTGATCATATTTTAATATACATATCCATATTTTTTGTTCCATTAATAGTCTTATTTATTAAATTTTATACCATTTCAACATATGTCATTCGAATTTGAATGTTATGTGAATGACTGGGGAATTATTAATATTACGTATTCTTTACACAGTATTGAAATTTTTTGATATGGAATATTATTTCTGAATAAAATTTGACATTCTATATATGTGGAATTCATTGGACATGTAGTGATGGGTTGGGCCAAATTATATATATTTCCTCGATGCACCAATGGTTATCATTAGACACACCGGTTATCTGACCTTGTTAAATGGGGTTTTAATGTATAACTACCCATAATAGAAACTATCTTGGAACAAGGAAATGGTGGTAAAGATATCATGATAAATGAGATCCTGACCCATAAAATTATGTATTCATTACACTGAGAATTCAGTTTTTATTATCCCTGATACTATTTCATTGATATTTTCTATTGATGTATTTCATTATAAAATTGCTAATGAAATGGTATTTTTTAGTCATTCACAATTCCATATTGATTATTTATATTTTTTCTATTGATAGATTCCATTGTACATAAACCTAACAAATAATTTGAGAACAACCTTATTTTTTTCCTTTCCCTATGATATAAATAAGTAATATTTAAAAAAATTTAAGGATTCATATTATTTAATT
Source organism: Viscum album (assembly GCA_963277665.1). Classification (NCBI taxonomy): domain Eukaryota; kingdom Viridiplantae; phylum Streptophyta; class Magnoliopsida; order Santalales; family Viscaceae; genus Viscum; species Viscum album. The sequence goes on along the minus strand of OY728120.1, from coordinate 1,266,190,449 downwards.
TCAGGATACTTTAGATTTTATTTCCAAAATAAAATGGGAATCATGTTTTTATTTGGTTTATTAAGTCTGCTGAATTTATCGATACTTTTTTAAGAGATCACATGTATATTATTCCAATGAAATAAAGTAAACACTAACTATTTTTTACAGGATTTTGGGCTCTTATATTTTGTATTTGAGAAAGTTTTGAAGAAACGTTGAAAAAATCAATTTTTGAACACATAGAGTAGGGAATATAACCCTTTGAAAGACATTTTGGATATTCCCAAAGACACAATATTTATAATTTTGTGATTAAATATGCATTAATTTTGAAATAATTATATCAATTATCATTGAAAATTATGATATTTACCTCCTAGGAAAGCCAATACAATTGGTGTTGGAGCTAAGAAGATCCTGAACATATTAGAATAAATAACCCAGGTAATGAAAAATAACTTTGCTCATATAGAGATAAATCTTGTTACAATACACGATAAACCTATATATGGTTATTTGATGCAACATAAGCCAATATATTTTAGTATTACTAATAATATTGTAGTAATTGAGTTATAGATTATTTAGCTTGAAAAGATATTTTTACCCTTGGGGTGTAATGAAATAAAAATGGTAATTGTTATCCCAATTTGGTTAAATACCCTAGGGGTAAATCAGGGTATGAAATATTAAAACAAATTACCCTTCAGATCCTATGTCACGACCTGTCCTTGGGTCCCGTACCGTGACTACCCCAAGCCCGCCTTTCATAGGCCAGGGCCCGGCGACCAGCACCAAAGGCGTAAATATTGACAAAAAGGGGAAGGAATTTCCTTTAGAATGTAAACAACACCACAGAGTAAGCCAGTAGAAGTAAACACTAAGTAAACTTAGGACAAGTAAGTGCGGAAAAGGAAGTGTGCCAGAATAAAAACCCAAACCGAATGTAAAGTAAAACTGGAAAGGAAGTACAACAACTGAAAAGTAAAGCAGCAATGTCGAGCCATCCACTGGAAATCCCAACTGAAGGGTGGGTTTAGATAGCCTCCTCAGCTCCTCGGTTCCCTCCATCCGCCCTGTATGTGTCCCGTCCAGTGGTCCACCTCCAGGTACCGACTCATCATGATATCCACCTCTGGGAACCGACTCGTCGTGGGTTCCTACTCCAGGAACCGTCTAGCTCTACAAGCCTCAACCTCGATCGGTGATGTCTGTCGTCTGCAACTAGCACAACGTAGTGCGGGTGAAGCCCGTGCAGGGGTGAGTATATGATACTCAGTAGGGACCCCGAGACCACCGAAGGTCTCCCTCAATCCAAAAAGGATAAACCACAATCAAAAGATACAATCACGAAGTAACATCCAACACTACTTAGTTATTTTCCCATACATATACCCAAGTCATCAATCCCAGATCGGCTCCAACATCCGAGCCCAAGTTCAGTCACGTCCACGTAGGATAGCACAACCAACCCACACAGGATAACACAACCCAAACCACATAGGAAATCATTTCAATCATATCGAATATAATGATTGAAAGTCAAGACTCAGCTCAAACCAGGAATTAATCATGATGTCGAAACCATAGCTGCTGGGGAACTCCTCCTCTATCGAGTACAGTGGGCCTGCCGCTATAACCAAGTGCTTTCCATTAACCTTGAACTTCTGTTGTACTCCACCTGTCGAGTACTGTGGGATTGCTGCTACAACCAAGCGCTTCCCACCATGGGTCTTCCCATACAACCAAGAGCTCCCCCTCAAAGCCTCCATAGGTACTCCTTTTGTTGAGTACCGTGGGTCTGCCACTACAACCAAGCGCTCCTCCGCCGTGGGTCTGCCACTACAACCAATCGCTCTCCCTCAAAGCCTCCAGAGGTACTCCTTCTGTTGAGTACCGCGGGTCTGCTGCTACAACCAAGAGCTCCTCCACCGTGGGTCTTTCACTACAACCAAGCGCTCACCATCATAGCCTCCAGAGGTACTCCTTCTGTTGAGTACCACGGGTCTTCCGCTACAATGAAGCACTCCTCCGCCGTGGGTCTGCCGCTACAACCAATTGCTCCCCACTGGGATATCCAAAACACACTGAGTCGATCGATCATCAGTCGTCAATTCTTAGCCAGCTCCAGGGTTTCATAATGATTGAAAGTACTGTAGTTGTCACCTCCAAACCCACAGTGGATTCTCGTACGGTTGTCGTCGTCGTCGAACCCACGAAGGATTCCAGTATGGAAGTTATTGTCGTCGCAGACGCAGCCAGCTCTAGGTTTTCCACACACAACACGCTCGTTTCGGCATTGTCCACTACACGAGCCAAGAGGTCGATACATCAACTGACACGTTGTCCTAATTTGATGTATCCCAAAGTTTTGTCTCGTCAAAATAACCAAAACGTGACAGATGGCGTGTCAATCGGGCGCCAGGTCTGAGAGTTGTTGGCATTTTCGTTCCATGGGCCCGGTTGGTTTTTAAGTCAAACCAACCCAACCGCACTCCAAATACATCCAAACCTCGAGTGGTGTAATCCAAAAGGTCCATCACACTATGAGGAATCCAAAAAAGTTGACAACACGTCAATCGGATGTCCGGAGCTCACGTTATAAGCATTTCCGCTCTGAGGGCCCAGTTGGTTTCGTGTTCGAACCAACTCGGATGTACCCAAAGTTCTCCAAAACCTTTAGTGTAATATACCGAAACGACCGACTCTATCCAAAGATCACATCGCAACTGGTGGTGTGTCGATCAGAGTTCTTTAGCTCAAGATATGGGAAAAAGACAGGAAGTGGTATGAAAATGGGGGGTCTGGGCCCGGTCTGACCCGGCTGGGAACGGCTCGACCCGGCTGGGCGCGACCCGGTCCAGTCCACGTAGCCCGGCCCGGCCCGTCCAGGTGGCAAGCTGGCTCTGCTAGCGGCCAAGCATGGGCAGACGTGGTCCCCCCTTCCATTGCTAGCCAAGCGGTGCTGGCCGTCGCGTCTCCCACGGATCCTGCGCGGCCGTGGGATCCGTTCATCCCGCTTCCATCACGGCTAAAGCCGCGACAGATCCTGCTGGCGGCGCGCCGGGGCGCCGCTGCCTCCGTGTGGCTGGCCGGTGCAGGCCGCCGGCATCGCCTTCAGCGGACTAGCGGACGCGCTTCGGTGGTCCATTTTTCCCACCGTCTGCGCCTGTGGCTCTCCCAGGATCCGTAGATTACTGCGAAGGCTAGAAAACGCCCTTGTGGCCTGCTTCATTGTTGCCCGTCGATCTGCACACTAAAAACAGAGAATCGGTGGGTTCATACTTGGTCGTTGGTCAGAACCCACCGCGTTAGTGGTTCAAACGTCTTTAAATAATTTAAAACCATGTCGAGGATTTAATCCACATAAAATAAATTAAACCAAAACCCCTACCTCAAGGAGTTGATGAATGAAGGTTTGATGCGGAAAAAGGACGCCACGGAAGAAGGATCCAAAAGCGTCATCGGTGTCGTGGAGAAGAGGATTGTCGGCGTCACGGTACACAGCGTCGCGTCGTCGATCTCTAAGGATTCAGTATTCTTCGTCGTCCTTCGTCGGAGGCCGGTGCACTTCATCGGCGACGGTGCATTCTTTGTGTTCTTCAAGGAGGAAGATGAGGATTCCAAAGCTTGAGAAATTCCTCCCAATCCTTCTCGCACAATGAAACAAAAACAATAAAATAAGGTGTTTCCTTATTTTATTTCTCATTCCAACCCTTAATTGAAATTCAAAATTAAACACAGTTTAATTAACGTGTGTTGACCAATTAACGAGGCGTTTAATAATTCAATTAAATGCGAGGGTTGACTTGACATTTAAGAGGGGGATGCGGGTGAGTTACCATAATAAATGCTCATGGGATGTGAAAAGGAAATAAATGGGTGGGGCTCGTGTGGGCCCCACCTCACTAATATCCTACCAAGGAGTTAGGGTATTAGTGGGTCCCACTCCAAACATCAAGCATAGGTTTAAGCTACCTTAAATAAAAATAAAATCGTTTGCACATATTTTATTTTTATTCTTTAGTTGACCCATTTAATTAATAACCTCACCCAAGAAAACATAACTCCGGAAAAGGTGTTCTTATGAAATTATCGGTGCTGCAGTTCCATCGGTGACCTCAGATTTTGATTCCGAGCACTGGTTCAAAAGTTTTGAAAACCCGCTCGTTCGTTTACTGAACGTACCCGAGCTAAACTTCGGGAATTGATTCTGGGCACACCGGGCCTCAGAATCAGGTACTGTCAGAAACTGCGTACTCGTAAAATCCCAAAGAAAATTAAGAAAAAAATTTCCTTGAAATTTACGGGTCTTTACATCATATTTATACATTAATAAAACACTCTTCTCTATTTTTCTGATAGAAATAAATGAGTAGAAATGAAATCATGAATGAGATACAATTATTTTTACTTAGTTCACCCTTACTGGGCTGTGTACATGAAGCCTAAATTGATAATGTTATAATTGTACAAAATTAATAAATTCCCTCTACTAATAATGATGTTACGACTAAATCAATTATATTCCCAGGTTCACTACCTTTACAAATGTTCAGGGTCAGATAACTACTTTCCCAAGGGTTACTCCCTATGTACCTTTCTCTCGATCACTATCGATGGAATGGATCACCATATCCCTCTTCCTTTACCCACTACTCTAGGAAGGGATTCACTCACAGTTTATAGAGTTATAGGTTCCACAATGTTTAAGGGCATGTAGGTCCCTGCATTATCACTAATTAATGCATCCTAAACTATAGTTATATGCTCTATTGATGATTTTTTTGGGTTGGTCCTTTACAATCATGAAAAAAATTGGATGCAATTCTTGCACATTATAGAAAAATGGAAAAACATACCTTTACATTATAGAAACAAAATTACCTCCATTATGGTAATCTCTTAAAGTGATTCCAAGTATTACTTTCACTGCATTGAATCTTTTAATCAATAACCTCATTCTACAAGTATTTTAAAACAGTGTATATGCTCCATATTCTTTTTATACTTTAGAATTCAAATGTGATAATGATACTATTCACATGGCAATGTAAGTGTGTATCTCCATGCACAATATTCAAGTGTGATACCACTGTGTGAGATCCTGGCATGACCCCCTAGCACCATGCGTGAGTCCCACCTTGTGTGATTCTCCTGCCGTGAACCCCAAGTTCCTTGCATGAGTCTCAACATGAAGATTCCCCTATCATGAACCCTCTATTCCATGTGTGAGTGTCAACTTTTATGAGTCCCCTGGTGTGTGACCATGGTTCCTTATGTGAGTCTCACCGTACATGAGTCCCCCAGTGCAAACGTCCATCATCGTGAACCCCTAGCACAAACCTAATTCACTACGAAACCTTGGTGCGAACCACCTTCACTGAAAATCCTTGGTGTGAACCCCTATTTTGACATTGCGTGAGACCCTATCCACGTGAGTCGCACTCTACGCAAGTCTCTTCTGTGAGTCTGGTTTCGTGAGTCATCTATTGTGAGTCAGCTTTCAGTCATTGCAAAAGACCTTATATAGATCATACACAACACTTATGCACTATCAATAATGTATACTCCTTCTGCAAAAACTGATGTCACAATATATCACAATGATTATATTCTCTAGATTAGCTTCAGATAAATATTTTGAAGAAAAAAATAATCAACATTTAAAGGCGGATCTTGGAGTATTTATAGATAATGGGCCACTGCCTTAATTCCAAAAATCATGGACAACCATCCACCCCAAGGGAGTAATGTTATTTTCAAGATCTAGTTGCAAGGTAAGATCATTCATTACCTGAGATTTGGGTGTGTTTCCTATTTCAACATCCACACATTGTTTGAGTCCTCACCTAGAATTCAAGATTTTTGCGAGTCCCTAGCGCGAGTTGGCATTCACGCTCTATGAACCCCTGAGCATGAGTCTGGTTTTTTGTTCCGAGAAAATCCTAGAGTGAGTCTTTTTTTTTCACTCCATGAACCTCTGTTCCTCAATCTTTATCTGTGAATTTTCTTCAGTATTCACACTCTATGAACCCATTTCACATTTTCACTTCGTGAGTCCCTTGTGTGAGTCTAAATTCACTATATGAGTGAGTCCTCACATTTTCAATTTTCATGAGTCACTTGAGTGAGTTTCCATTTCTTCTTTACATGAGTCCCTGGTCAACATTGTGCCTTGTGTGAGTCTCTAGGTGTGAAATATAGATACAATCATGGGTGCTATATGATATCCCTATGTTATGTCAAAATAAAATCATCAGTGATGTGTGGGATCCCTCTATGATATCCAGAGACAATCATGCGTGCTACACGAGATCTCATATGAGATTCAAATTCAATCCCTTGAAATCTTTCAATTTTCAATGTTTTTTTTCTTTCAATTATTTTCATGAACCATAATGAATTCCAAATACAACTATGAGTGTTGTATGATTACCAAAGGCCCTCGTGTTATCTATGTGAAAAATCACTACAAGACTCAAATTCAACGACACACAATCTTTTTATTTTCATTGTATTTGTCTTATAATGCTTTCCTTGACCCATAACATGTTCCAAAGACAACTATGAGTGTCGTGTGTGATCACATTGAGAGATCGGTTCATCACTCATGCTTCGATAGTAAATTTCATTATTCGTGATAACTCTTCACTCCTTAATTTAAAACAAGTATTTTTAAATAACCTAAAACCTTATCAGAAAAATATATTCAACCCAAAACCACCATCATGAGGGATTTTTGGTTGACAATAGCCCCTTTGGTGTTGTTGAAAACTCTTCATATTTTCATACGAGAGTAAATATTCTTCCATCGTCTTCAAAAAATTCAATTCTTGTTATTACGATAGTGATTATAGATTTACTAAACTCACACTTTACGCCCACATGATCCATGCATGGTGTGAGAAACAAGAGAATACAAAAAAATAATCAACGAAAAACATAATTTCATTTCACAACCACTTTTTAGATTTCATCAAGAGCCTCAATTTTCATGATACGTAATCTATAATCAATCATATCTTGCATAGTTAGATTCAAATCCCCCCTAATTCTCTACTCCCCCCAACTTGATTCTCCCCCTATCTTGATTAAGACATTTTATACCTTTTTTGTCCTAATTTTCCCCATTTTTTAATGAACCTAAAGGTAACGTTGTTATGGTCTACAATAGGGTAAATAACATAGACCATCATATTTGGGGAAAATACATCATGCATCGGGGAGAGGGGTCCTACATCAATAGTTTTTTCAAGTGAAGAAAGTTATATAAACTCTAAGAGCCATTCGATGACGTTCAAATTCTTCTTTTGATTTGACCGCTTTCATAATGTCTTTAACCTGAAGTTCTTCTAGCATATACTCCAACTTCAAAATCCCTTCTTCCAACTTCTACTTGATGAAATGATACTTTATTTCAATGTTATATTTCCTTCAGTTACGGAATGTATTTTTTCTCACATTTATAGCACTGGAATTATCAAAATGGATTTTGTTCGAAGACATCACTTCAACTCCCATATCATCAAACTCCTATTTCAACCACAGTAACTGTATTGACACTATGGGATCCACAATGTATTTATCTTTTATGTTTTTCAATGCATACTATCATGTTTATTTCTTAACCAAGAAATATAAAACCTTTTAAGATAGAATGGTCAAACAAAAGTTGATTTTTTATCATCTTCTGACTCAGCCCTATCTATATCTATATATCCTAATTATTCTTGATAAGATATGTCATTATAAAAAAATCCAAAATCATCCATCCCTTTAATTTGATGAAGTATTTTTTTCACATCAAGAGTGTAATTTTCATTAGGATTACTTTGATATTGTGCTATATGAAATACAGAAAAAACAATATCTGGTTGTGCCACTATTAAGTACAACATGGTTCTAATTATCTGCCATTATTTTGTGACATTAATGGCTTTTTCTTTGTCTTCCTGTGATTGCTTCATCCAGGTAGCCACTATATTTTTCATCTCTTTGGAAATATCCTTTCCAAATATTATAAAAACATCATTTGAATATTTAAACTAAGAAATAAATCTTCCATTCTTTCATTGTGTCACACGTAAATGAAAGAAAATGTAAGTTCACTAATCATTGACATATCAAAACTCACTTTCCATGAATGTTGTGAAAAAATTTCACTATGATTAATATGATCCACCAAATATTATGTTAATAACATATAAAAGGAACATCATCATTTTAATATTTTCATTGTTGAAATATCGATTGTACTCAATCCACCATGATGAAAAATGAGATTCTTCAAAATTTTATATAGTATTGAATACCATGTTCATGGTGCTTCCATTAACTAATAAGTTTGTTCTTCAATAGAAAAAATATGGTATCATCTTAATGAATAATAAAACCATCTATATAATAAATATAGAATTTTTATTCCATAACCCAATTAAAAAATTCAGACATGACATCCATTTTAAAAACACTGAACGTTATTTTCCTTATTATCGGGAAAGAATAATATGATTGTCTATAGCCTCGGAATAGGTGAAAAAAATTCCTGAACTATGATACCCTCCATCTGTTATTACCATATTCACAATAGTCATTCTTTGTTTCTAATTATCGTGCAATCTTCATTCATCTTGATGTAAAAGACCCATTTGATAACTATGAAATTATTATTATTACTCAAAACAATATACCATGTCTGATTATTACTAATTCGGTCTAGATATTCATTCATAGAATAAACCCATATTTCATATCCATCTTCTTCCTCAAAAAATTAGGATCTACCAATGATAATAATGGTGCTTGATGTTGAGTCTTCATCCTCATTATCTTCATTAGATATTTCTAATCACTCATTACATTTTTTTTATCAATTTAGAATAATCTATATGATCTTTGTTAATTGAATAGCTTGTGCCCATCCTTTTCATTATTTGTATCTTATTAAATGATAGACTATAGAACTAGAAGATCCCCTAATCAACTTATATATTCATAACCATCCATCTAAGACTTATCATGTATTTTCTGAATATTCTTCTCATTATATACTATAGTTATTTAACAGATATCAACTACCTATCCTAGCTAGTTGCTGAAGCAGTTATAGGCTTTTATTTTCGTTTATTATACATGAAATATCCCCTCATCCCTGCGAGATTCAAAGTTTCTATGTTTCTCATTATTGACAATGAAATTGTTACATCTAAATACTCAAAAGTACTTCAATGTTAGCTTCTTTATACACGGTACCTCATATAGATTCTTATCTTCATTTTGACATAATAAATCATTATTTTGATGTGTAGACTGATTTTATCCATAATTATTTCTAAATAATATATGGATGGTCTTTTTCAATGAGCATTTTTTTATCCAAGATGATGATAATTAGATTTTTTCTCTTGATTACTCCGTTCTACTGTGGAGTTCGTACTACTGAAACTTGATGCATTATCCTATTTTTCTTAAGATAATCATCTACTTAGATATTTTTCAACTATATTCCATTATCTATTTTGATCTTATTGATTTTTTAACAAATAATATTTCCATCTTCCATTCAATAAGTTATTATTCAATTGAACACCTCAGATTCCTGGCTGATAATTGAATCCCATTTAATTATTCTAAAATCAATGAATAGAAAATAATATATCCTCCCATATATAGATCTTGGTGAAATAGGTCCACACACATCAATGTCCACCAACTCAAGAACGTTTTTTAACCATTTATCTTTGGTCATATTTGTATTTCAAATGATCTTACCATGTTGACAAGTAGTGCACAGATGAGTACGATCATTTGATAACCTAGGAAGATCTAGAGAAGCATCATATTTCGAAAGAAATTCCAAGGATGTTTGGATCAAGAATACAGGTTATTTATTCAACAACTTTTTTTCTTCTTCATTGGATAGAAATCACATTTATTATTCACCACTCACATGGTATAGGTTCTATTTCATATGCTTTCCTTGAAATACCACTACACTGTCTTTTTCCTTCATGATAGATAATTTCTTGGAAAATATTATGGGGTGTCCTAAGTCACATAGTTGACTATCACTATACACATTGTGACTCAGACCTTCAATAATGAAGACTTCATCACGTCTCATGTCTCTTCCCCCAAACATGGATTTTCCCAAGAAAACAATATCTTCTCCTTTATCATTTTCAAATACTATGATACCTTCTTTATCGTACTTGATTATGTTTACTATATCATTATGTATATTCATATTAGAGGTGAAACCACTATCAATGATCAATATTATTGTATTATATGATGCTTTAAAATTAATCTCTTCAACCACTTCTTATTCATCTCTCTTATTTTTAGATCCATGATTTTGAATTCATACCTGATAATGGTTGGTGATCTCGATCTCCATTGAAGTATAATGGACCAACATCATCTTATAGAGCTACACATTGATTTGGAATTTCCATCTCATTTGACGATACATTCAACTGCTTCTTATGATCAAATTCAATCAACTTTGACACATTCCTTTGAATGGTTAATGAGGAATATCTTGACTTGTGTCTAAATGCTCCATAATTGAAGTAGTTACCAAAAATTGAGGACTTGGAATATACTTAGCTCTTTATGGATACTTCTATTGATTTTTTCCTTGGGTACCTCTTGGAAATAGAATATTATTTTGGGTGTCCCATTTTTCAACAATAATAACATATTTTACAGGGTGCACTCCTATATAGAAATACTGCACTAGAGGTTATACCTTGGTTTCACTGAATCTTCTGATTTAGATACATAACCAAAAAAAATTCAAACTCGAAGTGGGATATTTTGGTTTAACATATACAATTTGATTTCTACTTTCTATTAATTCCCATATGAGTTGTGTCATTAAGATCAATCATTTTCCTTTCCTGATAGTCCTTTTCTATCTTTGCCAAAATCAATAGTATATTTTAATCTTTCACATTCCATCACATACGAATAACTTCATGTTTATGTTTTTTTATGTGTTTGATTTGATCTTTTCTAGTTCTATTCAAAATATCGATTTCTCTTCTCTATTCATCGATTTTGAGCATGTACTCAAAAATATTTTCTAATCTCTACAGAATTAAATACTTTAGTTTTAAAATTTATTATTTTAGCTCAAACTTCTCTTATTCATGATGAAACATATAAGACTGTTATAAAAGTATTTTTTTTGGATTTCAACATTTTATGTCTTCAAACATCTATCTCATTGAGTGAAGCTTCTAAATAAACCTGAAGGTAAAATCTTCCTTAAACATCTTCTTCATCCTTATCACATTCTAACCGTTTTTGAGCTACCTAGAACCACCACTATAGAATCTGCATCCTGATAATTGATGTCATCTAACTCATTATCCTCATATTCTTATCAATTGTCATCTTATTTTGAGAAAATATTCTACTTTTTGAAGAAATTTTTCATAATTTTTGTTTTAACTTTCACATAGGCTCAAGAATTGTTCCTAGGAATTTTAATTCACCATCATCATCATCTTGAAACTTCTTATGATTCATTTCTGTAATATGTCCAACCGTTCCACATCAAAAGCATTTAGGTGTAAGTTTTCCTTCTTGATTTCCCTTTCCTATATCTTATTTTGAGGAAAGGAATGGCATGAGTTCATGAGTATCCTCTTCATCTTTCCCATATTCAATAGTCATCTTCTTTACAACTGGAAATTACACTTATTTATACATACCCCTTTCCATATACTCATTATAATCATTTATCATCTCGTATGTAATAATAGTACTATGAAAACTATCCAATTTTATCTCCTTTGGACATTCATCTCCCAGTAAAAAAACTTTTTAATTGAAGCGAGGTGTATGCCTTATCAAGATGAACTTTACAATATTTATATCTTTAATAATATCTCTAATACCATTAGTTTATTCTAAAATAACATTAACTTAATCAAAGAATGCATCAAAATACTCATTTGGGTACATTATGAGATCCTCATACTTAATCCATAGTACTAGTAACTTTTCTTCACTAAATTTAGAGTCACATTAATAAATATTTTACAAATTTTCACTCATTTCACAAGATGACATAAAATACATAACATTAATAAAAATTACATTGAATAGGGACCCCCCTAAAGAATAAGTCCCTCATGAATCAACATCTAATTCCATTTATTCATCTTCTAAAAATTCACAAATTTTATTTACTAGAAACAATTCCATGCATATATACTACAAATACATCCAAACCTAAAGAACATAAATTGTGATGCATCCGATTCTTCCATAATTGGCAATTGTTTCAATAGAATATCATAATCCCTTGGTGATTGAAAATCTCCATTTATTCGACATGGAGATTACCACTAGGTTGGAACCATTATCTATGAAATCATATTTTATCCTAGTTAGGTAAAATACTTTTAGGTGGTGAATCAGGGTATGATAGATTAAAACAAATTCTACTTCAGATATTTTTTCATCATCAAACAAAACACTCTTCTCAAATCTTCCCATATTAATATATATGAACAAAAATTAAATCATGCCTGAGACATAATGATTTATACTTGGTATATCCTCACTGATCTACGTCCAAGGAGAACACAATAGAAACATGTCGATTGTACTAAATTCAATAAGGCTCACTACCAATAATGATGTTAGAGATATATCACTTATATGGCCAGGATCACTGCCTTTCAATAATTAACATTATCTCACTTATTTCCCAAGGGTCACTCCCTATGTCTCTTTCTCTAGATCACTACTTGTGGAAAGGATCACCGACTTCCTCTTCATTTTCTCAACACTCTTTAAGGGGATCCACTAGTTGTTTATGGAATTTTAAGCACCACATAGTCTAGGGACATGAATTTCCCTTTATTATTAATAATGAATACATCCTCAACTATAAGTAGATGCTCTATTGTATCTCTTTTTTGGTTTCTCCTTAACATTCATGAAATCACATAGATGGAACACATCCAATATTAAAAACACTGGAACAAACTTATCTATACTATAGAAAAAACTATTACCTCTAATTTAGAAGGTCTGTTGAGTGATTCCAATTCATAAATTCACTAGTTTGAATGTTTCATGGAATAACTTCTTTCTGAAAGTATTGTCAAATAGTGCAGATCCTCTGTATTATACTTATCATTCAGAATTTAGATGTGAAAATGATATTATTGACACGAAAATGTAATAACATATCTCCTTGAACAATATTCAAGTGTGATACCAATGTAAGGAACCATGTTTCATAACTCCTTTCACGATATATTGACACGTACCTTTGGGCGTGATCCTATTGCGAACCCCTAACACCATGCACGAGTCACACCTTTGCAATTCCCGTTGAATAAAACCCTGGAGACTTGTATGAGTCTTACCATGAATGATTCCCTTGGTGTGAACCCATGGGGCCATGAAAGTGTCTCACCTTGTGTGATTCCCCTAGAATGAACACCTGGTGCATTTCACAAGTCATACCTTATGTGAGTCCCCTTGCAAGAACCTCCTTCACTTCAAACCCCATGAATGAACCTCCTTCGTTGTGAACCTCTAGATTGAACCTAAGTCTCTAAAAAACCATGGTGCATACCCCTATTATATCTTTATTTGAGTCCAAATAAATGAATGTCTGTTCCATGAGTCTTCTTTCATGATTCCTCTTTTCCTGAGTTCTCTATATCTATTTACATAAGACCTTGTTTAGATCATTCACAACACTTATGTGATGTCAATATTGTAAAATCCTTCTCCAAGAAACTATATATAAATATCCTCCCATGTGTATCATATCCACATGAGAGTTAGTTCATTTTTTTAATAATACTTCATTAATGTTTATGTATGGGTCTTGGGGTATTTATAGATCAGTGCCCACCGCCTTAACTTCATAAATCATAGACAACCATTCACATTATGGGAATCACAAACTCCAACAGATCTGGGTGTGTGATCTACTAATTCCTTACATGATATCTAGGAATGATTCCACTTTCAACATCCATGTTATTCATGATTACTCATTTAACATTCAATTTTGAATAAGTCATTGTGGTGAGTCTGCATTCATGCTATGCGAACCCCTGAACACAAGTCATGTTCATGCATTGAGACCCTCATGGCGTGAGTCTTGTTCATGCTATGTGAACCTACATTAATCATTTTTGATCCATGAATCAAATAAAAAATTCTTCTTTTGGAAACCCATTTCAACATTCTCACTCTGTGACTCCTTTTTGCGAGTCAGTATTAATGCTTTGAGTGAGTCCCTTGTGTGAAACTGCATTCATACATTTTGTAAGTCCCTAAACAGCATTCGAAATTTTAATGAGTCTCTAGGTATGAGATCTAGATACAATTATGACTACTATGTGAAATCCCTCTTTGAGATCCAAAGATAATCATGGGTGATGCGTGATATCCCTCCCTGAGATCCAAATAAATTCATGTGTGCTACATAAGATCTCACCACGATAGAAAAGTCCACCATGCTCAATATTGTGATTTTCAATGTTGTTGTCATCTAATGTTTTTTCGTTAACCATTAAAAGTTACAAAGACAACTATAAGTGTCATGTGAGTTCCAACAACAAATACGAGTGCCGTACATGATCACATTACAATATAATTTTATCTCTCTCATTTCTTGAGTTCAATTTTTTAGTCATTGTAACCCTTCATGTCTTTCTTGACAACTAACCTCTATCAAAAGCCAAAAACATTCTCAACAAACATAATCAACCCAAAAGAACAATCATGAGGAATTTTTATATAATAGTAATACTATATGTATATTTCTTTAAATGTTATATTGTTCATTGATGGAGATTGATCTATAATACTAGGGAGGACGAATAAATAGAATATATGGAATGTGGAGATTTTCACGTAAAATTATTTGATAAATATTTTCCTTAAAATAAATGAATAGAAATTAAGAAATTGATCCTCAACATAATGTAAAAGGAATATGAGGGTGTTATGGAGTATGATGATGCTTTTACAATACTATCTAGGTATTTAATGAATTAAAAACATAATCTAGAAAAAATATTTTCCAATTCTTTAAAGGGATTAAACCAAGCCCCTAAATGTAATTTTATTCTAAAAAGTTTTAAGTATATGTTGAAATAGTACTATGGGACATAAAAAAATAATTGATTTTATAGATTTTTTTTATTCAATGTAAATAAATAAAAAAATATTTTTGATGAGAAGTAATAAAAAATGAACCCATCAATGAATAATAAAAGAACAATGTAATTATAGTAATGTGAAAATATTAGAAAGAAACACCCTAGATAATTATTGAATGGAAAGGGAGTTTGTTACTAGTATGATGATAATGATACAATATCTAGTTAATGTATGATATGGTAAGATACCCTTACTATAATGTTTTCACTTATAAATAAATTAACCATTATTCAAAAAAATTACCAATAATCATGGGAACATACCACAAAAGTGGATATGGGGAGAAGGACAAGACAATGTGATCACTACAACTGAGATTTAAATTCCTAAATATATGGTGGTAATTAATTTACTCATAGCCTGAAATTTATCTAATGATTTATTTGATTCTGGATCATTGAAATCAGTGAAATATATTATGTTTTAAAATAAAATTAGTTATTTCTCTAGAACCTTAGAAAGTGTTTTTTTCATCAAGACTCATAGTGGTAATCTTACCACAAAAGGGTATGTTATTCAATTCAAATTATGACACATAAATGACCCCTATTTATAGAATTGATAATTATAACTATGGGTGGTTTTTTTATAATCTTTTATCATCTAGGTCATGTATAGATCCTCCTCAAGAATCTATTATGAATAATATTTTTTGGGAATAATAGTAGATGATATGTATGGGTGGGATAAGTATTATTAAATTTGAATATGAACCTACTTTATAGAAATACATTGATGTATTTACTGATGAATTACTTGGACATCCACCAAAATGTGATGTTGAGTTTTTCATAGATTTAATCCCTAATTGAAGAGATATATCAATGAATCTCTATAGAATAGCCACTATGGAATTAGTGTAATAGATGAAAAATATAGGATCTGTGTTATAAGGGATTTATACACCCCAGTGTTCCACCTTGGTGACCCCCTATTATTTTCGTTAAGAAGAAATATGGACTTATGAGGTTGTGCAATGATTTTAAGGAAATCAATGGTATTAATATAGAGACAAAGTTTCATATACTTCATAATGATGATTTATTCTATCAACTTCTTGTAGCTTAATATTTTTCAATGATTTATCTTCATTCTAGGTATCATCAACAATGAGGAAAGATGGACTATATTCCTAATGCAGCATTTGGTTTTATGTATATACATTACAGGTTTATAGTAATTCCATTTTGATTGAATTATGATCCCTCTGTATTAATGACCTAATGAACATATTAATAATGAAAAATGATTATAATTTTACTATGGTATTTATATTATGACATTTTGGTTTATTTTAAATGATATCTAGACCATGAGAAGACCTTGTGGAATATTATTTAGACTCTTATATGAAAATAGTATTATGGTAAATTTAGAAAGTGTGACATATGAATTCAGAAAGTTTCCTCTCTTATCCATTTTATCTATATGGATGCAATCATAGTTGATCTTACAAAGTCAAAGGTAGTAAAAAATGACCTACACTAATGAATAATGCTGAGGTATATAGTTTTATTGATTTGGAATTTTACTATCAGTGAATAGTTTATAATTTTTCTTGATTTGTATACCAATTTACATTTCATAGACATAAAGGGGTTATGTTAATATAGATAAAGGAATGTGAATAATTTTTTGAATAATTTAAAATTATATTTGTTAATTATCTGATATTGGCTGTACCATCAAGAAATGATGGACTTTTGATGTACAATGATGCATCGAAGATGGGACCTAATTGTTTCCTTATAAATAATGATAAATTTATTACCTATGCATCAAGGTAGTTAATTGATCCTTAAATATACTAGATACACCATGACCTTGAGTTTTAATCTATAATATTTTCCTTGAATATATAGAGACATTATCTTCATGGTGAAAGATGCGAGATATTCACAAATTATATGATTCATAAAATATATCATATCCCAAAAGAGATCTAAATGAGGATTGTAAGGGATCATATGTTCATGGATTTAGTAACTATAGACTTGGTAATTACTATGAAAGGTGAAATAAACCTATTTTTAAAATTATTACCAAATCATATTTTTTGGAGAAGATAAAAAATTTATTTCCAAATTATAAAAATACTCAAATGAAAACTAACACTACAAATGATGGGAAACTAGAAGACATCATTTATAAATATATTATTGTGAAATATGGAAAGATTCAATGTGTTATATCAATACTAGAGTTGAAAATTAAATTAATAGATTATGATTGTGGATTGAGTTTATTTACACACCCCGGTAACAACTATATTGTAATGAATTATCCTGAGATTCTACTGAAATAATAAACTAATACGGACTGCCACATGGTCAAAAAAGAATTCATGATCCCCTTGGGCTAGAAACAAGTGCTTGGGAATCACATAAATCAATTTTGGATTTATTTCTCTCATATCAGAGATAGAATATAACATATCAAATAAACAAAAGATCCAAAATTTAAAAAAAAACATGCCAAATCGGTTATAACCAACTATATTGATCAAAAACATTTGAATAAATATAAATAACATAATAAAATGATACTAACATGAATAATATATTAAATTTAAAATAAAGAAACAAAAACAAACCTACTGAAGCTGAGTCTAAAACCTTCTCCATGAAAACATTGATTGCTTACCGCAACCAATCTCAGCCCAATACTTCCTCATGGAACGAAGGACAAATCCAACTAAAAAATAAAAACATAAAATATATAGTCATGAGAGAAAAAACCTAGTAGTTCACCCCAACCTATCGAAACAATGTAATATGTTTCATAGGGAAATTCATTAATTATAGTCTATAAAATATTTAATGTATGTTTTTCAAATATAAAATATATAAACAAATGAAAATTTCATAATCGTATTTTGAGACATTTCACATTGTTTTCTCAAATTGAAAATCAGGATATGAAAAGATTTTCACTAGCCTAAGCCGCCAATTAGTAAAAAAACACCCATTATGATATCCACTCAAAAAAACCCCCACAAGAAACTTTTAATTTCTAAAAAAGTTTTC
This sequence comes from Viscum album, assembly GCA_963277665.1. Classification (NCBI taxonomy): domain Eukaryota; kingdom Viridiplantae; phylum Streptophyta; class Magnoliopsida; order Santalales; family Viscaceae; genus Viscum; species Viscum album. The sequence goes on along the minus strand of OY728120.1, from coordinate 1,266,172,228 downwards.
CATGAATCATTGAATACTCATTTTTCAATGGAAATAACCCAACACTAATAATGTGGTAAATCACATCAAATTTGTCACCATATTTTATGTTTCATAGATCAAACATAATAATGAAATTGTATAGGAGTAGTGAAATCTTGGGAAATGATACAAACAAGAACTAGATCATACTCCATTACAACAAAAATTGATCCAGAAACATAATGTTTCGTAGGATATAATGTGGATCTGTATTGTATAGAGCACAAAACCATATAATATTTTTCCAAATCATGAACTTTCATCTTAAAAGTGTTGAAGTTCCACTGACTAGTCATCAAATTAGAGCCCAAAAACCTCATTATGATGATACACATACAAGCCCTTGTGCCTAGAATAATGGAGTGTCTATAGTGGAATTTCAACCAACTAGAAGAATAGAATTAGGTCACCCACATAGTAACTAGGTTCCCATAACATGAAATGGAATGGAGATGAAAGTACATACAAACCAAGTCTAATCCAAAAGTCATAATCAATGAATAATCCTCACCCCTAACACCTTATAATAAATTTCCAAAACATCACATGAAAAAATAAATATATGAGCATTCCCACACAAGGAAAGTCGAAATAATCACATAGATAAAAATAACACACACAAGGGGTAATATGGAAAAACAACCCACACATGGAGTAAATAAGTCAAAAACTATGTCAATTGGTTTATTTCATATCAATAATTTTAAAACCAGTGTTCCGTTCAGGAAATTATTAGAAAACAATTGAAAAAATTCTAATCAATTTCACATTTCATAAAACTCCAGTTCAGGGAATCCTTACCAAATAATGGAAATCAAACACACCAATTAATAATATTTCATATACACCCCTAAACATGGGTCTTCTTTGTTGAAATCCAAAACATGTCTAAAGGCCATTAATTTTAATAAAACACATTTCAAAAGACCCAATTAGGAATTTATCACAAGGGGTAAACCACTCCATCATTTCAATTAATAATTACGATTCAAATAAATAACTCATTAAAAAAAATTGAAGTAAACACGTTACTTTTAAACAAAATTCTATATAAAACATATCATTCACTTATTCAAAAATGAAGGATAATTTTTTTTTCCAATAATTACATTTAAAATCATTTAAATAGCTACATGGAATTTCAGAAAATATCATAGCACATGAAATCACTCCATTTTAAACATGAACACATTTAGTTTAAATAGGAAACCCTTTATTCCAGTCTTAAAACACAATGATATTATTTCAAAACACCATAATGACATCAAATAAACTAATTCATTAAAAAAGGAATATATAAATCTTGATCACGTTTTTAATTCCATAATAAAACAATTACACATAAGCACCTACTCGGATGAAACAAAAACCAATACGAAACATATTTCATTTAATAGTGAGCCCACCTATGTGAATAAAAAAGACATATATAAACCATAAACACTAAAACCCCCATAATTTGATCAACCTATAGCCCTGAAATCTATAACAGTATATCTAAGGTTCACGGGGAATACCAAATACAAGTGAAAATATAGAGTGAAGGAATTAAGAGGGAAATATAGGATGAAATACCACAAATACTCTTGGAAATTTCCAAATAGAAGCTAATAATCAAGAGGGAAGGAGTTTGGAGATCCTTTATAGGCTCCCAAGGGTTGGACAATGTGATTGGGGGATAAGAGGGGATAAAACCATCTTATTTCAAAGTGGGTAATTTTCTAAATTATGAAAATTCAATCCCATTCTCATGATTCATGGTTCAGAAACACAGTTTTCTAAAATGTGTGTGAACATTGTGCAGCACGCAATACATTCATGGTTTAGACAAATGGTTTCCCAAACAATTCTCCAATAATGCACTAGGCTCTTCCTAAGCTAAAGTGGCTATATGGTCTCTGGGGAGCTCCATGATGTTTTAAATACCATCCATAAGCCGTTCAAAATAGCATTATCACCATGAAAGACCCATTTTCATGGGCACCACATAGTTACTCATAATAGTTCGGGCTTACTGTGCTTCTCCAAAAAAGCCTCCAAAATCATTAAATTGTACAATAAATAATTCCATAACTCAAAAAAGATCAATATAAAATAAAATAACACAAAATCAATGAGACGGTGACACAAGGGGTGTCACAAATACGTATTTGGAATTAAAGGGACATTTTTTGTGGGATATTATGAAGCAGGAAATTGATAATTTTTCATCATGATTAATATTTTTTCAATAGGTTAAGTGTGGGAGTCAAAATTCAATAGGATTCATGCAATCTATACATATTTATTTGTGGAATTTTTTTGAAATACATCTGAACATTATAACTATATTTCCGAACACTCTAAGATATAATGTTGTGATATGGGCTATTGTTGATCACCTTACCAAATACAGACATTTCTTAATTATAATATAAGATTCACCTCTTGAGCACCTCGCACAACTCTATATTAATGATGTTTTAATACATTCTGGTTTACCACATTCAATTGTTTTTTATCGAGATCCATGATTCACATAAAATATATTTATAATTATTGAATAGTATATTGATACTAAGATTCAATTGAGCACATATATAATCCTTAAATTGATGGATAGTAATATAGAAAAATTAAAAAAAATTTAAAAAAAATGTTGAGGTCATACTCCATAACATTAACGATATTTGGGATCAATATTTATCTTTAGTTGAGTTTTCATATATTGACAAAAACCATTAAAGTATTAAAATTTTATGACATTAAGATTTTTTATTTCAAAACATTTCATACTACCTCAGGTTGAGACATGGTCAATGAGTGGAATCTTGTAGGCCCAAAAAATATTTAGAATAAAATTATTATTGTAATGACTATTAAAACCCATAATAAACCATTTAAAAGTAGGAAAAGGAGATATACCAATAAATAAAAGAAAATATTTGGAATTATATGTGGGATATTATAGATTCTTGATAGTAAATGCATGTAATGGTGTTATAAGTTTTAGTTTGAAAGTAAAATTGCGACATAGGTAAATCAGACCATTTGAAATTCTATGATGAATAGGTTCTATGGTTCACCATTTTTAAATTCCAAATTCAATCTCTAATGTTCATGAGGTTTGTAATATAATATTTTTAGGGATACATATTATAGACCCATCACATGTGATCACCTATGAGGAAATAGAATTGGAACCTGATCAATCTTTTTATGATGATCCTATCTAGATTCATGAAACGAGAGAAAACGTTTTGTGAAATCATTTGAATAAACTTGTATAGGTACTTTGGATAAATCATAAAATATAATAATTAACATGAGGAAGTGAGGATGTTATGAAGATAAACCACCTTCTTTTGTTTAAAATTAATATCCATGAAAATTTTGATGAAGAAATTTTTAAAGGGGTGATGAATGTAACATCCGAGATTCAATAATAGTAAGTGAAAATTTCATATTAATGAAACTGTAGTATGATACATATTTTAATATTTCATTGCACAAAAATATTAAATTTATAGGATAAATATCTATTTTGAACTTACTATGTCAGAATAATCCTAGAATTAATTTTTTGAACATTATCCTATGAAATATTCTTTTATGATAAATTGAAAATGAATTATTTAACTATTCATAAATTTTTTTTAACCATGTATTATAATATTTATATTTAACCATGTATTGATTATAAATTGGATAAAAAATAAGACAATATCATTCTAAGGTAAAATGGAAATTATTCAGAAAACTATATTTAAATGCATTATGTTTTTACTTTTTAATTAGTTAAAATATTCCATAATAATGAATTATATAAACTAAATTTACATATATTATATATATATATTTATTAAATTAAATCAACATTTTTATTATTATTACTCATATAGTTAATGTACGAACATCTTATTCTGGAAAATTTCATTTTCATGGAATGTTATTTTTCATCACATTTTGCATGATTCTTTTAAAATTAAACTTTTTCAATTTTATGAATCAAGTTAGATAAAAATATATTCCATATTATAAACCATAATAATTAATATTAATTAATTAGTCCAACTTATTTTTTTGTTAATTGATTGTAAAAAAAATTTAAAATTGCATCATGGTTAAGGTTAGAATAGGTTTACTAGGGGTTAAACTAATAGATAACGATATGTTTTCAAGTTAAATTTCTCTAAATCATAATAGTAGGCCATATTTCCACATAATTATATCCCAAATTATAATATCTATATATTTTGATACATTTTTTTATATATGAAATTATTATATTTTAATATTTTATGAAATTACAATTGTGTCCAATCCCTCACTTATAAAAGGATACCCTACAATTCCCTTATTTACACCAATTTGAGACACCTAATTTCAAAAAATTCTACCAAATTTACTTAAAAAATTAAATTATTTATATGTTTTATTCATCTAAAAATAAAATTCCAACTTTCCTAGGGATGGATCTGAAAGAGGCCAACCAAATGAGAGGTAATCATACTACCCGACCTCTTTCAAATTATCTGTTCTTATAACTCCTCTAATTAAATGTTATTAATCATAAAATAATAAAACAATAATAATAAATATAAATAAATATAATTTTAATTTTTGAAGAATCATTATTCACCTTATTTTCTATTAAATGGGAAGTTCCAATATCATTCGATCATATATGTGGACGATCACATCTACATAGTGATACAATTCATTTTCAATATCCATTTTTTGGGAAGGTTATTATGATATTATTATATTTTTATGTTATATTTATGAAATAATTATTCTTCTAAAATTACTATATCATATCTGCATTCTTTCCTTCTCATTCATAGGAAGATGATAACATCACTCGTACATATGGTTTGACTACCACCTCCACGAAGCAATGCGATTTGTTTTTTCATTTCTAATATACTTTGAGGGAAATATGGATAGATTTAATGTGTATAAATATATATTTTATTTATGATATGAATATGGTTCTATAATTATAAAATAATATTTATCTTCCTTTCATTCATTTCATTAGAAAAATAAATCAACATTCATACATTCGTATGGCCTACCATATCCATGAATAATATAAATAATTTTTCTATCACTAATTTTTTTGGATAACTATAAATTTTTATATAATGAAAATATATTATATTTATATAATAAATTAAATTATTTAAATTATGTTTCCATGATGATAATATAAAATCTATAACCACTGAATCTAAGATTCCTTTAAAATAGAAAATAGTTTTCACCTTGAAATGATGATTTTAATAAGTAATTTTTAATAAATTGGTGTTAAAATGTTATAAGTGAATTATATATTCCATTATAAATTTTTTTTATTTGTATTTTTTTGTTATAATAAATAGGAATTTTTTATATAGGATATTAAATAATGTTTAACTAAGTGGAAGTAAGAGGCATGACATTTCATTTCAATTTCCACTTCATTGAGATATATGTTTTTTATGAATCTATTTTATTTTATATATTGTTTTACATTAATATTGATGTATTTAATATGAATATATATTTACATAAGATGATTAAATTTCAATTCAAGTTTACTCTTTCCAGGGGATATAATTTAAAATTTAACAAATTTGGTGATAATTTATTTTTCAATCTCATTTTTGGGACTACTTATTTTATTAATTAAAGGAATATTATAATCCATCCATAATAAAATCTATATTTTTTATAATCATAGATTTTTAATTATTTTTTAATTTTTATTTCAACTAATTTTCTATTTTGAACTAGAACCATGCAATGGAATGTTTAAATGAAAATTTGATCATATTTCACTTCTTGATTGCGTATATTTTTCACCCATGTCTATATTTTCCATTTTTTACAAAATAAATTTTATGTACTAAAATTATTTATTAATGGTATAGTAATTATTCCATGAGTTTTTATAAATTTTTAAAGTAATATTTATAGTTTTTTAAAAAATCAACATATTTTACTCTATATGAAAAAAGTCAAAAGGATTTTTTATTTTTAACAAATATAATGTTAAAATATATTCCCACCACCACAGATATTTTATGCAATTTATATTATTCTACATATTTTTTATTCAATTTAAAAATAAAATTCTTTAATGAAGTTATATTATAAAATTTCCTCTTTTAATTTTTTCATTCTCCAAAATAATTTATTTTACTACAAAAAACTATTTTTCTAATGAATTGATTGTCACCTCCCAGATATTTATTAATTTTAAGGAAATTAAATTATTCATGATGGATTTAACGTTGATTGATCATTTTTTAAGAAGAATATCCCCATTTAATGTATCAAGGATATACTTATTTTATATACTGTATACCATTTCTACATATAGTGTATTACTATGAATGTTTTTTGAAGGAATAGAGAAACATTAATATTTTTTATTATTTACTCAATATGGATATTTATTGATAAGTCATATTGTTTATTAATTAAATTCATAATTATTAATATAAGTAATGAATTATAAATACAGTTATGGGTGGGGCCTATTTATATATAACCCCACTATGAATTGACTTGTCTCCTGAGACATACATGCTGGCTATCATAATTTAATGGGTTTTTTCAGATATAGTTACTCATAGTTTAAAATATCTTAGCATTAGGTATTGTTAATAAATATATAATGATGTTCGAGATAATAAATTCCAACATTATGTATTTATATCATTGAGAATTTATACATGATTATACATGAGATTATTTCATTTATATTATCCATAAATTCACTTTATGGACAAGTTATCGATTAAATGAATTGTTTTTTCATTTATTTACCTTTCTAAATTGAATATGCCTTTATTATTCAAGATAATACTATTTTCCATAACTCTTACTGAGAATTATATCTCACCCATATTTTTTTATCCTATTACAAGGATATATAATAGAAATATTTTTATATGTTCAATGATGTATAAAATTTACTTACACTATGTTTTAGATTTAATATACAGTGTAAAATGTGAAGCATGTTTTTATCTGGTTATTCAATACTAATAATATTATCAGTTCATTAGTATGATATCCATTATATATTATGGAATTATAATAAAATAGGCATAGGCTCAAGGTTATAGGAGTTGGAGTTTTTATAAACTATACCTTTTAAAATGAGTAGACCTTCTTCATTCCTCTCTCGTGTGTGACAAAAGGGGACTCTCCCCCTCTTCCTCATTTGACCCCCATTTGTTTACGGTGTTCATGGTCTGTTTTATTGAAATTTATGGTATGTATTTTAGCTTTTTATCCTCTATTGTGATTTTATTCCTCTTCCACTAGTTTTATTCTTCCTTAGTTAGTGTATTCACAAACAAAGACAGATCATCATCTGACCTAGTGCCCGACTGCTCCGAAGTAAGGTATGAGGGGCATTCTTGAACCCCCTAGGCTGGAAACAAGTGTCTGGGTATCCAAATTTTAACATGGGAGTGATTTACCTGATGTAATCATAGTAAATAACCAACAACATAAATAACCTTAAACTTAATGAAGAAAACCAAACATGGCATAACCAACTATAATGATTTAAATCATCCCATTTTGAAGAAAAACCTTAAAATACTACAACAAGAAGAAACTAAAACTCATATCAAAACACTACTAAATAAGAGGGACATGACCCCAAGCCGACACCGCCAATATCCACCACAAGATCGACTAGAAACCCATACAGCCAATACTACGTGTCTACCCTTAACCTGAAAAAATAGGCCAAATGATCTATAAACACCCAATGGTGTATGTTGGGTGTGAGCCAAAATCCCAATAGTATTCCACCCAATAAAATGATTCCATTCCATAACATCAAAAGGATAATTTAACAAGATTATTTAAGTCCATGATTATATAAAACAAATCTATGAAATTGATTAAGTGAATAGTTTAAAAGGAACACTTTGAAGGAAAACCATTTCACATACACTATCATTAAAGAAAAAGAAAATTTATAAACAGAACAAACACTTTAGTGTTCTTCCATATGCTGATGGATGGAACCAAAAATGAATAATAGTTGTTAGGTCCATTATGTCGAATACCCTGAGGGGGGGGGGTGAATCATGGTATTGGCATATTAAAACTTTCTCACAATCAGATCTTGTTTCGTGGTTAGAAAAAAATCAATTCTCTCTTTCTCCCATAGTAATATCTGAATAGATTTGAAATCAAGCATGGGAAAGAATGATTTTTATGTAGTTCACCCTCACTGAGATACGTCTAAGGATTATATAACCACAATGTGCCGATGTACCAAACTCACTAAGGCTCACATCCAATAATTTTTACAATGTTTTGGATAGATCTTCTATACCCAGGGTACTACCTTTATAAGGATTAGGGTCTGATCAATTCATTCCCAAGGGTCACTCCCTAGGCCTCTTTCTCTAGGTCAATGATGGTGGAAATAGTCATTGTCTTCCACTTCCTTCCCCCACTGCTCTTTGAAAGGAATCCACCCACATTTTATGGTCTTATAGGTCAAACACAGTTTATAGACATGTAGGTACCTGAATTTTCATGAATTACTATATCTTAAACTATAGGTAGATACACTATTGAAGTTACGTTATTACCTATAGATGAATTTCACCTTCCCGAGTACAGATATGCACTATAAAATACTTTCACAAACTGATTTGAAGCTTTTGTGAGCAGCATTGTCAATATCACGAACCACCTGCTCCTCCCACATACTAACTACTGAGTTTGGTGTGAAGATCACCCATTATGAATACTATTTCTATTTATGTGAACCACTGTTGCCTCCGCATACTGCTGCGTTCGTTCTGGCTTTGCGAACTACCATGTGTTCACGAACTCTTCTTTGTTCGCAAACTGTTTCACTTCCGCGTACCGAAGCTCCCCCTCTGCATACCACTTGAGGAATTCTCTCTCTTTCGTATCAGAGATTACTCCTCTAAGTACCGATTCATCTCCTTCTGTGAACTTAAAATCCTCCTTCGTGTACCGGACATCCGTTGCAGATTATGTTCCCCCGGAAAAAAACAATGGCGGAATTTCTTCCATGCGAACCACATCAGCTTTTGCACAATTCTTCCTCACGAACCTTCTTGGACATTTCTGAAATCCCAAACCAAAAATGTGTTCTATAATGTTATAAGCCTCATGTATAATTGTTTTAATTTTTTATTCTCGTATATGCAAAGATACCCACTAAATCTGCTAATTTAGAATTTACCAAATCATCAAAACAACCTTCACCACATACCAATCCTTCTGCCATTGTGGGCCATAAGCCACCCATGAACGGTTTTTCATACGAACTCTGTATACCACCTTTTCTCCTAAATAGTAAATCTCCTCCTCCTATGACAATCCATCCATGTACCGCACCACCTTCCGCTGTGAACCATTTTTGGTTTCGCAAACCGCACATGCGTACCATTCCTTCTGCCCTGTACGCGGATTCATACTCTTCTAAAAACACCAACCATACTCACTTGTGGTAATTTAGATTTGTCAACAAAAAAAAATCACACCCAAAACTTTCTGAGGGGACACCTTGAAGGATTTTCCCAACAATAGGGCATCATGGGTAGATCCCCCTGAGGTTCATCATGATCAAGTGGGACCCTAGAACCATATACCTCGGTGAAAGGTGTTATAGTAACCACAATCATTATCATACTTGTGCATGATGAACTGGATAGTAGAAACATCTAATGTTCTAGGGGTGATAAATCATCACAACAGTTTAGTTAGTGTTGTAAACGTTAATCCAGCTATGTGAAACCACGAAAATCCACTTTCAAATCACTAGAGCACTAGTTCTAGTCCACCAACATAGATACATGGGTTTTAACTTGTTCTCAAGTTAAATATTACATGAAACACATATAATTACTTTTACAAAAAAATCAAATAAAATCAATGAAACCACCCTTCTTTACAAGAAAACCAATTTTTCATATTACGAACACCATGGAAAATCCGCATTAAAATACTTTTGACATCACATAAACAACACCCAAATTCCATTTATGTAATACAATAAAAACACCCAATAAAGACCATCCAAGATAATGGGACACGCCCTTCATAAAATCACTCATACATTCAAACAATTTTCAAAACAAGATTTCAATATTTCAATCTATCACAATTTATACTCAAAATTCAAAATAAGTCTATCATTCCCAAAAAAAATCATTTTCTAATTAAAATCCCCAGTTTAACATCCAAACCAGAAAATTACCTTAAAAAAATATTTATCACCTTCCAAAAAACCCCAAAACCATTATTTAGAAACATTAATTCCAAGAACACACAAAACATAACCATTACCATTGTTAAAAATAAATCTTTGTCTTATAAAAATACCATACACACTACATATAAAATTAATATAAAACACTTATAAACTAAATCAAATATATTAAATTAATCTAATGATGTTAAGGCACAGAACAACCTACCTCATGCGAAGATCCTTTTTGAAAATAGTGTGAAATCTCATCTAAACTACATTCATACCATATTGAGGAAAGAAGAAACCCTAATCATGAGGATTGAACCCCCAAAACCAAATTTTATACCCTAAAATCAGACCCCATACATGTTGGAGAACTGAAACCCCTAGGGGGAAGAGAATGAACCACAATTGGATAAGAATCCAAGGGATAATAGGTATTACATGGGAGATATTTAAGAATATGGATGAAAAACATCAATAAATCAAAGCCCAACATAGGGAGGAGAAAGAGAGAGGCACGCCTAGGGATAAAGAGTCTATGGGGGTCTAGAAAGGGGGCCAGAGGGGGTGAAATTTGGGAGAGAGAAACAAAAACCACAAATTTTTTATATAATGAAAAATTCTCATGGTTAGTCCACATGGTCTGGAAAGCCATTTTATAGTTTTTAAGGAAGAATCTCTTCAAAGGGGAAATCTCACATGATTACTTGGGACTAAATTCATGACTTTGCAGAAGACATGTGGTAGGTTCTGACCGAACCCAACCTATCACATGCTTGCCACACAGTTACTACTAACCATGTTACAACCATTCATAGGGTCAAATACAACCAAAATTCGCATATTTTCTCCAAAAACTCATGAGGAACAAAATGGGAAAACTGAATCCAATGGTAAATGAAATTAATACTCCAAAAAACTCAAACTTGTCATACCCAGTTCATGATAGAAATGAATGAGGAATCATTTCGAACTGGAATGAAAACGGAAACTAAAACCCAGGTGTGAAAATTATCCACATGATTACACTTTTCTCCCATTGAAATACAAAATGATAAATGGACTAAAAGAAAAAATTGATACTCCTTCGTAGACTAAGTTGGTTACCAACAAAGGAAAGTGGTATGTGTGATGCCCTCAAAAAATAAGGTACGAACCTTGTATTCGTTAGCTTGCTTGACACACGACAATAAGTGCATAATGTAAAATAATATCCATATACATTATAATATATATACTATTTAAAATATAATTTATATATTTCAACTCCTTAAATATCGAGTTATCTTGCATTACCTGCAAGAGAGTCCTTCCTTGAAAGCTAGCATTGTATGCAAGTCTGCGTACCCCCAAAAAATGGTATATTATTAAAATATTATAAGATATAAAATATATGTTATGAATAGTATTAAATAACTTATAAAATTATATGGTATATACAACTATGTATTTGTTTACAAATAATTTAGAAATGAATATAAGAACCAATTGAATATTAAAAGGATTTTTTTTATAGAAAACTAATTTTATGCTACCAAAGATGTTTTACCTTAATAGATTAAAATAATTTAAATTAGTGAATTATTTTAATTTAATAAATATTTTACATATTTAATGAGTTATTTTTTACATTCATATAATATATTTGGTAAGCATAAGATAAGATAAAACCCAATATTTCATATAAAAACCAACATTTTTGTTAAGGTTTTTTATAGCCTTTTTCTGGCGAACCTATTTTAAATATTAATTTTGACACTTTTATGAATTTAATTTCATAAAATAATATTTAGTTTTGAATTAATAATTTATAAATTTTATTATGATTTATTTTTGGGATTTTTCTGTGAATCATCATTTTTTGTCAATAATGAAAAGTATTGTTTTTAGTTTAAAAGTACCTTTTCAATTAAATAATTATTAATGTTAAATTATATTAATAATTTTATTTACTGTCACTTTGGATCAATTATTAACATATTAATACAATTTAGTTTATTATAATAAATTTAAATTTAAATTTTAATATAAAACCAAAACAATCTTTTGAACATTTTGCAACTAAAACTAGTTAATCAGTCTGTCTGCGAGGTTAACATTAATCCTAATTTTACTGCTATTGTGACTTGAATTTTGAAAATTTAAAATTAAACCATGTAAAAAATTGTAATATTGTTGGTATAATAATATTGAAATTAATTTTTGCTGATAATTATTAGTGAAATTGATTGTAATTAATTACAGTGATGAAGGTGTAATTATGGATAAAAATTGACAAAAACCTTATGTTTAGGGGCCCAAATGACCTATCCACATGTACAGAACTCATTATATATATATATTTCGGAAATGTAACTTGAATTAATGATATTGGGTGGTTTGGTGTGACTTTTATAGGTAAGAACCAGTGTGCTCCTAACATCTGTTCAAGAATACCAAATGAGTCCATTTCCTTCCCTATAAAAGGACACCACCTCTACCAATTACTCACACCTCTACAACCTAGTATGTTTGGAAAATATATTCCCAACTAGTCTAAATACATCCCTCTACTACACCTATAATCATCATTTTTTTCCGAATACCTTCCATGAATTACTTTTGGTTATACCAAAAGAAGTTCATCTATTAAATGGAAATGTCTTTTCTCAGTCTCTCTCGATTCATTTCCATTATACAACCCCAAAAAATATTCATATTATGTTCTTGTATAACAACCCCACTATCCTAAATATACTATAATTTTGTGATGATAATATTTTATCCTACCCTTACACACACCACCATCTAATGGACGAAAAACATAATTTTTCTTTGGACGGCGAACTACTGCCTCACGAAATATTGAATGTTCATTATTCCATTACCTCCTCTCAAGGTGACCATTGTGAGGTAAAATAGGTTTATATATGTTATAAATGATATTTATTATGACTTAATACTCTTTTAATCCTTTAATTACACCTAAATTTAATAATTTAAATTTTATTTTAATACAATAAAATCATTTGAGGATGTGTAGACTACCACCAACTCAAAGGGTTGTGATTCGTTCATAATAAAATAAAAACGGATTAAGGATTGTTTTAATTAAAAATATGAAGCATAATATATATATATATATATATATATATTCATGAAATAACTATATTTTGGAAAATATAATATATATATATATCATTTCATTTTTTACCCATTCATAATCTTTAAAAGAGATAACATCGTTTGTGGACGTGTGGAATACCGCCTCCGCAACATGATGGTATTCCTTTTACATCATATAATGCATTATATAAGTATGAATTATTAAATTATATGGTATTTATTCTAAAATGATTATTATTTAATTAGATTTTGTTTCTTAACTTCCTTCCATAATGAACATTGAAAAATGTCAATGTTACTCATGAGTATGTACGACCTACCATCTCCATGATTGTAACATTAGTTAATTTATCATAAACATATTTAATGATTAATTTTAAATGTATATTTGATGTCAAATAAGATAATTTGGTCATTTTTTCATTCTTTAGATGTTATATAATGTCCCCTTTGACCATAGTTGACCAACAATAGTTGTTTTGACTCATAAACTAAATTTGGTAAAAAAACACCACACATAAACATAATTGTTTAAGAAGTTGTAAAAAAAATGGTAATAAGTAAAATAAAATTAATTATACACATGAAAAGGGTTCTTAAGAAAGTTTAATATTTACATAAATTTATTATACAATAATTTAAAGGATGTTCAACTGAAAGGAAACACAAGGTAAGGGATTCTTGTCTCATTTTCAATCCTGAGTCATATTTAATTACTATCCACCCAATTTAATATATATGGTGTACATACATTCACATTGACCCATAACATCATTAAAACTATTATCATCATTTTATTTAGTTTTTTCATTTGATTATTATCACTTTTAGGTATTTTTACTCATATTGATGGCAATTTCGTCTCAACTTACATTTCATTGAGACTTATTTGTTATTATGCACAAATTCACTCTAATTTAGAGTATATACTATCATTTTTGTTTATATCATGAATCCTATTATTCTAGGGATATTTAATGTATAAATTGATGTCATAGATTTTAAGAGATTATGATCTAAATGTTTCAATGTGTTATGGGAACTTGGGAATGTTTAGAGATTATTCTCCTTAAGAATGTTCTTAATATCAATTCCTCCGGTGATTGTTAACATTACCTTGAAGTAATAACTATATTATAATAATTCTAATTAGAAATTTAATTGAATATAAATATACTTATTAAATTGATATTAGTATTTCTTAAACTATATACCACTTTTCATACGGTGGTTACTTTGACAATTAATGGATTATGTGTGGAATTATTGTTAAATCACTATTTCTCATTCAATTTGGTTTTTTGATATGGAATATTAGTTATTTTGATTATTAGTAATGTGGAATTATTTGTATTATCAATTACGAGTGGAGGCTGTACTTTATATTTAAACTCTATGAATCGAAAGGTCCTCATGAGACGAATAATTGAAAAACGGGTTTCTACCATTAGTTTTAAACCATCTTGTGAAAGGTCTTGATGTTAATAGTTTTTCAATTTCCTGAGAGATCAAATCCATATGGAAAGAAATATCCCTCATATTAGATTCAGTTAATATTCATCCATCAGATTTTTTTTCGACATATCTCTAGATACATTTCATTTCTATTCATTTATTAATGGCATTTTTTTAGTTTCATACCTTACCATATTTATTTTTACTTATCTAGTCATTTAATTGGATGGTGTTTCTAGTTATTACCTTTATATATTTCTTATTTACTTTTATTCAGTTTATTTATTACATGAAATTTGTCTTCTATTATTTACCTTTCCATAAGGACTATTTTCATTGATTCTTTATTTTTTTGCTATATTTTTCCCATGATGAGCAATTGAGCTCACCCTTATTATGTTTCCTTCCCCAGGAATCCAAGAAGCGTACTATGAATGAAATAATGGAACATAGTAAATGGATTAAAGTTATCCTTAATATTTTTATTGGTTTGGATGAAAAAATATGATGTCATTAGTGTAACCATTTGTAATTCAATACTCATTTAGGTATCTAGTTTAAAAACACTAAAAAACATATTGGTCCTTCAGGGAATGATTCCTTATAATCATGCCAATGTAAATGATAAAAAACATTAACTTCAAGATATTTGGGGATGGTTTGTTATAGTTGGTACCCAAATAAGTTTATTAGAAACCTTGGAAACTATATTTTGGAAAACCAAGATTAGATAAAAGAACCCTATGGTATAATTTGATGAACTATAGATGAATAACCTATAATTTTGGTAAAGTACAGATTGTGGGGGTCTTCTTATCAATACATCCCTATCTAGATACTAAAAGTGGACGTGGTGATAGTATATCTACACCTATAAGTAAAAACTATGACAAGGTGTTTTGGGTATGACTTAGGGTAACCTAGTACATGACAACGGGCCCTACTGTGCACTTGGTTTGAAACATTTGAGGGATGTGCAGAGGGTAATACCTTTTTTCTTTACAAACCATTTTGAAGGATCTGGATGCATAATAATTAACCTAGTTTAAACCTAAGTAGTTTTAAATTTAATATAAGTTGTCATGATTAAGATATCCAACTACTGATATTATAGATAAACTCTATTCCAGGGAAGGACCTATGTGGAATAAAATGGATGTGTTATTTATGTATTGAGGTTGTATTTAAAAGCATAGTTAAAATTATATTTAGATATTAATCTATTTTCAAGTATGTCCATAATATTTATATTTGGATGTTTTATTAATATTGTATTAGAAATGATAAAACTATAAACAGAATAAAAACAAATAAAATATGGCAAGGCCATCGGACATGAATCCATGACCGAAGGATGAGAAGGGTTTCATACCAACCAATAACATACATAATGTTCTGTTTAATTGTTCATTATTTTTTGTGAGAAATTTTGAAGAATAAATGTTAAAGATGAAATAATAATGTCAATTTTGAGTATTAGGGATTAATCAAATATCAAAATTGGTTTTGGAGATAGTTATGGAAAACTAGATAGAATTTTTTGTCTTTCTATTATTTAAATATTTCTTTTAATGCTTCCAAAATAAAAAAAAATCATTATTGGTTATTATTTTTTGGTAGTAAGGGAAAGAATTATAATTTGATAATAGCATAACCCGAATTTTTGAATTTTCATATGATATTGAATCCTATCAAGAAAGAATAGTTTTTTTATATTTTTGTTTAGTAAAAAAATTACTCTACATTAGGAAAGTGAATTAGAAAAAATTCATAATACCTTAATTTCTGTTGAACTCATGGATTTATAAATAATAAAATATTAATGTATTTAATGCCCTTAACTTTCAATTTATCATTATATTTTTTGTGATTGATGACCTCATTCAATACCTATAAATATTTATATTTTCCTCCAATATTAATCTCTACTTACCAGTGATGTTCTCCTACCTAGAGACCTAGATACATGGTATTCCATATAAACTTAATAAATTACATTTTTATCCTTTACAGAATATTAATTATCAACCCTGGTCACAATGTGTTATTTCAAACATAAGATGTATAAAAAAATATATCACCAGGACAAATTTTAAATTGTGAGAACATGATTTAAATGTGGGGACGGGGGAGAATGTGATGCCCCGAAAGACTGAAGTAAGAAACTGGTTTTCGATAACGTGTATGAAATATGAAAAAAAGTGCATAATATAATATAATATCCTTATACTTTATAATATATTTAATAATTAAAATACATTTAATGTATTCAAATATACGAAATACTGATTTAGATTGCATTACACGCAAGATATACCTTTATTGAAGCCCTACTTTGTACGCAAGACCTAGTTTCTGCAAATAATGATATATTATTAAAATATTATAAGATATAAACTAGCCATTATGAATAATATTAACTAAATTATGAAAATATATGGTTTAGGAGACTAAATTTTTGTTTAAAAATAAATTTTAAATTAATATAATAACCAAATGAATATTAAAAGGGTATTTTTATAAAAAACCATTTTACGATCACAATGATTATTTACCCTAAAAGATTAAAATAATTAAAATTAGTGAGTGATATTAATGTAAAAAATATGTTACATAAAAAAAATTTAATATTCATCCAACAGATTTGGTAAGCATAAGATAGGAGAAAACCCAATATTTCACATAAAAACCTATATTTTTATTTTTGAAATTTTATTTCCTTTTAATGACGATACTATTTTAAATCTTAATTATGAAAATTTTATGAATTTAATTTGATAAAATAAATTTTATTTGTTTTATTAAGAATATAAAAATATTCTTTGGATTAATTTCCGGGATTTTATCAAGAATCTTTATTTTTAGTGAATAGTGAATAATACTTTGTTAGTTAAAAACTGCCTTTTCGTTTAAATAACTATTAATGTTAAATTATATTATATTTTTTTAAAGTAACACTAGATAAGTTATTAATATTTCAAAAAAAATTAGTTCATTTTAATAAATTTAAATTTTAAAATTAATATAAAAATATAACAATCTTTTGAACAATTGACTACTAAAACTAATTAATATGTATGTCTGTGAAAATAGCATTAATCATAATTTCATTGGTTCTGTGATATGAATTTCGAAAGTCTGACATACACCATTGTAGTCAAGATAATATTTTTATTCTAATAATATCAAATTATTTTTTGTTAAAAATGATTAGTGAATGTGATTAAAATTAATTATTGTGAAGTAGGTGCAATTAGGCTTAAAATAGACTAAAACCCTATGTTTGAGGGAACAAATGATTTATACACATTTCCAAAACACATTGGATGGAAATATATAGGCCATTAACCTTATACTAAATGGTTTTGGGTGGGTTTTTATGAATATTTTTAGGTTATAACATGTTTAAATGTAACTTCATTTCAAGAATACCAAGTGAGTCCTTTTCCTTCCCTATAAAAGGCCACCACCTCTACCCATTCTTCAAACGTCTAAAAGCTCTTATGTTAGGAAATTATCTGTCCAAATAGTCTCTCAACACGACTCCCATTGAAAAATAAGACACCATTTGGATATATTACCATACATGGATGCCTTTTTTTTTAACCAAAAGAAGTTACCCTGTTAAAAGGTAATGTCTTTTCTTAGTCTCTCTAGTTTAATTTCTATTCTCCAACCCATAAAATCAATTAATTCAATTATATTATAAAAAAACTAGTATAATAAATATATTAATATTGTTTTTGGATGATATTTAAAAAAACAATTACAAACACCAATATTTAATGTGTAACAAACATAATGTTTATGTAGGCGGCGAACTACTACCTCACAAAATGATGATTATTCATTCTTCCATTACCACCTATAATGGAAGAAATTATTATTTTTGAGATATTTTTATATGATATATGTATTATTTGTTATTTATTTATTCTCCTTTAATCATTTTATTACACCTAAATTTAATACTTACCATTTTACGTTAGTTTTATAACATCTTTTGGGGTGTGGACTACCGCCCCTCAAAGCATTGTGAATCATTCACACTAAACATGGAACACATAAATGTTGAGTATAATTAAACATATGAAACATAAAAATAATATATATTATGTTAATTACTTAATTATATTTCTAGAAATATAATATATATATCATCTCCTTTATTACCCTTTCACAATCTTTAATAGAGATAACGTCGTTCGTGGATGTCTGGACTACCGCCTCCTCGACATGATGTGCTTCATTATAAATCACAAAATTATTTCTATAAGTATTTATGAATAAAAAATATGTTATTTATTTTATAATTATCATTATGTAATGATATGGTGTTACTTACCTTTATTCCATATTGACCTTTGAAAAATGGAAATGTTCTTCATGCGTACATACAACCTACCGACTCTATGATTGTAACGTTAATTCATTTATCATGAAAATATTTAATGATTTATTTTAAAAGTGTAATTGATATTTAAATATAACAATTTTATCATTTTTATCATTCTAGAGATGTTATATGATGACCCCATTCACCGTAGTTTACCAACAATAATTGTTTTGACACATAAACTGAATTAGGTAAAAACACCCAATATAAACAAAATTTTTTGTGTAGTTGTAAAATACATGGTAATAAGTGAAATAAAAGTAATTATAAACATAAAAAGGTTCTAAATAATGTTTAAAATTAAAATAATTTTATTATATCATATTTTTAATTACATTTATCCTAATGTAATCTCAAGGTAAGGGATTCATGTCTCATTTTCATTCGTGAGGCATACATAATAGTTGTCCACATAATTTCTTATATATGATGTATATACTACCACATTGATATATTATATCATGAAACATATTATCTTAATTGTATTTAGATGTTTCATTTTATGATTATCACTTTTGGGTATTTTAATTCATATGTAAGGAAATTTCATCTCAGCATACATTTTAATGAGACTTATTTGTTATTATGGGACAATTCAATATTATTTGTTGTATATAAAACCATTTTCATATTATATCATGAATCATATTATTCTCATGATATTTATTGTTTAAATTTATGTCATAATTTTATGGTGACTATGATTTAAATGATTTTGATGTGTTTGGGACACTTTTTAATTGTTAAATATTATTATCCTCAAGAATGTTCTTAATCTCACTTCCTTGGGTGATTGTTAACATTACCTTATAGTAATAACTTTATTATAATAATTTTCATTGGAAATATAATTGAATATAAATATCCTCCTATACTGGAAATTACTATTTTCTTAAACTTATACCATTTTTCATAAAATGTTCACTTTGACAACTATTTTATTATTTGGGGGATTTTAGTTAAATATGTATTTCTCATTCAATAAGGTTATTTGATATGGAAGATTAGTTATTGTTATTATTCATTATGAGTGATTCTTTGGAGAAGCAATGATGGGTTGATCCCAGACTTTATATATCTCCTCTATGAATCGATAGCTTACTCTGAGATGAAAAATTTTGCAAATGGGCTTCAACCCTTAGTTTTAAACCACCATGTGAAAGGTCTTAATGGTAATAGGTTTTCACGTTCCATGGCCATGAAGTCCATAAATAAACCAATTTATCACATAGTAGTTTTAGTTAATATTTATCGATGAGTTTTTTCATTGACATATATATGGATACATTTCATTTGAGTTCATTTATTAATGGAATGTGCATTAGTTTCAAACCATTCTATATTTATTTTTCATTATATAGTTATTTTAATGGAATGAGTTTCTAGTTATTACCTTTACATATTTCATATTTACTTCCATTAAGTTATTGATTAAATATCATGTGTTTTTAGTTATTTACCTATCCATAATGACTATTCTAATTGATTCATTACTACTTCCACTATATTTTTCCCTTATTGAGAATTTGAGCTCTTACTTATTATGCTCATTTACCCATGAATCAAAGAAGTGTACTATTAAGAAATACAAGAATATTCTAGATGGGTTAACTTTATCCTAATGTTGTTTATTGGTTTAAATGAAAAAAAATATATTGTAATTCATATATCCATTTGTAATTCAATACTCATTTATATATCTGGTTTACCTAGACTACTAAAATGATCAGTCCTTCGAGGCTTGATTACTTGTAATCATGCCAATTTCATTGATAGTATACAACGACTTTAAGATTTCTAGGGTTGGGTCACTAAAGTAAGAGGTAGGACCACTGCACTCAGAGAGAGATAGATAGAGAGAGGGGATTATAAGATAAACCCAAGAAACCCCAAGGTAGAATCCTTGCTATGTGATTCCCACCCCCAAAAGCCAAGATGCCTCTAATTGATTAATTGAGGATAGGGACTTCTACCCTCTATAATCCAACCTCTGAAACTAAAATACCATAACCACTACTAAATGAAATCCAAATCACTCTCCTAAAATGAATAAAAAATTCCAAACTATGCCCAACGAACACTCCCATATCCTAAGTTCAATGAATACATTAGGCACGATCCATTCCCAAATTAGCTCAATAGATGAACATGGGCCCCAGTTTCTCCGAATGAGACTACCTACCACAAATCCACCTCTAGGAACAAAGCCAAAATATAAATATTGGGAGGCCTGAACGGACTCCCAAAAATTAGAAACCAACCATCAAACGAGAAGATATTGGAAAAAAACATGGGGAGGCCTAAAAGGTATCTCCACCATTTAAAATGATCTCATGATAAATTTAGCGATGCCCGTGATGGGTCTCCCTACCATAATAGATAGAATAAAATAAAACCATAAAAAAATTAACATAACTGACCAAACACCGAACCAAAAAATGTGGAGAGGGGAGTGTACAACTATCAAGGAATAAATTCTATAGCCAATGATATACTAACAGATTCACATCCCCAAACGACCACACAAAAAAATGGAGACCAATTTACCCAAACACTCCCCATGAGGGTCATCATGTAGAGGCCTACACCTAGTGACACATAACCACCATGGTTTAAAGAAAGAGAGATGACTATGCCTTCATATAACCAAGGGACGACCCTTATGGTTAAATAGGACACAACATGGAAACGAGGTCCTTCCACCACCTTCCACCAAATGAGAACAATTGAAACAGGATAACAACACCGGAGGTTTAAACTATTCTCATATTCTATGTTGAGGTTAATAATTAGAGAGAATAATTTCATGACACTTGGTTTCCCCAGAATACATGTCATCTTCACTCCAAGACCTACGACTGGAGATTTTTTGGTTAAATAATCTCCTACCTCATAGTCAGGCATTAAAACCCCCACATGGAAACTCTTTTTCGGGTTCCACAAGCACCGACACCGTAACCAGGAAAATAAAAATAGACACAACACATATCGAAATACACATAATATGACACATAACATTCACCAAAAAAAGATCTTAGATGGTGCATGCGCATAAATACTTATTACTCTAAATGAGAAACATCAAGATGAATTAAACATTTAAGACACCCTCCTCTAAAATGAAGGAATTCAAAACAACCTAAAGGAAAATACAAATCCGTCAAGATAGAGGCTATTGTAATGTTGCACAACCTTTATCCTTGGAGCCGAATGATAATATGACACCACAAAGTGTCACCGAACATGACCCTTGCAACTATGATAGGTATTATAAAGAGAGGGACCTTGAACAAAGTCCCAAACATAATGTGATTACTATAATTTTACACAAAATCTCTTTTTAAGTATCTTCTCTACCCTAGTGGCCTAACACTATCCCTTTCTTACACAAAACCAACTGAAGTCCCGAAGTCCCATTAAACTAGAAATCCTCACCAAAAACCCCAGACTACTTCCACCTTTTCTCAATGGAACTCCCTACACCACTTCCATACAAGACCTTCAAACTCTTCTATGTCAAAAATTACACTTGGATATCAAATGACTCAAGGGAACCAAAGTTTCATTCAACCCTTATTGGATCAAATCTCCAATTGTGAAAGGATCCTCTTGAACAAAAATGGAGAGGTTGATTAATTTTATAAATTCAAGAAGAAAGTACATACATTGATGAATTAGAGGGAAAACAAATGATGAACTATCTTTGGCCGCACATCAGACGTTCATTTTTTCTTTATGGGGGAATAAAATAAAAAAAGAGGAAAACCAAGGACCCAAATGAAATCGGTGTATTATCCAAACATACCTTGAGAAAACACCAAAATCACAAGGAAACAACTATAGAGGATTTCTAAAACACTTCTCAACTAAGACCACTAACTGACACTTTAAAATACCTTATTGAGGAAACACAAACATGGAACATCTTCCAAATATGATAGGTTTTCGAAACTCAAAACACCCCACTATAGGATTACCCTAACACAAAAGGACACCTCAAATAACTATGGATCCTCCAACACTCCATATGTTATTTAAAAATACTTCTAAAAATATATCCAGGAGGGTTGGATATGCAATCACCAATGGTAACTCATAGGACCTTCACATTGGATTGTATAAAACCAACCAGGCACCAATTACCCTTCCATATATTTCCCATGTAAGAATACATCCATGAAAATACCAAAATGTAAGAATAATTTTTTTAAATTTTCCAAAACAAGATCCAACCCACACCTCCTCTTTTCAAAACCACTAGTCTGAATGTTAAACCCATTTCAAATTTAATAAAAACCAATTTAGAAAAAGCACCAAATCATCTAATGAAACCCATTTTGAATCTCAAAAAAAATTTATAAAAAGGGAAATTATCTAAAAAAAATCATTTTTAAACAATAGATGTAAATTTCAAGTATTTCATCCCATTCAAAATAGTTCCAAAAATCCATTTTCCACAATTTTGAAAATCAATTATTTTAAAATTTAAAATCCAGATTTAATAAATTATTAAATAATGTTTGGCATGTTTTTTTTCAGAACCCACCATAAAAAATTAAAATTCAAGAGAAAACTACTGTTGAAGGTTAACTCATACATATGGTTGGTAGCCATACGCTAATCACACCACTATCATGGAGAGTGTACTAGGGTAATTTCCAATGCTCCACATGGATTTTCATACCCTGCGAGTTCACTAAGACCATTGAACCAACTCCCTTTTCATTACCCAAAAATCAATAAAATGCAATGACCAAATAACCCAAATAAATCCCAACGTCCCCTGGTATCCTGGGTCCTTTCATGACGCATACTGTCCCGCCACCGTAACTGTAACCAGAACATCCATTCTTGACAATCATATCTCTATTATACCATGGATCTTTCCTAGTGAACATGACACAAAATAAATGACCTGCTCTGATACCATTTTTGCACAAACCGAGCCAGGTCTCCATCCGACATGATGCCCGACCCAGTCCTAGGAATGGACCGAGGGGAATTCCTGATACCCACAAGATGGGAACAAGTTCCTAGGTGTCTAAATTTCAATATGGGAATGATTTACTAGATTTAATCAATGTAATCAACCAACATGATAAATAACCCAAAACGAAAAACAAATAACCAAACATGGAATAACCAACTTTAAATATTTAATGCTTCCCATTCTGAAAAAACCCTCAAAGGACAACAATAAGAAGAAACTAAAACTAAATACAATCCTTCACACAATAAGAGGGCCACAACCCCAAGCCGCCACATCCATGATCCACCGTAAGAGCCATTAGAAACCCACACTACCAACGCTACAGGTATCTTCTTAACCTGATAAAAACACTAGTAACAAGATATATATACACCAAAAATTGTATGTAGGCTGTGAGAAAAAGTCCTATTAGGATGATTACCAGTAAAATGCTTCCATGCCATAACAGAAAAAAGATAATTTAACAAGCATATTTAAATCCAATATTTTTTAAACACTTCAAAGAAAAATATTCTTTATGTGAATTGTTAACAAAGGAACAGTTCGATGGAAAACCATTTCACAAACACTAGATTAAATGAAAAAGGAAATTTATATATATCACACACACTCATGTGGATCTCCATATGATGACGGATGGCTCCACCACATGAATAATAGAGCACCGTGAGTAGATCCACAAAAGTTTCATCCAGCTCTAGTGTGACC
The DNA here is from genome assembly GCA_963277665.1 of Viscum album. NCBI lineage: Eukaryota > Viridiplantae > Streptophyta > Magnoliopsida > Santalales > Viscaceae > Viscum > Viscum album. The sequence goes on along the minus strand of OY728120.1, from coordinate 1,266,147,319 downwards.
CTAGATCCTCGTACCTTGGTGAAAGTTGGTATAGTAACCAAAAGCACAATAATCCTCATGAATGATCCACTATAGATGATAAAAATCCAATATTATGTTGGTGATAAATCATTATAATAGTTTTTTTGGTGTTGTAGGCATCAATCCAGATATGTTAAACCCTGACAAGCCACCTCTATATGACTAAAGCACTAGTTCTAGTCCTCCCACCTTAATACCCGGGGTTTTCCTTGTTCTTGTGTTTAATTTTACATTCCATACATACAACTAATTTCATAAAATCCATAAATTTCAAGGAAATCACCATTATTTAACAAAAAATGCATTTTTTATTTTTCACACACCATCGAAAAGACCCTTTCTAATACATTTTCCATCACTTACACAACACCAAAATATCCTTTACATAACACAAAAAGAACACCTAATAAAGACTATCCAAGGAAATGGGAACATCCCCTTCATAAAATCACTCATACTTGAAAACCATATTAAAAACAATCTTTACACCATTCAAACTTTTCAAAATTTTTACAAAAAATTCACATCAAGGCTAACAAGACCAAAAAATTCATTTTCTAATTAAAATACCCATTTAATCATCCAAACCTAAAATTCAATTAAAAATATATTTTTTCACATTAAAAAACTCATAAAACCTTCTTTAGAAACAATACATCAAAGCACCCACAAAACATAATAATTTATTTTATTAAAAATATATATCTAACTTATATAAACTCGAACCACTTAAAAAAACCATACACACCACATATTCAAATCAAATAACAAATTCTTATTTGTAAAAAACATAGTATATTCATCTACTAATGTTATTGAACAAAACCACCCACCTAATGCGATGAACCTTGTAAAAAATGGTGTGAAATCACATCTGTGCTACATTAGTTACACATGGAGGAAATAAGCAACCCTAATTATGAGGATTGAACCTGAAAATACATGTTTAGAACCATAAAATGTAATTCCCTAACCCGAATTTCTAATATTTAGTGCATTATTATGTATCATTGGCATGATCATAAAAGATCAAGTCTTGAAAGACTGATTAGTAGAGTAGCCTTGGAAGTACTAGATACATTCATAAGATTTATATTAAATCATAAAATAAAAAACTACAACAACATTTTTTCTATATACAACGCTGATATCGCATAGACTATCCCTCCATGTCAGTCATAATATACTTCTTTGCATCCTGGGAAAGGGGTGATCCCATATGCTCAGTAAGGATAATAATATAGCAGAAACATTCATAAATAAGAATAATCAATTAAGGAAATGTATAGAACAAAAAAAAATCCATTTCAACATAAAATTAATCATAATATGGAAAATATTAATGAAAATTATTCCATTAACTTACTCACATGGTTATTCTACTAGTCGAATAATCATATGCAATATCAATAGCCACTTTCATAATGATGGAATTCATACAACTAGACTTTCATAACCACATAGTCAAGGTCTTGTGCCAAGACTACAAATAATATTTTGTCAAGGCCGTATTCTAAGACACTAGTTTGTATCATGAGACCTACTGATGCATCGAGGATCTATAGCGGGCTCCGCCCATCACATACAAATTTCAATGCATTCCTCATATGAAAAGGATTAAAGATAACATAAACATTCATATTAAGACTAGAATATGAAATTTCAATACTTTATACACAAACCATGAATGGTATAAAATAACACATCCACAGTCAACCATATCACAAAATCTTGAATACAATATGGAAGTTCTATATCATAACAAATCAACATCAAACAATCTTAAAATCCATCAACTGATGTTGACATAGATTTAATAAAAACATTTTTAGAAAAATATCTATTTCTATTTTTGAAATCATTTAAAAGTCACGTAATTATGAAATAAAACATTTATATTTGAAAATATTCTTATAAGATTGTACGAGATGTTTCGACGTTGTTACAATAGTGTAATATAGCCACACCCTCCGTATAAGTTAAAAAAAATTTTACCTTAAATTTGTCAAAAAGGTGAAAAGTACCTTGTTTGGAAAATGACAGAAAGATTCCTTTATAAACATATTATAAAATTAAAAAAATCGTATAAATGAAATTAAACCATAGTCTATAAAATAATAAGAATGTTTTGGAATTCATTTTTAAGAAACATGGATGTGGATGATAAAGACATCCCAGTATATACTTATGTGAAAACAACCTCGGATAATAAAGAGATTGTGAAATTAACCCATACCATGTAATTTTACTTGGTCAAGGGTAGTTTAACCTCCAATCTAATGGTGAAATAATTTATATTAAATTATAATAGAATCATATAAATTAATATGATATCATATTTGATCTTTTAACATTGCTTTGTTAATTATATCTTAGTATTATCGTCGTTTTAGGTGTTAACTGATTCATTTTACTTTATATTATTTGTTATGTAAGTAATTTTGTTATGGATAGGATGTATATTATTCATATACAGAATGATATCAAGTCTTTAAACATTATTTTGATTCATCATATGAATATTAGTCTTGAATGGATACGTTGGGGAATGAATCTAATCACGTTCGTGGAGACTGTAATCCGTACGTATGCAAGAGGGACAATATCTTTATTTTGATATTAAAATAATATATAATTGGATTTTATATCATATATAAAGAATAATTATCATGTTATATTTATTATCTACATCAATTACACATCATTATTTTGCTCATCCAAATAATAATGTATTGAATGACAATTACACCATGCCGTGGAGACGGTAAGCCGTACGTACGCACGTATCGTGACATGTCATTAAAACAATGGATAGAATAATGAATATGGTTGTACCATAGTTATAGTAACATCGCAGTATATATAATATACTAGATTTATTAGTTTAGAATGCAAAAAAACAATGAAAGAGGATGTGGAAGAAGAAAGGAACTTGAAAGAGGTGACAAAATATTTACCACTTCTTCAGGTTCTTTCTTTTGATTTGATCAAAAGGGCTCAATAGGATGGATTTATAAGTAAAGGAGTGCCTCTAAAATTAAGGGAGGATAGTTGAGAGGGTATTTGGGTAGGTTTTGGCCAAGCCAAGTGGCTTTGAATTTGTGAATTAGAGAGAAGGGTGAGTGTCGTTTTATAAGATGGGTGAGGGGCGCCTTAGGAAAAGTTTGAAAATTTTTTTTATAATATAATTATTTACGGTTTCTAATGGCTAAAAAGTGGATTATTTAAAGGATAAGGTAGGTATGGGTCAAAAAAAACTCATCAAATAGATTTTAGACAGGTTTGGGTCACTATATTAACCTAATCTTTAAAATTTATCTCTTATTTAAATAGTTTGACATTTATCATGTCTCTTTGTATTTTTATTTTATATGGTTAATAAACATAATATATACTTCCAAGAGAACCCCAAGTGGTTCATTAATTACCCAACTATAATTATATAAGTATTTTGGACGATCCTTAGATTTTTAGGAATAGAATATCAATTAATAATATAATATGTTTTTAAAAACTCTTTTATATCAATTTTGACACTATTTGGTATTTTGTATTGGATAAATTCATAACCACATTATTACTTCTAAAAATATTCATCTAACCAACCCTAACATGTAATATTAACCTATAAAATTATTTTAATTCATAAAAAGTGTCAAACTAAAATTACTTGGCTATTTTTAATATCAATCATTTTAATATGTCATTAATTAGGTAATTACTACATCATCATTATGTCATAAATAAATTAAATTATTTTTTGTCTAAAAAATATAAATATAATAACATTATGTAGGAACGCATTATTGATTTCTAATGAATACTTATAGTTGAATTTATCTTATGTGTAACCCTATATTAAAAATGTTTTAGTTATTAAACATTGATTTTAACTCTTTTAACTCTTCTTTGAGTTAAATAATAATAAATGTCCTAATCAAATCTATGTGGAACAAAGAGGTTCATATTTTATTCCTAAGGTTTTTTTTTCTAATTATAATTATCCAATAGAATTAGGAAATGTGTTAGGGTAATAATAATATCATTTTTATCCTTAATTACTCGATTTACTTTTACCAGTTGTAAATAAAAGTAAAAAGTGACTATTCACAAAAATTATTTTTATCTTATTGAACCACATTTTAGTACTTAATATTAACCATGTCTCTTGGATTTTCTAAATTCAACTCACTGAAGCGGTAAAATTATGTTTTATGTAAATTTACAAATACTCCTAGGAGGTATGTAAAAGATTGTAAAAAGTTCAATAAAATTGTTATATATCTAAAATTATAATAAACTGAATCCAATTAATTACATTGAACACATATATGTATTATATATATATTTTGATATAAAATAAATTTAAATAAAATAAATAATTATTTAAATAAAATGTCGGGATTAAACAATAACTTAGTGTTTTTTTACTATTCATCAAAAATAGAAGTTTTCAGAAAGATACCAAAAATTCACCCGAAGCGAATTTTTATATTCTAAATTCAAAAATGAATTCTATTTTACCAATTTAAAAACATATAAGTTTCATTAATTATTTTAAAATTAATTCTCATTGTCAAACCCAAAAGCGTATTTTTATGAAATTATAAGTATCAAAAGATTGGCACTTGTTTATGTCCATTTTCAAAGTTATATTACATACAATGACAATAATTGGATAAAATTGTAAAAATATAATAAAATTATTCTTCCAAATAATTAAAATGTATAATTCAACACTATAAATTATATTTATTTAAAAAGTTGTTTTCAATTAAGATATAGTATTCTTCACAATTCAGCCAAATATGAAAGTTATCAGATAAACAACAATTTTTTTGAAACTAAATTCTTATGTCCTGATTCTAAAGAAGAAGTTTATTTTTTCAAATTTAATATATAAAACTTTCAAATATTGTATTTAAAAAGGGTTCTCCATTAAAAGGCGGTAAAATTGTGTTTTTTTTAAAATACTTCTTTTATCTGAAAAAATTATTTTGTTCTCACATTATGTTTAAGAAACTCATAATATAGATTATAAAATTATAAGGATTATATAAGGTTCAAAATTCAGTTAATACTATTCATAACTGCTTTTGAATGGATAGTTTGGTAAGTCGTGGTGCACTTGAACACAGTGTCGCATGTAGTTCAAGTTATTGATTTACCTTGATGAAATAATGTACTATGAAATATTGGGTGTTACATAAAATCTGACCCTATACACATTATTGAACCGAAACCCCATGGGGGAAGATAATAAACCCTAACCGAAGAATAATAAATGGGAGAGGTGGACCTACATGAGAGATCATGAAGAATCCAGATGGAAAAGGCACAAAAATCGAATCCCAAATGATGGAGGAGGAAGAGGGGGTACACCTAGGGATGTGGAGTCCATGGGGGTCGAGAAAGGGGACAAAGGGGGTAAAATTGGATAGAGAGAAAAAAACCCTAATTTTTAATATTCTAGTAGATTCACATGGTTAGTCTTAACGGTTTGGGAAACCGTGTGGTAACAGTGTAGACCACCATGTCTAAAGGGGAAGACTGGCACTGATTCCTGGGACTTACTGTATAACAACCTTGCTCATTATTTCATATTTAGACAAGATTTATTACATAAAATTTCAATTAATACAACCCATAAGTTTGAGATGTATAGTGTCTTTGGGGTAAAGGAACATTACATGACTACTTAAGACATAAAATAAAACATTTTTATTCAACACTTCTTTTACATGACCACAACATTCTTTTGTACTTAGAATTGCATGGGATAACCCAAGGACATATATAAGAAAAAGGTGATCTATAAATCCCATTAGGGGAGTAAACTAGGCATTAAATTAAGAAAAAAAAAATACATTTTAGTAAATTTATATATCAATGGAGCATAAGAGAAACATGAACAAAATAACATGACATGTGATGATCATCAAAACATCAAAATATGGAAAAAACATAAAACATTGCATCATAAAAATAATTGAATCAGGTAAACCATGTCCCATCATGGTGGAAAATGTACTAAATGGTATCAGGTAAACCGATATCACAACATGACGTATCAGGACACTAAACATTAACGAATTCATTGTTGTGATATTGGGGTGCACCCTCCATGAACATTATAATCTCAAGCTTAAGTCTACCCCATAGATCATATAACATGGATTCATTCAACATTATTATTTATTACACGATAAAGGAATGTAAAATAAATACATTAAATTAATTAATTAATAATTATATTTTTATAAAGGTGAATAATCATGATAGTGAAATGTGTAGAGTATTCACAACATGTTGATTTTGTCATTGAATATCTTGGTACAATTTCGACAGCATAATGAAATCACATGGGAATTCGTAAAAAGGGTTGATGCTTGGGAAGGGGTATCTCAAAGTTTAGACATGAAACGGGAAGTAATGGTATCATGGATCATTATATCCCAACATATAAAATTGAATTTGTGATGCATAATATAAAAGAAATGCTTTAATTGAAATGAGGAGAGAGAAATCATTTATGGAATATAGGCATGGTAATGAGTGTACATGGGAGGGATTAATGAGAGTGAAAGAGGTCTCTCACCATTCTAAAATATTAAGGGTAGTGTGGGGGGAGTTATGAAAGTGGTCCCTATAATTCTTAATTAAGAAATAAAAGTGTATAAAAACATAAGGAAGCACGGAGAAAAATGTGAATGGAAATTGGGGATCCCTTACTTGGATATGTGATCCCAAAGGTATGGGAGAGGCTTCTTGGTATCTTGGGGGAACCTTGGGAGGACTCTATAGAGTGGATATAAGAGTTAATATGAACATAATGGTGATTGAGTCTAGGGGAATGGGAACTTGGGTGGGATTATATAGGAAAGGAGGGGGAATTTTATATTATTTAGGTTTTGGAAACTACAAACTATAATATTTAAAACCACAAAGACACCCATATTTTTTGACCATAGATTCTCGGAAAGGGGAGTGGAAAATATTATTTTATTATAAAATGAGCCAATGATGTTAAAATGTTTCCCTTAATTATGTATAGGTGAGTTACACTCTCATGTGAATGAATTTAATATCATAAATTTTATTATACAAATTGTAGGATTCACTTAGAAATTATAAAATAAGTAAAATAAATATAAATATAAATTATATTAAATTTTAAACATATATTTTGTTAAATATTCCATTTATGGAATTTATTACATCACTATTGGTTTATTATGATTCATAAAACATACTGTATATTTATATATTATCTAATTTTTCCAAAAAAATTGACTATATCAGAAAATTATTTTAAATTTACCATTGTATAATTTCATGATCCTAATTCCAAAAAATGATATTCATTTTATTAAAATAATTTTCTTAATAAATGAATTTTTTCACTTTTAAAATGAGAATATACATTTATTGAAAATTTTTAGTTTTTGACAAAAACAGTTTTTAAACCATAATAAAAATTACATTTTACTTCATACAAATTATATACTCATTTACTATAAATAAAACTAAATTTAAAATGATATTTTATTAAAATATTAATTATTTCAAAAATTCATAAATTCCTTAAAAAAATTCTCTTAAAATGCACTTTCTATTTTATTGTATAAAACTACTACTCATATTAAAATGATTACCAAATCATTTACACAGAATTATCTGATATAATCATCCAATATTAGATTTTTTTAATAATATTAATAAAAATCATAATTGAATATAATATTGTATATATTTCTCAAATGTACCATTTTTACCAGAAAAAATCAATTTTTCAAATTTTTCATTTTTTTAGAAAGGCTATTCTTATTTAAGAATGGATGGAATAAATGTTTTATTTATATAAATGGATAAAAAAATAAGTAACTAATTCCTTGTTACATAACACCTTATAACACCCGCATAAGACCTAAGGGTTTGGTGTGCGATGATGACAGACTCTTAGGGTGGCTCAAATAACATCACTACGGTGGTAAAATCTATTAACATGAAATTATTAAATAAGTGATTGCACTGAAGCTTAACATGTTGAAGATCAGCTTGGCCTTGGCCATGAGTGAAGCCGAGTTCCTCTAAATACTTTTTGAGCTCTGAAGAATGAACTTTTTATGGCTTGAGTCTAGTTGGTGAGGCCATCATCTCTTTTGTCTGTATTGAGAGTATTTGTTTAATCCTTTCGTTTATAATAGTTATGAAATCACCATTCAGAAGATATATTATCAAGGATAATGATACATATTGGGAATTTAAATCCAATTGGATATAACAATTAATTAAAAAAAGTTCATGGGTTTTCTATATCAATAAGTCATTAAAAGAAAGGGAATTTTATTCATAAATGACCGGGTCGTTACAAACATCCCCCCTTATGAAATTTTCCTTCAAAATTTCATTTTCCCGTTCTACAATAGATGAGGTTAACTCCCCTGCATCACTTCCTTTGGTTTCCATGTTACTTCTTCAACCATTTAGTTTCTCCACAACACCTTGACGAGGGGCATCGTCTTTTTTTAAATAACTTTTTCCCTACGATCTATGATCTTCAGCAGCTTTTCCTCACATGAGAGGTTGCTTTCCAATGGTACCACATTTGGATTGAGTACATTCTATGGGTCAAATATGTACTTATTCAATAATGATACATGGAATACATCATGTACAAGAGAGAGGTTTTTTGGGAGTGATAGTTGATATGCCACTGCTCTGATGTGATCATGGATCTCAAAAGTGACGATGTACCATGGACTAAGCTTTCCCTTCTTCCTAAATCCCATAACTCTCTTCCATAGAGATATATGGAGGAAAATCATATCTCCAACATCAAACTCTATGTATCATCGATGGTTTTCAGCATGGCACTATTGTCGACTCTGAGAAGATTTGATGTGCTGCTGAATAGTTTGAACATTCTCTACCATTTCTTCAACCATTTCTGGACCTAGATGTTTCCCCCCCAACATCTTCCCAACATTCCTATGTTCTGAACCAATTCACATAAAGGGATTCATAAGGATCTATTTGGATACCAGAGTATAAACTTTTATTGTATGAGAACTTCACCAAAGGAAGATTTTGGTCCCATCCTCCTTTGAAATCCCATGAGCATGCTTTCAACATGTCCTCAAGTTCTTGGATAGATTGCTTAGATTGGCCATCAATTTGAGGAATATAATACGTGCTAACATTTAGATTAGTATTTAGAAAATGTTTGAGACTCTTCCATAACATATAGGTGAATCTTGTATCTTTCTCATATACAATCGACAGTGGTATACCATGTAACCTCACCACTTATCTGATGTACATCCATGCTATTTGATCCAATTATAAATCCTCTCAAATCTCATTGAAGTGTGCAATATTTGTAGGATAATCCACCACAAACCAGATACCATTGTTTCCTTTAGTTGTCTTCAAATGTCTGGTGACAAATTCCATGGTGATGTTGTCCCATTTCTATGTCGGTATGAGTAATGGTTTCATGATCCCATTAATTGTTTTCCACCCTACCTTCACTTACTGACATACCAAGAACATTGTTGTATATTCAGAGATCTCATTCTTCATTTTATCCCACCAATAATTCCCTCATAAATCCTGATACATCATTATGTTTCATGGGTTAATTGATAAATTATAACAATGTGTATCATTGAAAAATTCATTATTTAACTCTATATATGATGGTACACATAGTCTTAACCAAAATCTCACAATTCCTTCATCATTAACATTTAACTCTAATGATTTACCTTTTTTGATTGCATCACCTTTATTCCGAATTACAACATAAAATTTGTGAGATTCCTTTAACCTTTCCAAAATAGATGGCTGAGAAGTCATTTGTGAAACGATTGATCAATTTTCCTTCATTATGATTCCCATTCACTTCTTCAACAAATAAATGAATATTAGATCCTTTTAAATTCTCATAAATTCTTAAATCGTTGGGTACTTTATACTTAATGGATCCTCTAACTTATTCTCTTTCCTAGGTTGGTAATGGAGTGTGCAGTCAAAATCCTTGATGAGCTCTCACCATCATCATTGGAACATGTTCTGCTCTTTCTATGTGAATATGTATTTGAGACTTTTGTGATCCACATATATTTCAAACATTCCCCCAAAAAATTCTACTGCTATATTTTCAATGAAAATATCACATCTTCCAACACTAGATCAGGCATGTGATAGTTTTTCTCATGCATTTTCAACCACCATGAGGCATATGTGATGATTTTTTCATTCCTCATCAATGCACAACCCTTTCCATTCTTCAAAAACATCACCAAATATTACAAAAAGCTCCCCACTTGTGGTTGGAGTGAGCATATGGGAAGTGAAAAACCTTTTCATCAACTCATTTAATCATTATTCACATTAATCCTTCCATGAAAAAATAACTCCCTTATGAGTTATCTTGGTAAAATGGTTTTGAAAATTATGAGAAATTTTTCAAATATCGGTGATAATATCCAGCTAACTCCTGAATGCTACGGATATCTGTCATAGATGTCAGCCTCACGCATCCCTCAATTTCTTTTTTGATAAGGATCTATAGATATTCCAACGCTTATGTTGATATTCCACAAAAATGAGACTTCTTTCAACTATAATTCACACTATATGTACTTTTCATAGAGAATATACTTTCACAGGGTCTCTTGAATTTCCCTTAGATGCTCCTCCTGCTCCTCCTTGGTTTTGGTGTATATTAGATTATCGTCTATAAATATCACCACAAATATTTCGAGGTAATCTGTAAATAAATTATTTATCAATTCCATGAATTTTGATAGAGAATTAGTGAGTCCCAAAGGAATTAATATGAATTTATAATACTTGTACCTTATACGAAAAGTTTTCCAGGTAATACCCTCATTCTTCAACCTTACATGGTAATATCTTGACTGCATATCCACCATGGAGAAGTATTTTTCCACTACATAGGTGATTGAACAAGTCATAAATCCGTGGAAAAGGATACATGTTCTTCAATGTGATTTTGTTTTTCTAATTATAATCAATGCAAAGGTGAATTGACCTATCCTTATTCTTGATGAAGAGGACTGGTGCACCCCATGGTGAAGCACTTGGGCTTATCAACCCTTTATCCGGATTCTCCTTTAGTTGTTTCTTTGGCTCCTCAAGCTTCAAAAAAACCATTATATATGGAGTCTATGATTTTGGAGATTCCCTAGGAATAAGATCAATCAATAATTCATCATCTCTAATTGTAGGAAGGCCATTCAATTACTCGGGAAATAAATTTGTGAATTCCCTCACAGTAGGAAATTCTTAAAGGATGGTTCCATCCTTATAATAAATCATCCAAGAATGATACTCCTATAAATAGGTTAGTAATATCCATGATTTAGGTGATGGTTCTAATGAAGGCTCATCTTCTTCCTTTCACATATATAGAATTGGGGGTCGATTCATCATATGAATAGTTATTTCCCTCTTGCGACAGTTTTTGTAGGTTCTATATAGATAAAGCCAACCCATGACCTGAATTGCCTGAAATTCCACAAATGGAAGTATCATGATGTTCTCCAGGATGCTTAATCCAAAAATTGTGATCGGATAGGAGTTATATTAATGAGATTCAATAATTTCCCTATAATCCATCGTCACCGACATCTCTACTTCCATGATTTGTGGTGGTGTTTGGATTTTTCATTTAATCATTTTGGATAAAACAGAATTTGTAGAACTATAGATGATAACCGTACCATCACATTATGAGTTTGGTTCTACATTATCCAATATAGACTTATCGATGAGTAATTTTAAACTATAAACCACATAAAGGGGAATCCAATGAAAAAAGGTATACCTTATAAATTACATTTATCTCCTTAACTTATATATTTACAGTCTTCAATATATGTCATCCATGATATATTTTCTAACGTATATTCTTATGGTAATTTATTCTTTCTCTATTAATAATGGTTCAAACTATTCTTATGAATTTACCAATGAATATACACTGAGGGTGTCGAAATAAGACTACAACAAGTCCCTTATTCATGCATCTATTCCCATTATAGTATAGATAAAAGATATCTTTTATGGTTTTACCCCTAGATACCTTTATGGTAGAGCCAACTCTTCTTGTTTGTATTTAGAAATGGATATATTTTCTTAATAAGATACTTACTCAATTTAAACCAAAATTTAAGTATGATTTTCTTATACTTAGTCTTATATTTATGGATTTCTCTATGGTTTACTTATCCTAATCCCAAAAATAACTAAACCTATCATTTGATACCAACCATAAAAACATGATATTTATTTAATATTTAGACAAGATTTATTACACAAAAATTCACTTAATAAAATCCATAATATTGAGACGTCTAGTTTTTTGGGATTAATAACATTAATTGACAACATAAGACATAAAATAAAATGGATTTATTGGAAAAATATATTACATGACCACAACCATCCATCATAAATAGAATTGAATGGGATAAACTGCAGACATTCATATGAAAAGGGTGACCTATAAATCCTAGTAAGGCAGTAAAAAATGGATAAAATGAATAATAAAATACATGTTAGTAATTAGAAATATTAATGGATCATAAGAAAAACTTTTACATAAATTCATGATAAATCATGGTCATCATAACAGGGAAATATGGAGACTATATAAAACACTACATCATAAACATAAAGGAATCAGGTAAACCCTATCCCAACATGGTGAAAAAATATTTTAAAAGGAATTAGGTAAACCCTTATCCCAACATGATGTATCCTAATACAAAAATTACCCAATGCATTATAGCATTATCAGGGTTCACCTTTCATGAACATTTTAATATCATTCTTATGTGTGCCACATTGATCATATAAAATGTATTCATTAAACATCCTCATTTATTCCCTTATAAATAAATGTAGAATAAATACATTAAAGTATATAATATATAATTATATGTGAATAAAGGTGAATACCCTTGTTAGATAAATAGGTAGGGTATTAATTACATGATTATTTTGGCATATAAAAAATCATAGTACAGATTTGGCAGCATAACGACATCACATGGGGATTCATAAAATGGTTGATGAGAGAAAAATTGGTTTATAATAATTTAGACATGAAATGGGATGTAAAGGGATCATGAAGAATAATATACCAACATATCAAATTTAATTTAAGAAGCATATTATAAACGAAATTCTAGAATGGAAATGAGGAGAGAGAAATCCTTTACTAGATTTTGGCATGGTAAGGGGTGTACATGAGAGGGATTAATGAGAAATAAAGGGGTCTATCAAACGTCATTAATAATAAGGGAAGTATGAGAGAGGTTTTAAAACATACCCTATCATTTTTAATTGAATAATAAAAGGGTATAACAATATTCGTAATCTTGGAAAAAATGAGAAATGATGGAATGTGAGGATCCCTTACTTGGATATGTGATACCAGAGGCTTGAGACATGATTCATGGGAGCTTGGTGGTGCCTTGAGAGGACTCTAGGGAGTGGAGAGATTAGTGAAGATGATATTTAATGAGTTTTAGTTAAGATTAATGGGTTCTTGGGTGGGATTATAAAGGAATGTATGGTGATGTATTTATTATTATGTTTTGGATACTACACACTAAAATATTAAAAACCAAAAACAAACACATAGTTTTTGACAAATGGAAATGGAAATATTATTTTATTATGAAGGGGGCCTATGATATTAAATATTTCCCTTGATTATGTGGAGGTGATTCACACTCATAATGAAATAGATTTAATATCATAAAATATATTATACATTTTAGAGGATTCACTAAGGCATCATAAAATAATTAAAATAAATATAAAATCACATTATTGTAAAGTTGAAACATATATTTGGTAAAATGAAAATTTTATTGTATTTATTACATAACTATTCGGTCATTGTGTTGTCATAAAACACACTATATATTTATGTATTATTTAATTTTTACCCAAAAATTTGATAGTCTTAGATAATCATTAAGAATTAATAGTTAGATAATTTTGATATCCTGATTCCAAATATAATATTCATTTTATCTAAAAAAATCACACATATATGAATTTTAACTTTTAAAATGAGAAACGTCATTTTTTGAAAATTGACATCATTTGAAAAAATTATTTTTAAACCATAATAAAAATTACATTTGAATTCATAAATATTATATATTAATTTATTATTAATAAAATTTATTTGATAAAAAAAATTTATCAATGTATTATTTATTTCAAAAAATATTTATTTCCATAAAATAAATTCCTTAAAAATACACTTTATATTTTATCGTATAAAAGTATAACTCATATCCAACTGATTACCAAATCATTTACAAATAATAAACTAATAAAATTATCATTTATAACAATTTTTATATACTTTTATTAATAAAGACCGTATTATAATATAATAATTTATATATTTATCAATAGTATCATTTATACCTGAATACATATTTTTTCAAATTCATCAATTTTAAAAAATAACTGTTCTTATAAAATAATTGATGGGATAAAACCATTATTTATAGAATGGGATTACACAATAAGTAACTAATACCTTGTTACATAACCCCTAATAACACTAGAATAAGATCTAAGGGTATGGTGAGTGCTTTTTATAGATCTTGGGGAGTCTCAGATAACATCTCTAGATTGGTAATCTCAATTAACTTGATCTTATCCAGGAGTCAATTACGTTCATAAATAATGTGTTGATGCTCAGCTTGTAATTTTCCAAGAGTGAAGCCGAGTGCCACTATCTCCTTTACAATCTCTTAAAAATGATCTTAGTATGTACCATGTCTATTTGACATGGCCATCATCACCTTTTTCAGTGTTGAAAGGATTTTTTGAAAACCTTATCTTTATATTAGTTGTTCGATCACTGTTAAATGACTATATTATCCATGGTAAAGATACATAAAGGTCATTTAAATAAAATTGGATAAAAAATTTTATTATGAAATGTTAATGTTTTTTATAAGTCCATAAGAAATTAAAAGAAAGGGAATTTTATTCATAAATTATGAGGTCATTACATACCTCATGGCCGTGCACAAGTTGCGCAGTAGGATCTTCCCAAACCTAACCTGCTGCACACTGGTCGCATGATTGCTATTAACAATGCAGCAAGCATGTGTAGGGTCATTTCCAGCCAAAATTAACCAATTTTCTCAAAAAAAATACTCAAGAGGACCCTAATGGGAAAATTTAATCCATGGTTAAACGGAATGAATACTCAAAAAACTCAAACATGTCACATTGGGTTATCAATAGAAATGTTCAAGGATACATTCTGAACATGAACTAATAAAAAAACTAAAACCCAATGGTGATAGGTGTTTTTATGATGATTACACTAGATAATGGTAGAATTAAACACTAATTATGGGTTTTATTATCTTCCTTTAATGAGAAAATCTTGAGATGCCATTTGAACAAGGTTTCTTAGATTTCTATCATGGTATGTCACCACGGTGAATTTTAACTGAATTTTATTTAAAATAAAATAGAAATTCTAATTCTATAGGTGACATGCATTAAGAGTTTTGATAATAATATATTTAGGAGTATGCCCTATGTTTTGGTAGTTTTATTGGTTTTAGTTTTATCGTGGTGGGGGAAATCAGTGGTTGTCTTTTCTTTATGTATAGATTTTTTATATTAATTAAATAATTATTAATTTTTTAAGAATTATTTAATGGATTATAAATGATCTATAATTAACTATTTGGGTTTCTTGTCTTGATTTAGGGTCTCGGGTGACTTACCAAGGCCCATTTTGATTGGTATAAGTGGATAGGTTGAGTTTTAACAGAAAATGATTAAAAAGAGGAATGTGGTTCTCAATACATTCTATATATCTTTCTAAATGTTGTATATATAGATATGGATCAATAGAACCTCACCCATAAGGTGATGGAACTATTATTATTAATTTTTTTAATTTAATTTCAATATATAAACATAAATTAAATTATTAGAATTTAGTGTGAATCTATGAGAAACAAGACAATGTGCAAAGGCCACTTAGGACCTTTGTCATCATTCTGATGCCTCCACCCAAAATGGATGTGGCATGAATTAAGGGAACACCTAGACACATGGAAACATCCAAAAGGTGGTGTGAGGAGAAATGATATTTATGAACCTATTATTCTATGAGGACCCTTGAGATGTTTTTTTCCATGGATTTAACACCGTAAAAATTCATAGTATGTTATCCCTTTAAAGTAATTCAATAGCTTGCACTACACACAACACCGAGTTTGAGCACACCATAACTTTACAATTTAGCAGTTCAAAAAGTGTTTATAAATATTATTAACTTCATTTTAAATCTTATATACTCTATATAATTTTAACATCCATTTTATGTGTTTCTTAGACATAATATAAGAACAAATTCATTTTTCAAATAAAATGTGTATTTTTAAAAAAATGAAATTTTACCGCCTTTTAATGGAGAACCCTTTTCAAAACCAATATTTACAACTTTTATATATTCAATTTAATGAAATTAAATATTTCTTTAGATTCATGACATAAAAATTTATTTTTGAAATATATTTGGTACTTTTCTGATAACTTTTATACTTGGACGAATATTGAAAAATACTATGTTTTAATTGAAAACAAATTTTTTAATCCAAATAATTTATAGTGTTAAATTATGAATTTTAATGGTTTTGAATTATAATTATATTATAACTTTATCATTTAATCCAATTTAAGTCATTATAATCAATTTCACATTTAAATTTGACAAAAACACATGTCAATCTTTTGATAGTTTTTTTAAAAAACATGCCTTTTTGTTTTGACAATGGGAATTAATTTTAAATTAATAAATAAAACTCCTATGTTTTAAATTTTGTAAAATATACTTCATTTTTGAATTTTTAATATAAAAATTATCTTAGGATGAGTTTTTTTGTATTTTTATGAAAATATTCAATTTTTGATGAATAGTGAAAAACACTACGTTATTATTTAAAAACGAATTTTTTATTTAAAAAATTATTTACATTATTTAAATTTATTTTAAGTTAAAATAGATATATAATACCTATATAAGTTCAATTTAATTCATTGATGTAATTTTATAATAAAATTAGATGTATAAAATTTTATTGAACTTTTTAACCACATTTACCCACATTCTAAGTAAATTTGTAAATTTTCATAAAACATAATTTTACCGCTTCTGTGAGTTGAATTTAAAAATTATGGGAGACAAGGTTAACATAATTATGTAATATGTGGTTCAATACAATGAAAATAATTTTTGGTGAATTGTATCTTTTGACTTTTATTTACCACGGTTAAATGTAAATAAGGAAATTAAGGGTAAAATGATAATATAATTACCATAACAAAGGTCCTAATTCTATTTGATAACTTTAATTCGACCCAAAAAAATCCTTTGGAATAAAATATTATGCTCTTTGGTCCATTTGTATTAGATTAGGACATTTATTATTATTTTATTTAAAGAAGAGTTAAAAGTGTTAAATTCAAAATTTAATAACTAAACGATTTTTAATATAAGGTCACACACAATATAAATTCGACTATAAATATTCATTATAAATATAAATAGATTTCCTAAATAAGTTTATTTTAGTTATAATTTTTAGACATTGAATAATTAGATTTATTTATGACATAATGATGATGCTGTAATTACCTTATTAATGAAAGATTAAAATAATTGTTATTATAAATATTCAAATCAATTTAATTTGAGATTTCTGATGTATTAAATTAAATTTATAGGTTAATATGACATCTTTGGGTTGATTAAATGAATTTTTTCAACTTAATCATGCTGTTAGGATTTTCACAATAACCAAATATTAAATAATGTCATAATTGAAATAAATGAGTTATTTTTTTAAAATACTATATTATTCGTTGATATAATATTCCTAAAAATATAATGTTCAATAAAATGGATTAAATAATATTATATATATAATTAATGAACCACTTGAGGTTCTATTTGATGTTTAGTGTAAATTTATTAACCATATACTGTAAGAATAAAAGAAGACACGGTAAAAGTTAAACTATTTAACTGAGAGTGAAATCTAAAAGATATGGTTAAAATGTTAACATAAACATGTCTAAAACCTATTGGTTGAGAGTTATTAGACCAATACCAACCTTATAATAGAAATAAATCATTTTTTATCCATTAGAAACCGAAAATTATGTTATTATAAAATAATATTTCATGGATTTCCTAAAGTGACCCTCACATCTCTTATAAAAGGGTACCTCCCCTTCTCTTAATTTCACACCTCCATATCCATTTTTCTCAGCCAAACCCTGCACATATATTCTCAAAAATTTACTACCTTCGACCTAGAGGCCATAATTTGATTATAAATCCAACCTAATGAGCCCTTTCGATCAACTTAAAAGGAATCACCCGAAGAAGAGGTAATAATTGCACCACCCTCTTTCAAGTTCTTTTCTGCTTAGACTGCCACTTTATTTGTTATTTCCGTACCAATATAATAACACAAGTACCTTCTACATTTTATGATGTGATTATAAATATGGTACAACCACTTTGGTTATTCTATCAATCATATAAATGACAAAGTCACCATACCTGCTTACGTACGTCTTACCGTCTCCACATTATGGTGTAGTTTGTTATTCAAAAACTTCATTATTTGGATGAGTATAATATTGAGTGTAAATAATGTAAATAATAAATATAACATGTTAATTATTATTAATATTTGATATAACATCTAATTACTTACGATTTCACCATCAATATAATGATATTATCGCTCGTGCGTATGTACATATTAAAGTCTCCAAGACGCGGTGAGATTCATTTCCATGTTCACCATTCAATGTTGATTATAAAAATATATACTATTAAAATGTATGTAATATATTAAATAATAATACTTATGGAGATATATATATATATATATGTGTGTGTGTGTGTGTGTATACTTAAATATATCTTTTTCACTAACATCCATTCAATACGATATGAAAACAGAAACAACATTTATGCGTACGTATGACCTACCGTCTCCATAAATAGTGCATTCTGGAAGTATTTAAATCATGATCCAAATGATACGATCAAGAATAACTAGTTAAAACACATATGATAAAGAAAGCGATTATTACCCAAAATGATAATTTAACATGAAAATAATTATTAAATTTTTAATATAAAGTCATAAATGAATCATGAATGATATAATAAATATGAATATGGTTCTGTTATAATTTAATAACATTGTATGGTCATTATACAAGATGTTAAAAGTATCCTCGATCAAAGGAAAGTGTAGGGTAAGGGTTAATTCCTCAATCACATTATTATTTAAGATTATTTATGGGTAAGTTTTTACTGGGACATATTTATTATCCATGTACATGTTTCATTAAATATTTTTTTAAATAATTCTTTTTAAGGTACTCTTTAACTAAAAATTCATTTTAAATGTTTAAATGATTTATTCTTTGAAATCATTCTCATTAATTTTTGTGTTTACAAAATGATTTTAAGGATTTATTTATATGGACATGAATGTTTTAAAATGTTAATTCCATTCAAAAGATTCAATTTGGTATGAAAAAATTTGATTAAAAATATATTCTAAATGAATTGCTTTATAAATTTTGTGACATTTAAAATTATTTCATGAAAAAGGGATATTTCTCTCAAAGAATTTTACTGATCATTTTCAACTATGTCAACATCCATTATTGGATATTATTCTTGATCAGGGTTGATTTATTGTGATAAAAATATTCCATATTGTATTGAAGGTTTGGTAATATGTTTGACTGTGGATGTGTTATTTTTATACCATTCATGGTGTATGGATAAAGTATTGACATTTCGTATGCTATTTTTAATATGAATATTTATGGTATATTTAAACATTTTCATATGAGGGATGCATTGGACTTGGTAAGTAATTGTTGGAGCCCACTATAGCTCCTCGATTCATCAGTAGGTCTCATGAGACAAACTAGTGTCTTGTCATAAGACCATGAAAAAATATTATTTATAGTCTTGGCACAAGGCCTTTACTATGTGGTTATGAAGTCTAGCGGTATGCATTCCACTATTATGAATGTGGATATTGATATTTCATGTCATTATTCGAATATTAGAATTACCATGTGAATAAGTAAATAGCATTATTTGATTTTATCTTTTCCATATTATGCTAAATTTTATGTTTAAAAGGCTTTTGTTTTATTCTTATACATTTCTTTAATGGTTTATGCTTATTTATTAAAGTTCTACTCTATTGTTATCTTTACTGAGAATCTGAGATCACCCCTTTCTATGTTTTATTTTTCCCAGGATTTAAGAAGTATTTTGTTGTTGACATACAGGTATAGGCTAAGTTATATGAATGTGTTCAAAAAGGGACAATGTTAATTTTTTTGTTAGTCATTTTATAATTAAATGTATCGTTCATGTATATAATCTATTATCCAAACTGCTAAACAAATTTTTTATTCGAGACATTATTCCTTATAATCATGACAATTTATTAATATAATGCATCGACTCTGGGAATCTGGGGTTGGGCATTACAGTTGGTATCGGAGGAAGTTTAGAAATTATCATGGATATAGATTTAGATAAACTCTAATTAGATAACATTACCATGTGATTGACTTTGAGGATTAGTATAGAAGAACTTCCTAGAATTTTGGAAATTTAAGGATTTTGTGAGTTTTCCAAGCAATACATCCGTGTCTGGATATGAGCAGGTAGAGGCTGTTTTGAAATAGATGTACCTAGAGGTAAAACCCAAAAACACTACTTTGAGCTAGACTCGAACGATAATTAGTGCACAACAACGGGCTTTGCTTAACTCTTGGTTAGGACAATCCTGGGGGATATGCTTAGGATAAATCACATTTTAATTACAATCCATTATGAAGGATTTAAGAGTAATTAATTCCTCAAAGAAAACATTTTTATGATTATGGATTATATACAACAACTATTCAATTTACATTAGGTATTTTACAAGTTTGTAATTATGAATTGTGATTCAAAAACTGACCTAGTGTATTCAACTATTTAGAAATGGTGCCTAACAGAAGGAATTCAAACTCCAACAATATGTATGATTCAAAAAGTAAGAAGGATTATATATTTCATGGTATTAAGCCAATATTTAGAAGTTAAATAGTCTCTTACGTATTCTCAAAATATGATGAAATAGTATCATGTTTTAATAAGATAAGTAGAGAGTTCTATGAGTCCTATGGATTTGAAGGAATTCCAGAGAAGAAAAGGATGGAAGAAATAATGATGGATAATGGGAAGAAGGGAAAGAAGAATTTTACCATATGTGATAATTGTAGAAAAAATAACCTTGGTAAATGCTTGAAGGGAATGAGAGTTTATTATAAGTGTAGAGAAAAATAACACCACGTACGTGTTTGCAGGGGTAAGAAAAAGGTTTCAAATGTACAATGCTTCATCTGCAATGATTTGGGAGACTACACGAATCAATTTCCAAATCATCAGAGTATGCGCAAAATAATGCAATTGGATAATAATAAAGTTATTATACTACCCCAGATGAATAGGAATGACTAGTGTTCTTGTGTTTTTATTAATGAATTATTTCATTTGAGTTTATTATCAATGATTTAATGGTTATATGAATTACGGAAATAAATAACGATGGTACTGCAATACAATTTCATTGAGAATTTGAGATTATATAATTCTATGAAATGTGATTCAATAGCATGTTAAATTTTTTGGAAAATATATGGTTGAGAGAATGATAAACCATAATGTGGTTTTGATAATGAGGTAGTGATTTTTTAATAATATATGATTGATTTAGATAAATTATATTGGATATTCTTGGCCACATTGAAACTGATTAATGATTTTTATATTCTATCATTGTAGGAGTTTACAACATTTTAGGATAGAAGGAGTATATCCAGTATTCTATAAGGAATAAGGGAGCATGAATTTAATCAATAAAGTTTTATTGTATTTCAGGGTGTTATAGTGTTTTAAAAGAATACAAGATGAAGGTATTCACATGTTATTACATGACAAAAAGGATCTTCATTATGTTTACCTTCCATATAAATTTTTTATTGTGAATTTGGACTGATGTATTTTGGATAAGTCTGAAGGATGGAATCGAAAAAGATTGACATTGAACACTATTTTTAAGGTTAAATGATTTCTTGAGATTATTTTTGGACTGTCATAAAAAGGACAACCCGGAGGTCCGGTGACAACCCATCGCATCCGGAAAGGCCGTAAGACTTAAACCCGCAACCGAAGGGCGACGAGGGTGGATATCCTACCACTAGAATATGTGATGTCCTGGTTTGTATAATTTTTTTTAAAATAGTGTGAAAAATTAATTATAAATTCATTATTTTTGGAACCCTATACAATTAGGATAAATAGAATATTTCTGAATGAAATATGAGTTCGTGGTAGGAATTTGTTGAGTGATGAAACTCTACATGTCAAGTATAATTTTTTCCATTATTCTCTGAATTAATTAATTATTAAACATTTTGGAGGGGATCTTAAATCTAAAATTGTGTTATGATGATACCTTATGTTTTATTGAACTAATGATATTTTAAATCATCATAGATTTATGGATTTGAGGCCCTCAATTTTACACATGTTTGGGAATGATGACCTCAATCACCCCTATAAATATTTATGTTTTTTCATTAAATTATGTGTCTCTAATTTCCACCAACATTCTCCTAATAGAGAACATAATTTGGGGGTGACTTTTTCATTTCCCTTTCCCTCTTATTATGACTAAATTTATTTAACCCAATTTTTGATGTGGGTTTTCCCCAACGGTATTTTTCTAATTTTTAACCATTAATTTTTTAATAACAATTTCAAATTGCAAGGATTAAATTTATTGAAGGAGGTTAGAATGTAACACCCCAATATATCAATGTATTTTAGCTCATTAACGTAATTTAATAGCTTGCGCTACACACAACACCGAGTTTGAGCACGCCACACCTTATCAAATTAATCTTTCAAAAAGTGGTTATGAATAGTATTAACTGCATTTTGAATCTTGTATACTATATATAATTTTAAAATCCATATTATGTGTTTCTTAGAGATAATATAAGAACTATTTCATTTTTTTTATAAAAATGAAGTATTTTTAAAAAAATGCAATTTTACCTCCTTTTAATGGAGAACAATTTTTAAAACCAATATTTAACAATTTTATATATTAAATTTAATTAAATTAAATACTTATTTGTAAGTAGGACATAAAAATTTATTTCGGATAAATTATCGTACTTTTCTGATAACATTCACATTTATGATGAATAGTGAAAAATACTAAGTTTTAATTGTAAACATATTTTTTAATCGAAATAATTTCATTATAAATTATTTATTTGAAAGGTTTTGAATTATAATTAGATTATATATTTATCATTCAATACATTGTAGGTAATTATAATTAATTTTACATTTAAATTTGACAAAAACACATGTCAATCTTTTGATAGTTTTTACATTTTAAAAAACCCGTTTTTTGGTTTTGACAACAGGAATTAATTTTAAATTAATAAATTCAACATCTATGTTTTTAATTTGTTAAAATAGACTTCATTTTTTAATTTTCAATATCAAAATTATCTTAGGGTGATTTTTTGGTATTTTTCTGAAAAATTTCAATTTTTGATAAATAGTGAAAAACACTACGTCATTATTTAAAAAAATCATTTTATTTAAATATTTATTTATTTTATTTAAATTTATTTTAATTAGAAATAGATCTATAATTCCTATATAAGTTAAATATAATTTATTGGAGTCATTTTTTAATAAAATTAGATGTATAAAATGTTATTGAACATTTTAACCTCTTTTACTCACCTTCTAGGAACATTTGTAAGTTTGCATAAAACATAATTTTGCCACTTCTGTCAGTTGAATTTCAAAAATATGAGTGACACGGTTGAAATCAGTAAGTTAAATGTGGTTCAATAATATGAAAATAATTTTTTTGTGAACAGTTACTTTTTACTTGTATTTATAATGGTTAAAAGTAAATATGGTAATTAAGGATAAAAATGATATTATAATTAACCTAAAACATGTCGTAATTCTATTGGATAAGTGTAATCCACCAAAAAACATTAATAATAAAATATGATACTCTTTGGTTAACTTGGACGAGACTAGGACATTTATTATTATTTTATTTAAAGAAGAGTTAAAATTGTTAAATTCAAAGTTTAATAACTAAACCATTTTTAAAATAAGGATACACAAAATATAAATTCCACTATAAATATTCATTAGAAATATAAAATGATTTCCTACAAAATGGTAGTTTAATTATAGTTTTTAGACATTAAATAATTAAATTTATTTATGACACAATGATGATGCAGTAATTACCTTATTAACGAAAGATTAAATAATTGATATTATAAATATTCAAATAAATGTAATTTTAGATGTTTGAAAAATTCCACTTATATTCATGGTTAATATGACATGTTACAGGTGATTAAATAAAGTTTTTTCTAATTAAACATGCTATTAAAATATTCACATAAACCAAATACTAAATAATGACCAAATTTACATAAATGAGTTTTTAAAACAAATACTATATTATTATTTGATATAATATTCCTAAAAATCTAAGGATCGTCCAAAGGTCTTAAATAATATTATATATGTCATTAATGAATCACATGAGTTTATCTTGAAAGTTTAGAGTAATTTTATTAACCATATAGTGTAAGAATACCTGAAGACATTGTAAAAGATAAACTATTTTAACTAATGGTTAAATCTAAAAGATAAGTTAAAATGGTAACCGAAACTTGTCTAAAACCTATTGGTTGAGATTCTCGCGACCCATCACCACCTTATCATTGAAATAAATCATTTTTGAGCCATTATAAACAGAAAATTATTTTATTATAAAATAATATTTCAAGGTTTTCCTAAAGTGACCTTCACCTCTCTTATAAAAGGGTACCTCCCCTTCTCTTAATTTCACACCACCAAAGCCATTTGGCTCAGCCAAAACCTGAACAAATTTCCTCCCAAATTTCCTCACTTCTATCTAGAGGCATTACTTTGATCTGAAATCCTACATAAGGATTCCTTTTGATCAACTCAAAAGGAAACACTTGAATAAGAGTTAATAATTTCACCACTATCTTTCAAGTTTTTTTCTTATTACACTTCTTCTTTATTTGTTGTTTCCATACAAAAATAATAATAACATTAACTTAAAAATAATTTGATGTTATTATAAATATTGTAAAACCATATTCATTATTCTATCCTTCATATAAATGATAAAGCCACCATACGTGCATACATACGACTTACCCTCTCCACGTCGTGGTGTAGTTTGTTATTCAAACACATCATTATTTGGATGGGGATAATAATGATTTTAAATCATGTAAATAATAAATATAAAATGTTAATAATTCTATATGAATTATATATGATATAATTAAATACAATTTCACCATCAATATAATTATATTTTTTCTCATTCATACGTACGGATTACCATCTCCACGACACGATGAGATTAATTTCAATGTTACCATTCAAGGATGATTATAAAAATATATATTATTAATAAGTATGTAATATATTAAATAATAAGGATAATGGAGATATATATATATATATATATGTACTTACATATATCTTATTCACTTACTTCTATTCAATACGATATGAAAACTGAAACAAAGTTTATGCGTATGTACGACCTACCGTCTCCATAAACGGTTCCTTCCATTTCATATATCTATCTATTAAAAATATTTATATTCTAAATATATATTATATATAAATCAATTTTTATAATATGGATGTATTTAAATCATCATCTAAATGATATTATCAATAATAACAAGTTAAAACACGTACGATAAAGAACACAATTATTACCCAAAATGTTAATTTAACATGGAAATCAATATTAAATGAGTAGTATAAAGTCATAAACGAATCATGAATGAGATAATAAATATGAATATGGTTATGGTATAATTTAATAACATACTATGGTAATTATACAAGAGTTTAAACGTACCCACGACCAAAGGAATGTGCATGTTAAGGGTTAATTCATCAATCTCATTGTTAATCGAGATTGTTTATGGGTATGTTTTTACTGGGACATATTAATTATCCATGTCCATGTTTCATAAAATAGTTTTCAAAAGGATTATTTTTAAGGTACTCTTTAACTAAAAAATCATTTTAATTGTTTTAAGGATTTATTCTTCTAATCCATTTTCATTAAGGTACATGTTTTCAAAATGATTTTGAGGATTTATTTATACTTACATGAATGTTTTAAAATGTTAATTCATTTCAAAAGATTCAATGTGGTATGGGATAATTTTATTCCGAAGTATTTTTTAAATGAATTACTTTATAAAATGTATGACTTTTAAAATGATTCCATGAAAAAGGGATATTTTTCTCAAAGAGTTTTACTGATCATTTTAAACTACGTCAATATCCTTTATTGGATATTATTCTTGATCAAGGTTGACTTACTATGATAAAAGTCATCCATATTGTATTGAAGGTCTTATGATGTGTTTTACTGTGGATGTGTTAATTTTATACCATTCATGGTTTATGGATATATTATTGACATTTCTTATTCTAGTTTAAAAATTAATGTTTATGTTATGTTTAAAACTTTTCATATGAGGAATATATTTGACTTAGTATGTGATGGATGGAGCCCGCTATAGATCCTTGATGCATTGGTAGGTCTCATGAGACAAACAAGTGTCTTGGCATAAGGCCTTTCCAAAGTCTTATTTGTATTCTTGGCACAAGACCTTGAGTATGTGGTTATAAAGTCTAGAAATATGCATTCCAACATTATGAAAGTGGATATTGATAATGCATGTGATTATTCGACCAGTAGAATATCGATGTGAATGAGTAAATGGAATTATTTGATTTTATATTTTCCATATTATGCTAAAGTTTATGTTTAAAAGGATTTTGTTTTTGTCATATACATTGCCTTAAATGTTTATGATTATTTATGAACGTTCTGCTATATGGTTATCCTTACTGAGCATCTGAGCTCTCTCTTTATATGTTTTATTTTTCCCAGGATTGAAGAAGTATGTTATGGTTGAACTGCAGGGATAAGCTAAAGGATATGAATTTTTTCAAAACGGGACAATGTTTTTGTTATTTTTAGTCATTTTATAATGTTTTGTAATGTTCATGTATGTAATATATTTTCCAAGACTGATAAACTGATCGGTTCTTCGGGACATGATTCTTTGAAATCATTCCAATGTATTAATATAATGCACCGACTATAGGCATCTGGGGTCGGGGCATTACATTGGTGAATTGATTGTTGGAAAAATAAACATGGGTTGTGTCACGATCCCCTCCCTCAAGATATACCTCTCCTTGTATGGGAATGAATAAATGGAGATAAGACCCCCAAGTCATGCCTCTAGTAGGTCCCAGGATGGTGACCTACACCAAGGGTAAAAAATCCCCCCAAATGGAACGAATTTCCCTTTTTAGAAATAGAAGACTGGGAGATAAGATGGAATATCCAAAAACAAATCCAAGATATATAAATATATATATATATATAGTAAATCCCAAATCCATCCCACATTAATGTATAAAATAAAACTCTTATAAATGTAATAAAAACTCCAAAGTACATACCCCATGTAAAACTAAGTAGCGATGAAACAACAATCTAAAATTCCATGCTAGTAAGGTCAATCATGGACCACATAGTACTATTGGAAACCTGGTAGTAGATTATATATTTAGGGTGACTATAAAAGTATAAATTATAGGAAAATGAAAGTATCTATTGAAGAAGTGAGGTAAGCATACTAATGATCTTTTGAGAAAATAGAAGAACCAACAACACCTAACATGGTATACTAACTATCCCAACATAACCAAGGCATTATTACTAATTAATGAAAGTCATGTAATTTAATATAATAAGCACATTGATGATTGGGTACCCCACACCAATTCCAACTGGTTTAGCTGCTCTTACAAAATAGAAAATTTCATTTCACTCCTACCCCTTCCAAACACACCACATATATAATTTCCCACACACACCTAGGCCTCACTACCACACCACATCCCAACACTGGGGCCAAAAGTCACATCACATTTTACCTGAAGACACTTGGGCCCCATACCACATAACATCCTACCCAAAGTAACATGGTCTACAAACCATGTCACGTCTCGAAGAAACCTTGGAAAAAACAACACATCTCACCTTGAATACACCTGGGAAGGCACAAAACATATCATCCCCAAGACGACTGGGAAAACACAACTCATTCGCACACACCTGGGCCCTAGAAACCAGAACTTACATGAATAATATCTGACTACTGCAGCCTGGAAGAAAGAGAATGGTAATATAGGTGTCCATCCATCAATCCTCCAATTGGTATATTTAGGAAATACACCCTCCCCTGTGGGAATGTGGGTGTTCGATATATAGTTATCAACTAGGGTGGGGTGAGTATAGAAATCACAAAGGAAAAACATGTATATATATATACAATTCCAAACACTCCTACCCAAACTATTGGTTCTTAAACAAACAACCATCTCTTAATACTTCAAACATTGTTGCTACCACTAAGGAAATAACCAGACAACTATCCAAAAAATCATTCCAATTCCTAACCAATTTTGTTAAACCATTACCATTATTTATTCAAAACACATTTATTCATTCCATTAACCAAACCAACCAAGATAGTTCCAAACTTTATTATCCAATTATTTGTTCATATATTCCACCCCCATCCGGGAAGCTACCAAACATATAAAAATACAAGAAACACACCAACACATCACTACACATCCCTATCATAGCCATACTATGCAAAAATCCTCATCCATTCCGCAATCAATCAATATCTTAACATGAGATTCCATTACATAGCCATCTTGATGTATTATATAATAGATATTAAATAACACCACCCAATCCAACCCGTAAACACACAACTAGAATAGAAAACATCTTCATAATTATCATAACACCCTTGATTAAATTTCACCTCTTTATTTTAGGGTGTTGTCGCATAAGTCATGACATCCTGGGGAATCTATTTTATTTACCAAATATAAGTGGTTAACCGATTCCATCATAATTGTTTTACAGGAAACCAAAAAACATGAATTCCAGAATCAATACCTAGTGAAAAAATAAGTACCACTAATGAACAAGATTATCAGTGGGTAGATATCCCATATAAATCATAATATCATCAAAAGATGCAATAACACAGTACACATATTTTTCTTTCCCAAACCCCATTTATTAAATTTAAAATGATAATATTATCTTTATTAGACCCGAAATAACTATTTTCTTAAAAGATACATAAATTTACCCATACCATTTGATTCAAAACGTAGAGATACGATGTAAACCCATCTTGGAAGAAATGACGATAGATACATCCTGATTTCACCAAGACAGGGGCACATATTCAACAAGAAACTCCAAGGAATACATGAACTATAAATGGAATCATAATGGAATGACTCTTATGGGGGGAAATGTTCTTAGAGCCTCATACTAACACATTAAAAGAATTAAATAACAAGGGCAAATGCATTTCATTCCTCAAAAGATCCCAAATAGGGCCATAGTTTAGATACTTATTTAATTTTCCATTAATGTCGGATCTAGTTACGATTACATGGTTTGACAATTTAAAAACCCCAGGCTCTTAGGCATTTATGTATATTACCCATTTCCCATGAAATGGATCCAAAATCACTTAAATAACGCATTAAATTCATTTTATGTCAATGAAATTTATGAAAAGGGAAAAAATGAAAAGTGGAAAAAATTGAAAAAAAGAAAATTGTTGGAATGAACCAATGTTGGATGATTCAACATTGAGAATCAATGTTGGTTATATACCATTGTGAGTCACCATCATGAGTTACCAACATGAGTCACCATCGCGAGTTACAATCATGAGTCACCATCTTGAGTTACCATCATGTACCATTGTAGTGAGTCACCATCACTTGTCAACGTCAAGAGTCACCATCACAAGTCACTATCGGGAGTCACCATCGTGAGTAACCATAACAAGTCACTATCACGAGTCGTCGTTGTGAGTCACCATAACAAGTCACCATCAGGATTATATGTTGTGAGTCACCATCATGATTCACCGTCACGAGTCATAGTCAGGAGTCATCAGGGTCCGTCACCATTGTGAGTCACCATCATGATTCACTATCATGAGTCACTTTCATGGGTCACCGTCACAGGTCACCTTTGTGAGTCATCTTCATCAGTCACTGTAATGAGTCACAATCATATTTCACCACCTTCAGTCACCATCTCAAGTCACTATCACAAGTAACCATCACATGTAACTATATCGAGTCACAATAGTCATTCCCTTTGCCAGTCACCATCACAATTCACCATCACGAGTCTCCAATGTGGTCCACCATTGAGATGAATATCATTGAAACATAGGAAATAGTAGAAAATTTTGTAATGTGTTAAAATAAGTCACCTTGACCACCCATAATACATAAAAAACAGAATTTTCATAATGCAATGGACCATAGATGTCTAATCCATTAAGTCATATACCTCCCTCAATATTATTACACCCATGAATTTCAAACCAAATCCAGAATAAATGAGCAGAGTGGTCTAAATAACTTCCCCTTGAGATACCTCAAAATAATGTCATAACTCCAAAAGATTTACCACAATTTAAACATGCCAACCCAAAGGACCACAAACACACATCCACACAACCACCTCAATTTCCTCACAAACCAAGAAACATAACCATGTTGTCTAAAAAACGAATTAGGAAACCAAATCCTCCTTTTCAATATACAATCCACTCTAGCTGGCACTGGATTGCATGTATGGGTTTAATCACATCGGAGATAATTTGTATCGAAACAACATTGGAATCTTGGAACACATCAACATTCCTCACTCCCAAGTACTCTCCTCTAGGACACCATGCATCCACAACATGAAAACCGACGGAATGGTCTACCCACACAACAACATATTCTTATTATTTGGGATCTATATAGACCATTCAACGTATGCCGCTCTTTCCTTGATATCCAACTCTCTCTAGTAAAGGACATGTGAGTTATTGCACTGTTACCGATGAAATTAAGAGACGTTGAAGACGTCATGGATTCTCTCCAACCGCGGTGGAAACACCAAATGATATGAAACATTTCTAACTCATCCCAAACCATAGAAGGTTCCATAAAACCTAATATAATGATTTCTCCCTTTTCTAATGCTATGCTGCACACGTCGAGGGGAAACCTTCAAGAATAAAAGGTCCCCAACCTTGAACTCTAATGGCCACCTCCGATGAACAAAATATGACTTATGATTGTACTTATTCACTTTCATTCTCTCTCAAATGATCTGAACATTATCTATCATTCTCTTTGTTACCTGGGGACCAAGAACAACTATCTCCCCAACCACCATCCAGCAATCCAAAGAACAATGCGATCTTTCATACAATGCCTTAAATAGAGAAATGGAAATGGAATACTAATAACTATTATTATAAGTGAACTATACCAAGGGGATGTATTGTAACCAATATATTAAAAAGTATAAGATGAATTCCCACAACATTTCCTCTAATTTTTGGGTAGTCTGCTCTATATACTCATATGTCTGACGGTGGAAAGCAGTGTTGTGGTGTAACTGGGTCCCAAAAGCATGTTGTAATTCCCTACAAACTCATGATGTATACCATGTGTCCCAATCATAGAAAATAGATCTTATAACTCAATGAAACCATACAACCTCATCTATATACCTCTCAGCTATGGCATCCACTGTGCCCAACTCCTTGATCACTAATAAGTGAGCAGATTTTGTCAGCCTATCAATTTCTACCTAGATAGAATCATATTGTCCTTAATACATGGGTAACCCTAAGACTAAATCCATTTATATGTCATCCCTATTCAACTCGAGGAAACCCAAGGGATGGAAGTAACCCATATGAACATAGTGCTCATCCTTTACCTGCTGGCATACCACGATTCGTGACACAAACTCTACTACAAACCATTTTATCCCAGGCCACCATAAAAATTTTCAAGACACGATACATTATATTAATTCCTGAGTGTACTACTAATGTTTAGTTATGAAACTCATGGTGAAATCCCTCATGAATTTCTACAGGAACAGAAAACCTTGAAAAGAACTACATATAATTATGACCATCCTAAAACCATCCCTCCATAGCATCACTATAGCCCACACAGTCACAAAATAGCTCTGCCTATGAGTCTCGCATGTGAGACTCCTCCACCTAATGCATCAAAGAAGAATGTACAGTCATCTGGAATGAATATCCTCATCCATCATCCATTCCTACATCTAGGTGAAAGGCTACAAACTCCTCCATCTATTTACAAGCATCCACAGATTCCTGAACCACCTCCTTATGTGACTTCCTACTCAAAGAATCATACATGACATTTAACCTTCCTTATGTATAAGAGATCTTGAAATTGTAATCCTGAAGAAACTATATTCAACTATACTACTGGTTATTCAGATCAAATTGGGGAATGATATACCTAAAATCTTGTGGTCTATGAAAACTAAAAATCACTTCTTAATGAGATAATTCTACCACAACGTTATCATTAACCCAACCAAAACTAATTCCAGATCATAGGTGATATAGTTACACTCCTGGGGACATAAAATTTTGGACCCAAATATGATCACTACCCCCTATTGTGTCAAGACGCATCCCAAACCAATAAAGAAAGAATCTAAAAAGACCTCAAACATCAATCCCTCCTCAAGATACTGAAGCACCATATTTCTAACTATCTTCCCCTTAAGATAACCAAATACTATTAGACACTCTTCACTCCAGAGAAAATCAAGGTCCTTGACTTCAACAAGGTTGAACCTCAATAGAAATTGGGAAAAAACATCCTATAATATCCTAAAAGACCACAAAAACAATGAACATCACCCACATTCTTGGGTGTTTCCCAAAAAACAATTAATTATTACATCGAAGTGTTCACTATTAAGCCCCACTAAGACACCACACACTCATGTAAATGAACCTATTGTTTCTAATACATTAACATGGACAACTTTCCATGAAGATGGTACCATTGATAAACCTATAATATTGTCTTGAGAAACTCAGAAAGCTCATCCTTTGACCCTGAGTAGTCCAAGATGTCATAGATCAACATGTTGAAGAACCTATCAATGAACTCACAGAACATGGATTTCATGAGTCCAATGAATACAGCTGGTGTGTCTATAACATTGAAAGACATGACTATAAACTCGATGCACAATTAATTGTATCTGAATGTAGTCTTTATAATGTCACCATATAGTACATGTAATTGGTGACATCCAGACTGCAAATCAATCTTTGAAAACCAACTCACCCTCTCAACTAGTCGAGAAGATCATCTATCCTTGGAAGAAAGTAAATGTTCTTGAACATCACTTGATTCAACCTTCAGTAGTGTATGAACCACCTTATACTACCATATGCCTTATTTATGAGCAACACTAGATAACCAATGAAAACACAGCAGGCTAGATAAATCCTTTATTTATCAGATCATATATTTGAATCCTCAACTCCCATAACATAGAATTTTCCATCAGATTTGGAGCCATAAGAATCGGAGAAGAACCTGGTATTAAGTCTATCCATAAATCAACATCACATAATGGACGTAGAGTCTTAAACTCATCGAAAGAAACTTCCAATAACTCCCCAAAACCCCTATGGAGTTCGACTATACCAAGATATAATGATTCCATTAATAGATCTCCCAAAAAATAATAAACTATCTCTATATGATTTCTACCCACATGACCACTCTTCTCACCATTGAAAACCACACAGTGAACATTAATATCTAAAAATATTACACTTCTTTGAAAGTATTTGATTATAGAATTCATTGAATATAGCCAGTCGATGATGAGAGTGACATCGTATGGATGTATCCGTAGCAAGAAAATTTCCCCACAGGAGTGATGTGGGACCATCATCAATCCACATCCCTATCACACATCAAACAAGTTGGTCTGACCTCTGACAGGTGTACTCAGCACCAATGTCATGAGAATCCTATCAATGTCTAGTCCTAGCGCATGAGATAGAGTGAGTGAATCAAAGGAGTACAAAGATTTAAATCATACAACGCACAAGTTAGGGTACTAAACAAACTAATCATGCCTCTAATGACATGTAATATTTATGGAACCACAACCTATAATGCATACAAATTACCACACTCATCTCATATACCTCGCTGCTGATGACCACCTCCACAACCATTCCTGGGTCGAGGTCCCGGAGGAACATCTCAATGTTGGCCTCTAACTACTCTATCTCATATTGGTAGAGCATGGGCCTGCTATACCTGCTACTAGAATGACCTAGTTGGAAACTGCTACTGAGAATAGAACTGGACTGGCCCACCTCTTCCATACTAAGCTTGAGAAGCCATGGGGCATTGAATCCAAATACGGTCGTGGACCCCATAGAAGAAATACCTCAGCCCCAAGCCCACAAAAAGGGTATGATAACCCTTGAAAGTATGAGTATGAAAGGGAAACTGCTGAGGTCATGTCCATTCTAGTCAAAACTTATAAGTTCCTGATTCTTGGAACCTACTCCTGGAAACCCTTCCCCTCGAAGAAAACAACTTGATCCCTCCTTGTGGTAGATCTCCTTTTGAGTGCATCCTATTGACTACCTCTGCATTCATCTAAACCTCTAAATAAATTGGAAACATAAATGGAGTAACAACACACTAGATTGAATAGAAGAGGGTATCCTCAAGGTGTCTCACATGAGACTCCTCAACTGGAAAGAGATATGGGGTGATGTAAAGATGATCCTGGAACTTGATCCTAGTATCCCACAATTACATACTCTACTACTAAAGAGGGAGTATCTCCAACCTCTTATCACCCTTCCTAGTCAATGAAATGAAATCCGCTCAAAAACCCTTTAGAATGTTTCCCCACAACAGGTATGCATCCTTCCACTCCACCATATATAGCATCCACCACTTCCATGTAGCTCCCCACATCTGACTAACCACAAAAGTAACCCAGTATTTTGTTGAAGGTTGAATCAAACTAAATGTGATCTCATGAATGTAGAGGTACCTCTCCATCTTGATGCCCAAAATACCGCCCCTCATAATTTCCTAATGCCTACTACTAAAAATCTCTTAACATTCTCTTGCACTAGTCATCCTCCTCCACTGGCTCATCCCTCTACTGATCAACCATACTAGCCTGATGTGCCTCAACTTCCTGAGTGACACGTGAACTTCAACGAGGTTCAATAGATGAAAGGTAAAAAAGGAATTTTTAATCTAAAAAAGTATGGGATTTTTATTGGAGAGTCTTTTTAATCCATTATTTTAATCTTATCCATTTTTTCCATTCACAAAACAACCATAATCTGGCAAGAAAACAAGTCATTATGATTCATGTATGTTTTATAGGTCTGTAATCATCAAATTGTGTAGCCTCGCATGGTTGTTTGGTAGGCTCAGAGTCCTTTCATCAGATTACGGGGACCAAAAAATCATGTTCTCTATATGGTCTTCCTAGGACTATGTCATATGCAATGATCACCTGAAACTATTTTCCTACCAACCCATACTATCCTCACAATGAATAACTCCAAACTCCATCCTATCTCTTAACCATCAGCCTCTGATACAATTCTATAATGACCCCCTCCCTCTAAAGATACCCCTCCTAGGCTGGTAATCAAAAAATGGAGATAATGACCCCTAAGTCCTGCCTCCAGTATGAACGGAGGTGGAGACCAACATTAAGGGCATACAGTCTCACAAAATCAGAGGCATTTAAATTTTTAGAAAAAAAAAAGATCGGGCAAGAAGATATGAGATCCAAAAAAACTCCAAGACATATATATATATATATAATAAATCCCAAATCCATTCGACATGCATGTTTAAAATATAACTATTAAAATGAAATAGAAAATACAAAGTACATAATGTAAAACTACGTAGCGATTTAATAGCTGTCAAAAAGTCCAAGCAAGTATGTTCTGGCATGGTCCACGTAATTATCCTGGGAACTTGATAGTAGTTTATATAGTTAGGGTCATCATAAAAGTATAACTAGTGGGAAAACAAATGTCTCTCATGCTTATGTGATAGAATCATACTGATTCTCCCATGAGAAAACAAAAAAACCAAAAAAACCAAAAAAACCTAACAAGTTATACAAACCATACCCAGCTCACTAAGGTAAACTCACCAAGTGACACGAGCTATGTAAAGTAATATAGTAAGAACATCGATGATAGGGTAACATGCACCCCATCCCACAGGTTTATCCACTCCTTGTTAATGGAAAACATCCTAGCACTCTCACATCTTCTGAACACACAACATCACAACCTACCTGTACACACCTGGGACTCACAACCACACCTCTCTCCATCACTGGGGCTATGATACACATCAAATTTCACCCAAATACACTTGGGCCCCATTCCACATCGTGTCCCGCTCGTACACACCAAGTCCACATACCATGTCACATTCCAAAAAAACCTATGAAAACACCGCACATCTCATCCTAAAGACACCTGGGAAAGAACAACACATCTCATCTAGAAGACACCAAAGAGAACACAAATCACCCAAAACACACTTGGGACCCAAAAAATACAATCTTCTTGAATAATTCTTCAGAACCACCACCTGAAAGAAGTAATAAGGAAGAGTGGGTGGACAACCATCTATCCTACCACCATGATGTTTTTGAAATACACCCTCCCCCTGATGATGGGGGTGATCGACACCCAGTGCTCAACTTGGGTGTGGTGAGTATAAAAATCAGAAAGGAAGAACTTGCATATATAGATATAAAAAAACACTCGGGCACATACCTATGGGTTCAAAAGAAAACTACAATCTCACAATACTACCAACTTCACTGCCACCCATAAGGGGATAATCACATAATAAGAAAAAACCATTTTCCAATTCCCAATTTTTTTTTAAACCATTACAATTTTTTATTCCCAACTCATTTATTCATTAGAAAAATTACACCATCCCAGGCCTGTTCAAAATGTAATTAAACAATTATTTTTTCATCTATTCCATTATCATCTCGAAAACAACCAAGCACAACACATAACAAAAAACACAAAAACACATCATTGTACAACCTGATCGCATCCACACTATGCAACACCTCTCATCCATTATATATTCAATAAATCTCTCCACTAGATATTCCATTACATTGATTTGTTGATTTATCATATACAAGTTCATCCAAAATACTTCCTAATCCAACCCAAAACAAAAAAAAATAAGATGTCTATAAATATATGAGAGCATATCATATTAAAATTAAACTCTTTAATTCAGGGTGTAATCATAGAATTCATGAGATCCTAGGGAATCCAATTTATTTACAGAATATACGTGGTTAACCAATTCCATTATAATAGTTCAATAGAAAACCAAAAAACATGCATTATAGGTTCACTATATAGTGTGAAAACAAGGATCACTATCGACCATGATTTTTAGTGGGTATCTAACCCATATAGATTATAATATCATCAAAAGAAATAATAACACAGTAAAA
The DNA here is from genome assembly GCA_963277665.1 of Viscum album. Lineage (NCBI taxonomy): Eukaryota > Viridiplantae > Streptophyta > Magnoliopsida > Santalales > Viscaceae > Viscum > Viscum album. The sequence continues at coordinate 1,266,109,472 of OY728120.1, read as the reverse complement.
AATAAATTACTTTCCCAACCCCCTATTGGATAATTTTAAACCAATTCAATTATCTTTATTAATACCAGATCATCTTTTTTCACCAAAAGAGACATAAAAAATGCATCCCTCATGATGAAAACTAATAATGATGAAAGAAAACCTATATAGACAAAAATTGATCGACACTTACTGATTTCACCAAGATAAGGATGCATATGTAGTTGGAAACTCAAAGGAAATCATGAACCAACTAGTGAAGCCCAGTGGCACTAGTCTTGTGGGGAGAAAGGTTCTAGGATCATTTTATCAAGAGACAATAATAATGAAATGATAAGGAGAAATATTTTTCTACCCTCGGAAGATCTAAAATAATGTCTTAGTTTAGATATATCTTTAATTATCAATTAAAATCGTATCTAGGCAAGATTACATGGTTTGATGTCATATCCTTAAATTAACCAGTTTGACTAATTAGATGCTTCTAGACTCATAGGAATTTAATTATATTACTCATATCACTCGAAATGGATTCATAACATCATAAATATGGTATTAAAATCATTTTACATTAACTAAAGTCTCTAAAAGGTAAAAAACTGGAAAGATGCAAAAAATAAAAAAAAGGAAAACTATTTCAATGACTCACCATTAGATGAGTCACTGTTGGATAACTATTGTTGTGAGTCACCATATTGAGTCACCATCTTAATTCACAATCGCAAGTCGCCATCTAGAGTCACCTTCATGAGTCACCATCATGATTCACCATCATGATTCATAGTTGGAACTCATCATTATGAGTCACCATCCTGAGTAACCATCATGTGTCACCCTCATGAGTTGATGTCATGAGTCTAGGTCACTAGTTACTGTCGCATGTCATCATTTGATATCACCATCATGAGTCACCATCGTAACTGAACATGATGAGTCACTGTCATGAGTCACAATTAGGATGATCTACCATTGGAAAAATTAAAAAATAGGGAAATTTTGAAAATTATTGAAATAAATCACCTTGAACTACTAGAACACTTTAAACATCATATTTTGATAATGAAATGGAACTAAGAGGTTTAGGCCATTTAATCTTGAGTGGGATTCCTGATTTAGAGTGACCCAAGATATAGGGATGTATCATAATCCATTTTTCGAGACTATCATTAATATGGAGTAATCCTGAGGCGTGTTAGCCCATGATATGACTTGGATAATGCTGAGAGACATGTATTCCTCTGAATTTTGGGGGAAGGACTGAAATAATAGTTGAGAACAATGATCCCAAGTGGGATTTTTCCAAAATTTTATTAACCCAAGGGTCCCAATGTGTACTCAGTGAGAGGTAACCATTATCTAGTAGATGTGAATATAGCTACAGTTGTAGCTAATGTCACCAAGAACCCATACCATACATGTAATATTGTGGGAGTGTTGATAATGGCTATTGGTGTAAATGTTTGTCCTATCCCTGATTTTTAATTTAATTCTACTTATTTTATTATTATTAGAGCTATGGATGCCCATGTGTGTATCCTAAGACACCACTGAGAGGATTTATGAGATGTAATGGTGATTTTTGGGATACCGAAACATTCATTATAGGATCATACCTTAGGCCTCGTAAAATACATATATGAGATGGATTATATCTTTTGATATCCCCTTGGATACCTGATGACACATTAGATTTAGATGTTAAAAAATTGAATGATTTCATAAGATCCTAATATTTGACTTTGTGTTTATAGGGGACACCTTGGATTGCATCAGTCCCTAAGATGAATTTCCTTCATAGAATCCAACCATGTTGGGTTGGGGATTATGATAACTATTATTGTTTTTATGATGATGATATTCCTAGGATAAAACTAGGATCAAGACATTTGAGACTAATGACATAATGTGTTCCAAATTTGGTAACATTATATGCCTAGGATCCAGTAATTTAACATAGTGATTAGGAGATGATTATGATTTGTTGATTTATTCATATATTTGGAATAATTCTTGGGTGATTTATTGCTCTTGTAGTTTATAGAGATCCCATGTATTCTATGAATATGTAAATGGTTTCATTCTTGATGATTTTTTTCTTCTTGTGTAAGATGATTGGGGATGATCAGTAACACCCTAGGATCCAATATTTATATAGTTTTCATAATATCTTTATGTGCTCAAAGACACCCCAAAACTGAAAATAGATCGTACGGTTGATTAAGGTCATGGTCCCAAGGACTGAAAACTATATGGTATTGGGTACATGGGTTGGAAAATTTAACAATACAATATTAGATAAATTATAGAATTTGGATGAAGTAGGTAGTATTAGTTGTTTATTTATAAAATTCTATAATATTATTAATCTTAAGAATATCACAATCATATATCATTGTATTGTTGGTTTAATATGGGACCATTATGGTAGTTTCATACTAATTTATATTCTCACATACTACTCAAACCGCCATGGGGTACCCAAGTTGACTCTCACTTGGTTTCAGGACATGTTATGTAATGGTCTGAGTTTGAATGAGTGGTATAGATTAACATGTACAGGGAGGATAAGATATGGTATATCTCAGATTTAAAATTTAGTTAAAAATTTATCTTTATTATTTAACTACTATCCTATATATGTGGTTGACATGTTTGATGATCGAATATATTTTTTTAATGGTATTTATTTTCATTTAATTATGATCTTGTATGTTCACTTTATAAAATCAATTTGGGTACTATAATTTATATGATGCTATTTATTTACATTGGACTACGCACTCTGATATGGGGTGTATAGTATTCCCATGGCACCTCATTGTACCCCCTCTAGTAGTCGGTAGCCTCTGGAATATGGTGAGGCATTCCTGAGCTTATGCATTAGACTATTATAGTTACTATACGTAGTGAAATTGAATGGGGTGTTACTAGATGCGATAGATGGTTTATTATTCTCTAGAAATTCTATATTATATTTTCTATAGAAGAGATATAATAATTAATAAAATCATGTGATGGATATCTATTTGGTCCATCCTGTACCCTGTCATTAATAATAAGTTAAGGTTACCAAGGTATTGGTATTTCTATTCTTAATTTTTGATATCACATATATATATGATTACCACCATGACTGAGTTATTCAAATGTGTGTGATTTTATGATTTATGTTGGATTTAATGATGCTATTTCAATAGGAAGAGATTGATTTTGTATTTGTCTCTTGTCTTGTAGAGATAAGAAACATCTCAGGATTGATAATTTAGTACATAGAATTTACATGATGTCTCTAGTCCTGTATTTTTTATTTTATTATTGAATAGAGGCTCATCTATTAAATATGTTATAATATACTCATACAATTTTTTTCTATATAATTACTTATTGGAATTATACTCTTCTTGGAAAACATGTAAATATATTTCCTTCTTATAGTAGTTCATTTGTATCTATAGTGACATATTAATGATGATGACATTGATAGAGTCCTTCACTATGTGGGATATAATTTTTTCTTAGTTTTTCAATATATGAACCTTATTCCTTTGTTGGAAACCCCTTATGGATTTTTTTTATCCTATTTTAGTTATTTAATGTAGAATTAACAACCTATATATCATTTTACCAAATAGGTTAAATTGAAATTTTACATAACTCATCCAGTGGATGTGTCTTCCTTAGTAAAAAAAATTTGGATAATTTTTTTGCTTATGGAAATGATGACTGATGTGACTGTGATTCTTACTGGATCAGTTCAAGGGGTGGATAAATAGTGAGAGTTAATGAATTTATGGGATGAGGGATTTTTTATAGTGAAGTAATTAGTGTGTGAGGACCCTTAGTGGGTATAAAACATGTGATATACTATGTGGTTTTTGATATGGGTGCATCGAGTATCATCCCATGATATTTTGATCTTTTTGAGACTTGTTCTGACTTATTAGTGATACATGCAAAACCTAGAGAGCCTAGATATTCTATAGTGTTATAAGGGAAATACACCGGGACTGCTAGATATAAGGTTTGAGATTGGAATTGAAGACCAAGAACATTTAAGTGCCAAACCCTAAATACCTTGGATGCAGCTTACTATGATGTGAGAGAAATGTTGGATGATCATAATTTGGAATGTATTTGAGGGGAGGCAAGGTGTATGGTTGTCTTGATAAACTGATATTCCCTGGAGCATGGTTGGTGGATTGGCATGTCAGCCTAGTTAGAATATGTGCAACCCATGGGATCACGAATCAGGTTTTCTGTGGATGGGAGGTACTAGAGAATACACACATAATTTTTTAGGTGACAATGATATAGTGACTAAAATGGTCATATTCAATGTTGTATAAATTGGAATCATTGATAATTATGTGTGAGATGAGGTTTGAGTGGTTTTACTAAGAAATAGATGAGTCTGTATCAGGAGGAGAAACACATGTTTAGTTATGACTGATATTTTATAGGTGAATATAAAGGAGCATTATAATTTAATTCATATGGCTGGGAGTTCACCATTGGCCATTCAATTTGGTGTCTATATTTATGGATCGATATTTATCATTCAATAAATATTAAATTATAGTTATTATTGAATATTAATGACACTAGTTTGTTATGGTCATGGACATTATAGGTCTAATTAGTTGGAATTCAATGTGAATAATAAAACATAGTTATATCTTTTGTTTTGGTAAATAAAATATTTTAGGTTTAGATGAGGTAACGGTTAGTGTTAGTGCATTAGCATCATGCTTGTGGTGGAATTAGATGGTTCGAGTATGAATTATATTATGGTTGAATTTGTTCTCATGTTGGGTCATGATGGGGAAATTGTTTGATTGAGTATTTAAAAATGAAGTCACATTGGAATTTAGGTTGATACTTCGATGGGTTTATCAACATGATCTTGAGGTTTCCCTTGGGTTTATGGTATCATTACCATATTAATGGATAGTGTGTTAGTGGTGGAGACTGAGTGTTTTTGATAAGATTCATCCATAGGTTGACCTATTAGTTTCAATACATGGAATTATATGTGATTATATGGAAACATTATTGTTTGTTTCATTTAATAAACAATAGTAAATATTAGTATGCTCCTTATGTGTGTGGATAGTGGAGGAACATTCTTCCAAAATCAAAATTCAAAAATGATAATGGGTACCAATGTTTTAGCAGTGTTCTCATGTATGATTGATTGTTTTAAACATTCTGAGTGTTTTGATGGATCTCTAGGATCATACTTTGATGGACTATTATTGTTGTGGGAAGCACCAAAGTACTGGAATTAGCCATTATGAGATGAATTCTATAGTGGGGAACACCATTGGTAAGATAAACAATTAAATGCTCGTATGTCGGATTCTTATGACATAAGGTTGTTTTAAGAATAATATTGATGTTTTTTAGAATGAATATGTTCATTGAATCATTTGTGGGTGGTTTTGGTGCCTTTTGTTTAAAGATGAATTTTGGAAATTCTTTTTGAATTCAAAGATGGAAAGTGACCTTATTGACCGAAAGTGGTGATCTATGTGGGAGGAGACTAATGAAAGAATCCTTTAAAAGACATATCATGTATGAAAAATTTTATGGTGTGGATATTATATTATCCCTTATCTATATGGGTTGGAAAATAAAAGGAGTAAATTGAATATTCCAATTGGTGGACATGTTATTTTTGAACCAGACTTCTGAATTGAATTCCAATAGGTGAGACATCATAAAGTAATTTTATTGTACATTTTTTGGGGATATGTTGGCAGCTCATGTTCTCAATTTAATGTTATTGTGTTTGGGATATGTTTCAAAGGTTTTTGGGGACACTAAAAAGTGTTCATTTTTTGAGAAAACAATATTGGAACCCTTCTATAGGATGAGTTTTAGTTCAAATTGTACACTAAACATAAAATCTATAGGATTTAGGGAAAACTATGTAAATTTTAGAAGAAAACATGAAGGGAATACTGGAACTTGTTCATGGGAAATGGTTGGTCCATGGCTGTAGACAAAATGTGGACAATACTACAGAGTAAGGTAGTGTTAACTCAAATTATTGGTTCATGGTTTGGTAAACTATGTGATACAAATTTTTATGGGTAGTTCCTACCACATGTTTGGCATAAAATGGTGTAATCCACATTACCAAATCATGTATCTCATTAAATAATGAATATTATTAAATTTACCCTATAAATTTTTAAGGTAGAAACCCCTCTTCCCCCCACCCTCTCTCACGCATGGCCAGTAGAGATCTCCCACTCACCTCCCTTTCATCCCCTTCAATTTGGGGTGTTCTTTTTGTGTTTTTTATCTTATTAATGTTAATTAGTTGTATCTTTTAGCATATATAGATATTATCATTCTCTTTCTATCATTAAATTCTACCCTGAATAATTTTTTATTCTGATTCCAATAGTTATTGGTGGAATGAGAGGCTAATGATTGGGTTTCTACTCTACATTGAATGTTGGTGTCTCGAGACACCATGTACACATGATTTATAAAAATTATTTCAAATTTTTTATCTATGGTGAATTTGATATGTATGTTATTTAAAATTAAATTTAAATTATTATGGTATTGGTGAAATATGTTAGGAGTTTTTTCATTAATAAGGTTGAGAGCACACCACAGTCCATGGGCATGCATTTGGTTGTAGTTTTGGTGCGATGGGAGCACCTTAAAAATGTATAGGATTTATGCCTAGTTTTTTTCGAATTAATTAAATAATTATTCATTTATTTATGAATTATTTAATTTATTAATTTTTTTTAATTACTTGTTTGGGTTATCTGTTTTGAGTTAGGGCCTCAAGTTAGTTTTTGATGGTTGGTGGACCCCGACCATGCTTTAGAAGTGAGTTGTTAGGATCATAAATAAAGGGGAAATATTAAATATATGAAGTTGTTATTTAATATTTTTTCTATGCCTCTAAGAAGGTAGTATATACATGAATGTGGATTTATGAAGTTTCACCTATAAGGTGATGGATGTTTTATTATTAAATCGTTTAATTTAATATAAATAATAAAATTTAAATTAAATTTATAAAATTGAGTGTATACCCATGATTAAATTTACAAAGTTTCAAGGCCACTATGGTCCCTTGGAATTGACATGTCCCCTCATCCATTGATGGTTGAGGCTTGGATTGAGATAATACCTAGACACATAGACACCTCCCTGAGGGGGATTGATGAGACTTGAGATGGATGATCATAGTAGGTTGTGATGAACTATGATACATGTTTAACATGGGGGGATTAACTATAGATATAATGTACATTGTTTGGGTGAGCTAACCAGTCTATGGTGACTCGAGGAATTGAGATGGTTCTTTATCAATCTCTCAAAACTATTGCTAATATAATATACTCCTAATGCCTATGAGGTTCTGAGTTGACAATGATTTTGTTAAGGGATGATATTCAATATGAACATTTGTAAAAGCCTCTAATGACCAGTTGTGACCAAGGATTCTGAGTGGGATGCTTCCATTATTATATTGACCTTAAAGACATTGTGGGTGACCTCTAAGAGATGAATCTATGTGGGTGGATGTGACTATTGGTAATGGAGGAAGTGGGTTTCACCTAGAACCCATATAAAACTTTTTCTCCTAAGGGTCAATATATTATTGGTATGGGTACAAGAGTTTATCCAACCCATAACATATAAATATGATTTTACTTATTTTACTGTTTTTGTAGTTATAGATGCCAAGATGTGGAAGATGGTCCAAATGAGATGCGATAATGATTTTCGGGATTCTGAATAGTGTTACTTAGGATCTATCCTTGGGCCTTATTTAATACGAATGTGAGATGAATCATATGTGATGAAATTGTTGTGGATACATGGTTCAATTTGGGATTTTCCTACTGATCCTTGTAAAAAATGTTGGGTGTGTTAGGATTCAATCATAGGTCTATATTGGACACTCTAGATTCTAATTATCCCTAGGATTCATATCATATCTAGAATATATCCACGCATTCTTGGGTATTTTGATAACTATTTTTACTTTTATGGTGATGAGATGTGTAAGAAAAAACTAGTATCTGGCCAATTGAACCTAATGAATTTATGAGCTCGTTTTCAGTATTCCCGAGTTCCATATGATCCAACTATATGGCATGATGAAATTGATATTCTTAATATTAAGTGATTTCCCTATATGCCAAGAGTTAGCCTTAATAAATTCTTTATACTATGATTTTGGAGTGATACCTAGTACACCTATGGTCTAGCCATGGATATGTTCATAATGCAATAATGTATATTGCACCTGGGGATTGAAGATGCCTAGGTTACATACTATGATCTAGTATTTATATGGTTAGAATGATTTCATGAAATTATCAGAGAAACTCAAACATTTTCTAAATAATTCATGGTCGATCAATGTAAAAAACTCAAGGATCAAAAACAATATAATATTAGGTAAATTACAAGGTATATACCACAATACATGTTGAAAGAAATTAAAACATTAGGATGAAGAATAAAATATTATGTGTTTATTTATTTATTTTGAGAAGTTTATTTATTCCAATCATATAATATGAAAATATTCTTGCATTTCTGGTATTGTAAGGGAACATGTTATTGGTTCCCTATTGGGTTATAAACTCACACCCTACTTGGATCACAATTTCGTAGGGGTATCCGGGAAGATTATATCTTGGTTGTATGTATAGGCTGGGTAGATCCCTAGGTTTGATCGAGTAGGATAGGTCTGTGTGTACATGGATCTTGCAATATTTTATGGTTTGGAATTATAGTTGATTGAATTATTTTATCTAAATCCTTTAATCATTATCATATAGATGTGATCGTCCTTGTGGTTGACTAAGTATGTGCATATTTTATGACAATGTCAGTATTTCATTCTGATCCTCCATGTCCAGTTTATTTTTTCATGTTTCATAATATAAATTTAATGATGTATTTTTATTTAATTATGATTGCATACATTGATATAGGGGGTATAATTACCCACAATACCTCCTTTGACCACCACTTCTAGTAATCAACACATGGCGTAAAGGGAGGTGTTCCTGAGGTAACATGGTGGTTCAGTTTGATTACTATTCATAGTATACCGAGGTGGGGTGTTATATGTTACATCAAAATTGAAGTTCTATTAAGAGTTATCACACAACCGATTTCATTGGAATGAAGGTAATCAGAAATTAAAATTGAACAATAAATATTTAATTTAAAAAGTCAAGATAAATTAAATTCTAGAATATGTGTATTATGATCATAAAAACCAATGATAAAGATGAGTATTTTACATGACATAAGCCATGAGATATTCTATGACATCAGGGAAGAAAATTTGACCCCATGGTGACCTCGAAACAAATTTATGGGATTGCCACACTATAGTGCATGATTAAGTATATGTCACAAGAGAGCTATATTGTTGAAATATCATGAAGGCTTGGAACTAAACATAAATGAGTCGAGTTGGAAATGTTTTTAATTATTGTGACCATAGCTTCCATGAAACCATCATGAAGAACCTAAAGATGCTACAATACAAGATAACCATTCAGGATGCAACAATTACACTACATGTTTTCATACAATTTCATGGTTTAAAGTAGAAGTGGGGTTTGAGTACATTTTAAGAGAAATTTTCCACGATAATTTCAGGTACTATGGCAACAGGAATCCAGGATAATACTAATATCTGGTAAATTTAATAGACTATGTTTTTAAGAGATTTAAAATTTATTATTAGTGATCAATTTAAATGATATTGAAGGAAAAAATGATTTATAATTGAAGTGATATTATATTAACATGGTTATCCGAATATATATATATATATATATATATATATATTAATAAGAGGGAAATAGAAAAGTTTATTTGACAATATTTTTACACAACATATTCTATGAGTTGAAGAAGGAGAAATATGTAATTTATCACATAATCATATTGATTCTTTTTTTAATCATGAGGCATCTAGTTCTATTATGAAAGTGATTATCCATGAGAATTTAAGAATAATATTGCTTTAGGGAGACCAAATTGTTTTTCCATAAGATAATATTAGCTAAATAATTGATTAACATAACCTATGCCATTATTATGTCATAATGTCTGAAGAAGCTCAAGGAGGCTACTTGGATTTTTTTATGTGGATGAAGGTGATACGATACATTCAATTTAGAAGACAGTTTTCATTTCATTGCTATAAGATATACATTAAGGCTGTACAAGTTTGATATTATATTTAATGAGTTGTAAGTTCATGATATCATTGTACCTCGTTGGTTCCAAAAGTTTGTGTAACAACCCAGGTAAATAAAGAGTATGGAATTTTCACATTTATCCATATTTGTGAATAAAATATTAATATTACTTTAAAGGGAATTCTATGCTCGATGGCGTACCCAATATGCAACAACATGTTTCTTTGAAATCTTACGTTGCACTCTTATAATAAAATAATATTATTTTAAATGGTAGATAACGCCTAGCCGTTGTAATGGCGGGAATGAACAGAACTAACTACAAAATGATTATATATGTTTCTAAAATATTTTTTCTTTTTTTCAATAAATTTTAGAGGATTAAAAATGCAAATGAATCCATTTTTTAAGCGTAAACATTCTAATATTCTTTAAAAGGTCAATTAACCGCCTTTTGATAGAGAACCCATTTAAATCCACATTTTGGAAATTTTATAAGCTCTATTTTTAAAAATAAAAATATTATTTATGATTCGGACCTTGAAATTTAACTTGGGATAATTTTTGGTATTTTTCCGACAATGATCATGTTTCAATGAATAGTGAAAAATACTGCATTTTACATCAAAACTACTTTTTCATATAATTTAATTATATGCATATATAATCTTTTTAATTTGTTTTAAAGTGTAATTAGAATATATTTTTACCATGTAATTCAATGATGGTCATTGGGACTAATTTCACTTTGGAATTAGGCATATGCAAGTGCCAAACTTTTCAAAAATATTGTTTCTAAAAAAACCCGCTATTTATTTTGACAACGGGACATTTTTTTAAATTAATTATTGCAATTTATGTGTTTGTAATTTGGTAAAATTTATTACATATTTGGAATCAGAAGGTCCAAATTATATAATTAAGACACTTTTTTTGACATTATGAATAGTAACGACTGTAATTATCTTTAATTATCTTGATTAATGAGTAATCGTGTAGTTAAAGATAGTAAGATAATATAATAATAATACAAAATGACCACAAAATGTGTCCTAAGGATACTTTTTGTCTCATGGACGACCATGGGATGCCTTTTGCAAATCTTGGGGGCCCCATGGAATCACTTTTCTGAGAAAGTGACTTTTTATCATTTTATTTTTAATGAATGTTAAATGTAACAAAGAATGTATCACCTAAGTAAAATATTTTTAATTTAGTCTACATAAATTATCTTTTGTAATATAAGTATTCATTAGAAAGATAAAAAGAGTTCCTACATCATAGTATTTGTTTTATAATTTTTAAACATTAAATATATTAAATTATTTATGACATCATGATGATGCAACGATGACCTCATTATTTAACGATTTAAATAAAATGGAAAGATAATGTAAAATCTAAGACCTACACATGTCCAAAACCAATTGGATGGGTGGATTTCGAACCCTTATCACCTTATTCCTGAAACACATCAATGTGGGATCATTAAAATCCGAAACTCATTTGAAAATAAAGTTACATTTTATACCTTTCCAAGAGTGCCCCTCCTCTCCTCTTATAAAAGGCCCCCACCCCCACCTCATTACCTACACTTCCAAAGCCTATGGCTCGGCCATACCCTTCCTATTTTGTCTCTTCATATTCCTCTATATCTCTTAAAAGCCTCACTTTGGGAAGAATTCTTCCCAAGGAATCCTTTGAGCTCAAACCAAAGGGGGTTACCCGATTTTAAGGTAATGTGTTCACTTGAGTCCTTCTGTTTTATTTTGCTTCTCCAACCCCCTAAACTCTTTTTATTCATTTATTTTGTAACAAGTATAGTATCTTAAATATACTGGGATTTGTTATAATTAGTATTCGAGCTACACTTACACACACCTTCATCTAATGGTTAATGAACATATTATTTCTGTGGTTGGCGATTTTCTGCCACACGAAACTATGATTGTTAAATATTCTTTTAACACCTTTAAAGGTGGCCATTATGATATCACTTTATTTTATTTATGATATATATGGTATTTATGTTTACTATATGATTCTGTATTTTATTTTTAAACCATACTTTTATTCTTTTCTTGTTGTGTAAATGCGATATTTTCATATGAGGAAGTGCGGACTACCGCCCCTCAAGTGATGTGACTCGTACATGCAATACATGGAATGTATAAAGAATGAAATTAATGAACATATGTTACCTATATATCATATATATTATACTGTAATTATAATATATATATATATATATTATTATTTATTTTTAATTCCATTAATATGAAAAAGAAAAAAATGAAACTATCATTCATGCGTACGTACGGCCTACCGTCTCCATGAATGGTGCTTTTCGTTTTTTATCTCCAAATGATATGGAATAGTATAAAATGAATATTTACTGGATATATATTATATATATGATATATACATCATGATTATAACTCTGGATAAAATGGATACATGAACAACTTGTAATTATAAAGAGCATATTTTGACTCAAGTTCCAATGATCGTTTAAATGACCGTTATTAACTAAAATAATTACATAGTGACATGGTTATAAGTGATATAAAAGGAATAATGAACTTTAAAAAGGTTCTTAAGGAAGTATAAATTAACTCAAATTTATTATTCAGGATATTAGAGAATGATCAAGTCAAGTCGGACCCGAGGTAAGGGATCCTACTCTTCTCTTTCTTTTTAAGTACACCCTTTTATGTCATTTTATTTAAGCTCATATTTCTTGTGATTGGGATGTTATTTTATATTACTCTTACTGTAATTTTTATGTTCATATGATGAGAGACCCTATTTCATCTCATCAACTCATTTTATGAGTTTTGAAGTGATGTCGTTAGGCTGCCGAGTTTTCGTAAGGGATTTTTCATCTCACTTTTATTCCCGTTAGATTTATGCTACATTTGCCACAATTTCCTTTGGGTGGTGTATGTACTGCCTATTATTATACACTTTGTGTAGTATAATTTCATTTATGGGTATTCACATCTTCATTGTATGACCCTTCTTCCATGGGGTGTACGTTTCGAAAGTTACCCAACTCGGTAAGGGGACCTGTCACCCTCCTCTTATTAAAAGACTTATTTTGTTATGTCTTTTAATTCACATAATATTATGTTGGGATATGTTATTTTATATAATTATTGATGTAAAATTTATGTCCAAGTGACGACATTCCATTTTTATCTCTCATCAACTCATTTTCTGAATTTTGAAGTGATACAGTTAGGCTGTCGAATTTTACCAAGGGGACTTTTTAACCCAATTTCGATTTCTTTGGGTTCAACATGTAGTTATTGAATATGTCATCTTTTGAATATGTGTGAATAAAATTTTATTTTTTTACACTTAATATTCACTTATATTGGGTGTATTTATATTTGTCACACATAATTTTGAGATTGAATTATCCTTAATTTAAGGATACATTCTTTATAAGGGAATTCATCACATTTGAAATTTCTATTGATACTTCCTTGTTATTATGCACCAATTCACTCTTATATGGTGTATATAATGTCCTTTGGAATATTATATCATGAATCAATTTATTCTCATGATATTATAAAGTTCTGACTAAATGTTATTCTTCAATTATTGTATTCAAGAGTCTCTAATTTTGGTAGAACCCCTTTTACCAAAATATCACTTTAAATGTTTTAATTATTTGTTCTTATTAATATCCATGTTTTAAAAATGTTTTTAAGGATTTATTTATATGGATATTAATGGTTCAAAATTTTAAAATCTTCAAGTTGGTATGGGACACCTTGATTCAAAAATAACTTTATTAAATTTTTTAAATGGTTTTGGAAATGGTTTCTTTTTGAATGGATTCATTATTCCAATATAATAAAACGTTTTATTGTGATTGAAATGTGGAAATGTTATGTTTCCTTTATGCATGTTTTATGTGATACGTTTATGTTATGGTTCTTGGGTATTGTTATGAAAATGGGTGGTTCCGTGATAAACTAAGGGTGGGTGAGCCCGATATAGCTCTCCAATGCATTGGGTAACGCGAAGGAGTGAAACGTTAAGGTTTCTCCGAAGAGATTTAGGGAATATAATGTGGTGGGTATTCTAAACGTAACCAAGATGGGTACTCCCTACATAAGAATGTTATGAATGCCTCAAGTTACCTTTTATGTCTTATGATTTATATGATTTATTCATGATTTTATGAGGTATGTTAAAGTGCCAATTTTTTATGGGTAAAGTATGATTTAATTCTTATGTATATATGAACTCATGTTTCCATTCCATATTTTTTTATAACCCTTACTGAGCTTTTTATACTCATCCCATGTTTTTTTGAAATGTTTTTCACAGGTCAAGGTAAAGGTACATGATTTGATGATAGTTTCAAGGATGTGTCAAGAAAGAATCCATGCTTTATTTGTTTTAAATATGTTTCTGTTAATGGGAAAAAATTGAATATTATCTTTTATGTAACCACTTTGTTTAAATGTGCAATGTAATGCAAGTTTTATGATCTAATTCTATAAAGCTCTAAACCTAAAAAGATCCTCAATGTGTAATCTTGTAATAACTCAAGATTAAGTAAGGTTTAAGGCTGGGGCCTTATACTTGGTATTAGAGGTTGGTTTAGATAACTTTAGAGGTTTGGGTATTCTATAAGCATAAGTGACATTACCATAATGGTTAGGATTTCAGAAACAGTCATAGTTTTAGATAAAGTGAATGAGTAAGTATATCGTAGTGTTTATCTTCCTCATTAGTACATTATGGTTTTGTTGATATACTCACACTGACCTTTTTGGTTTTAGTAAATGGCTGGATCTAGCAGGCACCAACGTAACAGTGGATGTGAAGGAAACTGTGACAGTTTTTTGAGCAAGCAACTGAATGATATGGGAGCTACAATGAGAACTCTTGTGATTATCCTAAACCAACAACTTAGAGTCATGATTGACCACCTAAACCTTGGTGATTTCTCTAAGGCATCATATATGCGAGAAACAAATCTCTACGGAACTACAGGTAATAATCATAAAGGTATGTGTGTTCAAAAACTTATGTGTCAATAATGTAGAAATAAACACCAATGAAAATTTTCCAAATGGACAGAAAAATGCTATTGATTTGGAAATGATGGTCATAAAGAAAGAACCTGCCATGGAAAAAGTAAGCATCCATTTGACTCAAGGAAAGGGAAAGAAGTTCTTTCTGAGGGATCAATTGAATGTTTTAAATGTGGGGTGCATGGTCATTATGAAAACACAGGTCCTATGAAGAAGTTTCATGAATGGGATCACCAAGATCGTACAAATGTTCATCTACCAATACCTAATGCCATTCTGATTGAGGATGAAGAAACTGAAAATGACCAATCAAAGAAATGGATTATTTCATGACTATTGTTTTCCGATTTTGGAATCTTAGGATATGATTCATGATTTTGTTTTTAGGAAATAATTATTTAAGAATAATTTGTAAGGGAATGGTTAATGGATCATGAAGAATGTTGAATGAGTAAGATGTCAATATATGAGGGCTTCAAGAGTTATGGTGAAATTCTTAAGAGTATTAAGTCTCTTTTGATGATGGGGTTACATTAGAAGACTTTTTATAGTATGTGTAACCCTAATGTTTAATATATGAAAATTTTATTCAAGGAATAGTTATCTGTTCTTTTGTGGACATAGTTATAAAGAACCATTTTGGTTTATATGGTCCTTACTTTTGAGGTAATTATGGGTTACTATATGTTTTGATGGAAGTGAAAGGCAAGAGATAAAATTGAGGATAAATTATGTTATGGTTATTTTTGATGATTTTATCTATATTTGGGGAATGATTTGAGAATTATATAGTTTTGGAAAAAGGACAACACACAGACCATTTGACAACCCGTCGCATCGGACAAAGGTGTGGGAATCGAACCCACAACCAAAGTGCAACTGGTATTTATTGCCGACCACTGGACTACGTGAAGTCCCTGGTTAGTATGACTGATTCCTTTTAATTAGATGATTTTTTGAATTAAGAGTAATTTGATTTTGGGTTTTCTATGGAAATATATTAACCTATCATGGGGGATATGTGATTAGTTTAAGTACTTTTCAATACGAGACTTTAAGAGCAACTGATGTTGTTTGGAGATAAATTTTACGATTTAACTTGGAAGACTATGTGACTAAATCCTTCAAATATTTGGGTTTAAATCATATTTTGGTTTACATTGAAGACTTTTATGGACAAATTGTTTATTGAATGGTCCTTGTTGAACTTTGGGTCTTGTTGGACAGATTTTAGAGATTAAGAATAGATTTTCTTTTTATAAAGGGTCATCCTTTTCTGAATTATCTGATCTTGTACTAACCATTTTGGTTTTGGTTTTGGTTAAAGTCTAAAGACATGGGATGTATATTGTTCTCTTTCGTGGATTAAGTGATTATGTAGACGTTGATTATAGTACTCTTAATGTGAACAAGTCTTCCTAAGTACTCGTCATTTGGAAAAATATGAGTTTTTGTAAGGAATCTAATAAAAGTTGAAAGTCAACATGATAAGTGATTATGTTTCCTTATGAACAAATTCCTCAATAAAAAGTAAATTAAAACCAAAATGTTTTCTATTAACTTTTCCTATGGAGTAATCGAATACCGTTTAACCCATCACAAGTTTGTGATTTTCTTGTGGTTAACTTTCTCCTATACATGTTTACTATCACTCTCCATCAGAACATGACCCTTTGTTTTTTCCTCTATGTCCATAATTTCGTACTTGGAATCCTAGTATGGGTTAACTCGGGTGACCATTGTACTTATCTTTCTTTATTTTAAAGTGATTGTTTTACCGACTCTTGTTCCGATGTGGGACGTTCAAGGATGTTTCCAAGCTCAATTTTAAAATAGCGAGGACGCAATTACCAAAAGGGGGGAAGGAAGTAACACCCCAGTTATATAAAGAGTATGACATTTTCAAATTTATCCATATTTGTGAATAAAATATTAATATTACTTTAAATGGAATTCTATGCTCGATGGCGTACCCAATATGCAACAACAAGTTTCTTTGAAATCTTACGTTGCACTCTAATAATAAAATAATATTATTTTAAATGGTAGTTAACGCCTAGCCGTTGTAATGGCGGCAATGAACAGAACTAACTAAAAAAATGATTATATATGTTTGTCAAATATTTTTACTTTTTTTCAATAAATTTTAGAGGATTAAAAATGCAAATGAATCCAGTTTTTAAGTGTAAACATTCTAATATTCTTTAAAAGGTCGATTAACCGCCTTTTGATGGAGAACCCCATTTAAATTCACTTTTTGGCAATTTTATAAGCTCTATTTTTCAAAATAAACATATTATTTATTATTGGGACATTTAAATTTACCTTGGGTTAATTTTTTTTTATTTTTATGACAATGTTCATTTTTCAATTAATAGTGAAAAATACTGCATTTTACATCAAAACTGCTTTTTCATATAATTTAATTATATGGTTATATTATCTTTTTAATTTGTTTTAAAGTGTAATTACAATATATTTTTACCATGTAATTCAATGATGGTCATTGGGATTAATTTCACTTTGGAATTAGGTAGAAACAAGTGCCAAACTTTTCATAAATATTGTTTCTAAAAAAACCCGCTATTTGTTTTGACAACGGGAAGTTTTTTTAAATTAATTATTTCAATTTATGTATTTTTAATTTGGTAAAATGGATTAAATATTTTCAATCATAAGTTCCAAATTATTTAATTGAGACTCTTTTGTTTTTGGACATTATGAATAGTAATGACGGTAATTATCTTTAATTATCTTGATTAATGAGTAATCGGGTAGTTAAAGATAATAAGATAATATCATAATAATAACAACTAACCACAAAATGTGTCCTAAGGCTACTGTTTGTCTCATGGCCGAACATGGGATTCCTTGTGCATAACATGGGGGCCCCATGGAATCAATTTTGTGAGAAAGTGACTTTTTATCTTTTTATTTTTAAAGAATGTTAAATGTAACAAAGAATGTATCACCTAAGTAAAATATTTTTAATTTTGTCTAAATAAATGATATTTTGGACTATAAATATTAATTATAAATCTAAAAAGATTTTCTACATAAGAGTATTTTTTTTAAAATTTTTAGACATTAAATAAATTAAATTAGTTATGACATCATGATGACGCAGTGATGACCTCATTATTTAACGATTTAAATAAAATTGAAAGATAATGTACAATCTAAGACCTAAAAATGACCAAAACCTATTGGATGGGTGGATTTAGAACCCTTATCACCTTATCCCCAAAACACATCAATGTGGTACCATTAGAATCTGAAATGCATTTGAAAATAAAGTTACATTTTATACCTTTCCAAGAGTGCCCCTCCTCTCCTCTTATAAAAGTCCCTCACCCCTACCTCCTTACCCACACTTACAAAGCCTTTGGCTCGGCCAAACCCTTCCCATTTTGTCTCTCCACATCCCTCTCTAACTCTTAGAAGCCTCACATTGGGAAGATGGCTTCCCAAGGAAGCCTTTGAGCTCAAACCAAAGGGAGTAACCCGATTTTAAGGTAATGTCTTCACTTGAGTCCTTTTGTTTTATTTTGCTTCTCCAACCCCCTAAACTCTTTTTATTCATTTATTTTGTAAAAAATACAGTATCTTAAAAAAACTAGGATGTTTTTATAAGAATTATTCGAGCTACAGTTACACACACCATCGTATAATGGTTAAAGAACATACTGTTTCTGTGGTTGGCGATTTTCTGCCTCACGAAACGATGATTGTTCAATATTCTTTTAACACCTTTAAAGATGGCCATTATGATGTAACTGTATTTTATATATGATATATATGGTATTTATGTTTACTATATTCTTCTGTATTTTATATTTAAACCATACCTTTATTCTTCTAATGTTGTGTAAATGCGATAATTTCATATGAGGAAGTGCGGGCTACCACCCCTTCAAGTGATGTGACTCGTACATGCAATGCATGAAATGTATAAAGAATGAAATTAATGAAAATATGTGACCTATATGACATATATATTATACTTTAATTATAATATATATATATATATCATTTATGTTTAATTCCATTAATATGAAAAAGAAAAACATGAATGTAGCGTTAATGCGTACGTACGGCCTACCGTCTCCATGAACGGTGCTTTTCGTTTTTTATCTCCAAATGATATGGAATAGTATAAAATGACTATTAAATGGATATATATGATATATATGATATATAAATATTGATTATAACTCTGGATATAATGGATACATGAACAACTTGTAATTATAAAGAGCATATTTTGACTCAAGTACAAATGATCATTTAAACGGCCGTTATTAAATAATATAATTACATAGTGACATGGTAATAAGTGATATAAAAGTAATAATGAACTTGAAAAAGGTTGTTAAGGAAGTAGAAATTAACTCAGGTTTATTATTCAGGAGATTAAAGAACGATCGATTCAAGTCGGACCCGAGGTAAGGGATCCTACTCCTCTCTTTATTTTTAAGTACACCCTTTTATGTCATTCCTTTTAAGCTCATATTTCTTGTGATTGGAATGTTATTTTATATTACCTTTACTGTAATTTTTATGTTCATATGATGAGAGACCCTATTTCCTCTCATCAACTCATTTTATGAGTTTTTAATTGATGTTGTTAGGCTACCGAGTTTTCGTAAGGGATTTTCATCTCACTTTTATTCCCGTGAGATTTATTCTACATTTGCCACAATTTCCTTTGAGTGGTGTATGTACTTCCCATTATTATACACTTTGTGTAGTATAATTTCATTTATGGGTATTAAAATCTTCATTGTATGACCCTTCATCCATGGGGTGTACGTTTCGAAAGTTACCCAACTCGGTAAGGGGACCTTTCACCCTCCTCTTTTTAAAAGGCTTCTTTTTTTATGTATTTTAATTCACATACTATTGTGTTGGGATATGATATTTTATATCATTATTGATGTAAATTTTATGTCCAAGTGATGAGATTTCCTTTTGTCCCTCATCAACTCATTTTCTGAATTTTGAAGTGATGCTGTTAGGCTGTCGAATTTTACCAAGGGAACTTTTTAACCTAATTTCGATTTCTTTGGGTTCAACATGTAGTTATTGAATTTTTCATCTTTTGAATATGTGTGAATGACCTTTTATTTTTTTACACTTAATATCCACTTATATTGGGTGTATTTATATTTTTCACACATAATTTTGAGATTGAATTATCTTTAATTTAAGGATACCTTCTTTATAAGGGAATTCATCACATTTGACATTTCTATTGCGAAGTCATTGTTGTTATGCACCAATTCACACTTATATGGTGTATATACTGTCCTTTGGAATATTATATCATGAATCCGTTTATTATCATGATATTATAAAGTTCTGACTAAATGTTATTCCCCAATTATTGTATTCATGTGTCTCTAATTTTGGTAGAACCCCTTTAACCAAAATATCGCTTTAAATGTTTTAATTATTTGTTCTTATTAATATCCATGTTTTCAAAATGGTTTCAAGGATTTATTTATATGGATATTAAGGGTTTAAAATTTTAAATGCTTCAAGGTGGTATGGGACACCTTGATTCAAAAATCTCTTTATTAATTGTTTTAAATGGTTTTGGAAATGGTTTCTTTTTGAATGGATTCATTATTTCAATATACTAAAACGTTATATTGTGATTGAAATGTGGAAATGTTTTGTTTCCTTTATGCATGTTTTATGTGATATGTTTATGTTATGGTTCTTGGGAATTGTTATGAAAATGGGTGGTTTTGTGATAAACTAAGGGCGGGTGATCCTGATATAGCTCTACAATGCATTGGGTAACGCGAAGGAGTGAAACTTTAAGGTTTCTCCGAAGAGATTTAGGGAATATACTGTGGTGGGTATTCCAAACGTAACCAAGAGGGTTACTCCATACGTAAGAATATTATGAATGCCCAAAGTTGTATTTTATTTCTTATGATTTCTATGATTTCTTCATGATTTGATGAGGTATGTTAAAGTGCCTATGTTTTATGGGTAAAGTATGATTTCATTCTTATGTTTATATGAACTCATGTTTCCTTTCCATATTTTTTTAAAACCCTAACTGAGCTTTTTATGCTCATCCCAAGTTTTTATGAAATGTTTTTCATAGGTCAAGGGAAAGGTACATGATTTGATGATAGTGTCAAGGAAGTGTCAAGAAAGAATCCATGCTTTTTTTTAAATATATTTCCGTTAATGGGAAAAAATTTAATACTATCTTTTATGTTACCACTTTGTTTAAATGTAGAATGTAATGCATGTTTTATGATCTAATTCTCTAAAACCCTAAACCTGAAAAGATCCTCAATGTGTAATCTTGTAATAACTCAAGATTAAGTAAGGTTTAAGGATGGGGCCTTATAGTATGGGTATAAGGATATACCCTTCACAATCATTCTCTTGATAATAAAAGGGGTTTTTTGTTTGTGATATAAAAACCACCAAACAGATGGGACATATTCATCCATTGTGGAGGTGAAGCATGTTAACAAATCATAGTGTGATTTATTATCTTACAATACTAATTTAATTACATGTATGAAAACACAATGCCAGGAAGTATTGAGAGATCAATTCAATAAATATGTGTAGAGTTAAAAGAGTTGAAATAGTTTTAAATTGTTAATATGTCATCATACCTATTCACCCCTCTCACTTTATAGAGAACCTATCCAAGTAGAACAATATTTAGAAAGATATTAGGTTTATAATATAGTCTCTACATTGTTAGTGGGATCGTTTTTGACCTTATAAATGTCCAATGATAAAAAATGAAAAATTATACCAGTCAATAATTAATCGGATTTTTACTAAATTTTCTAAATACTCTAAGACATATGATGGTGAATAGTATTAAAAAGAGATGAATTAGTTACTATGGGAAAGTGAATAACCCTTTTTACTATAGGAATAATCCAATCTAAATAAAAATTGAATTTCATTAAGTATCCAAAAAATGTTTTAATGTATGATGGTAATGATAAATGTAAATATTTATATTTAGTTACCAAAACAATGTGTATGTCACATTATCATAATAAAATTTGGGATGTGGTGGAATGTAATAGTGTAATTAGTTTAATTAATTACCATAACATATCAAGGTAAATGTATGATTCAAAGTGTTATGAGGATTATTATATTAAACATATAAATAGTTCTATGTAGTAAAAATATAATGATATCATATCATATGATGTTTATGAGATAATGAGTTTGAATATGTTTAACGAGTGGAACATAAGAAATATGATTCTAAAATATCTCCATTATCTAGTCAATATTTCTTCATAAATACTACTCTCTATAATGTTTAGTGGGAGTTTTTTATTAGATGGTCACATAAATATGTGGTAGGTATTACATATAGATGTAATGAGTTCACAATCCCTACAAATTGCAGTAAACCTGTCGATAATTTGACAGTCTATGATATATTATATGATAGTCATCTATTTATGTAGTGGTTTTTAAGTATTATTGTACGATTTAATAATATAAAATTTATTATATAAATGGAAATATCATCTTCATCATTATTTCAATTTTTTTAAAAATATATATAAATTGATATTCATTTTCTGAATTGAAATGTTAATTTAACACTCGTTGTATGAATTTGATTTATCCCAATCTAATGTTCATTATAGATTATTATAGGTTATAAAAATATTTAATTTTTACATGAGTATGATTATTGTATTAACATATATGATATGATCATGTGGTATAAAATGTATTTTTGTTCATTATATGACCCACTAAGTATATTTTATAGAGTGGAATCCACTATATATATGCTACCTTGGTGGTGAATGGATCATGTTTATAGTTTTGATGACCTGAGTATACTAATATCATTGCATCAAAACCATCATACTTTGGTATCCTTCTTATAAAATCCTTCTTTCTTAACTAATTAAGGCGCTTTAGGTATGTTGTTGATTGTGTTGTTGTTTGGAGGTAAACCAAGATAAAAGTTTCCTTCTCATATGATAATTATGAAATATGGGACCTCAATTTAGATTGACTAATGAGTGTGTGGCCATACTAATATAGTACATATGACATGCTTATCTATTCATATGAGGGACATATGATGTGTTCATCTATAAAGATGAATGACATGTGATTTATTTAACGAATTTTTCTGCATATACATAGATAGTAGAGAATGCATGAGTTGGATATTGAGATTTTCCTACTATATGTCCCATGGAAAAACAATATCTTATATAATGGGAATTAATAGGAATGTACTCTAGCATGTGATGAAACTTGTTGACACAGGTATAAAGATGCAGGTGTTTGACAGAGATCATGCTAGATCCCATTATAGCTTGTGTAACATTGATTATTTTTTAAATGACACACTTTTCATACATTTATAGTTCTAAATATTCCTATTTTTTTCAATTATTGAATTCTTATGAGTTCACAATTTGAATTATATTGTTATGGATTGAGTTATACAAAAACATCTACTATAAATGTGTTATATAATTCATTTAAAATAGGTTTTGGATGGGTATTCACATGGTATTGTATATGATGTGATACATGTGGATGATAATGATAGACTTCCAAAATAATTTTTGAAGATATCAACGAATATTCTTATATATGGTATGATAAGTTATTGTGTTTGATTTAAGATAAATAGAAATTATATTTAAGTCTTTTAGAATTTAGTGAAAGCATGAGACTGAAGGATAAATAAATCAAATTTTAGATAATTATTATGTAATGTGGTTATGTTTTTTTATATGAATAGGGATATCATAAATCATGTAAACATGTTCCCACCATTCACTAATAATATGGTTTTATTAGGTCGTATCATAAGTCTACTACCCCTGAATGATGTAATGTATTAATTTTTATATTATAAATAGAGACAATTAATTGAATAGTTTTGGAAGATAAATGATAATAGTCATTATTTAATTGATAATCAACATTTACTATCATAAATGAACCATTTACTTA
This sequence comes from Viscum album, assembly GCA_963277665.1. NCBI lineage: Eukaryota > Viridiplantae > Streptophyta > Magnoliopsida > Santalales > Viscaceae > Viscum > Viscum album. The sequence goes on along the minus strand of OY728120.1, from coordinate 1,266,085,222 downwards.
GAGGAAATATTTGAGAGTGATATACATTATTTCAAGAGATTCATGTGCTAATAAAAAGATATAGTCAATTAATGAGTTATCTCATAACATATGATTAAATTCATGCTCACTCAAGGAGAATCATCAAGTGATATATAAATTTGAAATTCTCAATGAGATGTTTGTAAATGGAAGTCTACTGAAACCATAAGGGTATATAAATCATCCCAAAACTCTCTTCTCTTATATTCATTACAAGAGAAGGCACTATAATTCCATGGAGGGTGGACAATTAACTCATGTTATGAGTGATTTAGTTTTAGGATATATATACCTTCAACAGAAAAATATCGATAGGATTTTTCTTGGTGGTATCCATTAAGAATATATGAAGGTAGTTTAGTGATAAAAATATTAGAATTTATTAATTTAGAAGGATATTCATTTATAGTTTTGGAATGGTTTTATTTATCTATGATGGTTTAATTTGGATGGGGTTTATTTATTAATTCACCTATAACTAATAGGTGTCTTTAGATCCATTGAAATAAAATTATAATCCTTAAAAAGAAACTATATTTAAGACAATATGAATTTCCATATGCTTAATAATAAGATATTTTTTTGGAGAAATATGTCAAAATATTCTATGAAACCACTTTTATAGTTATCCTAGACTTGTAATATTTTACACTATATTTTTTCTACATCATTTGTTATAACCATTTGTTTTCAATTATTCTTTTTCCTAATGGTTATTCCATCATCCTTCACCTACCATTTGTATAAAACAAATCCATTTTATCTTTCCCAGTGAACTATAACTATTTAAAATCATTGAGACATACTGTGTCTCCTATTATCATGGATTCTCCACCATCTATTATAAAAAACATGTGAAGATCAACTACAATCCATTGAACTAGTTGTATAATTCTTGTTTGACCTACTCAATTCCATTGATGGTTCTTCATTTTTTGAAATTATATCTTATGGAATACATTCCAACACTTCCAAAATCTCAAAGAATTCTTGTTCAACTAGTCTTGTTAGTTATTTTATAATTTGGATACATCCTCAATATTATGAAACTTTTTTCCTTCCATTCAGATCAACACGAATATATTTAGTTGATTATTTTTTCATAACTCTATATTCCAATATTCTTTGATAAGTCTACAAGATATAATCATTGAGTAAAACAGTTTAGCTTATATAGATCTTTATAATGGTGATAAAACCCAATTCGTTGATCCCCATATCCTAAAATTAATCAATAACATGAATCTAATTTAATATTTTTTATATTATTACAATTGGCATGTTCTGAAATATTTAGTATAGTAATTTCTAACCAAATTCCCTTGGTCTAGTAAAACCTCCAAAATTACCTACTACCTTACTCACCTCTATTATCTAACCTTAATGGTTGAAGATTATTTATTGAATATTTATAATCAATGGTTCTCCATTTAAAAAACATTGTGAAAAGCAGGGATTTATGTTTATTGATGTATACACATACCTTTTAGTTTCAATCATCTTTAATGATAATCTAATATAATGACAAACCATGGTAATGGACTACTGTAGGACCCAAAATTTCTATATGTATGACCTAAAAGCTATAATATATATGTATTATTCTATTTATGAAAATAAACACCAATATATGGTTTTCTATAATATAATTGTCACATGTTTCGAATTTTTTGTGTCTGACCATTAGTACTCCTTTATTTACGTATACTAACACATAATCATTTATGTTCCCACGAAAAAAAACATAACTTCACATATTTAGATATTGATGCTTTGTAAATTACTACCTCATCCGACATTATTGTTAGATACAATGTTCTATATTTGATACCTATGACCAATGTAATGTATTTGTATTTAATATTCAGTTATTTTTCTGTAAAGGCTTTCCATAATTCTACTCCAGCTAGATTTCCTATAGTCATAATGTTATTTTGTAAATAATGATGTGCCAAAATAATTATAAATCTATAAATTTACTTTCTGAAATTAGAATTTTAACATATCCTTTCTATATTATATCAATAAACTAGTCGTCTAAAATATGTAAATTTCTGAATATTATGGAAACACAGTTGTTCAAGATTCCTCTCTTGGTCATAGAATAAAACTGTGATCCAGAATAAATGATCCATGATTCCAATACAATAATAACAACTTACAGTAAACTAAATTAATCATAAACTATGGTATTTACATAATTTCATGAATTTCATCATATATAATTAACTCTACAATCTATGAAATGTTTCCTCATGTTCAACATGATGATACAATTTTAACATATAGGTTTGGGTCTGGATGAATTAATTCAAATTCATTTTCTCTTTTCCTCTTCTTTCTTCTAACCTTTCCATTGAAAAAAATTCCCTTAAATATTTCATTGAATACAGTTCATTACGTTACGAGACACCCCTTAACATGACATCATAATATATAATAAGATCATGAAAATCATGAATCATTGTATTAGTCCTTCTATAATAATTAATAAATGTATTATCCATCACATAAAATGATTTTGTGAGAGATTATAGTAATAATAAATCTCACATTGGATCTAAAAATTTATTCTTATAAATTCCAAATGAATCTGAATATTGTTTAATTGATTGAAATTATTTTATGTCGTCCTTCATTCCAATATTCTAATACCAAATATATTTCACATCATAAATAATTTATTCATTATGGTAATATTCTCATACATATTATCCAGATAATTCCTCAATTACCTATTGTTTTTTACCTCCGTAATTATATAGGAAAAAATCCATGAAAATTCCATCAGTATCAAACAAAGTTCCTTCCAATGAATCCTTTCAAATTCCACCTTATACATTCCTTTTTGTTGGAATATTTTCAATTGAAGATGGAGGACCTTCTAGATTAGACCATCATTCACATCTGTCCTCTAAAATCTAAATTCCATCTCATCAAACTTGTTAATATTGAAAATCACATATTCTAAATACATTCTTTTTAAAATAGATAAGTTCTTCTACAATAAAAAATCATAAATATAACAATATTACCATAAATTTTAATACCAATTAATCTAATCTTTGTTTAACTATATTATTTGATACCGCCTTTTTAGAATAAAAACAGTAATCAATATGTATCCATTGTAATTTCAAACATGAAATAAATTCTGAAACTTCTAAAATTGGATAAACCCAAAACAATTTGTACCATAACTACGAAAAAAATACACCCTGATTTCCAAATGAAAATGGATCACACTCAATCTATCATAACTCCTAGAATGATAGAATAAGAAAAAATACACCCAGAACAACAATAGGGAATTGTTTGGTTCATAATTAGTCTCATTCCATGAGATAACACTATTTCTTTATTTTACTAAACATAAGAAGAATATAAAAAAGACACTAAACACAGTACAAGTGACCCCACACATCTTATTTATCATACATCCAAATTAGTGAAATTGATTCCAATATTTTCCATAGTTAATAAATGAAAATCCCATTGAACATCTCCACTAGTTAAATTATATCACCTCAAATGACTCATAAGGAGAATAATGGATGTATCCAGATAAAATATATTTTATTCTTATACATCCATTTAGAGTATTTGATATAGAATTTTAAAACATATGGTTACATTGATGAATCAATAGAGTTAATCCTATATAGTTTTTTCTTCCACACATACATAATATAAAAGTGGTCACTTTTTAGCAGGTTCTGGAACACTTCCTTTAGAACAATATTGAACCCACTAGTCTTACATAACTATAATATCTATCTAAGACAGAATCAAGGAATTAAATTCTATTTTTCTAAACATAAATTAATAGAACCATGAAATGTGTCATCACAACTCTTAATTTTATAGTTTCTGTCATGGTGTCCTGCTTAGGACACAATGATCTTATGTGCATTATTATATGTATTACGTTGTATATAATTTTCTCATAGTTTTTACCCATGTATTTGAAAATTTTTATTAAAAAACATGGATACACCCAACTATGATTTATTTCGCACACCCTTTATGGGAACCACACTGAGTGAGAATTTATTATGTGGGTTTTATAGGTATGATCACAATTTATACCATGGATCGAGGTGGGGTTACTCAATAAAGATTTTATATATTGATTTGAAGATGGGGTAGAGTAAATGCTTGAGGTTTATAATAGAGCCACTTATTTATTTTATATTATTTATTTATTTGAACATGTGATCAGACCAATGGGACAATTTAAATGTTTTATGACTATGTGACTATATGGTTAAATGTCATAGAATATGTGTATGCTTAATTTTTATGGTTTTATTTCACTATACTCCCATAAATTCATACATCTATATGTGGATTTGGATGATATTTGGATATTTATATATTATTTATAGAATTAATATCGAGAGTACAGGCTCCCCAAAATAGATCATAGAGAGTCATCATTGGTAGAAAACAACTATTTTATGGGGAGACATGTTAAAGGTTATGAATTGACCCCAGTTAGTGTTTCCGAAGAGAAATTTAACAAAGGGTGTCACAAAATGATATTAGTTCCTTATCTAATTTGTTATATTGTTTAGGGACTTTATAATTAGAAATATGAATTTTTCAGAGTTTGTTAAGGACCATAGGTTCGTGAGTCATGAACACCTATCAGGTGGGACGTTCAAGCTACCAGGGTTATGGGATTTTGGTTTTTGATTTTTTCTATTGATGTTGGGATGTTTATTGAAGTATGATGTGCCGAGTTAAGATCATTATTTGCGGTATTACTCCTAGTATAAAATTGAAATATTTTTTAAAACATAATTCATATTTTTTATACAGGATGTACATAATATTTAGGTTCATATAAGTGATTGATTGTTGGTCATGTCAGAGGGTTTAATTATTTAAACTATCAACCTCATTATATATATCATTTTCTTATATAAGTTACCAGCAAAACTCTACTGATATGAATGATATTTCTTTGAGGGAAGGGTTCATAGATTTTTTCTTGGGATATAATTTAATTATGATTATATATTCCCCATGTTCTTGTGGCTATTTTAATCCCATCGTGGGTTTGTTTAGGCATTTAATTCATTGTTGATGGTTTAATTTGGGATGGTTATTTCTAAGATGTGATCCAAAATGATCATGGGATTCCATATTAAGTTAGATACCCTTGAGTGGGTATAGAAGGAATGTAGGATACATTGGGATTTTTAAAATTAAAGTACTATCGGTGCTTGTGGAATAATGTGTAATGAACCAACCAATGATCCAGTTAACTAGTGTTTTGAGCTAGTGGATCCTATGGCCATAGGTAAAATTCCTATCATTTTAATGGATATCGACTAGGAATGAGGTCCTATTAAGTGATAATGGGGAGACTATACCCTATAGTGATAATTATAATAATGATGATAAATGAAAACTGCAAACTGTATGAATATAACCAAACCCAACGGAATAAATATAAAATATCAGCAATAACTAGACAAAGGAACACCATCTAAATTTATCAAATAAACTATACATGTCACGATTGTAATAAAAATCATACAAGATCACGTTGGGATGGTCATATGATTATATAAGAAAAACTCAAAACATCATCACCTTGGATCACATGTTCCACCTCTTCCATGTACCAAAACTATGACATAATCTCATTTTACAATGACTCAACCCAACTCACTGAGGACAAGGCCAAAAACCTGGTCCCATTCTTTCACTTAGATCCATAAAATATACATTCATCCCAAGTTACCTATGTTGGGTTTTAGTATAAACTCAAAAGGTCACCACCATTGTGTTCTTATCTTAGCTCCATACATATATATTTCAATTAAAAATCTAAAAATTCATAAAATACTCACACATCAAATAACCGACAACACATGGGATCAATAGCCACAATATAACCTTTACCTACCCAAACCATTAATAGAATGAAATGATGAAAAAACATCATATCATACTATAAGAAGCCCTAATCCCCCATCCATTTCCATACCACATGAAATCATGTGAGAACCCTTAACACATATTAAAGATTTCTGTAAAAAGAAATGTCTTTTCATCATGCCTTAAATATAAAAATGTCGATTGGAATTCCATTTATTAAATCACTATATAATTAGTAGACCATTTTCCCAAGGCATAATAATATTCTTTCTTCCACAATCTTTCAACATCATCCCCAACATATCAATGATCCTTATCCCTAATAATATGGTCTCACACACCATCACACCCTGTTTTCTATGGTGAGAATCTCCACCATTCAAATGGTCAAAAAAATCCCCTATGTTGCTAAGTCTACAGAGGAGTCCACCAACATCTAGTGGTCAAGACACCTCACTCAGTATGGATCATGTAATAACACTTTCTCAAAGGTGATATCAACTAAAATTAGTGGGAATAAATCATGAAAATCCTATAAAATAACATTGATGAACCTCTTTCAACACCTGGGAACCATGCTACCCCACTATAGGATTGGTAATCACTAATCGCCTCAACATGACTTGCAACATCATCTCGAGATTATTGATTAACATCACCAAAGATCTCATGGTCCATTCCCATGATGCTCCCATGGAACCAACATATTCATCATATTAATTAAAATACATTAGAAAAACAAAAATATCTTTTCAAACCAACATAGAACTCCATTTCAACCCTTCCATGCCATACTTGGATCAATTCCACATAACGAAAAATGATATTACCCTTTGGAATCTCATAGGAACAATATAAAAAGAATGTAATATTAAATGGCCATAACATGACAACCGTACTCATTCTTATTTTTCAAATGTTACATCATAACATGTATAAATTAATAGAATTGTTTGAACCACCTACCTCATTCGTAAAAATCTCTAATCCTCTCATATTAGCCTTTGGTTTGAGAAGAAACAACATAAAATAGATGAATAATAAAATTCCCTAAAAATTGTCCATATGAGGTCACATGAAAATAAAATCTACTATGAAAAAAGAAAATAATAAAAGTAGCACTAAGACTTATAGTCATACCAATAGAGATCCAACATGGAAAATAATTCTTGAGTTGGAGCCCAGATAATGGATATCCTATGATTCATAGGTGAGGGAGGTGCATGTTTATAAATAATTGAGACTGTATGAAATGCTAGAAATAAATGAGACTACATGGTTAGAAGAATTTAGGTTTATAAACATCATTTTTCTCATTTTAAATGGGTGAATGGTTGGGATGTACGGTTTGACTAACCATGCTCCAATCATGATAACCCACTATCCAAATGGACACCCCTTGAAAGGCCATGTGAATTGCAAGACAAACCATGATCCAACCATGTGTTTCTATCTGAATATTTTTACAGATGCCACACAATGAAATTTTTCTTCATGTGAATTGTTTGAAAAATAGTGTCACACCCCTATAGGGCCGCCTAGTTTGTGCTACATGGTAAATACTAACCATATACCCCCGGGGCCTTTCCAAAACCCTAATTTTCAAAGTCTAATGCAATCAGAAATAAATCACACTCTCAAGGAACCCTACTAGTCAAAAATTCCATCTAAAAACAACACTTTATAGTGTTATAACTATTGATATTAAAAATTATGTCTCAATTTAATATTTGGTCCACACACCAAATAAAAAATAAAATTCCCTTCAGATCTATAACTCAATCAAAACATGGGATATTACAACCTCCCCACCATACCATAAATCATCCCCATGAAATTATGACATAGGATGACATGATCTCCCACTCTCAACTTGTTCATCCCAACCACCATTGTCACATATGATGAGCCGATATTGAACATATCTTTCTCATGTTTTCATCTTGATATTACACCTATTACATACTAATGGGTGAATCCATCTGTGGTACTCTCCACCCTAGGAATCACCTACCTAGTCACTTATTTACCCATATGTTGACATTAAGATGTACCCACACCATCCATTTCCATAGACACAAAAATGCCTATCATCACATAATACCAAACCTAAATCTTAACAGATGATCATCTCACACTTGCATCAAATATGGACCACATTCTATCTGCATCAAAACTGATGCCTAAAATTCCCACAACATGAATGAATAACAAAATTTATCACATAATATATATATATATATAATGGGAAAAAATTTTATTAGATTCCTACACAGAACCTACAAGAAATGAAACACTCCCGATGCTCACATAATAACCATCACCTGGTTAGTTCACCAATAAAAAATTCACCTCATGCACCTGTCTATATCATGAAAAATAAAAAAACACACTTATGGTGTACCTCTAATCATTATTTTTTCCCTTTCCTACTCAAGATGTATCAGGTCTACCACATGCACCTAGAATGAAGCCCAACTGCCTAATGATTGTCTGCCATATGGTGTTGTACCTTCTACCAACCACTGCCCCAAGTTATTGGTATCTATCAATATACCATGTTTTTCACATGAATTTGTATCTCGGATACCCACTGACGGTATATCTCTTTTTTCACCTTATATTTTCATGTTTGAACCTATCCTAAACACCTAGATTATCATCATGTCATCCATAAAAAACATTCCAGACAACCCATCTATCCACATTCCTAACACTCCTTTCAAGGATTATCACACTATGTCCGAACATGTATTGGCTACCAAAACAATAAAAAAAACCTTTAATGTTTAAGTCCTGAGTGGTTTGACCATGTCACTGAACAGAATGCCCGGTTGAGAATTCTCATTGACTAGATTCTGGCTACCGAGCACCACTTCCAAACTCCCTTAATACTGCATCCTAGCTTGGTATGGTTCTATATATCCTGATTATGTTGGCTATAAATTCTTTATTTTTTATCTTTGATAATTAATTCAACTTGAATATGTTCACTTATTCCTTTATGGAATTATGTAATCCATTTTAAAACCATCTCACCTTGGTGATGTAATATTTTTCTATAGATGGTGTAAAATGTAATGTAACCTTGAAAATCCCATCATAGTCCATGAGAAATTTGTCTCCCTACTAAAAGTTAATAAACATGTGAGATCTATTTAACATAAATGTATCAGAGAATAAATAATTGATGAAAATAACCTCTAATTCATTCCTTGTTAGTCTTTCATGCCCAGCAGTATGTAGCCGTATGTCACACTACTACATTCCTAGTCTCCTGAACATATTAGTGGCCAGTATCACCCTCCTCCATAAGGACCCATTAATATGATTGAATATTTTTTTTAAATGACATAAACTAGTACTCTGATTCCTATGGTCCACCCTAACCCTGGAAAGGAGGGGACGCTGCAACTATAACTACCACATCAGATATGACATTGAAGTATAAGCTCTCTGATCTCTTCAATCAATTATATAAACAAACAACACCAAGATCACCCTGATCTGCTCACCCATCCATGACCATGACTCTATTATCTACTGCGACTATCCCACCTACCTTGAAGTCACCACTTATGGATCATGCTTAATACCTCCATCAGAGGAATCATCCCATTCATTAACTAGTGGTAGTAAATATTTTCACTCCAAAAATTCCACCAGATCCTGTATAGGTGGAATCACATTAAGAACAAAAATCCATGGTAAAAAATAATAATAACTAACTAGATACCTCAAATTGGAAATTTTGTAATATTATGTATGTTTAAAAACCCTAACACTTCCTTACCACACCCATACATTTTATCATCTAGTCTCATGGCCCCATGTCTACAGACATCTAGGTCAAATATCACATATTAATCAAACCATCAACCACATTCTTGGAATAGATATGTATAATTCCCCCAAAAAGATATTCAGGAAAATACTATTTAGCCTATTTACTACACATTAAACTTCTCAACCATTTCCCTCATTCCTTAACAATCATATCATATCCACACTCCATATAACCCATACACATGTTGTATCACATGAAAATCATATAAATAACCACATACCTTGGATGGATGAGTAGAATTCTCTAAGTATTCTATATAGGGAAAAACTATTTGGCATGTTTTTGAAACATTAAATAGAGAACCCCCTTCCAGTAATTCATATTCCATGTAATAATCTAAAGAAAAAACATAAATCTTGTTATCCTATGTTCCTATCATGATGCATAAATTCTCCCCAATCACCATTCTAGGTAATAGTCTACACAAAAAATAAGTAACCACAAATACAAAATCATTTGAATCAAATAGATCAACTATAACAGTAGAAAACCAGAAAAAAAAAATATTCCCTTTTTTTTACTAGGTAACACGGACATTAGTTCCTGAATATTATTTATTGACACACATTACAACCTCAATTTAATGTTATATTAATTTCCTAGGATTCAGTCTACCATAGATAAATTGATAGACCATTTCAAAAAAAACCATATAATAACTAGCCATAATATGAAACCACTTTGTAACAAAAAATCATCTAAAACTATTTTTTTACACCATTACAAGAATGAAACATAACCAGTGATTCAAGTTGATGTGCCACAAGGCCTTAGGAACAGCTCACTATTCTCCCAAATCTTCCAACAAGTAGAGAGGGCCAATTGACTGATATTGTGTAGACCATACCATTGGATGATATAAATAATAATAATAAATTATAACTATTCTATAGATGCACATAACCAAACCCATCAAAATCATAATAAAATAGAACTAATAAGAAACCAAAAGTACAATAGCTAAATATATCAGATAAAGAGTTCGTGTCATGATAGTCATAAAAAACATGAAAGATCAACAATGGATAGATCATATAAATATAGATGAAAGACTTAAAATATCATCACCTCAAATCATAAGATCTATCAACATCATATAAAAAATGACGGAATAATCTCATACACCCATGGAACCAACAAACATATTGAGGACAAAAACACGAACATGATCCCCTTCCTGAACACAATGTCATAAAGCCTGCATGCATCCCATGGGTCCCTTGCAAGGTGTGAGTATGAAATTAATAGGAAAACACCAAAATTTTCATATCATATATCCATACATATTCCAGTGTATGAAAACATAAATAAATAGTAACTACTCGCATATCACATTACACGCTTCAGTTTTTCTCAACAACAACAAGGGAGCCTTTACCCACCTTGACCAAAACTAGAGTAGAATAATGAATCAATGGGATACCCTATCAGAAGAACCATAATTCCCCTAACAATTTAAATAAAACAAGGAATCACCTAGAAACCTATAAAATGTATACAACATGTTGAGTAAAAATGAAATCCCTTTGGTATACCCATTAATATATCACATGTCTATTGGGTTTCTATTTATTAAATCTCTGTTGGATCGATAACATTAAATAGAAATCCAAGATGATATATTTCCTTCCATAGTCCCAAACAATCATCCAAGATATATCGATGAACCTCATCGCCCATCTAATGGTCTCAGACACTATCACAGCTGGCTTTATATGGTGAGAAACCCTTCCATTACAATGGTCATCACCACCCCCTATATCGCTAAGTATATGGATGCCTCTCTTCATATAAGTGCTAAAAAAACCTCAATGGGTCCTAATGCAGTGTGAAGACAATCTGAATGACACTATAAGATATCCTTGGTGAGTTAAAATAATAGAAAACCTAATACATACATCTATTTTACCTCTGCCACCACATACAAACCGTCTCGCCTAACTACGGCATTGGTCATCACCACTTTCCAAAATATGATGATCCATGTTACCTCTTGTATAGTGAGTATCATCACTCAAGACCTCGTGGGAAATTCTCAATATTTTCTCATGTAACCCACATAGACATCAACTCAATTCAAATAAATTACATAACAATAAATATTCTTCTGAACTAACACAAAACTATGTTTGACCCCTACCATACCATATATTGCTCAACCACACCTTACCACACCCGATAATACCATACAATGTATCAATATAGTTAATTATAGAATAAATGATTTTAATTTTTTTATTCCTAAATTATGTAGTTATATTCATTATAAATATATTATGGAATGCATAAAATCAAAAAGGAAACTGTTTATTAAACATATTTCATATAATATTTTATTTAAAATTTTAATTGGAAAATATTAATAATATTTAAAATTAAAAAAGTATAAATTAACATATGTTAAACTTTTGATAAATTTATGAAAATATTTATTTTTCAAGGAATAGTGAAAATACGAATTTTTATTAAAAATTGTATTTTATTTTAATGATTTTAAAAGGAAAAATTAATTTTTTATTTTTTTTAAATTTTCATTAGTTAATTTTTATTTCAAATAATATGATTATTTTTTTGATTCTTATTTTATACTATAATTTAGTGACATAAAATTTTATATATTAAAAAGAAATTATTATAAAAAAATTATCGCATTCTTTTAATTTAATTTTTAAACAAAATTGTATACTTCTATATTTTTTAATTTTTAAAATATATCCCTTATTTGGAATGAGGAGGTAACAATTTAGTAAAAAACCCTCTTTTTTGTAAAACATGATTAATAACTATATTAATTTTTGTTACCATGATAAAGGGTAAATAATATATTTTAAGTTAAAAATAAAATTATAAGACCATAAATTTACCCAAAAAATCATAAATATCATTGGATGAGTATATGCCCACAATAACAAATAAAATTTATAATTAATTACCTTTTGGGCCACTTGGATGAGATTATGACATTTAGAGTATTTTATTTAATGAATAATATAACTTGTTATACTCTTGTTTATAATTAATGTAATTTTATTAATATCGTCTTATTTAGAGGATTTGTTTTTATAAAAATAGTATTTTTAATTATAAAATATTTATATTCATCATTAAAATTTATTTCTAAATTGTACAATGTACATTATTCTCTTAATTACTATAAAATACTGATGTAGTAATTAATTAATTAATATAAAAAATAAATGATATTAAACATATTAAAATAAATAATATTTGAGTGTAATATATTGATAAAGGAATTTTATAAATGAAATAAACATGTTATTGGTGTAATAAAATATATTTTTTATAATTATAATTTCTATTTAGATATTATTAATGTCATATTATTGAATAGTTCTTAAAATTGACATCATGGATATTTTATGGTAATCAATATCTTATAAAAAAATATAAAATTCATAAAAATATTAAATTTGGAAAAGTAATTACTATAAAGATCACAAATTTAAAAAATATTCAATTTATGGGTCTTTTTTCATTTTATAGTAACTATATTTTCCAACAAATAGTAAAAATCCATGTTGCCAAGGTAAGAGTTGAAATTGCTAAATAAGGATAAAAACTAAAAGATATGGGAAAAAAATATAGTTCTAACATATATACATTTTATTAGATGTTTTTATTTCAACCCATAATAATATTATATTTTAAATTTACAATTTTGGATCTATTTGGTAATAAATATTATTTTATATTATTTTATTATTTTGACAAATTCTATGATTGCACCTCACCTCTCTTATAAAGTGATACCTATTATTCTATTTTCTTCATGCTAAAAATCCATTTGGATCAGAAAATCATTGGGAATACAACATCAAAAAATAAATCCCCCTATTCATTATATCTTGGTTTAGAAATAATAACAATTATTGGGGTCTTAAGGTATTAGTAATATTAGCTTTTGCAAAAAAAAAATTATAGTTTTATCTACATGTTTTAGTGTTGTTTCTTCTTGAAAACAACTAAATCCATCATAAAACATGATAAGATAATAAATACAATATACTAAATATACTAATATTTTATTGTGTATGTGTAATGACATATATCTATCTCCACCTTCATCATTTGGGAAGTTAATTCATTTTTCATGTGTATGGTAGACTATAGCATGGTGAACTGATATATTTCATTTTCCATCACTATATCCCAATACTTATTATAATGATGGAATTAATGATTATCTTTGATATTAATTAAATATTTATAATTATTAAAGGATAATATATCATTTACATTCTAACCTTTCGATGCCCAAAAATAATATAACGGTGTTCGTGCATATATGTGGATTATCACCTCCATGAAGTGATGTGAATCGTTTTCCATCACCACATACCATAGATGATATATATAAGTATATACGAAGACATAATTTGATATTTATGATATTATTATCATTATATAAATATAAAATAATAAATTAATTACTTTTATAAAGATCATTTAAAAATGGAAATGTTACTCATGCATATGAATGACCATCTGTCTTCATTATTGTAACGCAATTCATTTTATATAACCATATTTATTGGGTGGATTTAAAAATATAACTGATATATAGAAATTATAACTATTTCATAATTATTATTCTGGATATGGTGTAATTATTGAATTTATTACTTTAGTCTAATTATTAATGTCATTCTGGAATTAAGTACTGAATATTGTCCGAACACCCAATATAAATTAAAATGATTTTGTCATTAAATATAACATGGTAATAAGTGATATAAAACAAATAATGAAATTGAAAAAGTTAATTAATTAATTAATTAATTAACAAAATTTTCTTACTTTGTAAGATAAAGGATATACATGATGAATAATACTCAATGTAAGGGACATTCATTCAAAATTACACTTTTAAAGATCATCTTGCAACTCTCTTTACAAAAGGCCAAAGGAATGTATTTTTTCAACATATATGGAATGATAAAATTTTACGATCTTCATGAAACATTAATGATTTTAAGATTCATATATATATATTTTATAGATATTCTAAAATAAAATAATATATTTATGATGGGAACATTTTCTAATGATTAAAAGTTATTTTTTTGAAAAAAGTGTATTTTGATATTTGAAATTGTTTTTCAAATATTCTACAAAAGTCATTAAGGAATTTATTCATGATATGTTCCGTGTAAATTTTATAACAAGGGTTCATACATATACTATTTTATGAGTTAGCTAGTTATATATTTTGGTTTGCCCATATAGTTCTCCAATGCATTTGGTAATGATCTGTAATCTGGAGAATTAAATTAGAAGGTAAATATATGATTATTCCAATTTCTATGGGTTTTCTTGTAAGGGTTTTTCTGGGGTCCTATAAAGTATCTATGATTATTATTATCCAAGGAAACTACATATATTTTCTATGATTTTTAATGTGTTTTCATGGAAATACAATGATCTCAAAAGAAAAGGTAATAATTTTTATGGAAAATTGATTTTTTTCTAGACGAAAACTTATGTTTTTAAGAAAATATTTTTATGGGTTTTTATGGTTTTCTCTAGAATAAATTTTTTCTTAATTTTTTTCCCTTTATGATATTTTTTCACAACCCATGACTTAAAAAAAATTCATAGATTTTAAGTATTAGTAAGGATCAAGAATAGGTCAAAATTAAAATTTTAAAGACATTACTTGAAAATAAATCAAATTTCTTTTTAAAAGTTTTTTTGTTGAAAAATAAATTTTGAGTATAAGTTTACACTTGTACTTTATGGGTATATTATGGATGTTATGTTCATAATTCTCTAAAACTATAAACCAAAAATATATTTTGTATTTTATGAAATTTAAATCAATTTAAAACATTATATTATGAAATGTTTAAGGCCAAGTCCTTACTATTTGTAGTGTAAGAGGGATTAGGAAAAATTGGAGAATTATATGTTTTCTTATGGGGTTAACATGAGATGTGGTAGGAGAAAATCAAACAATTATTGTTTCATGAGGTATTAGTTTTCCTTACACATAAAAAATATTTTCATATCCATTAGATGGAGGTTTGTGTGAGTGTAGTAATAATACATCACATAAAAACATCTTAGTTTATTGAGGATACTATTTTTGTTATGTATTCTGATAATAAGAAGTGAATAAGGAGTGGAGATAGAAAATAAATGAAAGGAAATTGAGAGAATACGTTACCTTTAAATCGGGTAACATCTTTTAATTTTTTGAAAAATAGATTTCTTCAATTTCCTTATACAAAATTTAAGGATTCTATGAGGAAATTGGGGTTTTTGGGAGATTATTTGAGCATCATTTGGACAATCCAATCAGATTGAGAGGTGTGAGAAAGTGGGTAGAGGTTGTTTAATTTTATAAGAGGGATGATGGGAACTTTAGGAATGTCTTGAAATATTATTTTTTTTTATAAATTTATTTTTGGTTTATAATAGTCTCATAGCCATTTATTTCAAAGATAACATGATGTTGTATCTTTTCCCCATTATCAAAGAGGTTTTAGAATAGTTTTGGTATCAAAATTAACATTATCTTTTAGCTTTAATCCATAGTTCAAAACCTTAACCCTTACCATGTCTTATTGTATTTTCGTAATATATGGTTACTATATTTACTATAAAAGGATAAGAAAACCACAAAATGATAATTAATGACATTTTTGACATTATATAACTCATTTGGATGAATAATATATTTTTAGGACTATTATTCCTTTTACTAAAATAGTATTTGTTTTGGTATCTCATTTATGAAAATTTTGACAGTATTTAAAAATTGATTTATGTAAAATTCATAGAAACATGATTCCATAACAAAAGCATTAAATCAAATACAATATGTCAATATCGTCAAAATAAATAATTTGTGTCATAAAAATGTTCAAATTATTTTTATTTTAAAATTTATAATATCATTTATTTTAATCATTAATTAACAAGGTAATCACTAGATCATCATTATGTCATAAATAAAATTATTCTCATAATATCTAAAAGTTATAAATAAAATACCATGATATAAGAAATAACATTATATTCATAATAAATATTTATAGTCAAATATATCAGTTATTTAATGAAATATTAATATTTTTTTATTATAAGATACATGATTATGTTATATTTATATTTACATTAAATAAATTCTTATAACCTGCCATTATTACACTCAAGTGGCTCCATGGGTTCCAAAAATATAAAATATGATGTCCAGGGATAGAAATATATCAACCAGTTGGATTATTACACTTTTTAGTGCAGTTTAATATTATTATAATTTTTTTTCTACCCTAATTTACCTGATTTACCCGTTAACCATGGTAAATAAAAATAATTACTGAAGTTACTATTCATAATGTCAAAAAATAAAAGGTAACTATTTATAGAATTTGGATATTATGATTCCAAATATGGAATCCAATTTTTCAAATTAAAAACAAATTATTTTCCGAAATTAATTAAATATTAATTCCCACTTTCAAAACCAAAAAGTGGGTTATTTTGAAATAAAAACTATCAAAAGATTTACATGTGTTTATTTAAAATTTAAAAGTGAAATTACATCCAATGAACAAAATTAAGAAAAATGATAAAAATTTAATAAAATTAAAATTTAAAAATAAATTAAATGACTATATGACTATATAATTAAATTATATAAACATGCAGTTTTTAATTAAAATCCAGTATTTTCACTATTCATTAAAAATGAACTTTGTCAAAAAATTACCAAAATTTTATCCAAAGTAATTTTTTTTGTCCTGATTCTAAATAAGAAATTAATTTTTCTAAAATATAACATATCAATGGGACAAAAATAATATTTAAAATGGTTTCTCTATCAAAATGTGGTAAAACAACCTTTTAAAAATATTTAAGTTTTTTATACTTAAATTTGGATTCCTTCCCATTTATGCCTCTAAAATTTATTTCATAAATGTTAAAACATTTTAAAATTATGTAAAAAAATAATATTGTTAATTATATTCATTGTTTCCAATAAAATATCTTGGTGTTACCTACCATTTAAAATATTAATATTATTGTTGTATTTTTTCGGTATATCTCGGTGTTGTGTGAAATGTAAGATTTCAGAGAAACCCATTGTTTTGTGTCGAGATTGATATTGGAAAAAGCATCCATTTTAACCTAAAATTAATATCTTATTCATAAATATTAATAGATATGAAAAAGTATTATTCTATAAATAACTGTGATGTTATAAAAAGTACTCACATATCCTAATGTTTTCTCTTCTGATATTTCATATCACCTTGTTTAAATTATCTGTATTATAAACTAATTTATACAATATGATTTGTTGGTTTATATTAATTAATAATTTATAATAATTTTTATTGTTTTTATTTTAAAAAAAATCAATGAAAATATTTAGGATTACTAGGACATGAACTATTATTATCCAAAATAATTTCTTATGGTTTTGTAATTAGTTTCATTAGAAATGGAGATATTTCAAAAAAAATAAAATGTTTAGGGGTTGATGTTTTTAATGTCATAAATTAAAAATAAAAATCTAGTTTACAATTTGGGGTATTTTTACCATGATAAAATTAGAAAAACATGACCCACCTATGATTGATCCTAAAATAAATGAAATTACTTTGTTGAATGCATGGAATCAATCAAGAAAATGGATAATTATCTCTATATTTTCGAAAGTTATAATTTATCTATACTTTATTTTTAATTTTATACATCAAAATCAGTGTAGGGTTAATTTTATTAGAAAACAATATTGATGACGGGAATGGAACATTATTCTTCTTCGGGTTTTTTTTGAAATTTCAAAAAATTTAATTAAAAACATTAAAAAAAAGTGTGATCTTATACTTAAAAAACATCCAATACCTGAATCATAAATGATTATTCCTTATAATTTTTTAGTTATGTTAAATTGAGAAAGATTTATTTGATCTTGGTAGAGTTTTTTTTTACTCTCAAACAATATAAATGGAAATTATATATCATATAATTTATGGTTTTAATTTCTATGGAATAACGGTATGACAAAGAAAACCATAGTTTGTTAGTTGAATTATGGGATAATATAATAACAAATGATATCAAAAATATGTTTGGTTAGAAATTTCATAATGTAAAACCCAGTTAAGAATGAAAATAAACTGTAATGATAAGGCTGAGAAAATATTAGAAAACAAACTATGTTGGAATTATAGGTAGGATGGGAATTTGTCAGAAGATTTTCCTAACAGGAAATCCAGGTCCAATTAATATCATGAGGTTCAATCCCATTTTAACATAGTGGTGAAATTTATTAAGGATGAGTAATTACTAGAAACCCCATTAATTATAAAATAATTGATCAGTAAGTTATAAAAAACCCAAGAGGTTATACTATATATGGACCTCTTGGGTGGTTAGTTGATACTATGATAAATATAAATGTTTTTGTTGATAAAATTGATTTTTTATCTTGTTAACATTTTATATAGAATGTATGTAAGGGTGGAAAATAATATTTCATACAAATAGTACATTATATGATATGTGGTCTTGATGTTTCCTTTCGAAAACATTCTATTCATCCATAAGGTCAAACAAAAACCAACAATTTAGATAAATATTATGAGTTGTTCTTGTTATGTTAGAAGACATTTAATCTTCATCCCAATTCAATATCATTTTTATTTTTGAAATTGGATCTTTTATTGAGAAAGTATATATATATAATGGTTTTATAAATATAGGTATGAATAACAAGGTATTTCAGAATTGGATATTGTTCTATAAATTTTTTTGTGAGTGATAATAAACTTTATGATATTTGGAACACATTTCTAGACACTTTAATATTGGTTTTTTAAAATTCCAAAAGAATCAATTTTTAATCAAATATTATGAAACTGAAAATAAATCCAACTGTCATGTATGGTTAGAGTCAATGAAATCTCAGAGGCATTGATTTAAATGGGTACATATTTTCCTAATGAGATACACAAAGTTATTTTTGAATGAAATGGAATATTTATGTGGTATTATTAAAAATAATTATCACCTTCATTAATAATTATTTTATATATGTTCATTTTTATCAATTAAAATTTAATGATGAGGAAATATATTTTTTTACTTAATAAATATGAACATAAAATTATAAGTAAACATAAAGTTTTATGTCTTGATATAGAAGGATAATATGTGTCCAATAAATTTGATTAATATTTCTAACTAAATGATTTTTATGAGGATATACCTCTTAATTCTCCTCTTACTAATGGGATATCAAAAAAAGAACAAAACATTGAATGATATGACTAGTGGTCTCATATTAAAGTTTTAATTGAATGAATATTAATAGGGATGGTTTTCAAATAGTTTGTTCCATATTATAGATATGACCCCTCATAAACGTAAGAAAATAAATATGTTTTAATTATAAAATTGAAAAACCCCATGTATGTTATTTCTTTGTTTGAGACTATATTTCTAAAATATAAATTATATAATATAGTGGGGGAGAAAACAAAAAACCTATAATGGTTGATGTTTTATTTTTCAAGAAAAAAAATATAGTTTATATATTTATAAAATTAATTCATTTATTATAAATATTTATAAATGAAAATAAAAATAATTTGAAATTAAAGAATATTTTTTTCTGAATCACTATTTTTATGTGTGCAATTTTTTTATTATAATAAATTAAGATTATCACTATTTTTGAATTATTTAAAAAAAAATATATATATATATATATATTCAATAAAAAAAATTTAACATTCATCTAATGGTTTTTATAGGAATGTGATGAGAATAAATACAATTTTATGGTTAAATGTTTTTTTAAATGGTTTTCATAGAGTTTGCTGCACATAAATTAAAATTAATTCCTTCCAATTTTTAAAACTAAATTAAAAAAATGGATTCCTCATTCAAAACCATGAGTTAAAAAAATTATAAATAGTTCCCATATTATTTTTAGGAAATATAAATAGTAAATGTGATAAAATTTATCACCTTATTAAAGGGTAAATCTGGTTAACCAACGTTAAAACTAAGTGTTTAGATCAAAATTGTTAACATCAATTCTTATTGCATAATTTTTGTTATACCCATGATAAAAAATGACCAAAGTTTAATTGTTTAAGGGACACATGTCACTAAAAATGTCCAAAATAATATTTAATGTAAATAAAAGTATGAAATGTCACACTTTTACTTTTAAATGTGTCTTATGGGTTTACATAGGGATAAAAAAAGTTTTTAACAAATCCTAATTTTTATTATTAGAAAGATTAAATTATTTTCATTATGGAAATTTATTCATAATTTATAGTAATTATATAATTACCTTTAATTATTATAAAACAATAATATAATTGTTTTTCAATTTATAGAAAAATAAAATAATGGATTTTGAAAATATTATTTGTAATATTATTTTACTGATTTATAAATTTATAAAAATTATATAATTTAATATGGCATATTAATATTGTCTTAGAGTATTATATTTTAATTATATTATTTCCTTGGCGTCATTAGTGTCAAATGCAATGAATAGTGTCAGAAATTTCATTAATGATATTTCCTGAAAGTAATATTTTAGTAAATTTTTTAAAAATCATAAAAAACATAAAATATGGAAAGGTTGGAATGAAATAGTTTAAAATTTTATCCATTTTATATTTGTTATCTATGTTTAACCTTACTTGTAAAATTATAAACATTTAAGAGTGAAAAATAGTTTTGTCTTAGTTAAGGTTAAAATAAGTTAAATATGGGCAAAAACCGAAAGCTAATTTTTAGAAAACAGATAAACCAATCCAAATTTTATTTTTTATGGTATTTAAACCAAATATAACATTATATTAGAATATATATCCATTTTGAAACATTTTTCTATATAATTATTTCTGTATATTTTAATCTTTTATGAAATTGCAAGAGTACCCCTACCAACACATTTAAAAGGGCACCCTAATTTCTATTATTTACACAAATTTATGCCTTATAACTGAAAAAATCATAAATTATTATATAATAAACATCCGTATAAATAATATAGAGGTTTTGGTCTTCTTATAAGACCACCCCTATTGTAACACCCGAGACTTTTATGTTATATAAATAATCAAAAGAATATTTTTCTACACACAACACTTGCTTGGATCGCTTTACACGAAATCGCGACATTCCTTGATAGCTTGGGTTGTACGCAATACCGAGTTTCACTAAACAATGATATGCTATTAAAAGATTATTAAAACTAGCTATTATGAATAGTAATAACCACTTTTTGAAATTTTATAAATTTTATTTTTCAAAATGGACTTCATCTTTGGATTCGGAATATCGAAATTAGCCTAGGGTAAAATTTTGGTATTTTTCTAAAAACTTTCATTTTTTGATGAATACTGAAACCACTAAGTGGTAGTTAAAAAACTGAATTTTTCATAAAACTTAATTTTACTGCTCTTGTGAGTGAATTTTGAAAATCCGAGAGACACGGTTGATTTCATTAAGTAAAATATGGTTCAATGAGATGAAAATAATTTTTTGGTGAATAGTAACTTTTTACTTTTTTTTACAACGGTTAAAAGTAAATAGGGTAAGTAATTAAGGGTAAAAATGATATTATTATTACCCTAACACATGTTCTAATTCTATTGTACATGTTTAATTCGACCAAAAACAACCTTAGGAATAAAATATGACCATTTAGGCCCACTTGGATTAGATTAGGACATTTATTATTAATTTATTTAAAGAATGGTTAAAATATTTAAAATCAAAGTTTAATAAGTAAATAATTTTTAATATAATGTTATACATAAGATAAATTTGACTATAAATATTCTTTAGAAAGATAAAAATATTTCCTACATAATGGTATTTTATTTGTAATTTTTAGACATTAAATAATTAAATTTATTTATGAAACAATGATGATGCAGTAATTATCTTTTTAATGAAATATTTACATAATTGATGTTATAAACACGAGAATAAATGTAATTTGAGACTTTTTATGAGTTACACTAATTTTATAGGTTAATAGGACATGTTAGTATTTCTTTAATTAACATTTTTAGAACTAATCATTCTTTTAGGATTTCCAAAAAATCAATTACTAAATAGTGTCAAAATTGACATAAAATAGTTATTATAACAAATATTATATTAGTAATTCTTATTTTATTCCTAAAAATCTATGGATCGGCCAAATGACTTATATAAGGTTATATATATTAATAATAAACAACTTAGGGTTCGTGAGGATGCTTATTGTAAGTTTATTAACCTTATAGTGTAAGAAAACAAGAAGACACGGTAAAAGTAAAATTATTTAACTTAATGTTAAATCTAAATGATAAGGTTAAAATAGGAACATAAACTTTTCTAAATTCTATTAGATGAGATTATTTCTACCCATCCCCACCTTAGCTTCGAAATATATCAATTTGGAGCTATTTAAAACCGAACATGACTTTATAATAAAATAATATTTTCAGTTTTCCCAAAGGAGCCCCTCTCCTCCCTTATAAAAGGGCACCTCCTCCCCCTCTTCCTCACACCACATTGAGCCTTCAATCCCGGCCAACCCCTGACACTTTATCCTCTCCACTTCCCTAGAGACATCCTAGAAGTCCTGGTCTTCTTCAGAGACCAATTTTAGTGCCCTAAAATAAGGTCTTAAAGAAGCACTTCAAGGAAGAGGTAATGTCCGTTAACAATTCTTTCATCTTTATTTATTCTTCCACTTCTTCTTATTTATTTGTTTCATTATGAAGTAATAACATCAGTATCACTCATATACTTATATGTTATTATAAGTATGAAACAACCCTATTTCACCATCTATCCATCCTACGGAAATAGAAATCACCGCGCGTGAGTACGTACGAAATACCGTCTACACGCCGTGGTGTAGTCTATTTTCCACCACCACCTTACTTGGATCGGTATAATGGTGTAAATAATGACTATATATGACTATTATAAAGTTATACTAATTCTAAAATAGTATTCATACACTCCAATACAATTCCACAATCATAGGAATGATATCATCACTCGTGCGTACGTACGGAATACCGTCTCCACGATGTGATGCAACTCGTTCTACATGATCATCATTTCATAATGATTATATAAATGAATTTAATGAATTAATATGATATATTTATTACACTAATACCATTCTAGAAATGAGGTATCTATAACCTAAAGAGAAGAATAAGAATTTATTCGACAAAACAAGCATAAGAACAAAAAGTTATAAACACCCGAATAACAAGTAGCAATGAATTATTACTACTAAGAACCTAAGAATATGACCATATATGAAATCATAAAAATATGTATGATTCTTGAATAAGTCAAAAACATTATTTAAATCATTATACAGGAGGTTTGGACACTTACGAAGCAAAATGGACCTAAGGTAAGGGAAATATCACAATCTCATTTTTATCCGAGATTGTTTATACTTTGAAATTTATTGGGGTGTATTTTATCATCCACATCCATGTTTCCTCAATAAGTAATATTATTTCCATCCACCTACAATTTTTTAAATCCAATTTTACCCTTCGGTGAGTTTTTAGTAAAATATATGAAAGGAATCTTTTGTCGTTTTTCGTACGAGGTACATTTTGACTTTTCTGAAAAAAGTACGAAGAATGTTTTTTTAACTTATACGACATGAATGGATTTTTAAAACATTATTTCCAAGAATATTCCCTTAAAAGTTTTCAAGTTTATTTTTAATCAACTTCTTTTAGTTATAATTTTATGACATGTTAAGAAAGGAAAAGTGTTTTTGAAGAAGAAAGGATATTTTCCTAAAGAATGGAGTTCAAGTGTTTTATCAAAATTATTTTCCATCTGAGATAATAAAGTGTTTTGTTTCTATACCTATTATTACATTGATTTGACTATGTTGTGATGGAATTATTTTTATGAATTCCTTTATCTTATATGAATTGTTTTATGATGTCATGATGTTTTAGATTCCCATTTTTATTACATGGGTTATGCTATGATGTATGGTTTATGATTTTGTGGCACACATAAGAATGGTATCATTATGAGATGGGTGAGACCTATATCTCCCTCCAATGCATTGGGTAAAGATTTTATATCTCATGAGATAGACATGGCTGGAATGGTAGGTTATACCGGTTCAGTGAAACAGGACTGAAACGAGGAATAAACTCGGTTCAGAAAGGGACTTTGTCCACTAAGATAGTCTTGGAAATGAGTATTTACTAATAAGAAATTATTCTCTATGATTATGGGTGTATGAAACAAAGTTTCATGTTTTATGTTATGATTATTGGGATCACATTTCACTACTATGATTTATCCCATGTTATGAAATTATGATCCCTTTTGCAGGTTAAGATTTCGAAAAGTTATGTGCTTATGTATATGATGTGATTGATATTTCTTTTTTTTACCCTTACTGAGCATTTGAGCTCACCCTTTTGTATGTTTTATTTCCCCAGGTCAGGAAGAAGGTTATTAAGTAGAGTATTCCAAAAAGGGACTCTAGATATGATGAAATAAATGGGAGGCAAAGTAGATTCTTTATGAACCAGTTGTTTATGTTTCCCAGTTTCTAAAGACACTATACCTATATGGTCCTTTCTTGGTTTTGTTATATGTTGTAATAAGTGTGCTTCAATTATGATGTAATAAAAATGTATATAAATTATGGGTCGTTATAGTTGGTATCAGAGGAAAGGTATAGTCAACCTTTGGAAACTAGGATGTGAAATCCTTAGTAAGAACACTAAGGATAACTCTATGCATAGAACACAATCTTAGTGTTTTAGAAATGGCCATGAATAACCTATGATAAGACCTTAAGTTTGAAATCTTATTCTTGATTATGTGGTTTTCCTATTATAATTAGTGTTTCTCACACTATTCTTCTTGGTTTTAGTCAATGGCTGGAACACGAAGGAATCATGTTAATGCGGAATGCGATGGGCAATGAAATGATTATCCCCCTGAGAAACCAAACGTTATGGGAGATGGAATGAAAAATCTTGTAGCCTTGCTCACACAACTTTCTCAAGATATGAATCATGCAGGACTTCCAAACGAGCAAAGGAAAGAGAAACATTCTGTTGAATCCTTCATGAGACAGCGTCCACCTTCTTTCAGCGGGTCTACTAATCCATTAGCTGCAGAATAATGGATTAGTACTACTGAAATGCTATTTTCAGTTCTTCAATGTTCTGAGCATGATAAAGTCATCTTAGAAGTGTATCGTTTGGAAGGTGATGTTGATCAATGGTGGAATCTTATTAAGAATACGAGGAAAAGGGATGAAATTGAGTCCATGGAATGGGACAAGTTCAAGAACTTATTTTTCAATTAGTACTTCCCTCGTATTCTCCGAACAACGATGGGGAAAGAGTTTCTTGAACTGAAGCAAAATGATAATGAATCTGTTGGTACCTATGAAGAAAATTTTCAAGACTTGCAAGGTATGCTTCTGGTATTATTATCCAACCTGAGAGTAAGATCGATTGATTCTTTAGTGGCTTAAAACCAAGTCTTCGAAGGGCCTTAGCCATAAGGGACTTCAATAGCTACGAGGAAATCGTTCGATATGCTCTCAATGTTGAGATGGAGATTGGAGTAACCCATCAGTCATATGGGTTTGATAAGAATAGGAAAATGGAATTCAAAGGAAAATCTAAAGAGCACACTGAAAAGAAGACGATCTTCCCTTATGCTCAAAGTGTGGAAAGAAACATGGAGGGAGTTGTCTTAAAGGGACAAGTAACTGTTTCAAATGTGGAAAGGAAGGTCATCAGGCATTTGAATGTCGCGATTATGGGAAGAAGATGTCTAATGATGCAAAGGAAGGGATACACAGAATGAACCTACTACACATCAATGTTTCAAGTGCAAGGAGATGGGACATTATTCCAATAAATGCCCTAATCCAAGGGTTGATGATGATGGTCGACGTCAACAAACTCTTAATGCTAAAGACAAAGGAAAGTCACATGCAATTTCTATCAGCGATGTGGAGTACGATAATGATGTGGTGAAAGGTACACTTACCATCCACTCTAATGTAGCAAATGTTTTATTTGATTCTAGATCCACCCACTCCTTTATTTCTGAAGAATTTTCTAAGGGTATCATAGTATTAGCTCAACAATTAGATTTTGAGTTAGCTGTGACAACACCTAATGGCACAACAGTCGCATCAAAAGTTTATAATTCTTATCCGATAGAAGTTTGTGGGAAATTGCTTCCTGAAAATCTTGTGATCCTTCCTATAGTGGAATTTTATGTGATTCTAAGAATGGATTGGCTTTCTCTACATGGATCTCATATCAATTTCCAAATAAGGGAAGTCACATTTCATATTCTAGATCAATCTATGATCGTATATCGATGCAAGGATGAACATAACCTTTCAGTGGAAATTTCTTCCATTTTATGGGTATTTATTCCTCTAAATGAAGGTTATTTATCTCAAATGGTTGGTGAGAAACTCACGATTAAAAATATGCCCATTTTACGGGATTTTGATGATGTCTTTCTAGAGGAATTACCCGGTCTTCCACCAAATTGTGAAGTTGAGTTTTCAATAGAACTCGTACCAGGTGCTTTGCCTATTTCAAAGACACCTTATTGAATGGCCCCAATTGAGTTGCAGAAATCGAAGAAGCAACTCCAAGAGAATCTTGATAAGGGATTCGTACGCCCTAGTGCGTCACCTTGGGGAGCACGTGTTCTGTTTGTTAAGAAGAAAGATGGATCAATGAGACTCTGCATTGATTATTGAGAACTTAACAAGCTCACTATCAAGAACAAATATCCTCTCCCACGCATTGATGACTTATTTGACCAACTACGCGGAGCTCAATACATTTCCAAGATTGATCTTCATTCAGGGTATCATAAATTAAGGGTCAAAAGGGAGTATATACCATAGACGGATTTCCGTACAAGGTATGGACACTATGAATTTATAGTGATGCGATTTGGTCTTACTAATTCCTCTGCTATCTTCATGGATCTGATGAATAGAATCTTTAGAGACTATCTTGATCAATTTTTGGTAGTCTTTATAGACGATATTCTTGTCAATTCAAAGAGAAAGGAAGAACATGAAGATCACTTGAGAATTTTATTGAAGACCCTGAGAAAGGAGAATCATTATGACAAATTTACCAAGTGTGAAATTTGGCTTCAAAAAGTTTCATTTTTGGGGCACATAATCTCAAAAGAGGGGATATCTGTGGATCCATAAAAAATAGAGCTTATCGAAAGACGGTCGAGACCGAAAACATTAACTGAGATCCGAAGTTTTCTTGGTTTGGATGGATATTATCAATGTTTTGTGAAATATTATTCATGATTATCTAATCCACTCACCAAGTTTACTCAGAAAGGAGTTAAGTTTGTTTGGATGGAAGAATGTGAAGAGAATTTCAAGGAGTTGAAAAGAAGGTTATCTAGTGCTCACACTGCCTTGTAGTGGAGAAAGGTTTGTGATCAATAGTGATGCATCCAAGAAGGGATTGGGGTGTGTTCTTATGCAAAATGATATGGTGATAGCTTATGCCTCACGATAGTTGAAAATACATGC
Organism: Viscum album; assembly: GCA_963277665.1. Classification (NCBI taxonomy): domain Eukaryota; kingdom Viridiplantae; phylum Streptophyta; class Magnoliopsida; order Santalales; family Viscaceae; genus Viscum; species Viscum album. The sequence goes on along the minus strand of OY728120.1, from coordinate 1,266,056,843 downwards.
GAAAAATTACCCAACTCATGATTTGGAGTTAGCTGCGGTAATCTTTGCATTAAAGATTTGGAGGCATTATCTTTATGGAGAAACGTGTGACATTTATACTGATAAAAAAAGTTTAAAGTATATTTTAACACAAAAGGAGATGAATATGCATCAAAGAAGATAGTTGGAGCTGATTAAGGATTATCACTGCTCAATCCATTACCACCTTGGGAAAGCAAACAAGGTGGCAGATGCATTAAGTCGACAAGACCATGCCAGTTTATCCATAATGAGGATCACAAAAGATCCAATATTTATGGATTTACAAAGGATGGATCTTGGAATTATAATGGAAGGGGAAAATCATATCTTTCTCAAATGAATGTTCAACCATCTATACATGTGAATATTAAAGAGGCACAGAAAGAAGATGTCGAGTTACAAAAGAAGGGGAGAAATGTTCCTGAATTCAACCTTGATTGTGATGGGATAATAAAGTTCAGGAATCGGGTTTGTGTTCCCCCCATCCCCGAATTAAAGAAGGAGCTGCTGGATGAGGCTCATAGTTCTTCATTCTCTATTCATCCTGGAAACACGAAAATGTATAGGGATTTGAAAGAGTACTTTTGGTGGGATGTCATGAAAAGAGATGTTGCTGAATATGTCTCTCGATGCTTGGTTTGTTAACAAGTTAAAGCTGACAGACAGAAGTCTAAGGGGATGTTACAACCATTACCCATACCCGAATGGAAATGGGAAAACATCACTATGCACTTTGTCACATGACTTCTTAAAACATCCAAAGGAAATAATGCTATCTGGGTCATAGTTGATCATCTTACAAAGTCTGCACACTTCATTGCTATTAGAGAGGATTTATCTCTGGATCAGCTTGCCAAGATATATGTAAAGGAAGTGGTAAGATTGCATAGAGTACCACTTTCTATTATATCTGATCGGGATCCGAGATTTACCTCGAAATTCTGGCGAAGTCTTCAGCATACTATAGATACAGAGTTCAGTTTCAGCACTGCTTATCATCCTTAGACAGACGGTCAGTCTGAGAGAACAATTCAAACTCTAAAAGATATGTTGAGAGCTTGCTCTATGGATTTCAAAGGTGGTTGGGATCAACACCTACCTTTGGTGAAATTTTCTTATAATAATATCTTTCACTACAGTATTCAGATGGCTTCTTATGAAGCTCTCTATGGAAAGAAATGCAGGACTCCAACTTGCTGGGATGAAGTTGGGGAAAGAAAGCTATTAGGACCCGATCTCGTTGATGAAATGGCAGAAAAGGTAAGATCTATTCAACAACACATAAGAGCATCTCAGAGTCGACAGAAAATTTATGCCGACAACCGATGAAAAGACCTAGAGATTGAAGTGGGTGATAAACTGTTCTTATGAATATCTCCCTGGAAGAGGGTCATGAGATTTGGAAAGAAGGGGAAGTTGAGCCCTAGATATATCGGTCCTTTCAAAATACTGGATCGTGTTGGGAAGGTAGCTTACCGATTGGCGCTTCCACCGAATCTCTCTCAAGTTCACGATGTCTTCCATGTATCTCTCCTGAGAAAGTACATATCTGATCCTTCACATGTACTCAGCTCAGAAGTTGTACTGCTGGAGCAGGATCTTTCTTATAAAGAACAACCGATAGATATTCTGGATCGTAGCGAAAAAGTCATACGAAACAAGATCACTCGATTGGTGAATGATTTATGGAGGAACCACCAATTAGAAGAATCTACATTGGAGCTTGAGGATATGATTAGGGAGAGGAATCCTCATCTATTTGTTACAAAGTGACGAATTTCAAGGGTGAAATTCATTTTAAGGGGGGTAGAATGTAACACCCGAGAATTTTATGTTATATAAATCATCAAAGGTATCTTTTTCTACACACAAAACTTGCTTGGCTTGCTTTACACGAAATTGCGACCTTCCTCGATAGCTTGCGTCGTACGCAATACCGAGTTTCACTAAACAATGATATTCTATTAAAATATTATTAAAACTAGCCGTTATGAATAGTAATAATCACTTTTTGAAATTTTATAAATTTTATTTTTTAAAATGGACTTCATTTTTGGATTTGGAATATCGAAATTAGCCTAGGGTAAAATCTTGGTATTTTTCTGAAAACTTTCAATTTTTGGTGAATAGTGAAACCACTAAGTGGTAGTTAAAAAAACTGAATTTTTCATAAAACATAATTTTACCGCTTCTGTGAGTGGAAATTCGAAAATCAGAGAAACACGGTTGATGTCAGTAAGTAAAATGTGGTTCAATGGGATGAAAATAATTTTTTTATGAATAGTAACTTTTTACTTTTTTTTACCACGGTTAAAAGTAAATAGGGTAATTAAGTGTAAAAATGATAATATTATTACCCTAACACATGTCCTAATTATATTGGACAAGTTGAATTCGACCAAAAACAACCTTAGGAATAAAATAAGACCATTTAGGCCCACTTGGATTAGATTAGGACATTTATTATTAATTTATTTAAAGAAGGGTTAAAATAGTTAAAATCAAAGTTTAATAGGAGAATAATTTTTAATATAAGGTTATACATACGATAAATTCGACTATAAATATTCATTAGAAATATAAAAAGATTTCCTACATAAGGGTATTTCATTTGTAATTTTTAGACATTAAATAATTTAATTTATTTATGACACAAAGATGATGCAGTAATTATCTTATTAATGAAATATTGACATAATTGATGTTATAAACCCCAAAATAAATGTAATTTGAGACTTTTTGTGAATTAAACTAATTTTATATGTTAATATGACATTTTACTATTGATTTAATTAACTTTTTTTGAACTAATTATTCTCTTATGATTTTCAAAAAAATCAATTACTAAATAGTGTCAAAATTGACATAAAATAGTTTATAAAACAAATATTATATTAGTAATTTTTATTTTATTACTAAAAATATAAGGTTCGGCCAAATGACTTAGATAAGGTTATATATATTAATAATAAACAACTTGGGGTTCGATTGGCTGCTTATAGTATGTTTATTAACCTTATAGTGTAAGAAAACAAGAAGACACAATAAAAGTAAAATTATTTAACTTAATGTTAAATCAAAATGATAAGGTTAAAATAGGAACATAAACTTGTCTAAATTATATTGGATGAGAGGATTTCGACCCATCCCCACCTTATCTTCAAAATATATAAATTTGGAGCTATTTAAATCCGAACTTGACTTTATAATAAAATAATATTTTTAGTTTTCCCAAAGGAGCCCCTCTCCTCCCTTATAAAAGGGCACCTCCTCCCCCTCTTCCTCACACCACTTTGAGCCTTCAAGCTCGGCCAATCCCTTCCACTTTATCCTCTCCACTTCCCTAGAGATATCCTAGAAGTCCTGGTCTTCTTAAAAGACAAAATTTAGTGCCCTAAAAGAAGGTCTCAAAGAAGAACTTCAAAGAAGAGGTAATGTCTGTTACCGATTCTTTCATCTTTATTTCTTCTTCTACTTCTTCTTCTTTAGTTGTTTCAATATGAAGTAATAACATAAGTATCACTCATATACTGATATGTCATTATAAGTATGTAACAACCCTATTTCACCATCTATCCATCCTACAGAAAAAGAAATCATCGTGCGTGCGTACGTACGGAATTCCGTCTCCATGCCGTGGTGTAATCTATTTTCCACCACCAGCTTACTTGGATGAGTATAATGGTGTAAATAATGACTATATATGACTATTATAAAGTGATACGAATTCTGAAATAGTATACATACACTCCAATATAATTCCACAATCATAGAACGATATCATCACTCGTGCGTACGTACGGAATATCGTCTCCACGATGTGATGCGACTCGTTCTACATGATCTTCATTTCATAATGATTATATAAATGAATTGAATGAATTAATATGATATATATATATTACACTAATACCATTCTGTAAATGAGGTATCTATAACCTAAAGTAATGAATAATAATTTATTAGACAAAACACGCATAAGAACAAAAAGTTATAAACACCCGAATAACAAGTAGGAATGAAATATTACTACTAAGAAGCTAAAAATATGACCATATATGATATCATAAAAATAAGTATGATTATGGAATAAGTCAATAACATTATTTAAATCATTATACAGGAGGTTTGAACACTTAAGAAGCAAAACGGACCTAAGGTAAGGGAAATATCACAATCTCATTTTTATCCGAGATTGTTTATACTTTGAAATTTACTGGGATGTATTTTATCATCCACATCCATGTTTCCTCAATATGTAATATTATTTCCATACACCTAAAATTTTTTAAATCCAATTTTACCATTCGGTGAGTTTTTAGTAAAATATATGAAAGGAATCTTTTGTCGTTTTTCGTACGAGGTACATTTTGACTTTTCCGACAAAAGTACGAAGAATGTTTTTTTTAACTTATACGACATGAATGGATTTTTAAAACATTATTTCCAAGAATATTCCCTTAAAAGATTTCAAGTTTATTTTTTATCAACTTCTTTTAGTTAGAATTTTATGACATGTTATGAAAGGAAAAGTTTTTTTGAAGGAGAAAGGATATTTTCCTCAAGAATGGAGTTCAAGTGTTTTATCAAAATTATTTTCCATCTAAGATAATAAAGGGTTTTGTTTCTATCCCTATTATTACATTGATTTGACTATGTTGAGATGGAATTATTTTATGAATTCCTTTATCTTATATGAATAATTTTATGATGTCATTATGTTTAAGATTCCCATTTTTATTACATGGGTTATGCTATGATGTATGGTTTATGATTTTGTGGCACACATAAGAATGGTATCATTATGAGATGGGTGGGACCTATATCTCCCTTCAATGCATTGGGTATAGATTTTATATCGCATGAGATAGACATGGCTGGAACGGTAGGTTATACTGGTTCAGTGAAACAGGACTGAAACAAGGAATGAACTCGGTTCAGAAAGGGACTTTTTCCACTAAGATAGTCTTGGCAACGAGTCTTGACTAATAAGAAATGATTCTCTATGATTATGTGTTTATGCCATAAAGTTTCATGTTTTAAGTTATGATTATTGGGATCACATTTCACTACTATGATTTATCCCATGTCATGAAATTATGATCCCTTTTGCAGGTTAATATTTCCAAAAGTTATGTGCTTATGTATATGATGTGATTGATATTTCTTTTGTTTACCCTTACTGAGCATTTAAGCTCACCCTTTTGTATGTTTTGTTTCCCCGGGCCAGGAAGAAGGTTATTAAGTAGAGTATCCCAAAAAGGGACTCTAGATATGATGAAATAAATGGGAGGCAAAGTGGATGCTTTATGAACCAGTTGTTTATGTTTCCCAGTTTCTAAAGACACTATACCTATAGGTCGTTTCTTGGTTTTGTTATATGTTTTAATAAGTGTGCTTCAATTCTGAAGTAATAACAATGTATGTAAATTATGGGTCATTATACCTATGGCCTTTAAGAGGATATCTAAAGGCGATCTTTCATAGAATAGGTAATCGCCTTAACCGACCGATTTCTTTTTTTTACTTATGATTCTACCTCATCTAAATATATTAAAGACATCATTAAATAATAAGATAAAAATACCCAATATAAAAAATGTTATAATTATAATAACACCACCATTATACACTATATTTCCCATCAAATGGTAAGTGAAAATATCGTTCTTTCTCACATAAGGAATACTATATCCACATAGTGAAAAAATAGAATTCTCATCACCATATTTTATGGATGGATATCATGACAGTTTTATTATTTATATATTATTTTTTAAAAATAATATTTATTCATTAATGTTAATTTTATAACTATGTAAAGACATTAAAATTTATTTTAAAATGATTGTGTCCCTCATGCATATGTGTTGACTACCACCTCCAAAATTAAATGTAATTTTTTTTTATTTACCTAGTAAAAAGGATGGATTTTTTGAATATATATTATGTATATTATATAATAATTATTCTTTAATGTTTAATTATTATTTAACATTCTTGTTTCTAATCCTTTGAAAATTGAAAACATCGTTCATGTGTTTGTACGACCGACTATATACAATAACAACATAATCCATTTTTCAATATCTATCTTTTTTGGAAAACTCTATATATAAATATTTGTAGTATATATTATATTTATATATGATTAGATTTATAGATATTTTGGAACCAAGATCATAATACCATGATCAGAACTAACAAAAAAAATTTGTTATGACAAAAATGAAACAGTTAATACATGAAAATGACAATTTTAATAAGTAGTTATTAGTAAATGGGTGTTGAAATGTAATAATTGGATAATATATGTTATTATAAGTATATAAATGAAAATGTTATATAATTTTAATAATATTTGATTTATTATAAAAGATGATATAAGGATTTTAAATCAAGTGGAACTCTGGGTAAGAGTTTTGTTAAAATATATTTGTTTATTGAGATTATTTATACTATGATTTTCAATATAATTTCTACATTTTAAAAAAAATTTAATTTTTTAAACGTATGGTATTTTTGGTTTTCTGAATGAGGAACTTTTGAAATTTCTTTACCAAAGTGTGAATGTATTGTTTTATTTTAAATTGCACAACACGAACAAAATTTCCTACTTCCATTAACCATTAATTCTCTAAAGATTAATTTAAATGTTTCTATGTTTATTTTATATAAAAATATTTTTTGTAATATTTTGTAAATAACAATATTTTAAATAAGTGTTTTAAAAGAGAAAATGTTATTTTCCTCATGAAATATTCCATCTGATATTATAATTAAATTTCTTGATCAAATATAAAATCCATTGGTGTTAAATAAGTTTTACCAGGGATATGGAATAATTATACCATTATTATTATTTATATGAGTGGTTCATGATTATAATGGTATGATTATTATGAAACTAGTTTTCTTTCCTATTGTTAACACTATTATGAAATGTTTAAATGATTATGAAACTATTAATTTCCATGAGTTATTCAAAAATGAAATTTAAATAAAAGCCATTTTATTTTCATGGGTTATGATATGATGAATGTTTTATGATATTTTAGCAGACATATGTATTATTTTCTTTATGATATGGGTTGGATCATAACTATATAGCTTTAAAATGTATTGGGTAAATATATATAACTTATGATATAAATAGGATTGGAATGGGGAGTGAACATAGTTCTATAAGGGACTATGTCTTCTATAATAGTTTTGGGAGTAATCCATGAATACTAAGATAGTTTGCGGGTTGAACCCAATCCACTATGATATTATTGAAAAAACCATGATTACTAAATAAATTTTTTATAATTATGTTTTTTCCACAAACTTATGTAGTATACCATTATAATTATCTCATGGATCATGTTCTTTGATTCAGTTATGATTCATGACATATGAATTTTTATTATTTATTCCATGACTCATGTTTATGATCTAATAATTTTTGGGTATGATTTTAAAAGTCTAATGTCATGTTCTAATACCCTTTATACAATTGTTTTTCTTACATAATCATTGATATATCTCTTGTTTACCCTTAATAAGAATCTGATCTCACACTTTCATATATTTAATTTACACAGCTATAAAGAATGTTGTAATGTATAATATATATAATATAGTTTGATGTTATGAAATAACTCTTTTGATATTACTTAGTTCACATATGAACCATTTATATATGTATCCATGATTAAAAAAAATAGAATAAATGATTTTGGTGTCAAACATTATGTTTTTTAATGAATATTTATCTATTAATATGTAATGAAATATATACATCCTCATCTTTTTTTCCAAATTGATGTCATATAGAGGAAAAAATACATTTTAGGGTTGGTAGAATAAAGAAAACTGATATATTTTAATTTTTTTCATTAAATATAATTTTAATTTCTTATATAGCTAGAGATACACACCACATCGAGTTTTAACAAACTGTTATATACTATTAAAATATTATTATGTAATATGAATGTTTGAGCCTAGATGTTGAATTCATGGGTATGAATATAAATAGATAAATTATAAAAAATTCTTGGTTTACATATTTATTAAATTAATTCACTATTTATCAATTAATTATAAATGAAAATGAAAATCATTTTAAAACAAAGGATACATTTTTTGAGGAATATTTTATTATTTGTGAAATGTGTTTTAATATTAAAAAATTAATTTAATCAATTTATGTGAATTATTTTAATGAAATTAATATAATAAATATTAAACAAATTTTTTTTACATATATCTAATTCTTTTTCTTGGCATGCGATAATAATAAATCCAGTTTCGTACTTAAATGTTTCCATCATATTTTGCACGCTTATTTTAAAATGAATTTATTACACTTATATGTATGGCATTTTAAAAATGGATTCCATATTTTAATCAATATTTCAAAATTTAGAAAACTTGTATCTTTTATTCTTAGGCATTATGAATAGTAATTTTGATATATTTGATTACCTGTGTAAAGGGTAAATTGGGTTAACCCAAGATAAAAATAAGTGTTAAGGTCACCATTTTTCATCATAATTATTATAATATGAATTTAATTCAACCCTTATCGCCATAGGGTAAAAATTTAATTGTTAAAGGGATACATGTCCTTGAAAATGACCAATATAATATTTATTTCAAGAAAAAACAAAATTTCAATCCCTTACTTTTAAATATATCATTTGAGTTCACATGTGGAAAGAAAAAAAGATTTGAATGAATCATGATGGTATTTTTATTAAAATGAAATTATTTTCATGATGGGAATTCATAAATATTTTTTATTAATTATATTGTTTCCTTATATTCATAAGAAACACTAAAACTATATTTTTTTAAATTAATAGAAAAATAATAAAAATTATTTTAAAAATATAAAAGTATTATACTTTTCGTAAGTTTTAGTGTTACAAAAATTTTATATATTAATATAATATAATATTTTTTTAAAGAATTATATTCAAATGTGGTGTTTTTATTGGTTTCATTTGTGTCATATTAAATGAATAGTGTCAAAAATGACATTAATAATATTTTATGAATGCAATATTGTATTAACATATTTAAAAATCATAAAAATAATGAAAGTGGAAAATGTAGAGATGATATGTTCTAAAATTTCATCGATTTTACATTAATAGTATTATTGATACATTATAATTAAAATCATAATGCTTTAAGTGTGAAAAATTCATTACTACGATTAAGGTTATAATATGTAAACTATGTGGTTAAACTATAATATAATGTTTAAAAAAACACCTAAACATATATAATTTTTATTATTTATTGGATTTTAACCAAAAAATACCTTATCATTTAATGTACTTATACTTTGAATCATTTTTCTATAGAGTATATTTTCTATATTTTAATATCTTAAGAAATTCCAAGAGTACCCCTCCCCTCACTTCTAAAATAGCACACCTCCCTTCTCTTATTAACACTACTTTGAGACTTCTTGATATAATAAACCCTGAAAATGATTCTTCTAAAGATCATTTTACACATTATATAGTTTATCTTATTCTGAAAATACCAACCATAGTAAATTTAGGAGAATATCCAAACGTGTTATTTTATAGAAGGGGAAACCACCTAAACCAATAACTTTCTTTTTTAATTATTATTTTACGTCCACTAAATATTGAGTATTTATAATTAAATAATAAATTCCATATAAAGAATAAAATTAAATATTATTATGATTATTAAACAACAATTATAAACCCTTTTTACCATCAAATGGGAAGTAAAATTATCCGTTGTGCGTGCATACAACTTACCATCTCCACATAGAGATATAATTTGTTTTTCATAACCATTATTTGCAGATGGGTATAATGATGGGATTAATATATATATATATATATATATATATTACTTATGACATAATTATTCTTATGTAATGATAAAATCATACCTACCTACTTATCTTCTAATAAGTTTGAAAACAATTGCGTTACTTGTGCGTACGTGTGGACTACCACCTTCATGAAGTGATGTGATTTTATTTTCATTTATGATTAACATGATTGGGAATAAGGATTTGGTTTATAATATATATTATATATATAATATAAAAATTATTCCATAAATTTAAACTATTATTTATCTTTCTTTAGTTTCATCAGTTTAAAAGTGAAATCATCATTCATGCCTACATACTTCCCACTATCTTCATGAATGATACAATTCATTTTTAATCTTTAACTTTTTTATATAAATATTAATATATATGAAATAAATATATATTTTATCTATATCGTGATAGATATTATTGATATTATACAACCATTATCAAAGTACAAGGACTATAACTACCGAACCAAAATTCTTATGAATAAATGAAATAGCTGACATCTGGAAATGATGATATTTATAAGATGTTATAAATAAATGGGAGTAGAAATGTAATAAGTGGATAATATATTATTTTATAGGTTCTTATATAACTACTTTATGAAATTATAATAAATTTACATTTATTATATATGAGGATATAGTGCTTTCATTGTCAGTGGAGCTCAAGGTGTGGGTTTTATGATTTCATTTCACTATTTATAGGGATTGATTATGATTAAGTTTATAATGATGAATTTTCATGATATATATCTCAAAAAAATATTTAATTCTCTTATACTATGTTTATTTATATAGATTACATATTTTATTTTCAATTTACTCACATTACGATATCTATATGTTGGAAGAATGTTTTTAAGGAAAACTGGAATTATTTCCTACTTTGGGTGAAAATACTTTTCCTTCCATAGGTATGTTTTTTAAAAATATTTTCAATTGAGTATTTGATATTATCCTATTATTTTTAAAGTAATTTTATATAATTTTTTTAAATTTTTTTATAATGGAATATTCTTATCATTTTATGAATGTGGTTATTTTTAATTTATTTTAAAAAATGGGAAATGATTTTTTTTCATTTATAGATCATAAAAAAATTTAAACCATTATGACCAATAAATGATTTGAATATTCATTTACAAGTTTTTAGTTTTATTTTCCAAGAAAAAACATTCCTTAATATATATATATATATATATATTCATATTTAATAAGTGATTTCAATGTGAAGAATGTACTTTTCTCAAGAAATGTTCTAAGTTATATTATAAAGGGTTTTTTTCATTTAATATGACATCCTATAATGTTATTTACATTTTATTGATGATTTGAACCAATGCTACCATGCTTATTTTTTATATAATTGTTTAATAATGATAATAATATTATGATTTTGAAACCATTTTATTTTTACATAGGTTATGCTATGATGAAATCATCAATTGTTTTTGAAACCCAATATTTTTCAATGGTAATGTTGTGATTATGTGTTTATAAAACCAATTTCCATTTCATCGGTTCAAATATGATTAAATTTTTATTATTTTGGAATGATTTTATTTAATTTCATTATGATTCCATTGGTATTGGAATTATATAGCCCTCTAATTAATTGAGTAAACATAGATATCTTATGAGATAAAGAAGACTCGAATGGGGAGTGAACCCAGTTTAGTAAGGGAATCCTTCCATTGTGATAGTGATCAGTGTGGACCTTGAATTTTATAGTGGTTTAAGGATTGAACCTAGTCCAATATGATTGAATTCAAAATTATCCTTGAATATTAAAGAAATCATTTTATATTCCTATGAATATGCCACAAATTTATATCTTATGCCAATGTTATTATCTGATTGATCATGTTATTTTAATCATATTTATAATTTATGTCTTATGAAATACCCTGATTTATTACACGACACATTTTTATGATCTATGGATAATTGGGTGTGATTTTATATGGTTAAAATCATGTTCTTATACTTGTTATGCTCATGATATGCTTATGTAATCATAGATATATCTATTATTTACCCTTATTGAGCATATTATCTAACCAATTATTTTGTTTCCTTTACAATTTTCAAGAATAAAGGTATTCTATATGATATTTGGAAGAAGGGTGACAATTATGAAGAACTTAGTGGGAGAATATATGGCCCACCCATGAACAAATTGTACATATGTCGATGTTTCCAAATATACTAGACATTTATGATTTTTCCATGGATTGTAATATAATGTAATGAATAATCATATAAAAATATCTCATATCTATATATGAAAATTATGGGTAACTATAGAAATTAACTAAGTTGAAACTATGTTCTAGTTAAGCTAGGAAGCACACATAATCTATGCTCTCTAGTTGAGTGGGGAACGATGCAGTTTTGTCACTCTAGTCGGGTGTCACATGAGTCAAGGAATTACCCAAATGTGGGGATGTGTGAATGAAACTATATCATTATTGGAGGATATGGGTTAAGAATAAATAGGGATTTTTTAATTATAAAAATCTAATTAACCTATCAGTAGGTGTTAAATAATGTTATGATAAATATTAATAGGATATACCATCTTGTAAGGCTCACTTTATTATAGGAACATTTAAAAATTAGACTTTAGAGAATTAATTTGGGTGAATAAACCTACGTGGAGGATGTTTAGAAAGTAGGGATAAGCAATGTCAGTCAAGTGAGTATAGATATATGAGTTGGTTAGAGTGAAGGATGTTATATTTAAACAAGTTAAATAAAGAAATACCTCAGTTCAATAGTTTTGTGAAGAAGGACTTCAGAACATGAGTTGTGTGAAGCATAACCTAAGAACTGGATTTGGAAAAAATATACCTATTATAATGGCAGGGTCCAAGGAAAACTATACTTGGGAGATATTTAATGAAGTGGGTGAACTATAATATGGTGAATGGTGTGGACCTCAGTGAACTATACCTAGGTGACTGTAAATGACCTGAGAAAATTTACCTGGGTGAAGAGACCAGAGAATAGATTTTATACCCATATGAAGTGGATCTGGGTGAAATAGAAATTATTTTTAAATTTTTTTCATTTAGATTAGAGAATATAAATTTCAATTTGATGATGAAATTATCAAATTTCTTTAACATTGATTTAGGATAATCCTTCACTTTTCTATACTATGGAAGTATTTATCAATGTTCATGAGCATAGTTGAGTCGAAAGAAGTGATATAGGAGAGGTAGTGTGATTCATTCCTAATTAAATTATATATTTAGTGATACTGACAAGAATTAATCATTTAAAAATAATTATAACCCTTAAAATAGTGATTATTAGTGGGTTCTAGTGTATAAAAATTTTCATGTGTATATTCCATGGACTATCCATTAGTTTAGAACTACGAAAAATCATTATTCCTTGTTTTTATTTATGAATTTTTGTTGTGGTGAATGTGAAACTAACCGCAACAAGTTCTATAGGTTCCCTATAATATGGAAATAATATATGAATAATGAAAAATAAATAATTTCACACCTAGAATCACCCATCCCTACATAGGGTGACTCAAGTTAAAATAAGAAGTGTTATAACCACACATTATTGATGTTAAATGTATTTTCTAAAGTATAACCCCGTGGAGAATAAATTTAGTTCCATATATATTCCCCTATTTTATGGGGGAAATTATAAGATTTTTAAATTTTTAATTTGATCATATATTTGATTTGTTGGGATGAAAGATCTATTTTCCAGTATTCTTGGGATTCAAGTTAGTGATGTGACATGATAGTGTATGATAAAATATAATATAAAAATTAATGATTCTTACACAAAAGATACAAATATATCTAAAATGAGAACCATTAGATCAGATTAATTTTAAATTGATGAGCGTTACTTGAGAAAAGGCCAGGCAGGACAAATTAAAAAAATTATATGAGGGAGAAAAAAGATGAAGGAAGATATGTTTTATGTGTTTAAAAATAACATTAATTATTAGAAAAAATAAATTCTTATGTGAATGAATAAACATTATTAAATAATAGATCTTAATTCTTAGCATGATTCATGTGATATTTTTATAATTGAATGTTGTTTATATTGTTAAAAAAGGTTTTATAAAGACTAACTCCATTGTATAATTGAAAGGTTTCACCTATCAATTAGAGGAATTCAACCCAATTATCTCTTGATGGTCAAATAATTAATTTATTAGCTTAAAAGATCTGGAAAAAAAGGAATATAAAATCATTCATATATGGATATAACATTTAAGAAAATAGAGAAATTTAATATCACTGAATGAGGTGGATTTGAAGGTAGACTACCTACGAAATGATTTCAATATAGTAAAGTGTGGAATATTTAATAAAAACATAAGATATGGTTTGATGATGAATAAAGTGGAACAAAATTCATTCATATAACTATATGGAAATTCCCTCCTAGAGAAGAATATAAAACTGAAATTCCATCCAGAAGACATTTTCTAAGGAAGATATTGTGAGAAATGAACTGGATGATAATGGATATTATCTAAATGAAGTGGAGATATTTTTTTAATATGATATCTAATATATAATGATAGATACTATTGAATATGGAAAAAATAGAATAGAAAAATGTTGATTAACCTAAAAGAGTAGAATATTTCAAGGAGTATCTTTAGAGAGTGCTTGAAGAGATTGATATTAAATGAAAGAAAACCCAATACATTAATGGATTTCTAAATATTTTTTTTAATATTTTTATCATATCAATGAATAGATTGGACGGAAAATAATTGGAAGACTATTCATCCAATCAAATAAACTATGAATAATCTATGATTACCATATTTATGATTATAAAATATTATAATGATATTTATGGACTTAATATTATATTAAAATAAAAATTTAAGAGGTTTCAATCTCATAAATAACTAGTAGTCACACCGTGGGGTAAATTTGATCTTGAAAAAAAAAATATGCCAGAAAATAAATTTTCATTTGGTAAGATCGTAGAAGTGTAACTTCAAGAAAGATACATATAAGGTTTATAAGGTGTTATAGAAATTGTCCATGAACAGTGAATAAGATTCATGGGTAAAATTGAAATCAATTTTTTTAGTCATCTTAAAAATACAACACAATCCATTTGAATATTGGGAAACATAAGGTTACTGATTCTATCATCAACACCATAACAGCAGTTGAATGAAAACTAATAGATCCAATCAAAGGAAATATTAGGGTTGAGAATATTCCAAAATACTCTTGGGCTAACAAATAATTGAGGGGGTTTTAAATGTCTGAAAAATGGGGGAAAACATAAGTGAGAGTTTATTTAATCTTATGAAGTGTTAGTTCAATAGATATTTAGGAAATACCATTTCTTACTATAATGAATAAAGGAGTTACAAAAATTGAGAAACTCCCTGAAATAAATAAATTAGAATAAGATCATACAATTCATCATGTGGAAGATATTTTTTCTATCACCAGTATAGAATCTCTTTAAAATGAAAATTTTATTACTTATGTTATTTATAATTGATTATATAAGTTTTTACTTACTTCAATTTTTTATAAGAAATAATAAAATAAAGTTATAGTATTCGACGTTAGATATTTAATATCTAATTTCAAAAATAGGTTGTACACATCATTTGTTTAATAAAATATATAAAAAACATTTAATTTGTTTTGAAATGATGAGAACTCTACATTTCATATTTTTAGTTGCATGATATAAATGAATTTTCTTCCATGTAGTGATCCATATCCCATTTTCTTCAATCCTTTAGTCTCTAATCTCATTCATCTTCCATCATCCACTATTGGTCACTATAATCCATCCTTTACAACCATTTTCCACTACATTCACACTTTTTATGACTTATTTTGACCATCATTCCTCCTTCGTCTCTTAATAATTTTACATTATTTTTTAATATGTAATCTATGTGTGTATTTATTTTATATAACCTATAATCATTTTTTAATAACATTGAAAAAATATTATTGAATTATTTAATATTCTTAGAATATTTATGATTTGCATATTAAAACATTGAATAATATTATTTAATTTATTTATTATAATAAATATATTAAAATTTAATAAATGATTATGTTTATTATAATATAAAATAAGTTTGTTAAAATCTGTAATAAAAAAACTAGTATGTAAATTATTACTTTTATTATATATTTATTGTTTTATAATATGTAATTTCTTTTTGAATATTTACAATTTTTATGTTTACCGAATATTTTAATTTTATCTATTTTTGGAATATGTTTCTATAATATATTTTATAGTCAATGTATGTATTGTAATTTGGAATAGCTATGTCTTTGATTACTAATTTATAAACCAGTTTATATTTGGAATGAGGATCTATGTAATAATATGCCAATAACAATGGTATGCTCTTGATGTGATATGTGTTTTATAATCATCATTTATATGTAAAAAATGAATTAATATTTTTAAATATATTATATTTTTTGTAAAATATGTGTATTATAATATGAAATATTTGTATAATAATTTTATTTTTTAAAATTATAAAATGGTTGTTTATTTTTTTCATAAGTATTTAATACACAATAGCACTTTCAATTAAACAAATATTGTTTCCCTACATTTCATTATTTTTTATGAAATAAAAAATTATCATTATTTTTTATACAAATATATAAATAATTGTTTTATTTTTTATTACCATATTTTCATTAAAGATTTCCAATAATAAATGTGTATCATTAATGAAATATAATGAATTTATTATTTAAAATATATATTTTATTTTTTTATTAATTGTTTTAAAAAATATTATTTTTTATTTTTATTTATAAAATTTAATTTAATTTTAAATTAAAAATATAAAAACATGTGTTTAATACTATAAATTTCTCAAAGGTGATAAGAAATTGTAATTAAATTTTTTTTTTCATGTTGAAAAAGTGATGAATATAATGAATGAGTTCATGAATTTTTGCAAATTTTGAAATTAAATGTTCCAAAAAAATGATTTTTTTTTCAGTTCATGCGTGACATGATTAAATATATAAAATTTAAAAAGTGGACAACTGAATATCATTTCTTTTTTTATTGTTTTATTATAAGTAATTATACTTAGATTTATAATTTTTCAATTGGGTTAAATTTAAGATATAATGATGATGGTGAATTTTAACATTACAGTTTTGATCAAATTGAAGAAAATATTTTTGATATATTGAAGTGAAAGTAATTGATATGACATAATTTGTTGTTAAATTATTAGGAAATGTTGAAAATTACATTTATCTTGGTTATATAAAATTGAATGTTTTATCGATAATGTTATGTTTTGTGAACTTGGAATTCTCGAATGGATGGTGTGAAAAGAGATTTATAGAATTTATATGGAATTTATGATATATAATTATTGAATAAATCATATACCAAATAAAAATTATAAATAAGAAAATATTATTCTTGATGGGATTGTGGAACAAGATGATACACGCCTACCAGTTGCATTGCATGGAATACTACCCCATAATGTCAAATTGAATACAATCAAGGCATTTTATTTTACAAAATCCATTTGTAAAAATGTGGTGGATCATAATTCATCGAAAAAATTTCCTAATGATTTCATGTATACACTTGGTCAACTAGAAATTTACTTTACACCATCATGCTTTGAGGTCATGGAATATTTATTTGTTCATTGGGTGTAAGAAATGAAAATTTCAGGTACAATATATTTATAATAGATATATCCTTTTAAATTTAATATGATGTTATTTATGGGATATTATAATAATCCATATCAACTAGAATCTTCCATCATTCAGAATTATATTTTTTAGGAGGTGGAAGAACATTTTCTATACTACTTGTCTATAGTGGAGCATGTTAGTTGGCCAATATTTCACCATGAACAATGTATTTTTAGAGGAAATGGGTTTCATGGATTGAAAATAATATCATTCATAGGTTAAAAAATAAATAGAAAAAAATTATAAATCATCAATAACATAAATTATTCTCAATCATATATAACTTTGTATATTTATATGCTAAAAAACATTAATCTAAGAGAAAAGATATATGGGTATTGACTGATCATTAATTTTTTTTACATGGTTAATAGGTACTATGATTTGTATATCATACGCATCTAAACCATTATGATGGTAATATAACTACTAACGTTTAAATTTAATAATATGGTACTTGAATGAAATTAATGGGTATATATTTTATTCTAAAGACGGTGGAAAAATATGTACAGTTTAGAATAACATTGTACTTGTGGTCACTGATCCAATTAATTTTTTGGTACAAAATTTAAAAATCCAATCCCTATAATAATTACACATTACATAGTTATTTAATAAATTTTATATATTTATTACATTAAATTTCATGTCATTGTGTACAACAATAAATGGGTTTTCACTAACAATAGCGTTCAAAAAAATGAATTCAGTTTGAAACTTGAAAATCTGAATATTTAGTAATACAAAGATAATTCTATTATCATGAAAATAAATGTGAAACATGTTTTATATGTATTTGATCCATAAATGTGTATTTTTATATTATTTTTTATGTAAAAACTCAATTTTTGTAATAAAAAACATTAAAACGAAGACAAATTATTTGATATACCTAATTAAAAAAATATATTATTTTAGGATATTATTGACCATACTATTGAATTTTTTTTGTTCCATGAAAAATGTCTAGGAATAAGAACTATGGAAATAAAATATTTATTAATATCCTAATGTTATGGATAACATATATTTAGTTATTGTTTAAGTTTTAATTTTTTTTTCAAAATGTTAGATATATTATTTATATTATCATTTTTAATTTA
Organism: Viscum album; assembly: GCA_963277665.1. Lineage (NCBI taxonomy): Eukaryota > Viridiplantae > Streptophyta > Magnoliopsida > Santalales > Viscaceae > Viscum > Viscum album. The sequence continues at coordinate 1,266,038,104 of OY728120.1, read as the reverse complement.
AGTATTTTAATTTAACAGATAAGATAAATTTTTTTATGTAGTTATTTTTTTATTATTTACTAGTAATTCTATTATTTATGAACTTATTGTATTTGTATAAATTTTTACTCAAGTTTTTTTCCTCATCTATATATAAATTCATGTCTTATAAATGATGTCAATATTTTTCATTATTATTGTTAACTACACTAAAAATATGATAATGAGTTTTCATATTTTTTTCATCAATTCCAAAATATTATTCAAATTTGTATATAATTATTGGATTTTCTTAATATTTTACATTTGTTTCTTCTACATATATCATTTCATCTCCCATAAATATTTTTAATTTTTTTATCATTTTTGTTAACTAATTTAATTAATTTAAATAAAACAATTTTTAGATAAATATAGTTTCAATTGGATCATTTTTCAATTTCTATTTATACTAACATGTAAAAGATGGATTTTCATAATCATTTACTAAATAATTTTTTGGAAATGTTTTTATTATGTTTCTAGGTGATGGGGGGTTTTCAATAAACATTTCGTTTATATTTCATTTTTGTTTCAAGTTAAAATGAATATTCATGTTATACATATTCATCTCTATTTGAAAATACACAAATAATGTTTATTGAAAGTATATAGAAATAATCATTTTTTGTAAGTGTAATGTATTTTTATTATAATCACTACAAATAAAAAAATTATTGATATATTTTTCAATAAATAATAGGAATTGAGGGGATCTCATTATAAGACACAATTGTAAAATATATACCCTCATGCATTATATTATTGAGGGTATCCAATATTAGAGGTATAATTAATGGCAGAAAAAATTTAAACAATGATAGCATAGTCTTTAGGAAGAATATTGAATTCCCCTCCTTCCCTTTATCATTACATGAAAAATAGAAAATGGACTAGATGATTAAAAATGGAAATTATCTTATTAATGACTCAATAGATGTGGTTGATAATGTTATAAGAAGTTATTTTTATATGTTATTTATAATTTTTAATTCACTAAAAAGTTTTTAAAAAATTATATAGGAAGAAAATGAAGAGAAGATGAAACACGGGTCATTCATACTTTAGGGTAGGAAGCATATTTTTTCGTACTAAATCATGCAATCCATAAAATCTAAATAATGTGTAATGATATGAATGACTGTATTGATTAAATTTTCTTTTGGTCATTCCAGACCTTCTTCAAGGGAGGATGTATATAAATGAAAAATTGAATATTTATGAACAAAATATTAGGTTATGGGTAAGAAGATATCCTACATAATTATATGATTAATATTGATAATGTCTGCATACAAGAAGAGACACCTTCTAGTTTCATATCCTCCTCCTCAGCCTTTATCTGCATATCCCACTCTAATTCCTCCACTTTCATATCCAACTCCCATAGAACCACCTCTATAATTTCCAATCTACTATAAGTTATATATAGAGAGTGACATTTTTTCTTTATCTAGTAGAATCGTTTGAAAACATACCACTAAGGTATAAATATATTACATCCTTTACTTAATGTTAGTATTAATTATTTTTAATATTATATCATATATATATATATATATATATTATAGGAAGTCATTAAATTCAATGACATGATGTAAAGAAATAAAAAAACATTGTGGCCCTTTGGACATCACAAACTAATTATTTTATTATATTTTATAACTTATTACCATATGAATATATATTTTTGGATGTTTATGAGCTTCAAAAGAGTTTTGTAATTCATGGGAATGATATTATTTTGATGATTTTCTAGAGATATATATTGGATCTTTTAATTGGAGTGATGTTGGGAATAATAGTAAGGAAAAACATTTCCATGTAATTCAAATACCATATTTATTAAAATTATATTAATTTAATCCAACTCAATGCCTATACTTTTTTTATCATAATAATGTTCGTATTTAGTATGATATAAAAACATCATATGGATTCTTGATCTATAATTTATTTCTCCTATAGTGATGATAATAATTGATGAAGAAAGAACAATATATATTTTCAAAACATTTCAGAATGATGCAATTCATAGTTAGATGTTTACATATCATGATGGGTATGAAATATATGTTTCATTATGTTTTTTATATTAATTAAATAAAAATATGTATAATTTATTTTTATATTATTATCAAATAGATATTTTGTGTTTTTTCCACAGGGAAAGATAACTTACTGGTAATGCTCTATCCATGGTGATAAGTAAAAAGACATTAAATACATATTTTAGATGTAAATTTTATTATTTTATAACTTTTATATTACAATATATTTTTATTTTGCTTCATACAAACCACTTTCATAAATTTCATAGGTGAACCATGACTAGTTAATTAGAAAAAGGAATAAAAATATCAAATATGTATGTAAAAAGTTGAGTTATTTTATATATATTATAATATATTAGAAAATGAAAATGTCATTTTCAATTGAAAGATTATTTTGAAATAGAAAATTCATTATCAATAAGTAGTAATCAAATATGGATATCAATTTCAGAGATTTATGTTTCATATAATTACAATTGGAATAGTGACACACATCGAAAATTTTAGATTCTATTATAATCATTATTTTTATTTTTATTATAATTATTTTGAAAATAAACATTGAACTTTTTTTCATTAATTTATATATTTTTATGTCCCTCGCCCATATAAAAGAAGCCTCGTAAATCATTTATCATGAGTTTGCGAGTTTTATTTTACTAGTTAGACTTTGTTTTAGTTTATCAATATTTTTAATATAGTTCTTGAAGATTAAATTTATAATTGTTAAGTTATTGTAATTTAAACAATGTTTGGATATAAATATTTTGTATAGAATTATACTGTTATACTATTAGTTATTGGATTTTCTACAGTTACATTAGATTTTTTAACTATTATATGTTTGAAAAAAATATATATATAAAAAATTTAAAATATCAAATATTTACATGAGTTTTTTAAAATAATCGATGAAAAAAAATTATTTTACATTTTTTTAAAGAAATTAAAATTCAGTATTTTGTAATTGTTTTATGATTTTATATGGTATTTTTTAAGACAACTAATGTAAATAATGGTGTTTTGACACTAGTCAAAATCATTGTTGTTAAAAAAATATTTACATCATTTCTTAAATTGATTTCACTAATTAAAAAAAGATAAAAATTGAACTAAACCAACATAGAAGACCATTTTTGACACTAATCATTATTTATGGTAAATGAAAAGTGTTGGTTACCTCTATATAATATTAGAGGGAATTATATACTAAACAAACTAATAAGATGGAATTGGAAAATCAATACACCCCATTTGAATTTCATGACTGTTAATGTCGTATTCTTGTTGGTAAACTATGAGATTTCACTAGCCTATTCTCCCATGATTTCATAACCATCCTTGGGGAATAATCTTCCACTTGGGTCTAGTGTGTTTTCCCCTTCCAATGTGGCTATAGTTTTGGGTGTGACATCCTTCAATTATGTTATCTTCATCCCACCAAGGGTGGTGATCTCAACTCACCTCCCTTACACCCCATCCATTCTGATTGTGCCCAGATACCCAAAGTGGTTGTATGGATTCCCTATAGTGGATGTGTATGTGGAGGATCTTAGTTAATATATGATATACCATTACTGGTCCTTAGTAGAAAAGTTTTTTCAAGAGAGGCATCCACTCCCAATCTTCTGATTCATCGTTAGTTCATGGGGTATTGAGTCACCATAAGAGTTATCATCGATTTTTGTTGGAAAATTTTTCTTCCACTATTTCTATAGGGATTATTTTCTGATGTAGTTGTATTAAGAGACTTGGGAATTCATATCTTGGAGATTCTCTCATTTCTGGTGGACACGAGATTTGCATGCTAAAAAAATTTCGATCATGGAATCAATTTAGGTGAAGTTTCTAGGTATTCACCTTCCACTACACATTACATTCCTTATTCAAATTATAGAATTTGTTTTGTGTGTTTTTATATGCTTATTAGGATAACCATATATTAAAATCCTTATTAATATCTAATATCTACATGATTTTAGTTCTTTCAACAAACTTTCATAGTCGTTTTCTCATCATGGATAAGGAAGAATTTTCTTGGCGGTAAAGTGTCTTCTTCCAGGATTCTTCTAAATTTTGTGAGTCCTATCACCATCAAGGAAACTCATTTTATTTACAAAGGGAGTAAATTATTAACAAATTAAATCCTCATGTCAATGTCAACCCATTTTTCATACCCTCAACATCTGTTAGTGAAGAGACTGTGTTTTCTCTATCAGATCCTCTTATACCAGGATCGAGTGTTAATTTGTTTGATGGATCATCCGTTGATATCTCTATAATTTTAATTTATTCTATTTCAGAGGCTCTATCTCCATCCCCTAAGTCTATTTAGTTCCCAGTCAGGGATTTCTCTAGTTTAGCACTTGACCTCTCTAGGGGATGTAAGCAGGTTTATGGAAATAAGGAAGTAAATCCATTGAAGTCTATTTTTAACAAGAGTCCAGGTTCCTCTCTGAATCAATCAAATTTGAACAGTACATATAGTTTTTGGATAATGATGGCTCCACTCGCATCATTGTGGTATCAGAGGGGATTGTAATGGATTTTACCACTTCCATGTTTTTAAATTTTTGGGATTGAGGGGGGTCGGGTTTCTACATACTATATTCTATGCATTCCAAAAAATATGGAGAATTTTATATCTTCAAATATTGAAATAAATATACTATTTGATTTAGTTCCTTGGAAAAAAATCTATCAAATAAATTTATTTACATGGTTTATGGAGGTGGGATCAGTCATTCCATGCTCATGGTGGCTATCTTTTTTCAGTGTCCAAGTTCTCTTCTACACAGGTCTTGTAGTTGCAGGGACACCCTCTCACCATCCAAATTACTTAAACCATTATAAGGAATTATCAAGGATTTGGGGCATGGAAAAAAGGTATATTTATTTTTTACAAATCTTTTAGGTGTTGAGTATCTATTATGGTAATCTTATAAAAAAATATAGAAATATTATTTCTTTCATTATTTATAATCCTCAATTTATGGAATTAATTTAGGGAACACCGTGAAATAATCATGTTTTTATTTTGTAGAAACCCTTCATGTTTGTATTATGTTTGAATATCTCTACTCAAGGCCTTACAAAAAATTTGACCATTATAAGAATGACTCATTTTTCTCCTATATTTACTCCAATTGTTTCATGGTAAGAATGAAGAAGTGGTGTCATCAACTATCATCTTTCCACCTAGAGAATCTTTATAATTTTATTATAAGGGATTCAAACACCGTTATAGATGTTGTAACTACTCAAATTTTTACATGTAATAATTTATAGTATTATATGGATTATATTCAAGTATTAGTTCTATAACGATGTGACAATCGAAATCACTATAAGACCAAAAGTAATATTTGAAAAATAATAAAGATACAAATATCACACCTCCACAGTTATCCTAAAAACGTGGAATAAATATAAAATAGTAGATTAGATTGGAAATCAATGACTCCTTTGAGTTAAGAGGGTGGGTTTTACCCCAAGTTAAACCGAATCATAGAGAACATTGACAACATTGGTTGGGATCGTTCAATTTTGAATTATTAAAAAAATTAATAAAATGGAATTATATTATTTAATTAAATTTTCATGACATAAAATCATTTAAAAATACACATATATGCCTCAATATGAAGGGTTATCTGAAAAACCCCATAGGTTGAGATGAACCATTGGGGATGACTCATTGGATGATTATTGGTAGAATACATCAGATCGAGATCATATTGTGGATCATGTACCAATGGAGTTCATAGATCTCTCTAGTTATGGAAATACAGTGTAATTTTTCCCTATATATGAATTGAAAGTCTAGATAGGATTCATGGATTGTGAAATTACATCCTTTTATTTTATCGTAGTCGAAGAAAAATCTATTCCATGATCAGGAATGGATTCACACATTGACGGAATATTTATTTCTGGTGAATTAATTTTTTTAATCAGTTATATCCCTCTTCATTTGTCTTTTTCATAAAAAATGGAATGGGGATGAAGAAAGAAATTCCTAGGTTTATTCCTCAAATATTTTGGTTTATGAATTTCTATCTCGTTTACATTCATGTTCATTATTTTTATTTTCATATCCAAATATTTGATAAAAACCCGGTATTTGACCATTTCACAACAATTCATTGGACTAATAAATAAATACCATGGGTGAGGTTCATAATAAAGGGTGTGATTAGGGTTTAGAAATGACGGATGTTGACTGGAGGTGGATCAGAGCTAATTGACAGTTTCTATTCATCTCAAATTTTACTGCGTGATTATGGAAGGATTCTATGGGTGTTTTTCGAGAAGATTCTAAGTTTTAATGCAAATATTTGGTGACGGGAATGTCTTCTGACCCTAGATCTATTTTTTTTATTGAGGATAGTGGTGGTGGAGATGTGTAGAATGATTTGTATGGGGAAGAAGAGGGTTTTCTTAATCAGATGTTACATGAAATTCAATCTATAATTACACACCTTTAGGGACCCCCAATGTGGTGATAAGGTTTCCGTAGGGAGACAAATATTATAGTACATGTGACCTCTATCACATGCTATGTGAATTGTGTTAGAGGATCAATTTTTATCTCATAAGATACAAGGAAATGGGCATATTGATGTACATGAAAATGAATAGGCGTACACCGGCCTGGACAGGTGTAACCAAGGTGTCACATGGGTATAACCCATGGTACAAGACCATAAACGCATGACACATACATGGTTTTAGGTTATATATACATGTTGTACATGAAAATATACACACTGTGTATCTTAAGATGTACATGGAGTGTGATGTAAAACCTCACAATCAGACCATGGGTTTGCTGGACACACCATGTTCACATGTACATGCCGTGTAAACCATTTCAGGGTGTTCGAAGCCCATTGATTATTCAGTTTGGGTCAGTATCGGTTGAGTGTGTGCCCTTGGTACATCTCGTTCAAGGGTATAATGTGTAACTATGTCTACAAATCTGGATTTCCATCCCGTATGGATTATGGGGCTCAGATAAAATCAGTTTTATTTCTCCAACACACCAGAGTATAAACCGATATCATTTATTCTTATATTCTAGGTAGGGTTTGTGGAATCCGCCTGAACTACATGTGTGGGATGTTGATCCCCCATATATAATGATATTATGTTATAAAATTTTCAGTATTATTAGTATAAGATCCCGTACATAGAGTCTTGATCCAGATTGGGTTCGTGGTTTCCCCCAATGATCCTGTGTGTGATCCCTTATCTGATTATTATTATTTTCGGAGAACATTGAGTTTCCCTGGGTGGGGCCCAATGATCAAGACCTATTGGATTTTTCTCTATAGTGATATCAGGGCTAATGTAGCGTGTTCCCCTAGAATGTACATTGACATGAGTAGAATCATGTGGGTGGTAGATTAGTTCTGACTTCTTTAAGGTGAAGTGTCCTTCTAGAGTATATCTAAATTTTTTATTCATTTATTTCTATATCCTAATTATGTGATTAATATTCTTTATATTTCATGTTTATTGTTATTGGGGTGTTCTACTGGGTATTTTTATAATCACCTATACATGGGATCTTCTAGAATGTGTCATGTATTATGTAGATGATGTCCTTTTTTATGGTTTATTAGGAGGGAACAGAGTATTTGGAGCATAGATTGAGATAGTTAGGCTGAGGTTTTGTTATTGTATTCATTTAATAATACTTCATTCCCTCCAAGAAGGTTTAACTCTCTATAGTTTTTTGATGGGTTTATACTCACCCTTTAATTATTTTAGAAATTTATTATCATACTTTGATTTTGGGATCATAGATATTTCAACTTTTTGTATTAATTTGTTTTTCATTTCATTATTTTATGGGATTGGTGGTATCTTTATTTGTGAAGGTAAATTTTTATAGTGTCTCACATGTGTGTGATATCCCAACTCAATACCGTTCTCCATCCCCTAACATATTAATGGTAGAATTTGAGAAGTTGTGGTTTTGGATCCATTGGTCTGGGTCATGATATAGTGGTATTATAGGAAGTCAATTCCAACTTAGAATATGAGTCTTTAATATTGTTTTGGGTTATATATAAATAATATTAAGTGTTTTGAGATCATCTTTTAGGTAAAATGGTCTAGTGTTGGTGCAGTGGAAAATGATTCCATATACAAGGGATCTAATCTTTTTCTTTTCAACACAGTACATTTTGACATTAGTTGAAGGGAAAAAATTGATACATGAATCATATAGGCATGGGTTGTGGTTTTTATGTACTTATTCAGTTAGATCTCTATATATACTCATTGACTATGGAAAATGTTTATTATTTCAGCATACCTTCATGAAGATATCTAACTTGGAATCTATATCATGATCATGAGGATGATTCTCTATGTGATGAAGCAACATTATGTCGTCTGTTACAAGTGATAAAACCTATGGGTAGTTTACCAATTATTCCACCACCTATTGAGAATTAGTTAACATTAGAAGTTCAAGATGATAATGTATATAGACTATGTGAATTAAATGAGTTCTATATGAAGTGAACTCTAATTGTTTAGGTTATATAGACACCATAGGTGGATGAGTACTATCTAGAGGCTTTCAAATGATTTTTATATCCTTTTTAGATGCCAAATGATCATATGGTAGTCTTCATGATGATAACTTTTCCATGATCTACTAGTTAATAGTGGAGTTTAGTAACTCATTCACATGATGAGAAAACTCTATCCTATTTAGACATTAAGTGTATCTTTAGGGAAGAGTTTTATCTGACCACATTGTGATCATTGTGGATAGAAGAGTTACTTTTTATGTTATAGTGTAGTATGATTTTAATGGAGTATTTTATGAGATTTTCTGATATCTTATAATAACCCATGGATATTATAAAAGCCCTGCTATTTATTTTACACTTAAATGAAATTTATTAAATAAAATATTCACTTGATTCAACATATAAGATCAAGAGGTCTAGTCTATTCGATGGTTATGAACATTACATAACAACTTAAATCATGAAATACACATCTTTTTAAAAAATTCATTTGCATGAACACACAATTCCTTTGTTCTTAGCATTGCATGGGATAACAAGAGGAACAACATAAGAAAATGTGAGCTATGATGACCACTAAGGTAGTAAACAAGAAAAAACATGACGAATACAATACATTTTAGGCAATAGTAATATCAATAAATCATAAGAGAAATATGAATATAAAGTCATGTCAGAGCATGATTATCAAAACATGGAAATGTGGAATCAACATTTAACATGATATTAGCATGAAACAAGACTCATTGCACATGGATAATGTGTAAAACCTCATTTCAAAAGAATTATAATCAGTATAACCTCATTTCACTTGACATATCATGATACTAATATTTACCCAATGCATTGGAGTGCTATTAGGGCACACCCTTCTTAATCATTTCATTTCATGCATAAGTGTGCCACATGGGTCATATAACATGGATTCAGTAAACATCATAATTTATTCCTATATATAGGAATTTGTAATTCATACATGAAACCATATAATAAATAAGTAAATCATCATAAAGGATAATACCCTTGATATAGAAATGGGCATGGTATTCATTAAACAATGACTTTGTCTTGGAAAATCGCGGAGCAATTTCGGCAGCATAGCAGCATGACATATGAATTCATAAAAATGGTTGATGAGGAATAAAGGGATGTCTCATCATATATACATGAAATGGAAAATTAGGGGGAAATATAGAAACATGTCCCCACATATTTAATGGAATTTAGATTTATAATACAAAATAATTTCATGAATGTAAATGAGAAGAGAGAAATTCCATACAAAATTTCAGCATGGTAACAGGTGTACATGAGAGGCATTAATGAGAGATAAAGAGGACTCTCATCATTCAAACATAAAGGGGGAAGTATGGGGGAGGTTATAAATTATACCCAAACATTTTTAATTTAAAAAATTGTATAACAACATAAAGAAATTTGGACAAAAATGTGTAAGTAGGAAATCTCTTATAGAATTTCGGCAGGGTAATTGGTGTACATAAGAGGCATTAATGAGATAGGAAGAGGTGTAGAATCATTATGGATGTAACGCCCTGACCCCAGTTACCCAGATTCGGTGTCTTTATTAGATAACATTAGAATGATCACAAAAGATTATGTCTCAAAAGGCCGATTAGTTTAGTAGTCTTGGAAACACTAGATACATTCATAAATATTACATTACATCATAAAGTGAAAAGTACAACAACATCTTGTCTCCAAACTCATATCCATTTATACTATCCCAGCAGGTCATTCATAAAATACTTCTTCACTTCCTGGGAAAAATAAAACATAGAAAGGGGTGAGCTCAAATTCCCAGTAAGGATAACAATATGGCAGAAACTTTTATAAATATACATAAACATTTAAGGCAATGTATAACTAAAACAAAAGCCTTGTAAACTTGAACTTCATCATAATATGGGAAAAATAAAATGAAATAATTCCATTTACTTATTCACATGGATATTCTACTAGTCGAATAATCACATGCAATATCAATAACCACTTTCATAATGATGGAATGCATAATGACAGACTATAATAACCACATAGCCAAGGACTCGTACCAAGACTACAAATACGATTTTGTCAAGGACTTATTCCAAGACACTAGTTTGTCTCATGAGACCTATCGATGCATCGAGGAGCTATAGCGGGCTCCACCCGTCACTTATTAAGTCCAATGCATTCCTCATATAAACAGGTTCTAACATAACATAAACATTCACATTAAAACTAGCATACAAAATGTCAATACTTTCTTCATAAACCATGAATGGTATAAAAATAACACAAACACTTTCAAACATATCACAAAACAATCATTACAATATGGAAGTTTTGTATTATAATAAATAAACTTCAAATAAGCTTAAAATCCATCAAAGGATGTTGACATAGATGAAATCAAAACTATTTGAGAGAAATATCTCCTTTTTTAAATCATTTAAAAGTTGCATAATTATAAAATAAAACAGTTACTTTGAAAATATCCTTATAAACTTTTAAGGTAAGCTTCAAAGATTTTATAACAGTGGAAAATAACCGCACTCACCGTATAAGTTAAAAAAAGTCATTCTTACCTTAATTCTGTCGAAAAGGTTAAAAAGGACCTTGTTTGGAAAACGACGGAAAGAATCCTTTATAAACCTCTTGTAAAAAGTCAAACAAGGGTATAAATTACTTTAACCCATATTATAGTAAATAGTAAAAATGTTTTGAAATACAATTTTTAAAAAAACATCGATGTGGATGATAAAGAATTTCCAGTAGATAATGACGTATAAACAACCTCGGATAATGAAGAGATTGTGAAAAATAACCCTTAACTTGTACGTTTCCTTTGTTGGGTTAGGTTAAACTCCTGTATACTGGTGAAATAATTGTTATTAAATTATAAAATAATCATATACAATAATATGATATCATATATGATCTTTTTACATTGCTTTGTTAATAATATATTAGTATTATCGTTGTTTCAGGTGTTAACATACTCGGTTTCTTTTATATGTTTGGTTACATAAGCCGTGTTTTTTATGTATAGGTTGTATATTATTCGTATACAGAATTATTTCGAGTCCTTAAATACTTTTATTTATCATCAAATGGTTATTAGACTTTAATGGATACGATGGAGAATGAATCTCATCACGTTCGTGGAGACGGTAGTCCGTACATACGCAAGAGCGACAATATCATCTTTTTGATATTAAAATAAAATATAATTGGATGTTATATCATATATAAAAAAATTTTATCATGTTATTATTATTATTTAAATTTATTAAACATCATTATTATACCCATCCAAATAATAATTTATTGAATAACAATTACTCCAAGACGTGGAGACGGTAAGCCGTACGTACGCACGTATGGTGACATGTCATTCAAAGGATGGATAGAATACTGAATATGGTTGTACCATATTTATAATAACATCACAGTATATGTAATATATTGGAGTTATTATTTTATAATCGTAATATCAATGAAAGAAGAAGTTGAAGAAGAAGGGAACATTAAAAAATGGTGGTGAAATCATTACCTCTTCTTTGGGTTCTTCCTTTTGATTTGATCAAAAGGTCTCCTTATGTTGGATTTATGATCAAACTAAGGCCTCTAGGTTGTAGTGAGGGAAGTTGAGAGAGTATTTGGTAGGGTTGGGCTGAGCCAAGAGGCTTTGAATGTGTCAATTAGTGAGGAGGGGGAGTGCCCTTTTATTAGAGGGGTGAGGGGCCCCTTTGGAAAAGCTAGAAATATTATTTTATAATAAATTCATATTCGATTTCTAATGGCTCCAAAGAGGATTATATAAATTTTAAGGTGGTTATGGGTCGAAAACCACTCAACCAATAGGTTTTATACAGGTTTGGGTCACTATATTAACCTTATCTTTTAGTGTTAACCCTTAGTTAATTAGTTTGACATTTACCATGTCACTTTTAATTTTTATATTATATGTTTAATAAACTTACTATATACATCCAAGAGACCCCCAAGTGGTCCATTAATGATACAAATATCATGATATAAGTCTCTTTTCCTAACCTTAGATTTTTAAGAATTGAATATCATTTAATAATATAATATTTGTTTTAAAAACTCTTTTATGTCAATTTTTACACTATTGGGTATTTTGTTTTTGATAAATTTATAACAGCATTATTACTTAGAACAAGATTCATATAATAAATCCTAATATGTCATATTAACCTAGAAAATTATTTTAATTCATAAAAAGTCTCAAATTACATTTATTTGGATATTTAAAATTTCAAATATATTAATATTTCATTAATTAGGTAATTACTCCATCACCATTGTGTCATAAATAAATTAAATTATTTAATGTCTAAAAATTATAAATAAAATACCATTATGTAGGAAATCTTTATAGATTTCCAATGAATATTTACAATCGAATATATCTTATTTATAAACCTATATTAAAAAAAAATAGTAATTAAACCTTGATTTTAACTCTTTTAACTCTTCTTTGAATTAAATAATAATAAATGTCCTAATCTAATCCAAGTGGACCTCAATGATAATATTTTATTCCTAAGGTTTTTTTGGTCGAGATACACTTTCCAATAGAATTAGGACATGTTTTAGAGTAATATTAATATCATTTTTACCCTTAATTATCATATTTACTTTTAACCGTGGTAAATAAAAGTAAAAAGTTACTATTCACCAAAAATTATTTTCATCTCATTGAACCACATTTTACTCCTTGATATTAACCGTGTCCCTTGGATTTTAGAAATTCTACTCACAGAAGCGGTAAAATTACGTTTTATGAAAAATTCAGTTTTTTAACTACCACTTAGTTGTTTCACTATTCATCAAAAATGTAGTTTTTTAGAATAATACCAAAATTCCCCCTAGGATAATTTTGATATTCCAAATCCAAATATGAAGTCCATTTTAAAAAATAAAATTTATAAATTCCAAAAAGTTTTTATTACTATTCGTAACGGCTAGTTTGATTGGATGTGGTGTGTTAGAACTCGATGTTGCGTACAACACACGCTATTGCATTATTCAAAGAGAAGTGTACCATAGAAGATTGGGGGTGTAACATTCTCCCCTCCTTCAAATAATTTCGTCCTAGAATTTTCTAGAATACTACAGCATGAATAGATACTGGTGGTTCTTCATCATAAGTTCCTCGGGTTCCCACGTTGCATCTTCCATCTTATGGTTTCTCCACAAAACTTTTACCAGACGAGTCGTCCAGTTTCTCTGTACTTGTTCTCTCGTATCTAGAATCCTGATGGGCTCTTCACAATAAGACAGATCGGGTTCCAGTTCTAATTCCTCATAGGTGAGTACATGCGTTGGGTAAGGCATGTATTTCCTCAATAGTGATACGTGGAACACATCATGATCTTTGGAGAGACTTGGCGGCATTTCCAAATGGTAAGCTATAACCCCAATTCATTCTAGAATTTCGAAAGGTCCGATGTACCCGGGACTCAATTTACCCTTCTTACCAAAACGAATAACTCCCTTTCACTGAGATACCTTCATGAAAACATGATCTCCTACCTGAAATTCCAAATCCTTCCTTCAGTTATCGGCATAGCTCTTCTGCCTACTTTGAGCTACTTTGATGTGGTTTTGGATTACCTTTACATTTTATATTGTTTCCTCCACCAGTTCTGGGCCTACAAGTTTTCTTTCACCAACGTCATCCCAAATGGTTGGTGTGCGACATATCTTTCCATATAACACTTCATATGGTGCCATCTGAATACTCAAATGGAAGCTATTGTTATAGGAAAATTCTACCATAGGTAAATATTGATCCCTCATACCCTGAAAGTCCAGTGAGCTCGATCTCATCATGTCTTATAAGGTTTGAATAGTCTGTTCTGATTGTCCATCTGTTTGAGGGTGGTAGGAAGTGCTCAAATAAAGTTTAGTATCCTGGGATTTCTAAATAATTTTCTAGAATCTTGAAGTAAAATGAGGGTCACAATCTGAAACAATCGATAGGGGTACTCTGTGAATTCTCACAACATCATTAATATGTAGTCTTTCTAGATGTTCGAGTGGTAAATCTTCTCTTATAGCAAGAAAATGTGAAGACTGGGTAAGACGATCAAAAATGACCCATATTTCATCGTTCCTTCTAGGATTATTTGGTAGCCCCATGACGAAGTCCATCATAATATTATCCCATTTCCACTCAGGTATGGGAAGAGGGTGCAATACCCCACCAGTCTTTTGCCTTCCATCTTTCACATGTTGACAAACCATACATCTTGAAACAAAATTAGCAATCTCCCTCTTTATGTTGTCCCACCAAAAATGTTCCTTCAAATCTATATATATTTTTGTGCTCCCAGGGTGTATAGAGAAATTGGAAATATTATCATCATCCAACAATTCTTTTTTTTATATCAGGTATATAAGGAACACAAAGTCTCTTCCCAAATTTCAAAATTCCATCTTCATACACAAAGTATCTCAATCTCCTATCATTCACAGCATTAATCTTATTTTGAAATTCTTAATCATCGTTTTGAGAACTCTTAATACTTCCTTGTAAAGATGCTTTGGCAAACATTTGTAAAAGCATTGATGTTTCACCTTCCATGGTTATTCCCATGTCCATCTTCACTAGATCCATGAAAATTGGATCCCTTTCAATTCTCATATTGTTCAAAACTCCATGATCTTTTCTGCTCAAAGAATCTTCCACCTTATTTTCCTTCCTCGGGTGGCAGTGTATCGTACAACCATAATCCTTGAGTAATTCAAGCCATCTCCTTTTCCTCATGTTGAGTTCTTTTTGTGAGAAAATATAATTCAAACTCTTGTTATCAGTATAAATCTCACATTTTTCACCACAGAGGTAGTGTCTCCATATCTTCAAAGAAAGGATCACAGCTGCTAACTAGAGATCATGAGTAGGATAGTTTTTCTCATGAATTTTCAACTATCGTAATCCATAGGCAAAAATAATATCATTATTCATAAGTACACAACCAAGTCATTTGTTCGATGCATCACTATAAATAACGAACCCATCATTCCCCAATGGTAGAGTCTATATGGGAGCATTCACTAATCTTCTCTTATGTTCTTAGAAACATTTTTCACACTCTTTTGTCCAAATAAATTTATCCCATTTACGTGTGATCATTTTTAATGGGTTATCCAATCATGAAATATTATGGACGAAATGCCGATAATAACCTATTAAACCAATAAAATTGCGTACTTCAGTTATACTGGTCGGTGCAGGCCATTCATGGATTGCCTTGGTCTTAGAAGGATCAACAGAGATTCCATCTTTAGAGAAAATATCACCAAGAAATGAAATATCCTGAAGCCAGAATTCGCACTTACTAAACTTCCCATATAATTCATGTCTTCCCATAGTCTTCAGGATAATGTGCAAGTGATTTTCATGATCTTCGTAGCTTTTTGAGTATACCAAGATATCATCAATAAATACCAACACAAGTTCATCTAGATATTCCTTGAAAACTATATTCATTAGATCCATGAATATAGAGGGTGAATTAGTCAGCCCAAAAGGAATTTCTGTAAACTCGTAATGCATGTACATGGTTCGAAATGCTATCTTTGGAATGTCTTCCTTATTCACACACAACTGATGGTATCCAGACTGAATGTCAATCACTGAAAAGTATTGATCTCCATGCAGTTGGTCGAATAAATCATCAATGCAGGGAAGGTGATACTTTTTCGTTATTGTTATAGCATTGATATCTCTGTAGTCGATATATAACCTCATGGATCCATCTTTCTTTTTAATGAAAAGAACAGGGTCTCCCCATGGAGAAAAACTAGGGAGAATAAATCCATTATTACTCAATTCCTCTAGTTGTCTCTTTAGTTACAATAATTCTACAGTGCCATTCTATAAGGGGTCTTCAATATAGGCCTTGATCCAGGAATTAAATCAATGGAAAACTCAACTTCTCATTCTGGAGGATGTCTAGGTAAATCTTCCGGAAACACATCTACATATTTTTTCACAATAGTTACATCCCCTTTTTGAACATTCCTTTCCTCACCCACTATCATTTCAATATCTTCCTCCCTAATAATTGAATTTATTTGAGCTACTGGTGGTGGATCTAGATGAGAATTAGGTGGTGATGATTCTGCTCTAAATATTTTGTGTTCCTTATCATCATTATCAAAAATTGTAACCTCTTTCTTCTTACAATAAATCTTCACATCATGGTCTGAAATATAATCCATACCGAGGTTTATATCAAACTCTATCCTAGTTATGACGATGAGATCAACAGGTAAATTACATTTATGTGCTCTAATGGGGACTGATTCACAAAACATTGTTGCAATGATAATTCCATTAGGAGTTTTAACTTACAACTCCCTTGTTAAATCAAATTGGAAATATCTAATTTTCATAGGAAACTGGGAAGATATTAAACAATGTGATGATCCAGATTCAAATAATGCATTTTCTAAATTTGAGGAAACCATTAAATTGCCTTCTACCACATCTTTTGGAGCTTCTACCTCCGCAGTAGTGATAGCATAAGCTTGGCCTTGATCCCTTGGAATTTTTTGAGGTATGTTTGCTTGACTCCTAGGACATTCAATTGTATAATGTCCCATATCATTGCAATTGTATCATTGGACATCGGTAGCTTCCTTCTTCCCCTTGCAGTCACGAGCTTGGGGGCCTTTTTCACCACACTTGTAACAGACTCCCATTCCATTTAAGCAAGTACTTGGGTGTTTCTTCCCACATTTACTATGGGATGGATATTCAACTTTTCCATTCATACCATTATTTCCATTCCCATATTGATCAGCAGATCTCTTCTTGTCTTTCATTACTTCAAAGTCATAAGACTTAAGGAATTCGTTTTCTGTCTTGATAGCACATGAGACAATGTCTTCGTATGACGAGAAGGATTGTGAGACTAATGCTTGAATGAGAAATGGTTTTAACCCATAAAAGAAACTATCAATGTTACTTCTTGGGTTACGTATATAATCTCTATCAAACCTTGCGAACCTTGTAAAGTTATCCTCATACATTTCGACATTCTCATCCTCCTTTTATCTTAGACTCAAAAATTGACTTTCCATATCTGTTTGACGGTCACGAGGAAAGTATTTTTCTAAAAAAAGATCATTTAACTCCCTTCATTCCATATTTGACACTTAATCTTCTTCCTTCGTGTTTTGAATCAATGACCACCATTGATTAGCATCTCCAGTGAGGCGGTAAACTGCCATGATAACTTTTTCCCTTTCACTACTCCCCAATGCCTGAAATATTTTCTATAGTGAATTTATCCATTTATCAGCTATTAATGGATTTTTACTCCCGTTGAACATTGGTGGTTTCTTCCTCATGATGCGATCTGACATTTATCCTCCACGATGTGGATCAGGGTGCTCCATACGGGTACGGTTATTATTCATAACCTGAGTGAGTTGTCCCAGTACGGTGATTAGATGATCAGCACCAGTTGCATCACCAGCTCCACTATAATTATCCTGAGCAGGAGGGAAATCCCTGCATGGAGTTTGTGCATTGATACGGTTTCCATTTCTTCCACTAGGGTCCATTTCTAAAAAATGGCATAAACTCGATCCGTTTATGAGTCAAAATACATAATTCGTACTTATAAAACACATAACAAAAATTAAACTATTTATGGATAGAATCCATAATCATAAAAAAATTTGAGGAAGTATATACTCATAAACCCTTCATAATGGTTTGTAAAAAAAATTATAATTATCTTAAGAATATACCCTAGGAGTGTCGTAACCAAAAGTGCAGAAAGGCTCATTGTCATGCACCTGTTCTCATTCGAGTCTAGCTCAAAGCGGAGTTTTCGGGTTTTACCCCTAGGTACATTTGTGCCAGAGCCACCTCTACCTTCTCGTATCCAGACAGGGATGTAATGGTCAGAAAACTCACAAAATCTCTAAAATAACAAAATTCTAGGAAGTTATTCTATACTAATCTTCAAATTCCATCAGAGATCTATGTGCTCTAATCAGAGATTATCTAAATCTAGCTTCCAAGGTTTTTACTAAACTTTATCTGATACCAACTGTAATTCCCCAACCCCAGTTACCCAGATTCGGTGCATTATTACATAAAATTGGCATGATCACAAAAGATCATGTCTCTAAATACCGATTAGTTTACTAGTCTTGGAAACACTAGATACATTCATAAAGTTTACATTACATAATAAAGTGAAAACTTGTAACATCCCAAGTAAGTAATGAATAATAGATATTTTTATCTATGTCTATTAATGATTAAGATAGTGTTTTAGTGGCTTAAAATGAAAATAAATCCAATCTTAAGCATGTAATACACTAATATTCTTAAAAGATTGTTTTACTTCCTTATGATGGAAAACCCTTTTTAAATCTATCTTTTGACAATTTTATAAACTATGTTTGTCAAAATAAACATCTTCTTTATGATTGGGACATCAAAATTTACTTTGTGTGAATTTTTGGTATTTTTCTGACAATGTTCATTTTTTAATGAATAGTGAAAAATACTACATTTTACATCAAAACTGCTTTTTAATATAATTTATTTATATGATTGGATTATCATTTGAATTGTTATTAATGTGTAATATGAATATATTTTTACCATTTAATCCAATGGTGGTCATTGGAATCAATTTCACTTTGAAATTGAACTTAAACTAGTGTCAATCTTTTGATACTTATTATTTCATAAAAACACGCTATTTGCTCTGACAGCGGGAATTAATTTTTAATTTAATTAATGTGACATATATGTTTTGAATTTTTTAAAATAGACTTCATTTTTGAATTCGTAATATCAAATATAGCTTAGGGTGAAGTTTTGGTAATTTTCTGAAAAACTTCAATTTTTGATGAATAGTGAAACCACTAAGTGGTACTTATAAAGACTGATTTTCCGTTTAAATGAAATTTTTCTATCATTGTGTTTTGAATTTCAAAAATCCGACATAAATGGTTGTCATTAAGAATTAAAATGTGGTTCAATGAGATTATAATAATTTTTTGGTGAATAGTAACTTATTAAGTTCTTAATCACGATTAGTGGTAATTAGTATAGTTTAAGGTAAAAATAATGATTTAATAAAATAAGATGAGATTGACACATGTCCTACCCTCAATTTTTGTTTCATGGGCGACCAAGACAAGCCATGGGTCAACTTGGGGACCCCATGGATCCACTTTGGTTGGGAAATGACATAAAAAACTTTTTATTTAATGTAAAAGTAAAAATGACACAAACATAATATGTTTTACGAAAACAATTTTTAAATGGGGATATAAAGATCATATTTTTTATTAGAATAGTCATTGGAAAGATAAAAAGATTTCCTACATCATAGTAGTTTTTTTATAATTTTTAGACTTTAAATAAATTAAATCATTTATGACATAATAATGATGCAGCGATGACATCATTATTTAATGATT
The DNA here is from genome assembly GCA_963277665.1 of Viscum album. Classification (NCBI taxonomy): domain Eukaryota; kingdom Viridiplantae; phylum Streptophyta; class Magnoliopsida; order Santalales; family Viscaceae; genus Viscum; species Viscum album. The sequence continues at coordinate 1,266,017,988 of OY728120.1, read as the reverse complement.
TAAATACAATGGAAAGATAATGTAAAATCTATGAACTAAACATGTACAAAACCAATTTTATGAGTGGATTTAGAAACCTTATCACCTTATCCAAGAATTAAATCAATGTGGGACCTTTTAAAACCGAAAAACATTTTCAAATAAAGTAATATTTCTTTACTTTCCAAAAGTGCCCCTCCTCTCCTCCTATAAAAGGCCCCCACCTCTACCTCATTTCACACACTCCTCAAGCCTTTGGCTCGGCCAACCCCTTCCCATTTACTCTCTCCACATCCCTATCCTCATCCTAGAGGATTCCCTTTGGGCATAATCCTTTCAAAGGAAGCCTTTAGGCTCAAATCAAAAGGAGTTACACTTTTAAAGGTAATTCATTCTCTCATGTTCATTTGTTATATTTTGCTTCTCCAACCCCCTAAAATCTTTTTATTAACTTATTTTGTAACCACAACAGTATCTTAAATATACTAGGATGTTGTTATAAGATTCATTTGAGCTAAACTCTCACACAACTACATCAAATGGTTAAAGAACATACGGTTTCCGTGGATGGCGAAATTCTGCCTCCCGAAACGATGATTGTTCAATACTCATTTAACACCTTCAAAGGTGGCCATTATGATGTCAATATTTTTATATATGATATATAATATGTTTATGTTTTCCTTAAGCTTCTGTTTTTTTCATTTTGGGCATACCTTTATGGTTTCCATTATGGGTAAACACGATATCTTCATTTTAGGAAGTGCGGACTACCGCCCCCTGAAAGTGATTTGATTCATTAATACCATATGTGGGATGTGTAAAGGATAACGCTAATGATATTATATATGTTATTATACTTTAATTATAATATACTCCTATATCATTATGATTCCATTCCAGAAAATACGAAATAGAAATGGAAGTGGCGTTCATGCGTACGTACGGCTTACCGTCTCCATGAACGGTGTATTTAATTTCTTACCTCTAAATGTGATGTAATATTATAAATACATGTATATGCTAAATATATATGATATATATGTTATCCAAATCATTAATATCATTCTGGATATAACGAACCTTTGACCAAATTAACAACATGTAAGTGTAAGAAGTCTATTTTTGACTTAAGAACCAAATACCGACAAAATGAAAACTATTAACTTAAATGATTACATGATGTTCATAACATGGTATAAAAGGAATAATGAACTTGAAAAAGGTTCGTAAGCAAGTAGATATTAACTCAAGTTTATTATTCAGGAGATTAAAGAATGGTCGGGTCAAGTCGGATACGAGGTATGGGACTTCGTCTCAATGTCCTTTCATTGAGGCATATTTTATTTTATACACAACTTTCTTTTATACGGTGTATAAACCCATTTGACTTTTGAGTTTATTCAAAACGAATATTTTTTATACGAAGCATTTACTAAACTAAAAAAGGGAATGTTTTTGTCTTACGTATGTGGCGACAATGACTTCTCCGCCGTCGTGACCGTTATTTGAGTTTCAGTTTCCTCTACAAGCCATACCTTCTTTTTAAAAGAAAAATAAATACCATGTTTTACTTTTCTTTTATTTTGGTATTGAAAATGGTTTTCACAATGTTTTTTTGTTGTATTGATATCTTGTGATTGAAATGTGGAAATGTTATGTTTCCTTTATGCATGTTTTATGTGATACGTTTATGTTATGGTTCTTGGGAATTATTATGAAGACAGGTGGTTCCGTGATAAACTAAGGGCGGGTGAGCCCGATATAGCTCTACAATGCATTGGGTAATGCGAAGGAGTAAAACCTTAAGGTTTCTCCGAAGAGATTTTAGGGAATATACTGTGATGGGTATTCCAAACGTAACCAAGAGGGTTACTTCCTACGTAAGAATGTTATGAATGCCTCAAGTTACCTTTATGTCTTATGATTTCTATGATTTATTCATGATTTTATGAGGTATATTAAAGTGCCTATGTTTTATGGGTAAAGTATGATTTCATTCTTATGTATATATGAACTCATGTTTCCTTTCCATGTTTTTATAACCCATACTGAGCTTTTTATGCTCATCCCAAGTTTTTTTGAAATATTTTTCACAGGTCAAGGGAAAGGTACATGATATGATGATAGTGTCAATGAAGTGTCAAGAAATAATCCATGTTTTATTTTAAATGTGTTTCCATTGATGGGAATGAAGAATACTATTTTTATGTAACCACTTTGTTTTTATGTGGGATGTAATGAAATTTTTATGATCTAATTCCCTAAAACACTAAACCCGGAAAGATCATCAATGTGTAATCTTGTAATAACTCAAGATTAAGTAGGTTTTAAGGCTAGGGCCTTATAGTTGGTATCAAAGGTCGGTTTAGATAACTTTAGGAGTTATAATTCTATTAAATTATTATCCAAAAAAATTCTTTGAAATGATATAGCATTTAAAGATTACCATGTTGCTTCATCTAAGACATGTTTGTTCAGAATGGTTTTCCGCAGAGGAAACAGGGAAGCAGTTCTAGGAAGGCATACAGAAGGAAATAACCTTCCGAATCAGCATCCAGAAATGGTCGGAATTGGAACTAAACAGTTTGTTGCAGTAATGGCGCATTTGACTCAAGCGATAAATGGTGGTGGTATCCATGCACGAGATCAGCCAGATCAACCGCAGAGGAACATGTCAGTGGTGGAACATTTCATGAGGCAATATCTACCATCATTCAGAGGATCATCTGACCCTGTGCTAGCTGAAGGGTGTATTAAAGCACTGGAGAAGATTTTTGATGTCATGGGGTGTTCAGACAATCAAAAGGTTAGTCTTGCTATTTACCGTTTGGAGGGTGAAGAAGATCAGTGGTGGTCTATGGTTAAAAATATCATGGACGCCGATGAGATTGATGCTCTTGACTGGGATGAATTCAAAGGTATGTTTCTTGAGAAGTATTTTCTTAATGCTATTCGACTTAGGATGGAAAATCAATTCTTGGAATTGAGGAAAGAAGAAGACTCAGTGGCTGCCTATGAAGAATGGTTCACTTGATTGGAAAGGTATGCTCCAAATTTTATCTGAGACCTTGATAGTAAAATCAATCGTTTTTACTCAGGATTAAAGCCAAAATATCGAAGGGCATTAGCTTCTCGTGAGTTTAAAAGTTATGAAAAGCTTGTTCGATGTGCTGAGAAGGTGGAAATGGAGTTTGTCGATGGCCAAGTGTTCTATAACAACCAGCTGAAGAAGAGACCGAGGTGGTAGGAGAAAGGTAAGAATTTTTCAAAAAAGTCTGATGGTAAGAGAACTAAGGTTCCAGTTTGTGATAAATGTGGAAAAAGACATGCTGGGGAATGTCTTTTGAATTCTGGAAAGTGCTACTGATGTGGTAAGATGGGACATAAGACTCTTGATTGCACTGAAAAGGATCAAGGTGAAGGTAAGAACAAATTTGATTTACAGTTAGTGAAATGTTATAAGTGAAATGAGATGGGTCACTATGCAAACGAGTGTCTGGAAAAGAGCTTGAGTGATGGGAAGCAGTTAGACTACAAGAAGAAAGGGGTGGTGAAATCCTTTTCAACTACTTCAGCAGATGTCAGGCCATCAAATGAAGTTGTATCAGGTACTTTGTTTGTTTTTTCAGATTATGTCAGTGTGTTGTTTGATTCGGGGTCTACAAATTCTTTCATCTCTGAAACCTTTTCTAGTAAAATGGGAATACCATCTCAAGAAATGACTCCTGAACTTTTGGTAAAAACACTTGGCGGAAATGTTGAGGCAAAAAATAATTTATAAGAATCTTCCGATCCTTATCTGTGGAAAGAACCTACTTGCAAACCTTATTGTTCTACCTCTAGTAGAGTTTGATGTTATCCTGGGTATGGATTGGATCTCTATTTACCATGCTAAGATTGACTGTAGAGCTAAATAAGTTTATTTTCAGAAAGACTTTCAGTTTGTTTACAGGAATGAACCCTTACTTTTGAAAACATATCAAGAGGCCGAGAAACTTGTAAAAGATGGAAATGAATGTTACCTTGCACACATCGTTGAAAATAAAGGAACTGTTCAGATTAATGATGTGCCAGTGGTAAATGAGTATCCTGATGTTTTTCCTGATGAGTTGCCTGGAATAATATCAGATCGGGAAGTTGAGTTTACTGTTGACTTAGTTCCTGATGCTAAGCCAATTTCAAAACCCCCTTATCGAATGGCACAAATTGAACTTTTAGAGTTGAAGGAGCAATTGTGAGATTTATTAGAGAAAGGTTTCATTACACCTAGCACATCACCATGGGGTTCTCCTGTTTTATTTGTTAAAAAGAAAGATGGTTCTATGAGACTTTACATTGATTATAGAGCCTTGAATAATATCACTGTTAAGAACAAATATCCTTTACCTCATATCGATGATTTGTTTGATTAGCTCCAAGGAGCTCGGTTTTTTTCAAAGATTGACCTGAGATCGGGGTACCATCAGCTGAAGGTAAAGGAGGCAGATATTCCGAAGACCGCATTCCATACGAGATATGGCCATTATGAATTTGTAGTAATGCCTTTTGGGCTAACCTATGCACCTGCTGTATTCATGGACTTAATGAATAGAATTTTCCATGAGTTCTTGGATAAGATTGTGGTGGTTTCCATTGATGATATTTTGGTGTTTTCTAAAAGTAAAGAGGAGCATGAAAGACATTTAAGGGTTATCTTGCAAACCTTAAAAGAAAAGAAACTGTTTGGGAAATTCAGCAAGTGTGAGTTTTGGTTGCAACAAATTTCTTTCCTTGGTCACATTTTTTCTAAAGATGGAATAATTGTTGATCCTGCAAAAACAAAAGTTGTGGAAGAATGGCCAAGACCCAAAAATGTAACCGAGATTCCTAGCTTCCTTGGTTTGGCGGGCTATTACCGAAGGTTTGATAGAAATTTTTCACGGTTATCTAGTCCAATGACTAAGCTAACTCGGAAGGGTGTTAAGTTTATCTGGACAAAAGTATGTGATGATTGTTTTCAGGAATTGAAAAGAAGATTGGTGAATGCTTCAATTTTGGCACTACCTTCCAGGAATGGTGAGTTTGTTATATACATTGATGCTTCATTGAAAGGACTTGGTTGCGTCCTAATGCAGAATGATTAGGTAATTGCTTATGCTTCACGACAATTGAAAACTCATGAGGTAAATTACCCTACACATGATTTGGAATTAGCTACTGTTGTTTTTGCTTTAAAAATTTGGAGGCATCATTTTTATGGAGTAAAGTGTGAAATATATACCGATCAAAAAAGTTTAAAGTATATATTCACTCAGAAAGAGTTAAACATGAGACAGAGGAGATGGATAGAATTAATCAAGGATTATGATTGTACTATTCATTACCATCCAGGAAAAGAAAATAAAGTGGCTGATGCTTTGAGTCGAAAAAGTAATGCTTCATTAACAATGTTGTGTTTGGAACGTGATCCTTTCGTTAAGGATTTGATGAAAATTGGCATAGAAGTTGTTGGTGCAGGAAGTCCTTCTGTTTTGTTTTAGGTATCAGTGAGATCTTCTCTATCAGATAGAATTAAGAAAGCATAGAAGAAAGACAGTGAGTTGCAGAAAAAGGTAGAGCTGGTTCAGAGAGGTAAGTTGCCTGAATTCAACATTGATAATGATTGTGTTTTGAGATTTGGGAAGAGATTGTGTGTGCCTTGTGATTCACAGTTGAATAGAGAGTTGTTATGTGAAGCTCATAGTTCTCCGTTTTCAGTTCATCTGGGCCGTACTAAGATGTATAGAGATCTGCGGGAGTATTACTGGTGGGATGGAATGAAAAGAGACATTGCTGATTTTACTGTGATGTGTTTGACATGTCAATCGGTTAAAGCAGAGCGGAAGTTATAGAAAGGGATGATTCATCCTTTACCAGTTCCAGAGTGGAAATGGGAGAATATATCCATGGACTTTGTTGTTGGATTACCGAAGAGATCTCGAGGTAATAATGCAATCTGGGTTATTGTTGATTGCTTGACCAAATCTGCTCATTTCCTTTCTATACGAGATACTTTCTCTCTTGATCAACTTTCCCTTTTATATCTTAAAGAAATAGTAAGGTTACATGGAGTTCCTCTCTCCATTGTATCGGATCGTGATCTTAGGTTTACTTCTATCTTTTGGAAAGGCCTTCAGAATTCGTTGGGTACTGAATTAAATTTTAGTACAGCTTTTCATCCTCAATCAGATGGGAAGTCAGAACGAACAATTCATACATTGGAGGATATGCTACGAGATTGTTCTATTTATTATCAGGGAAGTTGGAACCAACATCTTTCTTTGGTTGAATTTTCATATAATAACAGTTTTCATTCCAGTATACAGATGGCACCATTTCAGGCATTATATGGGAAGCGGTGTCGAACTCCAGCTTTCTGGGATGAAGTGGATGAAAGGAAGTTGATGGGACAAGAATTGGTAGAAGAGATGGCAGAAAAAGTTCAGTTGATTCAGAAACACATGAGAACAGCTCAGAGAAGGCAGAAGAGTTATGCGGATAACCGGATGAAGGATCTATCTTTCGAGGTAGGTGATCATGTTTTTCTCAAGGTTTCTCCTTGGAAAAGTGTGATGAGATTTGGTAAGAAAGGAAAGTTGAGTCCAAGGTTCGTTGGACCATACGAAATTCTGGAGAGAGTTGGATCAGTTGCATACCGAGTGGCTTTACCTCCGATTTTATCTCAGGTACACAATGTTTTTCCCGTTTCGATGTTGAGGAAGTATATGCTAGATCCATCTCATGTTTTGAGCCCAGAGGTAGTTTAGCTGGAAGAGAACCTATCTTATGAAGAACAACCGGTCCAGATTCTTGACAACAGGGAGCAAGTGTTACGGAATAAAGTGATTCACCAGGTAAAGGTTTTGTGGAAAACCCACATGATTGAAGAGGCAACATGGGAATCTGAAAATGCAATGAGGGATAAGTACCCCCATTTATTCGATAAGTAAATAAATTACGGGGACATAATTTTATAAAGGGGGGAAGGATGTAACATCCCAAGTAAGTAATGAATAATAGATATTTTTATCTATGTCTATTAATGATTAATATATTGTTTTAGAGGCTTAAAATGAAAATAAATCCAATCTTAAGCATGGAATACACTAATATTCTTAAAAGATTGTTTTACTGCCTTATGATGGAAAACCCTTTTTAAATCTATCTTTTGACAATTTTATAAACTATGTTTGTCAAAATAAACTTCTTCTTTATGATTGGGACATCAAAATTTAATTTTTGTGAATTTTTGGTATTTTTCTGACAATGTTCATTTTTTAATGAATAGTGAAAAATTCTGCATTTTACATCAATACTAATTTTTAATCTAATTTATTTATATGATTATATTATCCTTTGAATTTGTCTTAATGTGTAATATTAATATATTCTTACCATTTAATACAATGGTGGTCGTTGGAATCAATTTCACTTTGAAATTGAACTTAAACTAGTGTCAATCTTTTGATACTTATTGTTTCAAAAAAACATGCTATTTGCTCTGACAGCGGGAATTAATTATTAAATTAATTAATGTGACTTATATGTTTTGAATTTTGTAAAATAGACTTCATTTTTTAATTCGTAATATCAAATATAGCTTAGGGTGAATTTTTTGTAATTTTCTAAAAAACTTCAATTTTTGATGAATAGTGAAACCACTAAGTGGTACTTATAAAGACTGATTTTCCGTTTAAATGAAATTTTTCCATCATTGTGTTTTGAATTTCAAAAATCTGACATACATGGTTGTCATTAAGAAGTAAAATGTGGTTCAATGAGATTATAAAATTTTTTTGGTGAATAGTAACTTATTAAGTTCTTAATCGCGATTAGTGGTAATTAGTGTAGTTTAAGGTAAAAATAATGCATTAATAAAATAAGATTAGTTTGACACATGTCCTACCCTCATTGGTTGTGTCATGTCTGACCAAGACAATCCATGGGTCAACTTGGGGACCCCATGTATCCACTTTGGTTGGGAAATGACATAAACAACTTTTTATTTAATGTAAAAGTAAAAATGACACAAACATAATATGTTTTACGAAAACAATTTTTACATGGGGTTATAAAGATCATATTTTTGATTATAAATAGTCATTGGAAAGATAAGAAGATTTACTACATTATAGTAGTTTTTTTATAATTTTTAGGCTTTAAATAAATTAAATAATTTTTGGCATAATAATGATGCACCGATGACATCATTATTTGATGATTTAAATAAAATGGAAAGATAATGTAACATCTATGAACTAAACATGTCCAAAACCAATTGTATGAGTGGATTTCAAACCCTTATCACCATATCCAATAATTATATCAATGTGGGACCTTTTAAAACCGAAAGACAGTTTCAAATAAAGTAATATTTCTTTACTTTCCAAAAGTTCCCCTCCTCTCCTCTTATAAAAGGCCCCCACCTCTACCTCATTTCACACACTCCTAAAGCCTTTGGCTCGGCCAACCCCTGCCCATTTACTCTCTCCACATCCCTCTCCTCATCCTAGAGGATTCCCTTTGGGCCGAATCCTTTCAAAGGAATCCTTTAGGCTCAAATCAAAATGAGTTACACTTTTAAAAGTAATTCATTCTCTCATGTTCATTTGTTTTATTGTGCTTCTGCAACCCCCTAAACTCTTTTTATTTACTTATTTTGTAACAAACCCAGTATCTTAAATATACTAGGATGTTTTTATAAGATTTAGTTGAGCTACACTCTCACACAACTACATCAAATGGTTAAAGAACATACGGTTTCCGTGGATGGCGAAATTCTGCCTCCCGAAACGATGATTGTTCAATACTCATTTACCACCTTAAAAGGTGGCCATTATGATGTCACTATTTTTATATATGATATATAATATGTTTATGTTTTCCTTAATCTTCTGTTTTTTTCATTTTTGGAATACCTTTATGGTTTCCATTATGGGTAAACACGATATCTTCAATTTAGGAAGTGCAGACTACCGCCCCCTGAAAGTGATTTGATTCGTTAATACAATATGTGGGATTTGTAAAGGATAACGTTAATGATATTATATATGTTATTATACTTTAATTATAATATACTCTTATATAATTATGATTCCATTCCAGAAAATATGAAATAGAAATGGAAGTGGTGTTCATGCGTACGTACGGCTTACCGTCTCCATGAACGGTGCATTTCATTTCTTACCTCTAAATGTGATGTAATATTATAAATACATGTATATGCTGAATATATATGATATATATGTTATCCAAATCATTAATATAATTCTGGATATAACAAACCTTTGACCAAATTAACAACATGTAAGTGTAAGAAGTCTATTTTTGACTTAAGAACCAAATACCGACAAAATGAACACTATTAACTTAAATGATTACATGATGTTCATAACATGGTATAAAAGGAATAATGAACTTGAAAAAGGTTCATAAGCAAGTAGATATTAACTCAAGTTTATTATTCAGGAGATTAAAGAACGGTCGGGTCAAGTCGGATACGAGGTATGGGACTTCGTCTCAATCTCCTTTCATTGAGGCATATTTTATTTTATACACAACTTTCTTTTATTCGGTGTATAAACCCCTTTGACTTTTAAGTTTATTCAAAAGGAATCTTTTTTATATGAAGAGTTTACTAAACCACAAAAGGGAATGTTTTTGTCGTACGTATGCGGCGACAACGACTTTTCCACCGTCGTGACCGTTATTTGAGTTTCAGCTTCTTCTACAAGCCATACCTTCTTTTTAAAAGAAAAATAAATACCATGTTTTACATTTCTTTTATTTTGGTATTGAAAATGGTTTTCACAATGTTTTTGTGTTGTATTGATATCTTGTGATTGAAATGTGGAAATGTTATGTTTCCTTTATGCATGTTTTATGTGATACGATTATGTTATGGTTCTTGGGAATTATTATGAAGACGGGTGGTTCTGTGATAAACTAAGGGCGGGTGAGCCCGATATAGCTCTCCAATGCATTGGGTAACGTGAAGGAGTAAAACGTTAAGGTTTCTCCGAAGAGATTTTAGGGAATATACTATGATGGGTATTCCAAACGTAACCAAGAGGGTTACTCCCTACGTAAGAATGTTATGAATGCCTTAAGTTACCTTTATGTCTTATGATTTCTATGATTTATTCATGATTTTATGAGGTATATTAAAGTGCCCATGTTTTATGGGTAAAGTATGATTTCATTCTTATTTATATATGAACTCATGTTTCCTTTCCATGTTTTTATAACCCATACTGAGCTTTTTATGCTCATCCTATGTTTTTTTGAAATGTTTTTCACAGGTCAATGGAAAGGTACATGATATGATGATAGTGTCAAGGAAGTGTCAAGAAATAATCCATGTTTTATTTTAAATGTTCTTCAATTGATGGTAATGAATAATACTATCTTTATGTAACCACTTTGTTTTTATGTGGGATGTAATGAAAGTTTTATGATCTAATTCTCTAAAAATCTAAACCCGAAAAGATCCTCAATGTGTAATCTTGTAATAACTCAAGATTAAGTAGGGTTTAAGGCTGGGGCCTTATAAAACTACAACAGCATCTCGTCTCCACACTCAAATCCATTTATACTATCCCTGTAGGTCATTCATAAAATATTTTGTCACATCCTAGGAAAAATAAAACATAGAAAGGGGTGAGCTCAAATGCCCAGTAAGGATAACAATATAGCGGAAACTTTTATTAATTAGCATGAACATTTAAGGCAATGTATAACTAAAATAGAGGCCTTTTAAACTTGAACATTAGCATAATATGGCAAAAATAAAATCAAATAATGTCATTTACTTTTTCACATGGATATTCTACTCGTCGAATAATCAAATTCAATATCAATAACCACTTTTACAATGATGGAATGCATAATGTCATACTATCATAACCACATAGCCAAGGCATCATGCCAAAACTAAAAATAATATTTTATCAAGGCCTTATGCCAATACACTAGTTTTTCTCATGAGACCTATCGATGCATCGAGGAGCTATAGCAGGCTCCACCCATCACTTATTAAGTCCAATGCATTCCTCATATGAACAGATTTAAACATAACATAAACATTCGTATTAAAACTAGCATACGAAATTTCAATACTTTATACATAAACAATTAATGGTATAAAAATAACACATCCACAGTCAAGCATATCACACAAAAAAACAATACAATATGGAAGTTTTGTATCATAAAAAATAAACTTCAAATAAGCATAAAATACATCAAAGGATGTCGACATAGATGAAATCAAAACTATTTGAGAGAAATATCTCCTTTTTGAAATCATTTAAAATTAAAATAACTATAAAATAAAACATTTACTTTCAAAATTTCCTTGTAAAAGTTTAATGTAAGCTTTGAAGATTTTATAATGGTGGAAAATAGCCACACTCTCCGTATAAGTTAAAAAAGCCATTCTTAACTTAATTCTGCCAAAAAGGTTAAAAAGGACCTTGTATGGAAAATGACGGAAAGAATCCTTTATAAACCTCTTATAAAAAGTCAAACAAGGGTATAAATTACTCGAAACCATATTCAAGTAAATATTAAAAATATTTTGAAATAAATTTTTTATGAAACATGTATGTGTATGATAAAGAAGTCCCAGTAGATAATGACGTATAAACAACCTCAGATAATGAAGAGATTGTGAGAAATAACCCATACCTTGTACTTTTCCATGGTTGGGGTAGGTTAACCTCTTGTATAATGGTGAAATAATTTTTTTTAAATTATAAAAGAATCATATACATTAATATGATAACATATATAATCTTTTAACATTTCTTTGTTAATAATATCTTATTATTATCGTCGTTTTGGGTGTTAACTTACTCGTTTTATTTTATATGTTTTGTTACATAAAACGTGTTTTTTATGGATAGGTTGTATATTATTCATATCCAGAATTATATCAAGTCCTTAAATACTATTATTAATCATAAAATGGGAATTAGACTTGAATGGACACGATGGAGAATGAATCTCATCACGTTCATGGAGACGGTAGTCCGTACGTACGCACGAGCGACAATATAATCTTTTTGTTATTAAAATAATATATAATTGGATGTTATATCATAAATAGATAATATATATCATGTTATATTTATTTTTTACATGTATTACACATCATTATTATACCCATTAAAATAATAATTTATTGAATAACAATTACACCACGATGTGGAGATGGTAAGTCGTACGTACGCACATCTGGTGACATGTCATTAAAAGGATTGATAGAATACTGAAAATGGTTGTACCATATTTATAATAACATCACAGTATATATAAGATATTGGATTTATTATTTTATAATGGGAATAGCAAAGAAAGAAGAATTTGAAGAAGAAAGGAACATGAAAAGGTGTGGTGAAATCATTACCTCTTCTTCAGGATCTTCCTTTTGATTTGATCAAAAGGGCTCTTTAGGTTGGATTTCAGATCCCAATTAGGTCTCTATGTTGTAGTGAGGGAATTTGAGAGAGTATTTTGGCAGGGTTTGGCCGAGACAAGAGGCTTTGAATGTGTGAATTAGTGAGAAGGGGGAGTTCCCTTTTATAAGAGGGGTGAGGGGCACCTTTGGAAAAGCAAGAAATATTATTTTATAATAAATTCATATTCATTTTCTAATGGCTTCAAAATGGATTTTTTAAAGGTTAAGATGGGGATTGGTATAAATCCACTCAACCAATAGGTTTTATATAGGTTTGGGTCACTATATTAACCTTATATTCTAGTTTTTACCCTTAGTTAATTAGTTTGACATTTACCATGTCACTTTGTATTTTTATATTATATAGTTAATAAAGTTACAATATACATCCAAGCGACCCCCAAGTGGTCCATTAATTATACACCTATCATGATATAATTTCTTTGTTGATCCTTATATTTTTATGAATTGAATATCAATTAATAATCTCATATTTGTTTAAAAAACTCTTTTATGTCAATTTTGACACTTTTGGGTATTTTGTTTTTGATAAATTTGTAACAGCATTATTTCTTCGAAAAAAGATTCAAATAATCAATCATAATATGTCATATTACCTGTAAAATTATTTTAATTCATAAAAATTCTCAAATTACATTTATTTGGATATTTATAATTTCAATTATTTTTATATTTCATTAATTAGGTAATTACTGCATCACCATTGTGTCATAAATAAATTAAATTATATAATGTCTAAAAATTATAAATAAAATACCATTATGTATAAAATCTTCTTATCTTTACAATTAATATTTAAAATAGAATTTATCTTATGTATAACCCTATATTAAAAATGTTTTAGTAATTAATCCTTGATTTTAACTCTTTTAACTCTTCTTTGAATTAAATAAGAAAAAAGGTCCTAATCTAATCCAAGTGGACCTAAATGATAATATTTTATTCATAAGGTTGTTTCTGGTCGAGATCCACTTGGTCAATATAATTATAACATGTGTTAGGGTAATATTAATATCATTTTTACCCTCAATAATCCTATTTACTTTTAACCGTGGTAGATAAAAGTAAAAAAGTTACTATTTACCAAAAATTATTTTCATCTCATTGAACCACATTTTACTCCTTGATATTGATCATGTCTCTCGGATTTTCGAAATTCCACTCACAAAAGCGGTAAAATTATGTTTTTTTGAAAAATTCAGTTTTTTAACTACCACTTAGTGGTTTCACTATTTATCAAAAAAATGAAGTTTTTCAGAAAAATACCAAAAATTTACCCTAGGATAATTTTGATATTCTAAATCAAAAAATCAATTCCATTTTGAAAAATAAAATTTATAAATTTCAAAAAGTGGGTATTACTATTCGTAACGGCTAGTTTGATTGGTTGTGGTGTGTTAGAACTCGATGTTGCGTACAACACATGCTATTGGATTATTCAAAGAGAAGAGTACCGTAGAAGCTTGGGGTGTTACAATGGAAGTATATGGGAGGTTATAAATAATAACCAAACATTTTTAATTGAAAATAAAATTGTATTGGAACATAAATAATCTTGGAAAATAATGAGAGGAAGAAATCCCTTACTTGGAAGTGTGATGCCAACGGCTAGGGGGGCTTCATAGAAACTTCATGGGAGATTGGGGTACCTTTGCGAGATTTCAAAGATAGGGGGAAATGGTGGGGTTGTTCTCCAAGGGTTTTTAGTGAAGTGAAAGTGGGAGCTAATATGGATTTATATTGTAAAAGTGGGAATTCTTTATTATTTAGGTTTTGCACACTACACATTAAACTAATCAAAAACCACAAACCAAACCATTTTATTCCCAGGGGTTTTTCCAAAGGGGAGTGGAAAAAATTATTTTATATGGAAAATTACAAAACACATTAAAATATTAGCCTTTATTATGTAAAGGTGTGTCATACTCTTAAGGAAATAATTTTTAAATGTTTAAATGTTTTATATGTCTTAGAGGGTCTACTAAGGAACTATATAATTAATCAAAAAAATTTAAAATAAAATTATTTTATAAATAAAACATATAATGGACAAAAATACCTTTTATAGTATTTTATTGAATCATTATTGGGTCATTATGATGTCATAAAACACAATATAAATTTAAACGGTATTTAATTTATACCAAAACATTCAACTATCTCAGAAAATTATGAAAAGTTAACTATTAGATAATTTGGAATTTTTGATTCCAAAAACAATAATAATTTTATTTAAATAATTTTCTAAATATATGAATTTTTAATTTTAAAATAAATATCGATATATATAAAAAATTCATGGGTTTTTACAGAAACAACTTTCAAACCATAAAAAAATTATAATTGTATTCATAAAAATTATAAGATCAATTATATATAATAAAAATTAATTTAGTAATTTTATTTTATTATAATGAAATATAATTAAAAAATCCATTAATTCATCAAAATATATTTCTCTATTGAATTTGAATATTAATAAAAAAATAATATTTGTGCATTAAAAACTTTTTACAAACTAAAAATTAATTTATATTTTTTGTAAAAAATATTTCACATAATCACAGTGATATGGTCTTTTTACATAACCCCTTATAATACTGGCATAACATATAAGGTTATAGTGTGCGATGGTGACAGACTCTTTGGGTGGCTCAAATAACGTGGCTCGGGTGGTAATCTCTTTCATCTTCCACATATCCCATAGGAAGTTCTGTTCGATCATAACGTGTTTGAGGTTGGCTTGGGCTTGGTTAAGAGCGAATCCTAGTTATGCCACCTCACTTCTAGTCTCTAAAAAATGGGTTCGTACGGTGAAATTCTACTAGATGATGCCATCGCTTCCTTTTTCTACGTAAATTTTATTCTTTAAAGCCATACATTTATACTAATCAATTAGTCACTTTTCAATGTGTATAATAGCAGTGGTAATAATTATTATTTGTATTTTTAAATCCAAAAACATAAAACCAAGGAAGTTCATATAACCATTTTTCATAAAAATACATTTAATTAGATCAAGATTTGTTTTCACTGATAAAAGTTTGATTCCTTACAATCTCCCCCCCTTAAGAAATGTTTCCCTCAAAATTTTCTATTACTACACTAAAATAGTTGTGGGTAACTCTACTTCACTACTTCCTCTGATTTACATGTTTCCTCTTCAAACATGTGGTTTCATCATAACACCATGAATAGTGGAATTGTCTTATTTTGTAGAACATTTTCTCTATGATCTAATATCTTCACTGGCTTCTCTTAATAAGAGAGGTTATTCTCCAATTGTACCACCTCTGTATTTAGTATATGCAATGGTCCAGGTATGTACTTCCCCAAGAGTGATACATGGAATACATAATTTACTTGAGATAGGTTTGGTGGGAGTGCTAGTCGATAAGACACCGATCAAATGCGATCAAGGCTCTCGAAAGGGCTGATATACCATGTAATAAGTTTTCCCTTCTTCCCAAATCTCATAACACTCTTCCATTGTGATATATGGAGAAATACTATATCACCAACATCAATCTCTAGGTCTCATCCATGGTTGTCAAAATATCTCTTTTATCAATGAAATATGATTTAATTTGCTACTGGATGGTCTTAACCTTCTCCACCATTTCATCAACAATTTTTGGACCTTGAAATTGTTTCTACCAAACTTCATCCCACCATGTCGGTGTTCTTCACCTATTCCCATACAGGTCTTCATATGGATCCATTTATATTCTTGAGTTGAAACTATTGTTATAAGAGAACTCAACTAGATGAATATTTTGATCCCATCCTTCTTTGAAGTACATTTAAAATGTTCTAAACATTTCTCCAAGTGTTTGGAAATTCTGATCAGATTGGTCACTAGTTTGAGGATGATAAGTTGTACTGATGTTAAGCTCAGTATTCAGATCATGTTGAAGTCTCTTACAAAAACATAGAGGTTAATCGTTGATCTCAATAGGTTTTAATCGATAGAGGTACTCCATGTAGTCTCATCATAACTCAGATGTATTTTAGTGGTTTTTGATTTAATTAGAAATCCTCCCAAATTGTAATGAAGTCTTCATTCCTTGTAATACAATCCATAACAACACAAATAAAATTGTTTCCATTGGTTGTATTTTTATTTCTCGTGACAAATTAAATTGTTATATTCTCCCATTTCCATGCCGGTATGGGTAATGGTTGTATAATCCTCTTAGACTTATGCCTCTCAACCATCACTTTTTGACATACCATGAAATTTTATGTATACTCATCAATCTGCTTATTCATGTTATCCCACCAATAATGATCTAATATATGTTGATACATCTTTGTATTTCCTGGGTGATTGAAGTAATTCGAACTATGTGAATCATCCAAATGTTCTTTCTTTAACTCTATATTTTATTGAACACATAGTCTTGACCCAAATCTCAAAATTCATTCTCTATTAACATTGAACTCTGAGGATTTCCATTTTCAGATAGTTACCACTTTATTCTGAATTTCCACATCATCCTTTTGGGCATCCATTAAGATTTCTGAAAGATACGGTTGAGAAGTAATTTGAAAAAGGATTGATCATATTACAATTTTTATGATTCACATGTCCATCTTCATGAAATCTAAGAATATTGGATCCTTTAAAATTATCATAAACTATAGAATTGCTATTTATATTTTACATAGAGCATCAACCACCTTGTTCACATTCCCAAGGTGGTAATGGGTTGACTAGTCATAGTCTTTTATCATCTCTAACCATATTCATTGGAACATTTTCAACTCTATCAGCATGAATATATACTTGAGTCTTGTGTGATCCATATATATATTACACTTCTCCCCAAAGAGGTAATTTCACAAAATTTTTAAAGAGAATGTTACAGAAGCCAACTCAAGATTATGTGTTGGATAGTTTTTTTCAAGAACATTCAATTTACTTGATGCATAGTTAATGACTTTGTCATTTTTCATCAACGCAGATCTGATGACCTTCTTTGAAGCTTCACTAAATACATCAAAAATTTATCCACTTGTGGGTAGTGTGAGCATGAGTTCAGTGATAAGTCTCCTTTTCAACTCCTTGAAGCCCTCTTAGCATTAATCAATCCAAAAAAAATTACTCCCTTTTGAGTTATATTGGTAATTGGGTTGGACAATTATGAGAAATTACTCCCAAATTGGTTATAATATCCCGCTAACCCCAGGAAGCTTTGAATATCTATTACCGTTGTTGGCCTTGGCCATCCCTCAATTTTATTTTTCTTGGAGGGATCCACATATATCCCATTTATTGTGATGATATGACCCATGAATGAGACCTCCTTCAACCTAAACTCAAACTTTCTGTACATTACATAGATATTATCCTTTTGCAAGGTCTCTTGTACATATCTTAGATTCTCCTCATGCTCCATCTTATATTTGGAGTATATTAGAATATATTGTATAAAAACAACCAATAATTCATTGAGGTAATTTATAATGACTCTATTCATAAATTCCATGAATATTTCTAGAGTATTAGTGAGTCTAAAAGGCATTACTATGAATTCATAGTTCATGTATGTTGTACGAAAAGTATTCTTGGGGTTATCCTCCTTCATCACCCTAACATGGTAATATCCTAACCTCAAATCATCTATGGATAAGTATTGTGCTCCACATAGTTGATCAAACAAGTCATAAATTCATGGCCGATGATACATGTTCTTTATCATGATTTTGTTGAGATCACGATAATCAATGCAAAGTCGCATTTACCTATCATTATTCATGATGAAGAGGACTGGTGCACCCCATGGTGAAGAAATTGGTCATATATACCCATTATCTATATTATCTTGTAGTTATTTATTCAACTCTACAATCTTCGCAATAGCCATTCTATACAGAGTCTTGGATATTGGAAACTCCCTAGGTATATGATAATTTGAGAATTCAACATCTCATTTATGTGGAATACTGGGAAATTTCTCGAGAAACACTTTAGTGTATTCCCTCACAATATGATTATTTTCAAGGATGGTTTATTCATTAGAAACAATAATCTGATAATGATACACATGTTCATAGGGGATTAATATCCACTCTTGACATGATGGTGTTAAAGAAGATTCATCCTCCTCCCTAAACATTTACAATATCTGGGGTTGATTCACCATATGAGGGTGATTTCCCTCTCACGGAAATTTATATTGGCTCTATATTGTGAAATCCAATATGTGCCAATAATTACATCAAATCCCACAAAAGGAAGTATCATTAGGTTTTTGGGGTGTTTAATTCAAAAATAATGACAGGGGAGGATTTTTGTTCATGGGATTCAATGATTTCCCAATTTTCCATTCTCACCGACATCTTTACTTCCATGATTTTTAGTGGAATTGAGATTGTTCTACTTAACAAAGGGGATATAAAAGAATGTTTAGAACTATGGAAGTTAACACAAACATTCCGTTATTGATTGTAGTTCTACTTTATCCAATATAGAATTAGGATTGGGTACTTATAAACTATTGAACAGAGAAAGGGGAATCTAAATACAAAAAAATATGACTTATAAATTACTATTATTTCCTTAACATATTTACTTATAGGATTTAATCTATATTATCCCTGATATACTTCCAAACATATATTTTTAATGGATTTTTTTATTCCCGTAATAGTGGTCATACTAATCTTGTGAATTTAACTATGCATATACCAAGGGAGTGTCTTAACCAATAGTGTAACAAGTCCTTTTGTCGTTAACCGGTTCTCATTCGAGTCTTGCTCAATGCGATGTTGTTGAGTTTTACCCCTAGATACGGTTGTTCCAGAGCCTCCTCTACATACTCGTATCCAGAATGGGATGTATTTTCTTAATAAACCACTTACTCTATACTCACTAAAATATAGGGATTTTTTAATATACTTAGTCTTATCCTTATGACATTCACTAGGGTTTGTCTAATCACAATCCCAAGAATAACTAAACCTATTCTATAATACCAATTATAACAAAACTTATCTTTATTTCATACTTAAACACAATTTATTAAATATAAGAATCACTTGATACAAAATAAAATATCATGAGTCTTAGTGTATTTGGGTGTTAGGAACATCATATAACTACTTAAAACATGAAATACACATATTTATTGAAAACATCTTTTACATGACCTCACATATTCCATTGTACATAACATTTCATGGGATAACCTGAGGAAATGAATAAGAAAAGGGTGATCTATAAATCACAGTAATGGATTAAACAATGAATAACATTAATAATAAAATAAATTTTAGGAAATAGTAATATCAATAGAGCATAAGTGAAACATGAACATAAAGGCATGATATAACATGATTATCATAACATGGAAATGTTGCTTCAACATTTTACCTGATATTACAAAACTCCAAGGCTCATTGCACATGGGGAATGAGTAAAACCTCATTAAACTTAAATTTTCATGAGTAAACCTTCATTTCACTTGACGTATAATGATACTAATATTTACCCAATTCGTTGGAGTCCTATCAGGGCACACCCTTCTTAATCATTTCATTTCATGCATAACTATTCCACATGGATCATATATCATGGATTCATTAGACATAATAATTTATTATATGATAATATAATGTGGAATTAATTCATAAAAATATATAAAAAATATGTAATTGTTCATAAAGGTGACGACCATTGATTGAGAAATGGTCCTGGTATTCACTACACAATGACTTTGGCTTGGATAATCGCGGTGCAATTTCGACAGCATAACGGCGTGACATAAGAATTCATAAAAATAGATGATGAAAGGGAAAGGGTTGTATAATAATATTTATATGAAATGTATAGTAAATGGGTCATATAGATATAAGTCCCAACATATATAATGGAATTTAGATTCATAATACAAAAGAATTTCATCAATGTAAATTAGAAGTGATAAATTAATTATGGAATTTCTGCATGGTAATGGGTGTACATGGGAGGCATTAATGAGAGGGAAAGAGGTATCAAATCATTCAAACATATGGAGGTAAGAACAGGAAGGTTATAATTCATACCCCAACATTTTTAATGGAAAAAAATCCTATAAAAATATAATGAGGTCTGGACAAAAATGAGAATGGAAGAAATCCCTCACGGAATTTCGGCATGGTAGCATGTATACATGGGATGAATTAATGAGGGAGAAAGGGGTCTATCATCCTTAAAAAATAATGAGGTTATTATAAGGGAGGTGATAAATCATACCCCAAAATGTTTAATTGAATAGAAAAGGGTATATCAACATAAAGAAACATGGAAAAAATGAGAGAGGAAGAAATCCTTTACTCGAAAGTGTGTTACCATAGGGAAGAGAGCAGCCTAAGAGAGGCTTCTGGGAAGCTTGGGGTGTCTTGAGAGGGTTATAGAGAGAGTAGGGAAGGTTAGTTACATTCTCCAATGGTTTTTAGTGAAGATAAAGTGGGAGATTGGGTGGATTTATATAGGAAAAGAGAGGGAATTATTTATTATTTAGTTTTTTAACACTACAAATTAAAATAATAAAAAACACAAACCAATGCATGGTTTTGGACCATGGTTTATTATAGAGGGTAGTTCAAAACATTATTTTAAATCCCAATGACCGAACTTACTAATATATTATGCTTGATTATGTGGAGGTGAGTCACACTCTCTAGAAAATGATTTCAAAATGTTAAAATATTTTTTATGTCTTGGAGGGTCTAGTAAGGAACCATAACATTAATAAATCAAATCTAAAATAAAATTATATTAATGTTAAGACATATATTGGCCGAAAGTATCTTTTATAGTATTTTATTACATCATTATTGGGTCATTATGTTGTTATAAAACACATTAAAAATTTACATGGTATTTCTTTTTTACCGAAAAACTCGACTATCTCAAAAAATAATACAAAACTCGCCATTGGATAATATTTAATTCTGGATTCCAAAAATACTATCCATTTTATCTAAATAATTTTTAAAATATTTGAATTTTTAGTTTTAAAATAAAAATTGAGATATATCGAAAAATCACGGGTTTTGACAAAGACAACATTCAACCCGTAATAAAAATTAAAATTATATTCTTAAAAATTATAAGATAATTTATATTCTATAAAAAATAATTTAGTAATAATATTTTATTAAAATAAAATTTTATTAAAATAAAATTTTATTAAAAATTTCATTAATTAATCAAAATAGATTTCACATTTGAATTTCAATATTAATTGAAAAATACTTTATGTGCTCTAAAAACTATTTACAATGTAATAATGAATGTATATTCTTTGTACAAAAATAATGCACATAATTATAGAGAAATGGTCTTATTACATTACCCCTTATAACCCCGACATAAGACCTATGGGTAAGGTGTGAGATGGTGATAGACTCTTGGGCTGGTTCATATAAAATTTCTTGGGAGGTAATATCTATCAACATACACTTCCTCTACAAGAGGTTCTTTTTGAACATAACATGTTGAAGCAAGGCATTGGTTTGGTGAAGAGAAAAGACCAGAGATGCCACCACATTTATAACTTCCAAAATATGGGCTTCATATGGAGATATTCTACTGGATGTGGCCATCACTTCCTTTGTCTAATTAAATTGAATTTGTTAAAGCCCTATATTATCCCTGTTCAAAGACTATATTAGCAATGGTTACAATTCATAATTGTATTTTGAAATCCATAAACATAAAACCATGTATGTTCATATAACCATTTTACAAAATATGACATTTTATTAGACCATGTAGAATTTTCATTAATAAAATATTGGGTCATTACAGATATGGTGTAAGATCGGTTCTTCTTAACTTGGTCATTTGATTAGGGATTACCCAAAGATATCAAGGAATCAGTGATATATCTCAAAATTTCAATATAGATTTGGTCCTTGAGGGGGCCTTGTTGGTGTAATGATTACAAGAAGAGTAGGAACTAAAATTGGGTGCTGATAGGGGGAACCTAGAATCTCATACCCCAGTAGAAGGCAGCTGACGGTAGTCACATGGATCTGGGAAAGTACCATGTTTCTAGGGAAGATCATTGAAATGAGGATTATCAGTGCATGTCTCTTAGGATTTGTTGAGTCGTCCTATATAGAGTCAGAATTTCTCTTGAGTCGGTCAGATACATATGGCATGGTATTTTTTAAACAATCATATTGTTTATCGAGATATATTCGAGGGACAACAGAGGTAGATACATAGGTAAGATTAGGGTGGTCTATTTGAGGGATAATTTTTCATAAGGGATGGTTGAGATGTTGGAGGTGGTCTGAGGTCTGAACAATTTTCACAACCACACCAAATTATTCCGCACCTGGATTAGGGAGCTGGTTGTCAGGGATGAGGATAACAATATTCTATGAAGACAAATGACATGAATCTCCCAAGATGATATGAGATATGATCTTTGTATTTTTTTATCACATATGACATATTTATTGACACAGGTGTGAGTCATTCCATTAGATTCAATTTTCTAGTTTGATACCTATAAATTTTTGTTAAATCTATAGATCGAACCATATTCCTAGAGACTCTAAATAGAGGTCACTCAATGACTACATACTATTTCTTAATGTGTGATATAACACTTGTAGGCAAGATCTTAGTATGAGATATAATTGTAGTATTGATGAGATCATATAAATTATTCACATATATGGATTGGTAATCAAAAATTTCTGACCAGTTTGTCTATTTTTGATGGAGGATGTGTTGTTTCTATGGTGATGGTATATGTTTTTACTTTACGGGTGAAATGGAGAATATGGATGATCATGATTGGCTTAGGAATAAGATAGTATATCCAATTACTCACTAGTTGGCTGGAATGAATCTGAGAAGTGGATGCATTGGAATACTAGTTCCCTGTAGTGGTGGATTATGATAATCTACTTCCTGAGGATGTTGCAGACTTACCTCCCCACTAAGAGCTAGACATATACATTGACTTACACTATACGGAGAACATGATATATGTAACATCAAATTGTATGGTTCAATAATTTTTTGTGAGATGATGGTGTATTTATTAGACATATATGATTCGGACTTTTTGAGACCTAGTGTTTCCCCATGGGAAACCCCGGTGTCGTTTGTCCAGAATGTGGATGAGAACTTGAGGTTATGTGTAGATTATTGATGCTTAAACCATGTGATCATGAAGAATAATTATCCACTACTGTGGAATTATGACGTATTTTATTAGTTGATAAGGGAGTAATAGTTCCTTATGACTGACTATAGGTTATTTAATCACCAACTATGAGTAAAGTATGAGGATATACCAAATATGACATTAAGATGTCGCTACGGTCACTCTGAGTACATTTTGATTCCCTTTAGTGGGACGAAAACCCTAGTTGTGATCTTGTGACTCATGAATTGAATCTTTAATCATTTATTAGAATTTATTGTTGAATTATTCAAATATGGTATCATAGTGTACTCAACATTTGGGGATAATAAAATGAGAAAATTGGGGATGGTCCTCGATAAACATTGATATAACCAATTTTATTAGAATCCAGCCAAGAGCTTATTTTTTATTTTAGAGGTCCACTTACATGACAATGTATATTAGTGGTAGGAGTGTTAGTGAACCCATAAAAAGTTGAGGTAGTTCTATTTTGGTATCCACCCAAGAGTGTTATCATGGTGCATACTTTCCTTAGGTTAAAAGGGTACTATTAGAGGTTTTTACCCAATTTCAGTAGAGTGGAAGCACCCATGAATGCATTGAAATGAAATGGGAAGATTTTGATTGGAAATAATGGTTCAAGATTATATTTCATGAGTTTTGGTAGAGGATGACGATTAACCCATATTATGATTGACAGAGGAGGGTGTTGAGTACGCTGTGTTTTGTGATGCCACATGGAATGAAATTGGTTGTGTTCAGATGTAGAAGACGACATTAATTTCCAATGGTTCCATTCATTTATGACAACAAGAGAAGAACTATATGACCCCAGATCTTGAGCTAGAAGAATAATTCTTCTCCCTAATGATCTGGGGATACTAATTGATGGAAAAATAGTTTATCATTTAATATGATCACAAGAGTCTCAAGTATATTATTCCCTAAGAATGATATTTTCTTAATATAAATACTATGATTAGTTTTTATCCAATAATATGAATTTGAGATTTTAGATACTCCTAGGAAGGGGGAAATTGTTTAATAATCTCTTAGTAAGAGATATTTTTGATAGTTGTAGGTCAAGGGAATAGTGAATTATCCTCGTTGTAGTTGAATGAAGTTGAAATGGATGATGCTTAATATATTCAGAAATAGTTGTTACCCCCCCCCCCCCACATTTAAAATGTGTTAGGAAATATCATCATGAGATACTGATTGTGATACATCTTGTGCTTAGATATCAACTAGAAATGATTCTGATGAGTATTCTAAAGGTGGTGGTCATGTTTTCCTTATCATAGGAATACAATGGTTCCACTGATTTTGAAAGAGAATTTGATGTTGTAGATTTAAACATCCCATATATAGGTACATCCATGTGTGAAAAATATTTACTTTTCCCTTAGATAATAGTTTTTTGTCCATGAATGGAGATATTCATTGTATAGTTTGTCTCTTGATGCCTCACTTTATAGTAATTGAAGGATGAACACTAGGTTTCAGTGGGTTTCGGTCAACCACTTGAGGTGTCAGAGTAGACGTGGGATAATATATTCATTAACATAATTTTATTTTTACCATTAATATCCAAGGGACCTCTTTACATATATTTTTTCTCAGGATAAATCTCCAATTCACCCCACTACCTAGCCATTTGAGAGGGGAGTTTTATATATATATATATATATATATATATATTTAAATATATATATATATATATTGAGACACTTGTATGTGTTGTAGATAGTCCCGCTAAATGGAGTTACTTAGATGATCATCTTAGACTGTGATGTTCTCATCATGTCATTATTATGGAAATGATTTTATGAGGATTTTCATATTTATTTTCATTTGTGCATTAAATTTCACCCCCATATATATGGATAGACTGAGTGGACCATTCAATTATTTAGGGGTATCCTACAAGATTTCATGTTAGATTCTGGGCAGAGTTTGGAGGATCACATCACCTTGGTGTATTTTTCATAAAAAACTACCATTAAACCATCGGGATGGAACTTTTCAACAATTTTTATATAATAACATTAATTTTACCACCTTGTTGGACTGATATAGTTTAGTCAGTAATCATGGGCCTTGGGTTGGTTTAAACTATGATATAAATAATATTATTCATCCCAGAGCATATGATGATAGTTTAGATATCTAAAATGTCTTATGAGATTTGAAAACAATGTACTACCGATTTTTAGGTGAGAGACCATGTGTGTAACACCTTGATTTTTTTTGAAATAATGGTTTTGAATTAATTTAATTATTTTGATATTTTTCATTTCACATAATACTAAATATAGTTTTTTTAAAATCACACATTTTGTCTTCCATTATACCCAACACCAATTTAATATTTACCGATATAAAACATATATTAGATTTTGGTATATGAAACACTATATTTGGATTGTATTACACAAAATACTGAGTCCCCATGATATCTTTCATTATATTTAAGACTGAGTTTATACTAAACAACAATATACAATTAATATGATAATTAATATATTATTATAGCTACTACATTACCATTGACATGGAAGTTATGAATAATATTAATTAAATTATGAATATTTAATTTGACATGTGTATAAAATTAATCCTTTGTTTATTGATTAGTATAATTTAATGAATGAACTAATTTAGAATAATGAAATTACCTTTCTAATGAAACCATTTTTCTATGTAAAAATTGAATTTTATCTCAATAAATTTAAAAAAACTTTTGATTTATTTTTTCAATAAAAATATTATTTTATATATTTAATAAATATTTTTGATACTCGTCCAATATATTTTATAGTTATAAGATAAGAATAAATCCAATTTTGTAAATAAAAAGATTTATTTTTCTAAAAGGAAATTTATCCATATTTTAATATAGAAACCTTTTAAAACGTTATTTTGACACTTTAAATTTTATTTTGAAAAAATAAACATTGTTTTTTGTTTAAAAATTACAAAATTTACTTTTGTAGAATTTTATGTATTTTTTTGAGTAGTTTCATTTGTTTCACAAATACTAAAAGACATTGAATTTTAATTCCAAACTTCTTTTTAATGTAATTTATTTATATAATTAAATTATATTTAGTTTTATGGTTTAATTAGATCAATTTTATTACCATTAATCCGATTTGGTTCATTAGTATCAATTTAATATTGAAATTGTATATGAAAAAATTTCAAACTTTTGATCGTTTAAACCTTAAAAATATGCTTTGTTGTCTGTTCTACAAGATTAAATTTAAAATAATTTTTACCCCTTATGTGAATAGAATATTAAATAATTTAATAAATATTTGTAATTAAAATAATTTAAAATTTACTATATGTTCAACTTAGTTTTTACCGAAAATAATATTGAAAAAGATTAAAATTTATTACAGTGAATAAGATAAAAATTAGATTATCAAAGGACTGAACCTTAAACAGAAGTCACAAAATGACCACGAAAAATATAAAAATACATTGAATGGATATATTTATACCCTAAAATCACTTTTATATAATTATTATCATTATTTGATCCTCATGATATAGTAACATCATGGGTTGAATTCTCTTATTAAAAATTTACAGGAATGTCACTCCTCCTTTACTATAAAAAAGCACTCACCCCTCATACTTATTCACACTAATCCAGCCCTTTGGCTCACCCAAAATAAGTTCAAATAGGAATTTAATATAACCAAATTAATCATATAAGTATCCATTGGGGTAGAAATGAAACCATGGAATCCCTTTGGTGAAAAAATACGAATTATGTTAAGAAGTGGTAACATCCTTCCTCGAGCTCATTTGTTTTATTTTAATTCTCTATACCCTAAAATATTTTAACTACATGGTTATATTATAAACTAATTATCCTAAATATAATTATATTTTTTATTCAATGGTTTCTAACTACACCTACACATACATTAATCTAATGGGTGGCGAACCTACCATTCTTGTTTACCGTGAACAATTGTCCCATGAAACGATGCTGTTAGTTTTCCATATTCCACCTATAATAGTTGGGAATTATGATTGAAACTCTATTTTTATATGATATATATATGTGTGATATTTAGGATTTATTAATTATTATGTAATTATTATTTAAAAAGTAACATTATACATTCCATTCTTTGTAAATATGATAACTTCATTTGAGGATGTGTGGACTACCGCCCACTCAAAGCAAAGTGATTCATTCACACATCACATGGAACATATTAAGGATGGGTTTAGATAACATATATGTTATATATAAATAAAATAATAATTCTAATGTAATGATATTATATAAATATATACATATATGTATTTTAATTTTATTCTTTCAATACAACAATAAAACAGAAACAACGTTCATACGTACGTACGTCATACCGTCTCCAAAAATAGTATATTACATTTCATATTTCAATAATTTATTTATTATTATAATTATAAATATAATGAATATAAATTATATTTATATTATTTTTTACATTATTTAAATATTTAAATCACGATCTAAGTAATTGGATCAAGAATAAAAAGCCAATTCATATACAACAAAGAAAGTGGATATTACCCAATACCTAACATTAACATGAAGTTTTTAATAAATAGTTAATATAAAGCCACAATTTTTTTGGTTTAAAATAATAAATATGTTATTTTTTGAAATTTATAATAATTTTAATTTTATTATATAGAATTATTATACATGTACAATGAATTTCAAGAATTATGGTAAGGGTTTTCTCATATCACATTTTATATGAGTGAGATACATGACTTATTCACCAGACATTTATTTTGTGTGGTGTATATAATTATGATGAATGTAATATATAATTATTTTAGATAAATTTATATTTATTTACATATCTATTTTATTATCTTTCTTTCATGGGGTTTTATGGTTAAAAAACTTACCAAATCAGTAATGTAATTATTGTCTCAAGTTGCCTTATTTGAGATACATGCCATGTTATGCAAAAAAAAAATATGGTGTGTATATATTGACCATTGAAATGTTATATCATGGATATACATCTTTAATGATATTATAATATTTATTTAATGTTATTACCTCATGTATAGTATTATTCAATGTTAATAAAGTTTTAATTGTTCATTTCTATAATCTCATCATTTATCGAGATTGTTTATTTTTTTGATGTTTTCATGGATGAAATATTATGAACAATATATCAAGAATGATCATTATATTTATTATCCTTTGATTATCCAAGATATATTCGTCTATTAGTTCCATATTTCCACTCTATGGAACTTTATGTAATTGATTATTTTTTAAAAAAACCCACCTTTTTTCCATTTCGATTGAAAACAAATATACTTTTAAAACCATGTTTTATAAAAAATTGGATTCCAGATATTGTAATGTTTA
Source organism: Viscum album (assembly GCA_963277665.1). Classification (NCBI taxonomy): domain Eukaryota; kingdom Viridiplantae; phylum Streptophyta; class Magnoliopsida; order Santalales; family Viscaceae; genus Viscum; species Viscum album. The sequence goes on along the minus strand of OY728120.1, from coordinate 1,265,988,941 downwards.
TAAATTATTTTAAAAGATATAAATACCCTTTTAAATGATCCCAAGGAAAAAGGTATTAAAAATTTTCTCATTATTTATTTATATGTTTTGAAACTATTTTCAATGAAAAATGAATTCAAATGTTTTTCAATATTCCCTTATATTTTTTCAATGTTATTTTCAAAGAAAAATGTTTGTAATATAATTAATGTTTTAAAGATGGGTTTTAAAAGGATAAAATATATTTTACTCAAGAAATGTTTGAAGGTATTTTAATTAATACTTTATATGTTTTCAATGTTTTTTTAAGAAAAATATTATTAATATGTTCTATGTTTTAAAAATTGAATTTCAAATAACGTTTATTTTTCATAGGAAATGATTCAAGTGATATTTAGAAATAATTCTCCATATCATTGGGAAACCATTGATATAGGTTTAGATTTATTGTTAATATTATCCAAGAATACAATTAATATTATTTCTTAAATGGTTTATGTTCTCATGTAAGAATGTTTACAACACCCGTTTCACTTCCATCGATTAAATGATTTTGGAACCTGATTATATTCATGGGTTATGACTTAATTAAATGATTAGAAAACCTATATATTTTTCATAGGTAATAATTTGATGATATTTTAATGAAACCCATATCATTTCATGGATTGTTATTTGTAGTTTATAAATACAATCTCTTTTCATGGGTCATGATATGATGAATGTTTTGTTATCTTGTAAAACATACATGTTTTATTTCATTATGTGATAGATGAGACCTATATCTATCTCTAATGGATTGGGTAATAATAAAATTTTTATGATCTCAAGAGGGTAAAAGGGAGGGAATTTCCGGACTAAAACAAGTTGGAATATAAAGCATAAACCAATATGGTACACAGGAGGTAACCCCAAGCACGAAACAATAGGGAATCTTAATTCCTGAAGAAGAAGGTACACGGTAGGAAATACCTTGCCTGAAACTAGATGATATATTAAGCCCAAAAAAAGGATACAAAGAGGGAATACCAAGCATGATATAAGAGGGTACATAAGAGGGCGTCCCAAGCCCAAAACAAGAAGGTACGTGAGAGGACATCTGAAGACCAAAATAGCAACATAAGTTATTATTGCAATCCTAACATGTTATGAAGGTCTTAGTATAAATACTTGAAATAGGATTTTATATGGTCATGTGTCTTCTATAAATTCCATTATTTACTCATATTTTATAATTCTTGATTTCAGTCTTATTAACTGACAATATTTCTTCCCTTATAATCTTGTTTATCTTCTTTATTTACCCTTACAGAGCATTTATGCTCACCCATTTTTTATGTTTCATTTCCCAAGTGATGAATAATTGCTTCATGGAAAACTTATTAAGGGGAAGATATTATGGGGAACAATTTGATATATTTAACCAAGTTAGAATATTTTTTCCATGTTTCCAATTACACTAATGTATTATGGTCTTAGGGAGTGTATTATGTTAATGTGATAAGTATTATTATAAAATTATTTAATATACATTTATTTTAATATCGGTTCCCGATAGTTGGTATGAAAGGAAATTTTTAGTCAACAAATGTAAAATAGAAGAAAAAATATTAGTGACATCCCTAAGGATATTTACAAATATATGTGTACATATTTCGCTGAGGATACCCCTATGTTTTCATAGCTTTAAATTTTAGTGTCAGGATTCAGGCATCCTGCAAGTAATTTTTTAGGACTATGCGGCATTCCTCTATGATAAGTGCTTCTCACCCTATGATTTATAATTTTAGATAATGGTTGGACCCTAATGAGAACATGTTAATGAGGAACTCAATGTAAAATGAAATGATTTTATTCTTGAGAAACTTAATTTTATAGGGGATGGAATGAAATACATCATTATTAATCCAAAAACATTTATGAATCTATGAATCAGGGTGAACATAGAAACAACCAAAGGAGAGACTGATAATCTATTGAGTCCTTCATGAGGAAACACCCACCTACTTTTAGTGGATATGATGATCGATTAGTAACTCAGCAATGGACCCATACCATCAAAAAGATATTTTCCATTCTATAGTGTTTAGAGAATGATACATTTAATTTGGCTATCTACCATCTATAAGGTGAGACAGATCAATGGTGTAATCTTAATAATTAAAAAAATGTGACTCGTTGAAATTTAATATATGTATTGGGATGAGTTTAATAACATATTTTCCAATATGTGCTTTCTTTTTATTATTCGTATGAAGATAGAAAAGTAATTCTTATATATTATAAAGAATTACTTTGAATTAGTTGGTTCCTATGAAGAAAATATTACAAGGATTGAGAGGTAATCTTTGGGTATTATCATACAATATAATAGAAAAATTGATTGATTATTTGGTGTCCTATAACCCAATCATCAAAAGACCTTAGATATAAGAGAAAATAGGATATATGAAGATGTTTTTCGATGTGACATCATGATGGAAATTATGTTTAGAATTACCTATCAATCTCAATGACTTGACGAGAAAAGAATTATAGAGTTCAAAAGAAAATCAATCAGTCTTGGAGAAAATAAAATGGGACTTCCATTATAGACAATGTGTGGGAGGAAACATGGATGTAATTATCTTAAGGGGACTAATAAATGTCATAAGTGTGGAAGGGATTTTTATCAAGTAGCTTAATGTATATGTAATTAGAATAAGCTTAAAAATGATGTGAATAATGAGAAAGAATCACATAAAGAATCTTTTGTACTTATGTGTTTCAATTTCATTGAGTTTTGACGTTATGAAAACAAATTCTCCAATATAAGGACTAATTTGGATGACAAGTCCCAAAAAGTATTAGAAAAAAGGAAAAGGGGAAGATTATATAATCAAAATGGATTATATTGATCATGATAAATAGGGAACACTTATCCTACCCTACTTATTTGGTAATTTAATTATTTATTTTCAATAATTATGATCTACTAAAGTAATATTGTTCATCTATTTGTGGTTTTTCATGTGATTATATACCTCTAAATGGATTATATAATAATGAAATCAAATTTGATATCCAATTAGTACAAGTATGGACCCCAGTTTCCAATGAAATTTTTTTGGTATATAGGAAGATATTATTTAAGGAATAAAAAAGTAAATGATATTTTGGAGGGGTTATAAGGTTAAACAATTATGAAATATATTATGTTGAAATTCTTTTTAGGTTTTATAGATTAATATGTTACTTCACCATATGAATATTTATACATATTGTATAAATTTTTATAACAATTTTTTTTTGATAAGGATAGATGGAATGACCTATCATTATTTTTATGATCCTCATAATCCAGTAATGTTACAGGAATAGAAAATTCTCATTCATTTATTGTAATAAGAGTTGATGTGGAAATTGATCAAGGTACAACACAGTGTGATATTATATAGAATAATGTACGTATATATTCAAAGGAAAAATATTCAAATCTAGGGAAAGTATCTTTAAACCAAAACAGTTATCCTAGTTCCTTCTTCTATTATGAATAAAATGGTCTCGTATATCATCATTGATTTATAACATTGTGATTGTTAACTATCTCTCAAAACTATTCAAATTCAATCTTAATTAGATCATGAGGGTTAGATCTATCTCTGATGTCTATATTTTTAATTTCCACCAATGTTCTCTAATTTGGAAACCTAGATTTTAGTTTCATAGGTTAACTATCATGTTTCCAACATTTCCTTTTTTTAAGGACTTTTTAGTATTCATTTATACGATGTATGTTTCTATGAAAGGAATTTTAAAATATTAAATCTTTAATAGCTTGGACATATTTTTAGATGAAATTTCTTTTAAGGGAGGTAGAACATAACAGGTTGAGATTTTATAAAATATATATTTTTTTATTAGTATAATTTTTTTAATAATTTTAATTTCTTACTACATTGAATATTGTTTTTTAGAAAACAGTAATGTTTATTATTGAATTATATATAACACCTAGTTAATATTTCACTTCATGAAACAATTATATTAGATTTTAAGAAATTATACAATATGTTTTCCTTGTATTACAAACAATACTGAGTCCTTTTGATGACATACGTTACATGAAAGACCGTGTTTTTTACCAAACTATAATATATTATTAATATGATTATTGAAATTTTATTATAGATTCCACTTAGCCATTGAAATAGATATCAAAATAAGATTAATTAAAATTTTAAAATCAAATTTATAGATGTGTATAAAATTAATCCTTTTGTTATCAACAAATATAAGTAGACGTAAGATCTATTTGAGAGTAAATAAATTTAATTTTTATGGAATCCATTTTTCTATGTACAAACACAATTTTATACTAATAAATTAAAAAAACCACTTCTGATTAATGTTATAAATTTAATTTCATTATTATATATTTATTCAATATTTTTTATACTCATCAAAAATATTTTATAGGTATAAGATCAATATAAATCAAATTTTGATAATAAAAATATACATTTTTCTAAAAGGTAATTTAACCACTTTTTAATGGAAAATCCATTTTAAATATATTTTTTTGACACTTTTATAAATTTTATTTCATAAAATAAAATCATTTTAGAAATTTAAATATCAATATTTACTTTGGTTGTAATTTTATTATTTTTATGAGAATTTTCATTTTATTTGATACATAGTGAAAACAATATATTTTAATTAAAAAATTATTTTCTACCAAATTTATTTATATAGTTAAATTATATTTTATTTTTTTTTAAAGTTTAATTAGATAGATTTTACATCCATTAATGAAATGTTTTCATTGGAATAAATTTAAAATTTAAATTATATAAAAAATCAATCTTTTGAAAATTTATACATTATAAATTGGCATTATCTTATAGTTTTCAGCATGAAATTAAAATTAATATATTCCAATTATGTGATTAGAATTTTGAAAAATTGATTCCCTATTTGTAATAATATTACTTTATAATTTATTATGATTTAATATTGGTTTTTATCAATAATATTAGTGAATGTGATTACTTTTAATTACAATGATTAAGAAACAAATTATCTTAAAATGATTAAACTGTAAAAATATGGCCCAAATTTACCTACAAACATTTAAAAAATAAATTTAATAGATATATTTCTACCCAATACTCCCCAATTTCTAATTTGGAAAAATTAATTTATCCACATTACCTAGGAAAAATGTGTGACGAATTTCATTTTCCAAACATAGACATTAATTCCACTCCTCCTCTAGTATAAAAAGGAACTCAGCCATCTAACTTTTTATCACATATAAATCCATTTTTATCACTAAAAATATATGAAAATAAGCTAAAAAATACCCACATTTTTTCTAGAATATTCCCTTTGGGTATATATCCCAACATGTATTCCCTTTTGTGTAAACCAATATAAGTTACCTAAAGAAGATGTAACATCCTTCCTCATGATCTATAATTTTATTTTCATTTCCCACCCATTAAAAAATCTTATTCCATGATTATATATTAACCAAAATATTATAAATATATAGATATTTTTTCGAAGGGGTTTACCTAAACATAGACATTATTCCATCATATGGGTAACAAACGTTCCATTCTTATGTACAGAGAACTACCGCCTCACAAAATGATGTTGTTCGTTTTTCCATTACCCGCTATAATTATTGGGAATTTAGATGGAAAATATATTTTCCTCTGATATATATATATATACATATGTTTTTATGTTTTATTTATTATTATGTAACTAGTATATAAAACATACCTTCATATTTTCCATTTTTTAAACACGATAACTTCATTTGTGGATGTGTGGACTACCGCCTCCACAACAAGATGTGATTCATTCACACTTTTGGTGGAATGTATTAAGGATGGATGTAATAAACCTATATGATATATAAATTAAATAATAATTTTACTTTAATGATATTATATATATACACATTTATTTGTTTTACTTGTTTTCTTTCAATATGACTATATAAATCAAACAAATTTCATGTGTTTGTACGATCAACCATCTCCATGAATGTTGTATTCCATTTCAAATTTATATTTTTCTATAGATAATTATAAATACATATATATTGAATATAAATTATATATATATACCATGTTTTACATTCTATAAACAATTAAATCATTATTTAAGTAAGAATATCAAGAATAAAAATTCAAATCATATACAAAAATGAAAGTTGATATTACCCAAAACATGAGGTTAACATGGAATTATTAATAATGATGTAATATAAAGAATAACCAAATCATATTTGGTATTAGATATAATATTATTTTTTTTTATTTATAAAACATTCATATTTATTATATATAGTATTTGACATGTATAAAGAATTTTAGGACTCAAGGTAAGGGTTTTCTCATATCACTTTTTATATTACTGAGATACATGCCTTTTTCACCACTCATTTATTTTGTGTGGTTTATATAAATTAAAATAATGAAATATCTTATTATTATATTTAAATTTATTATTATTTACATATCCATTTTATGATCTTTCTTTCATGGGGTTTTATGGTTCAAAAGTTACCAAATCTGTAAATTATTTTTTGTCTCAAGTTTCCTTCATTGAATACATGCCAATTTTTATTGGGATGTATATAATATCCTTTGACATGTTATATAATTAATATCCATATTTAATGATATTTTATGCTTCATGTAATTCTTTTACCTTATGTAGAGTATTATTTACAGTTACTAAAGTGTTAATAGTTTACTCTTACAATCTCATCGTTTAACGGGATTGTTTATGATTATTCTTTCATTAATGAGATATTAGGATTTATTTCTCAATAACAGTCATGCATTTCACTTTCCACTAGTTATATATGTTATATTCATGTACTATTACAATATTTTCACTCTTTGGAACTTATTATAATTATGAAAATGTTTTTTTAGACTTGACATTATATCTCATTTCTTCCCGAATTATGTGTTATTTCAATAAAATGTTTTCTAAAAAATGGTTTTAAATTTTATTTATATTTAAAAAGTTTTTTAATCATTTTCAACCCCCTTTAATATATTTTCAATTATTTTTTTCAGATTATTTTGAATCTTCCTATATATTTTTTCAATTCACTTTCAATGTAAAAGTAATTATAAATGTTTTCAATATTCTTTTATAAGTTTTTAGTGAAATTTTTAATGAAAATGATTTCGAAATACATTATTTTCTAAACAGAAGATTTCAGAGATGGAAAAATATTTTACTAAAGAAATTTTTTAAATGATTTTAATTATTTCTTTATATTTTTTCATAGTGTTTTTTTAGAAAATGAATTTATATGCGGTCTTTGTTCAAAAAAAGTTAATTTGAAAATACGATATCTTATTTATGAAATGATCCAAGTGATTTTTGAACATTCATGTCAATATAAGATATAATCCTTCAATATAGTTTATGATTTACTGGGGATAAGATCTATGAATTCCATTCATATTATTTTTTGAATGGTTTATGTTTTGATGGAACGATGTTTATGATAGACAATTCTTATACATGGGTTATATGATTTTGGAACTTTCTCCTTTTCATGGGTTATGAATTAATGAATTGAATAGGAAACCTATATATTTTCAATAGGTTATATTTTGAGGAAATTTTAATTAAACCCATTTCATTTCATGGTTTACAATTTAATGATTATATAACCCTTATCTTTTCATAGGTCATGATATGATGAATGATTTGTTATCTTGTGACAAAAGGATGTATGATTTCATTTTGTGATGGGTGGGAAAAATATATCCCCCAAATGAAATAGGCAATGAAAAAATTTTTATGATCCCAAGAGATAACATGGGAGGTAATCTCAAGCCCCAAATAAGAAGTTATCTTAAGGCTAAAATAATAGTATTCACGTGAGGGAATCCAAATCTCAAAATAAGTGGGAAACGTATGCCCGAAACAAAAGGGTAAACATGATGGAATCCCAATAACAAAAAAAGAGGTCATCAGACGCCTGAAACAAAAGGGTACAGGGGAGGGAATCCAAATAAAAAAGGGGGGTACATGGGAGGGAATCTCAATCCCAATACAAGATGGTGCATGGGAGGGCTTCCCATGCTCGAAACAGGAGAGAACAAAAGTGGAAATACCAAAAGAAAAATAGTTTCACATGTTATAATCCCAATACTAACATGTTAAGAAGGTATTGGTTTGTATTATTAACATAATATTTTATATTCTTATGTATCTACCAAAAATAATATGTCTTATTCCTATGTTATGATTTAATGATTCATCTCTTATAAACTTCCAATATTTATGACATTATTATTTTTATGATATTTGATATGTATGTAATGTTCTTCAAATATTTTTTCCATGTTCTCATACCCTTATTATTAGTATTATCTACCTTTTTTACCCTTAATTATCATCTAATCAGACCCCTTTTCTATATTTCAATACCCCAAGTCATGAAGAAAGGTTATATGTAGTAGTTATAAAGGGGAAAATCATTGTGGGAAACACTGATGTTCTTTCACCATGTTACATGATTTTTTTCTATGATTTAAAATACACTAAACTATTATGGCCCTCAGGCATTCTTTTTTGTTTTATGATGAATATTAATCCCAATTGATGTAGTATCATTGTATGATAATCCTAGGTTGCTATAATGTGTTCCAGAGGATCTAAACTCAATATGGATTACACATAATTATCATACGTGACAAACATTCTTTGAGATTCATTGACCCTTTATAGATACTACATGGAGTTGGAATTGTGGCATACCTCGTAGCTCCACCACAATTGATGGACTGGGTGCACTATAAGTTTCATGTGTTGTAGCTAAGGGGGTAAATGCATGACCCATCACATGTTACTGATTTGGGTGACCTATACATTGAGTGTGGATCTACCATTAAGGTGTACCTGGAGGAAATCAGGGATCGACATGATAGGATTATTCATGGGTGATTGATTCCCCTAGTTCCTATCTAGTGGTAGAATTAATATCTTTAGGGGAGGAACTGAGAGCGAGATCATAGATGTGGTCTAGGTACAATAATTTTATTGAGTAGTATTAACTCTTTTTAGGATCAAAAACCCTAATTTATGGGGAATTTTACAACTCTAATATTTCGTTGTATTATATTATAATATAATATAGATTATTTCTAGATCCAGGTGTTCATATTGTGTGATAATCCCATTATCAGTGTGCCCGGTATTAATATTGAAAAAATAATATATATGTTATAATCACGCATGAGTAGTATTCTAGTAAAGGTGTAATATTGTATGACCATTTGATTATATCAAAAATATGATACTACCACTGATTTATTAGCATGGATTTATCCCTATGAATTTCATAACCATGGAGTGAATCAGACGCACAGGTTAGGCTCAATCATGGGTGATTTTTTTATAAATAAATTAAATGATAGTACTTAATTTTATTAATTTATCATGACTAAAATAATATATAAATTCATTTATATTCCTCAATACCTTTGGTTAGCTAAAAAAACTAGATACTTAGAGTTTCTATTATAGAGGGGACGTTGTAGGATCATTTCCTCACGACATTAGATCAAGGATCATGAATCAATGGAGTCTTGGATAATGAAAAATATGGAAATTCTGAAATATTCTTCACCAGTGATAGACCAAAAATATAGGTAGGTTTTGTGGTTTCTATAATCACATTCTATTATTTTATCAAAATTGAACATAGATAAATTCCATGAATAAGAATTGATTCATGCATTTAAGGTAGATTTGTTTGTGATGAATTTATTTTTTTCTTTGGTTATATCCCTCTTCATTCATCTATTTTATAGACAATGGATCAAGGAAGAATGATAAAAGGATGATTTTCAAACCTCACCCATTTTGGTTTATGGAGTTCTCTATTGTTTCTTCACACATTTACCATTGATATTTTCTTTTTCCAATGGTTCGATGACTACCCGATATTTGATCATTGTGCGACCATTCTTCATCACAACTGACCAGTACTATGGGTGTGGTTCATAATCAAGGTGTGGAGATAAAAGAGGTTGAATAGAGGTGTATTGAAATATATTGGAAGCTTATATTGATCGTATATTTGATAAAAAACCAAAAAATATCATTTTTTGGGGTTTCCTCTGAATCTTTAAAGTCTAGATCCTGATCTCTAGTGGTGGAAAGTTAAAATAACCCAATATCTTTTATTTATAGTGAGGATGGTAGTGGTGGAATTGAATAGAATGATTAATAAATGTTATGAGTGAGTTATGGAAATCCTAGGTTACAAGTAATGTAATATTGAATGACACACTATGTGAGACCCCATGTGTGTCATTAGGTTTTCTGTGAAGAGAAAAATAACACACACCACATAACCTCAATCACATGCCATGTGACTCGTGTTGGAGTCTCAACATATATCTCTGAGGACACATGAGAACAGTAATGCTGAAGTATATGGATAGTGTCAAGTGTAAATGGGTATGTCCACATGTACATGGTACGATACATGGGAACAACAAGAGGAAAACTGGCACACCATGAATTTTAATTCCATTATTTGTTTCGAATCTTCTTTCGTTTCAAAGAATAATATCAGTTTCTGGGTTTTATAGGATTAAATTATTTGTGTCTCTTGTGTTTTTGACTTATAACCTTAGTCTTGGGGGTCTTGTATGGTACTTAGAATCCTATTTTCTCAAAGGTATGGTATGAGGTAGAGGTGTTTTAGAGTTAGATTTGTGACACTCTATGTGGAACCCCTTGTGTGTTATGTTGTTGGGGGTGGTTTATACCCTTGAGTTGGACGAGTCAAGGGGTGGAACAATAGTTTTAATTTGGTTATTTTCCCCTTATCCATGTCCTATATTTCCCCATAGTTTTTCCCCTTATAACCCCTAAAATTTAAAGATGTTTGGACACTTTTTGTGTGGACAGAAGGGGGCACACGATTTGGGCACACAGTTTGCTAAACCGTGAAAGAGAACTATATAAACATTTCATGGTCATTAAAAAGACATTGAAATTCCAAGTTTTCCCTCCCTGGATTTATCCAAAATAAAACATTTCTTCCCTCATTCAACTATTTTATCCATGGAGGCCTCCCAATCTCCCCAAACCTCCCTTGTATCTCATTTTTTGGAAGAGATTTTGTTTGCAGAAGCAATAAGTTATCTTCAAGTAAGTGCATTTATCTTTTATTTCTCTCTATTTTTAGGTTTTATTCAACTTCTTTTTGAATTTACTCTTGTGAAGAAACTAGGGATTTGATCCTGGGTTTTGATCCTTGGTTTCATGGTATATTCTTCTACTATTAGTCGTGATCTAAGTCCCTCGTGGTGCGACAATGCTGTGGTTGGATTTTCTCATAATGATTCAAGGGTCTTCATAATTTTGGTTGACAATTACATGGGTAATCAATGATAGATGAGTTATCTTTTCGGAATTTATTTTTTAGAACACTTATTAATCATTATTCTTCCTAAAAAATCAGTTTTTGGTGAAGTTTGTTAAACAAATTAATTTTAGGTACCAATTTTGTGCTAAATCGGGAGTTTTGCAAGTTTATTTCATGTTGTACCATTTGGTTTTGTTTTATATCTATTGTAATAGGTTTATATAAACTTTTTGGGTTCTATAAATTCTATTTTGGTCATATGGGTATGTCATGGTGTTCAAAATGTGATTTTGAAATGAATTTTTGTAAATTGGGTACCAATTTTGTGTTGAATTGTGTGTTTTTCAAGTTTATTTTATGTTATACCAATGGGGTGATTTTGTAAAAAATGTAATGGATTAATAGAAATGATTTTTTTCTACATGTTCTATTTTGATGAATATGGGTATGCTCATGGTGATCAATGTGGGGTTTTTAAGGGAGTTTGTTGTCAAAACATTGCTATGTTTTGTGAAGTTATTTTATTGTAATTCTAAATATATTATTGAGTGGTTTAAGTGGTGAAAAACATGTGGAGATACTGTTTTGATTTTATTATGACCAGAAATAAGGTTTTAATGTGATAATGGCTTTTGTTATCATGATATAATGGTTTTATCACAATGGGGTAAGCCCGAGTACCTTGGAGGTAAAATATGTACTAGTACACTAGTGATCTGGATGGGTTGTGTCCCTGTTTTAATAAGAAAATGGATAAAGACAACACTAAAAAACTATGTTGATGATGATTGGGTACCACTAGGTTATAGGTATATTCCCTACTAGTGGATTGTTCTTGAGAATATATTTTTCTATGGTTACTCTACATAAAGGTACGAGGTACATGGGGCCCAAGACTACCTAGTGCCTAGGGGTGTTCCCACGATTGGTGCTAATTGACTCTTGTGTATCTATATTTAGAATATGGGGATTTTTTCTAGAAAATAAATAATCTTACACGTTTTATTTTTATGTGATATTTCATTGAAAATTTACCTAGAAAAATGTTTACATTTAAAAGTTTCATTCTTTAAAAATTATTTCTATAACTTCTAGGTTTTCAAAAAATGGAATGTTTTTCATTTTTTATTTCTTACCCTATGGAATCTATTGGTTGTATCCAATTGGTATTATTAACACATCCTACTTAAACAAATTGGGTGTAAGTATACTTGGTTATGTTTGACATTGGTTAAGGCAAATCCTCGTGTGAATGGAGTTCAGGTTGTTAGCCGCCTCCTATGGTGCAGTGTTGTGGAGACGACTCGGGGGTGATGACACAATATTGTGTGGATACTTTGTGGCTGATTTTATTCTGTTTTTACTCCCTTTGGACCTCTATCACTATGATTATAATTATTTATTCAGTTTTGGATTTGGGATAAACCTCGTTTGGTATTGATATTTCAGATTCGGTTTATTAAATGTTTTTCATGTTTTATGAATCCTTATTTGGGTAAAGCATTCGCAAACCAAAAGAAATGATACATGGGTACTTATTCCATCCTGTGGGGAGAGGGAACATCCTTCGGTCCATGTCAAAGGATGGGTTTGGTGCTGGCTTTGATAGCGACCAGATTCGGTTTGTGACAAAATGGTATCAAAGGAGGTTCACTCTTTGGGTCATGTTATTTGGGGAAGAGTTGGGATATTATGGAGATAGAATTTTCAGGAATTGAGATTCTGGTTATGGGTAGTGTTCCTGGAACACACACCTCATGACGAGATTCATGTTTCCATGGGATGATGGGTTTTATCTGAGTTTATTATTTCCCATGGTTCAATGATGATTGGTGGAAATGAAAATAGAGTTGGGTCAATGGTCTTTCTGATCTCATAGGGTCTGGAAAGCCATATGGTGTTGTGGATATTTTCAAAAACACTCTATGTGATAGTGAAGTGATTAGAATATAACCTCTAACCATATTTCCAAGTCACCCACCGAAAATCATTTCCTCTCACATTGACTTGTGTCTCCTTATTTTAAAATCATTGATACATGATTTTTTCTAAAAAATAATTGATTTTAAGGAGTGTGAAATTTTGTGAAGTGATTTTATGATAAAATAAAAATGTTTTTTATTTCTAAAAGTATAGAACTAAAATTTTAGAATTTTTTGAATGGTTTAATTATGTGATTACACCTCTTCTGATGGTATGAATTATGATAAAATAAGGGTTTTGAAAATGTGTTTCCAGTATAATTTTGTAAACAATGGTTAAGTGTTTTGAATTGTATTTTGTGTTCTAGAATTTATGTGTGGGGGTTGGAGATATATTTTTATTTGGTATCTATTGAGAATTTGAAATGATTTATGAAATTTTAGAACCTTGTTTTGAAATGAGAAGAGTTGAGTTCTTAAATAAATGGAGATTTATGAAATGGTGTTTTTTCATGAAATTAGAAGTGATTTAAAATGGGTAGAAATGTTTTGAAAAGATTTTTCAAGGCATGAAAGATAGTTTTTTTTGAATTATGTGTGATTTAATAATTTTTTTGAAGTATTTAAATTTGGTTTTGATTTTATGGTTAGATGTTTTTAGAATGGTAAAGTGTGGTAAAAAAAGGTTTTTATTTTGAAAAGAGGAGAGTTTTGGTTTCATCCCTTGGTGTTCTCAAGGGTGACGACATTATTGGATTTATATGGAAATATAGATGGTTAATGGAATTAATGGATGAGTGTGATGGTGGATATAAGGTTGGTTCCCGGTGTGGAATATGAACATTCATGTGTGAGGCTCATGAGATATCATTAGTAAATGCAAAAACCACCAACACTTCTTTTTTTTAGAATTATTTTGAAGTAAAGTGTTGTATTTTGACAATTTTTTGTTCGGAAGTGTGGCTTATGTGTTTATGGGATTTTTATTGTGGGATGTCTTGAGTTCAAGAACCCCTATTATTTAAATGATGTTTTGGGCTGGTGTTTTGTTGATAAGTTATAATGAAGCACTAGTCAGTGGTCTGTATTGGGGGAATGTTTTGGAAGAAAGTGTGGTGGCTCCCCTCATGTCTTCGGTTAAGGATTGTGGTATGTTGTGACTGAATGACCAGATGGGCTAGGTCCTTGGGTATTCTTGTTGGCTAGGGTACACCCCCATAAGGAGTTAATGTATGATTCATGTGTGGCCCATGGTAAATCGCCATTGGATGATACTCTAGTTTATCAACATAAGGATCTTCTTCTTGAGCTTTGTATATTGAGTTTACCCCTCATATTTTTGGATTATGTGGATCCCCTGATTGATGGAGAGTGGTTGTGGGAGGTTGAAATAGACTCTAGTATCTTATTTTTCCTGAGTTACTGAAGGTGAATGGTTTTTAGTTGTTTCTGTGTTGAATGATGTCATAAGGGGCCTTTGGGTCTTTTGTCAGTCTCATTGAAGAAAGAGATCATGTTTGGCCAGTAGTGTGGAATCATCTGTCCATTAGTGGCTGTTATGGCCGCTTGTTGGAATCATGTTCTGTTTGGGACTTAGCATAAGGTACCTCTCCTTGTGTTTTTATCCACGATGGTCATGTTCAGTAATGCCTCACAATGTCGTGCATTCATTTGACTATAAGGGTCATGGTTGTGCGATCTTATGAGATTATCTTTTTCGGATACATTTCACTCTTTAGGGAATTCCGAAATCCTATGTTCTAGAGAATGGTGTTTCTATGTGTCCTTTCATTACAATTTTTCCCATCCAAAGTAACCTGGGGTGACGTGTATGCATCCTATAAGCCCTTATTTTGGAAAACTTATGGGTTTTGGTAATGTGGGTTTATAGTGTGTCATGTCTCAATGAGGCTATCTGAGATCACAATGTAATTGTTTATGGCACAGGGAGAATAAGTTCCATTCAAAGGGTTTCCAATGACTAACTATGAGGCCAAAGATACTTTAATCCTTTGAGCTCCAGCCATAGGTTCCAGAGAGAAGCTGATGTGTAGTTATGGGAAATCCTGAAGTCATTCAAACCATTGGTCAAAGTCATTTCCTTCATATGAAATATGGTAACAGTTTAAACCTCTATTTTCATCATCTTGTTCCAGTTTTTCATGTTCTTTGGTAGAGGTGGGAGGAACTTGTTTCCATGTTATAGCCTAAGTCCATGTTTTTTCCTTGGTATTACATTAAATCTTTAGAGAAGATGATGAAATTTGGGTTGGGGGTGTCTTAAGGATCCTCTACCAAACTCTAGTAAGGAATCATATCCAAAGATCGCTACTACATGTTCCCTGCATGGCCATGCTCCTTGGACCATGTAACCATGTGAAGATTAACCTTTGGACTGAATTATCTACCTGGTTAGTGCACGATTTCTTAAACCATGCAGACTAATGATACGGTCATTCCAACACATTAAATGTTGGGGTCTTTTCTTTCTTTCTCATGTTGGTTAGTTAAGATGGATTGTTCTTATGATGGGGAGACCCATCATGGGTCTCAAGTATGTTCTCTTGAAGAAATTATAATGTTTGTTTACCCCTTATGATGGGGAGAATATTCGGGCCTTCCCCAATTGGTGTCTTGATTTTTTCTCAAGAATGAAGTTATCCTTTATGTTTGGATTTCCATTAGGGCCACCCCGTATCAGTGGCCTGATATTATCCTTCTTAATTTCTTGTTTGGAGGTAGTCTTGTTCAAGTATACCATGAAATCAATTTCTTCTTGGGTAAATGTGGAATTGGAGAACACCCAATGTTTTTATTTAAGTAAGCATTTGGTATCATAGTTCAGGTGTTTTTTTCATTTAAATTTTTTTTCTTGAGAATCATCTAGTGGTTTTTGAGATGTTTTTCTGGTATATAGTTTGAATATGTTTGATAATTTTAGGTATGTGGGATATTTTTTGGTTGGAGAGAGTATTCTATTCCTTTTTTGATCAACGAGAGGTGTTTGGATTTTTGAGGTGGGTAAAAACATGGAAAGAAATTCCATATTGCTCTATCATTTGGTCTTTGTCTTTATATATGGGTTTTATGGCTTTATAGAGGTGGTAAGCTTTATGGTGGGGAGAATTGTCACACCTAGAATTTCAATCCCATGCTTTGTTTCAAATCCACTTTCGGTTCTTGTTTTTCTCTCGGTTTCTGGGTGTTTCAATTTTAATTTTTTGCCTATATTGTGTTTTTGACCTATGATTCTGTCTTCAGGGTTATTGTATGGTACATGGCCTCCTCTTTTTTCAAAGTGATGGTATGAGGTTTAGGTGGTGTTTAGTTGGATTTGGACACTCACAGTGTCACCCCTTGTGGGGTACGTTGTTGGGGTGGTTTATACCCTTGAGTTGGATGAGTCATGGGAGGGAAAGGTGGTTTTATTTTGGGTATTTATTCACCCTATCCTTGGACTATCTTCCCCCCTATGTATCCCCCTTGGATCCCCCTAAATTTAAAGGAATTTGGACACTTTTTCAGTGGAAAATAGGGGTCACACGGTTCGGGCACATGATTTTCTAAATATTGCAATAAAACCGTGCGGCCTTGTGCAGGTCATTAAAATTTTATTGAAATTCCATGTTTTGACACCCAGTATTTATTTAAACTTACCCCTTTCATCCCCCATTCGACCATTTCAGCGATGACAGCCTCCCAATCTCCCCAAATCTCCCTTGGATATCATTTTTGGATGGGATTTTTATATGGAAGCTTCAACATCTCTTCATGTAAGTTCCTCTATCTTTTATTTCTCTCTATTATTTAGGTTATCTCCCAAATGTTTTAGGTTCCTCTTGACCAGAAAATAGAACATTGAACCAAGGGTTTGATCCTTGGTTTCTAGGTCTATTCCTCTGGTTTTAGGCTTCATCTATGTCCATCTAGGTGTGGCAGTGATGCGGTTGGATTTTCACACAAATAATCAAGGGTCTTCCTTATTGTGGTAGGTGATTCCATGGGTAATCAATTTTAGATGACATAGAATTTAGTAATTTCTATTTTATCACACTTCTTATTCATTCTTATTGTTTCAAAATATAGTTTTGGTGACATTTCTTAAAAAAATGAATTTGAGGTACCAATTTTCGGCTAAATCTGGTGATTTTCATGTCTATTTCATGTTGTACCCATTAGGTTTGTTTTTTAAATCTTGTAATAAGTTTATAGATACGTTTTGGGTGCTACACATTCTATTTTGGTGAATATGGACATTCCATGGTGTTCAAAATAGGATTTTAAAATTGATTTTGGTAAATTAAGTACCAATTTTGTGTTGAATTGGGTGTTTTACAAGTTTATCTTATTTTATTCCAGTGGAGTTATTTAATAAATCATATAATGTGTTTTCATAAATTATTTGGGTTCATAAAGTTCTATTCTGATGAATATGGGTATGCTCATGGTGTTCAAAGTGGAGTTTTTAAGGGCGTTTGTGTGGAAAACATTGTTATGTTTTGTGATGTTATTTTATTGAAATTCTAATGGTTTGATTGAGACGTGAAAGTGGTGAAAAACATGTGTAGATACTATTTGGAGTTTATTATGACTAGAAATGATGTTTTTATATGATAATGTCTTTTGATATCATGAGATAATAGTTGGAGAACAATGGGGGAAGCCCAGGTATATAGGAGGGTGGATGTGTACTAGTACGCTAGTGATCCTGATGGTTTGTGTCCCTATTTCACTAATAAAATGGGAAATGACAACACAAAAAATACTATGATGATGAGGATTAGGGACCACTAGGTCATGTGAATTTTCCCTACTAGTGTTCCATGCACATGAATGGATTTTGCTATAGTTACTCTACACCAAAGTATGAGGTACATGGGGCCCGAGACTACCAAGTGCCCATGGGTGTTCCTGAGATTAGTGCTCACTGACACTTGTGTATATATATTTTACATATGGTTTTTTTTATGGAAAATAAAATATCATAGATTATTTATTTATATGTTCTCTTTCATGGAATAATTTTCTTCAAAACTATTTAACTTTAAAATATTAATTATTTAAATATTATCTCCACCACTTCATGGTTATCAACAACGACATGCTTTTTATCATGCATTGCATACCGAATTGAATATCTTGGTTGTATCCTATTTGTTTTAGTATCACTCCCTACTTACACCCCTCTAGTTTAATTATAATTAGTTATGTTTGACATAGGTAAAGGAAAAGCCTTGGGTGAAGGTTGTTCGTGTTATTACTCCCCTCATATGGTGTGTTGTTGTGGAGACAGGTCGAGGGTGATGACCCCTTATCATGTGGAGTCTTTGTGGATAATTTTGGGCTGATTTTACATATCTATGGACCTCTGGTGCTATGATATGGCCTATTTATTCAGTTCTGGGTTTTGTATAAATCTAGTTTGATATGAATATTTCAGATTAGATTTATTAATTTTATTTGATGTTTTATGTATCCTTATTCATTAAAATTGTTCCTAAACCAAAATAAATTATACTCGAGCACTTATTCCAGCCTGTGGGGATAGAGATAGCCCGTCGGTCCTTGTCACGGGCCGGGTTTGGCACTCATTTTGATGGCGAGAAAATTCAATTCATGACTTACATAGGCAGAGACATACAACAAAGATATTGTCTATATCAATCACTACACAATGTGTATTAATACTTAAAAATTAGGTATCTAGTGGTTTACATACTATGTGAGCAAAACATGGGCTGAAAAGGGGTTGGATAGAAAAACCATGTACCCCAAACAAATATTATATACCCAATTTCGGGGTGATTAGATCCCTTCGTTTCATCAATTTTGGCTATTTCTAATTGCATTTGTTCCCTTGGTCCATTACCTCATGGTTATTGTCAGGAATTACATACACATCTTTGTGTTATGATTCCATATGGAGGATGAGTCTCAAATAGAGTATGTAGTGATCCTTCATGATACTAGAGTGTGTCATATATCATTTCTTCTTATACCCTATGTGGGGTTAGTGGTATCGACATGAAATCCATGTGTGAGGTGTTGATCCTCTATATTCAACACCATTTCAGTAAGGTTTTATGTATCATTGGTATAAAATCCCATTTAAATTGGGTTTTACTTATTAGGCTTGTTAGTTACCAAATAATCCAGGGTGTGATCCCCAATTTGAGTATCAGGGTCTTTAGAGAGTAGTTAATTTTCTAGGGTCGGTCCTGATGATCATGAACTTTCCGATGACTTTCTCAATTGATAGAATGGATCATGTATTGTTTCTTCTGAAAATGACCATTGATTCGAACTAAGGATGGATTATTGGTTATGACCACCTAGTGGTGTAGTGTCCTTCCTGAGTATATATGGATTTTTTTAATGAATTGATTTCAATATAATTATTATGAGATTCCTAGCCTATATGATTTGTGTATTATGTTTTTGGGGTGTGCTACTGGGTATTGTTATTCTCACCCATGTACGAGATATTACATAATTTGTAGTGTCTTATGTATATGATGAACCTTTTGGTGGTATCCCTAGTGGACATGGATGTAGTGGATATTAGCATGAGTTGGTCAGAATTATCGGGGTTTCATGTGCTTTAATTTGTTAGTATTCCTTTATCTATGAGTAGGTTAGACTTTCAATAAATGTTGGATGGGATTCATTTTGGACCCCTTTACCTCTTTCAATACTTTATTGTAATACTCATTTTGTGGGATCATCGATGCGTGAATGAAATATTTTTTATTTCTTTTTAATTTTTGGTCTATATGGGTTTGGAGATGTGCGTGTTTGTTTGTGTAGGTATTTTAACAAAATACCTCCCATGTGTGAGATTTACCGACTTAGTTCTAGTCTCAAGCCCTTGGATTATTGTAGGTGGGCTATGGGTAGTCACATTTCAGGCTTCATTTGGTTGAGTCATGAAAAATATTTTGGGAATTTAGTGAGGATTTGAGTACTCCACTAGTTATATAAAAAACTTCACTAATTTTTTCTTACAACTGGATGATGGACATGGGAACTTTGGGGGATCCTTATACCATCTGAAATTATAAGAAAAGGACTAGGAAAATATTTTATTGGACTAGATCATTACTTTGTAAATATCCAAGGAATCAAATCATTTCCCTGTGATAGGGTTACTCATCTTCCTAATGTTTTTCAATACTATTCTATTATTTTTATTAATCTTAATAGAGATATTAATAGAAAAAAACACGTCTATAAAAAATATTGGCTTAAGATGAGCTATTATTTCTTATTTTGAATAACTTGTGGGCTAAAGTGGTGCAGTTTGCTGTGTGAGAGGGTCCAAGTGATCATATAATGAAACTAAAGAATCACTTTCTAGGGTATAACTCTAGGAATCCAAAAAATGACTCCAGTATCAATGATTTAAAACATTATATTTAAAGGAAATCATGGATGATTTTAGATGCATTGGATGAAAATATAATTTCCTTGATTATTAGAGAGAATAACACACTATTAGAGAAGCATATTTTGATAGATAGAATTATAAACGAGAAATCAAGGTCTTTGTGGATCCAAGAAGTGTATAGAAACAAAACTTGTATTCATTCACATATCAATGAGAGGAACTTTTTAAGAAGAATAAATATCATATTGGAAGACAACACATACATAAGGGATGCGGGGGTGGTGGGTAAAATGGTAGAAAAAACATTTTGAAGTTCTCATTGCAAGAGGATCAGAACCAAAAGAGATAAAGATTCTTAGGGGGCGTGGAAAAGAATAATTATTTTGAAAATTACAAAAGTTCGTGGATTATATTGATAATGAAGACAAGAGGTTCATTCCTAGAGAAAGAGAGATTAATGAGTCTATTCTTTTATTGAATTCAAAAAGTGAACTTGGTCCAGATGACATTCCAAGTTCATTTTATGTTTCTTTATGGGACATCATTAAGCCAAATGTGGTCTAGGGGGTACATGGTTTCTTCTGAAGAGGTAAAATCAAAAGGATTTACTTTCTTCAGAGATCATGTTTATTCTAAAATTCAAAAACATGATCCCAATATTCTAATATATGTGGATCTTCCCCTATAAATATTCACACACAATACTCATTATTCACAAAAATAAAAGGTTGGTAAGAGTGATTCTTATAATATTTTCAGATGTTAAGAATGATTTCATGTAGGGTTTCAATATTATCGGTGTGATAATAGTAGTAAAACAAAATGTGGGTGATATTAAAAATAATTATATATGCTGTAATATTTTTATATCGACAGATATAGACAGCACAGTTGATCTGATGTTGTAGGGTTACACTATAAAAATGATAAGGCAAGTTAGATATAATGATAGGTTCTATGATCAAGATTTAATGTTATTTGTTTATTCATGGATCTATTTTTACTTATTTGGTGATTTTTTGTCTACTTCAAATATGTCCAAAGCTTACATCAGGAAAAACCATTTTCCCTTGGTCTGACAATTTTAGATAATGAGTTTCTCAATATAAATATCAACTATGATATTGATTGGGGGAGGATCCTCCCATTTAAAAATTTTTCTATCACCATCATAGTTTATCACCTCACGTTTTTAAAAGCTATATTTTTCTACATTAATGTATGGAGAATTTTCATTATTGATTCATCATTACATTTATGAATGATGACAACTTGATTTGATAATGGCTACATCATACTAAATCAATTTTTACCTCTCAAAAGGATATTCAACACATCATGAAATAATAAATCATGGATTATATGGTAATGAAAATATGAAACCTTCCCATTTTTTAATTAGAAGCTACCATTTTTATGGAATAATCAAAATGATTACTTTAAAGGAATCATCAATCAGCTCAAAATATGTGTCTTTAATAAAAAAGTTACCTTCTCGAATTTGGTGGAAAATTTATGCTAGAAAAATTATTCAATCAGTCATTAAACTGAATATACATTCACTAATCAATAATCATTAATGTACCACAATTAATAATTATAAAACCATTTTTTAATTTACATGGGGTAGAAAATAGGAGGGGAAATTCCATTGGCCATTATGGTAGTGGATGATAAATCTAGTTTTTTAGGGAGGTATTAATACGAGAAGTGTGATGGAGACCATGGAATGTATGAAATATATGTTTTAATGGAAAATAATTGAAATTATTTTTTATTTTAAAGCTTCATGAATGATAGATATATACAATAATGGAGAGGATGGAGTTATAAAACTAGTTGATTTTGATATTTGAATTCCACATTATATAATTCATTTAGATTCATAAATAAAATGTTTGATTAGTTGTAGGGCTATTAATATTTTACTGAACATGAATAGATAATTTCATTTCAATATGTTTATAATAAATTTTCTAGAATATTTAAAAGGAGGAGATTCTCACAATAGTTTAAAAAATCAACAGGTAATTTGGGGTAGTCTAAATTTTAAATTTTTATTTGATACTGGGGAAAATCATGATCTATTAATGTTTTCTGATATAGATAGGGAGGATGATGTGGCATACCATGGTGAATAAATCATTATAGGATCTAAATGTATCTACTAGATAAGTAATATGAATTAAATAAATTTGATAAGGAAATTAGAAGAATAATAAATTGAAATAAATAAGTAATGAAATCATCTTTTATAGATGATGAAATAATTTGAGGATATTTGGGAAGAATACAAATAGCCTAGGAAGACCATAAAAAATAATAAGCGTGAATTTTTTCTCAAGAAAAATCCCATTAAACATGCTCATACAAATTATATTGATATTGGATACCACATTATTAAGGTAAAGGTAGAGCAAGGAATGATATTATGAGATCATGTTGGAACAAAAGAACATGTGGAAGGCATCATTAAAATTTCAGTGGACACTACTATTTTTGAGAGAAATTGATTGATCCTTTGTGTTTAAAAAATTCCATAGACCTAAGGAGGTTTAATAATTACCACTATTATATTTCATGTATAAAACATAATTTTTTTATTATTTAAAAAGTGGGATAAGTGAAAATGAAATTTAATTGAGAAGGAATAAAATTTACGGGAATGTGGTATTTATGATAATTAATTTCAATGAGCATGATGATAGGTGGAGTTCAAGAATGAGAAATGAACAGGGGAATGGAATTCTCTCTTAAACAATTATTTTTTATATTGATCTCTAATCCACAAGCTTAAAAGTTATTTAGATTTAATTTTTGTGATATATATTTTAATTAAATGTATAAGAATTACAATATATAGGAATTATTATTTTATTAAGAATGAATATGAATGATGAAAAATACATGGGAGTATTATATTAGAGAATGAAATGAGATAACAAATGCTATCTTGAAATCTTTTTTCCTCCATTGAGAACATATAAAATAGACTTAGAGTGATAAATGGGTTATTTCAATCATATAAAAAATAATTAAGGGGTTTCTTCATTATTAAATATCACTTTTTATTTCCAATAAACCCAAAGGGAGAGAATGTTATGACCCAAGTGATCAAGGATGGATATTATTTTTTTGTTTTTTGTCAATCCATTTTTGTTTTGATAAAGTATCATGAAATCTAAGGGATATATTTTAACATAAGTTATTTATTTTTTTAGTGTATTACAAATTTATGGATTTAGAACATCATAGGATGTCCCAATATTATTTTTGTTTAATGTCATAGATTTCAAGAATGTAAAATAGAAATCACACAAGCCTAGTCACATGCTTGTCTGACCAATTTTCATGATTTGGTTAAGCTGCGTGTTGGGGCACGTATTTCATGCAACTATATTGTTTTTTCATAAGATTATTATTTTTTGGATATTCATGTGTCACATTAATCAAGTAATTATATGGAGGTATATCTGTGTGAATAACTTACAAAAAATCCCATATGAGAAATCTAAGAGAAAATTTTAGGGTTTGACTATAAATAATAGTTTAACCCCTTATTGACAGTTAACTAATGCTTAAAGACGGATTAAGAAGCTCTATTATCATGAAAGTGACACTAAATGAAGTCACTTTCTTGAATTGTATCTATGTGATGTAATCTAGGTGAAAATCCTAGCACAGTGGAAGCTCAAGAAACAATTTTAAGTAAATATAATTGCATGATTATAAATACCCCAAGTCTATTACCCAAGAGCTAGTGGATAATTTAATTCATTTTCACAAGATACATGAAATTGCATCCTAATAGTCCTAATATATTATTATTATTAGAAAACTTGATACATGGTTGAATCTCACATATAATTTAAAATGTAAAATAAAACATAGTAATTTATCTAGAAACACTATTGGTTTTATTTATCATATCTCTTCATATAAGTCATAAAACACATCATAGAATCATAGTGGAAGGAAACATAAGAAACTATAGATATCAGATGCTCTATGATTATATTCATACTAAGAGAGATATCATGAATAAATACGGCTTAATCAATATCAAATTATATATATTTGAGAACACATGATATTTAATAAATTTCTTGAGAATTGAGAATAATTTGGAAAGAATAAATATTTATCAAATAATGCTATAAAAATAATCATATGACTTTAAATTTATACATATATATCATAACCAAATAAATAAACACATGGATATCAATAAATAATATCATAATGAGGAATACATAATATCATACATCATAAACATACCTTCAAGGTATTATTCCAATAAATCATACATAAATGGGTATATACTCAAAAGAATTCCCATGAAATTTTGTAAATGAGACATAGTAATACATCATGGGACTTTATCAGGTATCACTTGAAACTTATGAAGTCCAATTAATTGCTCATACGAATGTGGTGAAACACAATCAATGTAAATATTCATATTGAAAAAATAGATTATGTAATGTTAATATTTTCCCCGATCAATAAGCAATTAATAAACTATACAGGGTAACACATATAATAATATCAGTATATTATATCCCAAGTCAAACTAATAAAAAACCATCCATATAAATAATTTTGATTGTATATATACAACATATCCCTAAGAGAGCATAATTAAAATGAAGGGTTTTGACGTTGGTTAGAAATAAAAAAATTATTAAAAAAATTCTTAAGGAAAATAATGCTTTTACATTGGAAATAATATTTAAAATATAAAAATATAATTAATATTATAAAAATCATTGTATTTGAGATATTATCAAGGAAACATGTAAAGGAATCTTTAAATCAATGAGAGGTCATGACAGTGAGTAATTCTATACATTTCATAAACATTCCTTTCACACTTTTATAAAAGGTACCTTTGGATGAACTTCATATCCCTCCATTGAACACATATTTCTCCCTCAATAATTATTTTATATATTCCGTTATTTGAAAAACATAAAAATTTTCCTATTCTTTTGAGAAAATATTTTTGGTGTCTCTTTCCATATTTCTGACATGAAAAAAATAGAGTTCTTTTCTTCTACGATCTCCACAACTCAAGCTCTTAGTGAACTATATCCTTCACTGATTTAGTGAGTATGAGATGTGTTAAAGTATTAATTTGATAAAAATATTTTATGATAATTTATTTGGAATAATCAAAATATATTTCACTCTAGTATTAATCCTATTTAATTTATCATAATCACCACATTGTCCATCACATCAAAATTTATCATGGACACATTTGGTTATATCCATTGAATAAACCAAAAAAGACTAGTATGAGAAACATTAATCATAGTGTGAAACCCCATGATCTCTAATTTACCAATTTTTGGATGTTATCATAATGTTGGAAATAGGGTTATGTAACCAAATACTTGTTTTCCTATATCTAGTTGAAAAGGTTTCTAATAAAATTTCCTGAATACCAACAGCAAGGAACCAAACTCTAGTATCTCATAGTTGATGGTTACTTCAATACATAGGGAATAGAAATAAAAAATCACATCCCAATATAACAAATAGTTTAGTAAGATTTTAGGAATATATATATGATTGAATCTAATAATACAATGGAAAACATAAAATACAACATAATAATTTATTGCACATGAGCCTTAGCCCAGTTGGTGGGGACTCGCTAGGTGCATCCAGGAGACCTGAGATCAAATCTGGGTGTAGGCCTATATCCGGGTACTACAGCAGTACTATATTAGGAACTCTTCGGCACTATAGAAGAAATTGTTCGGTACTGTAGCAGGCACTATTCAGTACTGTAGCAGCCGAAACTATTCATCCATCCGGGCCTTCAAGCCACCGGTTTGGTCCTCAAGTCCTGCAAGGCTTTCGGGCCAACCAATGCCTTCAGACCAGTTGATTCTCAAGGCCTTCGGGCCACCGTATGGAATTAGGGCCACCCCAAGGCCATCAGAAAACATGAATACAGGCCCTAGACAAATTACAAAAAAGGATCAGCCCCAGAAGAATATTCAGAGCTGGTGCACTCACCAGAGTAGATCTAAATGGATTTTTAGAATGAGAGGGTATGGTTATGCCATCGGTACCAACGTGTGCTTGCACGGGAAGAATATTCAGACAGTCATGAAAAGGTGGAGAGCTACTATCAGGATGGAAATGCTGGAGAGAGGTGGTTCCTTGTATATAGTCTTGTGGAATTCCCTAAGACCTTCGGGTCAAGTAATCTCCTAATCTTACGGGCCATGTAATCTCTAATCCTATGGGCCTTGTAAGGGTTCCCCCTCATCCCTTTAAAGGGGGTTATCAAAAATCAATAAAAATGAAGGACTTCGAGACATTTAGGCAACATTATAATTTATTTGGGAATGACTTCTTTTTCCATTAATATATCCATATATATCTATCATTAAAAACATTCTATAGTCTTAGGGAATGGAAACATAAAAAATGGGTTAGCTTAGATGCTTAGTAATAGTATTCATACAATGACAGATATCATGTATAAAGGAGGCATAATAAATATTCAAATATATATTTGAAAAACAAACAATTTAATCCATAACATCAACTTTAATAATAATATATAAAGAATAATTAATAATCAAATAATTCCATATAAATAATATCATGATATTGTAACTTATCCATGGATATCATAACTAATAAAATAATAAAATGGAGATCAATAACTAATCTAATAATGATGTAATAATCAATCTAGGACATAATAAACATAACATTAATGGATCATGATAATACATCATATTTAAATTTGTAAGGCCTGAAACAAATTTCCATGGTATATTATCTCCTGAGACAAACCAATGCATCGAGGGAATATAGTAGGACCCACCAATCACATTCTAATATAAATAAATTCCTCATATGAATGGGGTGAAACATAATCAATGTAAACATTTGTATTGGAAACTAGCATTGGAAATTTTAATAATTTCCCAAATCAATAAACATAATAATAATCCATCTAGAGTAATATAGATAATGGTATAAAAATATTACATTCCTAGTCAATATGATCATATACCATATATAGAGAAAAATTTCAAATATCATTACAACATATCCATATTGTATAATAATAGAAATAACAGTGTTCTTCATTGATTGATAGATATAAAATAGAAATTTAAATGAAATCATTCGTGAGGAAAATACCCTTTTCAATTTGAAAATAACATTTGAAAATTAAAAATTTAGAAAATATGAGGGGAAACTTATTTGAAAAAGAATCATGGAAACTTGTAAGGAAATATTCAAGAAAATTAGTAGTCATTGGGGTGGGTAATTTTGTATAGTATGTATAAGTTAAAAACATTCCTTCCAAACTATTGTAAAAAGGTCAAAAGAATCTTGTTTATAAAATGACATGAATATTCCATTAAATTCATTGAATAAAAATTAAAATATGGGTCAAAAATGTTATATATATATATTTTTTAGTATGTTGAAAAAGAAAATTGATTTTTTTAGAAAACATGTATATTGAAGAAAAATATTTTCGACCAAAGAGAGAAATAAAGTCAGTATAAAAATCCTTTTATAAATAATATTAAGTTACAAAGAGAGAAAAAATTATACTATTACATGAAAATACATGAATAAACATATTATAAAAAATATATTGTTTTTAATATAGAGTCCTCAAAAAATTAACCCAGGTAAACTTAAATACAAACACTCTCAAATAATGATGAGATTGTGAAAAAACCTCTATCCAAAGGTCAGATTTCATTAGTACATATCTAAATATCCAATATAATAAATATGGATTTCATATAAAAATATTAAAGAATTATTATCAGAAATATCATAACAAATAATATTTAATTATAACATTTAATAATTTGTTAAAAATTCTTTATTAAATCATTATTCAAAATTATAACTACATCATTATTCATGCACGTTTTGGTTTGGTAGATCTAGTCATTATAAATTTGTCATTTTTTATTCATATATATAATTTTAATCATGAAATAAAAATAATATATATTCATTTTATTGATATTTATAGTCATCCATAATATATATATATATATATAAATGTATCACATTGTTCATGGAAAGGGTAGGTCATATGTACGCATTAACGTTGTTATCATTTTTCATCGAATGGAAATAAATAAAGGTATATAATAATTTATAACTTCATAATAATTATTATATGATATAAAGCATGTATTTTAAATAAATATACCCATAATATGATCCAATAAAATGGAAATTAAATACAAGTTGCACTGGTTTTTGGATGTGGTAGGCCACACGTACAGATGAGTGATGTTATCATTTTACAATAGGTGGGAACATAAGAATCAATATATGAAATTATCCTTATATAAGAAAAATTATATAATAATTATAATATATAAATATTAAAATTATTATTATTAATATATATAATATATGGTGATGAAAATGAATTGTATTTCTACGTGGAGACAGAAATCCATACGTATGCGTGAATGATACAATAGACTTCTATTAGATGGAAGAAATATGGATACTGGTGGTTTAATTATCAGTTTATTTGATATATATATATATATGATATATATTATTTTATTTTATGATAAATATACTAAATTTATAGGAGTTAAAATAATATCTTAAAAATAAAGTGATCGATTAAGGTGATTACCTCTTTTTTAAAAGATCTCCTTATAATCACATATTAAGGACCCTAGTGTTGTTCTTATTGGAAATTTTTTTCTAGAATATGTATAGGATAATTTTGAATATAAATTTTCATATTTTGGTTAATAGGTAGGGCTCAAGGTGGTATGAAGATGTGAGGAAGGAGAAACCTTTTTATAATTGAGGCGAGGGGAACTTTTGGAATTTCATAAAATATTAAAATATAACAATGTTATATTGAAGATTAAAATTCATTAAATAGAAACATCTTAAAATATAATATTTTATGGTGTTTAAATATCATTAAAAAAAACAATTTCGATAAGTTTAATTATTTTATTAAACATTATATTTTCTTTAACCCCTTAATATTCTAATTTTTAAATTATGCACGACAACATATTTCATAACACTTAATGTCATATAATTTTTATTATAAGGTAAAAATTGTCTCATAAATAGACAATAGTTAATATTTTAAAACATATATTATCCTACATATCATCATTCAATATTTTTATGACTTTTAAATAAATTCATAAAATATTTTTTTCTTAAAATATCATTATTTTCAAGATTGAGTCTATTCATTTTTATTTTATTTAAGGTTATAAATATAATGTTTTATTCAAATATAATAGTTAATCACAATAATAATTTTACATAATAATATATATAATTCATGTAAAACTCTAAACCACTCAAATTTTATTACTTTTATTATTTTAAAAACATTTATTTTATTTTTTATTAATTGAAGAAATACTTCATCGATATTGGAGAAAAATATAAGAAAAATATATAATTTTTTAAAAAAATAAATAAAGTTAAATCATTTAACTAATTTAATTATTCTGAAAATATAAATCTATAATCATTCATTACTTTTTTTACTTGTATCAACACATATGATATATTTAAAACCAAGGGAGTAAGATATTGTGACTTTCATTGATATAAATATTATATTGGTATTATTTAGGGAAAAGTTTCCCTTAAACAAATAACTTCAAATAATAAGGTGATAAGGGTAGAATTTTATAATTCTATTAAGAATCAGGATGAAAAATTATGATGTTATCACTTTGTTTTAACCTATATTAACCAATTTACCATCTACTGAGATGATAATTTTTTCCACAACTACATGTCATATTGATAAAATAATAAAATTTGTCTATTTACCAAATTTGAATATCCTGATTCAAAATATGGAATATATTTCTCATGAATCCATTTCATATGTGAATATAATTAATTTAAATATATATTTTAAAAATCAATGAAATTTTTTTACAAACAAATGGCTTTTGTATAAAAATGTTTTTATACAAAAGTTTATCATAAAATTAGTTCCAATGAAAATGATTGTATGATTAGTTATAAAATTTAATTAACTTTGGTGTGAAGTTCCTTAAAATCACAATTGAAAATTTTATGTTATTGAAAGAAAAATAATTCATTCAATAAAAATCAGTGTTTTCATAATTAATTGGAAGATCAATCATTTCAGAAAATATGAAAATTTAACCTATTATATTTTTAATATGATGTTATATAAAATGATATAATTTTTATAATGTAAAATTTATATATTTTTTATAATTTTAATAAAATTATTTCTCATAAAAATAAATGAAAATCATTTTTATGGAAAAATATTTTAAAGCACAAAATAACATTACGTAAAATTTAGTAAGTATTTCCAAATAATTTATAAATAAATTTCTATTGATTATTTTATTTATTTATATAATTCATAATTTATTTAATACTATTCATACCCACCAATACTAAGGCTATGTTATAACATTCATATTTAAATAATAATATTTTGTGGATAATTTAGGCTCAGTGTTTCATGTCATATATGTTATTGAACACAATGTTATATTAAAATCAGTGGGTTTTATATTTAGGATATTTTCATAATCTAATAAGACTAAAGGTTGATACAAAAAATAATTTTCATAATGTAATACCGGATCATAGGAGTTTCACAATAATGGACTTGAGAATATGAGCTGGATGAAGATGGACCTGAGCATAGGATTTGGGTGAACTATATATGGAGAAGGTTGGAACCTAGGAAAAATATATCTTAGAAAATGGTCGGGACCAGGGTGAACTATACTTGAAATAATTTTCATAATTAGGATAATTATACCTAAGATAAATCTAGGGTCCTTGGTGAGCTATACCCGAGAAAAAGGTAGTGACATGGGAAAAATCTCGCTAACGGGACATGGTTAAAATAGTTGTAATTGGATAAAGTGGACCAGAGTGAAGAATAACAATATGTTTAATATTTAAATGATTAATTGCGGCATCAAACATGAAATTTAATTATACAATCCTCAAACATTAAGGTCCCAACCTTGGATCCACTAAACCAAGGACCCGAGATAGTGGATCACATGGCCTCAAACACACATCCCCATATGATAGAGGATATATACTAGTATCAAGGGTAAAGGTCGTATAATGGTGATATTATACACTCATATTATAGTTTATGAAAAGATAAAATGATTGAATATAAAACAAAATAATAATATTTAAAAATCACTAAATGATATGATCAGTAACCTGCCTTAGTTGATGCATGGTATAACATAAATGATTAAAATTGAAAGTGTAAATAAACAAGTAACTATAATACATATAATAAAAATCCAATAGAATAACTCATATAAAATTATTTCATGTCATTTTATTATACAAAAAAAGGGGAAATAGGGGAAATGAATATACAATATGATATAATAAAATACAAAAAGTTACAAAGACGGCTCCACTAGAATCTAGACCATATTACCCATCATCTACTGACATGATCCATAATATAACAAAAAAATAATGCGTCTATAGCAGGGCACATTTCCATATCGATACAAGAATACATGTAATATAATCTCGTACCAAAGGTGGCTCAAGTAGGGTGTGAGATAAAATCCTAGTAGGCCACAAAAGTGGTCTGTATAAACAATAAAATATGTGTACATAGAATTAAAAGTGTGTATATATAAGTAATGATAAATAATGTGGTATAAATAAACATTAGCCGAATCATGTTCTTAAAGGACACATTGCTGCTCAACCTGATTCTTCTTAGTCCAGAATGAGAGTCTGATCAATAATATATATATATATATTATGGTTGTCTACTGTATCAACCGATATTCACTAATAATGTGAGTATGTAAGTAGAAATATACATATATACTAGGTGTTGGCTGGACATGGGGCATAACACAAGTATGCATAACCAATTTAAAAATATGATATGCTCATGAAAGGGTATGTTTCCTAAATACAATAATGATTGTGAGACATCACAATAATCATTCTAGATAGAAGGGATGAGTCATCAATCCTAACAATCAATTCACAGAACATGGAATGTCATGCCCACCATCCAAATACAAGTATAAAAGTGAGATATTTCATTCTCAGACCTGATATAATAGAGAGTCAAATGAAATTCACAACAACTCCCTTAATAATCTCTCCATATAAAATTTCAATGGAACAATCATAATAATAATAATATCACTTGGTATCACCAATTTAGAATAATTTTCTTTATGAAAAATATATATAAATGGGTTCCATAGTTCATAATATACTTACAAGTTATAGTGCATTAATGGGAATGGAATTTCAACCCATTATCATCCATTTAATTCATTCGATAAAATAATACCAATTTAAAGGTAATCCATTCAACAAAACGGTAAGTACATTTTATTTAATATAGTCCAATCTCCAACATGGTGATCTAAAAATTTATACATTTATCTTAGAGTAAAAAAAATCCATTTACAATCCAATTCAAACTATTAGAAGGTTTTTCATTCATTCAAACAATTATATTGAAGATGTTAATTCATTTATCACACCCAATGGGATGGATATGGTTGAGATAGACATCCTATAAATACTTATCAATGATCCTTGGTGTTGGTCAGAGTAGGACACTCAAGAGATGGTGAATTGGGTTCCTATAAAAATATCTGTCACAAGATATTTTTTAAAGTTATTTAAGATGTCCCCAACATAAAAAAAATGTCTTAGTCAACCAAAGTTGTAGATTTATAAATGTTTTGTTTGTTAAAAATATTTCTGGAATATTTATTATTTATCAGTTTAAATAATATGTATTATTATTTTATCTTTTGAAATAAGTCTACTAAAAAATTATAATATAAACACTATCTAAGATTAACTATCGGCGTGAAGATATGTTTTTTAAAATAATTATAATAAATAGTGAAAAAATTTCGAAAGTACATAGTGAAAGTAATAAAGAGGTTCAGTCTCCAGCTAGGACATAATCCTCTCCTAATAGTGTTCACCTAACTCCAAGAAATGTATGTTAGATAAACTAGATCCACACCCTGGATTAGGGTAATAAGATTATACAAACATTCTAGGTCACAGGAACAATTCCATAGTATAAGTGGTAGTATAAAACCAACAAACAGACTAGCCACACAGGGACCTCTTCCACTATTATATATGTGAATGTAAAGTATAAAAAGATAGGTTGGTGAATATATCTTTGTATCTTCTAGTTTTGCACATGAGTCAATGTGTGTCCATAAAATAGAGATAAACACTAATAAAAATGTAAATAATAGGCACATGTAGGTAAATGTAATGGGAATAGAGTTTAGAATACACTACAAGAAGTTCTATGAATCTTATGGACACCTTATGGATAGTTGAAGTGATTCTGGAATCATATTATAGAAATCGAATCCAAAATAGAGAGTTGTTTGTTTGTTGTTGTCATCTATTATATGTGAGCCTCAAAGTGTTCTTTACATCTATGTTAATGCTGTAATGATTTTTGGTCTTTTGGTTTTTTTAGAATCATTTCATATTCATAGTATGTAGATCTTGTGTTTTTCTCATAGGTGAATGAATAGCTGAGAATATATCTTCTAGGTTTCCCCTTTCTTTCTATCATTATTGTTGTTCAAGATATTCCATTTATATAGACAAACAACATGTTCTCTGATACCTCGTACCTCGTACTGGTCTATGATATCATTCACTGGTATCTATATAAGACACAAAAGATCATTAATATAATAAGCAGTACTATGTTTCATAAATATGATCATTTGAGATAATTTTTAATTTAAGAGAAATATAATCGGTGACACTATCTATCGGCATGTCAGAAAATCCATGAATCATACATTGGTTGAGTTATGTTGTATGTCAATCATGATATTGGATTATCATCCTATCGATATATCTTTTCATTATGTATATTATACTATTAAAGGATCACTCTATCGGTAGGTCAAAGTTAGATGGGTCAACAAAGTTTTCGGTCAATGATGCACAGTAGCTCGACTATTGGTAGGACATCCATAGCTTGGCTATGAGTACCTCATAATTAGAAAAATTATGAGTTTTGGTAAGTAACTCTATTGTTAGGTCGTGTGTCGGTACATGAGGCATCGATAGGTCATACTTCTGTTGATGAGTCGCTCAGTTGGTGACTCAACTTATCGGTAGCTTATGTCGTTGGTAGTTCATGTATCCGTGGATTTCCAATTTTTAGGAAAAGTATTGGTATCTCTTACATAAAAAAATAACTTTGTCTTATGATATAACACTAACACCAAAGGATAAAATTACAATTGAATATTATTAGACATAATGTATCTTAATAAATCATAATTATCAAAGCTAAGAATGATTTGTGATCATTAAAACTAGAGGAGTCCAAAAATCTCCAACTTTTTTATGATCACAAGTAATAGAATTATATACCACAATAATTGAATTGACTTATGATTATCAGGTCAAAAATATACAAAACATATTACATAGATTATTGAGATAAAATTTTAAAAGAAATTCAAGTATAAATTATGTGTTAAATTTTCAGTTTAATTTATATGTTCCCTTTTAATTTCAAGATTATTTATATAATCCCCCAGAGATTGATTCTATATTATTTATCCCCCATTTGGTATTATTAAAAATGATACATTTAATGAAAAATGAATAATAGATAATGATATATAAATGAGATGAAATCACAGAGTGTGTTCCATTAATAATGAAGTTCGAGGAATAAAAATACATTACAACAAAAAAGAGTGCATCAAATCCCTTTAAAAAAGTGATCAAACCAATTCCTGGGCACAAAAAAGTCCATCACATCCATCCCATTTTTATAATCAAATGAGGGAGGAGAAAAGGTACAACAATAGGAGTGGTGTAAGACATAATGGGAATACTGAGGGAAGGAATAAGAGGTCTTTGAAATACAGATGGAGCAAGGCTCAGTCTAGAAGAGGAATCCGGTCATGTGAGTTCCTATTAGATTATAGGTCTAATAACGATGAGATCTTGAGTATGGATCATGGTAAAAGCTGAGAAATGGGTATAATAAGAAGAGGTAGAAGCAGGAATGACTAGTTTGGTATGAGAAAAAGATAGGGCAATAGTGGTTGTACTGGGATGATGCAGGTTTGGTTTGTGCAAACTGTTGAATTCCTAATGACCTCACCACCATATTTCATTACCATCCCAAAATCATATTTATTTTATATTATCTTCTCATTGGTTGGAGTAAATTATTTAAACTACCTAACATTCTCTTAAAATGCTAGATTCTATAGAGGTAGCCTCAAATTATCTACTGAATATTGGAAATGACTGGTCAATTGGTTTTCGGTGTAAATCCTATTAATATAAAATTCTATATTATTTATTATTTCTTCTTTAGTAGTAGTGTATTATTTTGAGTATGATCTCCTCATTTAATTAAAACCATCACGATTATTTCTAATTTTACTGAGTCCTCCCTAATTAATGCCACTCATCAAAGTTTGAAGTTTACCTATAATCACTTTTCTAACCATCTCAACATCAAGACGGTTAGAAATATGATATGCTAAGATGGAGGCACATTTCACTATATCATAGATAAATGATATGAACTGAGTTAAATCAATAGTTACTGCATAAGAATTAGTCTCCTCCATAGAATATTTAGAAGTGGTGTCACCAAGACTCTTCAGAACATTGTAAAAGAAGTTCTATATACAATTGATAGACTTTTAATGGCATAAACTATAGTAGTTAACTCATACAACATCTTATGATTATCTGAGACAACATTTTACACAATATTGATCATCTTTGGATCAAACTGAGATAAACATATCTAAATAATCAAATCGGTATCTCATTCATTAATATTTTAAAGAGGTGCAGGTGGCTGTGACGGGGTTGATCAAAAAATAGAAAACAGATCTTCCTTGAAGGAATTGCAATCATCTTGGTTGATATATTCAATAGGTTCTAATCCATCCATAAGAGTTGGAGTAGAACTCCCCTCTATATCAGGATAATCCAATAAAAGAGTCACATACCTTGGGTCCCACCTCTATACAAGTACCATAATATCATTTAAGGGAGAAAGAACACAAACCTTTTCTCTTTTAGCTTGTCTCTCCTCGTCTGTTCATGGACTCTTTCATGAATATACCAACTCTCTAATTGGAGTCACAGATACATCCCTTATATCCTAGAAATCCTCTAGAACATGGATAACATGAGATCTCTCTTGAACCATTGATGGTTAAACATGAGCATTAGGAGCCCATTCCACAATCACATCATGTTCAGAAGCCCTGTGGATTTCCATAAAAGGTTATTAGTCCACTAAGGTTGGACTAGCTGGATTCTCATGTTCAACATGATCTAGGGTTAACTAGTATCTCCACCAGGAACTTGGTCATCATCAACATGGCCTAACCCACTATCGGAAACATCACTGTCTACATCTTTCCTTTCAATTTAATATTCTAAATCATACTCTCCAAATTCTCCATCATCTTCCTTAACTCTATAGTTGTCCTCAGCCTCATCATCTTCTTCACTGCCACATCATTCTTCTTCACCAGATTATTCATCCCTAATAGATCTTCTCTCATAAATATCACTTTTTGACTCTTCTATATCATCATTAGAATTCTCAGGTATAAGTGGTTCCTTATAAGGTAGTGTTTTATGTGGACTTGTAGGACCATAATATATCTTCTCCTGACTATCAGCAGTGCTAGGATCCCTCCTGTAATCTATTAGAGATTCCGATCATTGAACATCCTCAAGAACATCCTCATCAGAATAAGCACTAACTTCAGTTGGTCCTAGACTATGGTTAGGTACATTCTACGGCCCCATGAGATTAAAATAATTGTATTGTTTATCATCATCTTCAACCCACATTTTCTTCCACCAATTCTAGTTAATCCTATTTCTCATGCATAAAACCTTGTTGAATAAGAAACCATCACAAGCATAGATTGTCCCTTCATCTTCATTTATAAATCCATTATCCTTCAATATAAAAGAGATAATTATTGGATAAAGTAAGGAGTCTTCCTCTCAAAAGGGATTGATCATATCACTATTATGAACCATCAAACATTTTCATTAGTTTACCTTTTAATGTTTTTTCAACTGATATAAAAAAATATCACAGTACTTAAGCAAACAAAAGTTCCATTTCCTGGTACATAACTGATGTTGGATGAATTTGAAAAAAAAATTCTCTCACTAATAATTTCTATAGAATTGGGTATATTATATTATCCATCTCCTGTCAACTCATCCAAAGCTGCCTCATTACTGAAGTGATCACTATTTTGAGGAGCACTTACCTGGTGTTCATCACAAACACCATCATGAAGTAATTTTAGACACTTTTCCATGTGATTAGATAAAAATTACACACTTAATCCTTACACGATAAATTTAATCCAAAACACCTCATATCCATCCAGTGGAAACTCAGTATATAGGTAAATCTCATGCACGAGACTCAGTGAAAATGGCCTCTCATTGCTGGAGAACCACTCCAACCTATATTGGGTTTTAACACATTTAGAAGAAGATACATACTGGACAATATCCATTCCCAATGCACATCATTCTTAGGGGTTACAATGTGATTCACGAGTTACATATGAAAAAGAAGAAATTTCAATTATCTACCTTCACAACTTTGGCTCCTAGAGTGATTCATATCATACTCAGATCCATGAATTATGTTCTTTAAATGTTCTATTGAGAGATGATCGATGCTTTTAATTCATGAGAGAAGGGTAGTAGCTCTTGGGATAATGGTTCGAGGGTAAGAGTACGAGAGTAAAAGGGTGAGGGTATAAATTATTGGATAAACCATTATTTTTTTACTTTTAGGTATTTTAAAACATAAAATTCTAAATGTTTGTTAATATAAAATTAATCAATTAAAAAAGAGATGTTTGAAATTCCAAATAAGGACATAATTAAATATCGGTTGGTGAGACACATCGGTTATATCCATTGGTAACTCTCCATCATTGATTCCTTCTGGTGGGACAAAATCATTGAATCAAATCGATGAGGTATCATCAGTGAGTCACCATAGTTATGTTATTAGAAATTGGTCATCTCTATTTCATGTCTGAATTAACTCATTCTCTTAAAATTTAATGGCCTAGTAAAAATATATTTGAGATAATGTTCAGTGCCAATGAATTCAAGAGTTATTTCAAATTTTTTATAATGATCTCTAAAAAAGTTATGTCTTTCATCAATATGTCTTTTTCTTGAGTGAGAAATTGGATTCTTAGAATTATTAATCTTACTTTTGTTGTTATAGTTCATAGGGAAATTTCTAAACTGATATCCATAAACCATTAATGTGTGTTTCATCCGCAAAATTTGAGTTCAACAACTACCAATAGCTATGTACACATCTTTCATATTAGATAATGAAAAAAAAATATTTTTTAATATAACATGATACTAGTGAGTTTTTTTTAAAAAAAAGTGGCATGTTCTACAACTGTGTTTTATATCAAACATACAACCAATAAATCAGTATTATAATAACTAAATAAATCGAATGGTTTTCATCTAGTATAGAAAATTCTATGTTGGTAGTATACATGATGTATTTGAAAATTCATTTAACAGAACATAAATGATATTCTTTAGGATCCTCATGAAAATGTGGACATATAAAAACAATAAACATAATATCATCCCATGTAGTAGTAAAGTAGAGTATACCTCCAATCATCCCTCCATAATTGGTTTGATCAATAAACTTACCATTTTCATCAATATAAAATTTACAGGAGGTACTCATAGGGGAATCACTACCTTTTTTTCTATCAATACGAAAACATTTCAAATGATATTTAGTGTATTTACTTCGATATAAAATAATACCTTCATTATTTTGAAAATTTTTAACTCCAAGAAATATTTTGGGTTCTTCCATTAAAATCATTTAAAATTCATTTGGCATAATTTTTGAAACATCAACACATAAATAATTTTTTTCAGATATAAAGATAAATTCATCAATATATATTTGATCAAATAAAAAAACATTAGAAATTGTTTTTTATAAAAATAGTAGGATAAGGAATACCTTTTGAAATTATAAATGTGATGAGCATATCATACTATGCCCTTGGAGCCTCTTTTAATCCATACAAATATTTTACTAATTTAAAGCCATGATTTGGAAAAAAGGGGTTCGTAAAACAGAGGGGTTTTTCAATATAAACATCCTCAACTATATACCCATTTAGGAATGAACAATTATCATCCATTCGATATATGTTGAAGTTGTGATATGCTTCATATGCTAGCAGAATTCTAATGGATTCATGTTTGGATATATGTGGAACATTTTCTACTTAGTCAATTCTTTCTTCTTAAATATATCTATGTTCCACTAGTCTAGCCTTATTTCTCATAATGATACAATATTTGATTATTTTATTTATAATCATGCACTTAGTTCATTTAGTCGTGGTGTCTTTGGGTCTATTAACAAATTTACATACTTTATTTATTTCAAATTGATTCAACTCTTCTTGCATATAAATTACCCAGAATTCATCATTTATTGCATCATTGATGTTATTATGTTCAATATATGACAAAAAGGATTGATGTTAAACCTAGTTCCATAGAGAATATGTAGTCTATGTTTCCATATTTAAGTCCCCAACTACAACATATAAGGGAGGGTTCTTAAGGGTTCTAGAAAATATCGAAAATGAAGGGCTAGATATTTTAGGTTCTTATATAGGCTCAAGTTCAATATAATCATAGTCTTGTGATTTTCCAAAACTACCATATTTTTCTTCTTTCTTCATAAAAGATTCATAAGGTTTATCATTTATGTTCAGATTGGATTTATCATCCTCAATATTATCTAGGGAGGTTTTAGGTTCATGTGGATCTATTTCATAAATTTTTATATATATAGATTCTTCCACACACATAGTTATCTTATTAAAGATCCAATAGGCTATTATAGAGGTTGAATTTGCAGGAAGATTCCTTCATCACTTTTTCAGGCAAACATGTCAAGATTATCCTTTGTATTAAGGATACGAACATTTAATCCAAAAAATTAAAGTAATTAACATTAATCTTCCTATTGTTCAATAAATATTTGGGAGTATTCTTAAGGATAGGTATAGTTAAAACCCTGCTAATACTATTACAAGATGTATTAACAGCCTCTTCCTAAAAGTAAATAGCTAAGTCATACTCAATAAGCATAGTTTGAGAAATTTCATGTAAGGGTGTATTAATTATTTCTATAAATCCATTCTGTTGAGGTGTCCTAGGAGTAGAGATGTTATGACTATATCCATTTTGTGATAAAAAATATTCAAAGGCTTGATTTTGAAACACGCGATCATGTTCACTTCTTAAGGTTTAATTATAAGATCACTTATTTTCTCTATAGTTTTATCATACTTGGGGAAGTGTGAACATGTTTTAATCTTTTGAGTAAAAATAATGTCCACGAATATCTAAAAATTCATATATTGAAAAATAGACATAATAGTTCCCATTAAAACTAGAAACTACATATGGTCCAAACAAATATATGTGAAAAAAACTCATGAGTTTAAGAAGATTAATCATCTTTCTTTGGTTTGAAAGATATTTTATTTTTTATACATTATTGATAAGGATTATAGACTTTATCATTCGAAAAATAAAATTTAGTTATGTAATATTTCAAAGGTACTAAATATTATAGTGTCTTAGTCTCCATTGGTAGTACCAGGACTACTTGAAAAACACACTTACGCAAAATAAATTATGAGAAACTAATGATTATAAATTCATAGCATAAACATTTACATTTACATAAGTACTAAATACTAAGTCACCCATATAATTATAAACATTACAATTTTTTTAATAATTTATCACAAAATACATCATCATAAAATTGTGAGATTCTATGATGATTATACTTAATACCCAACAAAAAGAAATTTATAAATTAAAACTAAGTTAGTGTTGCTGATTTGGCCAAGTAAATTTATATTTCCTTTTGCATTGTAACCAAAGGTGACATACACACAATCAATATTGATAATATTCATGAAGTAAGAATAGTCTCATGATATATGTCCATAAAAACCACTATCCATGTACAATAATATCTTATAAGAAATCTTTCAATATATTTTCTATAAAAAAATCAAAAAAGATTTTATTTTGGTACCCAAAATTTTATGTGTCCAATAACATAAGTAATTTATTCTTTGGGAATCCAAATTTTTTTCACGGGTTTCCTATAATAAGCTCTTAATTTATTTTAAAAATAAAATCTATTTGTTCCATAAAAACTAGAGGCTGTAAAATTTGTTCTAGCACTGGAACTTGTAAACTATTTTCTAGAACTGGGAAGAAAACAAAATTTTCCAGATTTTGATTCAAAATTATTTTTGAAAAAATTTGTATTTATAGGTTTATAACCAATACTGGTAGTATATTTTTGAAAAACTTGTTTACAAATTATTTTAACTAAGGTATCCTTACCAATGGATAATTTCTCCAAATCCATATTTAATTGTTCATTAGACAGTTCTATGTTCATTAATCTCATTGAGAAACTGAGCATTATTTTCCTTTTCATTAGTAAGTTCAGATTTAATTAAAACACTAAGAGAAATTTATTTCTTCAAAGATTTATATTTATCCTTTAGTTCATTGCATGTTTTATAATGTATTTTATTGTGTTAAAACATTTCCCCATTTGTGATATTTTTAGAATTATATTCATATCCAGAATAATAACCATTATGTACCGAGGATTCTAGGGTTACCATAGGTATATTTTTCATGAAACACATATTGCCTTTTTCACCCTTCTCATCTTTTGAATTTTCAGATCCATGAGAACTAATATCAAAATAACTCCAAGTGGACTTCATTTCATTTCTTACTTTTTAAATTTTTCTTAATATTTACTTTGGAAAATTTAGGATAATCCGCCTTTACATGTCCTCTTCTATTACACTAATATAAGACTATCTCATTATAATTATCACATATCTTCTACTAATTTTTCCACTTACACTTTTTTTCATTCTTCCCTTTACTAATGGGAATTATATAGAAATTATTTTTTATGTAAAACTTCTTAAATTCTTTGGATATGTGAGACATTTTTTCAACACTATCACTTAGTGATTCATAATAGCTAGAATATTCAGTTTGACCTTGCAAATTCTTTTTTTGGAGGAAGTGGTTTTGAAAGCCACTGACCATCTCTTTATTTCATCATCATCTTCTCTCTTGACATTTATTTAGGCTTCATACATAATTAGATTACCTACTATCTCCTTTAAAAATACATTACTATTATCTTAGGATTCCCCTATTTATAATGAGGTTCTTGTCCATATTTCTAGTATGAATATGAGAAATCTGTTTACTTGTTCCATGTATTTGTTTATCTTTCCCATAGAGACCATAATATTTACTATCTCATTGAACCTAAGATATATGTTTGAAATAGTTTCATCAGGATTCAACATAATGTTATCATATTTAATAGTACATGTATTAAGTCTCATTTCTTTGACATTAGTGGTTCCTTCATGTGAAACAACCAGTGTATTTGAAATTTCAAATGGCATTTTACAAGAACAAATTATATTACATTACTCATCCCCTAAAGAGTAGTATTAAGAACTCATATATTTATAGTTGTCTTTATAGGACACCTTATTGGAATCATCTCAAGTGTTCCAAAATATAGTATGAATATTATATTCATCTACACCAGAATACCAGAATTCAAAACCCATATATTACAAATGAATTTTCATTTAAATTTCTCACTGGGAATAACTGATGACATTAAGTTAGGGATGTATGTTGGTAGTAACACCTTCCTTTTTTATTTTAAATTTAAAATATATTATAAAGAGAAATAAATTTTGAAATAATATAAATTTATGGATATTTGAAACAAAACTAAAATCACTATTAGAAAAAGATTTGAGAATTTTAAAACATTGAAAACATATGATTAAAAATGACTATAATACCGAATGTTGGTTTTAGTCGGACATTCAAGAGGGGGATTAATAA
Source organism: Viscum album (assembly GCA_963277665.1). Lineage (NCBI taxonomy): Eukaryota > Viridiplantae > Streptophyta > Magnoliopsida > Santalales > Viscaceae > Viscum > Viscum album. The sequence goes on along the minus strand of OY728120.1, from coordinate 1,265,945,128 downwards.
AGTTCCAATAAAAATTTCTATCAAAGGAATTTATTGAAAAGATATTCAAATGTTACCCAATTTTAAAGAAATAGCCCATTTAACCAAAGTGGCAGATTTATAAATGTTTTTAACAAGATATCACATAGATTGATTAGTTATCAGTTAAAATAATAAGGATTATTATATTATACTTAGAAAATTATCTAATAAAAAAAATTTAATATAAACACCATCTAAGATAAACTATCAGAGTGATGTTTTATTTTCTGAAATTTTTATAAAAACTGAGAATAAAACTTAAAAGCACATAGTGAATGTAAACAAGTGGTTCAGTCGCAAGAAAATAAATAATCCTATCCACATGTTGATCACCTGTCATAAATAATTTTATATTAAATAAAATTAATTCACAACCTGGATCAGTGAAACAATCATATACAAACAGTCCACATCAGTATACTTCTTCCATAGTATTAGTGGGAGTACAAAAAAACCAAAATACATTCCATGAAGGGACCACTCCCACTGTTATCCATGGGAATGTAATGTATAATAAATAGGTTGGGTAAGATATCTATGCATCTTCGAGTTTAGCATATTCTTCAGTGTGTGTTTATAAAATAGAGAAACACACACTACTTGAAATGTAAATAATATGCATAGGTAGATAAATGTAATTAGAATAGGCTTTAGAATACTCTATGTGAAGTTCTATGAATCATTTTCACTCCTTCAGGATAATAGAAGTGAATTTGGTCTCATCTTCCAGAATTGTACAACAAAACAGAGAGTTGATTTTTTCTTCTGTCTTATATTATTAGTGAGCCTAGATGTGTTATTTACTTCTAGGTTGTTACTATATATATTTGAGGTCTTTTAGTTCTTAGTAGTATATTCTTGTATGCATAATAGGCATCACTTGTTTTATTTCTCTAAGGTGGTAGAACAACTTAGTATATTTCATACAGTTCACCACATTCTCTCTATCCTTTTTGTTGATCCAGATATTCTGTTTATTCAAGAAAGTAATATATTCTCTAGTACCTTGTACCTGCTACTGGTATCTAACATCATTAAATTATTTCTACAAAATATTGACATAATAATTAATAGAATTAGTAGTACTAAGTCTCATAAATAAGATTGTTAGAGATAGATTTTAATTTAAGATAAATGTCATGACTGACTTACTCTGTTAGCAGGTCAAACAATCAGTGACCCATCCTATTGGTGAGGCATTCTGTTAGTGAATAATGTTTTCGGTATCTCATTCTACCGATAGATCATTTTCGTTGGTAAATCATAATAATGGTGGATCACCCTATCGGTAGGTCAATCCTATATCGTTAAATGGAGCTGTCAGTAAATGATGTGTCAATATCTTGGCTGTTAGTAAGTGACACATCGGTAGCTCGACTATTGGAAACTCATACTTAGTGAAATTGTTATTGTTTGTCAATCACTCTTTTGGTAGGTTGAACATTGGTAGGTTTGGTGTAGATATCTCATACTTCTATCAATGATTCACTCTATCGGTGACTCATTTTATCAGTAGCTTCTGTCATCAGTAGCTCATGTATTGATGACTTTTTTAATGGTATGACAAGTATCGAGATCTCATACTTAACAAAAATCTATAATTTTTTCTTATGATATAAAAACTAAAACCATAGGTTAAAATTATATTTGAACATTATTAAACACAATATATATTAATAAATCCTTATTAACATAATTAATCATGATTTATGATCATTAAAACTAGACGAGGAAAACAGAATGAAATTTAACATTATACAATAATTTAATTAAAAAAGAAGAACTCATTTTAAGGTTACATAATGAAATGGCTAATGTGAAACACATTGGAGGGGACATGAAAACACTATAATATTTGGGAATGAAATATGGACCACCTAAATTAAGTTTTGTGGATAAATTCTCATCAATAACAACTTTAATTTCAACGTAGATTGAAATAAATGCAAAGAATAATCCAATGCCCAGAAAAAAGGGTGAATGAGATTGCACCAAAAATGGATAATAGATGGGAATAAGAATGAATAATTAAATCAAGAGGATTAGAGATATTACCAAAATTTATCCAATTATTTTAACATCTTTTGATTTGGAGACTAATTGTAGGAGTTATCAAATTACCTAGGAGACCTTGAAGGATAAATTATGGTACAAGAGGAGGAGGCTCGTCCACATAAAATGGGAGGAGGAAATAGCGGTTTATTTTTCATGATCATTATATTAAAATTTGTAATTTCATCCATACTGATAAGGTATCATGGTCTAGACACCTGGTTGGCCAATCCATGCAATAGTCATGCGCAATAGAACAACCCAAGGTGGATCCCAAATAGGCTAGGCACAAAGTTTGTCTTACTATGTGAATGATGTGAGATACCCAAAATCAAGAAGGTATTAAATTTAATATTCTATTTAGCCTAGGAATGCAAGGTTTCAAAAAATTATGTGACCTCAAACTTCTCAAAGTGTTCCCTACATTATTACCCCACACGGTTAGTATGAACCATGTGGTAACCTTGCAGTCGGTTGTGTTATCCAATTTTTCAGAGCTTCGAGCTCCAAAAAAATCCTTGATGCTATGTAAACCTTCCTTAGTCCATATTTCATATTTAGCATGATAAAATAATGGATTTAAATTGAAAAAAGGGTAATAAAATTGACAAAATACAGGTCATTACAACATGCTCTCCTTAAAGGAACGCATCCCAATGTTGTTATTTTAAGGGTAATTAGACATCATCTGAGAATAGCTCTATCCACTGGGCATGTATATCATCTTTTCTTTCCTATGTCTCATACCATACATAGCTAGTCTACCATAGAATCTATAATAATTGGAATATCCTTCCTAAGAGTGCCTTCACACTCCAATACACAAAACAAAATAAAATATACTCCAAGGAAGCATCTATATATAACACAACCTCATTAGGATGGAATATGTGTTACAGGTCTGTGTAATATTGGCGTAGTTGACATACCTAAAAGATATCATGCATAGACTGGAATCTATGTAAATTTTATATATTTTAACCCCATGTTTGAGCCATTTCAAAACATAAAAGGGTATGATGTATTGATTCAGATGCTTACCCTCCCTTTGAATACATTGATGACCCAAACTAAGTGAAACTTCCAAGAAAACATGATCTACAACTCATATTTAATTGGGCTTCAGCATCATTAAGAATATGACTTATGTCTGAACTGAATAAGGGGTATGTGTTTCATAAGGATCCATCTCAAAAGTATCAAAAAAAAATATAAAATAATATAACTCAACAAGGGGTACGTGTTTTAACCATGAAACATTAGGGTCTGGGACACTTATATAAATAATGTTATTTAACACCTAAATCATACAATTTATTTATCCATTGTTCTGAAGGTGATCGGTAATGCTCAGAGGAACCTGTGTACCCTTGGCCTTCTACAGTCACTTCAAAAATTGAGACGTGAAGTGAGTATCCCAGTCATAAATGGTATAATTCGGAGATCCATAGAGATGTATACCATCCCTAACATAAATCCTCCCTAGATCATCTATAGAAAATGTCTCTTGAACATGAAATAAATATGATACCTTTTTCAAAGGATCATAAAAAACCCAAATTGTGTCATTTCCCTGGGGTTATCTGGGTAAAACAATCAAGAATTCCACAAAAATCATCGAATTTCCACTTGGGAATGGACAATGGCTATAAATGTCCCATCAGTCGCTGATATTCCAGTTTCACTAGATGAATGGTAGAACACTGATTCACAATGACAAAACCTTTGTGTTTCATACTCATCCAACAATTCTGGCGATGTAGGTCTTGATATATCTTAGTGACACTAGGATATACCACCCACAATGTGGAATGAAATTTACACATAATCTCATCTCGAATGTCTGATTGGACCCATAAACACCCATGAAAGTATATAGTCACATCCTTATCTCTAGTTCAACCAAAATATGAACTATCATCCGATATAATTTATCATTTGACTAAGACCACATAATCATACAGTTTCCTCATTTTCACATGTTATATAATGGTAGAGGTCATTATAGAGGCTGAGAGGATAGTCTTCCCATGATCCACCTAAACATCAACATGAGTTTATGACAAAAAATCCATGATCTCCCACTCTCCACTAGCCTCTAAAATTTCCAATGTCAGAGTCTTTGAGCTCAGAGTTTCATCTACTACATTGACATTCCTTGGAATATATGAAATAGTGAAATCAAATGAATATAAATATTCATCCTACATGAACATCCATAGAATCAAATCTTGATGCATAAAGATATACTTGATGATTTTGGGACTATTTTATTCCTCAAATCTCTCTCCATGTATGTATTGTGTACAAAATCATAAGGCGTTGTAAAAAAAACTATCTCAAGGCCATTCGCTGGGTAATCACACACATGATTCCTCAAATGATGGGACACATATGATATGAATACATCATTGCATCATCACCCCTCTAAGAACAATACCAGATGCATCATACTAAACAATATATCTCATTCACATCTCCGATATAATCAATATTGATTCTAATGTAAAATGTCCCATCAACTTATGAATGCCCATTTCATAATATTTTGAAAAAGTGAATTTAACAAAAAAAATTAGTTAGCCCCATGAGAGGCACTATAATGAATAATAAATCCTTGATGAAGAATCTATAATATCTAGCTGGCCCCAAGAAACATCGTATATCAACGACACTCTTGGTATGCTCCTATGAAACTAAAATTCTCAATTTATATTGGACTACTAATACACTTGACTTCGTGGTGACATAACCTAGGAATTAAACATTATTTATAATAAACGGACATTTTATGAGATTATTATATTGTTGGTGGTCCCATAGTGTATTCAACACAATATCATGATGGTTTTCATTGTATTGTAGAGATAATGAATACACTAATATGTTTTCAATAAATTCTATCCAAAATAAATATTGATACGAGTGAAATACCTGATTCATTAGATCTATAATGATGACATGTGTGTTTGTGATACTGAACAAATTATCTAGCCATTTTTAATGACCACACCTTCTCTTGAAAACATTGTGAGGTATGTCTGAATATGTTGAATCTACCTAATGACAAGTGGAACTCAAATTAATATTTGAAAAAACACTAGAACCTCAATGGTTATCAAATAGTGTGTCTATTTGAGGAAGTGGACATCTATTCATTACATCAAGTTGGTTCAATCGATGGTAATTCACAAAAAGAATGAGGGTACCATCCTCATTTTGGGAAACAATGTATAGTGATACCCAAGGAGAAGTGTTGGGGGTGTATGTATATTTTTTTCAACATATCCTCCAACTCTGTATTGTGATCCATAATCTCTATTAGTTCAATCCTATAAGGTGGAATGGTTACGGGTTCTGCTCTTGGAACTAGATAAATGGTTCATTCTCTTTCTTATACTAGTGGTAGGTCAAACTAGTCCACATGGAATGTGTCCATAAAATGATTTAATACATGAGGTAAATTAGTGTGTCAAAATCCATGATTATCTAAAAAAATTCTGGAAATCTGGGTTGTCACACTTCCCATCTCCTGATGCTCAGGTCCCGATCAAGATTCTGAGATGTTCCATTTTTGATTATTAATGTTCCTACCACAATCTGGTGACACCAAAATCACCCACTGATGACTGGATTCAATAGGATATTTATAGGTAAATAACCAGTCCATCATAATGATTATGTCTAACCCTATGATGTTGAGGAAGGATAGATTCTATATGAAGATATATCTTCCTATCTCAAGGAGAAAATACTTAAAATGGAGAACACTCTCAGATCTGATACCTAATTGGGTATCGATGATCATCTTTCCATACAAGTGTACTATCTCAGGGCCCGTACTCTCCAATATTTCTGTCGATATCAAAAAATGAGATGCACTTGAGTATTTAAAGCATACACTAATGCGAAGGGAACTAGAATAGTACCTCAATCTGAAGAAAGTCCATTTCCATTCACTTCCAGCATAGGATGCACTAAATTTATGTAGCCTATAATGTGGAATTGAGTCAAAACTATACTACCATGTGGAAGAATTCCATTCTAGTGTTAAGAATCATGAGTCCAATTTCTTCTTCCACAACTACCACCTTGGACTGTGTGGCTGGTGGTATTTTTACTTCATAGCTACAAAGGTACTAATGGCCCCACAATAGAACATGTGGTAGGTGTATATACCAACTCAATAGGTTTTGGTAGAAAGGTCTTATAGAACCATTTTATGTTCCCTATCCTATTAAAACCTCTTCATTCCATTGGATCCCTCATGCACTGGGGTTTTGTATGTCTATGTTTCCCGCACTAGTGACATATCATGATGATGTTAGCATGAACTGGATGAATGCTTCTACCCCCACAAGAATACTCTATCTGACTCTTTCTCCCACTATAATAGATATTGGTATGTTTGGGTTATATAACAACAAGGTCCCCACCATCATCTTCCCTTGGATTTCTCTCAGTAGTAAGGAATTCAATGATTATATCCTAAATAGTCATTTGGAAACATTCATTGACCTATGATGGGATGGTGTATACCATCCCATCCTCAAATCACCTAGAGTTATAAGATCATTACTTTCTAGATCTGGTGATAAAGGATATATCTCAGTAAAACAAGTATAATATTTCATGAAAGTCATGGATACCTGCTATATGCTCATAAAATTATATCCTAATTTGGATTGTCATGTTAAAAAAATTATTCCTAAACACTAGTTTTGATTATGATTTGGTTGGGTTTTATTTTAGGTGTTTTTAGTGTAAATTTTGTAAATTTAAATTTTTTATTGTATGTAGACGGTTGGTGCAAGGTTTGACGAAACCGTGAACCCACTCAGTGGAAAGTGTGCAAACCCAAGCAATGGGGAATTTAATGGATACCAAATGGTTTTAAAAATAGTGCCCCTACAAGTATAAATCTTACACCATGACAAAATGTGTACATGGTTTGTCAATGTAGGTTGAACTACCTAGGAAACTGTTCATATGATATTGAATGATTCTGATAATTTGTTTTAAAATCATGAATCACTCTTCTTAGGTACTTGATAGACCTGTATGACCCCAAAATATTTCCTCTTCATTAGAGGCTCCCATGAGTTTATATTGTCCCCTTTACACCATTACAAAGGTGGATCTAAGATTGTAGAATAATGTTTGATCTCCTCCTGATAGGATTCCATTTCCTATTCTCTTTCTCCCACCATATCAATCTTTCATCCCCTAGGATTTTTAGATATCCATTTATTTAGAGGATTGAATACATACTATTTCATATATTTGTTATTTCATTTAGTATTGGATCCTCATTGCCGATGTTCATCATTAAATTTTCCTAATTAGGGATTTCGGTTTTGAGGTCCAGTGATCCCATCGTCAGTGGTTCCATTTTTGATGGTCAATTAGATTAACCCTAAATTACATGACTTAAATTCAATTGTTTGATTTAAATTCTCTTTCATTATTACAATTATATTTCTTTCAAATTGTTTATTAGAAATTCCATTTCCAATAAATTTTGGTTTTGAAATTGTATTTGGTATTAAATTAGGGGCAAACCCAAATTTCCTTTGAATTCTAAATTGATTGTGAAATTAGTGAAAAATTGGGAGATTTTAATTATTGAAGTTAAATTATGAAATTTATTTAAAAAATTTATTTTAATATTTCATTTTAGAAAATTGTCTAAAAATTAACTTGATAGAGTACTAGTGGTATTTTCATTGAGAAAGTCATTAATTTATTAAATACACGTGTGTTAGGTTTTAAAATAAAATTGGAATATTTGAAATTGGATAATGGGATTGATTATATTTTAAAAAAAATTAAAAAAAATTCCCAACAATGATTTTTATTAGAGAACATGAAGGCCTATGTAGTTAGTGATTTATTTAGATTTCACTCTTTTGGCGCTTTACGAATATAAATAAATATAGTGAAGCAGATTGCATTCTTGAGGGTATGGTGATGGGTTCTATGTGACTAGTGTTGTAGAGATATGTGTATACACATATTAAGGTGATCAACTTTGAGTCTGTGAGGATCCTATATCAAAAAATTATCATACCTTTTCGAAGATGACCACGTTTCTTGGTCTGGTATTTATTAAATATATTCCATTGTTTTTGGTAACCTTTTTTACAAATGAATTCTATATTTATATAAACTATTTTATATAAAATGTTTATTTGGACATTTTTATAAATTATTTTCATTTTTATGTGTGATTTTATTTAAATGTGATTTTAAAACTCCACACCATTATATTTAAAAGTGAAATATTTATATGGATAATTAAATGATAGAATATTTTTATTGAATCCTCAGAGATACCCTACTAGAAATTTAGCTCACAACCTAACTGTGCCTTCGAGTGATTTTAGATTATCTTCTTCCAAGTTCAATTAAGGGTAAGGGGACACTTGGAGGTTGTAGTAGCTATTGATACATGGGCATGGAGAGTTGTGTCAACTAGTACATGGGTTATTCTACTATTTTTTGGTACATTATAGTTTTACTTTGAGATTTCATACCTGTTTAAATTATACTCAAATCTCTCTGTGGATTTTTCCTAGTTTGCATGACTTGTATATATTTCTTCCATTGTGTTTGTGGAAAATTCATCCACACTTTCACATTTTATGATGTTGGGTGATTATTTCCAACCTCTTGGGATTCAGAACTCCCTTTTGGCTATGACAGAACTGGATAGTTTATCGGTGTACTAGTTTATCCAAGTTAGCTATTATAAAAGAGGCATCAGAGGTGTTTTTTTTTAATTTTTCCTTGATTTTAGTTTATAGTTGTGTAATCTTTTCATGACTTAAGAATAATTTGTGATTGAGTTCCTATCCATCTATCACTTTAATGAGTCTTAAGTCACAAAGGGTTGTTTAAGTAATACATCATGATTATTTTGACTAGTATTTTCCATACATTTTATTTGGATAGGATGAAATCAAAATTTGGTGTCCTTATCTATTTGGGTTAATTTCTCATATTTCATTGTTTTTTGGGTAATATGATGTCTTCAATGTCGACTGTTAATTTTGTGTAGCATCATGCCTCCAAGAAGACGTGTGAATATGATCCAAATGGTAGTGGATATGAACCATAATGTTAAAATCCTCTTGGGAACTTGTGTCTGGTTGAGGAGATTGTGAATACTGTCCATGATTTATGATAGGAACCACCACCAGTTTCTATTCAGTCTTCAGTTGTGGGACCCTAGAGGGATGTTCTACTAAATATTACTCAGGAGTTCCTTCATTAAGAAACACGAGCATTCAAAGGATCTATTTACCCTTAAGAGGATAAGGAATTATAGAGTGTTGTTGAGTGTGTTTTCAAGATTTTGTAGACACAATATGAAATCCAGGTCATGTGTTCAACCTTTGTGCTAGAGAGAATTAGTAGGAGGTGGTGTGGCATGATGAAGATGGAAAAGAAGAATAGGGATTCAAAAATAAAAGAAATTAAATTTATATTCATAGACTAGTTCTATACAGTTTTGCTGGTTTTGGAGAAGGATATTTAGTTTTTAAAACTTGAGAAGTATGGAGAGACCATGATAGGATATGAATTTTTTCCTAGATCATGAAATTATCCCATGAGATAATATAGAATGAGAATATGAAGGATCAATGGTTCGATCTAGGAATTCAATATGATTTAAATTAATAGGATTTCTTATTTCCACAGACTTCTTAAGATATTGTGATGGATAGAGGAATGATGGTCGAAACGGACTTGGATGGTAAGTCATGGTTGGTGGGGGTTCCTTTCTCACCTAGTGGAAGCATGTATTTCTTTAATGGAAAAATGAATCCTAATGATTATCATAGTGTCTCTCAAAGATAGGGTCATTATATGCATACTATTGTGTCTAAAGTGTCCCCTTGATTTTATACAAGTGTAGAAATCAAGGGATCTCAAAAATGGTTTGTGTTGAGGCACCAAGATATGTGGCTTCTATGAATACTCAAGTCACATACAATAGTAACGAATTGTATTTTCTACTCTACATAGTGAAATTGGATTATAAAAACTTATTGAAAATTCAATGAAATCACATGATTCACAAGGAAAGTGGTTCAACCCACCTGAATTTGGAATGATGCTTCTTCATGTAGTGGAAGATTCTCTAAAAGAAGCGAATACGAGTCCACCGACCATGAGAGGTACCATCACTATATCATCATCAGTAGTGACTAATTTATTATATAGTATTCCATATCATTTATTTATTTCCACACTTATTTTTAATCATAAAAATCATATTATGGATCTTTTATCTTATGTGATATATCTACACCCCTTGGAATGAAAATGAATACGGGTATTCATAGCCCCACATGTATTTTGTCTTTATTAGATTTTTATATTGTGTTAAGATTTATGTTTCTAGACAAGAGATAACTTGACATAATTTTTTCAATGGATCAACACATTTACAAAGACCTGATTGATAGTTATATGTGATGGGCCTCCTTCACTACACCAGATGGGGTTCACCAAATCATTGAAGGAGAATGGGGACATAGTTAGACTAGATCCATACCCACTTATCCAATGTTAGGGAAAGTTATATTTGTGTTTTCTTTTTATATAGGGGGATGATTTTTGAGCAATGATGTCCCTTTATTTAATTTTTGAGTTTCTTAGCATGTTTCCTTCTGACTTCTCTGATTTTACACCACTAAGAGAGGTATATTTCTATATAGAATTTGTGTATGGAAATCAGCCAATATTTATTCCATATAATTTAATGTATCCCACTAAAATTAAACATCTTGAGACTCAGTTGGATAATATTCATTATAATGTATTTATACGATTTAGTATGTTACCAATGGTGGAGTCGATTCTCTTTTCTAAGAATTCTGATTGCTCACTTTTCCTTTGGGATTATTTCCAAATACTCAATCATGTTAGTGTATTAAACAAGTATCTATTTCCATGTATTGATAATCTATTAGATCAATTGAAAGGGGAAATGTTGTTGTTGAAAATTGACCTTCAATCTGGTTACCGACAGTTGAGTTTAAAATAATATGACATTCATAACAATGCATTTCAAAGCAGGTATAACAATTTTTAGTACCATGTTTTGAAATCTAGTATATCCAATTCTCTTATAGTCTTTATAGATTTAATTAATATTATTTTCAATGAGTATCTTGATACCTTTATGGTATTATTTTGTGTTGAAATCCTCATTTAATCTATGTCTGAGGAGGATCATGTGAGTTATCTAAGAGAACTTCTGGAATTGATGGGAAATCACAGACATTATGCCAATCTTTTGAAACATGATTTATAGATCCAAGAAGTAAAATTATTGGGAAATTTTTTATTATAAAATGGTATTTTAGTTGATTTATAAACATTAAACAATTTTATGGCATGGGAATAACCATGTAATGTTTTTGTGATTTAGAACTTCATGGGTTCAGTAGGGTATTATCACTAATTCGTTAAGGACCTATCAAAGATGGCCTCATGAAATATTACTCTAACTTTGATGTCAGTAATGTTTTCCTAGGATGATAAGTATTAGAATTATTTTTTATAGATGAAATGTATTTTGACTATAGTGTCAATGTTTACTATTCTAGAGGCTGGGCAGGGCTATGTCATCTTCAACGATGCATCATATTTGGGTATTTCATGTGTCCTTATGCATGGTGTTCATTTTATTACTTATGGATCTCATCATATTAGGCCATATGAGAAGAATTATATGAATCATGTCCTTGAACATGTAACTGTGAAGCACGTGCTTAAGTATTGATGGAATTACAGTTCCACAGAAAGGTTTATCATGTATTCTGACTATAAGACCTTGAGTTATATCCTTTCTCAAAAATATTTGAATCTTTTCCAAAGTCATTGGGTGGAATACCTAAAATCATTTAACTATGACAGTTCATATATCCTAGATAAAGGGAAAGTAATCATAGAGTCGTTAGGAATGAAAATTCTCACCTAGTCCATGAACAAATCATGGGAATAGTGGAACTTGATGTCTATTTTTTCCATTATTTCTTAATGGAGTCTGGGGATCAGGGGTTTAGGTTTCATTGGCTAGTGTTTAGATATAATACAATCTTCTCTATATGATTCATTAGGAACAATATATTAATGCTGATTACTATAGAATTAGATACTATCTTTACGGTGGGGATACACTGGCTGATTGGTCGTCCTCCATAGAGGGCATTCTATGTTATCCGAATATAGTTGTTGTACTGTTAGCGGTATGGAAAGATGTTATAAGAGATTTCCATAATTAATAATGGGTTTTTAAATCAATAACCATGAAGTGTTTCTATTACATGTGATGATAATTATGGTGGCTAGGTATGAGATGGTGCATTTCTACGTTTGTCTCTCATTGCTATAAATGCCAACAGGTAAAGGTCAAGCACCAAAAATATTTAGGAATGATTCATCCGATTCTAGTGCATACATGGAAGTAGGATTTAATCTTTATGGATGTTGTGGTTTGGTTTCCACACTCCCATAGATATAAAAATTCAATATGTGTTGTGATTTATAGGATGACTAAATTGGGTCACATTATACCCATTTGTGATTCGACCAAAGTTGAGGATTTGGGGAATCTCTATGCGAAAGATATTTTTCATTTGAAGGGAGTTCCATTTTATATAGTCTCTGATAGGGATCCTTGGTTTACTTTTTACTTTTGGAGAGGCCTTCTGGAGGCACTAGGATCTTAGGTCTATTTTAGCACTTCACACTACCCATAGTCAGATGGCCAGATAGAAAGAGATACATAGATTCTTAAGGATATTGTTCATGCTTGTGTTCTCAACTTTGGTGGGCCTTGGTATGACCATATGTGGCTAGATGAATATTCTTATAATAATAGTTCCTAATCCATGAATAGAATAGATCCTTTTGAGGCCTTGTATAGATGGACTTGTAGATCTCCATTGTGTCGGTCAGAGATGGGTGAAAGTTCCTTGGTTAGGATGAGATTGGTTCTTGAGACAACATCAAATATCCATTTTACTCATTAGGTAATGATGATATAATAGAGCTGGTATTAATATTTCGCTGATCCTTATGAAATACCTTTGGAATTCCCATTTGGTGATCGGGTGCTCTGGAGTGTTCCACCTCAGTTCAGGCATTAACAACTTGTAAGATAAGGGAAACATGCTCCTCATTTTATGGGTTCATTTAAGGTTATTGAGATGGTGGAAAAAGTGTATAACAATTTATCACATCCACCATAGGTGACGTTGATACATAATTTGTACCATGTATCTCAGTTATGAATGTTTAAATATGATCCATATCATGTTCTTAGTTGGAGGGATCTTTTGGTAGAGCCTTATTTGTATTTGACTAAGAATCTAATCTTGATAGTTTTTTATGAAACCAAGGAATTTCATGGGAGAATGATAAATTTGGTTTGAGTTCTATGGAATCACGGTTCTGATTTTCAGTAGATATGGGAGAGGGGTATTTGATGATATAGTAGTTTCATTATCTTTCTAACATGGAAGCTTATTAACATTATTTATGGGGAGAAAAAATTTCTATAGTGGGGAGTTTGTAACAACTTGTTACTGTTTTTAGGTATTTCTAAACCCCTATTTTGATCATCCTTTGGCTGGGATTCATTTTGGGTTGTTTCAGGTGGAAATATTGTAATTTTAGAAAGTTTCTGGGCTATGAATGGTTGGCGCATAGTTTTCCCAAACCCTAAACCGTCTCAGTTGAAACTGTGAAAAACTAAATAGGATGGGTTTTTATTTAATATCACACAGTTTAAAAAACAATGTGGAACCTATCAAAAACCATACACCTTGGAAAAAAGAGGTTCACGGTTAGGGTAAACCATTTTTCTAACCATGTGGACCTTCCTAGTAACAAATATATATGATTTAATTAATTTTAATTTTTTTTAAATATAAAAACCCTATTTTTTGGTTCTTGATGGGCTTGAATGGCCCTATAGAAGTTTCTTGTTCCACAGAGGCTCCCAAGAGGTGATTTCCCCCCACCACACCTTTATCGAGCAAGATCGAAGCTAGGAAATACATGTTTGATCTCTACCCAATATGTTTCCTATACCATTTATCTATCTCCTTCTCTTCCATCATTTCATCCCAATGGTTTTTTAGATCTATGTATCATTGGAGGATCTATTACCCACAGTTTTAGATATTGAATCTAGTTTTTATTATTAGATCCTCATATCAGATGTTATTCATTAGAGTTTCCTGATTAGGTATTTTTGTTTTAGGATCCCGTGATCCCGAGGTAGGTGGTTCAATTTATTATGGAAAATTTTATTAATCCTAAATTGATTGATTTAAATTAAATTGTTTAATTTAAAGTTAATTTCATTATTCCAATTAAATTTCATAAAATTATTTTATTTAAAATATCAATTCTATTGAATTGGGGATTTGAAATTGGATATCGCAAAAAATTGGTAAAATCACCAATTCTATTGAGTTGGGAATTAATTGTGATATTGATGTAAAATATAGAGGTTTAATGTTTAGAATTTAGGTTTTGAAATTGATATGATGAAATTGATTTCAAAGTTGTTTCTATGAAAAATGATTTAAAATGGTTTTCAAAGGAACCTAATGGGTTTATTTTTGAGAATGGCATTACGTGATTAAAAACCCGTGTGTTGGTTTTTAAAATGAAATAGGAATATTTGAAATGGGAGAGTGGGATGAATTGTATTTTAAACATTTTTAAAATAAATTTACCATCACTAATTTTTAATAGGGAACATTAAGTCCTAGTTTTTCATTGAGTTATTAAGATGAAACTCTTTTGATTCATTATAATTGAAATAAAACATAGTGTTTTAGGTCACGTCCCTAATAGGATAGTGATGTGTCCTATTTGGAAAATTTCATAGAGATGTGTGTATACACATATATCCATGATCACCTTTGATTGTGTGAGGATGTCATTTTCGAGAACTTTAATACCTTTTGGTAGATGACTATGTTTCTAATTATGAATATTTTGAAATATATGAAATTTCTTATTGTAAACTATTTTACTAATTCCTTCTAAATTTATTTAGAAATTTTATACAAAATGATTTTTATGTCATTTTTTAACATATTTTCCATTGTTTAATGTTTTATTTGTTTCAAATGGGATTTCGAAATTCTATACCCGTCTATTTAAAATTGAAATATTTATTTGGTTAATTAAATATTGGCATCTTCTTATGGAATCCTTAGTGAGATACAATGGGGATTTTATCTCAAACCCTACATATTCCATTTGGTGTTTGTATATTATCTCCATCCATGTTAGGTTAAGGGTAATGGGACACTTGTATGTGGAAGTGGTTGTTGATCAATGGTCTTGGATAGTTGCGTTTGCTAGGACTTGTTTTGTTATCATATTTTATAGAACATTATTGTTGTAATTTGGATTATAAAACTATTTGAATTACATAATACTTATCCCCATAAGGGTTTTCTTATATCCATCATATCTATTTTATCTTTCTTCCTTTGTGTTTATGTGAAATTTTTAACCACTTTCATACTCTATGATGTCAATTACTTGTGGAAACCCCTTGGGGATCAGGAATTCCCTTTAATCATTTTCTGGGTTGGCCTTTTTTCATGGGTACCAGGGTATCAAGGTTGTTTTTTGAAACATTTATCCCTTAGAGTGTATGGAAAGACATATTTGTAGAAGATAATATGGAAGTATTCCTAGACCATATCTCTATGTTGATCTCCATGGGTAATAACATCCCACAATATCTTTGAAAAATTGCATAGTGTATTGGCTATGAGAATGAACCACTCCTCTGAAGGAATATGTAGGTTCTCAAAAATAGAAAACATGTCCTCAAACCACTACTCTACAGTGCGATTTCCACCATCCCCTAAAAATTTGGCAAGTTTCTACTACTTAAACTCTTGAGTCAACTCTTCGATAGTTAGGGAAGGTAGAGAGACACCTTTCATAAATTGTATCATAAAAACATCCCTCTAAAAACTAGGAATTGGTTCCCATATCAAGAATAGGAAGTGGTTCTATAGGTGGAACTGTAGGAGGTATCTCTAAAGAACCGTTTTTTGAGCCGAGGTAAAAATAGTTGGGAATATGTTTTTTTTGTAATTTAATTGATGATATTTTATTTTGAACAAGATTCAGAAAAAAATCCATGAATTATAAAAAATTATTTTTTTATTAGGATTTGTAATGGCCTTAGAGATCCTACAGGGTTGTTTTTATGTTTTGGGAGTACCAAGATTCGATATCTCATGTTTGGGTTCTCGGAACATAGATCATGGTTTGTCTAGAAACATGTCACCCCCAGTTGCTGAATGTTTGGCTTGTTTCAGGGGATAAGTTGTGGACCACATGGGATTCATAGGGTTTATCAAAACCATGCCCCTAGCCTGCATGGTTAGTGTCAATTTGATTGTACCTAAGTACTATTCATTACATGATTGGTGCACAGATAGGGTAATCATGCAGGAAAAATTGAGTGAGGTGGGTTTCTAAGGTAATGGTGTGGAATGGATGGTATATGGTCTGGAAAAACAATGTAGCCAAACTGTGAGACCCTATTTTCTGGATGAAGCTACATCTCATCCCTTAATGACTATTAAAACTCTATTTTCCTCTCATTCCACCTCCTCTAGCATGTGTATCTCCCTTCATTGGTGATTTTATCCTCCCATGATTGTCCTAGGCTTTGATGTATCTTCTTTAACTCGATACAAAATCAAACACCATCGGTTTCTATAGATCCACATTGATAAAGCCTCAATCCCTTTTGATCCTTTATGTGTTTAATATTATAAAGACCGATATATTGTGGTGTAATCTAATTTCCCCTATTTTAATGGGGGATTTCCATTACATAGATTTATTCCAAATTGGACCCAATCAGACATCAAAATTGGATTAGTGGACCATCGTAAGAATAAGGTAGGTTTTCTATGACATTTTCCCAATTTTTCATCGATTTAAGAATCGTATCGTTGTTCTACACACTAGACATTACCTTGAATCCCTCTAAAATTATGTTAATCATTTTAAATTGGTATGTACACATATTACTACACCCTTAGAGAATTATTAAAAAAAATATAATTTCAAACTCAATCGGGGACACCCCTTGGGTGTGCCAGCTTCAGTTTCCCAAAGGTAATTAAAGGAATAAAATGTCTGGAACAACTTCTAAGTGTTTGAATTAGAGTATAAATTGGGTTTCCCACTTCAGGTTATATCTTAAATGATAATGGGACCTTCTAAGTTCCATGTTAAACATCATATTTGAGTTTAATTTCATAGTATATTACCAAAATGTATCTCCAAAGTGAATATATTTACGAATTTTATACTTTATAATTATATGTTCTAAATTAGTATTCGATAAAAATTGTCATATTCTTATAATATAACCACTCTGATGTGGTGTTATTTATTTTAAATTATAAATTTATGAATAGTATTTTTGAACATTCCTCTCCATATTTCATTGGTGATTTTATTATTCTTTTGTTATACTTATTTTTGTGTAATGTTTATGACACGGCCCTTAATGTTGTTCATAAGTAGAGTTTCCCTAATTTTATATATAAATGATTTATGAAGCATGAAAAATCCTATGTATTTGGACCATTTTATAAATTTAATGTCATTCATTATTAATGGGATTCCCCAATAAGTTAATTTCCATTTTTTCCAAGGAAACCACCTAAGTGATTCATTGAGCCTTATAAATTGATTTTTCATACTTTAGTAAATTAAATGGATTGAATTATCTAGAATGGATTATATATTATTAATTCCTTTACATAATTGAATTAAATGGTATGAATGATATGAGTTGATTATATTAAAATTTTTATGTGAAATGAATCATAATGGGTGGGAAGGACACACTGAATATTGGATTCTAAAGAACATGTTTAAATTGAATTGTAATAAATGGAACACCCCTACTTATAATGAGATTATTAAATTTAATGATTGATATGTACCACCTCATTGATAGATTATTATAGATATGATTATTCTTTGATATATTCCATGGAACTATGTTAAGGGTTCTATTGAGCATGGTGGAAATCACACTTTCCTACATTGGATGTTGAGTCATGGCATCTCACACCATTGACATTATTGGAATGGTGGGTATTTGGCACCATATTCCTTATGAGTTTTGACAGGACAACACACTTATAGTATCGAGTGTTGACATTAAGGAAAACTCACCCTTTTATGTGGTGATCATGATGTCTATGACACATTATTAGATATAGGTCATGTACCCTTTTGGTTGAGCTTTTATGCTTGTTCAGATTGGTTAGGGATGACTGAGTTACACCCTGGTCTATCCAACACCTATTTTTCTATGTACATGGCCACTTACATTTGTACGTATTTGGTTTATATAGGTTAATGTAATATATAAGTAAACTATAAATATAATTATTAATATATATAGTACTAGTTAGAAATATCTTTTTGACCATGAGACAATGAAGGTAGGGATGACATGGGTTCTTTAGGAACATGAGAAAGTTGTTGTTTATTTAATTAGACCGGATTATTATCTTTATTACTAGCATAAGACTTTACTTTTTATAAATGGACTGGTTTTAGCTGTAGACACCATGGGTGGTAACCTACAGGTATTTATATCTCTCACCCTTCTTGGTCCACCATTGCAGTGGGGTACCAAAGTATAAATTATATTTACATGACTATGGGTGATTTATTTTGTGGTATAGCTTTCACCTAAGAGTTAGGAGCGCATAACAAAGCTAGACATCGGGATGTTCGTGGATATCACCTTTAGGGATTTTATTTCTTTTCTTATTCGTGTATTGTACTGTGTATTGTTTCTTTCCATATGTATGATTTTATCATTATGTTTCATAATCAGGACATACATGCATCTATTTTACATTGTCATTGGCCATATTTTTTAATCAGATTATATTACTCTTCCGCTACACTGTATTTCTTTTATAACTAATTCAACTATTGTATTTTATTTATTATCTGATATACAACTATGATACTCTGATATAAGGGTATTTTATCCCCATTGTCATGTTAAGAGACCATCACAGCTAGTTGGAATCTTCTACTATGTGGGGAGGCATTCTTGAGGCCATGTGATACACCAATATGACCACTACTTTAGTGGTCAGTCATACTGGTATGTCAAAAAGTGGAATCATAGGCGTTTTTTCCCTTGTATTACTTTTTTTGGTTGGTTTACAAGAGAATAAAAAATTAGTTGTTGGTAAATAGTCTGTCTAGGGAGTGATCAACACATGTTTTGGGAAATTTCTAAGTGTCCTGAGATGGTATTATCATTTATTCTATTTTCTATGACAGTTGATTATTATTTACCATTGAGTGAATGGAGTACATTCTTTTATTTAATGATTTATGAGAATAATTTTATTTTTTCCTTGTACTTGAATGGAAATGAAGTATCATTACCAATGTAATTATAGGCACCTGTAGATATATAGGCCATTCAAATGCCATTCCATTTAGTTGCATTTGTATCTTGCCTGTTGATTTTGATTTGAGGCCTTGATTTTATTCCATGGTTGAACTTGTTATAATTACTTATATATGGCATTAATAAGTGAGTCTATACTATGATACTTGATTATATAACATTCTTCCATTCAAATTATAATGTTTTTATGTGTTTATAGATTATAATAACATTAAAATTTAAAATGTTAATATATAATTTGTTTCAATTAAACATTGGCCAATTTTTGGTTTTAAGGTGTGTGACAACAATATAAATTGGTAAAGGTAACCCATATAATAGAACCATATTTGAGATTTTTTTAAAACTAGGGACTATTTTTAAAATTTAAAGGTTACTAAAAATCATATTTTAATGTGAGTTAGTTTTGGTCAAATAAGAACTAGACTGTAGTCTTAATAGTGTGTGGGTGATTTATATGATGTGAAATAAAATCCCATATATTAAAAAAATTATATATGAATCTGTTATATATTTATGTAATTATAAATGTAAAATATATTAGATTTTGAGTTGAAATTAATTTTTTACCTCTTTAAAGGTTTGTAAGTCTATCACACGGGCAAGGTGATCTTGTGATTTTCTCATTAAATGCACAACTAGACCCAAGTAGTTTTTTAGAGATTGTTTTATTATTTAACACTCCATGAGTTTTTTTAAACATTAATAATTAAATAACTAATTTTGGGTTTCATTATGATGAACCCATGTTGGCTTAGTGGTACCCTTGTAGGTCTTCATATCTTTTACCATGTGCTTTTTTTATAATTAATTCTTGATTCCATGATTTAATTATTTTAAATGCTTAAATATATAATGTGAATCATTTTAATGGATTTGATAATATAATATTTAGTGGTTTACTTTTTTCAAACCCGCATGCTAGGGTAGATTAAGTATCTATTTGAGTTTCCTTGGAATAGACGTGTGAGCATTTTCGGTAGGATGTTCTCCTTTTTAACAATGGAATAATTTTTATGCTCTTGAACATAGTGTCCTTATATTTGGTGCGACCTACTGATAGGTTCAATGAATTTTTAAGGGACTATCCCGTGTTTGGAATCACCCTTATAGATTAAATGATTGGCTAAATGAAATGTGATTTCTACCATTTTGTGTCTTAAAGGTGATATTTTTTAAGTAGGGATCTTAGAATCTAAATGACCACTTTGTTTGGATGGGTGGTCATTGTATCCTTGACCCTTATTATGGGAGTGATCATTGATTAATTACAGGTTTCAGTAGATTAGACATGGCTTGGAAATGGTCATCCCTTATGTAGGTATCAGGAACACGTTCCTATTTCCTAGGCATATTCAAGAGTTTTCCAGTCTATTATATGGTTGTATGGGACATAATGACATTGATCTGGTTTTTCTATTTGGAAAATCAGATACTAGAATTCATAGGTATGATTAGCTTATAGGTAGTATCCAGTATGTGCCTTTCTCGTGTAAATATCAAGGTATTATGCATTGATATATGCAGTACCCATCATGTTTAAAAATAATGTAACTAATAGGATGAGTTTGGTGAAATTATTGATCCTTGAACTATTGAGTATGTGCTTGGGTCATCTCTGCATTGGAGTGAAATTTTAGTTTATGGAATAAATTCTTCCCATTTCTTAGGAAAGAGTTTCAAGATAATATTGTGTTTTAACTTACTGGACATCTTGGTTTTGGTTTTTATACCAAATGCATAAACATTTGTTTTTAAGGTGGTTTTAAACAACCATGTCTATTATTGGATCATCTATCAATACTTTGGATGATAATGACCCTCCTAATGTGTGCAGTGTTTTACTGAATCTGGTTAAATGTGTCCTTCCAAGTAGAGGGAGCACAAATAAGAGGTCCTTTCAAAATGCCCAGCGTCACTCAAAAGGCCATGTGGATTGTAATCCATAATTTATGTTAGTGACTTCTTGAGAGACTTAAAAAGTTGTGACTGGATGTGACCAGTTAATGGAGATGCGTCAGTATGTGAATCCAATATTCCTTCAAGGTTTTATCTAGTATTGGTTTGACGATTATTATTTTCTATTCCTAGTTAGTTTACTATTATTTAGGAGACATGCAGGTTCCCTATATTGAAATCGTATAGTATGTAACAAGAGATCATATGTTATAATATATGATAAAGTTTGAAAGATATTGGAATGGTTTGGGTTCTATGACAAAGTCAGTGTTGGATGCATGGGTCCATTCATGGCATGGTTTGTCTTGAGTGATACACGGGTTCCCATGTAGGAACACCATAGATGGTATTTTGGAAATTAACCACTTCTTTTGACATGAATTCCATATTAATGCATCTATGGTCTTATTTAATGATATGATGTAGACTTTTTGGACATGAGCCAATGTTTATTTTGAAAAAAAATCAAAATGAACTACCATGGGTCAGTTCTTTAGAATATAGTTCATTGAATCTGAGTATACCATAGTTTTTTTATTGGGCTAAAGTTTCGTTTTATGTGTAATGATTATAGTTGGCGGTACCTAGGGTACAACCTTGTTCATGATGAGGCATGATAGTCTATGAAATTAGGTGATGAATTGATCCTGAAATGTCATCAAAATCGAGGTATGAAATTTATTGAACATCCTCTCTGTAAACGCAAGATGCCTTGAATGAAGTCTTTGCTATTCGTCTTGTAAAACACCAACCAACTAAGAATATTGCTTCAGAATGGTTACCAAGCGACGTATCAACTTTTTATCACTGTTGTTAAATGGGTATGTTCATAATGAACCTAGTATTCATCATGTCACCAGGTTAAGGTTATTGTTGTTTAAGAGTCGACAGTGCCTTCTAGGAAAGCTTGCATGACCAGTTTCAGTTTGGCCAATTAGAAATTGACAATTTATTTATGGTGAGTTTTCTATTAAACATTGTAAGGTGATCTAATTGACCCAGTTTCAATATCACACTAGGAGGTTGATAGAATATTTCTAGGTGTGATTCATAGGAAATTATATTGGGTGAGGTTACATGGTTTAGAATAAGACCCTTCTGATGTTAAGATCTATTTTGGGAATCACCATCGACCAGATGTTCAATGTGACAACTTTATGATCACATCTTCATCTAGATGGGGCTGAATAAGAACAACTTCATTGTTTCGGTCAGAAAATGAGTGTTGGGTTGATTTTTGATGGATTTTGTTCTATATGATTAAGGGGATGCTTCAAGGTGTGTGGAGAATCTAGGAATGTGAAATGACAATTTGAACGAGACATCATAACCCTCATGGGTAAGGAGATTTTTCATTATTCTATAAGGAAATTAGGGATGATATTTTCGAAAGTGGGGATGTTGTAATAACCCATGTTTTAAGATTAGGTAAAATTTCAATGGAATTTGAATTATGGAATTTTCTGGACACACCATACATTGAACTGAGCTTATAAATGAAATCTTGATAGTTGGAACAATTAAATGTGTGGTTCTTGGTCTTTGGTAATGGATCAGGGGGTCCCTTAGGTGTCTCTATGAGTTTCAGGAGCATTGGGCTTTTAAATCTCATGTTTGGTCTCTATAATCAGGGCACACTATTTGTCTTAAACTATGTAGCTACGAACATCAAAATGTGTGACCTCTTTCAGAGGAGTAGATGTGAAGCACATAGGATTCTCATAGTTTACCAAAACCATTCCCTTATCCCATATTTTTTGTGCTAGTTAGGTAGTACCAAATCATGATTCATTACATAATTACCCTATAGTTAGGGAAAAAGTGTGGGAAAAACTGTGTGAGGTTGGTTTCTAAGGTAGTGGGTGTCGCATGGTTGGATCATGGTTTGGCCAAACCATGAAAACATTTTTAGGGTGAAATTACATTTCTTCCATTAATAAATTTTAATAAATGTTAATCCTCTCATTTATCCACTTCCCACATCTGAAACTCACTTATTTGGTGGGTTTCTCCTCCCAATAATATCTTAGGCTTTGATGTATCTTATCTATCTGAACATTTAATCTAACATTGTCTGTCTCTATGGGTTCACATTGGTAAGCTATCGATTCCTTTTGAACCTTTATGTAATGACCCGTAAAAATCAAGGGAATTTTTTTTCTAAATTTTATTTGGGATTTTATAAGAACGGAGTTTTTGAGGGCGCTTGATTCCGAGGCCCGGAGTTCCCAGAATTTCTATCCGAAGTTTAGCTCGGGTACGTTCAGTGAATGAATGAGCGGGAATTTCTAACTTTTGAACCGGTGCCCGAAATCGAATTCTTGAGGGCACCAATGGAACCGCAGCCCCGGTAATTGCTTAGGAACTCCAGTTCCGGAGATGCGTTTACACGAGTGTTGATGATAAAAATTGTGGAAGTTTATTTTATAATTACTCTACAATTTTTATTATTTTTACTCTAAGTGTTTAGTTCTTGATGGATGTTGGGTAACCACCCAACCTCCCTTGGGAGGTTATGAGTGTGGTGGGGCCCACACGAACCCCACCCCTTCATATTCTCTAAAACCCCCCTCAACTCCCACTTTAATTTTGTTAACTTAAGATATAACTTATGACTTTAATGTAATAAGTTTAATGAGGTGAGTTGTGTGTGGTTATTGAATTTCAAACTCTTGAAATTCAAAAGAGTTGTTGTGTTAATAAAATAATAATGGAACTTATTTTATTTGGGTTGTTAGAGTTTGTCGTTGAGAGGTTTTGGGAAGAAGATCTTCTTCTTCAACGAAGAACATCTCCACTGAAGAACGCGGAGAACTTCTTTCACGACGTTTCCTCTTCGGATGCACCTCGACGACAAAGGAATCTACATTCGTTCTCCGCAACATCGACCCGTGACGCGACGTCTCTTTCCGCAATGGTTCTTCTGTGAAGCCGTATCCGCGACGCGACGTTCTTCTTCCACGTCGTCTCTTCTACGACGGTTTTCCACGACGAAATCTCCGTCAACGACTTCGAATCCTTGCTTCGCGATATCGACATTCTTTTTCCGCGACGCCCGACCTCCGCGATGCTTGCCTTCCGTGGCTCCTTGACGTACACCGTTCTTGAAAACGAGGTAGGGGTTTTATTTATTTAATTGTTCGTGAATACCAACTTGATGATCTTCGTGGATTAAAACCAATTGTTATCGAATAACGTGATGGGGTTGGACCACACAAACACGGCCGACCCTCCTCCTTATTTTCGTGTTGGTTTCTTTGTGGTTGGTACGAGAAAGTGTGGTGCTGTCACACCACACGATTTCATGTAGAAGGATAAGCGTGGTGTCGTCGCGCCGCGTCGAAGAAAACCGAAGACTCCGCGGCTGGAGTAGGGCCGTTGCGGAGGGGTGCGGTGTCGTCGCACCACACTGGACATCAAGGGTCACGACCGGTTCCGGACCGCGGCGGAGCAAGGTGACCGGCGGCCGAGTCGGGCCGCTGGTGTCGGAGTTGGAAGGGGACCGGCCACCGCCGGTCCCATTTAGTAGGTACCGGCCGGCCAGGTCAGGCCGGCCGGAAAGTGGAGGAGTCGGGAGAAATAAATTCCCCTGGTTGGATCAAAGCGGCCCCAATTAAGGGGCCGCGGTTTCATGAAACGGGAGGGGCAGCGCCCCCCTGTGCGAGCCGACAAACGGCTTGGCCGTTTTGGCCGAGCACCGACCGCGCGCCCAGTGCGCGGGTCGCCAAACCGTGCCGGCCGGGCCGGGCCGTGCCGTGCTGATCCTGACCCGGGGCGGGTCGACCCGGTTCGGGCCGACCGGGGGGTCTCGGGCCGGGTCGGTCCGGGCCCGAAACCCCCGTTATCAGACAGTTTGGGTTCAAACGCCCATATCGTGGGCTACGGACCTCCGATCGACGCACCGTCAGTTGCGTAGATATCCTTGGAACGAGACGGTCGTTTCACTATATCGCACTCAAGGTTTTGTATTACTTTGGGTTCCGCCGGGTTGGTTCAGATACGAAACCAACCGGGCCCACGGAGCGGAAATGGTCGTAACATGAGCTGCGGACGTCCGATTGACGTGTTGTCGACTTTGTTGGATTTATCTTAATGAGACGGATCTTTTGGCTTACTCTGCTCGAGGATTGGAAGTCGTCGGAGTGCGGTCGGGTTGGTTCGCCCACAAAACCAATCGGGCCCCTGGAACGAAAAAGCCAATAACTCACAGACCGGGCATCCGATTGACGCGCAGTCTGTCTCGTTGTTTTCCTCTTGATGAGACGAAACTTTTGGCATACTTCGCCCGAGTTTTGGTTTCTGTTGGATAGTGGCTGGGTTGGATTGTACCCAAAATCCAACCGGGCCCCTGGAACGGAAAAGCTGATTTCATTCAGACCAGACGTCCGTTTGACGAACCGTCAGTGGTGTTGGTGATCACGTTGAGAAACGGTCCCTTTGAGTATACCCTATGAGTGTTCGGGGTATAGTTGAGTTACGGCCGGATTGGTTCGCACACGAAACCAACCGGGCCCCGGGGACAAAAAGGCTAGTAACTCACAGACCAGGCCTCTGATTGACGCGTCGACTATTGCGTTGAGACCCCTATGATGAGGTGGTCCTTTGAGATACTTCTTCGTGGGACATAGTGATACTTGGAGTATCGACCTATAGCTCGTGGAGCGGACCCACTCGGAGATGAAAGTACGGAGTACGGAGACCGTGTAGACGGCTGAGACCTGACGACTGCTTGACCGACTCGACTTAGAGTGAGTCGACTAGCCCAGTGGACGGAGTGCCCGGTATTAGGCGACAGACCCACGGTGGACGGAGCGCCTGGTAGTTGGCTGTAAACCTGCATTACTCGACAGGAGGAGCACCTCTTTAGGCTATTAGGGGGAGCGCCCGGTATTTGGTGACAGACCCTCAGTGAACGGAGCGCCCGGTAGTTGGCCGCAAACCCACAGTACTCGACAGGAGGAGTACCTCAGCAGTCTTCGGTTAGTGAGCAGTACCTTGGAGTCGTGACAGGACCACTGTACACTCCAGAGACGGGTCTCTTCAGCAGTTACTGTTTCAATAATGAAAATACTGGTTTGAGCTGGGACTTTTGACCTTTCTGTTTACCTCATGATTGAGATGGGTCACTTGTTAACTTAAGTATATGTACGGACATATACCTGGGTAGTGGTTATCCGTTGATTTCATGATCCTTGTGTTTCCTCATGTTTGAGATGGGTTACTTGATAACTTAGGTATATGTATGGGCATATAACTAAGTAGAGGTTATCTGTTGAGATCTTCTATGTGGTTATCCTTGTTGGTTTTAGTGAGACCTTGAGGGTCTCGGGGTCCCTACTGAGTATCGTTATACTCACCAATGCACGGGCTATGCCTGCACCTCGTTGTGTTGGTTGTAGACGACGGCAGTGCTGACGGAGGCCGAGTGTTCGAGGACTGGACGATGCCCGGAGGTGGACTACACGACGAGTGAGTATCCGGAGGTGGACTTCACGGTGAGACGACACACGTAGGAGGTTGACGGGCGAGAGGGTTGAGGAGGTTATCTGTACCTACCCTTCCGGTAGGATCTGTAGTGGACGATCTAGGAGCTGCGCTATCTGTACCTACCCTTCAGGTAGGATCCGAGGAGGACGACCTAGGAGCTGCTTCCTTCTTCCAGCTATTTGTCTTTTTCTATTGTACTTTCATTCAGTTTTAGCTACACTTTCAGTTGGGTTTGTATTCTGGCCCATTTACTTTTCAGCACTATCTTTTGTATTTAGTGTTTTACTTCCGCTTGTACTCTGTAGTGTTTGTTTACTTTTATAAAGGAAATTCCTTCCCAGTTATCGGGATTTACGCCTTTGGTGCTAGTCACCAGCCCCTAGACTTTGGAAGGCGGGCTTGGGGTAGTCACGGCACGGGCCCTGAGGACGGGTTGTGACAAATTGGTATCAGAGGAGTTGGTTCAACCGCAGAACTTATAACTCTGATATTTTCTTTCTGTGAAGAGATAGTGTTAAGAGTACCGAGTGTGGTTTTCGGTTCAGGGATTCCAGTGTTGGTGCGGGCGGCCGACGTATCCATACACCAGGACCCTGACAACTGATTTCCGACCTTGTGCATGAAAACACTTATTGCGTGTGTGTTCCTGAAGTTTAATTTAAATATCAGCTCAAACCAGGTCATCTCACGAGGTATAAATCGTTTGACCGTGTCACGTTGTTTCTTTCAGGATGCCTCCCCGCGGATGACCAGCTAGAACCCCGAGAGTTGTTCGAACTGACCGCTCGCTGAGCGACGTGGCCTCAGTACAGGGCCCTATTCCAGTTGAGGCACCAGTGGAGGCACCATCGGTGCTACTACCCGTTGGGCCACCGATGCCACCAGCCCCAGCAGCAGAGGGTGCACGTCGCTTGAGCGCACTGCACGAGTTCCAGCGCCAGAGGACACCCAGGTTCTAGGGACGGACGAACCCGCATGCAGCTGAGGATTGGCTGGAGGCTATGGTGAGAGTCTTCAGGCTAGTGGGGACGCCGGCGGACTTCAAGGTGATCCTTGCTGCCAGCCTTCTTCAGGCAGCAGCAGGCAGATGGTGGAGCCTGATGCTCCAGATGCATGATGAGGCGACACTTCTTTGCGGAGACTTCGAGAGCCTATTCCGGGCAGAGTTTGTTCCAGCCACCCTTCGAGCGGTGCGTATACAGGAGCTACTTCAGCTACGGCAGGGCAACATGACAGTGGAACAGTATTCAGCGAGGTTCACATACCTCTCGCACTACTCCACAGATATGGTACGGGGACCCGTTCTTTAGGGCCCGAACCTTCGAGCAGGGGATCAGGCGAGAGATTAGAGCTTCTGTTGTTTCTCACAGCATTCCGACGTAGACAGGGGTGTTGGAGAGATCCCTCTTAGTGGAGAGTTTCCTTGCTGAGCAGTCTCCAGCAGCACGACCCACCACTATCCGGCTTGCGGAAGAGTCTTCTACAGAAGACAGTAGAAAGATGACGCCGAGGTCCAAGAGGACCAGACCTACTGGTGGTCGACTACACGACTAAGGTTCAGTTGTGCAGGGGAACCGGGGTGGAGTCAGAGACAGTCGTGCCGAGATTGGATAGTGATACTCCTACGACGGGATTGGTCACATGGCACGTGACTGTTCGACCCACCATGCAGATGACAAGCGGTTAAATGAAGAACCTCCCAGCCAGAGGCAGAGGTTCGATCATGGTAGACTGCATGGAGCAGGCGGCCATGGAAGAGGAGCTGGTCGTGCAGCTAGAGGTGGACGATGCTTCAGGTTGTTGCCACCCCCACCACCAGGAGGCCCACGTCGACCGCAGGGGATAGGAGGACATGGGAGAGCTCATCTTTAGGCAGCTGAGGCCTATGGTCATGGAGCTCCGGAATAATATGGACATGAGTGGGACTAGATCCAGACCAGGAGGCTATGGATCCTGTTGCTTATAGTTTTGTTGATGTTTGTTTGTAGTTTCTTCATGTCTTTGTACTATGAGCTGCAACAATAAAAAGACACTTATCCTTGTGATGTTTTCATTCCTGTCCTTTCTTTTGGTTGATACTGAGTGGTCCCGGTTAAAACTGTTGACTTGACCCTCACTTTCGAGATTTCTACTGGAGGAGACCTACTGACCTCACACTGATGCCGACAGACTGACTCGACCCTTAGAGGCGAGAGTGACAGTTGGATCTCTTGGTAGTTACGTCGAGGCCTTACGACGTCATCCATGACATGAATGCATCATTCATGTCAGGATTGACTATATTAGGCAATGAATGTGGTTCATCCAGGGGATGAGACCTGATTTCTCTTATCGGAAAAGAAGAAATCATAGCAGCTCTTATGAGACTAGAGAAGGTCCAGGTCATCCAAGAGAAGATGAGGACAGCACAGGGCTGACAGAAGCCTTATGCTGACAGGACTTGGAGGCCTCTAGAGTTCGAGGATGACGATCACGTCCATATATGGGTTTCACCTCGACGAGGTTTACGGAGATGTGGCCAAGGCGAAAAATTATCCTCGATGTTCAGTGGACCTTCTTAGGTCCTCAGCTGGGTAGGTGAAGTTGTTTACCACTTGACGCATTCACCGCAGTTGCACCAAGTGCACGACGACTTCCACGTATCTCAACTTAGGAGATACGTGCTCGACCATTCGCATATCATCAACCATGAGAAGAAGGACGATGGCGATGGGGTTACATCCACGGAGGTTCTAGTGGGGATCAAGGATCGACAGGAGTGGATCCTACGAGGATGATCGATTCCTCGGGTGCACTTTCTCTAGCAGTACGGGAACCTTTGGGTGAGCACATGGGAGCGGAAGGCTCAGATGCGTGCTCTGTACCGCTTTTGTAAACCTAGTTTGTGTTAAAGATTTACGAGGATGTAAAGCCCTGAGGTGGGAGTAATGTAAAGACCCGTAAAATTCAAGGGAAATTTTTTTCTAAATTTTCTTTGGGATTTTTCAAGAATGCAGTTTTTGACGGCGCTTGATTCTGAGGCCCGGAGTGCCCGAAATTTCTATACGAAGTTTAGCTCGGGTACGTTCAGTGAATGAACGAGCGGGACTTTCTAACTTTTGAACCGGTGCCCGGAATCGAATTTTGTGGTCACCAATAGAACCGCTGCACCGGTAATTTCTTAGGAACTCATGTTCCGGAGATGCATTTACACGAGTGTTGATGGTAAAAATTGTGGAATTTTATTTTATAATTACTCTATAATTTTTAATATTTTTACTCTAAGTGTTTAGTTCTTGATGGAAGATGGGTAACCACCCAACCTCCCTTGGGAGGTTATGAGGGTGGTGGGGCCCACACGAACCCCACCCCATCATATTCTCTAAAACCCCCCTCAACTCCCACTTTAATTTTGTTAACTTATGTTATAACTTATGAATTTAATGTAATACGTTTAATGAGGTGAGTTGTGTGTGGTTATTGATTTCAAACTCATAAAATTAAAAAGAGTTGTTGTGTTAATAAAATAAGGAGGGAACTTATTTTATTTGGGTTGTTAGAGTTTGTCATTGAGAGGTTTTGGGAAGAACATCTTCTTCTTCAATGAAGAACATCTCCGCCGAAGAATGCGGAGAACTTCTTCTGCGACGTTTCCTCTTCGGACACACCTCGACAACAAAGGAATCAACTTTCGTTCTCCGTGACATCGACCTGTGACACGACGTCTCTTTCTGCAACGGTTCTTCCGCGACGCCATATCCACGACGCGACGTTCTTCTTAAGTGTCGTCTCTTCCGCGACGGTTTTCTGCGACGAAATCTCCGTCAACGACTTCGAATCCTCGCTTCGCGACATCGACGTTCTTTTTCCATGACGCCCGTCCTCCGCGACGCTCTCCTTCCGTGGCTCGTTGACGTACACCGTTCTTGAAACCGAGGTAGGGGTTTTATTTATTTAATTGTTCGTGAATACCAACTTGATGATCTTTTTGGATTAAAACCAATTGTTATCAAATAACGCGAGGGGGTCGGACGGCACAAACACGGCCGACCCTCCTCCTTATTTTCGTGTTGGTTTCTTTGTGGTTGGTATGAGAAATCGTGGTGCCGTCGCACCACGCGATTTCATGCGGAAGGATCAGCGCGGTGCCGTCGCACCGCGTCGTGGAAAGAAATTCAAGGACGCGACGCCGTCGCGCTGCGTCGAAGAAAACCGAAGATGACGCGGCCGGAGCGGGGCCACGGCGGAGGGGCGCGGTGTCATCGCACCGCGCCGGACGTCAAGGGCCGCGGCCGGGTCCGGGCCGCGGCGGAGCAAGGTGACCGGCGGCCGAGCCGGGCCGCTGGTGTCAGAGCTGGAAGGGGACCGGCCACCGCCGGTCCTGTTGAGCAGGTACCGGCCGGCCAGGTCGGGCCGGCCGGAAAGGGGAGGAGTCGGGGGATATAAATTCCCCCGGCCGGATCCAAGCGGCCCCAATTAAGGGGCCATGGTTTCATGAAACGGGAGGGGCAGCGCCCCCCTGTGCGAGCCGACAAATGGCTCGGCCGTTTTGGCCAAGCACCGACCGCGCGCCCAGCGCGCGGGTCGCCGAACCGCTCCGGCCGAGCCGGGCCGACCCGGACCCGGGGTGGGTCGACCCAGTTCGGGCGGACCGGGGGGTCTCGGGCCGGGTCGGTCCGGGCCTGAAACCCACGTTATCGGACTGTTTCGGTTCAAACGCCCATATCTTAGGCTACAGACCTCCGATCGAGGCACCGTTAGTTGCGTAGAAATCCTTGGAACGAGACGGTCGTTTCAGTATATTGCACTCAAGGTTTCGGATTACTTTGGGTTCGGCCGGGTTGGTTCGGATACGAAACCAACCGGGCCCTCGGAGCAGAAACGCTCGTAACATGAGCTCCGGACGTCTGATTGACGTGTCGTCGACTTTGTTGGATTTCTCTTAATGAGAAGGATCTTTTGGCTTACTCTGCTCGAGGTTTGGATGCTGTCGGAGTGCGGTCAGGTTGGTTCGCTCACGAAACCAACCGGGCCCCTGGACGAAAAAGCCAATAACTCACAGACCGGGCATTCGATTGATGCGACGTCTGTCTCGTTGTTTTCCTCTTGATGAGAAGGATCTTTTGGCATACTTCGCCCGAGTTTTGGTTGCTGTTTGATAGTGGCTGGGTTGGATTGTACCCGATATCCAACTGGGCCCCTGGAATGGAAAAGCTGATTTCATTCAAACCAGACGTCCGTTTGACGAACCATCAGCGGCGTTGGTGATCACGTTGAGAAAAGGTCCCTTTGAGTACACCCTACGAGTGTTAGGGGTATAGTTGAGTTATGGACGGATTGGTTCGCGCACAAAACCAACCGGGCCCCGGGGACAAAAAGGCTAGTAACTCACAGACCAGACGTCTGATTGACGCGCCGACTGTTGCGTTGATACCCCTATGATGAGTTGGTCCTTTGAGATACATCTTCTTGGAACATAGTGATACATGGATTATCGATCTATAGCTCATGGAGAGGACCCTCCCAAAGACGAGCGTACGGAGTACGGAGACCGTGTAGACGGCTGAGACCTAACGACTGCTTGACCGACTCGACTTAGAGTGAGTCGACTTGCCCAGTGGATGGAGCGCCCTGTATTTGGCGACAGACCAACGGCGGACAGAGTGCCTGGTAGTTTGCCGCAAACCCGCGGTAATCGACAGGAGGAGTACCTCTTTAGGCTATTAGGGGGAGTGCCCGGTATTTGGCGATAGACCCTCAGCGGATGGAGCGCCCGGTAGTTGGCCGCAAACCCACAGTACTCGATAGGAGGAGTACCTCAGCAGTCTTCGGTTAGTGAGCGGTACCTCGGAGTCGTGACAGGACCACTGTACACTCCAAAGATGGGTCTCTTCAGCAGTTACGGTTTCGATAATTAAAATCCTGGTTTGAGCTGAGACTTTTGACATTTATGTTTACATCATGATTGAGATGGGTCACTTGTTAACTTAGTTATATGTATGGACATATACCTGGGTAGTGGTTATCCGTTGATTTCATGATCCTTGTGTTTCCTCGGGATTGAGATGGGTTACTTGATAACTTAGGTATATGTATGGGCATATAACTAAGTAGATTTTATCTGTTGAGATCTTCTATATGGTTATCCTTGTTGGTTTTAGTGAGACCTTGAGGGTCTCGGGGTCCCTACTGTGTATCGTTATACTCACCCCTGCACGGGCTATGCCCGCACCTCGTTGTGTTGGTTTCAGACGACGGGCACTGCTGACGGAGGCTGAGTGTTCGAGGACTGGACGGTGCCCAAAAGTGGACTACACGACGTGTCAGTATCCAGAGGTGGACTTCACGGCGAGACGACACACGATGGAGGTTGACGGGCGAGAGCGTTGAGGAGGTTATCTGTACCTACCCTTCAGGTAGTATCTGTGGTGGACGATCCAGGAGCTGCGCTATCTGTACCTACCCTTCAGGTAGGATCCGAGGAAGACGACCCAGGAGATGCTTCCTTCTTCCAGCTGTTTGTATTTTTCTGTTGTACTTTCGTTTAGTTGTAGCTATACTTTCAGTTGGGTTTGTATTCTGGCCCATTTATTTTTCAGAACTTTCTTTGTTACTTAGTGTTTTTCTTCCGCTTGTACTCTGTAGTGTTTGTTTACTTTTATAAAGGAAATGCCTTCCCAGTTATCGGGATTTACGCCTTTGGTGCTAGTAGTTAGCCCCTGGCCTATGGAAGGCGGGCTTGGGGTAGTCACGGCACGGGCCCCGAGGACGGTTCGTGACACTTTATTCATTTAATATTCTCTCAGTTGAGTTATTTTTTTGTAAGCACATTATCCCTATTTTTTTTGAAGATATCTATGACTTTTATTTATTTGAAATTGTACCGAATCATGCCTCAATATAGGATTAGTAGAACATCCTAAGTATATGGTAGGTGGTGCGCAACTTTTTCCCATTTTTTCCTTCTATTTATGAATAGTTCAATTATGTTGCACACCAACCTCTACTGTGCATCACCCTATAATTAAATTATTATATTAAAATTCATATACCCACCTAGGAATACACCCATTGATAATTATTAAATAAATTTAGTATTCGAACCTCGATATTAGATACCCCATGTTGGTGATGACATAAATTTCCCCTTGGTAATAAAATAATTTTAATGCATAGAATTTTTTCTAAGCATTTGGTTTGGATTATAAATGGTTATCCCCTTTTAGGATATTGAAAAAATGATAATGGAACCTCCTAAGTTCCATGATGAACTACTTATTTGAATTTCCTTTCAAGGTAGCATTCCAAAATGTATCTCCAATGTGAATTGATTTATGACTTTTATACTTGATGGTAATTTGTGCTAAATGAGTTGTTGATAAACAATGTCACGTTTTTATAATTAAATCTCTTGGATGAGTTGTACTATATTAAAATTTTAAAAGTGATCATTATTGTTTTAGTACATTCTTATCTATATTACTTTGTTGGTTTTATTAATCTTTTGTTATGGATATTTAAATTTCACTTTTAGGAAATCACCCTTAATGACCTTATTAAGTGGAGTTTCCCTCATTTTTATATAAAAAGGTTAGATTAACAAAGGAACATCTGATGTGATTGGACCATTTTAGAAATTGAATGGATTGTGTTATAAAGGGGATACACCCAATTAGTTAATTACCTACTTTTTCAATGAGACTGTAAAGACTCAGATTTTCCATGAATTGTTTTCAAATATATGTGAATGTGATGAGTCCGCGAAAATTGATGGTTCATGATTCGGATTCCCGGAGTGCCCAAAATGAATTTCTGAACATTGGTTCATGTATGTTCAGTAAATGTGTGCATGGGTTTTTCTAACTTCTGAACTAGTGCTCGGAATTGAAATCTGAGGGCACCGTTGAACTCACAACGTCAGTATTTTCTTAAAAAGACTATCACCTCAATGACAGTTGGTCAAGGGTGAAATTTATTTTTTTGGGGTTTTCATGGAAATAATACAATAGAATAATCACATTTTATTCTATGTGTTGTAACCACCCATGTGGATTGTTCACAGGTAGAAAACACCTAAACTAAACCCTCCCATGAGAGGTTATGGAGGTGGGGACCACTGAGTCAAACATTCCATGAGAGGTTATGGTGGTGGGGACCACCCAAGGTTTGAAACCTCTTGAACACCCTATTAAGTGGGGAGAAACCTCTTGAGTTCCCCACATAATTATGACGACCCACCCCATAATTTATTATGCCACCCATCAATTAAATATTAAAACCATTTTGAAATTTTTCCAACATAATTTAATTTGGAAGCATAAATTAAGAAGTTTGATATATTTTTATTTTGGTGGAATTGGGGAAAATGGTTGGAAAAGCGGAGAGCTTTGGAAAATTGAGGGAATGCTCTCCAATAAAGAATGTCGACGCACGTCTTCGACTTTCTTCCTCGGGACATCCTCCAGTATGGGACATCTTCAATCAATGATCATCTTTCCCTCCCCAACGACATCGTCTCCACCCTCATGATCTTCGTCAACAAACAATCCAACGTAGGTGTTTATTTGTGTGTGAATACTTTTCCCATTTTCTTCCCTTGAATTATTTTTCAGGGTTGGGAATAAATCGTTGCGGGAGGTTATAAAGCATGACGTTATTCTTCAAGTTCCTGGGAATCTGTATGCTACCACCCTAACATGTAGGGTACAAGCCAAAAAACATGGCATGATCCCTTCACAAATCCTTTGATGATTATTGGTGTTGAATGTGACAAAGGGGACGATGCAACGACACCGCCCCGCAGCCACCACCGCCTAGCGACCTTTGCGACCTCACATCACCCTCACGTCTGAGATGCTCTGTGACGTCCGCAGTCTCCGAGCTCTACGGATCCACCCCTCGCGGCCCCACCATGCCGCCCACGGCCGCCACCGTCCAATCCGAGGCACCGCCGCCAACCGGGCCGAGCCGTCGACGTCGTCCAATCCACGCCACCCATGCCCTTCTGAGCCACCACACCCGCGCCACCCACGGCCTTTCGAGCCGCACCGACCGTAGCACCAACGGCCTTCGGAGACTCCCCAACCACGCCACATGCAGCCTCAAGCCGCTCCGGCTGAGCCACCCTAGCTGAACTGCCCTGCGGCCTCGCGTCGTCCGCTGTAGAACCCTCGTGGCCCCTCGCGGCCTACTGGACCACCCAGCGGGCCGGGCCGCCCATCACGGGTCGTTCCAAACCCATCAAGTCAGGATGAACCCAAGGGTCTGGGCCGCACTGCAGGCCGAGTAGGTCCGACCGGACCCGAGCCCACTCTGACCCATTTAATTCTGTTGGCCATAACATTGTCACCAGACGTCCGTTTGACTATCCATCAAAGGTGTTGGAAATATTAGATTGAGACGGTCCCTTACATTATTCCCACTAGAGTTTTGGAATAAATAGGGTACGGTCAGGGTGGATCGAAGATGAATCTGACAGGGCCCCCGAGACTAAAAGGCTAATAACTCACAAACCGGGCATCTGATTGATGTGTTGTCTATTGTGTTGAGACCCCAATGACTTGGCAGACCATTGAGATACATCTACATGGGAATTCATGGCATTTGGATTATTCTCTAGTAGCTTATGGAGCGGATCCTCCCATAGGCGAGCGAGCATAGTGTGGGAACCCAATAGCTGGATGAGACTTGATGATTTCGGACCTTTTAAACATGGAGTGACTTGAAAATCCCATTGGGGAGCGCCTCTATGTGACGTGGTAGTCCCACAGTGGGGAGATCCTCTATGTGACGTGGCAGACCCACGATACTCAGTGGGAGGGGCACCAATGTAGGCCACAGTGGGGAGCACCTCTGTGTGACGCGACAGACCCACAGTGCTCGATTATAGGAGTACCTCAGCATGTCATGAGGGGGAGCACCTCTGTGTGACGCGCAAAAAAATAGTGGGGAGATCCTATGTTTGACGTGGAAGACCCATGGTACTCGATAGGAGGAGTACCTCACCAGTCCAAGGATTGCAGGAAGTGCCTCTGTGTGATGCAGCAAGCCCACTATACTCAATAGAGGAGGGGATCTCCAGCAGCTGAGGTGTTCAACGATGTGACTGGTGATTTTACTTCTTACTGCCACTAAAATAAATCCTGGTGTGAGCTGAGTCAGTATCTCTTTGTTTTCCTCATGATTGAGTTGGATTACATGATAACTTAGGTATATTTATGGGGATATACCTAAGTAGGGTTCTCTATTGATTTCATACATTTTGGTTTATCATTGGTGGATTTTTTGTGACCTTGAGGATCTCAGGGTCCC
The DNA here is from genome assembly GCA_963277665.1 of Viscum album. Classification (NCBI taxonomy): domain Eukaryota; kingdom Viridiplantae; phylum Streptophyta; class Magnoliopsida; order Santalales; family Viscaceae; genus Viscum; species Viscum album. The sequence goes on along the minus strand of OY728120.1, from coordinate 1,265,907,789 downwards.
TACTGTGTATCTTTATACTCACCCCTACACGGGCTATGCCCACACCTTGTTTTTTTGGATGCAGACGACAGACAGCGCTGACTGAGGTTGGGAGTACCAGGACTGGATGGCGCCTAGAGGTGGACAATACGGCGTGTTGATACGTGGAGGAGATGGAAGAACGTGGAGTGCTGAGAATGCAATCTGTACCTACCCTTCAGGTAAGATCCTTGGAGGACGAACCAGCAGCTGACTTTCCCTTTTCTTCAGTTGTATTGTATCACAGTTGTACTTGCACATTCCAATGGGGCTTTTATTCTAGAATCTTTTACGTACCTCACTCAGTTTGTTTACAGTTCATTTTACTTGTGTTCATATCTCGCTGTGTGTTTGGTTATGTGTGCTTGTAGGTTTAAATAAAATTCCTTCCCGGTTTTAGGGAAAATTCCTTTCGTTGCTAGTCTGCAGCCCCTGGCCTATGGAAGGCAGTCTTGGGGTAGTCACGGCATGGGCCCTAGGGGACGGGTCGTGACAAATTGGTATCAGAGTAGTTCGTTTTACTGAATAACAAGGACTCTTATCTTTTCAAGGAATTAATAGTGTTAAGGGTAATCAGTGCGGTTTTTAGTTCATGGAGTCAATTGTTGGTGTGGCGGCTGACGTATCCATACACCAGGACCCTGACATCTGATTTCCGACTCGGTGCACGAAAACACTGATTGCGTGTGTGTTTACAAGATTTTTTTGTTATCTCTTGATTCATCTCACTAGGTATAACTTATTGAAAGTGGCACAACTATTTCATTTCAAGATTCCACCACATGGACAAACATCTAGGGTTCCAGGAGTTGTACGCACTGATATACAATCGAGTAGCAAGGCCTCAGTGCATGGACCTTTTCCAGTAGTGGAACCAGTAGAGGAACCAGTGGTACCATTCCCCATTATTCCATTGATGCCACCAGCCCCAGAAGTAGATGGTGCATGCCTCTTGACCGCATTGCACGAGTTCCAGGGCCAGAGGCCACCGATGTTCATGGGGGAGACAGACCCAGAGGCGGCTGAGGATTGGCTAGAGGCTGTGGTGAGAGTCTTCTGACTCGTAGGAACGCCAGTCGATCTCATGGTGATCCATTTCTCTAGAATTATATAGGTATTATTGGGAAGATAGTGGAGCACGATTCTCTAGGTTCACGTTGAGGTGACTCTTCTCTAGGCAGCCATTGAGAGCCTATTTCGGGCAGTGTTTTTTCAAGCGACTCTTCACGCAGTGCGCATACCAGAGCTTCTTCATCTGCAGCAGGGCAGCATGACTGTAGGTCAGTACCCAGCGATGTTCATTGACCTCTCATGCTACTCCAAAGATAGGGTGTGAGACCCATTATTCAGGGCCCGGACCCTCGGGCAGGGGCTCAGGTGAGATATCATGGCTTCGATGATCTCACTCAGCATGTTGATGCAGGCGGGGGTGTTAGAGAGAGCCCTATTCCTGGAGATTTTCTTTACCGAGCCGTAACCAGCAGCGAGACCTACTATCAGTCGTCACATAGAAGATTCTTCTGCAGCTGGTAGCATACAGATTCCATATAGGTCCAATAATACCATACCTATAGGTGGACGACTGCATGACTCAGGATCGGTTGTGCGGGGAACCCGAGGCAGAACCAGTCAGGCCAGGATCATGCAGTGTTACTCATGCAGTAGTTAGGGACACATGGCTATTGAATGTATAACCCGTCATATGGATGATCAGAATATAGTCGAAGGACCACCAAGACAAAGGCATAGGTTTGACCGAGGAGGTATGCAAGGAGCATGCAGACGTGTTAGAGGACCAGTTCGTGCAGCTGGTAGTGCTCGACGATTTGAGATGTTACTACCCCCACTACTAGGATGTCCACCCCGACCGCAGGGAGTAGGTGGACATAGGAGATCTCAACTCTAGGAAGTTGAGGCATATGATCATGGAACTTCGTAGATGATATGAGGTATGATCTGTGTCTACTCCACCTTAGTTGCAGTACTTATAGACACTGGTTCCTGTCATTATTTTACTGTCCCTTCCCTCGTTCAAACCTCAGAGATTCTAATGATGCTTTTGGATTTATCATTACAGCTAGATACTCCTACGAGAGTGGATTTCACAATTACGCACTGGTGCCACCAGTGCGAACTTACATTAGGAGGCGAGAGATCCAGCTGGGATCTCCTAGTAGTGGTGTCGAGGCCTTACGATATCATCTTGGGTATGGACTGGATATCTACAGTCCATGCTCAGATTGACTGTATTTGGTGAAAGGTGTGGTGTATTCACACGGATGGGGCCATTTTACCTTCACCGGGGTGAAGGGAGCCTTTGTAGCACATGATGGACTTACCTGGAGGAGAGTGCAACTGATCACTCTTCAGTTGGTTAGCCTTACCCTCGGAGCAGTTGATGCGGAGAGTCCGAGAAATCCTGTAGTGGTGGACAAGTATGTGGATGTCTTCCCTGATTATGTTTCGGGTAGAAATCCTCATAGAGAGGTGAAATTTTACATTGACTTATACCCCGGGATGACACCGATATTTACACCAGTGTATCGGATGGCTCCAGCGGAGTTTCATGATCTGTGGGTATGGCTGGAGGACTTGAAGGGGAAGGGATTCATTCGGCCCAGTTTTTCTCCATAGTCAGCCCCGATTTTGTTCTCCAAGAAGATGTATGGGAGCTTGAGACTTCTTGTCGACTATCGGCGCCTGAACCAGGGGACCGTGAAGAATAAGTACCCACTCTTGAGGATTAATGACCTCTTCGATCAGCTGAAGGGAGAACGATGGTTCTCGAAGATAGACCTCAGATCAAGCTATCTCTGGATCAGAGTGCGATATGAGGATGTGAAGAAGATGTCCATCAGATGTCGGTATGGCCATTAGGATTTCTTGGTTATTACATTTTCCATGACCAATGCTACATCAGTGTTCATGGGACTCATGAACATGATCTTTCAGCCATACCTTGATCGCTTTGTAATATTCTTCATCGATGACATTCTTATCTACTCAGCTACTGAGGAGGAGCGTTCCTATCATTTGAAGGTAGCACTGGACACACTCCGAGAGCACCAAATTTATTGAAATCTCTCGAAGTGCTAGTTTTGGATCCGAGAGGTACACTTTCTGGGGCATGTAATATCAGAGGTTGGAGTTGTAGTGGATCCAGAGAATATTGAGGAGGTGCTTTCTTGAGAGCCACCTAGGAGTATGATGGAGGTACGAAGTTTCCCCAATTTGGCTGTATATTACCAATGAATTGTTCCAGACTTCTCAAGAGTTACAGCACCACTATCAGCATTAATGAAGAATGGGAAACCCTTTATTTTGTTGGAGAAATGCCAGCGGAGTTTTCAGGAGATAAGGAAGAGGCTTAATAGTGCCCCCATCTTGTGGCTTCCAAAGGAGGGCGTAAGGTATGTAGTTTACTGAAACGCATCAGGGACCATATTCGGATGTTTCCTATTGTAGAAGAATGCAGTGGTCACATGTAGTTCCCAACAGCTGAGACAACATGAGAAGAACTACGCTACCCATGACCTAGAGTTAGCAGCAGTGGTCTTCGCCTTGAAGATATGGTGACACTATCTGATGGGCGAGCGTTTTAGCATTTAATCTGATCACAAGAGTGTGAGGTATATCTTCACCCAGAATGACCTGAACCTGAGACAGTGACGTTGGCTTGAGTTCCTCTCAGACTATGACTTCGAGATAGCCTATACCCCAGGTAAGGGGAATTTTGTAGCCGATGCACTCAGCAGGAGGTCTGGTATATAGCTTCTTGGCAAGGTGACAGAGCAGTTGGCTACTTTATAGATATTCATTGTGAATTTAGATGGAGAAGCTTTACTTCTATCTCTTATAGTCACTCCCCCACACCTTTAGCGATTCAGGGAGGAACAACGTGGGGATGCTGAATGTGAGACAATAAATGCTTATTTATCCACAAGATAGGCACCTGATGGATTTTCTAAAGGTGGAGATAATGTCATCCTTTTCTGAGGACATACCATGGTTCCAGTGTCACTTCAGGAGTATTTTTTGAGGGAGTTATACACTTACCCTCTAGGGGTATATCCATAATTAGTGAAGATGTACCAAGATCTCCGATGACAACACTCGTGGTCGGGAATGATGAAAGTAGTAGTAGAGTTTGTCTCTAAATGCCTCATTTTTCCAAAATTGAAGGCGGAGAATCAGGTACCAGAAGGCATGGTTCATCCTTTAGTGGTTCCAGAGTAGATGTGGGATGGGATATCCTTGGACTTCATTAAAGGACTTCCATGTACATCTAGGGGCCATGACTTGATTAGGGTGATCGTCGACTGACCAACCAAGTGGGCCCACTTCCTACCGATCAGAGAGCAGGGTTCAATAGAGAGATTGGAACATTCCCTATGTGCATGAGATTGTATGGTTACATGGAGTACCCTCGAAGATTATCTCCATTGATGATGAAAATTTTACTTCCTGACTATGAAAGGGGTTGCCTGAGGATTTCGGGATGCATCTTGGTTTGAGCACCTCCTCCCATCTTCAGACGGATGGCCAAAATAAGTGAACCAATCAAACCCTCAAGGACATGTTGCATGCATGTGTCCTTGATTTCGGATGTAGCTGGGAGGATCACATTACTTTGGTGGAGTTTTCATACAACAACCACTATCACTCCACCATAGGGATGGCACCTTTTGAGGTGTTTTACGGGAAACCTTGCTGACCACCTTTGTGTGGGACTGACCTAGGAGAGTCAGCAACTGTGGGACCAGAGATGGTTCAGGATACCACAGAGAAGGTTCATATCATCTAGGAGTAGATGAAGACATCACAGAGCAGGAATTATTCATATACCGATTGGAGACGAAGACCTATGGAGTTCGAGGATGGAGACCACGTCTTACTATGGGTTTCATTCTGATGTGGTTTGAAGAGTTTTGGCCAAGGAGACAAGTTATCCTTGATATTTATCGGACCTTTTCAGGTCCTCAACCATGTTGGTGATGTGGCATACCAATTAGATCTTCCACCTCAGTTGAACCGGGTACACGACGTCTTCCACGTATCCCATCCGAGGAGATACGTGCATGACCCTTCTCACATCATCAATCATTGCGAGCCGGACATCGACGATGGAGAGTATTTTATGGAGGTTTTAGTGGAGATTGAGAATTGATAGGAGCAGGTCCTTCGTGGATGGTCGATACCTCTGGTGTGCATTTGCGAGTTGCATTGGAACCTCCAGGAGGGAAAATGGGAGTAGGAGGCTTAGATGTGTGCTCTGTACCCCCACTTGTTCTCTTCGTATGAGTTGTGGATTATGGGGATGTAAAACCCTGAGGTGGGGAGAATATAAAGAAATATAATTTTGATGTAAATTTTTTAAAAATATATGGAAATTTTACGAGTTTGAAAAAATTGATGGTGTGTGATTCTGAGGCCCGGAGTTCCCGGAATTAATTTATGAACTTTTGTTCGGGTAAGTTCAATAAACTTGCGCGCGGTTTATTCTAACTTTTGAACTGGTGCTTGGAATTGAAATCTGAGGGCACTATTGAACTCATAGCACTGACATTCACTTAGGAAGACATTCACCTCGACAACAGTTGGTCAAGGGTGAAAGTTAATTTTTGGGTATTTTGTGGAAATTATAAAATAAAATAATCACATTTTATTTTATTTGTTGTAACCACCAATGTGAATATTTCACAGGTGGGGACCACATGAACTAAAACCTCCCATGAGATTTTATGGAGGTGGGGACCACTGAGCCTAACCTCCCATGAGATGTTATAGTGGTGGGGACCACTCAAGGTTTGAAACCACTTGAACTCCCTATTAATTGGGGAGAAACCTCTTGAGCTCCCCACTTAATTATGCCTACCCTCCCCAAAAATTTTTATCCCAACCATCAATTAATTAATTAATCTATATTAAAATTGTGCCAACATAATTTAATTTGGAAACATAAATTAATAAGTTGGATATATTTTCATTTTGGTGGCATTGGGGAAAAATGTTGGAAAATGGGGAGAGCTTTGGAGAATTGGGGGAAAGCTCTCTAATGAAGAACGCCAACACACGACTTCCTCATTATTCCTCGGGACATCCTACAACATTGGAAGTCTTCAATCGGTGATCATCTTCCCCCCCCCCCCAACGATGTCATATCCTCCCTCGTGATCTCCGTCAATGAAAAAACCATGGTAGGGGTTTATTTGTGAATGAATACTTTTCCCATGTTCTTCCCTTAAATTATTTTTCGGGATTCGGAATAAATCATTGGGTGAGGTCGTAATGCATGATGTTCTTCTTAAAGTTCTTGTTGAGCTATATTCTACCACCCAAACGCGAAGGGTATAGGACAATCAAACATGGATCGACCCCTCCGCCATTATTGTGATGATTTGTGGTATTGAATGCGACGAAGGTGACTGCGCAGCGACACCGCCCCGTGTCCACCGCTGCCTCGCGGCATCCGCGACCTAGCAGCACCCCCGCGGATGAGACACTCCACAACACCCACATCCATCATGCCCTGCCATTCCTCCACGCGTGGCCCGGCCGTGCCACCCACGACAGCCGCCGTCCGGGGCGAGCTACCACAGCCAACCGATCCGAGCCGTCACCGCCGTCTGCTGAGCCGCTGCCACTGTCCGCCGAGCCGCCACTGTCGTCTGCCGAGCCATCACCAACCTGGCTAAGCTGCCCCAGCCACGCCACTCGTGACCTTCTGATCCGCCCGGCCCGCGCTACCCATGGCCTTCTTAGTCGCCTCGACCCTGCCGCATGCGGCCTTCCGAGCCGCACCGAATGCACCCCTCGCGGTCTTCCAAGCCGCTCCGGCTGAGCCACTCTGCGGCCGAGCCACTTCAGCTGAGCCGCCCCGCTGCCAGATCGCTCTGGCCGAGCCACCTAGTGGAATCGGGCTGCTCCAGTCGTGCCGCCCTGGCTAAGCCACCCTGCAACCTCACACTGTCCACGGACGCACACCTATGGCCCCTCATGGGCTGCTAGACCGCCCAGCGGGCTGGACATAACAGGCCAGGCTGAACCCAACATGTCAGGCTACACTGCGAGTCAGGACAGACCCAGAGGGTTAGGCCGGGTCGGTCCAACTGGGTCGGATCGGGCCTGGTCCCACTAGGACCCATTTACTTCTTTTCGCCATAACTTTGGCACCGGACGTCTGTTTGACGAACAGTTAGCGGGGTTTGAAATAATGGAGCAAGATGGTCCCTTTGAGTATACCCCACTGGAGTTTTGGATTATGATGGAGTATAGTCAGGTTTTATCGAGCATGAATCCCACCGGGCCCCTGGGACTAAAAGGCTAATAAATCACAGACCAGATGTCCGATTGACGCGCCATCTGTTGCATTGAGAACCCTATGACGTGGTTGAACTTTGAGATACTTCCTTGTGGGAATTAGTGGAAGTTGGAGTATCTACTGGTAACTTTTGGATAAGATCCTCTTGAAGATTAGCGAGCATAGTGCAGGAACCTAGTAGGTGGAGGAAACTTGATGACAGTTGACCTTTTCAACTCGAAGTGACTTGACAGGCCCTGTGGGGACCGCCTCATGGTGATGTTGTAGACCCATTTTTCGGAGCACCACTTTGTGATGTGGAAGACCCAAGGTACTCAACTGGAGGGGTACCTTAGTAGACAATGGTGGGAAGCACCTCTGTGTGACGCAACAGAACCACCATACTCAATAGGTGGAGTACCTCAGCAAGTCACGGGGGGCGTCTCTGCATGACGCGACAGACGCGTAGTGGGGAGAGCCTCTGTGTGACGTGGAAGACCCATGGTACTTTACCAGAGGAGTACCTCAGTAGTCCAATGTTTTTTTGAAGCTCCTCTATGTGACGCAGTAGGCCCACTACACTCGATAGAGAGGGGATCTCCAGCAGCCAAGGTGTTTAATGATGTGACTAGGGATGTTACTTGATAATACCCCTAGAATTAATCTTGGTGTGATCTGTGTCAGTATCTCTATGTTTTCATCATTATTGTGATGGATTACATGATAACTTGGGTATATCTATGGGCATATACCTATGTAGGGTTCTCTGTTGATTTCCTACTTTGTGGTTTATCCTTGGTGTATTTTCTCTGACCTTGAGGGTCTCGGGGTCCCTAATGAGTATCGTTATACTCACCCTACATGGGTTATACATACACCTTGTTATGTTGGATGCAGACGACAGACAATGCTGACTGAGGTTGGGAGTACCAGAACTGAATAGTTCTTGGAGGTGGATCATACATCGTGTCGATACATGGAGGATATTGAAGAACTTGGAGTGATGAGGAGGTGATATGTGCCAACACTTCAGGTAGGATCCTCATAGGATGACCCAAAAGCTGACTTTCCCTTTTCTTTAGTTGTATTGTATCACAGTTTTACTTGTACATTCTATTTGGGCTTGTATTCTGTCCCCTTCTACTTAATGAACTCACTCTATTTAAAGTTCAGTTTACTTGGGTTATTATCTTGTTGTGTGTTTGGTTATGTGTGCTTGAAGGTTATAAGGAAGTTCCTTCCTAATTTTAGGGAAAATGCTTTTCGGTGCCATTCACCAGCCCGGGCCTATGGAATGTGGGCCTGGGGTAGTCACGGCCTAGGCCCCGGGGGACGGGTCATGACAGAGACCTCCTAAGTTATTCATTGATCCTTATAAATTTATTTTTTGGGATATAGTAAATTAAATGGATTGAATTATGTGGATTGGATTATACATGATGTATTACTTTGGTATGAATGATATGACTTGATTATGTTAAATGGTTTATGTGAAATGAATCATAAAGGGTGGAACAGACATCCCAATTAGTGAATGCTTAAGTACATGCTTGAATTGAATTGTAATAAACAGAATGCCGCTATTTATAATGGGTTTATTAAATGTAATGTGTCAAAGGTTCTACCTCCTAGAATTTTTTTCATAAATATGATTACACATTGACAAAGGATGTTGAACAGTTGTAAGGGTTATGATATGTGTGGTAGGAATCAAGCTCCCTTACATTAGGAGTTGAGTCATGGAGTCTCACATAAATGACATTATTAGGATAGTGGGAATTAGGATGCTTGTCCATCGTGAGTGTTAACATGATGGAACACTCACTATATCGAGTGTGAACATGAAAATAAACTCAAAATATTGAGTTACGAGGATGATGTCTCCCACTCTTTATGAGGAATTGGGCATGTACCCTTTTTCTTGATCTTATAGGCTCATTCAGACTAGTTTGGATGACTGATTTATGCCTCGGTCCAAAAAGTACCATGTATTAAAGGTATATATCCTATTATTGTCTTATGTTCTTATTTATAATGGTTCTTTAAATATATAACTAAACTATATATATATAATTATTAAAATATATATATATATATATGTAATACTCATCATACATCTATTTCCATCCATGTGCCAAAGAACGTAGAGCATCTATGTGTCCTTTAGAAACTTGAGTTGGTTGTTTTGTATTTATTCAGTTTTCTTTATTATTCATATTACATTAACACTACATAACTTATTATATATGGATAAGTTTCAGTTATGGACATAGTGGGTGGTAACCTTCTAGGATTTATATCTCGCAACCTGCTGGAGATTCCATTACACTGAGTTACTCGAGTAGACCTTATGTTTGCAGGACCATGGGTGAATGATTGTGCTGTTTAGCTTGTATAGGGGAGTTAGGAGAATAGGACTGAGCTGGAGCTGCAGATTCTTATGTAGATATCATTTAGATATTTTCCTTATTATTTTATTCATGTACTATACTGTGTATTGTTTATTTTTATATGACTACGATTTTTGTTATATTTCATCATCAGGACATGCTTGAATCTGTTGTAAATTAGAGTTGGACATATTTTTTATTTAGTAATATTACTCTTCCACATCCCTTTATTTATTTTATCAATACAACTTCAATAATATATTATTTATTATTGGATATAACATTGTGATACTATGATATAATGGTATAGTATCCTCACAATCACCTCTAAAGGCCCTCGTTGCTAGTCATCAGCATCTGGAATATGGGGAGTCATGGATCAGGCCTTGGGAACCATGGGTCTAACCAATCATTTATTGGCGAATCAGGAAAGGATGTTTCAGTATCACTGGTATCTCAATGCCCACCACCACCTATGTATGATTGTCACAACATTTATGGAGCACAACTAGAGGATGTCATGGATGCATGATTAAAAAAATACTAAACTTATTCCTCATAAAATATTTTTAACAGTCAAGAGATCATATATAAATATGTATGATAAGTACATAGAATTCTTATAAAAATATCAAATCCCTTTAAATTCTCCTAAATCTATGTATAGGTGAATGAAAACGAGAAAATAGTCCACAATAATGTTAGAAACTCTAATCTACCTCCTACTAAAGAGGAGACTGTGTATAGGTCTTGTATCAGAAGATGGAGGCTTCGGTATACAGAGTGTTAATTTTAATGTATAGAGGAATGTTCCCTCTACATTACAATTGGAATCCCATGTAGCGGTAACCATTTAAATTTATATCATTTTAGTTATATTTAGTTTGTAATATTATTTACATAATATATATATGATGGTTTTGATCTAGTAGGTCTAGTACACACATATAACTGGAAACTGAGGGTGTTATCACCAATCTATGTGGGAATACAGCATTTTTATTGATTTAGGCACATTAATTTTTCCAATTATATTAATTCTACAATAAATTTATTCATATTGAAACTAATAATCAATCCTCATATAAACTATATTCAACCAGTAAATACTTGCATAATGTAGATATGGAATGGAAATATTATGGTATATCAGTCATATGCTACCTACAATGATTCAAGACATAAAACACCCACATTTCATTAGGCCTAGGTAAAATAAATTGAATTACAAAAATACTAGTAGTAATATAATAAAAAAACATGTGTGTCACCCAACGGTGATGTTGAATAAACAATAACCAGAGAATACCGATACAAAAAAACCCACCATAGGAAATTTAGGTTTCCCATTTATGTGGGTTAGATATTCCCAAGAACAGACTCATTACCAAATTACATTAGATCCTAATATCTTATATAACAACCCTTTAAAAATACAATGAAATAATAATACTCTAATACCACTTTATAATGCCTTAACCCATAATCTATTTAATTGTTCCCTTAATCTTGTTGGTCACATAGCCTCATGTACGCATCCCCATATTCCATAGGATGCTGACAAGTAGTGAGGGTCCAATTTTGTACAATAGGGAGACCATACCATCATATTAGAGGGGAATAATAGATAATATATAATAGCAGACAACATAATAAGGATATATAAGTAGACACTAAATTATATGACCAGTAACCCACCATACTGTAATTATGATAGAATAAAGGATAAAAAACTATGGAAGTGTAAATTACCATGTAACTATAATAATAATAATCAAATTCCAATAGACTGAGTCACATACAATGATGTTATTGCAGGATGATACACAAAAAGGAAAACACATGGAATGTAAAGAAAACATGCTATAAAATAATAAAAAATCACAAAAGACCACTCTACTTGCATCTCAAGAATATTCTCATTCCTCTACTCATATTCTCTATACTATAAGGTAAACAGATAAAGAATATTTATTGTGGTTTTTTCTCATTCACACACTTATATATAAGTAATCTATTCAGGTACCAATGTATTCTTAAATAGGGTGTGATATAAAATACTAGTAGGCCCACCCAAATGGAATCTAAAAATAATCTAGGAAGTTTGCATAATATAAAAAATTATCATGTATAAGGAATGATAAAAAAATACTCATAAATAAATACTAGCTGGATCAGGTTCTTCAAGGAAACATGGAAGCTCTATATTCTTCATCATTTTTTGGAATGAGAGTCTGAGTAGTGATAATATATATTATGGTTCTATAATATATCCACCTACAATAACTAATTACATGAGGAGATAATTATCCATATACCTAGATACTAAGTTCTAGCTATACCAAAGGCATAACATAGGAGTCCATAACTAGTCTAATAAGCTAGTAGTATCAAGAAAGGGTGCATTCCCTAAATCTCATAATAAATTTGAGACGTCATTCTCATCATTGGAGATTGAAGGGGTGATTTGTCATGAAAAACACCCCAATAAATGAACAAGGAATTTCTTACCCTCTGTCCATATGCATGTATAATAGTGGGAGATGTCATTCTTAACACACAATGTAAGGGAGAGAGAAACACCATGCTCAACATATCCGTTAACCATCACTTCAAAACCATTTTCATTGGAATCATTCGAATAATAATAATATTATGTGATATCATAACTTTAGAATAACTATCATCAATCACAAATTATATAAATGAATTTCACAGTTCAAAATATCCTATAATGGATCCATTGGTGTGTCTTTTCCACCCATTATCATTCATTTAATTCATTTAAGTAAATAAATCCATTTTGAATCAGAGAAAATCACTAAAAAGGAAAGGAATTTCCATTTCATATGACCCATGAATTTGGATGGTGCTTTTCAAAAATATAAATATATGTTAGCATGGGATAATCCATTTGAAATCCAAGTTGAACACAAAGAAGGTGTTCTAGTCATTTATCAATTCTATAGAAGAGGGAAAATATTTTTACACACCCAAAGAAGTGTTTATGGTGGAGTTAGACATAATATAAATACTTATAAATGATCTTCGAGAAGGTAAAACTATATAGAAATTGATTTTAAAAATAATAACTCATTTTACGGTAAAATATTATAATAGAAGACATGATAAATAATGTAATGGCTATGAAAACACCATAATTTTTTAGAATGAAATCTAAAACACCCCCATTAGGGTCATGGAATAATCCTTGTCCCATATCATCTTTAGATTTGGTGTAGATTGAATGAAATCAGAAGAATAATCCATCACCCTGAAAATATAGAGAATTATCTCGAACCGAAATAGCAAAAAATTTGGGAAGAAAAATTTAGAATGGAAACAAGGGGATTAGAGATCTTACCAAGATCTCTCTAACTCTTCCAGTGGCTTCCAATTTGGATTCTGATTGTAGGATTTATGAAAGTACCTAATAGAGCTTGAGGGAGAGATAATGAGAGAAGAGGAGGAGGATCATCCATAATAAATGATAAGGGGAATACAATGGTTTTCTTATTTTTCATTATGATAATATATTTAATTTCACCCATCTTGAAAATTTAGTATAGTTTGGCAGCCCAATTGGAAAAAATCTGCATCAACCCTGCGCCATAGCACATCCCAATGAGGATTCCACACATTCTTGGCACACAGTTTGTCTAATCAGGAAAAATCCATGTGAATCCACACTATCAATATTGTATGAAATTTACGACTATTTTTCAACTATGATTTCATGGTTTTTGAAAAAATATTTGCCCTTCTACTGCTAAAAAATGTTCCCTACATAGTTACCCTGCATGGTTAGTACTAAGCATGCAGTAACCCTTTGTACTACCCTATTTTCCCAATTCTCAAATATCTAGGCACCGAATATGTTCCTAATTCTCTTAAAACCATACATAGAGTTTATTTCATGTTTATGATGATTAAAAAAGAAATTTAAACTTATAAAAAAACCATCCACACCTTTTAGAATATCTAGGTCGTTACACAAAACACATTTTTATTATTTTAGAAGTGACCTTCAATTCATTTAACTAAGGAAGACCTCATTTGAAGTAGTGAGAGAGGAGGATTTTATGTATGTTATATAAGGGAGGAAGCATGGTTTGTAGAAAATTATAACAATAAAGTTAGTGATCCAATAATAGCGTGATAATATCTAAATAACTGTATCACCGAAACTAGTAAATATTTGTGTATTCTCGTATATAGATAAAACATCATCTGTATTCTCCTTATAAAATACTTTAGTGATGATCCAAGTAAAATAATTAAGACTTTTTTAATTTATACATTTTTTATGTATAATGTGAAACTAAATATTAATGGTTTAATTAATTATAACCAATGTGGGAATAATAAAAAATAATTAGATGAAAAAACATCACAACTAAATTTAACAATCCCCTCTAAAGGTGTTCAGCACTATAACCAAATTTATATGGGATTAATATCATATATTTTAATACAATTTATATGTTTTGTGATGATAAACTCTTATGTGGTTTTTTTTCATGAAAAATAGTTATCTCCAAGATGATTATACATTTTATTTTTCAATCATATTTTCATACATTACAAAATATGTAGATAGTTGAAAAACACTGGTGTAAATATAAAAATTATTTTACATTATTAAGGATTTGACGAAGTATATATAAGTAAAATAATTATAATGAAGAATCTATCCAAGGATTTTGGAGGTGATGATCTTTCTTAAAATTCTATCTATAAGTCTACCACCTTTCAATATCCATGGTTCATTTTAAAGCAAGTCATTGGAATGTTGCAATCAAAAGTAAAATTGAAACAATTGTTTCTAATGGATGATTGGTGTTAACTGATATTCCATCATAATGAAAAAATATTTGATGTAAATGGATATTTAAAAAGAAATTAATATATATGGGACATTGATAAGTATAAAACTAGATTAGTTGATAAGGTATTTAAACAATATAAGATTGGTTACCCTAAACCTAAATCGAGTATTACATTTTGATTACTAGATAATTTATATAATTTGATTTACAAATTATTTTTACCATAACAGTGTAATTACTTCTATATATACTCTTTAAATGGTAATTTCCTAGGATTATTTGAAATATAAAAAATTTATGGTTTCCCCACTTATAATGAGAAACACAAGATAATATGAAATTCATATGAAATATTTTTTTTGATTTCCAAGATAAATCATAATTAAAAGACATAGATAACTTCTAATAGTTAAGTGATGAGGGATTATAATAATTGAGACTCCTTCTCATGATGTGCTCAATTTGTGAGCTCATGAATCAATCTCATGAGAACTGAATTCCTAATAAGAACACAATGTTTTTTGGGTGTTATGGGATGTTCTTACATATAAGCATGTGTATTTTTCTCATGAACTGAGAACATTTCAGTGTGAATCATTAAGTCATGTACTTTGATGCGTGAAAAAAATTGTGTTAGTTCATATCTTTAGTTAGGTATCTTGCATATGTCACATCATTTGTGGTAGTACAGAACTATACGGAACCCGAGCAAGTCTAGACATAACTCGTAGGGTGTTTCCAAACACTATAGTCTAGAGATATGTTCTTGGGTATCAATAAATATATTTTTGGAATTACTTACCAACAAAAAAATATAATAGGATAACATAATTAATGATAATTTTGGTATTTATATACAAGTGAAATGATGAAAATAGAAAATACTTAGGCAATACATTTTCCAAAATCTGAAAACAGATAAAAGTACAAAAGAATATCAAAAGCCCATATCCACATAACATATAGTGACCAGAAGAATCCCATTCCATGATAATTAAAAAACATATTTACATTTAATAATTTCATATATAATATGATGAAAATTTAATTTAAAATAATAACAGGCTTGATAGTTTTCTAAATAAGAAATTTCAATATTTTAGGGAATTGGGATATATTAAAAAAAATATTTTTATTTATATGTGACCCAAACATTGAACTAGTGGTTATAAATTAGTGAATTAAAATTATTATATATATGTATAATTCACTTAATACATACAAATTTGTCTATTTATTCTTATGAAATAGTCACTAATTGTTTAGTAACGTCATTTTAGGCTCCAAAAATGTATTTTTTTCAAAAATATTTTTTACAATTATTTGTGAATTGAAATTATCAATACCTTATACCAATTTTAGAAATTTTATTTTATTAAATGAATATAATTTTATAAATAAGAATTAAAAAAACATAGGGTGAATTTTTTTTTATTTTTTCAGAAATGATTTATTTCAGAGTGAATATTAAAAAAATAATGACTTTCAAATACTATAATGAACTTTTTGTAATTAAAATAATCTAAAAAACCCATTATAATTTAAATTTGGTATTAAAATTACATATGATCCATTTTCTCTTTCATAATTTAATTCAATTCATTTTAATTATAAATATTCATGATTTTATATGAGTTAATATTTTCCCTTAAAAGCACATTTTTTCTAAAAAATCATTTCCCTGAATTTTTATGCACTTATATTGAAATTGATTGAAAATTTTTTATAGATTTATTTTGTAAAATGAAGTTTGTTTTGGAAATAATTAATTAAATTTTATCTTAGAGTGGTACTGTGAATATTATTTGAATTTTGTTCTGATTTATAGTAAAAAATACTATCTTTTTTTTAGAACTACTATATCATTCAATGAAATTAAATGTTTCATTTTTTAATAATGGTTTAAAATTATAGTTAGTTGAATAATATTACTAATAATTCAATTTATTCATTTGAATTAATTTTATATTTAATTTTGATATAAATACTCTTTATACTTAAGAAAACATTTTCATTGGATTAGTTCTTTTCATCCTATTTTTTGGGTTTAATTTTAAATAAAATTATAATAAATTTTCGAATTTAAGTTTTTATAATGGATTATCTATTATTATTCATTATAAGTAGTATTATATAACATGATCACATTAAATTTTATTCATAATTAGTAGTAAAAATAGTGAAAATTCATTACTAGGGTTGAGGTTAAAATGGGTCTACTGGAGGGGGAGTTAAACAAAATGATACATGTATGTTTTCTAATTAAACATGTGTAAATAATATTTTATTAATATATTGTTACCATTATAAGTGGAACACATATAATATTAAATTTTATAAATTTAATTTTTTTACAATTATAATAAATTAAAATTTATTATACATGAGTTTTGGGTTATTTTTATGTATAACTTGAGGTAAGAGTTTAGCTTCTCAAATTGTCTTCATTATGACATTAGTTATGTTATAAACCTATATTGATTTATAAGTTGTTTATACAAAAAAATTTAAATTTTATATAATTAATATAATGATGAAAAAAAGATTTAGGTTTTATTTGATTATATTGTTTCATGGGGATTATATTTCAAAATCTATCAAAGTGGTGTGGGTTTTTCTTCTCAATTTTATTTTTGTGAGACACCTGCCATTTTCACTAGTTATTTCATTTATGTAGTGAGTATAAATATCAAGGCTTCATTTTATTATTATTCACTATAAAATTATACATATTTATATATCAATATTTGGTTCTCAATTTCACCCTGTTTTGATCCAAATGTTACTAAATAAGTAAGTTATTTATCATAAAATCTTATTGTTTATCAGGATTATTGATGATAATTTTTTTATGATGAAATTTTATGAACTAAATCTAAAAAATTCTATTAGTTTTATCATTATAGAGTTATTTATGTTGATAACATTTTTTTCATTTATTTTCTTCTATATAATAACTTATTTGAATAGAATATCGCTTTTATATGAAATCTACATTATTTATCCCATCAATCAAAAATCATTTGTATTTTGTTTCCATGTATTCTATAATTTTTACCATAATTTTTTTAATAAAATAAATTTATTTTTTAAATTTATTTCAACCCATGGATGAATTTTTTTAAAAAGGTTTAAAAGAAATCTTCTTAATTTTTTTTCAAATGATGTACTTTTGGATTTTTACCAAAAATGTAAAATGATTCCTTAATTTTTTGTACATAGAATGAAAAGAGCTTCCAACCATCATTAACACACAACAATATGAAGACAACTTTTCAATCATGAAAAATTATTTTTCTATAAAATATTTTCTATAATATTGGGGAATTGTTTTATATTTTATATAAGCGATTTTAAATATAAGAGGGATATTTTTATCATTAAATGTTCCAATGGACTTTTAAAATAATTTTTGAATTTATAAAAATATATTCAGATGTTACTTATGAGTTATTGGGGTTATGATCCAAGGATACCATCCTTATTATTTTAGAATATTTTTTATGATTTTGATAATGAAATGTTTATGAAACCTATTTATTTTCCACAAGTTCTGCTTGGATTAAATGTTGAACATTTTATGAAACTCATTTCATTTCCATGGGAAATAATGTATGAAAAATGATTTATGATATTATAGAACGAATATGAATGGATTATAATTTTATTATGGGTGTTCCTAGAGTTATGTATCTCAACAATTAATTGGAAAAATATGGTTATCTCATGAGATAATAAGGACTAGAATAGGGTGTGAGCCCAATTTAGTAAATAACTCTATCAACCATGATAGACTTGTGAGTGAACCATAACTAAGGAAATGAGGGAATGGAGAGTGAACCCTAGCCATTATGATACAATTGGGAGTAAGACTTGTCTATGGAAATGATTTTCCATTCTTATGTATATGCCTAATTATTTTGTATAATTTTACAATTATGCTATAATGGATCATGTTATTTATTATATAGTGATTCATGTATTATGAAATGAAAATAATTATTTTATATATTAGGATTACAATATTTGATATTCTTGGAATTTATTTCAAATCATAATATTATTTTCTAATACTTTTATGATCTTGTTTTGTTTACGTGATGTTTTAAATCTCCTTTTTTTACCATTACCGAGCATCTGATCCCACCATTTCTTTTATTTACATTTACCATGTTATGATGATATGTTTTATTTTTGATATTTATTAGAAGGGTTATATTTTTTAATAACTTTATTAGAGATGATTTTGATCTTCTATAAAAAATATTTTTGTTGAATCTAAGTTTCCAAATACACTAAACCTATATGTTTTTGGTGTGAATCATTATATTTAATTTTTAGTATTCATCTAGTAAGATTTAATATTTAAATATGATATTTATCCGATTATATTATGTTACCTTTTCTGATATTAGAAAATTTAAACTCCATATACAACCAAATGTGTATGAAAGGTATGAAGAAACATGAAAAGTACGTCTGACACACGCCTCTCATAGGGCATGAAAAAAATTATTTCATAAGATAAAATGAAGTAATTTGGTTGACCTAGGATGTATCCTGAAGAGGATTGCACCCAAAATAGTTTGTCACTTTAATACGAGGGTAAAAATGTTGTGTTTTTTGAATGGAAATTTGAAAATCAATTGATTGAAAAACTATGACATTATAATGTTTGATTAGTTCGGGGTCAGTTTCCTAATTTTAATTATATCCTTGTTCAATTTAATTCAAACATGTTCTTCTTAGTGGATTAAAGTGAGTTTCCACAATCGCTTCCTCTCACATCCCAGGTGAAATTATGATTGTGAGAGAAAACCTTACCAGGATCTCGGTTTGGTCGACTCTCCTTCCATGTGAAAAAATTGTTGTATTTAATGTCTTCAGTTGAGATGGAAAATACCCAATCAGGTCATTATTATCCCAAAATATCAAGAATATTCACTACCCATTTTACATGTACTGATGATCATTGAGTACTTCACTACTAATTTACGATATATTCCATCCTATATAAACTAGAAATTAGTGGGGGAGATATTGATTATTTTACCAAGGAAAAAGTAAAAAATGGAATTAAAATTCAATAACGAATGAACTTGATAAAAAAATTTACTATATGAAATTGAAAACAACTTTGAATAAGAAAGAAATTTCATTCAATTATGTTCAATAACTCAATAATTACAATATAGAAAATAAACACTTCCCTAATCACTCAATATGTTTACCCGACCATGGTAAGGGTAATCAAGATGAATGTGGAAGAATAAGACATTAAAAAACTACGAAAAAGAAAATAAATAAAAAAATAAAGATGAAAACTTCCCCTTCTTGGTGTCCCAGGAGGAATGGGGTGGAATGAGAGATGACTTGAGAGGGAGGAGCTATCCTAGTTTTATAGCCAAAATTTGTCCCTCTAATGTTTACGTTTTTTATCCATATTGAATGACATCTTCCCGTGTTTCACCCTTTTTATGTTTTTTTCGTAATTTTATTGGGGGTTTCCCTTCAAAATCTTAGCATATTTGGACAAGTAATACTAGGGTTATTCTCGTTTTACTCTCACAATTTATTAAGTCCATTCAGAGATGCAAAATCTGAATACACTGTATTATGATTCTTTAATGCCACATAAAATGGCCAATTCATATGGTCTTCCTTCAATGAAGGATGTTACACAACACCTTGTGCGAGCATCCACTGAATTTCACAACAATTGGCCACACCAAGAATGAGTTAGGGACTCCACACCAAAACATAGAATATCTATAAATAGTTTTCATGCTACCAATTGTGAGCTTCTTTTGAGCTTCCATATAACCGATTCGTCTTTTGGTCCAAAAGGATTAAATGAAGCCCTGTATGTGTAGACTATGGGAAAGAACTATTTTTACAATTTAAATTAGTTTACTAAACATTATGGACAAAATACTAAAATAATTTAAAATAGATAAAAATCTGAAATGTGCCATTTTTAATATTAAGCTCAAAATATTACCAATATCATAAAAGTGCAGAAATTCACCTTAAAGTAACACTTTGGTGAGATTTAAAACAAAAATATTCAACGTAAATTATTTGAATATATTTTATTTATCAATTCCCTCACACATAGCACTTGGACTCATGGACTAGTAAACATCAAAATCTTATCAAATCAAATCCAAAACACATATCAATGAGATCTACCAAATCCATACAATGAATCAAAAAGATATTCTGTCTAATAAAAAACAATTATTTTATGTTCTCCATTTTATATTATTTAATATATTTCCAATTTTTTTCTTATCCCATGTGTAAAAAACACCTACCTCACGTGAATTTTATCTCATCTCTCAAATCTAAATGCTCAATAAGGCTTTTCTCATCCAGACTCACAAAACAGTCACGATAAGATTGATAAATTACTAATTATCCACCCTATTTGATTCAAGGACATTTGTTTCTCATGAGGAATTTTCAGGGTTGTTTTTTGGAATTTTATTGGCCAGATTTAGATGTTAAAAATTCTGAGGCCGAAAAAGGTGGGTTTGGCTCTTTATGAAGAAAAATTGAAAGATTCTAATTTTCACTGAAGTATGGTCTCCTTCTCTTTCCCTTTGTATGAAATAGGCTCCATATTCATGAGAACTCAAGGAAATTTCATTCCATTTAGAATTTCACCAGCAATAATTTCTTCTCAAACAAATTTTTTTCATGAAATCTCCTGATAGGAACAACTTTCTTTCTACTTTGGAAGCTCCAGAAAGGAACAACTTCTTTTTTCATGAAAGCTCTAGAAAGGAATATATTTTAACAAAATTAAATATTCATTAGAAACATAATCTTTTCAACATTTTATATCCCACAAAACGTGTCACCAAATGAGTTAGTACTCCACAAGAAATCTTCCCCCACACTTAAGTTCTACTAGATCAGGAAATTACACTTCAAGAGCAGGTTGGATAGAGAAAATTGTCTTGTAACGTGGCTAACCTAATAGGTTGTTTAGGGATTCTAGGGGATACAATTATTAATGTATAAGGTAGGCCATATTGAATAGTATTATTGAAAAGGGGGCTTAAAACCAAATAAATGAATTAATCATTTAAAACACATGTACCCGAAACCCTCATGTTTTGAAAGGTATAAATCAAATTCTGGTTAAAGAAAACATGGTTTGGTTCTCTCAAGAAATGAGGTGAATGAAAAAAATATGAAAAAAATGGTTCAGAAGCCTCGCATGAAAGTAATTTTAAGGATATAGATAGTGAAATCTGGCATGAGGTTCAAAAATCAAGGTACTTTTCATGAATTTATAAAATATTTGAACTTGAAAAAAGTCATTTCAGTATTCATTTAAGTTGGTTTCATGAAATAGATTTGTTCACTCATTAAAATGGGTTTTAAAAATTGAAATTATAATCAATTTATCTCAAACGTTTTGAAAACAAACTAAAATTTTAAAATAAACAAACAAATATCTGAAAAAAAATAATTTTTTTATGAAAAAATTAAACCAAACATAAGATGAAATCCTTAAACTAGAATGTTTCCCTCCCCCACACATAAATTATGAATTGTCATCAGTGAATTCAAATGGATTGAACATGTAATCATATAGGAAAATGAATCACAACAAGTAAGAAAATGTAAACGAGAGGTATGACCAGATATATTGGCAATGCAATGTTGATTTAATCTCTTTAGTGTTTCTCTTTGAAAACCTATAAATGTAAGATAATAAAATATAAAATTTATTAAAATTAATGAAGCTATGAATTGAATAAGAAAAGAATGATAAATCTTGGATTAGTCCCCCCAACTGGGCCATGGGTTTTGATGGCCTCCAGAGGGGCAGTTCTAATCACTTTTCCCCAATTTAATGGTGGTTGAGGTTTCTTCCTCATGAACAAATAACAATTCTTCTTTCCAACATACACCTCTTCCTTTTTGATGAGGACTCTGAGTATATAGCACAAAAAATCCACCTCGATCAGAATTACATAATACATGAAATGTGGGGGTTGGATAATGAATGATTCCTCTTATTTCTTGGTTTCCACTGGCACGACATCTTCTTTATGCAGCAGTGGTTATTCAAGGTATTCTACATCAATAGAAAAATCAATGGGAATGTTAGAATGTAATTATATTTGGAGAACATTAAATTATTATGTGTTAATATCAAATTCATACCTTTCAATTTCTACATATTGTGTCTCTATTTCCCCAGGAAAATCCACTTTTTTCTCCTCTTGAACACCCTCCAATAAATTTTCAACAAGTTTGAGGAGCTCCAGATGTTCCTCTTCAGATAAATCTTCTTTTTCATCATATTTCTCCAAGGAAATTCATGTATCAGATGAGCCTGAAAGATTAAAAAATGGTATGTAGTACTCAATTAATTTTCAAAAAAATCAAAATATAATGAGTTCATGAAACTATTATCTCCCTGAGTTTTTTTATCTTTAATCTCTTCTTCAATGGAAAACACCTCTTGGAGTTGAGTAGTGCTAGGTAGAGGTAGGTAGTCAGTCTCCACTATATCTTGGATATCCATAGAAAAATATGGGATGACTAATGGGGGGTCTTCTTGGACCATGGACACATAATAAAATTTTGGAATGTATTGGGAGAACTCAGTTAGCTTTCGGGCCATCGCCTCAAAAACATCCTTTTTCATGTCATCCCTTAGTCCATCTATGAGTTGTTTGAATGTTTACCCCTCATTATTTGTTTTCCAAAGAAACCTCACCTATCTAAAAATAAAAGAAACACCATCCTCCTCACAAAATGTTGAGTCAATAATTGGTTCATTTATCGGTGGGTAATTGTTCCATGAATTAATGAAATAATAATTTGAAAACAACGTGGTAAAATATTATTTTTTGTTTTGTTTTAATTTTAAAAGACTCATATTTATAATTATTTTGTGGAACTGCCTCCCTGACAACAATTCCATGTTTGACACACGCCAGTAATAGGGCATGGAAAAACAATTATTTTCTAATTAAAAATGAAGTAATTTAGTTGACCTAGGTTGTATTAAAAAGAAGAGTGAACACAAAATATTTTGTCACATTAAAGTGAGGTTAATTTTTTTTGTTTTTTAAATGAAATTTAAATTTCAAATGATTAAAAAACTATGATACTAAAAATGGTGATTAGGTCGGGTTCAGTTTCCTAATTGTAATGCTATCCTTGTTCAATTTAATTCAAACCTCTTCTTCTTAGTTGATTAAAGTGAGTTTCCACAATCATTTCTCTCACTTCAATGGTGAAATTATGAAGGTGAGAGAAAACCTTAACTAGATATTAGATTGGTCAACTATCCTTCCCTGTGAAAAATAGTTGTATTGAATGTCCACAATTTAAATGGTAAATACCCGATCAAGACTTTTTTATCCCGAAAAAACAATAACATTCACTACCCCTTTCACATGTACTGACTATCATTGAGTACTTCACCCCTAATTTCTGGTCAATTCCATCATACATAAACTAGTAATTAGTGGAGGGAGATAATGATTATTTTACCCATGAAAAAATCAATAATGGAACTAAAATTCAAGAATAACCACACTTGAAAATAAAATCCACTATAGGAAATTTTAAACAACATTGATGAAGAAGGAAATTTTATTCAATTATGTTCAAGAACTCAATAATTACAACAAAGAAAACCAACCATTAGCCAATCACTCATAAGGTTTTCCCCACCATGATAAGGGCAATACAGATTAATGGATAAGAACAATGCATTAAAAAACTATAAAAAATATAATAAACAAAATAAATTTGAAATGTTCCTCTTCGTGGGGTCCCAGGAGGAATGGGGTGGAATAAGAGATGCCTTGAGAGGGAGGAGCTCTCCTCCTTTTATTTACAGATTTTGTCCCCAAAATTTTTACACATTGTATCCCTATTTAATGAAATTTTCACGCATTTCACCCTTCATTAATGTTGTTCATAATTCAATTGGGCGTTTACCCTCAAAATATCAGCGTATTTGGACAAGTAATACAATAGTTATGCCCGTTTAAATCCCATAATTAATTTTGTCCAGTCAGACACACCAAATCACAAAACAGCATATTAGGATGCTTTAATGACCATTAAAAGTTAAATTACCATGGCCTTACCTTAATTAAACATGTTACACGACTCATTTCTCATCAACCCACCAAATTTCACATCAATTAGCCCCACCAAGAATGTGTTCATAACCCCACACCAAAACATGAAAGATCTGTAAATAGTTTTCATGCTACCATTTGTGAGCTTCTTTTGAGCTTTCATATGAACGATTCAGATTTTGGTCCAAAAGGATTAACTGAATCCCTGTATGTGTAGACTTTGGGAAAGAAATATTTTTTTCAATTTGTATTTGTGTAGAAAACTTTATGGTGAAAATACTGAAATTATATAAAATAGTTTAAAATCCAATATGGGCCATTTTTACTATTATGCTCAAAATATTACCAATATCATAAAAATGCAGAAATTCATCTTAAAGTAATACTCTGGTGGGATTTAAAACAATTATATTCAATTCAAATTAATTGAATATATTTTCTCTTTCAAGGACCTCACAAAATATTTCATATGTAGGATTTATAATTTCAACCAATTATGATCACATAAATAAATACAAGGCCTTAGATATGATTTTAAATTTTCTAATATAAAACATAGATAAAAAACTTTTTGAAAACTTATAAAATATTAAAAATATGTTTGTTTTCAATGAGAATATTTAAAAATTCATATATAATTTTATGTGAATAGAAATAAGGAAATATTCACCTTATGGTAACATTTGGTCCATGTTAGTGTCGATCCTCATACAATCATCATGATCAATTGGACAATTAGTTCACACATTAACCTAAAACTTCCTTTCTAAGGGGTAATATTTAACTCAAATAAATGGAATCATACCCCCCACATTAAGACTCAAGGTGTATACATTAACCTAGAACAACAAGGATAGAGGATATCAGTTCATCACATAAGATGGATCCATACCTCATCAATGTCACAGTCGGGAACACCATATTAAATACATTAAAATTAAACTACATTTTTAGGTAATATATCATCCATGGAAACTATTAAAAACATACATCAATCCAATTTTTATTTACAAAAAAAATTTTATATCCATTTTTAAAATATAACCAAACCCCCAATATTTTATCCAAACATTATTTATTCCATTAAAAATTTTAGGAAACTATTTTGTAAATAAATTCATAATGTTTTGTAAAATAATTAAATTACTTGAAATTAACTACCTAAATAAACATTTTATTCAATTCCCATTTGGAATCCACAATCCAATGATAGATAATAATCAAAGATTCATTATAAAGAGCCCTAAATCCGAAATTCATATTATAAAACCAAATTCAATGAATTATTATGGATTTCATGATATATTCATAGTAATAAATAAGAGTAATTTAAAGAAGAATAATATATATGAACAAATAGAAGGTATTTCTCCCAAAAGACAGTCGCAACTTCGACCATCACTATGATCTTCCATGTATTCATGTTAAGAGAGAGAAAATGGTCCATAGAGATCCCATAAGATTGAATTTGTCATTATTAAGTAAATTATGGGGGAATGAGAAACAAAATGGAATCTTCAAGGAGGAAATAAAATATTTATATTATTTTATGAGCCAGAATATTGTCACTAGCCAGTCGATAATTGTATAAATGTTGGGTGGTGGATTATCCACTAGTCAATAATAGGCATAAAATGGGATGGTGGTTGTAAGATTAATTACTTTATTATTACTATTTAATAGTATAGATACGGGATGGTGACAGGATAGTTGGTGGACATCATATATTTTTAGTTAGCCTCATTTAGTCTAACAGTTATCTTGTATCTCTCACTGACTAGACAGTGGACCACCTATATATTTTATAGCAAATGGTTTGGGTCCATGATTTAACAACTCAATGATCCACACCTCTTATACCTATTATGAAATAAAATTATTATCAACAAAATGTGATCAACATAAAGATAATAAAATGATATCAGTAGTTGGTAGTACCTAAAAAACAATGAGATGTGATATTTATTGAATGATAAATATAATATTTATTTTCTCTAAATAAAGGAAGCGTATATCTCTGGTCTTTTTATAGGATAACAATTCCTATAATAATCCTTGTTCATGGAATAAAACTGAAACTCAAACTAATATTATCAATCAAATACCGATTAATCATAATGGTATGATGACATAAGGTATACATCTGGGATTATTATATATCACAAGAGAAAGTGATTATATTACATAGAGAGAATTTGTTTTAGGTTATCATAACATTGAATTATCCTAATATATAATATGTATACAATTTATTTCTAGATAAAACGCTTGGTATATGAGTTGAAATCACTATTATCGAGATAGAGGAAAAGTTTGTCACACACAAAGTGTATCCACATTTTTCACCAAATGGGAAGAATTAGATATTTGAATGAATTGGTCCATATATGTATGGGATAGTAAACATATGATTGTGAATGATCATAAGTAAATGAATCATTAAACATAATTATATGATATTCATGTTAAGAGTAATGAGAATTAATTTTATATCTCAAGGGGTTGAAAAGTTATTTAATTTAAATTATGTCAATATGAGAATTTTTTTCATAAAAATAATATTTACATAAAGGTTTTGAATCTTATTAAATAGTAAAATATTAATTTAATTTTATTATTTCATTATGTTATAAAATTTAATTTTAGTAGAGTGTGATGAATCCTCTGTGACACATATGATACACTTTTTAAGTCATTCAAGACATTATGTGTATTCCTAAGAGGCTAAACATATTAAAAAATGAAAATGCTATTTTTAGGATACTAAAATAACTACTTAAGATCATATTTAGAGACATGAATAGTAATGGAAATTCATTTCATAGATTTTGAGTACTACACTTTTCAACCTAACACTCCCTCTCCATCTTTCATCATTAGATCAAGAATATAACGAGATAACAAAATTCAATCAATTTCATCTCACAAAGATATCACACATTCTTTGGAGGAATATAAAAGAATCTTGAAAATTTAATTTATTCTATTATAGGAAAATTTAATTGGTAAAAAATAATCCAATATCATTTGTTCATGTTTTTATGATATATATTGATCCTGGGTTAAATCCTTCATGTTGCAAAAAATAATTGATGAGAAGAACTCATTGAGGTATTCAAATACAAAGTTATATAATTTCAATTTTTTTATTCAAATTTAAATTTAAATTTTAGGTTACCAATGGATAGAACGAAAAGATGTATGCTATATATAGTAATTTTTCACAACAGCTATCCATTTTGTTAAATAAAAGTTATTAATAATTTTATTTCACCCTACTTCCTTCAACTAGTATCATCTAATAAAACTTTTAGGTCATTTTTTTTGTTAAATATAAGGATATTTGAGTATAAGGATATTATATTACTATCATATTCCCTCAAAAGTGTTTTTTTAAATATTATCTTTTAATTAAATATATAAATATATGTTTAAATGATAATAAAAATATAATTTTAATTAGCTTATTAAACTGAACCCACATCCTCCAATATAATTTATCTGACCCTGAATAATAAAATATTATTTTCATAAATATAATAAATATTAAATTATAAAAATTTGAGATAGAATACATTTTAAAATATTTACAGAGCCTCAATAATTATTTCGTTTAATCTATTTAATATGTTAGTGAATATATAAAAATTGATTTTTTTCATGATGAATAATTAACCATGAAATAAATTCAACTAGAATATTCTAAACACAAATATGTATTTATTGAATTTATATGGTCAACATTTACCTGAATTAATTTTATTCCACAACATAGGGAATAGATATATTCTAAATCAAACTTTTAACAGAATTTAATGATCATTTGGATATAATTTGTTTTCAATGATATAGGCTTATTTATTTTATAGAAATAGGTTAACATATTTAAATTTAGATTCTAGAAACACATAAAATAACATATAGATAAAGAAACTATATTAGAAATAATGAAAATGTTTCTACGAATGTTATGGTGTAATCTAATATCTTTATCAACTGATACCTCATAATTAAGGAAGAATACTTATATCATCACCCTATTTTTTTGATTTATCATTTTTTGAAATTATCAAAAAAAACACATTCCATGACCATGACCATGGTCACTACATTGTTTATTGAAAATTAATTATTTAATTGTGATAGAATTTGAGAATTTATTGTTATATATGGAGGGTTATTTATTTCTTTTACTATTTATCTATGAATATTTTGGTTTATGGATGTAATGTTAGGTTGTTTTTGAGATAGTTTAATGTTTATCTATTAAATCAAATTTTTTATGAGGGTTTGGTGTGTTAGAATGTAAAATATTACGATTAAATGTATTACTGGATACCATATGGGGGAACATTGGGTACTTGGTATATTGGGTAGAGGCACTAGGTACCTAAAATGGCTCGAGGTTTGTTGTATCCATATACTAGGAAATCAATGGCCTTACCTTATTTTTTCATAATGTTTGAACATTAATAAACATCCTCTATATTTTAAATCATATTTAAGAGACCAATAAATTGTCACCTCCTAGAAAATTGGATCCCCGTATTGGGCTCTCATTCTCACCTTAATCATATGATTTTCCTCCATGATCATGGGTTGATTCAACGGACATATAATATGATTAAATCCAATATAATCCCTCATTTAATTATAATTTTCCTTTTATTCATATTTTTATTCTCCCTTAATATAAATAGGTCGTCTATTTTTGGATTTCACCAAATTAATGGTAAAATATATTTTTATGGAACAACTTCTTCTGATTTTGGTTAAAGGCTTCTTTAATGTGGGTTTTTATATTGAATGTTTGATGTCTTTATAGAGTATTCTTGTGATGAAATTCGTTTAGAGTTTCCTTGAAATTAGTAATTTATTGATATCATATTTTATGTTATTTATGTAGATATTTATTCAAATTGGTGATTAATATTTTTATACTAGTATTATTCCTATGTTTAATATAGTTTTGTACATGGATCCTTCTATAATTAATTTTGATTTATCGGTAATTTATGGTAAATGATTATGGAAACTGTATGGATGGTTATTAAGGGTTAATTTGGTGATATTGGAGTATAGTTAATGTATCATTATGAATAAAAAATGGGTTTTGGTTCAGACCCACATGTAATCCCATAGGTAATATTTTGGAATCTTTTTCCACAATTATTATTTAAAAAAGTCAAATTCATCTTGTCTTCCATTGATATGAATTAATTTAATTTTCCAGAATCTATTATATTATATTTAATCAATTTTCCTTTGATAAAATTCAATAATAAATTACTTTATTTTGTTTTAATTATAGTTTTAGGGATTTCTGATAAATTTCTTCATTCTAATATATTCCTTGAATAATTTATTAAACATATTCATATTGATATCATCACCAATATTTTTTTTCCATATATTATCAAATTATAAAATTTGTTCTCATCTTTTTATTAATTAAATAATAAAGGTTTGGGTAGTGGATATGTCACATCGTTTCATTAATTTATAATAATTGAAAAATAATTTCTCATTCATAAAATAAAACTAGTATATTTATTATGTTGTACTAATATTTTATGTATACTTCTAAGTAATTTTATCCTTTTAAAACTTCTAAATTGGAAATGAAAGTGTCTCTGATGTGTTGAGAAATATACCAGATTTTCTTTCTTTGTGACACATAGAAACCTATGTGAGTTGTTAAGATTCTATGAATAACATTAAATATATACTCATGAACCCTATAAAAATTTTATAGGATTTTGTAATTTTTAAAGAGGAATAGAAAAAATTTAAGAATCGTGTTTAATATTCCTATAACTTATTAAAATCATTCCCTATATTTTCTGATATATTAAGATAATCATGAGATCATCAATTTCAATTTTTACTCACATGATTTATAATCCAATGATATATAACTTCAGTTAAGAGTTTCATCAGTGGAAAGATAATGAGTAGGTTGTTTTGAAGTGGAAAGGGATGATGGGATGATAATGAAAAATTGAGTTTCTTAATTTGGTTCTAACCAAACCACATTCCCTATTTTGAAAACCCCAACATTTTAATTTTTTATAAATTGCTGAAGAATTTTTAGAATTGATGGGGGAATTGGATAAGCCCATAAGGGGTGTCGAATCTCTAGGGATTCCCCTACCGCCGCTGCTCGTATCCTCCTCCTCGGGTCGACATAAACCCTCCTTTGGTTCTTCTTCGTGGTGGTATCATGGCGGTGACTCCTCTCTTAGTGGAGGCGTCATGGTGACTTTATGAGATTGGTCTCCTTTCCCATCGTTTGTTGGCCTTTCCTCATACGGCGGCACGGTATAGCCTGCGGCCGATGACCCATCGTCTTATGTCTGAGAGTCATCAACACGACTTCTTTTTCAGATCGGTGTGTGCGGGGTGACCACTGTGGTATCCAGGAGAGATCATGATGGCGTCGATGGGATTTAATTCTGGTTTGTGAAAGATTTTTTATGGTGTGGTCTTCCATTCAGGCGCCTTCTTCATGGTGATGTTTTTTCATTCCATTTTTTTCTGAATCTCGTGTTTTGGTTTTGGGTGCGGATAAGTTGTGTTACATTTTTCTTGAAAAATGGGGTCAGGCTTCAGCGGATGCGTTACCTTCCAGTGGACAACGCAGCGGATGGAAGTTTTCTTGCGGTTTTCGTTTTTATGGTTTATGTTAGCTTTAAATCTA
The DNA here is from genome assembly GCA_963277665.1 of Viscum album. Taxonomy (NCBI): domain Eukaryota; kingdom Viridiplantae; phylum Streptophyta; class Magnoliopsida; order Santalales; family Viscaceae; genus Viscum; species Viscum album. Next base: position 1,265,876,428 of record OY728120.1, on the reverse strand, counting down.
GAGGTTTTGGATTTCAATTTGTTTGTGCGGATTTTTTGTGTTGTCTTTTTTGTTCTTACATACTGCAAAGCACGGCTCGAGGTTCTGTCTTTTCCTATTCAACTCTACCCTGGATTCAAGGTTCATCACTCCCGTCCGAGTTGGTCCAGTGTGATGGTTCCTAAAGAGTCTTTGGGAGGTGTTTTTCGAGCAGTCGACGACATTCCCGGAGGCGTTGTGGTGTGGATTATTGTTTCCTTCAGCTCTCTATGTTACGTTCCCGTTGATGATGGTCTTCATCATCCCTTTGTATTCCAAATGGACTCCGGTGGATTTCATCATCGGCGAAGTGGCATTTACGATGGTGATTTGTTGATGGCGGTGACGCCGGTGATATGTTGATTGCTGGATTTGCGGGATGTGTACCCCATGACGTTTTCATCTTCTTTTCATTTTGAAATTTGAATTTCATGACCGCCGAATCGAGTGATGTTTGGACTATGTGTGGGTACCCACTTTTCCTTGAAAGTGGTTTTATGAAAAGGAAAAAAAGATGATTTGGTCTATAAATTCCTAATGATATTCTTGATTTTTCTAAAAAAATTATTAAAATCACTTTTCATCAAACTAATTCCTTTCACGATAATGGTTTAAACTGTATTTTATAAATTAATAAAATTACAAGGATGTTTTTCATATCATTAAAACCCAAATTTATGTTTTCCTTAACGTAAAATATAATAAATAAATCCTAATTTGGAATGATTTTTTCATTTTAATGGATATAAAAAATTCAGTACTTACACCACCATTGGATCTCTATTTGGGGTGATCATGGTATGAATTTTTGACAACCAATATGATACATGGTCTATAACCTTATAGGTCTTTAATAGAAATATTTATAACAACCATGAATGAGTTTGAGCCATGTTTGGATTGGATTTGGATAACCATAAATCAAACTTCCTCTCAATCAATGAAATTGGTATATCCTATCTCTAATGCGTCTCATAATTGATGATATTTCAAAAAATTATCCTATTTTTTGTCAAGAACCATCCTAGTGGGTCCTATAATGTGGCTTTCCATGCCTGACACTAATAGGCTAGGGGATGCAGACAAGAGCCTAGTAGGAATATCAAAAACACTGGAGGCATTGACTGAGTATATGTACACATGAACACATCTCCATGCCCAAAAAATACTGAAATATAAAAACAATTAGAAAACCAATGAATTAATATATCTATATCTCCCAACCATATTATGATATGAAGGTAAGTACATAAACATGGCCAAATAAAATCCCACAATAAATAGTTTGTAAAAAAAATCCACCCTAAAATTAAAGCCTCTAGGACTACTATCTGAATGTTTTAGGAAAACTCCTCAATATCTCTGATCTAACTAAGAACAATTTGGTCCTAGTTCACCTAGGACTCTCCCAAATCGTAAATCATTTTCACAATACATGACATGTGATGGAAAATACCGTACATAGGTGACTATAACAACACTCAATAGGACACCACAATAAAAAAAATCATATATCAAAATAAATATAGTCATCTCTACAAGGGTATATCACTAGAAGTCATATACCAAGAATATATACATGCTCAATTAAGAAACATAGTCTATTAGTTTTTCACAACCAATGTATACCAGGCCTAGGATTCTAGCTCAATGATTCCATGAAGCACTCATATAAGAAAACACACTCCCAATTATGATATAACTGAACAAATCCATCCAAGAGGTACAAATCATTGAGTCATATCATGAGACCGATACACTAATTTTTGTAAAGAGATTATAATACATAGATAAGGATCATATCCATGTCAATGGGTTGATACCAACAAATCAATCTGCATTAAAGCACTGGGTATAAGATCAACACCTAGTAGGATTGTTCGTGTCAATACCTAGTAATCTACCTAGGGAATGAATAATGAATAGGGGAACACACATTAGGAATCTTGGGGGTGGACCAGATTCCATAACCCTATCAAAGAATTCTTGTTAAAGGGATCATTATCCTAGGAGTAGAAAATTATTTGAAGAAACTTTAATTGAAAGGATAAACATACCAAACCCTAAAATTCATGATCAATATAAATATTAGATGATATCCAAATCATGTATGAATGAGTATACGTTGTGTAGAAGGGTTACATGAGATGTCCCTTGACCCCGGTTTTTTCCCATGTAAATGTCTCGTTTCATTTATATAGTGTCTATGTAGTACTACACAATGTGTACTCTACTAGTGTAGTCTACCGGTGTATATGTGCATATCCCTATCACATGTACATATGCAATTATACTTGTACATAGCCCCACCCATGTACCTGGTCCAGGCTATGTAATGTGAGGGAGTACATGTCTTGTAGGAAACCCATATACTCCACCACGTGATTGTGTACTTTCCAAGTATATGCTGAGGTCACTCGAGTGGGTCTGAATTTATTTTAGGCCCAGTCACATGTTGTCTTATGCCTCCATCTTACCCAAAACCCTAAATGTCACTAATGGGGACCCACATTTCCTATAATACATGATTACTCAATGTTTGGATTGATATTTTATAGTATCCCAGATCCACTATCCATTCGATCCAGTGCCATTGATCTAAAATATGTTGATCGATATACCACAAAAATGAATATCCATGCTCATCCATGTTGTGACGTCTTCAAATAATGTGTTTCATCATCCGATCTTCTTGCAGAATGGATCAAAATATCACTGTTCATTCAGTAGTAAAGAAACCTGAAGAATGAGAATTCAAGGATCCAACATAATTTGAATAAACATATCTATGTTATCACACCTTTATCCTTCCATTCTGATATGATATCTGCGATATGGTATTATTTTTCCATGAATTGAATGCCTAACGATATATTGATCTGGATGTTTCATGTTCTGGTAAAAATGAATAATGCCCATGATGAATGATGAATCGGGGGAGAAAAGCACAAGAACTAAAGAGATGAAGGAACCTAGATCGATGTTTGTATTGATCTCAATATGTCTCTTTTAAAACAACAATAGAATAAATAAATAATCACAATGATTAATCTCTGGTCAAAACCCTACAAATTTAAACTCAACATGAAATACGAAAGACACTTGAATCATTCTCTTCATCGATTGATTAACATTTATCATATAAATAAAAAATGGGGAATAAAAGAATTAAATAACACACCCTAACTTTATTTGTATCAATCTCTAAAGAATAAAAATTCTTCCATCATTTTTATAGGGAAGATCAGTTGAAATTTATATGCATTGATCTTCAATCTGTGATTCCATCATCGTATGCTTGAGATTATTCAATGTGGTCCTCTCTTTAATGATCCAAGATTGTTTATAGGGTTATGTGGATAACCCTTGGATTCTTATAAAATAATATATTTAAATATTTTTAATAGTTCTGTTTAAAAAAAAATAATTAAAATAATGTTGTTAATTTTTTATTCATTTCTATGCCCATGATGACTTTTTTACAAACAACCTGTGTTGACCAATGTTAAGTCATTACTAGGGTAATCTTCACATTCTAAACTCTATGGTGCATCATATTTCTGATCCATCATCCTTTTTAGATGTTATTTCTTTTTTTTTTGGAAAACGTCATGTGTTTACCATTTAGTATATATCAAAAAACATTTTAGGGCCCACTGGGCCTCATAATCACATTTCATTCCCACACTTAGTCTTGAAAACAATCCATATCATATTTAAAAATAATAAATTGAAAATATTAGCCATTAAATTCTACAAACTTTGGGTATTTACATCATAAAAATCTAAAACCTTGGCTACTCATAAATACGAGGGTAATGAGGAAAAATCTGAGCCTCCAAATGAGTGAAAGTTCACTATTTATTTCAAGAAAACAAACCAAGACATGAATAATATATTCAATAGTCCACAATGGATTCAATCATATTTATCCTAGATCTATACCAATTATTCAACAAATGAGGATCGATCATCAATATACAACATTACCATGTTGATAACATGAAGTGGTTCATGAATCTACCTTTTGAACTGAGACGCCTACATGATTTCATGCACCCAATTTCACTGTAGAGGTGGAGCTAAGTGGTACTCCACCTCTCCAACTCTGCACAATATCTGGAAAGGGATAGTGAATCTCAAAGATATCTTTTTGCCCTGAAAAAATATTTGTAGTCCATGTTGGGGTGAAATACTTAGGAACACATGGTCCTCTTCCTCAAAATAGAATGCTCTTCATCATTTATAATCATCAGACTTCTAAATGATCTGTGTCGTCTTCATATGCTCTGAGATTATTTACACCTTCTCTATTATAGCTTGCATCAACTATGGGACCATGAGTTCTAACTCTCTTAGGTCAGTCCAGTAAAGTGGTGACTGAATGGTCACCCATAAAAACCCTTGAATGGTTGAATATTGATGGTGGAATGGTATACCTTGTTTTACAGAAAATCCACTAGTGGTAGATGTTCCTCCAAACTACAGCTGAAATCCAACATGAAAGCTCAAGACATGTCCTCTAGAACCTAAATGGTCGCTCATTTTGACTTTTAGTTTTTGGGTGAAACATTGGGCTCAATCATAACTAGGTCACAAAAGCCTCTTGTTATCCCATCTACAACTAGGATTTAAAGGGAGCATCATAATTAGAAATAATAGTTTATGGAAGTCCTATAATCTCCTAAATGTAGAGGCGTCCCAATATCTCTTCTAAACTGTGATCTCATATAGACAGTAAGTGGGCTTACATAGTGAGTCAGTCTATGATCACCAATATTGGATCATGACCCATGTATGTACATAGTAGTCCCATCTTGAGTTCCATAGACATCCCATGCCAATTCCATTCTAGAATATTAAGGGGTTAAGAGAAACCTGCTAGAGCTTGGTGCATAGCCTTCATGTGATGAAAGGTATGGAATCAAGAGACAAACTCTACAAACTCTTTCCTTCATCTATGGCCACCAAAATTGATATTAATGGTCATAGTAAATCTTTTACACACCAAGATATACCATAAAAGGATATGTGTCAAAATATCTAATAACCTCACCCCACAACATCAATGATACCATCCTGGTTCCTATGAAAATAACCCTATGATCCCCACCTTTTAAATATCCAACAGGTGCATTCCCAATGGATATTTGACAATGTAATTTATCATAATAAACATCCCCAAATTGTTCCTCCCTGACTCACTATAAGAGTGTAGGTGTGATAATCATTATCTGGAGTTGAGATGCGCCTTTTCCATCCATAAAAGATAATTACCACAAAGAAAACAACCCAGATGCCTTATTAATCAAATGTGAACAAGATATCATTCCATGTGAATATGACACCACATTCCACTTCCTAGAAGTATATATAAATTAAATTTCATAATCCGGGAGGAGCTTTGGCATCGCCTCTGTCTCATGTTAAGATCATTCTAAGAGAAGATATACTTGATACTCTTACGATTAGAGAAAATGATAATCCTCCCTCTCATGAGGTAGTGTCACCACATCCTTAATGAAAAGACCATCACTGCTAACTCGTGATCATAGGTTGTTTAGTTATAGTCATGCGGTATCAGTTGGTGTGAACCATAGGTATTCACCGCTTTCCTCTATATCAAAACACAACCAATCCCTATTCCTGAAATTTGTAGAACACTACATTCTTGACACATTCCTCTCTAAATATCATAATTAGAGTGTTCGTCAGACATTTCATCAACTGCTAAGATTTCTATTGGAACATTTCTATCCACAAAAAGTGTGACACCCCAAACATTTTTCACATGTAATAATTAAATTATGGTTTTATTTTGTTTAATTTTCATGTTATCCAAACAAACCATGAAAACTAAACAAAATTTTTTTTTATTTCATTAAACAATTAAGTGTTTAAATTAAATAAAGATCAAAGAGTTTCCATACTACCCAAAAATACCTATTAAAAGACATATTAAATTTACATGGAGACCACCTAATACAAAAAAACCGCAAGATGATAGTAAGGTTCCTTCAGATCTGTCACAATGAACATCAGTATGTCTAGATCCACTACAACAACACTGATAATCAGTGGAATTATGTGCACCATCTTATACAAGTAATTTTGGAGATGGAACACCCTAATTCATGTTTTTATAAAGCCTCAATCTGACTGTTACCCCTTTAGGTGACTATAGAGTTTCTAACAGCTTATGTATAGTTTTTGGTCATTCTATTGGTTTATTTTAAAATATCTATGTATAGTTAGTTTTCCAAAATAATGAAGGTGTTTATTGAAGTTATAACACTAAACGTATAAACTATTTTTATAAAAATTAAAAAATATAGTGATTTAATATATTAGCTACACTTAGAATGATTTCAAGACGAGGTATGGATTTAAAATAATTTTCGAATATTTAAAATGTGTTGAAAAAATATTATAAATGTTTTCACCCTTGAGTGTATAAAATCATAGTCTTAACTAAGAATAATTTTTTTATTTTTGTAATACTAAAATAATATATTATTTATGAATTACTAACCCTTGATATATAACATTGTGTTTTGTAAAACAAAGAAAAATATTGGTTTTAGATATTTGTTTAGTTATAAAAGAGATTTAATAATTGTTTGATGAAACCTAGATATTTATATGAAAATATATTTTTATATTTATCAAAAAATAAACTTTTATAGTGTTTAAAAATATAGGTGACTACCCAACCTATCTAAGGGACACCTTTTAGAAAACCACTCAAGGCCATGATGGGGCATCTCACTCATCCCCTAGAAATAACATAGGGCTGTGAGCATGGGTGTGTTCCATGTCACGTGTTCATAGGGGGGAAAATTAAGCCCCATTCTCACACCGATGTGTGCGTGTGCAAGGGAACTAGAGTGCACCACCATGCGGGGTGGCCCAGCAGTGTGGGTGGGTGCCGGAGCGTACCTGAAGAACCTGGTATAGGGTGGTACCAGGAGGGGGGAAGGAGTAATCTACGCAAAGCCTCAGAGCTCCGAGATTATAATGAGGCCATGGAAGCCTCCCCATTTTGATGTGGGATGAGGATTTTAAGGAAAAATGAAATCTGATCTATTCGATCACGCCATGTAAAATCTGGGTCACCCGATTCGGTTTGGTCCTTAATCCTTAAAAGCCGCGGTATATCTGCCGAATTTTTGTGCACTGTCTGATCCATCTCGAATCAAATCTAGGTCGTCCATGGCTTTTAAAAATCACCGAATCACTCTGTGCCATCATATCTAATACGATCTAATATGGATCGTTCATCTGTTTCTAAATCTACGTGTTCCAAAGTAGATGTATGATCGAGTCGCGACCTGATATCAACCATCTATCTCTTTTTAAAATCCATAGATGCACCGAAACCATAGGATCCTCTCTCTGTTAATTTTATACATTCAATTCGATTCCAATTTTCTGCTTCTGTGACATCTTCTTCCTCCCTCCCGTGCTGAACCAGTAGCCTCATACTCCTCTTACTATTCTTTTTTCCACACCAGTGATACCAGTGGCCCCTCTCTTCGCTCATTTTCCACAATGACTGACTCCATTATTCATTTTATAAACTGATTATTCTTTAGTTTTCCAAAAAGAGACATTAAAATATTCTATATAATTTATGTATAATATTGTTTGTATATTCTATCCATTTCACCCCTAACCTCTCATCTGATCTCTCCTCTCAAACCTCTAGTGTGCTTCCCCAAGCCTCTCCTCCACATTCAAATTAGGTAAGGGTACTATATTGTCTTTCCATGCTTCAGTATGTATTATATATATATAGGTGTGTGCGTGTATATATATATGTGGTTGAGTATAAGACCTTCTAATTATTTCTATGATGGTGAGTACTTAATCTTACGTGTAGTTTTAAATTCTTCATTATGCAAAGGATGTCTGATGTTTTTTGATTCTATATAATTTGAAATATAAAAAATCATATATATATATATATACATACATATTTCATTATCAAAACTTTTTATATTCGAATGGACATTTTGAAATTTAAGAACCCTTGTTTTAACTAATGCGCCTGATATATTCAAAACTTGTATGTTTCATTTAATATTGGTGTAAACCACTTATACAGACGAATAATAATGATTTATACACATAAATTATATATTTATATTGATATTTACATAAACAAATATATGAATTTGTTTAATAAATAAGCCATTTAAATTTTATATCTTGATTTTAAATTTATAGATAGTTGTTAATTATTGTTCCTCATATATTTAATCCACTATAGGTGTCATTGGATTTTTCTTGTAAACCCTTTAATACATAATGTATATTCGGTTATGTGAATATATGTGTATACAGAGAAACTTTGATCCTAAAATTTTATTTATAATTTTTCATGGATGTCTAAAAATGAAAAAAGCATGTTTTTTTGAGATATGAATGGTTTTTATTTAAAAATACAATTTTTTATATACACTACTGGGTATAAATGGTTTTAAACCACACTAAACCCCCATAATTTAGTAATTATAGAGAATTCATGAGTATAATATTTGGGGTTTTCTACTCTTATATGCATATGTATGAATAACTTATTTTCAAATATATTAAAGGGTATTAGTTTTGGTTGAATTTCATGATTTTCATTTTTAACATTATGTGTACCCATGTGATATGTTACACATATGCATACTAGTAATAAATTCTGGGATATATATGTGTTTAATACCCCACATGAAATATTTGCGTTAACATTATATTAGTTATGCATCCAATCCCTGATGAATTTCCAATTTGAGGTTTACTAATAAGATTTTAGAATTTAGGGTTATCATTTTGTGAGACAAAACATGTATTTTCTTTTTGTGCATTATTTATCATCATATGTTCTGTAAATTTCTTACCATCCTTGTCATTTTAAAATTCCCATGAAATTTTTGGTTGTGTTATTTACACTTTTTTACTTGAATAATTATATATATATATATATAAATTCTAAAGAATGAAAATAAACCATTATGAACAAATATTAATTAAGAACTAAACAATTCCAAGTGGTATGGGACTCTTTGAATAATATGAAATGAGAAATTAAGTGGTTGGAGTGGTATGGGAAACTTTGAACACACGAACTTACTGGGAATATGAGGAATGTGTTAGACATATAAAGTGCCAGGTGGGGCCTACTATAGGCCTTCTGTGCATTGGTAGGTCTCATGAGACAAACTACAATCCTGGAATAGGGACTTGAAAAATGATTATTTATGGTCTTTCCATGAGGCTTTGAAGGTATGGTTATGGTGTCCCACATTATACATTCCTTCATTATGTTTATGATAAATAGTTAACCAAGTGAATATTCTACTAGTAGAATATTCAGGGTTCAGAGATTGTACTTATGATTATCATAAAAAGTAAATGCTTATGGAATAATGTGTACTCTATACTCAAAGATATATTTTCCAATTTAAGGCTCACTATTATCAATGAATGAAAATGAAGTTATTATTTTGTTCACAACTCTGATCATGTATTGCTTCCATTTTTAAATTTGTCACATTTATTTCGGTATGACATACTTGTTAAAATTAGTATGACTCTTACATATTTAGTTTCACACCCTATATTTAGTATGATCATACTTATGATTGAAACATGATTTATTATAACCTTATTAATATTCCTTGGAATGTTCACTTTTATTTTTTGATCAAATGTTATGTTATGATTTCCTTATGAAAATAATATATAAATAAATTTTAAGGAATATTTTCAAGATGTTTCAATTTCATTATTTTATTTTAAAACCCCTTATTGGGCATTTTTATGCTCACCCTATGTATTTATTTAAATTTCATAGGTTTAGTAGATTTGAGTTGCTTTGTTCTATGGAAGATTTTAGGAGTTTCCCTTTCATCCAATTTTGAAAGAAATGTAATAATTGTATATGATTCACTAGGACTTAAAACAAAAAGATATTCTCTGGTGGATCATGTGTGTGTTTTCAGCTTCTCCTTTTTGTAAAAAACATTTACACACCATGTTTTATATCAAATATGAACCGGCTTCAGGGAAGCCCAGGGCCGGAGCGTGATAGTTGATATGAGAGTATTGGTTTAGAAAACTTTTGGAAATTAGAAAAATAATACAAACTTGTTTATGTCTCACTAAGTATAATTTTTATTAAATATTTCAGATGGTAGAAAAAACAAGTCTTTTGTCTCTCCCCAGTGAGTTACTAGAACATATAATTGTCCAATCATGTTGAGATACGTACCTACCATTTGTGAACCTGCGTGTAACCTATAAATTCCATTATCAAGTGTCTAAAACCCAAATATCCTTCGACTTTAGCATGGTCCGAGTCACATTTACTACCTCATTTCGCAAGAGCGACTTTATTTTTATGCACACAATAGAAGTCACTACAAAGTATTCTTCTTGTGATTCACTCTTCCAGAGGGTTATCTGGCCCTATAGAATTTTTGGGAAGCTGCAGAGGAAAGAGACCCCTGTGCAGCCTATATGTTCAAAGTATTGAGTTTCAGTAGGTATGGGAGACTTTACAACATATGTATTTTAGACAACCAAGTCATCCGATGGGTATATCGGAACATCATTCATTCTGATATCTCTAAACTCTAAACCTCACGTGCCACCCTTTCGAGGACCTACTACTGCCCGCATGAGTTTGACTCGAGCTGTGAGAAGTGTGTTTGGAGAATGAAATTGAAGAGTTTAAGAATGTTTTAGGGATCAATCAAACTGAAATAACCTACCAAGATTGTCTCCGATGATGGTGGACCTGGTAAAGGATGATGTTAGGAAATCCATACAAGTGTTGGTAGAGTGAGCGAGTAGTTTTGTAACACCATGGGTTTGTGAACACTGTATAACTAAATAATGTTATATGTTTTGATACTTTAACAACCATTTTCAAATAATGTCTCTATTATGATATTGTTAGTCCTTGATGAATAAAACATATCTCATGAATTCTTAGATAGAAGACATAATTTCATCGAACAACATCTTATCTCTTCCCACCTAATTACTAGAACAAATATTTGTCGAGCCATGTTTTGAGACATAGCAGCCATTTTTAAACCTACACGTGGCATTAAAATGGATTTATAATGTATCCCTCAACTCAAATATCCTTTGTTACATCGAAAGAGAGTGCTAAATTTGTCACCGTATTGGAGAGGCCCAATTTTCAACGTATAGGCAAATAGGGATGTACCACGAAGGTCTTTTCCACTGTTTCACCTTGTCAACAAGCAACGAAGATTTGGGAATGTTTCAGGAAGCTTATTTGGAGGGTGACCTTCAGAAGGTCTATCTGTTTGAAGCTCTATGTTTTACTATGTAAGGAGTTATCTATAACTTTGATGTTTTCAAGCACATCGTATTTTGAGAGATTTATAGAGATCTAGTCCACTTTCACATCACTAATCTTCATACCACAAATCCTTATTCTGGAAACCTGAATTCATTATGCATTGGGATGATAATATCTACTATCAGTTCTCTCGATGTATTTGGGACCAAGAATTTGAGGGATTTGAAACCAATATAGGGATCCACTTGAAGGTATTTTGAAGATTGACCATATTGGCTGACATTGGAGGGGATTTGGGAGACCACCCAATAGAACAAAAACCCAAAGAAGATAGTAAGGGTCCATCAGATCCATCATAATGAACATCAGTATAGATAGATCCACTACAACTGCATTGGGAATTAGTTGAACGATGTGCACCATCTTTGACAAGTGTTTTTGGAAATATAACACCCAAATTCAAATTTTTATAAATCCTCAATCCAACTGTTACCTTTTTATGTGACCGTTGAGTTTCTAACGAATATAAGTATAGTAGTTGGTCATTCTTTTAGTAATTGTGTTGGTTTAATTTGAAATATCTAGGTATAATTAGTTTTCCAAAATATTTTATGTATCTATTTAAATTATAACTTTAAATATATAAACACTTTTTACAATCATTAAAAAATATAGTGATTTAATATTTTAGCTACCCTTAGTATGATTTCATGATGAGGTATGGATTTCAAATAATTTTCAAATATTTCAAATTCCTTGAAAATATTTTATAAATTTTTTCACCCTATAATGTATAAAACCAATGTCTTAACTAAGAATATGTTTTTGATTTTTTAATACTAATATACTATTTTCTTTATGAAGTACTAAACCTTGATTTATAACATTGTGTTTTATAAAAATAAATAAAATATCAGTTTTAGGATTTTGTTTAGATATAAAAGAGAATTCGAATTTCTGTGAAGACACCTATATATGTATTTTAAACCCTATTTTTATATTTAACAAATAATTAAATGTTAACTTTTTAAAAAAATATAGGTGAGTACCCCACCAAGTCAAGGGACACCTTTTAGACAGCCACTCAAGGCATCGATAGGGCATCTTACTCATCCCTGGCAGTGGCCCAGAGCTGTGAGCATTGGTGAATGCCATTTTGCACGCGAACAGGGGTGCATAGTAAGCCCCATGAATGCATGGTTGTGAACATCTGCAAGGGAACCAGAGCGCATTGTCATGCGGGGTGGCACGATGGTGTTGGTGTGCGCAAGAGTGCGCCAGCAGAACCTGGTACGGGGTAGTACCGGGAGGGGGGAATGAGTAATTTGAGCTAAGGCTGGGAGCTTCTGAATTTTAAAGGAGCCATAGATGCCTCCCCGATTCGATGTGGGATTAGTAATTTAAGGTGAAACATGATCTGAACAGTTCGATCATGCCACATGCAATCTGGGCCGCCCGATTCAGTTTGGTCCTCAATCCTCATCAGCCACGCTATATTTTCCATGTTTCTGTGCACTATCTGATCCATCCCGAATCAAATATCAGTCATCCAAGTCTTTTAAAAATCACTCTGTCTCTCTAAGCCATCTGATATAATATGATCTAATCTAGATCGTTCGTCCATTTTTAAATCTCTATATTGCATCGTAGCTGTTTTTTCAATTTGTGACCTGATCTCAACAGTCCATCTCTTTTTAAAGTCCTCAGATGATCCAAAACCATAGTATATTCTCTTAGTTAATACCATCTATTCAATTTTGTTTATGATTTCCTCTCTTGTGGCATATTTTTTCTGCCACATGTGCCGAAAATATAGCCTCATACTCCTCTTTCTTTTCATTTTTCCATGCCCATGACACCAGTGGCCCCTCCCTTCACTCGTATTCCACAAAGACCGACACCCTCAGTCTTTTTATAAACTGAGAATGCCTCTTTCTTCCAGCAAGTGGCATTAAAATATTCTATATAATTTATGTATAATATTGTTTATATATACAATCTATTGCACCCCTAACCTCTCGATCGATCTCTCCTCTCAAACCTTCAATGAGCTTCCCCAAGCCTCTCCTCCTCATTAAAATCAGGTAAGGGTCCTATATTGCCTTACCATGCTTATTTTTAGATTATATATATATATATACTTTAATATATATACACCTGGTTAAATATATGACCTACCGATTCTTTCTAAAATGTTAAGTCCTAAAATCTACATGTAGTTCTAAATTCGTGATCATGAAAAGGATGTGTGATGTTTTGTGATTCTATATAATTTGAAATATACATTATCATATATATATATATGTTTAGACATTTCATAGAAAAAACATATTATATTCTATTGAAAATTTTGAAATTAATGAAACCTTGTTTTAACTAATTCCCCAAATATATTTACAACATGTAGGTGTCATTTAATCATGGTGTAAAACCATTATATAGACAATGAATAACCTGTTATACGCATAAATTATATATGTGTATCAATGTTTATAAAAACAAATCTATGAATTTGTTTAGTAAATAAAACATTTAAATTTTATATCACGATTTTAAATTTAGTGACCTTTGTAAATTAATGTGCCTAATATTATTAAGACATTATAAGGGTCATTCGATTTTTGGTGTAAACCCTTTAATACATAATGTATATTAGGTTATGTGAATATATGTGTATACATATAAAATTGGATCCTTAAATTTTATTTTGAATTTTCCATGGATTTCTAAGAATGAATCAAACATGTTTTTTTAAATATGAATGGTTTTTATTTAAAAATACAATTGTTTATATACATCCTTGGGTATAAATGGTTTTACAAAACACTAAACCCTAATCATTTTGTAATTATGTAGAATTCATGATTATAATATTTGGTGTTTTCTACTCCTATATAAATATGTATGAATCGCTTATTTTCATATATATTAAAGGGTATTAATTATGGTTTAATTTCATGCCTTTCAGTTTTAACATTATGGGTACCCATGTGATATGTTACACATATGAATACCAATAATAAATGTTGGGACATCTATGTGTTCAATACAGTACATGAAATATTTTTGTTACCTTTTTATTAGTTATGAATCCTATCAATGATGAATTTCCAATGTTTATTTTATTAATAAGATTTTAGAATTTAATTTTATCATTTTATGTGAAAATACATGTATTTCCTTTTGTGAAGTATTTATCATCACATGTTCTATAAATTGCATACCATCCTATTAATTTATAAATGTCCATGAAATTTTTTGTTTTATTGTGGAAACATATGTACTCGAATCATTATATATATATGTAAATTATAAATAATGTAAATATACTATTATTACCAAATATGAATTAAGAACTAAATTATTCAAAGTGTTATGAGACACTTTGAATAATATGAAAATAGAAATTAAGTGCTCGTAGAGGTATGTGAAAAATTGAACACACCACCTTACTAGGATTATGATAAATGTATTGGACAGAGAAAGTGTTGAGTGGGGCCCTCTATAGCCCCTCGGTGCATCGGTAGGTCTCATGAGACAAAGTACAGTCTTGAAAAAATTCCTTGACAAATGATTATTTATGGTCGTGGCACGAGGCCTTGACGATATGGTTATGTTTTCCCGAATTATACAATCCCTTATTATGTTTATTATAAATTATTAACCAATTTAAAATTATACTAGTAGAATATTCATGGTTAAGAGATTGTACATATGAGTATCAGAAGAAGTAAATTGTTATGGAATAATGTTTATTCTGTACATAGAGATTTATTTTCTAATTTATTGCTCACTATTAGTAATGAAAAAATTGATGTTATTATTTTATAAGAAAATCTGCTCATGTATTGCTTCCAGTTGTGAATTTGGAACTTGTACATATGCATTTCATACTTATTTAAATCAGTATGAATCTTTCTTATTTAGCAACACATCATATATTTAGTATGAGAATACTTATTATTGGAACATGTTGCATTATATCCCTGTTAATATTCATTGGAATGTTCAATTGTATATTGTGATCAAATTTTATGTTATGATTCTTTTATGAAAATGATTTATAAGTAATTTTAAAGGTATATTTTCATGAGGTTTCAATTTCAAAATTATTTTATTTTAAAATCCCTTACTTCACATTCTTATTCTCACCATATGTTTTGATTTAAATTTTATAGATATAGTATAGTTGAGTTACTTTGATTGGTGGTAGCATAGTGGAGTTTCTTTCTCTTCCTGTTTTAAAAGAAATGTAATAATTGAATCTCATTCTGTGGGACCTAATCCAAAAATATCCTCCCGAGTGTCACATGTCTGTGTTTTAAGAATCTGCTTTTTGTAAAAAAAAATTACTACCCATATTTAATTTCATCTCTACACCGGTTTCGGGGAAACCCAGGGCCAGGGCATGACAAAAATAATTATCCAACGGTTTCGTAGCTATCATCATTGTTGATATCATGATGAAATCATGTATGAATATTCAGTAATAGGATACCAACCCATGGAATATTTACACTTACCTCATTATCTTATGTGGATCCCAAGTTAATAGTCCCACAGAATTGGTCGAGTCCAATGGTACTCCATCTTTTTAGAAAAAATGTAATTAAATGTGGAACACTTGCATTAAGAGCTAGCTCATTAAGAGATTTCTGTACAAGTGGTTATCTCAAAGTATGTCTAGAACTATTATTTGGTGTCTTTCGTGCTCCTCCTCAAACACTGAGTATATAAGGATATAGTTTATTACAAAAAAATTATAATAAGCGATGAAATATTCTGTTCATGATTCTGATAAACACTATTGGGTCATTTTTGACACAATAGGGAATCAACATGTACTCATAGTGACTATAGAAACATCTAAATGTCATCTTTGGTGTATCTTCATCATGTAATCTCAATTGGTGATAAACTTATGTGAGTTAAATCATTGAGAATCATTACTACCCTATCAACTGATCAAGGTCATCAATCCTAGGGAGTGGGAACTTTTTCTTCATGGTAAATTAATCCAATACCTTTTAGACCATAAGAAACCTTACGTTCCTTTTTTCCTTTTAAGAAACCCAAACCGGCACATCTCGAGGTGAAAAAATAAGTCTCATGAATCCCTTCTTATTTAAGTCCTCCATCTACAACCTCATCTCTCGAAGCTCTATAGGGGAAAACTGATATGGTGGGGAAGATATCAATTCCATCCTAGGGTATAGATTATTGTAGAAGTCTATATCATGACGGGGATCTAAAACCGGACAACTTCATGGAATATTTCCTTAAACTCAACCAACACAATAGGAAACTGAAAACTCCTAACAAATAAAACACCAAATATCAGTATATCCAAATTATGAGTAATAGGATGCAACCTACTATGCATGATTCTATTTTGCACAGCCTAGGTTTTATTTTCAATGAAAAAATAATACCTATTTCCATTATAATAGACACACCATAACATTCACCTAAAATAGTCAATATAATAATAAATTGTAGATTACCAATATATTCCAAGAATGAATTTATAAGGCCTCGATGATATAGACAATAGATTCCAAACAAAAATCATTCCAAAAAGATCTAGGTCACACTACCATCTCAAGTGAGTAAGCACTATGTTATATCTAGTAGGTGTCTCAATGTGTAAGGGTCGAGTCAAAAGGTCTACCAGAATCTATAAATATAGAAAAACATTTGTGGTGAGAAATGTATTTCTAGAACCTATGTCCATTATTACTACAGATATGGTATAAAAGACACAAATCAAAGATTTAATAATTCACGGAGCTCATGGATCTTAAGACATGACCACCTATAGTTGTCCCTGCCCCTATGCTCTATCTCCCTAAACATAGTGTGGACCACCTGTGGGTGGTCATGGTAACATGGTAAAATTTCAACCACCTCTTGATTTTATCCTACATCCTCTTCCATGAATGAAATGATGTGGACCTACCTACTCCTTCCATTATCACTACATCAATGGCCCATCCCTAGTCTCTCTATCAGATGTACATCAGGTCAAAAAAAATCGGGTGAGATGTCCCCTTCCATCACAT
This sequence comes from Viscum album, assembly GCA_963277665.1. Lineage (NCBI taxonomy): Eukaryota > Viridiplantae > Streptophyta > Magnoliopsida > Santalales > Viscaceae > Viscum > Viscum album. The sequence continues at coordinate 1,265,859,019 of OY728120.1, read as the reverse complement.
GGGTATAACATCATGTCTTTAGGTTGACTCGACCTACCCTATGATCCATGTACTAAAAATCCTCTATCATGGGAAATCTTCTTTAAAATTTTCTCATGTCTAGATATTTGAGACTGATGTCAGATCCCTGATACTGAGGTATGTACTCTTATTTCCCACTATTGAAAATAACTCGCAGTATCATCTCATCAATGAAACATTTGACCACCAAATATCACTCTCAAAACCCAATAAAGAGGAATAATTCATTCTTATATGTCTCTATGTTGACCTCACTCGAAAGTCTAAGACCCAATGAACTGATCTCAAACCATATCCATCGTGTACCTAGAAATGTTGTTAAACCACAGTAATACCCAGTAACAGCCACACTGCCATACTGGAGTCCCAGAAGATCATGAATACATACGATTCTAAGCTTATCTAGTGAGAAATCCTCTATAAATAGATGCTCATAATCATTCCAGAAAAGGGTTTCCTCCTCAGAAGACACGTTAACTAATCCCCACCATATCCTTGATGAACCATGAAGAAGGCGCATCTTCCATGACCACCATATGATCTATAGTTTTCATGAATAGATAGAAAATATAGGTCATCAACTCAATACCATACACATATGACTTTTTGTTAGGTTCAACTCAAAATGTGAGGGGTTTCTATTGTTGAAACATGTGATGTGAGCTTAGCATTCACTCTGCATCCACTAGTACTCTGGTTACCACATTCTTCTCTAAAGGTTGTATGGATAATGCACCACCTGGAGAAAACATCTCGGGATCTAGTCCCTATATTGAAGCCTCATCACTAAGGGGGTCATCCTCATGATATTCATGATGAATCCTAGATTGTATATGTTGTAGTGGAATCATGAAAGTAAAAAAGATGTACCACAGTCAATGAGTATATCTAGATATCTAACTGATGAAGGAAATGGAAACCACAACCCATTAATATATGATACATGAACCATTTTTGTAACTATAACCATTTCTCTCATGTAACGATTCAAAAAATAGGTTGTTCGAGTATTGGTGTGTGGATATGTTGACCATCACACAAACAGTAGAGACCCTGGCCTGAAAGTTGAACTCAAAACACATAACACTGGTTCCCCAAACCAATATCATCGATAGTCAGTACTAAGGTAGAAAAATACCACCTCTGATACCACTCTATCGTGACCCATCCTAGTGTGTCATGTTTGGAAACTACCTAATCCCTCCACCAGTAGGCCAAGGGAAGGTGACTATCATTGAGTAGACATATCACTAATACGAGAGGAATTTTCTAGGTAACTGGAAACACACACATCTCCATGCCCACAAAATTTTGAAATATCAAAACAAATAAACTAACAATGAATGTATACATCTATATACCATAATAATAGTATGATAAGAAGTGAAGGAATTAAACAGGTCCAAATAAAATCCCTCTAAAAAGAGATTGTATCACAAGTAATACATGAATGTGATGGTACTGGGAGTACTCTCTAAAAGAAGTATGAAAAAACCTCAGTCTGTCCATTATCACTAAGCCCCATCTAGTCCTTGTGAACCTAGGAATCCACCAAAAGATTGATCATCTACATAAGACACAACATATGTGGGAAAATCAATGCAAGGTTGAGTATAACCATAATAATCAAAACAGCCCAAAACAGCAAATTGTATTACAAATGAAATATAGTCAGATCAACACATATATATGTATAAAACTCATATAACATGAATATTCAGATATACTCAATAACGATACATTCTAGGAGTAATAAACTACCATAGTATACCAGTCCTAGGATTGTATCTTGATGATTCCATGAAGCACTCATCTGGGAGAACACACTCCAAAGGATGATAGAATGGATGACGTCTGTTAGAGAGGTACTACTCATAGATCTCTTCATGAAAAAGATACACTGATATATATGGAGAGAATATGATATACAATTGGGGATCAAAACCATTTCCATAGGGTTATACTAATAACTCAATCTGGACTACCCCACTAGGTAGAGGATCAATTCTTGGTAGGATTGGTCACGTCGATACCCATGACTCCACCTAGAGAACAAATATTAAATAGGGGATCCCACACTAGCCCAATCAGGGGGGTTCCAAAAACTCTATCCAGGAATTCCCGTTAATGGGGTCATTTTCCTCAGAGTAGTAAATGATTCATAATGACCCTCTAAAAGAGGATAAGGGAAAATAACCCTAATGAAACTTGTACAAGATATTGTGGAAAATTGATCTATGAAATTTAAGAAAGAGTGCATGATTATAGATTATTTATAAGAATTTTACCTTGAACATGGGTTCTGCCCATGTAAATGTCTTGTTTCATTTAAACCACTTCATTGTTTTACTACATGACATGTAGACTAACCTTCAATCAATTCCTGACTCTTTCATGTGTATGTATTCTCGTGTACCTGTACATGGCTTCACCCTTGTACTTGGTCTAGACCTTGTCATGTGGGGGGTAATACACCATGTAAGAACCCTGTGTACTGCACCACATTTCCAAGTACATTCCATGTACAATCCAAGGTCATCGGGTGGGACTACATGCCAGGAAGACCTAGGAACAAATCATGTGATATATTATTGTTACATGAAACCCTAACTGCCTCCCCAGATTCCATGAAATCTCAGATTACATGCTGTGTGTATCAGGATTTATCATAATTCTATATTCACTGTAAGATCAATCCATTTACCTATACCCATGATCCAAGGATCTATCCACCACAAAAAATATTCAAAATCATCCAATTCATTCCATTATCAAAATTTGTGTTTAATAATCTAAATTTCTTAAAGAATGTATCAAATCACCATTGTTCATTCCACACCAATGAATGATCCAATTTAATATCACATATTGGGGAGTTTTTCATATGGTTTAATATTATGTGACTAGGCATTAGGTTGTGTAGTTTAAAGTCATGTAGCTCAAATATAGATGGATTTTACACCCTTGGATACCATTCCAAGTAGGATAGAAGGTTGTAACTAAATACATATAAATAAATATAGGTATTTAGTTTTCCATAAATATTCCACCATCGAGGACTACATGTCTATTTCACTATTACTTTATAGGACATGTGGAACAAACACTTCCTGGTTATGTTGAAATGTGGGGGTGATAAAAGTAGTGATCCTATTTTTTGGAGTAAGATCCATTGATGTATCCTATACCATTATCAAATATAAGGACCCTGATTTAAGGGATGATTATTCCAGTCCTGCAAGTGACAGAAACATGATTAGACTCGGTTTGAGGAGGTGTTGGTATTTGAGAACTCAACATGTATAAGAATTTTTTTATCTATATGTGAAATTAGCCTTGGGATCCCAAGGGGATTCAATGACATATTGGATTTGTGTGTCTTTGTTGGGTTTCACAAACCATGAGCTCTGTTGTATGGAAAACCCATGGATATTGTGGGTGCTTGTGTATAGAACTCTTGGGTTTGCACAAAGGTTGGGGTTTTGTAAAGGGAGCTAATCTTGAAAAAACCTACCAATCCATTATGGGGAGTTGTACAAGTATATATCAATCATAGTATAATGAAATTTTTTGTATCTGTGGATTTTTATCATTCATGTTTTATGCCTATTGGAATCCATGGGAGGCTTTAGTTTTTTTATGTCATCATAGATTGTGTCGTGTGAATGAGAGATAAATTATTCAACTTCAAAAGGTCCATTCAAAAAAATGTTAGGGGTAAATATATTAATAGAAGAATTTGGTTTCCATGTTATTTTTATAATAACTTCTACTATGTCAAACTACTTAGTGTTGTGATGTGGAACTATGGGTGGTGCACCTATCATGCCTTCTTTGTTAGAGAATAATCACCTAAGGCATTGGTTTAATGTTGTCTTTCTCACACAAGGGACTTGTGTGGAATTTTTTGGTTGTAAGAAATATTTTCTATTGTGTTTTGGGGTTATTCTAGTATCTGTGAAATCTATAATGGGTGATGTTTATTTTTTACATGGTAGTGATTTGAACACCAAAATTGGGTGTTTCACATATTGTCTTTGGGTTTCATGCACTCAATTTATTCACTCTAGAATGGTTACATTGGCCGAGTTATGACCCATTATTTAGAAAACCACATATTCTAGTACATAAAGAACTTTTTTAGTGAAAAAATACCCTCTAGGAATTAGTGAATATGGGTATGAAAAGGGTAAAGTTATGAGGAAAACTATGAAGTTTGGATGAGTTAATGTCATTCAATATGGCTCTGAAGTTAGCTCGTGAAACTCGGTTGTGTGTATACACAACCCAGAGGGTCCCATGATTATAAATACTGTGAGTAGGTCATATAATGATCAACATACTTTTACATGTGATAATCCATATCTCATGCATGGAACTCAACAACATCCAGGAAATCCCAATCGCTATTGTTGCGATGTTTTAGAAATTCATCTTACATGAAACAAAAATATAATTTATGTTCATGTGTGATCATTCATTCCATTTAGTTATATAGGGTAACATGCATGAATATGTCCCAGATTCATGATCCAAACATTGAAAACATTCAATTCCAGTCCAAAATGGATGATGAAGCTACTCGGATCAACTATGCTACCGATGGATGGTATAAAATACCTAGGAATCTTGAGATACCCCATTTTTGTAGGGTTGTTTTAAAAAAAATTTATGACTATTATAATTAATGATGGAATTGAAAATGTATTATCTATTGATAAAAATTATGTACTTTATAACATTGGTATTAATGACGACATTAATATTCTAATTGTAGAAACCAATACAATAAGATTATAATTATACCTACATGATGAGCTCAACTGCAGGAATTGCACTACTGCTAAAAATGAAATCATGGAACATGTGATCAACATCATTTATATCCTTAATTGAAGGAAATGGGTGGTCACTTGGGAAAAAATAGTAGAAGAGTAGTTCCCAATCATTATGAAAACAATATTCATGTCAGAATTTAGAGAAATCACTTAGGATGGTATGAATATTTCGACATGTGGGATTGGGAAAATATGACAATTGATTATGTGTGGGAATATTGAGTACACTTCAAATGTGAATTTTATTGAAATGAGTTATATAATATTAGTTTATATGATGTAGTGTGGACATACAATTTCCTTATTTACCACCAGCCAGAGAAGTTATTCTATCTCCGTAGTATGTGGTTATTAGATACAAACAACTTCCACCTTTATCATGGGGAGTTGTGAATCAGATTATGGGATCTACACCATATCGACAGGATTATACTAATGAGATATCTATATGATGAAATCCTCATAGTGACCAACCCCTGGGAGGAAGATATTTAGACACTGGTAGTATGGAGGATCCTTATGTTCTAGTTGATATTGGTTTTGAAACATCACTTACATTACATAGACACATCCCATTCAAGGAATTAATGGACTATTCTTAAATTTTACAATGAAGAAAATTCCAATTATGCTAATTAAATTCATTGAGGAATGATAAAGTAGAAGATTTTTGTCTAACTGGTTGATGTTGGAAGATGTCCAGATTATATTTGGGGCTATATTTAGAAGGACCGCAATCCAGATGTCCAATATATGGCATTCCTGGTAACTTTTCTATGTGGGCGGCTTGTGTTAGTTAGGGATTCCCACAGTGTTCGGGGGTGTTGGTGATGGTGGAAATTAATGTGTCAAGGAACCAAGTAAGAATTTTCATCCCCATGCAAACCACACTCTACCACTGGACAAAATATGTTGTGAGGGGGAAAATTCCAATGAATATCCATGGTACATTACAATTATTTCATTGATGGATCTTGATGATCGTTAGGGTTAATGGGTTTCCAAACACCATTACACATAATATTACTATTCTATTGTCTTCCATCATAAATATAGACGTGGTTTGATGACTAACTCTCAATGAAGCTGAGGTGATATAGATCATTGAAAATGTTGGTAAATTTAACATTATTCACTTCCCAAACCTGATTTTTTGAGATGATAGAAGATCATTGGGGGAAAAGAGGATAGGGAATATCTAAAATAATTTTAGGGTCATTTGTTAGTTGAATATATTGACCGCAAATCCAACTATGAACAATACACGCGATAAATATTTTCTTGATTGTTTTGTAGCATTTAGTTATGATTAAATCAAGATTACATAGGGAATATATAAAACAATTTTGTGGTGTTTTTTCATATCTGAGGGTATAAAATAATCTATAATTCTATATCAACCCAACCCCAATTCTAGTATTTCATATAACTACATTAAAAAACCAGTAGCAGAAAACCTGGGTAGGATTTGACACTAGTTGGTGGGGGAAATTTCCCAATTAGATGAACTAAAACAATAGTAAGGTGATATGTGGGAAAATCACTGAGGTGTGTGCCATGAATCAAGGGTGTTGGCTAAAGTAAAGATGATAAAGGGCACTCAAGTAACTTCCACATAAAAAATCTCTTCTAATATGGGATTACTTTGAATCTGGCATAGGAGCTAGCGTTTAGCTCATCTTTTGGGATAAGTAGATTCTAGAATACCCTGGGGAAGAAGATTCCCTATCCAGTTTAAGCTAAAAATGAAACTATCTATCCCATTATGGGGAGGTATGAGGGATTTTGTGATTGTATTAGAAAAAAGGTTAGTTAGTATGAATTCTCAGTAGGAAATCATCTATTTGGATGTTGTTTGACTCATTTGGATCACGAATCAAGTAGAATTCTATGATATGTATACCTACCTAATAGATATGGACTCTATGTCTTGGTGGTTTGGGTATGGAGATATTTCCACCACATTGAAATGAATGACACTCAATTAATAGTCTAAAAAGGAAAATATAGGGAAAGTTTTAGTGTAAGAGACATCATCTACCTATTCTAAGATACATGGATCTAGTGGTGAGGTTTCCTATGGTTCTGATTTTGACTAAGAAATTTATCAAGAGAGTTGGGAAGTAAATCCTTTGCAAAGTGATTTTGGATACATTAGGTTTGAAAAGATAATCCTTCACATCATTACGTCAATTTTTCATTCAAAATATTCATTCCTTTATCACCATTAATTAATGTATTCGAATAACATATGATTGAATAGGGTAGGAATGAGAAGCCTCTGTTGAGGTTACTGATGGTGTCTCAATGGGCACTTGGGGTCCCACCTCGGATTATTCTTCTACAGATATGATGAGAGAGGTGTCTATGGAGGATATATGAGTTGATGATATAGAATATTTCTCCCAACCAATAATTCTTATTGTTCCTCTCCCAATAATTATGATGGAAACTCTATTTGTCCCACCTTGGAATTCATCTTTGAATTTGAAGCCATGGAATCTCACGGTTGTAAGGGTGGTGAATACTATTGTAGAGGGGTCTCTACTGGTGGAATTCCCCATCAAGTCCCAAAACATGAATGTTTCCTACGGACTCATTTCACATAATATTCTTTTCACCTATATTATATTTATCATGTTTTCTATAATTAGTTAAACCATATGTTCTATCCTCTTCTGCAATAGTGTTTGAGGCAGTACTCCCTCTTCCATAGAGCATCCTTGGGGGAGTTTGGATGCTTAATCTGATGGTCTATCTGGACCCCCCAAGGGTCCAACCAATTATGGTAATCCAGACCTAACATCAAGATAAAATTTCATCATGGATGTGAACAAGACAACGAAGTGGAAAATAACGAGGTTAAAATGGTTTATATCATCATATAGGAGTTAGAACAGAATGGTCCTTCTATCTAGGTGAATCCCAACCCATTGGAAAATACTCACGAGGGAGAACATGATTATAAACTGCATGCGGATTTTCCTAACAACCAAATTGAACCACTCAAGGTATTTAATGTTTTCAGGTATAATGTCAAGAAAGAGAACCACATATTCTAGAACAAGTCATATAGAATCATGTACAACATTATCACTCTCACTTCATAGGAAGACCAATTAGGTCGGATGGGATCACTCCACCACAAGATGCTGAATCTAAGGACTAGTGGTTTACATGCCTATTCTCTCAAATAATTTTACTAAGAATGCCTAACAATGTGGGTGTGAACTGAATAGACTGACCTTGATACAGCTTGATATGCAAAGAAATATGAGGGAACTATGGTGTTATAGGTTTCTACATAAGATATTTATTTTTTTTAGAGGAAGACATGGAAGACCAAGGAAATCATAAATGCCAAAGGAAAGATTATCAACCAACTAAGGAAAAGGTTTGAAGCGTCCAAGAATGAGGATGTAGAGGAAGATTCCTTGGGGGATGAGTGTAGTGATAAGTTTGTTATTGTGTAGATCTAGCTGGATAAGGTTCTCCCGGTGTCTGAGGTATAGGAAACATACCTCACTAGGTGAAAAAAATTCTCAGAGGCCTACTGATTAAGGCTAGTTGTTCTATAGTGCTTGACTGCTAAAGACAACCCTTATGGGGGTTTTCCATTGCATTTTAGAGAAGAATAGTTTGAAAACAATTTATTAACCTCCTAAATGAAGTAAATAAATTTGTTTTATTCACATTCCAATGTGAATATATATATATATATATATATTTGAAACACCATTATTCTACCAATACAATGATAAAATAAAAACTTCTAAGATCAAATGAGTCATGACCAGTGTGAGAAACAAGATAAAAATGAATGACTTATCACTAGCATGAGAGTTATAGGCATGGGTTGAATTTTTGGGTTTAGAATGATCCATAAACAACTGGGTGTTTATTGATCATGAAAACATTGGATGAAGAGGGTATTTTCATAGCCTAAATTTTCTTCCCAATGTGTATAGGTCTAAAAGTGTTATAGCATTGAAGAAATTGAATTCTACTCAAATAAAGGGGACGTTGGAGGATGTGAATCATTATTACAAAGACCCAGAAAAAATGGTGGGGTGAGGGGTTGAATGAGGATTATGTTTATCACAATGTTAAAAATGTAGGTTCTAAAATCAAAATGCCAAGAGTGAGGACGTACATGTGAGGATTGAATTTTGTTCATTTTCGAAACAAAAGGCCAATATAATATTCCATGAAATTACTTTAAGGCATTTTCCTAGGGTGGGAGGTGAGATTTTTTGGTTAGGAATAATAAGAATTATGGGGATTTTATAGATTTAGAGGACGGGGGTGGACAGATGGAATATTCAAATAGGTTTTAACATGCTAGTATTCACTCTATCGAGGAGCAGATCAAATCAAACATGTGTATTGGATAATCTGAAATTAGAACTCTCCTGTTATAGGGATAATGTCATAGTTTCCATGAAGAGGTCATTGAGAAAGAGTTGTGCTGTAGGGGACTTGTACCAAATTGGGAAATTTTCCTCTTAAGCATGGGCCTAAAACATTTTTTTCACTTTTACATCAAGAAATTCCAATTAGAAATATGCAGTTTAATAACATGTATAAAGGACATTTATCATGAAATTTAATGTCACATAGTAAGGATGATGTTTCATAAATTATAATGTCATATTGAAAATATTTATTTAACATAGTTTAACGTATTTTGAATAATATGTGGATATGATTTGAATTTTCATTCCACTGGTATATATTTATTGGAAAAAAAAAGATGGTAAATCATAGAGTAACCTGGGATGTAGAGGGAGCTAATTTTTATTACTAACTTTTTCCTAAACTAGTGGATATATGGAGTGATGCTTAGATGTTGTTGAGTATCAGTGACATGTCCTACTAGATTTTTAACTATTCCATCCATGACCTTACTATGGACAAGTCACTATGGTGACTTGGTGAGAAAAATTCTAATTTTTTCTCATATCGCCCATATAGGTGTTCAAATTACATAAATCTATGCATCTAACATTGGGTAGTTTAGGTTCATTATAGTCTGACTGAATAAGTACACATTTAGGGGAATAAGTGTGGATGAATTCATATAGTTTAAGGTCATGATTCTTTGGGGAAAGATTCAAAATGGTTTAAGGAAAAAATTCTTGGGCTGCCATCATTTGAGTTTCACATATCCATATTATGTGTTATATTAGTAAGATACAAATATGGGTTTAATGGTGGAAATATATGGTATGTATGATGATAGGATTTTTAGGACGAGACCGATATATGAGATTCATGAATCTCTGTGTATCCCATGCATCTCAGAATCATACCATATGTACTTTTTGGAATGGGGTGTACTTATAGGTCAAGTCTAAAAACGGAAAGTCTTATTGAGTGACGATGAAATGAAATGGGAGAATTAGTTTATTGAAACACATTATATGATACAAATAGAATGTGTATTTAGGTATATAGGGGGACAATTACTCAGAGTTTGTGGTCAAAATACAATAACCATAAAAGATCTTATAGAGAAATTTTTAAGGCATGGGGGATTTTATAACTCTCTATGGAGAGATAAGAAAAGGATTCCTCATTCAATTAATACATTTCTAGTTCACGATACACATATTTTATTATCATAGTTCTTATATAATTTATTCTTCTTCATTATTTGGATTTAAATCTCATCTCAAAAAGGGTTATGTGTTTTTGAGCTGTTAGTGAAACACAAAGGATTAGAAACCTAATGTGAAGTGATAAACAATAAGTATTAAGTCCATATGAATCATCTCTAAGAAAATTTTCACATAGTTTAGTCTCATGATTCATGGACTATTTGTAAGGGTGAGATGGGTGTTCTCTAGATTTTTGGATAACATATCATAAAAGAGGGTTGGGTGGACTAATTATAGAAACAAATGGTATCACACCACAAGGGGTGTTTTTTGGATGGACCAAATATAGGTGGTCTTGGCATCACTACATATCCCATGGGATTCGAAATAAAAACCCATGTTGGTCTAGAATGCAACATGGTGGAATTATAATGATGGATGTTGAGGGGGATATCCTATCAAGGGAGAAATGGATGACAATTTTTTAGTTCCAAATTTCATAAAAGATGATAAGGGTTATGTGGATTGAGGTCATTTATCTATTACAAGATAAATTTTGATGTTTCCAGTTAAAAATCATGGAGTTGGAACTATAGGGGTGCCTCTTAGAGTGGTTTGAGTTCTTGAAAATTTAGTAGAATGGTGTGAAAAGAGGTATAGAATGTCCTCGTACCACAAAAAAATCACTGATAATAGTTTCACATAGATTAAGGAAATTATACACAAACCATTAGTGATTTAGTTTAGTTCAATGTATTGGATCTTGGACTATACCAATATTGAAATTATTTTTTAGAGTACATGTTCATAACATTTGTTCTTGGGAAAACTAAACCAAAAATAATAATCTCGTGGGAGCCAAGCATGATTTGAGAAACATGGAATGGTGAAGAGTTCTTCTTGTTGTATGGGAGGGCATGATATGGTAAAAGGATCCAAATTTTTAAGGTTACGATGACACTGACTAACTTGTTCATTGTTCAAGAACACATGGGAAAATTTCAAAAATGGTGTAAAAACTCCACTAGGATAGAGGGATGTAGAAATGAAGGGAAATAATGACTTATGAGATCAGGAATTAAAATGTGGTTAAATTATGTGTAGGGAAAAAATATTTACCATGTTTGAAATGTTGGTTACAAAAACAACAAAAGTCATGAATGTGTCAAAATAATATAGGGTTAACCAATGACCATGTTAGAAACATGTGAACTATCATATATAACTGAGGAAAATTTGAATTGTGTTTTTTGGTAAGGAGGGGGGTTATTTTGGACAACCATTGTTACCATTAAGGGTTATGTTCAGGTTGGTTAGATAGTGATAGTGAAAACTATGAAATTTATGACCAATGGAATTGAAAATGTTTGGATGATTAGGAGTAAGAAAAGCAGTTTGGGAGTATGTTCGTATTATATTAGGACTTGTTGTGTGGGTGTTAATATTAGAATATTTATCATTTTCCAATGGGGGAAAACCCCAAATATGTGTGTGGTTAAGCTGGGAAGAAAATTTAAGATCTGGACATCACTGTGTACCCTATTGGAAATGGGAATCAATCCATACGTATTTACTTAATTTTGTGTTATTTATCGATGGAACTGAATTTGAGGGACATCCCTTAAGTGAGGTTTCAAGGAATTATATAGTATTACATCATGCAATAGAGACATGGACTATATATTGGAAAATTTTATGTTATGGACATTGATGATTTAGTTTAAATTTATACTGTTAATATTTGTGGTTTCTTCAGTTTAAAGTTTTATAGATTTGACCAAGGTGTTGTACTGTTTAATGTCATGTGATTAGGATGTTTCACCATAGTTTATCATAATTTGACCAAAATTATGTCATGATGTTTTAAGTCATGTTACTAGAACCTTTTTCTTCGGTTTTACATCATGGGACTAAGATGTTGTGATTTATGGTTTAATTTTGCACATCTCCCATTAGGGTGAGGTCACATGGAGTACCACTTATGGAACCTATAATTGGTGGGATGTTTTAGGACTCTACATAAGTGGTGATCAATAAGGATCCACTATTGGAATAAAACATATAAACTGAATATGGTTCTTCCTAGTTGGGTTCTAAATTTGTTTTATTATTTGGATGTATCATCGATTTATTGAGATCCATAACCATATCACCATAAAGGATGAAGAAAATTAATACCTTTTTATTTAATTCTCACGCCACTTGGTTGTGATTCCTTCCTTGGTTATGCATCACCTTGAGCAATATTTTTTTCAAGGGATTTTAGATAAACTGATTAGAATTTTTCTCTTCTATCCAGTGTCTAATGATTATAAATATCCATCTGATGTAATGAAAACTGAATCTCTATATGAAAAACTACCTCTTACCTATACCCAAGGGAGTGTGGAGTCACTAGGGAAGAGTTCCGAGTCATCATATAATATTTTTAGAGGGAATTGTAGATATTATTGGTAAAACAATTATTGTTAAATCCCACAACCTTTTTATATATTTTAGAGAGTGTTTTATTTAAAAAATAAGTCTACCCATCATCATGTATGTGTTTGAGTGATGTGTAGTTAGACAAAATGTTGTAATTGGAATAAAAAATTTTCATCTCTGTATCATGAAAGTAAGTATTGCTGTCTATGTTGATGTTGTGAGGGATCCTAAATTGATTGATGACATGAGATTTCACAAACCCCATCACAGATTGGATCATTAACTCTTTGAGGGTGAAATATTCTATTGACTTTGGGTGGAAGTATAAATAAGTCAGAATGAACCTTCACTATAGGGCTATAAATGGTGGTTAGGGTCCAAAAAAATAGAGGCCTAATATGGTAATTGTCTATGAGTACATGGCAGGGTGAAGAAGCTTCGTTGTTTGATGCATTAAGTTGTCATGGATTTATAATACATGACACATATGGGTGAACCTGATGCGTTAATGATCCAAGGTGGGCCATAAGTAGCCTGATCAATAAATCAAGTGAGAAAGAATCAATCCTAATTGATGATCCATCCATTAACTAGAGATTAATTTATTTTCATTAATTGATGTATATTATTCCCTAATATGAAACATATAGTATTTAATTCAAACTCATGATTATATATAGTATTATCAATATTGGACACTATGGGAATAAAATCGCATTTCACACCTAAAAATTCACTAATGATCGTATCAATCTAGTGAGAGGGTCATGTGTTAGAAATAATTAATGAATGGAGTCATCTAACTAGGTGTTTCTATGACCACTGTACAATTTCAGGGACCTAACACAATGGTGATTATAGAAAGATGATTTTAATATGGGGCATCATAATCAGAAGTAATGTAGTCGATGACCATCTGATGTACTAGATAATTTTCTAAGTCATGTTAGTTAGGGTTTAAAAGAGATGTGGTCAGCCTTTCTAGATCATTTTCGTAGTCATTCTATGATCGGGGAATATTAGTCACCGTTGGATGGGAAGGGAATTTGGCTATTAACACAGGAGTTTATTCCAATAGGGGGACACAATCTTTCTTTCTGATAGTATTATCACCATTGACCTACTTGATGACTATATGAGAGTCTTTATTCTCATAATTTTAGGGGATATAAATCTTGAGGGGTAAATAAAGGCCTGGAATATGATCTTTATACTCGGTCACATTTTTGTTGCAATCTTCTGAATAAAGTAATGAGTATAGAAAGATGGCCCACAAAAGAGTGATATGGAAAATTTTACAGCCTAACCTATTGATTTTGGGGTTATTGATACTCCTCTTGATATGGATGTGGAATTCACCATTTAAGTGAATTTTATAACATATCACAGTCTAATATGAAGGGAGGATGGATTTATATTTAATTTCTACATCGAAGGGTAGTTCTTGAGGGGCCAAATATAAATCCACAAAATCATGTAGTTTTTGGAACACGACAACATTATTGGGGACAAAACTAATGTCAATATACTACAAAATTACAACACAATGATATATTAATCATATTAGCAAGGGTTGGTTGAGTATGTACACCATTATATTTATGTGACCATAAATGCACTCATCAAGGGATTAATCTTCTTGTGATGGGATCAGAGTAATTAAAAAACATTCTAAATATCCTTGAGATGGTCCTAACATTGGTGGGATTTGAACACCAATTAATCATCATATAACTCCACCAGTTCCCTAATGATAGTTATAAATACATGGTTTATGTAATACTACTATGCAGCCCCATAATATTTTAAATGAATTAAATCACAAAATTAAAAGAGATTCCCTGGGTGCCTTTAATGCATGAGATTCCTTATCAAAGAGGTATATTCAGATCTAATTTTATCAGGAGTACCCATCCATGATGGGAAGGATTTAAAATATAGATGTAGAACCAACATATATCTATATATCTTTTAGGGTACAATTATCCTTCATGAAATAGTAGTTGGGGTAAAAAAACATGATGAGGACTACTTTCTACCCGTTCTTCTTCCAGAATGGGACAATTCTGGCTAGCCACTCGGGGAACTGAACCACCCTAAATAAGTTTTCCTTAATAAGATACTCATCCACACCCTCAACAATAACATCACTGTAAGGGTTTATTTTTCTAGGAGGATATTTGAACCCATGGTGGCCTTCTAAGAGTCTAGAAAATGGATAAAAAACCCAAGGATCAAGTCCAGCCATTTCTTTGTATCTCTATGAGAACACATCAAAATATTATTTCAATAAAGAGATATACTACTTATAATAATTCAGTGGCATGCCTAGAGTATTCACTGTTGGAATTATTTCTTCCTCTATAACATGATTTTTCTGGTTCAACTCTTCATCCATTGTAGAGACCCCTTGGCGTTGTTTCATTCAAATACTCTTCATAATCTAAATCATAAGATCCTATGGAAGGGGATGAATCTCGAGGAGTTGAAGACATGAGAGTGGGGATTTCATCTATTTTTGTATGGGTATAACACTCCATGAGATAGTTCTTCTCTTTAGATACCATGGTGAAAAAATATAATGAGACAATCCCATGTGATTTTCAACCATGAGATCCACCTTTGATATCAAAATAATAGTTATGTGTTAACATCCCTTAAGTAATACCAACTTTCTGGATCATACATAAATGTCACGGGATAAGGACCATGGTTTAAATCTCTTGGTGTTCCACAATAGTAAATATTCCTATCATTTTTTGAGAATATGCCGTTTAAAAGTGTGAGGTAATGGATAATAACTCATTATTTATGGAAGTTGTGACACAAGTTCCTAGATATGGGGTCGTGGGTTCTAACTGATGGATAAACAGAATGAATATGTCCCTAAAATTTTCCCAAGGATCTACATAAGTGGATTTTAGATTGTGCGGGGGGGGAGTGATATGCTCGAGCCTGTCATGCTATAGGTTCTTCCCCTACATTTTGTAGTACCCAATATCCATGTAACTGGAATTTTAAGTATTCAAGGGAGAAATATATACATGGAATGCCCTTACTCATCCATTGAGATAATATTTGATGCACTAATGGTATCAATATGGGACTAATGATTGTATATATATCTGGGGTCTTCCCAAATTGGACTTGAAATATATATCCTATGATATGACCATCAAGTCAATACTTTATACAAAATCGCCAAATGGGGTATTCAGCTGAATATTTCCATGTGGATTTTTATCTATCATATCAAAACCATGATTTTTTGGTTGGGGATTAATATTTTATTCTGAAATCCCATGATTATAGAGTGTTTAGTTTTGTATATGACTGGTCTTGGATCTAGTATCCCTTATACAGTGATGAATTTCCTTTTCATTGAACTAGAAATTTGCATACTATGGGAATATGTCCCCCTGAATACTAGATCACCCATTCTATATTTATATGGGAATTATGTATTGGTATTATTCCTTAATTAATTCATCTATATGATTTTCCTCATTGTCAGCTACCTTAGACTCAATCTAGATAGGTCTCTAATGGGCCTGTATAAGGGCCTCACACAAATCCCTGGAGAATCAGCTTTTATCGAGGATTGAGAGTCACATTGGTATATTAGAAAGGTATTAGATTACATCATACTCCTTGAAATGGTAATGTTTTAAGCTAACAATGATTTTTCTTTAACATAGAGATAATTGGGGTCCAGTTGCAGAGGTTTTGGGTTATTGTTGGTTCTAGATGTGTTCATTTGGTGACTAGGAAATTTTGTATGAGAACTAGATTTTGAGAGTCATCCATCATCCATCTATGACTGTTTATGATGCTGTTGTGGGTGAGTCACATTATAAACCAATAGAGAAATCTTGGAATGTTTATGTGATGAAGCATCCTGAGAGGGATGTGCCAGCTGATTCCTATGAGTGGCATTTGGTTTTTATCGGTGGATCAAACTGCCCTTTACAAAGGGTATGAGTGGACATCTACTATTTTACATGGAATCATCCAGTTTTATGATGATTTTTTTATAGGTACCATTGCGGTTTTGTAGGTTTTTTAACTAAATAATGTGAAATGATCTAAAACAATCAAGGACATGTTGAACTATAGAGCCTCCCACAATTTGGGAGTAATGAATTTGGAGAGAGTTCAATATAGTTTTGGAACATGTGGGGGGATATTATTTCCCTATATTTTTCAATACCATTTCATCTAAGATAAGGATGGCTATATTTTATATGGGGTGGCTAGAAGAGGCATGGTGATCATAGGGGAAACTATTATCATCAAGAATGCATGAACAACACTATTGGTGTAAGAGTCTATCCTAAGGTCCATTTAATCATTATACTTATATATAAAATGATTAGGTACATGTTTCCATTAAATATTGTATTCATTGTCACTTTTAGTGCCAATATAGAAATGTTAAATTGTTCTGGGCCATTACCAAAATCAACTTGGCCATGATCTACCAAGTCCTGGATCCAATCACTTAATAAAAACCAATTTGTAATGGTACATATGGGGACCATGTGGAATTGATATTATTTGGAATGGATAGTAAAATTATTATAATGAAGAATCCTATATTCCGTGAACTTCATTATTTTCTTCTCTTGGGCACAGTTGACGTACCTTGGGACCTACTTTTCATTGAAGGAGTTAGTCTTGTTATTTAATTATATGAAGGGAATTCTTGGTGTTTGGCCCTAATGGGGGACTTGAGCTATGTTCTCTTGAATTTGTTACAGTTTTTGAGGTTGCACTTGGAATGACTTATTTGATAGATGTAATTGAAGGATTAAGGAATGAGGGGTCTCAGCCTATATAGTGTGGTCCATGTTTTCCTTTATAGGTATTCATAATAGATTTGTACGAGGTAACATGTTTGAAAAATATTTGGTATTCTATAAAAAAAATTCTAGATATTGATCTTTTTTACAGAATTAAATGAATCAATTTGTATATCACACGGTGATGAGGATGGGAAAAATATCATCCTAGACATTCACCATTCACATCACAAATATAAATTCTTGTGAAAGATACACATCAAGGGAGTATGGTCCCCCTTTTATAGGATAATAAAGTTATAAACTCACTCACCAGATCATTTTTTGATCTTATAGATGTAAAAAATTATAGTCTATCATAAGGAAAATCTAAATTGGTAGATGAACTACCTGTAATGATCTTCCCAATCGATAATAGACCCCATGGCGGGTTCAATGTATGAAATGAAAGTAGGACCTTCCAATGTTTGGTTGAAACAGTGAAGCTAGGTGGATTCCTCTTTCTATGGGGTTCCAATCATAAGGGAACACCATTAAATAATGTTGGGAAAATGTTGCAACATACCACTAGTCTTATTAAATGGTGTGGATCATAGATTACCATATTGTAGGTGCATGTGACCATGATCCACCCTTGCTGAATACAATCATCATTTTGGGGGGATTTTATCTTTCTACATATCTAAAGCCTAAAGATTGGTATTGAGAGAGAGAATCATATTATCCTAGTGTGGTTTGGTAGACATCAATTTTTTTCTAACGCAATGTCTCATGGGGAAATAAATTATGATACTTCAGTTGGAATTCTCACTACTTATGAGGGGTAGGCAGGTCATATCTTGGAAATTTACCATTGTCGATAGCCTCTATACTAATTAGTTGTGTGGAATGACCTTACCAGGCTTTGGGTACCATATTTATGGGAATATATTTCTTGAAAAATGGATTTATGGGGTTCCCTAGGACATCATCTCACTTTAGGTGGTTCTGGTTGAGGATATTATTGTTGTGTTTATTGTGTCCCTCGAGCTCCTAGAACAAATCGACCTTATTTTCATCTGAGTCAGCCTATGGAACAATATAAGATGGGAAAAAAGGATGGATGATCACTTTGTGATTTTCATTATATTTATGGCCATGATTTAACACCTCATTAAGAGGAATTTTGAGACCCGGAGTCCATATGCGTTGATGAGTTTGGGTACTTTCTGATGAACCTTCTTGATGATTGGTCTATCCTTAATGAATATTATCTTCATCACATTTCATGTTGTGAACATGGTATATCTTTTAATCATGGATATTTATCAATATGGTGTTCATAGTGGGTGTGGTTAGAGGGGATCTTTCACTCCCAGGTTGTATGTTAGCATAATGAACTTGTTTTGTCCATGGAAGGTGAATGAAGTAGACGGTGTCATACTACCATGAGACTATTATAAATACATGGTGTGGTGTATTTTTTATGAAATAATGAATCATATTGAGTATCCCTATATACGTCCACAAAAACTAATGTGACACCCTTAAGAATCTAGGAGTTGAGCCTCTATGTGTGTGAAAATACCAACACTCTGTCACTACTGATGAAAGGTACCATCATTCTTATGGATTATAGGATAGTTTAGTTAGTGATATCTAATGTGGTTGAAACCTTCAATGAAATTATGAATAAATTAGGTTTTGTTTTTTCAGGGATGGATTCTATAATAGGAAAATTCATGAATTCTTTCTGGCCAGAATGGGATCGTTAGCTAATCGGTGGAAACAATCTCTCATTACTCTTATTTTAGATAATTATCTAAGTTTATTATCGTTATTGATTTCCCCAAACTCCAATAAATTTTATTTGGTAAACCCATTGTGGTAGTGATAAAGACATACTTTTTTGATGCCTTTCTTATAGAGGGGCGTCATATGGGTCAACCAACCCTATAACAATTGAGTGTATTCTAGAGGTGTGGTCACCTTCATGACCATATATATATATATTAAATGTGGTATCTATGAACTCATTATGATTGAGAATAAAATCATTACTCTGTATATTATAAGAGTTATCACCACCGTTAGAGAGTTATAATCTTATCACTAATGCCTCTCCAACTCGAATTTGGAGGTAGAGTGGATGGAATATGATCATTGTAGGGAAGTTTTCATAGAGATCCCTTAAAAGGTGTTCAAGAAATAGTCATCATGAAAATATCTACATAGGTACTTGAGGAAATTATGGACCACATCCTCGGGGATGGTTATCCTTAGTCATTGAGTTTCTTCCCACAATTTTGGTGGTTAGGGAGGTTGTTTTTCCATTGAGTCATTCATTTACAAATCCTATAAGAGGTTGATGGAAATGTGACACTTCCATTATTCCGACCACAACTAGTGTGGGGATCCTTGAGTGAGAGCCTTTATGATTAGTGGGGACTAATCCTATGTGTGTTATGACCAGTTCCATAAGTAGATCCCCCATTGTGGCTGTTTATTCTCCGGTATCCAGACAAATCATCACTGTGGGAAATATCTTCCACACCTGGAGGACCTCCATGTCAGTTTATGGTGTCGTGGGGAGTACCTACAAAGGGAAATTCATTATTAGGGTATATACCATGATTTTATTTAGTTTCTCCCATAATAAGGATAGTCAACCCGACCTATCTGGTCAAAGGTTGGGTCACTCTCACAATAGAATAATGTAAAACCCCATCGTAGTATTTTCCATTGTAGTATAATGTTCATTGATGGTGGAAGGGGTCATAAGTGATGATATAAAGGCCTATTATCTGTACTATATATGTCTTACACCCTATATTGTCACCAGTTAATCTAGAAAGGGGCTATCAGTGTAGGGTTAATATTGGACTTCTAATTTTCTTAATGACCTATTCAACATTGCTAGAGTAGTGGATAGATCCTTGGTGGTTGCGGTCATGGGAATATCCCAAATTTACCGAACCATATTGGTGTAGTAGAGAAATTCATTATAATATTTATAGGAAAAAGTCCTAAAAGGATTTTATATCATGAACAAGGGGGTTTCCCCACTATATATATTGGGGGAGGTATCGTCGATGTAGTGTTGATGCATATAGGACCTAACTAGCCATTTTCCTTGTTGGAATGACCCAAAACAATTTGTAGTGATGAACCTAGGAATTCATGGACCTCTACTAAATGAGCTTAAAAGGGGTGATGGGGGAAAGTTCACCAAATAGATTTTGGAGTGATGGCTTTCATGGAGGGTTTTTAGTTTTGAGAGATGACCACACTATCAGTTCTTCTACCCACATTCATATTCCTGGTGGGTAATCCAACATTTCTGGAAAATTTATTCCTATGGATACATGGGTTAAACTATTAGTATAGGTTCATTGAAGTTGATACAAATCCTCTCAAATGTCATGCATTCTTTCCAAAGTTTAGGAAGGACTCACATCGATGATGTCTCAGATTGATGATTCCCAACATTCTACATTTTCTCCTAATTATAGAGAATATTTGTACATTGGGACTACCATTTTGATTTGAGGATATAGGAAACATAATATTTGGATCTAGTGGAATCAATTTTTGTGCGTTTATAACATTAAAAATATACTCATGATTGAAGGATATGTGTTTCAAATATAGTTCACTATTTTGTTTATGCTTTCTTTCTGGGTGTACATTGGGGTGGTGATGAACATTACATCAACTACACTAGTGTGTCATGTATCCTTGGACTGTTGAAGCCTCCTCTAGGGTGGAGAGTTTCCATGCATTCATGCTTTCTAAAGGTGGGTGACCTCTACCACCCTTATTGATTATGTTATACCATTAATTAGTATATGATTATGGTATTTTCATTTCTACTTCCAGGAATTCCACCATATAGTTTTTTCACATAGAATGTGTTTCCATCATAAATTTAACTCATGTTCTTGAGGGTCATTTGTAGATCCATCTTGAAGAGGGAATTTATTAATCACTATAATTTTATCATCATAGTATAGCTAAATAAAATTATAGAAAATGGTGATATTTTTCATATATAGACATATTTGTATGTTGGGTGTGTTGTGAATATTTAAAGGCACACTCTTTTAATGTCGAGGGTATCTCTTTCATGAAGCATATTAGGTGAGAAACATGAGGCATGTTATTTCTGTTTTAAGAAAACATTCATTTGGGAAATACATAATTATAGGATCACATCCTAGTTGATATCATATTGGTCACATGAGGAAGATATGACGATGTATCAGGTGGGTTCATAGGTTAAATTTATTGTAGAGGCATGGTCATATGTTAAATGTTTTGTGGTGAAATGGTCACAATTTTAAAGACATGTGAGGATGTGGTCACATAATGATAATCTTGTGGGTATTTGATTGTAGGATTAATTTTATATGGGGATATGGTCATCAGTTTAAATTTTTTGGGAATGTAGTAAGAGATTTAATGTGTTGTGGGGACATGCTGATAGGTTAAAAGTCTTGTTTGGAAGTGGTCACATGGTTATAGTCTTTTGGCGATATGATCAAAATTTTAAATTCTAATGGGGATGTTTTCGTAGGGTTAATGTCTTGTGGGGAAATTTTTATAGGTATAATGTTTTTTGGGTATGTTTTTAGAGGTTTAAAGTATCGTGGAGATGATTCCCATGTACACTTGTTGGGTACTCAGTCGGGTATGGTTTAACATTGTATGATGATGTTGAGATCCATTAGGGACCTAGAGTTTAAATGAATAGTGTTTGAGTGTGTTTTTAATGGGTGAATATGATCACATATTGGTGTTTTTACCTCATAGGGTGAAGAAAGATAGATTTAGTGGTGGTTTGGGGTATCAGGATTGAACCTTAGTATGGAATCCTACTTACCCTATCAGAAGATAGGGATCAAAACCCATGTAGTTTGTGTAAATAGTTTAAAGTCATATGATAAGACCAATACATTATGTTTAAAATCATATTTTAATGACAGTTCCATCATGGAAGAATCAAAAAAATGGACGGTGTAGGGATTATGAATTGGGTCTACCTGGATAGTACTAAAAATCATTGATGGTACGAGTCTGGCTTACACTTGGAAGATGACCAAATTAAACTAAGGAGAAGTGGTGGTATTAATGGGGATTATGAATAGATTATATCTCATGGATGGGGAATCAGTACATGAGATTCATACACATGTCATCCTATGTTCATCACACAAGGTTTGGCCACAATTTAACATCATGCGCCAGGGATGTCATTGTTCATTTTAACATCATGCGACTAGGATGTTGGGAAATGTAGTTTAATGTCATTAATCTTAGAAAATGATGGTTTTTACACTCATGGATACCATTTCAATGTATGAGAGAATGTTATGACTTTATCCTTCATCGTAGAAAACTGTAAGAGGTTTTTTAAGATGATTCAACGATTGGGCTTACGTGTCTACTATATAAGTACTTTTGTAGTGAATAGGGAACAAAAATTTCTAGTCTATGGATACATGAAATTGACATTTCATAAGGTTTCTTATGAAATAGAGAAAGAGGAATTGGGGATTCAATACCAGTGAATGGATAAAGGGCCCCAGTCGTAAGGATTTATGATACTAGTTTTGTGAGTAATCACAACATTAGTGGACCCAGTTCGATGACGAGTGTGAACTAGACTACTCAACCAGTGTCTGACTGTATTTGGTGGGAGGAAGAATTTGTCCAAGGAACATAATATTTTTGGGTAAAAATTATAGATTCATCTGTATGAAGGATTTATAAAACCATATATTCTAGAACATGTATATGGCATGCATATTGGAAGTGTAGGTGCATGCAATTTTTTGGATTGCACGAAGGATGGTGTTGCATGAATGTAGATCATCTTGTGTGAACATAAATAACCATTTGAGAGAGTACTGAAAGTATATATCAAACACTGGGAAAGAAAATTTGGCTCATATATGGGATTTTTCACACAGGTTCTCTAATTGTAGAAATCCATTGGAGTCTGGAGTTGGGTGATGTTTTAAAAGATTCAATTTTGACAATGAGAGATTGACGATTCATCATAAATAGGTATGTACAAAATATTATTAGGGTGATTCTATATTTACTGAATAATTTTAAAGATAGGTGATTCTATCACACAACATCTTCATGTGACATTCAACTTGAGTTTGGGTCATGAAAAAATGGATTTTAAGTCTCATATACCTTCTCTATTGGTGAATGATCATGGAAGGTAGTGGTTTAAAATCACCTTTCACAAAAAGGATACTTCCACAACAACATTGGTGTTTCTTGTGAGTTAAAAAAGTTTAAATCCACATTTCCCTAATTTTTTTGGGGATCTCTAAACATCCACAAAATTTAGACTTGGTGACATCACTGTCTTCCCAGAAGTGATTTTCTTATCGAACTCTAGAGTATCACATAATGTCTCAGGGTTGTATGAAAAAAATTCCTTAACTTTGGAATGAAACCCTAAGATGAGTTGTACCAATGACTTGGTGAAACAAACTTTTTTTAATTGACGAAAATTTTCATCACCAATAAACTCAATAGTGGTTCAACATCACACTTGACCTATAATAAATATTTCTTGAAAAATATCCAATGGTATGCTGGAGGAGATTAAACATTTTGAAATGATGAACTAGTCAATGCGTAAGTGGTTTAACACACGAAGAATTGTAGAAGAAATTATATTATGTTTCATGTATCAATATGTTGAGGTACAATATAAATATTGTTTGTTATCATTTTGATAATGTGAATGAGGTTATATTTTAGAAAATCAGGCAAGAAATAAGGATTTTGAAGGATGGAATAATTATGATGAAGTTGAACCAATAAAAATGGAAACTTATTTAATATTTCTGATGAAAATAATTATTATTGCATTAGAATTATGGAGAATTACTAGACTTGGAATATAAGTCTTGGATGTTATGGAATGAATAATATGGATAATATTTTCCAGTAGTATGTTATTTGTAAATCAAGGAAAACTATGATTTAAAAAACATATCACATTTTTTTCTTGCCATAAGGGAAAAATGGTAAACCTGAGTTACATTTTTGTGTTAATAAAAACTAGGAAACCTCTTGAGTAAGCATACTCAGATGTGAGACGACCATTTAACTTGAAATAAACCAATAAAGACATATATTTAATGAATTTTATTTATTAATTTACATATATGAATTATGTATATTTTATTTTGAGTTTATAATACACTTATGGGTATTTTAAACACCTTAATAGAATTTATGAGAATAAAATAGCATATGTAATTAATTTTTTTCAACTGATAGTGGATTTAAATAAGAAAATGAATATTTTGAGTCATATCATTAGAATATGAAGATATGAAATAATTATTTCACTCCATACAGAACTCCAAAATGGATCACTGAGTGGAATAATCAATGTTTAGGGGACATGAGAAGAATAATTTTATCATTGATTGATACATTAATTTTTTTGATACAATCCAAAATTGTGACTATTTATATTCCAAACTTGTGTCAAATCTATCCCAATTTGGTTAATACGCAACATGAGTTATATTTTATTAAATTTTATTCATTAAGAACAAAAGGGGTTTAGCAACCCTAGTTATATCATTATTTAAAGTAATCATTTAGGAATGTTTGAGGAAATAGATAAAAAAGGAAAATTTATTGGGAATACGTCGAGTGGAAGAAGTTATCATAGTTAAAATTGGAATATGAGGTATATTATTGAAAAATTTTATATAATTATGTTACATAATTAAAATTTTCTACATGAATCATTTATTTTTTATTTTTTATTACAGAATAAATAAAACTAGACACTAATTAAAAATCTGTAAATATTTTAGACTCTTTGAAATGTCAATTGATGGTTAAATTTCATTCTTATTGGGTTTTTAAATTAAAAATATTGTAGGTTTTATCTATATCTTTCCATAATTTTATGAAAATGAGTTACATAGTATATTTTCAATGGTGGAGTCAAGATAAATTTTCAATCCTATGGAACATGGGATTAGTCAGCCACTATATGAATAAAGATGGAATATGAATCAACTAGAGTTTCATAGTCTCATTGGAAGCCTATTTGATTTGTTTTTGTCAAGTATGAACATTGTGTTTACGGTTACTCTTTGTTCCAAATTGCAATGTAACCTAAAGGGGTGACATTTATGGATGAAAAAATGATCTTGATCTACATAAAAGGATTTCTTGATTAATGATTGAGATATGATAAAGTTATAACCTTTTGTATTTATATATATTCTTGAAAATATTGATAACTATATTTTGGAGTCGTAAAATATACTTATAGAGATGAGGGATTTATTGAATGTAGTTGTATTGTATGCCACTCATAAAAAATAACTCGATCAAATTTTTCTCAAAAGAATTTAGGTATATTATAGAATCAAAATAAATAACACAGTATATACAGATGAATTCATTGAATAAATAATTGAGGGTTCTATTTCATAAGCATTGGTAGTTGTGTGTGACAATCAGAGTGTAATAAAATTTCCAAAGAATTCAGTGATATATTCCTTATTAAAGAATATTGAAAAAAACACATAATTATGGAAAAAATATAGTTTTATGATATTTAATTTGAATATGTTTTAACTAAATATAAAGTAATATATATCTTTATCACACGTATTTAAAAGTATTCATTTAATAACAATAGTGTTTTATTGGGAGTTAATTCTTTATTTAAATCCCTGAAAACTATTTTCATTATTTTTCATCATTAATTTTATTGAATTTTTTAACAAAGGGGGATAACACTAAATGTTCACATACTAAAATTGGGGAGAGGTTCTTTTTTTAGGAGACCATTGTGGGAGATATGGGATGCATAGTTAATGAGATAAATGAGGAGGGTTAATGTGTTGGCAGCTAGAATTTGGATAATATCTCATTATATGATTTCCAGAATTAAAATAAATACAATGTTCATGATTGAAGGTCATTTTAAGAGATTTATGAAACCTTTTTAAGTTTATTGTAATATGGGGATATTATTATACCTCAATTTAGACATGATTAAAAAATAATTAATTTTACAACGAGTAATGGGGTTCTCTAAAAATCACCATTATAATATATTGTGGGTTTTGTATATAAAAATAATGTTGGAGGAATTATAGGACATATTTATTAGAGGAAATTATTTTAAGATTTTAATAAGTTTCCATGTTATAATCATTGGAAATATTCGCATGGATTTGTTAGATAATATTTTATAGTTCAGTGTAGATGTACAAGAATGAACGGAATATAGTTTTATATAAATAATAAAACAATTATGTGAAGGGTGATGATCCTTACACAATATTATTGAGTTAATTTGACATTATAAAGGATTAATCTTAAATGATACAATGGAAAATTATTTTTTTAGGATTTATAAATTAATTTTCATTACATGATGAGTCATCAAATCAAAATATTTTTTTGTATCATTATGATATTGTTAGAAGATTGAGATAATTTTAAATGAGAGGATTATAGCATGGAGATAGTATGACATGAGAAATGACACTTCATAGATTAAATATTCATGTCTTGAGGGTAATAATATTGAATTGATATGGATTAAACAACATCATGAATACCATTTATTGTCAGATATTCATTTTATCCTTTGTTATTGAAATCACAACACACTCTTGTTTGAATTTGATTTAATCTATTTCATTGTATGTTTCATGTTATTTAGGATGAAAATATTGAAATTAAGCATTAAGGGATCCAAACATGAGAAATGGTTTGGAGAAAATATTGGGTTCTATGTTTTTGGGATAGATTTTTTATATTATTTGATAGATTTATTTAGTGATATTGAGTGACTTCATCGAAATATGTGATGATGTTTTGAGTTCATTTAAATATAATGAAGATGGTTATGGGTCAATGGAAATTGTACTCTAATAATATATAGTAAAAACATTGAAGTTAGTTAGAATGAAATTTTTAAATAGGACCATATGATCTATGATTAGTAGTGATCAATTACATATAGACATGGACATTCAAATTAAAAAAATCTCATCTGATAATTTTGAGGTCTTGAAACATAATTTTTCTGATAATTCTTTTAAATAATGCAATTTTTTATTTACATGTGTTTTGTTAAAATATACTTTTTATTTTCTTTTAATTATAAATTTGTTACAATATTTTTATTATATTTTCTATTTGCAGTTCTATGTTATCATGGGATCCCATAAGGATAACTAAGTTGTTTGTCCATATAAGGAAGGAAATGGAGGGGGTGAATTTTTTTAAAATATAATTATAAATTAAATATAAACAAGATGTAATATTTAAAAGTAATTTTATAATTTAAAATATAATAGTTAATCATAGTGTAATGTTAAATATAAAATAATATTCAAGTGAATTTGTTTAAGTTGTTATGCCAAAATATACAATGGGGTACCAATATCTCTTCTACTCAAAAGATTTTAGTGTTTTTTGATTAATCCCTTGGATTTAGAGGTATAAAAGAAACCTAATAGAAAATGGAGACCCTTTATTTTTTATGGCTATATAAATAAACCCAATCTCTTTTGTTTTTACAAGTTTTAGTAAGAAACCAATTTAAAATAATTTTTTATTGGTTGAAATGAGAAATCCAATATCCCTTGATTTTACGTGGTTATATCAATGATATGAAATTACCCAAAACATCAATTATAGTGTTCAAAAAAACCCTCATACCCAAATGGTAGTGAGAACCCATTCTACATCACTTAAGGTTCCCAAAACTAGACCCCCACACACTCAATGGTAGCGACCACCCAAAAAATAAAAAAGAATAGGCTTTTCTATATTCAATACATTTAAATCACATTGTAAATCCTATAGAAATATCATAGTAGGAATATATGATTGTAAGAGATAACAATATAAATGATAAATAGAATGATGAAAATGAACCATAGTGAGTTTAAAATTGATTATCATGTTGACCATAGCCTTCAAATCGCCCAAGTGGAAAAATTTATTACCTATAATATCTTTTTGAATGTTTTTTTTCATCTCTGTATCATATAGTGTTATTATGTAAAAATAAGGCACCTTATTCCACAATAAATGGATATTAGTTTTTCTTTCCTGGGAACCTCCAAATAGTTAGGGGATACTGTATAGAACTGGTGTTCTATCAAGATCTAGCGGCCAATTTGGTGTGGTCTATCTGGGAGATTCTAGTACTTATAGGTGAATGAATTCAAAAACATTCCTCCATGATCATCTTAATCCTTCCTTTTTTTAAATAATCATATTCAATTTTATAAATTATAATTAATAAAATCTAAGAAATAAAAAAAAATTAAACACTATTTGGTAATTTTTATCATAAAAACCACCTAAGAGATAAATTTATAGCATTCCTATATTTTTAATGATAAAAAATAATTAATAATTTATCAACATAAAGATAGTCATGATATGATTCACATGACTATATATAAAATAAATTTCAATATTTATTAATTAAATTCAACTAAGCATTTTCAACACTTCAAAAAATATTAGGAATAGATATGAGGAATTATTTAAAAAATTAATTTATCATTAACTAAATTTCAACACATCTCCACAATTGTAATTATAAAAAATTAGATACATATGAAATTTAAATTTTAATAATAATTCAATTTCAAAACCATTCAATTATCAATATAATTGTAACAATTGAAGACAAATATGAAATTATAACCCGTTTTTCCATTAAAATTATTAATTTTCCTTTATATTTTAAAATTATTCACACATTTGAATATATAGAACTATAAATATGGAAATTTTTTATATTAAAATGATTAAATCATAATTAGTTGAGTAGGTTTAGAGAACCAGTTATATACAAGATAAGAATTTTACATTAGGAATAGAATACAAATCATAAAAAATGAAATTCGTGGAATCCTTAGAACTCATTCACAGAATTCAGATTCACAACTGTGTGAAAGGAAAAAAATAATTATGAGAGAAAATTATTAGTAAGGGTTATGTAAAGTCGATGAAATGATGAAGATTTAAGGAATTATAAGTACAAAAAAGTTAAATAACTGAATACACATTCAATTTAATCAATATCATTAAGTTGAATTGTATCCATTGATAATATCAAAGGAATAATATCAAGTATAATAATTACTAAATTCTGAATGAATTAAATTATAAATAATTCACATTATGATATAAAGCATCATGATATCTAGACAGTCAAGTCCTTCTACTTGGAATGTTTAAAATGATGAAAAAAATACATTAAACCCAGACAGCCAATTTGTCTCATGAGAGTAGTAGATTCATTAAGTGGATATATAATATTGGTTTCCACCTATCATTTCAGGTCCAAATCATTCCACATATATCAAATAAACAATTAATTCATGGATAATATTTTTTATCAATAAATATCATTATTGTGTAAAGAATAATATTTTTTCATGATTTCCCTTGTCAGTCAAATAATTATCAAAGTAAAACAACTTACATTGAAATGATATATTGATTGAAGAATTTTTATATACATGGTATTTAATAATTATATTTAATGAAAATTTAATATCTAATGATCACATGAAAGAGTTTTTTTCAAGATAAATTAAATAATAAAAAAATCAATGAGAGATAATACAAATGTGGAGATAACATTATTTATTTTGTAAGAATAAATAAAATGGATGTAAAATATTAAAATAATATTTCCTAAAAAAATTTATTTGATAAACCATTTAAAAATTTTATTGTATGTTTTATTTTTAAAAATGGTTACTGTGAGGTAAATTCCCTTATCTCTGTATAAGTAAAAAAAATATTTATTTTGAATTTTTTTAAAGAATGTTCAGAATTTACCATAATAAAAATTGTAGTCCAATTACAGAAAGCATTTTCTTAACTATCAAGGGTATCATAAAATTTACTTATTAAATTATTTTATTAAATACATGTATTGTATATAATTTATTAGAAAAAGAAGGACATGAAATAAAATCATTTCTGATTGACAGATAAATAAAATTAGTTTTGGGAAATATTTATTTAATTGAATGAAGTACCAAAGAGGGGAAATATATGCAGATAATATATAAAATCTATATATATATATATAATAAAATATATTATTTTTAATAAGGATATATTATATGATTACTTCAATGAAAATAAGAGTAATCAGAAAAATTGATATAGTAAATTAATGTTTTACCGCTTTGGTGACTTTTAAATGGTTACCCTTGAAGGAATAAACATAACATATCATTAATAATTAAAAATAAATACATTCACACATTAAATACCACAAATAAGCAGTATATATACAAAATATATTTTAATTGGTTCATAATAAAAAATATGTCTCAATGTAGTATAAATTGAGACGAAATCCTTTATATCATGTATCCCTTTAGTAGAACATGATTAAATATCTTATATAATGGTTATAAAAATTATTAATTTAAAATATAACCACATTAATATTTATAATATCATACTCGATACTTTTATAACATATTAACACCCATTCATTGATAATATTTCATTTTTTACTTGTGATTCGGGTATTAGTTTCCTTGTTTCCTCATGCATGTTTATCATAAATGTCCCAGTTCTTTGGTATGAGATATATTTAATTACTATATAAAATTATCTTAATAATATAAAACTATTTTTACTAATTATATAAATTTTGATAATCATTCTTTATGTTTTTAAAAGTAAAATGAATCACATAGCTTTGTGGAGATGCTAGGCTATAGAAACACACAATATGATATATCATTCCCTTCATGGGTCAAAGAGTACATAAGTGGAGTATATAATAATTTTAAAGAATCAGTATGATGTCAAAAATATCATATATACTCATTATTTAAATCCTTATTACTATCCATGTATTCCATTGATTGGAAAAACATTAAATCGATTCGTGAGGTGGTAGTTATCCATACACATGAGTGATGGATTTGATTCCTATTTGATAGATGAGGAGGTCGATAAATATTCCTTCATAAAAACAAAAAAAAATCTTATTATCAGTTTGGAAATGGAGTTATTATATTTTAATTTTTAAAACAAAATTGAAGGTGATAAAATAATAAGTAAAAATAAAGAGCTTGGTGTAGATGATTAGCTTCAATTAGAGAAACCCCCTTTGGATATTTATTATGGCCCTACGATTAATATTTGGAAAGGAACATAAGATCCATAATTTGGAAGGATATTTGAGAGATATTTTGGTATTTTATTTAGCTAATGGATAGAGAGATGTGAATAATTGAGGGTAGATATTTCTCTTTTGAAATTTAGGAAGAGTGTATTTTTATTGTAAATACAAATAATTATTTAATAATGGGAACTCAATATAAAACCAGGTGCCTAAAAAATTATAAATACTCGTCTGATGAGATTATAAGTTAATTTCACATCCCCAACACTAAAAATGTGTATTTTTTAAACATGTTATTTCCTTTATCTCAAAGGTCTCTCAGTTTTACCATTTTATTTTTCAGAACAGTAACTAGTTTTTTTTATCTAGGTAATTTATCCATTACATGTAAAATACAATGATACTTATAATGTAATATGTAACTAATTATATTAAATATTTAAAAAATGTATAAATAAAAAATATATTTTTTGGAAAATTAATTTTAATACAAGCGCATCGAAACATAATTTTGACCTTAACCACAATAACTAATTTTTACCTAATTTACTTGTCATTATAACCTAATATTAATTACAAATTATTAAAAAAATATTAATTAAAAAAAATATAACAATTTAATCAATTTATCAATGAAAAGTTATATGTGTTTTAAGATTTAATTAAAACATATTCCTCTAAATCGGGTTGAAAAAAAAAGTTTTCCTAAAACTCCAATTTTTAAGTGTAAGAACATCATATGTCATTTATATGACTACTATTCATCATTAAATGAATTAAAATTCATAAAATTAGACATATAATATATAAATTTAGTTTAAATCATTCATCATTAATAATTATTTTAATTAATTATGGAATGTATACGTTTTTCTTTTTGACTCAATTTTATGAAAAAATATTGTTTTTAAAAAAATGACCTTTTTCCCACCAAATGATATTAGATTTATTTCAATAAAAGTTAAATTTAATAAATATTTTATTAAAAATATTATAATACATTTTTATAAATAAAATTATTAATAAATAAAAATCATATTTTAAATGTTTCATAGAATTTTATTTCTAAGGGAAAATTTTAAAAACACAATCTAGGATTATTTGACCATGTGAGTTAAAAATAGATATTTATTATATTAAATGAACATTTTAAATTTTAATTTAATTATTGTCTATTTGAAATAATATTCAATTATAATAATTGAGGTTTGACTGTGACATTCTTCCCTAAAAAATTTCATCCTTGAAATTTTCTTGTATATTACTTTCTTAACATATGAGGGTGATTTTTCTTCATAACTTTCTCAGGTTCCCACATTACTTCCTCCATGTTTTGATTTCTCTAAAGTATCATTTCTAGTAGACTCATCAGAATCCTCAATACTTGATCTATAGTGTTGAGAATTATTATAGTCTCTTGAGAGTAAGATAGATCAGGTTCCAATTCTATTTCTTCACTGGAGATTATATTCGTTAGATTTGGAAAATAGTTTTTAATAATAATATATGGAAAACATATTATACTATATAGAGGATCAGTTTTGATTCTAAATGGTAATAATATGCACCGATTATTTTTAGAATTATTAAGGTCCTGGTGTACCTTGGTCTGAATATTTCATTTTTATTAATCCTCATTAGACCGTTCCATCTTGATAATTTCACGAAAACATGATATCCAGTTTTAAAATCTAGTTATTTCCTCTAGTTTTGAGATTAACTATTTTTTATTATTTGAGATACTTTGATATGAATCTGAATAGTCATTTCATTTTCACTTTTCTCCTCAACATGTTCTGTTCCTTGATATTTCCAATCACTAAAACCATTCCATCAAGTCAGAGAGTGAAATAGCTTTCCATATAATGCTTCAAACAACGCTATTTTAATACATGAATGGAAACTCATGTAAATGGATATCATGAAAAAATATATAATATTCTATCATTCCCTAAAATTTTTGTTATAATAAAAATAACATGTATTACAACGTTGGAATGGTCTTTTTGGACTGTCCATCTATTTGAGGATGGTATGTGGTTCTGAAATGAAGCATAGTTTCAAGATCCTTCTAATGACCCTTATAAAATATTGATGTAAATTTTGGATCAAAATTAGATAGAATTTAAATATGAGTGATAGTAACTCTTATAACATCATTTATTCCAATCTATTGAAGGATATGATGTGGTTAGTATTATCTTATAGTAAGGAAATGTGCATACTTTGTTACGTGATCATCAATAACTCATATTTAATCTTTCTTAACAGTATTACATAGTAGTTATATTGAAACATGAAATATACTATCATCACATTTCCATATAATAATGTAATAGGTTGATTAAAACCTCTTAGATTATATCTCTCAGTATTCACCTGATGAAAAAGTATGAATCTTGATAAATTATCTGCAATTTCCTCCTTCATATCAACCCTAATAATAATCCCTCAAATATGAATACATCTTATGGAATCAAGGATATATATAAACATTATAACTCTATAAATCATAAAAAAACATCCTTTTTAACTTATTTATATCTGTAAGGAAAATTATTTTTTACAAATTTTAGAACATAATCTTTATTAATGTTGTCTTTGAAATTTCAATAATTCGTGAATTTAACTTTCTTATGAAAATTATCATCATTATACATGGAACTATTTATATTTTCCAAAAAATATTATTATAAAATAATTTTAAACATGGGTCATGTATCTTCTTTTTAATAATTTTCATATCTATATTTATTATATCCATAAACATATATCCTTGTCAATTCTCATTTTTTTCATAACTCAATGGAATTTCCTAATCAATGGATATACTACCATATTTTCCCTTCCTATATGGTAGTGTATAATGAAATCTCAATCCATGAGTAGCTAAATCCACCAAATTTTCCTCAAATAGATATATTTTACATAGAAGATGTATTTTATGCCCATATGGTTATTTATATCTCACATATTTTACCATAGTGATAATATCTATATATATACAAATAAATTATTAGAGATTCCAACTCAATATCATGGGTTGTATAGTTCTATTCATGAGTCAGTAAATATGTCAATGTATATGAAACAACTTTATCACATTGTATAAGGGAAAAACCATGTTCCTTTTTTCATGAATCATTATATATCCAAATCCCACAATTTTAGGATAGTAGATTCTAAATCAGACCATTAGATAATCTCCACATCAATTATTTAAAACATTCATCACATTACTAATTCTATATGTAATTAAATACTTTATGTGTATGCTTGGTTATTTGGATATCCAATTAGTAAAAAATTTAATATAATAACTGCTAGTAACAAACAAAAAAAATAGAATTATGTTCTTTAATTGTGTTCGTTGGTGTAGGACATTATTTTAAATCCTTTTTCTTTACAGGATCAACATATATTCTATCCATTGATTCTATATGGCGAATAAGAGAATATTATTGAAACCATAATTGACTCTTTCAAAATTTCACATTTAACACTTTTATAGGAGTATCAGGAATGTTCTCTAGATGATTATTTTGTTAATAATAAATCCTAAAACACACCATGGTATCATAAATGAACACTATAATGAAATTATCAAGATATTTATTTAATACAATGTTCATTAGATCCAAAAAGTCAATTGATCATTACTCAATCTAAATGAAATTATTATAAACATGTAATGTTCATACCTTATTAAGAAAGCTATCATCATAATATTATCCTACATTATTCACAATTAATGATACCCAAAATTAAGGTACTAATTTTCAAAATATTGATCTATTTTAATTTTATCAAAAATTTCATTAATGAGAGGTAGAGGATACTATTTCTTTATCATAATGACATTGATTTCCTTATAATAATTTCATGACCTCATAAATCCATCTATTTTTTTATAAAAAATAATGGGGTATAGCCAAGTTGAAGCACAAGGGTGAATAAATTTCATTTCACACAACTCCAATAGTTGTTTATTAAACACCATTAATTACACAATGGAAATTATATAGGGATACTTTGATATAGTACTTTCATCAAGGATTAAATCATTAGAAAACTCAACTTCAAACTCTGGTGGATGTCTAGTCACTTCCTCAAAAAATACATCAATGTTATATTATACATTAGATACATACTCATTTTGGATATTACCTTTTCTATATATAGACTATATTTTCTCTTCGTTCCCATTAGTCTCATTTAGAAGTTATGTAGGGAGTGGATCTAGACAAGGAGTAGATTAAGATGTATCCTCTATAAATATAATTAATTCCACATCTTCATTATGAATCATAATTTATTTCTCTTTGAAATTAATATTGTATATCATATTTTTAAATCTAGTGCATACTGATGATTATATCATAGTCAAAAATTGGTATGGAAATAGTTTAAGAAAATAATGTCCTTTTTAGTTCCATAATGGGAATTTTCTAACATATCTTGGTAATTTTAAGATCTCTATTAGTAGATTTGGCAGATAAATCCCTTTATAATGTGATAGGAAAATATCTAAATTTCTTAGAAAATATGTCAGATATTAATGACTCAAAGGATCTAGATTCACAAACAATTAAATTAATAAATATGAGGCTTTGATTAAAATATCATCCACTACATCATTAAAAAATTTCACCTTTTCTCTAGTGATCACATAAGCATATCCCTCTCCCATTGATTTCTTTTGTGATATGTTTTTATTTACACATGATAAATAGGTGTGAATAATGCTCCATTTCCCTATTTTTTTAATCTCTATAAATCATTGTTTTGTTTTTCCCCTTTCATTCATTATCTCGGTGATCCTTATCACTGAACTTGTAATAAACTCCCATGACCTTAAATCATTTTCAAGGATGTTTCTTCATGTAATTTTAACATGATTGAAATTAATTCATATTCTTCTTCTTCTTTGGCACGTTAATTTTGTTATTAGATTTCAAAATACCTCTTCTTCTATTTAATTCCCTTGAATATATAGTATTATAGAAATTTCATCTCTCTTTTTATTTCACATAAAAAAATTTCATCAAATAATGTAAATGTTTGAGAATCTAACACCCTTCCAAGACATGGATGATTCCCTTTAAAGAAATGGAAAATATTTAATTCTATATTTTATATGTAATCTGCAGCATACTTGAAAAGTCTTATAAAGGAATCCTCATAATCTTCAACACCATCAATTAATTTTTCAACATGCTAAGGAACATTATCCTAATTTTAGTTTAAGTCACATGGTTAGAAGACATATAAAAATATTTATTTAAATGTTATCAATTCTATATATTCTATTTAATATTCATCCCAAGTTTTACTGAATAATTACCAAAATTTACCCACATATATGTTGAGTCAATATACTTCCATATAACATTTTCGCGATCATCGACTCCTAGGTCTAGAAATATCTTTTTAATAGACTTAATAAATTTTTCATCTACCATTGGATTAGTAGTCCCACTAAATTATTTGGGTTTCTATCACATGAAGTGACCCAAAATAGGAGAATCAATCTAGGTAATTTTTTTCTAAATTCAAGGAATGTTATTCATCATAACCAGAGTAAGGTATCTTAATATATCAATGACATACTCAGAACCAATAACAGCTATATTGTCTTGATCATTGAGGATATTTCTACATTCACCATGACTGTTGGTACAATTGTTTTTTCCAAGAAGAATTTATAAACAATTTTGTATACTTTATCAGCACATGAGATTTGGAGTTTTAAATAATAACATATAACATTGAATCTAGTGTAACACTCAACATAAATAAGAAATTTATGCATTGTTAATATTAGAGTCATAAAATTGGTTTGTTTGTGGATATATATTTTAAAATCCATAAAAATGGTTTATAAATTAAATATGAATTATCAAAATAATACCCCCCAGGAGTGTTAAAACCGGTGCAAATTAAGGGTTTTTTAATCACCAGGTGATGATTGAGTAAAATCACAATGAATCTTTTTGGGAGATTTTAATCCTAGGTATGACTATACCAGAACCACATCCACTTGTTGTATACTAATAGGGATTTATTTCTAAAAAAACTCACATAATTAGTACATTACCAAATATTTTGGATGAAATTAAAACTTTTCACAAATAAATAAAGCCTATAATAGTATTATGTTCTATAATATATGATTTCCTAAATCTAGTTCCAATAGTTTATACAAATATTTTTTAATGACAACTATAAAAAACCTAGATCCAACAAACTAGTGCCAGTGGTTAATTTATATCATTGAAAAATATACATGATATCATATCACCAAAGATATATCACTGGAGTTGTCTTAGAGAACCAAATACAAACATGCAACACATATTAAAATGGAAATAGAATTACAAACAAAATAAAAGAATATACTTAATATCATTGAAATTCATAAAAATAATATATTATCATGTCTTTAATAAAGGAAATGGAATAAGGGTGAGATCAAATACTGAGTAAGGGTTACGTACAACATCTGATTTCACGGGAAGATAAGTCATATTATATATGGAAAGGAAAATAAGTAAAAAAATAAATTTTAATCAATAAAATATGAAGAAATGCATCCATATATAATATAAATGTAAAAAATTTAAGTATTTTAATAACCGAATTTTTAATGAATAAAATTTATAATAGTGTACATTTTTGTTTTAGACATCTTGACATCAATACTATCAATACCTTGAACAAAGAATGTTTAAAAATATGGGTAGAAATCTATTTAATTTGTAGAAATGATTTGTCCTATGAGAGCTATAGATGCATCGAGGGGCTATATAATTTCTGGCCCCACCCATCATTACAATTCCAAAACATTCATCAAACATCTAATAGTATATTTAATTAATGAACAATATAAATTATCAATAAATATATTTATTTAGTAGATTATAGATTTCATATTATTCCCCTAGTCAATAATATAAATATCAATGTATTACATCACATGTAGAACTGATATATGGTTTAGGAAATAAGAATACCCATCATAATAAAAATTGATATTTTAATTAAATTAAATTTACAATTGTTATATGAAAATGAATATTTCATGATAAATTTAACAACAACAAAATCAAAGGGTGATTGTATTGATTTTGATATAAATTAATGTATTTTAAAAGAATGAAGAAAATGTAAATGAAATATTAACATAAGATATAATGAAAGATTTTATCTTTTTAAACAATTTAAATAAGATATAAGAATATAAATTTATGTAAATGGTTATTGCATAAGGATATTATATATAGCCATATACATAAAAACATCCATTTTGATATTTCTAAAGAATGAAAAAAAACTACCCTTTTGAAAAAAATTACGAAAACATCACTAAAAACTATTTTAAAATTCAAGTTTAATATTGAATGTATTCATACCATAACTTCAATAAATATAATAATTTTTTTTAAAAATATGAACATGGAAGAAAATTATATCTATTTAGTAGAAAAATAAATTCTATTTTTTTTAATATTTAATTACTTGAATAAGAACCAAATATTTAAAAACATTAATAAAATTTCTAAACTACATAAATATATTTATGAAAATGAAAATTATTTAGTTTAACAAGTATAGATTATAATATTTCTTCAATGAAATTGAGAGAAATCCTAAAAATGTAATTGTAAATTAAATTATTACCTCTTTGGTAACTTCTAAATTTCTACCCATTGAAATAATAGAATTGAATTGGGAAATTATTCATCATGAATAAATTTTTATACATATTAATAAAATTAAAAAGGAATTATATACACCATTTAAAATATAATTGGTACATAATAACAAATATATGTCAATACAATGAAAATTAATATGAAGTATCTTAACACATGATTTACTTTAGTTGAAAGAGATTTATTATTGAGAAAAATGGAATTAATTTATTTTTATTAATTTATAAATGAACCATATTAGTATTTATAAAACCATATATGAACGTTTTCTAAAAATTTATCACAAATTTGTTGATAATATTTCATTTTTCCATTGTTTTGGGTGTTAATTTCTTTATTTTCTCATGAATGTTTTTCACTATAGTTCTAGTTAGTCTAAATGGGATATAGTTACATAATATAAAGAATGATATTAATGTTATAAATATCATATTTACTCATTATATAAAAAATTAAAGTCATTCTGGATTGTTGAACATTGAAAACAAGTCACATCTCTTCATGTGGACATTAGATCATACATTTCACCAATGAAAATATCATTACCTTAATGGTGAAAGTATATATAAGTGGATTATATATTAATTTAAATGAATCAATATAATTTTTTATGAAACATATATATCCATTATTTCCATCATTATTACTATCAATATGAGTTGATGATGGAAAACATATTTCCTCAGTTAATGAGGGTTGTAGTCCTCCATACACATGATTGATGAATGTGTTTATCACTTGATAGGGGAGAATATGGGTAAATATTATTAAAATAACATAATAACATCTCATTATATGTCTATTATTGGAGTTATTATATATTATTTTTTATTATATAATTTATGCAGAAAAAATAATAATTAAAAATAAAGATATCAGTGAAGACTGTTACCATCTCTTAGAGAAACCTTTTTTAAATATGTTATAAAATACCGTAAGATTTTACTTTTTGGAAGAAAATAATATATAGATTATTGATAGTGATATTTTGGAGATTTATTATTAGGGTTTTATATAGATTAATCAATTTATAGAAGTGAATAAATTAGTGGATAGAGCCTCCTTTTACATTATAGGAGGACTGAATTTTTTGCCAATATCCAAAACAATTCAATAATAAAAAGTTACTCTCCAACCTAGTTCCTAAAAAGTTGATAAATAATGGGATATAAGTACTATAAGATTAATAAAAACATATATATATATATATATATGTATGTAAAAAAAAATTAAACTTGTTATTTCATTTATGTCTATAGTTACTCGCTTTTACCATTTTAGTTTTCACAATTATAACTAGTTTTTTAACCTGGATAATTTATCCATCAATCCTAAGATCAGATGGTCCTTATTAGATATTTTTTTACAAAATTACTATAAATATTAAATAATATTTATGATATAAGTATTCTATACCTGTGAAAATTTTATTTTCATACATGCACATGGAATGCGCAAAACCTGGTTTTAATCTTAACAATGGAAATTAATTATTAATTTTTTTGAAATTATATGTGACCAAAAATTAAGTTGATATTATTAAATACATAATTAATATTAACTTAAATTTTCATTCGATTTTATAAAATTCAATTATTGGATAATTTTAAATTAAAAATAATCATGCAAATCATATTGAATAACAGGTTTTCTAGAAAATATATTTTCAGCCATAAAATGATCTTCTATTAACTATTTCATTGGTAATAATCATTATATGGATTTAAATTAATATATATTTATATATAATCTATAAATATATTTTAATAATTGCTTGTTATATATTTTTTAGTTAGAAAAAATTGGTGTACAATATTCTTTTTAAAACCATTTTCTTAAAAAAAGTTTAATAAAAAATACCCATTTACCTTTAAATGACCGAAATATTATTTATATAATTTTTATAGTTAATAAAATTTTAATTAATCAAATTATAATACAGTATAATAAATAAAACTATGAATAGTTGAATACTAAAAGTTATACTTTTCATAAAAATTTATTTCAAATGAAAAATTTCAAAAACACATTCTAAGCTTACTAGATCAAGTTAGATAAGAATAAACATTTTTACAATATATGAGAGTTTAAAATGTGCATTTTATTGTACTCTTATTTAAATTAAATTTCATCTACCATACTTGAGTATAGTCTATTAAACCATAGGGAGGAACAGAACCTAATGTTCGGAGATAAAGATGACGATAGTGATTTTTGGTGGAGAATAGTTGATCTAAAGGTCACAAGTGTTGTGAAAAAATGAGGATTAAAGGTTCCCTTTTATCATTGTGGGTTATGGAACTCTTGTAAATACGTGGGGAAATAAAATACAATAAACTCGTATTCCATATCAGGAGACATAAATGAAAATAAATTTCAAATATAAGATGACGTTGGGTTGAAAAAAACATAACCAACAAGATTTATACATGTTTTTAGGTTATTTTACCCCTTATATATTTGTTCTAATCAATCATTAACACTTTTAAACATTAGCATAGTAATGGGTTTTTTCTATGGATACTAGTCATAGTGATTGAAAATGAAATTGACCTTGTTACCAAATTTGGAAATCATGATTAAAAAAACCATTTTATTATATTCAATTTATATATATTTTAGAAAATAATTTTAAAATTAGTACCAAAAATGAAATGATTTTTTTATAAAATTTCATTTTTAAGAATAAATATAAATTCAAACTTGTTCTGAGATTAGAAAAAAATATTTGATGAGTGTTAAATTATTTTCATGAATATATTATCAAGAAACATCATTAAAATCATTCATAAATAGTTTTTGATTTAATTTATTAAAATAAAAATCATTTCAACATAAAAATAATCTTTTATAAAAACTTATATTTTTTACATTTAAATTGTTCTATTTTCATTTATAACAAATTTATAAACTATAAATTCATTTTATAAATGTTTTAAAATAATTTTCATTATTTATTTGGCCCTATTAATTTTATTTAGTCCAATGGATATGTGATAACTATCATATTTTATTATAATATTTCTATATTATATTGTGATTCTTTTAAGATTGAT
Organism: Viscum album; assembly: GCA_963277665.1. Classification (NCBI taxonomy): domain Eukaryota; kingdom Viridiplantae; phylum Streptophyta; class Magnoliopsida; order Santalales; family Viscaceae; genus Viscum; species Viscum album. The sequence goes on along the minus strand of OY728120.1, from coordinate 1,265,816,384 downwards.
TTATTATGTAAAATAGTCCATCAAGGACATCAATCATTTTTAAAGTGGAATATATCATAAAATATTATGGTGTTACAAAACATAACTAATAAATCAATCCCCAATGGCTATTTTAGACCAATATTTTGTATCACCAGCCCTTGAGGAATGATGGTTACTTCTCGGGTCATGTAGAAGCTTAATTTGAGTTCCATATAGTTTATTTAAGTCATATTTGAGAAAAATAAGAATCATAATAGGGTAAGTGATATCATTGGCCACATATATCTATTAAAATTGTTGGTATTGTGAGTATGTGGGACGTATGATATTAATATCATGATAAATAACCCATAAATAGGTTTCATGAACCACTTTATGATGGTATATTATGATTCCAAGGTAGTTAGGTTGGCACCTCTAATGTTGATGATGTGTTAAATTGAGGATACAAAATATAAGTATGTAAGAACCTACAAATTATTATAGGTATAAACAAGGATCTAACTTCTATAGTGGTTCATGCATCACAAATAGATATCATTGGCTCGACACAACAGAGAAATATGACATATTATGTTCTTGACTAGGTTTGATTCTAATAGAGATACAATCAGTAAGAGGTATGTATTAACCAATATATATATATATATATGTCTGTACGTTTTTTGTTTATATATATTGGTGATAATTGAGTTAATATGTATCAGTAACTCAGTGTTTTTATAGAAATAGTATTACTTATTTCAACCAATATATTGTTAATTTTTTAATGTTTGACTACTGTGTATGATTAGTTTATTCCTTACCTTCTAAAAAATGTAAAATCATGTTTCATATTATTTCACCCCTATTCTAGTATAATTTATTTAAGATTAGGGCTCCACTATATCGATGACAAATTCATGTTACAATAAAAGTATATACTGGTCAGAGACTTATTCTACATCTTCAATGACACTATTTCTTAACTGGTAGTGATTATTTATCAGATTATATTTTTTAAATACTTTAATCATGTTGTATGATTAGTCTTTTATTTATAATTTCTATATATAATCATGTCATATTTAATAGTTTTTTCATGCTTTTATTCTGTTATATTTATTTTCTATGTTAAAATATTAATTTCCTATATCTATCTACACAAAGACTAAAAAAAGTGATAAATAAAATTACATTACTTATGAAGTTATTTACATAATGAATTAATGATGTATTTTATATAAAAGTAATATTCATTAAATTAATTGGTTGAAAATGGGTTTTCTATTATTGAAGAAACTATTTTCATAAAAATATTTTGAAATAGATCTTTAAATATATTTCATCAAGTAAAAACATTCATAAATTAATTAAGAGTGATATATAAATATAACCTGATCCAGCGAAACTTTTATAGTTGAAAGCACAAATATGATGAGACTTTCAAGTATTTTTGTTTTTAGAAATTCATTTTTCCATAGAATCTCATTGTATTTGTGGTATTTGGATATCATTTATAAAAAATTGGAACTTTATATTTTGATTGATTATGGATGTTATAGGTTTTCTTTCAGAGGGAAATTATTAAAAATTTGGAGAATGGTATTTTGTATGCATGAAATTTGATATTAAGCCTTTATTGTTCGAACTCATTGATTCTCCTTATAGATATGTGTAATTTTGAATTGGTGTCCTGGTAATTATATAATCTCTTGTGTTTATGGAGTATAATAATTATAGCGAGTTTAATGGTAGGGGAATTCAAAAAAAAAATGGACGATTTGATAAATTTTTTATTTCTGGTTTGAAAAATGATATGGTGTAGATTCTATATTGACTATGGAGTTGATGATTATTATTTTAAAGTGAAAATTTTTATGAAATTTTAGGTTAATTTTATGTTTTTAATCTAGATAATGGATTTATTTTCACCTTTAAATTTAATGAAGGAATTTTAGTTTTGGGGTTGTAATATTTACTTATTATATATTTTTTTATAGATTGGCTGGTAATTTTGAGGTTTTATGAGGTTTACTAGGAGTCAAAACTATAGTCTTAAATTTGTTGGTGGAATATGGTACTAAGGGGTAGAGGTAAATGGGGTACCACGTGGCATAAAAATATACAATATAGTGGTTTGGATCTCCATTATTTTTGTAATGGAGTAAGTTGGTAATTTCACTCACCCTTAATAACACGCTTTCGGTGTTAATTGAACTACTCACCTTATTGAAAATGATCAATTTTCCATGGGTTGTATTTTCACCCTTATATGATCTCCTTTTTCTAAACCGAAGAAGGATTAATCCATGGGAATTATTTTATACGTAAATCAATGGTAATCCCTCCTTCACTTCCCCTTTTTTTATATAACAATACCCTCATCTCTATTATTATTAATAGTTTATTTAAATTTATTTTTCACCAATGTCTGTGTGAAATCAATTATTAATCTATGGATTCCACTTATTTTATTCAATTGTGTTCTTAGTGAGTTTTTACTTGCTGAATATTTTTTTTATAGATTCTTATTTTACAATGATTAATATATGGTTTCATTTTATTAGAACTCAATTAAAGTAATTTTACATATAATTAAACTAGTCATTTCATCCAATTATTGATTTGTATAATTTTTATGTATTCTTACTGTGTTTCAACTATGATTTGATAATATTTTTAATATAGTGACTTTCGAATCAAGGATAATTTCCTATAAATTATTATATATTATGTAATAATGAGTATTAGGGGATGATTTAGTGATATTATAATATAAATGGGGACTCTTCAAGGAAACTTTTATGGTAGGTTCTTCTGATCCATACAATTTCCATCCAAAATTTTTTTAGATTCATGTTCCCTGATTTTTCTTAAGAAAATAAATGAAATAATACTTTTTCCAAATAATTTGAATTAATTTTTTCTGATAAATGAATCATTCCTCTATTCATGTAATTTCATTTTGAGATAATCTACTATAATATCATTTATTTGGATTTAAATTCGTGATTATTCACTTTGTGATATACTGATTAATTCTCTTATATAAAAATATTATTATATTCAAAAATTTTTATGTTGATATCATCACCAATATGTTAATCCTTTTCATGAAAAATAAAGGAGTAAAATTGATTTCTTTTATCTTATTTTATTAACTCATATAAGGTAGATTAGTGAATATGTCACATGGTTTCATTAAATAATAATGGTTTAAAATAGTTTTCTTTTTTATACAATTAATCATTGAATTTTAATACTTTGTAATTAGGTTTATTGTAAATTTATAAGACATTATATCATTATTAATGTTCTATATCAGATAGAATTATTTCTTCCATATGTTGAAAAATATTATGGTTTTAATTTATTTGTGTAATTTATTAACTCATATGGGTGGTTCTCAATACAAGAATACCTGAATATATTTTCTTACAAAACATTATTAAATTTTGATATATTATTTAATTTATAAATTCGAATATGTTAAATTGAGATGAATGTAAAATATGGACATAGATTATTATAAGTTTTATCTATTATTCCAAATTAATTAATAATATTATGATATTTTAAATTTTTATTTTAACCAATATGAGTTATAATTCAATGATCCATAAGTATATTTTTTGAAGAGTCTCATCATCGGAGATAAAACAACTAGTTTATTTTCATGTTGAAAGGAATTATGTGATAAAAAAATTAATCAGTTTAAATAATTATGTTTCAACAAAATCCAATTATTTATTTTGAAATGTTTTACCTCTATTTTTTCATAAATTTATATAACCATTCTAGTCTTTTCCAAAAAAACCTTTTTATCATAGCATGTATTTATAAAACTGTATCATTTCTTATGTATTTTCTATACTATATTCAATAATATAATATATCTCAATTTAAATTTTTGATAACATATATACTGAAATTTATATTTTCCTTAAAATAAATTCCATTAATGAAAACCTATTTTGGAAAGTGTTTTTCTTTTCAATTGGTATCCTAAATTCCGAACGTACACCTCCTTGTGTTCTTCATTTTTGGTAATATATGTATATATCAGTAATATCCAATATTATACCAATAATTATCTATAGTTTTTAAGAGATATATTTCTCTTAAATAAATTTTTTTATATTATATTTAATAGTTCTATGAACATACAACACAAAGTATCACAAATAATAATTTATTTCATTTTTGGGGAACATTACATTAGTTAGTGACTAAATCCATGAAAATCCCAAATAAAAAAACTGTAAAAATATTAAATAATTTATATAGAATGGGATAAACTAGATTATTTATGTCTTATAGAGTTATACCCCCCATTAACAATACTATAGAAAATAAATAGAATATTATAATACTAATTAATATCTAAGAAAAGGAAAATATAGAACCATTGGAATAATTTTAGAGAATGTTGAGTAAAAGAATAATGACATACTTTTAGGAGGTAATATGATTGTTGGAATAATAATTTGACAAATAAAATAGTTATCTTTCCATTGAAAACTGTAACAGGTTTTTTAGAATATTAATTTGACATCAAAATAATACAAAATGTAAATAATATTTATCATGAGTAATTTAAGAAAATATAATTATTATAAATCCATTAAAAATATAAATATTAAAAAATCAAGGTATATATAATTTCATTTTAAAAAAATATATATTTTAAAATATTTAATAAACATAAAAAATTTTATAATAAATATTAGAATTACCCATGTTAGAATATTATTTTTATAAAATTAATGTCTTTTTTTGAATTAGCACATCGAAATTATATAAGAGTAATTTTCTCGGTAATTTTATAAGATACTGTAATTTTTTTTAATAGTAAAAAAAATTAGAATAACACATGTTTTATGAAATAATGATGATTAATTGATAACATAATAAATGATAAATGTTTTATTTCAGCTAAATTAAAAATAATAGTATAAAAATTTCTTTTAAAAAGAAATAAAATTAGTTTCCAATATTAAGTATTTTTCAATGCCTAGAAGTCTATAGTGTCTCATTTAATTTTTTTCCCTTCTGATTAAAATATCTCTATTTTTTTCTGGAACTAGGTTGGTTGAGGTCGAGGGACTGACTGATAAGGATAGATCAAATTTTTATGAGATGATCGAGTATGTTTATTGGATCAATGTATACTGTATAGACTTATACTTTTGTTTTTTTTCATTTATGTAATTATTTATATGTGATAATCCCAATGGGTGATCACTCTTTAATTTATGATATGGCAGTTCATATAATAAATTGATTCAAATCCCTAATAAAAAATTATTCCAAAACTAAAAACCAACACTGATGAACGGGTATGTTTTTGTCAACTCTTCTATAATTTTCTATTATTTTCCAATTTTTTTCAATTCCATTAAATCAAAATATTTAAAGAATTATTAATTAATATTTTATAACTATATTATAGTTTTTAATCAAATAATATGGCCATATTTATGAAATATTTATATGTTGATGTTTTATTTTATGCATTTTTGACAATGTCCCGTCAACGGTCGATTAACCAACTACAAGCACATTTCCTACTATATAACGACCAAAATCGTAATGGATGGATTGTATATGTTATATATAATATATAAATATTTAATTACAACTGTGATAGTCTTCTAGAATTAATTTTACATATTTATAAATACATTTCAATTAAAATAGAAAAATTGAAATAAAGGGGGATAATTTAATGAAAACATGATATCAGAACTAATTAATTTTAACAAATAATATTATAAAATAGATTCTATTAAATATAATGGATCGGTAGTAAAATAAATTGTTTGGATTAACTTCTTGTAAAATGTTTTAAAAAACCTAATTTTATTATTGTGGAGGTGTAAAATTGATGATATAAAGCAGGATTTATTGTAAGGTGATTGTAGAATCGAACTCTTTTTTCATGTTATATCCTATTTAACATTTTTTATATATATTTACTCCAATAATAACCTAAAAACATGTTATAATAATATTTATCTTATCTTTATAAAGATATAAATGGTATTATCTTGTGAAAATTATTTCCAAGCCAAAATAAATATATTTTTCAAAGGGGATTTATTTTACAAAACATACTATTGACTTCTCTTGAATTATTTATTCTCAACTTAAAATTTATGATATTTTACTATAAAATTTTATTTCACTTATTAATCCAACAACCAAAAAATTTATTCATGAAATTACTCATTACAAAATCATTTTTAAAGCCATTCATTTCTATGAGTTTAATTCATGACTATAATTGATATATATTCCCTCTCCAAGTGGCATTACTAATTATGCAGATTTAATGATGTGATCATTTTTTATGAAATTATATATCTCTCCAATTCATTTTTAAAATTTGATATTTTTCATTATATTATTTTTATTATTCATGAACTTTATTCTAGATTTTTTCATAATTATTTATTATAATATTTGAACATATGTTATAAGTGAACATGATGCTAGATTTGTTTACAAATTTGTGTGGTATTTGAACACTATATTATAATGATTCATTATTATTCATATTCCATATCCCATGCATTTATCAATTGATTACATCATGATTATTATAATGATCCCATGAATATGATATGATGATGTTGATTATTCTCAAACATGTACTGTTGAAATATTCCCTATTTTTATCCCTTTACTGGGATTCTTTTCCCCAATCTATTTTTTGTATATAATTATGATAAAACATGTGTTATGGAGAATTTGTGATCTTTTAGGAGGATAAAAATAATAATTTAAGTATTATTTCAATTTTTATATACAAGTGATGCAGAAACCTAATTTCCACAATATATAAAACCTTTTTTATCATATAATGTATTATTATTATGTTTTTATCTTTAAAATAATGTAATTGGCATGTATGAAAAATTTGGGATACTATAATACTTGGTCAACCTCCCAGTATGTTTTTAATACAACCATCATAAACCCTTTACTAGAGTTAGAGACTAGTTCTTCTTGGATTTAAAAAACCCAAATGACACTTCATTTGAATCCTTGAAAATTTTATAGCCAATATCTAATGTATATTAGTGTGGATTATGTTACCTAATAAATTCTATTATTGGGTTCATACCTTTATAGTAGTTTTGAATTTATTATGTAATATTCGTGAAATGTAATTTAATATGTTTTATTCTTATGAAATGAATATTCAATCTATTATATGTTAACTATATAAGAAAATACTAGCATGTTACTTTATGATTTAGTGACTTTGCTAATTTTCATGATAAAATTGTCAATTAATAAAAAATTCTATTTGTTTATGTTTAGGATCTTGATGGTTGGTTAGATTGGAATGATTTGAACATGTTTGCTACTTTAATTAATGATTATAATGTTATAAGGGTCGTGTAAACTTTTTTTCCATTTACATCATGACCAGATAAGGTTTTATCTAGTGTATAATGTTATGGTATAGGATTACAAATAGTTTAATTTTTACACCCATTCCCTTTTTCCATGATATAGGCTAAGGTTTTGACATTTTATGCACCTAACCCTTTTCGTGATATGGTTTTTGGACCTGAAAATAATTTTTTATATAACTTGATGGAATTACCTATATTATTTCCTTACCTCCAACATGACATCAATACATACATTTCATAAATCAGGTGAGTTTGTGTCCTCACCTGTCCTCGGGGCTCGTGTTGTGACTACCCCAAGCCCGCCTTCTATAGGCCATGGTCTGGTGAATAGCACCAATGGAGTAAATCCCAATAAAAAGGTAAGGTATTGCCTTTATAAAAGTAAACAACACAACAGATTACACTACTGAAGTAAGCACTATGTAAACTGAGTACAAAAGTAAGTGCTGAAAGGTAAATGGGACAGTATACAAACCCCAACTGAAAGTACAGTACAACTAAAAGCTAGCACAACTACAGTAATGTAAAACAGCAACCACTGAGTCATCCTCCGGGAATCCCACCTGAAGGGTGGTTATAGATGGGATCCTCAACACCACAAGTCTGTCTATCTGCTTCGTGTATGTCTCACCAAGTGGTCCACCTCTGGGTACCGTCGAGCTCTACAAGCCTCAACCTCGATCAGTGTTGTCTTTCGTCTGCATCCAACACAACGTAGTGTAGGAAACGCTCATCCAGGGGTGAGTATACGATACTCAGTAGGGTCCCCAAGACCCCCGAAGGTCTCCTAGAATCCAAAAATGATAAACCACAGAAGAGAGATACAAAGACGAAGTATCAACCAACCCTACTTAGGTATATGTCCATACATATACCTAAGTTATCAACCACAGTACGACTCCAACTCTCAAGCCCAAATACATCCGAGTCCACACAAAAAAGAAGGTATTCACATCAATGATAATGATTGAAAATAAAGACTCATCTCACACATATATAAAACTTTGATAGAGTGATAGGGATGAGCTGATGTAGTCACTGATTCATCTAAGTTGTCGGGCCCACATAGGATACTAGACCAGCTAAGTTGTCAGACCCACTCAGTATATAAGACCAGCAACTCTGTCGGACCCACTCAGGATACAAGTGCAGAAGTCATCGCTGTCGAACCGATGGAGGATCCCAGTACAGAAGTCATTGACGTTGAACCCACGGAGGATTCCAGTATGTTAGACGTCGTTGTCAAACCCACGGAGGATCCTAGTATGGTATTCTTCATCATCGAATCCACAGAGGATCCTATTATGGAAGACATCATCGTCGAACCCACGTAGGAACCTAGTACGGAAGTCCTCCTCATCGAACCCATGGAGGATCCTAGTAAAGAAGACGATGTCGTCGAACCCGCGGAGGATCCACGTATGGTAGACCTCGCCATAAAACCCATGAAGGATCCCAGTATGGCAGTCGACGCAGTCGCAGCCATCTATAGGGTTCCTGCACACAACACGCTCGATTCTGGGAGGGTCCGCTCCTCATGCAATGGGGTCAATACATCAACCGTCACAAAGTCTAGAGTTGATATATCCAAACGTTCCGTCTCGTCAAAATAAACCCAACGTAATAGACGACACATCAATCGGACGCCCGGTCTGAGAGTTATTGGATTTTCCGTTCCAGGGCACGGTTGATATTACGCTCATTCCAAACCTGACCATTTTCCAAACTCGTACAAAACTCACTTAGAGTATATCAAAAGGACCGGCACATCACGAGAGTCCTATTACTGCATACGGTGTGTCGATCAGACACGCGGTCTTCGAGTTATTCACCCTTAAGTGAAAACAGGCCCTGCCCGTTAAGCCTAGTGGGCTGGCGGGTCGGGTCGACCCGGTCTTGGCGGGTCCGACCCGGCAGAGAGTCGGACCGGCCCGATGAGTCACGTGGCCCAACCCGAGGGGCGTGGCCCGGCGCGACGGGGCGCGGCCCGGCCGGACAAGCTGCGGCCCGGCGTGGCGCGACCCTATCTAGCAGGGCGCGACTAGACTGGTCGAGCGCCTCGGCTCGGAGGGCCAAGCGGTCCGAGGGGGGGCACGGCCCCCCACTTTCCCGAACCTTCAGCACCAAGAGGCGCCGCCCTCCCAACCGGTCGGCCTTCCCGGCACAAGAGGCCCGCTCGGTCAGGCCGTAGACATGTTGTGCGACTCCTTCGGGTGCTGTGACTCCTTCACCCGGCCGGCCGACGAGCCTGCCGGTTCAGCGCCGAAGCAGCCCGTGGATTGCGTGCCGTAGTCCTCCGAAGTGTGGTGCCCTTTTCGCACTGTAGTTTCTTTGGTCCGGCCGACTATCTCACGGTTGCGGGTTGTGATTCCTCCGCACGTGCTCGGCGAGCAGCTGCCGCCTTCTATCGTCGTCGCTTCCCGTTGCGAATAAAAAATGAAGAACAACGGAGGGTCATTAGGTCGTGTTCATTAGGCCCGCGCCCTCCACATTAGGTGGTAACATATGACCATCATTATTCCAAACACAAAAAAACACAGTCGAGATAATTTATTCATGTATAAATTATATAAAACCCCTACCTTTTTAATCGACGGGCGTTCGTTCGTCACAAGGGAAGATGATGTTGACATCGTTCGCTGTATGCTTCCACTTCCAAGTTCATGTATCGGCACATTGACGATGAAGATAAAGTATTATGGGTCGTCGAAGAGATCCCACGTCGGAAGTGGGGGTTTCAAGGAATAATTTGTCATTTTCGGCATCTTCGTGTTCTTCGTTGGAGGGAGAGTAGTCCTCCAAGTGTTGGGTGTCGCGTCACTTTACCAGCGCTTCGTCTCTTGGTGAAGCTGTCCCAAATCCTCCTCCCAAGATCATCTACATAGGAGAGGGGGAGAGGTATGTAACCATAATTGAATTTATGACGGTTTATTTATTAGGATCCTTCCTAAATTCCAACTATGCGGTTACTCAAATTAAAAAGGGGTGTCATGATTATTAAAAAGCGTTGGCGCATAAAATTAATTGACAGCAATTAATTTTATGTTGACACATAAAATTAATTGATAGCTTTAATTTTATGAGGACACACAACATTTAATTTCATGTTGACACATAAAATAAATTGACAACAAGTAATTTTTTGTTGACGGATGGCATTTAATTGAGAGGGTTGGGAGGTTTCCTCTCCCCCCCATTAAATGGGGGGTTAACCCCCCATGTGGACCCCACATCATAACCTCTCGCAGGAGGTTATGATGCTTGGGTGGTCCCCACCCCAATCATCCTCCCATGGGAGGTTAGGGTGTGGATGTCCCACCACCAACCCCAAATGGGAGGTTCTAACTAACCGCACACAAAACACATGGCAGCTTAAAAATAAAATAAAGTGTTGTACATTATTTTATTATTATTTTCTTTAATAAAAGGCCAAAAACTAATATCCAAACACATAAGAACACAACTGCAGTGAAGGTATCACTGTGAAATTACAAAATCTGCGAGGTCAACGGTTCTCTCGGATTTCAATTCCGAGCACCGGTCCAAATGATATAAAATCCAGAACGTACATTTACTGAACTTACCCAAAAAAAAGTTCGGAAAATAATTTTCAGTCACCCTCGACTCATGTCGGTCAAAGTTAGGCTCTTCCTTGGTGAAACACTCCCCAATGAACCCAATGGTATTGTCATATTTTTAATTCATATCACCGTTTAAAAGTTATGAATTATACAATAAAATAATTGCCACATAATTATTTTATTTTCTTCCAAAAACTATCTTTTTCTTCTAGCCCGCACCGGCCACAGTTTTTTTCTGCATAAACAAATAATTTCCTCACAAATTTAGCGGTGGTCTCGGATTTTTAATCTGAGCTACCATTTGTGAGTTATATGCATTTGAAAAATAAAATAATTTATTTAATTATTTTATTTACGGTTATGCCATTTTCGGGTTTTTCATAGGAGGCTCGCGCCGACTAAACTTAAGTAGCGCCTAGGGTAAACCTGCCATCCTAAGTGCAATGGATCCCTAGGATTTCTAATACGAGTAACCGTTTAAGATTTATACCACTTTTTTAGGAAAACTGTTTACACCCGTTAATTTAAGCTTTGCAAAACATCATAAATTGATTCGGGGCACACCGGACCTCGGAAATAGGCACAGTCGGAAACTGCAGACTTGTAAAATTACAAAGTCTTAAAAAATTCCTTGAAATTTCTAGGGCATTATATTACCCCCACCTCTGGTCGTTATGTCCCCGTAAAGCTACAACACACACTAGGGGAACAAATAGGGGCACTGAGCTCGCATCTAAGGCTCCCACTCCCATGAGCTCTCATGAGGTTCCAGTGCTTCTAGAGAATTCACACATGAAGAATCTACCATCCACATAGGACCTTCTCCTGTCAATCCTCAATCTCGACTAGGAATTCCTTTAAAGTCCCCCCATCATCAATGTACATCTCCCTGTGATCGATGATGTGGTACGGGTCTTGCACGTATCTCCACAGCTGAGATACATGGAAAACATCATGCACCCTATGCAACTGAGGTGGAAAGGACAGACGGTAAGCCACCTCGCCTACCCTATTGACGACCTCGAAAGGTCTGATGAATCGTGGAGATAACATTCCGCCCTGACAAAATATCTGTAGACCATGTCAAGGTGAGACCTGTAGGAAAAACGTGGTCGTCATCCTCGAACTACAATGGTATCTGTCTCCTATCAAAATAGGACTTATGTCTGCTCTGTGCTGTCTTAATCCACTCATGGATGATCTGCACCTTCTCTGTCGTAGCCTGAACCATCTCTAGTCCTACAAGTGCTGACTCGCCTAGGTCAGTCCAGCACAAAGGTGATCTACAAGGTCCGTCGTAAAATGCCTCGCTAACTCACTGAAGTAGTGGAGGAGTGACTGTGAGGGACTGAAGAAAGGTTGCTCCATCCCATTCCACAAAAGATATCTACAATGCGGCCAGTTGCTATGTCACCTCTCCTAGCAGTTGAAAGCCTGATCTCCTACTGAGAGAAACTTCTACAACGTTCTCCTTCCCAGGAGTATCGACTATCTCAAATCCATAGTCCCAGAGGAACTCTAGCCAATGTCACCGTCTCAGGTCTAGGTCCTTCTATGAGAAGACACACCTGAGACATTTGATATTAGAGTAAACCGTAAACCATTCGCTCAACAAACTATGGGTGTGACTAGACATTTCTAAAGAACTCGACTACACGCACATTCCCTTACTTCCTGTAAGAGCTGCTAAGATTTCTCCTTTGACGAAAAGAGAAATCCAGTCTCATCCCCTGGATAAACCATGTTCTTTTACCTAATACAGTCAATCATGGCATGAATGGTACTATTTCATGCCATGGACGACGTCATAAGGCCTCGACGCTACTACCAAAAGATCCAACCGTTACTCTCGCCACCAAGAGTCGAGTCACTCTGTCGGCAGCAGTGTGTGGTCACTAGGTCTCCTCCAGTAGGAATCCTGAATTTGAGGGTCAAGTAAACGGTTTTAACCAGAACCTCTCAGTATCAACCATACGAAAAGGTAGGAAAGAAAACATCACATGGAAAAGTGTCTTTTATTACAGCAACTCAAAGTACAAATACACAAAGCAACCAAATATAATGACATCAACAATGCTAGAAGCAAAAAAAAAGTCTCTATGTCTAGAGCTAGTCCCACTCCGGTCCACCTACTCCAGGAGCACTATGGTTGTAGGCCTCAACTTCCTGAAGCTGAGCTCTCCCCTGCACATTTGTTCCCTGCGGTCGGGGCGGACCTCCTGGTGGTGGTGGTGGTAGGGCCTCGAAACGTTGTCCACCAACTACTTCTTAGCCAGCTCCTCTGCCATGTCTTCCTGTTCCCGGTGGACCACCACGTTCGAACATCGTTCCGGGAGGTCCCTCTACTTCCTGCTGCTCATCTGCAGGGCGGGTCGGGCAGTCTCGAGCCATGTGACCCTGCCCACCGCATACATATAACTGCCTGCTTCTCGTATTGATGGAACTGTTTTGTGTGACCTGCAAAATCGAACCTGTATCCTGAGATCGCTCACCTGATGGCCTGGTCTTCTTAGACCTCTGCATCAACTGTCTACTGCTAACTGAAGAAGACTCTGCTACGTGTCGTCCTATGGAGGGTCTCACAGCTGGTGACATATCAGTGAGAAAACTCTCCACTAGAATGGCTCTCTCCAGCACCCCCGCATGCATCGGGATGTTGAGGGAGATCATCGAAGCCCTGATCTCAGGTCTGAGTCCCTGATCAAAGGTTTGGGACCTGAAGAATGGGTCTCGTACCATGTCCTTGGAGTAGCATGAGAGGTCAGTGAACCTCATTGAGTACTAAGCTACTGTCATGTTGCCCTGCTGCAGATGAAGTAACTCCTGAATCTACACCGCATAAAGGGTGGCTGGAAAAAAATTCGAGCAGAAGAGACTCTCAAAGTCTATCCAAATAAGTGATGCCTCTTCATGCACCTGGAGCATCATGCTCCACCATCTACCAGTTTCTTCATGAAAAAGACTCACAGAAAGGATCACCATAAGGTTGACTGGTGTCACTAAAATCTGAAAACTCTGTCGATAGCCTCCAGCCAATCCTCAGCTACCTGTGGGTCGGTCTTTCCGAGGAACCGGGGCGGCCTCTATCGCTAGAACTCATGCAATGAACTCAGGTGGAATGAACACTCTACTGCTGGTGCTGGTGGTATCGGTGGCTTAGAAGGTTGTGGCACCGTTGGTGCCCCCACTAGGATGGGCCCCTACGCCGAGGCCTCGTCACTCTGTGGGATACCATCCCGTACATAACTCAGAACCCTATCTACCTGCCTTCGTGGGGCCATCCTTAAAAGAAACAGTTGCACCACGGTCAAACAGTATACCTGGTGAGATGACACAAAGTAATCATAATGAAAAATTTTCAAAGGAAACACACATGCAATAAGTTTTTTCATGCACTGAGTCAGAGATCAGGGGTCAGGGTCCTGGTATATGGACATGTCGGCCACCACACCAACACTGGAATCCCTGGACTGATAACCACACTCAATACTCTTAACACTATTGCTTCATAGAAAATAATAATCAGAGTCCTGAGTTCTGCGGTAGAACCTCCCTCTGATACCAATTTGTCACGACCCATCCTCGGGGCCCATGCCGTGACTACCCCAAGCCCGCCTTCCATAGGCCAGGGGCTGGCGACTAGCACCAAAGGCGTAAATCATGATAAAAAGAGAAGGTATTTCCTTTATAAAAGTAAACAATGCAAAAAAGTATACAACTAAAGTAACCACTATGTAAACTGAGTAAAATTGTAAGTGATGAAAAGTAAATTTTCTAGTATACAAACCCCAACTGAAAGTATAGTACAACTGAAAGCTAGAACAACTACAGTAAAGTAAAACATCAACCAATGAGTCATTCTCCAGAAATCCCACCTAAAGGGTGGTTATAGATAGGCTCCTCAGCACCTCAAGTCTGTTTGTCTGCTCCGTGTATGTCTCTCCAAGTGGACCACCTCTAGGTACCATCCATCTCTACAAGCCTCTACCTCAATCAGTGATGTCCGTCATCTGCATCCAACACAACGTAGTGCGGGAAAAGCTCGTGCATGGGTGAGTATACGATACTCAGTAGGGACCCCGAGACCCCTGAAGGTCTCCCAGAATACACAAAGGATAAACCACAGAAGAGGGATACAAACATGACGTATCAACCAACCCTACATAGGTATACGTTCACACATATATCTAAGTTATCAACCACAGTACGACTCCAAATCTCAAGCCCAAATACAACCTAGTCCACACAAAAAAGAAGTCAATCACATCGATGATAATGATTGAAAATCAAGACTCAGCACACACAGGTAGAAAACTTTTGTAGAGTGATATGGATGATCAGATGTAGTCACTGATTCATCTAAGTTGTCAGACCGATATAGGATACTAGACCAGCTAAGCTGTCAGTCCCACTCAGGATACAAGACTAGCTACTCTGTTGGACCAACTCAGGATACAAGTACAGAAGTCATCGCTGTCGAACCCACAGAGGATCCAAGTACAGAAGTCATTTCCATCGAACCCACGGAGGATTCCAATACGGTAGAAATCGTCGTCAAACCCATGGAGGATCCTAGTACGGTAGTCATCATCGTCGATCCCACAGAGGATCCTAGTACGGAAGATGTCGCTGTCAAACCCATAGAGGATCCAAGTACGGAAGTCATCATCGTCGATCACACAGAGGATCCTAGTACAGAATACATCTACGTCGAACCCATGGAGGATCCTAATATGGTAGATGTCGTCTTCGAACCCACATAGGATCCCAATACAGTAGTCGAGGCAGTCGCAACCAGCTATAGGGTTCCCACACACAACAGGCTCGATTTGGGGAGGGTCCGCTCCTTGAGAAAGGGGTCGATACATAAATTGTCATGAAGTCCATAGTTGATATATCTCAAAGTTCTGTCTAGTCAAAAGAAACCCAATGTGATTGACGGTGCGTCAATCGGACGCCTGGTTTGAGAGTTATTGGGTTCTCCATTCCAGCGGCCCAGTTGGAATTACACTCATTCCAAACTTGGCCATTTTCCAAAGTCGTCCAAAACTCACATAGAGTATGGAAAAAGGACCACCACATCACGAGGGTCCTAGTTCCACAGACAGTGTATTGATCGGACACGCGGTCTTCGAGTTATTCACCCATAAGTAAAAATGGGCCCGGCCCGTTAAGCCCAGTGGGCTGGCCCGATGGGGCACGGCAGAGGGTCAGACCGGCACAATGAGCCATTAGGCCTGGCCTGATGGGGCACGGCCCGGCCCGGCATGCTACGGCCTAGCCCGGCTGGCCGTGGCTCGGCCTAGAGGGCCGAGCGGTCCGGGGGGTGCGGCCCCACGATTTCCCAAACCGGTGGCGCCAAGTGGCGCTGACCTCCCAACCGGCCGGCCTTCCCATTGCAAGAGGACCACTTGGGCGGGCCACGGACCTGCTGCGCGGCTCTTTTTGGTGTCGCGCCTCCTTCACCCGGCCAACCGACGATCTAGCCGGTTCGTCGCCAAAGCAGCCCGCGGATTACGGGTCGCAGTCCTCCACAGCACGGTGCCCTTGTGGCACCGCGGTTTCTATAGTCCAGTCGACTGGCCCGTGGTTGGGGGCTGTGGTTCCTCCACACGGGGCCGATTAGCGGCCACCGCCTTCGATCGTCATCACTTCCTGTTGCGAATAAAAAATGAAGAACAACGATGGGTCGTCGGACCGTGTTCGTTCGGCCCGCGCCCTCCACGTTAGGCGATAACATATGGCCATGATTATTCCAAAGACAAAACAACACAATCGAGATAATTTATTCACGTATAAATTATACAAAACCCCTACCTTTTTAATCGATGGTCGTTCGTTCCTTGCGGGGGAAGATTATGTTGACTTCGTTCCTCATACGGATCCACTTCCGAGTTCGTGTGTCGGTCCATTAACGACGAAGAGAAATGATGGAGGGTCGTCGAAGATATCCCACATCAGATGGGGGGGGTTTCCAAGGAAGAATTTTTCATCTTCGCGTTCTTCATTGGAAGAAGCGTAGTCTGGGAAGTGTTGGGCGTCATGTCACCTTACTAGCGCTTCGTTGCTTGGTGAAGCCATCCCAAATCCTCCTCCCAAGCTCCATTTATATAGGAGAGGGGGAGAGTTATGTAACCATCATGGAATTTATGATGGTTCATTTATTAGGAACCTTCATAAATCCCAACGATGCGGTTACTAAAACAAAAAAAAAATGTGGTCAAGCTAGTTAAAAAGTGTTAGGGCATAAAATTAATTAACAGAAATTAATTTTATGTTGACATATAAAATTAATTAATAGCTTTAAATTTATGTTGACTCACCGCATTTAATTTCACATTGACACATAAAATTAATTGATAGTAATTAATTTTATGTTGACACAAGGCATTTAATTGAGAGGGTTGAGAGGTTTCCCCTCCCTCTCCATTAAATGGGTGTTAATCCCCATGTGGACACCACATTATAACCTCTCGTGGGAGGTTATGCTACTTAGATGGTCCCCACCCCAATCATCCTCCCAAGGGAGGATAGGGTGTGGATGTCCCACCACCAACCCCCAAAGGGAGGATCCAACTATCAACACACACCACACATGAAAGCTTAAAAATAGAATAATGTTTTTTACATTATTTTATTATTATTTTCTTTAAAAAAATGACAAAAAATAACTTCCAAACTCGTCAGAACGCAACTGCGGTGAAGGTCTCACTAAGCAATTACAGACGTTGTGAGTTCAATGGTGCCCTCAGATTTCAATTCTGAGCAAAAGACCAAAAGATATAAAATCCCGAACATATGTTTACTGAACGTACCCAAAAAAAAGTTCAGAAAAATTATTATCAGTCACCCTAGACTCGCGCTGGTCAAGGTTAGGCTCTTGCAAGGTGAAACGTGCCCTAAAGAACCCAACAGTACTCTCGGATTTTTAGTCCGACTCCCCATTTAAAAGTAATTAATTTTACAATAAAATAATTGTCACATAATTATTTTATTTGCGGCCAAAAACTAACTTTTTCTGGTGCCCCGCGTCGGCCAAAGTTAGTATCTTCTTAAAAAAATCATGACCTCACGAGTTCAGTGGTTGTCTCGGATTTTTAATTTGAGCTACCATTTCTGAGTTATAAGAATTTACAAAATAAAATAATTTATTTAATTATTTAATTTACGGTTATGCCATTTTCAGGATTTTTCACAAGAGGCTTGCACTGACTAAACATAAGTCACACCTAGGGTTAACCTACCATCTTTAGCGCAACAGTGCCCTCGTATTTTTGATCTGAGTAACTGTTTAAGAGTTATTCCACTTTTTTAAGAAAACTGCTTACGCACGTTAATTTAAGATTAACAAAACATCAGAAATTGATTCCAGGCACACCAGGCCTCGGAATCAGGCGCCGTCAGAAACTGCAGACTTGTAAAATTCTAAAGTATTAAAAAACATTCCTTTAAATTTACACGTCTTTATAGTTTTTGTGAGGATCCTCTTAGTATTGAGAGCATATTTTTACAGCCTCTTATTTATGATCTTGATATTTTCTTGTTTCCATGACATGATTACTAATAAATTTTTGTATATCTATTACTCAATCTGTTATCCTTGACCACAACCCATGTATCCTAGTTCTAGAACATTAATTTTTTAAATTAAATCATGTAAAATATTAGGACTCCAAAGTACCTATCATTTTTTTAGTCTTGGTAAACTACATACGTACATGAGCCTTGTATTACAAATGAATACAAAAATTGGAACATAATTGTTTGTATATTATTTTTGGAAAGTAACTCTATTAAATATATAATATATCTATATATCTTTATTAATTAACTTTATGTATTCTTGGGGAATGGTAAAAAAATAAGGCTGAGTTTAAATGGTCTTTAAGAGTTAAATACAATAAAATCAATAATGAATCAACGAGCATAGTCAATATGGAAAAGTAAATAAATGGAAACACATTACAAGTAATAAATAAATTAGTTTTATGTGAATAAATAATATGGAAATGTAAATAATTGAAAATAAAGGAAATTTAATCAATAAATTGATAATAAAATACATCCATTAATTTTTTCATAGTGAAAATATCATGGATAATAATAAGTGTAATCTAAATGAAGTCTTTAATTATTGGTTGAAATCATTCCAAGGAACATGATACATTTACCATAAAAATATATCATCAACACTATTTAAAAAATACTTGTTTAAAAACATTATATTTGTGTAAGACCTTTAAAAAGACACAATTTTCACGGTCAATTCTCCAGATAGTTTAAACCACTTGGCTACTAATGTGAATGATTTTTTTCAACTGATTATCATCACCTGAGAATACCTATGAAACAAGATGATTAAATTAAATGGTCAACATCCCATGTTTTTCCATTAAAAGTAATCCCTTTTATATCAAATAATAAATTTAACTACTCAAAAATGTGCCTTATAAAATTTCATATTCAATAAATAAAACAAATTTA
Source organism: Viscum album (assembly GCA_963277665.1). Lineage (NCBI taxonomy): Eukaryota > Viridiplantae > Streptophyta > Magnoliopsida > Santalales > Viscaceae > Viscum > Viscum album. The sequence goes on along the minus strand of OY728120.1, from coordinate 1,265,796,928 downwards.
TCAATATTTACCTATATAATTAAACAACTTTAAAAGTAATCACTATACGAAAAATGGCATATAGTTAATGAAATTATTATATCCCTAATAAAAAATTTGTATTTTTAATATAAATTAAATATCCATTGAAAATTATTATATTAAAGATATTGTTTTATGGGAATTTTAACATTCACAAATGACAATGGTATTTCACAATAATATTTACCATTTTGTAATTTTCCAATAAAATCCTTGTGGTTGAAATAATATAAATTGATACTCAAATTACCATTAGTAATTAAGTATAAATTATATAATATGAAAACATTCTATGTATATACACAACATTAATGTTAATTTGTATATAATAAAAAATATGACACAATGTAATGTAAATTGTGACGGAATCCCTTACCTCGTGCTTTCTTTTTTGTTGTAATTTCCTTAACATCTTTTATAGTTTTTTAAAAAATGTCATTTAATTGTTAATAAAAAAATTAGTTTTTATGATATCATATTTAAACATTTCATAACATATTAGAACTTGTTCATCTATAATTATTATTTATTTTCTTCCCTTCTAGTGATAATTTCCATGTTTTTTAGTTTGGTTAATCAAGTTAATTTTTTTCTTTTTGACTTCGATAATGATTTAAGAATCTCCAAAATATAAACCATGATGTAAATATCAAATATATTTAGTATATATGTATTTATATTAGTCAATAAAATTTAGTGACCCAAAATGTAATGCACCATTTGTGGAGATGGTAGTTCGTACATACGCATGAGTACTCCTTCAATTTTCTTATTCTATTAAATGAAAGAAAAGTAATATATATATATTATTAAGAAATTATAAATTTATTTTCAAATATATCACATATATTTATTAAAATCATCCATAATACATTCCTTGTAAATTGTGAACGAACCACATCGCTTCGCGAGGTAGTATTCTGTTATTCACCCGAGCGACACTATCATATTCCAACAAAATAGAAATCATGATGGTACGAGTTATATAATAATTTAATAAGAATAATAATATCTTAAATATCAGATATTTCTTATTAAAAATATGAATCCATCATTATTCACCACTTTTAAAGTTGGTAATGGAAGAATAAACGACATCTGTTTCTGATGCGGTAGTCCGTTGTACACATGAAAGATGATTGCATATGACATTTGAGGTATGTGTGTGTGGTTTTATATAATAAAAATTAACACCATAACATATAATTATATTTAATATACTTAATTTTATATAATCATGTTATTAAAATAATTAAACATGGTGGAGAAATAAATACAACAAATTTATTTGTTGGTGAAAAATTCCTCTTCATCGGCTTACTCCTCTTGGATTCTACCAAAATAATTATTTAGATTTATATATGTCTAAAAATATCATTATATTTAGTGGTTGTAAAACCCCAATATTTTATGTAAAATATTATATTAATTTCATTGATATCTTGTGTTTTACGCTACACCAATATTACCTTGCACTATACGCAAAACTGAATTAGCTTTCAGAATACGCAACACTATTCTTGGATCATGTTACACACAGTTTTGATAGTAGTTATTCTATGCAACATTGAGTGTATGTATATATATATTCAATGTATAAATGAAATATGGTTGGATTCTGTTACACAAAACAACAAAGGAGTCTTGCACAACATGCAACCCTGACTTGGCTTGCATTACATGCAATCGCGACCTTCCTCGATAGCGTGTGTTGTACGCAATATCAGGTTTCACTAAACAACGATATATGGTTATAATATTATTATGAACTAGCCTTTATGAATATTATCAACTAAATTTTGAATTTTATAACATTATTATTCATCTTACACATTTTCTAGAACATGTTATGATAACAAAATCAATTTTTCGAGTAAAATAATTATTTTTCAAAAAATGTAGTTTTGTCACCTTTTGATGGCACACCCGCATTAAATCTTGTTTTTGACATGTATGTAAGTCAAATTTGACATAATAAAATTGTTCTTTGGAATTAGGAAATAAAAATTCATTTTGGATAAATTTTTCATATTATTCTGATAACATTCATATTTTAATGAATAGTAAAAACACGCTATATTTTAATTAAAAAAAATTCATTGCAATAATTTATATGGTTAGATTATCTTTTTAAATGGTTTTAAAGTTTAATTATAATATATTTTTACCATTTAATCAAATTTTGTTCATTGGAGTTAATTTCACTTTGAAATTGGATATAAACAAATATCAATCTTTTGGTAGTTATTGTTTCTTAAAAACACGCTATTTGTTTTGATAACGGGAATTAATTTTAAAATTAATTAATGCCACTTATATGTTTTGAATTTTTTAAAATAGACATCAATTTTGAGTTGGGAATATCAAATAATTCTTAGGCTGAAGTTTTGGTTTTTTTCGGAAAAACATCAATTTTCAATGAATAGTGAAACTACTTAGTGGTAGTTAAAAAACTAAATTTTTCATTTAAATGATATTTTACCACTTCTATGAGTGGAATTTCGAAAATCCGAGAGACATGGTTAATATAAAGGAGTAAAATTTGGTTCAATGGGATGAAAATAATTTTTGGTGAATAGTAACTATTTACTTTTATTTACCACGGTTAAAAGTAAATAGGGTAATTAAGGGTGAAAATAATAATATTATTACCCTAGAACGTGTCCTAATTCTTTTGGATAAATATAATTAGACCAAACAAATCCTTAGGAATAAAATATTACCATTTAGGTCCACTTGGATTAGATTAGGACATTTATTATTAATTTATTTAAAGAAGGGTTAAAATATTGAAAATCAATGATTAATAACTAAATAATTTTTAATATAGGGTAATACATAATATCAATTATACTATAAATATTCATTAGAAAGATAAAAAGAATTACTATGTAATGGTATTTTATTTATAATTTTTAGAAATTAAATAATTTAGTTTATTTATTACACAATGATGATGCAGTAATTATCTTATTAATGTAATATTAACAGAATTGATGTTATAAATACACAAATAAATGAAATTTGAGACTTTATATGAATGAAAATAATTTTTTAGGTTAATATGAAATGTTATTATTGATTTAAGTAACTTTTTTAGAACTAATCATTGTGTTATAATTTTCAAACATATCTATTACCAAATAGTGTCAAAATTGATATAAAATAGTTTTTAAAACAAATATTATATTATTAATTGTTATTATATTATTAAAAATATATGTTTTGGAAAATATACTTATATCATGATAGGTGTATCATTAATGGTCAATTTTGGGGTCTCTTGAATGTATATGGTATGTTTATTAACTATATAATATAAAAATACAAATTGACATGGTAAATACCAATCTAATTAACTAAGAGTTAAAACAAAAAGATAAGGTTAATATAATGACCTAAACTTGTATAAAATCTATTGGTTGAGAGGATTGAGACCCATAACTACCTTATCTTCGAAATAAATCAATTTTTTCTATTAAAAACCGAATATTACATTATAATAAAATAATATTTTTAGTTTTTCCAATGTTGCCCCTCTCCTCCCTTATAAAAGGGAAACTCTTCCATATCTTCCTCACACCACTTTGAGACTTCAATCTCGGCCAAACCATAACAAATTCTTTTCTCCACTTTCCTAGAAACATCCTAGAATTCTTGGTCTTCTTTAAAGACCATCATTAGTGCCCAAATAGGAGGTTAAAAAGAGGCGCTTCAAAGAAGAGGAAATGTATGTTACCGATTTTTTCTACTTTATTTATTCTTCTACTTATTCTTATTTAGTTGTTTCATTATGAAGTAATAACATCAGTATTACTCATATACTGATATGTTATTATAATTATTAAACAACCCTATTTCACAACCTATCCATCCTACGGAAAACGAAATCACCGCGCGTGCATACGTACAGAATACCTTCTCCACGCCGTGGTGTAATCTTTTTTCGACCACCACCTTACTTGGATGGGTATAATGGTGTAAATAAATAACTATATATGATTATTGTAAATTGATATTGATTCTGAAATATTATAAACACACTTCAATATAATTCCACGATCATGGGAATGATATCATCGCTCGTGTGTACGTACGGACTACCATCTCCGCGACGCGATGAGATTCATTCTCCATGTTAACCATTCATGAATGATTATAAATTATATATAATGAATAATAATGAAATATATCACATAATAATGATAATGGATTTATTTATATATATATATGTATGAAATCTACTTAATTCCATTCAGTTCAATAAGGAAACGAACACAACGTTCATGCGTACGTACGGCCTACCGTCTCCATGATCGGTGTATTTCATTCCATTTAACGATCTATCATATATATATATGTATATGATGAATATATATTATATATAAATCATGTTTTAAATTCTGGAATTAAGTAAATCAGGATATAAGTAATAATAACAAGAACAACAAGTCGAAACACGTACGATAAATGAAACGATTTTACCCAAAATGCTGTTTTAACATGGAATTTACAAAAGAAAGGGAAATATAAAGTCATAAGTGAACCATATATGATATCATAACAATTAATATGATTCTTTAATAAGTCAATGACATTATTTAAATCATTATACATGATGTTTGGATACATACGAAGCATATCGGACGTAAGGTAAGGGATAACTTTTCCAATCTCGTTTTTATCTGAGGTTTTTTATTTGTAAGTATTCACTGGGGTTAAATTTATCATCCATGTTCATGTTTTATAAAAATGGTTTCATATTTATTTAAAGTCCTTCTTAACCATTTTTTGCTTTTAACACATTTTATTTAAGGAGTCTTTCTTTTTTTAACCATACGAGGTACTTTTTGACTTTTCCGACAAAAGTACGAGAAGAATGTTATTTTTAAATTATATGACGTGAACAGATTTTTATTGTTTCATAACACCTCATTTTCATGAAGCTTAATCTAAAATATTTTATGACTGTTTTTAAAAAAATACTTTTATTTTAAAATTTCATGGAATTTTGTGAAAATAAAATGATTTTGAAGAAGAAAGGATATTTTCCTCAATAATTCATTTCAAATGTTTTATCAAAACTATTTTCCATCTAAGATGGAATTATTTCATATGTGTATGTTTCAAGTATATTTTATCAATGATTTACATGGTTTCACTTTTTCTATGATGAAATTATATCCATTTTTTTGTATGTATTATGTTATTATGGGATGATGTTTATGAAACCCATTTTATTCTTTAGGTTATGATGAATGATTTATGTTTATGTTGTGTAACAAGTAAGAATGATTTCATTATGAGATGGGTGGGTCCTATATCTCCCTCCAATGCATTGGGTAAAGATTTATATCTCATTATATAGACATGGCTGGAATGGTAAGTTAATCCGGTTCAGTGATACAGGACTGGAACGAGGAGTGACCTCGATTCAGAAACGGACTTTGTCTAGTAAGATGGTCTTGGCAGTAATTCCTTGACTAATATGGAAATCATAACAAGTTTTGAATGGTTTACACAATTAATTGATTTATTCCCATTATATTTTATCAAAATTGATGTTACTTTATAATATATTCCTTACGTACTTCCAAGATTTATGTCCTGGCTCAAGATTTTGATTTTTAGATTTTATGTTCAAGCTTTTTCATTCAAATGTTTATGGATTATTTTGTGTTCTCTATGCTTACCCATACTGAGAATTTGAGCTCACCCTTTTTAACTTTTCTTTTCCCTAGGATATAAAGAATGGCTTTAGGTAAGAAAACAAAATGGGAAGATCTTTATGGGAGAAGTTGAAGATCTTTCACCACGATTAGAAGACTAAATTCCGAGTTTCCAAAGACACTAAACTATTACGGTCCTTGTGTGTCTGTGTTTTTTATATATAAAGTATTCCGAAAAAGTAATGTAATGTCCATGTATGTCAATCTTTCGGTCTCTACAGTATGTATCATAAGAAAGGATTAGTTAAACTTTGGAAACAAGGATGCGAAAACTTTAGTGAGATCCCTAGAGATATTTCTAAGGTATGTCTAGGGATGTCCCTAAGGTTAAGTATATGTATAGGTTATAGTCCTCGAATTAAAGAAACCATATTAGAATTAAACATAAGGTGTTAGATATTAAAGGTACTCCCTATTTATTATGTTTTTTTCCTACCATGATTTTTGCCTCTCATGCTATTCTATTTGGGTTTTAGAAAATGGCTGGAAACAGGAGGATTCATGATAATGGATGATATGATGAACAATGGAATGATATTCTTCAAGAGCTACTTAATGAAATAGAATTCAGAAGGTGAAACATCATTATTATGCCTAATCAGGAATCTCATAATATGATCAATAATCTCAACTTTGGTAATATTCCTGACTCAGCTAATAAGAGAAAGATGGAGTTTCATGATGATCATAGAGGAAAGAAAGTTCAATTTCCCTCATGTAAGTCATGTGGGAAGAGGCGTCAAGGGGAATGTTTCAAAAAAACTGGAAGATTCTTTGGGTGTGGAAAAGTAGGACACAAAGCTAGTAATGGTAAAGGAAAAGGATCAGTTAACACCATGGACAAGGATAATGATATTTCTATGACACCAACAACGGTTAAGTGTTTTAAATGTTGAATGTACGAGAATTATGCAAACCAATTCCCTAAGGGGAAATCTCATAAAGAGAATCAGCATGGTCATATGGGTAGTATTTATGTGGATGATGATTAAGAGACTACAAATGATATATGAGATGGAAGAAATGATGAAGCTCAGTCATTGGTTTAAGAAGGTAGTGTAATGATTTTATGTTTATCAAGAATAATGTATGGTACTACGGAATAAAGAAAAATCTAAGGAGTGTTACACGGTTTCCTTTGCTTGAGTTTTGAAAGTATATGATGAATGGTACCGATAACCATGAAAGGTTATTCAGATATTTTTGGAAAATAGATGATGTGCGTATAATGACGGGATAATGAGATAATGATATGTTTGATAGTATTAATGAGATCATGCCTGATATAAGGACAAAGTGATAACATGGTTTGAGTATAAAGAATTTTTGTGATTTTGGAATGTGGAAAGAGACAACTTTTGACATCTTTCATTTTTTCAACTAAGGTTCTATGGTAATTCATGTTTTAATGGAATACATGATTAAGGAATTCACATGTTTGGAATATCGTATGATAAATGATGTTATTCATGTTCTTGTTATGTGACCTTTCCAGTAATCATTTTCTGTATACTATGAGATTGGACAGATGTATTTTGGATAAGCCTAAAGACTGGAATTAATTAATTTTGACATAAAATAGTATTGTTTAAGGCTAGAACTTCATTTGATATTGTTGCAGGAATGTTATTATAATGTTGTTTTAGAAAAAGGGACAACCTGCAAGATGGGCGAAAACCTGTCGCGTCAAACAAGGTTGTGGGAATCGAACCCACAACCGATGTGTGACAGGCCTTTATCACATACCACTGGCCTATAGGAAGTCCTTGTTTAGTAGATATTAGTTTTATTTTATTAAGCGGTATGATAGATGAAGTATAAGTCCATTTTTGGAACCATATACGAATAATATCACCACAGATGGACGTATGTATGTAAATTTTGCTAACCTTATGTTTGAGACAGATGGAATGACCTATCATTCTGTTGCATGATCCGCTAACACTTCCAGGAAAACAAATTCAACGTCATTTCTTTAAGAGATGAAGCGGAAATTGTTCAAGACCTGAACAACAATGAGATTGTACCAAAATCAAGAAATAATTTCTTTTAATTCAAAAATTCTTCAACATTAGGGAAATTATCTTGAAAGACAAAAAAATGTTGTCCTAGTACTCTTATATCTGATGAATCAGATAGTACCTTATATCATCACAAATCTATGGCTTTGTGATTGTTGTCTTTTTCATAGCCATGTTCTCTACCACTCTCCATCAGAACATGATGGTTAGAATTTTCTTCCATATCCATATTTTCACCTATGTTGTATTATGTGGAAACCCAATGATGAGTTACTTTGGGTGATCGTTATGATTCTAACTTTTCTTTTTAAAATTAAGTTTTAACATTCCTTTTTACGAAGTGGGTTTCTATGAAAGAAAGTTTCAAGTAGTAAACGATTTATAACCCCGACGAATTTTGAGGGAGAAATTCATTTTAAGGGGGGTATAATATAACACCCCGATATTTTAGGAAAAATATTCTTTTAATTTCATTGATATCTTGTGTTGTACACTACACCAAGATTACCTTACGCTATACGCAACACCGAATTAGCTTGCAGTATACACAACACTATTCTTGGATCATGTTAAACACAATTTTGATAGTAGTTATTCTATGCAACATTGAGTGTATATATATATATATATATTCAATGTATAAATTAAATATGGTTGTATTTTGTTATAAAAAACAACGAACTACCCTTGAACAACATGCAACCTTGACTTGGATTGCATTACACGCAATCACAACCTTCCTCAATAGCGTGGGTTGTACGCAATACCAGGTTTCACTAAACAATGATATATGGTTATAATATTATTATGAACTAGCCATTATGAATAGTATCAACTACATTTTGAATTCTATAAAATTATTATTCATCTTACACATTTTCTAAAACATGTTATGATAACAAAATCAATTTTTCGAGTAAAATAAGTATTTTTCAAAAAAAGTAGTTTTGTCACCTTTTGACGGAGCACCCACATTAAATCTTGTTTTTTACATGTATGTAAGTCAAATTTGACAAAATAAATTTATTCATTTTGATATGGATACAAAAATTTACTTTGGATAAATGTTTCATATTATTCTGATAACTTTCATATTTTAATGAATAGTAAAAACACGCTATATTTTAATTAAAAAAAACTTTTTTCATCGCAATAATTTATATGGATAGATTTTCTTTTTAACTGGTTTTAAATTGTAATTAGAATTTATTTTTACCATTTAATCCAATTTTGTTCATTGGAATTAATTTCACTTTGAAATTGGATATAAAGGAGTATCAATCTTTTGATAGTTATTGTTTCTTAAAAACACGCTATTTGTTTTGATAACGGGAATTAATTTTAAAATTAATTAATGCCACTTATATGTTGTGAATTTGGTAAAATAAACATCAATTTTGAATTCAGAACATCAAATAAATCTTAGGCTGAATTTTTGGTATTTTTCTGAAAAACTTCAATTTTCAATGAATAGTGAAACCACTTAGTGGTAGTTCAAAAACTGACTTTTTCGTTTACATGAAATTTTATTGCTTTTGTAAGTGGAATTTAGAAAATCCGAGAGACACGGTTAATATCAAGGAGTAAAATGTGGTTCAATGAGATGAAAATAATTTTTGGTGAATAGTAACCTTTTACTTTTATTTACCACGGTTAAAAGTAAATAGGGTAATTAAGGGTAAAAATGATATTATTATTACACTAACACATGTCATAATTCTATTGGATAAGTGTAATTCGACCAAAATAAACCTTAGTAATAAAATATGACTATTTAGGTCCACATGGATTAGATTAGGACATTTATTATTAATTTATTTAAAGAAGGGTTAAAATAGTTAAAATCAAAGTTTAATAACTAAATCATATTTAATATATGGTTATAAATAACATAAATTAGACTATAAATATTAATCAGAAAGCTAAACATATTTCCTACATAATGGTATTTTATTTATAATTTTTAGACATTTAATAATTTAATTTATTTATTACCCAATGATGATGCAGTAATTATCTTATTAATGAAATATTTACATAATTGATGTTATAAATACCCAAATAAATGTAATTTGAGACTTTTTATGAATTACACTAATTTTCTAGGATAATATGACATATTATTATTGATTTAATTAACTTTTTTATAACTAATCATGCTATTATTATTTTCAAAAAAAATTAACAAATAGTGTCAAAATTGACCTAAAATAGTTTTTAAAACAAATATTATATTATTAATTATTATTATATTCCTAAAAATCTAAGGTTCTGGAAATAAACTTATAACATGATAGGTGTATCATTATTTAACAACTTGGGGTCTCTTGGATGTATATGGTAAGGTTATTAACTATATAATATAAAAATACAAAGTGACATGGTAAATGTCAATCTAATTAACTAAGAGTGAAAACTAAAAGATAAGGTTAATATAATCACCTAAACTTGTCTAAAATATATTGGATGAGAGGATTTATACCCATACCCACCATAGATTCAAAATAAATCAATTTTTTGCTATTAAAATCCAAATATGACTTTATAATAAAATAATATTTTTAGTTTTTCCAAAGGTGCCCCTCTCCTCCCTTATAAAATGGCACCTCCTCAATCTCTTCCTCACACCACTTTGAGCCTTCAAGCTCGGCCAACCCCTGACAATTTATCTTCTAAACTTCCCTAGAAACATACTAGAGGTCCTGGTCTTCTTCAAAGATGATATTTAGTGCCCTAAGAGGAGGTTAAGAAGAGGCGCTTCAAAGAAGACGAAATGTCTGTTACGGATTCTTTAAACTTTATTTCTTCTTATACTTCTTCTTCATTAGTAGTTTCATTATTAAGTAATAACATCAGTATCAATAATATACTTATATGTTATTATAAGTATGAAAAAACCCTATTTCACCATCTATCCATCCTACGGAAAACGAAATCACCATGCGTGTGTACGTACGGAATACCGTCTCCACGTCGTGGTGTAATCTGTTTTCGACCACCACCATACTTGGATGGGTATAATGGTTTAAATAAATAACTATATATGATTATTGTAAAGTGATATTGATTCTAAAATATTATACACACACTTCAATATAATTCCATGATCATTGGGACGATATCATCGCTTGTGCGTATGTACAGACTATCGTCTCCACGACACGATGAGATTCATTCTCCATGATAACCATTCATGAATGATTATAAAGTATATATAATGCATAACAATGAAATATATGAAATAATAATGATACTGTATTTATCTATATATATATTTATGTCATCTACTTAATTCCATTCAATTCAATAAGGAAACGAAAACCGTGTTCATGAGTACGTACGGCCTACTGTCTCCATGAACGGTGTATTTCATTCCATTTATCAATCTATAATATATATATGTATGTTATGAATATATATTATATATAAATCAGGTTTTAAATTATGGAATTAAATAAATCAGTATATAAGTAATAATATCAGAAACAACAAGTCGAAACACGTACGATAAATGAAACGATTTTACCCAAAATGCTGCTTTAACAAGGAAATTACAAAAGAAGAGGTAATATAATGTAATAAGTGAACCATATATGATATCATAACAATGAAAATGATTCTGTAATAATTCAATGACATTAATAAAATCATTATATAGGAGGTTCTGATACATTCGAATAATATCATACGTAAGGTAAGTAATAACTTTTCCAATCTCGTTTTTATCTGAGATTGTTTATTCGTAAGTATTCACTGGGGTCATATTTATCATCCATGTTCCTGTTTTCTAAAAATGATTTCATGATTTTTTAAAGTCCTTTTTAACCATTTTTAACTTCTAACACATGGTATGTAAGTAATATTTCTTTTTTTAACCAAAGGATGTAATCTTTGACTTTTTCGACAAAAGTACAAGAAGAATGTTATTTTTAACTTATACGGTGTGAATGGATTTTTACGGTTTCTAAACGCCTCATTTTCATGAATGTTACTCTATAATATTTTATGACTATTTTCAATAAAATAATTTCATTTTAAATTTGCATGGAATTTTGTGGAAAGAAAATGATTTTTAAGAAGAAAGGATATTTTCCTCAAGAATTCATTTCAAATGTTTTATCAAAACCATTTTCCGTGTAAGATGGAATTACTTCATATGTGTATGTTTCATGTATAATTTCTCTATTATTTACATGGTTTCACTTTTTCTATGATGAAATGATATCCATTTTTTTGTATGGATTATGTTATGATGGGATGATGTTTATGAAACCCATTTTATTCTTTGGGTTATGATGAATGATTTATGTTTATGTTTTGGAACAAGTAAAAATGATTTTATTATGAGATGGGTGGGACCTATATATCCCTCCAATTCATTGGGTAATGATTTATATCTCATGAGATAGACATGGCCGGAATGGTAAGTTAATCCGGTTGGGTGATACGGGACTGGAACGAGGAGTGAACTCGATTCAGAAAGGGACTTTTTCCACTAAGATGGTCTTGGCAGCAATGCCTTGGCTACTATGGAAATCATAACAAGTGCTGAATGGTTTCCAAAATTACATGATTTATTCCCATGATATTTTATCAATATTGATGTTCCTTTATGATATATTCCTTACGTACATCCAAGATTTATGTCCTTGCTCAAGATTTTGATGTTTAGATTTTATGTTCAAGATTTTGCATTCAAATGTTTATGGATTGTTATATGTTATTTATGCTTACCCTTACTGAGAATTTGAGCTCACAATTTTTATGCTTTCTTTTTCCCAGGATATAAATAAATGTTTTAGGTAATAAAACAAAAGGGGAAGATCTTTATCGAATAATTTGAAGAACTTTCACCATGATTAGAAGATTAAATTCCGTGTTTCCAAAGACATTAAACTATTACGGTCCTTGTGTGTTTTTGTTTGTTATGTATAAAGTATTACACAAATGTAATTTAATGTCCATGTATGTCATGATTTGGGTCTCTAAAGTGGTGAATTTTTTGTGTCTATTTGGGAAGGTTTTTTGTAATAAAAATTTCATTAGAGGTGTAAATAAGTGAGGGGCTGGGGTGATTTCCTTTCTACAGTGGAGGAGGATCAACACTATAGAAAACACCAAAAGTTAAACACCATTGAGGGTTTCCCTTACATATTTTTCCTCCAGTAATGAACCATTTTAGATTAAATAGGTAATATGGTGCAAATATGTCCATAAAATGGGTTTTTTATATGTTTCTATGTAATTTTTACCCTTATGGTAAATGTTCTTTCCCATAGTAAACTCATTTTTTTCATAATCACTATAATTAATTGTAAATGTTCTCACTAATAATTTTGATAAAAATTATTTTCAAATTATTATAAATAATAAACTATTCTGAGCCTAACTATTAGATAAATTTTTAAAGATTCCATTCATAGAAGTGGAAAAACATAATTTAAAATTAATACCACATATGGTACGAAAAAACAATTTAATGTGAAAATGTTCAAAATTTCACTAAGTTTTTATATCTAAATTCAATATAAAAATTATTCCAATTATCTAAATTGAATTAATAGATGTGTAATGTTTCTATTTTTTACTTTAAATCCATTTAAAAATACAATTTATTATTTTATTTCATTTATATGAGAAGTCGATATTTCAGTTAAATTTTTTTATTTTTCATTTTTCATCAAAAAATGGGACACCTCATAAAATTTATTAAAGTATCATAATTTAGTTTTAAAACATGTGCTCCACTGAATAGTTGCATAAATACCTTTAGAAAAATAAAACTATTTATGCATAAAATTGTATTTGTTCTTATATTATGCCAATAAAGGTTATTTGATTATTATAAAAAATATATTAACTATATTTTATATTAATTTCATTCATATCATTAAAAATATTAATTTATGGAATATATTAATATAAAACACCTTGGGGCACATAGAAATAGATTTTTTATAAAAACACTTCCTTTATATTGAAATGATTTTTTATATTCATTAATAATTAATTTCTATCCAATGAATTGAACTGTATATTTTTATAAGTTAATTAATACTATTCATAACCTCTAATTTAATATCTATGAGATAATTTACTTTTATGATAATTATACTAATAGTATTCATTAAAACAAATTCTAGCATGCAATGCATGCCGTTATAGGTAGTCATTGTGGTTCGGAACACAAGCTGACTATGTTTTTCAGGAATTTAAAGCTATAAAATGTATTTTATTTATTAAAAAATTTAAATATATAATAAATTATGGGGTGGTTATATTCCTTTCTGTGCTTGGTGTTTCATGTCCTAAAATCTATTTAATATGTCATTAATATTTTATAATTATGAGGTGTAACATTCTAGCCCATTAAATTTGTTGAATCCTCAACATTAAAACCTGATATCAGTAATGTAGGGTTTGATGTTTTAAAATCACTTTGTTTAAAACATACATCATATTAAGGGTTGGAAATTCATCCTCTCAATAATAGTGAATGGGAAATAAGAATGTCATGTGTAATAACACATGGCTTGGTTTCCATGTAGGAGAACATATGTAGAAAGTAAAGATATGGACATTGAGGGAAAACAAAAATAATTATATATAGTGATTGATTTAATTGACCACAAAAAATGGAATGGTCAATAAAAATTGTATGGGATCAAAATCAAATATATATGGTGATTTAATAGGCCATCGGTTCAAAAAAATAAAGGTAATGTGATAAAATTTTATTTCAAGATCATTTTTTACATTGAGTACTTATTTTAAAGCATATTAATTTAAGAAAATATACTTACTTAATATATTTCAATAAACACAATTTCATCCTTTGTATGTGCTTAGATAAATTTCTTATTTATCCCTTACTTCCAGAATGAATATTCCAAAACAATTTTTTTATGCTTGAAGCAATAAAATTCACATTTAAAGAATCTCAAGATAAATAAAAATTGTATTTATTTATATATATAAGTATTATCTAAACCCAATTTTGTTAATACAATAATATTTGTAAAAAATAATACTACCTGGTAATAATTAATATCCATTCATCAAATTATTTAATTAAAATATTTATATACTAATCAAAAAATCAAATATCAAAGTGGTGGGCATGAAACACATATCAACCTTTGGTCATGGGCTCAAGCCCCACCACCTCACTAGATATGATGGGTTTTCACCCTGCATGTGGATTTTCTTCTTTCTAAATATAATTCCTATAGTCATTCTAAAAAAATGATGGTCATCCTTGAAAAAATTTTAAGCCTTAAATAACCTTTTTATTAAGGTATTTAAATATTTTTTACAAAGTCTAATAAATATAATCATTATAATAACCCTAAAGGTTATCACTAACTTTTAAAATACATAAATGAATTATTCCTCAAATAAATTATCCACACAAACAAAAAATTTCCATATGTTTTATTAAAATTATTTTGATCATGGTAGACTACCATAACATAAAACATTAAAAATGTGTTTAAGACATTAAATATATGGTCAATATTAAACTCTAATAACGATATGGTATTCATAACTATTAAATTTATTTAGACATATATAATATTAAAAAATAACTAAATCCATAGATGTTTTATGATTTTTGTTACCCAAATACCACTTGAAAAATATTTATACACAAGTACTTTATCCTTTTTATTTCAACATTGGTTCTTCTGTGACACCCTGAGATTTTATGAGAAATAATCTTTTTAATTTCTTTCATGTCTTGTGTTATATGCTACACCAAAATTAGATTGCGCTACACACAACACCAAGTATAGATTTTGTTAAATTTATAAATGAACTATATTTTTATTATTTTATATGCAACACCAAATGAATCTTTCATTACACACAACCCTGACTTGGCTTGCATTACATGCAATAGTAAACTTCCTCGATAGCGTGTGTTGTACGCAATACTGAGTTTCACTAAACAACGATATATTGTTATAATATTATTATAAACTAGAAATTATGAATAGTAGTAACTACATTTTTAATTTTATTATATTATAATTCATCTTACACATTTTATAGAACATGGTATGAGAACAAAATAAATTTTTCAGGTAAAATAATTATTTTTCAAAAAATGCAGTTTTGCCGCCTTTTGATGACACTCCCACATTAAATATAGTTTTTTACATGTTTATAAGATCAATTTGAAAAATAAAACTTCTTCCTTCAAATCAGGATATAAAAATTTACTCTGGATAAATTTTTCAGATGATTCTGATAACCCTCATAATTTGATGAATAGTATAATATGCTAAATTTTAATTAAAAACATTTTTTTTCATCGAGATAATTTATAAGGTTAAATTATAATATTTAATGGTTTTAAATTATAAATATATTAAATTTATCTATTTAATATAATGTATGTCATTATCATTAATTTTACATTGAATTCATAGGTAAAAACATTTCAATGTTTTGCAACATTTTAACTTTTAAAACCCATTTTCTCAACGAAGGGATTAATTTTAAATTAAATACTGCCACTTATGTGTTTAGAATTTAGAAAAATGGATTTCATATTTAGAATAAGTTTGTCCAATTTATGGTAAGAGGCTACATTTTATTTTTAGGCATTATGAATAGTAACTACGTTAAATTTTATTTACTGCAGTTGAAGGTAAATTGGGTAATTATGAGTAAAAATAAGATTCTAAAATTACCCTAACACATGAAAAATTCTATTTGATGAATAAAAGTCTACCCTTTTCACCTAAGGGTCGGAATAGATTAATTTTATTGACTTTTCTCTATGAAAAGGATGTAATTATTATTAAAACCAAAGATAGTGACAACATGTCACTCTCTTATATCATATAAGTGTACTAATTTTAATTTAGTGAAAACTTAATAAAACTTCGAAAATAAATAGTCACAAAAAATATAATAAAATTATCTATATCATGTGAATTTATTTATTATTTTTTGGGATTAAATAATTATCATTAATGGTGACACATTAGTGATGCAGAAATTGTTCTTTTAGTGAAAAATCAATAATACAATTTTTATTAAACAAATAGTGACAATAAAAGGCACAAAAACCTTACCAAAACATTTTGGTAGTTTACATGTAATCCATAATCATCCAATGGTCGAATATTAGACCATTTGTATCCTTATAAAAGTTATTATGACACTTGTATAATTTTATTTTAAATGATGTCAATGTTTTCACCTTCTTAATTGAATACATATACCTATTTAAATTTTTTGATTTTAAGATGAAAAATTCGAGTAAAAGTATTTTTATGGAAGCTATTAGATTTATCTAATTCATAGAACATTATTTATAATTTTTATGCAACAAATAATTATATTATATATTTATACAAAAATATTTGAGAAATTATTTTATTAAGAGAAATATCAAATCAATGATTTTAAAAGTATTAAAATAAATATTATATGAACTAATTTATGATATCCATAAATTTTCTAGATGAATATGACATTTTAGGAATCTATTAAATATTTTTTTCGAATATATCTTCTGTGTGGATTTTATTTAAATTCAAATAAATTAATAGTGTCAAAATTGACACTATTATTATTTTATAAAAATAACATATTATAAAATTATATAAAAAACACAAAAATATTTAAAAATTATAAATTTAAATTTATATGGTTGAATATTTCATAAAGTATCCAATTATAGATAATTCACAACACATATGTAATTATTTATAACAATTTATAATTTATAATAGCATTACCACAAATTAAATTAAATAGATTAAATAAGGATAAATCATGTTGATAAGGTTTAAAATAATTTCCCAGCCTGTCTATATTTTATTGGTTGATGATATTACAACCCCATATTATCTAGATTCGGATTTGAGTCATTTTAGGAGGTTTTTATGTGGGGTCTGAATTTATTATAAATTGATATTTCTTATGTTTCCAAAGGTGCCCCTCTCATCCCTTATAAAAGGGCACCTCCTCCCTCTCATCCTCACAACATTTTGAGGCTTCAATATCAGCCAACCCCTGCAAATGTATCTTCTACACTTACACAGAAACATACTAGAGGTTTTGGTTTTCTTTAAATACCATCTTCAGTGCCCTAAGAGGAGTTTTAGAAGAGGCGTGTCGAAGAAGAGGTAATAGCCTTTACAGATTCTTTCAAATTTATTTCTTCTTCTACATCCTATTCTTTATTTGTTTCATTATAAAGTAATAACATAAGTATCACAAATATACTGATATGTTATTATAAATATTAAACAACCCAATTTCACCTTCTATCCATCCTATGGAAAACGAAATCATTGTGCGTGCGTATGTACGGAATACCATCTTCATGTCATGGTGTAATCTGTTTTCAACCACCACCATACTTGGATGGGTATAATGGTTTAAAGAATAGCTATATATGATTATTATAACATGATACTAATTCTGAGATATTATATAATCTACTCTAATACCATTCAATAATTATGAGAACGATATCATTGCTTTAGCATACGTACGGATTACCGTCTCCACGACGCGATAAGATTCATTCGCTATGTTAACCATTAAAGAATGATTATAAAGTATATATAATAAATAATAATTAAATATATGACATAATAATGATACTGGATTTATGTACATGTATTTTTCATTTACTTAATTCCATTCAATTCTATAAGGAAACGAAAACAGTGTTCATGTGTATGTATGGCCTACCATCTCCATGAATGGTGTATTTCATTCCATTTATCGATCTACCATATATATTTATATGATTAATATATATTATATATAAATAATTTTTAAATTATTTAATTAATTAAATAAGTTTATAAGTAATAATATCAAGAACAACAAGTCCAAACACGTACGATAAATGAAACGATTTTACCCAAAACGTTTCTCTAACATGGAATTGACACAAGAACAGGTACTATAAAGTCATAAGTGAATCAAATATGATATTATAAATATTATTTTTGTTCTGTTACAAGTTAATAATATGTTTAAACCCACTATACAAGAGTCTTGGACACATATGAAATAAATTGGACATAAGGTAAGAGATACTTTTTCAATCTCATTTTTATTTGAGATTGCATAAACATAAGTATTTACTCAGGTTAAATTTATCATCCATGTATATGTTTTATAAAAATGTTTTCATAAAGTTTATACTATTCTTCCATGTATGTTTAAAGTCATTCTTACCCCTTTTTGAATTTTACTATGTAGTATGGAAGGAGTCTTTCTTTTGTTTACCAAAGGAGGTACTTTTTGACTTTTCCGGAAAAAGTACAAGAAGAATGTTTTTTAACTTATACGGCATGAATGGATTTTTACGGTTTCATAAAGCCTTATTTTCATTAAGCTTCCAATACAATATTTCATGACTATTTTCAACAAAATCGTTTTCTTTTAAAGTTTCATGACATTTTTTGAAAAGAAAATGAATTTGAAGATAAAGCGATATTTTCCTCAAAAATTCAGTTCAAGTGTCTTATCAAAACTATTTTCCATCTAAGATGAAATTATTTAGTATGATTATGTTTCAAGTATAGTTTCTCTATTATTTACATGGTTTGATTTTTCTTATGATTAAATGATATCCATTTGTTTTATATTTACTATGTTATGATGGGATGATGTTTATTAATCCCATTTTAATCGTTGGGTTATGATGAATGATTTATGATTGTTTTGTGGCACACGTAAGAATGATTCAATATAATATAGGTGGGACCTATATCTCCCTCCAGTAAATTGGGTAAAGATTTATATTTCATGAGATAAATATGCCTCGAATGGAAAGTAAATATTTTTCAGTAATATAGGGCTAGAAAGACAACTAAACATGTTTTAGTAATGGATTTTGTCCACTATGATGGTTTTGGAAGGAATACCACGGCTACTATGGAAATCATATCATGTGCTTAATAGTTTTCCAAAATTACATGTTTTATGATCTTACTGTTTTATCATGATTAATGTTCTTTTATGATTTATGTCTTACATACTGCAAAGATTTATTTCACAACCCAAGATTTTAATGTTTAAATATTATGTTCATGTTTTTAAGTTCAAACGTATATGGTTTGTTTTATTTTCTCCATGCCTACTGTTACTGATAATTTGAGCTCATCTTTTATATTTTTTCTTTTCCATAGGATATAAAGAATGGTTTTTGGTAAGAATACAAAAGGGGAATATCCTTACGGGAGATATTGAAGATCATTCACCATGATTAGAAGATTATGTTCCATGTTTCCATAGACACTAAACTATTATGATCCTTGGGTGTCTGTTTTTGTTATGTATTAAGTATTCTGCAAAAGTAATGTAATTTCCATGTACATCAAGATGGTTTTTCTACATTTGGTATCTTAGGAAAGGTTTAATTAACCTTTGGAAACTAGGATGCGAAAACATTAGTGAGATCTCAAGATATATTTCTAAGGTATGTTTAGGGATTTCCATAAGGTTATGTATAAGTATAGTTTAGAGTCCTACAATTAGGATAACGATCATGAATAACCTAGTATTAAACCTAAGATGTTAGATATTGAAATTACTCCCCTTGATTATGTTTTTTTCCTAGTATGATTTTTGTGTCTCACACTATTTTTTGGGTTTTCAAAAATGGCTGGAAACTGGAAGATTCATGTTCATGGAGAATATAATGGACAATGGAATGATATTCTTCATGAGCTACCAAATGATACGGGATTTGGAAGGCCAAAAAATCATTATTATGCCTAATCATAAATCTCATAATATGATCAATAATATCAACTTTGGTTAGTTTCCTGGCTCATCTAATAAGAGAAAGAAGTATTTTCACGATGATCATAGAGGAAAAAGGTTCAATTACCCTCATGTTAATCATGTGGGAAGAGGAATCAAGAAGAATGCTTCAAAGGAACTGGAAGATGATTTGGGTGTGGAAAAGAAATACACAAAGCCAGTAATTAAAAAGGAAATGGTTCAGTTAACACCATGGACAATGATAATGGTATTGTTAAGACATCAACAACGGTTAAATGTTTCAAATGTGGAATATACAAGCATTATACAAAACAATTACCTAAGGGAATGTCTCATGAAGAGAATAACCATGGTCATATAGGTAGTATTTATGTTGATGATGATGAAGAGACTAAAAATGATATGCGAGATGAAATAATTGTTGAAGTTCGGTCAATGGTTTTAGAAGGTAGTGGAATGATTGTTTGTTTATCAATAGTTATGTTGTATGGGTAATTTAATAGTACTATGGAATAAATACACATCTAAGGATTGCTACACTATTGTGTTTGCTAAATTATTTAGAAGTATCTGTTAAAAGGTACCAGTAACCATGAAAGGTTATTCATATATTTTTGGAAAGAAGATGATATGTGCATAATGAAGGGATACGAAGAATATAATAGTATTAACAAGCACATGACTGATATAATGAAAAAGTGAAATTATGGTTTAAGTATATAGAAATTTTGGGATTTTGTTATGTTTAAAGAGTTAACTTTTGACATCATTCAAGTTTTCACTAAGGTTCTATTGTAATTAATGTTTCCAGAAAATATAGGATTAAGGTATTAACTTGTTTGGAATATGACCAATAAGATATATCTTATGATATATGGGGGATAAATGAGGGTAATCACATTCTTTGTATATGACCTCTCTAGTAATATTTTTCATTATACTAAGAGATTGGACAAGAGTATTTTGGATAAGCCTAAATAATGTAATGGATTAATTTGGAAATCAGATAGTATTGTTTTACACTAGAACCTTTTGATATTATAATAGTATAGATTTATAAAAAGGAAAACTTGTAGGACGGGTGACAACCCATCGCGTCGGACAAGGATGCGTGAATCGAACCCACAAATGAAGTGTGAAATGCCTTTATTGACTACCACTATCCTATAAGAAGTACCTGGTTAGTAGAAACTAGTTTTATTTTATTAATCGGTATGATAGATTAAGTATAAGTCCATTTTTGGAACCATATATGATTAATCTCACCATAATATGGACTTATGTATGTAACGTTTTCTGACCTTATGTTTGAGACAGATGGAATGACCTATCATTCTATCGCATGATTTGGTAACACTTCACGAAAGAAAAATTCAACTTCATTTCATTAAGAGATGATGTGTAAATTATTCCTGGCACAAACAATAGTGAGATTGTACCAAAATCAAGTAATTATTTCTTTTAATTCAAAAGTTCTTCAACATTTGGGAAATTATCTTCAAAACCAAAAATGGTTTCCTAGTTCCCTTATATCTGATGACTCATATATTACCTTAGATCATCACAAATTTATGGCTTTACGATTGTTTTCTTTTCATAGCCATGTTCTCTACCACTCTTCATCCAAATCTGATGGTTAGATTTCACTTCCATATCCATATTTTCACCTATATTCTTCTATGTGGAGACTAAGTGCTGAGTTACTTTGGTTGACTGTTATGTTTGTAACTTTCCTTTTTAAAATTAAGTTTTATTATTCCTTTTATTACGATGTGGGTTTCTATCAAAGAAACATTCAAGTTGTAAAAAACGTATAACCCCAATGAATTTAGAGGGAGAAATTAATTTTAAGGGGGGTAGAATGTAACACCCTGAGATTTTAAGAGAAATAATCTTTTTAATTTCTTTGATGTATTATGTTGTACGCTACCCCAAAATTAGCATGCGCCATACACAACACTAAGTATAGATTTTGATAAATTTATAAATTAACTATATTTTTATTTTTTTATATGAAAAACAAAAGGAAGCTTTCACTACATGCAACCCTGACTTGGCTTGCATTACACGCAATAGTGAACTTCCTCGATGGCGTGTGTTGTACGCAATACTGAGTTTCACTAACAAAGATATATTGTTATAATATTATTATGAACTACTGGTTATAAATATAATTTACTAAATTTTGAATTTTATGACATTATAATTCATCTTATACATTTTATAGAACATGGTATGAGAACAAAATAAATATTTCGGGTAAAATAAGTATTTTTTAAAAAATGTAGTTTTCCCGCCTTTTGATGGCGGACCCACATTACATCTAGTTTTTGACATGTTTATAAGTTCAATTTTAAAAATAAAACTTCTTCCTTGGAATCCTGATATAAAAATTTACTTTGGATAAATTTTTGAGATGATTCAGATAACCTTTATATTGTGATTAATAGTAAAAATACGGTAAATTTTAATTACAAACATCTTTTTCATCAAGATAATATATATGGTTAAATTATAATATTTAGTGGTTTTAAATTATAAATAGAATATATTTTTACCATTTCATATAATTTAATTCATTATCATTAATTTTACATTGAATTCATAGGTAAAAACCTTTCAATCTTTTGCAACATTTTAACATTTAAACCATGTTTTCTCAACAGCAAGATTAATTTTAAATTAAATAATTCCACTTATGTGTTTTGAATTTTGAAAAATTGATTCCATGTTCGGAATAAGTATATCAAAATTATTTTTATAGGAAAATTTTTATTTTTAGGCATTATGAATAGTAACTACGGTAAATTTTATTTTCTACAGTTAAAGGTAAATTGGGTAATTAAGTGTAAAAATAAGTTTATAAAATTACCATAACACCTACCAAAATTATATTTGATGAATAAAAGTCGACCCATATCATCTAAGGGTCATAATATATTTATTTCATGGGATTTTAACCCTGAAAAAGATGTATTTATTTCTAAAACCAATGAAAGTGATAACATGTCACTCTCTTATATCTTATAAGTGTAATAATTTTAATTTCATGATAAACATCATAAAACTTCAAAAATAAATTGTCACCATAAGGAAAAAAATTATCTATATCCTGTGAATTTATTTATAATATTTATGGATTAAATAATTATCACTAATGGGGACACATTAGTGATGCAGAAATTGATTATTTAGTGAAAAGTCAATAATACAATTTTTATTAAACTAATATTGATCATAAAAGGAACAAAAACCTGAAAAACACTTATTTTTCATGTAAATCTAATCCATAATCATCCAATTGTCGAATATTTGACCATTTGGATACTTATAAAAGCAATTATGACACTTATATTATTTTATTTTAAATAATGTCAATGTTGTAACCTTCATAATTTAATAAATATAAAAATTTAAATGTTATGATTTTAAGAATATAAATTCAAGTAAATGTATTTTTGTGGAATATATTAGATTTAACGATATCAGAAAATTTTATTTTTAATTTTTATACAAAAAATAAGTATATAAAATAATTATTCAAAAATGTTTTAGTAATTATTTTATTAAGAGAAACATCAAATAAATGATTTTAAAAATATTAAAATGTATATTATATGAAATAATTACTGTTATCCACAAATTTTATAGATTACTATGACATGTTATGAATCTATTAAATATTTTGGTTCGAATATATCCTATGTGTGGATTTTATTTAAATTCAAATAAATAAATAGTGTCAAAATTGACACTATTGTTATTTTATAATAATAACATATAATAAAATTGTTTAAAAATCACATAAATTTTTAAAAATTATAAATTTGAACTTTATAAGTTTGAAACATTCATAATGTACCCAATTATAGACAATTAACGACCCATAATTAATTATTTATAAAAATTTAAAATTTAGAATATTATTACCTCTAATAAAATTAAATAGATTAAATAAGGATAAATCAAGTTGATAAGGTTTAAAATAATTTTCCAACATGTCTAAATTTGATTGGTTGATTATCTTAAAACCCTATATCTTATAATATTTTTATTTTAGTCATTTTTTGGAGGTTTTTATGTGGGTTTGGAATTTATTATGTTTCCCAAGGTGCCCCTCTCCTCCCTTAAAAAAGGGAACCTCCTCCCTGTCCTCCTCACACAATTTTGAGCCTTAAAGCTCGTCCAACCCCTGAAAATATATATTCTCCACATCCCTAGAAACATACTAGAGTTCCTGGTTTTCTTTAATTACTATATTTAGTGCCCTGAGAGGAGGTTTAGAAGAGGCGTGTCGAAGAAGAGGTAATATCCTTTTCTGATTCTTTTAAATTTATTTTTTCTTATACATCCTATTAATTATTTGATTCATTAAAAATTAATAACATAAGTATCAATAATATACTTATATGTTATTATAAATATTAAACAACCCTATTTCACCTTATATCCATCCTACGGAAAACGAAATCACCGCGTGTGAGTACGTACGGAATTCCGTCTCCACACTGTGGTGTAATATGTTTTCCACCACCACATTACATGGATGGGTATAATGGTGTAAATAATATCTATATATTATTATTATAACATGATACTAATTATGATATATTATATAATATACTCCAATACCATTCAATAATTATGAGAACAATATCATTGCTCGTGCATACGTAAGGATTACCCTCTCCCCGACGCGATGAGATTTATTCCCTATGTTAACCATTCAAGAATGATTATAAAGTTTATATAATAAATAATAATGAAATTTATGACATAATAGTGATACTAGATTTATATACATATATTTTTCATTAATTTAATTCCATTCAATTCAATAAAGAATCGAAAACAGTGTTTATGCGTACGTACGGCCTACCGTCTCCATGAACGGTGTATTTCATTCCATTTATGGATCTATCATATATATTTATATTATGAATATATATTATATATAAATACTTTTCACATTAATGAATTAATTAAATCAGGTTATTAGTAATTATATCCAGAACAACATGTCCAAACACGTACGAAAAATGAAGTGATTTTACCCAAAATGTTGCTTTAACATGGAATTGACAAAAGAACGGGTAATATAAAGGCATAAGTGAATCATATATGATATCATAAATGTTATTATGGTTATTTTACAAGTTAATAATATGTTTAAACCCACTATACAGGAGTCTCGGACATATACTGAAAAAATTGGACAAAAGGTAAGGGATAATTTTTCAATCTCATTTTTATCCGAGATTTCTAATACGTAAGTATTTACTCTGGTTAAATTTATCATCCATGTCCATGTTTTATAAAAATATTATCATAATGTGTTTTCTATTCTTACATGTATTTTTAAAGTCATTTTTAACCCTTTTTGACTTTTACTATGTAATATGGAAGGAATCTTTCTTTTGATTACCATACAGGTACTTTTTGAATTTTCCGACAAAAGTACATGAAGAATGTTTTTTTAACTTATATGAATTAACGGATTTTTATGATTTCATAATGCCTTATTTTCAAGAAATATTCCTCTACAAGATTTCATCACTATTTTAAACAAAATCCTTTTCTTTTAAAATTGAATAACATTTTGTGAAAAACAAATGATTTTGAAGAGGAAAGGATATTTTCCTCAAGAATTAATTTCAAGAGTTTTATCGAAACTATTTCCCTTTTAAGATGACATTATTTAGTATGATTATTTTTCAAGTATAATGTCTCTATTATTTATATTGTTTGATTTTTATTATGATGACATTATATCCATTTTTTATATATATTGTTTTGTGATGGGATTATGTTTATGAAACCCATTTTATTCTTTGGGTTATGATGAATGATTTATGATTGTTTTGTGGCACACATAAAAATGATTTAAATATGAGTTGTGTGGGACCTATATCTCCCTAAAATTCATTGGGTAAATAATTCTATCTCATGAGATAAAATGGCTGGTACGGCAAGTAAATTCAGTTCAGTAATACAGGGCTGGAACTGCAAGTAAACCATGTTCAGTAATGGACTTTGTCAACTATGATGGTCTTGGTAGCAATGCCTCGGCTACTATGAAAATAATATCATGTGCTTAGTGGTTTTCCACAATTAAATGTTTTATTCCCATGCTATGCTATCATGATTAATGTTCCTCTATGATCTATTCCTTATGTACTACCAAGATTTATTTCACAACTCAATATTTTAATGTTTAAATATTATGTTCATGTTTTTAAGTTCAAACATATATGGTTTGTTTTGTTTTCTCCATGCATTCCCTTACTGAGCATTTGAGCTCACACTTTATATGTTTTCTCTTCCCCAGGATATATAGAAAGTTTTTAGGGAAGAAAACAAAAGGGGAATATACATATGGGAGATATTGAAGATCATTCACCATGATTAGAATATTATGTTCCAAATTTCCAAAGACTCTAAACTATTACGATCCTTGGGTGTCTATTTTTATTATGTATTAAGTATTCTACAAAATTAATGTAATGTCCATGTACATCAAGCTTGGTTCTCTACATCCTCTATGGTCAAGGGATTAATATAGTTCATCAATTTTCATTATTTATCTAAATCTATCATAATGGTTTGTAAATAAAACTACGAATTATCTTAAGAATATCACCCATGTGTGTCAAACCAGGTGTATAGTAAAGGAATTTTTCATGTACTAGGTTATTCTTAAGTCAAGCCCGAATAACTCTTTTTAGAGTTATTACACCTAGGAACATCTTTTCAAGAATCCATTCCACCTATATTATCCAGAAATGGATGTATTTTTAGGAATTCCCACATAATTTCCACATTAAAAATACATTAGTATGTTTTTCTTTACTTATCCTCAAAGTCAATATGATGGTTATGTCACCGAATATATGTTTTCCTAAATCTAGTTCCCGCGTTTTATAATAACCATGATTTGATATCAACTATAGTGACCCAGACCACATTATCTTAGATAAGTACCTTACATTTTAACAATATCATAGATACATGATTCATATCCATAATGACTGATCTTTTCAATAGGCTTAGTAAACTAGATATATACATGATTATTTTATTACAAATCAATATACAAATTACAAAATATTTTTTTTTTACTTTTTCAAGAATAGCTTCATTTTTCTACCATATCACTGCATTTCATTTTTATTTCACTTCATGGAATCCTCTGGATAGAAAACAAAATAAGTGTGAGATAAAATTGTGAGTAAGGGTTAAGTACAATGGAATCAAAAATGGATGAATGAGAATAATAAATATGGAATGGTAAGTAACATAAAATATATGAAATGTAACTAATAACTAAATGGGAAGTGTTTAAGTAATTATAGAAGGTAAATAAATTTTAAAAAATTCCATTTAATCAATAAAAAGAGAAAGTAATTCATCCATAAATTTTATCATAGTGAAAATATAATGGATAATAATAATTTAATTTGGAATGAAAGAAATTCTTATTTATTGGATTTCATGATTCCCAAAAACATTATACCATTATCATCAAGATATATACTCAAGAATGATTAAAAAATTATTGGTAAATACTATCTACTTTGTTTCAATACATTTCACATGACACTAATATCCAAATATATCCTCTATAGTGTTTAAACTACTTGGTTAGAAACCTGAAGGGTTTGTTTCCTATTGATTTCTTCTCACGAGACAACCGAAACAACAAGGGGATTGAATTTAAATGGTACCAAAACCATGTATTACTAGTCCAAATAATCCATTATATATTGAAAATTTTATTTGATTTAACAAAAACATTCTTTATTAAATGTCATTATTGTTTAAAGTATATAGATTTATCAATATATCCCAACATAATCAGATAACTATCAATATAAAAAACATATGTTAAAATGGTATAATGTTTCGGAAAAAATCATATCAATGATAAATAAGGTGGATATTTTTTAGAAATGTAATTTTCAATAAAAAATTATCAAAAAACGTGATTGTTTCAATAGATTGTTAATGATCAAAAAAGAAAGTTAGATTTCACAATTACTATTATCACGTGGAAATTTTCAAATCAAATCCTCTAGGATAAAATAATTCTATTTTATGATCCAAATGACAAGAATAATTTTATATTCATGTTATTAAATTTTAAAACAGGATGTATATACCACACAGAACAGTGAATTGGGGCATAATAATAAATTAGTCATAATGGAATGTAAATTTAGATTATATCCCTTACCCAATGCTTTATTTTTTACATACATTATTTAACATAAATTATAGTGGTTTTAATAATTTTATAAACTTATTCCAAAATAATATTAATATTCATTATTTCAAATAAATTACTTTTATAACATATTATATCCATTTCATTAATAGTCTTTCTTTTTTATATCATTTTAGTAGTTAAGTTCTTTGTGTTTTGAGAATGTTTTAACATGTTATTTTTTATTCTATTTACTTATATCATTGATTTATAATATCCAGAATGAAAAAAATGATGTAAATTTGTTATATATATATATATTATAGTTATTTAGAGTAATAAATAAAATTTAGTGATTGGGAATGGAATGTTTCCTTCAAGGATACAGTAGTTTGTATGTACGCATGAACACTGGTACAATTTTCTTATCATCTTAAATGGCATAAAACTAAATGATATTTTTGTATATTATTTTTGGAGTATGAATTTTTTATATATATTATATATTTTTATTAAAATTATCATCAATAAATTGATTAAATAGCATGAATGAATGACATCGCTTCACGAGGTGGTACACCATCATATACACTAACACCGTTATTGTATTCCCACAAAATGGAAATCACAAATTTATGGAGTATATACAAATTAAAGTCTCATAATAATATCTTGAATATCATATATATCATATAAAAACCATAAATCTATCGTTATTCCCCACCATGAATGGTGGTAATGGATGAATGAATTATATCTGTTTGTGATGTGATTTTTCGTTGTACACATGAACGATGATTGTGTATCCCATTTGATGAAAGTGTGTTTGGTTTTAGATTGTACCAATAACATAACAACATCTCAATATATTGAATTTTTTGGTGTTGTTATATAATCATTATATTAAAATATTTTTTGTGTAAGAATGTTGGATGGTTGATTTAGATAACAGTTTTATGAGCCAAACGGTTTGAGTGGTGAAAAAAAGTGAGGCGGCGTGACATCACTTTTATAGTGGAGGAGTGGAATTATTGTAAATACAAGAATGTGAAGACTGTTGGGTGGTATATCATAAATCATGTGCCTCTAATACTGAACTATTTTCATGATATGTGAACATACAATTGAAATATAATCAGCTAAGGGGTTTTTAAAAAGTTTCTATGTCATTTTACCCCTTAAGTTAAATGTTTATTCCCATAATGAACTAGTTATATCTTAATTAATGTTGTTAATTAAAACAAAATTCACTAATACTAATGTATTTGGTTTCTATATTAATTTCTATGATTGGTGTGGCATGTTATAAATGCCATTGAATATGATATTCACAATTTAAAATTTTTAGGTGTTATAAAATTTATATAAATAAGATAAATGGCCTATGGAAAAAACCTAAGGGTCATTGAAATATATTTGAAACATTATTGTTTCTTATTGATTATTCCATCTTAACTCTCAACATGTACATTCCAGATAACATGTAGTTCCCTAGTTTTTTTTTTTGCAGGCGCCCATATGTTCTAATAAGTATTTCGATTATTGTTTTTGATGCACATGGTAATCATTATTATGGTTTAAGTTCAAATCGATATTATAGAAGGATATTAGAGGTTGTTTTACAGCATATACTTGTTTGTAGTAAACATAATAATGTTTTTTGATTACACTTGAAATATTTATTTCATTTCATCATATTTATTTTATTCATATCGTATTGATTGATATTATTTATATATGAATAACCTTATTATGTAAATATTTTCTACTAATACTTTGAGACCCTTGATGCTAGTTTCCATCAATTGGGGATTGGGGAGAGATCATGCAGTCATGTGTAAGTCTAATATGAGTGTGTTTTGGGATATTTTGGTTATGTTTTTAATAATAATCTATTAACTACTAAGGACATAGATTTCATAAGACATTCTATTGTAGTAAAAGGGATACAAATATCTTTTTATATTAATATATAAATTGAATTTTTTTTCTCAATTATTCAATTATTATATAATACTTATGATCCAAATAATGTGTACTCGTTATACTTGAACCAACATGGTTTCTATCTTTACATCAAAGTGTACCATACAAATGATGACAGATAAAAGACAAAATATCAAAAAAAATTGTGGAAATTTTATTGGCCTCTATGCCTTCCTATCCTACCTCCTTATAGATACCCATTTGATTGCATCATATGAAGAGTCTTAGTGATTCTAATACCTCTTCACCAAATAGTCAAATAACAAATACATCTCATTTGAATGATGTATTTATATTAATAGAATTACTAAAATAAGAATTCAAAAATAATACATCTTGGTCTTATGTATAGTGGGGAACATCATACAACATTTTCATATGAAAATTATTCTATGGAAATTATATTATAAATGTTATGAAGAATAAAAATCATTAATATAAACATATTCTTATATTTGTCTATCTTATTTGGTTCTTGGAATCCAAATCAAACAAACTCCAACTTTCACAAAATTAAATTATCAATAAATTTTAACTTGTTAACTCACACTTAATTTTCAAGCTTCTGTTGAGCTAGGGATTTAGTCAATTGTACTATCACATTATCCTATATTGTTACCATGTTATCTATTAATTCACCTCTTTGAATAAAATATCTCTGTATATATTACCCTAAAGTATATGGGTAATCATTTATGTCACATGGTTTTCTTATATATATTCAATACTATTGTGATAAAAATTAAAAGTTATAGGATTAGCACTACTAGATATAACACTGAGCTCTTAAAATATGTTTTTCCCATATTTCTTACGTAACTATGTTATAAGCCACAATATACCCATATTATACTATATAATTTTAAATATATAGCTTCTCATAATTGTTCCAGGTACATCTCATCCATTTAGATAGAAACCCAACTATTATTATAGTTTTAGATCATTATATTGTGTTTGAAAGCTAGTATTTTTGTATCCCATAAAAAATAACTCACCATCTCTTGTAAAATATAGTAATATATCCTTTTTACACAAAATTTACTTTAGTGCTGAATTTTTAAGTAACCAATATATCATTCCTAGATATAATTTTTATCGACCCACTATGTTCGGCATGTAGGAAATGTAAATCCTAATACATTTCATGATATACCTGAAAATCTAATCACTGGTGTGTAAGTGATTGTACTCATTATTCCTCAAAAACTTCTTATATTTTAGGAAAAATTTTCCAAGAGAGATGTATACCATTTGTGATGAGAGTTTTTCTTCTACAATCCTTCACCAAGAATTTCTTATTACCTTTATAGGTAATATAGTTCCCACCCATGGTTGTTGTGTCTAGGAAGTCGCTCACAACGAATGATTTTTAATTCTAACTATATAAAAACTAAATAGTATTATATTATTGATATACTAATAATGTGGTTGGGGTTGGAAATTTATAAGATATATAAATATAAAAACCAAACACAAAAAATAATACAAGACACAAAATATGTAGTGAAGAAGAGTTTTGTTTCTTTGGAGATCGTATTGATGTTGTCATTGTTTTTAAAAATATTATATATATATATATATTATACTCAATATTTTGATCAACTGTATCACTAAAACCCCTCTTATTTAATTTTAATTTTACCACCCTGACCCTCTCCATGTGAAATAAGACATCCTAACTTGATAACCATATTGCTAATCCACCTTGTATGTAGGATTAGAAAAATGAAAGAGAGGAATAAAAGTAAACATGAAGAAGAATAGAATTTTAGTGAAATTGGAATTCACCCTAAAAAGAACCAATTTCACCATTGTTTAATATATTTTGAATATAATGAAAAAATATTTAATAATAAAAAACTAAAGAACCTGTAAACCCCACCAAAAGAAAATTAGGGATAGTTTTCCATTTTCATGGAGTGTAAAAAAATCAACATTGGGGAAAATAATATATAAAAATTAAAAGATAACAAAGTAATAAATAAAATATAAAGTAAAATATAATTAATATATAAAGAACTGTAAAATTAACAATACTCCTCCTTTTCCCCTTGAAAATGGCTCTCCCTAGTAATGCAAAATGAGGCACATATTTATAGGCATTATAGGGGATAATATTGGCTATAAAAATATACCTCTTAAAGAAGGGAATTTTTCAACCTTCTAAATGGAATAATATAAGAAATTTTTAAACTATATTTTTTTAGTATCTATCTAGTCTTCACAAAAAAATTATGCTTTATAATAAATTTTTAGCCCTATTTAAGATAGTGTTACTAAGAAAATAATATCTATCCCAAAGACAATTCATATTTAAATATAATAAATTCTGATGAATTTAAAAAAATGAAATATTCATAATCACACATGGTTATAGTAATATAAAATGTTCATCCAAATTTTTTATATGTCCATTTAAATTTGAATCTCATTTGGGATGCCCATTTTAGAGATATGATCCTATCATCATAATATTTTAATCTAGGAAAATATTTATATGAATGGATTTTATGCTAGTTTTTTTCATCAAAATATTGGATTGATCAATGGGTATACCTGATTTAAATATATCCCCTAAAATTTAGAATCCAAAAAATAACAATTTCATGATTTTATTAGTTTAGAATAATTATTTATCAGAATACCCTTCATAAATTAAAATTATAAAATTTACAAAATTTGGAAATTTTTACAATTAAATTCAAATTATTAATGAAAGAAAAAAATTATAACAATTGTCCTTAAAAATGGAATTTTTCATGAAAAAATGAACTACATAATGATATATTTAAAATTATGAGTTCTATAAATGAGACATAGGTAATAATCCTCCCCTAGAATGTTTCATATTGTATATTTACAATACCTTTTTAAATTATTTATATTTACAGAGTCCAAGTATCCATTTAGATGTTTCTAACATGATTCGAACCCCTAGAATATATAATATTTTTTCTAATTAATTCATCAAAAATAATTTATTCAACCATGTATTAATTGAATATAGGATCAATATTTCATTTCCCATCAGTAATATGTCATAAACATATATCACTAAAAAGTAATAAAACTTATATTAAACATCTTATAGACATAGGGATCGCCTTCATTCTAAATTAAAAAAAAATTCTTATGGATTCATAAAAATGAGTATTCAATGATCTAGATATTTTCATTAACTAATAAATGGATATTTACAACTTTTATACCTTATTTGGATCCATTATTATCACAAAACATTCAAATTGTGTCGTATAGATATCTTCCACAAGACTTACTTGATGGAACATGGTCTTGGAATCCATTTGAAAAAATTAATAATCCCAGAATAATGATATATATGAAGGTAGAATGATAATGGATTTCGATATAAAAATGTAGAAAATATTCCCTCGTAGTATATTTAATGACTATGTTTGAATATTTATGAATTGGTACTTCATTTCAAGTAATAACATGAACATCCACGTTCAGTTTCTTAATGAATACTCATATTTACACAATGATCATTAAATTATCTAAATTAAAAACCAAAAATATACATGTGATTATGGCTTATAGAATCCATTTTAGAATTAATGTCTTATTTCCAATTTTTATCTTCTAACCAATACACTATTTATTTATTACATCTAGGTTTATTATTATCAACTAATATTGTGTTACCTTACTTAGTGATAATAATAAAATCACTCTGTTTCACTAAAATCTTTAGAAATCCTACATAGACATTATGTCATTGGAACAATATCTTCCACTTGTTCATACTAAATTTAGTCATTTTTAACTCTTTTTAATCTTGAGAAACAACTTCATCATAGTATATAATGATCCAATAATCTTATTTGGAGATTTGATCCATTTACAGATGCATGGATTTATTTTAGTTATTATTATTCTATATGAGCTGTCATACTTATAAAATCATATAATCTCTTTAGGGTATCCTATAAAGAGAGAATTTTTCCCTTCACTATGGATGTTTTCTGCTATAATTATCCTTAAAAAATGTTTCATATGCCCACACATGAATAAGTGAAAAAATATAATTTTTTCCATACAAAAAATCATATGGGATTACACCTTATTCTTTGATTGTAAATTTATTTATTGTTTATACCACTAATTATAATTCAAATACTCAAAAAGATATTATGGGAAATACATTATTGATCATCGATCTTACCATATATAAAAAGATTTGATTCCTCCTTTCACTAACCCCATTCATATGTGGTGTATATGAAAGATTGGAATAAGTTAGTATCAGATAATATTTAAAATGAAAAATGATTTTTTTTTCAAGATATCTATCACCAATATCTAAGTGGATCTTCCCTATATTTTTACCAACTTAATTCCCTCCTTCAATATTATATTCCCATAATTTCTAAAAGCAATCAGACATCTACCTCATCAAGTAGATATACCCATATATATTAAAAATATAGAAAAAATTAATTAAGTACATGGATCTATCTCTATATTATACAATAATGTTCGCATATAAATCTATCTCAACAAATTCTAAAAGATTATTATATCCCTCTACCTTTTTTCTAAAAATTGATTCGATCATTTTCCTTCTAAACAAGCATGAAAAATATATATTCATGTTAAAAAAATTCTCAAATACTCTTCTTAATATAGTATCATAAAAAAAATTTGTATACATGACCATGTAAATTATTATGAAACTAGTTGTAATATAATTCTTTTGATCTTAAATCATTATAAATATCTATGATTTAATTTTCCGAATCTCATTTGAAACCTATTTTATTCATATTTTCCATACAATAATATATTATATTTTTAGAAATATTTGAATTTTATTTTTAAAATTTAAAATAAAACAATCAATGTCTAACCATGACACCAAAATGATTCTAGTAGTTATAGTAGGCACATAATATAAGTTCATTAAAAACCCATTTTAATCGAAAATGAAATATTTTTGTCTCTTAAAGAATGCACTACTAGTCTCCCTCCATTGGTAGCTCAAAGATCAAACCCATATTTTTTATTATTTATTATATACCTGGATACTATATTCTATTTCAATTATAATGAACAAACACTATATTTAATTCATAGTTTGTATAAATTAATATATACACATGAAAATGAATGTATTTAAAGATTTCACATACGTCTTTATTGAGTTATTAATCATCTTCCAATGATAATTCTTTCTTAAATAAAGATAAAAAAAATCTTTCAAATTTAAAACCCTCAAAAAAAATTTACTCATTGGATTGGATTGAATACATGACTTCGTCTTTAAACCTAGATTAGAACTTTTCCCCCAGTCATTAATTTTTTTCACCATAAGGGAAAAATAATTTTCCTGTTTCTGGTATTTATCCTCTTGTGAAATAAATAAAAAAAGTTATAAGAGATAAATATATATAACATTCTTGATGAAATTGAAAATAAAATATAAAAATCATGGAGGATTTGAGGAGAGGATGAGGTAGATATACAGAAGGTTGTGCAATTTTAACCCCAATATTTCATAAAACTCAATCCTTTCATTCATGATGATAATATGTTACCTATAAGGGGATGTTTCTCCAAAGATACTGTTAAATTTTTTCTTAACTATTTAATCACTCTATTTTTTTATTTCACCCTATAAAGGACATATATATGATATAACATTTTTTATGAATCCTTAGAGTATAGAATCTTTTGAATCTCACTAGCCATGTATGATAACCTGAAGCGTTAGACATCCAATTCATCATGAAAATGTTTCTGAAATGTATTCTTCTCCAACTGAGTCACCACCACATAAGCATTTGTTGAAATAAAATATTAATTTACATATAACTTCCTTACAATATGTAGTAAAATTCACACTATTTTGTACTATTAGTATAAATATTCACCTGTAAAAAATATCTTTCAAAAAAATTCTATGAAATTAATTATGACATAATAAATAATTTACTTAATCCTCTCATTATTTTATAAAATCCAATCGTTGTATTTAAAACAATCCTTCTCTCAAATATTCTAGTATAAAATATTCATATTCCCCTTCTCATAACCTAGAATAAGACCTATAAAATTACTTAACGGAGTCTAGGTATGATTTTGTTTCCAACTGAATTACATTCTAACTCCTTGATTTTTGAAGTACAATCTCTAATCATAAAATCCTAAACATGAACTCCCCTAATACATGCAACCATTTTAATCCAAGTATTTATAAGGAAACGAATCATGATGAAAACAAACTTAATTAAAACCATGAATTTAATTATAGCACCTCAATAATTTAAGCTACCAAATTGTGTGTTTGACCAGTACTTCTAAACATGGTGGTATTCTAACGTATGTTATTGATGTAATTATGATGAAAATATATTTTTAGATGTTGTATTTTATTAATTTTGTGTATATATACAATATTTTCTCATGCATATGCTTCGTAATTGTATTGGAGACTTAAATAAATTTAATTAATACATGGTAAAATAATTTTCTCATATAAATTTTATGGGAATAATTTATCATATTTTAACCTTTTTAATTACCTTATGTTTTACATAAATTATCAAATATTACTGATGAACTAAACCAATACAGTTTTTTATATTTTTTATCAATGATTTCTATTTTATTTAATATGTGTGATCATGTTTAATCATCCATATAAACCACGAATCCTAGAAATAATTAAATAGACACGTAATAAATAAATTAAAAAAATATTTGAAATAATCATGAGATTTTATCTATTTATTAGTTTAATGAATAGCTATAAACAAACTTTACCCCATGAGAAAAAAATTCTGGGAGGCTTCAATTATATTAAGTTTCATCATTCACCATTCTATTCTGTATATGTTGAACCCACTTGTTTTTTATTTTTATTTTTTTTCAATAATTATATATTCAACGTGTATAATGTCAATATTTTTTAAAAAAGAATAAATTGGATATTGTATGGATTACCCAACCATTTTTATGTTAAAAGAGTAAGTTCCCAATTAAAGTTTAATTAAATGTTGAGCTATGAATATTACAAGAGTATAAGAAAAACTCTTTAAATATCATTAGTGAGTGGTTTTCATTATACATATGATAATGAAATAAGGCTTATCTGCCTCCATTAAATGTGTTATTGGTGATCCATTCACATTTAAAAGTAGATACATTTGTTTGATAATAATATTAAATAAATACCAATTTTTAAATTATTATCATGGGTAGTTGTAGATGATATAGATGTTTATTATCGATGTATAAAGGTATTATATATTATCATAGTGAAAAATTAATAATGAATATTCTTGAATTCATTGAGACATTGAAAAATACATGCTAAGAATAATTTAATAAA
This sequence comes from Viscum album, assembly GCA_963277665.1. NCBI lineage: Eukaryota > Viridiplantae > Streptophyta > Magnoliopsida > Santalales > Viscaceae > Viscum > Viscum album. The sequence continues at coordinate 1,265,758,843 of OY728120.1, read as the reverse complement.
CAATGGTAATAGCTAAATATTTTATATCATTTAATGTATTATGAAAGATATCTATTTAATTTTTCATCCCATTATTATATTATGATAATGATGAATGTTATATGACGAATATAATTTGATGATGTTTAAGGATGAACTGATGATTTGGAGGAAGATGAATAATATTGAAATATTGTATGGTAGATTTTTATACTATATATGGATTTGGAATTATTTTTGAGATAATTGTAGTCGATTTGATGTTATTAAAATGAAATTGGAGATGTTGAGTTGAGTTGAGGACGTTGGATATAAGTCAAGAAATTACCAGATGTAGGTTTTCAAAGAATTGACAATGAACTCAAAACACAAGACTCGATTTATTAATTTTTTAATGTCATTATGAACATGAAATCAAAAAATGGCCATGGTCCATAGTTTTAATACAATATGTGTCATGACCCATCCCCTGGGGCTCATGTCGTGACTACCCCAAGCTTGCCTTCCATAGGCCAAGGGCTAGAGACTGGCACCAAAGGCGTAAATCCCTAAAACTGGAAAGGCATTACCTTTATAAACTAGAAGCACACACAAAAGAGTAAGCTGGAAGCAAAACACTAAGTAATACTATATATAAAAGGAGTGAAAAAAATTAAAGGGTCCATAAATACAATCCCAACTATAAAGTACAGGGAAACTGAAAACAAGTACAACTGAAAAAGATAAACAGCTGAAAGGTGAAAAGAAGCTCCGGGGACATCCTCCATGAATCCTACCTGAAGGGTAGGTACATATAGCCTCCACAACACTCCACATCCATCAGTCTCCTTCGTGTACCGACTCGTCGTACGGTCTACCTCAGAGTACCATCCAGTCCTGGTGCTCTCAGCCTCTGTCAGTGTTGTCCATCGTCTGCATCCAACACAACAAGGTGCAGGCATATACAGTGCAGGGGTGAGTATAACAATACTCAATAGGGACCCATAGACCACCACGGTCTCTCAAAATCTTCCAAGGACAAAAAATAGAGTAATAAATCAACATATATTCATTACTTAGGTATATGCCCATACATATATCTACGTTATCATGTAACCCATCTCAATCACGAGGAAAACACAGATGTCACTGACTCAGCTCACACAGGTATAGTATATATGTAGAGAGATAGAGATGATTAGATATAGCCACTGAATCATCTATTTTGTCGTACCAACACATGATCCAGGAACAATCGTCAGAGTTTTCAGAACAACACATGATCTAGGACCAACTATTCTGTCGAACCAACAAATGAGCTAGGAATAGAAGTCAAAACCGTCGGACCAACACATGATCCAAGAACATTTCTCAGAGCTGTCCGACCAACACATGATCGAGGACCAGCTATTCTATCGGACCAACACCTGATCCCAAAACAGAAGTCAGAAATGTCGGACCAACACATGATCCAGGAACAGTCGTCAGAGTTGTCAGACTAACACATGATCCCGGACCAGCTATTATTTCGGACCAACACATGATTCAGGAATAGAAGTCAGAACTGTCGGACCAACACATGATCAAGGAACAGTCATCAGAGTACAGCCAGCCACAGGGTTCTCAAAAATCACACATGATTCCGGGATAGTCCTATCCTCAAGTAAAGTGTCGATACATCAACTTCCATGAATTCCCACGTAGAAGTATCACAATGGTCCGCCTCGTTATAGGGGTCTCAACGCAACAGACGGCGCGTCGATCGGACGGTCGGTCTGTGAGTTATTATCCTTTTTGTCCCGGGGGACCGGTTGGATTTCTGTACGATCCAACCTGACTGTATATCAAATATAACTCGAACTCCACTCGGGTATTCTGAAAGGGACAATCGTGTTTCGAAAATACAGCGTCGCTGACGTTTCATCAAACGGACGTCTGGTGCCGATGATATGGCCAAAAGAAAGTAACAGGGTCGGTAATGGGTCTGGGCCCAGTCCGACCTGGTCAGACCGACTTAGCCCAACCCATATTGGTTTGAACCAGTCTGGGTCAACCCCGTTAGATCCGCTGGGTCTGACCTGGCCCGTTCGGCGGGTATGATTGCTAGGTTCGCCCCGGTTCTCTGGGCCCGGCCCAGTGGACTAGAGGGGCGATTCGGCTTGATGGTCGCCACGTAGGCGGCTCGACCTAGAGGCTGGGGCCAGTTCTGTCAGAACCATGTGGGTCATGGCTTGGGCGGCTTGGGCCAGAAATCCGAGTCGGTTCGGCCAACGACACAATGAAGGACACAGTGGGCCAGCTTGGGTGGTCGGCGCGGCTCGACCGGTTCGGCTGGGAGTCGGGGCATGGTCAGGCCACGCAGGGCGCTGGGTAGGCCACGCAGGGTGCAGGCAGGTCATCAGGGTGTGCAAGTAGGTCACTGGGTGCGCGGGCAGTGCGCGGTCAATGCACAGGAAGGCCACGGGTCGCGCGGGCAGCGCGCGGACAAGCCGTAGGGTGCGGGCAGGCCACGGGGCATGCGGGCAGCGCATGGGTAAGCTACGGGGCACTAGGCAGCGTGTGGGTAGTCCGGCGGGGCGCGGGCAGTGCACGGGCTCGGCCGGAGGCAGTGCTGGATGCCGCGGGGGTGGCACCGTTCACGGAGGATGTGAGGAGCGCGACCATTGTCGTTTCCATCTCCATCGCCTCGTAATTGTTAAGCCGCCATGCCGAAGGACACCACAAGAAGGAAAAACAACAGAGGATGTCAGGCCATGTTATCATGGCCCACACCCTCTGCGTTTAGGGAGGTATGAATTGGCTTAACAAGATAAGTTGTTGATCATTAACACCTTCGCAACAAACCCTTTCTATCTGATGAAGAAGATAAAAAAATGTATAACATCATCAAGTAATATACCCCCTACCTTTTGATTGTCGGTCATCGTTTGTTGACGGTGTCATGGAAGGGGAACAACAGAGTTCATCGTTTGTTTCATTCGTCATGCTCTCCTAATTCTGGGATGCACCGTTTCATTGATGATGATGAAGATGGAAGACCGATCGAATAATTCCCACGTCGAAGGGGGGTTCCGAGGAAGATCATTCTTCATTGGAAGTGTTCATCATTGGGATCCTTCTCCCAATATTTCTCTGAAGTTCCTCCTTTCTCTCCACCCCACTGAAAACAAAATCATATCCAAATAATAGATTAGGATCTATTATGTTCGTTGGCATAAATTCAAATTGAGTTATTTAATTAGATTATTGGACTCATTTAATTAATGGGGGTGGAGTTGGCATAACAATTCAAAAGATAGAATTAATTAATTAACTCAGCTCCCATAATTAATGCTTGAGTGGTGCCACTAATTAAATTAAAGGGGTGTTTTCTCCATTAAGGTGGTGAAGGTCAAGGGTTTTCTCCCCATTTAATGGGGAGTTGAGGAGGTTTTACCCTCCTCCATTAATAGGGGGTTAAACCTTGTGTGGTGCCCACATCAGAACCTCTCACGTGAGGTTATGATCAAGTGGGACCCACCACCATAACCTCTCAAGGGAGTTTAAGGGTTGTTTGTCCCACCTAAAACACCCATGAGGAGGTTTTAACCACCCAACCTCCACATGGCAGTTAAAAATAAAATAAAGTCAGCTTACATTATTTTATTACTTCACACGAAAACCTAAAAACTAACTTTTATCCTCGACTCACTATCGTCTAAGTGAAAGTCTTCTAAAGTGAATATCGGCGATGTGAGTTCAATGGTGCTCTCACATTTTAATTCCATGAATCAGTTCAAAAGTTATAAAAACTCGTTCATACGTTTACTAAACATACCCAAACAAAACATAAAAAATTGATTCCGGGCACACCGGGCCTCAGAATCAAGCACTGTAAACTTTGATGGACTCATAAAAATCCCATGTATTAAAAAAAATTCCATTGCATTTCTGAATCTTTACATTCTCCTCACCTCAGGGCTTTACATCCCCGTAAGCTACAACTAGAACTAAGGGAACAAATGGGGTATTGTGTACACATCTGAGCCTCCCACTCACATGTGCTCTCCTGGAGTTTCTCGTGATGCCAAAGAACACGCACTAGAGGTATTGACCGTCCACATAGGACCCATTCCTATTGATCCTGAATCTCCACTAGAACATCTGTAAAAGTCGCGCCATCGTCGACATCCAGCACTTTATGGTCGATGATGTGAGAAGGGTCATGCACGTATCTCCTTAGCTGAGATACATGGAATACATCGTGCACCATGTGTAACTAAGGTGGAATAGATAAGCGATATGCCACCTTGCTAACTCTTCTGAGGACCTGGAAAGGTCTGATGAACCTTGGAGATAACTTTCCGCCTCGGAAAAATGTCTGTGGACCTCGTCAAGGTGAGACCCATAGAAATACGTGGTCTCCATCCTCGAACTCTAGGGGTCTCTTCCTCCTGTCAGTATACATATTCTACCTGCTCAGTGCAGTCTTCATCTTCTCCTGGATGATGTGAACATTCTCTATGGTAGCTCGTACCATATCTGGTCCCACTAATGTCGACTCCCCTGGGTCAGTCCAGCATAAGGGTGATCTACAAGGTTGTTCATACAATGCCTGAAATAGTGTCATCCCTAGGGTGGAGTGATAACTGTTATTGTACGAAAACTCCACCAATGGAAATTGATCCTCCCAACTGCGACTAAAGTCGAGGACACAAGCACGTAGCATGTCCTCGATGGTTAGAATGGTCCTCTCAGTATGGACATCCGTCTGAGGATGGAAGGCGGTGCTCAGACATAGCTGCATCCCAAAAGCCTCCTATAACCCCTTCCATAGCTGGTAAGTAAACCGTGTTTCATGATGAGAGACAATAGAATATGGTACTCCATGTAGCTACACAATCTCATGCACATAGAGTCATCCCAACCTCTTTACTTAGCCCTATTGTCTGATCGGTAGGAAGTGGGCCGACTTGGTGAGTCGGTCAATGATCACCTAAATCGAGTCATGTCCCCTGGATGTAAGTGGAAGACCAATCACAAAGTCAATGGATATCTCATCCCACTTCCACTCTGGTACCTCTAAAGGCTAAACCAAGCATGCTGGTACCGGGTGCTCCACCTTCACTTCTTGACAAGTGAGGCACCAAGAGACAAACTCTGCTAGAACCTTCCTAATACCTGGACAACAGTACTATCGTCGAATGTTCTCGTACATCTTCGCCACACCTAGATATACTGCAAGAGGGTAAGTGTGGAACTCCCTCAAAACATCCTCCAGAAGTTCTACTAGTACCAAGGTATGTTCTATGAACAGGATGACATTCTCACCACCTTCAGAAAAATCCATCAAGTGCCTGCCCTGTGGATATCTGACCACGTTGTGTCTCATATTCATCTTCTCCTTGTTGCGCCTCCCTGAATCACTGAAGAAGTGGGAGAGTGAGTGTAAGAGACTAAAAGAATGTTTCTCCATCTCTATCCACAAAGGATATTTGTAAAGCATCCAGCTTATCTGTTGCCTCTCCTATCAGCTATATACTAGACCTTCTGCTGAGTGCATCTGTAACAAAGTTCCCCTTCCCAGTAGTATAGAATATTGCGAAGTCATCGTCCTGGAGAAACTCAATCCATCACCACTGTCTTAGGTTCAGTTCCTTTTGAGAGAATAAATACCTAATACTCTTGTGATTCGAGTACATAGTAAAATGATATCCCATAAGGTAGTGCCACCACATCTTCAAGGTGAAGACCACCGCTGCTTGTTCCAGGTCATGGGTAGCATAGTTCTGATCATGTTGTCTCGGATACTGAGACATGATGTGCTCAGATATCCACAGGGCACACACTTGATGGATTTTTTGAAGGTGGGCATCACGTCATCCTTTTTAGAGGATGTACTATGGTTCCAGTGTCACTTCAGGAGGATGTTTTGATGGAGTTCCATAGATCCACTCTAGCGGTACATCCAGGAGTGGCGAATATGTACCAGGACCATCGGTGATAGCACTGGTGGCCAGGTATGAAGACGGAGGTAGCAGAGTTTGTCTCTCAATGTCTATCTTGTTAGCAAGTTAAGGTAGAGCACTAGGTACCAGCAGGCTTGGTCCATCCTTTAGAGGTCATAGAGTGGAAGTGTGATGGGATATCCATGTCATTTTTTACGGTTCTTCCACATACATCTATGGATCTTGACTCAATTTGGGTGATCGTCGACCGACTCACCAAGTCGGTCCACTTCCTACCAATCCAATAGAAGGGATCAGTAGAGAGATTAGGAGGCCTCTATGTGCAGGATATTGTGCAGGTACATAGAGTAACTTTGACATTTTCCTCCAACCATGATGCACGTTTACATATCAGCTATGGAAGGGGTTGTAGGAGGCTTTTGGGATGCAACTTCATCATAGTAACACCTTTTATCCTCAGAAAGATGGTCAGACCAAGAAGACAATTCATACCCTCGAGGACATGCAACGTGATTGTGTCCTCGACTTTGGTCGCAGCTGGGAGGATCACTTACCTTTGGTGGAGTTTTCATACAACAACAGCTATCACTCCACAAATGGGATGTCACATTTTGAGTCCTTGTATGGTCGACCTTGCAGATCACCACTATTCTGGACAGACCCAGGGGAGTCAGCACTAGCAGGACCATAGATGGTATGGGCAACAACATAGAAGGTTCATATCATCCAGGAGGGGATGAAGACTGCACCGAGTAGGCAGAAGTCGTATGCAGATAGGAGACGGAGACCTCTTGAGTTCGAGGATGGTGACCGCATCATTCTACATGTCTCACCCCAATGAGTTTTACAGAGATTTGGACGAGGCGGCAAGTTATCTCTGTGATTAATCGGACCTTTCTAGGTCCTCAACAGAGTAGGAGAGGTGGCTTACCACCTACCTCTTCCACATCAGTTGCACTGGGTGCACGAAGTCATCCACATATCCTAGCATAGGAGATACATGCATGACCCTACTCACATAATTGACCCTAGAGAGATGGACGTCAATGATGGGGAGACTTTTACGGAGGTTCTGGTGGAGATTGAGGATTGACAAGAGCAGGTTCTACATGGATGGTGGATACATCTGGTGCGCGTTCACTGGCAGCACGGGAATCTCCAGGAGAGCACATGGGAGAGGGAGGCTCCGATGCATGCTCAGTACCCCCATTTATTTCCTTAGTTCTAGTTTTAGCTTACAGGGACATAAATCCCTGAGTTGGGGAGAATTTAAAGTCTCAGAAGTCCCATTGAATTTTATTTTAAATACATGGGAATTTTACGAGTCTGCAAAAATTGACGGCGCGTGATTCTGAGGCCCGGTGTGCCCGAATCAATTTCTGAAGTTTTTTTTGGGTACGTTCAGTAAACGTACAAGTGGGATTTTATAAATTTTGAACCGGTGTTTAGAACTAAAATCTGATGGCACCATTGAACTCGCAGTGCCGGTATTCTCTTATGAAGACTTTCACCTCGACGACCGTTGATCGAGAATAAAATATAGTTTTTGGTTTTTTATGAATAAATAAAATTGAAATAAAGTTGTAGATTTATTTTTATTTTTAGTTAGTTAAAACCTCCAAGAAGAGGTTGGAGGTGGGGGCCACCACACCTTAACCTCTCATGAGAAGTTATGGTGGTGGGGCCCACATGAGGTCTAAAACACCTCTTAATGTTGGGTTAATGTGGTAAGGACCACCCAAGACCACTTAAACTATTGAACTCACCATTAAGTGGGTAGAAACCTCTTGAGCTCCCCACTTAATGGTTCCACCATCCACCAAATTGATTATGTGGGGCTAGCCTAATTAATTCATTAATTTGAATATTTTTGAAATTTGTGCCAACAACAAAATAATAAAATAAATCAATTATTTGGGGAGGGACTCATTTTCTTTTTGGTGGAGTTTGGGATGAGGGGAGAATTTTTTATAAACTTGTTCTCTCCAACAATGAACGCTCATCCCAACAAAGTAATTCTTCCACCAATGACGAACAACTTCTCCTTTGATCTCCAACTAGAACACGGGAGGAAGCACCATCCTTGTAGAACGCTGACGATGTCATCCTCAACATATTTATCTTCTTTCCTGACATCAATGAATCTGAGCTAGGGTGTTTTTTGATTTAAGAAATATTGTTTCTTCCTTCCATGATTGTTTCTCTTGACCCTCTTGCTACCAAACTAACGTGGAAGGGTTTGTCCAAAAGAACACGGCCTGATCCCTCCACCATTCTTATGAATGTTTGGATTGTTCTTCACATTCTTCATGGGTGGCGAACAATGGATCTTTGTGAGTTCCTTGTGCGATGCAACGATCCCAAATCAAAGACCCAACGTCACGATGACCTAGCGGAGGTGTGACAACAATAGCGGGTGACGGATCGGACTGAAACAGGAAGGATCATTCTTCAACCGTTCATCGAGTGGGAGAATAATAATGTGTTTTTGTAGCTGATCAGAGGCCCAAAAATGCTGGTAAAGATTTCAGATGTTCGGGCCAACCTAGAGACTGAAGTATCGTGGCGATCGGGCCATCAAAAAGAAGAACATGCATCATGGGAGGCACGCTGGCCAGAAGCGTCATTTCTAAAAAAATCCATAATAAACAACGTGTACTTCTGACGAACACACCTTGTAATACAAGCGTTCTACATCTTGAGATTCGGATGCTAGACAAGCAACACATAGCGTGTTACCTCGGTCACACGGCATGTATTTTCTATGAATAATGGTAGAAGAATATTTGCGAGACATGGCGTGTATTCTGGGAAATAAACTGACATGGGTAGAATTACACGGCCAAGGGACATGACGTGTACTCTCTATGCAGAATGGTAGAACCAGCTTCCTGAGACTCGACGTGTTTCCTGGGGATACACGGACACGGGGTGAAGTACACAGGCTTGTACTTCGCCACACATTCAGGTAAGGCCAGTGATGGGCTACCTCGTGTATCAGTTACATGGGTTGGATAACACGGTTTTAGGCTATGTACGGGCACATGGAAAGCGTACACGGTGTTGACCCCATTTTATGGGACACAGCGTGTAACCATACCACACGCCATGTACTTACTTTTCTATATCACCAGCCTTTCGACACGATCCGTTGCACACAGTATGTAACTGAGGTCTGACTACATGGTGTATACCTTATTCCAGCACGTTGTGTACTTTTTGTTAATAGTCTTGGTCATCTCGACATCTGTGCCTTGGACACAAATTGTTTGGTTTTTCCCTCTATGATGGGGCGGACCTCTGAGATACTTCTTCATGGGACTTTGTGGCAGTTGATGTATAGATACTTGGCTTGAGGAGCAGACCCGCACAGAATCAAGCGTGCTTTGTGGAAACCCTGTGGATGGCTGTGCTCTGACGACTGTTCCTGGATCACATGTTGGTCCGACAGTTCCAATGACTGTTCCTGGAACATGTGCTGGTCGGACAGAACGACTGGTCCTGGATCATGTGTTGGTCCGACAGCTCTGACGACTGTTCATGTATCTTGTGTTGGTTTGAATGTTCTATCATTAGTTCATGGATCATGTGTTGGTCTGACAGAATAGCAGGTCATGGATCATCTGTTAGACTGACAGCTCGAACAACTATTCATGTAACCTGTGTGGGCTCGATAGTTCAAACTGCTAGTCCTAGATCATGTGTGGGTCCGACAGCTTAAATTATTTAGTGGATATATCTGATCATCTCTATCTATCTTCATAATTTGTATACCTGTGTGAGATGAGTCAGTGATTCATGTGTTTTCTTCATGGTTGAGATGGGTTACTTGATAACTTAGGTATATTTATGGGCATATAGCTATGTAATGGCTATCCTTTGATTTCATACCCTGTGGTTTTTCTATGATGGATTTTGAGAGACCTTGGTGGTCTAGGGGTCCCTACTGAGTATTTGTACACTCACCCCTGCATGGGTTATGCCCACACCTCGTTGTGTTTGTTGTAGACGATGGACAGTGTTGATTGAGGATCAGACTAGCAGGACTGGATGGCTCCCGGAGGTGGACCTTATGACGAGTCAGTACATGGAGGAGATGGACGGACGTGGAGTGCTATGGAGGCTATATGTACCTACACTCCAGGTTGGATCTGTGGTGGACGATCCTGGAGCTACTCTTCACCTTTCAGTAGTTTTGTCCCTTTTCAGTTGAACTTCTACTTTACAGTTGGTCTTGTATTTCTAGCCCAATTTACTTTTCATCACTCTTTCTATACAGTTTTACTTAGTGTTTTGCTTCCAGCTTGTTCTCTCTTGTTTGTTTTTACAGTTATAACGACAATGCCTTCCATATTTTAGGGTTATATGCCTTTGTTGTTAGTCGTCAGCCCCAGGACTATGGATGGCAGGGTTGGGGTAGTCACGACACATGCCCCGTGGAATGGGTCGTGAAATTATTATAATTTATTTTCATCCTAATTAATCCTAATTAATCTTATTTATTCCTAATTAATCTTAAGTAGTCAGAATTATTTCTAATTAATCCTAATTATTGCTAATTATTCTTATTTAATTCTAATTATTACTAATTACTTATAATTATTTCTAATTACTACTAATTATTCCTAATTACATCTAATTATTTCTAATTACTGCTAATTATTCTTAATTACTACTAAATAGTCCTAATTACTACCAATTACTGCTAATTACTGCTAATTATTGCTAATTACTGCAAACTACTGCTATGTAATGCTAATTACTAATAATTACTACTAATTACTACTAATGACTATTATTTATTGCTAATTAATGATAATTATTGCTATTAATTTCAAATTATTGCTCATTATTCCTATTATTTATTACTAATTGCTGTTATTTGTTGCTATTTATTACTAATTAAAACTATTTATTACTAATAATTGTAATTTATTACTAATTATTACAATTTATTACTAATTATCACCAATAATTACTAATTATTACTAATTATTACTAATTATTACTAACTGTTACTAACTATTACAATTTATTTCTAATTATTACTAATTTTTACTAATTTTTACTAATTATTACAAATTATTACTATTTATTACGAATTATTACTATTTATTACTATTTATTAATATTTATTACAAATTATTAGTATATTACTAACTATTAGTATTTATTACGAATTATTAAAAATTATTACTTTTTATTACTTTTTATTACTATTTATTACTAATTATTAGTATTTATTTTAAATTTTTATTATTTATTACTAAATATTACTATTTATTACAATTTATTAGTATTTATTACTAATTATTACTAATTATTAATAATTATTACTATTTATTACTAATTATTACTAATCATTACTGCTTATTAGTATTTATTACCATTTATTAGTAATTGTTAATATTTATTACTAATTATTAGTATTTATTACTAATTATTACTATTTATTAATATTCACTACTACTTAATACTATTTATTACTTTTTATTACTAATTATTACTAATGATTAGTATTTATTACTAATTATTGCTATTTATTAATAACTATTACTATTTATTACTAATTATTACTATTTACTACTAATTATAACCATTTATTAAAATTTACTACTATTTATTTCTATTTATTACTATTTATTAGTATTTATTACTCTTTATTACTAAATATTAGTATTTATGACAAATTTTTACAAATGTTTACTAATTATTACCAATTATTACTAATTATTAGTAATTATTTCTAATTATTACTATTTATTACTATTTATTACTATTTAATACTTCTTATTACTAATTATTATTATTCATTACTATTTTTTACTATTTTTTACTAATTATTACTTATTATTATTTATGATTACTAATTGTTAGTATTTATTAATAATTTTGAATAATTATAACTATTTATTACTATTTATTACTATTTATTATAATTTATCACTATTTATTACTGTTTATTACTATTTATCAGTATTTATTACTATTTATCAGTATTTATTACTATTTTTTACAATTTATTAGTATTTATTACTAATTATTTCTATTTTTTCCAACTAATTGCTATTTTTCAAATTATAACTAATTATCCTTAATTAATATTAATTACTGCAAAATACTGCTACTAATTATTGCTATTTATTTATATTAATTACTAATTATCATTAATAATTATTAATTATTACTAATTATTAAGAATTAGTACCAATAGTTTCGTTTTATTATTTCAAATAAAAACTGATGACAAAATAATTTAAATTTATCTTAATTACAACTAATAAACTATAAAAAATTTAATATAAAGAAAGGAAATAAATACTAAATTAGATAAAACATAAATATCCTTAAACTTGATCTCTTTTAACTGTAGACGGATTCACATCTTCTTCGTCAAAAATATCTAATTCTGAAAATTTTTTACTCTAAAATTAGAGTTTAGAGAAGCAGAGATAGTAGGAATTGAGAGAAAGGGAGAAAAAAGGATGAAGGTATATATAGGATAGATTAATTGCAACGAGATTCCCATCACAAATAGTACTTTTAGCGATGGGGCCCATTAAAAATTCCTTCAGCTGCATTAATTACTGTATGTGGTTAAAAGATTATATGTGACGGGTCCCATCGCAAAAGGTAACATGCCGACACACTATTTGCGACAGGACAGCATCCACTCGCAAATACCCTCCAGCGGAAAAACTAGTATGAACAAAGTGATCCTCCGACGCAACTAGTGTTTACCGCCTCCCAATATTTGTGATGGGAGGTGCCTACCCATCGCAAATAACCTATTGAACAGTCTATTTGGGATGAGATTTATTCTCATCGCAAATAACCCATCACAAAAAAACAGTTTATCCTGTAGTGTTCTACCTGATCATAATATAGATTTGAAATGAAATGTTGTTATACTCACTGAGACTAGGAATATTAGCATATGAGAAGTGTTCATTAGAACATAGTATTTGTTCAATAATTTTTCTACATGAATGGATTGTAGAAAATGTATACTTAAAGTTACATACAATTATTATGATGTGATAAAGAACGATATTACATTAAAAATAAACATAAATTATTTTTAAAGAATAACTAAATATGTGGATATAGTGGACTACCATTTAAATACTCTATGGAGTTTTTATATATTGAATAATGCATTGGAATTATTCTGGGGATGATTGAATATGATTTGAATTTATTTTAATTCAATTTTATGTGTTTGAGTTGCGTTAAAGAATATAGAGACAAGAATATAAATTATTTCAAGCATGTATATTGCGATTTAAAAAATTAATCAATGCATAAATTTCATTATATAAATATGTAAAACATATTATAAACTTCATATCATAAAATTGGAAAATACATGTGTTTCACTATAATATATCATGTTACCTTTATAATATGTAAAGGCAATACAAACTACATAGACCAAATATTTGACAGATTCTTTCCCATTGTGATGCATAAGGGACACTTTCATAATAAATAATATTTATCATTGTTTAATGGAGAATACATTAGTGTCTTGTTGTTGTCCATACTGGATATTTGGAAAAGATAGAAACCTCTTTATTGTACATAATTGTAACAATTTTTTATATAAAACGCATCATTGTGATAAAATAAAGAAAATGAAGGATCTTCCATGAGATATGTATGGGTTAAAAAATTTATATAAGGGTATTTCGTTATAGAAAATTATATATTGGAAGAATGATTACATGATATATAAGAGTAATAATATCTTACAAAATGGTAAATATTTTGGGACATTGTGACTATTTGGGATAATTAAAAATAGATTGATGATTTAGGGAATTTAGTTGATTGAGAAATTTTGAAAAGTACATAATCACAATATGATACATAAGTGTAATGTTCTTAACATATAAATTTCATACCATAGTCAAAGGTGATACATAAAGGTCATTCACATTATAAAAAATATGATATTTTTATAAGTTATTAAGGAGTTTCATAAGTTCAATTTCTATAAGAACAATTATTTAAAATAACTATTTATTTATTTCTTAGTGAATTTAATATTATAATAAGGATTATAATCCTAATTTAATCCAATATTAATGGAGAAGTAATTGTGACTATATGGTGAAGATTTTCAATGAATAAAATATCATGATTATGTCTATAATCATAATTTCATAAAATAAAATGAATATGAAATTTTAATGATATAGTTCAAAATACCATTATTCTAATGGTTATTATCTATGATTCAATAATAGTTATTGTTATAAGTATACCTAATATGATCAAGACTCGAGGAGAAATTCACAATTTGGTGCATGATAAAGAGGGCGATGGTTTGATTGATCCCCACCACAATTGAAGATTTCGTGATGCCACCATGAAAAGAAGAAAATAATCTTGTTCCATGATTTTATGGTTCACACCTCATATGATCAAGCATGCATACATGAATATGAGAAAAGTCTAATGAAGGGTATTTATTGATAGAATATGTTTTGATAATTCAGGGTATCAATTTGCGATAAAAGTATTTCTCTTTAGAATGCTAAAAGATAGTATCTATTATTTTTAAAAAATATTAATTAAGTTTTTATGGAAAATAATAATAGAGAATTGAATTTGTGATATTAAAGTGTTTTCATATTGAATGCCTGAAAATGACATTTAAGAGATTTTCTAAGTTGATAAATAATATAGTAAGGAGAGAAAAAAGTTTATGAGAGGATAATCAAAACTATATACTTTTATTGATCTTGTGTATCATAGAGAGTGACAGAGAGAGAGACAACCAACCTTCTAATCATTTGAATTATTTTTTGTGTCAATTTATAATAGTTCTAGTGTTGGTGAGAGGGTGATTGATTTATTTGTTTAGAGAAATATAAGAAGTGAAGATGAATAACCATTATTCTACTATAGATCTTTTATATAGAAGATGGTGTGACGAGGATTCTAGACTATGATATTAATAAATTTTTTATTCATCTTAAAATATTCCAAATTATTGGAGTTGAGATATTATAAAAATTCCTCTAATTATTTTTATAGAGATTTAACAAATTTACATTTAAAAGTTATAATTAATTATGTGATGTATACATCAGATGTCACAAAATGTGTAATGCCTACATAATAATAAATAAATCATGGGAAGTTAATGTAACACATGATGTATGTGTAGTTTACAACGTACTATATGATATGTAACCCTTCACGATATGTAATCACATACACAACATAATGTCCCATGTGTTCAAATAATGTTAAATTCTTGGTGTGTATGACCTCATGAAATATCATTAAGGTATGTGACATGTTCCAGTATAATTTTGTTATTGTATACCACAATTAACATATGATTACACATCATGTATCCGAAAAAATTATATATATTATAATGATTCCTTGTGATGAACCAAAAAACATTGAAAATCACTTGTTGTAAGCCTGGTGTGGAGTGACATCTGTCAGATGACATGAAAATTCTACTCACATGTTTTGAGGTTCAGGCTTTATCTTTTTTAATGGATTCAATGAATACATGGAGTCTAATGAAACGCTATACATAACCACATGACTCATTTTCTTTTATACATCATTTAATTTATGGGGGGTTTCAAAACAATCATATTATATCGACACAACATGTACCTTATTTTGATTCACGTATCACACTACTAGTTAATACACGATAGTTAATGAAATCGTATATTGACCCACACAGTGCACCCTGATTTACATGGAATGTAGGTGTGGGAGACAAAACTAGATACATGATGTTTATTTCAATATTACATGTTGTGTAACTATCTCATGCAACCAATAACCGTGATACCTTTGAACTAGATAATCGAACATTCTTCTCAATTTTTTACCCATTTTATAAACATACAATGTCATTTTAATGAATCGTTTGGACCACAGATCATGGTGAAAAAATCAAAAAATTGGTACATTAAAATAACAATAGGAAATAAATAAAAAATTTAAAAAATCATAAATTAAAAAAATGTATGTTTTTAATCAACTTTATGGTTTCAAGTGACAAAAAATGCATTGGATCAATGCATATTGTTTTATTTTTCATTAATATCAATGAATATCTTTTTGAATAACTACATGATTTATCCATGAAAACACATTGATATGATCACATTATTCAATTTATAGTTAATTTAAACTATTGATTACCTTATCCACTAATCCCCACGACCAATTTCTACCGCTTCCCTTAATTCTCTGTTCATTTTAGAAGAGAACACATATAAGTGTTCCTCTTGGTGAATATATATGTAAGTAATGATTAATTGAATAGTTTTTTTGATGTCTTAGGAGTGATCTTAGTAAGATAAAGTTCTGCACACCATTCTTTGTTGATCAAATCTAGGTATCAATTATTCTATCTATATTCTTGATACTTAATAAGATATATTTTTTCTCTAAGGATTGTGATAATTTTAGTGAGTGACTATATTATTTCAACAAATGCTAATAATGATAAGTGATATAATCAAGTATATATACTTTTGGATAAAAATTTAAAATTGAAAAATGTCATTATAAAGTTATTTAACCTAATTAAAACCCCATGGTAAATAATAATAATAAAACAATTATTATATTCCATTAAATATAATTATTCAATGATAAATTCATAAAATAAATAGATTATTATTTATTAAGTGAAGTTAACTTTATCATTTTCATTGGATCATTAAAATCAAACCATATCCTCCTATAAAATTTACCAAACATTGAAAAATGAAGTATTCATTGGTTAATTATAACAAATTTTATGTTCACTATATCTGTGTATAAATATTTATTATAATATTCATGTAACCAAAATAAATATTTATTTTAATATATTTAGGAAACATATAAATAATTTTTTTTATTACCGTGTTAATAATTTAACAAGATATATATTCAACTTTTTTATTCTAAACTATAATATCTAATAATTGAATATATTCGATTATATATTACTTGAATAAATAATAATCCTTAACAAATGGAATAAATTCATTTTAAACAATAATTTAAATAAATTTATTGATATTTTTTATACACTTTGTGGGAAAAATTCTAGTATTATTTCTGAAATGTAAATGTTTGAAATTGCCTAAATTATAAGATATCCATCATGAAAAATTTCAAGAATCCCATAGAAAAAGAAGTTAATGTTGAAACTGAACCAACATTTTAATAAATTTTACTATGTAATATAATAAATTTTTTGTCTGATACACCAACAAGTGGGAAACATACTTGTGTGGTCACTTTACATGCTTGATTTATCGTTCTTTAAATTCTAAAAATTAAGATGCAAATAAATTAATAAGTAATTTATTTAATAAAGGGATTTAATTTTAGTCAAAGGACTAGAGACACATTCTTCCATTTGTATGGAAGATAAAAATCAATTCAAGAATTATTAAATTAATTCCACATCAATTTGGACTCAGCTAACATATGCTACGTCACTGTGATTATATGTCATAATATTTTTCATCTCTATATCAAAGTACAAAATTTATGTTATATATTATAAATAATATCAAATGAATGGACCAATACACATGTTCATATATATTAATATCCAATGAAATTAAACAAATGAAATATTCTTATTTGTGGGAATTTCCCCATGAACTCCTTCCATGTAGATCACCATGTGAGAACATCATATAAAGATGTATAAAGGATTATGAACACCAACCCATAATAGTAAAACATCTGTTCTGTATCATTAGGATGATTTATCAAGACCATTAGACAAACTTTTTTAATGATTTTTTCATTTCATCTAAAGAATCTATTTATAGTTGAGAACTAATGATAATTTAATTAATGTGACAAATATTCAAAACAAAACCTCGCATTATTTTTATGTTGGAGAAAAATAATTATTTGATACAAGATATATATTTATATTATGAAAAAATGAATTTACAATGTTAATTTCTTATAGTGAACCATCTCTAACAAGGTATTCACTAGTTGTGGGTAATAAATGAACTTTACTAACATAAAAAATTCTTATTTTTTATTAAAATGATTGTTGTATAATTCCACCAATTATTTGAATTCACCAGCACATATTGGTTATCGGTAGACCATTATTTAATGATAATTAGAGTGGATAAATTAAAAAAATTATTATGGATGGTGGAATTGGGAACCACCTAACTCTTCTCCTTTGTGTTCACTTTTACTATGTGACCAGTCATTAGTGATTAGGGTAGGTTGATTTTATAATTTGTTTCTGTGTATATGATTGTGTGGATGTTTTTGTTTTATAAATATCATTTTCTTATAAGGGGTGATGTCTCTACTAAGTAGATCTGGGTTTGGACCTCCCATACGCAACACACCATATTTGTCCCAAAATGGGCCTATTTCCTTTTTGGACCTAATTTTAATCCATTAAAAAGAATATAAAATAAAATAAAATAAAATAAATCATTAATATATTTTATGATATTTAAAATTAATAAAATATTTTGGGGGGCCTTCGAACATGTTTATAGTGAAATTTAATTGTAGGAATATTATTTTAATTTTAAAAAAATATTCGTGAGCCAAACATTAACTTATTTGGTTATAATTTTAAAATATTAATGATTTTTATTGATTATTAGCTGAGATCATCCCCTATTTGTTTGGGTGTTCAATTGTATAATTTTATTTATGTATTAATGTGAAATAATTATTTATTTAAATGTTTTATTTTTTTCATATGTATATTGAACCTCATTATTTAATTTCAGAATATAACAAGTATCTATTTAATAACTTATAAAATATAAATATTTTATCCTATGTTCATATCTGTTGTGTGTGACTATGTTTCCTAAATAATAGAGAAATTTATAGGGTTGAATTTTGAGATGAGTTTTATCATGGACCCAAACCGGTGGCCACACATGATAGAATAATGAATTTATAAAACATGTCATCACCTGAATCACATAATTATCAAAGGGTCTCGATTGATCCATCATAAACTCTGTGGATTAAGTATTAGTATAAAACTTGTGATCATGTATTTTTTTTATTTATAGTCTTTCAGAGTTAATTATTTTTGAATTTGTGGATAAAACATGGTCACATAAGAAAATTGTTTATAATGAAAAGTTAAAATGAATAAAAATATGATGCATGATTTATTTTTATGTATGGTGAAAATTGTTAAAGGATCCTCTAGTAATAATAATTATTAATTGAAATAGATATAATTATTGAAGCAAATTAAAGAGCCAAAATACTTTTAAAGTAATATTAAGTAATACATTCCTTCCTTAAATTAAATTAATAAGAAACCATAGCTCTGGGTGCTCTTCATCTGTATTTTTTAGTTCCTCCTAATGGGGATTTCTAATAACTATGGTGGGTTTAATTTAGTAAAATAAACCTTAATGAAGTACCCATAGATATATAAATAAAATTTTAAAGGTAATTGTTAAAAAAAATACACCAAAAGGGATTCTAATACATGGTAGGTGACCCAACAGATCAAAGAGATATGAGTTTATATTTTTGGTTATCTAAAATATCACCTTAATAATCTCAATGTCGTTTCATATACTTATATTTGACAATATGGATTGGTTTTGGGGATCATTAACACGATAATTTTCTAATAACTGAAAATAATATATCTAACACTATGAGATATATTTGGGTTTAAACAAAATAATGGGTCATTTAAGATTATTAAACCTGAAATTTATAATGAATATTAAATTAGGCTAAAAGTAAAAATTTTATATGTTTTATTTTTAAAAAAATGTGCAATAATATAATATAATTGTTATGATAAATCATGGGGTACATACGTGTCTTGGACAATATAACTTCCAATATTAGTAAAGGTAATTTCATAATGTAATATGACATGAAGGGAAATTTTATGAGATAGAGACCCCACTACCTGATGAACTAACTCAGGAAGAAAATTTTGGTGAGAATAAAGATTACAAGTGTTACATGGAAGGTGAATTTTATGTTTACATTATTATGATATCATGAAGGACCAGCGAATTATAAAAGAAACATAGGTACATGGATCTTTACACAATCTTTTATCATCTAAAAGAGGTTTATGAGGGTAAACAGAAGAAAATATTTTGATTATTAATACAATAATTACATTTATTATTGAATATATAATTTCATATTGTCATCATGTACTTTAGATGTTTGAGTACATCTATTTATTGTTTTATTTAAGATTATAGTTGAGTAATGAAATTATTATAAATCTCATACTGATATCATTATCACTTAATTTATATATCTTCATTGAATATAATAAAATAAAAACCATAGGTAAAATTTTTCAATGAATTATGTATATGATTAAAATATTGATAAAAATATAAAAAAGTAATAATATTTATTTTTTATATTAAACAACAAGAAAAAATAGGTTAAAAGTATAAAGGAATGTATTATGGAAAAGGCACCTTGACAATATTTTTTTTCAAGAAACAAATGGTAATGAGGGAGGATATAAGACCAAAGTAAATTTTCATATAATAAGGAAAAAATTCCATGGGAAGTAGAATTATAATGAAATTTCAACTAAGCAAGTAGAAGATTCTATATCATGTATATTGATCATTGCATGAAATATTTTTGTTAAACATTTTGGGAATTAGATACATTCTATGATCCACCCATTTATAATTGAATATAAGAGATATGAAATATTCAACATATTATAATAGGAGATGTGGATATTTATGTAACTAATGGATACTGACTACTATATTAGTTACAGAACTAAATAAAATCACATTTTTCTAGTATAAATATTCTTATATTTGATATCTTTTGTTATGAAATGTGTATTAACAAAAAAAATTATATTAGTTTCTTTTATAGACACAATGAGATTTTATTTCATATTAGGATATAATTGTTTTCTTTAATATATTATATGTAAATAATATTTTATTTATAAGAATATTAAAGATATCTAATGTCAATAATAAAAGTTGGATATAAACGTATGAATCAAAAAATACCCAATTTTTCTTGTAAATTCATTTCTTAAAAATAAAAAATATGAAAATAAAAAATATCTATCAAGAAGGGTATTTAAAAATTATGAACTAAACCTAATATGTATTTCAATGGTTCTTGTATGATGTATATTAACCACAAAAAAATTTGGAATTAAGGAGAGATATCCAAAATATTTCATAGATGATTTCTAAGATATGTATGTGAACTATTTTCAATGGAATATAGATGTATATTTTCAAACATTTTGAGATTATTTTAAGCTATTTAAGGAATATATAATTGATGTAGATAATGTATTGTTAAGGATACAATAGGAAATTTGGGAATTTTAGTCGAGCAATATATTATCTATACATTCATTGATAATAAAGCATATAATGATGTATATTAATAAACTCATATTTACATATAAAAATTAGAGTTGTGGTGTTATTAAAATGAGTATTTACACCATTATTATATCGCTGATATTGGTGAAGTGTCTTTTAAGTCATATAAATTAATTTATTATTCATGTTGAGACATGATTTAAAAATAATAGTGGCTCTATTAAACTATATTCCAACTTTAATAAATAATTGAATTTCACTTGAGTTGTGATATAATAAAAAACAAATATTTAAAAAATACTTGTGTTGATTTGAAAATTATTAGTTATGGTTCATTTTATAAAGAAACATAGAATATTAAATAAAATGTGGTTATATAAGTAATCCTAAAGCAAAAAAAAATATTACATAAATCTAAAAGATAGAAAACTGATATTCAAGTGAACGACTATATTTTTTTCAGTTGAGGAAAATATCTATTTGAGATTGCAGTATATAGAAAAACGTTGATAAATTTAAATGTCAAATAGGATAATGAGTTCTCAAAGGAACATGTTACACATGATCTCTTGATGAAATAATAGCTTTGGAGACACATATAATTTAATAATGTTGAAGGCATTTTTATATGGTTCTATAGTCACCACGATAGGTGACATATTGTTTATTAAGGATGATAAATAATTATCATACAAGTAATCACTAATTTATAACTAATATTCTAAAAAGGTAAGTGAAAAAGAATTAAAAAATTAATTTCATGTACCAAATATAGTTTAAATTTTTATACTATCTCAAAATTATGTAAAAATCAATAAGTCCTAATGGGTACTAAATGTAGATAATGAAATGGATGGTAATTTGAATACCTAAAAATAAGACTTTTCATTAATGGTTTATAATAAATCAATTAATTGATTATGATGAAACTATTTTATTAGTAGAGATAATGAAAACTAATAAAATTAAAAATTCAATAGTTTTTTATAATGATTATTATATTTATAAATTTAATATAAAAAATGTATTCCTAAATGGAAACTTATAAATAGTATTTATTAAATATAGCTATAATAATTTTTTACTTTATTATTATTATATAAATATATTTTATATTCTATAGATCAATTTATAGATAAAAAACTTTATTAAACCATTGAAGGATTATTTTTCCTTGTGTTTACAAGAGGATAAATGTAGTACCATAGTTTTCAAACTGATATATATTGGTGAAAATGATAGAAAGATATTATTCTTAATGTAAGTAAGGAATTAGTGGAAAAGTATCCCTATAATGATAGACATAAAGTATAAACCTGAGTTTTATGGTGAAAGATAAATTGAGATTGATCTAGGAGATTTATTTCAAAAAGTAAAATTATATAAATTTATAGAACATGGAGATATATAGTTTGGAATAAGTCAAGAGTGAACCGTCAATTATGATACATTTAATTAATCTCATTAATATGGTGTGTTAAAAACAAAAGAGGTTATTACAAGTTATATAAAACTCTATATGCTTGAAAAATGTCATCTATCTTATATTTCATGAAATATACTAGGATTTTGTATTTATTTTGTATAAATAATGATGGGAAAAAATTAATTACATATTTTAAAATAGAATAGGAATAAAATAAAAATAATCCACTTTTTCATGTGAAAGTTTAAGGTATATTATCTTAGCACTTTTATAGGAATGTGAGAAAATCAACATGATGTTATATTATCTATCCATAAATTATATCAATTTTATCAAGTATCATAGTTAATCTATGGAAATAGATGAGAAATTTCTTATAAGAAAATGGTAATCAATTACATAATACCATGTATATTGTAACTTTTGATATAGCTAAATAGGTAGTTTAAATAAACTACTTAAATCATTGTTTTGTAGTTGTACAATCAAAGAATCATATTTCAACAATAATGAATTTTTCTAATATGATAGCTTTCTATTTGGAACCAAATATTGTAGTACATGGAAAAAGGTATGGAATATATTTGGAGCAATCATTCAAAATAGATAATGTTGTAGAAATAAGAGCATCCATAAATTCATACATAGAAAAAATAGTTACTAGAGTCATACATTGGAAAAATACTTAGTATAAAATGATAGATAATATGTGGATGGTTTTTAAGTTGGCTTAATTGAATGTCAGAGTGTGTTGATAGTGGGTTCGATGCACCCAACTTTAGTGGTACTTTTTAAATTATATTTTCAGTTATATGGTTTGATTTATGAATAATTTAATCTTACCATAATATATTTA
Source organism: Viscum album (assembly GCA_963277665.1). Lineage (NCBI taxonomy): Eukaryota > Viridiplantae > Streptophyta > Magnoliopsida > Santalales > Viscaceae > Viscum > Viscum album. The sequence continues at coordinate 1,265,735,293 of OY728120.1, read as the reverse complement.
TTACTTCAACATAAACCATTTAAATATTAACTTACATGGAATATTTATTGAATCAAAATTTTATAATAGTTATTTGTTATGATGAAGACCTCATGATACTAATACAATAATCATAAATTTAATAACCCATGGTATTTTAAAATTGTTTATATATATATTTTAAAATATTTTTTTGGATCATTAGAAGTATACGAAAAGGTTTTAAAGGTTTTTATATTTTTTTCAATATATTTATTTAATTTTATGCTTTTAGTAAATTATTCAAGAAGAATATAATTGAGTTTTAGAAATACTGATTTTGAATAATTTTTTTCATTGTAGAATACTGATGATATGTGTAGTGATAAGAAATGTTTTCTTGATGTTACATAATATGTTATTAAAGATACATAATAATAAGGATTATCTATTACTATGATGAGTATGATCCATAATATTATATATTTAAAAATATAGACTATTCAAAGTATATGTAACATCTTCAAGTCAATTTATATTACATTATAAAGGAATTTTAAAATGATACTGAGTGAAATTCCACAATGAATAATATTTACTCTGATATGTAATATTTTATAGATGATATAGAAGACTTACCATAGAATAAAAAATAATTTATTGGTAACATATATGTTTTTTTGAATCTAATAGAATATATTTTCATGTGATATAGAATACATTATTGTTTTAAAAATGATACAGTTTTTATAATTTCATATATTGTATTTTTTGAATTCCATTAATAAAAAAATAATTTATGATGATGGTTAGATGTTCTTTAAATAAATATATATCATGATAATTTTAGTAATTAATACATGACACAAGAAACATTCTTTTGAAAAAGGAAGGTTATGATGTGTTGATATCTTCCACACCTTAAGGGTATAATTATTCTGTATATGTAGTTATAGAGAAAGAGATTAATTGTGGATTTTGTGGAAGCAATATATTTATGTATAATAAAATGAGAATTAAATGGTAATTTTTAGAGGGGCATTATATGATAATTAATGGATCTTAGATAAGATTATTTGAAATCATTTCTAAATATAAGCATTTGGTGAATGGATAGTTCTTGTTTTTTCCAAATTTAAATGAAAGGATTCCAATACCTATATTCATGGGAGATTAAAGTGTCAAAATATGGGAACAATAATAATATTGATAAGGTTTAGAACAAATAGAATAAAATGATACCAAAATTTAAATTGAGTCTATAAGAAATAAAAGCGAATTGGGTGAGTTAAAGGATGATGGTATTTTACAATTACTGAATGGTCTATTTTTCAAATCCCCTAAAGAAGGAAATATGAATATGTACCGTAGATATTGAATGATTAAAGAGAAGATATATTATTTAGGTGTTGAATCATCCAAGATAATTCTATAATAACTTATTCATTTTAATTGTAACATTTTGTAAATGGGTGGAATCTAATATAAATAATAATGAAGAGGCTAATTTTTTGGGATATAGATTGTGTAATAAATATCATATTAGTGATTCATCTATGCCTCAAACTTGACCTAAACAGAGAAAGTGAATTGAAAACCACATCAGAGGAAAATATTTTAAAATTCAGTTATTCTCTATATTTTTTTATATTAATCACATGTGGATGAGGATGTGTTTTGGATGTTGATAAGATATGAATATTAAAATTTTACAATGGTTAATTCAAAATATATATATATATATGCATACATATAGATAATTTTGATACAAATTCAACCACCTTCACAGTGTCAATTGGTCGGTCACTTGGTAAATTTGAAAACATAAATTTTATAGTCTAGACACATTATAATAATGTGAACTGGATTATGTCTTACTATTAGGTGATAGGGCTCATAAGAATTGGAACTCCTTCTTAGTAAGTTGCCACATGCGGTCTTAGGAATAAATACCACAATAGATGACCCACCAATATAATCACCACATGTTTTGGATATCCTTGGATGATTATATATACAAGAATTTGAATTGGTCTATTGAATTGACATTAACATCTATGTGTTTCATTTATTCACATTCAGTGATGAATTAAAAAAGCAATGACAATTTTTTTTTATTGAGGCAACTTGTTTACAATGCCTTATTGGTGGTATAACATTGAATTAATGATCAAGATTTTTTTTCACATCTATATATTGTAAAAAATTTCTTTTCCCATTTGACTGGGATAATACTGGAATCGATAAAGTCATGTACATGATAGAAGAATGAAAGACCAGAAAATATATTCAAACAATGATAATTAAAGTATGTAGTGATGATGAAAAACTATATACATCATTTTTTATAATATTTCATTCAACAAAGAGAATATATTACCTAGTCAGTGCTCGTATGAGATTATTGTAGCTATTAATTATCCTTATCCATTTAGTGTCAATGATGTGTTTCTAAATATTACTTCTGTTATGTGAGTTGAACTCACTACTATCAAGAAAATGGCAAAATGTGTCTAAGAAAAAGTGTATCTATACATTCAAACAATTTAGATTTATTGTAATTTATAATTAATTGGAATCTATGGTTATACATTGTTTAATTTTTGCATAATAATATCATATTAGATATTTGAGTTGGGTTCTCTCTCAAGATACACTTATCTTGATAGATAATAGTAGAGATTAAAGGATATATTCATGGTCATATGACAATTCTATTCCCTCACTTATCCATTTATGTCCTCAGTTTTTTTATAGGCCACATATGTGGTACCTCACAATATGGGATTTATGTTAATGTTCCTTCTTCGGTTTATTTTTCCTTTTTTATGGCCATATGGGTCTCATTTTTATCTTGAATCCAAAATTCATTAATTTCACTTCATGTGATGGTGGTCCAAGGTGGTGTTTCTTATGGTGTCACGTGATGGTTATACTACTTCATCGAGGGTGGATCTCGATGAATGAATCTCTATGATGTTTCTAGTTTTCAATATTTCATCAGTTAGGGTTAATGTCGATGAGTGTCCGATTCACCATTTAAGAAAAATGGTGTAATAGCTGATATCACATATCCATTCTAGTTAATACTCCTTATAATGGTCTCTTAAAATATCATTCCAAATTCAATGTTATGATGTGACCCTTTATCCCGACCAGGATGAAGTTCTTATATTATAAGGATTTATGGATTTTATGATTTGGGGTTTTGTTTTACCAAATTTTGATGAAATTATTTCATCGCAAAAAATTATGATTCATTGAATTTCTGGTAGATAACATCATTAGATACATAGTCTCATTCCTCTATTAGTGTTTCTTATATAGCCTATTATTTAACTTACCATGTTTTGTTTAATTCGCTTTTAATAGTCATCGGGTTCATTGACTATTTGATGCCAAGTTCCCATAAAAAATTTCTGAAAATAACTTTCTTTATGGTGGGTTTTTTTTCTTCGACCATATTGGGTTTCAGTCATCATTGATTATTGTTGGTAGTTGTTCTAAATTCCTTCTCACGCTCCCAAACCCCTTGTTCATTATTTATATTTTCTAACATTATTTGTTTCTAGTTTCCTTACCCTATTAATTTACCTTCCCTATTAACAAGTATCCCTTTAAATAGTCATTAGGGGTCAATCATCAATTCCATTTTAATAGAATAAAAAATAGTATCTTTTCTATTTTACATCAACATCTCTCAAGAAATAACTAATTTTTTTACATTCCTCATTATGGATTCTATAATGTTTTATATATGTGTTTTTAATCTAATGTTTCTAGGTGATGTAGAGGTATCAATGTTCATTGGTTACCAGTGGGTCTTGATGTGTATTTTCTCCATGGATAATCAGATATGAATATCATAATTTCCCCCGATAGGTGGAACATGTGACAATGGTGTTTTTGGATTTTAAGTGAGATTTTCTATATGGTTATTCATGTTTTCCCTAATCCATATTAATGTTAATTTTAAAAAAAATTAGGTTAATATTAAAATAGAAAACATACTAGTAAATGAATTAATAAATCGAACTACAAGGTATTAATGTTTTGAAAATGTGAGCACAATTTATTTCACAATGTATTTAAAAGTTATTTAATATAAAATAAGTGAATACAAGAAAACAGTTTTTCAAATTATTATTATTTATTTAGGGTTTTTAAAGTAATTCAAGTGTAACATACTATATTAATGGTTTTTATTCCATAGTGTAATATATTAGAGTGTCGTAAGTTTGTGATGAAAACTTTATGATATTTACAACTTGTTTACAAAGTAATTCATGTCATTATGTATTATTTTAAGAGTATAAAAAACTTTTTTGGGCCTAAATGGTATTATTAGAAGTTTATCTGAACTATACATGTTCATTTTAAATCTTTTAGTTATAGAGTATGACCATTTTTTTAAATTTAGAGTAATCCACACCTATCTCTCCCTATCTCAAGATTTAACATTAAGACACAGAAGAATAATAATATTTGATTTTATTAGAATTTTAATGAAAATTTTTCTTATGTGATATAATAGGGTTGTTATATAATGGTGAATTGGGGAATTTATTTAATGTGTTAATGATTTAGAGGGATTATTTTTTGTATCCTTTATGATAAAAAACACTATTGATGAGTGGATTGCTCTGAGGACTTCAAATTATAGGATATATAATTTATATTTTGTTAGTCATATTTAAATTTAAATTTAATGTGATTTGGGGATGAACCTAGACACTACTATGTTATATCTAGTGTATTAAGACATAATATGAGAAATTGTTTTCAAAATAATTTTGGGGTAATGATTAGATTCTGACTAGACCTCCAGAAGCAAGAAAAAAATAAATTCATATACAAAAGTAATAATTATAGAATGAAACCAATGCACAAAGTCCAAAAACATTGAATATGGGTGTTTAGAAGTCACCATTACATAATGTAAAACAAAAAAAGTCTATCAGAAACATCGATTAGAAGAAATACATAAACTCAAAAAATATTATATAAAATGATTATGTGGTTCAGGATTACACCCTAATCCATGGGGGAATATTACTTCACTTTATACTAAGAATCAGTAATAAGTATTCATATAATCGTGATATAAAAATCACATGTTCACTATTATTTCCAAAGGTGACCCATCCTGCATTATATACCAGAATGTGTTTAGTGTTCCTAGTTTGCTGTACACCTCCTCTAAAATCCATGAAAAAAGATTTTATGTGGTCAAATCAATCCAACAACTTAATTTTCATAGTTGTTTCAATTTTACCATTCCACTGATATCTTATATATGAGATTAATTATATCTATCAGTGAAAGAACAATCAATATAATTACTCCGAGATAGTAGTCTGAATATTCCTCTATACTAACCATTTGATGCTCTCACCCCTACCTCCATGATGTTTTTAAAAATAAGGTTACTTCATTTTCTTCTTCCAATAATATTACATTTACTCATTTGAAGAAATTAAATATTACACTTGAATTATTTCATCCCATAGATTCATTTCAGTTTTTTGAAAAATTATTCTTCCAATACCCAAACCAACATCCTTCCTCAAATTTTTACAATGAAGTTATATCGTACCTCTTCATGGCCTCCATCAATTTGATCTAATCATACTGTGGAAACAAATTGTCTTAAAACATTATGTTTTATTACATTTTTCAACATGTTGGTTGGATTCCGTGTCCATGCAATCTTTTTTACATCCAACACAACATCCTTTAAAAAATTTTAAATGACATGGGACTTCATATGGATATGCAAGTTCTTATATTGAAACATTATAATTAAATACATGTGAATAAACTTTTATGAATCAAAAAATGACATCCCCTTTCTAGTGTTACTCAGATAACCTCTAGTAACCCCTTTATCCATATAATCTTCTTCCCTTATTCTATAATTTTGTCCTACTTCACTTAAATTATAGAATTTAAAGAAATCATTTGATGATTGGATATCCAACTAATCATTATTCAGATAAGGGTAAAAAAGTAACTTCTAGTTCATTTACATAAATCTGAATTTCCTCCAAATTCAGAGCTTACATGCCTTTATAGAGTCTCATCTATTAAAATGAAAAGTCCCAATTCCTCAAAACCATTTATATATCAGATGATCCACTTAATACCCACCAAGTGTTCCCTCATGTGGTTCAATATAAATTTTCTAGAAACCCCCACTACCTATGGAATATCTAGATAAGTAAAAATCAAAGAATACATCAAACTTATGCATACTATTGAAAATGAATCATTTTATATATACTCAAATACATATTTTCTTAGGTGAATTCTCCTCTAAAGGCTGTAAATTATTTTCCATGGTTATTGTCAGATATTTTTCATTCACCAAACCAAAGTGTTCCACCACCTTCCAGTCATAATCGATCAGGGTCAAATACAATGTAAAAAAACTATAGTTTCATAAAATATTCATCACTAATATTATCCTTTCCAGATTATGATATTTTATATTGAATAACTCATAAAACTTATCCTTTATCTCTTCAATTTATTTTTTCACTGATCCCACTGTAAGTATTTTATTATGATAGAGGAGAAAGATATTGAAACTCTGATCATCAAACACCTTCTTATAGAAGTAATGATTATTATTGATCTAGATAAGCTTTTTTCATTTATAAAATCATTGAAATTTTTCTTCCAACACATTGGTTCTTCATTCCAACCATAAAGGCTATGTTTTTGATTTCCCAGAATTTCCAGGTTTTATTGATCCTAAAAACCAACCAGTTAATATTTGTAGATATATTCATCTAAATCACCATAAAATAATACTATATTTACCCATATTCTAAATATATTGATCTTCACATTCATTTATAAATGATACTATTTAGATAGTTTCATTACTAACTATCAAAAAAATATACCATAGATGTTTACACATTTATTTTATTGAAATCCATTAGAAATTAGGTTAACCTCGTACATTTTCCTAATATCATACACTTATTTTAGTCGATAAAACATTTTTATCTAAATAATATTCTTCCTAGAAGGTCTCTCCATAACCTACCATGTTCGAACCACATAGAGGTACTCACATTCATCCCACATGGTAATCTCCCACAATTTCAAATCCATAAATCTCTTCCATCCCCCTAAAATTTTAGTAATCCATCATCCATTAAAACTACAAAACATAATGTACTCCCATATATTTTCATTGTCCACCATTCCTTGGGATACCTATATAGTTTTCCCTATGGTTGATCCCATTTCATCAGTAAAACATATTGATTGTGATATTTCTATTCATGTGATTCAATAACCATTAAATTATCTAGTACTTTATGCTGTTGAAATACCATCATAACTTTACCCCCTTATTTTAGTAACTCTATCGGATTGTCTAGTGTTTCTTTAATGATTATGCTCCCAAAATATTATTGAATGATTTTATTTTTCTATTCTTCAATTGAGGTGAACTCTATTTTTTAAATGACATATTGGTTTAAAAATAACATCCAATATAGTCTAATTCATCCACAATATCTCCTCTTTAAAGATCACATATCAACATTTGATGACTATATTAAAATTATTAACCCAAAATGAAATCCTAATTTATGTTCCCCATAAATGATAATGTTAGATGATCAAGATGTATCCACTACCTGGTCCCATTCAATGGAATCAATGTGACTATAGGTGAGTGCATTGAGTACATTGTATTGTCTCAAATCAATATTTATTCAAGAATAGTACTTATCCTAGTACTATTACCCAATTGGGGATGATGGACTCTAATTTATTAATTATGTTGAATATCTCACATATTTTGACCAAAAAATCTTGGGAAAACCTGTGTGAATCCATATATATCCAATATATTTATACAAAAAAACTATTTTCCTCAGCACAAACTATATTAAACTTCGAGGACCATTCTATGGTCTTCAAAATAAAATTATCCATCCACCATAAATACATATATGAATACTTAATAATACAATAAACACCATTATCAAACAATAAGCACATAAAATTACTTTCTATATCCTTCTACGAAAAGTCCCTACATTTGATAAATGAAATAAACACCTCAAACGTTTTCTTGAAGAAGTACACCAACACATTGCATGTGTATTCGTTGATTAGATTCACTTAGTAAACTGGACTTTTATTAAAACAACACAATGATGGACCCCAAAAATTGATCTTAACTTAACCTAACGTCTGGAACTATATAATTTTCCATTACTTTTGGAAGGACACATTCCACTAAATTTCAAAGGAACAACACTTGAACATTAAACACCCCAAAGTTTCCATCATTTATAAATCCATCGGTAGATTGAATCTCCATTCTCTTCTCACTGAGGTGTCCATGAAGTTCATTATACAGATTAGTGAATGTAACTTCCCCAGCATGTATTTCTCATTCTAATGAACCTTTAAGATATTGTTCCTTGAATGTCACTCCCATTTATATGGACGTATATACATGGATAAAAATCCATATTCCATCTATGTACATTGTATAAAAAACCAAAACATTTATTTATTTGATGGAAATTATTTTCTTCGTTAATTTAGGATTGTGTCAAGCAACTTGTATGTTCAAAAAAAAATTCATTCATAGTCTAGACTGATACATATCTCATGAAAAAATCTCAAGATATTACCATAGGATAGATTAACCTTTTAAGAATATGGTAAAGATGGAAATTATCAAATTATCCCACTCTAATTTTGATTGAAATTAGTCTCCACAGATTATTAGCCAAGACACAAGTGATTTGGAGGTACTTAGGGAAAAAATAATACTTTCCTTTAAAATATGGATGAAAAATCCATTTTCAAATGTCGATATTATAGGGATATATATATTGTCTCTAAAATATTTTTTATGTTTGTCTTTCTTCCTAAAATTTCATCATAAGTTAGAACCTTCCACCATGATACATCATCTCTATCTCCTCCAACATTTCCCTTTCAAGTGGAATTTTATCTACAAATATTTCTTCTCCCTTATATTTTATAATGATAGTCAGGCGATACATAGATTTTTTCTTATGAATTTCATTATTCATGATTATGATATATTGACCTCTAAACATAAAATATATCATTACTCTATCGTTACTCAGAAATGTCACCATTTTTTCCATGAATATGAATGGGAATAAAGAACAAATAATTCACTTACTAAGAATAAGTATTATATATTTACTGATTCCATCTATCACTGAATTACATAAAATTTATTCAATGATTATTTGTAGAACCTCCTTCTAGTATTTATATATTTAATAATAATCTTAGTAAGAACACCTTTTTTATATCCATAAACTGCTCACACATATAAACTATGGTCATCATGAGTTATGTTGTGTCCTTTACTCCCCCGATATTGAATTCCATGTTAAGGGAAAGTGAAATAAATATCATACTAGGGAAATATAGGGTTGGGGTGTGATAATACTCCCCATAATATTTATTTATTCCCTAATGAAACATTATCCAAATCAGTTCATCAATAAAAAGTTATTGGACCAATCATCCACAACATAACTCAATCTATAAAACCATTGAAAACCATAACCACTATTGACATGAGACATATGACATTAGAAAAAACATACCACTGTTAACTTCAAAGCATAAATTTTCTCCAAAATAACTTTTAAACCCCCAACCCACTCTAAGATTCTATGTATTCAAAAGGAGCATATGCAAAGGAATTATGGAAGGTTCAAAAAAATATCTAAGGAATAAGAGATTACGGTGGTATCCCAACTATATTATAAATCTTACAAAACACATCCCCCAACAATACACAAGGATAAATACCCAACATAATTGAAACACATCTCTAAAACCCTGGAAAATAATTAATATTCAGAACTAAAACCTAAATCAATACCATTTTAAATGAACCATATATTTATATCCAAATATATATGTAAATTTAAAATGAAATTTCTAGCCAAAATTAAAATACGTAAAATTATAAGGAATATTCTAAACTAGAAATTAGACTAATACCCATTATCCCCACTATAATGATTCCAATTAAATGAGTGGTGAATGGATCTTCAGAACAACACATGTGATAACCCTTGGCATAAAGGGGTTTTAAATTAAGGGAGGTCAATCGAAATTCTAAATTGGGTAAACATGGATAATTTATATAGTCTCAATAATGTAAAATTATAGTGAATCCCAAAAAATAAAATCTAAATATAAAGAAACTAGAACATGAAGATAAAGAGACAAAGAGAACCACCGTGAACAAGCTCTCTTAGAAAATTATATAACCTAAAATTCGATTATTTAAATACACAAATCTCCCAAAATAACACATCCATCCTTGATGAAAAACATATTTTTAAACTCCAAATAAAGGAAATAATACTTTCAAATTATTTAAAATTTTAGAATATAAGGGATATCATCGTCTATAAAAAGATAAAATTCACCAAGACCAAAAAGGGAATTATAACAATTTCTTCTGTGCTACTAAGTAAAAATCTATCTCGCTAAAATGGTCCCACAGATACCATTCACAAATAGATACATGATAGATGAGAACACATCTAGAACTATGGTTCATTTAAATGACTTTATAAAAATCAAACATCCCATTATTCATAATCCATCGATTCATGAAAATTAACATCCTTAAAAAATAATAGAATATTTCAATAAGAACTTGTGTAATTATCATGTTCTGAGGAGGGTATTGAATTTACCACTTCTCATGGATTCTAAGAAAGGATTTTAACTAGAATATCACACTTCTCTATTATAGGTGAAATAACATTCGATTATCCTAAAATAATATATTAACTTAAAAAACCATATATATTATTGGGGAAAACCAATTATTAATGTGACATGAAATTAAAAAAAAATTTCTATAGAGTTTAATTCATCCAGAACAAGATAAACTATAGGAAGAAGTAAAATATAATGAATTAAATCACAATCACAATTACCCAAAAAGTAACACACCACATAAAATTTAGTTCCCATTGAAATTCCAAAATTATATTTTAAAGGATATTTTTGAAATTTCTCAAAAATCATGAAGTTTCTCCCTTTTAGGAGACTGAGTTAACTTTACATTTCATAGTCTCATTTATTAAACTAACCAAATAGAATTCAATTTGTCCTTTAAAATTCACTTTAAAAATTTAAAATGTCAACTCTCACCATTCAAAATTATCTTTTCACTTTTAATACAAAAATATATTAAATTGTTTATTTAAAATATCATTTTAATATTTTAATTTTAAATTTGACAATATTGGTTTTAAAATTTCATTATTTCATTTGGAAATTATCTTATATTCCCAAAATTAACTTTTTAATGTAATATTGAAAATAGGTTTAGCAAGATCAATAGAATTTATTATTGGAGTTAAATTATTTATTTGTGGCACCACATAAAATGGTTTTATATTTATATAATTCTATTCAGAAGCCTTTCTAAAACCTAGATACTTTTTTTAAACCAACACATGTTAACCTAAATACCAATAAATAAAATTACACAACACCAAAAATCCCCTAATTCAAACTTGTTGTTATGTCTGAATAATATAACTAGTTTATCTCATCATGTACTAATTGTGAAACTAACACTATGATTCCTACTAAACTATGAATTCATACTCAATATTGGTATCTAGGTCTTATGACTAAATAGTGTGACCCCAATTCACTCTCATTATCTTACATAAAAATTTATTAATCTTATAAATAATTAAAACAACATCCATACATTATTATAAAACATAAATTTTATTAAAAATCATACTTTAATGAAAAAATTTAGAAACCCGGCCTCCCATAGAAACTCAAACCTCGTAGTGAAAATGTTCTCATGAGGAACACCCTAGACCCAACAATCATATTTTGACATCCCTGTCTCCATTCTAAAAGCCACCCTAAATGAAATGGAAACTCAAAAACCCTGGTCATCTAAATAACCAAATATCTATACCATTTTATCAGTAACCAGCACTAGCTCACCCATGAAAAGGACAACTAATCTAGTATAGATCATAACTAGGTTTCATTCCCAATCACCCTAGGATAGAAAATAGAGATGGTGAATCAAAGAGTATCCAAAGGGAATAATTTATCCCTAAAAATATAATAAAAAATCAAAGAAATCTTAGTAGATTTCTAGAATGAGTCTTCCATACACAGGTAATCAATACCAAGACAAATAATCAACTACAAAATAAAACTAAATCAATGTAGTCCCCAAATGAAATAAGCATACATTTGAACAAAAAAAAATAATTATAAACAAAATCTTTGATACAATGTAAAGGAATTTTTAGATGGATTATTCATATGTAAGTGTATATAATCCAAAAATATTACAAAACAACCCAACAAATCATCCCATGAAATCATGGGTCACACTAAAACAAAAAAACATCATCACTATAAAGGGAACAAGCTAAATCATAACTAGAAGAGGAAACTGAAATGATAAAATATTTTTGAAAAAAGATCCATCTTTATGCCTAATGAAACCACAAAACAGGAATAGTATTTAAAAAATTATTCCATTCCATTATATCAAGACACAAAATTAATAACAATACTATCATTTTCTTTTAAAAAGATATATATTTATAAATTTATATTGATTCATGATTTTATTATGTAAAATAAAATGAGGAATTGGTAAAAAATGAGTTTCAATTTAAAAAATTAAGCCAACTATTTTTCATTAAAATAGAATAAAATAACGATGTGGAATTCTATCTGATGAAAAAAATAATATGAAGAATATTTCCAATAATACTCAAGAAAATCAAAAGTTATCATTACAAACCTTCAAATGTAAAAATAAAATTGAGAATAAAATTACAAATGATCCATCCTATCGGTGTGCTAGATAAAATATAATTCCCTAGTGATTGGTAACACTATAGCTATAATTTTCGAGGGGATAATCTAATAGAAGCAAATATCTAGTTTAAGGGATAATATCCAGAGCATGATCTTAAAAAAACCCAACATGTGTAACTAGTTATCACTCCAACTGTTCTTGGTTCCCCATGAATTTTTAATCATAAGTGGGAAAATAAATAATAAAATTAAGGGTAACCCAATATATATATAGTAATTATTATTATAAAAATAATATTATAATTAATATATTAGTGAGGATAATAATATGTCCCACACATCAAAAATATTCTCCCTTATGTAGGGTAATGATTCAAATTTAATCACAACATCCAATGATATGGACACAATACTATCAATGATATAGGGCATGCATAAAGTGCATATTCGTTATATAAAACTCATTAAAAAGTAAATTTTTTTGCCTCAAGAAATCATTATATAATCATAATTTATTATTATATATTAAAAAATAATGAAAAATATTTATAAAATATTTAAAACATTTTTACAATTTAAGACACCCATTTTATGTAATATGAATGTAGAAAAAATAAAATCCAATTTATAAATCCAATTTGAATCCCAAAAAATAATGTAAATAATTAAAAATCATTAAAATAATTCCATTTATGTATCCCATAAAAAATTGAGTGTGTGTGGTAATTATAATAAATATTTAAATCACTTAATTTAAAGATAAAATCACAAAGCATTTATCCATAGAAAGTTATAACAAGGAATTTGTTTCAAAAAGACTCAAAAATATACAATAATAATAATAACCATACTAAAAATGATCATAATTATCAATAAGTCGATGGTTCTAGAATTTAATGTTATAATGTAGTAACCCAGACACTAGTATCCCAATGATACTATCTACTTTATTAAATTTTAATAAGATAAAATGAATCAATCCTAAAGGTATTAATAATTCAATAGACTTTTTAAATTAGATAAATAATCTAAATTTAATTTTAATTTTAAAACATAAAATACACATAGAATTTTATTTGATAATTTCATTATTCCCCTTGGTGTACCCTTGCATATCAATCACAAAACAGTTCCTCATATCATGGGGTAATTAAACCCTAATAAATGGGTGACCTCATATTCTCAGTAAGGGTTACCATAAAATAGAATCTATGAATAAATAATGAATTATCAATATGATATGGTAAATAATTTAAAAAATTATATTCAATTAATAACATGATCGTAATATATACTGAATAAAAGACGATCAAATAATTCCATACGAATAATCCATGAGCATGAAACTTAACCACATATATTCATACAAAACAAAAAATCACAAAGAATATAAATAACCGGATTCAGTAAAATAAATTTAATAATTATAAACATATAAAACAAACCTATTGGCCATTTTTACAAGTCATATAACACTATCAAGGCCACCTTTCAATTCATATACACAAATAGTTAAGTCCTTAACCAAAAACCAAAATAGTTTATCTCATGACACTGATTGATGTATATTAGGGTATAAATGGAGATTCCAATCGCAAAATAATTCCAGTAAATTCTATATATTAGTGGTTGAAACATAATCTCCAAAAAATGTATTTAAATAAGAAAAATATATAGGCAATTACCCCAATTAACAAACAACTTTAGAAATCACCTAGAGTAATATGAAAGGTATCAAACATGTACATCCCTAGTAAAAATTACGTTGAAATATCTGAATAAATAATAAGGATGGAATAATTACAAAATATACATAGTGGATAATAGGTATTGTAAATGGAATATGTCTTGGATTAATATAAATAACATAAAATGATACTTAATTGTTTTTTGAGGAAAAATTTTTTTTCTTTTTGAACATAAAATTTTAAAACAAAATGTTCAGAATGAAATTTAAAATAAATTTATTGGAAAATAAACTTAATATATTGACAAATAGTTTTTATTATATTTATTGGTCATAATATAGGAAAATTCCATTCAAATCGTACACATTTAAAGAAAGACTTTTTCAAATTACCAATAAAAAAATGAATTATCTTGAAAAAACATCAGTATTATTTTAATGAACTTTTGTAAACTGAAAAAATGGGTTAAAATTTATTTCATAAATAATTTTTAAAAGGTTAAATTGTGTTTATAAAATAATTTTAGAAGAAATGGTTTTTTATGAAAAAATATTTCTCAGCGAAGAGTCAAATAAAATCATATTTTATTTAAAATATTTTCTTTATAATTTTAATTAAAAATTAAAAAATATCTTATTAATTTACATGGTAAATTAATATAAAGATGGTCAGAAATTATATAGATTTTATGATAAAATTTCAAATAATTCCCCCAAGGGAGACTTAAATAGAAACAATCCCGAATAATAGTGAGATTATGGAATAAACCCTTTCCACTATGGTTAATTTTGTATCATAATAACCATGAATTAAATTATCCTATATGAAACATTATATAAGATAAATATAAATTAATTAATTATATAACATAATAATATAGTTTATATTACACACAACATAATTAAGTGGTGAATATTGTCTATGTTTCATGGAAGAAAATGTGATATGAGAAACTCTTACCTCAAGTCTAATTTCCATCATAAATGTACAATCCTAAAATATAATGGTTTCAATAATTCAATAAACTTATTAAAGAACTAAAATAATATTTATAATATCATATAAAATCCTATTACAACCTTTTACCATATTTTTGTTAATATTATTTCATTATTCTCATTCTTTTGTGTGTTAATTGCCATGTTTTCTCATGCATGTTTTGTCAAGAAAGATCTAAATCCTGTGAATATGATTTATATTATATAAATAATGATACTAATATCATTTTTATAATTTTTACACATTAGATTAATTTTTAGAACCTTTTATTTATGTTGGACAAGGAAAATTAATTGTATCGCTCTGTGGAAACTATAAGTCGAATGTATGCACGGGTGTTGATATCATTCCATTAACAAGTGAAAGGGTAAGGAATTGGGTGATATATTAATTTCCTATAATCATTATCATCTCATTTATATAACATATATTCAACATTCTTTACTTATTATAATACTTGTAAAGAATAAGTGAATAATAAATCGCATCTATCCGTGAGGTGGAAATTCTCCTTATAAGAAAGCGATGTAATCTCATTTGAAACGAAATGAAATATAAAAATGTATATATGATAATAAAATTATATAAGTATAATAATAAAATAAATATCATATAAATTTAGAAAATATATAATTCTATCCATCCTTGAATGTTTGTAATGGAAAATGATCTAAATCACTTTACGATGTGGTAGTCTGTTGTACACACGATCGAAGATTTATTTTCCCATTTGAAGAGGGTGGAGATGTATAAATAAAAAAAATATAAATAATAAAATATTAGTATATGTGTGGAACTATCATTATTATATTGTATGTCATAATAATTAATTTTATGTGAAAAAATAATAAATAAAATGAAATAGATTTGTTAAGAGAGGTGCCTTCTCCAAAGGAAGCATCCTTTGGATATCCTCTTAAAGGACTTAGGGATGTAATTTTACGAGGGAAATAATATCTATAATATGAATAAGTTTTTTTGGAAGATATTTTTCTAGTTATTATCCATTCCAAATGGCTATATGGGTGTGAAGAATTTATGGGGGGGATTTCCATTTTATAAGTCCGAAAAGGGAACACTCATGGAAATAACTTTGAAATTACCCAATATAATAAAAATGATTAGTCCATTAACTTGAAAAAATCATCCAAATGTTCCCAAATTTAAAATTAGGATGGATAAGGTGGAAATAGTTTTATCGGTTAATATTTATACAAGCCTATAGGTCATTTTAACCAATAACATCTTAGTTTAACCCCTAGTAAATTTATTCTTACCTTAACCACTGTAAATAATTTTAATTATTTTACTATTTATTTTTGTAATTTCTTTTAACTTATTTAGTATAAAAATTATTATTATTATATAAATAAAATCCATTATTCTAAATTACAATCACCAAAGTAAAACAAATTAATTTAAAATTAATTCAATATGTGAGACGAGAAAGTAGGGTTTTGGAGAGAAAATTGTCAAAAGTTTACAATGTTTTTATAAAAATATTTAATATTAAAATTATTCCAATGAACTAAATTTGATTATAAAATATATTTGAACTAATTTCACATTAAAAACAATTTAAATTATAAATTCCATTTATAATGAATTTGAATGAAAATGTTGTTTTTAATCAAAATGGAGTATTTTTCTCTATTCCCCAAAAAAAGGAATGTTTCGAAAAAATCTAATAAATGAATTCAAAAATTATATTGACAATTTTATTTATAAAATTATTTTTATTTTAGAAAATAAATTTTCTAAAAGTGGTAAAAAAAATTATAAATTTATTGTTTAAAGCCTGACTAAACTGTCTTTTAGAAAAAATATTGATTTTTAGAAAACATTAATTTTTATTTTAAATGTTTTTAATTTTATCTATTATCAATTGATATAGATTTTATTTATTTTAAAAATGTGTAAAAAGTATATTTTACATAATTTAGTTATTAATACTCATACCCACAAATTTAATTTTTCGGATATAATGGTAATGTGATAATAATATTAATAACAATAATATTTTAAAAGAGTACCACATTTCATTAAAAACTAGTTTTGCATGAATTACAAACTATTTTTGAGATTTTATTTATATAGAAAATATATATCATAAATTATCAAGTTTGTATTTTCCCTTCTTCTATTTCTATAGCATTCCATAAATGATATCAAATATAATGTAGATATTTAAAATATCAGGGTTTTACCTTCAACGCTCTTAAATAAATTGTGTGCTATAAATTTAATCGTGAATTCAGTTATCAAGGGGTTTTAATTTTAAAAGACTTTTATTTGAATCCCACAAATATAAGAACGGTAAATAAAACATACACTTTATAAGATAAAAATTATATGTGAAGATCAATTAGAATAACAAATAACTATTTTTATAAAAAGGATAAAACTAGTATAATGGGAAGATCAATGGTATTTTAAGGACCTCAATACCATAAATATATTATTATTTAAAATACATTCAGTTCAATATAAATGAATTTATTATGATAAGATTTCATTTCAATATCATTTTCCCAGATATGAGTAATTATTTTCCCATATATATTGATAATATATAGAAATATACTTACATGAAATATATATATTTCATGGGGAAAAAATTATATTTTGAACACTCTTATTTGATTTTAAAATTAATTTTTATCAATAATACTTGAATATCCAAGATGAATTATTTATTCATGATGTTTTGAAATTAAATTCTAATGGATAATAATATCTATAAAAGACTATCAAGTCATTGTTCCCTATATAAATATTTTATTATATGGTTATCACAAGTTTTTGGGAATAATACATTTATCAATCAAACCTAATATAAAATTCATACAAAACCATTTCATAAAGTTTTGACATTATAATCCTTTTTAATAAATAATATCAAATTATTTAGAATGATTTTAACAATAATTATAAAATTATTTTTTCATTAATACCCCAAATAATATTAATTCGCTCTTAACTGTCACATGACAAACATGTAAATATATTATCCATGTATTATCTTGAAACAGGGTAATAACCCAAATTACTATATAACCTTATGGAAAACATGCGTGCTTTTCTATAATTTATATAAAAATATATTGTTGGATAAATTCCTTAAATTCAAAAACGATTTTAACTCCATCAATGAAAGAATAATCCAATTTTACGACAAATGATTAATCAGTTCCAAGGTAGTTCGTACTATCAAAATTAATTTTTATGTACAAATATTCTATTTACCACAAAGAATAATTTCTCAATATAAGGAATATATTCCGAGTAATATATCACTCAATAATTGATTTTACAATAATTTAAGCTTTCAACTAAATCGTTTTTATTAGTTTTCAGTACCTTAAAATATATTCCCAAAAACACTTTAAGAAATGGTACTCTAGTACAATAATTATACAGCTCATGATTATTATGATGAAAATGAAATTAATAAATTAATTTTACAACATGTTTCTTGGATCCAAATCCTTAAGCACAATAATTATTCCACTTCAGATGCATCAATTGTATAATTAGCACCTTGATCAATTGGCTTATTTTAAGGAACATTTTCTTGATATTTGTGGCATTTATTTTCATAGTTCCCCATCTCATTGCATTGGAATAATTTCACTTTTGGAATTTCTATGTTTCCCATTAATTCATGAGTATGGTGTAGTTTTTCTCCAAACATAAATAAAACTTATTTTCCTATTAATCATGTTCCACGGTATTTACTTCTACAAGTACCACATGTTGGGAAATCCATCTTTTCCATTCTTTCATTTATCCATTTTTACACTATCATTATCATATAGATTTAATTCCATGAAAATTCATATGACTTCAAGAATAATTTCTATATATTGATCGAACATTATAATATGTCCTCATATGATGAAAAAAATTTAGTGAGTAGTGCCCTTCAAAGTGTTGGATTAATCATATCTAATAAAACAATAATTATATATTTTTGGATTAAATATGTAGTCCAACACATTCTTTTATATCCTTGTAATGTTGGATTAATACATAGAAATATTTCCATCTTCCTTGTATCTTAGTCTTAACAAATGTCTTTCCATATATGCTTATTTCTCACTTGGATTTTTTTCAATGAACTGGGAATTTAAATCATTCTACTCCATGTTTCCAATTTGTTATTAATCCTTATTATTTCTAATTAATTAGAACCATTGGTCTACATCCCAGGAGAGATGATAAAATTCCATTAAAAAATTCTCCCTTCTATTATATGAGAAATATATTCTACAAGGAACAAATCCATTTATTATTTAAAAAGTATTTTTAGTCTCATTAAAGGATGGAGGTTGCTGATTCATCAAGAGGTATAATATTGTTACACCACACGGTGAATCAATAGGTTACTCTATATGGGAAATCGTATTACTCATAACCTCAATCAACTGCCCCAATATGGTCATTAATTGATCAATTATAGTTGCAATGGTAGCTATAGCTTCATTATCATTCCCAAGTGGTAAATCAAAATATGATATATGTTTATTGATATAGTTATCATTCCTTCCCTTAAGAAATGTTTATAAACAATGACATATAATAATTTTGGATCATATTTTTTTAAACCTGATTTATAATAACAAACTATTTAAAAACTTAAGATAAATTAATATTTTTTCATAGATAATCTCATATTAATAAACATGTTTTCTTTTTTGATAACTTTACTATGAACTCCTTGATAATGTTTTTTAAAAGAAAAAGAGATTTATCATAAGAATATCCCCTGAGAGATTCAATAAAGGTGCATAATAATACATGTCTTTATAATTTAGGTGATGAATAAGTCAATCCCAATGTTCCATTTCTTATATTATTACACCTAGGTACATATATTCTAGAACCTCATATACATATTGTATCCTTACAAGGATAAATTTTATTGGAAAAACTACATAATATCTTCCTTAAGAGAACATTAGTATGTAATCATATACTTATCCTCAAATTGAAAAATATGTTTATGTTCACTAATAAGTGGTTTCCTAAATCTTGTTCCCAAGGATTCTACTAAACTTCACTTGTTGCCAACTATAGTGGGCCTGAACCCAACAGTCCAGATCCATTGTCTGTATTATTCCATTAGTGTAAGAAACAAGTAATCATATCCAAAATGAACGAATAGTTTAGCAGTATTGGTAAAATAGATACATTATTTAAATTGATATTACATTTTGGAACATAATATATAAAAATAATTTTATCTAAGATATCCATAATCCCCCTTTGTGTATCCCTACATATCAATAAAAAAATTTATTAGTATCCTAGGAATAAAAATCCATAATAAAGGGGTGGGATAATATTTTCATTATGTTTAAGCATACAATAGAAGATATGAGTTAATAATTCATAATCAATATACAAAGATAAATTAAAAAAAACTATTTAGTGAATAAATTGATCATAATATGGATGGAATAAATTATTATCAAATAATGCAATATGAATAATTTCATGAGTATGAAAATTAACCATGGGTACTCTAACTAATTTAATAATGTCATTTAATATCAATAATTTTATTCAAAATTATAGAAAAAAAATACAATATATATAAAACATTACATTGAGGCCTTGTTTCATGAAATATAATACCATCAAGGACTCAAGACAACATATCTATATAAATTGGTAAAGCATAAGCCAAAACCCAATCACCTTTGTTTCATTAGATCTACCTATTAATCGAGGGGATCCAGTGGGCCCCACTCATCACATGATATCTCTATTACATTCCTCATGTAAATATGGTGAATCATAATCCACATAAACATTAATATTTAAAAATCATAAAAAATGATATCAAATACCACAATTAATAAAAAAATCATAAAATTTCTAGTGTAATATGAATTGTATCAAACTAGAACATACTCAATCAAACTGATCATAAAACATCTATAGAAATAATAAAAACTACATCATTACAACATATATTTGGTGAATTATATGTATAATAAGGGATTTATGTTAGTGATGAATATTAATACCATAAAAATTTCGTAAAAATAAATTTTTTGAAATAAAATCTAAATTTTTAAATTTACATTTTAATATAAAATGTTCACAACAATTTTTAAAAATAATTTTCATTCAAAATAACCTTTAAACACTATAAAATAATTTTTATAAAATTTATTTCCCTAAAGAGTGGATAATTTTTTTCCATGTCATACATGTTATACAAAAGATTACTTTTACAATTTTGATAAAATCATAAAGGGAATTGATTTGAAATTGAAACATACATTTCAATATTATTTTAAAAAAAAAAATTAAAATGGGTAAATATGTCATTAAAAAATCATTTGGAAAAGGTAAAAAACATTTTTGAAAACATTTTCAGAAACAAATTGTGTTTTTTTAAAAAATAATATCCAATCGAAGAGAGAAGTAAGGTTTTCTTTTCATAAAGAATTTTATTATTAATTTTAAGTACCAATGAGAAGAAAAATGTTACTATTACATGAAAAATTTGTTCAATAACAAAAATCTAATTGAATATATTTATTTTTAGATTGAAATATAAATTAATTATATAAAGGGTGACTTAAACAAAAACAACTTCAAATAATGATGAGATTGTGAAATAAACTTATACCACTCAAGTAAATTTTTTTATCATAATCTATATAAATTTAATTAAACTGAATGAAATATTATATACCATGAATAAAACATAATTAATCATATACCGTAAAGAAATTAAGAATAAAATCCACACAAAATAAATGAGTGGCGAATATGGTGTATATCTTACATCAGTAAAAGAGAGACGAGAAACCCTTACCCTAGGTCTTATTCCCATCATACATGTCATGAAATCATGTATGGTGTTTTTAATCATGTTATAAATTTTTTCAAAAGAATATTCTTATTTATTAAAAAATATTTTATCATCTTGTTATAGTTTACAACCCATTTTTTGATAAAATATTGTTACTCCCGTTATTTCGGTTGTTAGTTTCCTTGTTTTCTAATGAGCATTTTTTTAGGAATGTTTCGTTTCATATTCATAGTATTTATATATATTATCACCAAAAATATAATAATATCCTAAATATAGTATTTTTTTATCATATACATATTGAGAACCATTTATGAATATTGTACATGGAAAAAGAAACACATCAGTTTGTGGAGATGATAACCGGTATATATGTACGAGAAATGATATCATTCCTTTAATGAGTGAAATGATAAGGAAGTGGATGATATATTAATTTTCAAGAATAAATATGATTTCATATATATCACATATATTCATTAATTTCCTCCTTATTACATTCCATGTAATGTATAAGTGAAAAATGAATCGCATTTCTTCCATAGGGGGTATTCCACCATACACACGAGCATTGTTATCATATTTAAAAAATATGGAACATAATATTTAACATGAAATATAAAAATTATATATTTATAAAAATATAATTAATATATAATAAATTTATTATATCCATTATTATATCCATCCTTAAAATATGGTGACGTAAAACGAAATAAATTAGTTCGCAAGGCTGTAGTCTACCGTACACATGATCGATGATTTCATTTCCCATGTTATGGAAGTGGATATGGATAAATATTACAAAATTAACATAATAATACCATAGTATATGGTAGATACTGATGTTATTATATTGGATGTGTTATTTCATAATTTAATGTGTTAAAAAAACAAATACAATGAAATATATTTGTTAAGATAATTAAATTCTCTAAAAGAAACATCCTTTAGATATCACCAATAGGATCATAGGGAATGAAATTAAGGAGGGAAAAAATATATAATATGTATCTGGATGTTATAGAGTGATTTTATGGGTTTTGGTAGATCCAAATGGCTTGATTTGTGTGATTAAGTTATTTGAGAGATTACCCTTTTATAAGTGGGGAAATGGAACCCACTTGGAACATACTTGGAAATTTCTCAAAAGAAAAAAAATGATAAAGTAATTCACAGGAATAAAGATTATAAGAGACCCTAGATTCATAATTGGGATGTAAAATATGAAGAAATGAATATCCAGTGATATTTTGACATGTTTATAGGTCTTTGTATCCCTTATCTTATTAGTTTAACACCAAAAAAATATATTTTTACCTTTACTACAGTAAATAACTTTTACTCTTTTTACTATTTAATATGATAAAAAATTATTTTAAATGTATTAGATAGTAATATTTTTCAGATTGAAAATATGGAATCCATTTTTTTAATTTAACCACCGTTTAAATATTAAATTTAAAATTTATCCAACAGATGCGAAAAAAAATGCAGGTTTTTTAGAAAATGTTCACAATTTTACAACGTTTCTATATCAAGTATTAAATTAAAATGATTCCAATGAAATAAATTATATAATTATATATATAATTGGACTAATTTTACATTAAAACCAACATAAACTATAATTTATCTTTATAATTAATTTAAATTTAAACACAATTTTCAATTTATATTCTGTATATTTTACTAGTCATAAAAGAGTGATGATTTTATGAAAATTCACAAAAAATAACCCTAAGATAATTTTGAAATCTATATTAAAATAATGGTTTTTATTTTTTAATATATAATTTCTAAAATTGGAAAATATTAATTTTATTTTTTTTCACAAATCAAGACTAAAATGAATTTTAAGAAACATATAGATTTTCTACAAAACATATATTTTTGATTAAAATGGATATAATTTTTTCCATAATATATATATATGAATTTTATTTATATCATTCAATTGTAAACAATATAATTTTCATAATATAATTAGTACAATTCATACCCTCCATTTTACCAGCCTGGTTATAGTGGTAATGTTTTTAGAATAATATTTTAACAGAGTATCATGTCTCATTTAAACCGGGTGTTTCATGCATTGGAAGATCTCAAAGATATTTAATTTATATAAAAAAAAGATATTTCATAATGACTTGGGATGTAATATTCAATTATTATCTTGGTGTTGTGTGTTATACATACAATCTAATACAATTTTTATATTTTAACATATCATTTTGTTACATGAAATATGAAAAAGAAACCTCAAATATAGATAAACTCACCAGTATTGATGTATATCACTAGATTAGGATTAAAGGGTCCCCTCAAAAGATTTGATTTCTAAAAATCATCAAAAAGAAAAAACCCCTTATGATTAAGGTTATTCTAAATAAAAACACATCATAAAATAGTATATAAAATTGGAAGGATAAGATAAATAAGTGGGAGGGGTCATACCCTAAATATTTAGAGTCAAATCATGAAAAAAAACTCATGGAATCACTATGAGAGGAAAACAATGGTTGATAATTGGTGTTTCTAGAGATACCATCGGTGGTTCATCATGAAAAGAATGAAGGAATTGGTGTGAGGGACTGATTCGGTGTAAAAATGGAGAGGGATGTCTGGGTAAAATTAACATTTTAATTATTTGGGATGGCCATATAGTTTTCCCCCATGGTTTTCAAAACCATTACCCAACCATGAAAATATTACTAAACTCACTAGAAACTTCATGTGGTTTCATCCCAAAAAACATTAAACCATGTGCCAACTATTTTAAATAAATATATTAAAATGTATACCCAAATGCATGTTTCTCCAACATTATTCCCTAACCATGTGACAACCATGCGCTTCTACTAATAAATTAAATTTTCAGAAATTCCAATCTGTTTGACCCAAATATTGTATATAAGATAAATGAAATTAAAATAATTAATTAATAATTGAAATGGGGTTTAGGTGTGACACTATTTTTGAAATATCCATACATTATGAAGATTGGTGCACAATCATAAATATTATGTGTATCTAGTAAAATCGAATGTTTAAAGGAATTTTTTAATAATATATCGATAATATACAAGGATTTGTGTCTGAATTTTTCATTATAATTTTTAAATTTTTCACCAATTAAAATTGAGTAAATCCTTTGACTAAGGGAATTACAGTTTCCTTAGGTAAATGAGAGTCAAAACCATGTTTAATCAATATACTATAAAAACACAACCAACTGAATGGTCATCATTCAAAATAGATTCAATGTGGTATGAATAAATTATAAGATTGATAAATAACAATTATATATATTTATTCCTATGATGATGAGTTCATACCATGGTAATCTATATGTGTTGAACTATATGTAAGTAACTATACTTTACTCTGAATGAGATCAAGCCTATTAGAAATGATGTTAGTATTATATCTAAAAAATAACCAAGTATGTGGACGCTTTTGTGAAGTTAAATGTAGATTAACTAGATTTATTCAAAATCGGTATTCATGATTTTGGATCGTGATGCATATAATGAACACGACACAAATTATACATCAACCAAAAAGACTATGTTTGATTCGTAGACCCTGAAAAACTCATACACTCCTTTCTTTATGCAAGAGGTATTCGATTAACAATGAGGGTCTGAATTCCATTAGTGGGGTTACTATTCCCTTTAATAATATCATATCCCTGCAACAAACATAGAAAAAGAAAATTTTATTTTTATAGTATCATGTGGGAGGGTGAATTATCATATTTTAAAAACACATGGAATAGAAGTCTTGAAAATATAATAACACGGGCTACCAATGTGGAAATATAGACCATGGTATTAAGTATAAGTGAAAAAAAATAACCACTATGGATTCCTCCAAAGTACATGATGATACAACTACCTATTCATACTAATCATCTAAACTATCTTCCATGATCCACTTATACTTACCTACTTCATTGAACATGATGTCTACCTAAAAATTAAGATGACTATGCATGTTTGATTAATGAATATTTGTATGAAACCATAAAATCATCCTTAACAAGTATTCACATGTATAACATATTCACGCCCTTATATTAATTAATGTTCACAAAATCATAAAAAAACACATACCAAGAAACCACATGATGACCATGCAACCAAAATAACCTAACCATACGTACTTCAGCACCATAAAAAATTTAAATATCAAGATATCAAATGTAATCATGATATATTCTTAAGGACGGTAAACATACTTTTTAGCATCCCCTTAGATTTATCTAAACATGATTAGTGACTCCCACTAGTCATTAAATGAATCAAACTACTCAACATCAACTAGGAATCAAGATATCATACAACTCGGCCTTTACTAGGCATCAATTAATCATGCTACATGGAATACATTAGGAATGTTGGGAATTTCATGGAATCTATAAGGCAGTGTCGTATCCCTACCCCATAGCGAGGTCCATCATCACCATCACAAAAAATCATGTGCACCCCCTCTATGTTATAGCCATTCTATAAAAATTCAACCTATACTGAGCATCAATAATAGCACCTAAAAATACATTTTAACACACATATCATAGTGGATCATATAAATAAAATCATATAATATCATCATGAGAAAATATAGAAATATAAAATATAATTGATTAACAAAAAACACGATCAAACATGATGCAAGAGTAATCATGTAGAAAAATATAATAAACGTGTCTCAAAGACTATATATACACCCATACGCAATCACAATCAGGCACACTCATTATTTTTATACAATATAATAAAAAATCTACATAAACATGTGTATACATGAGAGACAAATTTAAAGGAACTTATTAACTCTATATTTTTCATTAAAAAATCCAAGGATCATTAATGATTATCATCTATAACACATCACAAACACTCTATAAATTGGATTTCATGTCCAGGATTACTATTTTGTTTTTTAATTCATCAAAAATGAAGTTTATAAAAGATACTCTTAGAGATTCCTTGTTAAAAAGGGTTGTTCTAGATTTACAAACCCCACAGATCCTATCAAATGAAAAAAATTCCATGATATTTTAAAATTGGGGATGGAATCTCACTATATCCATTCTCAATCATGGAATAGATCATGAATTCCTCGTCCATTAGAAAATTTAACATCAGGTCTAGCCAACAAAAATAGATCCATTATCAATATTCCAATGTAAAAGAGTCTAAATATGATAATTAAGAATAAGGGACTCTCAAGATAAAAAATCAATGGAAACATAACTCAAGGGTTCCAACATTTATAATGAATTTATCACCAATCAAATGGGATATCGTTGACACATTCAAACCAAAAAATAATCAAGAAATGATTTAAGAATCAGTCATTAGTTGTCATTAATATTTATAGATCTAGAAACATCTTTTCAAATGTACTAATAATCATAAGATAAAGTAGTTAGCTAATGGGGAATCCTAATTCACAAAGGTTTACACATCACATAACTAAATTATAGATCTTCAACCCACCTGGATTTGTTGGAATCTACTTATGGATGATTGAAATTTGGCAGGTAATATTAATCAAGTTTCATAAATCAAAAGAGATTATAATACAATGAAGAAGAGGTTAAAAAAATCTAGAAATGAAAATTAATGGGTAGCTATGATCATTAATTTCCCACAAGCATGGTGTGGATGTATTTTTTAAAAAAAGAAAGTAAAAACCATGCACCCTTTATGGAATTATAGATATTTCATATGATTTTGATGCATAGTTTTTTAAACAATTAACTAGTTTATTTGGCCACTAGAGATTACTACACATTATTACTAGAAATTACACATGGTTTTTCTAACTGTTATCCTTATACATACCCCACAACTTGATCCTCTCCCTCAAAATTCATTATGTCCTTATGAATTTTCAATCTTTGAGAAAAATAATAAAAAATTGGTATCCCTTTAAATGTCCACCAAAACATTTTGAAACAATTATAAAACCCCCAAAAATCAAAAAAACAATTCATAGTGAAAAAATAGTATTAAGTTCTGAGATTTACTTATATAAAAACTAGAAAATATTATCCAATCAAATTCTCTACCTTTATATACTTCTTGTACTCGAGAAGCATCTCTATAAATACTACATGAACAAATTAGGTCACTATGCCCAAAAATCTACTTCATTATCCCATGTATCCTATTAGATTCATACATGTAACCCTTAATATAGATAAGTGGTACCATATTTCTGTGCTGGAATTATTTATCTAGTCTAAAGAATTCACCAAGCAATCTACATATGATTTTTTTGTATGTAGCTCAACATCCTCACAAGAAATGATATATATGGGATCATGCATGTTGTATAAAAGTTCAGGCACCTATGACAACATATTCATGTTTTGGTATCGTGAAGTGATATCTTTAAATTAATCCACTATCCTAACCCGTTTTGTGTTCTGAAAGGCTTAAAACACATGGGGATAATTCCCTTTTTTACTCAAATGTTGATATCCTAGTTGAGGAGTCACTATTACTAAAACTCTATGACATAAGAATAACTCCAGAGGTATTCTAATAATTTAGTTTTCATAAGATTTTTGACTAATCTATGTAGTGAGAAATACTTTCTAAATAGTTTTCCCCTCCTAAATGTAACTTATATCAAACATGGTCCTACAATCAAAACCACATCAGCCTTCTTCCAATAAACAGATGAATGGAAAGTCCTACTATAGATGGAATCATAAGTATCAGTATGACATGATTCTTGGTGGATATTGTTATATGAGAACTCCAATAGGTTTTTCTGATCATCCCACACTACATTTATATCTAGAATACAATATCAAAGCATGTCCTATAGTATGAGAATCACCCTCTCTCACTGTCTATCAAATTCGAGATAGTTTTTTTCTCAATATTAGTTTATTACCTAGTTCCTTTTGAAATAATTTCCTAAATCATGAAATAAAAAAAATTCCTTTCAGATAAATTTCTAAAGAAAAATCATTTTACTAGGAACCTAAAATGGATATAAAAACACTCCCATCTCATCTAGATTGTGAGTCTCATGGATTATTATTAAATGAGAAAACAAATTTCCAATGAACACTAACCCAAAAAAAATCATAGATCCTTGAGTTTCTCTATAACCCTAATAAAAATTCCATCTTGAAATCCTATAACATATATAAGGTAAAATAAAGTGTGTAGAGAAATCCACCAACTCACTTATGCTCAACCATTATCCTTTAAGTGGTAAGGCATCATCAAATGAATCAGGTAATGTCCCTCTTCATTCATAGCCACCATAACATCCACCTAAATTCATCAAAAAACATTGTCTCTATTGGATGACCCACATAACTAGGGCCATCGAAGAATCTCTTCATATTTTCCATGTTGAACTTATGGAATACATATGCAACTTTTACTATGAACACATCATTTCTTTCCAATGACAACTAGGGTATTAGGTCACTACCTACTAGCTATTGTCGCATTACATCAAAATTACATTCAGTCACAAATCTAGATCTTATCAAGTCTACTAATGAAAATTTTATCACCAATAGTGGACATTTTATTGATCCATTTTCTTTATTGGAATCTATCCTTTAATTATTTAATAACCTTATCAGGCTCTATTGTTCCTCTAAAAGTAATTTTTCAGTCTCCAAATCAATAAAATTATTATGGCTAAGAGAATATATTAATACCTTAGCCTCACCTAGTAAACATTATATCTCAAAGTCAAACTAATATGGGTACTCTACCCTGCACCTCTATCTCATGTTCATTTCCTCTGTTGTGAAGATATAACAAAGGATCTTGTGGGAAGTGTAAAAAACACACCTATCACTAATGAGATTTTGTTGCCAAAAAATCATGGGGTACCACGGATATCAGATCTAAGTCATGGGTTTGATAATCCCATTCATCAGGTTGTCGCTATGATGGCCATTATGCTACTAACCATTCCCATTATATTAGTATAACACCAAAAAAACAAATTGATGCATCACAGTCTACATCACAATAAATATCTTTCTTAGAAACTATCATCATTGCAGTTATAGTCAACATCCTATTCATATCAAGAAATTCCTTATCACATTGGTCTAACCATTATTACATCTCTTTTTCATTGTCAGTGTATGCATGTGTTATGATAAATGGGAGAAGTATTAAATAAAATGATGACAGTATCCTACGAAGCCTATAAATATTCTGATCTAGATCACATTCCACGTATGTATCCAATAAATCACCACATCAAAATTTTCTAAGTCAATAGATATATCGATTTAAGAAACTAGTTGACCCAAAAAGTTTACCTCCTAAATCAAAGAGTTAAATTTCAACAAATGTGCATGAATTTGACATTCAAAAAGTTTACTCAATACTTTATCATGAAATATGGAATTCCACTCTTGGGTTTTTTTGTATACGAGGATTATATCAATGAACAACATGATGAAAAAGTTAAGATATATATGGGAATGATCCTGTTAATGAGAGATATGAAGATTTATAAAACATTCATTAGTCCAAACATAATCTCCTAGTATTATTGTAGACTATGTATACTCTGAATTGAAATATTTAGTATTTCATCCCCTATAACACACAACTAATGATATTGAAATCAAGGATCTATATTAATGAACCACTATGAACCCCATAATTTATCAATGAGAGCATCGATTCTGGGAGAAGTATATATATCATTTTGAGCATCAATAGATTTTGATTCCTGTAATTTTTTATAGTTAATGAATAAAATCCATATTCTCATTAAAATTTATTGGTTCACCTCATGGTGATATACATGGCTTGATAAATCCATTATATTCCCAGTCCTTGATTGGTACCTTAGGACCCTTTAACTCGGATGGTTCTAATTGAAAAGAGGTATCATGATGTGTTATACACAATAAATTATTTCTATATGAAACTAAAATCATCTATCAGGGGGTGTCCTATTAATTTATCCAGTATAAACTCCTAAGAGTGATCCACAACTAGAGGAAAATATGAGGGGGGCTACCATTGATCCTGTTGAAATAGCCATGTCTAAAATCAACAAATCGATCATGGAAAGCTAGCTCATGTATGGACCAACTCTACCATATCTTGATTCCTATTCACTGGTCCTAATGAACTTCTCTCCATCGGTTGTTGAAAACGATAACTATCTCCAATAACAATAAATGCTGGCATTAAAATTGGTTAACTATTCCATGTCATGAATCACATCAAATGTCACCATATATATAATCCTAAAGTCCAATAGATTTATAAAACCTACAAAGAATAGTGCACACTCTGGGAATCACTAAAATAGTCAGATTTCAACCACAATAGTTAATAAATTGAAAGTAACTTAGCAGAAAACTTAACAAATAATAAATTTCCATAAAAAAATGTGAAGATATAACGGAATTGGATGCACTGGTATCAAAAAGAGATGTAAAAATTGTCGAAGTGGTCAAGAACATACATAGAATACTAGAAATTCCTTCACCACCATCCTCTTGATTTAGGTCCATTTCATTAACTCTGCTTCCCTCAGCTCTGTGACCCCATCATTTAGTTAATTGACTCTCCATTTTCATATTTTTCTAATCCTAATACTATAGAACCAAATGGATCCCTATTTCGCAAACCATGATTACCATAATCCCCTATAGAAACCTATACTAAAATACTAGTGAGAAATTGTTGATGGATTCCCATATTTCCACACTATTGACTCTATCTCTAAGATGTTTTGATGGCCTTGTGATTATGACTGACCTAAAAATATTTAAAGAATTATGCTTCACCTCATGAGGGATCTGAGGAAGCTGAAATCTACTCCACCTTATTTTCACTAAACATATATGTATCATAATTCTTCCTATTCATCCTAACAAAAGAGGCACTCATTTTCACATTAATAAGTCCATTCACCTATATACTAATAGGTGAAATATGATCAATTACTTGATCATCCTCTAAAAACATATCGATTTTCAAGGACATTTGCAAAACCTCTAAGTATGTTGTTAATCCAAAACATCTAACATATCATTTTATTTTGGGATGAATATTGATCTCAAACATCCTGGCCTTATCTATACTACTTTCATCTAAGATTGGTGACCAATATTGTTTCTATGTGAATCATGCTATGTGTCAAGATTCCATCGTGGACCCCCTAGTGTAGCTCTATGGAAAAAAATTATCTATAAAACAATAATATATTAGGGGAAAACTCCCAAATGATGAGATCCTTGGAAACCTCCAGTTGAGAACCTCATTTCAGCCCTCCAATTACATCACTCCCCCCATATCTTGGTTATTCCCTAAATCATGAATGAAATCAAATTATCCTTCTTGTCCTTAGGTGTATCAAAATGTTAGAGACACCATTGATGATGTCTATCTACTACTTTGAATCTTGTGGCCTCTAGTTCCAAGAAAATATAGTGATATATGAACATGAAGTCTCTAGAACAGTTGACCATGGACCTTGGTGACCCTTTTCCTTGGGAAAGAATAATAATAAGTATTATTAACTAACACGGTCCCACTACCTTCACTTTTAGATTATGTTAAAAATTATGATATATTGGATCCTACTATACAATAGGCAGTGGAAAAGGGGAATCCTCCCTTTAGGGATCATCCCATTCTGCATCATCTGGTAGTTCTATCATCAACATTTAAGGAAACATATTCTATAACCTGAAGGAAACATTAGTACATTTATGATGTTAAAGTAGCCCCTAATATTTCTATGATATCAATAAAATGCTTCCTTAGAGGTTATTAAAAACCCACGTTATATCCTTACTAACACTAACCAAGGTTATATATACTTGTATATTAGTCAAAGTTATATATGGAAGAATAGAAAAATACACTATTAAAATACTATCATATTCTTGAATAGATATGTATCAACATCCTAAAAATAGATATATCATTCAATAGAGGAAATGATTATATCCATAATATAAATCATAATTAATGTCATTAAATTAATGTTCAAGTTATTAAAACAAAAAGGTTTATATATATATCATGGGAACCTAATTTCTTATTCATGATGCATGAAGACAACAAGAAACCCATAAAACTATATCAAAAATCCCATCAGTTGTAACATGGAGGTATGTTACACATGATCTTCTCAAGCACTTGGTAACTCCATCCTTTGAGTCATAAAAAAACCTCTTCATTTTCTACACTTTCGTAAGTTGGTTAAAAGTAATAAATACATTTTTTATAGATACCATTATTTACTAGACTAACCCAAAGCATCGGCATTAATATGGGAACCAAATAGACCCCATGTGCACCTCCACGTATGTAAGAGGAATATGACTAGATGTGAGGGTTCAAAGGCTACCAATGGGGAGAATATACCATCAATATCATATTATAGCCATATGATAAACTTATAAAAATGAAATATAATAATCATAGTAAAATATAGAAGACTAAATATTCATAATATAATAATGCAGAATACATAAGCCGTAAAAGTATAATAATCATGAATCCCAACATGAGAAACCAAACCAATTTAATAAATGTGAGTAGATAAAATAATGAAACTTAGTAGAGACCTCTTGAGTACATCTTGAACCACTAATTCATCCATGATCCTAATAAAATATATATGATACATACTAATTTCCCTTACATGGAATATTGTACATGAATTCTGTATGAACAGAAAAATTCCTATATAGGGTGGGAGTAATATATCCTAGTAGGATACAAATAATTTTTCTTTAAATGTTTTAACAGATATAAAACGTGTATTCCATGATGACAATAAATTAGAAAGCATAAACAATCACATATTGAGAACCTGTGTAATAATGAAACAATCATGATCTCTATTCGTACCT
Organism: Viscum album; assembly: GCA_963277665.1. NCBI lineage: Eukaryota > Viridiplantae > Streptophyta > Magnoliopsida > Santalales > Viscaceae > Viscum > Viscum album. The sequence goes on along the minus strand of OY728120.1, from coordinate 1,265,701,062 downwards.
GCATTAGCTACATAATTGAATAAATATCAAGATATCTGAAGTAATTAAGAACTAGCCAGATGGATAGAAAAATTACAAATCGAAATCCCCAAGGAACCATGTTAAAATAGTACTAAACAATGAGTAGGAATTATTTGAATATTGATAATATACATATACTAGGATTTGTGTAGTCCTCATACCCGATATCAATTAGGTATTGAGTAAACATGATACTAGTAATACACAAGGCATCAAGTGAATCACACAACATCCATGATGCGTAATCATATCCCTAGATTTTACTCAAGAGAATCATTACCTTCACTAATGTTTTTGTGGACTCCCACCCTATTTGATAAACATGTTAAATCGGTCCAATAATTCTGAGCACCGAGAATGATACATCTAATGGAATGGAAATAAACATAATATGGTAGAGCATATAAATAAAATAATAACATAGAATCTTGAGAAAATAGTAACAAAATAAAATATATCTGATTAATATCAAACACGATCAAATAAGATATCATCATACACATGGATATATATATCATAAATGGGTCTCATGGGATATAAATAAACACACATTCAATCACAATCAGGAACATTTATCAAAGTCTTCCATCATAAGAAACATAGCAAGGAAAAATGTGCATAAATTATGGCCAAATGGTATGGAACATCCTACCTCGGTGTTATTGATGAATAACTCCATGATTCAACAAGGATTAATTCTTGAAACATGTATACTGTACAAAGATAACTGGTTATCATATCAAGGATTCCAATTTCAGGTATTGTTTCATCATGAAGGATGTTTAGAAAAGACACTCAAGGATATTCCCAAATAATAGAAATTTTTTAACAATCACATACCTCATGGGGTTCATTAGTAGAACCAATTATGTGGTGTATAAAAGGATAGGATGAAAATTCCTCAAATTCATTATCATCATGAGTTCCTTATTGATTCAAAAATACAACCTTAGATTTATCCAATAATCATTGATAGATCCAAAATCCATCAACATAAATGTGAATCAATATGAGAATAAATAAGCAGAGGGTCTCAGGATGATTGATCTATGAAAAATATCTTGTAAGAATCCATTTTTATGAGGAATTTTACTCTCGTCAAAATGGATTTGGTTGACACATCTAAACCACCAAATATCATGCAAAAATTCCTGATTATGTCATCAGATGGTGTTAGAGATTATAAATCATACATGTTATTCCATATATATGAATCATTTTAAGAGAAAATAGGTATATTATATTAAAAATAAAGGAACATGGGGTTCCAAATAAAATAACATAAGCATATTTCTTCAACCCACTTAGATTAACTAGAATATACCATTAGATAAGAGAAATTCATCTTGGATGTCGTGAGAGTTAGAAATTGGGAGAGATTCCTATACAAAGAAGAACCTATCAAAATGAACCATAACTAAACATTAAGGTGGAATTAATATCTACAATATCACATGTGGATGGATTGAAAAACAATGATTCTATTTTGGGATTCTGGATATGCTGAAATGTTTTTAAACCCTGTGTTGACTATTCAATTGGCCACTTGAGCTTACCATAGGGTTTTCTGAGAGAGGACACATAGTTTGTTTTTACCAAGAACCAATCATTATATATCTATCTTAAGTTTAACGATTTCTTATGGAGTCCTCATGGTTTTGTAAAACCACGATTAAATATTTTACCCATTAAATGTCCACAAAAAACATTCATATGGTAGATGGATGAAATTAACTCATAACACAACTAAAATATTTGAGTCCATTACATCACTAATAAATATTTCTTCTATGGAAGATAAAATGTTGTTGATAGTGTGTGAAATCATATTAAAGGCTAAAATTCAAAGAATAGTACATTTGGCCAACTAATGTTTGAAACTGGTTAAAAAATTATAATATCAAACCAAAAGGTACCCTTATTTGAATCATGTTATATGGAAATCATAAGTACTTTTATTCATTGATTTTAGGGGATTATAATAGACCAAAAGTTATATTAATTTAGAATTATTTATTTTATTAGGCTAATCGTTGGTTAAAAAATAATGAAAATAATTTTGAATGAATTATTCTATTAGTCAAAGAAAAAAATAATCAATGCTACATTTGGTGTTTGTCTGTGTGTGTTCATATATATTTATATATAATTTATGGAAAAGGAAAAGTTAGATACTTTGGAATCTTGATATAAATTAATATTTTTTATATAATTATTATTCCACCAATTTGTAATTGATGTAGTAGAAAGAGAAATAAGTAACCTATTAATTTGATATAATGGAAAATTTAATCACAATATGTCACCTCAAAAATATCAATAAGAAATAATTATATTAAATATGTTTCTTGACTAGTTGGGATAAAATAATGGTATAACACATTATAGTTACTGAATTTTGTAAAAATATATAGGGTTCTTATCCCCAAATTCTGATTGGTTTATCATATGATTTATAGTGATCTAAAGATTCATTTGAAGTGATATTTTGAAAATTAAACTACTTTATATTTTTACTATCTTATCCTAGTTGGGGAGCTACTAAAACCCATTGCAATGAAAATATTAAAATATAATATTCATGGAAAATTGGGTCTACTTGATGATTCATTTATGGATTTATCATAACAAACAATCTAGGATCATAACAATTTCTATTTTAATATTTAATGTATTCTTATTTTTATTACATGAAAAATCCCCTATTTTATACAATATTATTGGATAGTTTAGGTTAATTATCACTTTAACAATTTTTTCAGTGTCGTTACTTCAAAAAATAATTAGATTACTATTACACTAAAACTTTTTTCATTCATTTATTGTTATTGACATTAAATTATTGACTTACATATACTATTTTGTTCAATATCTACTAACAATCTCGTTATTATATAGTAAAACAATTTTACAACACTTTATTTCATTTCACCACCAATTAGATTAAAAATAGTTATCATAATTACAATCAACACAGAATGGATGCCAACAAAATTGAAATCATAATTGACTGACCATTGATGCATGTTGAAATGTAAAATATAAAATAATTTTTTTAACTATTTCAATTTTTTAAAAAATATTGCCAGGATTAAAATTTTTATATATTTCAAAATATTTAAAAATGTTCAAGATTTTATAGTAAAATGTATCATATTATTTCATAAATTTAATTTCTTATATTGAAATATTATAAAATTTTAAATTTAAATTAATAAATTTTTGGAATTATATTATTTTATAATTATTTTTTAGAAATATATGTTTTTTTAAGAAACATTTATTAAATATTAAATTTATATTTTAAGCAGATTTATTTTAATTTTTTATACAAATAGTTAATAGATTCTGAGTATTTCACATAATTTAAATAAATTTTATTTAATATATGTTTCATAATATTAATTATATAAATATTTTGGGAATATTTTTGTTTTGATTTTTTAAATAAAGTATCATTTCAATTTAAAAATATTTTTAAGATAAAATTGATTTTAGAAATATATTTGTAGAAGTATTTATGATATATTATTTTTAACTAAAAAATATTCTAAATTCAAATTTTTTTCAAATCATTACTTTAATGTTTTTACCTATTTATTAATTAGGTTTCACTTATTTTATTTTTTAATTAAATTTAAATTTTTTAAAATTTTAATATTTTATTTAATTTTTTAATTTTTTTCAAATTTCATTTTAATATACATTTCATACATGATATAAATTTTCAATTTTGTTTCTAAATTTATATTGAATATATAAGTTTCAAATAATTATTTACAATAATTACTAAATTCCCAAATGATAAAATTATTAGGATGGTTTCTCTAAATTTTATTGATGAGTTTATTTTGGAAACTATGATGGTTAAGAATCAATTCAATTGATTTTTGACCCAATGGACAATGACAATCTATTCAAATTATTCTGTCCAACAAAAGATCAAGAATCATTAATTAAATTTTTTCTTCATATACTATCTTTCAATGCCGAACATCAATTCATTTGATACTCAATGGAGGATTTCCCAAATAAAATGGTTTCCCCCCTAATTTAATTTCTCATTACAATCCATGTGTTCCCATTTCTGACATATTCAAAATATTTATCCTCTCTGTGTTATTACATCCATTTCCCCAATTTTCAAAATTTTATAGGATTTTTTTATTTTATTATTTAATTATTTTATCATTTAATATTTTATTTAATATTAAATAATTATTATAATAATATATTAGTTTTTTTGTTTATTATTTATTATTATTAATTAGGAATTCATTCAAATAAACTAAAATGTGTTACATAAATTTGTGTTGTTAGTATATTGTTTTAATTATTGAAAATACTGTTAATTTTAATTTTTATATTAGTTTAGAATAATTAATTGTTATTATAATGTTTTATTTATTAGAATAATTAATTAGTAGGTATATTATTAAATTTCATAGATAATGTTAATTAGAAAGAATAAATTTAATGATTAATAAAATTGGTTGTTTAATTGATAGTGTATTCTTATAATTATTTTTTAATTCTTAGAAATATTAATAAGTTTCTATTTTAAAATATTAATTGATTTTAATTAATTAGAACGTTTATATATTTTTATAATATTTAAATTATCCATACTATGTTAGGATGGAAAATGGACAGTTGCCTTAACCATAACCAAAACCCATTTATTTTTAAAAACCCTAACCCTAACGCTAACCCTAACTTGTTTATTTCAAAAATTCACCACAATAACACTATAATATTATATTTTTAACTGCACATTTTACTACCCTAAATCATTTAATTATCTAATTAGATTTTTAAATATTTAAATTTTACACATAAATCGTGATTAAACATATCAATTAAATTTCTAAATATATTTTGTAGTTGTAAATTATTTAATAACGTATCGTACAAAATTAAATTTTACAATTCATCTATTAATATAAAATCAATGAAGCTCAAAATAAATTAATGATTATTTATAATATTAAAGTCATTTAAAAATTTATTACTGATTAATTAATTATAAGTTTCTTAAGTAGATTTCGATTTATAGTAACCTAAGAGTACTACCCTAATATAACTCATTTATTAATCGAGTCTTCAATTAGATAACCTATAATTATAAATACATATTATGCCACCACCCCACCCTATTTAATAACATTGGGTAGATTCGAGTTCTTGGTTATGGGGTACCCATTATCATCCATAATATTTTGTTATATATATATATAAAGTTTAAATGTTTTGTATTGATTTATTTGTAATATCTTGAATTTTACATGTATTATTTTTACAAATTATATAGAATGATTGTGACACCTGGAATTGGGAAAGAGATCAATTTTGATGTCTGGTGTGACAAGTAAAATTGGTTGAAAATATTAAACAGTTAATTGAAAGCGCGTGCATGTTTCCTAAAAAATAGAAGAATACTTAAAAGGTTACGAAGATCAGAAATATGAGGGAATCATTGAGATTAGAATGGAATATTTACCCTCAACATAAAGAAACTGTGGTTGGAGCGAGTCATTTGAAGAAAAAGTCACTAAGTACATAATTGTAAATAATTTAATTTTATAAAATTAAATTATTTTTAGTATCTTAATAACTCATTAATAGTTAATCAGTTTGGAAATTTGAGACCACCATTTAATTTATAATGTGATTCTTTCCCTAGGTGTGACTTAACCTCTTCCAGTGACGTTCTTGGGTGGGAAAACCCCGAATATACATAATCGTCTCAAAATAATTAAAATAAAAATTATTTTGATGTAGTGTCTGTTTCTCCATTAATTGTATAGTTACTGGATTTTTTATGGTTGGCTGCTCAAGCCCAAGATATTTTGATAATAATTGGAGAGTTCTTCTGGAGAACGATGATGGATCGAGTGGATCATGGATCATCAAAAAAATAGATTTGGAGGATCTTATAAATAGTGGAATCACACCCGTTCATCATCAGCAATAGATCTAAACTCAAGGTTGGATGTTTTTTATGATTTACCACCCAATTAGAAATCTAGGATGAATTTGGATCAATTAAATGATAAAGACTCGATATGCCCATATTAAGAGAAATTATGTTGATAGAATTGTTTTCATTCTTCATTGTTCATTCTAACAAGAATATATTGAGGCTGACATGATCAAAAGGAAGATGTTATTTCATCAAGTTGTTATTCATGTTTCTCTCCCCCCATTTTTTGTATTATTCACCATTGGACCCCCGTACACTCTATTTGACATGCTAGGTGGCTACGAATGGGATCATATTTCATATTTGAGGCTAACCAATATTAGAGACCAGATATATGTAGATTGGGACCCAAGGATCATGAATGTAAGAACACTTTGAGTTATAGGAATCAAAGGTGAATCAATTGTCCCTGGAAGGGACCATCAGTGTGGGTCCAACGCAATGGTCCAACAAGAAAAGGTGGTGATGTTGGTAGCCTGGGGTAGCCATGATGGGAGGTGACAATTCTATAGGTTATGACATTGGATTCAGGGGAGCCAATAGTGTTGGTGGAAGTAGACCGTGGTAGAGGCTGTGTAAAATGCAGCTACGATACAAATTTTTTAGAGGCCATGGGATGCAATGAGTCTACAAGGTGTGGAGTACATTGAGATCTATAGGGCTAGGCGGAGTAGTCCAGGTCAGAGTGGGGCAACGAGCCATGAGCCATGGGCCAGGTCGGAGCGGGGAAGACGGGTTAGGCAGAATATCCTAGGTGGAGTAGGCGAGGAAGAGCGGGCAAGGTAGAGCAGCCTAGGTGGAATGGGTCAGGCGGAGAATCCCCAGCGGGCCAGGTTATACCCAGTAGGTTGGGTTGGGTCTGTCCACAGGCCCAATGACCCCTTCTAACAAATAAAACCTCATAAACTTTAAATGTTATATCCTTTTTATGAGTTGTCTCTGGATTTGATACCTTGAAGATGATACATTCCTTTTAGTAGATTATGGTCAGTTTTTAGATTGGAATAGTATAGGGTTAGAGTGTTTCCCATGGAACTTTCATCAAGATTTCATTATGAAATTACGTCCACATCACTATATTGTAATCTCTTATAGAGGATGATTACCATATAGATTTAGGCATCCCTCTGTGGGATTTTAGTGTGATCCTCCATCACCCCTAGTGGAGTCTGTGGAATCACATAACCTCCGTGAGAAAGGTGTTGATCCTCCATTTGGAAGGCCTCATTGATAGGCTATATGGTATTCCCCAAAGTGTTTTGGTGAAATCTGTGGTATCCCTCATGATGTCTAGGAATGATCCCTTACATTGAGAATTGATAGAGATTGGGTACGTGGTATCCCCCAGTGTATTTGGGCCCGATCTGTGGTATCTCTCAGTATGTGTGGGTGTGAAACTCTCTATATTCCATCATGATCTTCCATGACCAATACATTCTCATTTGTGTAGGTCAAAAATAATATATTCCTCTTCATGAGTGTCTCTGATGATATCATGGATCGAGGTGTGTGTTCTCCAAGAATCAAAATTCTTTCAAAATAATCCAATGTCATGTAGTTGGTTGTGGTATACCTCTAGACCGTGAGACTTTTAATGACTATATCTAGATATTCTTGTTATATGTTATGATCACACAAACATATGTGGAGATAACTGGTATATTTCCATCATGGTATTTCATTCATGGATTATCATTCATGGTATCTTATTTTTGGTTTTGAGGTGTCAAAATGAGTATTGTTTTACTCACCCTTATATGGTCTATTCTCACATGTGTAATTTTTTGTGTCGAAGATCAACCTATTAATGTAGTCCTAGGTGGACTAGGAGCTAGAATATCATAGTAAGGACATACAAACAAGGTTTTCTCTTGAGAATTCAGACAAAAGTACCAGTACCATTTACCTTAGGTTGGATCAGGTATAGATTTCTATGGATGAGTTTGAGAAACATGTAGATCCACATCCCTAAAATGGGACAATTCAAGAAACACATCAATATTTTTTGTTGGTATTGGTCACATACACTTTTTTTAGGATTTGTTTCTGGAAAAGTTTACATTTCTATACTTCCTATCATACTCTGTTTTGGGATATTAGTGGTTCATAATAATTTTTTACTTATTTTTTCATTTCAATATTTGTGGCTTAGAGATGTGTGTGTCCGGGCATATAGTTACTTAGGTTAATGCCTTAAATTAGTGGGATATGTCTACTCAGTTCTAGTCACATTATCCTAGTCTATTGTAGGTGGGATTGGGGTCGTCACGACACATTCCCCTCTAGGTCAGGCCAAGAAATATTTTTTTTGAATATTATTGAATTACATTATTAAAAAACTTTTATACAATTCTAAACATATGTAAACATTTTTTTTGTTAAATTAATTATTGAATGTTTTTTGGAGAAATTAAATCCCTATATAGATACTATAATTGGATACATACACATTAATAGATTCTCCTAGGGGTAATAACCTTGAATGAGGAGTATTGGGTTTCAACTCCATCATCACTCAGTGTATGAATAAAAGGAAAACCTATACACCATATTTGACACTTATTGGGGTTTTGAATTAGATTATTCACTTTATATTTACTTAACCAAAGTGATAATAATTAATAATTTTAGATACCTTTAGGAATATTTTAGTAATAAATACAAAATAATATTTAAAACCTTTGGTATGAGTCTAAACATAGAATAACATTCTAAAATTTTGATAAATTAATGATTGTGTGTTTTTTAGAACAATTACATCCCTGTATTTAAAAAAAAGTCAATACATTATCGGATATAGATTCTACTAGTTCTAATAATATCCAAAGGGATATGTTGGTTGTTAAATTAATCATTACATGGGGCATTGTAAGGATGTTTAGTTCTACACCTGGTTAACACGCCAATGGGATCTACATCAGATGATTCACTTTCCCCTTACTCAAAAAAAGCCACACTAATTAATATCATTAGATGATGTCAAAATTCCAATAGTTAAAAGATAAAGTTAGAATATGTGAAAATAGAAATACCTTAATTTATTATATATAATTAAAAATATGAATTATTTTAGATAATGAAATTTATAAATATCATTATTACAATGGTAAAATAATTAATATTGAACAAATAATCTTTAATAATAGACAACAATAATGTGTGGTAAAACTCATAGGTCTTACCACACTGGAAGACCTTTAGGAAAAAAATTCATTGGGGGTTAAAACAGAGGACTAACCATGTGATAGAGTCCTTTATATAAATAAATCTATAATTTTTATATATATTTTCACTTCTATCTTATCCAGTCATTTATGGAGAGGACTAGTAATATGCACTTTTATGAGTTAAAGGACTAACTAAAACATCAAAATATTATGTTTTAGGTCATTATATCTATCATTGAATATGTTCCTCATATGGTGGGAGTTAGACATTTGGAATCTAATGGTATAGTGTCAAATCCTTAATATATTATATCCTATAGAAAGATTTATTTTTTGGGAAATTCTTCACAAGAATTAGATATGATGGTAGATAATTTTGAGAAAGATGAAAATTCAAATGAACTGGATTGTTTTGGGTTTCTAATCAAAACAAATCATTGGATAATAATTTTCTAAAAATCATTATTTCATCACACTGACCATTGAATTATCCGCCACCGTTGTAATAATGGTTAAGAGTAGCTATTCCCCACTTATCAGAATATTATTGGTCAATCATTACTCATAGAGAAAAATTTCACCGAATTATTAGTGGCATGGATATAGGTTTGTATATATGTGTTTTGTATATTGGGAGATAATTTGATAGCATAGAAGATGTAATGATAGTTCTAAAGTAGTATCACATTCTGTTAAATTAGACTTATTCCTTGGAAGAATAAAATAAACCAATTTATATAATTTTTTGTTACAAGTTCTAATAAAATTTTCAAATACATTTTTGAGTTATATTTTATAACAATTTGAACTATTAAATAATATCATGATTTACTATTAAAAAATGATTGAACTCAACCCTACCATAGGGGTACATTAACGTAGATTTTGAATTTATTTCAATTATTCTAATTTAAAATATAAGATCATTTCATGATGTTATAGTGATTATGGTGGTGGAGAAGATCAAATAACTTTAATGTTATTATATTTCATACTAGAAGCTAAAATCTACATGAAAAAATGATATCATGAAATAGTATGGGGATAGGTATGACTGTTATCAACTTTTATCACAACTTATGGAGCTATTGTGTAACACAAATTGGGTGCTATACCAGTTACACATTGTTGAATATGTTATCTAACATGATGATGTTTATTGATTGATGGGGTCATTTGATATATTATTTTGGACATTCATAAAATGTTTGGATAATTTTATACATTAAAAGTACTAAATCCATGTTGATGGAACTTTTCTATATGAAAAATATGCTGATAAATATTTATTTCTTCTATAATGGATAAAAATATTTCCCCCTTTTCATTATATATTTCCATATTTAATAATAATAAGTTTTAAACCTAGAGTTAATTCTATACATGAATCCAAGTATTTATAATATACTGAGGGGTAATATGTCTGATTTCTTATGCTTATCAGGTGATGATGGAATTTGTATTGTCTTAGGGTATTTTAATTAGAGTAAGAAATTATTTCTATATATTTTTCATTAGAAACATTGAATGAAAAGTGAAATAGGATCAATGATGAGTCATTGAATCAAATAATTTTCAAATTCGGGTATATATATGATTCTTTGGTAAAATACTCCTTTTGGAAGAATGTAAAAAGTTATACATTTTATTATTTATCACAATTTTCTTTATCATATATACCTCAACAATACAATATTTGAGGTCATTTAGAATGAACTCGTCAAGATAAATAATAAAAATGTGACTACATGATTCATATTCCAAAGTAAAAAATGGTCTCTAGCATATTATGAAAGTGGGAGATATATGAAAAAGATAAAAAAACAATTTGGTATAAATTTATGGTTTCTTCAAAGGAGTTCAAATCTAAAAAATATTGTTATTATTGAATATTAAATAATATTTTAATTAGGTATAGTGAATTCAATTTTAAATTATTTTTTCATTATATTTAAAAATATTATTTTAAAAATAAATTATATGTCTTATGTTGGAAACATTATTTCAAACAATGAGATATTGTGGGGAATGAATAAAAATGTTACAAAGGTTATGAACTGAGGGATTATATAATTACCATTAATTTATATACATAAATACCACATCATGTTATAAGAAATATTAATTTTATATATCAGTATGACTCATTTTATAAATGCATAGGTTTATTCTTTAGAAATATATATACATAAAAAACTTGAACAAAAATAGTCTACATAATTTCCCATTAAGTATATCTTATCTAGTGACCTTGTTATATATAACATATAGAAAAATGTTCTCTATAAATAAGGGAATGAAAACATAAGAAAGGATGAGATAAGAAACTGAATAATGTTTAAAATAAGATATATTATTCAATGATTATATGTGATCATAATACAACCAAAATTGTATGAAAACATGTTCCTTACTATAGAAAATACTACCCATCAAGTTAATGATTATATTCATAAAACCGGATATAATGTTTTATTAATCAAAAATAATAAGAAACAAGAGTGTTGATTGTTAAATAATCATTCAGGGTCCATGAGATGATATTGCAAGAATAATTCATAAGTTTATGGAATACATATAATAATTGAAAATAATGTCCTTAATAAAGGATCCCTATAAATATTATCATAGTGGATTGGTTTCACTACCCATTATATTATTTCATTATTTGAGTTTTAATACCAAGACTATCTTACTTGAGAAATCCTCACACTAAACAAGGTTAAATCCACATTATAGTCCTCATTATCTTTTGAGAAATCAGTATTTACCAAATTCATTTTACAAATATATAATTCTATGACCACCCATCACAACATTAAAACGACACATATGTGCTCCCCAACATAAAAAAACATTCATCACATCATTAATTCATAAAATGTGGAAATGATATGAGGTTAATAAATATTTCATCATAATAATAATAAACCATCAAGTTAAAGAATATATGTTAAAAAATTGGATCATATAATCAGTAAATAAAAAATTCATTAGATGTTATTATGGATAACAATAACTTATAAACTTCATAAGAATATTTTCTAGGGAAAATTATCATTTCATTTTCATAAAATTATATAGAATCTAAAAATTTATAGAAATACTAAGGAAAAAGTTTTATTTGAAAATAAAAATAGAAAAAATATAATTGATTCATCAAATAAAATAGTATTAATGATGGTAGGTAATACTATTCTTTCATTTTATTTTTAAGAAAAAAATCCATTACAATTTCTATTAAAAATTAAAAATTAATTTTCTGGAGAAAAATGTCTTAATTTTAATCTTAAAACATGTTAATGAAAATAAAATAACCCTAAAAATAAATTTAAAAAATTTTATACAATAATAAACACACATGAAATTTTTTTATGGAAAATATGGACATATAATAAATTATTCTTGACCAAAGAAGAAAACATGTTTGGTTTTCATAAAAACATTATCTTAGTATCATGGGAACATTGAGAGAGGAAAATGAATGAAAAACATGCGATATTCAAAAATTAAAATATTATATGAAAAATAAAATATTTTTGAGATATATATCATATAATATCATTGTAAAAAATTTAACCATTGACAATACTAATAAAATAGGGATTTTAACTAAAAAACTATAGCCCTAACTTCACCTCGCTTCACAGGTTCTATATCCTCATGTATAATAATTTTAAATTTATTAAACATTTATTAAGATCCAGAATTGAAACCTTTTATAAATTAATTTACTTACATAAACATATTATCATAGGAATATTAATAATCTTACATTGTGATCATCATTCAAGTGTTAGCTGCTTCATCTTTCATGTATATTTTGGATTAGTGGTTATTGTCATCATAATTTTTCCCAAGTCCCAAAATATTAAGATTATGATTAATTATATTAAAATCACATATATATTTTCATTATATACATAATTATATGAATTCTTATGAAGTGGTGATGAATAATTATTTACTTCACTATATGGAGATGTCAGTCAATATGTATGAATAAGTAATGTTTCTATTTTTTGATGGATGGAATAAAAGAATGGTAAATAATAATTCTTCTATGGAGTAAAACTATTATACTATAAATAGTATATATATAAAATAATTCAAAAATAACAACAAACCATGATGTTTGGGGATAAAAAAATGAATCATATCATTATATGGGGGTGGTAGTCCACAAATACACATGAGAGATACATTCATCTACAATTTTATGGATAAGAGGTCATAAATAGTTTTTTACAACCTAAAAATAAAATCTAAATATATTTATGATAGTATATTAATCATTTTTTAATGTTTAAATAATGTTTATAGTAAGTATAAGAAGAAATAAGGTTGGAAGTGCTTGGTCAAGATCTATACCTATTCTTTGCGAGTCCTCCATTGTCTTACTCCTTAACAGATGAGGGATTTGTATTAGGAGAATAAAATAATCTATAAGATTAAGGGAATTGATAAAATATGGTTATTTAGTGGGTATTATCCAATATATAAAGCTCAAAAGTTGTGAATAAGGGACAAAAAATTTGTCGATTCCTAAGTAAGGGGAGGGACAAACATATAATTTCTTAAAATATTTCGTTGATTTATAACCACATTCATGGGAAAGTGGATCCAAATTGAAATGGATTTAAGGAAGAATTATATAATAATGAAATATCTTTAAAAAATGATAATTTTACTAATTTTTTGTTGAATTACATCACTTATCTCTTGTTTTAATCCCCTGAGATACTCATTATAACTTTAATTGTGGTGAAAACAATTTTACAATTATGAACAAAACATTTTCCCCTATTAAATGATATTTATTATTTTGATTCCAAATTTGAATCTAATTTTAGTAGATTGAATTTTAATAAGTGATATAATTTAATTATATGTAAGAACATAATCCGTAATGAGAACCTTTATTCAAGAAAATGTACTTATAAGAATAAAAAATAATTTAATTCCTTTTATAAACTATCAAATTAATGTTAAAATATTATATTAAATATAAATTATTTAAATTTCATAAAAAATTATATATTTTAATTAAATTTATTTATTATGATAATAACACATTGTGTGCATAAAAACGGTTCTTAGAGAAATGTGTTTTCAAGATCAAAAATGAACTTAGATAAAAATACATTATAATGATGATTACTATGTAATCAATTAAACTGTTTCTATTAATATACATGTAGATATATTTATGATCAAATTAAAAATATAATATTATTTTAACATGAAAATAAATGGCATTTTTTATAAATATATTTAATTTAAATTATTCATTGTAAAACTAACCATTTTGTAATAATCCTAAACATTTACCCAAAGGTAATAGATATATAATGATTTAAAAAATTATTCTAATTTACTAAAATAAATTTTAAAAAACTATTTAAATTAATTTTAATGTTCATGTGAAAAAAATGAAATAAGATTAATTTTTGGAGAAAATGTATTTTTATACCATAAAAAGTCTTTATTGAAAAATGGGAAATTGTGTATAATGAATTAATAAATTCATTTGAATTATTTATAACAATTATCGATTTTTTTCATAATGTTTTTATAACTATTCAAACCTACCAATTATATGTCTATGTTAAAACTGCTTACAATATCATAGTTCATATAGACATAGGGATGCATGTAAGGAAATGTATTGAATACATAATGTTTTTTAAATGTAAATAAATATAAAATAATGTGGTGTTATATAATAAATATGGGAACCATTTTCATGAAAATATTGATAGGATTATTTTCGGTGGATAAATCATTTTAGGTCCATTCATTTGTCCATACTGAGAAAATATTTATGATCATTTATTTTCATGATCCTTTGACTAGTAGTTATGGTCGCATTCTTGTGGTCTTACATGAGAATAATTAATTCGATTATGGAAAATTAAATCAATTATTTTATCCCTAAACACATTTTATTGCTAAATGTACATCTATATTACTATCACGGGAGTAATTCTTTCATCCAATGTATCGATGATAGAGTATTAGCTACTGCTACATTTCTCCCTAGATGCTTATAAGTTAATATTATAACTTTTGTTTTTCCATTGATTCCCTCATGATTATACTGAACATCAATTGGATTTGAGTAAAGGAAGGGAAAAGTATATTTACATTCATTGTGTGATAGATTTAACTATTTAAGGGTCATCTTCTCATATGTATTCATTATGTTTCTAGGATGGTCACACCTGCACATGTTTCCCCAAATGTATTTTAAAATAATTAATCAGTCATATAATGATCTTTTATTCCACATGATAACTCCATGTTTTTTGTAATTAATTATATAAATTCACTAAAAAAAATATATAATTTTATTAAATCGTTATCTATATATTTGGGATTTCTATAAACTTCTCCTTAAACACAACATATATTCTAATAATACCATAAAATATTTAAAATATATTAAATTAGTTTTTGACCCATAAACTAAGGAATCATTTTTGGGAGATTATATTATCAAATTAAATAATGTTAATTTTTACCAAAAAAACATCAACCTATAAACACATCAGATGTCACAAAATAACCTAAAACATCAATCCATTAGAGAACTGAACCGGCCCATAACATACCCAAGATCCATTATCTATCTATAGAAAATAGAAAATAAATATATCATATGTAACTAATGAATAAATAAATAAACTGAATAATATCTATGCTATTATGGATGATTTATATAAATGAAAAATATTTATAAGAATCTAGAAAAAAAGCTACCACCTCTACATGACCATTTGTTACTCTCCATTCCATGTACAATATCAATGTGAGAAAAAAAACATTTACAATGTTTCCTTTTACATATTTATTTAGATAAAAACATAGAATTCTAAAATAATTTATAGGGAATTAAACCCTATTTATCAAATAATTATGATTATACAATATATTTATATGGAGTATGTTTTTTTATATGCACCATTGGCTCATGTGTGAAATGGGGTGATGATATGATGATATGTTCGAGATATTGTAGTTTAGTGATATGATCACTTCTACCATGAATAATCTCCTTCAACCATTATTAAATTTTTCTGACTGGCTATATACTTTGGAGTCACTATGTGTGACTTGAATACAATTTGGTCTTCATATGATTATTTCACTAATGATGATAAGGATACAATAAATATTCCCATTCCATATTACAGAGGTGGAGATGAAAATTATGTCAATGGTTTTCAAATTCAAATTGGGTATACCAATTCATGGTAAGGCCATTACTAGTGTGATAATAAGAAGATATTTTTAACTCATACATCGTTTACAAGGAATATTTTTCCTTATTTATGCATGAGTCTTATTGGGTTCCTCATTGAGCATGGGATATCATTATGTGTATTTGATATTGATTCTAGACGATGTATATGAGGAGATGATTATTTGATATACACATTTATAAATGAGACATCAAACGAGAGGAATATTATGTTTTGATTACTCTAAAAATTTATTATACCTGATGTACTTACCCCTTCTAGAGAATCATAGAATTAAAAATATATATAGTTTGTCATTATCTATATTACCATATATATTAATATATATAGAATAATTTATTAATTATACTAAGTGGAGAAATTACATATATATTCCTTTTTTATTTTTCTATAGATTTCAGAATGGGATCTTTTTATATGAATACTTTACAGAGTTATCAACCCTCTTCCCCATCACCTCTTACAATACTGTTCTTAGGGACACTTATATGTTTATATAAATAATTTTTTTATTTAAATTTTTTTAATAGTATTTTTTGAAAATAATACAATATTAATTTTTCTCAAGTGGATTCAAGTTCAAAATTATTTACAAACCATGAGGAATAGTGTGAAAAATTTTAAGATCATTTTTGGTTATATACAAAAAGATGATGCAGGATAAACATTAATTTTTGTTATAAAAACATTATTTTTTTATTAATTTAAAAAGATATTATATTGAAAAAATACATAAATTTTTGTTTAAAATTTATTAATTATTTTTTGTGTTAATGATAATTTCTATTGATCCCATATTCTGGTCTTTTTATGGAATCAATTATACTAAATGACACATCTTTGATTAGAGACTGTGGAGCAGTAATTTCCATCTCATTAAGGTGAACCAGATGGATCGTGTCATGCAATACTATTAGTGTATATTTTATATCCCCAATACACCATTATAGATTTCATAATTTGGAAATATTATTCTCCTAGGTACATAGGAGACCAATTGACTTCACTACAGTGAACATTACATTGAGTCTTGGTATAGGCATCACCATTATAGTATCTTTTAGTGATAATTTTCCATAGTAGGAAACTATATAATTTATTTGTAGGATAACACTAATTGGTATCTTCATCACACATTCTAATACCTTAAAAACCATTGGATAAGCATTCACTAGTGTTTATGTTTATTATTATTTTTTATATTTTTATTTGAAAATATATATTAAATTTAAAATTATCTATTTTTCTGTTAGAGGGAATACATCGACATATACATATCACTGATTCTATGGAGTATGATGTTCTTATTCTTTATATATTTTATATTGATCTGGTGACTCAGAAATCCACTTGATTCCTTTTAAAAGAGTGTCTATAATGGGGAGACAGTAAGATATCCTAATCCACATGTTCCTATAGTGGTAGTTGACGATCATGGTGTACCTGATGATCTTGTTGAGTATGATACTCATCTACTTCCACTACCACCACCATTATTTTTCAGAGGTCATAGGTGAAGGAATTGATAAAAAAAGGAAATCCAATCCCATTATGGGATCCATAACAGGCTCATTCACCATAGGAACACGATCATTCATAATAGGATGAGGGCCGTAAAAAACATATGGAGAATCCTAGATAATAGTTATTGTATATTTTATATTAGAAATGGGATTCATCACACAATACATGATATCCTACAAGTCTGGAATCTCTATGGACAAGGGTCCTAAGTAGAAGATCGTATCATTGTCATTACATAGGTGATAATATATCTTATGATGATTTTTTTATGTCTTTGGACTATTGACACCATATCTAAGAGATCATACTAGAAAACCCAACTTGTAGAAACTTAGGTCCACATGTGATGTTAGGGAGTCCTCTACATAGTACCTTGGGCGGTCATCAGTCTAACAATATGAGGAGGCACAAACAATAGAACATGCTATGTTTCCATCATTAGTGTGGTAGTACATAGTGTCAGGGCACAAAGCAGAACTATATTTTATTGTCGAAACAACATAGAAAAAAAATATGTAACACCAAGAGTGTAGGTGAGGGTCGTACACCATGTTTTGGTACCGAGGCATTACACTATTGATTTATTTACACTATAAAACAAATTATATATATACAATCACTTTTTTATGTAATTAAATATCTTTTTATATTAATTATATATAAATTCTACCCCACATAGGGTCACATCTATAATCATTATCATGAATATTTTATTTATTATAAACATTAAATAGATTTTTATCTATAGATATGGATGAAAAATAAAATAAAACACTTTTAAATTATGGTCTAAAAATTTATATATTATATTATTATCAACACTTAAACATTTGATGAATAAAATTAAATAATAAAGCACAATGAATAAAAAATAATATAACCATATACATCTCATTTTATTTATTGAAATGACTATGAGTGATACTTCAATCACACCTTTTATATTCTATAATATAACGATAATCACCAAGGGTTTAGTCATGGATGTGAGAATATGTTTATAAGATTGGATGGTAAAATATCCATATACAAAATTTTATGTACAAAATATCTATATTTTTTATTGAAATATAGAATCAATGTTTATTGAGAAACTATATGAATTTCATAAAATCAATGAAACAAAAAGTGATATGTTAAAAAAATATAACTCCCTCTATAACATGATAAAATCCATAGAAAATATATTATGTAATTAATAAAAAAGTAATATATCTTCTGAATAATATTAATTTAAATAAAAAAGTAAACAAAAATACACTTAGAATAATAAATAAATGTGATTCTTCATTCATATATATGAATAAATCAATTAAATATTATTACATCACACTAAAAATTTAAATTCATTTATATAATAAAATCATTTGATGATATGTTTACATATATATCCCCATCACCATCTTAACTGTAACACCAGAGACTTTTATGAGAAATATTTTGTTTTTATGTTATATAAATCATCAAAGGAATATTTCACTACACACAACACCAGCTTGGATTTCTTTACACGCAATCACGACCTTCCTCGATTGCTTGCGTTGTATGCAATATCGTGTTTCACTAAACAACGACATGCTATTAAAATATTATTAAAACTAGCTTTTATGAATAGTAATACCCACTTTTGAAATTTTATAAATTTTATCTTTCAAAATGGACTTAATTTTTGGATTCGTAATATTGAAATTATCCTAGGGTGAAATATTGGTATTTTTCTGAAAAATTTCAATTTTTGATGAATAGTAAAAATGCTGGGTAACTATTTAAAAATCGAATTTTTATTTAAATAAATATTTATTTTATTTAAATTTGTTTTATGTCGAAATTGATACATAATACCTCTATAAGTTCAATGAAATTCATTAGAGTCATTTTAAAATAATTTTAGATATATATAAATTTTATTGAACTTTTCACCGTCTTTTACCCACCTCCTAGGAGAATTTGGAAATTCACATAAAACATAATTTTACCACTTCTGTGAGTGGAATTTAGAAAATATGAGAGACACAGTTAATATCAAGGACTAAAATGTGGTTCAATGAGATGAAAATAATTTTTGGTGAATAGTAACTTTTTACTTTTTTTTACCACGGTTAAAAGTAAATAGGGAAATTAAGGGTAAAATGATAATATTATTACCTTAAAACATGTACTAATTATATTTGATAAGTTTAATTCGACCAAAATAAACCTTATGAATAAAATATTACCATTTAGGACCACTTGGATTAGATTAGGACATTTAATATTAATTTATTTAAAGAAGGGTTAAAATAGTTAAAATCATTGTTTAATAAGTAAATGATTTTTAATATAGGGTTATAAATAAGAGAAATTAGACTCTAAATATTCATTATAAAGATAAAAATATTTCCTATATAATGGAATTTTATTTTTAATTTTTTATATTTTAAATTAGTCAATTTATTTATGACACAATGATGATGCAGTAATTACATTATTAATGAAATATTGACATAATTAATTTTATAAATACCCAATAAAATGTAATTTGAGACTTTTATGAATTTAAATAATTTTTTATATTAATATGACATGTTAGTATTTATTTAAGTAACTTTGTTCGAACCAATATATCTATTATGATTTTCACAAAAATAAATTACCAAATAGTGTCAAAATTGACATAAAATAGTTTTTAAAACAAATATTATATTATTAATTGTTATTTTATTCCTAAAAATCTATGGATGGGCCAAATGACTTATATAAGGTTATATATATTAATAATTAACAACTTGGGGTTCGTTTGGCTTTTTATAGTATGTTTATTGACCTTATAGTGTAAGAAAACAAGAAGACACGGTAAAAGTTAAATTATATAACTTAAATTTAAATCTAAATGATAAGGTTAAAAATAGATACCTTAACTTATCTAAATTCTATTTTATGAGATTATTGCGACCCATCCCCACCTTAGCTTTGAAATAAATCAATTTGGAGCTATTAAAAACCGAATATGACTTTATAATAAAATAATATTTTTAGTTTTCCCAAAGGTGCCCCTCTCCTCCCTTATAAAATGGATCCTCCTCCCTCTCTTCCTCACACCACTTTGAGCCATCAAGCTCGGCCAAACCCTGCCAAATTCTCTTCGTCACTTCCCGAGAAAGATCCTATAGGTCCTGGTCTTATTCAAAGACCAATTTTAGTGCCCTAAGAGGAGGTCTCAAAGAGGCGCTTCAAAGAAGAGGTAATGTCTGTGACCAATTCTTTCAACTTTATTTCTTCTTACACTTCTTCTTATTCAGTTGTTTCATTATGAAGTTATAACATCAGTATCACGCATATACTGATATGTTAATATAAGTATGAAACAACCTTATCTCACCATCTATCCATCCTACGGAAAACCAAATCACCACGCGTGCGTACGTACGGAATACCGTCTCCACGTCGTGGTGTAATCTATTTTCCACCACCACCTTACATGGATGGGTATAATGGTGTAAATAATAACTATATATGATTATATATTTATTCTGAAATAGTATACATACACTCCAATACAATTCCATGATCATGGGAACGATATCATCGCTCATGCGTACGTACGGCATCCCGTCTCCACGATGTGATGCGACTCGTTCTACATGATTTTCATTGCATAATGATTACATAAATGAATTGAGTGAATACATATGATATGTATTACAATAATAACATTTTGTAAATGAGGTATCTATAACCTAAAAGGAAGAATAAGAATTTATTTGACAAAACACGCATAAGAACAAAAAGCAATAAACACCCGAATAACAAGTAACAATGAAATATTACTAATAAGAAGATAAGAATATAACCATATATGAAATAATAAAAATGAGTATGATTCTGGAATAAGTCAATGACATTATTTAAATCATTATAAAGGAGTTTCAGACACTTACGAAGAAAATCGGACCTAACATAAGGGAAAATATCACAATCTCATTTTTATTCGAGATTGTTTATACTTTGGTATTTACAGGGGTATATTTATCATCCAAATCCATGTCTACTCAATATTTAATATTATTTCCATCCTCATACAATTGTTTAAATCCAATTTTACCCTTCGGTGATTTTTTACTAAATGATATGAAAGGAATCTATTTTCGTTTTTCGTACGAGGTACTTTTTGACTTTTCCAGCCAACGTATGAGAAGAATGTTTTTTTAACTTATACGGCATGAATTGATTTTTAGAACATTATTTCCATAAAGCTTCTTTTGCAAGTTTTCATGTTTATTTATAATCAACTTCTTTTAGTTTAAAATTATATAACATGTTAAGAAAGGAAAATGTTTTTCAATTATAAAGGATATTTTCCTCAAGAATGGAGTTCAAGTGTTTTATCAAAATTATTTTCCATATAAGATAATATATGGTTCTGTTTATATCCCAAGTATTACATTGATTTTATTATGTTGTGATGGAATTATTTTTATGAAGTCCTTTATCTTATATGAATTGTTTTATGATGTCACGATGATTAAGACCCCAATTTCTATTACATGGGCTATGCTATGATGTATGGTCTATGATTTTGTGAACCACATAATAATGGTATCATTATGAGATGGTTGGGACCTATATATACCTCCAATACATTGGGTAAAGATTTATATCTCATGAGATAGACATGGCTGGAACGGCAGGTTAAACTGGTTCAGTGAAACAAGAATGAAATGAGGAGTGAACTCGGTTCAGAAATGGACTTTTCCCGATAAGATAGTCTTGGCAATGATTCTTCACTAATAAGAAATTATTTTCTATGATTATGTGTGTATGACACAAATTTTCATGTTTTAAGTTATAATTATTGGGATTACATTTCACTACTATGATTTATCCCATGTTATGAAATTATGATCTCTTTTGCAGGTTAAGATTTCAAAAATGTTATGTTCTTATGAATATGATGTGATTGATATTTCTTTTGTTTACCCTTACTGAGCATTTGAGCTCACCCTTTTGTATGTTATCTTTCCCTAGGTCAGGAATAAGGTTATTAATTAGGATATGCCAAAAAGGGACTCTAGATATGATGAAATAAATGGGAGACAACGTAGATGATTTATGAACCAGTTGTTTATGTTTCCTAGTTTCTAAAGACACTATACCTATACGGTCCTTTCATGGTTCTGTTATATGTTGTAATAATTATGCTTCAATTTTGAAGTACTAACAATTTATGTAAACTATGGGTCTTTATAGTTGGTATCAGTGGAAAGGTATAGTCAACCTTTGGAAACTAGAATGTGAAAGCCTTAGTAAGAAACCTAAGGATATGTCTAAGAATAGAACACAATCTTAGTGTTTTAGAAATGGCCATGAACAACCTATGATAAGACCTTAAGTGTAAAATTTTATTCTTGATTATGTGTTTTTCCTTTTATAATTAGTGTTTCTCACACTATTCTTCTTTGTTTTAGTCAATGGATGGAACCCGAAGGAACCATGTTAATGTGGAATGCGATGGAAAATGCAATGATTGTCACCCTGAGCAACCAAATGTTATGGGAGTGGGAATGAAAAATCTTGTAGTCATTCTCACACAACTTTCTCAAGCTATGAATCATGCAGGACTTCCAAACGAGCAATGGAAGGAGCAACATTCTGTTGAATCCTTCATGAGGCAGCGTCCACCCTCATTCAGTGGGTCTACTGATCCATTAGTGGATGAACAATGGATCAGTACCACTGAAATGATATTTCTAGTTCATCAATGTTCTGAACATGATAAAGTCATCTTAGCAGTATATCATTTGGAAGGTGATGCTGGTCAATGGTGGAATATTAAGAAGAATACGAGGAAAAGGGATGAAATTGAGTCCATGGAATGGGACAAGTTCAAGAACTTATTTTTCAATAAGTATTTCCCTCGTATTCTTCAGAAAAATATGGAGAAGGAGTTTCTTGAACTGAAGAAAATGGATGATGAATCTGTTGGTACCTATGAAGAAAATTTTACAAGACTTTCATGGTACGTTTCTAGTATTATTATCCAACCTGAGAGTAAGATCGATCGATTCTTTAGTGGCATAAAACCAAGTCTTCGAAGGTTGTTAGCCATAAGGGACTTCAATATCTACGAGGAAATCGTTCGATGTTCTCTCAAAGTTGAGATGGAGATTGGAGTAACCCATCAGTCATATGGGTTTGATAAGAAGAGGAAAATGGAATTCAAAAGAAAATCTAAAGAGCACACTGTAAATAAGATGGTTTTTCCCTTATGCTCAAAGTGTGGAAAGAAACATGGAGGGAGTTGTCTTAAAGGGAAAAGTAAATGTTTCAAATGTGGAAAGGAAGGTCATCGGGCATTTGAATGCCGCAATTATGGGAAGAAGATGTCTAGTGATGCGAACAATGAAAAGGCTACACAGAGTGCACCTCCTACACTTCAATGTTACAAGTTCAAGGAAATAGGTCATTATTCCAATCAATGCCCTAATCCAAGGTTTGTTGATGATGATCGATGTCAACAAACTCTTAAGGCTAAAGACAAAGGAAATTCACATGCAATTTCTATCAGCGATGTGGAGTACGATAACGAAGTGGTGAAAGGTACACTTACCATCCACTCTAAAGTAGAAAATGTTTTCTTTGATTATGGATCCACCCACTCTTTTATTTCTGATGAATTTTCTATGAGTATCACTATATTACCTCAACAATTTGATATTGAGTTAGCTGTGACAACCCCTAATGGCACAACAGTCGCATCAAAAGTTTATAATTCTTCTCCTGTTAAATTTTGTTGGAATGCACTTCCTGCAAATCATGTGATCCTTCCTGTAGTGGAATTTGATTTTATTCTTGGTATGGATTAGCTTTCTAAATATGGAGATCATATCAATTTCCAAAGAAGTGAAGTCACATTTCATATTCCATATCAATTTATGATCGTCTATCGATGCAAGGATGAACATAACCTTCTAGTGGAAATTTCTTCCATCTTATAGGTCTTGATTCAACTAAATGAAGGTTATTTATTTCAAACGGTTGGTGAGAAACTCATGATTAAGAATATGCCCATTGTACGGTAGTTTGACAATGTCTTTTTGGAGGAATTGTCGGGTCTTCCACCAAATCGTGAAGTTGAGTTTTCAATAGAACTCGTACAGGGTGCTTTTCCTGTTTCAAAGACACCTTATATAATGGCCCCAAATTAGTTTCAGGAATTGAAGAAGAAACTCCAAGAGAATATTGATAAGGTATTCATACGCCCTAGTGTGTCACCTTGGGGAGAACATGTTCTGTTTATTAAGAAGAAAGATGGATCAATGAGACTCTGCATTTATTATCGAGAACTTAACAATATCACTATCAAGAACAAAAATCCTCTCCCGTGCATTGATGACTTATTTGACCAACTACGCGGAGATCAATACTTTTCCAAGATTGATCTTCGTTCAGGGTATCATCAATTAGGGGTCAAAAGGGAGGATATACCAAATATGACTTTCCATACAAGATATGGACACTATGAATTTATAGTAATGCCATTTGGTCTTACTAATTCCCCTGCTATCTTCATGGATATGATGAATAGAGTCTTTAGAGACTATCTTGATCAGTTTTTGTTTGTCTTTATAGATGATATTCTTGTCTATTCAATGATCAAGGAAGAACATGAAGATCACTTGAGAATTGTATTGAAGACCCTAAGAAAGGAGAAGCTTTATGACAAATTTACAAAGTGTGAATTTTGGTTTCAAAAAGTTGCATTTTTGGGTCACATAATCTCAAAAGAGGGGATATTTGTGGATCCATCAAAAACAGAGGTTATCGAAAGATGGTCGAGACCAACAACAATAACTAAGATCCGATGTTTTCTTGGTTTGGCTGGATATTATCGACGTTTTGTGAAAGATTTTTCACGGTTATCTAATCCACTCACCAAGTTGACTCGGAAAGGAGTTATGTTTGTTTGGACTGAGGAATGTGAAGAGAATTTCAAGGAGTTGAAAAGATGGTTATCCAGTGCACCTGTACTCACACTTCCTTGTAGTGGAGAAAGTTTTTTGATCTACAGTGATGCATCTAAGAAGGGGCAAGGGTTTATTCTTATGAAAAATGATATGGTGATATCTTATGCATCACGACAGTTGAAAATCCATGAGAAAAATTACCCAACTCATGATTTGGAGTTAGCTGTGGAAATCATTGCATTAAAGATTTGGAGGCATTATCATTATGGAGAAAGGTGTGACATTTATAATGATCATAAAAGTTTAAAGTATATTTTCCCACAAAATGACCTGAATATGCGCCAAAGAATATGGTTGGAGATGATTAAGGATTTTGACTACTCAATTCATTACAACCCTGGAAAAGCAAACAAGGTGGCAGATGCATTAAGTAGACAAGACCATGCTAGCTTATCCATGATGAGGATCACAAAAGATCCAATATTTATGGATTTACAAAGGATGGATCTTGGAATTATAATGGAAGGGGAAAATCGTATCTTTCTCAAATGAATGTTCAAAAATCTATAAATGTTAAGATTAAAGAGGAACAGAAAGAAGATGTAGAGTTACAAAAGAAGGTGAGAAATGTTCCTGAAGTCAACCTTGATTGTGATGGAATAATAAGGTTCAGGAATCAGGTTTTTGTTCCTCCCATCCCATAATTAAAGGAGTTGCTGGATGAGGCTCTTAGTTCATCATTCTCTATTCATCCTGTAAGTACGAAGATGTATAGGGACTTGAAATATTACTTTTGCTGGGATGGCATGAAAAGAGATGTTGTTGAATATGTCTCTTGGTGCTTGGTTTGTCAGCAAGTTAAAGCTGAGTGACAGAATTCTAAGGGGATGTTACAACGATTACCCATACCAGAATGGAAATGGGAAAACATCACTATGGACTTTTTCACTGGACTTCCTAAAACATCCAAAGGCAATAATGCTATCTGTGTCCTAGTTTATCGTCTTACAAATTCGGAACACTTCATTGCTATTAGAGAGGATTTCTCTCTGGATCAGCTTGCCAGGATATATGTGAAGGAAGTGGTAAGATTGCATGGAGTACCACTTTCTATTATATCTGATAGGGATCTGAGGTTTAACTCAATGTTTTGGAGAAGTCTTCAACATACTCTAGATACAGAGTTGAGTTTCAGCACTTCTTATCATCCTCAGACAGACAGTTATTCTGAGAGGACAATTCAAACTCTAGAAGATATGGTGCGAGATTGCTCTATGGATTTCAAAGTTGGTTGGGATCAACACCTACCTTTGGTAGAATTTTCTTATAATAATATCTTTCACTCCAGTATTCAGATGGATCCTTATGAAGCTCTCTATGGAATGAAATGTCGAACTCCAACTTTCTGGGATGAAGTTGGGGAAATAAAGCTATTAGGACCTGATCTTGTTGATGAGATGGCAGAAACGGTCTGATCTATTCAACAACACATAAGAGTAGCTCAGAGTCGACAAAAAAGTTATTCCGACAACCGAATAAAAGACCTAGATTTTTAAGTGGGTGATAAAGTGTTCTTACGAATATCTCTTTGGAAGAGAGTAATGAGATTTAGAAATAAGGGAAAGTTGAGCCCTAGGTATATCGGTCCTTTCGAAATACTGGATCGTGTTGGGAAGGTAGCTTACCGATTGGCGCTTCGACCAAATATCTCTCAAGTTCACGATGCGTTCCATGTATCTCTCCTGAGAAAGTACATACCTGATCCTTCACATGTACTCAGCTCAGAAGTGGTATCGATGGAACAAGATCATTCTTATGAAGAACAGCTGATAGAGATTCTCGATCATATTGAAAAAGTCCTATGGAAGAAGACCACTCGCTTGGTGAAAGTTTTATGGAGGAACAACCAATTTGAAGAAGCAACATAGGAGTTTGAGGATATGATGAGGGAGAGGTATCCTCATCTGTTTGTTACAAAGTGACGAATTTTGAGGGCGAAATTCATTTTAAGGGGGGTAGAATGTAACACCCGAGACTTTTATGAGAAATATTTTATTTTTATGTTATATAAATCATCAAAGGAATATTTCACTACACACAACACTATCTTGGCTTGCTTTACACGCAATCGCGGCCTTCCTCGATAGCTTGCGTTGTATGCATTACCGAGTTTCACTGAACAAAGATATGCTATTAAAATATTATTAAAACTAGCTGTTATGAATATTAATACCCACTTTTTAAAATTTTATAAATTTTATCTTTAAAAATGGAATTCATTTTTGGATTCGGAATATCGAAATTAGCCTAGGGTGAAATTTTGGTATTTTTCGGTTAACATTCAATTTTTTGATGAATAGTGAAAACACTGGGTTACTATTTAAAACCCGAATTTTTATTTAAATAATAATTACTTTTATTTAAATTTATTTTAGGTAAAAATTGGTACATAATACCTATATAAGTTCAATTCAATTCATTAGAGTCATTTTATAATAATTTTAGATATATAAAAATTTTATTGAACTTTTCACCGTCTTTTACCCACCTCCTAGGAGAATTTGAAAATTCACATAAAACATAATTTTACCGCTTCTGTGAGTGGAATTTAAAAAATCCAAGAGACACAGTTAATATCAAGGACTAAAATGTGGTTCACGGTGATGAAAATAATTTTTGGTGAATATTAACTTTTTACTTCTTTTACCACAGTTAAAAGTAAATAGGGTAATTAAAGGTAAAAATGATATTATTATTACCTTAACACATGTCATAATTCTATTGCATAATATTAATTCTACCAAAAACAACCTTAGTAATAAAATATGACCATTTAGGCCCACTTGGATTAGATTAGGACATTTAATATTAATTTATTTAAAGAAGGGTTAAAATAGTTAAAATCAACGATTAATAAGTAAATAATTTTTAATATAGGGTTATGCATAAGATAAATTCGACTATAAATATTCATTAGAAAGATAAAAATATTTACTAAATAATGGTATTTTATTTTTAATTTTTATACTTTAAATAATTTAATTTATTTGTTACACAATGATGATGGAGGGATTATATTATTAATGAAATATTGACATAATTGATGTTATAAATACCCAAATAAATGTAATTTTAGACTTTTTATGAATTCCAATAATTTTCTATGTTAATATGACATGTTAGTATTGATTTAATTAGATTTTTTATAACTAATATTTCTATTATGATTTTCACAAAAATCAATTACCAAATAGTGTCAAAATTGACATAAAATAGATTTTAAAACAAATAATATATTATTAATTGTTATTTTATTCCTAAAAATTTATGGTTCGGCCAAATTACTTAGATAAGGTTATATATATTAATAATAAACAACTCGGTGTTTGTTTGTCTTGTTATAGTAATTTTATTAACCTTATAGTGTAAGAAAACAAGAAGACACGGTAAAAGATAAATTATCTAACTTAATGTTAAATCTAAACGATAATGTTAACAATAGATACCTAAACTTGTCTAAATTCTATTGGATGAGAGGATTTAGACCCATCCCCACCTTAGCTTCTAAATAAATTAATTTTGAGCTATTAAAAAACGAATATGACTTTATAATAAAATAATATTTTTAGTTTTTCCAAAGGTGCTCCTCTCCTCCCTTATAAAAGGGCACCTCCTCCCTCTCTTCCTCACACCACTTTGAGCCTTCAATCTCGGTCAAACCCTACCAAATTCTCTTATCCACTTCCCTAGAACCATCCTATAGGTCTTGGTATTTTTCAAAGACCAATTTTAGTGCCCTAAGAGGAGGTCTTAAAGAGGCGCTTCAAAGAAGAGGTAATGTCTGTTACTGATTCTTTCAACTTTAATTCTTCTTCCACTTATTCTTCGTTAGTTGTTTCATTATAAAGTAATAACATAAGTATCACTAATATTCTGATATGTTTTTATAAGTATTAAATAACCCTATTTCACCATCTATCCATCTTACGGAAAATGAAATCACCGCGTGTGCGTACGTACGGAATAACATCTCCATGTCGTGGTGTAATCTATTTTCCAAGACCACCTTACGTGGATGGGTATAATGGTGTAAATAATAACTATATATGATTATATATTGATTCTTAAATAGTATACATACACTCCAATTCAATTCCACGATCATGGGAATGATAAAATCGCTTGTGCGTACGTACGGAATATCGTCTCCACGATGTGATGCGACTCGTTCTACATGATTTTCATTGCATAATGATTACATAAATGAATTGAGTGAATAATTATGATATTAATTACACTAATAAAATTCTGTAAATGAGTTATCTATAACCGAAAAGTAAGAATAAAAATTATTTGACAAAACACGCATAAGAACAAAAAGCAATAAACACCCAAATAACAAGTAACAATAAAATATTACTAATAAGAAGCTAATAATATGACCATATATGATATCATAAAAATGAGTATGATTTTGGAATAAGTCAATGACATTATTTAAATCATTATACATGATGTTCGGACACTTACGAAGCAAATCAGACCTAAGGTAAGGGAAAATATCACAATTTCATTTTTATCCGAGATTGTTTATACTTTGGTATTTACAGGGGTATATTTATCATCCAAATCCATATTTCCTCAATATGTAATATTATTTTCATCCTCTTAAAAAATTTTAAATCCAATTTTACCCTTCGGTGAGTTTTTAGTAAAATATATGAAAGGAATCTTTTGTTGTTTTTCGTATGAGGTACTTTTTGACTTTTCTGGCCAAAGTACGAGAATAATGTTTTTTTAACTAATACGGCATGAATGGATTTTTAGAACATTATTTCCATAAAGTTTCCATTACATGTTTTAATGTTTATTTTAAATCAACTTCTTTTAGTTTAAAATTATATGACATGAGGAAAATGTTTTTGAAGTAGAAATGATATTTTCCTCAAGAATGGAGTTCAAGTGTTTTATCAAAATTATTTTCCATCTAGGATAATATAGGGTTATATTTATATACCAACTATTAAATTGATTTTATTATGTTGTGATGGAATTTTTTTTATGAACTCCTTTATCTGATATGAATTATTTTATCATATCACGATGTTTAAGACTCCCATTTTTATTACATGGGTTGTGTTATGATGTATGGTTTATGATTTTGTGGCACACATAATAATCGTATCATTATGAGATGGGTGGGACCTATATCTCCCTCCAATGAATTGGTTAAAGATTTATATCTCATGAGGTATACATGGTTGGAATGGTAGGTTAAACCGGTTCAGTGAAACAGGACTGAAACGAGGAGTGAACTCGGTTTAGAAATGGACTGTGTCTGCTAAGATAGTCTTGGCAATGAGTCTTGACTAATAATAAATGATTTTCTATGATTATGTGTGTATTCCAGAAAGATTCATGTTCTATGTTATGATTATTGGGATTACATTTCACTACTATGATTTATCCCATGTTATGAAATTATGATCTCTTTTGTAGGTTATGATTTCCAAAATGTTATGTTCTTATGAATATGATATGATTGATATTTCTTTTGATTACCCTTACTGAGCATTTGAGCTCACCCTTTTGTATGTTTTCTTTTCCCAGGTCAGGAAGAATGTTATTAAGTAGGATATTCCAAAAAGGGACTCAAGATATGATTAAATAAATGGGAGACAACGTAGATGATTTATGAACCAGTTGTTTATGTTTCCCAGTTTATAAAGACACTATACCTATACGGTCCTTTCATGGTTTTGTTATATGTTGTAATAAGTATTATTCAATTTTGAATTATTAACAATGTATGTAAAGTATGGGTCTTTATATTAAATTCCATATAAAATTATCATTTCAATGTTTTATATTATATTTTCGGTAACATAATTTTCCATATATTTAATAAAACATGTACCATTTTTAGTCATTTATTCATATTCTAGGATTAATATAACCATTGATAACAACTAAAACACATTATTTTATTTTTAGATCAATTTATTAGTCTTAAATTAATGATATAAAAACACCAAATTATCATTAAAATATATTTTTAATATTTTTGAAACATAACAACAAATAAAATTCAAAAAACAATTCAATGAAATATATATAAATTATAATTGGTTAGTTATATTCTAATTATGTTTCACCTGAAAATGTAAACCTATGATATTATAGCATTTATAAAATATTACATTAAAATTTTTAAAAAACCTTCCCCCAATAAATAATAAATTAAATATATTTATTAATAATATAAATTATAGGATAAAAAACTAAAAAAATGGTTGGTGATCATCAATTTCATTGATGGTCGTCTGTTTGGTAGTCATGTGTT
The DNA here is from genome assembly GCA_963277665.1 of Viscum album. Classification (NCBI taxonomy): domain Eukaryota; kingdom Viridiplantae; phylum Streptophyta; class Magnoliopsida; order Santalales; family Viscaceae; genus Viscum; species Viscum album. The sequence continues at coordinate 1,265,668,816 of OY728120.1, read as the reverse complement.
CATGAATTTATATTGGAATATTCTAGATTCCAAAAAAAATTGAACAATAAAATTAATGGAAAAATAATTACCAAAAAATATCAATATCGAACGTCCAACTTGTTGAACCTCATTCACACCCCAACTAAAACCCTAAATCTCTTATTGTATTATCATCTCCCAATTATCACCATTTTCATCCCTCAACCTCGATCAACGACATTCATTTTCTTCATGAACCTAACTCATCATATATGTGAATATAAATCCACAAATCTAAACTCATTCTCCAATAACCCTTATCACCATAGCCACATATCTGAACCTCTATCCCATAATTTTACCAAATCTATTGTGAAAAACAATACCACCATTAGATCGATTCCGTCTATAATATCTCCAATAAAATCAATAGTATAAATTCTCCCACATACTCTTATATTTATGAAGAAATTTTATTTATTTATATTATAAAATATGTCAATATGAAACACAGTGGTATGAGAATATAGTGATTTTAGTGGGTTATTTTATTTAATGGTCCTTTTTATATAAAATTTTTCTTACACAAATCAGGTTTGGGAGAGAGAGATATATGCTATGTAATTTTAATTTTTTTGATAACATTACATGTTCCATAAAATTTTCACACACACATATATTTGTAAAGAACAACATTTGAAAATGAATTTTTATTTTTTTTTTGGAAATAACTATAATTTTTTATAATTAATATTTTATAATTTCTAATTAATAATTTATATTTACCACTAGATTTTATTTTGTAGGTATTAATTACTAATTAATTATAAATATACATTAATTAGATGTTTATAATTAATATCAATTAATTCAGAATTAAATTTTATTACTTAATTAATTAGTACTAATTAATCATTAATAAAAATTATGTATTTCAAACAAAATAAATATTATTGGGATTGAAAAATAATAATCAATAATTTTTACTTGTTATTTACGAGTATATAATTATTAATAAATAATATTAAACAATAATTACTATTAAAATCATTTATATATAAATTATTATTTAATATTTAATAATTAATATATATTAACTATTAATTTCCAAAATCCAATTTTGAAATAAAAATTATTAATTAGAAATTATTTGTCAAAAATTAAACATTTATAATTATTATGTATTTCTTATTGATTTTTTTCTACATATGATTAATATTAATTAGTAATGATTAATTGATAAATGTTACTTACACATTTATTATCATTTATGCATGTATATATCCAAGAAAGTATTTATATATTGATGCATGGATATATGCATGAATGTATGTATTCATGTATGTATGTACGCATGCATGCATGTATATATTTTTGGGTGAAATCATATATATATATATATATATATATATATATGGACGTATGTATGCATGTATGAATATATGTATATATGTATTGATGTATGCATAAATATATGTGTTCATGCGTGTATGTGTATCAACGGATCCATGCAAGTATATATGCATGTATTCATAAATAAATTATATAAATATATATTTAATAATATTACAAATACATTATATAAAAGTACTTATAAATAACTTATTTAATTATATATGGATATATGTAAATATATGAAAATTCATATAAATATATAACTATATATAAATATATATAAATCTAAATAAATTAACATAAATAAGTACACGTAAATATTTAAGTATATAAAATATAGTAATTGTTATTTAATTTAATAATTAATATATTAATATATAAATATATATAAATTTTCATAAGGGCTCCCTCTTGGAATCCAAGAGACCCAGGTTCAAAACCGAGTGGTGGTTAATTTCTGGGTTACTGTATTAGGACTGTAACAGGAACTTTTTAGTACTGTATCATCTGGAACTACTCACCCGATTTGGGCCTTCGGGCCACCAGTTTGTCCTATGGGTCTCCAGGGCATTCGGGTCATCAATGGTCTTCGGGCCTCAGGACCTTCAAGCCACAAAGACCATGGATTAGCCCAGTTCACACATAGAAAGCCCCAGAAGATGATCAGAGAAACAAGACTAGCAGTCACCAAAAGCAGAGCTACTGGATTGGAAGAATGATAGGGTATTCAAACTGCCATCGGGACCATTCACCGTGCAGCTTTGTATGGGGAAATACTATCTTCTTAGCAATGAAAGGTGGGAACGTAGGTGATCAATGATGCAGAATCTAGGGGAGGGCAATTTCGTTTGGGTTGGGCTTACGGGTCATGTATTAGGCATAGAATTCCTCTGGGCCTTCGGGTCATGGTTTGCGAGTCATATCAGGCCTTGTGCCTTGGTCCTACGGGCCATGTACAAGTTCCCCATCATCCCTTAAAATGAGGAATATCTATAATAAAATAATAAAATAAGGCCTTCGGTCAATTCATGCTAACATAAATAGGCCAGTCCATTAGTTCTTATTGGCACATCTTAAAACAATAATCATAAAATTAATGTTAATAAAGGTGTTCCTATTCTAGAAGTGAAAAATACCAATGGTGGATATCATGAATAAGAATGGGTCTTGAATTCGACTGAAAAATAGTTTGAGAAACTTGTTGCAATCCATTTATTTCTCTTCCCCTTGAAAAAAGGTCCAAGATGATTAAAGACAATAACCATGAAACTGTTGTATATATGAGTAAAGATATTGTAATATAACCTACTCCATATGATATTAATCTAAAAAATTATGCTAATATGTTAGGAAAATGTAATAGGGGATATTAAAGTAGAAATTATATCTATCATGTGATATTTCTGCAACCAATTCCAAGACACTATATATATATCCATCAACATCGATGTAATCAATGTAGGAAAAATGTAATAAGTCTAAAATTTATATGGAAGGTTTCATAAATTTCCAAGATATGAAGCACAGATGATGAATGTACTACATGTTAGTTTAGAGATCCATGATTATGAGTGAAATATAGAAGATCTAATAGCCTATAATCATTAAAAGTAAATACCTTACTGATAAAGTGTATATCCCTTGTATATGTGTGGATGTAGAATATTTTATTAGTATTCAAAATTCTAAAAATATTCAAATATCAACCAATGTGTTGTAATCACATTGTTTAGGCATGTTAATATCATTTTTGAGTAATAAAATTAATGAAACTATAAGGAAAATATTTATGGACTAATTCACAATAAACAAAATGAGTGATGGAAGGCAGAAATTTATGCTATGATCATTAGAAGTTACAAACCTTGTTGGGGTGGTGCACTTCAAAATAAATAAATCATATATTTTTTCACCAAAATTAGAATTCAGGTTGTATATCTTGTGATATCGTTATAATATGGAAATAATTCATAAGTATATACAAATAAGGCAATTGGATCCTTTGACCAAATGAAAAATCTTATGTGGAGATATGCTAACTTGGATGGAAACCAATGAAAATAAGATGGTGGTGGTGAACAAGTACACGTACTGGGTAACTATATATTTATATAGGGTATATAACACCACAATAATGAAAAACTATATTATGTTTGATAGCATAAGATACACACAACCCAAATATTAAAAGAACCACAAAATAGTATACTATTATAACCTAGATATAAAATTGGAGTGTATAAATAGGACTAAAAATATAAAAATTACGTTGTTTACCCATGTGTAAATAAATTTTAGGGTCATAAATTTTTTATAAAAAAAATTATAATCATTTTAATGGGAATATTTTTTTTATTAAAAACAATAATTTTTTCTATAAAGTAGTTTCATCGATTTTTGCAAACTAATTTTAAAATTACATTTTTTTTTCAAATTTTGGAAAATTTATCTAAATCAATTAACCTAATTTTTAAATATTCATGATAGAATTATATTCATGTGAATTTTTGCTTATTTTTTTAAATTATTAGTTTCTCAATGAATAGTAAAAAATAATGATACATCTAGAAAACTCGTGTTAAATTTAATGCATTTACAAAGTTCAATTATTTTAAAAATGTTTTAAAAGAAAAATTAATTTAATTATTTTATAATTATTGTAAGTTCCACAAGGTTTAATACCCTGAGAGGGGGATGAATCAGGGTATGACTAATTTGAAATAAAAGCCTCTTTTGATCTTGTTTATCTATTAAGAAAACACTCTTATCTCCCTTTCTCATTGAACAAGATAAACATAAAGTAAAGCATGCACAGGACACGTCAAGTTTACTTGGTTCACCCTCACTGGGCTACATCCAAGGAGCATACACCAGCAATGTGCCGATGTACCAAATCCACTATAAGCACACTGTTGTTTACAATGTTCAGGCTAGATCACTTCTACGCCTAGGTTCACTGCCTTTACAAGGTTTATGGTCAGCTCACTACTTTCCCTATAACATCCCGCCTTTTTTATTACATAACTTTTCACTACATTATACAAAACCGAGGATCATTAAGGTTTACTGTCTTGGAAACCAAGAACTTAATACATGATGACATAAAACATTCTTCTTAAACAATTTAAAGGATTCTCCATTGTTCATGCTAAGTTCATTACATCATCTCATAACCTGGGATAATACATAAAAGGAAAGGGTGAGAAGAATTCCCCATAAGGGAAACAAGGGAAACATTTTTCATGTAAACTTGAGATACATCGAAAAAATCCTAAAAAATAACTTTAAGGCATGAGAAAGACATCATGAGGCATATCATAATAAAAATAACATGTTTCATAACTTGAGGATGTGGATAAAACATTTAACTTATAAAATCATGAACATATCACCAAGGTCCATCCCCAATGTGTCATTTGAAATTACCAAGGTTATTCGCCAAGGTATCTTTAAAATTGTAATCTCTAGTGGTTACATCATTACCCAATGCATTGGAGCGCTATCAGGCAGAACCCTTAAATTTGTCTTTATCATCATGGGAGTCACATATATCATCATCATACATTTCATAAATAACCCAGATAGCATAAAATAAATGGGTTCAATTTCATAATCATAACGTTTTAAAAACTGCTTTTAAGACATGATCTTTATGTCATTTTAAACCCACGGAAAAAGGAAAGAATGTTTCATGTATGTAAGTACCATAATTAAAATAGAAAATTTTGATATATATTTCAATACCCATATAGAATAAATATATTTGGTTATTCACTTAATAAAATAAATGAATTTTAGAAAAATAGAAAGACATTTTGAGATGAAAATTATGCAGCATAACGATTATGTTTCGGGTTTTTAGAAAACATTGAAAAGAGAGGGGACATGGGTCACCCACTCATAAATGATCTATTAAACAGTAGGGGACATAATATAGAGGATATAATAACATGGTAATGAAATTTTAAAGACATAACATATGAAATGAAAAACATGGAAGGAAGACAAAAATAAGATTTCTCTTATGAAAATTCGGCAGCCTAATGGCGTCACTTAAAACTTCAAAAAGGGAATTGACGAGATCAAATAGGGTATATTATAATATGAACATAAAATATAATTATGATAGATATAGAGATCATACCCCAACATAATAAAAAGGAACTTGAAATACTTGACATGAAAATAGAACTTGAAAATTAGAAGGGTGAAAGAATCCCATAAAATTTGGCAGCCTAACGACGCCACTTAAACATTCTTAAAATGAATTGATGAGAGAAAGAGGGGGTATCTAATCAAATGAAAATGAAAAGGACTGTAGGATTAATATAAAATAACATCCCCAACATAAGAACTTGGGGCTTAAAATAAATGACATAAAAGAGAGTACTTGGAATGAAAAAGAGAGGTAGGATCCCTTACCTTGAAGAATAACTTCGAAATCTTGAAGTTCGGGACCTTGGGAGGCTTGAGGGAACCTTCGGAGGACTCCTTGGGAGTGAAGGAGACCATAAATTCGTTTAGGTGGATTTTGGAATGGAAATGATGAGATAATGGATTGGTATTTATAGGCAAAGTGAGGGGAAAAGGCATTAATGGCTAAGGGACACCTCATTGGTGGTATTGGCAAAACCATGGGGTTGCCCATGGTATATTCCCATGGTATTGGCCACTTGGGACACCTCATACCTTATTGTACTATTCATTAGTCGACCATATTGATTACATACTTAATAGACCATTTAATGATTTCATTAAACACCCGTAACTTAAAAATTGTATTTTCACTATTCATTGAAAAATTACCTTTCTTAGAAAAAACCCAAAATTTCACCTTAACCAAATATAGATGATATGATTTCAAAAGTGAACTCCATTTTATAAAAATAATTTTCTACATATTTTTAATATAATTTTTAAATAAATATACTATTCACCAAAAATTCATTTTTCAGAAAAATCCCCAAAAATTATTTTAACATAACATCGATGATCTGAGTTCAAAAATGAACTCCATTTTATAAAAATATGTTTCTAAATATTTTTAATTAAATTTTTAATTAAAAAACTCTATTCACCCGAAAAAACTATGACTTGACTAATAATTTTTGAAATAGTTATTTACCTATTTTATTGAATCACCTTACTTAATCAAAGTTCATATATTATATTAATTCTTTCTTTAAGTGAGATTACTGATCCATTTGGTCACATTACTAATCCTAAGCGTAAAATCACTATTCATAAATTATTATTCATCAAAAATTAATTTTTTCTTATTAGACTCCAAATTTATTACTGAACACATTTGTAGAAGACCATTTTTAGAAAATCATTACACATCATTAATTATTTAAGCTTTTCAAAAATATTTTAAAATATCCTTTTTATTCAAATTCATCAATAATATACATCTAACATTTATCCGGACATTTAAAAATTTCCAAACTTCACCATAAGAAGAAAAAAAATATTTATTTATCTCAAAGGATTATACAAAGCAGTTACGGTCTCCTTACATAGCCCCTTATAACCCCAGCATAGAAACTAAGTGTTAGGTGTGCTAAGGTGATAGAATATGAGGGTGGCTCGGCCAACATTGCATAAGTAGTAATTTCTATCAGTTTGAACTTCTCGCGAAGGCGATTCTGTTCAGGCATAAAATGATGAAGTTCGGCCTGGGTTTGGTCCAGAGAAAAGCCCTGTGGTGCTACCTCCTTACCAAGTTCCGTTAAATGGGATTCAATTAGCCCGAGATTACTGGATGAGGCCATCAAATCATCTTTCTATATTAATTAACCAAGATCACTTGTATTTAGAGACAATAATCGAAACGTTTAGTTTCCAACGTTCATATTGACCAATGTTCATATTAACCAACGGTCATATTGACCAATGGTCATATAATAGTCAAAACCCAACGGTCTCATTTTAATTATACTCATGTTATCAAATAAAATTGTATTGTTTATTATAAAATAAAATAACACACAAAAGTAGGAAAAAAGATTTATTCAAAATTTCGGGTCGTTACATTCCCATGGGTCACTCCCTTAGTCTCTCTCTCTCTGGTACACTACCAGTGGAGAGGATAACCTTCTTTCTCTTCCTTTTCTCACTGCTCTGGAAGGAATCCACTCATAATTTATAGACATGTAGGTCTCTTCATTTTCACTAATGAATTCATCCTCTTTTTTATGTGGATGCTATGTTGAATCCCAACATTCACCTGAAGATGAATCTCCATCTACACCGAAGGTATCGGGAAATATTCCATCTTTCACACAGCCAAGACTCACTGTCGTGAACCAAACATTCTTGGAACCCTTCTCTAAGCCGGTGCGCAAGTCTTGGTGCACAAGTCAAAACTGGCGCGCAAGTCAGCCTCAACTACTTGCGCGACACACCCTTCTTCAACTCCAAACTTGCGCGACTCACTTCCTTCCTTGCCCAAACTGCCTTAGGCGTGCAACAATCACATACCCGGTTTCCATCTACCACTTGCGCAACCACACACCACTTGCGCGCCCACCACACCTGAATGACGGGAGCTCTAATTTTTCCAAGTGTTGAACTCTTCACAGATTGAGGAGGGTCGACCTATATTTATAGGCATTTGGACACCCTACGCGACAGCGCACAAGTCTCCCCTAGGTGTGCATGTTTCGGTGCGCAAGTCTTCTATCCCCCTATAAAATTGCGCGATGAACTTAAAAACTTGGGTTCCCCTTCTTCCTTTGCCATATTTTGATGATCTGATCACGAAGGACAAATGGCGCGCAAGTTTCCAATCCTTCTAGGAATCAGAGCGCAAGTCAGTTGCCTTACCTACCCAATACTTGAGCACCCCTTTTCCCTTTTCCATTTTTTTGGTTTTCTAATCTTGAAAAACATTTGGAACACAATTTTCCTCACCTTTAAGTACACGGCGCGCAAGTCCCTTATCCAAAAACCACTTTTCTTCATTTGTCGATTTCAGACCCAAAAATTTGGAGAACACCGGAAAATGGCGCCACCTTGTATCTGTTATTTTTTTACCACCTTCAGATCATCCATTCCTTTTCCAATGTTCTTGAATCAAACATTGATCATTAACCACAACTCTTGAACTCGAAATTCCACCATGAAATCCACTTTTTCAACAAATTTGTATGTCATGGTTTGCTTTGTCAACAATCACAACACAGATATCCACTTTTTCATCAAACACAGTCACATGTAAAGTGCTTTAATGATACCTTGAGGGATATTTTCCCAACAATTAATCAAAATAAGTTCATTGGAATAAATTATGTGTCCAATTTTTTATACAATCCTTTTATACTTATGAAAAATATTCATATGTTAAACCATATTTTCATCGCGTCTAGTAGTTTAACTTAAAATTAAAATCTCAGAGTTCAATTAATTGAACAAAAAAAATTTCTTCTATATTTATAATCCAAATAATTAATATTATATAATAATTTCAACTTAATTTTTGTTCTTAATGAATATTAAATTAGTAAAAAATATTTACCATCATTAACGTTAAAAGAAGTTTACAATGGGTTAAACTACGAAGATAAGTGATTAAATATACTAAAACGTTTCTAATTTTTCTTCATGAAAATATTTTAACCTTATAACATATATGGTTTGAGAATTATTCATTTCATTTCATTTTTTAATGTAAAAAACGTGGGTATAATTTTTTTTCAAAAATTCCACATGTGTCCTTCTATCCAATTATAAAAGGGTACAACCTCTCATCTACACTTCAAACAACCAATGTCCTTTTGTTCAGATAATAAAATCCCAAAACCATTTCATATGTCCCTCTTGATGACCTAAATTTCTTGGATTTTTCAGAAAATGAAGCAATGAAGGATTTTTGTACAATTCTAAATATGTTGTCCACGTAATATGTATAATTCACAACCATGAATTTTCATTTGATTTCTTCCTTTAACTTTTATAAATTACCATAAAATATGATAAAATAATAAATACCATATCTCCCATACACTAGGATTTTATTATGATAATTTCATGATTAATATCAATCACTTCCTACATTAATTGAGAATCAAAACCATGGATCATGTGTAAAATAGACAATCACCTAAAAAATAATGGAATTCGTTATCAATCACCACATATCACATCAGTATATAATGATATATTCAATTGATATATGTTAAATTTATAACATAATTAATCTTCCATAATTATAATATATAATCTACCTTGTTTCCATAAATTCTATTATAAAATGATAAGTTCTATTATCTGTATATGTGGACTACTACCTCCACGAAGCAATCTGAAATATTTATAAATTTATTAGTAATAAGGATAAATTTAATTAATATATATGATATTTATTATTGAATAATTATTATTTAGAGTTAAAATATTAGTCATAGCCCTTTTCTTTCCATCTGTTAAAAAATAATAAACAATGTCCATTTTAATGTATTCCTTCTATCTCCATGAGTTGTGTAACTTATTTTTCTATATCTAAATTTTATGATATTTTCAAAACACATATATAATTAATATATATTATACTCATATCATTTTTAAATTTATTATGATTATGGAACCATGTTCAATTTTCAAGGAATAAACTATGACACTAAAACATTAATGAAAAACAAAGTAGTGAGATTATAGCATTTTATTAGTTACGATTAAAACCACTTGATAACTTGAAAATAATATTAAATTGAGTAAACCATATGATTCTTGAATAAGATACTATTTTTATCTAATAATTTTTATAGACATTTTAATTCATTGAGAATGTTTTTAAGCATTTACACATTTCTTGAAATGGTTTAAGATGTTTTATAGTTCTTGGAATAAATTTTATAATCCAATAAACAAGTTAAGGAATTATTGATTATGAAGAATTTAGCTTAATGAGGAATACAGAAGATCTATAATTTGATTCATAATTTTATCATATTGATATGTAATATAATCCTAGAGATTCATATAAAGAATATTGGTATGTTAATATTCTGTGTAATATCCATATAATTATGCATAATTAATTTTCTATATTTCCAAATGATATTTAATATATGAATTCAACAAGTAACATCTTATAGATGGTATATAAAATAGTTAATAATAAAATTTAACATTATATTATATTATCTATTAAATATAAATTTTCTATTTGATACAAAAGATTTATCAAATTATGTATAATATTCTATTGAGATCATGAAAGGTTATACAAATCAGATATAATATTTTTTTAAATGATATATATGAATATTATTTATGAGAAAATCATGAATTTTGGAAATGTTAGAGATGATATTTTTTGGATTCCAGTAAAACAAACATTAATTATGATGATAATACAATGTTATTCATGTAAATAAATATCATGTCACTTTATATAATAAAACCACAATTCATGTTTAGTTTTTTTTAGAAATTGTAGTCTATTTAGTGAAGATATTCATAAAAATAAACTATTTTAATTTATGTTTCTATGTAGTCTTAGAAAAATATATTTATTATTTATTTTTTGGAAGATAGATTAATGAGGATATATAATGGTTAAACTAATTGGTGAATTAAATTTGAACATTGGGAGGGTCTTCACATGATAATTATGGGATTCAATAAATGAATCTTTGAAATCATTTATAAAGAACAATTCTCGGGGAATTCATGGTACTAATATTGTGAAATTTCACAAGATGGAATCTCACTATCAAGATTCATAGATGTTTCCAAATTAAAAATATGTAAACAATAATCATGATGACAAAAATGAGAATAAATAAAAGAAAATGTGACCAATAATTTTTTGGTGTACATGATAAAAAGATATAATAATGTGAATTAAATGATGATGAAATGTTAGTCCTTATAAAAGTTTTAGAAGCCAAATCAATGAATTAAGGAAGCCATAATCCATGTAGAAAATCCCTAAATCATAAAGGGGATATGCATTATTTTTGTGTTAATATATCCATGATAATTCAATAAGTTATTTTGATTTTGGATGAAATATATTCAAAGTTGGAGAGATTTAGAATAAATAATTATTGGTAAACTAATCTTACAGAATATATATTTTTAATAACATCTCATACAAGAGAATCATTGGATTCTTAGACTCGACCTGAATATAGGAAGGTCTTAATCAACAATATGGGGGTGGAAATGAAAAAATAAAATTTTTTACTTGATTTAATTTTATTATTTAGTGTTTCTGGGTGAGGATTAGTTTTTGATACTCATTAGATATCAACCATAATAAGTCAAAGAAATTAATTTGAAAAAAATGTAAAATATCCTTGAAATAGATTTAATCCTTATTCTTAGTGTCAAACACATGATCACATAGGAACTTAATAAAAATACATAAAATGATATAGATACAACATATTAATGTGAAATTGATGAGTTAGTACCATTACGATATTGGGTCTCATAAGAATTAATATTCCATTTAAAGAAGTTCACACTTGAATATCTCAACAATTATGAATAGGAGAAATAACTAACCCATATAAACTACACTTGTTTGAGATATAATTGGATATATCCTTCTATGAGAATATATATTGGTCTATTAATATTACAAAATAATTAATGTGTTTTATTTAATCACATGTTTTTTTGAAAGAAATTTATGATATTTTATGATTGTGGTGAGGTATATTCGATCACATTCATTATAGGTGGTATGAAATTGGCCGAATGTCAATAAAAAAGTTTTCACTACTGAATATTAGAGGTTGATATCTTTATCCAGTTGACTGGGATAATAGTTCCTTGAATAAATCTATAGTCATGGTTGAAGAATTAAATTCTATCAAATAAATTAAAATAGTGGTAAATAAATCATAAAGGAATAAGGATAAATTCTATGCATCCTTTTTTATAAGATATTATGATATAAAGATATTGAATCACATACTAAGGGTTAGTAAGAGGTTTTTTTAGATTTGATTTACCATTATTTCTTTAGGGTATATGAAATTTTATTGGATAAAGCCCTTTTTAATTAAGTGGAAGTAATTAATATAATCATAAGGGCTTAGAGGGATAATCAAAAATCTAATCCATATATTCCATAAATTTAGATAAATTGGATTCTAGAATGAATTTGAACATATCATCATGAGTTAATTAATGAAAAATTATTTCTATTAGATAACATATCTAATGTTGGTCTTATCTTATGAGATTATTTTCTTAAGAATCAATTGAATATATTTAGGGATTTTTTCCTCCAGAAGTGATGTTACTCCATCCCATCTGCCTTCATAACATTGATGTTTTTAGAGAAAACATATGTTTTACCTCATAATCTATGATTTTATTTAATGTTCCTTCTCCATTGTCTATACCCTTTTGGTGTGGTATTGTAGGTATTCAATTCTATATAGAGCCATGGTTTCTTGATTTCATTTCTTGTGAGGGTGGTAGTGGGTGGCATTTTTTGGTTGCTTTAGATGACGGTTCAACTATATAATCTATTATTAGAATCATTGTATTATTTTTTTTCATTTTTTTGTTTCTTTAACCTTTTTTCAATAAGAGTTAATGTTGATGAGTGTGATATTCATCATGAAATTAAATTTATGTATTAGTTTATTGAAAATATTCAATATAGTATAAAATTCATATGATGAGATCTCATAAAGTTATCCCTGATAAATAATTTTATTATTCTCCCATTTTCTCAATGGGATAATGTTCATCCATCATACAGTTTTAATAATTAGCAACATTGGGGTTTAACTTTACCTCAATGAGATGACATTATTCCATACTAGGGATTAAAATATTTATTATGTTCCATCTACACATCAATATTGGAGACCTGGTCTCACTCCTAACTCATTTATTAATATTTTTTCAATTTTAAAAATTCTCTTGTTTATTATGATGGTCTTTAAAAACACTTTGGGTTCATTAATATTTGGATTCCATGATTCTATAACACCAGCCTACCAAAAACATTCACTATGGTGGGTGATCTTCTATGCTATCTAGTTTGGGTTCTAATCATCATTAATTAGAGAAATTGGTTGGACCTATTTCCTTTATTCACTCATAAGATCCTTGTTCATTATTTTCTACCTCTGAATTCAATATTTTATCACTTCCCGCCACTTGTTCATTTATATTACCACCCCATAGTTATCCCTTCCTACTTGTTTTAGAGGTAGAGCATCATTGAAATGTCAAAATAAAATGAAATTTTATTATTACTTTTTTAATTAAAATCTTGATATAAATCATTAATGTTCATTTAAAATCATCATCATTGATTAGTGATTGAGTACATCGATGTTCCAATTATTTCTTTTGGAATGTTCCTAAATAGGATTGAGACCACTAATAGGGAGTTCGGTTAATTCGTTGTTCAATTTTATTTTTATAAGAATGTTTTTTAAAATCATTAGTAAACTATTTTAAACTCTAAAACTTGTGAGAGTTATTATCCACTCAAATATAACTTCTATACCTTAACATTCGTATAGAAAATATTTATTGTGAAGGAAGCACATGATGTGGATAATATTTGGTAATGAGATATAATCCTTTCCATGTTAGATATTCACACAAACATAGATTACCTTACTATTATTCACTCTAGAATACAAATGCACAAATAATAAATATTTCCAAATTATAGTATAAACTTTTATACGCTAGTTGGTTATAAACATGAACTATACTTTTTTATCCACTTTCCCACAAAAGGTTATAGAACCCAACAAATAAGAGTCCACTGTATCTATTAAGTATCCATAGTTACAAGATTCACCTTCCACCTAATTTTCGATCCAATTACAAATGTTATTCACTTCTAGGAAAAGAAAACTGCATCAAATTCACCTATGTACCATTTTTAAAAATTTAGTTCAATTAGCTACTATCTGATAACCAAAGTCCAATAGCCTCCATCCACTAGGCCTCCATTCAATTATTCTTTTCTCTTCCTAATTCTAATGAGTAATAAATCAATTGGAAATTCACAACTTCTCTATAGAAGATAACTCCATATAATGGAGCTTTCTCTGATTGCTGTTTCTTTGATTGACTTTCAATGATGAAAAGTCATATGATGGATCTTTATCCAATGTTCTCACTCGAATAGATCTTACTCTACTTCAAAGTAAAACAAAACTCAAGTGATAATATCAATTCCATTACCAAAAAGATGATAACTTTATCTTTTATAAAATGTGAATAGTTGAATGTATATTTTATTGTTCTTACTATTTATAGGAATTCCTGAATGCTAAAGGTGCGAAAATAAAATTTTCTTCCCACTCAAAAAAATTCTTAAATCAATGAATTTCATTTTGATATGACCTTTATCATTTAATTATTGAAAACTTATTAGTAGTTATGTACCCCTTTAATGTCTTAGAAAAACATCTCAAAACTTTATATTTTTAAGAAAATTCAAAAAAAATAGTTTGAATACTCGATTTTGATTATTAATTGTTTTGTGACACTGATTTATCCTTATGCCTCAATATCAGTTCTTTTTAGTTTCTTATGGAAATATAATCTGATTGATCATAACATCAAAACCCTTCAATTTGTAATATTTAACTAATAATGAAACGACTTCAACACTTTGTCACTTGAACCACAGAAGAATAAAACAACAAATGATTTTATTTTATGATTCATTAAATCAATTGATAATGGTTGACTACATTGTTTAATAGTATCATTGAAACTTTATTAAACTCATGTATCCTTCAAACACTCTAGAAAATCAAAAAAAATCTTAAATATTCAATTAATTACTCATTATAATATAATTATTCATATCTTTTATCAAATAGATCTAATGATTCTAATTACCAATCTATGGTTAGGTAAATGAATTAGTGTCATCAAATTTGGTCCATACAATGTTCTGAACCTATTATTTTATTGGTATCAAACACTGTCTGATGAATTGGTGCATTAATCCTATCTAATGGAAGGATATCAATATTATACTAATGGATTAGTCTTTATTTCCCATCTGATGTATCTATGTTAGGATAAAATTTGATCCATCATTCACAACATCTCAAAAACATTGGTGTGACTTCAATATTACACTACATATGATTCCTTAATGATTCAAAACATTTGTAAAAAAACAGTGCTAGATTACACTATGATGGATCAATAAAATAAAATGTCTGATGACTATTTATTGTTGCATTTTGGTTTAACTAAAAATAAGAGTCTTCATCATCTTATGTTTTTGAAATATAAAAAAAAAATATTCATCATTATACATTCTTCAAAATAATTTATCATTAGAACTGTTATGATTTATAAGAACTCCATGATCAGAAAAGTAACATCATAATTACTTATATGAGAAACATCTTCTGATCATATGGGTTTGGATTTATGTTTATAGAAATGTTTTTCCTCTTTTATTTTCCATCCAATTATCTGTGTTTATTGCATATTCCTAGTCAGTCTTGTATAGTGTGTCCAGAATCTAAAAACCCACCTTTTCTCAACTTCAGAGATATATCATCTATTGATAAAAATACAAAAATTCCTATTTGACACTAAAAATACCCCCCTTTGTGTTTTTTCATTAATAATGTCCTTTCATAATATCATCTCCCCCTAAAAATTTATTCCCCTAAATTTTATCACTTATCATGTCTTCTCCCCCTTATTGAGAATCAGATTAAAAGGGACCACTCATCATTCATGAGTTTTTTTTGATGAACAATAGTATCACATGAGTTTATTAATAAAGAACCTTTAGCTAATCATCTCTATTTCTATGTAGTATAACCTAGTATAAAAAACAAGAGTTTATAATCAAGGATATATTTTTTCCATAATACAACATTCATGTAATACATGGTCTTGTTCCTTTAAAAATTATCATATCTGTGGAAATTTAAGAGAATATTTTTTAAGACAAGAAAAATATATACCCATATCAACAAACATATCATAAGGTTCAAGTGTACAAACACAACTTTCCCAATAAATCATTTTTCATATCCTCATTACATTACTTTAGAATAAGTGTGAGATACTGAGAAATCATGTTCATTATTTCAACTCTTTCAATTCTATGCATATATGTTCAAATGAACATGTATTTAGGTAATAAAGGGGAACCATAGTAGCATCTTAGGAGGAAATTTTTTAATGTTATTACTCTCTATATATTTATATTTTCCTCTTCATCTGGTATTTTACATTGGATGTTCTTTTTTACTTATGTCTAACCCTCTAAGATTAGAAACAAGTTTATTCTCATCCATAGATTCTTCAAACGATGTTATCAACTTCACTTCAACAATAGTAACATTGTTCTTATAGTTAGTTTGAAAAAAATTTATCATGTCTTCCACTTATTATAGAACAGAAATCATTCAAATTTTACTAATATTACCATCTTTCACACATATCTTTAATATTTTGTGTTTATTCAAACTATAATATATTTCTATATTTTTATCAATATTTCATTCATCGCCAAAAATGTTTTTATTCCATTTTTCTTCCCCTTTTTTTATCCAGCGTTCATTAAATATGTTAATTTTTTCTAGAAATATAGTTGAGGACTAGTAATTTTCAACCGAACATGTTTACATTTGTCAACTATTAAAATATACCCACCATTCTTCGAAATATCCTTTTTATTTCTTTGGGTATTGATATTAATCACCTTATGAGTTCCATTTTTGGCAAAAGCTATTTATTAGGAAATTTTGGTCAATTTTAATCACTATATACCCCCTTTAGTAATACATGTTTTTGGGTAATGCAATTTTTAGCAATAAGAAAGAGTTATGTGTATGAAAATCCGACAACACCAACCATGACCTTTGAATATTGATTTTTCAGACCGATGGTAAAAAAATTTATAACTATGTTGTTTTTTATTCATATGACATGGAACAAATTTCCCAAGAGGATAAATTTAAAAATAATTCAATTGTTTCTTGGTGAAATGTGTTTCCTCACTAATTGTATTTTTTAGAACCTTATTTTCACCACTATTAGATGCATCACCCACTACCTGAACATCTTTGGTGAAACTTTGTCTCATATTTATCGGCTAACATTATGTTATAAGAAGAATTGATTATGTTTTAAAAAAAATCCCCTTATTTATCAATAATATTAGTTGTCTGAATAACTATCATCTTTTCAAACTCAGCGGTCTTACACTTGTTATTATAAAATTGTTTAACAAGTGTAGACTCTTTCATGTTGAGGTTCTCATTATTAGCTAATTTTTCTTCATTTATATACATTTTTTGTTTCAGGATCACAAATTTTCTTATTTTTAGTTCAGATAAAGTTGATATTTGTATCCTATTTCTTGATCCAATCACCAATATGAAACTTTTTGTCTTTATCATCATTCATTAACTAACTTCTTTCATTCTTTAGTTTATTTTTCTATTTAATTTAATTTTCCAATTTTTTTAAGAATACACTATTTTTTTTAATATATTCACTATAATAATCACTATTTGAATAATTAGTTTGATTAATAAAGTTTATTTGATTCTTAGATTCATTATTAGATAACAAATCATCTTTCATTCCCCTACACATATAAATTTTCTTCTTCTTTTCATAGGGATCTTTTTCCTTCTATTTATTCCATTTTTTCCCTGTATTTCTTATCATATTTTATGGACTCATAGTATTCATGTTCCTTCATAGGGACATTTTTTCAAGAAATGTACTTTCCCTTCACTATTATGATATTTTATAGTTTTGCCTTTTTTATTTCCCATTGATGTATATCTTATAATGGTGGAAAATAAACGTATTAAAATTTAAAACTTGTCCCACTTATTTAGAATCACTTTAGTTTTCTTAAAATACTATATCATTGTTTTTCCCTTTCAATAATGTTTTTAAGGACATTTTTTTTATAAACAATTTTTTGGAAATTAGGGTCCTTTGAAATTTCATATGCATAAAAAATATTCTTAAGTTCATCCAATGATAATGCTTCATGATGTTATAAAATTGAAAATTTGGAACCAAATCTATCTGAATAGTATCTCATTGGTTTCATAATAACTGTTGAATATTAATACATATACATAAATATCCGATTTTATTAAAAATTTCATTTACTCTGGTAAGGTATCCATCAATACTTTCATAATCTTCCATTTTTCAATCCTCAAATCTACTTCTCAAGATTAAAAATTTGGATTATTTAACAATTCTAATTTCCATAATAACTAATTATGAAATTATCCCATAGATTCATTGCTATTGGATACTCTTTAATATTTTCATAAACATTTTTGATAAGATCAATAAATAATGAATTTTTAGATTTTCCATCCGCTTCTATATTCCTCTTATCAACAACTATCATAATAGCTTCATTGATATGTGGAAATCCCCCAATTAATTTATCTCTAACTTCAAGTCTAAGAGATAGAATATCGTGTAACATCATCTTCTTCAAAAATTGATACTTTTTTCACAATGAATCTACGACACCAATATTCATTACTAAATTTAAATTATCTATTTTTAGATATGGATATTGCAGAATAACCTCACTCTTATTCCAATTTATGTTCCCAAAAATGATTGAGACCACAAGAAAGTGAATCAGTGGTTCATATTTATTTTTATAATAATTATTCTTAACATATTTAGTAAAAATGATTAACATCTAATACATGATAGATATATGATCCACTTAATTATAAATTATCAACATTAACATTATATGAATAAACATAAAGTGAATGTGACACGCGATATTTACATGGTTTGGAATAGATACATACTTCTTAACATGTTGATTAATCCCAAAAAAAATTATTCCATTACTATCATTCTTTCTAATATAAAATTTCATATGAAAATTTAGTTCTATAACCAATTAACAGTATTTTTTTATGAGTTTTTTATACCCCAAAAAATAATTTTTGAGTCCACTTTTGTAAAACTATTTATAAGAACCAACAAACAAGCTTCTATAGTAACTGGTAAGGATCCATAGTTGATAACAATACCTTTAACCTATTCTCTAATACACATCAGAATGTTCATTACACCCTTGAAAAGTAATCTATAACAACTTCACCTATGTACCATTTTGAAAAAACCAGTACAATCGGCCACTATCCGACAACCTCCGTCTGATGGTCTTTATCCGGTCGACCTTCATCTAATTGTGGTTTTACTCTTACTATTTCAAATGATTAAAAAGAAAATTGGAAACACAATACTTATTCATTTGATGGAACTCTATCTAATGGACCTTGATCCAATGTATGTCTCTCTTATGTACTCAATCTTAAGGAGCTAATCTAATGAAACATTGTCTAATGGAACTTGCTCGGGAGAAATCACTTCAATGGATCTCTGTCAGCATCTACCTGAAACAAAACTCATTTTGGAATCTCAATATATTTCTTAAAAATGTTATGGATTCACTTATGAGCACACATGAATAGTTTCAAGTATGAACTTACTATTATTCCTATTTATATGAATCCAAAAATAGTAATGGTGGGAATCCAAACTTTTATTTCTGCTCAAAAAAATTCATAACTCTATAAATTTCATGTTGATTTGAGCATAATTATTATAATAATAAACCCATTTATGTACTTATTGAGACTTATAAAATCTTCAAAACAAATACCAAAAAACATCAAACTTCATTGAATTTAGAAACAACTCTTCAGTCCAATTACATGAGTCTAATCATTTTTTTTATGACACTGATTGAAATTTCAGCCTTAGTCTCAGTCTGGTCGACTTTTTTATAGAATGCTCATCCCATTGATGTTAAATTAAATACTCTTCATTATATCCTCTTTATCAAATATCGAATCATCTTAAAAACGTTTTATCATGACCCAAGGAATAATGAAACAATAAAATTATTTTTTAATTAAATGCTTTATGTGAATTGGGAATACTTGAATACATTTTTTAAAATCATTTTTGAAACATGTTTAAACTTATATATCCTATAACCATTATATAAAACATAAAAATTTCTGTCATTTTTAATTACTTCCTCATTATAATACAAATATTCATAAGTTAACTTAGACCTATCAAATGAATTCGATTACCAAACTATGCTCATGTGATTGAATAAGTTTCCTCAACTCTTTTCCATATGATCTTCCACACCCAATATTTTATCGGTGTCATACACTTTTTAATGAACTGGTTATTTCTTCCTATCCATTATAAAAGAATCAATGTCATATGAATGAATAAATATCTATTTCCCATCTGATGTATAGGTGTTAAGAGATCATTTGTTTCATTATTATCAATAACTAAACAAACGTAGTCTTTCTTCAATAGAATTATTCATCTAATTAATTAATGATACAAATCACATGTAAAATATATAATTATCAGATTCCACTTTGACAAATCATTTTTATATCATGTCTGATGAACTATTTAATGTGGCTTAATGGTCTGACAAAAAAACAGCATCTTCATATTTCTATGTTTTTTAAACTGAAAAACATC
Source organism: Viscum album (assembly GCA_963277665.1). Classification (NCBI taxonomy): domain Eukaryota; kingdom Viridiplantae; phylum Streptophyta; class Magnoliopsida; order Santalales; family Viscaceae; genus Viscum; species Viscum album. The sequence goes on along the minus strand of OY728120.1, from coordinate 1,265,647,951 downwards.
ACTTTGAACATCATCCATTCGTCAAAATAATTTATCATTAGAACTCTTAGGATTTATGAGAACATGAAGAATGGATAAGTTACATAATATTTACATTGATGAGAAATTGTGAATGATAATCTACATCTAGAGTTATATGTCTAGAACTGTGTGTAATTTTGAATTTTTTGTCTAATTATTTATGTTTGATGCATCATCCAGGTCAATACAGTAGTGTGTTCCGAAAAACCAAAACTCCTCCTTTTCTCAACCTCTAAAATATATCATATATTCAAACCAAATAAAATAAAAACTCAATTTCTATAAAACTTTTATCATATAGGTTTCTATGCAACATGTTGGTATTGATTTGTGTGGATTTATTGGCCAGTGTGCTTATGAGTCTTGAGGTGTGTGTTTTCCATGGATGATTGGATATTAATCATAGAATATCCCAAGGTAGGTGAATCGTGGTTCTAGGGTGTTTGTGAACAATTAGGGTATTTTTTCATGTGGTTGTAAGAATTTTTACGAGACCTTAGATGGATGTTTTCCAAGGCTGATAAGTTATGAATCTTAGATTATCCTAAGGTTGATAAAGCATGGTCCTAGGGTGTTTTTCGACTATTGGGGAATTTTTTTTCATATGGTTGTAAGAGTTTTTAATAGGATATTTTAATTTATATTTCATAAAAAAAATTGCATATTAATAATTTATTATGAATGGTCACACATTAATGAATTAATAAATTTGATTATATATTTTTCTACTTTGAAATACTGAGAATAAAATTTATTTAACAATGTATGAAAAATTAATTTAACATAATATCTTCAAATATGTGATTTTTTTTAAAATTGATATTTTTTATTCAAGGGTCTTAAACATATTGAAGGGTAACATACATTTTTAGAGGCCTTTATTTCATCATGTGACATAAGATAGTGTCACATGTGATTGGTGAGAAATTTATGACATGCATGACGCATTTACCCAGTTATTCTTGTCATCATTTTTCGTTTTATGAGGATAAAATTATCTCTAGATGAAAATGGATATTTGGGATGATTACAATAACTATTTCAGCTCATTTTATATCCATAAATAGTATATGATACAACATGCATGAATTTATAGTTCACTCATCCTCTCTCTAAATTTTTATAGTTATTAAGTGAAGGAAGGATAAGATCTAATCAATATTGTCTAAAAAATCTATCATGTATTTTTAGTCATGAGAATATTGGAATTATAAAACACTATTTTACTATATTCTAAAGATGTGGAATTATGTAAAAGTTAAAATGAATATTTGTTTATTTTTTGTGTGGATGATTTAGAAGGATCTTTGGTTGGTTCATTCTAACGATGAAATACTGATGATGAGTGGAACATGATGAGGTATTCAAATAAAATGAGATATTATTTCTATTTTTTATTTATATTTATATTTAAATTTTATATGATTTATGGATAAAATTGAACACAATTATATTAGACCTAGTGTTTTACCACATGATATTCCAAATTGTATTGAAAATACAATTTGGATAATTGAATCCTTCGCATTATACCATAATAAGTGACACTACCATATCATCATGCACTAAAGAAATAACTTTATAATGAACTCCACATATGATTAATTGAACTTAGAAGATGAGGTTACCCAATTCACAAAAAAATAATTTAAAATAATTGATATGACATAGAATTATATATTACAAACAATTATTTAAAGGAAATCATGATAGGAAATGACTATTAAAAATTATTATGTTGTTCAGGTATGTACTGTATTCCATGGGGGGAATGTAGCTTCAATATTATCAATGAATCATGAGAAAAAATTAAAATAATCTCATTTTCGCAATCACGTGATTAATATCCTTTCAATAGGTGACCAATTATACCATATGTAGTATAGTCATTCGAGACAATGAATTCTAATCCTATATCTGATCATTATAGGATGAATATCAGATCCATTGAAATGCATGAATAAAACCATTGTCTAGTGAAACAAACCCATAATATAAATTTTCCTAGAGGTTTTACCATTCATACTCTAAATATATCACATATATTAGATTATATATATCTACTATAGAACAAACAACCAATGGATTAACTCGCATGCACCTGTATGAATCATTCTATGTAATAATTCCCTTTCTAGACTTCCCCAACTCCATGAAGTCATTAGAAATGACATTACTAGATTCTCACCATATTGATACCCTAAATTTCCTCATTTAGAAGAAATGAATATCACACCATAATAATACCCCACATTAAATTAATTTCAGTTTTATGATGATGTCTTATGATGTCACGACCCGTCCCCTAGTGCCCGTGTCGTGAATACACAAAGTCTCCCTTCCATTGGTCAGGGGCTGTCGACTAGCACTGAAATGTGCATTCCTGAAAACAGGGAAGTTATTGCCTTTATAACCTATAAACTCACACAACTAAGCACAAAGTGAAAATATATAGTAAACAGGGTGTGTAAAGAAAGAAAAAGGGGCCATAATACAAGCCCAACAGAAAAGTCCAAGTAAACCGAAATGTACTGGTAAAACTGAAATAGTTTTAGTGGACACCCACCAAAGATCCTACATGAAGGGTAGGTACAACTCTTTAATGGTCATCCATGAAGTACGCATCATCTAATGTCCACCTCCGAACTACCTCTGGTCCTGGTACCCCCATTCTCCATCAGTGTTGTTCGCCTTCTACACAAGACATAAGAAGGTGGGGGCATTACCCGTGCAGGGATGAGTATAACGATAATCAGTAGGGTTTTTGTGACCCTCAATGGTCTCAAAAAATCCACAAAGGATAAACCACAAATCATGGAAACAATAGTTAACCTTAATTAGCTATATGCCCATACATATACCTAAGTTATCATGTATACCCATCTCATTCATGAGGAAACAGAATACCCAACTCAAAATTCTAAAGCTCAACTGTTCCATGGAAGAATGATTTCCATGAAGGTAACACCCGAAAGATAAATACCATAATGGTAAATCCACACATAAGTATACCACAAACGTATCAACACGAAGGTAAGTACCAAAAAGGTATCTCCACATAGAAGAATACCACAAATGTATCACTACAAATTTAAGGACTTAGCTCACACCAGTTATAACTTAGGTATGGTATTAAATATGATTATATGTAACTACTATATCATCATACTCTGTTGAACGGCAGACCCACTTAGGATCCTAAATCATCAGACCCACGTAGGATCCTAGTACAGTAGACCCACATAGGAACCTAGAGTAGTCCAGCATGGATTCCTAGAGAAGATCCATGTGGGATCCTCGAATATAGATCCCCATAGGATCCAAAAGCAAAGACCCACATAGGATCCCTTTCTCATGTTACATCCAGCCACAAGGTCCTCGCACTAAGCTCACTTGATTCCGGAAGGTTCTTCCCTTCAAGCTAGAGGTCGATAATACAATAGCCATAAAGTCCCATGAAGAATTATCTAAAGAGAGATATATGTAATAGGGGTCTCAACACAATAGACGGTGTTTCAATCAGACCCCCGGTATGTATGTTATTGGATTTTAGTCCCGAGGTCCCTGTTGGATTCGTGTTTGATCCAACCCGGCCATACCACAACTTTATCCAAAACTCATGTGGGGTATACCAAAAGGACCATCTAAATTTATGTTTTCTAGAACCACAGACGGTTCGTCAAAAAAATTCATGTATCTCATGTTATGGCCAAAAGAGCAGAAAGTTTTCGAAGCTAGTCCAAGTTTCGGTCTGACCCGGTCGTACCGACCCGACCCAGGTACGACCCTGGGTCTGACCTAGCCCGCTGGGTCTGACGTAGCTCGCTGGGTTCGGCCCAGCCCCCCGACGTGGCCTGTCCAACTAGGCGGCCCACGGCTGGCCTGCGAGTGTGTGGCCCCGCGGTGGGGTCCGCCCTAGCTACCGCCCAAGGGGGAGGCACCCCTTAGGTATCCCGAATGGCTAGGCCATTTGGGTTGTGAGGCTGACCGGCTGGCACCACGTGGCATTGGCAACTGGCACACGGGACCCGGGGTCCCGCTCATCTCCCCAGCTAGCCTGGAGACCATCCCTCTTCTACGGTGTAGTCACACGCTACCCCACCCCCCCAACTAGTGGCTGACAGTGAGTCGGCCTCCCCTTCTTCGTTGTCATGGCCTCATGTCGGGGTCCCATCACACTGGCGGCACGGACGCATGCCACCACCCCCTTTACGTGACCGGTCGTGCGTCGGCTTCCACCCATTCTCCGCTTGGGCTGGCAGATCGCGGCCCTTCTCTAGTGTCATGTCATACCACCGCCGCCACCGCGGTTGGCCGGAGTGCCAACCGCTGCTCCTGAGTCTCACCGGAGCTGATCACCAGTGACATTACTCAGGTCACTAGGTGTGCCCCGGTGGCCCGATCTACAATCTGAAGACTCCCTCACTCGTCTCAAGATGTCTCCATAAATTCAAGACCCCCAAAATCCTCAAAGGATTTAGAGGGGTCGGGTCATGTTAGTTTGGCCCTCACCCTCTGCATTATATCATTAGTAAGTGACATATTTGTTCTTGATTTAAAAAGGAACCACAAGAATGGGTTAAGGGGTATCCGAAACAATAATCTCTACCTTAAAGATCCATTGATGTCGGTGAGGAGTGGGAGAGATGGTCATCGGTTCTTCATCGTTGAAGATGTTCCTCATTGGAGATCTTTCGACAGAGTTCTTCGTTGGAGAAATGTTTTTCAAAGGAGAAGAGTTCTTTGTTGGAGAACGTTCTTCCCGGTTCTCCATGGTTCTCCCAAAACTCCTCTGCCAATGACTTTCCCCAAGGTAATGAGGAGCCAACATTATAAAAATAATTCTATCAATTAATTAATGTTGGTACAATTAATTAATTGAAGTTTTCACAATTAACCATAGGGAGTTGAAGGGTTTTCCCACATTAAGAGGGGTTCGTGTGGTCCCCACCACAAAATTCAAATTTGGAGGATTTCCAACTCAGGTGGTCCCCACCGTCATAATTCAAAAAAAAAGAGGTTTCAAATATAAAAAAATCTATTAATTATTTTATTTTTATTATTCCACGAAAAATTGAAGAACTAACTTCCACACCCGTCCTATTGTGGTCGAGGTGAATGTCTCTTCAATAAAATATCGGCGTTGTGAGTTTAACAGTGCCCTTAGATTTCAATTCTGATCATCAGTTCATAAGTTACAAAAACCCACTCACACATTTACTGAATGTACTTAAAAAAGTTTCATAAATTCATTCCAGTCACACCGGGCCTCAGAATCACACGCCGTCAATTTTCACAGACTCAAATATTTCAGTATAATTTAAAAAAAATACATGGAATTTCCGGGTCTTTACATTCTCCCCACATCAGGGATTTACGTCTATGAAATCCACATCACAAAAACTAGGATAAAAAGTGGGGGTACTGAGCACAAATTTGGGCCTCCCACTCCCACATGATCTCCAGGAGGTTCTTGTGCTGCCAACGTACATGCACTAAAGGTATCGACCACCCATGAAGGTCCTACTCCTATCGATCCTCAATATCTACTGGAAACTCCTTAAACATCACCCCAACTTTGATGTCTATCTCGCCGTGGTCGATGACGTGATATGGGTCATGCACGTTTCTCCTCAGCTATGATACATGGATAATGTCATGCACCCGGTCAACTGAGGGGGATGTGCAAGGCGGTAAGCCACTTCGCCAACTCTGATGAGGACCTGAAAGGGTCCTATAAACCTCGAAGATAACTTTCCACCCCATCCAAATCTCTGCAAACCTCATCAAGGTGAGACTCGTATAAAGACATGGTCGCTATCCTCAAACTATAGAGGACTCCATCTCCTATCGGCATAAGAATCCCTCCAACTATGTGATGTCTTCATCCACTCCTGGATAATCTGCACCTTCTCTGTGGTAGCACGTACCACATCTGGTCCCATGTGTACTGACTCCCCTAGGTCGGTTCAGCACAAAGGCGATCTGTAAAGTCAGTCATACAAATCCTTGAATGGTGCCATCCCAATGGTGGAGTGATAGCGGTTGTTTTATGAAATCTCCACCAAGGTCAAGTGATCCTTCCAACTGTGACCGAAGTCAAGGATGCAAGCACGCAACATGTCCTTAAGGTTCTGAATGGTCCTCTTAGTCTGGTCATCCATTTGAGGATGGATGGTGGTTCTCAAATGAAGCTACATCCTGCAATACTCCTGCAACCCCTTCCATATACAGGAAGTGAAACATGAATCATCATCAGAGACAACCGTCGAGGGTACTCCATGTAGTCGCACAATCTCCTTCACATAGAGGCATCTCAATCTCTTTACTGAACCCTGTTCTCTAATTGGTAGGAAGTGGATGACATGGTGGGTCGGTCAGCGACCACCCAGATTGAATCATGACCCCTAGATGTACATGGAAGTCCTGTCACAAAGACTATGGATATCTCATCCCACTTCCACTCTAGGACCTCTAAAGGGTGAACAATGTATGTTGGTACCGGATGCTCTGCCTTCATTTGCTGACAAATGAGGCACTAAGAGAAAAACTCGGCTACTGCATTCTTCATTCCCTGCTACCAGTACTGTCGTCAGAGATCCTAATACATCATTTCCACTCCTGGATGTACCGCTAGAGTGGATGTAAGAAGCTACCTAAACACTTCCTCCTGAAGCGGCACTGGTACCATAGTATGTCATATGAAGAATATGATGTTCTCCCCACCTTCATAAAATCCATAAGGTGTGTTCCATGTTCATATTTGAACATGTCGAGCCTCGCAGCCTGTGTCCCCAGGCTATGCCTCCCAAACTCATTGAAGAAGTGGGGGAGTGACAGTACAAAACTAAAGAAAATATTCTCCATCTCGATCCATAAAGGATATCTTCAAAGCGGTCGGATGCTCCATCTCCTCACCTAGCAGATGTATACCAGATCTCCTATTGAGTTCTTCTGCTACAACGTTCCACTTATTAGGAGTATAGACTATCTCGATGTCATAGTCATGGAGGAACTCAAGACAATGTCACTGTATTAGGGTCAAGTCCTTCTAATAGAAGATATACCTAGGACTCTGGTGATCAGAGTAGACCGTAAATCTCTCCCCCGTCAGATAGTCTCACCACATAATCAAAGCGAAGACCACTCCTGCTAACTGAAGGTCATGGGTAGCATAGTTCTACTCATTCTATCTCATCTATCGATATCCATTTGTGATAACTTCTCACTCCTACATCAGGATACATCCGAGCTTGGTCCCTGATGAGTTGCAGTAGAATATGTACCTAACACCCTCCTCCAAAAGCCTCACGATGGGGGAACTAGTCACCCTCTGCCTCATCTCTTGAAAAATCCACTAGAATCTCTCCGACCACGTGAAGGGTTTCACCTTCTTCTCCAATGCTGATAAAAGGTGTTGTAACTCATGAGAAATTTTGTACAAATATCTGGTAGTATCTGGACTAACCCAAGAAACTTTGTACCTCCATCACACTCCTGGGTGGCACCCATGAAAGTACTGCATCAATCTTCATTGTATCCACTGCAACTCTAGCCTCTGAGATGACATATCTTAGAAAGTAAACCTCTCAGATATTGAACTAGCACTTCGAGAGCTTACCATAAATCTGGTGATCTCAAAGTGTGTCTAGACCTACCTGTAAATGATAGGAATTCTCCTCCTCGGTAGCCGAGTAGATGAGAATGTCGTCGATGAAGACTACTACAAAGCGACCAAGGTATAACTGAATAGTTGGGTTCATGAGTCCGATGAACACAGTTTGAGTGTTGGTAATGTTGAATGGAATAACCAAATAACTCGTAGTGGCCATACCCACATCTAAAAGATGCCTTCTACACATCCTCATCTCATACTCGGAGCTGGTGATAGCCTGATCTGAGGACTATCTTCGAGAACCACCATGCTCCTTTCAGCTGATCAAAGAGGTCTTCAATCCTCATGAGTGGGTACTTGTTCTTCATGGTCACCTAGTTCAGGTGTCGATTGTCAACACAAAGTCTCAATCTCCCAACCGCCTTATTGGAAAACAAAATCGGGGCTACCCATGGAGAAACACTGGGCTAGATGAACCCCTTCCCCTATAAGTCCTCCAGTTGTACCTGCAGCTCATGAAGCTCCACGAGAGCCATCCAATATTCTGGTGTAGATATCGGTTTCTTCATGTGGTATAATTCAATGTAAAATTCCACCTATTTGTGAGGACATAGACCCGAAACATCATTAGGGGAGAAATCCACATACCGGTCAACCATTACAGGATAGCTCAGACTCTCCACATCAACCACTCCAAGGGTAAGTCTTTCTAACTGATGAGTGATCGACTGCACTCTCTTTCAGGTAAGTCCATCCTGTGCTGCAAAGGATCCCTTCTCATTGGTGATGGTAAACTGAGTCCCATATGTGTGGACACACCGCAATTTATGCCTAATAAAGTCAATCTGATCATGGACTGTAGATATCCATTCCATACCCAAGATGAAGTCATATGGCCTCGACACCGCTACTTGGAGATCCCAGCTGAAGCTCTAACCTTCTAGAGTAAGCTCACACTACCGGAACCAGTGTGTAATTGTAGAATCCTCTCCTGTAGGAGTCTCTATTCATAAGGATCGATCCAATAGCTCTAGCAGAATCTCCGAGCTCCTAACGAGGGTAGTGGAAATAAAAGAATGAGTAACATATGTGTATAAAATTACTACAGATAAGGTGGAGTAGACACTTATCGTACCTTGTATCATCTCCAAATCACCATGGTCGTAGGCCTCAACTACATGGATCTGAGCTAACCCATGTCCACCTACTCCTTGTGGTCGGGGTGGACCACCTGGTGGTGGTGGCGGTAACACCTCTAATCTTCACCTACCGCCAAATGCATGGCCATCTCCTTTGCCACATCCGCTTGATCCCTGTAGACCTCCTAAGTTGAACCTCTATCTATGACTGGGAGGACATTCTACTATCTGTTGGTCATCCGTATGGCGGGTTGAGTAGTCACAAGACATATGACCCTTACCTCCACTTTCGTAACACTACTTTATCCTCGCATGACTGGATCTATCTCGGGTTCCCCGCACAACCGACCTTGAATCCTACGGTCGTCAACCTGTAGGTCCAGTCCTCTTGGACCTTTGTGATATTTTTCTACATACTACTACAGAAGACACCACTATGTGATGCCCGTTGGAGGGTCTCGCTATAGGTGACTACTCAACAAGAAAACTCTCCACTAAGAGGTCTCACTATAACACCCCTTCCTGTGTTGGGATACTGAGAGAAATCATCGAACCCTGATCTCCTTCCAGAGTCTCTTCTCAATGGTCCGGGCCCAAAAGAATTGGTCGCACATCATATCAATGGAGTTACGTGAGAGTTCGATGATCCTCATTGAGTACTGATCCATAGTCAAGCTTCCCTGATGCAGATGAAAAAGATCATCTATGCGCACTGCATGAAGTGTCACTAGGACAAACTCTACCCGAAACATGCTTTCAAAGTCTTCCTAGAGAAGTGTCACCTCGTCGTGAACCTAGAGAATCAAGCTCCACCATCTGCCTACCACTGGCTATAGAAGAATGGAAATACGGATCACTATGAGATCAGCTGGTGTCCCTACTAGTCGGAAGACTCTCACCATGGCCTCCAGCCAATCCTCATCCACTTGTGGGTCCATCTCACCTTTGAACTTGGGTGTCCTTTGGCACTGGAACTCGTGCAACGTGCTTATGAAGCATGTAATCTCTTCTGCAGGGGATGGTGGCATTGGTGGCCCAATGGGTAATGGTACCATTGGTGCCTCCAATGGTGCCTCTTATGAAAGAGGGCCCTACACCGAGGCCTCATCACACGGTGGTCTATCATCGCGTACTATGCTCAGAACCATGGCTTTCTCTCTACGAGGAGGCATCCTGAAAAAATAGGTGCACCACAGTCAATATGTAATTCCTGGTTATTTGACTCAGAGAGATCATAAAGAAAGCTTTTCAAAACACACATGCAATCAATTTTTTCCTACACTGATTCAGAAATTAGAAGTCAGGGTCTTGGTGTATGGATACGTCGGTCACCATACCAACACAGGATTCCCTAAACTGATAACCACACTCATAACACTTAACACTATTACCATTAAAAGATCAGAGTCTGATGTTCTACGGTAGATCCGACTCCTCTTATACCATTTTGTCCTGACCCGTCCCCCGGGGCCCGTGTCGTGACTACCCAAAGCCCACCTTCTATAGGCCAGGGGCTAGTGACTAGCACCGAAAGGCGTATTCCTCAAAAATTGGTATGTATTGCCTTTATAAACTATAGAATCACACAACTAAGCACAATGTGATACTATATAGTAAATATGATGTGTACAAGAAAAAAAGTGTCCATAATACAATCCCAACTGAAAAGTAAAAGTAAACTAAAACGTACAGGTAAAACTGAAACAATTCCAATTGACACCCGCCACAGATCCTACTTTAAGTGTAGGTACCGCTCTTGAATGGACATCCCAGCGATACGCCTCATCTAATGTCCACCTCTAAGATACCACTACTATTATTACCCTCATGCTCCATCAACGCTCTTCTTCGTCTGTAGAAGACACAACAAGGTGCAGGCGTGGCCCATGCAAGGGTGAGTTTAACGATAATCAGTAGGGACCCTGAGAACATCAAAGGTCTCACAAAATCCAAAAAGGTTAAACCACAAAGTATAGAAACAACAATCAACCCTAATTAGCTATATGCCCATACATATACCTAAGTTTTCAAGTATACCCATCTCATTCATGAGGAAACGCAGGGCCTAACTCAAAATCCCAAAGCATAACTGTTCCATAGAGGAACGATTACCACGAAGGTGGCACCCCAAAGGTAAGTACCAAAAAGGCAACGCCACACAAAATTATACCATAAAGGTATCACTCTGAAGGTAAGTACCACAAAGTTATCAAAAACATATAATAATACCACAAAGGTATCACCACAAATGTAAGGACTTAGCTCACACCAGAAATAACTTAGCTACGGTAGTAAATATGATTAGATGTAACTACTAAATCATCTTACTCTGTTAAGAGGCAGACCCACGTTGGATACAAAATATTCAGACCCACGTAGGTTCATAGTACATCAGACCCACATAGGATCCTAGAGTAGTCCCACATGGATTCGTAGAGAGGATCCAGGTGGGATCCTTGAACATAGACCCACGTAGGATCCAAAGGCACAAACCCACACAAGATCCCTTTCTCTTGTTTTAGCCAGTGAAAGGGTTCCTGCACTAAGCTCGCTTGATTTCGGAAGGTTCCTCTCACCAATCCACAGGTCAATGATCTAACTGCAACAAATTCCCATGAAGATCTATCTCAAAGGATTTCTCGTAATAGGGTTCTCAATGCAACAGACGGTGCATCAATCGGATACTCGATCTGTAAGTTATTGGCCTTTTATTCCTTAGGGGGTGGTTGGATTCGTGTTCGATCCAACCTGGTCGTACACCAACTTTATCCAAAACCCAAGTGGGGTATAACAAAATTATTGTATAGATCTGAGGTTTCCAGAGCCCTATATGGTTTCTTAAATGGACGCACGTAGCTCAAGTTGTGGCTGAAAGAGAGAAAAGTGGTCGAAGATCGTCTGGGTCCGATCCAACCCAGCTCGACCCGGTAGGGGCTGACCCGACTCAATTTGGGTCGACTCGGACCAACTCGGGTCCAGCCCTGGGTCCGACATGGCCCGTTGGGTCCGACCTTGCCCACTGGGTCTGACCTGGCCCACCGTTGAGGCCCTAAGCGCGTTAGGTGGTCAGTTGGGAAGCTTGTGCTGGGAGGCCCACACTGGGCGGCCCGTAGGCGGCCCGCGGGCAGCCCATGGTTGGGTGGCCCTATGGTGGGGTCCACCCAAGCTTCCTCCCAAGGGGGATACACCCCTTGGGTATCCCAATTGACTGGGCCATTCATCTTGGGAGGCCGACCAATCGGTGCCACGTGGTGCCGATGTCTGGCATGCGGGACCAGGGTTCCCACTCAGCTCCCCAGCTAGATGGAGGGCCATCCCTCCTCTACGGTGCGGTCGCACTCCATGCCACTATTGGAGACTGGAAGAGATCAAGCCTCCCCTCCACCAATGAAGCCTCGTGACACAGTCCCTACACGCCCGAAATTTGGACGCGCATTTCCACCCTCTTCATGCGGTCAGCCGTTCTCCGGCCTCCGTCCATGCTCCACCGCGACTGATAGGCCGCATCCCCTCTCTGGCAGCATGGTTGTGCCGCCATTTCCATCTTGGCCAGCCGTAGTGCCGGTCGCCATTCTTGAGTCCCACCGGTGCCGGTCGTCGGCGATGTTCCTCGGGTCACCAGGTGTGCCCTAGTGGCCCGATATTCTTTCCGAGTACTCCCACACTAGTCTCGGGGCGTCACCATCAATTCAAGACCACCGAATCCACAAAGGTTGTATAGGGTTTTTTCCAGGTTCATTTGGCCCATACCCTCAGCGTAAGAATAGTAGCAAGTGGCATAGTAGTTCTTGATTCTTGAAGAATGACAAGAACTGGGTAAAGGGTATTCGAAATAACAATCCCAACCTCAAATATTTGTTGACATTGGTGAGTTGTGGGAGAGATGATCGTCAGTTCATTGTTGTTTAAGACGTTCCTTGTTGGAGATCCTTCGATAGAGTTCTTCGTTGGAGAAAAGTTCGTCGATGGAGAAGTTTTCTTCGTTGGGACAAGTTCTTCCATGTTCTCCACGGTTCTCCCAACCCTCCATTTCCAATGATCTTAACCAAGTAAATGTGGAGACAAAATAATAAAAATATGTCTATCAATTAATTAATGATGTCAAAATTAATTAATTTAAGTTGGAACAATTAATTAATTTAAGTTGGAACAATTAACAATGGGGAGTTGAATGTTTTTCCCACATTAAGATGGGTTCAGGTGGTCCCCGCCACAAAATTCAAATTGGTAGGATTTCTATCATGGGTGGTCCCCACCTCCATAATTGAAAAAGATAGGTTTCAAAAATAAAAATAAAATGTTAATTATGTTATTTTTCTTCTTCCACAAAAAACTAAAAAAAATGACTTCCACCCTCGTCCTACTATGGTCGAGGTGAAGGTCTCCTTAAGAGAATATCGGTGTTGCGAGTTCAACGATACCCTCATATTTCATTTCTGATCATCGGTTCAAAATTTACAAAAAATCCACTAAAACGTTAACTAAAAGTTTTTGAAAAAATTTCAGAAATTCATTATGGGAAAAGAGGGCCTCAGAATCACGCGCCATCAATTTTAGTGGAGTCAAATATTTCCATATAATTTTAAAAAAAAATTACATAGCATTTTATGGTCTTTACATATTCCATCATCCATATCGGCTTCCTTCCATTAATCTTTTTAAAGAAGAGACATGGTTCCTTTCCATGCCTTCCTTCTGGTCACCCCATAATTAATATGTGGAAACATATCATTAAGAATTTAATATTAAATAATATTACAAATATATGGGATGGATTCCATGTTAGTTCAATATATTTTTTTGTTCAACACAACATCCTCTAACAACGTCTGGATGAAGTGAAACTTCAACTCGATATTATTCATCATAGAGAGAAAATTTAATTTTCCGACCAATTGAATGATGTTTTGGGTATTAAAAAATAACATCTGACCATTTGATTCCATTTTTAGTTCCTCCAAAAACTCCATCAGCTATACCATCAACTTCCCAGCTTCAATCTAGGTGACATACTCTGATTTAATTGCAGAAAGTGGGGAAAGTTATCTAAGTTTGTATATTGAAAAGATTGTGATTTAATTGATGCTACACACATATCTTGTTTTGTTACTATGTGAATTTGAATCATTACCAAATTCATTATCCAAGAAACATTATACAGACTCATTATTTTTTATGAAAATATGAAATCCTTCAAACCCGTTCATGTACAAGAGGTTCCACTACATAGCCTCCTAGTTTTCTCCCTAGGGTTTGACATAAATCTTCAAAAAATTACCACATCAAATGCAATGTTTGGAGAAGTTAAAACCATTTATAACATCTATCTTTAAAAATATGAAATAATAAACCAAAAATTTAGAAATTAAATTCCCTTCCAAAAATTTAATTCTTTATTATTCTATAATTTTATAAAAACACATTCACTATACATCATTTTTTATTTCATACTGTCATAAAATATTCCCATAAATTGATTATCATGATTAAAATTCCATTATGAATTATAAACATGGATAGTATAATAATTCATAAATTCCTTTTGAAATTAATATTTAATAAGGATTACGATAGAATATATTTTACATAGAAGGAAGAAGATATAACCTTGAACATCTAGATTATACTTTATGAATCCCATTTATCAGATCTATTAAGCGTCATAAAATGATTGGGATTTTATTTCAACTAATACCATGGTAATATTTGAAAACAAAATATTGAGCGAAAATTCATATGGTTGAAGTTATGGAATACCAAGATGACTTCACAAACCATATTTTTGGAACCAACCCATCAAAATACAGCTAGTGTACACCTTAACCTTAGGAAATATCTAGGTGTAATATGGTGTTAAAAATCTAGACCCTAGTAGTATTATTTTTTTCATATTATTTTTAATTAACTAATGATTATATTATTCCCTTTTTATTTTTAATTTATATATGTACATGAATTTATAATGTGATCGCTAAAATAAGATGTTGATATGAAATAAAAAATTTTTTTCTGGAAATATATATATTAAATTAAAACAAAATTTTTAATACATATAAGAGTTATATAGTAGTTTTAATTTTTATAGTATATTTTTATTAAATAATATTTATTTATATAAAAATGAATATATCTTATAATGATACTTCATGTAATTTTTATAATGATCAAAATGACATATGTGTCATGGAAATTATTATTTTTCAATAAATAATATTTTTATTTTAAATTGAAAATTCAAATATTTGTAAAATTGTTTTCTTAAAATAAATATCATTTTTTTAAATTATCCCATAAAAATTATAAAATGGGGAATTTTTCCTAATTTTATGGTATATTTTTTAGGTAAAACATAAATATAGTATAAATATATAGTATGTATTAAAAAATTATTATATCCTCAAATTGATTTAATTATAACTATAAAAGGAAAAAAATTTAAAAATATATTTCCCATTTAAAATTAAAAGATCTGGAAATTATTTTAATAATTTTTCAAACATATAATGAACCCTCCAAAACCAATATTGTATGATAGAGTTTTAAAAACAATTCTCTATGAGCCCGAATAAATTAAATAAAAACAATGGTATTATATAAATTATATTAGTTATTAACAAAGAAAAATATTAAAAAATACTACATTTTTGTATAAAATTTGTTAAAAAACATGATAAGGTTTGTTGCATTGATTATTTTGATACATAGAGTCCTAAGACTAAGTTTAAAAAACAATCAATAATACCCCTCTCATTGGTATAAATACGCACCCAACCCTCCAATCCTCTTTCCTCAAAATAATTGATCAGGAAATTCATCTCACTACCCCTCTTTTAATCTATTTGATGGTGTTCACTAGATCTTAAGAAGCACGTAACATTATTTTAGAATCACCCTCTAAAGTATGGTATTCGCATCCACCTCTTATGTATTCTTGTACTTTCTTTGTGTTGTGACATTTGATTTCAAATTATTCATGTTGAAATATTTTTTATGAATTAATTTAAAATACCTATAATTCCCATGTAATGAGAGACCACCATTAACTATAATTAATACCTTCCATGAACCTTTATGTACACCTGTTATGCTATCACAATTATCACATGATAGTCCTAGCTAAAATTTTGTTCTCTGAATATCCATAAACATTTTCACTCATGTGTGTTAACCTAATTGTATATAATCATCATTGATTGGGTACATCCGAAAATTCAACCTAGATGCTTTAACGACGTGAAAATTTTAATGAATAGTTTTCTACCATTGTATGATCTACAATTTTCACAAATTCATGTACATAATATGAATATGATGGGTGGTCCCATAATTATATAGTCGTCAAATGCATTTTGAAATGCTTTTTTATCACGAGATTCCATATATGGTTCATGATTGGTTATCCAAAGAACACAATGTCATTATTTATCATAATTTATACATGACTTATGCTTATTGTTTCAGGGTTTTTGTTACTACCCCATTCATATGATTTAATGATAATATCATATTATACCATGTTTTGATGCTCATGAAATTGATTCTAACCTTTATATATCATAAATTTATTCTCTTTTAATAACATGTACTATTATAATGTATGAAATTATTTGATTATTCCCTTACTAGGATTTAAACCTCACTCATTCTTAAGTATGTCCCTATGTCATCTCATGCAGTTGTAGATGATCAGTGGAATTTTAATGGAATGCAGTGATGTTTTTATCATTTAATTATACCTTCATGTTATCATGAAATGCATGTAATTATTGAAAGACCATATTAATATCATTATTTTGGGATTGTTTTATTTGTATCTTAATGTAAAAACCCATAAAATAAATTCTATAAATGTTATTTTTTGTCAGAGGGTTGAATCTGTAGAAAAAAATTTCTCTGAAATTTAATGTTATGAAAGAAATCTTATATTACATTTAATAAAACATTTAAATTATTAGGTTACCAAATATATACCGTTTATGAGTAATAAACTCATTTTTTATTTATTACCTTTTATGTATTTAATATTTTGAAAATTATCAACCCTAACTTTCCTTCATTTTAGTAAATGGATATAAATGTGAGGAACTATGTCAAATACAATAGTTATGGATAATTTGATGACTACCCAAATGATATTCCTAAAAATATGAGAGTAGGATTTGAGAACCTAAGGATAATTATTACCCAATTAAATGTAGGTTGTAATATAACCATAAGTGATTAGTCCAAACCACATCCCAAAAAAAGATACAGTTACAATTGATACATTTATATGATGAGGGATTTTAATTTTTTGTGGATCTTTGGATCCCATAATTATGGAAATGGGATGATATACATTAAAACTATATCTGATTTACATCAATTTTATAATCAAAGGAAGTTCATGATGGATTTTTATCACTTGTAGGGAGAAGATTCCAAATAGAGGACATTGATCAACAATATGAAGCCTGAGGAAGAGATTAAAGAGATTGAGTAGAATTAGTTCAAGAAATTATATTTTGATAAAAATTATCCAAATAAGCATAGAATTTAAATTGAGTGGGAGATTATTTTTCAAGTAAAATGATGAAAAATCCATCATGACAAACAAATAAATCATCACAATATTGTCATGATATGGTTTGGACTTTTTCATTTTCTTTTAATGTAAAGATAAATGATTCCTTATTGTGATAAATCTAAATGTAAGAAAATATTTGGTGAATAAATACTTTGATAACGAAGTTGAAATTTTATGATAGGCCCTAAAATTTCAAATAGGTATCATAGAATATCGTGTCTCTTATGGTATGGTGGATTGGGAGTATTGAATGTGATTTAATTTTTTTTGGAGAAATGGAAAATCATGCCCGGGTAAAAAATTCCAACACCACACCTACCAATATTTTGGAACAACTATCCTAGATGTTTCATGAATAGGATAGGTAAATGATTTTTTCTTGGTAAGAAGTGGAACCAATATAAAGACTACTTATGGAAATAACTCACCATCATAATGAAATAATGGAACATTATAAGAAACCCTTAGCATATTATCCAATGTTTCAACTATAATTAATAATGAAATTATGTGAAATAAATGACTAATCCAATGGTTGTTACAGATAACTAGAAAAATAACCTTATAGGCATAGAGAGAAAGGGAGTGTTTTTTCGTTCCTAAATGATGACGTGGGCCCAAAAAATGAAGTGGGGACATGTATTCTATTTATTAATTCAACAATAGAGAATATATTATTTTATTGTGGTTGTATTTATTATTTCATATCATGCATGTTTAGTAGAATTATTTTTAAACCTCATCAAAACATGTAAGTCGAGTTAAAATTTAAAATGGAAAACAGGGTAATTATTGAATATATAAACCTAGGATTTTCATACATAAATGTTAAATATTTTTATAAAAATATTCAAAACATTTCAACAAAACTCATTTGAGGACCTTAATGGTTTATTTTTTTAGAGAGTAGATACACAATATTCTTATTTCATGCAACATCTTCAAAATCCCTCCCAATAATCGTCCCATTTTTTATCTTAATCGAAATACCGTAATTAAAATAATTCTTATAACATGGGTTTTGTAAAAATAAGAAAAGGTGGGCTGAGATACATAGTAATGGAAAGAATATTTGATATCAATCGATTATCATATTAATTAATATTATAAGCATAAGGGTATTTTATCTTGAATATTACATACACGGTCTTTATCAAATTTTTTATTAACAATAAACATGATCTGTGGGGAAATAATTAAACATATCAAAATACATGAATAATATGATTGATAAAACATAGTAATCAGTCAAGAACCCTAATTTCAGTTAGTCTTTGAGTGAAACCATCATATGTATGAAAACAATTTCATAAGTCTTGGACAACTACCGAGACCATCAAATAATAATTAAATAGGCATCAACATCATATTTCCCTAATGGATCAATCACATCAACTTGTTTCAAAAATAGATCAATAAAAAATATCTATTTCTCATAGCTAATTAAGAACATCAACTAGTATCCCATGTCGGATCAAAAATATAAACTTAATTCCCATAATTATATAATAATATATTATAAATTACCCAATAAAATAAAAGGATATATAACTCTTGTACCATTTTCACATAATGAAAATCATACATATATATCAGATAAAAAATATAGACTTAATTCCCATAATTATATCATGATATATAATACATTACCCAATACAATAGAAGGATATATAACTCCTGTACCATTTTCCCATAATGAAAATCATACATATGTGTTCCATAAAATAATTATGTATAAATTATGTCATCATATCATAACCCATTCCAAGAAATAGGGTTCTTTAAATATTTCATTATTGCATCATAGAATAACCCCTGAAAAATAAATTTTTTTCATAATATTATCATCATCATAATCATAAAACAATCAAGAAAAATAATAATGATTGTTCCATTGGATCATATCCCCATTAAAAAAAGAAACACCAATGGTTATTGTTGTTGTAAAATACAACTTCCATAAATATATCATTAAAAAATTCTTGGAAGAAATATCCCCCGGACTTTTAAAAAAACATTTTTAAAACTAAAAATTCACAAATTACAATAAAAATAATTTTTATTTGATAAAAACTGTGGAAATATATAAAATAATCATTAAATATTTTTTCTGTCATGATGGAGGAAATTGATTCCATAATTCAAAGTTGAAAGAAAGAATTCCTTCCAACTTATTTTAAAGACTGTTAAAAATTACCCTGTTTGGAAAAAACATTAATATTACATTTATAAAATATTATAAAAATTATATTAAGGAAGGAGATTTATTTAAAAAACATTAAAAAGGTTTAAAAAAATATTGAAAACATTTTTATAAAATATCAATATGGAAGAGATCAGATTTTCGACGAAAGAAAGAAACAATGTTGATTTTCCTTGAAAACAATATTTTGGTATCTTAATTTATTAAATAGAAGAAAATGTAAGGAAAATAATAATTATCCATAAATAAAAATAGGATAAATAAAATTATGAGTTTCTTTATAGTTAGGTCATATGATTTCATAACTATGATAAATCCTGGTTCATTATCCCCATAAAATAAATAAACATATATTGATATGAAAATAACCACAGATTTCATGAACATAATCACAAAAGACATTCATGGGTAGAATATAGTCCATATAAATTAGAAGTGGTTAATATGACATGTGTCTCATAGAAATTAAACTATGATGGAAATCCTCTCCATGAGTTTATAATTTTATTGTAAAAATTTGATACTCCCTTATAATAAATATAGGTATATCATAAATATATTAAATAACAATAACCATATATATCATACCATATATGATTTACTTGTAATATTTTATCACCCATTTGTTTTCAATTATTTATTAAAATCACTATTTCGGGTAAAAACTTATATGTATTTCCTATAAGTTTTGTTTTAGTGGATTCATTCCCTGTGTATAGATCATGGTTAAATCATCTCTAAAATTTTAAACATGATATAAATATGTTATATTTTCATTATATAAGTATTTTAAATATTTCATAAAATTTTGAGATATAAAATAGAGTTAACATATTCATCTAGTTGGTTGGATAAACATACACACAAATTCTATTTTCGATTATTTGATGGGTGGAATGAATGAAATTTAAATAATTATTCACCTTTAAAGAATAATTATTATATAATATAAATAATTTATGTTTATTAATTCCAAACTTATTACCTTACATGTCCAACTAGAATGAAAAATGAATCACATCTCTTCGTGGAGGTGATGCTCCACATGTATGCATGAGTTATGTTATCATTTTACAAGAATTGGATGATAATAAGTCAGTTATCATAATTTAATTCAAAAAATATAATTATATTATAAATATAATATATATTATTTAAATCCATCATTATATCCATCTGTGAGAGGTGGTGATGGAAACTTAATAACATCTATTTCTGAGTTAGTAGTACATTGTATATAGGATCAATAGTTTTTCCCCATTTGATGGAAGTGGATATTGATATAGTTTAGCACATAAAAATTATAATAACATATAATATGTCATATAATGGTGTTATTATATTGTGCTTTTTAATACAAAAATTAAGGTTGTAATAGGAGAAGTAAATAATAAATATCTGAGTGAAGAAAATTACAATCTCGTAGAAAAAACCCTATTTGGATCTCTTGTTTAGGGCATTGGGGTTAGTCTTTTGGGTATCCCCAAAGATATATAACATGTTTAATTATATTTTTGAGATATTTTTAATGTTTTTTGAGAAAAATGGATTATGAGATGTTATGATGTGAGGATAGAAGGTTCCCTTTGATAATTATGGAGGAGTGAAATTTTTTTAAATACCCCAAACTATCAAATAATCGGATGTCACTCTCAGTCCATGTGCCTAAAAATTTTATATATAAGGGATTTTAGGGACAATATGGTTAATAAAAGCCTCCACTGTGTAATTATAAAATGTTCGAGACATGTTATTCCCTAAACCTCAAAGGTTACACTATTTTACAATTTTGGTTATCACCATGGTGCCTAGTATTGTAAACTAGACAATTTAGTCCATGAGACAAAATAAAATTAGCATCATAATATAATTTATACCAAATTATATTAAATATGAAATAAAATTTATCATATAAATTTTTTTGGTGGAAAATTATCTTCAACACTAGCACTTGTTACCCATAAAACCGTATTATGACTTTAAATGTGGTAACAAGTATTTCAATATTAGTTGGATAAGAATACAATAAAAAATTACCAAATTACAAATAATGGTCCCTAGATGATAATTTAATACATTTTTCATTCAATTTTTTAATGATCATATTTTTATTAATTGTAAATAAATGAATTAAATATTATTTATTATGAATATAATTAATTCTAATTTTGTAATTATTGTCTTAATTTGACTTTAAGACGCCAATAAAAATATTAAAGTGGAATATATTTATTTTAGAATCCCAAAAAATATTATAATTGCCAAAAAAAATAACATAATAATTTATCCAATTAATATTAATTTGAATATTTTACCAATGAATTAATTTATTTTCCTTTTACTTGAATAAATATTGTATTGGTGTTACGTAAGAATTGAATTTAATTATTTCGTCACTAAAAATTTGAAATGAATTACCACGATAAGTAAAAAAATGTATCCTTCAAATAAATATTTATAACCTCAAATATGTACTTTTTACAACAATTTGAACATATTATAGTTTATTAGAAGCAAGAGTTTGAAATTTTATCCTATTCATTACATAAAATATTTTAACAGTCATAATAATTCATATATGAATCAAAAAAAGAACATTTATAGTAATTAGATTATATAGGATCTATATATGTATATAAAAAATGAACGAGATAAGTTTTTGGGTCATTCTAACCCTTATATGTTAAGTATAGACCCTGCTAAACTAGTTTTACCCTTAACTATGATAATCGATTTTTCTTATTTTACTATTCATTATAACAAAAAATAAATTTTACCTTATTAAATAATATAAATTTTTATAGTTAAAAATATTTTTAATAGTTTTTAATATTAAATTTATATAATTGAATGAATTTAATTTAAAATTAACTCTATAAGTACGATGGAATGATGATTTGGAAAATTATTTTTTCATTGAAAATATGATTTTATATTATCTCTGGGAATAGTAATCCTCATTATAGGAATTTAAATACACATATATATAATATATAAATTTTATTTAAATAATTCTCAATTTTGGGTTATTTTAATTAATTTAATGTGGGAATATTATGCACGTAATTATTATTTAGATATATTAAATATAATTAATTACATCTGGAAAACATAATTTTAACAGAGAGGTTATTCCCCTTCAAACCAACAAATTTCATGGAACATTTATAATGGTAACATATAAACATTTTAATTGTATATCAAGATTTTTTTAAACTCATTCATGTGTTTAACACCCCCGATATTTTATGAGAAATAATCTTTTTAATTTCTTTGATGTCTTGTGTTGTATGCTACACCAAAATTGACATGCGCTATACACAACACCAAGTATAGATTTTGATCAATGTATAAATGAAATATATTTTGATTATATTATACACAACACCAAAATGAGCTTTCACTATACACAACCCTGACTTGGCTTGCATTACACGCAATAGTGACCATCCTCGATAACGTGTGTTGTATGCAATACTGAGTTTTACAAAACAATGATATATTGTTATAATATTATTATGAAATATACATTATGAATATTAGTAACTAAATTTTAAATTATATGACATTATAATTCATCTTACACATTTTATAGAACATGGAATGAGAACAAAATAATTTTTTTGATTAAAATAATTATTTTTCAAAAAATGCAGTTTTGCCTCCCTTTGATGGCACACCAACTTTAAATCTAGTTTTAAACATGTTTATAAGTTCAATTTTACAAATTAATATTCTTCCTTGTAATCACGATTTAAAATTTACTTTTGATAAATTTTTGTGATGATTCAAAAAACCTTTATATTTTGATGAATAGTAATAATATGCTAAATTTGAATTTACAAAAACTTTTTTCATCGAGATAATTTATATGGTTAAATTATAATATTTAATAGTTTTAAATTATAAGTTGAATATATTTTTACCAATTAATATAATTTAAGTCATTATCATTAATTTTACATTGAATTCATAGGTAAAAACATTTCAATTTTTTGCAACGTTTTACCTTTTAAAACTCGTTTTCTCAACATCAGGATAAATTTTAAATTAAATACTGCCACTTATGTGTTTTGAATTTGGAAAAATTAATTCCATATTTGGAATCATTAGGTCCAAATTATGTTAATAGGCTACTTTTTATTTTTAGGCATTATGAATAGTAACTACGGTAAATTTTATTTACTATAGTTAAAGGAAATCGGGTAATTAAGGGTAAAAATAACATTATAAAATTACCATAGAACCTGACCAAATTCTATTGGATGGTTAAAAGTCAACCCATGTCACCTAAGGGTCAAAATAGATTCATTTCATGTACTTTTGACCATGAAAATGATGTAATTTTTATTAAAACCAAAGAAAATGATAACATGTCACTCTCTTATATCTTATAAGTGTAGTAATTTTAATTTATTGATAACCTTCATAAAAAATCTAACATTAATAGTCACTATAAATCTAATAAAATTATATACATCATGTGAATTTATTTAAAAATTTTAGGGATTAAATAATTATCTTCAATGGGGACACACCAGCGATGAAAAAATTGTTTATTTAGTGAAAAATCAATAATACAATTTTTATTAAACTAATAGTGATCATAAAAGACAAAAACACCAGAACAAAACTTATTGGTCGTGTACATGTAATCCATTAGCATCCCAAGGTCAAATATTTGTCCACTTAGAGCCTTATAAAAGCGATTATGACAATTATATTATTTTATTTTAAATGATGTCAAAGTTGTCACTTTCATAATTTAATAAATATAACAATTTAAATGTTGTGATTTTAAGATGATAAATTCTAGTAAAACTATTTTTATGAAAGATAATAGATTTATCTAAATCATAGTATTTTATATTTAATTTTTATGCAACAAATAAGTATATTAAATTATTATACAAAAAATGTTGTGGAAATTATTTTATTAAGAGAAATATCATATAAATGATTTTCAAAGTATTAAAATAAATATTATATGAACTAATTAATGTTCTCCACATATTTCATAGATGAATATGACTTGTTATTAATCTATTAAATAGTTTATTTCGAATATATCCTCTATGTGGATTTTATTTAAATTCAAATAAATGAATAGTCTCAAAATTGACACTATTGTTATGTTATAAAAATAACATATTATAAAATTGATTAAAAATAAAAAAAATATTTAAAAATTATAAATTGAAATTTATATGGTCTAAAATTTCATAAATGATCCAATTATAGATAATTCACAACACATAATTAATTATTTATAACAATTTAAAATTTAGAATACTATTACCATAAATAAAATTAAATAGATTAAATAAAGATAGATAATGTTGATGAGGTTTAAAATAATTTCCCAACATGTCTAAATTTTTTTGTTTTATGATATTACAACCCTATATCATCTTATATTTTTATTTGAGTCATTTTTGGAGGTTTTTATTTTATTATATATCAATATTTCGTATGTTTCCAAAGGTGCCCCTATCCTCCCTTATAAAAGGGAACCTCCTCCCTCTCATCTTCACATAAATTTGAGCCTTAAATATCGGCCAAACCCTGACCATTACTCTTATAAGCTTTACTATTATCATTCTGAAGTTTATGGTCTTCTCAAAAGACCAACTCTAGTCCCTTAAGATTAAGTTTAAATGAGGTGCGTCGAGGAAGAGGTAATCTCTTCTACCGATTCCTTCAAGTTTATTTATTCTTATACTTACTCTTCTTTTGTTGTTTCATAATAAATTAATAACATCAGTATCACTAATATACTGATATGTTATTATAAATATGAACCGACCCTATTTCACCTTTTATCCATTCTACGGAAAATGAAATCACCGCGCGTGCGTAAGTACAAAATACTGTCTCCACGTCGTGGTGTAATATGTTTTTCCATCAACACCTTACATGGATGGGTATAATGGTGTAAAGAATAACTATATATGGTTATTATAATATGATACTAATTCTGATATATTATATAATCCACTCCAATTCCATTCAAAAATTATGGGAACGATATCATTGCTCGTGCGTACGTACGGATTACCGTCTCCACGACGCGATGAGATTCATTCTCCAAGTTAACCATTCAAGAATGATTACAAAGTATAAAAAATAACTAATCATGAAATATATATGACATATTAATGATACTGGATTTATGTATATTTTATTTACTTACTTCCATTCAATTTAATAAGGAAACAAAAACAGCATTCATGCGTACGTACGGTCTACCGTCTCCATGAACGGTGTATTTCATTCCATTCATCGATCTATTATATATATGTATATTCTGAATATATATTATATATAAATCATGTTTTACATTCTGTAAGTAAGTAATCATGATATATGTAATCATATTAATAATTACAAGTCAAAACATGGATGATAAATGAAACGATTTTACCCAAAACACTGCTTTAACATGGAATTGACAAATGAATGGGTAATATAAATTCTTTAGTTAATCATATATGATATCATAAATATTATTATGGTTCTGTTACAAGTTTATAATATGTTTAAAATAACTATATCGGAGTCTCAGACACATACGGAAAAAATTGGAAATAAGGTAAGGGATAATTATTCCAATCTCGTTATTATCCAAAATTGTTTATTCGTAAGTAATTAATGGGGTTATATTTATCATCCATGTACATGTTTTATAAAAATGTTTTCATGTATGTTTAAAGTATCTTTTTACCCATTTTTTACTTTTACTACATGGTTTGTAAGGAGTGTTTATTTGGTTTACCATACAGTGTACGTATTGACTTTTTTGGCCAAAGTTTAAGAAGAATGTTTCTTTAACTTATACGGCATGAACGGATTTTTACGGTTTCATAATGCCTTATTTTCATGAAGCTTACTTTACAAGATCTCATAATTATTTTCAAAAAAATAATTTTTTTAAATTTCATGGCATTTTGTGCAAATAAATTGATTTTTAAGTATAAAAGATATTTTCTTCAAGAATTCATTTCAGGTGTTTAATCAAAACTATTCCCTATCTAAGATGACATTTTTTATTATGTTTCAAGTATAAATACTCTATTATTTACATGGTTTGATTTTTCTTACGATGAAATGATATCTATTTGTTTTATTTGGATTATGTTATGATGGGATGATGTTTATGAAACCCATTTTATTCTTTGGGTTATGATGAATGATATATGTTTATTTTTTGGCACACGTAAGAATGATTTCATTATGAGATGGGTGGGACCTATATCTTCCTCCAATGCATTGGGTAAAGATGTATATCTCATGAGATAGACATGGCTGGAATGGTAAGTAAAATTAGGTTCAGTAATATAGGGATGGAATGGCAAGTAAACCCGGTTCAGTAATGGACTTTTTCCACTATGATGGTCTTGGATTCCTTGGCTACTATGGAAATCATATATTGTGCTTAATGGATTTCATAATTATATTTTTTATTCCCATGCTATTGTATCATGGTTAATGTTCTTTTATGATCGATTCCTTATGCACTGCCAAGATTTATGTTATTACTCGTGATTTTGATGTTTTATGTTCATATTCTTATGTTCAAATATTTAGGTATTGTTTTATGTTCTCCATGTTTACCCTTACTGAGAATTTGAGCATAACCTTTTTATTTTTTCTTTTCCCCAGGATATAAATAAGTGTTTTAGGTAAGAAAACTAAAGTGTAAGATCTTTATGGGAGATGTTGAAGATCTTTCACCATGATTAGAGTATTATGTTCCGAGTTTCCAAAGACACTAAACTATTACGGTCCTTGGGTGTCTGTATTTGATATGTATTAAGTATTCTGAAAAAGTGACGTAATGTCCATGTACATCAAGCTTCGGTCTCTAAAATGTGTGTAATAGAAGATATCCAAGAAATCAAATTTATTTAAAGAGAAATAGAAACTATAATCTTAGGGTGTTACATTATACACCTTTAAAAAAATTATGTCCTTTAAAATTTGAACATGATCATGGTAATAAAGGATTTAAAATTTTAAAATTATTTTGTGGAAAATCCAAATCATAAAAGGACTGAAAAAATATCCTCTTAAAATGAGGGAATGGAAATTCAAAGATCATCTAAAATAACATGCAAATTGGATTCTATGTAGAAAAAAAATTATAAGTAAGTGAAAACATAGATATGCAATAGATGTTTAATTCCTAAATAATGATGGTGATTAAAACAAAAAATATATAATAATAAATACAATGATCATGAGAATGTTGACTTCTACAAAACTGAAAACTAAATTGGTATGAAAAGAACGTCAATTAATCAAAGTTTATGTTTATAGGATTACATATTCATTTCATGACCATGTATGTAATGTTGCATGGTTTTTTAAAATAATATAGAGAACACTATATAATATACTTAAATGAAAAAAAATTAATTCATAAGAATAATTTTGTCTCTTTGTTATGCTTCAATCAATTTATACATCATATCTAACTCCATGTAATGAATAACAAAGATTAATATTTTTTATGTATAAAAAACTATAATTATATTCTAATAAATCATATAATCCATAAAAGGATAGAATATTCTTAATCATTTCACTTGACATTAACAAAAACCAGAAATTGTAGTATAAGATAATTATCAAAATAAATTATCCACCGTATGAATAAATAAAACATTTCTCTTCAAATACTTAATTACATGTCCCAAAGTTCACCATAGATCATTTTATTAATAACTAACCATAAAATCCTTAAAAATATTCCATATTAGGATTTAAAGACAAATATTATAATTTTTTGATCTGATATATTTTTGAGAAAAAATAAACATTTAGCTCCAAATAACATTAATCACTCCTAAGTGCTCGTGCCAAAAATGGATATTATCTAATTATATAATCTAAATTTTATGATATTAATTTCCAATAATCAAATAAATCAAAATAAATATACAATAAAATCATATATTCTTATAAAAGGAAATTTAGCATATATTTTTAAAATAAAATCCCATAATGTTATGTTTATCGTAATCATATATGTTTCTCAAAAAAATGAACATATTATGAAATAAAAATAATAAAAAACTCACTATTACATACCACAGTTATCATTATGATAAAATATATTACTAAAAAACGTAATCTTTATTTTTCGAATTATTTAGAAAAATTCATTCCAACCAAGAAAACAAATAGTCCACTGGTAGTAATTGAGCCCTTATATCACTTTGGTTGAGGGTTCAAGACAGAAACCCTTCCAAATGTGATATGTTGTACTTTTTAATAAAACTATGTTAATATAATCCATTTAATGTACTTATATATAACTAAATTACATAAATTTAAAATTATTCATAAATGATCATATATTCCATAATGGTTTTGAATTACCTTAAACATATACAATGAGAATTATTCTCAAATTGTACTTTATGTTGATCCTAAAAATATCATAAAACTTACACCAAAAAAAATCTCCCAATATGTAATTAATCATATTAAAATCCCAAAACATAATACCTAAGAAGTGGTTTTTATCATGTTGAACTTCTGATCAACCATAACCTCCTAATCCAATGATAATATCTATAATTATTAAGATAATCTTATATAAAGACATATATTCTTAAAAAATTAACCAAATGCTTAACCATTTCTTGATTATTATAACGCAAATAGAATTGGTAAAAAAGTTATACAACATAAATAATGAATCCAAATACTTGATAACATCAATTATTTAACATAAATGGTCGGGATAAAATAGGTTCTTCCCTGTTCTATAAGCTGACCTTTAGTTTATCTCATTGACTCAAAAAATTAATAAACACCCATCATATAAGTCTTCTAATTCAATAGAAATACTATTTTATTTTCCCTTTATTTACACAAATAAACCCTCTTACCTATATTTGAGATATTATTTTAGTTCTTTCTTCCTACATTCTTTGTAAGATATAAATTGAAGATTCTTACCTCCATTACCATTTCCAATTTTCTTGTTATTTATGTTTTTATGATAATCACATTTTTTGTGTTGTTAATATTATATAATGACATATAAATAGGATTAATCATATAAAATTTTCTCTATTCACAATAATATTTGGTTTCCCAAAACCATTGTGTTGTCCATCACATTCTGTGTTAACAAGATTCACCATGGTTCATGTCATCAACTAAATCCAAATAGAATAGTACGAGAAATAAGTATCATACTGGAAAAGAGCATAATAATTAAAATTAATTTATATTATGTATTAATATATACACCTAATTTTGATTCTATGACACTTTATGATTATCCCAGGTCATAAATTGTCACCATATACTCAAATCATTCATAATGACTTGTATGACAATTGAGAATTTCCAAAACATATTTGTACGTAGTGTTAAACAACTAGGTAGGAAACAAGGCCCGCTATATTAAACTATTTGATTATAAATGAAAAGTAAAATAAATAATTTTTTTATTTATTACCACTATATAGTATTGTACTTGAGTTGTATCCAATAGTAGTATCTATAAAGAGATTAAAATGTTTTAAAACCAATTTCTCTATCCCTCACCAATATCGCTTGACAGTCTCCAATACATTGAATTATATATAGTGTTCTTACTAATTTATTATAATTGTAGTATTTAAATGTTAACGTAACGTTTCATTGATATTAACTATAGAGACCTAGGCTCTTCATGTATGAATATTAAATTTTATAGATTAATATTAAATAAATTTCACAAATACTCACAACGAGAATGTAAATCATTAGTGTATCTAGAGATTAAATACATAATATTTTTATTTAATGAAATATCATAAACAAATCCCAAAGAGGTATTACATTTTAGTATTTTTTATAGAGATTCTATATAGAAAATTTTTCTTCATAACCTATGGAATGGAAACATAATTAAGGGTGATCATAGATACTCAGTAATGGTAAAAATGATATGTATCAATAGATGATTATATAAGTTCATAATCAATGAATAAGGGTATCATATCCTGAATTTAAATTAAAATTTTCATACACTATCTATCATGGAATATAAACATGATTCATGGAATAAAACATTATCCTTTGAAAATATATAAATCATAAGAGTGATAAATAATCATAAATCAACCATGAAACACATGTTTATTTCATCAATGTGAGAAACCATCTTATTTATTGATACAATTTCACATTTAAGGGTTAACTAACATGAATATTAAATAATAATAAATTAAAAACACAAATTTTTTCCATTATTACCAAGCACTAAAACTTGTTTACAATAATGGATCAAGAACATCAACTTGTTTACCATTTTGTATCATGCATGTCAAATTTTTTCCCATAATTATATCGTGAGATTATTTTCTACCCTATTTTATTTTAGGGATATATAATTTATAACCAATAATTGACATAATAAAATCATACATATGTGTAACATAAAACCATTTAACATTTATTATATCATCATGTATCATGTTCAAATAAATTAGGTTTCATAAACATTTCATCAATCCATCATAGGATTAGCATTTGAAAAGAAATGGGTTTCATAAAAATTACATAAAGATAACAAGAAACCATCCATAGAAATAATATATATGGTACCATTAGATTATATCCCCAGTGAAAAAAAACACCAAAAGTTGTTGTCATTGATGAATATAAATTCTCTCATGTCATCAATAAAACATTATGGATTAAAATATACATTCCACATAGTAAATTACCATTGTAAAACAACATGTTTTTTGAAAATACGCATTATTTGGTAATAAACATGGAATCATATAAAGGAATATTCAAAACATTGAGTGTTCCTGAAGGTGGGAAATTATGTTCTTGTCATACAAGATAAAAGAAAACATTCATTTCCAATTATTGTAAATAAATTCAACAATGTACATCATTTGGAAAAATTCTAGAAGATTATATTTAATTAATTTTTAATAAATTAAAAAAGAGTAAAAATAACACTAATAAATCATTAAAAAATATTAAAAACATTATTGAAATAATTTTTTGATAACATGAACATTGAAGAGAATAAATTTTATAATCGAGAGAGAAATAATATTCGTTTTCCTAAAAAATAGTATTTTATTCCCTTTAGTTATAAAACATAAATAAATGGTAGGAAGAAATTATTTATCCTTTAATAATTATATTATAAGAATTTTTTTTGTTTTTCTTTTGTGGTATATCATCAAATTTCATCAATAGAAGCATAATCATAAAAAATCCTGATAAACAATGAGGTAATAATTTAAACCCCTTATCATTTTTGTAAATTTGAATAAAAAGACACATAAATGAAAATAAAATATTTTTATATAAAAATATATGTATATATATTTTATAAATAACCTTTTAATACATTCATGGTCATTATATACACCATATAAAAAATGGTGAATATGGAATGTGTCTCACATAAATAAAATTTAGATGAAAATATCTTACCTCAACTCTTGAATTTATTTATACAAGATTAAACCTATATTATAATTAATATAGTTTTATTGTAAATATATTATGAAAAATAGTCAAATATTTAATGAAAAAAAAATTATTTACTTATAATATTTTATCATTTTTTTATTACCAATTATTTTTTAAAATCACTATTTTGGGTAATAACTACTTCTTTTATCATGTATGTTTTTGGTTTTTAGTATCAGTCCTTATACATTGATAATGATTATATAATATAAATTATTTATACCATGATTTTAATAATATATATATTCATTATATATGTATTTATAATATTCAATAAAAGAGATAGATTGAAAAATGGGTTACAACATTCATAGAGACGGTTGGACATACGTACAGATGAACAATAGTGTAATTTTGTTTACAGATGAAACCCGAGAAAGGTGAAAAATAATAAAATTTTAAATAATAAATATAATATCACATAATATCATATCAATAATATATTTTCATCAAATATATTCTTATTACGATCCGTGTACAAATGAAACAAAAGAAAATCACATGACTTTATAGAGCCGACTGTCCCCACATATATACGTGCAATATTGTCATTTTATAATAGATTAGAAGGTAATAAAGAAGATATGATAATAAAATTTTGAAGTATAATTATGTCATTAATATATTATATATACATTAAATGCATCATTATATCCAGCCATGGGAGGTGGTGACGGAAAACGAATTACATTAGTTAACGAGGTGGTAGTCTTGTGTACACATGATTTACAATTTTGTTACCCATTTTATGGACGAAGATATGGAGAGTGGATCATAAATAAACCTAATAAAATATTAGTTTCATTAATATAATGGTTTTATTATATTGTAATATATTATACAATAATTATGGTTCTAATAGGGCATGTAGAAAATAAAGATCTCATTGGAGAAAATTACCATCTCATAAAAATGAATTCTGTTTAAATATTATTAAGGATTATAGGGTTTGTATTTTTGGAATACTAGTTGCTATAGAATATATTTATGGATTTTGGGGATATTTTTTTTGAATATTTTTGTGGTAAATTACTTATGATGTGTGAATAATTTAGTTGACGATGTACTCTTTTATAATTTTAGAGGAGTAAAAGTTTTGTAAATACAAGAAACTAGTCAATAATGTGCAGTCACTCTGAATCCAAGTGCCCCAAAAATTGATAAATAATGTATTGGTTTTAATATAAATTTTATATTAATATAAAAAACATTTTTCTAATAAGATATTACCTTAACCTATATGGTTACTCAGTTTCAACATCTTTTTCACCATAGAAACAAGTTTTTTACCAAGATAATTTATCATTTAAGACTGAATAAAATTAAGAATATTATATAATTTGGACCCTATTATTCTAAATATTAATAATAATATATAAAATAAAAATCCAATGATTGTGTAATATTAATTTTAATATAAGTTCATGTCATGAGAAAAATGCCATTGTAACTTTAACAATGATAACATATATTTCTATCATAATAGTTTAATCCTGTTATCATAAATGAAAAAAATAACTAATCAATGAAAAATGGTTTATAATTTTAAACATTTTAATTCCACTTTCCTTAAGTTAACATTTTTATTAATTTTAAATCAACTAATAAATTATTATTGTTTTCAAAAAACCATAAATGTCATTTTTTGGGACTTTTCATATAATTCGACTTTAAGATGCCAAGAGAAAGATGGAATTGGAATATATAATCTTTAAACACAAAAAATATGTTATAATTATCATAGAAATTTTTTCTAAACAATAATTAATAAAATTTAAATTAATTTTAATATTTTTTAAATCATTTATTTTCATTTCTTTTAATTAAATATTTATTGCATTGATGTTGCGTAAGAATGTAAGGTATTAATTTTCATCATCAATAATTATAAATATATTTCCATGATAAATAATGACCATTTATTCTTAATTTGAATATTTATAACTAAATATTTGACACTTTTTTCTCTACGTGAACCCAAAAGAGGTTTTAGATGTTAGATAATGACATTTTGAAATTTGAAATACATAAATTATTATAAATATCATAATAAGATTAATATGGATCCTAAAAGGAAATTTACATAAATTAGCTGATATGTTTCTATATATTTCCAAAAACTATATTGTATATAATTTTTTCTATCATTATAACATTTATCTATTAATTTTAACTCCCGGTAGACCTGTTTTACCCATAACCTTGATAACAGGGATTTACTATTTTTAGTATTCATTATGACCAAAAATTAAATCGAAATATCTAGAAAATTTTAAATATTATTATTTCTTATTATGAATATATTTTATAATATTACATTTATATATGTTTCATAATTTAATTTAAAAATAATCTCCAAATAATGATTTTTTTTGGTTAAGTGGATTTTAAATTTACACTATGATTAATATCATCATTATATAATTTTAAATTGATATATAGAAACATATAATCTATCTATTTAATTTAATAAAATAAAAATTTATGGTTATGTTAATTAATTAAAATGGAAGAACATTATGAAATTAGAAATAGTTTTTAGTAAATATACCTAAATAATAATTATTTTATTTTGAATTAAAATTAATAACATAATGGTTCTTTTAATTAATTGATTATAATGAAATGAATGATTTAAAAAACTTATTATTTTATAATACTTACTTAAAAATCAATATTTTTTAAAAAATACAAAAATTTATCCCTATGTTAATTTTGAGATTAAAATTTAAAAAATGGATTTAATTTTTTATAATACAATTTCTAAATTTGGAATAAATTAACTGAATAAATTTCTCACAAAAATAAATAAAACCTTATTGATAAAAATAATATTTATAAATCATTCAAATAATTTACTAAAAATGATTTCTTACTTACTAATATGTTTTATTTGTAAACATTATTTATACTTGATTTTGATAAAATTGGTTATTCTTATTCATTCAAATAACAACTATTTTATAACCCCTGTGTTTTAGTATTTTAATAATATATCATAGATTATTTAAACTCGATATTGTGTGTCGCACATGATATCTATGGAATAAAATTTATTTAAAGACAAATATATTCTAAAAATATATGTCTTTAAACATCATACCATGTGTATATCATCTCCCCAAAAAATATTTTTTGGATAAATTTCTGAGTGATCCTTGTAATCCAGCAAAAAATAAAGGATCAGATCCTAGTGGATGGATATTTTAATTTTACTATATTAGTTCTCTTGCAGTTACAATGACGCACAATATCAATGAGAAATATTAATCTAATATGGGACTTTGGGCCACTGGTTCGGGACTACGATCTGTAAGGCCTTAAAGACAATATTCACCTTCGGGCTATAGGACCTCTAAGCCACATCATGCCTCCTAGCCAGGGGTTTCGGGCCACAAGACCATGAAGTATCCCATCACAACCCCATATGATAAGGATAAATAATAGGATTTATAACATGTTACTACCACTAGACAATTGATAAATATATATGAAGAATGTGCGGGTATGGATTTTAAAATTGGAATTAGGCACCGTACAGCTCCACATGGGGAAGTTATAGTCTATAATTAATTATTGTTGTGTATTTTTGGGAATTAAATGGTGAAAATTATTGGAATAGGATGTTCGAAGTGTATTCAGGTCATTAGGACTTTGGTTCATCTATTAGGCCTTATATCTATGGGCCTTTGAGTAATGTTCTAGACCCTATTCATATAGGAATATAGGTCATGTAATCGATCCATCTAAATGGAGTAAGAAAGGAATATTATCAAATAAATAAATAAATAACTCAAAAGACTTTAGTCCATGTTGACCACCACCACCCCATGTAGTAGAATTTCATTTTATCATGGTATGGGTTGAATTTCCTTATATAGGGCCGACCAAAATTTCCAAGAGAATTAAATAATACTCTATATTGCGAGTCACTAGCCTATTCTATACAACAATAAGAGGGATGTACCATATTTGGAATCATTATCCCAATCATGGATATTATTACATTTTGAGGAGGTGTATCCTTATCAAATGATTCAGAAAATGGAAAAGTTCATCCTTTATGACTATCTTAATATAAGATAATAAATTCATGTGGTCCCCATAGAATTTATTATCCTTCCATATACCTGATAGGTTTCAATATTAGTCAAAATAACACTAGGATATTTTCAAATATCCGTGAATCCATTTATAATTGTCACTATTGGACATCAAGAACTAAATAACCAGATGCAAGATATTCTTGATAAAGGGATTATATGACTTATTTGTTCACCATTAGGTACAATGGTACCTTTATTCATGATGAAGGATGGTTCAATGCACCTCTACATTGATTATTATGAGGTTAACATGATCATGATAGAGAAAGAGTATCAATTTTCGTATATTCATCACTTATTTGATCAACATTATGGAGAACAATACAACACTAAGGTGGATCATTGATTAGGATACTATCATGTAACGATAAAAAAATAATGATATAGCCAAGACTAAATTTCACACATTGTATGGGACTATGAGTTCAGGGTGATTCCATTCAGAATCACTAATTCCACAACTATCTATATAAACATAATGAATAGTGTATTTATGGATTACATCAACAAACATGAGGTAGAAATTATTTAAGATATTCTTATATACTCCAAATGAAATGAGGAGCATGATGAGTATTTGAATAATGTATTGAAGAACTTATTAAATGATAAGTTGTATCTAAATTATAGTAAATGAAAATTTTGTATGGATAAAGTATCATTTATGGGGAATGTTATCACTAGTAATGTGATATAAATAGATTCATTAAATAAAAGGTATTTCAATGTTTAACTAGACCAAAAACTAAAATGGGGAACCGTAGCTTCCTTGGATTAGCTAGGTACAAACCAATTTTTTATATACTTATCAGGATACATAAACACACTAAATATGAAAACATGAATGGGAATAAATTTTTCCCAGACTAATGAATGAAGGTAGAGTTATAATTAGTTAAATAATAAGTTAATAACTATAAATATTATCACAATACACATTAATGGAGAGGGTTTTTTTATCAATAAAAATTTATCTAAAAATTTATTGGGTTTTATAGTAATAAAAAATAATAATGTGATAGCTTATGTCTCCAACCCATTAATGGTCCATGAGTTTAACTACCAGATCTTGATATAGAATTTAATACAATGATATTCCTCTTCTTGATTTTGTGGAATTATATATATATGTATAAGTGTGAAATATATATAGATCATAAAATCCTAAAGAGTATATTCACATGATGTGAGATCAATATCTGCAAACAATGGTGGTGAAATCTAATCATGAACTATGGATTTTTAATCCATTACTACCCACGGAAGGTGACTAAATTTTCTTACATTCTATGTAGAAATGATTACATAACCCTCTATTTTGTAATGTTTGAAAGGGATCCAATATTCGTATATATAAGATTCAAATAAGTAACATCATTCTAGATTTCTCAAATAACTTCTCAACAATCCATTATTAAGATGATCAATGTGGGAAAAAACATGATGAGGATGATAGTTAATAATCAATATTTCATCATTTCTAATGAAGGAGTTATATGATATGGAACATAGAAATGTCTCACATAAAAACTAGAACAAAGGAGAGAACATATCGATTATTCTCTTAAATTTTCTTTCTTTATTCATCTAGGAATGACTGATATGTATAGATATTTGAAGAAAAACTTCTTATAGTTTTACAAGAAATGGAGATTATAAATTTTTTTATTGATTCATGGTCTCCCAAAAATTAAATTTTGAATGAAATAAAACAAATGACATGATGAAACCATTTATCATATCAATATGGTAATAGGATAAATAACGCAATATTTCATTATAGGACTCACAATGACATCTATAGGTAATAACTCCAATTGGGTTGTAGTTGATCCCCATAAAACACAATGGATTTCATTACAATCAAGGATTATTTCTATCTCGAAAAACTCATTAAGATATACATAAGAGAAGTGGTAAGACGTTATGTATTACCACTATCTGTTCTAACTATTCTATATCCGAGGTTTACCTAGAGGTTATACAGAATATTTCAGTAAGCATTTTTTCCAGAACTATGTTTTAGTATTTCCTATCACCCATTGAAATATTTCTTATCTAAGAGAACCATTAAAACTATATAAGACATTATAATATCATGATCAATGTATTTTGAATTATGTTTATATAATCACCCTCTCCTAGTTTTGTACTAATATAAAAAATGTTTCCATTATAGAATTCAAATGGAACCTTATATAAATTTTTATGGAAAGTGGTGTTAGAATCCAAAATTATTGGGTACTTTTGTATAGAATAAGATAATGGGATATGAGCTTATCCAAAATATGATAGAGAAGTTTCAAAACTCTCAAAATCATATGAAATCTACCCCAATTCAATAGAAAACTTATGTAGACAATCATCCACGATAACTAGAGTTTGAGATTAGAGATAATTCATTCTATCATATATCACCATGGTACTAAGTCATTAGGTTGTTTGATATGGGAAACCTCAATCTTAGATATATCATCCCCTTTCAGAACCTTGATTACATCAGAGCTATGAGTTATCAACATTCTCTCCGACTTAATTTATCCCAAGTAAAATATGTGTTCCATGTATCCCTATTAGGGATGTATAAATTAGATTTGTAAATTATATTGAATCCAGAGGTGGTAACTTTAGTGAAAAATAAATCATATGAGTAGAAGATAATGAATATATTAGAGAATGGTGATATTTTTTTATGAAAAAAATGAAGTGAACCTAGAAAAATATAATGGAGGAACCACAATTTAGAGGATGAAACACAAGAATTTGATGTGGTGATGAAATAAAAGTAAGATCATTTATTTTTGGCTGAGAAAAAAAATTTAGGGGGAAATTTCAAATGTGTGGAAAAATTAAATCACCCAAATATCATTAAATGTATTGCATATATTAATGAAAAAATTATTTATAATGTAAATTAATTATAGAAAAAAACTGACACTATGTAGCATTTTTTTATTTTGGGCTATTATAAAATATAGGCCTAATTTTTCTATCTTAGTTAAAAGAAAATTTACAACATAACCATTGATAATAGAAATATTATACATTGACAATTGAGATTATTATATATTGTGGGTTATGATAAAATATTTTTGACATAGAAGGATGGATAAATGGCCTCGACTAGTTGGTCAATAACCTATAAAGACTATATTTCAGTGCTTTTAAGGGAGATTCCATTAACAAGGTTTTCCCTTGATCAAGTCGTTGATGAGATTAAACCACTAAATGTTGATCAAAACTAGTTATTATAGATTTTTATTCTTATTGAGATTTTCCCCCAATCTATGTTCATTGAATTGACCCAATAATGTACCACCACTAAATACATTACCCTTTAAGAGTATGTTTGTGTAATAAATAGTGTTGTATCTAGACCCTAGTAGTATGAATATTTATGTTTTCTTTTTAACACAATTGTAATGACCAAATGTTTTATCAATGGAATTTCCTTCTTATAATTATGCCTTATAGTAGATTCCCATTAGGAAGCACAATGAAATTTTATGATAATAAATACTATGTGATCATTAGACATACTTTTTCCACTTATAGGTTTTGAATATCGAAAATTTGATATACCGAGTTGTGATCAGTAAGATGTTTGGAGTCTAATAGGAAAACCATAATTTTTTGTGAATGGTAACCTACCCTTATGAATTATAACCTACCCTAATGAATGGTGATATGACCCTTAGGAATATTAAAATATCATAAATAAGAGTAACCTTACCCATGAATAATTAAATAAAATTTAGGCATTGTATAAGTGACAATTTGAACATAGTAAAAGTATTGGTATTTTTGTAAGTGAAAAATAATTAATTATAACAAATTTCTTAATTTAAATTAAAATTTATTTTCTTAAAATTCTTTTATAAATTAAAAAATCTATGCCTTATAGTTTTAAGATAATTTTATAAGACCTGACGTAAATTTTGAAAGCATTATATAATCAGTATTAATTTTAAAAACAATATTTTTCATGTAAATCAAGATTTTAATTAAAATATATATTAATTTT
Organism: Viscum album; assembly: GCA_963277665.1. Taxonomy (NCBI): domain Eukaryota; kingdom Viridiplantae; phylum Streptophyta; class Magnoliopsida; order Santalales; family Viscaceae; genus Viscum; species Viscum album. The sequence goes on along the minus strand of OY728120.1, from coordinate 1,265,607,773 downwards.
ATTTATAAAATTATTTTTGAAAAATGTAATTTGTTTTTTTATTCCACATTTTGAAAAAATTTTGGGGTGAATTTTTTGGATTTTTCTAAAATACTTGAATTATTTATGAATAGTGAAATACCCTAATTTACAAAATTAGCTAAATAAGCTAATTATAGAGTCATGATTGTTTTTTTGATGATGTAAGAACAATTTTTTTTTTGACATGATACAATTACTATTCTTGGTTAGGTAAGACTCACTACTCTTTGTCTTCTGGGTAAATAATAAATTAATGCATTTTAAATTGAGAAATCCCCTCTCCCCTCCACTATAAATACCACCCTTCACACCCTCATTTCCTCACATCTCTCAAACATCAATCCTTTTCTAAACTCTACCCAATAATATTCCCCATCCCCGCCCCCACGTCCAAGATCTTTTAGACTCCTCAATCCTAGGTCCCTTAAGGAGGATCTCAAGAGGCGGATTCAAGAGGTAATTTTTCCCCCTCTTTTCCATTAATTTCCTTTCAATTTAATGTTATTTTCTTGTTCTCTCTCCACCTATCATCATTCACATGGTATGGAAAATCTATTATCATACATATTCTATAATTTTATGATATTAATGGGATATTATACCATTCCTCCCCCTTATCCTCTTCTTTTAATTTTATAAAAGAGAACATTGTTCGTTATGTGTTAAATTATCACCTTCAAGAACGACATGTTTTCAATTTCCTTTGCAGGTTTAAGATCTGGTCATGAAAAAAATTATATGGTTCAAAAAGATTATATTATATATATTGTATCCTATTTCATGTTATGGAACTAACTTATGTACATATTACTAAATGATTAAACAAAATAGGTTTTTTGTGGTTGAAAAACTGCCCAAATTAACCCAAACAATCGTCGTTTAATTATTATCAAATGATTCATCCACATGGTACATAATATAATTCATTATCAGTTAATGTAAACTTATTTAATAACATTAATAAAATTAAATATCAGTTATGTATGTTCACCCAAGTTCTACATGAACTTCCATTTCTGGATACATGTGAACCGCTCAAGAATACCATTAAAAAGAACATTCACGAATAATGTTTTTAAACTATATAACTCAACAAAAGGCCCCTAAAATAGCTTTACAAAACCATAATTATCCTTATTAATTTAAAAAAGGCTATTTAATTTTCAATTAATGAATCTAATGTTCTTATGAAAGACATTAATGTGAAGGAAGCGTTCAGATACGAGGTAAGGGGAAAATCTCTAACTCTACATTCTTTCTTCGGGTTCTCACTAATTTACACAATTTTTGATATGTTCAATCTTTAAAAATAACTTTTTTCATCATTATTAGAATTTTCTTTTGATATAAATGTTTTATACTTAATTTTATTTCAAAAAAATGTTTTCTAAAAGAACTCTTCTTTCAATGACAAATCTTTTACTTCTCACTCAAAGTTGATGATTATCGAATCAAGTATGTTATTACCTCTTTATTTTGGGATCCAAAAGTTTATGAATGTGTTTGAATGATATTAAACCCATTAAATTCCAGGGATTAGTTATTTTTATTGTATAATTCATGATAATGATAATGTTATGATGTGATGGGTGCTCCCAGAATAATATACTGCAATATGAATGTTTCAATGTGATAGGTGTTCCAGAAATTATACAGCACTCTAATGAATTGGGTAAAGTGATCAATATCATTATTTTAAGTGAAATTATGTTGTACAAATATACTATATTTTTCCAAAATTATTTTTGGTATTTAATCAATAATACATTATGTTTCATTTTTTTTACGCATTTCCACATTTCAAGTCTTTTATTAATGATTCATATAGTGTTCATTATATTTTTACTATGTTATGATTATGCTCACCCCATGCTATATTATTCATATAAATCCTCTTATTGGGTTTTTATCTCAACCATTTTTATGTATATCCCTAGGTGGATATTTTTACTAAGGAGAGCTCAAGTTCCACTAGGAAGCTAGAGATGAAGGAATTAAATAAATGTTTATGATTTTTGTTGTAATTGTTATATGTTGTCCTAGTTTTCTGAAGACACGAAACCATTTTTATCCTCTATTTGTAATACTATTATGTTTTTTTATTTAATATGGTGTAATATTAATGTATGAAAAGGTTGTGTTGTTATAGTTGGTATCAAATGAATTGTTTTGTTAGTTTTGGAATTAGGATTAGTGAACACTAGAGAAAACCTCTAGCATGAGATTAAGTACAAATATGCATGAAAGAATCTTTATGTAGGAATACCATTTGTTATTATATTAATATAAATCATACAAATTAATACGTTATTATTAAATTTTTTACTTATGTTTTTTTCTAAAATTACTATTTTAGAAAATGGTGTGAACCAGGAGAAACAAGGCCAACAACTCATGCACGAGCCAAAGCATTGATTGCCTGAATGACATCCCTATTTATTTAGGAGGTGGAGTTAAAAACATCATGGTGATGATTACCTAACTATATCAGGTTATGAAAAATAACCATAATAATGTATAATGTTCTCTTTCACCAAATAGGGAGAAATTGGAAATCAATTGTTTTATAAGGCCATGACCACCGATGTTTAGTGGATCTTCTTATCCACTAGTTGTGGGACAGTGGGCCAACTCCATGAAGAAGATATTTTCTTGTGCTTCACTATTCTGAGATGGAGAAGGTGACACTATCTATTTATCATCTAGATTTAGAGGTCGATCAAGGGTGGTATTTAATTAAGAACACCAATCCAAGGGAGGATATTGAAAAGATATAATGGAAACACTTTAAGATAATGTTTCTTAACAAGTATTTCCCAAGAACTATGTGTACAAATATGGAGACTTAATTCATAGAGCTCAATAAAAAAGAAGGATAATTTTTCACAACCTATGAAGCAAATTTCACAAGGATTTCAAGGCATGATTTGGGTTTTTTTTCAAAATTGATAGCAAAATTGAGAGATTCTTTAGTGGATTAAAACTACACATTCAAAAGGATCTTGTAATTAGAGACTTTGGGAGTTATAAAGAAGTTGTTATATATGATCTAAAAGTGGATATGGAGTTTCACAAATGGTTCCACAGCTATGGTGATAAGAAACAGAATATGGTGTTTCAATCTGGGGGATCTATTGATAAAGGTGGGAATAAAACACAATAACCCACATGCCAAAAATGTGGGTAGTTGCATCTTGGGAACTACCTAAAAGGGATGAGGAAGTGCTTTAAGTGTGGGAATGAAGGAAACAATGCTCAATAGTTTCTAAAATACATGAAAATAATGGATAATGTTGTGGAAGAAAGGAGAGAACCACCCATGGTTCAATGCATAAATTTTTGGGATCAAGGGAACTATGCACACTACTGGACTAAACCTCGAGTTCTTGAGGGTAATCAGTGTCAGAAGACACAAAAGAAAAAGGAATAAGGGAAGGCTTGTGCCATCACTACTAAGGAATTGGATCAAGGTAATGAAGTCATACAAGTTACAATTTTTATTCACTCAATAATGGAAAAAGTATTATTTGATTTTGGTTATACTCATTCCTTTATATCTTCCAAGTTTGCATGAACAATATAATCAAGGACCTAAATCCTTGATGTATAGTTATTTGTAAAACAACAGGTGGTGAAATCATTGCAACCCATGTGTTCAAATATTCTCCTTTTAGTTTTTGTTTGATGATTCTTCCAGAAAATCTCATAATACATCCCTTGGTGGAATTCAACACTATAATGGGAATGGATTGGATCTTGTTATATTGAGCACATACCAACTGTTTGGAAAATGAAATATCTTTTCATATTTCGTACCATCCCATGATCCTCTACAAATTCAAGGATGATAATGAATGTACATTAAAAAAATTTACAATGGTGTGGGTGTTGATTCCTTATGAATAACCATACCTTTCCCAAATGTGTTAGTCAAAGGATAGTACCAACCCCATATGAATTCCCATAATGAGTGAATACGGTGATGTATTTCCTGAATAGTTACCTAGAATTCCCCTGGATTGTGAGGTAGAGTTCTCAATAGAACTCATACCCAGAGCATCTCTTATCTTAAGGTGTCTGTATAGGATAGATCATATCAAATTGTAGGAGTTAAAGAAGCAGCTATAATAGAATCTAGACAAAGGTTTATTAAACCCTAGTGCATCACCTAGGGGTGCGCTCATTCTCTTTGTGAAGAAGAAGAATGGAACAATGTTGTTGTGTATCGATTCTCGGGAACTCAACAAGATCACCATAAAGAACTAGTATACTCTTCCAAGGATATATGACTTGTTCGAATAGTTAAGAGTGTAGGATATAAATGATGATGTAGATGCTCAATATACAAGAGGGGGGTGAATTGTAGACTTTAAATATTCCTTTGGAACCTTTAAAGTTAGTTACGAATAACTATGTTTTCCTTAAACAAAGGAAAGATCTAAGTTTAACAAAGTTAAACTAAGAAAATTCACAACACCTCTAACACCAAATGAAAGATTGGAATAAGGAATGAAGTTATCAACTTCAAGTTCTATGTACTTGCTTAAAACTGGAAAGATATTCCGAAAGTAGGTTCCATAAATATAGATCCAGAAATTGAAACTCAACTAAAGATTACAATATGAGATTCTACCTTAAAGCGTATAGAATCTAAATGAAACAGAGTACAAGGAAGTATAAGAAAGTTATACTTTCCTTATAATACAATATGCAGCGGAAACAAACAAGTAGTAAAACTACATGTAACAAGATATAAGTCTTTTAACCTAAAGAGAAGGGTATCCAACAACCTTGGATAAAGGTCCATTGATTTATACTTTCAAGCAAGTCTGTCTTACCCACACCAGGGTAAGCCCTCGATACGAAGATCAGAATATCTGTATTGCTATCCCCGCAAGCCCTGAACTTCAAGGTAGTTGGAAACCTATGTCTTCCTCAGCAAGGAAGCCCTCGAACTTCAAGGTATTCGGCACCTCTGTCTTTCTATCCTTGAAAGTCCTTGAATGTAATCACCAACATTCGGAGTTGCACGAAGTAAAAACTGAATGAGCATTTCAGTACGCACAAGGCATGAAAATATTTCTCTCTCTAGAAATCACCTTATCAGCGTGTGGTCTCTAGATCGATCAACTTCTATGTTGTTTTGATATCTTTCAAATGAGATCCTATTTATAGGCAAGGTCGGCCTTCTTTCCAACGGTCATATTTTCCTTAAAAATCGGAGAGACCTGTACACGTGTAACTTAACCAACGGTTAGTTTATAATAGAATAGACGACATCGTTTTATAACAAAACAAGTGTAATTGAATATATTACATCGTTTTAAGTCTAACAAAAAAGTTTGGAGTGAAGGTTCGGAGTGTAAAAAAATGTCAAAGAGTAGAAAATTTATAAAAGTGTAAGAAAAATGAAAGTTCAGAGTCTAATGAAAATAATATTCGGAGTCTAAATAAATTCAGAGTGCATAAAACAAAGATGATCAAATTCTGTTTAAAAGGTGAATTTGGAATGAGAATTAGGAATGAAAATTCATCAACAGAATTCGTAATGAGAATTCGTCATCAGAATTCGTAATGAGAAATCGTCATCAGAATTCATAATGAGATTTCTATGTCAAACTTCATGAGAATTCGTATCCAGAATTCGGAGTAGAAATTTATCATAGTTCTTATCCATAATTCGGAATGAAACTTCATTACAGTTCTCATCTGGAATTCGGAGTGAAACTTTATTACAGTTCTCATCCAAAATTCGGAACCTAAAAAATAATGCTTTATATAAAGTTTGAAACGATTTTGAGAATATAGAAATGAATCTGAATCTTATACTTAAGAAATATATGGATGAAAATATGATAGGGATAATTTTTCTTATAAAAGCAATCTTCCTTATAAAAGAAATTTTCCTTATAAAAGTGATTTTCCTTATAAAAGAGATTTTCCTTATAAAAGTGATTTTCCTTATAAAAGCGATTTTCCTTATAAAAGCGTTTTTCCATATAAAAGAGATTTTTATTAAAGATAAGGTGTTTGTGATTTTCAAAACAAGAAGGAATGAAAAATTCATAAGAAAAACCTTATTGACTCAACAATATCCCCCTTTTTGGAAAGCATAAACATCCTTATGAAAAAGAAAGTCTAAGAAGAAAGATAACATTAAGTCTTATCTCGCTTTGCTTATGGATGTTGATGAATACGACTAACTCCCCCTTAGGCTTTGAAACTCTAAGGATCGTATTCTAGATTTTTAGAATGATATTTCATTAAGAATAAGAATGTCTTCATTAATGAAAAACTCCCCCTTAGATAAACTCTATTAGAGTTCTTTTTCTTTCTCACCGTTTGTTCAGATTCTTTTTCCTTTTCCACCTTTATTATGGTTCTTTTCCTTCTCCCACTTTGTGATTTTCAAAAATAATTTGAGGGAACAGAAAATATAACAAAGTACCTGAAAAATTATTAACAACAACAAAAGAGAAGAGCAATCACAATTTTCATTAAGTTTGAAAGTTCATCAACAAGTAAGTTAAGATACAACAAAAGATCAGATTTTTCTATTTTGGATCTTTTTCCTTCGCCACGAGACCCTTGAGAATAGTCATTATCTTCTTCAAGTCTTTATTATCTTCCTCAGCTTGCTTCTCTAACACAACTATTCTTGCACTTTGAACTTCAATCTTTTCTTCCTGGGCTTGAAGCTTTTCTTCCTGAGCCTTCAAGATTTGTTCTTGCATTAACAACTTCTCTTCAAACTCAATCCGATGATCCCTTTCATACTTCCAGTTTTGAGAAAGAGAATTTAGCTTCCCATTCAGATATATAACTTCTTGAATCCGGAAATTCATTTCATCTGTCAACTTTTCTTAAAAGGATGAAGTAAGTTCATTTATCTTCCTGTCTTCTATCTCAAAATCATCCTTAACATTATCTTGGAATTCATCAAAGAGCCTCATCTCTTCTACAGTTTTCTTCGACCAACTTGTCATTCTCTTGCAAGACCTTTTGTGGGCATCATAGCCGACAAAGAAAGTTTTGAACTCATCCTCAATCTCAACAAATTTGTCCATAACCATGGATACTGAGTCTGTTTTCTGATTCAAAGCATGTTGGAGCATCTGGCATCTTGATTCAATACTAGAAAAAGTCGGAATATTACCCACCAACTTCATTAATGACTGAACAACAAAGTCATGCCCCAACGAAGATGACTCCGAATCCGAGACTTTGCTCAGAGATTTTTCTTCTTCAAACTGCTCACCCTTATTTTTATAAGAATCACCAAATTCCCTTCTCTTTACAACCACTGAGCTCGGGGTATCAACAACCAGTTGCTTTCCCTTGTCCCTTTTCGGAATGGATTGATGTTCCGGAGTCTTCTGTTCACTATCAGAAACTTGAAAAACATTGTCTTTGTCTTCAGCAACTTTTTGAGCTCCATCCTCTACGTTCTCCATTTGAGCAACATCATGTAGAAGTTGTTCTTCCTATACATGATAGGCTACTTCATGTTCTCCTTCCTCCTCATCCTTCCCTGTAGTGACTAACTTCGACGATTCAGCTTCTGAAGTTCAGAATGACAAATGTTCCGAAGGTGTCCCCTTATAATCATCTACTTGCTTCAAAACATCTCCGGTCTCACCACTACCTTCAGCAACTGCTTCTTCCTCTTCTACATTCTCAATCTGTTCAACTTCCTCAATAGGTTTAGAAACTGCCTCTACCGGTGCAACAAAGATTCTTCCTGGAGTCTCAGGTATAGATTCCAAAGAAAAATATCTCGGAACTGGAATGTTTCTGGAGGCCATCTCAGTAAACTTTAATAATGTCTGAACCACCTCAGCTTCAGACACCTTCTTCTTAAGTTTCTTTTCCTTCACTTGTTTTTCTAGCTCATCTGTAGTTCTTTCCTTCAAAGCCTTAGCCTCCGCAAGATCCAAGCCAAACTGAGGCTCCCCTTTCACTCTTTTCTCTTTGATTTCCTTCCACTTAGCAACTACCTCATCAGGGTAAGCTTTCTTCTTCTTCTGTTTTGGAGGTGCGGAATGAACTTCCTTAGATTTGGGATTCTCTACTTCAACTTCAACTTCTTTCAACTTTCTCTTCCTTACTGGCTTAGAGGATTCAGGTTCACCAACTTTCAGAACCACTTCTTCATGAGTAGGTAAATCAACAAACTAACCAGTCTTATTGTCGGAGGAAACATCCATCCTTTTGAGGGTACCATCACTCACCAACATAATTTTGAAAATTCTTGGCTTAGATTTGCACGCCTCCTTGAAAGACTCAAGGCACCGAACTATTAACTTTGAGATGATTGCTGGATACATTATAATCTGAGCTCTTAGATTCCCTTTCTTAACATTTCAATGGTAATAATAATGTGTTTAATTAGATTAAACTTCCTCAGATTTACCAGAAAATCTAGTATATAGATCTCACTTTTCATCAAACTGTCTTTGTCACCCTTTCTCAGTACAATAAGGCGTTATACCCATAATACTAGAATCTGAAAATTCGTAGACAGAGTTGCAATATTTGGAGCCTTTTCATCTGATAGTCTGAGAGTTTCAAATGCATTTTACTTGTCGAAGCTTCCCTTTGAATCTGGAAACACATGAGAGATGAACTCGGCTTCTCCTTCATTGTTCAGCCCTACCAATCAGGCTGCCTTGGCATACAAAAGCTTATAATTCTTACCGTAAGACTTAAATGACAACTTCTCCCTACCATCTTCCTTAAGGAAGGAAACTGTCTCATAGAAATCTATAAGAAAATATGAATACACTTCATCTTGATTTCCAGGCTTGGACACGACAACATCTTCCCATCTGTTTAGATTAATGTTCTTGGATATAAGAGAATCATACTTGTTGAAGAAATCAGGATGAACCAACCTTTCTCTATATACTAACCACTTGGAAATCGGCTTAGAGGAAGACATGTCTTGAGAAGCTACATCCACAGACATTTGGATCTGAAGACTTCTGGGAAGTTCGTAACGGAGTTTGCTGAAGATCAGAACGGCCTTAAAACCGAGAGGCAGAGCTTTGGGACGCTGGATCTTGAAAAACTGATGTGGGACGACCATTTGGGTCCCCTTTATATAGGCAACGAAAAGACGGTTCATCTTCCTCGGTTGATCGAATGGTTGTAACAAGCTGAGATCAGATCTGACGGTTGAAATCCAATTCTCAATAAAACTTGAATCCGATCTTTTTAGGTTTTTATTAAAAACAAAGATTTAAGAAAAAAATAATCCGAAAACAAAATATAAGAAAATACCATCAAGTAAAGTATAATTACGAAAACTTGAGTAAGGAAATCATACCTTTCGGATTGGCTTAGGATTATTATTTGTAATGGTTAATATTCTTTTTAGAAGAAATTTATTACTAAGAAAAGACAAAAAACAATACAAGATTCTCAGCATAAAAATTTCATTACAAAAGTTTGAAAACGAAAAAATCTCATTATGAAAGTCTCGGTACGAAAATCTCGTTACGGAAACACTAGTACGAAATTGTTCATTCCGGAAGTTTTCAATCCAAAAATTTCCATTCCAGAAGTTTTCTATACGAAAATATCCATTCTGGAAAATTTTAGTTCTGGAAATTCCCATTCCAGAAATTTAGTTCCGAAATGTTTGAAAAACTATCTTTGAAAAATTTAATTACTCTGACAATCAAATGTACTCCCCCTATGAAAAGGAGATTATTACTGTAAGGAGACTTTTTCAACAGAAAGTTAATTAAGAAATATTACCTTTCAGTTATCATTCCTAACTTCTGTTTAATGTATTCAAATCTATTAGAAGGAAAAGATTTTGTGAAAATATTAGCAAGTTGATCTTGCGTTCCGATAAACTGAAGAATAATATCTCCTTTTTCTTATACTTGGATTGGAAATTTCTCTAGCCATCTATCTTGTTCATCCTTCGAGCAATATTTTCTAACTCATTTTCAGATACTTCACTCTCACTATATTCTGATTGAACAACCATCTTCTTAGACTTGGATCTGGTAACTCTCTCAGGAGTCTTAGCTTTCATATGATTTGATGTTGTTGTAAAAGAAACAGTACTATTCCCATTCTTATTTTTGATATTGTCAGCATCTCTCTTCATTCTAGTTTCATGTTGGAGAAGAGTTCCAAATAACTCATCAAGAGAAATTTGAGTGACCTTCCAGTTCTCAGCTATAGCAGTTCTTTTGGATTCCCATTCATTGGGCATAATATCAATTATCTTATCCACAAGTGCTTCATCATCTAAAACTTTTTCTCCCATAGACTGTAAGATATTGACTATAGTCATAAACCTCTGTTTAACTTTACAAATTGGTTCACCATAAGGAAAATTTAAGCCATGGTATTCAGCTCTAAGCATAGCTCTCCTAGTCTCAATCACTTTAGAAGTTCCAAATTGTGTAACCTCTAACTTCTTCCAGATACAATTAGCTACTTCACAAAAAGAAATTTGGAAATATATATTTCTAGTCATTGAACAAAGTAAAGTATTGCATACCTTATAATTGAGTTGATACTCTTGCTTTTCCTGGTTAGTAAAAGTTCTATCTTCCTTATCAGGAATTTTATAATCTCCAGTAAGCATAACAAAGTTTTCCACTCCAGTATTGATAAAAAAAGTCTTCATTCGATCTCTCCAGTATTCAGAGTCATTACCCTCAAATATTGGTGGTCTTTTAGGATTTATATTATCAATGGAACCAAAATTTACTCTTTCCATACTTAAAATAACCTTTGGAACACAAACTTGTTAGTAGAAAAAGTTCGTAATCACAATTTTCGGAATGTCAATGTTCGGAATGAGAAAGTTCGGAATGAGAAAGTTGGAAATGAAAAAGTGAGAAAGAAAAACTTATACGTGAGTACAAGTATTTCAGAGACCTCCTCTAATACCAATTGTAGGATCGAAATAATTATGTAGATGCTTAATATACAAGAGGGGGGTGAATTGTACACATTAAAAATTCCTTTGGAACCTTTAAAGTTAGTTACGAATAACTATGTTATCCTTAAACAAAGGAAAGAGCTATGTTTAACAAAGTTAAACTAAGAAAATTCACAACACCTCTAACACCAAATGAAAGATTGGAATAAGGAATGAAGTTATCAACTTCATGTTCTATGTACTTGCTTAAAACTGGAAAGAGATTCTGAAAGTAGGTTCTGGAAATATGGATCCGGAAATTGAAACTCAACTAAAGATTACAATATGATATTCTACCTTAAAGCGTATAGAATCTAAATGAAACAGAGTACAAGGAAGTATAAGAAAGTTACACTTTTCTTATAATACAATATGCAGTGGAAACAAACATGTAGTAAAACTACATGTAACAAGATATAAGTTTTTAACCCAAAGAGAAGGGTATCCAACAACCTTGGATAAAGGTCCCCTGATTTATACTTTCAAGAAATTCTGTCTTACCCACACGAGGGTAGGCCCTCAATACGAAGATCGGAATCTCTGCCTTCCTATCCCCGCAAGCCCTCAACTTCAAGGTAGTTGGAAACCTATTTCTTCCTCAGCAAGGAAGCCCTCGAACTTCAAGGTAGTCGGCACTTATGTCTTCCTATCCCCGGAAGTCATCGAATGTAATCACCAACATTCAGAGTCGCACGAAGCAAAAACTGAACGAGTGGTTCAGTACGCACAAAGAATGAAAATATTTTTCTCTCTAGAAATCACCTTAGCAGTGTGTGGTCTCTAGATCGATCAACTTCTATGTTGTTTTGAGCTCTTTCAAATGAGCTCATTTTTATAGGCAAGGTCAACCTCCCTTCCAATGGTCATATTTTCCTTAAAAATCGAAGGGACCTATACACGTGTATCTTAACCAATGGTTAGTTCATAATAGAATAGAAGACTTAGTTTTATAACAAAACAAGTGTAACAGAATATACGACATCATTTTAAGTCTAACAAAAATGTTCTGAGTGATGGTTCGGAGTGTAAACAAAATGTCAAAGAGTAGAAAAATTATAAAAGTGTAAGAAAAATGAAAGTTCAGAGTCTAATGAAAATAATATTTGGAGTCTAAATAAATTCCGAGTGTATAAAACAAATATGATCAGATTCTGTTTAATAGGTGAATTTGGAATGAGAATTCGGAATTAGAATTCATCAATAGAATTCGTAATGAGAATTCGTCATCAAAATTCATAATGAGATTTTGATGTCGAACTTCATGAGAATTCGTATCCAGAATTCGGAGTAGAACATTATCAGAGTTCGTATCCAGAATTCGGAATGAAACTTCATTACAGTTCTCATCTGGAATTTGGAGTGAAACATTATTACAGTTCTCATCCAATATTCGGAACCTAAAACAGAATTCTTCATATCCAAGTTTCAAACGATTTCGAGAATATAGAAATGAATCTGAATCTTATACTTAAGAAATATATTGATGAAAATAAGATAGGGATAATTTTTCTTATAAAAGCGATCTTCCTTATAAAAGCGAGTTTCCTTATAAAAGCGATTTTCCTTATAAAAGCGATTTTCCTTATAAAAGAGATTTTCCTTATAAAAGTGATTTTCCTTATAAAAGCGTTTTCCTTATAAAAGAAATTTTCCTTAGAGATTAGGTGTTTGTGATTTTCAAAACAAGAAGTAATGGAAAAGTCATAAGGAAAACCTTATTGACTCAACTAAGAGGAGATCAATAATTCTCAGAGGTGGATATTTGCTCTGGATATCATCATCTATAGGTGATGAAGGAAGATATTTAGAAGACTGCCTTCCATAAAAGGTATGGGCACTTTGAGTTTCTGGTGATGCCCTTCTAACTTAGTAATTGTAAGGAAATATTCATTGATTTGATGAACACAATCTTTAGCCATTACATAGAAAAAATATTGGAAGTGATTATTGATGATATTCTCATCTACTCCAAGAGAGGAGAGGAACATGAAGAAAATATAAGACATGTGTTGGTGACATTGAGAAAGGAGAAGTTGTAAACCAAGTTTAGAAACTGTGACTTTTGGATGAATAAATTCACATTTTTGGGACATTTTATCACAAGTGAGGGAATTTCTATGGTCCCTTAAAAAGGAAAGGAGATTTAGGAATGGCCAAGACACACTAGTGTCATATAAATCTGTAGTTTTCTTGGATTAGCTGGGTACTACCGACATTTTGTGAGAAATTTCTCATGATTGTCAAGCCTGATAAAAATCTTAACAAGGAAATGGGTAATGTATCTATAGATGGAGGAATGTGATGGAAGATTCAAGGAGTTAAATATAATGCTGATCACTACACCTGTACTCACACTACTGGAAAGTGGAGAATTTTTTGTGATATAAAGTGATGCTTCAAAAAATGATTGTGTTATGTACTCATGAAAAATGAAAATGTGATAGCCTACGCCTCATGACAGTTGATTATCCATGAGAAGAACTACCTAATGAATGTTGTAGAGTTGGAATCCATGATTTTTTCCCAGAAAATATGTCAGCACAACCGTTATAGTGAGATGTGTGACATATACACCAAACACAAGAGCCTAATGTATATAGTCACACAAAAGAGCTCAACATGAATCAAAGGTGATGGATAGAGATACTCAAGGATTATGATTCCTCTATTCACTATCATCCAGTAATGTAGAACAAGGTAACTGATTCTCTAAGTAGAAAAGAAATTTCCACTCTATCCCTATTATAGATTGAGAAAGACTCTATCTTATTGGATATACAGAGGATGTATTTCAAAATCATAAGGGTAGGGGATACATCAAACCATGCCCAATTTATTGCACAACCATCCATCCAAGAGAGGATTAAGGAAGGAAAAAGGGATGATGTTGAGTTACAAAATAGGGTGAATGAAATAAAGGAAGGGAAGCTGTAAGAATTCCATATCCATGATGATGGTGTGATTCAGTTTGGAATGCGGATTTTTGTGCCTTCATCACCCAGGATAAATAAGGAGATGTTGGACGATGCACATAACTCAACATTCTCTATCCTGCTTGGTAGCACCAAGATATACCTAGATCTCTGTGAACACTTCTGGTGGGATAACATGAAGAAGGATATTGCAGAATATATATCAAGGTTCTTAATATGTCATCAAATTAATACAGAGTGAGAGAATTACAAATAGATGATGCAGCTATTTCTTATACCAATGTGGAAATGGGATAATGTCACTATGGACATTGTCACGGGTGTCCCGAATACGTCGAAGGGAAATATTGAAATATGGGTTGTGGATGACTGACTCACCAAGACTGCCCATTTAATCTCTATTTGGGAAGAACTTATCTTGAATAACTTGCAATGATATATGTGATGGAAGTGGTGAGACTGTATGGGGTTCCACTCTTGATTGTATATGATCATGATCTGTGGTTCAAATCTAAATTATGGTGGAGTCTTCAACCTTATTTGAGTACTAAATTAAATTTCCACATGGCATATCACCCCCAAATTGATGGCCAATCAGAAAGGACTATTAATATGCTTGAGGATATTCTAAGAGCCTGCTCTCTAGAATTCAAAGGTTGATGGGATCATCATCTCCCATTTGTTGATTTCTCATACAACAATAGCTTCCAATAGAGTATTTTGATGGCTCCATATGAAGCTTTGTATGCAAAGCGATGTATAACTCCAACTTATTGGGATGAAGTTAGAGAAAGAAACTCCTTGGACTTGACCTTGTATAAGAGATGATATAGATGGTTAAAGTCATCCAAAGGAATATCATAGCTTCTTAGAGTCATCAGAAGAGATATGCTGACAACCATCAAAGGGAATTGGAGTTCGATGTGGGAGATAAAGTATTCCTTCGAATATAACCATGGCAGAGAGTCATGCGGTTTGGAAATAAAGGGATGTTAAGCCCAAGGTACATTAACCCCTTTGAAATCCTTTCCCGCATAAGATCCGTGGTCTATCATCTTACACTTCCACTGAATATGGATCTTGTTTATGATGTGTTCCATGTATCACTTCTGAGGAAGTATGCCACGACCCCCTCCCACCAAAGATGCCCCTCCTGAGCTGGAAATGGTGAAAGGGAGATAATTACCCCCGAGTCCCGCCTCCAGTAGGCACCGGGGTGGCGACTAGCAACAAGGGTATGAGTTTTCACAAATATGGGAGGCATTACCCTTTTTATTATTTAGTATTGGGAAATAGAACAAGAAAACCACCAAAAAGGGAAAAGAAAAAGTGTATAGAAAATGAACACAAACCAAGCCCACATGCATGTTTAAAAAATTTTATAACAAGGTGCAAGTATAAGAAAGCTCAAAGTACAATACCAGAAGAAACAAGAGTACATCAACAACAACAACTCCAACTGTCCGACTAGTAGGGTCCCGCACGGCCCTGGTAGTCCTCCTGGAAACCTGAATGTAAATGTAGGGTGAGCATACAAGTATACTCAGTAGGGAAACCTACAGCTCTCGTGCACAATTGGGGAGACATCCTAATGTCCTGTGAGAACAACAGAAGAAACCTAGAAAGGAATTATATCCACCCAACCTCACCAGCCACACTCACCAAAACACAATCACAATAGGTAGTAGTATATAAGAATAATAGTTTTGGGTACCCTGCACCATTTCCCTTTAGTTAGCTGCTCTTCCTAATGGAAAACGTCCTGACGCTGCCACACTCTCCCTACCCGCACACACCTGGGCCCCACAACCATGTATCCCGCCCTAACACATCTGGGCCTCACAACCACGTATACCGCCCGCACACACCTGGTCCTCATCCCAAAGATTCTTGGGAAACAGTAGAACCTGTCTGAAGAGTCTTGGGCTAAAGCCACCCCAATCGAAACCAACTCGAAGAGTCTTAGGTGTAAGGTCGCCTCAAGCCATCATAGCCTAGGGGAGATGGAGTAGGAAGAAGCTAGTAACTAAGGGAAAAACACCATGTCCCATGAAATCGGAGTGTTCGGCACTAAGTGATCAACATGGGTGGGGTGCGATAAAACACAAAAGATGTAGATATATATTTGTATACAAAACACACAGCCCAACCTATGGTTTCTAAACATAGAAACTGAGCACGTACCTCATCACTGCTACTACGAATCATGCATACAACCAACAACCCCAACCCCATTTAGGTTTTCACGTTTCAGCAGAATTAGTTTATTTAGTTCCTTAACTACTGGACAACTATCCACAACCAACCACATCAATCGTTCATAAACATATCCCTGTCATCCACAAATCAAGTTAGGAAAACACAAGCAACACAACCAAATCCTTCTTATCAACCAACCAACCCATTGATTATTAATCCCGTTCCATTTCCATGACCCATCATTTTTTAACTCATCCAATTTTTATTTATTATTCACAACCCATAGTCCATTCACATTCAAACCATCCCCGCAGCCCCACGGCCAACCACCATAACCACAACCGTACAGAAACCCATACATCATTATCCCTTTAATACCACTTATCACAGCCCTGCTGCCCATTACTAACATAACATTCACACCAACCCACAACCAAGTCAACCGCAGTCCCACAGCTCACCCTATCCACAACAACCCAAAAAACACCCACATCACATGCCACGTATCCAAGCCAGCACCCACATGTTCATTATTCTATTTTTTTTAACCGTTGTGATCAGACAAGGGTTACAGATTTTAAATAGCCAACATTACGTGATTAACCAAATTTCCACATTCCAAAAAGTTCTATCCACAAAAATAGTCTAGAAATATAGGGCAACATTTAATTGCACAAGCGAGGGCCCCCAACAACCGTTATTTCCAGTAGGCATAATCCTATTCAATTCATAACATATCAAAAGAATAAGAAAAGATAATCATAACAACTTCCCCATCCCCTTTATTTAACCAGTTATTATCTTTATTTAATGGTTTAACTGTTTCTCGTGAAAACAAGAGGATACCCACCCCGCATGATGCAAAAATTAGAGAGACGAAGGTAAGATCCCTACCTCAACAGATTTCGATCACAACGCTCCCCCGGATCAACCTTAGAAGATGTCTGTCGGCATCCGTCACTTATGTCGGGTCCTGGAAAAACCTCCTCGGGTGGAAGTCGAAAAGGAAAGGCTGAAGGAAAAACAACGGATCCAAGTTCGGAAGATCCTCCTCGTCATTACGATCCCGTGTCCACTGACGGATCGTAAATCGGAGCTCGGACGAAGAAGTTATGGAAGAAAGAGCCTTCGATTCTCTTGGGAGAACTCTACTCAGAGGAAAGTGGGGGAGAGGGGTGAGTTGAAAGGAGGAGGGGACCCCTACTTTTATAGGAGAGAAAATAAAAAGTAAACGATGTGCAATTTATAGTACACGGCGTGTACTCGGTTATTTTACACGATCTCCACGCAGCTTCCAACAAGGCTTCGCGGCCGTTGAGTGGTCAACACACGGTTTGAGGGTAACGCATACGCGGGGAAAGACTAGACGGCATGTAGTTTAGACACATGGCGTGTACTCATTCATTTCACACAGCGAGGACACAGCATGCAACACGGGGTATACCCGGAAAGGGGGTACGTGGTGTGTACTCAAACTACACGGCGTGTAGTTTCAAAAAAAATTGGAAAGTGTGGGAAAAGTCCATTTTACCCTCCAGAACACTTCTTGACCTTCTTTTTGACCAAGGAATGGGCCGGAAAGGTCCGGGACATTACATCAGATACCTCTTAAAACATTCTCATCACCGAGAATTCAAAAACCAACCCAGTGGAACCCAACAAGATACCTCTTAGGGTTCTCGTTATAACAGGAACCCAACGAACAACCCTAATCATATGTGTTAGGAATTCCTTCTCCTATGTCGAGATATTATCTGATTTAGGTGGCACTGACTCGCATGCACGGGTTTAATTGCATCCTCATTAATGTGTCTCGATTAAGAATTGGGTCTTACCACTTTCATACATTAGGATTATTCAACTCACACTACCCCCAACACCACACAACCAACACACTGCCCGAACATGTGGTTTGGGGAAAAAATTCCTTCTCCTATGTCGAGATATTATCCACTTTAGGCGGCACTGACTCGCCCATACGGGTTCAATCGCATCCACATTAATTCCTCTCGATTAAGGATTAGGTTTTTTCCTTTCCCCACACATCCGGACATGGTACACACTTTCAGAGAATAGGGAAACAAAAGGTCTCACAACCGACAAGCCAAGCATTCCATATATATCAAAGGTACAAAGTACAACATTAACACAAAGCTTAGAAGAACAAGGGAAAACACAAGTCAAAACAACTCCGAGTACTGAGCATGCATCTGGGTCTCCCTCTCCCAAGTGCTCTCCTTGAGTCCGCCATGCCTCCACAACACACCAACCAACGGAATGGTTTTTCCATGGAGTACCTTCTCTTTACGATCCTCGATTCTGACTGGTCGTTCCTCAAAGTTCGTGTCATCTCCCATATCTAACTCTCCTCAGTAGATAATGTGAGAGTCATCGTGTAAGTACCGACAAATCTGGGAGATGTGGAAGATGTCATGAACCTTCTCCAACTGAGGTGGCAGGGCCAGCTGATATGCCACCTCGCCGACTCGCCTCAACACCTCAAAAGGTCCGATGAACCTCGGTGAGATATTTCTCCCTTTCCCAAACCTCTGATTCCCCCATCAAGGGGAAACCTTCAAGAACACATGATCTCCCACCTCGAACTCCAAGGGCCTCCTTCGAAGATCATCATAAGACTTTTGTCGGTCTTGAGCCGCTTTCATCCTTTAACTTACAAGCTGGAATTTCTCTGTGGTGCTTTACACTACCTCTGTCCCAAGAGCACCTGTCTCACCAACCTCTGCCCATCAAATGGGTGAACGACATGGCCTTCCAAAAAAAGCCTCAAATGGTGCCATTCCAATAGTAGAGTGGAAGCTGTTGTTGTAGGAAAACACTACTAAAGGAAATTTTCGTACCCATGATCCTCCGAAATCCAGAACGCATGCTCGAAGCATGTCCTCCAACGTCTGGATAGTCCGCTCTGTCTGCACATCGGTTTGGGGTGGAAAGCAGTGTTAAGGCGTAGATGGGTGCCAAAAGCATGTTTTAACCCCCTCCAGACTCATGCGGTAAACCTAGTATCCCGATATGAGATGATAGTCTTCGGGACTCCATGCAAATGCACCACCTCGTCTACGTACCTCTGTGCTAAAGCACTCACTGGGCCTGAATCCTTAACTGCTAAGAAGTGAGTTGATTTCGTCAGTCAATCCACTACTACCCAGATTTCATCATAACCACCCTGATCTCTGGGTAGTCCTGTGATGAAGTCCATTGAGATGTCATCCCACTTCCACTCGGGGACATCTAAAGGATGCAACAAACCACTGGGAACCCGGTGTTCAGCCTTCACTTGCTGACACACTAGGCATTTAGCCACAAACTCTACCACTTCCCGTTTCACCCCGGGCCACCAAAACTGTTCCCTCAGGCCTCGGTACATTTTTGAAAATCCAGGATGTACCGCCAAGGCAGAGATATGGAACTCACTGAGGACTCCCTCACACATTGTCTTTGAGACAAACAAGCTTCCATGGAAAAGCATCTGATGTCGGCTATCCTCTGACCATCCTTCTAGAGCGTTCCCCTGATCGACATGATCCCGCATCACTTCCTCCTCAGAGTTCCCCCCACTGAGAATCTTCCACCTGCTGCAAAAAGCAGGACTGCACCGTCATCTGAAACAAACAGCCTCTAACACCTTCTACCCTGGCATCCAAGTGCAAGGCAGCCGACTCTCTCATCGCCTTCCAAGCATCAGTGGATTCCTGAACTACTTCCTAATGTGACTTCCTGCTCAGGTCTTCAGCCACAACATTTCCCTTACCTTCAGTGTAAGAGATCTCAAAGTCATAGTCTTGGAGAAACTCGACCCATCTCTGATTCCGTAAGTTCAGGTCACGCTGGGATAAGATATAACGTAGGCTCTTGTGATCTGAGAAGACCACAAAGCTCTCCCCAAAGAGGTAATGTCGCCAAAACTTTAGTGAAAACACTACTTCTGCAAGCTCTGGGTCATGGGTGGAATAGTTACGCTCGTGAGGGCGTAACTTCCTAGACCCATAACAGATCACTCCCTTCTTCTGCATCAGCACGCACCCTAGACCAAGGCCAGAAGCATCACAAAACACTTCATACAACAACCCTTCCTCTGGAAACCTGAGTATGGGAGCACTGACCAACTTCTCCTTCAGGTAGTCGAAATCTTTCTGGCACTACTCGCTCCATAGGAAGACCTAGTTCTTCCTAGACAATTATTTCAATGGAGCAGCAACTCAAGAGAAGTCTGAAATGAACCTCTGATAGTAACCTGATAACCCTAGGAAACTACAAAATTCTGCCATGCTACTGGGTGCTTCCCAAGAAACAACTGCCTCCACCTTCGACAGGTCCACCGACACTCCATGGTGAGACACCACGTGCCAAAGGAAGTGCACTTATAATGTCAAGAACTTACACTTTGATAATTTCCCGTAATGTTTGTGGTGTCGAAGGACTTCCAAGACTTCCCTAAGATTCTCAACGTGCTCCTCCTATGATCTTGAGTAGATCAGGATGTCATCGATAAACACAATGACGAACCGGTCCAGAAACTCTCGAAAGACAAAGTTCATAAGTCCCATGAACAAAGCCAGTGCATTCGTAACTCCAAAAGTCATCACCACAAACTCGAAGTGCCCATACCTGCACCTGAAATCCATCTTAGAGATGTCACTGTCCTTTAACCCCAGCTGATGATATCTATATCGTAGATCAATCTTGGAAAACTAACCTTCTCCCCTCAGTTGGTCGAAGAGATCATCTATCCTTGGGAGGGGGTAGCGGTTCTTGACTGTTACCTGGTTCAACCTTCAGTAGTCTATGCATAGCCTGAGACCACCATCTACCTTCTTCAAGAACAAAACTAGAGCACCCCATGGTGATACACTGGGTCGAACAAAACACTTCTCCATCAGATCATCAATCTGAATCCGCAACTCCCACAACTCTGATGGTGCCATCCGATAAGGGGCCATCGAAATCGGAAGGTCACCAGGCTATAAGTCTATCCTGAACTCAACGTCACGTTGGGGGGGTAGAGTCACAACCTCCTCAGGAAAAACATCGACAAACTCCCCAACAACCTTCGGGACATCCATTATCTCTGTATCGGCTTGGACCACTGATATCCCACATAACAAGGAAAGGAGAGGCTCCACACACCGCCTTCCCACCTGATAGCTCCTCTCGCCAACAAAATCTACACGCTGTCCATCCACATCAGAGAACACGACTCTTCTTTGGAAGCAGTCAATAACGGAACTAACCAGAAAACAACCATTCGATGACTAGTATGACATCGTATGACTACATCTGTAATAGAAGAAAGTCCCCACTAGATCGATGTGGTCCCAACATCAGCCCACATCCCCGGAAAACACAAGATATGCTGGTCTGGCCTCCAACTGGTGTACTCATCACCAGTGGTACAGAAAGTCTCTCTACACCCAGTCCCAAAGCATGGGCTAGACCAGGTGCAAAAAAGGAGTGTGAATCTCCTGTATCGAACAAAGCAGAAACAAGAGTGCTGAACAAACAAATCGTACCTCGCACCACCTCTGGTCCTGCAGGAGCTGTCAACTCTGGGGTGTGCAACCGTCCACGCCCAGCTCCTCTGCCTCTCTGATGTCGTCCACCTCCCCGACCACGCCCTGTCCGGGGTTCCTGAGGGGAACCCTGAGGTCGGCCTCCTTCTGCAAAGTCTACCCTCGGAGGAGCATGGTCATGTTGCTGCTGGAAGGGCCTCGCTGGCAAATAGTGCTAGTGAGGTGGGCGCTGAATCTGCCCACCTCCACCATACTGAGCTCGGGTCAAGTACCGACTCTGAACGTTCCCAGAACCTCCACAAGAAAAACACCTCGGTCCTGGGCTCGTGAAAAAGGGAAGAGGACACGAGGATCTGAACTGGAACTGCTGGGGCCTGCTCCCCACTGGCCTGAACCTGGAAGGTCCCTTCGCAGGAGACCTGCTGCTGACTGCCTTCTCCTTTGACGAGCCCGTCTGGATCCCCTCTCGGGGAGCACCTCCCAGCAAGTGAATCCTCTCTACAACCCATGCCTTCTTCTGTACCACCAAGTACGTCGGAAGGGTGAAGGGGGTGACAGCGTACTGGAGCGAAGGACGAAGTGCCTCCTCCAAACTTCTCTCCCGAGACTCCTCATCCGGAAAGAGATCCGTAGAAAAGCGCATGAGGTCCTTGAACTTGATCCCCAGCTCTCATACTGACATACTCTCCTGTTGAAGGGAGAGTAACTCCTGCCGCTTCTCTGACTTGATCATGGAATAAAGGAATTCCACCCGGAATTCCTTCTCAAAGTCAGCCCATGGAACCTCTGCCTATATCCTTTCCCTAAGGTAGAGCATCCACCACTGTCACGCCACGCCTCTTAGCTGACTGACTACTAGGGGAACCTAGTACTCCCTCAGAGCACGGATCAAGGTAAAAGCGATCTCTATCTCCTCAAGCCACCCCTCTGTCTCCGTATCTGATGTACTACCCTCGTACTTCTTGAGGGTCTGCCACTGAAAATAATGGAGAGTCTTCTACCACTGGCTATCTTCCTCCTCTCGGTCAATCCTCAGCTGATCAACCACCTGAATCTGCTGGTCCTCGGCCGTCTGAGCCACCCGGGGACAACTTCCAGGTGCCATAGTTCTATGGTAAACAAAGATCACCTAATCCCAATTAGTAAGGAAAAACTCATGGTTTTATATTTTTTCATTTTATTTCAATTTCTTTCCCATAACACCCAAATCAAGTAAAAAACAATCATGATGATGCATGTACCTTCCCAAGGGTCTCTACCCTACAATCAATGTAGTCTCACTTGGTCATTCGGTAGGCTCAGAGTCCTTGCATCGGATCACGGGGGCCCTATAATCTCGTGTCCTAGCCAGTCTTCCCTAGCCAATGTCACGCACCAAGATTAACTAACATTGTCTCCCTACCATTCCATGAAATACTCAATGTGCCTAACTCTAGACTCCATCCTATCTCTAAACCATCACCTCTGATACCATTCTGTCATGACCCCCTCCCACCAAAGATGCCCCTCTTGGGCTGGAAATGGTGAAAGGGAGATAATGACCCCCGAGTCCCGCCTCTAGTAGGCCCCGAGGTGGAGACTAGCTCCAAGGGTATGAGTTTTCACAAATATGGTAGGCATTACCCTTTTTACTATTTAGGATCGGGAAATAGGACAAGTCAACCACCAAAAAGGGAAAAGAAAAACTGTATAGAAAATAAACCCAAACCAAGCCGACATGCATGTTTAAACAATTTTATATCAAGGTGCAAGTACAAGAATGCTCAAATTAAAATACCAAAAGAAACAAGAGTACAACAACAGCAATAACTCCAACTGTCCAACTAGTAGGGTCCCTTACGGCCCTGGTAGTCCTCCTGGAAACCTGAAAGTAAACGTAGGGTGAGCATACAAGTATACTCAGTAGGGAAACCTAAATCTCTCCTGCACAAGTGGGGAGACATCCTAATGTCCCGTGATAACAACAGAAGAAACCTAACAAGAAATTATATCCACCCAACCTCACCAGCCATACTCACCAAAACACAATCACAACAGGTAGTAGTATATAAGAACAAGAGTATTGGGTACCCCACACCATTTCCCTTTAGATAGCTACTCTTCCTAATGGAGAACGTCCTGACGCTGCCACACTCTGCCCGCCCGCACACACCTGGGACCCACAACCACGTATCCCACCCGCACACACCTGGGCCTCACAACCACATATCCCGCCCGGACACACCTGGGCCTCATCCCGAAGATTCTTGAGAAATAGTAGAACCTGCCTGAAGAGTCTTGGGCTAATGTCGCCCCAATCGAAACCTACCCGAAGAGTCTTAGGTGTAAGGTGGCCTCAAGCCATCACATCCTAGGGGTGAAGGAGAAGGAAGGAGCTAGTAACTAAGAGAAAAACACCCTCTCCCATGAAATGGGAGTGTTCGGCACTAAGTGCTCAACATGGGTGGGGTGCAATAAAACACAAAAGATATAGATATATATATGTATACAAAACACACAGCCCAACCTATGGCTTCTAAATAGAGAAACTGAGAACATGTTTCGGCACTGCTACTACGAAGCATGCATACAACAAACAACCCCAACCCCATTTAGGTTTTGACATCTCAGTAGAATTAGTTTATTTTGTTTCTTAACTACTGGGTAACTATCCATAACCAACCACATAAATCGTTCGTAAACATATCTCTTCCATCCACAAATCAAGTTAGGAAAACACAAGCAACACAACAAAGTTCTTCTTATAAACTAACCAACCCATTGATTATTAATCCCGTTCCATTTCCATGACCCACCATTTATTAACTCTTCCACTTTTTATTTATTATTCACTACCCATAGTATGTTCACATTCAAACCATCCTCGTAGCCCCACTGCCAACCACCATAACCACAACCGCACTGAAACCCGTACATCATTATCCCTTTAATGCCACTTATCGCAGCCCCACTGCCCGTTACTAACATTACATTCACACCAACCCACAACCAAGTCAACCGCAGCCCCGCTTCTCACCCTATCCACAACAACCCACAAAACACCCCCATCACATGCCACATATCCAAGCCAACACCCACATGATCATTATTCCATTTTTTTTAATCGGGGTGATCACAAAAGGGTTCCATATTTTAAACAGCCAACTTTACATGATTAACCAAATTTCCACATTCCAAAAAGTTCTATCCACAAAAATGGTCTATAAAGATAGGGAAACATTTAATTGCACAAGAAAAGTCCCCCAACGACCGTGATTTCCAGTAGGCATAAGCCTATTCAATTCATAACATATCAAAAGGATAAGTAAAGATAATCATAATAACTTCCCCATCCCCGTTCTTTAACCAGTTATTATCTTTATTTAATGGTTTAACTGTTTCTCGTGAAAACAAGAGGATACCCACCACGCACGATGCAAAAATTAGAGAGATTAAGGTAAGATCCCTACCTCAACAGGTTATGATCGCAACGCTCCCCCGGATCAACCATAGAAGACGTCCGTCGGCGTCCGTAACTTCTTTCAGGTCCCGGAAAAACCTCCTCGGGTTAACGTCAGAAAGGAAAGGCTGAAGGAAAGACAATGGATCCAAGCTCGGATGTTTCGCTTCGTCGTTACGATCCCGTGGCCACTGATGGATCGTAAATTGGAGCTCAGACGAAGAAGTTATGGATGAAAGAGCCTTCGAGTCTCCTGGGAGTACTATGCTCAGAGGAAAGGGGAAGAGAGGGGTGAGTTGAAAGGAGGAGGGGAACCCTCCTTTTATAGGCGAGAAAAGAAAAAGTACACATCGTGTACTTTATGGTACACGGCGTGTACTCGGTTATTTTGCACGGTCTCCACGCGGCTTCCAACACGGCTCTGCGGCTGTTGACTGGTCAACACACGGTTTGAGGGTAACGCATACGTGGGGAAAGACTACACGGCTTGTAGTTTTGACACACGGCATGTACTCATTCATTTCACACAGTGAGGACACGGCCTGCAACACGGGGTATACCCAGAAAGGGGGTACACGGCGTGTACTCAAACTACATGGCGTGTAGTTTCAAAAAATTCTGGAAAGTGTGGGAAAAGTCCATTTTACCCTTCAGAACACTTCTTGGCCTTCTTTTTGACAAAGGAATGGGCCGGAGAGATCTGGGCCATTACAAAGTATATACATGATCCCTCACATGTACTGAACATAGAGGTGGTGCAGCTAGAAGATGATATCTCTTATGGGGAGTAGCAAGTAAAGATTCAGGACCTGAGAGATAAGGGTCTACGCAACAAGAAAACCCACACTGTAAATGTTTTGTAGAGGAACCATAGGTTTGAAGAAGATACATGGGAACCAAAATATACAATGAAGTATTAGTACCCTCACCTGTTTACATAAAGTGAAATTTCAAGGGCAAAATTTCATAAGGGGGAATAATGTAACGACCCAATGTTTTATCCATGGAATTACCTTCTTATAATTATTCCTTGTAGTATAATCCCATTCGGAATCACAATGAAATATTATAGTACTAAATACTATGTGATCATTATACATAATTTTTTCACTTCTATGTTTTGAATTTTGAAAATCTGACATACACTATTGTGATCAGTAAGATGTTTGGAGTCTGATAAGAAAAACTTAATTTTTGGTGAATAATAACTTACACTTATAAATAGTAACCAATCCTTATTAATATTAATATGACCCTTATGAATATTAAAAATTCCAAAAATAAGAGTAACCTTACACATGAATAATTAAACAAAATTTAGGAATCTTATAAGTGAGAATTTGACCGTAGTAAAAGTATTGTTATTTTTCAATGTCATAAATTATTAATTATAATTAGTTATTTAATTTAAAATATAATTTATTTTATTAAAATGTATTCATAAATTAAAAAAAATTGTCTTATAGTTTTATGAAAATTTATAAGACTTTATGCAATTTCTGAAAGCATTATAAAATCAGTTTTAATATTAAAAATAATATTTTTCAAGTAAATTAAGATTTTAATTAAAAATTAAATTAATAATATTTAGAAAAGTATTTTTAAATAATGGACGTATTTTTTTGATTGTACACATCAAAAAAAATTGGGGTGAATTTTTTGGATTTTTCTTAAATAAATACATTTTTGATGAATAGAGAAATACCATAATTTACAAAATAAGCCAAATAAGATAATTATAGAGTCATGCATGATTTTCTACTAATTTAATCCCAATTGGTTAGGTTTTACATGATAAAATTACTATTATTGGTCATGGATGAATTGAAATTATTTTTCTTGTGGGTAAATAAAAAATTAATGAATTTTATATTGAGAAATCCCCTCTCCCCTCCACTACAAATACCACCCTTCACTCCCTCATTTCCTCACACCTCTCAAGATTCAAACCTCATATAAATTCTGCTCAAGAATAATCCCTATCCCCTCCCACATTACCAAGATCTTCTATCCTCCTCAATAGACCAAGCCTAGGTCCCTTAATGAGGATATCAAGAGGAGGATTCAATAGGTAATTTCTCTCCCTCTTTTCCTTTAATTTCCTTTAAATTTCAAGTTATTTTTTTATTCTATCCCCACATATATTTGTCCACATGGTATGGTAACTCTAGTATCATAAATATAATGTAATATTATGATACTAATGGGATATATTACCATCCAACCACATCCTCATCTTCTTTTTATTTTATAAAATAGAATGTTGTTCGTGAGGAGTTAAATTATCACCTTCAAAAATGACATGTTTTCAATTTCTTTTATAGCATTCAGATCAGGTCATGAAACCCTTTTTATGTTTGAACAAGATTATATTATATGTATTATATACTATATAATGTATGGGAAAAAACATACATACATATTACTAAATTATTAAACAACACTTGTTCTTTGTGGTCAAAAAACCGCCGAAATTAACTCAAACAACCATCATTTAATTATTATATAATGATTAAACCACAAGGTTCATAATATAATTCATTATAATATAATTTAAACTTCCTTAATGTCATTAATAACATGAAATATCAGTTCCATATTTTCACCCATGTTTTACACAAACTTCCACTTATGAAAACATGTGAACCGCTCAAGAAAACCATAAAAACGAACATTCCCAAACAATGTTATTAAACTATATAACTCATCAAAAGTACTATAAAATAACATAATGAAACAATAATGAACCATATTAGTGTATAAAAGGTCATATAATTTTCAATTAATGAATCTAATATGGTTATAAAGGACATTAATGTAAATGAAGCGTTCATATACAAGGTAAGAGGAAAATCTCGAACCCATCTTTCTTTTTTTGGGTTCTCCCACTTTCAAACCATTTTTTATTGTTACTCATTAAAAATCATTGTTTCATCATTATGTAAAAATTTCTGGGATATAAATGTTTTCTACAGAAGTTTATTTCAATCAAATTTTTTCCAAAAAAAACTCTTCTTTTAAAAACACACCTTTTACTTCTCAGTCAAGGTCGATGGTTATCATATCAAGTATATTATTCCCTATTGCTTTTGGAATAAAAATGTTTATGAATGTGTTATTATGATATGAAACCCATTACTTTACATGGGTTAGTTATTTTCATTGTTTCGTTTATGATAATGATAATGTTATAATGTGACGGGTGCGCCTGAAATTAAATAGTGCAATATGAATGTTCAAATGTGACGAGTGCGCCTAGAATAATACAGCTCTCCAATTCATTGGGTATAGTGATTAATATCATGATTTTAAGTGAATTTTTTTTGAAAATGATTAAATGTTTGTTCATAAATATGTGTGGTAGTTAACCACTAAGACATGATGTTTCATTTTTTATGCATTTCCATATTTCAAGTCTTTTATTAATGATTCATCTCATGTTCAATATCTTTTTCCTATGTTATGATTATTCACACCACATGCTATATTGGTCTTATCTATCCTCTTACTGTGCATTTAGATCACCCCTTTTTATGTATATCCTCAAGTGGCAACATGTACTAAGGAGAGGTCACGTGCGAAGAGGATTCTAGACAAGAAGGAATTAAATAAATGATTATGCTTCATGTTTAAATTGTTATGTATGGTCAAAGTTTTCCCAAGACACTAAACCTTTGGATCCTCTATATGTAATACTATTTTGTTTTTTATCTTTAAAATTATTTATTAAAAATGTAATAAAAGGATGGGTATCTATAACAATAATTATTATATTTATCTATTTTATAATTACATTATATATATATACAAGATTACCTAATGGGATCTATAAAATACTATTTTCATATGAAGATATATAAATTATATTTTGGGGAGATATATATAGTATTTGTAAAGAAAATATTTCTAATAAATCGATGTGTTTAAAAATTAATTTTAATTTTCTAATTTTATTGAATAATAATGATTTAAATATAAATGATGATATAATTCAATGATGTACCATGTAATTTTGATAAGGATTATAATACTGGTTATATAATAAAAACTAGTATTTTTCATTAAATAAGGATTTTTATTTAAAACTGTTAATTCATATATTATGAAAACTATTTTAGTAAAATAAATATTATTTTGGAAACAAAACATAAAAATTTTATAATGAGGAATTGTTCAAAATTTTCTGATATAGTCCATTATTTGGATTAAAATTAATTATTTTATAAATATGTGATATGTATAATGACATAATAATATGAAAAAAGTGATGTAATAAGTACAATATAAGGAAGAAATGGAAGAAAAAAGATTTATCAAAAAATAATGTTTTTTAAAGTTATTTAATTAATTTCAAAATCCTATAATTAATACTTGAAAGAGTATATTATATATTAAGTTCTTAAAGAAAATTATTTATGATCATTAATCAATTCTACATAATTAATGGTATTATCATATAGAGTTTAGTTCATAACCTAAAAAATATAATCCATTTATCATTGGAACAAACCATTGGACAAAACCATGCAATGATTTTTAGATTTCATTATTTTGTTATTTAGAATCCACAACCTAGGATTAGAAATTAATAAGGAATTCGCTTATATTTTGTTATAAATACCAAAAAAATTAGCCTTTTAGTGTATACTGGTGTAATAAAGGGTTATGTATCTAGACCCTAGTATAATGAATATTTATGTTTTATTTTTAACACAATAATTTTTATATTTATCCATTTTTATAATTAAATTATATATAAAAACTATTATATTATGAGATTTATAAAATATAATTTTTATATGAGGAAACATAAATTATTTTTTGGGAAATATATATAGTATTCATTAAGACACTCTATCTATGAAATCCATGTGTTTTAAAATTTATTTTAATTTCATGAAATTATTTTTTAATAATAATTATTTAAATGTTTATGATAATATAATCCTATGATGTCCCGTTTCATTTTGATAAAGATTAGAATGCTATTAATATAATGAAAACTAGTATTTTTCATTTAAAAAGGTTTTTTTATTTAAAAGTTTGAATTCATATATTATGAAAATTATTTAAGTAGAATAAATATTATTTTGGAAACTATAATATTAAAATAATATATTGAGTAATTTTTAAGAATTTTTCGAGATAGTAAGTTTTTTTGGATAAAAATTAATTATGATATAAATATATAATATGTATTATGAAATAATAATACCCAAAAAGTTATATAATATGTACTATATAAATAATAAATTATTGAAAAAATATATACCATTAAAAGTAATGTTTTTAAGTCATTTGATTAATTTTAAAATCGAATAATGAATCCTCCAAAACCTATATTACATTTTAAGGTCCTAAAGAAATTTAGTTATGAACATTACTCAATTCCACATATTCAATGATATTATCATATATAGTTTTGTTAATAACCAATGAAAGTTATAATCCACTCAGCATTGGAAGAACCCAATGTAAAAAACCTTTTGAAGTTGTGGAGTTTTCATTATTTTTTATTTAGTGTTCCCAACCTATGTTTTTAAATTAAAAAGGGATTCCCTTTTATTTCATTATAAATACCAACCCATCCTCTCATCCCTCTTCACTCAAAACCCATAAGGATGAATTTTTCTCTCTATCATTCACTAAATTTATTCCAAGGTGTTCTCAATCTCTTAATAAGTTCCACCCAAGCATTTGGAATCACTATATTAGGTAAGGGATTCTATTCCTTTTCCTCTTCATTTTGGTACATTAATTGTATTATGATTTTATATAATAAATTTTTAATTTAAATATAGTTTTTCATTGAAAATATCTTTTCCTTATGAATCCATTATAGTCCTTAACCACCTTTCACTTTCATTAATACCTTGAATGACCCTTTATATACTTTTTTGTGATTTATAAATTATTTCATAAATTTTATAGCCAAACAATTTTGTAGTGAATACCCCACCCAATTTACAATAAAGGGTATTCACATAGTCTTACCTATCATTCATTATGTATGTAATTCCATGAATGTAACGCACACTCTTGAATCAAGGGATTAAAAATATAGATATATCTTTGTATGTTATATGATATATGTGGCCCAAAATTGCATATACTTAATATGAATTGGCCAGGTTGGCCAAAAATAATAGATCCCTCTAATGAATTATTTAATGTTGTTTTCTAATGAGATATAATGTATATTGAACTAATTTTTATCCAAATTACACAATTCTATGATGTCTCAATGGTTTTCCATGACTATTTTTATGATTTCATGTTTTATGTTTTTTTCATTTTCCTATGAAACATTGATGTTATCATGGATTGTTATACATAGATGTTCATGATCATGATTTCCAATATTTTATGTCAACTTATTATTCCTTTATACTGACATGTAAAAATTAAATTAATGTTATTTTTTCTTATTCTAGTATTGGGTATTAAATCTTAGCCCATTCTAATGTATGTTTCCTTGTTTTCCCATGATATTTTCAATGATAAATTGAATATAAGGACATTTTATTTAATTTTTAAACAATTTCATAGTATCCTGATTAGATTTATTGTGATATACATATATAATTATCCAAGGAAACTATTCCTATCGATACTTTGGGATTATATTATGTGTATCTATATGAAAAAATCATGAAATAAAGTGTTTAATGATATACGTTGTATAAGATTATACCAATTGAATATTCTCTATATACTCTTACTCATCTTCTATTTAAGGTGACATATCAATTAATAACATGAAATTCATTAATAAGGGTGTGGTCATATATTTTTCTTCAAAAAATCCAAAAAATGCAACCAAATTGTATCCATATTCATCATGTCTCTGGAATAGTGTATCAGAACATTAGTTTCACACAATATTCATTGAAAAAATTCTCTTTTTGGACTAATATACATCATATTAATGATTCTTGACAAGTTTGGCATTAAATTTTTAATCAATTATTTCATTGGACCATCTATCAAAATTTCTTCCAAATAAAGAATAATGATGATGAAACTCCAATCATCAAAAAAATCTAATAATATTAATGATAAACATTGATATGGGTTAGTGTCTATTTAATCATTAAATCATCTAACTTCTTATATTGACACCTTATTTTTGTCTTCAAACCTTAAACTCTACTTTCTATCTTATAAACATATTTTTGGTCCCATTGATCCTGAAGACTATTCATATTCCATATATAGATCCATTTATCTATATATATTTTAAATAATTCTATATTTTACATCATTCTACTCTAGATAAATATATTCTAATGAATCCATAATTAATACAACTAAAATAGTTTTATTATTAACTACCATAGTATATATTCAAGATAAATACACTCCTTAATTTACTTTAATGACATTAGAAACTATTCTAACCATGTATTATTATCTAATATATTCACCTTATTTTAATTATAAATGAATTTATTTTGAATAATTTTATTTTAATAACATATCTCCACTAGATCCCATTTCTAGAAACATTGAGGGAGTCAAGTTCATACTTCATGTATAAATCCAACCATTTAAAATCCTTACAACTCGACCCCTCCACTATCCAATAATTATATCCATCAATTTTTTGTAATATTTTGTGTAATGTACCCCCATACCTCTATATACCGTGCCTTTCATTGTTAGATCATTATAATTTTTTTCCGGATATTATGATCTTTTATGTAATGAAACTTATGGAGTCTAAAATTTTCGTTATTTACAATCAACAGTCCTTGAACTCATTTTTAATTCAATCATGATAAACACAATCATAACATGTACCCTTCTTCTAATAACTCTACCCGATAGACTTGGGTTTCCTAAGCTAACAAGATTATAGAATTTTTCAAAATATTTGAATATTTTGGTCATCCATCTAAGTGAACCTATACTTTTGATTATATTATTCATTCATTTGAATTTGATGATATTTTTTTATTCCACCATAGGATCTCCTAATTGAAATTATCTCTTAAAACTCTAATTGATTTCAAAGACTCATTATCTCAGATGCTTAATTTTCATAGTAGAAAAAGAATCAAAATATTATTTCACCATGGAATAAACATGGTCATACACGATTGAACCAAATTCTTTAACATGGTTTAAATCATCTAGTCATCTCAACTAATAGTTATTCAAAATAAAACCTCAAATGATAAATGATAGAATTTTATTCACAAAGTATATCATATATTTCATATATTCCACCTGAATATTCATTGGGAACCCTATGTGAATACTCATAATCCTTAAATTTTCAACCTATGTCCTATTCATATTTTCAATAGACTATAATATTATATATAGTCCCGAGAAATATGTTCTTAAACCCAACCCCCTTCCTCCAGAAAACATTCAAAACTCCCTTTTCCAAAATCCCCACAATTAACTCTCCATAATCACATCATCGTAATTTTGGTACAGATATCCTGCATTTATCTCTAATAAATGAATGTATCCAACACCCCCGACTAGTTTTTGATGAATTCCACCTACACTTTTCACATGGAATCATCGATGAATGTCATATAGTAGATAAAAACATCATAATAAAGAACCAAAGAAAAACCTCATAAATTTATTTGAACTAACTCTATCATTTGATTCATTTTATGTTTCTCACACATTTGGAATTCCTCCGTCTGTTTCCTTCAGAAGATAAATCCATATATATTTTATACACTATGCTTCATGATTTTAGTAACCCCTTAAATGCTATAATATACATTTAATTATCATTGAAGGGTCCACGATGGCCATTCAAAAATTTAGTGTAATTAATATCTATAACATCTATCACTCCTTCTGATGAAACAGTAAGATAAAGGGTCCCGTTATTCACTCCATTTTCTACAACCATATATCCACATGAAATATTCCATGGTACACTCAAAAACATTGTCCAGAAAACAAAATCATTGAGTTTTTCTAAGAGATTTGTTTTTCTCCTTAATATTGTGATGTTTTTAACACCTTTCATGTTTATCAAGATTATATTCCTAGTTTATAATGAGTTATCTCCCATTCCAATGATCAAAATATATTTCACATACTATAGGTGAATGTTGTGGAATAATATAGAGATATAATGTTTTATGATATGGAACTATGATTTTTTCTTTAATTAATATTTAGATTATATCATCCAAAAAATATGTGAGCTCCTATTACAGAGGTGAAAACTACTCGTACCCTTTGAAATAGGCTTCGCTAATCCACTTCTATAAGTATATATTCTGGAGTTCTCCATCATATCACTACAATCAATTTTAAGCTGGAACATCTTTCCATAATGCTGACATGAGACAGAACCCTCAATTGAGCTACTTCTACATTAGCTTCTCTGAACATTCCCTTTCTAATGGCCTTTATATAGATCATTAAGCCATTTTACTTCTTAACGTTATGTGTTTCCATAAGATACCATGATACATTTTTTAAAAAATTAATTTATTCAAGATATGATCTTTTATATCTATGAACATCAATTACTTCATTATACTATAATTACAAACAAAATTCACCATTATGACCAATGAATATGGTAGTGAAAAAAGTAACAACAATACCATTATATGATCTTGAAGTCCTATTTTTATTGATCCCATATAAATATTAATTACATTGATATCATTCATATGTTCATATAGAGACCTCCCATTTGACATTCACATACCAAATAGTTTTCTTAGAAATAACCCCTTATTCATCCATGTGGGATTATCATTCATATCATATAATTCCTTCATGAGTTCCACTATTTTCTTCACTTACTTGATATAGATCAACACATTCAATACATGTGATATATTCAATATCTAAAATAATTATATTCTATGATTTCACATTCTTCAGTTCTTATCTAATCTAGATTAGATGATGTTAACAAAATATTGAGTTGAATAAAATATTAAAATTTCATTTTGTCAATCGCAAAATCATTTTTTTTTTCAAAATTATCCATCTAGAAAAAGACCTTTTATAATTAAATATCATTATAAATTGTTAACAATTCTACTTTTGGAAAGAATAAAAATATGTATTCAACTAGTAACATATAGTCTCCAAAAAGGAAAATGTTTGAATAATCCCATAGATTCCTTATCTAATTTACCTTCACTAATTCATGATCATAATGACTTAATATTACAATGATATCTAATAACAGTTATTGGAATCATTTTTAACATCCAACTAGACCACTAGAAGAACCACCAAAAAAAATTCATGCAAGTTAGTAATAGATCTAAACTAAAATATATATATTATTCCCAAAACTTGGAAACATGGTTCACTAAAATCACTAAAAATTTAAATAAAACCAATAAAAGAACATAAAAAATACTATTAGAAACAATAATTTAAAAAACATGATATTAAATGAACAATATAAAAAAGGGTTCTGCAGTTTAGTATTGCTCCCTAATCCTCTAGGTGATTCTGCATCAGTTTATTTAGTGAATCAAGATGAAAGACTAGAATACTCTCAATATCAAAATATCATGATCAATATCTTTCCATTGGTGACCAACCATGACTTATATAGTAGATGGAATCTGATTCCCCCTACCCCAACACCATCTCACATATATAGGCAGAAGTCAAGCTCCTCCATGATCAATTGGGGAACCCTTCATTTGGTTAATGCCATCTACCCCTAAAATTTCCTATATGGATAACAGTTCACCTTCTAAAGATATAAAATATATAATATTATTCTTCTATATCAGGGAAATTACTACTAATTCATTTATTCATGTGAACTATTCTAAATCATTTTAGGTATTAAGGCATTACCAATACTGGCCCCATCTTTATTCAGTCATCATAAATATGTATCTAGATTTTATCCTTTTATTAATCTTACATTTCACACTTCTAATAAAAAATATATGACACCACCAAAA
The DNA here is from genome assembly GCA_963277665.1 of Viscum album. Lineage (NCBI taxonomy): Eukaryota > Viridiplantae > Streptophyta > Magnoliopsida > Santalales > Viscaceae > Viscum > Viscum album. The sequence goes on along the minus strand of OY728120.1, from coordinate 1,265,571,774 downwards.
TTACAAGTTAATAATGACTTCACCATTAATAGGATTGTTTAATGAAAAAATGTAATATAATAATTTGACACTAAATTCTAAATTTCTTACATGAGTATGATTGGATTGTTAATCACACTAGATTCTATAGATAATAAAAACATATATCAAATAGAAGTAGAAAATAATTTTATCCAATGTGATCTGGAAGAATAAATTTATATGGATAATATATAATTATTTTTATTATATGTTAATTAGACTATAACTCTCAATTACCTTCCTTCAGGTATGCTTTGACAGTTTTTTTAGTGTCTTGACTTTTTGGTTGCATTGTAGGCTTATTAGTGATAGATATCCTTTGTAGGGGGAATAAAATAAATACCATAGATTTATTTCTATTTGAGTTAGTGTATTATATATATAAATGTGTATATGGATTTAGATTGACATCTGTTTTATTTGAGAGAGTTATGAATGGGTTGGGTAATTTTCTATAGAAAAATGGACAGAACGCTTCCTATTAATAATATTTAGGTCATGAATGGGTTACATGATGTGAACTTGTTTTAGAGTAGATGTCATGAGACATGTTTATAAAATGAAAATTTACAATTTGTGAAACCATAGAATGTCATTAATGGGTCGATAATGATTTTATTTAACATGTGGTGACACATTTTTCAGAGTACAAGAAATTTGTTGATTATATTCTTTGAAAGGTGTTCCTGACATAAAATATTTAGGTTTAGTAGATTTATAAATGATGAATGAAAAATTCTTTTTTATCTTTATTGAAGACCTCTATCTCAATATTTGGGGATATTTAGGGAGATTTTGGATGATCTCTATCTATTTGGATCACTCTGTTTGGTGTTTCACTCATGTGGATGATGGACCACATATCCTTGTAATGTTTTATGCATGATTATTCATTATCGTTGGTTAAATTTGTGGTGATGTCCATGTTTTTATATATATTTTGATCTTTTGGTGATTTCCACCCATCCATTCTAGTTTTCATTCATGAATTTTTTTTAAGTATGGTCAATTTTTTTCAAAACTTCTTTTTCAAAGACGGATTGGTTTCCACCATTCTTGAGGTAGGTGGATCAAAGAAAGTGGTTCAAAATTTTAAACCTATATGTTGTTATTCGTTCCATTGGTTTATACATTGAAAATTTATGTTTTTAAATTTCCATGGATTTTATGGTAGGAGTCAAACTCATAGAGAAATTTTTTAAAACACATATCTTCTTTAATATATTTCTTTATTAAATGTGATAATGGGTTTTGAAATGGTTTTGACAAACCATGAGCATTTGGAAACTGAGGTGCGCAAGAAATAGACATTGGAACTTAGTGTTCTTAACAGCACTAGAGGTTTTGTGATATTGATTGACTATTCCATGTATTAATATTAGTTGGAACCAATATATTTATTTTAGGTTTATTTTATTTCTAGTATTTATTCCCATAGGCTAGAGTACATATGTTGTTCTTTTTTATTTATACATTTTTTATTGCATGAATGATTATTTCATGGTTATTTTTTCTAATGTATATAGAATGGTGAATCCATAAATGGTTTTGACTATGACTACTTATTTTATTATAAATAACATATCACAACATTTCGTGAATTTTGAATGAATTTATGGAAAGTGTAGACATTTTTACAAAATAGTTTCATTTGTGAAAATTATTCTGTAAAATGTATTTTTCTTTAAATATTGAGCTTCTGAATTCTTGATTTTAGAACATGTATGTATTGTATTTTGGAATTATATTAGGCTCTGTGACCACAGTGTTATTTTTTTACTAAGGGTAGTTTTATAATAAAAAATAGTACTTAAGTGAAGGGAATGGAATTATTTAGAATTAAACGTTCTATTTTGTTCTACACGTTCATGGTAGGATGGTTTGTTGGTGACAGTTGGTCATATAGAGACTTTTTTAGTCCGATCTTCTTTATCTTTTTGGTTTGTCCTATTTTGATTGACTTATATTTCACATGGATATTTTTTCTTTATTATAAATTTTATTTTGATGTTTCTTTAGTTATAAATGTAACTTATAGTTCTTTTCAATATCTCACCATGTGGAGGACTATGTTGCATGAAATTTTAGTTGACCCTAGATGGTTTGTTATAAATTGGTATTAGAGGTAATTACAATCCTGATGTTTTTGTCACATTGACTATGTGTAGTTTGGTATTTTATTATACCAGAGTTAGGACTATCAGAATTAATTTCGTAAGTACGAAAAAGGGTTCTCACCAGCTCACTTTTGAGTCTAAATCTAAACTATCATGGGTTGTTTGGTATTTTATTCATAATATCTGGACTTTTTGGTTGTGATTTTTTGAATGAAATATATATGGTGTTTATATAAATAGAAATTTTCTTTCTATTTGTTTAGTTTTTTTTTGAAAAATTCATAATTTCATTATATAATTTTTATTTTAATGTATTTATATGTATACTAAATGTTGGAACTATAATTTTTGAATAAGTTATCCAATAATTAGTTTTTTTCTTATCATTATTTTAAAATTAATCCTAAAATATAACGTCCAAATCTTATGGAGGTATCCAAGAAATAGGTTCAGTACAAAAATCATCTAGTGGACCCTTCATTGGTAAAAGCTACAATCATCACTACTCAGGATATGATTCTGGAAGGTATGGATAACCAATGATGAGTACTGGATCACAACTCAGAATTTACTAAGTATCATCCACATGTCTTCCATGGTGATAATGGACCCCATGAATAATAAAAATTTCCTTAGATTATTGACAATATATTCTAATTTATAAAGACTCATGTATACTCTATGGTGGGATTTTCCACATATATTATTAAGGAGAATTTGTATAAGGATAACATCGGGGTGTTATTAAAAAAAATAGTCATAAAAACGATTTGTCTCTAAACATTATAAAGAAATAATAACTATGATTTATTTTACCATAATGTAAGGATACCTTACCATTATAGATTATTCTGCCCATTTTACTAAGTTGGTGCACTTGGAACTGAGTATAGTGATCAATGATTAATTGAAGGCTCGGAAGCTTGAGTTTTTGTTGATGGGAGATATTTGGATGATTTTTATTCTCTTAATACTTTTGAACATTGTGGAAGTAGTTGATATGGATTCTTTGGTATAGGATTATATTTATTAAAAAAAATTGGATGGAGCTTTAGTTAGTACATTCGTTATCAAGTGTGCATCTCTCGTCTAGAACAGTTAGACCAAAAGTATCTATTCTTCTTTAGGGCCAATTTTGGGAGAATTTACACAATAAAAATAGATTAATTTATATCAATGTGGAAGTCCTGGTCATTTCATGACTTATTGTATGACATCTCACAGGACCTTTCATCATTGTGGACAATCAAGGAATCTGAGGATTTTTATTGAAATCGTGATCCAAGTATGTAACTCTCGATTTACTCTCACCAATCATTAAAAAGTTAATATTATTGATGGAAATGTCAGTTGGAATTATCCTTAGGATAAGGGGGATTATTATTTGGCTATGAATGATTAAGAAGTATTTTGACACCAGACATCTTTATGCAGTGGAGTATGCAACAATAGAATCTGAATCAAGATCAAATATAGTTAGAGGTAAAGTGTTTAATTTGTCTTTCATTGTGAAACATTTTTTTAATACATTTTTTAATCATTATATTAGATCATCCAAGTTAGTTTATATTTTGGGATTTAATTTAGATCTTATTTTTTTCTTATTCGATATTATGATGACTTTTAGAATTAGGTTAGAATTAGTATTCAATTGTCTAGCATGTCAAGTAATGATAATAGATCATGACTTGGAGTGGTAATTCTTAGTTCATGACATAGATAAATTTTTCTTGATTATTGGTGTAGTTTGGATGATTAACTTTAAGTTCCTTCTGTATTTTTATCACTATCTAGTTCTGTTCAAATCTCTATATCAAATCACTCATGTCTTTTAAGGTCAGTATGATTCCAGGTCTGGGAGGGCTGGACCTATTAGTCCTTATGTTGGGGTGATCCCATATAAGTAGATTCAATTATTCTGAGGTGTATTTGAACCATTTTTAGCAGTCCATGTCCCATGGTGATGTGTTCATATCCCAAAGTATTTCAATAGGATATTTTTGGATTACCACCACAGAGAGAGTTTTATTTTACAATAGACCTATAACCTAGTATGATTCCCATTTCTATGCCATATTATTTTATAGTTCTAGATGATTTAGTAGTAATTTATGTGAAACATTTATATCTTTATGCTATGGGATTTATTATTCCTTGTATGTCACCATAGGCTTTATGTACCTGTTTTATAAGAAGGAATACTATATTATTAGACTTTGAACTGATATTCAAATGTTAAACTAGGTGACCATCAGGAATAAAATATATCCTTCATCAAATTTAGGATCTTTTTTATCAACATACATGGGATCTATGATTTTGAAAGACTAACCACTAGTTAGGGTACCACATATTTAGAGTTTATGAATAGGACATATCTAAAAAAACTTTTAGGAATTGGTAAGGGAATTGTTAGTTTTTTGGTCATTCCATCCAATCATACTAATTCTTCTATGTTTCATTGGATTTAATGAATCTGATATTTCATATGATCCTATAATATTTTGTTTTTTGTTTGTAGATTATATTTTTCATTAGTTTATTTCAGAGGAGGATCACATAGAACATTTCTATATCCCTAATAGAACATTGAGTTAACATCATCTGTATGGTATTCTTTCAAAATATGAGTTTTAGATTCAAGAAGTAATGATTCTAGCATATTTTATATATAATAGGACAATCATAGTGGATCCTAAAAATTTATTGGTAGTTATAAAATGTTAATGGACTAGAAATGTATTGTAAATGTGAATATTCTTGAAGTGTGGTGGTTATTAAAAGAATATTGTACATGAATTATCATATCATAAATCTAAAATGATAAAATTGACCAATATTTGTGTAATTATTGAGTGGAATAATAAATTTCATAAATATTTTGAGAAACTAAAGGTGATATTTACTTCAGTACAAGTTTAGAGTCTTCTAGAACCTGGCTCAGGTAATGATGTATTTTGTGAATCTTTTGGAATGTTTTTGGGGTGCATCACAATGTGGTGGTGTGGGGGGTGGTAGAAGCCCTAAACTATCATTAGATTTTACCTCATGAGAAACTCTACCCTACCCATGATCTTATGTTAGAAGTGGTCATGTGTGGAACCCAAAAATGTCATCACTACCTATTTGTGGAGAATTTTACAATATATTTTGAAAACAAGATCATATGGTGTAATTTCAGTTAGAGGGATTAGATCATGTGATTTATATGATGACTGGAGTATCACATGATTTTTTATGCATATTACACTCAGAAAAGGGAATGTGGTTATTATGTGTTGAGAAGAAAATTATCGTTATAACCAGTGCCATGACTTGTCCCTTAGGGCCCATGATGCGACTACCCAATGCTCACATCTTAATGGAAAAGGGCTAGAGACTAGAACGAAATGCATTATCGTACAAGTGGGATGCATTTTATTAGTACCCATACAAATGCACAACTAAAAACCCTCACTCAAAATTCTAAAAAGAAAAGCATGCATACCACTAAGACAACCATTGAGGGTAGAGGTAGAAGCTATATGTAAAATGGGACAGAGCACAAACCCACAAAAAACATGCTGTAAACATGGGATTACAATGTCTCTAATAATTCATCCATAGAAAACCCTACCAAAAGGGTATGTAAAGAGTAACTGTCGGTTGTTGTTGGAGTACACCTTACATGTTTGATCTCACTGGGAACCTCCTATTCTAGGACCACCATGTTATCTGTCAAAACATTGGTCTTCTTTACATGACATGACACGTGTGGGTGAATCCTATATAGGGGTCAGTAACAAAATACTCAGTAGGTACCCAAACTACCAAGAAAAGAACACACAATGTAATCCAAAGATTACACATGTCTAAACTAATATTTAGAAAGTAATATTATCAGTCATCAAGCTATAAATATTGTACTACTAATGGAATATTCCTTGATAAGTCACAGTGGTCTTTCGGGCCATTGAGGTCCACTCATACACCGGGCCACTGAGGTTTGTTGGGCCAGTGAGGTCCACTCGTCGGGCAGGCCACTAGTGTCTGCTCATTTCTTGGTCCACTGTGGTCCAATAATCTACCATGACACTAAGGTTTAGTCATCTTATAGGCCACTGTGGTCCACTCTACTCATATATCATGCCACTAAGGTTTTCTCATCTATTAAGCCACTGAGGTCCAATCGTCTGAAGGGTCCCAACGGTCCGCTCGTCACATTCTTCCCATCATCGCCAGTTTCATGATTTTCATTTTTATGGTGCTTGATTTCAAGAGAATCTACTTCTCAAGACATCGGTCATATATCAACCTCCATGGAAACTCACTTAGAGTATAAAAAATGGGCCATATCATCACAAGGGTCCCAATGCTGCAAATGGATTATTAATCATACACACGGTTTGGAAAATTTTGACCATTCTATTAAAAGGGGAATGTTGGGTCCTGGCTGAGTCCAACCCGGTCAAGTCTGGGACGACCCTGTCCGATATGGCCCAAGGACCTCCAGGACTGGGCCCATTAGGTCATGGGTCCAAATCGGTGTCCTGGTCCTCCTCCATCCAAACCTGTATTGGTGGGCCTGTTTCTGCCCAGCTGGGCTACCCTGCAGCCTGATTTCTCTAAAGCTTATCCCTTTATAGTAGGCACATTTGGTCTATCCTAAATATGGATGGTGTCGTGTCCACCTTACATCACACTACCGACCACCTCCCTCACACATGATCTTTCAGAATGCGTGCCAGCACCGACTCGCTGTCTGACAGTCGGTCTCCCAACCTGACATGGATCTCTATAGGCATTGTTATTCTACTCCACCATGGAATGCTAGACATGGCCTCCTATGTATGATACGACACCCCTCTGGATGCAACCTCCACCCCTGTGGCATGCCTCCAGTGTGCTCCATCTCTTACATGCGGCCCCTACTGTATGCTGACTTTCGGTGACCCCTCTCCACCTCCTGCAATGACTACTGTGTGTTCCATCGCCGTCATCCTTTTTGCCGACATCCATCACTATGGCCTTTGGTCACCCCCACTATGGTCCTTCTTGGACTATGGTTTTCATTTCATCATAAATAATGGATAGATAACAGCGAATAATAAGAATTCACAAGTAACACACAAAGGACAGATCAAAACCATTGTACATGTCAGTGTGATTCATCCTTGTGTGGAATCTAACTAAGGATTATAAAACGTGAATACAACTACATAAGAACTCCCTTCAAGAGAAAATCCTAGATCCAACAAGAACAAAAAACCATGGATTAACCTATTAGTGGTTTGATCCATGTCTATTGTTAATAAAGAAAGAATATGGAATCCAATTTATATATAACAAAACACATATCTCGATGATTGATCATTCATTGATGAAGATTAAACTACTATTGTTATTCATTTTTCAATCCCTATTTGGTGGTGGTTCATCAATCATCACACGACAATGCCAAAACTCTAACGGATCGGGGAAATCCCCGATCATGCTAATGATTTGTCTTAGGTTAACCCATTAAATGGAGAAAAATAATTTCAGTGTTTCAGTTACACTATGTTGCAGTGTCGTTACACTATTACATTTATGACATTATGATTTTGTTATGTTGCGATGAAATTTCAAAATCAAATAAAATAAACTAAAAGTTTATATTATTTTCCTTACTAAAATTATTTTATTAATTTTATTGAAAACACATAAAATTAACATTTTTCTATCAAAACACGAACATTGATGTTAGGTACATAGTTAAAATTTTCATTCTAAAAGCAATGGTGTCATCATATTTTTAATCTGAGAACCCATTTATATGGTTCCAAAACCACTCACATGCAGAATTTTAAATAAACATAAAAAAGATCATACACTTACTCCAGGATCAGCAGGCCTAGAAATCAAGTGTCTTCTGAGAACATAGTCTTTAAATAATCCCATATAATTTAAAAAAACCTACATAGAATTTTCAAGATATTAAATTCCCCCATCATTAGGGCTTTATATCCTCATAATTTAAAATAATGTCTAAAAAAATGGGGGGTAATGATCTCAAATATGATCCTCATCATCAATATCCATCTTACCCCTATTTATGACTTGTTATAGATCTTGCACGTACCTTCTCAACTATGTTACATGGAAGAAATTATGAACTAAGTGAATATGTGGGTCGGGGGGGGAGATCTTGGTGATATTCCACCTTTACAACTCTTCTCTGAATCTGAGAAGGTCTGATGAATATCAGAGATAGATTGTCACCCCATCCAATTCTCTACAATCCCCCTCGAGGTGAGACTCGAAGGAACACACGGTCTCCATCCACGAACTCCAAGGGCCTCTGTATCCAATTAGCATATGTTTTATTCCCAATATTTATAGTCCTCATCCTTTCCTAGATTACCTTAACCATCTCAGTGGTAGACCATACCATCTATGGACCAGTGAGTGCTGACTTCTTGGGTCTGTCCAGCATAATGTGGACCTACATGGTCACCCATGCAACACCATCAATGGTTCCATACCAATGGTGGAGTGGTAGATGTTTTTTTTATGTGAACACCTCTAGTGGTAGGTGATCTTCCCAACTGCGCTTGAAGTCCATGATATAAGAATGATGCATGTCCTCTAAAACCCATACAGTCCTCTCTGTCTGACCATCATTCTGAGGGTGGAAAGTTGTTCTCAGGCATTGTTGTGTCCAAAATTCCTCATGCTATCCATTCCACAACATGGATATAAAGAGCGTGTCTCGATCTGAGACTATCGTTGATGGGACTCTATGGAGTCACACTATCTCTTGTATGTAGTTGTGTCTCAATATCTCTACGGAACCCTGATGTTGGATGGGTAGGAAGTGCGCTGACATGGTGATTCAGTGAAAAACCACCCTCTAGTATCATTACCCATGTATGTGGGGGGTAAACCCATAATAATGTCCATCAAGATACCATCCCACTTCTACTCAGATTCATCAAGAAATTTAGTGATGTCTGCTAGAACGATATGATCTTCTTTCACATTTAGAAAAGTGAGGCATCATGAAATGAACTCTGCTGCTTCCTTCTTCATCCCCGACCACTAGTATTGACATCATAGGTCTTGGAAAATTGTTTCCACTTTTGGATGTACCACCAAAGGGGGTGTGTGGAACTCCATCAGAACCACCCCACGTGATGCCACTGGCATAATACTACATCCTTGTAAACATATGATGCACTCACCTCCTATTAAATAACCTTTAGGAGACTTTACTGAGGATAACTAAGCACAACAGGACTTACCGTCAACATCCGGAAGTTGTGCCTCTCTAACTCGTTGTAAGAGTGGGTGAGTAATGACCATTGACTAAAGATGAGCTGCTCCATCACCATCCATGAATAATATCTGTATCATGGAAAATTACTCAGATGTGTCACATAGAAACTGGAAACCTAATCCATTAAAGATCATGTCCACTACAATGTTCCCCTTACCATGAGTATAGACTATCTCGAATTCATAGTCCTAGTGGAACACTAGGAACCACCAGTGCCTCATGTTCAGGTCCATCATGGAGAATATATAACGCATACTATTGTGGTCAGATTAGATGGTAAACTAATCACCCATCATGTAGTGTCGACATCTTTAAAGCAAAGACAACGTCTTCTAGCTCTAGGTCATTGGTCACATAATTATACTCATGCTACCTTAACTACCATGAACTGTAGGTGATCGCTAATTGAGCCTACATTAGGACACAACCCAGCCTGGTCCCTAAGGCTTCATAGATTGCTAGACACCCTATTACCTCATATGGTAGTTTCAAGATCGGGGAACACGTCAGTATTTTCCATAGGTCCTGAAAACTCTTCTTTCACTTGTTCATCCATGTGAAGGTTTATCCCTTCCATGTAAAATCCATTAAGGGTTCTGCTACCCTAGATAATTCATGAATGATCCTTTGGTATTTTCAAGAAAGACCCAATAAACTACTCACCTCATTCACGATCCTAGGTGGCTCCCAACCAAGAAACGCCTCAATCATTGCTATATCTACTGAAACTCCAACCCTCATAACGGAATGTCCCTGAATTTGGATCTTCCGAATCCACAACTGACACTTTGAGAGAATACCCTAATTATAGTTATCTAATACTATATCATGGACTGTCTGTAGGTGTGTAGTGTGCTTCTCCTCAGAAACTGAGTATACCAGGATGACATCATTGAAGACTATGACGAACCGGTAAAGGTAAGGTTGGGTGATCATGTTCCTGAATCCCCTGAACACTGCTAGGGCATTGGTCATATAAGTACCCAGACTTAAACATTACATAATATTTAATTAGATTAATAATTCACATTGAGGATCTTTTCAGGTTTAGAGTTTTAGAGAATTAGTTCATTACATTTACATAACAACATGAATATAACATGTAGACAATTCTACCCAGTATCCATTTTTTCATTAAATAAAAACTCTTGAAAAAAAGAGCCATGTCTAGTTCCAGGTTTTAGACAACATGACTTTTCCTTGATCCCATCCTTGAACTCATCTTTAAGTCCTGTGAAAACATTTCAAAAATTTGGATGAGAATAAAGAGCTCAGTAAGGGTTATAAAACAAAGAAAGAAAACATTTGTTCATAAATACATACAAAACATGAACTCTTTTACTTTAATCATGAAATCATAAGATTTTATGAATAACACATAGAAATCATAAATCGTAAAGGTAACTTGTGGAATCCATATCATACTTACATTGTAGCTATCACAGCTACATGGGGAGTTACATTGGAATACCCATCACAGTATATTCCCTAAATATCTTAGGAAACATATTCATGTTTACCTCCATCATGTTACCCAATTAATTGGAAATCTATCTCGGGCTCACCCACCCTAGGTTTATCATGGAACCACCCGTATACATAAATAATTCCCAAGAACCATATCATGATAATAACACATAACATACGCATAAATGAATGATAACATTTCCACATTGCAATAACAAAAAATCATTTCAAGATATTGAAATAAAAAATCCATTTTCAAAATCATTTTCAATACCAAAATATGTAAAAATAGTATATGGTATTTATTTTTCCTTTTAAAAACATTTCAGATTGTTAAGGAATACAAAGATCAAATAATACTCGTGGCGGCGGAAAGGTTGTTGTCACCGCTCATGTAAAAAAATCATTCCTTTTTTTCATTTATTAAAAATCTTCTTATAAAAAGATTCCCTTTTAATGAAATGAAAAGTAAAAGGTGTTTATAAAGCATATAAAAGATAGTTGTTTATTAAAACAAAATGTGCCTCAATGAAAGGAGATTGAGACGAAGTCCAATACCTCGTGTTAGACTTGACTCGATCATTCTTTAATCTTCTTAAAAAATAAGCTAAAGCTAATTTCAACTTTCATAAGAACCTTTTTAAAGTTTATTATTCCTTTTATATCACTTATTACCATGTTATAAATATTATGTAATCATTTATGTTAATAACGTCCATTTTGTTGATATTTGGTAATTGAGTAAAAAATGAACACCGTATATTTACAAGTTCTCTATGTGGTAAATAGTACATTATATTCAGAATGATATTCATGATTTAGATATCATATATATCATATATATCCAATATATACTGTTATTTACAATAGTACATAACATTTGGAGGTGAGAAATGAAATGCACTGTTCATGGAGACGGTAAGTCGTACATATGCATGAACGCTACTTTCTTTACTATTTCTTATTTTAATGGAATTAAAACATAATGATACATAAGTATATTATAATTAAAGTAAAATATCATATATAATGTCATTAACTCTATAATTTATACATCACACATAAGGCATTAACGAGTCACATCACTTTGAAGGGGCGGTAGTCTGCACTTCCTCAAATTAGATTATCATATTTACCAACTATGGAAACCATAAAGGCGTGCTATCAATGGAAAATATAGAAGGAAAAAGAAAAAATAAACATAATATATATCCTATATAAATACAGTTCCAACATAATGGCCACCATGAGAGGTGGTAATAGCTAATTGAACAATCATTGTTTCGTGAGGCGTTAGTTTTACATCCATAGAAACATTATGTTCTTCACCCATTAGATGGAGGTGTGTGTAAGTGAAGTTCTAATCCTTCTCATAACAACATTATAGTATATTGAGGATACTGTTGTTGTTACAAAATAAAGGAATAAAAAGAGTTTAGGGGTAGGATAAGTAAAATAAAAGACAACAATTTAAGGGAAATTGTTACCTTTAATTTGGGAAACTCCCTTTGGTTTTAACCAAAGGACATATTGAAGTGCCTCCTGCCTAATGTAAGGCTCCTAGAAGGAGGATAGAGATGTAGGTAGATTAATTGGGTAGTGTTTGGATAAGCCAAAATTCTTGAGAGGTGTGAGGAATTGGATAGAAGTTGTCTCCTTTTATAAGGGAGAGGAGGGCCTCTTTAAGAAAGTGTGAAAATATTATTTTATTATATAATGATATTTGGTTTCAAAAGGTCAAAAAATCATTAAAGTAGAAGCTAATGTGACTCATATTAGAAATAAAATCATCAAATCAGAATTGGACATGTTTTGGATAATGTTTTAATCATTATAATCTTATTTATTTAAATCATTTATTAATGAAGTAAATACTACATCATTATTGTGTCATAAATAATTTAATTTATTTGATGTCTAAAAATTATAAAAAACTACCATGATGTAGGAAAATTTATTTAAATTTCCAATGAATATTTAATGTCAAAAATATTACTTATATAACACCATTTAAAAATTAATTTACTAAAAGATATTTGTTTTGGTCATTTTTGCCTTTACATTAAATTAATTAATCTAAAGTGTCATTTTCTTTCATAAGTGGCTCCATGGGGTCCCACAATAGACCCAAATAAGCCCATGGTCTTCCATTACTCATCCAATAAGGTTAGGACAAGTTTTAATGTAATTTTGAATTATTATAATATTCTTTTTACCGTGAATTACTTTATTTACCTTTAACCGCAGTAAATAAAAGTCAAAAGTTACTATTCACCAAAAATTATTTTCATCTTATTAAACAAAATATTACTAACTAATAACAACCATAAATGTAGGATTTTTAAAATTCAATTCCCAGAAGTTGTAAATTTTCATTTAAATGAAAAATTCAGTTTTTTTACTACAATTAATTGGTTTCACTTTTCATCAAAATTGAAGTTTTTAAGAAAAATACCAAAAATTCAGCCTAAGCTATATTTGATATTAAAAATTCAAAAAAGATTTCTATTTCATAAAATTATATACATATAAGTTGAATTAATTAATTTAAACATAATTCCCATTGTTAAAACAAATAGCGTATTTTTAAGAAACAATAACTATCAAAAGATTGACGCTTGTTTATGTCCAATTTCAAAGTGAAATTAATTTCAATGACCAACATTGGTTTAAACGGTAAAAATATATTCTAATTACACTTTAAAACCATTTAAAAAGATAATATAACCATATAAATCAATTATATTAAAACATAGTTTTGAATTAAAATACAATATTTTCACTATTCATTAAAAATGAACTTTATCGGAAAAATTCCAAAAATTTACACAAAGTAAATATTGATGAACCCATTCTAAAGAAGGATTTTATTTGGTCAAATAGAATGTATTAAAGTGACCAAAACTATATTTAAATAGGGTTCTCTATTAAAAGGTGTTTAATCGGCCTTTTAATGTAAATTATGCTTATTCATATTTCAAGCCTCTAACTTTTATTGGATAAAAGTAAATACATTTAAAAAAATGTATAATCATATTGTTATTAGTTTTGTTCATTCCTTACAATAAAATGACTATGAGTTAACATCCATTTAAAATAATATTATTATTTTATTAGTATGCAACATAAGATTTCAAAGAAACCTGTTGTAGTGTATCAGGTATGCAATCGAACATAGCAAACCTTTTAAAGTAAAATTAATATTTAATTCACAAATATTAATAAGTATGAAAATATATTGTTCTTAATTTACTAGGGATGATACATCCTTCCACCTTTTGGAAATTGCATCCTCGCAATTTTTATTCACTTATCAAAATAAGTGTTGGTATTTATCCCTCATAGAATTTTCAGATTCCCACGTTTCCTCTTCAACCATATGGTTTTTCCACAAAACCTTTACTAGCTGAATTACCTTATTCCGCAACATGTTCTCTCTTCAGTCAAGAATATGGACTGATTTTTCTTCATAAGAGATATTCTCTTCCAATTGAACTACCTCTGGGCTCAAAACAGGAGATACATCTGGCATATACTTTCCCAACATCGAAACATGAAAAACATTGTATACATGGGATAACATTGAAGGTAAAGCCACTTCGTACGCAACTGATTAAACTTTCTCCAGAATTTTATTAGGTACAATGAACCTCGGACTCAACTTTCCCATCTTATCAAAACGCATCACACTTTTCCATGGAGAAACTTTGAGAAAGACATGATCACCTACCTCAAAAGAAAGATCCTTCCTCCGGTTATCTGCATAACTTTTCTGTCTCCTCTGAGTTGTTCTCATGTGCTTCTGAATCAACTGAACATTCTTTTCCATCTCTTCTACAAATTCTGGTCCCATCAGCTTTCTTTCACCTACTTCATCCCAAAAATCTGGAGTTGGACAACGCTTTCCATATAATGCCTCAAATGGAGCCATTTGTATAATGGAATGAAAACTGTTATTATATGAAAATTATACCAAAGAAATATGTCTCTCCCAACTTCCCTAATAATCCTGTGAACAAGCACGTAGCATATCCTCCAAGGTCTGAATTTTTCGTTCTGATTTCCTATCTGATTGAGGATGAAAAGGTATATTAAAATTTAATTTAGTACCCAATGACTTCTGAAGGCCTTTCCAAATGTTATAAGTAAACTTGGGATCACGATCAAAAACAATGGATAGGGTAACTCATTGAAATCTGATGATCTCTTTAACATACAACCGAGCAAGTTAATCTAGAGACAATGTATCTCTAATAGGAAGGAAATGAGCAGATTTATTCAATCAATCAACTATAACCCAGATAGCATTATTACCTCAAGATGTCTTTGGTAATCCCACAATGAAGTCCATGGATATATTTTCCCATTTCCACTATGTCACCAGTAAAGGTTGAAGCATCGCTTTCAGTAACAGCCGCTCTGATTTAACCTGCTGACAAGTCAAACATTTCACAGTAAAATCAGCAATATCTCTTTTCATTCCATCCCAGGTGTAATACTCCCAAATATATCTTTACATCTTAGTACTACCAGGATGAACTGAAAATGGAGAACTATAAGCTTTACATAATAACTCATTCATAAATAGTGAATCACAAGGTACACATAATCTCTTTCCAAATCTCAAAATACAATCATTATTAATGTTACATTTTGGAAACTTACCCTTCTGAACCAACTCTACCTTTTTATGCAACTCACTGTCTTCTATATATGCTTTATTTATTCTGTCTGATAGAGATGATCTCACTAACACCTAAAACAAAACAAAATAATTTCCTACACCAAAAAATTATATTCCATAGTTTATCAAATCAAAAACCAACGGATCTTGTTCCAAATGTAACATGGTTAATGAAACATTACTTTTTCGACTCAATGCATCGGCTACTTTATTTTATTTTCTCGGATGGTAATGGATCGTGCATTCATAATCCTTGATTAATTATATCCATCTTCTCTGTCTCATGTTTAAATATTTTTGATTGAATATATATTTTAAAATTTTGTGGTCAGTATATATTTCACATTTTAATCTATACAAATGATGCCTCCAAATTTTTAAAACAAAAACAACAGCAGCTAATTCCAAATCATGTGTAGGGTAATTTAACTCAGGAGGTTTCAACTGACATGAAGCATAAGCAATTACCTGATCGTTCTTCATTAAGACACAACCCAATCCTTTCATTGAAGCATAACTATAGATAACAAACTCACCATTTCTGTATAGTTGTGGAAAAACTGGAGCATTCACCAATCTCCTTTTCAATTCCTGAAAAAAAATCATCACATTCTTTTGTCCAGATGAACTTAACAGCTTTTCGAGTTAACATAGTCATTGGACTAGATAATTGTGAAAAAATTTCAACAAACCTCTGGTAATAACCTTCCAAACAAGAAAACTATAGATCTCAGTTATATTTTTGGGTCTTGGACATTCTTCAACAACATTTGTTTTAGTAGGATCAATGGTTATGCCATTTTTTTGAAACAATGTGACCAAGAAATGAAATTTGTTGTAACCAAAACTCACACATGCTGAATTTCCCAAATAGTTTCTTTTCTTTTACGTTTTTCAAGACAACCCTTAAATGAATTTCATGATTCTATTTACTTTTATAATAAACCAAAATATCATCAATAAACACAACCACCATTTATCACCTGAGTCGACTTATCCATCACTGTAGTAAACTGTTCAATTCTGATTCTGACCATCTCAGTATACTGATTTGGAAGGTTGTCTTCCACCTGATGTCGTCCCAACATAGCTGTCATTTTTCCTCTGCGGAAAACCATTTTGAACACAGAAATATCTTAGGTGAAGCAACATGGTAATCTGTAAATTCTATATCATTTCAATATTACTATAAATTATTTTATGGACATTTATTTAACAATAACCTAACTCGTAAAGTTATCTAAACTGACATCTGATACCATCTATAAGGACTCGGCCTTAAAAATTACATAATATTGAATTAAATTAATAATTCACAATGAGGATCTTTTTAGGTTTAGAATTTTAGAGAATTTGGTCATTACATTTGCATAACAACATGAATTTTACATGTAGACAATTCTACCCGCTATCCATTTTTTCATAAAATAAAAAGTCTTTAAAAAAAGTGTCATGTTTAGTTCTAGGATTTAGAAAGCATGACTTTTCCTTGATCACATCCTTGACCCTATTCATCTTTAAGTCATATGAAAACATTTCAAAACATGGGATGAGCATAAAAAGCTCAGTAAGGGTTATAAAACAAAGAAACAATACATTTGTTCATAAATACATACAAAACATGAACTCTTTTACTTTTTTCATGAAATAATAAGGTTTTGTAAATAACACATAGAAATCATAAATCTTAAAGCTAACTTGTGGCATACATATCATACTTACATTGTAGCTATCAAAGCTATATGGGGAGTTACTTTGGAATACCCGTCACAGTATATTCCCTAAATATCTTAGGAGAAACATTCAAGTTTACCTCCATCACATTACCCAATTCATTTGAGAGATATCTCAGGCTCACCCACCCTAGGTTTATCACAGAACCACCCGTATACATAAATAATGCCCAAGAACCATAACATGATCATAACACATAACATAAGCATAAAGGAATGATAAAATTTCCACATTGCAATAACAAAAAATAATTTCAAGATATTGAAATAATAAATCCATAATAAAAATCATTTTAAATACCAAAATATGTAAAAAGATTATATAGTATTTATTTTTTCTTTTAAAAACATTTCAGTTTGTTAAGGAAGTCAAAGATCAAATAATACTCACAACGGCGGAAAGGTCGTTGTCACCGCTTACGTAAAAAAACATTCCTTTTTGTCATTTAGTAAAATTATTAATATAATAATATTCCCTTTGAATGAAATGAAAGTTCAAAGGTGCTTATACAGCCTACAAAATAAAGTTGTGTATTAAAACAAAATATGCCTCAATGAAAGGAGATTGAGACGGAGTCCCTTACCTCGTGTCCGACTTGACTCGATTGTTATTTAATCTCCTAAATAATAAACAAAAGTTAATTTATACTTGTTTAAGAACCTTTTATAAGTTTATTATTCCTTTTATATCACTTATTACCATGTTATAAATATTTTTTAATCATTTAAGTTAATAACGTCGATTTTGACGATATTTGGTACTTGAGTCAAAAATGAACACCTTATATTTACAGGTTTTCCATGTGGTCAATATTACATTATATCCAGAATGATATTAATGATTTAGATATCATATATATCATATATATCCAGTATATAAATATACTTATAATAGTGGAGAACATTTGGAGGTGAGAAATGAAATGCACCGTTCATGGAGACGGTAAGCTGTATGTATGCATGAATGCTACTTTCATTTCTATTTCTTATTTTAATGGAATTAAAACTTAATGATACATGGTTATATTATAATTAAATTATAATATCATATATAATATCATTAACTCTATCCTTTATACATCCCATATAAGGAATTAACCATTCACATCACTTTGAGGGGGCAGTAGTCCGCACTTCCTCAAATGAGATTATCATATTTACCCACTATGGAAACCATAAAGGCGTGATATAAATGGAAAATACAGAAGAATAAAGAAAACATAAACATAATATATATCATATATAAATACAATTCCATAATAATGGCCACCATAAGAGGCGGTAATAGGTAATTGAACAATCATCGTTTCGTGAGGCGTTAGTTTTCCATCCACAAAAACATTATGTTCTTCACCCATTAGATGGAGGTGTATGTAAGTTTAGTTAGAATACTTCTCCTAAAAACATCCTAGTATTTTGAGGATACTGTTTTTGCTACAATAGAAAGGAATAAAAATATTTTAGGGGTTGGAGAATTAAAATTAAAGAAAAAAATTTAAGAGAAATTGTTACCTTTAATTTGGGTAACTCCCCTTGGTTTGAATCGAAGGACTTCTTGAAGTTCCTTATGTCTAAGGTAAGTATTCTAGGAGGAGGGTAGAGATATATGGATATTAATTGGGCAGAGTTTGGACGTGCCAAAAGGCTTGAGATGTGTGGGTAATTGGTTAGAAGTGGTCTTTTTCTATAAGGGAGATGAGGGGCTCTGTAGGAAAGTGTGAAAATATTATTTTATTATATAATGATATTTGGTTTAAAAAGGACCAAAAATAATTAAGTTCTAATATAAGATGACTAATATTTGAAATAAAACCATCAAATCATAATTGGACATGTTTTGGATAATATTGTAATCATTATAATCTTATTTATTTAAATCATTTATTAATGAGGTAAATACTTTATCATTATTGTGTCATAAGTAATTTAATTTATTTGACGTATAAAAATTATAAAAAAATACCATGATGTAGGAAATTTTTTTAGATATACAATGAATATTTATATCCAAAAATATTACCTATATAACACCATATAAAAATTTATTTACCAAAAGATATTTGTTTTTGTCATTTTTTCCTTTACATTAAATTAATTAATATAAAGTGTCATTTTGTTGCATAAGTTGCTCCATGGGGTCACACAATAGACCCAAAGATGACCATGGTTGGAAATGACTCATCCAATAAGGTTACTACAATTGTTAAGGTAATTTTTAATTATTATAATATTCTTTTTACCTTGAATTACCTTATTATCTTTAACTGCGGTAAATAAAAGTCAAAAGATATTGTTCACCAAAAATCATAATAATATTATTGAACCACATTTTACTAACTAATAACAACCATGTATGTTGGATTTTCGAAATTAAATTCAAAAAAGTGGTAGATTTTTATTTAAATGAAAAATTTGGTTTTTTTGTCTACAACTAAGTGGTTTTACTATTCATAAAAAATTGAGGTTTTTCAGAAAAATACCAAAAAATCAGCCTAAGCTATATTTGATATTCCAAATTAAAAAATTAGGTCTATTTTACCAAATTCTATACATAGAAGTTTCATTAATTAATTTAAACATAATTCCCATTGTTAAAACAAATAGCGTGTTTTTAATAAACAATAATTATCAAATGATTGACACTTGTTTATGTCCAATTTAAAAGTGAAATTAATTTCAATTACCAATATTGGATTAAATGGTAAAAATATATTATAATTAAACTTTAAAACCAATTAAAAAGATAATATAACCATATAAATATATTATATTAAAATTTAGTTTTGAATTAAAATACAATATTTTCACTATTCATTAAAAATGAACTTTATCGGAAAAATTCCAAAGATTTACACAAAGTAAATTTTGATGTCCCCATTCTAAAGAAGGATTTTATTTTGTCAAATATATTGTATTAAAGTGACCAAAACTATATTTAAAAAGGGTTCTCCATTAAAAGGTGGTAAATCGGCCTTTTAATGTAAATTATGCTTATTCACATTTTAAGCCTCTAAATTTTATTGGATAAAAGTAAATACATTTAACAAACATGTATAATCATACTATAATTAGTTTTTTTCATTCTTGCCAATAAAAATGCAACGAGTTAACTGCCATTTAAAATAATAATATTATATTATTAGTATGCAACATAAGATTTCAAAGAAACATGTTGTTGTTTATCGGGTATGCTATCGAACATAGAAACCCTTTTAAAGTAAAATTAATATTTAATTCACAAATATTAATAAGTTTGAAAAAATATTATTCTTCATTTACTTGGGATTTTACAGGTCACAACAAAAGGCATCACCATGAACTCATTTTGGCTATACCGATATATGAATGTTATCTTCAGTAGACCCTCATCCCAAAAACGAAGCTGATGATAGCCTGATTTATAGTGTATCTTTGAGAACCATATATCTCCCTTCAACTGATCAAAGTTTCCATCAATACTTGTAAGTGGATAATTTTTCTTCACTGTCACCAGATTCAAGTGTCGGATGTCGACGCACAACTTCGAACTATAGTCTTCATTCTTTGAAAACAATATTGGGGCTTCCCATGGTGAACAATTGGGTCTCACGAAGCCCTTCTTTTTCTAATCCTCAAGTTGTACTATAAACTCAAAATTCTCTATGAGAGATATCCAATATGAAAGTGTGGATATAATTTCCATATTGGGGTATATATTGATGTATAATTCATCCTTCATATGATGGTGTAATCATAGAACATCCTCATGAAAGAAGTCGTCGTACTCTTCCACATCTATATGAAAGTGAGGACTCTTCTCATCCACTACACTGAGGGTGAGTCTAGACAAATAGTGAGTGATATACTTCACACTCCTCCAAGAAAGTTCTTCATATACACCAAGATCTCCCTTTTCACTGATGAAGGATATCCTAGTCCCATATTCGTGGACACACTACACTATGTGGCTAAAATAGTCTATCCGAGCATTAACTGTGGATAACTAGTCCACACCCATGATTAAATCATAAGGTCTTGAAAACACTACTTACTGATCCTAGCCAAATATTTATCCTCCAATAGTAATCCCGCACTATAAGCACCTTTGTGTAATTATCAAATCCCCTCCCGTAGGAGTCTCTAATCGTATGGATCGAGCCAACGAACTCACCAGAATCTCCAAGCACAGAACAAGCTCCCTGGTATGGAATGAGTGACTAAAAATAGTTTCTATAAGTACTAAAAGTAAGGTGGAGAAGTCATAGATTAGACCTCTAATCATATCTATAGTGTCATGGTCTTAGGCCTCTATCACCTAAAGTTGGCCTCGCCCCTGTGCACCGACTCCCAGAGCCCATGGTAGATCACCTGTGGGTGGTGGTGGTAGTACCTCTAACTTCTTCCCACCACTTGTTTCTTTTCTGGATCCCCTTCCACATATGACACCTTGTGGGCCACCCTACTCGAACCTCTACCTCTACCTTAGTGGTCCCACAACATCTACCGGTCATCTTCTTGGTGATTTGGTCAATCACGAGCCATGTGCCCATGTCAGATTCATGAGTAGCACACCCTCATCCTCTGATGCCCCCCTCTACCCTGGGGGTCTTGTACATCTGATCTGGTATCCTTTGGTTGTAACCCAAAATGACTGGCCCACATGGGACCTTATGTCTGCTGCCTGCTACCCACAACTAATGACCCACCACGTGGTGTCTACTGGTAACTACTACTGCTGGCACCTACTACTCCGGGAATCTCTCCATAAGTAGGACTTTCTCTAGCACCCCTACCTAAGTATGGATGCTAAGAGATACCATTTATGGTGTAATATATAGACATAGTCCCTGATCAGAGGCTATATCTCAGAAGAATGGGTCTCGCACCATGTTTGGGGAGTAGTGATAAATCTTGGTAAATCTCGTTGAGTACTTCCCTGCGGTCATGCTACCCTACTATAGTGGTAGTATCTAATGTATGCACAATGAGTGAAATGTTGCTGGAAGGAACACCTCTCTCAAGAGGGTTTTAATGTATTTCTATGTGAGTTTCACTTCATCATGAATCTTTATTGTCAAGATCAACCATCTCTCCATCGAGCCAGAAGGAAATCTCACAGCTAAGATAACCATCTAGTCGAGAGGCATCCTTACTAGATGGATGACACGCAAAACCACTTCAAGCCAATCCTTTACCACATGGTGGGGGTCAGTCTCACATATGAACCAAGGAGATGACTTTATATGAAACTCATGTAAGGTAAATATCCTACATGCATATTCTACTGATAGCACTTTAAGAAACTACTGATTAGCAGGTGGTGGAAATGCTGGGGAACCTCTTGGGGGGTCCATCTCCATTACCGGTCCATATATTGATTCCTCATCATAGGTTATACCATCCTCAAGGTCATGCACTGAAATCCTCACTGGTTGTTTATGTGGCAGCATCCAGAAATAGATCATGATGAACCATGGTCTATAGATTATACCTGGTGAGCTGAATCTGACTCAATAAGAACATGAGGAGACACTCAAATATAATATGATGCATGAAACCATTTTATTATATATCTAGTCAAAATCAAAAATCAGGGTGCTCGTGTATGGATTCATTAGAAATCATAGCAAAAAATAGACTCCCATGTCCTGAAAGTTGAACTCAAAACTTTCAACAGTATTTACCCCAAAAAAAGCAACAGAATCTCATTCCTTAAGGTTGAACCAACCGCCTCTGATACTAAATTTTCATGACCCATCCCTCAGTTCCCATGTCATGACTATGCCAAGCCTACCTCCCAAAGGCTAGGGGATGGATACTAGTGAAAAAGGCATTATTATGTAGGTGGGAGGATTTTTTCAAGTACCTATACACAAACAAACTCACAACAGTAGCCCACAATTTAAAAAAGAAAAACATGCATAACACTAATATATCCACTAAGATTAAAGGTACAAGATGTAAGTAAAATGTTCTGGAATACAATCACACACAAAAAGATATAAAAATGGGAGTAAAAGGTTTCTAATAATACATCTATGGAAAATACGACATGAAGGGTATGTGAAGATTATCATCCGGAAGCTTAATGATTTTGCCTCACCTATTAGATCTCACATGGAACTTCCTGGTCCTGGACCACAGAGGTCTCTTTCAAAATTTCATTCATCTTAAAAAGACACGACGTGTGCATGAGACCTGTGAAGGGGTTTGTAACACAATAATTAGTAGAGACCCAAAACCACAATGAAAAGTACACACAATGTAATGGAATTATCACAAATTTATAACCTAAATTATAGAACGCAAGATTATTAGTGAAAAATATGAACATAATTTACTACTACAGGTTTTATCCCTAATGAGTCATTGAGGTCTGTTGGGCCACTGAGTTACGCTCGTCTCCCATGCTAGTATGGTCCCTTCTTCAATGAGTATTACTAGTCCACTATGGTCTTCTCATGTGTTGGGCCACTAAGGGCCACTCAACTATAAGGCCACTAAGGTAAACTTGTCTATTGGGCCACTGTGGTCTACACCTCTGTCAGCCACATAATTGTGCTTGTATTTGGGGCCACTGTGGTCTACTCCACTCGTCTGTTGGTTTATTGAGGTCTTCTTGTCTGTTGGGCCACTGAGGTCCGCTCATGTGCTAGGCCACTAAGGTCTAGTCATCACTTCTTTCTTGTCACTTGAAGTCAAAGGATTTATTCTCATTGTGCTATTGATTCTTGGAGAATCCACTCCTCAATGCATCGATCATATCTCAACCTCTATGGAAATACACTTGGAGTTTTCCAAAATGAAAATCTCATCTCAAGGGTTCCAACACCATAAACAGCTCGTCAATCAGACATAAGTTTTTCCAAATTATTCCCATTATAATAAAAGGGGACGGTTGGGACTGGGACTAGTACGACTATGTTGGGCTGACCTGATCAGACCAACCTGACACAATTCTTCCTACCCGACCTGAACTAGTTGGGTCTGGGATGACATTGTCTGACCTGGCCAAAGGGCCATGGCCATTGGACCTGCTGGACCCTTCTTGTTGGGCCATGAGTCCTGCCTACCTTACCGCCCGGCAGAACCTTCCTCCTTTAGCCCGACCAACATTGGTGGGGATGTTTTTTCCCAGCTAGGCCACACAGTGGCCATGTTTCCCTTTGTCCCTGCATGAACTTTCATACAATTTTGGTATAGTGTATGTGTGGTAGGTTCCACATCTGCCGCCATCGCATGACCAGCTCGGTCGACCGCATCCCCCACACGCGATCCCATAGACCGCATGCCCGCACCTACCAACGGACATTCTACATGTCTCCATACCTGAACCAGTGCCTAGCTAGCATAGCAGTTCTTCTCTACCATGACCTCCTCCTGACGCAGCACCCCACTAATGTCAAAGTTCCACATCACCATGCCCTGCTGGCTGTGGTTCCACATCATCATGGCCTCCTCCTCCTGATGCGCCGCCCCACTAGAACCCTGATTAAGCACTGCTGCGGCACACCGAAAAAACACTCCACCTCGAACATACTACTATTTTCACATGCTGCCCCCACCGGTTTCCTGCTGCTGGCCCCATTCCACCTTCCTCTATGGCTTCTATGGGTTCTACCAACACTGGTCTTCAAGATGGAGACCCTGGCCGCTGCTGGAAGCCCTTGCTACTACTGCGGCCTTCCATCGCCACCATTGTGTTCCTTCTTGGTCTGAAATTTTAATTATGTCAATAAGAATGGATGAAAAGGGGTATTGAATAAGAATGTATAGGGAACACATGAAGACAGAATGTGAACCTTATTCATTCATCATGATTCATCCTTGTTAGGAGTTTAATAAAGGATAACAAAAATGTGAATCCAAGTTCCCATAACTTCCCTGATACTAAAAACCCATATCCCACAACAAAAAATGACCACGAAACTAACCTATTAGTTGGTTGATCTATGATCGTTGTATAGAAATAAAGAACAGGGAATCCAATTTATAAAAAAAACCCCTTCTTCGAGGTTGGATCATTTGATAATGAAGATCAAACCATTGTTTTTCATCATTTCTCAATCCCTCGTTGGTGGCAGTTCCTCTATCTTCACATGCCAACACCAAAACACAAAGGGTTCAAGGAAATCCTTGATTGTCCCAATGATCAGTCTTAGGTTATCCCATTATGTAGAACCCCTGGTTTGAGGTATTTAGCCTTTGTTTATGATTTTTCTATGTGTTTAAAGTGCATGGAATGAGTTGGGAAGAGGTTGGGAGAGTTTGGAATGGTTTTGAATGAGTTTAGAGGCTTTGCATGGGGAGCACGGTTTGATCATGGTTAGAGGAAACCATACAGATTCCCCAGGAAACCATGCTGGGGGAGATAGTAGGCTTCACATGGCCTGCACATGGTTTTCCAAACCATACGAGGAAACCGTGCAGGCCCTTGCTCCCAAGGCAGTAGCGTGAGAACGGTTAGCTCACGGTTTTCCAAACTGTGTGGGCTAACCGTGAAACCACTTAAAAATAGATTTTTAAATCCCGATCTCACTCAGGATTGCCTCATTCCTCTCCAAATTTCCTCCCACTCAAGCCTCACTCGGGATTTTCGGTTCTAAAGGGTTGGAGGGGCTCTCCCACACGTTTTTGAAGCGATTCAAAGGGGTTTCAAGATAGTTTGAAAGTGGTTTCACCTAGGTAAGTCTCTCCTCTTGGTTTACTTGTGTTTTCCTCTAGATCTACATCCCTATCATTCATGGTTTTCTATATCTACACTTCTTGTGTCTAGATCTAGGGTTTTGGTTTCCTTGGATGATGATTTTAAGTCTTGTGAATGTTAGGGAATGGGATCTATAGAGGTTTCAGTGGTGCATTCGCCGGATTTGAGGTGTGATTGCTTGTGGGTCTATTTCTCAGGAACCCTAAAGGTATGTGGCTTCTCTCTCGACTCCACTTGGTTAGAACTAGTGGTTCCCTGTCACAATTAATTTTTTATGTTTAAAATTAATTTTGTTTTGATGTGTGAATTTGGTTGGAAATCCCTTGGGGTATGTTTTGGGGATTTTTGGGAAAAATGTGTTTTATGGTGAAAGGATATGGTTATGGATTTTAAAATGGATATTTTGAAATGGGATTCCATGGTTGATTTGTGAAAATTATTGATCGAAAAAAGGGTTTTCAATAAAGAGGTTGTTTTATTGAAATTTTTTTTGGCATGGAAAATTATTTTCAATAAATGGGTGATTTATTGAAGTGGATTTGTATGTAATGGAATTGGTTGATTGCATGTTGTTGTGACCTTGGTGGGATATATTCTTGGTTTGGATTGATTGGAATGTTGTGTGGAAGTAGAGAGAAGTACCACTATAAAAAGGGGATGGATAGTGGACAAAAGGGCCACCATCAAATGATAAGTGGATGGGAAGAGCCACTAGTTGTGAATGGGTGAACGGGTTGGGTGGAAGTCCCACCGTTTTGGTTGTTTGTTGTGCATGGGTGAACATGTTGGGCGGTAGTCCCGCCATTTTGGTTTTTTCTTGTGCATTGCATTTCATTTTGGAAATTGTTGTGTAAATGATGAAATGGCTTGTGGTATGTTTGTTTGGATTTTACCTTGGTTGTTGGTATGGTGTGATGGATAGTTAAGGGAGTGTTTAGCTTATGGAAATGGTTTCACTTGGGATTATTTTATATAAAATGTTTTATAAAATGTGTAAATGGTTTTATCCTAGTGGTGTGTGTAGGGAAGTCATTTGGGGAAATCCTACTAAGTTTTAGTACTCACCCCATGCTTTGGCACATTGGTGTCCTTGCAGATGTTATGTATCGTGATGTGGGAAAAGGTAAGGAATCACCCTCCTTTAGTGGTGCATTGTGATCCCTTGGTGGAACTTGGAGCTTGGAGCTTGGTGTGGAGCTGTGGTGGTTTCATGGCTTGTGGTGTGGTGTGGTTTCGTCTTCCACATAGTACTCTGATGTTTGGTGGACATGTCTAGTTGTAGTGGTTTGGGATGTATTATGGAACAACTTTGTTGTCTTTTCATAATACATGCTTCAATGTTGTATTGACATGCATCATATAGTGGTTGTTATGGGATTTTTGGTTGGTTTCATCTTAAGGGAAAATCATTCCCCAAATTGTTCTATAATTCCTCGGCATTCATTGCCAGCCTTTGGCGCCTTGGGAACGTCTCTTAAGTCCAAGTAGCCTTCACCTCCTCCTCAAGCCAATGAGATAGGGGTGGGGTGTTACAAGTGGTATCAGCTTTTTCGGTCCTTGTCTTTCAAGTGAGAGCAGTTGTTCGATCCTTTGGTGTGGATCATTGGTTTTGGAGTTGAAATTCGTTTTGGTATATTCCTTGAGTTGGGATGGTATCAAGTCGTAGGAATGTCGGAACTTGGAATGTATAGCATAAAAGGACGTATATAACCCTTTAATGCAGAAATTCAATTTACCAGGTAGTTGGGTACATAAGTGTTTCGGAGACACTTATAGGTATTGGAAATCTCATTGTCGTGGGTGTAGACAATGAGATGTGCATGGCATATAAGGTAGAAATGACTTCCCTCTAGGATGCAAATTTCATTGGGGTATAATGATTTATAATGTGATATGAATGTGTGGATTTTGAAAAATCTGAATTGGGTTTCAAAACGGAAGGATTTGAAACATGGAAACTTGTGGTATTTTGAAAATGGTTTGGTTTTCAAAAATGGGGAAACATGGTAAAGGTGGAAAGGTGGAAAGCCTTATTGTCATAGTATTGTGTAATGTGATTTGAAATGGGATTTTGTGATGTCTACGAAAGTGAGACTCATGGATGTTTATTTTCTGTTTATAGAAATGGTACCGGGTAGGCATCGTAGAGACCAACCGGAGGAGGCTGGTGAGAATGTGGTAGCACCTGAGCCTCAGGTGAACCAGCAGCTAGTTCAAATCATAGTGCATGATTTTCAAGTTGTGGAAAGTGGAAATAAAATGGATGAACCAAGGCATGTGGATCATGCGGTTCAGTTTCAAAAGTAGAATCCACCCATCTTCAGGGGTGATTTAGTGTTGGAGAGGTCAGAAGCATGGTTGTGTAGAATGAATAAGATTTTCGAGTTCTTAGGAACACCGGTAGTGTTAAAGGTGAGGTTGGCCATGTACATATTGGTAGATCTTTCCCTTTAGTGGTGGGAGTTGGTTGTCCAAGCGGGGATGGACCAGGGTATGATGTGGGAAGGATTTGATGAATTGTTTAATAAACAATTCTACCCACATACGTTCAGAATTTAGCACACGACTCATATCTTCAGTTTGAATAAATAGAATATGTCTATGACGGAGTATGCAGCTATGTTTATGAACTTAGTGAGGTTTTCACCTGAGGTGGGTAGTATCACGTCATTGAAGGCAAGGATCTTTGAAGTGGGGTTAAGGAAAGAAATATGTTCAAAGATAGTAGTACTGTGTATAGATGATTACACAGAGATGTTGAATAAAGCCTTAGTGGATGAGCGGGATTTGTTGGGTGCTCCGGGAAGATGAATCATGGTGGTACCCATGGAGAATAGTGGGAACTCTAATGATGGGTTCAAGATGAGGAGGGACACTTATTCCTAGGGCGGTAATATGGCATATAATCCAATGGAAGGATCGGTAAAACTTACTCTGAATCCCCAGATCAAGCCGGGATGTTTTCAATGTGGTTCGACGAGCCACATCAAGCGGGATTGTACGGTACAACCTCGAGAATGTCATAATTGTAAGCATATGGGGCATCTGCAGCATTATTTTCATAATTCTCTAAGGTCAGGTGCGCGTGACACTCCTCAGGGATCGCAGATGTCGTATGCTTCAACGGGACGACGGCAGCAGTATACCCCTCATCCATAGAGTAAAGTGGTTCATGGTGATTTCCAGAATACCACAATGCCTCAGCAGGGAAATAAAGTGTAGAGCATGGCAAGAAAACACATGTTTGGAGCTGAGCAGGTTGTGGTGGATGATCAGTTGGTACCATCCATAGTGCGAGGAACTATTGTTTTAAATTCTACCTTGATGCAAGTTTTGTTTGATATAGGTGCTTCACACTATTTCATTGCTGCATGTGTGGTTGATTTTCTGGGTTTAAGGGCAGAAATTATTCCCTCGGTTTTAAAAATTCATACTCCTCTGGGTTGAAGAGAGTGTTGAGCCTTCTTGTGTAGAGCATGTTGTATCGTTGTGGGCGAGGTGGAGCTAGTGTGGAATTTATCAGTGCTTGAGATGGATGGGAATGATGTAATCCTGTGAATGGATTGGCTGGTGTATTTTAAGGCCCACATCGATTGCGATGAGAAAACAATGGATTTTATGACACATGATGGTGTTAGACATCTCTTTAGAGGATAGAGGCATTAAAGCCAAGGTGCAATGGGTTTATTGGCACCAGCAGTGGGCACATTATTGTATCAGTTGGCGGTGTTGTCATTAGAATCGGTAATGGTTGTTGAGTAGAGTGTTCTTCCGATAGTGGCGGATTAGTTCATGGATGTTTTTCCTAAATAATTCTCTCGGTTACCTCCCGTAAGAGAATTTTAGTTTACGATTCATCTCCTTCTGTGGACCAGTCCTATCTCACTTATGTCTTATCAGATGGCACCAGGTGAATTTCGAGAATTGAAATTCCAGTTAGAACAGTTAGAAAGCAAGGGGTTTATCCAGCCTAGCACGTCTCTATGGGCATCACCGGTGTAGTTTGTGAAAAAGGTGGTTGCAACTTTGAGGCTCTATGTTGATTATCGTAGACATAACCAAGTTATAATAAAAAACAGATATCCACTTCCATGAATTGATAATTTGTTCGACCCATTGAGGGGAGCCCAGTGGTTCTCCAAGATCGACCTAAGGTCAAGATATCATCAATTGCGGGTGAGGAATGATGATATTCCTAAAACATCTTTCAGAAGTAGATATAGCCATTATGAAAATGTGGTCATGCCCTTTGGTCTAACGAATGCACCAGCGATGTTCATGGCATTGATGAATCAGGTATTTCAGAGATATCTAGATTCATTTGTGGTGGTGTTTGTAGATGATATTCTGGTGTATTCAAAGACAAGGGTGTAATATTAACAGCACTTGGCGATAGTGGAGGGGATCTTGAGGGATAATCGGTTGTATGACAAATTGTCAAAGTGTGACTTTTGGATATAGGAAGTTCGTTTTCATGGCCATGTGATTTCTGAAAGGGGTGTTTCAGTGGATCTAGAAAATATAGAGGCTATTATCTCGTGGAAACCACCAAAGAATGTGTTTTAGATATGGATTTTCCTTGGTCTCTGTGGGTATTATCGACATTTTGTTCGTGATTTTTCACGTTTGTCTTCACCGATGAAAGCTTTGACAAGAAATAATTTTCCATTCCAATGGAATGAAGAGGTTCAGTAGTGTTTCGAAGAGATAAAGGGCCACCTTACATCATCACCAATATTGGTTTTTCCATAACCAGGAAAAGAGTACGTGGTGTATTATGATGCATCGGGATCAGGGTTGGGGTGAGTTCTCATGCAAGGGAATCATGTGGTTTCATATGGCTCATGGAAGTTGAGGGTGCATGAGAAGAACTACCCAAATCATGATTTGGAATTGGCAGTAGTGGTGCATGATTTGAATGTGTGGCGTCATTATCTCTTCGGTGAGAAATTCACGGTATATAGATATCATAAGAGCTTGAAGCACATTTTCTCACAAAGTAGTTTGAACCTGAGGTAAAGGAGATGGATGGAATATCTCCATATGTTTGATTTTGAGTTAATTTACACACTGGGTAATGGAAATTTGGTGGTGGATGCATTAAGTAGAAAATCATATTCTTAGATGGTGAAACAGGCATCAGACCAGTGGCAGTTAATGTCGATTATAGCCAATATACGGTTAGAATGTGAGGACCAGAGCGATAGAGCAGTCTTCTTTCTGGTTTTGTTGATTCCTGACTTGGTTGTCCTGGTTAGAGAGGCACAGATATTCGATTCTGAGTGTGTGACCATGGGGTCAAGACTCAATGGTGGGGAGACCATTGAGGGTTGGCAACTAAATAGAGATTCAATTTTGTGTTTTTGGAATCGGATGGTTGTACTAGTTTCTTTTCAGGAGGATCTTCTCAAGGCGTATCATCATTTCAGGTGGGCTGTTCATCCTGGAATTCAAAAAAATGTATAAAGTGTTGAAAGCTCAGTTCTGGTGGGCTGGTATGAAAAGAAGAGTGGCTGAGTTTGTTTCGAGATGCTTGACTTGTCAGCAGGTCAAGGAAGAACATCATAGGCCAGCAAGAATGTTGCAGTCTTTACCAATCCCTATTTGGAAGTGGGAGAAAATAGTGATGGATTTTTTTAAAGGTCTCCCAATAATGGTCAGAAAGCACAATGGCATTTCAGTGATAGTGGACCAGCTAACGAAGTCATCCCATTTCATCTCAATTCGTGAATCTCATGCGGTGGAGGATCTGTCCAAAATATATATTTGGGAGGTGTTAAAGATGCATGGTGTTCTAGTTTCAATCATATCAGATAGAGATCTGATGTTTACATATTGTTTCTGGAAATCCTTGTAGTAAGCCATTGGGACACAGTTGACTATGAGCATGGAGTATCACCCTCAGACGGATGGTCAATCCAAGAGGACGATTCAAACTCTGGAGGATATGTTGCGGGTTTTTGTTATGGATTTTGGTGGATCGTGGGAGGAGCACTTGTCATTGGTTGAGTTCTCGTATAATAACAGTTATCAGGCTTCCATACATATGGCTCCGTTGGAAGTGTTTTATGGGTGGTCATGTCGTTCTCTACTATATTGGGTGGAAACAGGTGAGTCCTCAATGGTTGGACAGAACCTTGTATAGGAGACTATGGAGAAGATAAAGTTGATCAGAAAGTGGATGGAGATAGCTTAGAGTCGTCAGAAATATTATGTGGATCATCGTCGAGGGTCGTTGTCATTCGATATGGGTGATCGTGTTTTCTTGAGGATCTCTCCTAGGGTGGGATATCGTCAGTTTGGGAAGCAGAGAAAGTTATCTTCGAGGTATATTGGGCCTTTTGAGATTCCTGAGCATGTTGGTGAGGTGGCTTATAGTTTTTCTTTTCCACCTAGGTTCAATGCGGTGCACAATATGTTTCATGTGTCACCGTTGAAAAAGTATCATCCGGATCGTGACCATGTGATTCGATAGGATCATGTTGAACTTGAACCGGATGCTTCGTTGGTGCATATGCCAGTTCGGGTTGTGGATAGGCAAGAGTATTATTCCATGGTAAAAGCATCGATTTAGTTCGTGTTTTGTAGAAACATGGTCAAATTCAAGAGGAGACTTGGGAGTAGGAGAAAGAGATGTTCGAGTAGTGGCCCAAGCTCTTTCAGCAAAGGGCGGGTTCACTACATTCTGAGGATGAAAATTCCAATGGTGGGGAGAATGTATCACCCCCGGTTTGAGATATATAGACTTTGTTTATGCAGTTTTTATGTGTTTAAAGTGCATGGGATGAGTTGGGAAGAGGTTGGGAGAGTTTGGAATGGTTTTGAATGAGTTTGGAGTCTTTTCATGGGGAACATGGTTTGAGCATGGTTAGAGGAAACCGTGTGTATTCCCCAGGAAACCATGCAGGGGGAGAGAGTAGGCTTCACACGGCCTGTGCACAGTTTTCCAAACTATACGAGGAAACCGTGAAGACCCTTTCTCCTGAGGTAGTAGCGTGCGCAGGGTTAGTGCACGGTTTTCCAAAACGTGCGGGCTAACCGTGCTGCCACTTAAAACTAGGGTTTTCAAACCCAGGCTCGCTCGGGCATGCCTCATTCCTCTCCTAATTTCCTCCCACTCAATCCTCACTCTGAATTTTTGGCTCTCAAGGGCTGGAGGGGCTCTCCCACTCGTTTTGGAAGCGATTCAAAGGGGTTTCAAGGCGGTTTGAAGTTGGTTTCATCTGGGTAAGTCTCTCCCCTTGGTTTAATTGTGTTTTCCACTAGATCTACATCCCTATATTTCTTTGTTTTCTATATATACACTTTTTTTGTGTAGATATAGGGTTTTGGTTTCCTTGGATGATGATTTTAAGGCTTTTGAATGTTTGGGAATGGGATCTAGAGAGATTTTGGTGGTGTGTTCACCAGATTTGAGGTTCGATTGCTTGTGGTTTGATTTCTCAGGAACATTAAAGGTAGGTGGCTTCTCTCTCGACTCCACTAGGTTAGAACTAGTGGTTCTTGGTCATAATTAATTTGTTGTGTTTAAAATTAATTGTGTTTTAATGTGCAAATTTTTTTGTAAATACATTGGGTGATGTTTTGGGACTTTTTGGGAAAAAGGGGTTTTATGGTGAAAGGCTATGGTTATGGATTTTAAAATAGAGATTTTGAAATGGGATTCCATGGTTGATTTGTGAAAATAATTTATGGAAAAATGGTTTTAAATAAAGAGGTTATTTTATTGAAATGTGGTTTGGAATGGAAAATGATTTTCAATAAATGGGTGATTTATTGAAGTGGATTTACATGCAATGGAATTGGTTGATTGCATGTTGTTGTGACCTTGGTAGGTTATTTTCTTGGTTTGTCTTGATTGGAATGTTTTGTGGAAGAGGCAAGAAGTACCACTATAAAAAGGGGATGGCTAGTGGACGGAAGGGCCACCATCAAAGGATAAGTGGATGGGAAGAGCCACTAGTTGTGAATGGGTGAACAGGTTGGGCGGAAGTCCCACCATTTTGGTTGTTTGTTGTGCATGGGTGAACGGGTTGGGAAGATGTCCCATTGTTTGGTTGTTTTTTGTGCATTGCATTTCAAGTTGGAAATTTTTGTGTAAATGATTAAATGGCTTGTGGAATGTTTGGTTGGCTTTTCCCTTAGTTGTTGGTTTGGTGTGATGTCTTGGTAAGGGAGTGTTTAGCTTATGGTAATGGTTTCACTTGTGATTATTTTATATAAATTGTTTTATATAAATGTGCTAACAGTTTTATCCTAGTGGAATGTGTAGGTAATTCATTTGGGGAAATCCTACTGAGTTTTAGTACTCACCCCCAGCTTTGGCATGTTGGTGTCTTTACAGATGTTGTGTACCATGATGTGGGAAAAGGTAAGGCATCACCCTCCATTAGTGGTGCATTGTGATCCCATGGTGGATCTTGGAGCTTGGAGCATTGTGTGGAGCTGTGGGGTGTCATGGCTTATAGTGTGGTGTGGTTTAGTCTTCCGCAAAGTACTCTGATGTTTGGTGGACATGTCTAGTTGTAGTGGTTTGGGATGTATTATGGAACAACTAGGTTGTCTTTTCAGAATACATGCTTGAATGTTGTATTGATATGCATCATATAGTGGTTTTTATTGGATTTTTGGTTGGTTTTGTCTTAAGGGAAAATCGTTCCCCAATTTTTTCTAGAAGCCCTCGACATTCATTTCCAGCCTTTGGCACCTTGGGAACGTCGCTTAAGGCCAAGTATCCCTCACTGCCTCTTCAATCCAATGAGGTTGGGGCGGGGTGTTACGCATTAAATAGAAAAAACATGTTTCAGTGTTTATGTTATGCTGTTTCATTTATGAAAAAATTTCCACGTTACACTACAATGAAATCCAAAATTAAAATAAAACAAATTAAAAGATTATTATATTTTCCCTTAAGAAAATTATTTTATTATATTTTCATAAAATGCCTTAAAATTATCTTCTTTAACTCAACCTAAGCCGTTCAAGGTTAGGTCATTCATTAGGTAAATTCATCATTCTAGATACAATAGTTCCCTCATATTTTTAATCCTAGAACCCATTTAAATGTTTCCAAAACCACTTATATGCACTATTTTAAATAAACATAAAAAATGGTCGAACACTTATTCCAAGATCATTGGGCCTCAGAATCAAGTTCTTTCGGAGAACCTGGCCTCTAAATAATTCTATCAAATTTTAAAAAAATTACATGGAATTTATTATATATTACATGAAAGAAAAATAATCTTTGAATGAGTTGCTTATGATGAGTTTTTTTTCAGTCAGGAATTGAAATGTAAGTTGATGTTGGTAAGGTATGTTTAGATTTGATGAAGGATAGACCATTCATTTTATGAATGGTTTTGGATAGATTAGGCAATTAACTATGAGTGCTAAAGAATTAGTAAAATCCATAATGATGGGAAGACAACAAGTGAGTGGTACCTGTCTCCGAGTGCCACTTCATATTTTCAAAACATGTTAGTTGTTTGGTTTTCTCTTTAGACTTAAATGATTGTTAGTTGGAACCACTATTTTTGGTTCATACACCCATGTACTACTAGGATTTTCAAGACTTTAGATGTCACTATTGGGGGCCTGGATGGGATTGTCAATTGCTTATTTTTTATCATGATGACTAACCAGTTACAAAAATAAGGAAGATCACTAGATGCCTAATATTTCATTGAATCCCATAGACTTTCCTGTATGGAAATTTGATGATATGTTTTTTTACATTGTCAATGGTTTAACAATCACTCATAGTTGGAAGGATATAATTTGGAAGATCATTGACCGACTCAATAAATTGGTTCATTTACACCCAATCAAGGATAAAATGAAGGTAGAACAACATAATGACTTTTATGTATGATATATTGTGAGACTTCATGGGGTTACATTAGTAGTTTTTTCTGACAAGTACCTAATGTTCACATTCTAGTTTCTGAATGGATTTCCAGAGGCGAAGGGTTCCTAGTTTAAATTGGTCACAACATATCATGCACATATGAATGGAAAATAGAGAGTGATATACATGTTATTGAGGATATTATTAAGGATTGTGTCATTTATTTTAGTGTTTTCTTTGGAAATTATTTGTATTTACTGGAGTTTTCCTATAATAATTTTTATAAATCATAAATCAAAATGGTTCCCTTTGATGCTTTTTATGGGAAGACTTGTTGAACTCTCTTATGATGGGTCGAGTTAGCGTAGAGATCCTTGGTTTAGCTGATTCTTGTCAAGGAGATGATATATTGGGTGTAGATAATCCAAATAGATTGATCACAAAAAATAATCATAAAAAATATTATATGGGATATCATAATATTCCACTGTATAATGAGGTTGGGGATCAGATCTTTTTTACAAATTCACCTCCCTTGATGCATAGTTAGTAAGATATGTCGGATAAGTCGACATCGTGTTTTGTGGGACAATTTGAGATCGTTAGATAACATGGAATGTTTCTTATTGATGGGACATACAATATCATTTGAATTCGATCCATGATGCATTTCATATGTCCTAAATAAAGAGGTTTCAATTAGGTATTTCTCATTTGATTCAAGTGAAGGATGTTGATTTTGATCCCAATAGCACCATAGTTTAAAAACTATTTCATATTATGGTCACTTGAACTGTAAAATGATTACATTGGTCTACGTATTGTGCTTGTGTGGATGGGATATCCTTGAGACATGGGAGTGGGAATTTATTACAAAGTAGTAAACACCATCAATTTTTCTGAGTCCAGGCTCTCGGTGATTTTCATGCGAAAATGAATTTTTGGTGGGGAGATTGAAACACTCAGTTACCTTCCATAAAATATTACTCAAATATTATTTTGGTTTCCCTTTTTTTGGTGGAATTAAAGATTCTCAATGATTTATATAATTATTAGGTAAAAATTACCTAAAGATCATGGATGTATGTTTTTTTGAATTAATTGATTCTAGGTATAAATTTTTAAATGTATTTAAAGGGTGATCCTTGTGATTAAATATCTTCATGAATGGGTCGATATATTATATATAGGAAAATATACTATTCACTTACAGATAGACATATTCACATGGTGAATGGGTTACCTGACATGAATCTATGATTGAAAATATGTCATGATTTTTGTTTTGAGGATGATAACTTACAAGACATAAAACCAACACATTTTATGAGTGGGTCAATAATAATATTGCTTAACCCAATCTGATTTCTTTTTTATCATACATTAAATTTTTGGAATTCATTCCATAAAACTGGTTCATGTTTTGAAATATTTGGTTATAGAAATTTTGACCACAGTACACACATAACCCTTTTTGATAACCAGTTCACATTCCTCCCTTTTGAGCGTTATAGTGATTTTGGGAAATTATGTGTGATATCCCTCCATAAAGATTTATCTATTTGGTGTTTTAATATCATGGAAGTTGTTACATATAATTTTAGTAATAATTATTTATTCTTTCTAACTGTATTCAGTCCTAGAAGATGAATTGGAAATGTTTGTGATTTAGATTATGACTGGTTGGTGATTTCAATTGATACTTTTATATTTAAAATCATGTCGTATCTTTTAAATGTTGGTCTACTGGTTTCCAAAATCCATTATTGAATGATTCTAGATTTACATCATTTTTTTGTTATCTATATATATTAAATTGGTTATAATTATTGAATTTATATTCTTTTTGGTCAATTAATATAGTTTATTAAAATAAAATTCTTGTTTTGATAATTTAAAGTCTTTGTTGAATGTATTAATATTTTTAAGGGTTTTATCTTAATAATTTATTATAATATAAAAAAAATTATTTATTAAATTTGAACATGTATTTTAAAATAAAATCTATATATATAGAATATTAAGAACCACGTATGCATCTAAAATTGGACATGCCACTTTTGTGTGCATGAAACAACCTGAAATTTTCTGATGTCGACTTACTATGGAAGAAATCAATATCAATTGAAAACAAAATACGATTGTTTAGGATTATTTTATGTCTAGTATGTCTTACCATATTCCAGATCTCTAATGTATTTCTTTTTCATTTGTACTAGGTTTTTCACACGATGGATTATTTCATCGATATTTGATCACATGATTATATTTTGGTGCATATGTGGTTGGATTTTTATGTGATAACCAATTTTCATACATGATATACTCCTAATATTGATTAATATGTTCTTAATTAATATAAAACAAATTAATGTTTTCAAAATGGTAACATTTATGAAAAATATTTATAAATTGGATTTTGTTTTATATCTAGAACAAGTGAATTCATTATATTTAAACTTGTATAGATTTTTTGGTGGTATCATAACGGTATCAATAATCACACACACAATATTCTTTTTATTTTTCTTAGAACTTTATTTGTAGGACTATGGTAAAGAGAATGGAACCATGTAGCATGTCAATTTCATTTTTCATTAATCCCCTTTGTGGGGGAATGATTTGGGGGAGATGGTTGTTCACATAGAGACATGTTTAGTCTGGTCTAAATTATCTTTCTAGTGTGGATTGTTTGGAATTACTTCAATGTATAATGGATATGTTTTTATTTCTTAAACATGTTATTTTTATGTTTCTTTATTTATAATTGAGACTTTTTTTCTTTTCTGTATAGCATCATGTGGTATACCATATTGGGAGACTTATCTTAATGAACTAGGTTGGTTCAATATAGAGAAATATTCTTCCAAATTGGTTATGTTGTTTTAATGACATACACGTGAATCTTATCAAAGACTTGATAAATTTGATAAAATTATGTTATCTTTTTTTCTTCATATTTAATGACAGAGAGAGGTGTAAACACTAAAAATCCAGAGGTGACACTTTTAATTTGTTGTATATATATGTTGATGGAATTATTTTATTAAGTCTAATATTTATATTACTAACACGAAAAATTCTATATTTAATAATAGGTTTTAAATAAAGGATTTGGGAATTAAAATTGCAATTTTTTGGATCAAGATATTTTTTCAATTCTCGATATTTCATTTTCAATCTCATTTTTTGAATATATTAGTCATCCTAGTAGGATTCTTTAGGATGAATGAGATGGGTACATTAGGATATATATTGAACTATTTAACTGAGGTTGCGTTATGGGATATTCCATGATGAACCTTGGTCATACAGTGATGTGATATAGATATAAATAATATTTTGGATAAATGCTTATACATCATGTTTTTTACCCTGTTTATCACTATAGTCCCTAGGTTGTCTTATGACCAGTGAATTATATGTCAGACTAAGGCTGAGTTATGTGCTATTTATACTATTAGAGAAAATGCTGACTCTAATTGTATTTTTTTATTATATTATAAATTTCAAATGTTTTAAGGAAACCCATTTCTAAAAAATTCATATATGATATAAAAGATTAATAATATTTTCAAAATTTATATTGAAATTATGTATTTTAATTCAATATTTAGAATAATAAATAAATTCTAAAACAATATGACCTTAAAAACTCATTTTATTCCTCGCCAAAACCCAAAATCTACTTATATAATTTCATTTTCCCATCATACTCATTAATCTCGCTCAGCCTCCATTAACTACATTCATTTTCCTCAGGACCCTAACTCATCATCAATCCACCTCACCTCCTTGAACTGTACCTCTCTACCTGTGTACCTAAAAACTCATATCCAAACAAATTCTTCTGGAATCATCAACAATTAACCCATATATTTGAACCATCATCCTTAGATATGACCTAATATTTTCTTGACAACATTATCTATATTAGATTTAGCATCTCCCAAAAATCTTCGAGGATTTACAAAATATCAATTCTCCCAACACCACTAATATTCATGATTTATTTTATTTCACTTGAAAATATATTACATTAAAACAAAGTGGCCTATAGAATTATTGATTTTGGTGGGTTGTTTTAGTTCATGGTCCATCCTCTTCAAAATAGTATTTTAATAATTATGTCTGTAAATGATAAGCATATGTTATGTAATATATATATATATATGTGTGTGTGTGTGTGTGTTTGTGTGTCTGTGTTTTCATTAATATTATATTTTATTTTGTGTAATTTTCGCATACACATATTGTAAGAAAATCCCAATTAATTTTTTTTAATTATTGGAATTTTTAAAATCGCAGTTATGTATTAAAATAACTATATCATAAATATTTTATATTCAATAATAAATAATTAATATTTAATACTACACTAATTTTTTTAAATATTAATTAACAATTTATTATTAATATTTACTAATTTCTAGTTGACACTTAAAATATTTTTATAATTAATTACCAATTAATAACTAATCCATAATTACTTACTATTAATTTTTAATTAATAACTATTTAATATTTATTATGAAATAATTGTTGATGGTTATAAAAATTAAATAATAAAATAAAATTAGTAATCTATATTTCTTACTTAACAATATTAACTAACTAAGAACTAAGAATTAACAATTAATAATTAATAATTACTATTAATTCAAGTAAATATTAATTAATTATTAATATAAAATAATTTATAATTAATAATTATTTATTAATAACTAGTAGTTAATAATTAATAAATTTTAATTTATAATTATAAATTACATATTATTAATCAATTTTTTATTACTAACAATTATTAAGTATTTCATATTAATTACTTATTACTTGCTATTAAAATTAATCAGTAATTAACAATTAATATCTATTACTCACACATATAAAAATATGTATGTACGTTTGTATGGATGGATAAATGTATGAATGGATGCATGTATATATATATATATATATATACACACATGCATGCCTGCATGGATGGATGGATTCATTTATTTTCATGTATGTATATAAGGATGCATGCATGTGGGTGTGTGTGTGTCCGTGCATGAAAG
Organism: Viscum album; assembly: GCA_963277665.1. Taxonomy (NCBI): domain Eukaryota; kingdom Viridiplantae; phylum Streptophyta; class Magnoliopsida; order Santalales; family Viscaceae; genus Viscum; species Viscum album. Next base: position 1,265,530,859 of record OY728120.1, on the reverse strand, counting down.
TATATATGCTTGTTTTTATGTATGTTTTTATGTATTCATGCATATATGTATGTATGTATGTATTTATTCAATGCTAAATTATATAATTATATATATAATAACATTATAAATACATTATATAAGTATATTTATAAATACATTATTTAAATACATATGGAGGTAATTATGTTTATAAAATTCATGTTAATATATAAATATATATAAATAAATATAAGTAAACATAATTTAACTAAAATAAGTATTTAAATATACACAACATGATAATTTATATATAATAAAATATTAAATATACTAATAAATAAATATATATGAATAGAAGTAAATATAAAATCATATAATTGTATAATTATACATAAATTAATAAATACAAATAAATATATATAGATAACTAGATATATATTTATATAATTATACAAATACACACATATATAAAATATATAAAAAGATTAGTCCATTGGATTATGTTAACATAGTTTCTAGAAATGGTCAAAAAAATGATGTAAATGAAGGTGTTTATTTTCAGGAGGCAAACAACTTCAATGGATGAGATTGGGAATATGAAGAGCTCTTGATATTCAATGAGAATTTAATTGAGAACCTTGTGGTTTTGAATCCCCTTACCCTAGTACCCAAGAGACTATGTTTATATTATTACATTGTATATTGATAGAAGTGATCACATCCCAATGTGGTGAATATTGTTATAGTCTTGTTATATTATATACACATTTACACCACATATTGTAGTTGAAATAAAGAAAATATAACACATTTTTTTATTTTAAATCATTATTATTCTCTATATCTTATGCATTCATATCATTCATATAAAACATCTTGGGATATTAGGGGAAATGAATCATTAGAATGGGGTGATTTTAGATTCTCATGAATGGAATGCATACAACCAAAGCTATCACAAAATAAATATGGAATGAATAATATTATATTAATAAAATATTATCAAATAATTCCACGTAAATAATCATATTGAAATGAATCTTATCAATGTATTTCACAATTTTGGGAAAAAACACATGGACACCAATGACTATTTTCATAAAAACAAAATACATAATGAAATCCATTTTAAACAAAAATGTTGGAATTATGGAAATGCATCATATATAAATTTTTAAAGAATAACAAAAATATGCAACCAATTATTTCTAATGAGTCCTATTAATGAATATAAGGGATATGTAATTATTCTCCCCACACATTAATTAATTATTCCAATTCATTAATCATATAATAAAAAAATTTAATAAATATTATTTAATAATAAAAAATAATCTATATTTAAACAGTTGACATATGGAATATCAAGAATTTCCCCAGTGAAACTAATTATATACCATCAGAAGAAATATGGCGGATGTTATTATTAGATTATAACCTCATCATATAAAAAGATTCAAAATAGGATATTGACAAAGATGAAAATACATTATTTTGGTCACTGTAAAATTTATTTGGAAAAATTCCCTTTTCATTTTTAAATCATTTATTCAAAATATAAAAATACCATAAATATAAATAAAACCATTTTATGGAACTAATCATGGGAAAATGTATTGGATATTTCAAAATAAATGATTAGTAATGACATTTGTAAAGGTCTTTCCTACTGTGTATGTTAAAAGAATGTTTCCATTCACCCCTTTGGTAAAAGGTGTCTCTTTTGGAAAATGAAATATTCCAATTAATTTTAAAAAAAATATAAACCATTTGTAATAATGACTTTTATAAATCATTTGATAACACAGGTAGCATTCTTGGAATCATTTTATAGAAAATAATTTCATAGAACAAAAATATTCATGACTAAAAAATAACAATGTTGGCATTCCTAATAAATATTATTTTAGACTATTGAGTACCTAGAAAGATGAAAATGAAATGAAAACATGTAATTTATAGAAATTGATATTGTAGAATAAAAATTAAGTGGTTTAATATTTAAATATCATTTAATTATCCCAATGGAAAGCTTGAAATATACAATCCTAAATGATGATGAGATTCTGAAATAAACCCTTACTTCAAGTCTGAATTGATTTTTAAGTGATTTCAATCACCACTATAATAAATTTTTTTTTATAATTCTATAAAATAATAATATACATAATTTTAATATCATATATGATTGGATTATAACATTTAAATACCAAATAATTAATAATTATTTTTTTAAATCATTATTTTTGAGTGTTAACTCTCTCATTATTAATGTATGTTTCAGTTTTTTATTTTTCGTACATGAATATTTATCATAGTTGAATAATATATAGGATGTTATTAAATATATAGATATCATATATACTGAAAATTTACATATTTATAATCAACCATAAAATTTATATGTATAAATATGATTTACATCATTCTTGTAGAGATTTAGTCATATGTACGAATGAACAGTGTTTTCATTTTCTAAAGAAATTAATGAAAGAAAGATAAATTTTATGTTATAATTATTTAATCAAAATTATAACATAAATATAATATATATTTTATAAATAAATCCTTTTACCATCCATGTAAAATATAATTAAAAATAAATCACATCGCTGCGTGGAGGTGGTTGTCCACACGTATACCCAAGTGACATTCTCATCTTTCAATGAATCAAATGGTAACAAGGTATATTCTATATTATAATTTTAAAAATAATAATTTAATAATTATAACCTATAAACTTTATGTCCATTATAATTATAATCCAGCAAATAAGGTGATGGAAAATGAAATGAATATTTGTGTGGGGTGGAAGTCCGCACATACACATGAGCGATACTTTCACCTTCCATTAAATGGAAAAGAGGGGGGATACAATTTGTTATATACTCATAATACAGTTTTATTATATTTAGGATACATAATAAAATATTTTATTATGAATAACAAATATTTAAATGAGGTAGAATAAAAAATAATTTGTAAGAGGTTGGGAAGGATGATTACCTATTCTTCAGAATGCCTCTAATAAATGCCTTATTATGGACCCTTGTGATATTATTTTAATAATAAGATAACCTATAATTCATGGAAAATATTTCTTAATAGATAATTTTGTAGTTTTTATATATATATGGATCAATGTGATGAAGGATGAGAGAAGAGGGGTGACCTTTTATAAGAGGATGAGAGGATGCACGTTGTTTTTTAAAGGCTAATAATATAATATTGAAATAATAAAGAAACATTATACAAAATGGATATTTATTCAAAATTATAATAGAATGATATTGAAATAGAACTAGAAAAATACTCTCTTGAAAATCTTAATTTGAAAAAATACCTTTCTCTCTTAGATTAACCCTCGAGAAAACTGTTCAATCCTTAACTGATGAGACAAATTTTTACTATTATTTGTATTTATTAACATCAAAAATGAAAATAGACTAATTACAAAAAATTACATGATGAGTAAACATATGAATTATGTTATATAAAATTATATTATGATATGTGGAAGAATTTAATTTAAATTATTTTCCTAAAAATGGGGAAATTTGTTTTCTTGAAAAATTATTCTATCAGAATAAAATGTTTTTATACCAAATAAACATATAATTAATTAAAATGAAACCTAAATGAATAATTTATAATAAAAATGACCTAATTTTACCTTATAATAATATAAAAAAATGGATATTTGTAAATTCATTAAAATAAAATAAAATAATTAAAAAAATAGTGTTTTTAAATATTAATCAAAAAATAAATTTTTCAACAAAAAACAAAAAAATCAATTTATGAGAATCATTACATTATTATTTAAAAAATTAATTTATTTTTAAAAAAATAATTTATATGGTATAAATATATTATGTTATTTTCTTAAACAATCCTTAAAATCATTTTTGATGATTTTTTTGAATGTTATATTGACTCTACATTTAATTTATAGATTTGAATTATGAAATTCTTTTATGTTTTTTATGATTTATCTAATCCTATTCATGGAAAAAATTTAAAATATATTTGAGAATAGAATCTTTTAAATAATAATATTTTTACAATAAAACATTACTCGTTTGATGCTTGGTGTAACATATTAAAAAAATTACTAAACACTTTAAAATTATTTAAAAAATATATATCATAATATCCATGGGTGTTAAATAGTAACCCCTTATAATAACTTCTACAAAAAAAATCCAGTACTTTGATATAAAAAACAAGGGTACTTTGATCAGATAACATCCTTGGTTCCCACATATCTTCTTTAGATTTATAGTTTTCCAACAAAAATTGTGCAAGGATAGTGGTATTGTTTCAAATTACATTCTATATATGATCCAAAATATCCATCGATTATTTTTTATAATAGACATCTTTCACATGTTTTATGAAATCATATTTTATTCTATGTGAGGTATCATGTATATCTTTTTCAGCATAGATGCATGGAAGACATCATGAACTTTAGATAGATTCTGAGTAAGTTCCATGTGATTATATACCATCCCAATATGATCAAAACATTCGATGTGACTAAGATATATAGGAATTAACATGACTATATTTAAAAATAACATAACCATCTTCTAGGATGATATTAATTGGGTTATCTTATTTATAAATTCAAACTCTAATTCCTAAATATGACTATTATTTTAAAAAATTTGTCGACGCTGAGTTTCCCCTATATTCTATTGAATGGATAAAACGTTCACCACCATTTCGATTACTGGACTAGGTCATAGTGGATTTCATTCGCCAACATCATTACACTACCTTGTAGTTTACCCTTCCTTACATAGTGTTCATTTAATGGTTCCATCTTAATACCTGATTGAATTCTTTCATTTTATGAAAATTCCACTTGTGGAAGGTGTTTATAACAACCACCTTTGAAAAACATAGATCATGATATCTACATGTATTCGAGTGTCTAAATGGTCTTCTTATACTGGCCATCATTAAAATGACGACACGTATTATTATAAAATAACTCAATATCCCAATCGTACTAAAGAAATCACCAGAACATTGAGGATAAACTCAGATCTAGATTAGGTAATATTGGGTGAGGTGCTCCAATATAATTTATGACATCCTTAATGTATATCCAAGTATAGTTGAAAAATAGTGAAATATTATTTATTCGAAATAAAATGAACTTATTTTTTAGCTAATTGAATATACCCCATTTAATATTGTTCCCTTTATATGTTTTGGTATTTTTGATGATGAAATCCATTATATGGTTTCCCCGTTCCCATTATAATATGGGTAATTTTTTTAATATCCACCCCGAATTCTATATCTCATCCTTAACTTAATAGCATACTAAGAATCAGGATACATACTCTACAATATACCATTTCATGATATCCCAAAAAATAAGCATTAATATTTAAATACATCTTTGTACTACCTTGATTAATAGAGAATAATTAACTATGTGCTTCATATAATAGATATTTTTTTAAATTATGTATTTACAAAACAAAATACTAGGTTCATGAACCATATAACCCCATCCTGATCATGGTTGAAAGTAGGAACATTCCTCACAATATTCTATGATTCTATATATTCATTTTCCACCTTCTTAATCTTCTCATTTATGAATTGTTGAAGATTTAGACGAGAAAGATATGATGCATCCCCATTCCTCATGATTTAACGATCCATATTTTTCATGTCGACAAATATTAAATATATTTCAATCCCTATCATATTAACACGGGCATAGCCTTTTTGACTTAGAGCATCGAATACATTATTTTCCTTCCTAGGGTGGTAATGTATTAAGAAATCATAATCATTTATCACTTCGAAACATATTCTCATAAACATATTCACCTATAAAAGTATAAAATTTACATTAAAATTGTATTATCAGAATATATATCACATATTTCACTATAAATATAATGACTTCATTTATTTAATGTTAAAATTACCATGGCTAATTCCAAATCACGAGTCAGGTAAATTTTCTCACGAATTATTTATTAGAGAGAGGTATATTCAACAACCAATTCATTCTACACAAGGACACATCCTATTAAATTCCATGATTCATTACTAATGATCTAGAAAACTTTTCCACTACTGAGTAGTATTGGAATAATATCACTAAACATCCTTCTATTTATTTCATTAAAATTATCTTCACATTTATCTATCTAAAAGAACATAACCCCCTTTAGAGTCAACATAGTGACTAAAATTGATATTCATGAGAAATCATCTTCCAAGAATAAGTAGTATAAATAAAGCCCAATGAATATAAGGATCTCAATTACTATGGTATCTATAGGAAATTTATTAATAACTTATATACTTTCAGGATCAACATATATTACATCACATGAGATTATATAACCCAATATTTTAAAGACAAAATTTAAACTTAGTAATATTAGTATACAACTTATCATTCCATAGCGTAATTAGGATGATTATAAAATGTTAATAATTCTCTTCATTGATATTTTAAAATATAATAATATCATCTATAAATACTACTAAAAATTTATCTATGTAATATCTAATTTCCATATTATTTAAATCGATAAAGGGAGAAGGATCATTGGACAGTCTAAAAGGAATTACTGTAAATACATCATGATTATACCTGATAAAAAATATTAACTTTGGAATATTTTCCTTTTGACCCATAGATAATGATACCAGAATAAATATAAATCTTCGTAAAATATATATCTCCACATAATTGACACAAAATAATTATCGATATAGAGTCGAGGTTACTTATTCTTACAAGTGATCATGTTATGTTGTTGATAATCAATGAAATGATGCATTGATAAAAAAATTATTACATTTTTTATGGTTTCCCAATGGAAAAGAACGAGGAAAAATTAATACCATATTTAAATTCTCTTGGAGTTTATTCTTAAATTCCTATAACTCAATTAGGGTAATTCTTTGTGGAGTTCCTGAAATGGGTGTAGCACTAGTTATGTGTTATATTTAAATTCCAAAATTGTGATTCATGGAAAGATAATGAATTTCCATGAGAAATATATATATGTATATTCCAAAATAGTAGGGAATGTCTCTATGTTTAGTTTTCCCCTAACATTTGAGATAAATATCCCGGATGAATAGGTAAAAAATCATCATGTTGGAAGTAATATGCATTTCATTTTCAGTTTTATTCTCACTTAGATTGATAACCACATATTTATTCATAATAAGAAATGTAACATCCCATCATTGGTAATTTATATGGTCTATATAATGAGAGAGTCAATAAATTTCCAAAATTATAAGAAATTTAATAGGGGAAGAATAAAAATATTTCAATGACGAACATTCCCACAAACCTCTATTGGAGAGGAGATAAATACTTAATATAACATCATCCAAATATTACAATTTTTCACTAACAAGTCAATATATAATCATTGAGGTGGTGAATTAATACCCATAGAAAAATATCATGATATAAAAGAGTGGGTAAAACATAAATTTAAAAATAGATTAAATCCTGTAGTGCATAATAAGTTTACCATTGAACAAATTTCTAGGGGCATGCAATATGTATTTAGTATTTTCATAAACATTGAATTATTCCACTTGATTCATCTATGTAAAGATCCCATGGATTTTGGTTAATTTGTAAGAATAATATCACATCGCCTTATAGTTAAAGAATTATAATTTGATAGAATCACCCTTACCCTTTAATTCATGGGCATGATAACCTTTTCTTCCATAGTAGTATCAAACACACATTCACATTAATTAATTACCATTTCATTTCCTTCCACAACTATCAGATGACCAAAAATCCCCCTTTTTCTTCTTCATAATATATATATTTTTCCTAGCCATCCATTTACTCTCAATTATTGATTTAAATCCAAAATAAATAGAAGATTATTTATCTATCGGGATATCACAGGATAGAATATCCTCATTTGATGATATTTTTTGGGAGACTAGTTCTGTTCTTTATATTGGATTTATCCAATAAAATAAATAGTCAAAATTGCTCTGTAGATTTTATTCATAGTTTTACTTGTTCCTTAACATCCTTATAAAATTCACTTCATACATAAGAAAATTTTACTCTTCATTTTGTCATATAGTCCTGAATTGTCTATACATATCCACTACATTTTTCCATGGAAAATATTTTTCAATGATAATTTCTTTAATATCCTTCCAAAACATGATATATATTTTTTCACAATTTTATTGTTTTGAATTAATGAACACAATTGATCTACATCCTTTATTACAATATGAACATCTCTGAAACCCTTCCCCGTTTTATTAATTTCAAAATAGAGAAATATTTTTCTAGATAAATTATCTATTTCTAAACATCCAATCGATTTTTTGTTCCTATGAATAATGGTGGATATATTAACTTAAAATAAATGAAAGATGTCACATCAAATTATGTATTAGGAAGGTACTCCATAAATGTAAGGTTACTAGTCATAACATGAGTAATCTTCCCAAATATGGTTATAATTTTCTCATTTCTATCTCCATATCTAGATTCATTATCTTTCTGAGGAGGGAAACCCCAAAATAGATCATCTGAATTTATATTTTTTCCATTATTTCTACTAAGAACCAGTTCTAAATATTGACAAACACAGTATCAGGTCTTAAAGTAATGAATCATAATGAATAATTTCTAAACTATGGAAACAATTAACCAAAATTCAAATTTTATGCATAAAAAATCATAGAATAATAATACGGGTTTCATTGGGGACATTCTAAAATCATAAAAATATTTTAAAATCATTTATAATGGTTTGAAACAAAATTTTCCATTCACTCAAGAATATCCCAAATAGTGTAAGGACCGAAAAGTATAATACATAATTATTATATATTAACAGAAGAATATTCATTACAAAACATAAGGATATATTAATGAATCATTTAGGTTCAATGAATTTGGAAACATGGAAACATAAATTTGTTCCCATAATTAATCTATGTAATTTCCTGATACGTTATTCATAACTATCTCCCTTTTTATAAAAATCTCACATAATACCTTTCTTCAGAACATGGGGAATGGAAACAAAATAAATGGTGTTCTCATAGGCCCTGTAAGGTAAAGAAAGGGATAAATCAATATACAATGTTTTAGAATATGAGAATAACATTTAAAAAACCAGACCCTTCATATTATATCTCATAAACATGAGTTAGGAAATAGATCTTCAAAGTTAATGTGACACAAATAACAATGGAATCTATGTACATGAATCTTTGAGATCATAACAGTGGAATAACATATATATTTATTAAATATACATACATTTAGAAAATAATCTATCAAGGTTATAAACTAAGTCATTCATAACATGTTAATATTGAGATAACCACCCATTTACCTTCTTTGGTCATAGGATAACTTCCCATTTACACTCTTTAGTCTATGGGATAACCTTCCATGTACCTTTTTTAGGCTTTGGATAACCTCCCATGTAGCCTAATACATTTGAGGAAGATATAGGTCCCACCTATCACATATGTAAAATCATAAAAATGGGTAAATAAATTTCCTAAAAGATTCAATACATAAAAAACAATGAAGATAGATGATCTTCCATACAAATTTAACATATAATAACCCTTGAAAAGTAATGGGTTTCATAAAAATTTCATCAAATAATATCCTATTGAAAAGAAATGGGTTTTAGAAAAATATTTTAAGCATAAACATAAACCATTCCGAGATAATATAAATATGATATCATAAGATGATACCCCAAGTAAAACTTATTTAACATAAAATTATTTCATATTAAAAGGAAAATGATATTGAAAATAAATTCCAATTGAACAATTCTTGAGGAAAATTACATTTCTTTTAAATGAGAATTTAAAACAAGAAATTCATAAAATATTTTGAAAATAAATTTATTAAAAAAATAACCTTGTATACATATAAATGGTGAATTAAAATATTTTTTTGGTAATGAGGGTCGGATATTACATTCACATCATATATGTTAAAATGAATATTCCTTTCACATTCTTTTTAAAATAAAAAAGAACCTTGTTCGTTAAATGTCATGAATATTTATTTTAAACCATTTTATTAAAAATTAAAACAATGGTAATTATGACAAAAAACATATTACGATAATGATAAAACGTTATTTATAATGTATTTATAAAATTTGGAAATGGTTGGAAAAGAATTTTCGACCAAAGAGATAATGGAATTTGATTTATTTAAAAATATTATTCTAGAATTATGAGTATATAAAGAGAGGGAAAAGAATTTAAATCGTGAATTATTAAGAACTTACTAGAGGAGAAGATATTTTTTGATGTTCCTAAGATATAGATAATATGATTTTATTATCCATATAATAATTCTAAACAATCCCAAAAAAGGATAATGTAAAATCAAATTATTTATGCATTGGTAACATTTAAAGCATAATCCCCGTGAAGTAATAACATTAAAATAAAAAAATTAAATATAATGGGAATAAATAATATCATCCTATTTCATTTAAAAAGTGCTTCATATACATCTTATAAAAGGTGATAGGTTTATGACATAACATATGTCCCAAAGAAGAAAAATTGAGAGAAAATCCCTTACCAAAAGTCCAGACATTCTTCATAAAGGTATGAACCAACTAAAAAATATATAATGGTTTATTATAAATTAATTAAATACATATAATAATATGGTTTATTCCATATATTATTTACACACGACCTTTTTACCATTATATTTAAATTCTTTGTTAATATCATGTTTTAGGTAATTAATGTTTCGCTATTATTATATGTTTTGGTTAGATACCTTCAGTCCAATCATTTTAATCCTTGTTAAATGATATAATGAAATATAACGATAATATAAATATCATATATATTGAGTATATATTTATTTATAGTAATCTATTAATGTTAGTGATAGAAAATAAATTACACTATTCATAAAGATGGTAGGTCCTACGTACACTTGAATGTTGTATCCAATTTATTTGATGAATGAAAAGAAAGGAAGTTAATTAATAATTTGTCTTTATAAAAAAATTTATACCATATATATCACATATATTCATTAAATTAACCCTTATTATCTTCCATGCATAAAATAACTTAAAAACAAATCAATCGCTTCGTGAGGCGGTAGTCTTCCACAAACCCGACCAATGTTATAGTAATCCTATAGAATTGAAAGTATAATGGTAAATGTGATATTATAATTCTATAAGTATTATAATATCATTTATATCTTATTTAAACGTTATTACAACCATTATATTTAGTCTTGAGAGGTTTTGGTGGAAAAAAATAACATTGTTTCACGAGGCGGTAGTTTAATATACACATGATCGAAATTTTTTCTTCCAATTAATTGAAAGAGGAGATATATTATGATCATAACATTAAAATAATAAAATATAAGTATGTATATATAATGGAGTTACTATATTATTGTAGTTTAATATTATTTTAAGGATGTGGAAGTAGAAATAAAATGAAAACACAAGTTTAATAATTTTAGTTATTCTTTAGATAACCTCTTTAAGTTAGTACCTAAAACTTTCTTAGGAGGGTTTAAAAATAAAAATAAGGAATCAAGGATGTTTTTAGGGAATTAAATAATATATTTAGGTAGTTCATTGAAAATAATTTTATTTTATTACCATGAATATTATAATAGAGGTGGTTCCCAATAATATGTGGGGGAGAAGACATACATTGAATTTTTGATATTAATAATGTTTAACCAAATATATAACAGAGAAAAAGGATAAAATATGGGTCATTATTAACACCTAAATTTTATACGGTTATGATATTTTCAAAAAATGGTTTTTGGAGAATTTTATATGACATTTCCCCCTTATCTCATTAGTTTATCTCCCCAGTAAACCTGTTTTATACATAACCACAAAAAATTAACTATTTATATTATTCATTTTGACCAAAATTTACATTATTCATATAATATAGTGTAAATTATCCTAATATAAATTATGAAATTTATTTTTCCAAATTCTATTATTACAAGTGGAATAATATCACTTCAATTTAAATACATATATTCAATGAATAAGTGATTTATCCAAAGAGATAAGTTCAACTGTATAAAAATAATTTATTTCTAAATTCAAAATGAAATTGATTCCAATTACCAATATTATATTATATATAATAAAAATTAGTGAATTTTATATTTTAAAATACTTTAAAAAAAATTATAATAAGAAATATTTATATGAAAAGGATTTTTTTAATGAACACCAGTATTTTTCATTCTTGATAAAAAATAGAATATTCAAAAAAATCCCAAAAATTAATGTCATTTTTTTTTGTGTAGAAAAAGAAATAAAAATCATTTTTTGTGTAAAAATTATATATCAAACCATATAAATACATTATCAAAAATTAAGTTCTTTAATATTATTTATGATTATAAAACAATTTTAAATAATTTTAAAAATGGGGTAATTTATATTAATGTTACCTTCTTTAAGGGATAGTTAATAACAACCGTGTATAAATAATAATACGAATAATTTTTCATGGTTCATTAAATCTTAGTGTTGCATGAAATGTATGATATCCAATAAATTAAATATATTCAAAACATATTCATAAAAATATTGTAGTGATAAATTCTACCGCCACAAAATCAATTTCTACCAAGAAACCATTCCCTCTTATATAGACCAATGATGATACTTTTACTTCATCATATCCTTATGTTCCTACATATCTTTTTTAGATAGATGGTTTTACCATAAATATTTTACCAAGTGAGTGGTCTTATTTCATGGATCTTTGTCTCTATGATCCAAAATATCCACTGATTAATGCTAATAAGAATGGACATAATTCAATGGTATGGACTTTGACTTCATTACACTTGATGGATCATGTAAGTTCTCCTTCAGTAGAGATACAGGTAACATATCATGAACCTGAGAGAGATTTGGTGGAAGTATCAAATGATATTCTACGATCTCGATACAATCATGAATTTCATAAGACAGACATACCTAAGGATCAATTTTTTATTCATTCCATATCTCTTTAACTTATTCTATATATAAATTATTCATAACACCTTATCATAAAATTAAAATTCTAGATAACATAATTTATTGTCACTATATATTTTTTATCGACTTTTTGATCCCTTATGTATTTCTAAGTGGTTCTATCTTTCTATTTAATATATTAGGAAGCTCACATCCAAATATCATTATTTTTACAACATTATCCCATTACATTGGAGTTCAATTATTACTTCCATATAGGGATTTATAAATAGGTATCAAATTTCTCAAGTAAAATGTATTGTTGTAAGAAAACTCATCTATATAAAGGTGCTGATCCCAAAAAGATTTGAAACCAATAGAACCTGATCTCAATATATCTTATAGGGTTTGAATTATTCTCTTCGAATAACCATTTTTCAGAGGACAATATGCAGTGTTGAAACTAAAATAGGTATCAAGACCATTCTGAATACTTTGTGAGAATGTTGAGGTAATCCTCAAATTTAGATCGGATAAATTATATTGTTGTAATCCATGAAAATTTACCACATCATTAATGTATATAATGGAAATAAAATATTGATCAAAATCTTCTTTGATGGTGATGAGGTGTTTTTACTTTTAGGGATATCGATTACAACACATATGTAATTTTTTTGCATAGAAATATTTGGAGTCCAATGAATAATTCCATTGAGATGTTTCCCTACTTCCATGCTTTTATGGGAATTGGTTGTGGAATCCCATTAAACTTTTGTATCTCTACCTTCTCATTTTGAAAAACTAATAACCATGGTAATAAATACACAATACCTCTCTTCATGACTACCCACCAGATACACTCTTTCAAAACCCTATTCATCATTGTACTTCCATGAAGAAAATATAATGAAGAACTATGTGCATCTTCAAAAAAATATTTACTCAAATCAGGTTTTTATAGAACTCATACAAGGTTCCTAAAACATATTTTTAAATCATATTCAGGGTAAATCGTAGGAAGATTTTGAACCTTCATCCAAAACTCCACATATTCCTTATGTTCCTCTTTAATATTCATTTGGATATATCATTTCACACTTATTTGTGAAAGAAAATATTTCTCCCCCTCCTCCAATATTTTAGGATCCATCCAGTGAAAATAAATAAATAATGGATACACTATAATCTTCATAATGTACAGGATCACATTATCTTTTTGAATCAAAGCATCAACCAATTTGCTACTTTTCCTATAGTGTTAATGTAATGAGCAGACATACTTTTAAATTAGCTATAGCCATATTCTCTGGGACATTTTCTGGTACTTCTATGTGAATATATACTTCAATGTTTTTTATCAGAATATATATCACACTTTTATCTATAAGATAATTCCCCAACATATTAATGAATAAATTACTATAGCTAACTAAAAATCATGAGCTTGGTAATTTATCTCATGAACATTAAATTTTCAGGCGGCATAAGATATAACCATATTATTCTATATGAGAACACATAAAAATATCAATTTGGATACATCAATATATATTATAAACCCTTCTCTACTTTAGGTTAATATAAGAAAATGTGAACTGACAAATATTCGCTTAAGATCCTTCATATTTCTCTCACATTTATTTTTCTAAAGGAACATGACTCCCTTCCATGATTCCATGGTGAGTGGATTATATAGTTTTGTGAAATTATCCATAGTCTATTGGAATTATCTATAAAAACCAATAATATTATTGATCTTAGTCACCATGGTTGGTCTGGGCTAGTGATTAATAGTCTCTATCTTTGATGGATCTAAATTTGTACCCTCTATTGAGGCTATATGACCCAAAAATGAAAATTATTGTAGCCAAAATATTATATATATTATTTGTTCATGGTTTATCCTTATTTAATAAATATAATACCATTCTCAAGTGATCCCCATGTCATTTCATTTAAAATTTATAATTAGTAATTTCATATATAAATATTACCACAAACTGATCTATGTAATCTCTAAGGATTCTATTCATTATATCAATGAAGATTGTGAATGTATTATTCATACCTAATTACATCAATATATAATCATAGTGTTGATAGATAGTATGAAATTATTTATTTGGTATATCCACCTCCTTATGCCTTAATTTCTAATATCTTAAATGAAAGTCAATCATTGAAAATTATTGATCCCCACGTAGTTGTATCAAACAAGTCATCAATACAAGGTAGAGTACACATATTCTTAATTATGATCTTTTACAGCTCCAACTGATCAATGTATAGTCACATCAATAAATATTTCCTTAAAAATATGTTCACCCTAAGGTGACTTAATTATCTGATTAAATCCATTTTCAATGTTCTCCGAGATGTTCTTTAATTCTTGTGACTCATTCATGGCCATGCTATAGAGAGTTTTTGAAAAAAGAATGAAACAAGGTACGGGTTTTATTGAAAAATAAAAATAATTTTTTGGTGGATAAATCTGAAAATATTCAATAATGTCATAAATTTACTCTTTCAAAATAGGTATATCCCTGATATTGAGTTTCCCCTAACCATATGAGATAAACACCCATTTTGAATTGGAATCATAACTCATATTATGGATATTATCTCAATTAGAATTTCTTATTTGTCTTCACAATGATAGATGTTTATATGATGATTTATATTATGAAATTTTACTTCCCTTATATGTAAATTAATGTGGGATATGTGTAGGAAAGGAAATCTATACATAAAATTACATCCAAATCAATTTGAGGATGAATAATGAGGTTTTCTAGAATCATTTTCCCGCAATCTTCAACTATAAAAAATCATATACCTGATATGTAATCATCATACCATTAGGGGTTTCCATTTCTAATTGAAAATATAATGTTTTGGGGAAAATATTTAGACTCTTATAAAATTCATTAAATATTAATGATTATGTATATAAAGAGTAAAATAAGAAATTTGCAGTTCTACTATGGATTATAAGAGTTCCTTTCACTACATAAAGATTCTTCTCTTCCTCAAACATAGTGATAAAATAATATTTTCACATGTCTCTCAGCCTAATATGTTACTGGAATTAATCATTTTCCTTATCCATTAGATTTGAGAACTTGTTAGCATATCTCTAAAAATGAATACATTTGAAACACTAAATTGTGTGATGGGAATTCTCTACAGATTTATCCTTATTTGTATCATTATATTACTTCTTCCCATAACATTGGAAATTATCCAAATTATGAAATTATTTTCCACAAATAAAAAATTTATTGGTACCATGAACACAATTTTCCCAATGTTTCCTTCCAGACTTCTTGTATAAAAGAAATCTCATCCCCTTATCTCCATGGTTTATATAGTTTCTTTCTATTTCGATATTTTTTTTTTAAAAAAAAATAGATAGATAGGTAACATGAATTTAAATTTCCACTTTAATGGCACATATAATTATTTCCTCCTAGAAATTGATGCCACGTAATGCTAATGCTCTTGCGGGACACTGTTTTAAGTAATTGAATAATCTATAATCCATAATTTTTGGTTGGATGACAATAATATAAAAGTACTTTAGAATTACTATAAATGTTTTCTCATAATTACCAACAGATTCCTCATTTTCAGTTTTTGGACAAGGAATTCCTTCTTCATTTTTATATGAAGATTACAAGGAAACTACCTGTTAAAAAATTACTCTCTTAAACTCATCCAAATGCTAGGATTCAATTACATATAGTTTACTAACATTATTAATAAGGTTCTACCATTTACCCTCCTTTATTTCAAAATTATAGATGACCAAAGTGACATTTCCATGATCTAAACTCTGGATAATGGAAAATAAAATTTTGATGGTATTGATCTGATTCAAAGAAACTAGTTGATCAATGGAATGACTAAGAGAAGGTGGATAATTCCTCATGATGTATTCAATAGATTCTGGTCACCTCTTTTTACCCCTTTTATGTTTGTCATTATTTATATAATGAGAATGTTGTCTGAGTATAAAAATAAAATTTTCCATTCCATATCCCTTACTATTATGTTTCTCAAGAGGATAATAATTGCATTTTCCCATGCATTAAACATTAGCACGTTTTTATTTGGCTCGAGATATTAACTAAAACCCAAAATCAATGTACAAGTTACAATAATCATAGTGGGAAACCATATAATCATGGAAACCCATTATAAGATATCTAAATCATTTCATCTTATTTTCAATATTTGATACCTTAGGTTTAATCTATTGCATTATTTAAATTCTTCATGATGGTTTATAAACTTATTTTGAATTATTGAAGAATGACCCCCATAAGTGTCAATCAAGGTGCATCGTAAGGCCCGTTTTCATGTACTAGGTAACGATTGATTATTGTATGGTATTAATTTTGTGGATTTATAAACCCTTGGTATATCTGTTCCAGAACAACATCCACTTTTATAATCTAGAAAGGGATGTAATTTCTATAAATACACTCTCTCTATCATTAAAAAATATTAATGTATCTTTTTTACTCTTATAATTTTATACATACATAACGTTATACAAATTCCCAGGGATCTCACTGATTTTTTATCATCCAAGTTAGCAAAGGTTAGCTAATCCTTTCTGTAACACCAACATTAAACACCCAAACTACTCATACATAAATATTTTATCATACTAGAATAATATTTACCACATAAAAAATATATCAATACAAGATTTGTTTAGTTCTAGTTCCTTTGGAAACATGGATACAAAAACAAGTAATCGATAAGTGAGATATGCAATCTTGAAATAAGGTTTTTATAACTAAAACCCCTCATATGTATATATATATATATATATCATGCATATAACAATTATTCATAATCTAGAGAAAGGAAACGTAATAAATGGAGGGCTTAGATTCTCATTAAGGTTAAAAAATGATATATATCATAACATGAGAATAAGGGTATGAGAATATAAGAATAAAATTTGAAAAAATATGCTATAAATCATTGAATATAGTCATTAATTAGGGAATTAATATTTTTAGTTCAGAGGATGAGAATAATAAATTAATCATATAACATAAGGTCTGAGACCATTAAATTTCTATAAGATGTAGATTTTTTTACATACACATAACCATAGAAAATATAATTTCATTATATCCACAAAGACATTTATACTATGATAGGCATGATATAGCCACCAATTTTCCCACTTCAGGCTTGGGATAACCTCCCATGTACCTTCTTTTGGACTTTTTATAACCTCCCATGTATCTATTTATCTTATATAGCTTTAATAAGTAGCCAATATGTTATATGAATAAATAGGTACCACTCACAAAATAATAAAAATAATATATAAATATGCCAATATATATTTAAACATTCATCATAACACAACCCATGGAAAAAAATTGTCTTTGTAACACATTTACCATATCAGAACCCGCTAAAACAAATGGGTTTCATAAATATTTCATCATATCAAAACATATGGAAATTAAATGGGTTTCCTAAAAAGAATGTAACAAGAAGCATATAAAATCCTGAGAAATAACTATGGTGGTATCATTGGAAAAAATGCTCTGTAAATATTAGTGGACATTAGAGGTTTTCATCAAATATTAAAATCTATATTTAAAATAAAATCCATTGGAAAAAGACAAAAAATCCATCTTTGTAAAACACCTGAAGATTCATTCAAAAAAGACATTGTAGAAAGACAAACATTTTTAAAATTGATGATAAAAAACGTTGGATAATGTTAAAAATGTTATTTTATTTTTTTATAGAACATGGAAATGGTATGAAGAGGGTTTTCAAATGAAGGGAAAAATAATATTGATTTTATATAAAAAAATTCGATTAGAATACTGGGTAAATAAAATGAGGAAATGAAGGAAAAAATTATTATCAATAAATAACTATTATATAGGAGAATACTGGTATTTATTGATAAATATATAATATAATCTTAAAATTAAAATCATAATAATAATCAATGCTCATAAACAATGAGAAAGAAACATCTAACCCATACAACTTTGGTAACATATGTATTGTAAGGCCCATGAATGACTAGAATTAAAATTAATTTAATGATAATAAATAATTTATTCATGTTTCATGTCGATGTGGACATGTATTCACCTCATAAAAAGTATTGTAAAATCCCATAACCTATGTCCCAAAGAAGAAAAATTAAGAAAAACATCTAATACCTTAATTCAAGACATAATTTACACATATTCAAACATCCTATATAATAAACATTGGTTTATTATAAAAATATTACAGAACCATAATCAAATTAATCATACCATAAATGATTTAGTTAAGACATTTTCTTACCCAGTTATAGACAATTCCTTGGTAAAATCAACTTTTTTATAGTACCTACCTCATTTTCCATGTATGTTTCCATTTGGTTGCTTCAGTAATTTAATTTTAATCAAGGTTCCATATTCAAAATGTTTTTTAATAAATATAAAAATATCATATATATTAATTATATATGTATTCATATTAATGAATTAATGTTATAATTAGATAAGTAAATACACAATTCCTTAAGATAGTTGACCGTACATACTAATGAACTTTGTTCCAAATTTTTTTTACAAGTAAAAATAAGGATATTAAAATATATATTATCCTTCATGAATCATTTTTGTGTAATATATATCAAATATATACATTTAATTTACTGTTATCACCTTCTATGTAATGTGTATGTAAAAAAATAATCACATCACTTTGTGAGGCGGTAGTACGTTGTACAGATGGTCTATGTTATCATAAACCCACAGAATGGAAATTAAGAAGGTATATGTGATATTATAATAATATAAGTATAATAATATCCTAGATAACACATATAAAATTTAAATCCATCATTATATCTAGTTTCTATAATTGGGGATGGAAAATGAATAACATCAGTTCATGAGAAGGTAGTTCGCCATACATACGATTAGATGTTTCATTTCCCATTTTATAAAAGAGAATATATGTGTATTTTCTCCCAAATGGCCCAAAGGCCTTAATTTTTACATTATTATGGGTAATCCCCCTTTTAAGGGTTGAAGGGGAACCCGTACATGACCCGTAGGCCCAAGGCACAAGGCCCTTCATGACTTGCAAATACATGACCCGAAGGCCCAGAGGCATACCATGCCCAATACATGACTCGTAGGCCCAACCCAATAGAACTACCCTCCTCAGCTTCTGCATAATTGATTTCCTAGCTCCCCACCGTGCATTTCTGATCGGCTAGGATGGCCCTGTATAAAGATTCATGGTGCCTGGTCCTGATGGCAGTTTTCATACCCTCTCATTCTTCCAATCCAGTAAGCTCTGCATCTGGTGGTTTCTATTCTTGTTTCTCTGATCCTCTTCTGAGGCCTTCTCGGAGTTATTTGGGATACTCCATGGTCTCAATGGCACGAAGGCCCTATGGCCTGAAGGCCTTTGATGGCACGAAGGCCCTTGAGACCCGTAGGCCCAAACCGGTGGCACGAAGGCCCAAATCGGATGAATAGTTCTGGCTGATACAGTACCGAATAGTAACTGCTATAGTAACTCCAACATTGGCTGCTACAGTACTGCAACAGTACCCCCCGGAAATTCTCCTCCACCCAGTTTTGATCATGGGTCTCTTGGATGCCAAGCAGGAGCCCTTACCACTCGGGTACGAGATCGTTGGCGAGAACATATATGTATAGATAATTAAATTAACATAATAACATATATGAATGTTGGATATAATTTTTTTATATTATATTTGTTAAATAATATTTAAATAATGTGTAATAATAAATAAAAAGTTTCTAAATTTTACCTTCTCAACGAAGAACCTCTTTAGGTTTATACATAAAGATTTATTAGTAGGTTTTAATAAAAAATATAATATAGCAAGGACGTTTTTATTTAATTATGGAATATATTTACGAATCACAGGTCCACACCATATGGTATTGGATATGTAAAGATTATATGAGAGTGAGTGGCCATTTATATGTGCAGTAGGGGACAACCACAGAATTTTTGTAATGAATAATGTGTACCCACTTTTATCACATTCCAAATGGATAAAAAAATGGGTTATTACAAATCCTTATATGTGATATGGAATAAATATGTACATAAAATATCTTTTGGAGAAGTTTATAGGTCATTTTACCCCTAACAACTTTATTTTCACCCCATATATTCACATTTTATCCTTAACCATGGTAATTAATAATTACAATTTTTACATTAAATTTTGACAAAAAATTAATTTTATCTTATTATTAAAAATTATTTATTATAATTTCAAATATGTAATCTATTATTTCAATTCCATTCACGTAAGTGGGAAAACACAATTTCATATTAAACCCATATTTGGGATGAAAAATAGGTATTATAAAGAAACAATTTAAAATGTTTAAAAATTATATATTTATAAATTCAATATAAATTTATTTAAATGAAATATATTGGCTTAATTATAATAAATATTTGATAATTTTACCTTTAAAACCATTTTAAAAAAATGTAACCATAGATATCGTTTAAATCGAGATTTAGTTTTAAGTAAAAACATTTATTTTTCACTATTTATGGAAAACGTAATATTTTTTAGAAAATAAAAAATATTTCCCTTATGAAAAATTTTCAATGGTGATTCAAAAAAATAATTAAAATTTTCACTTAAATTTTATAAATTTTAAAAAATGTTTTTTATTTTTTTTAACAAAAAACAATTATAATCATTATTTTGAGAAAATAGTATTTTTCAAAGAATATAATAGAATTTATGAAATCAAGTACATTAATTTGATTTATTTATATAAACCCATTACAATTAATATTTAAAATTTCATTCATTTTATTCCGTAATTGATATTAAATAGCTTGATAATAATAGTATAGAATAAATTATAATATTAATTGTTTGACACGGCTTGTCGAAACTCAGTGTTGCATGAAACAGAAGCTATCTGAGAAATTA
This sequence comes from Viscum album, assembly GCA_963277665.1. Lineage (NCBI taxonomy): Eukaryota > Viridiplantae > Streptophyta > Magnoliopsida > Santalales > Viscaceae > Viscum > Viscum album. The sequence continues at coordinate 1,265,508,881 of OY728120.1, read as the reverse complement.
AATTTATTTTTAAAAAAATCATTAAACACTCACAGTGTTTTAGGGAGTTTTAAATAAGGCATGTATCATGGTATCATTAACCATTAACTAAAATTATGAATGTGATATAATCGACAACTCTTATTGGGGTTATTACCAATATATGCATCTTTTTTAATACCACACCATCATGTTTTATCCTGATATAGATGCATTTCTAGAAAACCCAATTGATTTATACATTAATAGAAACATTAATATTCTAACATAAAATTATTAATATCATTAAATTTCATCATAGGGTTATGTTATAAAAACTATAATTTCATAAATCTAGTTCCCTTGGATTCTATTAAAATTTATCCAACATCAATTATAATAACCACAAAAATGGAACATAGAGTCAATGGTTAATTGATTTTAATGGAATTAGTTATAAGTGATCACAGGGAAGAGGACCAGTTTATTTAATATTATTTTTCAACAAGATATATATATATATATATATATATATATGAATCTCAAATTACATTTGAAAATATAAAATATAACAGAATATTTTCGTTCAGGAAATAATTATTATCTATATAACATCCTCTAATATCATTCATATTAAAAACCTAGGGGTCCTAGAAAAAATGAATCATATAAAATAGGTAAGATCAAAAGTCCATTTAGGGAATTAATACATCTAATGAAATCATAAAATAATCATGGAACTAATAATATGGTAGGAATAAATGATGTTCAAAGAATTCCATATAAATAATCACATGATCTTGAAACTTATCAATGGATAACATAGATATATGGATAATCACGTGGGCGTGAATATGTTTTTTTATAATTATTGAATTTATAATTCCCAACAAATTAAACAAACCAAAATGGACTCATGACATGACATCTTATATAAATGGGCATGGCTTCAACCAGATACCCAAACTATTTTGTCCCATTGGACCAATTTATGCATCAAGGGGATATGTAATTCTAATCTCCCACATAAAAAAATAATTTTAATTAATTATTCATATGAACAAATAATGTAACTTAATAATTATGACTTTATAATAAAAGACTATCTATATTGGAAAAATAAAATAAAAAATGACAATTCCTTCCCTAATAAAACTAATCAATAACTATCTAAAGAAATAAGGTTGATTTTATTGTTATATGATATATAAAATAATGTTTAATATTCAAAAATATATATAGACATTGAATAAATGTATTTAAAAATATCATAATATGATTTCTTATGGAAAATACACTTTTCAATTTTAAATAACTAATTCAAATTTTACAAATTCCCAAAATATTAGGGAAAAAATTTATTTAAAACTAACCTTGGAAACTTGAAATGTTATATTCAAAGAAAAAATTATCCATGATGGTGGAAAAATCTATTCATGCAGTGTATGTTAAGAAAATATTCCATTCACCCCATTTTTAAAAGGCTTCTCATTTAGAAAATGAAAAGGTGATTACTTTTAAACATATTCACAAAAAATAGAAAATGGGTAAAAATTACTTTAATAAATTTTTAGATATAATTAATAGGATTATAGATAACAATTAAAATAAAATATGGATATGAAAGGAAATTATTCTTGTTAGAAAGAAAAAAAGTCAGCTTTCCTCAAAAAAAATTATTTCATACTAATGATTACTTTGGGAGAGGAAAAAGAAAGAAAAAAGTTCAATATTTAGAAATAAGCATATGAGAAGGATATATATTTGGTTTAAGATAAATTGAATATATAATTTCCCAACAAAAATATAAACATATAGAATCATTAATATTGAAGTGATTTTAAAATAAACCCATACCTCATGTATGAGTTTATTCATAAATTTTTTTAACCACATGTATAATAAATTTACATTTATTTATCTTTCCTACTTGAATAATAAAAATACAAAAAATATCATTTATTACTAAGTAATATAATTTCAATACACATTTATTAATAATTATTCATTAAAATCAACATTAAAGACAGAAAATTATATTTTTATAAAAAAATCATATATATTCAATATATATATATATAATCATCCATAAAATGTAGAGATATGAACATTATTTACCTCATTCATGGAGACGATATTCCATACATATGAATGAAATCTATTTCTATTTGCTAATATAAAGAATTAAATAAATATAAATATTATTTTATCATTATAGAACCATAAATATATTATAAGAAAAATATATATACATCAAATATACCCTTATTACCATCCAAATAACATATAAATGAAAAATGAATCACATCACATTATAGATGTGTTAGTCCACACGTATGCACAAGTGATGTTACAGTATTGAAACAGATGAGATGGTAAGAAGGAAGATGTGATATTATACTGATATAAATAGAATAATGTCATAAATATAATATATGATCATTAATGCATCATAGTAATTATCCATGAAATATGGTGATGTAAAATGAATTGTATCTCTACATGGAGAGAGTAGTCACCACTTACCCGTGAGTGATACTTTCACTTCACTCTAGATGAAAAATAGTGGGTATAACCATTGTTAAATTATCATATAAAAATTTAAATATATTTAAGATGCATAATTTATTATTTTATGATGAATATTATATATTTATATTTGGTTAATAATGAAATAAATTGAAAGAGTTTGGGTAGGATGATAACCCCTTATTCGGTAGGTCCCTTTAAGTTCCCTTCCTATAAACCCAATGAATGATATTTAAAGAATATTGGGACCAATAATTCATTTGTATATAATTTTATAAGGAAATTTTGTAGGTATTATTAAACCAATATGGCTCAATGTTGTGTAATTAAGAGATAATAGGGTTCTCCTTTTATAAGTAGGGGAGAGTGAACACATGGCATTTATTAATAAATTAAAATATTATAATGTAATACGCATGAAAATTTATTCTAAATGGATTGGGATAATTTTTTTGTTACAATGAGGTATAAATATCTATATAAAATTTAATTTTAGCTAGTTTAATTGAAAAATATACCTTTATATTTTAGTTTGACCCCATATAAACCCATTTTTAACTGAATGAAAATGACTACTTTTTACTTATTTAACTATTCATTATGACCAAAAATGAAATTATTATAATTAAATAATGTTTAATTGTTTAAAAAAATTATGGAAACGATTTAATCAAGTTCAATTCAAATTAGTGTAAAAAATTATTTAAAATTTAAACCAGTAAACTACGATAAAAATGAGATATATAGAATAAATGTGTTCTTAAGTATAAAATTTTTTAATACCAAAATAAAACCTAAAATTAATTAAAATGAACTTAAATGGATTATTAAAAAGATAAATGAACTAATTTAACTTTTAATTTTTCTTTTAAAAACTGATCTTTGTAAATTCTGGAAACGAAAGGAAAGAAATTCAAAAAATTCCGATTATTCACCTTTTAGTGAACAATCAATATTTTCAAAAAAATATCTTTAATTCACTGAATGATAATTTCGAAATGATTATTTAATAAATTATGTAATTTTTTATAAATTTATCCTATATTTGTGGTATATATTAAATATATTATTTTCTCCACAAAAGAAAAAAGAACCATTTTTAGGAGAAATTTATTTTTGAAACATAAAATGACTCAACTAAAAATTAATAAATTTGATATATGTAAATCCTTTATATTTTTCATAGTTATTTAAAAAATTTCATACTACCAATTTGTAAAGTATTTTATAACATTCACATTTATAAAATAATATTTTTATAGTATAACAAAATTCACTTAAAACTCAGTATTTGATGATAAGAATGCTATTGAACTCTCCAAATTTATTTAATGAAAAATATATCATATTTTCCTTGATTTTTAGAGTGGTTGTCAATTTTTACTATCTTTTTAGAGTTGAAGTGTAAAACACTTGATTAAAATAATCCAAATACTAATGGTGTTATTATTCAAGATCTGGTTATAGAACCTATATTAGGTCTATTTAATCAAGAATCAGGTAGCCAAGATGTTACTACGGTACAAGAGGGTAATATTGATGTAATTATTATATCTCACATAAGAAAGTCCTACCACATAATCTTAAACACTAGATAAATCATATTTAACATTGATTCAATCAATTTTGGAACATTTTAATAAGAACATTATTGATAATCGAGTTTCCATCCTCCTCCTAGAAAAGGATGATAAAAAGTGAAAGTAGAACTCTTTAATATAGATATCCATAATGACAAGATCAATATAGAAGATATCAATACATATTATCAAAAAAAATATTTATAAATTCTATTTCCATTTTATATATGTGAACATGGAGGATTTTATTAATATTTATAATTCTAAAAACATTAATATGTCATAAAATAAGTCTCAATCTATTTATTAGGCATGTGATAATAATTTATAGGATGGGGATATCAGGACCACTTGGAGAATATACTATTGTATCCTAATTCTCATTTATCATAATTAATTGTGGATGGGAGTGGAATAAGTTGAGATCATCAGAAGTTATAAATGATAATCCGGAAGGGTGAGTGGAAGCCACATCCATCAGATGTTGGATCACCAAAAGATAATCCAAGTGGTATATCTTGTAATATCTTAATATGATGTGAATCATGCACTGATATATCTAATTAATGTGGTGGTAGCCTTTGAACAAACTAGGGATATTTTATGATGATAGGTTGAGATGGTTGATTACCTATGGATGTTATATTTTGATGGTTATCACATGTAGTGTCAAGGAACCTCTATATATATAGAGAGTTATATCACATTATGTTGGATGTCAATTCAAAAAAATTTAATATTCTAATTTTCTTGGTCAATGTTAATGATAATTCCATCATAGATTGTTATTCTAGTCAAACCCACATAATCTCTTATGTGTTTCTTCTATCTTATTTTATTTCATGTTATTTTATTTTCTAGTTCTTATTTTTGTGTTATATAGGATGTGTGTTTGGCGAGCAGACTAGGTAAAGACTACCACCCATGTCACAGTCATTATAGATGGGGTTCATCTTATATATTTTTCTTTCTTGTTTATATGTTCATGTGGTGTGATGTTTGATGGTGTAAATAAATAGTGATTGTAGAACCAAAAACGGCATCATAGATCAATGTTGGAATGTTTCAGTAATGATAGGTCCTGGTGAAAGAATTTTAGAGTTAAATTTATACTACAAAAGTTTGGATGTTTAATTGTAGTTATTTAAATGGGGTTCCACAAAACCCTCTGTAAATTAAAGGTTCATATTAATTATAAGGGGTTTTGTAAAAATGATAACTAAAATTTAGTTAACTGGTTCTTTTAACATAACCGCTGATAAAGTATAAAATAAATAATTTAGAGGTGTTTGATCCCCCTATAATATGATATATTAGTAGAGGTTATTAACAAATACTAATATCATTGATTATATAGTGTTTTAACCAACCTGAAATTAGTTTTTGTGTAAATTAGTGGTGTTTATCTCAAAATAGCATCGAAATATTAATTTAGTGGTGGTTTTAAAATTAAAAAAAAAACTCCAGTTACAAAAATTATAAGTGGTTTTAACCAACTCTGTAACTAATAAATATTTTATATTTTAATAGTGGATATTTTAGAAATGCTATAAATTTCATATATTAGAGGGGTTTTAACACCCCCTTTTTATTTTTATTTTTTTAAAATGTCATATTTTAAAATATGTGTTTGGGTTTGTGTTATATAATGAAATTATATAGTTTTATTTTAATGAATTATAATCATATTATATAAATACATTTTCTAAATACAATGAATAAATACAAATATATATAAACCAAAAAGAGTATATTTATATAATTATATAAATATAAATACATATTAAACTAGATTACATATATATGTTACATTATTTCATTATATATATATTATATAGTTAATTTACATGAATTTATTTAATTGAATTTATTTGTATACATAAATATAATTGTATAATGTGTATATTAATATATATTTATTTATAAAAAATTATATTTTATATAATATTAATTATAATATAATAGCATAAAAATATTTTATAAATATATACATAAATATAATTTATTTATAAAATGTATCATAAAAACCCTATATATTTTATTATATATATATATATATAATAATAGATTACACACATAATTATAGAGGCATTCCTAAAAATAAAAAAATATGTATTATATACATAGTTGACTTTTGGTTTAATATAAATATAAATATATATATAATATAATTCCAATTAATTATATACACAAATATATTATATATATATATATATACATTTAATATATATTTATATATATGTATTGAAATAGAATATATAAAGTTATTTTTATAGTCATTATTTAAATATATTAAATAAAAACTTATATATGTATATAAAATAAACATATATATATATAATATTAATATGTTTTTAATTATATAAAAAAATTTATAATTTTTTTATTAATATATTAATATATATATAACATAAATAGAATTATAAATATATTTAAAACATATATTTACTTCAAAATGAAGAAATGAGAATGAAGGGAGAGTCTCTCTCTCCTCAAGATCGTGGCCAAGATCTGATAACATGTTCAGATGACATTGTTAGTCAGTATAAATTTTTGAAGACTGTGTCAAATCGCATGCTTAGTCATTTTTTAGTGGTGATTCTGGAGTAGGAGTTCGTGAAATCTCCTCAGCTCTAATGACGACTCGCGACGGTGGTCCCAATGATGAGATGTTTGCGGCTTGTGGGATCAACCCCCATCAGGTTAATCCTACTGAATTTGATGAATTGGGAGTTTATATTTTATCTAGATATCTTTCTAAGGACCGACGGGGCTGTCTCAATGCATTGAGACAACGACAACAAAAATCCTTCAGTTTAGGAAGATCTTGACTGGAAGAAGGGTGCTGGTTTTTGGATTCTATTTCCTTTTTGAATAATCGAGGTGTTTCAATGTTTGCCCAGATATTTTTTTAACATTATCACACTTTTTGGAATTTGGGATCTTAGTGGTGAAGAAAGGAGTGAGGCTGGAGAGCCGACGAGGAGCACAAGAGGTATGGAATCCTGGTATCGGTGATGCTGGATCTGCATGGTGATATGCTGGTGATGATGATCGTGTGGGAGGCCAATAAGGTCCTTGGGCAGAGCAGTTTTTGGGATGACTTACTCCGAGGAAGAGTGATGGCCGTCGGCGTTGTTCGAAGCAGCCTCGGGTCACTGTAGGGCACAGGCTGGCGATTCAAGGATTTTGTGACGGAAAAATTGGTGATTGGCGCGAGATGTGTTCTAGTTACATGCTGGTGTTGTCAACCTTGGGATGTGGGGAGACCTCAATAATGGCAAGATAAAAATTGTGTATGAAGGAGATGTGTGCCATATGATGCAGGAGGCGTGAGCTTGCAGGCTGGCGATGAAGGAGGGTCGATGGGGTGCAATATGCAGGTCGGCAGCGAGCCGATGAGGCGATTTCCCACAGATCTAGCTTGTGATGGTGGGTAGACGGAGAAGGAGATGCTCCGCGATTAATGCGTCCTTGGAAGGTGTATCATTGACTTCGTTGCAGCCCGAATGTGAGGACAGGCTGGCTGTAATTTTCCAGGTGAACATTTCAGATGTAGGTTTTCCAACGTGTCGTGGTGGTCCAGCAGAATAGCAGGATTTTTGTGGGACGGGATGGCGCCAGATCACGGTAACTCGAGGATCCCAACGACTGGATGCAGTGTTTCACAGGATGTAATAGACTGTCTTAGATTCTATCAATTGTTATTGCAGGCTAGGCTAATTAGTGGGTTTTTTATTGGGCCATCTTGCCTCTAAATATTTTTTATGTTTTATTTTTGGGTCTGCAGGCCTTGAGTGCGTGTTTTACGTATGGATTTAATTTTTACTAAAATATTGCGGGTCATGGATTTGGGTTAACAAATCCATGATCAGATCAGATTTCATATATTTATTCAAATGTACGTAAGTACACATATAAATATATTCTTGTAACCTGAGCCTTCAGTGGTGAATATGTTGTTTTACATATATTTATCCTCACTCTCTAACTAGTTGTAATATATTTGTGTTTGAAAATAAGTATAAATGTAAAAGATATATATAAATACACCTTTTTTACTTGTGTGTGTTTGATATAAATGTACATATAAATATATTTATAAATAATTTTATTAAAATATATGTAAATATATAATTTATAGGTGTGTGTGGATATATACATATATATTACTCCACACACATATATAATAATAATATATGTATGTGTATTTAAATATATGCATTAATACCAATGATATAGATTATATAATGGTCTAAACCAAATATAATATAAATGTATTATAGTATAAATACAGAAATACCTAATATAAATATGAATACATTAATTTATATAACTGTATATGTATCTTATATATTTAAATTCATGTAAATAGGAAATTAAATGAATATTTATTTGAGTAAATATATATATATAAGGATGTTCATAAAATAATCACAAATGTCAATTAGGGGAGTGGTTGGAGCACCGGGCACGTAGGCGGGGAACTCGTGTTTGAATTTGAGGAAGTGTAATTTTATGTGGCCTCACATGTTGAGGGTGAGAGGGATGCAAAAAGTGCGATCAGTACGACATGGGAGGATGTGCATGAAATCCAGGGGTATTATGGCCTCTTTCCTCCCCCCCCAAAAAATACAAAAAATAACCTCCCCTAAAACCGCTTGGAAAATTTATTTAGATGTTTTTCATAAACACCTGAAAACAATGGAAAACAATTATGGGTGGTTTTCACCACCCCCAAAAAAATTAAATGCAACTAATGAGTTTTGGAAAATTCATTTGGGGGTGGTTTCCAACCTCCCATAGAAGATGTTTTTCAAAATATCCTCTAATATAATTATAATGGATTATAGCTCCCCTCAAATAAAAAAAATAACCCCCTCTATCAACTTCAATTTTTAGTACTGTTAATTGAAATGGTATGAAACTTATCTTATATAATATATCTATAAGATGTTCTAAAAATATCACTTTGTAGTTTGAATATAGTTTGAGATTATAATTTTTGGAAGGACATCATATGACTAGAGTAAGGACTACGTAGAGAAGTTTTACAAAATGGATTTTGGGTTCTAGAAGTGGCATATGAATTATTAACTTCTATAGAAGGTCAATGACCATTCATCAAAAAGTGGTAGGCCATACTTGGTGTAAGAGGAGAATTGGTAGAGTAATGTGAAACAATTACTCGTGTTTATGTGGATGTTACTTTCCTAAAAAATTATACAAAACATCATGGATGTGAAGACATCATCGACACTCATTAAAACAATCACTGAAATGTTTTAAAATCCCACAATGATAGGCATCATTTTTTTCAATGGAGAAATTTTTATTTGATAATTATATAATGTAATTCAACTATAGATCTTATAAATTACTTAAAATTTATAATAATATTTTTGTATTCAGTGGAGGTAGGATTCAAATACCTTGTTTTCACATTATTGTTACCATGTTCACACCTGGAATCATAGAACATGAATGTGATTGGTGTGAGTAGTTAAACTATAAATGTATGTATAGTTATTATAGATGTTTGAGACTATAAAACTAATGTGAATATTCTTTTAATGGAAAGGTAAAAGGAAGAATGATCCATATTAGAGGTAGCTGACCTGATTATGCATCTCAATGCTTGAATTTTGGAGATAAGATCATTCGAATAAGTTTTATAGTATATAGATATATAATTATGATATTTATAACTCTTTAAGTAGGCCATTGAATCTTATGACCCCCTAGACCCGTAGTCCTAGATTTTGGGCTATAAACGTATTCTTTACATACTATTTTCAAATGAAACTAATGAAATTCAAAAATAACCATCCATAATAGAAATATAAATTACAAATATTTATTACTTTCATAGTCAATACCATTTTGGTTTAGAGTTCCCGTGTGTTAAAAATAATTATGTAACAAAATCCCTATCTTTCCTTTCAAATTGACATTTTTCACACTAAATCTAGGATTATATATTTGAAAATAATTCTATAATTTCTCTTAAATAAATATTAACACCATATCACCATACCAATATATCATACATGAAAGTTAACTTCAAATCATTGGAAAAAAAGAAACATAAGTATGGTGATCTGAAACACATAATAAGGGGTTGTGTATAATATAATCTACTATGGAATAAAGAAGGAATGATTAACATGATATGAATAAATAATAATCACACAATTCCACAATATAGAAAACATAAGAAAGTAATAAATTTCAAGGTAGAATGAAAAATTATGAATAATCACCTGGATAACTATTTTTTTATAGTGATGGAATGAATAATTCAAAAAAACATAAACAAATCATTAATTCATCATGAAATGACATAATACCTAAGTTGGTAAGATTACAGAAAATCCCTAAGCTAGTTTATCTAATGATACATACTGATTACCAAAAAACACTTTTTAGTTAATCCCACTCTATCAATCATATAAATTAATTAATGATCAATAAAATACCAAAAAACTAGACATAGTCATGGATAAACATTCAAATTGAATTAAAATTTAAACAATTTTCAATATTTCCTTAGTAAATAGATATAATAAATTTCTTAGTAATCTCTTCCAAACTAACACATTGTAATTTATTGGATATATTGTTAAATTAATTCTAGAAAACACAATATATAACTAGTGAAATTGATATAGAATATTTTAATGAAATTAATGAATACTGACATAAAGTTGAAAATAATTTCAAGAGAAAGATAAAGAGTAATAGAGAACATATCCATTATGATGAAAGGGGTGTATGCACTATAAATTGATAATGGCATTCAGAGGGTTATAAATGAAACAAATATATGAAGGAGATATATCTGTTAAATGTTGAGAGGAAAATTTATGTGAAAATATAAAATTGAATTTTAAAAATCTATTATAATAAGGTTATAAATACAAATTTATAAGTCACATTCATAAATTCCATTTCAGTGGGTGAAAATAGGATAACCAAGAACATAATTTGAAAATAATTTCAAATATTTATTCATTTAAAATTAAAGTACGTAAAAATATGATATGTGGTGTTAGAGATAAAAAACAGAAGTAGAAGGAAATTCAATTATTAACTGTTTTGAAACACTAACCTTTAGATTTAGAACTAAAATTCATAAAATAATAGAAATCAGATTTTTTATAAAATAGAGGGAATATTGTAATGTAAAAATGATAATGAAAAACAAATATAATTATTGGTAAATGTGTTCATGTGTAAAATGATAAAAATATGATTCCTTTCAAATTATTGTTAATAAATTCTAAAATGAATTGTGTGGTTAATGTTAAAAAGGTTCCTTTTAAAACATTCTTGAATAAAGTAAAATATAACATAAGGTTAGGTTAATAAATATTTGAATCATTTATAAGAATACTATAAAAAATATAAATAATAAATACATGGAAGAAAATGAATCACTTCCCTAAATAAAGTGATAATTTGAGTCAATATATAAGAAAATTTTTGGTTGAATTGTGATCCCATGTGAGATAAAATGTTAATATGAATTGTAATCCCCATAAATAAATAATGATTATAAAATAAAATAATAGGGTGGAATTAACTAAACATATATAGTTGTAGTACAAGAATAATGTTTATAACTAAAATAATGTAAATTAAGTTAACAATGAAAATTAGGACTTAGGTAATATGTGTTTAGAATGTAAAATTATAGTGATAGATTAAATGAAACAATAAATCCCAAAAATAAAAATTTATTTATGACATAAGATGTCAGTTTGTATGTATTTGTGATATATATATGTAAATTCATTTATAATAAAAAATTATATCAATGAATTCAAATTGAGGAGAATAACCCTTAAGTAGATCGTGAATTTTTCGATGCATGAATCTAATATCCAAAAACCCAAATTATTATTTAATTTTTTATTTTCCATTTATTATCATATTTCATTCAATTATCAAATAGATTTTACTCTAATCAAACACTTGTGGTTGTTTGGCCAATTCCTTGAAAATTTCTTTGGTATGATGAACATGAAAAAAAGAGTTATAAAATCATTTCCAAATATCCATTATTATATTTTCATACTTTCATTATAATTATAGTATTATAAAAAATATATGTACAAATTTATTTTAGAAAAAATATTAAAAATAAGAAATGTGTCTTAGTTTGTTTATTTTAGGTTGTAAAATTTATAATAACAATTATTTTTTACCTTTATTTGTATAAATTATAATTTATATTAATAAATATTTACAACTATATAAGTATGATATTTATTTGTTAAATACCTTTTCATAACCATTCGTATAATTTGGTGATAAAAAATGAAATAAGTTCTCCATGGATGTAGTTGTCCAATCATAATATGGGTGGTATTTTAATTTTATAATGAATGGGAAGATTGTAGATAATTGATATTACATAAACATAATAATATTCTAGTATACTAATGATACCTATGTCCTTAAATCATAACATATGGAAGAGATTTAAATGATGTATATGAATAATAAAAATTGAAAGAACTCAATTAACACAATTACCTCTTCATTAGATATCCTCCTTTAGAACACTCATTATGATTTCTTAAAATTGTATTTTTGAGACATAATACATAATAAGAATAGGTAATGTTGTTTATAGTGTAGTTTTGATATATTTTGTTCCATATATTTTTTTATATTTGAAGAGAATTTGGGTGGAGAAGGGGAGCTTTTATATGTGAGAGGGGTGACATTTTTCATATATTAATTTCCTAATATAAAAAAGAGATCCATTGTTCAAGGAATATAGATCCAAAATTTATAATTGGAGAGTAAATGATTTTTATGGTTATAAAATTCATTATCAACCCATTTCAATATTAGGTTTTTTTGATATTTTTAGACTTTACCTCACAATTTCACAGTTATACCACATTTTATTCTTTTCCATGGTGACTAGTTTTTACGATGAAAAATTATTTGAATGAATATAAATGATATTAATGTTATTTAAAAATATTAATATATTTTATAAAAATTTTATATAAATATTAATTTATTAATTTTCTAATATTCATAAAAAATAATTTTAATATAATAACACATACTGTGGAAACCCCAATTTCAGCAAAATTTATTTCTAATAATAACGTCAATTTATTCTTATTCATTATCTAATAAAATTAAATAAATGAATTAAAATTTATATATATATATATATTTAATAAATTTAACAACAATTATTAATAAAAAATTGTCAATTTTATTTATTAAGATAAAAATACATCATATATAGAAATATAAAATTACTCTAAAAATATTCCTTTAATAGTAAATGTTTTAATAAGATTCCATTAATTATTTATATTCTACACAATATGTGAATAATTTTTTTTTATACATAATTAAATTATTATTTTAAATAATAAAAACAATATGTATGTAATAAAAATAGGGAATTTAAAGTGACTTTTTTATTTACATGAGGTTGTACTCTTCTTATAATTATCATATGGATATTTCACATTTTATTCGCATTATTTGTTAATGTTTATACTGAATTTTAAAATATATTGTGGTACAAATGTTTTTATTATTTTACATGATACTTTCTATTGAACATGGTGTTTATTCAAAGGAAGACACATATGATAATCTTGAGGTGTAACATTCTATCCCATTTAAATAGATTATTTCCTCATGATTTTAATCTTTTATCATTGTTGAAAAATATATAATGGTGTTATTTATATGGTTATGACATGAGATATAATAATGTATTAAAATCATCCATAATGGTTTATAAATAGATTATTAATCATCCAATGCGTATCACTTAGGGGTTTCAATCATTATGTGGTATGATGCCCTTTTATTATGCACATAGTGAAGATTGAGTTAATACCCATCCATATTTCTTATGGTTACTATACATATGTGAATATGATTCATATCCTCATCAATTTATTTGATTCCATACATTGATGTCATTTCTATGTAACTAAACAGTACTTTTATTGGTAAGATATGGGATTTTTCCAACATACATATTATCCCCAGAGTTTCCACAAATGCATTCTAGTCCTAATTCCAATAATAATTATATAAATGTATTTCTTAATTTATCTTAATCCCAAAATCCATGGAAATATAAACACCATGAATTCAGTTTTAACCATTGTCCATGAACAATAGTAGTCACAAACCAATCAATATATACCTTATTCATAGACACTCCTAAAAAGATATTTCTATTTACACAAGATAACATGATTTTCCATATCATTGGATTACATAAAAACCATATGGGATACCTATACATATATCATGAACTCTACACAAAATCTAATAAATTTATCCCAATATATAATTAAAAACCATAAAATCCTATCACATAAGACAATAAAAGGGGTATTTGTGGGTTTAACGTATGATTAAATGTGAACTTATTAAGCCAAGATTGAATAAATAATTCTTAAATTATCCCAATATATTAAAATAATAGTATATAATGTTATCTAAGACATTATTCAGTACCACCCATGACACCTCATAAACATACACCTCGAAGTGGTGTTAACAAACATTCTTTACATACAATATTTGAAAAAAAGAAGCGATGAAAACCTAAAAATCCCGGATTAAAATACATATAACTAATATTGAGTCAATTAATCACCATACCTCATTATGTTTTAGAATTATATAGTGTTATAAAAAAAATTAACTGAAAAAAATCATACCTTTCCCAAAAAAATTACATTTCTCGAATTGAACAATGGATTTCTTATTTTTTCCGTAAGTCTTCCACACATCCCATAAATTTATCCACACTATATACCCCTATATACATTTCATAAATAATTATATTATTTATGTTAGGTCCACTAGGATAGATACCCTGAGAGGGGGGGGGGGGTGAATCAGGGTATGACAGATTAAAACAACCGCCCCTTTTGATCTTGTTTTGCTGTTAGACAAAACCCTCTTCTCTCCCCTTCCCGATCCAATGTATGAATAAAACTTAAAGCATGCACATGACAAATTTATTTTTAATTGGTTCACCCTCACTCGGCTACGTCCAAGGAGCATACACCGGTAGTGTGTTGATGCACCAATTCCACTATAAGCGCACTTCTTTCTACAAGTTTGAAGCGGACTCACTGTCCCTCTTGGTTTACAACCACTCACAATTTGAGAACTCACTGCTCTCTCAACTGAAGTGAGCTCACTGTTCCTTCAGAAGATCCAATCACAGTTTATTGACCTATAGGTCTCTTCATTTTCATGAAATAATACATCCTCAACTATTAATAGATGATCTGTTGAAGTTCAAAGTTCATCCACTGATGAATACCCCTTTGCCTCTTAAACACCGGGAAATTCCTTTGGAAATACCTTCGCAAAGCACCCTACTTCGTGAAGCTCCCAATTTCGCGAAACTCAAATAAGCCTTCACGAAGCTCCTTCCTTTTTGCGAAGCTCAAGACTTCGCAATGCTTAGGCCATCACGAAGCTCCTTCCTCTTCTTGAAACACACTCTTTAGAGCACGCGGCTTCGCGAAGTGCACTTCCTTTCACGGAGCAATATTAGCTGCCGCGAAGCACCTCTCTTTCGCGAAGAACACTCACTTTGCGAACCACCTTTGTGAACCGAGAGCAAAATATTCTCTCTGAAAATTCTCTCCTACTCTCGAGGGGGTCGACCTGTATTTATAGGTGATTCCACGGACCCTTGACCCTTCCGCGCGAAGTCAGCGCCACGTCAGCTCAAATCGTGAAGCTCCGAAGTTTCTACCGAAATTCTCTAAATATCTCGAAGCACCACGACAATTTTCCGATCGCGGAGTGTCTCATAATCGCGAAGCATCACCATCAACATTCCTTCACGCCTTCACCACGAATCTCCCTCGCAAATCCCTTCACCGCCGCGATGCACTTCAACTCTTCTGTTCACGAAGCTTTGACGTAATCACGAAGAATCACCATCATCATTCTTCTGGTCTTCACGAATTCCAAACCATGAATCCTCTCTTCGCGAAATTCATGCCTTTTACATATTAAAATATGATCTTCAAGGATATCCTCTTTTCACGATGCTCACCAACCTCCAAATTTTGGACCCCAAAAATTTGGCAAACACTGGGAAATGGCGCCACCTTGTACTGCTCTTTTGTAATTCCTCCAGATTGTCCTTTCCTTTTTCATCGTTCTTTGTCAACATGGAGTGTGAACAACTTCTCTAGAACTTGTCAATTCTCCATGGAAGCCTAATTTGTCAACAAACACAATCAACCCAAAAATACTGCAATGTTACCTTGAGGGATTTTTTACCAACAATCTCCCCCTTTGGGTTTGATGACAATTCTTCATAACTCTTCTCCAAATGATTTTCTGCATGTTGATACCTCACTAAGTCTTCTTCAAGCCGCTACCACCATTATCCTCTTACGATTCTGATAGTGTTAAAGGATTCACTTAACACGCACTCTAAGCCCACATGAGCAATGCTCGACATGAGAAATAAGAGTAGTATGAAAAGTTCATCAATGAATCATTTCATGTCAGAATCCAATTGTCGATTCCAAACTGATACCAATTGCTAAATTTATACCAATTATTGAATCACACTGATACCAATTAGTGATAGCTGGACAACTTATCACACTTTTCCAACATCACTGTTCTACTTTTATCACGATCCTCAGCTGTCGTGATATCTATGCTTTGAGTGATCACTTCTAACATCGTCAGATTTAATACCCCCTATCTTCTCACAGCTTCAACTCTTGTCAGCTTCAAAACCTCTTTAGCCCTATTCCCTGTGTTGTCCAAGAAATGCTCTGTCTAAGCACGTTCAACTAGCTTCAACTCCCCCTATCTGGCTGCTCCACATGTCATCTTCTCCCCTTGAACAATCACTATTTTCTTAAATAGGCACACTGTCTCCCCCTTGAACAATCACTATTTTCTCCCCCTTTTTCAACGAACCCAAAGGTCACTCTTTTGCAGTCTGGAACAGAGTAGAGAACACATATCAGCACATTAGGGAAAACACATCATACCTCGGGGAGAGGGGGTCCCACATCCACACTTTTTCAAGTGCGGGGAGTCGACTAGACTCCCAGAGCCAGTCGATGCCTCTTAAAAGCATCCTTTGGTAAGGTCTTCATCAAAATGTCTGAAACCTGCAGCTCTGTCGACACATACTCCAACATCACAATTCCTTGCTCAACCTTCTCCTTGATGAAATTATACTTTATCTCAATGTTCTTTGTCCTTGAGTGATGGATAGGATTTTTTCTGAGATTTATAGCACATGAGTTATCGCACTGGATTCCGATAGGAGACTGCACTGTTACGCCCATATCATCAAGCTGCTGCTTCATCCACAATAACTGTGTGCAAGCTTGAGTGGATGTAATGTACTCAGCTTCTGTGGTGCTTAATGAAATGAAATCTTGATTCTTTCTTATCCATGAAACAAAAAATCCGCCAAGATATAAAGTACCTCCTAATGCTGACTTCCTGTCATCCGCTGAACTGGCCCAACCTACATCAGTATATCCCAATAATTCTGACTGATATTTCTCATTATACATCAAGCCGAAGTCCACTGTGCCCTTGACATACCGAAGTATTCTTTTCACTATAAGCATGTGGCTTTCCTTGGGATTACTCTGATATCTCACTACTTAGCATGTAGCGAATACAATGTCAGGACTTGTTGTAGTCAAGTAGAGCAAACTTCCGATGATTTGTTTGTATTCTGTGATATTAACTGCCTTTCCATTCTCATCTTTAGACAATTTCATCCGGGTAGGAACTGAAGTCTTCATCTCTTTGTAATTTTCCATTCCAAATCTTTTCAAAACCTCCTTGGAATATTTGGATTGTGAAATGAATGTTCCATTCCTTCCTTGTGTCACCTGTAGACTAAGGAAAAATGTTAGCTCTCCAATCATTGACATTTCGAACTCACTTTTCATGAATTTGGAAAATTGTATGCCCTGAGCTTCATCTGATCCACCAAATATTATGTCGTCGACATAAACCAATACCACAATCCTCTGATTACTATTGTTGTTGAAAAATATATTGTAATCAACTCCCCCACGCTGGAAACCAAGCTTCTTGAAGTACTGATCAAGCCTTGAGTACCATGCTCTTGGTGCTTGTTTCAGTCCATACAATGCCTTCTTCAGTCTAAAAACCTTGTTCTCATCCTCATGAATGACAAAACCATCCGGCTTCTCAATATACACCTCTTCCTCTAGAACCCCGTTCAAAAACGCAGATTTGACGTCCATTTGGAACACTTTGAACTTTCGTTGCACTGCGATGGCTAGGAATAATCTGATTGTCTCTAGCCTTGCAACCGGTGCAAATGCCTCATCAACATCTATTCCCTCGATCTGGGAGTACCCCTTGTACACTAGTCGTTCTATGTTCCGAATCACTGTGCCATCTTCATTCATCTTGTTGCGATAGACCCATTTAGTCTCGATGACATTCTTACCTGCTAGCCTTGAAACAATCTCTCATGTCCGATTCTTCTCAATCTGGTCTAGCTTTTCATTCATTGCCTGAATCTAGTTTTCATCTTCAGCTACATCAGCAAAGCATTTCGGCTCAACCTGAGATAGGAAATATGTCTTCTGTATTGAATTCATTCTTCTTGTCTGGACTGGAGTTTCCTGATCACCAATGATATTCTTCCTGTCAATTTCAGCTCGAATCCTTGGCTTTTGTGTAGATACGATTTTTACTTTCTCATGCCCATCATCAGTATCCTCCTCTGAATCTACATCATCCACTTCTGCTTCCCCTGCGTTGCTTTCTTCTTCATCACACTCATCAGGAAATTGTTCACTGTGTTGTTGAATGATCTCCTCATTCTCCACTACAGTGACATCATTGCTCTCAACTACTTTTCGCAACCTTTTGTTAAAGCATTTATATGCCTTGCTTTTTCCTGAGTATCCAAGGAATATCCCCTCATCTCCTCATGATTCATATATCCTATGTTTTTCCTTTCTGAAAATAAAACATTTACTTCCAAATATTTGAAAGTATTTCTCTGTTGGCTTCTTTCCATACCACATCTCGTATTGAGTCTTTCCTTCCTTTGGACACAATAGAGCCCTGTTAGAAATGTAGACCAATGTCAAAACTGATTCCTTCCAAAAAATTTCTGGTAGGTCTTTTTCAATGAGCATCGTTCTGGCCATGTTGTTGATGATCCTATTTCTTCTTTCAACCAGTCCATTCTATTGGGGAGTTCTTACTGAGGAAAATTGATGCCTTATCCCGTGTTTCTCTAGATAGTCTTCCACCTGACTATTTGTGAATTCTGTACCATTGTCAGTACGAAAATTCATAATTTTTTGTCCAAGCATCCTCTCACACTCCCTTCGGTACTATTTTAAGAAACTGAACACATTATAATTATGGGAAATAACAAATACCAATTCCATTTCGCTACAGTCATCAATGAAAAGAACATAGTACCTCTTTCCGTCAATTTCTCTGGGTGTGATAGGCCCACAAACATCTGCATGAACCAATTCGAGCACTCTTGTTGACTTCTTTTATTTTTCCTTATATGTCTTTCTGATTAGCTTCCCTTTTTTAAATGTATCGCACGTGTGAGTACGATCACTTGATAGCTTGGGTAGGTCTCTTGCTGCATCACACTTTACCAGATCTTCTAGGGATGGATGACATAGATGACCAAGTCATTTATGCCACAACTTGTTTTCTTCTTCTCTGGATAGAAAGCACATATCTTCTTCTCCACTTAACAGGTAAAGATTTCTCTTTGTTCTCTCTCCCTGTAGAACCACTGCCCTGTCTCTTACTTTGACGATACATATCTTCTTAGTAAACCTTATAGAATGTCCTCAGTCACACAGTTGACTGACTCTGAGTAAATTGTGACTGAGGCCTTCTACTACTAATACATTAGCACGTCTCATCTCTTTGCCCCCAAACTTGGCCTTTCCTGAGCTAATTATTATCAGGCCTTCATCATTTCCAAACTTGAAAACTCCTTCTTTGTCATATTTTACGCCTGTAACGAGATCCTTATTACCTGTCATGTGAGATGTGCAGCCACTGTCAAAGATCCATACACCAAAGAGATCTGATGCTTTAAGGGCAATTTCTGCCACCACAGCCTTCTCATTCTTATTCTTCTTGGTCTATATTTCTGCCTTCACACTCGGCATGGATTGAGACTTATGTTCTTTCTCAGAGTATGATGGACCAGCTTCATCTTGCAAAGGTGAAACTCTGTTTTTCATTTTCAACTCACCTGTTGGTTCATTGATCTCCTGCTTGCGGACATTTTGATTTACCTTTGGCACATTCCTCTCTATGGTCGAAGTGCAGTACCTAGCCATGTGCCCAAATCGTCCACACCAAAATCAGTGTCCCTCGAAATATGTTTTGGAGAACCTTTCTCTATTTGTATGACACCTCTGTTATTGTGCCTTTCGATATCTCTTGTATATGGAACACACATACTGTGAATGTCCCACCTTTCCGTAATAATAACACCTGATGTAAGATGCATTCCTTTGAGTGAATTCTGCACTACGAGTTTCCCCTTGGGATCTCTAAATACTCTGATTCTGCCTTGATCCCAAATCAACCTTCAATCTCAGAGTGGGTGCTTGCGGTCTCCCCTTAATTTTCAAATAATTTTGTTTTCGATCAAGCCCTGAATCAGCCTTAACGTCTGACCTCAATTTCTTCTTCTTTTCTGATAAAATACTAGGATCCTCTTTCACATTTTTAGTCTTCTAAATGATCTGCTTTCCCAAGAATGTGTTGGGAATCAATTGATTTTCTTGGTCTTTAACATTTCTCCGTATACCGAAAAATTCCTCTTCAAGCTCTTCGATATTCTTGACTTGATATTTCCTTGTATTTTTCAATCCATCGATCTCCCTTTTCTGTTCTTCAATCCTGATTTTATACTCACAAACTGATTCTGAGTTCTCTGGTGTTGATGACTTGAGTTTCTCAATTTCATCCATCAACTCAGACTTTTATTCTTCCTTATGCCGCATATAGAGTTTGGCGTCATGAACAACTTTGTTAGCTTTCTTTATTTTGGTTATCGGAACATCTATCTCCTCAAGAACAACTTCTAACTCAGCTTGCAAATCAACTTTTCCTTCAACTTCTTCTACTTCATCAATGTCGGTTTATTCCTTCTTCGAAGTACTACCGACTACTGCCACCATAGCATTTTTCCCACGATCTTTGCAGTTTTCAATCTCCCTATCCTCTTCATCCTCAGACTCATCCGAACTTTCAAATTCTTGTGAATGATGATTCTACTTCTTGAAGAAGTTTCTCTTGAATTGTTTCTTCCCATTCACAATTGCTGAAGACTTCTTCTTGGGAATTTCGACTTCATCATCATCATTATCGTTATCTTGAAACTTCTTGGGGAACATTGCCACAAGATGACCAACCTTTCCACATCTAAAGCATGCTAGTGGAAGTTTCCCTTTAAACTTTCCTTTTCCTCTTTGAAGGATTGAGGAGAGGAATGACATCACCTCTTCTATCTCTTCTTCCTCTTGAGAATCCTCAATGGTGAGCTTCTTCATGGCCTAAAATGCCACCTCTTTGGATTTCCCTTTTTCCACAGCCTCGTTATCATCGTTCCTCATTTTATATGCAACCAAGGTACTGTGAAAATTGTCCAGTGTCCGCTCTTTTGGATCTTTATCTTCTAGTACTGAAACTTTCAGATTGAATCGAGGTGGAAGTTTCCTCAAGATGCGCTTTAAGATCATTATGTCTTCAATGAATTCACCAAGACCTCACATATCTTCCACAACAATATTTACCCTGTCAAATAATGCATCAGCATACTCGTTCGGGTTCATCTTCAGATCTTCATACTTATTCCATAGTACTTGTATCTTTTCCTCTCTGACCTTTGTATCTCCTTCATATATATTCAAATGTTTTTCCCACATGGCATGTAATGTTTTACTTGAAATAACCTTTATATAGATAGCATTGGATAGGGCTCCCCCTAAAGCATTTATTCCCTTGGCGTTAGAATCCAATTCTCCTCGCTCGACATCTGATAATGCCCCATTGTTGATGTCAGCTGTTATGCCATGAATTGCTGCTGTGAACACATCCATTCCCAAATATCGGAAGTAGTGTTGCATCTGATTCTTCTATAGCTGAAAATTGTTCCCATAGAAGATCAGAATCCCTTTATGATTGGTAACCTCCATTTGAGAGAGAAACACAGATATTAACCGTTCACTCTGATACTAATTATTAGGTCCACTAGGCTAGATACCCTAAGAGTGGGGGGGTGGTGAATCAGGGTATGACAGATTAAAACAACTGCCAATTTTGATCTTGTTTTGCTATTAGACAAAACCCTCTTCTCTCTCCTTCCCGATGCAATGTATGAATAAAACTTAAAGCATGCAAAGGACATAGAGATTTTTAATTGGTTCACCCTCACTGGGCTACGTCGAAGGAGCATACACCGGCAGTGTGCTGATGTACCAATTCCACTATAAGAGCACTGTTGTCTACATGTTTGAAGCAGACTCACTATCCCTCCTGGTTTACAACCACTCACAATTTGAGAACTCACTGCTCTCTCAACTGAAGTGAGCTCACTTGTCCTTCAGAAAATCCACTCACAGTTTATTAACCTGTAGGTCTCTTCATTTTCATGAAAGAGTACATCCTCAACTATTGATAGATTCTCTGTTGAAGTTCAAAGTTCATCCACTGATGAATACCCCTTTGCCTCTTAAACACCGGGAAATTCCTTTGGAAATACCTTCGAAATGAACCCTACTCCTTGAGGCTCCCAATTTCACGAAGCTCAAACAAACCTTCATGAAGCTCCTGCCTTTTCACAAATCTCAATCCTTCACAATTATTAGGCCATCATGAAGCTCCTTCCTCTTCACGAAGCACACTCTTTAGAGAACGTGGCTTTGCGAAGTGCACTTACTTTCAAGGAGCTATATTAGCCGCCGCGAAGCACCTCTCTTTCACGAAGAACACTATCATCGCAAACCACCTTTGAGAAATGAGAGAAAAATATTCTCTCCTTCTCTTGAGGGGGTCGACCTGTATATATAGGTGATTCTACCGACCCTCGACCCTTTCGCGTGAAGTCAGCGCCACGTTAGCTCAAATCACGAAGCTCCGAAGTTTCTGCTGAAATTCTCTCAATATCGCGAAGCACCACCGAAATTTTCCAATCACGGAGGTCGTCGTAATCGCGAATAATCACCGTCAATATTCCTTCACACCTTCACCATGAAGCTCCCTCACAAAGCCCTTCACCGACGCGATGTACTTTAACTCTGCCGTTCACGAAGCTTTGACGTAATCTCGAAGAATCACCGCCATCATTCTTCTGGTCTTCGTGAATTCCAAACCATGAAGCCTCTCTTCGCGAAATTCATGCCTTTTCCATATTAAAATACGATCTTCAAGGATATCCTCTTTTTGCGATTCTCACCAACCTCCAAATTTTGGACCCCAAAAATTTGGAAAACACTGGGAAACGACGCCACCTTGTACTGCTATTTTGTACTACCTCCATATCGTCCTTTCCTTTGTCATCGTTCTTTGTCAACATGGATTCTCAACAACTTCTCTGGAACTCGACAATTCTACATGGAAACCTACTTTGTCAACAAACACAATCTACCCAAAAATACTGCAATGTTACCTTGAGGGATTTTTTCCCAACAATTTATAATATTTGGAAAATAAAACCCTAATAAGGGTGGTCTTATATGATTAATATGGGCTATCATACAAGGACGATTGTCAAGGGAAAAAATAAGGAAATAATAATATGGTTGAAAAAATTAATACACAAATAATCCCACAAAACTAATAACATGATCATGTAATATATAATTTATAAAAATGGAATGCAAATAATATAATGGATAAAAGAACCAATTCTATATGTATGGAGTATATATATATATGGAAATCATAATTATGCATTCAAGGAATCATTCCATGAAATTACATATAAATGGTTATAAATTACTACAATTACCCAATGTAGTTTGTATCATGATACCTATAGATGCATCGATGGGATATGTAACTATAGGCCCTACCCTTCAATAATTATATCCTATGAATTCATCATATTAAGGAACAAATTATAAATACAATATATAACTAGCATTACTTAGTAATCAGTAAATATTTATATTGATAAAACAATTATACAAATTTTCAATATTTATCTAGCCAATAAATGGAATATAATTTTTTGTATTCTCCTTATAAGCTTCCAAAATATCATCTAATGTGTATATAGTTACTTCAAAATGATAAAATACATTATTAAATTAGTGGATGTGATATATAATATATCTATTAAGATAAATATTATAAACATGAAGGAGAAAATAATGTCAAGGGAGAGATGAAGAGCAATAGAGAACAAAACCCTAACTGACATGGTGAGGTTTGAATAATAAATTAATAATATCATTTAAAGGGTAATAAATGTGACATAACACCATATAGGATATATCCTTTATATTTTTAGGGGAATATTAATGTGATATTTGGAAATGAATTTTCATAAACCTTTTGTTTTATGTTTTTAAAAAATATAATAAATTTCATATTTTCATCTTCAAAGGGTAATTTTAGGAAATTTTAATCCTTTATTTCCTAAAATAGGATGTTAATTAGACCATGAAAATAAATGAATTGAAAATTCTAAAATATGGCTGGGAAAAGAATATACAAAATTGGAATAAAATCCATTTATTATTTAATCAAAAAAATTAACCATTTTTATTAAAATGAAAAAATAACTAAATCGTGAGAATAATAATTCTTTTAAAGAAAATGTATAATCATAAATGGATATTACTAATTAATAATTAACATAAAATATGAAATTGTGTCAGTGCATAAAGTGTTAAAAAAGAAGACTCATTTAACATTTTTGTAATGAAATCAAAAAATGAAACAAGTGGAAAATGAAAAAAATATACCATTTAATCTTATATAAATACATTTTAATATAGAATAAAATGACTATAATTGAACATTAATATATATAATAATGTTTTAAAAATAATATAAGGAATATGTATATGGTAGAGAATGATCTTGAACCTTAATGAACTGATGTGCTAAAGTATACGTACTAGAAAAAAATTGGCTGAATTATGATCCGAAGGGAGGAGGAATGTCTGTAAAACTTCTAATAAATATAAAAAATAGAGTGAATAAACTATAATGCCCACATATTTTGGAGGAAATCAAATATTGGTTGACAAAGTTTAATAATAAAGTTTTAACCTTAATGGAACTAAATAAAGATAAAAATAACCCTTACAAAATTGATAATGTATGAATAAATGGACCAGAAATAGGGATAAATTAAATCATAGTGAAACTCTAAAGAATAAATATAAAAATAATATATACTAATTAAAAGTTTTTACAGTATATAAAATTGAAGTGGAGCATAATAGGTAACTTGTCTCAAAGAATGAAAATTTGGATATAGAACCCTTAACACAAGTCCCAACCCACATGGAGTATGTTTTTAGCCTCCCTAAAATTCGAAATAATTTTATCAAATACCTTAATCAGATCATTTTTCATGTATATTTTATTTCTATTGTCTTTTTATTTTCACATGACATTCATTTACTGTATAGTTGTTTCTCTCATTGACAACTTAGTGTTGTTCGATAAATTCCTCTAAAAATTATTTAGTATGTTTATAGTGGTCAATGGAGTTATAATATAGTTTTATAATATCATTAATTTTAGATATATATTTTATTTATCATTCTAAGAGTTCAAATTTTTTACATTTCAGAAGGTTGTCTAAAATAGATTCAAATAATGAAATGTGTCTCAATACATGCTTATTAGGTGCTGGAATATGTATTTATAATTTATTGTTAATATTAATAATGTAATTCATAATTAATCACTATATAATATTAATCATATAAAAAATTTCATATTTATTTATTAAATATATATTTAGAACCATCCATGTAAAGTGGTGATGAAAACTAAAATACATCATTCATGGAGGTGGAAGTCCGACCATTACATGAGAGACATTTTACTTTTGTAAAAGATGATAGGAGGGTATATAATGGTTATTATATCAAATTAAATTATTTAACTATAATAATTATTCACATATCATTATATCATTATGTATTTAATAGATTTATATGATGTATATGAATAAATAAACTTGAAAGAACTCGATTCAAACAATTAACCCTTCCTTAGATATCCTTCTTTTAGACCACTTATTATGCCCCCATAGATTGGTATTTTGGTGAGAACATAACCATTAGTCAAAACAAACTAGGGTTTTATAGGGTTATTAGAATATTTCAGTTGAGCTAAATGGATTTAGTAGTGAGGATAAGAGGGTTACGAAGAATCTATTTTATAAGTGAGAGGGGAGACATTTTTATGATATTAATTTATTAATATAAAAAATGTTTCATTATTCGATGGAAGTTTATATAAAACACATAATTAGAGATAAAAATATATTTCATTGTTTATTAAATCCATAATATTCAAAATTATTGATGATATTTTGTGATATTTTGATATTTTATATCAATATTTAACCTTTTTAACTAATTATAACCTTTACCATAGTTAGTAATTTTTTTACCCTTGTATTTTATTTTTATGACCAAAAATGAAATTGACCTTATTAAATATATTATACATGTTTATTGAAAATATTAAATACTTTTTACATTATTTATTATCTGAAAGTGATAAAAATTAATTTTAATATAATAACACATAATGTACAATTTCTTTACTAAAAATATAATTTTATGCATAATGTAAATCTATTCAAATTTCTTGGAAAGTAAAAATCATTAAATGAGTGATAATTATTTTATATATATTATAATTAAATTTAATTATATCCATTTTTCAAAAGATATCCATTTTTTATTAAGATATAAATATATAATATATATAAAAATATAAATCGTTGAAAAATATGTTGTTGATAGTAAATTATTTTCATCACATAGCATTAATTATTCATTTTCTAAAAACTATATTTATAAAATTAATTATTTTTATAATAAATTAACATATTATGAAAATTAGTAATAATAATATGTATGGAATTAAAATATAGAATTTAAATTTCTTTTTTATTTACTTGAGGTTTTACTATTATAGTAATTTTCATTATGAAATTTCACATTTTATTATCATGATGTATAATGTTTATGTTTTATTGTAAATAATAAAATTTTCATTTTTGTTTGGTGTTTCATATGATATAAGATATTCACTTTTTTATTTAATTAAACCAAAAAAAATTAGAATCTTAGGTTGTTACAAATCCTATGTCGGATGGTAGGAGTGGGTTGCTCCTAAGAACAACAAATTTATGGAGGTATTGTATTGTTTTCCATAGAGCATCATTCCACTAAACATATAAGAGAGGAAGTCTGATAAATTATAGTTAATGAAAATATGGAACTTTTCATGTGATAGATAACATGTCTCCATATATAATAATAAAGACATATGATTCGTTATAGACAAAGAATGGAAGGGAACTATAGTTGGAGGATATGTGTCATATATATGGGCTAAGGAATGATTTAATTTCCAAATGAAAGAACGAAGATACGAGGATAAATACAAATTTTTTAGATTGTTCTTAGAAAATAATATGTGTGTCAATGGTTATTAAACTAGGACTGAAAAACAAGATATTATTGCTTATGGGATCATCGGAAGGAGTTATTCATGCCATAGATTTAACATTCATGACAATATGGAAAGACCGTATAGGTTACCTCATTATGAAATCAAAGGTGAATGTAGATAAAAAATACATACTAAAGGATTATATTATAGATTAATATTCTTATGAGGGTTTTCTCCTATGAAATAAATAGATGGTGCCCTTCTAGATAGAATGGATAATTAAAATTCATGAGAAATTGGTGTTGTATCACACAGTTATATGGGGGCCAAATATGATGTTTTTCATGACGGTTTAAATTTTTATGTGACCCTCATCATTCATTTTACTTGAAATGTGTTTATGTACATTCCAAGGAAAAATTAAAAGGTCCTTGGGACATTTTATTGTAACATCCCATGATTTTATAGTACGTTATCTCTTCAATGAAATTCAATAACATGCGTTACATGCGACATCAAGTTCGAGCGCCCCACGACTTACAAAACTAGCCATTCAAAAAGCTATTATGAGTAGTATTAACTGAATTTTGAATTTTTTATAATATATATAATGTTAGAATCCATATAATGTGTTTCTTAGACATAATATAAGAAAAAATTCATTTTTTTCAGATAAAATAAGTAATTTTCAAAAAATTGAAATTTTACTGCCTTTAAATGGAGAACCTTTTTTAAAACCAATATTTGACACTTTTATATATTAAATTTAATGAAATTAAAGTATTCATTATAATTTGGACATCAAAATTTAGGTTGGATAAATTTTTGGTACTTTTCTGATAACTTTCTTATTTTGATAAATAGTGAAAAATACTAAATCTTAAATAAAATCAACTTTTTTAAACAAAATAATTTATAGTCTTTAATTATAAATTTTAGTCGTTTTAAAGTATAATTAGATTATTTTTTTTATAATTTAATATAATTTATGTCATTAGATGTAATTTCACATTTAAACTGGACATAAACAAGTTTCAATCTATTGATAGTTATTATTTCATAAAACACGCTTTTTGTTTTGACAACACGAATTAATTTTAAATTAATTTCGTCCACTACTATATTTTGAATTTTAAAAAATGGATTCCATATTTTGAATTATGAGGTAAAAATTGTGTAAATTGGTAACTTTTATTTTTAGACATTATGAATATTTACTTAAGTAAATACTTTATTTACCATGATTAAAGAGTAAATCTGGAAAATAAGGGTAAAAAAATATTATAATAATAATATTAAATTACCCTACCATGTCTCCTATTCCTATTTGTTGATATGTTTCTGTCCATGGTTATATTTGGGTCAATTTTGGGAACCCATGGAGCCCCTTGAGAGTGATAATGACACATTATATTAATTATTTTAAACTAAAGACAAAAATGACAGAAACATATATTTGTTAGTAAAATACTTTTTACAAGGGGTTATATAAGTTATCCTTTAGACTATAAATATTAATTTGAAATATAAAAATATTTCCTATGTCACATACATGATTTATTTTAAAGTTATTTTCATTTATTTTCCTTTATTTCTTTATATTGGGGGTTTCCCATGCATTTTTTGGAGTAAATGGTGAGTTTTCATGATTTGGGCCAAACTGTGAGTTTATTTCTAATTTTAAAAAAATTAAATTTTTATCTATAATTACTTATTCATTTTTCAACCTTTTTCACCAATTCCACTTCCCAAATGACCTCCCTTGAACTATTAAAACCACCATAGCAATTTTTACCCCTTAAAAATTCATTGTCATCTTGGATTTGGGTGATCTAATTAAGTATTGGGCCAACCCATAAGCCCATTTTCCATTTTAAAATTGTTTTTTTATTCTTTCATATCATTTTCAGTTTTTATTCCTTTTTAGTGATTCTACCTCTCAACTGATCCCACTAAACCTATCTGGACCCCCAACTTCGTTCCCCCCTCTTTGGAGATCATATCAGTTGAGAATTAGGGCCGAATTTTTCTTGTTTCTAAAATCATCCAGATTTCTCAAGTAAGTGACTATCCTTCTAAGTTCCATCCTTTTCCTTAAGGTTTATCCCTTTGTTCTTGAATCCCCAAATGTAAAAAAGCTAGGTCTTCGTACCTAGGGTTTAATTTTGAGTTTCTTGGTCATATCCTCTGGTTTTAGGTTCGATCGGACTCCCTTGTGGCGCGGTTGAAGTTCTGAACTAGGATTTGCAATTATTGACTCTTTTGGTGGGATATTACATATGTAGGTATTCTAGAATAAGTTATATTTCTATATTTATATTTCCATTATCTTCCTCCTTCATTATTTTTACAGCTAAAATTGATTTGGGTAGCATATTCAAAGAGGTTTATTTTTAAGGGGCAATTTTGTGTGGAAATGGGTGTTTTACATATGCAACCCATATTGTGCCTATTGGTTTTGTTTTATAATTCATGGAATGGATTTATAAAAAAATATTATGCTGAAATTTCTGTTTTTTTATAATATTGGTCTCCATTGGGTTTTAAAAGAGGTATTTTAGATGAATTTAATGTGAAAATTTGTTGACATTTCTTGAAATTGTTTTATGGAAATTATAAGTGGTTTATTGAGTTATGTAAATGGTGCAAAGCATGTGTAGGTACTGTTTTGAATGTGTCTGACCAAAACTAATGTTTATATGTGAAAATGGATTTTTGTAACATGTGGTAACTATTTAATCACAATACAGGAAACCCGGGTAACTAGGTGGGCTAATTTGTACTAGTACGCTAGTCAACGGAGGGGTTTTGACCATGGTTCACATAGAAAGTTTGACAAGGATAACACTGACAAAACTATAATGGAGATTATTGGAGGCCAATAGGTTATGGGTATTCTCCCTACCAGTGGCTTGTACATGGGAATGAATTTTATTATGGTTACTTTCACCAAGGTACGAGGTACTTAAGGCTCACAACTAACTAGTACCTATGGGTGTTCCTATGCTTGGTGCTTGTGGCATTTTTGGAAATTATCATTTCCTTATGGTATTTTTGGATGTGAAAATTAGTAGCATAAATGTTTTATTCAAATTCACTCATTCTTTAATGTTATCCCCATTGAAAGGTATTTTCATTTCAATGTTTTACTTTTAGAAATAAATGATACCATTTCTTGTTTATAACTCTTGAAAGATTTTTTATTTTATAATTACTATCACTTGGAATACTTGGGGGATAACCTATTAGGATTATTATCACACCCTAATTACACCTTTGGGTGTATGTATACTTGATCATGTTTGACACAGGAAAAGGAAAGGCCTTGGGTGATGGCAGTTCGGGTTGCTAGTTTCTTTCCATGGTGCGATGTTGGGGAGACGGCTCGTGGGTGATGACCCATTGTCGTGTGGAGTCTTGTGGGCTTTTTGCTACTACTTTTATGTACTTTTGGATCCCTGTTGTCTAGGTTAAACCAATACACTTAGTTCTAGATTTTATTATAACTTGTTTGGCATAATTTTTTGTATTTGGTATATTGTTTGTTTTTGGTTATTTTTTTTTGAATCCAAACTCAGGTAAATCATTCCATCATACATTTTTATGATACACAGGAACTTGTGACAGCATGTGGGGATACTGAAAACCCTTAGAGACTTTCCAAGGGCCGGGTTTGGTGCTGGTTTAATGGCGAAAAGATTCGGTTTGTGACAAAATGGCATCAGAGGAGGTTAACATTTTTGAGTTATATTATTATTTTGGGATGAGTCGGGCTAGAAAGGAGATAGGACTGTCGGGGCTCAGAGTTTTGTTCATGAGTATGGTGCTTGGCCCGTACCCCTCATGACAGAACGCGAGTCACTATGGGATGTATGAATTGTTTGTTTATATTCACTTCTATGTGAGACGTGTGGGTTGCAGACTTCACATGGACATCAAGTGTGGTGAAGTAGTTGTTTATTTTACTGTTGTAATGTTTTGGGCATATTTATATCTGATGTTATTTCTGAAATTTTTAGAACTGTTGTACATATTTTAGTTCTTCTGACTCTTGCCTTTCGTAGCAACATGCCTCCCAGGAAAGCTCCCACTCACCCACGGGAGGAAGCTGGAGAGAGTTCTCCCGCACCACTTGATTAAAGGATGATAGAGGACGTGGTCTGAGCTATCCATGATCTGGGATAGGGAGTGGTTCTGGATCCTACTCTAGCCAGAGAAGATGAGTCTAGTCCCAGGAAGGATAAGGCACAGGGGATCATGAAAAATAAAACTCATAGTTTTCAAGGTAGCTCGAAACCTCAAGAGGCAGAGGAATGGCTCGATAATATAGAGTGTATTTTCAAGTTCTTGGACACACCTGAGGAGGTCCGGGTGAAATGTGACTCTTTTCAGATAGAGGGTCATAGCTGTAGGTGGTGGGAATCTGTGCTTCCATCTGGGAAGCATGAAAACATGAGATGGAGAGATTTTAAGAACATATTCAATGAGAAGTATTGTACAGAGGTTCTATCCTAATCCAGATCCCAAGAATTCATGGATCTTTCCCAAGGAGATCATTCAGTAATCGATTATGCTAACCATTTTGATGAACTATTGCGGTACACACCTGACATTGTTTCTAATTTGAGCTTTAATGCCCGGAATATTGAGAAGGGGTTGCGACCAGAAATTTACTCACAGGTCTTCCTATTCGAGTTGGGAACTTGTGATGAGGTGGTCGATTGTGCTTGCATGGTAGAGATTGAAAAAAATGGGAAGTATGGGATCTTTGGAGTGGTATCTAATATGGGCACTGATAGCTCTTCTGAAAAGAAGATTAAGCGGGAAGAGTAATGAAATAAGGGAGGTGGCAGTTTAGGCCACTCTTCCAGGTAGTTTTCATCAATGGATTCAGATACGAGGACAGTCGTGTGACACCAGTGTGGGAAGACAAAGCACATCCATCCAAAATTCCCTCATTCTACGAAGACCTGTTTTCAGTGTGGAGGTATGGGACCCATGCAACGCTTTTTCGGGATAGCACATCCACTTCACTGTGGGGAAGGATCAATGGCTCCTAGGGGAGTTCCAGCATAGTCTAAGCCATCGAGGATAGGGGGATCTTGGTTTGGTGGTCGTGATGGCAGGGCAAGATCATATTTTGGGAAAGGCCAATTTAGAGAAGAGCCATAGGAGGGTGGCCGTTATTAGGAAGAGATGAGGAATCTTCATGCTGTGGATCTGGCACCAGAAAGATCAGATGTAGGTCCATCAACCATTCGAGGTACCATTTTGATTGAATCTTCTTTATCTGCTTCTCTTTTTGATACTGGTGCTTCAGTTTCATTTTTATCTGCATGTATTGTGAGCATACTAAACTTGCCATCTAAGCTTTTCTCTTTTGTGATGGAGCTGGTGACGCCACTGGGAAAGAAGATGGAGCAGGGTCTCAGGTGCCCATCTTTTGCGCTCTCTATGTTAGAGGTGGACATGTAGTGGAACCTCCTGGTCTTGGATATGGAACTTTTTGATGTAATCCTTAGCATGGACTGGTTGGTATATTTTCATGCGCACATCGATTGCTATAGGCGACAGGTGAGTTTCATGGCACCAGATGGCAGTCCACAGGTTTTTCTTGGGGAATGGAACCCTCGTTCTGGTCGTGCGGGACCTCCATTCCTAGAGTTAGGTAATATTATCTTCCAGTTATCGTTGCTCGTGCTATAGGATGATGGTCAAGCTCATGAGGGTGGATTACCTCACCTGGTGGATGAGTTCCCATAGGTATTTCCAGATGATTTTTCAGGATTTCCCCCAGAGCGGGATGTGGAATTCTAGATTGATTTGGGACTGGGAACACAGCTGATATCTCTTCCCTAATACCGTATGACCCCCACCAAGCTATGGGAATTAAATATATAAGTGGATGATTTATAATCCAAAGGATTCATTCTCCAGATCATCTCTCCAGGGGAAACTCCTGTTCTTTTTTCAAAGAAGGTTTATGGCTCCCTTCTGTTGTGTATTTATTACCGAAAGGTGAATAAGGTAACCATCAAGAATAAATATCCTTTTCCACAAATAGATGACTTATTTGATCCGTTAAAGGGGGCAGCACGGTTTTCAAAAATAGACATGTGTTCGGGCTATCACCAACTTAGGGTGAAAGAGGAATATATCATGAAGATATCCTTCCAAAGTCGGTATGACCTCTATGAGTATTTGGTCATGCCCTTCAGATTGAAAAATGCTCTATCAGTCTTTATGGAACTCATGAATAGGGGGTTCCACCAGTATCTCGACTTATTCATCATAGTGTTCATGGATGAAATCATGGATTACTCTGGATTTGAGTAGGAGCATGAGCACCATTTGTGGATAATGTTGGGAACTCTACGGGATCACCACATTTATGAAAATCTATCCAAGTGTACCCTCTAGATCAGGGAGGTGAAGTTTTTGGGGCATGTGATCTCAGAGCAGGGAGTTTTGGTGGATCCTAAGAAGATCAGTGCAGTTATGTCATGGGAGCAACCGAAGAACGCATTTGAGATTAAGAGTTTCCTTGGCCTGGTAGGTTACTATAGGTGGTTTGTTCATGATTTATCTCGGCTTGCTTCACCCATGACCACACTCAACCAGAAGGGGGTGAAGTTTGTGTGGTGGCTAGAATGTGAGGCGTCCTTCAAAGAGGTGAAGCGGTGGTTGAATAACACCCCAGTCTTGATCCTACCGGAGTCTGGGAAAGGCTATGTGGTATATTTTGATGCTTTAGGTATGGGTATCGGGTGTGTGCTTATGCACGATGATCACGTGGTGTCTTATGGCTCTCGCCAGCTCCGACAAGATGAAAAGAAATATCCAACCCATGAATTAGAGCTAGCGGCAGTGATGCATTATTTAAAACATGGAGACACTATCTCTTTGGGGAGAATATTGTGGTCTACTTTGATCATAAAAGTTTGGCATACATATTCTCACAAAAAGATCTCAATTTGAGGCAGCGTTGCTGGATTAGATACCTGCAGGGGTTTGACTTTGATCTTATCTATACCCCGGGGAAGGGTAATGTTTTAGAAGATGCCTTGCGCAGAAGAGTACAGGTGCAGGCTTTGAGGAAGTCCAATGATGAGTGGACTCGAATGTCACTCTTTTCTCATAATGCATGTGGAGACCAAGGAGCACAGTGGTGGTGAATTCATAGAAAGCATTCATTTGACCCCATCTCTTATATAATTTATTCAGTAGAAGCAGCCCAATGATGAGTTTTTCCTGTGGTAGAAACAGATTCTTCATGGTGGGGAGACGTTTTATGATTGGTCTTCTTCCCCCGAGGGTATCTTTTCTTTCAATGGTCGTTCAGTGGTGCCGCTATCTCTGAAGAAGGTGGAAATGCAGGATATCCACCAGTCACAGTGGGTTGTCTACCCCAGTGCCACCAAGATGTACTATGATGTTCGTCAAAAGTTCTGGTGTCCAGGAACGAGGCGGGACATTGCTGACATTGTATCGGGATGCTATAATTGTCAGTATGTGAAAGAATAACATCAAAATCCATCTGGTTTGCATCAGCCACCCATTCCTACCTAGAAGTGGGATGTGGTTTCCATGGATTTCATTATTGTATTACCTCGTACACATTGAGGTAAGAATGCTATTTGGGTGGTGATTGATCGGCTGAGAAAATCACCCCACTTCATTCCTATCAGAGATATAGCTAAAGTGGATGAGTTGGGATGGTAGTATATTCAGGAGGTGGTAAGGCTTCATGGTGTTCCATCAGAATTTGTCTCTGATAGAGACCCGTGTTTCACCTATAGGTTTTGGGGAGGCCTTCAGAAGGCTTTGGGGTCACAAATTAAGACGAGCACAATGTACCATCCTCAGAAATATGGTTAGACAGAGCGGGAATATCAGATCCTAGAAGACATGCTTCGTGCATGTGTCTTGGACTTAGGTGGTTCGTGGAATAGTCATTTGGGGTTGGTTGAGTTTTCTTATAATAATAGCTACCAATATTCGATTCGAATGGAACCTTTTGAGGCGCTCTATGGTCGGCTTTACCGGTCCCCCCTGTGTTGGGATGAGGTAGGTGAGACATCACTGTTGGGACCAAGCCTTATGTAAGAGACATCTGAGAAGGTCAAGTTGATCAGACACCATTTATTGATAGCTCATAGTCGCCATAAATCATATGCTGATAATAGGCTTTGAGACCTAGAGTTTTCAGTGGGTGATCAAGTATTCTTGAAATTGGCCCCTCGTCTGGGTCACC
This sequence comes from Viscum album, assembly GCA_963277665.1. NCBI lineage: Eukaryota > Viridiplantae > Streptophyta > Magnoliopsida > Santalales > Viscaceae > Viscum > Viscum album. The sequence goes on along the minus strand of OY728120.1, from coordinate 1,265,472,851 downwards.
GCCGCTTGGGGAAATAAGGAAAGTTGACGCTGAGGTATATCAGACCTTTTGAGATCATCGAGTATATTGTTAAGGTGGCATACAGGTTGTCTTTTCCTTCTCAATTTACATCCATCCATGATGTTTTCCACATCTCTCAGTTAAATTAATACAACCCAGATTCGTCCCATGTGTTGAATTGGGAGGAGTTGGATATAGAGCTTAATCTCTCTGTTTTTGAGCGGCCAGTAAAAATAGTGGATATCCATGAAAATGTTCTTCCGGGAAATTATATTCCACTTGTCTGAGTTCTTTGGTAGTATGAGATTGATACACACGAGACATGGGATCGAAAGTCATGGGTTGAGGAAGAATATCCGAACCTGTTTTCCGATCAAGCATCGGGTTGACTTTCTGAGGTGGAAAGTCATTCATGGTGGGACGAATTGTCACATACATGATTTATTTATAGGTATTTTCATTTATTTTCCTTTATTTATTTTTATTGGGGGTTTCCCATGTATTTTTGGAGTAAATGGTGGGTTTTCAAGATTTTGGCCAAACTGTGAGTTTATTTCTAGTTTTAAAAAAATTAATTTCTTTTCTTTAATAACTACTTATTTTTTCAATATTTTCTACCATTTCACTTCCAAAATGACCTCAATTGAACTATTAAAAACAGAATTGAAATTTTGACCCATTAAAAATTCATTATCATCTTGGATTTGGGTGATCTAATTAAGTATTGGGACAACCCGTAAGCCCATTTTCCTTTTTAAAATTGTTTTTTTATTATTTCATATCTTTTTCAGTTTTTATTCCTTTTTAGTGATTCCACCTCGAAACTGATCCCACTAAACCTAGATGGACCACCAACTTTGTTTACCCTCTTTGGAAATCGTATCAGTTGAGCATTTGGTCCAAAATTTTTTGGTTTCTAAAATCATCTAGATTTCTCAAGTAAGCGATTGTCCTTCTAAGTTCATTCCTTTTCCTTAAGCTTTATCCCTTTTTTCTTGAATCCCCAAATTTCCATAAGCTAGGGATTTGTACCTAAGGTTTCATTTTAAGTTTCCTATTCCAATCCTCTGGTATTAGTTTCGATCTCACTCCCTTTTTGTGCAGTGGTGGTGCGGTTTAAGTTCTGCACTAGGATTTGCGCTTCTTGACACTTTTGGTAGGAGATTCAATATGTAGGTATTATAAAATAAGTTTTCTTGCTGTATTTTTTTCCTTTATGTTCCTGATTCATTATTTTGACAACGAGAATTGATTTGGGTAGCATTTGCAAAGCGATTTATTTTTAAGTGCCAATTTTGTGTGAAAATGGGTGTTTTACACATGCAACCCATGTTGTGCCTCTTGGTGTTGTTTTATAATTCATGGAATTGATTTATAAAAATGTTTTTATGTTGAAATTTTTGGATTTTTATAATATTGGTCTCCATTGGGTTTTAAAATAGTTATTTTAGATTAATTTAATGTTCAAAATTTGGTTACTTTTCTTAAACTTGTTTTATGGAAATTATATATGGTTTATTGAGTTTAATAAAAGGTGAAAAGAATGTGTAGGTACTGTTTTGAATATGTGTTACCAGGACAAATTTTTATATGTGAAAATGGATTTTGGTAACATGTGGTAACTAATTGATCACAAGATGGGAAACCTGGGTAACTAGGTGGGAAAATTTGTACTGGTACGTTAGTAAACAGAGGGCTTTCGACCATGGTTCCATTAGAAAGTTTTACATGGATAACACTAACAAAACTATAATGGAGATGATTGTAGATCACTAGGTTATGGGTATTCTCCCTTCTAGTGGCTTGTGAATGGGAAAAAATTTTATTACGGTTATTTTTACTGAGGTACGAGGTACTTAAGGAGCATAACTAACTAGTACCTAGGGGTGTTCCTATGCTTGGTGCTCGTTTCATTTTTGAATGTTATCCTTTATTTATGGTATTTTTGGATGGGAAAATCAGCATATTACATGTTTTATAAAAATTCACTCATTCTTTAATGTTATCCCCTTTTAATGGTATTTTCATTTCAATGTTTCACTTTTAGAAATAAATTCTACCATTTTCTATTTATAATTCTTGCAAGCTTTTTATTTTATAATGCCTATCACTTGGAATCCTTGGGGGATATCCTACTGGGCTTAGTCTCACACCCTACTTACACCATTAGGTGTATGTAGACTTGATCATGTTTGACACAGGAAAAGGCAAGGTCTTGGGTTATGGCAGTTCGGTTTGCTAGTTTCTTTCCATGGTGCGGTGTTGTGGAGACAACTCGTGGGTGATGACCCCTTGTTGTGTGGAGTCTTGTGGGCTTTTTGCTGCAACTTTTATGTACCTTTGGACCCCTTGTGTCTTGTTTGAACCCTTATACCTAGTTCTTGATTTTTTAAGGCTTGTTTGGCATAATTTTTCTGATTTGGTAAGTTGTTTGTTTTTGGTTATTTTATGAATTTAATCTCTGGTAAATCGTTCCCACATACATTTTTATGAAAACCAGGAACTTGTGCCAGCCCGTGGGGATAGGGAACACCCTTGGAGACTTTACATGGGCTGGGTTTGGTGATGGTTTGATGGAGACCATATTCTATTTGTGACATCCTATATCTTGGTATCTTTTTTATAATTTTTAGACATAATATAAATAAAATTATTTATGACAAAATAATGATTCATTTTTTTACCTCATTAAAGAATTATTTAAATAAATGTGTTTATAAAAATTAAATAAAAATAGAAAACCTTTACAATTCATATTATATGTTTTTATTTTAAAAATGATCCATCTTATATTAGTCTTTAATGAGTTTTGTACCATTAGAAACAAAAAATTAATATATAATAGAATAATATTTTCAAACATTTCTAAAGAGACCCTCCTCCCTCTTATAAAAAGACCTCACCTCTAACCCATTTCTTACACCTCTCAAGTCCATTTACTCATCCAAACTCTGCCCAATTAAGCCCCCTACATCCCTCAATTCATCTTATAAGACTTACATTTGGCATAAGGCATTTAAAGGTTGCCTTTTGGTTCAAACAAAATGGAGTTACCCGATTTCAAGGTAACATCTCCACTTATGTTCTTTTCTTTTATTTCACTTATCCAAACCAATAAGCCATCCTTCCTCCTTTCTTTTATAATAGCACCAATTTCCTCAATATAATAAGTTGTTTCTATGAGATATATTTTAACTACACATACTCACACCTTCATCTAATGGGTATAGAACATAATGTTTATGTATACAATGAACTACTACCTCATTAAACGATGATTGTTCAATTTTCTACTACCACCTCTTATAGTGGCCATTATGATGGAACTGTAATTATATATGATATATATGATATTTATTTTATCTATAATTTTATTTAATTCTATTTTATTTCATACCTTTATTCTTTTCATGTTGTATATATACAATAATTTCATATGAGGAAGTGCGGAATACTGCTCCCTCAAAGTGATATGACTCATTTATACCATACATGGAATGTATAAAGGATGTTGTTAATGAACATAAATAATTTATATAAAATATTATATTATACTGGAATAATAATATACCTATTTATCATTTGGTATTCTTTCCTTTTGAAATAAAAAATGAAATGGAAGTAGCGTTCGTGCGTACGTACGGATTACCGTCTCCACGAACATGATGAGATTCATTCCCCATCGTAACCATTAAAGAATAATTTTCTTTTGATAGTTTAAAATAATATTTAGGAACATTATATCATTCTGGATATGAATAAAAAACATCCTATCTGTAACAAACATGACTTACGTAACAAAACATATAAAGGAAAACGAATCAGTTAACACCTGAAACAATGATACTACAAAAATATTATTAACAAAACATTATTAGAAGATCATATAAGATGTAATATTTATGTACATGGTTATTTTATAATTTAATAAAAATTATTTAACTATTATACCGGAGGATAATGTAATCTCGACCAAAAAAAATTATAAGTTAAAGTTTAATTTCACAATCACTTTATTATCCGAGGTTGTTTTTATGTAAGAATCTACTGAGACCTCTTTATCATCCACAACTGTGTTTCTTAAAAATGTATTTCAAAACATTTTTACTATTTACTAGACTATAGGTTAAATTAATTTATACCCTTGTTTTACTTTTTACAAAATAGTTTGAAAGGAACCATTCCGTCGTTTTCCAAACAAGGTACTTTATGACCTTTTTAACAAATTAAGGTAAGAAATTTTTTTAACTTATACATCGAGTGTTGTTATTCTCTACCATTATTACACCTTTGAAGCTTCCCTTACAAGATTATAATATTATTTTCAAAATAAATATTTTCTTTTAAGAATACATGACTTTTAAATGATTTCAAAAAATAAAGAGATATTTCCCTGAAATTGTTTTGATTTCATTTATGTAAATATCAATTAATGGATTTTATAATTTTTCTAAGTTGATTTGTTTTGATAAAAATATTCCATATTGTATTGATTTTTTTGTGATATTTATGCCTATGGATGTGTCATTGTTATACCATTCATGGTTTATGGTTAATTTATTAACATTTTGTATGCCAGTTTTAATATGAATGTTTATGTTATGTTTAAACATTTTTATATGAGGAATGAGTTGGAAATAATAAGTGACGGGTGGAGACCGCTATAGCTCCTCAATGCATCGGCAGGTCTAATGAGACAAACTAGTGTTTTGGCACAAGGCCTTGAAAAAATATTATCTGTAGTCTTGGAACAAGGCCTTGACTATGTGGTTATGCTTTATGGACTTATGCATTCCATCATTATGAAATTATCTATTGATATTAAATGTTATTATTCGACTAGTAGAATATCCATGTGAATAATTAAATGATATTATTTGATTTATTTCTCCAAATTATGCTGAAGTTTATGTTTAAAAGGCTTTAGTTTTATTTTTATACATTGCCTCATATGTTTATGCTTATTTATGAAATTTTACTCTATATTGTAATCCTTACTGAGAAAATGAGCTCACCACTTTCTATGTTTTGTTTTTCTGGGATGCGAAGAATTATATTATCAATGACCTGTAGGGATATAATAAGGGATATGAATGTGTTCAATGGAGAAAATCCTATTGTTGTTTTTCATTTTATTATAAAATGAAACATTCATGTATGTAATCTATTTTTAAAGACTTCTAAATTGATCGGTCCTTCGGGACATGATTCCTTGTATCATGCCAATGTATTAAAATAATGCACCAAATCTAGGTAACTGGGTTCGGGGCATTACAGTTGGTATCAGACGAATTTTTACAGTAACCTGGGAAACTAGATTTAGAAAAACTAGGATTAGAGAACATTACCCTAAGATAGACTTTTAGGATTAGTAAAGAAGAACATCCTTGAATTTTGGAAATGTAGAGATTTTGTAAATTTTCTAAGAAATATATTGTTGTTTAGATACAAGCAAGTAGTGGAAGCTCTGACAAAAATATATCTAGGAGTGAGAAATATGATAAAGAGTTTTGGGCTAGACTCGGGGTATCCTGGTACATGACAACGGGCCTTGCTGCACTCATGGTTATGATACTCCCAATGGATATACTTAGGATAATTCAAATTTTATTTACAAGACATTATGAAGGATTTAGGAGTATATAATTCCTCAAAGAAAACAATTTTTATGATTATAGATTATATGAATAATATTTTCAATTCATATTAGGTATTTTACATGTTTGGAATTATGCATTGGGATTCATACAACTAATCTAGGGTATTCTATTGTTTATAAATGGCTCCCTGTAGATGGAATGAGAACTCCAACAATACGCATGATCCAAATAGTAAGAAGGATCATATATTTCATGGTATTAATTCAACATTTAGGAAAGAAATAGTCTCCCATGTATTATCATCACATGAAGAAATGGTATCATGTGTTAAAAATAACAATAATGAATTCTCTGAGTCCTTTTGGCCTTGAAGGGAAGCTTGAGAAGAAAATATAGTTAGGGAGAAAGATGGATAAATGGAACAAGGGAAAGATGGATTTTCCTATATGTGATAACTGTGGAAAGAATAACCGTGGTAAATGCTAGAAGGGAATGTGAGTTTGTTATAAGTGTAGAGAAAAAGGACTCCAAGTACATGATTACAAGGGTAAGAAAAAGGTTTCAAATGAATAATGCTTCATCTGTAAGGAGTTTGGACACTACATGAATCAATGTCCCAATCATCAGAGTATACCACAAATGATACTGTTGAATAATAATAAAGTTTTAATATTACCACACATGAAGAGTAATGACAAGTTTTTTTATGTTGATGTTAAATAATTATGTCATTTGAGTGTTGTATCAATGATGTACTAGTTATAATAATTTTGGAGTATATAAGGATTGAATTGCATTGCAATTTCATTAAGGATTTGAGATTGTGTGGTACCAAGAAAAGTGACTCAATAAAAAGTCAAAAAATTTTGGAAAATACATTGTTTAATGAATAATAAACTTTAATATAGTCCTAATACAGTGGTATTTATTTTGTTATAATAGATGATTGATTTGGATAAATTACATTAGATATTATTGACTATATTAGAACTAATTAATAGTTTTTTATTCCATCATTATTGGTGGTTACAAAAATTTTGGATTTTAGGAGTATATATAGTATTCTATGATTTACCTAAGGAATACGTAAGTGCATACCTATTCAAATATGGTTTTCTAGTAATTCTTTTTATTACCACATTTTAAGAGAATACACGATAAAGGTATTCACATGTATATTATGCGACCTTCCTAATAACTATTGGATTTTGGGTTGTGACAAAAGTACCGTGGATAAGCCTAAAGGTTGTAATAGATTAATTTTGATATTGGATACTATTGTTATAGTTATATAATATATTGAGATTATTTTTGGATAGTCATAAAAAGAACAACCCGGAGGTAAGGCGAAAACCTGTCACGTCCGGTAAGGCTGCAAGACTTGAACCCACAATCGAAGGGCGACAAGGGTAATCACCAACCACTGGCTTACGTGATGTCCTAGTTTGTATAATATAGTTTTTTAAATATTTATACAAATGAATTATAAATTCATTACTTTTGGAACACCATATGATTAGGATAAATAGAGTATTTTGGAATTCTATTATCTTTTGGAGTGAAAGATGATATTGCGGTATGAATTAGTTGAAGCATGAGACTATACTTGTAAAATATATTTTTCTTCTAATTCTATGAATAAATTAATTCTTAAACTTTAGGGAAGGGGTCTTAAAACAAAAAATGTGTAATCTTAATACCTTATGTTTTGTTGAACCAGTGATATTTTAAATCATCATAAATTGATGGATTTGAGGCCCTCAATTTTACACATGTTTGTGATTCATGACCATTATCACTACCTTTAAATGTTTACATTTTCCCTCAAATTATGTGTCTTTAATTTCCATGAATGTTCCCATAATCGAGATCATAATTTGGTGGTGACTTTTTCATTTCTCCTTCCCTCTTATTAAGACTAAATTTCATTAACCCAATTTACGATGTTGGTTTTCCACAAAGGTATTTTTCAATTTTTAACATTTTATTTTCAAATTTTTTTTTCAAATTGCGAGGAAGGAATTTATTAAATGATGGGAGAATATAACACCCCAAGATTTCATAGTATGTTATCTCTTTAAAGAAATTACATAACTTGCATTACACACATCACCGAATTCGAGCGCACCAAGACTTACCAAACTAGCCGTTCAAAAAGTGGTTATGAATATTATTAAATTAATTTTGAATATAATATACTCCATAAAATTTGAAAATCCATATTAAGTGTTTCTTGGACATAATATAAGAAAGAATTCAATTTTTTTAGATAAAAGAAATATTTTTTAAAAAATGCAATTTTACCGCCTTTTAATGGCGATCATTTTTTTAAAACCAATATTTGACACTTTTATATATTAAATTAAATTAAATTAAATTATTCTATATGATTTTAACATAAAAATTTATTTTTGGTAAATTTTTGGTACATTACTGATAACATTCATTTTTTGATGTATAGTGAAAAATACTAAATCCTAATTAAAAAAACATTTTTAATCGAAATATTTTCTAGTGTCAAATTATATATTTGAGTTGTTTTAAAGTATAATTAGATTATATTTTTATCATTTAATATAATTTAGGTCATTTTATACAATTTATCATTTAAAATAGACATAAACAAGTGTCAATCGTTTGATAGTTATTACGTCTTAAAAAGACGCTTATTTATTTTGACAACGGGAATTAATACTAAATTAATTTATGCCACTTCTTTGTTATGAATTTTAGAAAATGGATTCCATATTTGGAATTATGATGTACAATTTTTTTAAATTGGTATATTTTATTTTTAGAAATTATGAATATTTACATCAGTAAATATTTTATTTACCATGGATAAAGGGTAAATATAATAAATAAGGGTAAAAAAATATTATTATAATAATATTAAATTACCATAACATATGTCTTATTATGATTGGTAGAAACATGTCCGACCATGGGAATCCTTGGGTCGATTTTGGGACCCCATGAAGCCACTTAGAATGATAATGACACTTTATATTAATTAATTTAATGTAAATACAAAAATGACATAAACACACATCTTTTTGTAAAATATTTTTTACAAGGGGATATATAAGTTATCATTTCGAATATAAATATTCATATGAATGCTAAAACTATTTCATACATCATGGTATTTTTTTTATAATTTTAGGCATCAAATAAATAATATTATTTATGACATAATAATGATACAGTTTTTACCTCCTTAAAGAATGATTTAAATAAATGAGATTATAAATATTAAAAAAATATCAAAAAACTATCCAATTTAATTGGATGATTTTTTTAGAACATGTGTCATATTATATTATACCTTAATGAGTTTTAGACCTTTATAAACTGAAAATCATTATATAATAAAATAATATTTTCAAACATTCTTAAATAGCCCCTCCTCCCCTTTATAAAAATCCCTCACCTCTAACCCATTTATCACACCTCTCAACCCCCTTGGCTCATCCAAATTCTTCAAAATTAAGCTAACTACATCGCAGTATTATTTTAAGAAGCCTTAACTTAGGCAGAAGGCACTTCAAGGAAGCCTTTTGGTTCAAACCAATGAGAGTTACCTGATTTAAATATAACATCTCCTCTTAAGTTGTTTTCTTTTCTTTTACTTCTACAACCCCCTAAACCCTATTTATTACATTATTTTATAAAAACCATAGTATAATAAGTATACTAGGTTTTTGTTATTAGATTTATTTTAAAAACACTTACACAAACCTCCATATAATGGGTATTGAACATAATGTTTCTGTGGACAATGAACTGTTGCCACACGAAATGATGACTGTTCAATATTCTACTACCACCTCTTATGGTGGCCAGTATGATAGAACTGTAATTATATATGATATATATGATTTTTATGATTTTTATTTTATCTATAAACTTATTTAATCATCTTTTATAGCATACCTCGAATCTTTTCATTTTGTATATATACAATAATTTCATTTGAAGATGTGCGGACTACCACCCCCTCAATGAGATATGACTCATTCATACCATACATGGAATGTATAAATGATGGTTTAATGAACATACATAACTTATATAAAAAATTATATTATACTGTAATAATAATATACCAATGTATCATTTTCTCTCCCTTCTTTTTAAAATAAAAATAATGAAATAGAAGTAGCGTTCATGCGTACGTACGGATAACCGTCTCCACAAATGCGATGAGATTCATTACCCATCTTAACCATTAAAGAATAATTTTCATTTGATTATTAAAAATAATATTTAAGAACAATATATCATTATAGATATGAATAAAATACATCATATACATAACAAACATGAATTACATAACAAAAAATTTAATGGAAAATGATTCAGTTAACACCCAAAACAATGATGCTACAAAATTATTATTAACAACGAAATATTAAAAGATTATATATGATATCATATTTATGTATGTAGTTATTGAATAATTTAATAACAATTATTTAACTATTATACATGTGGTTAATGTCCTCTCAACTGAGGAAAAGTACAAGGTAAGGGTTAATTTTACAATCTCTTTATTTTTAGAGTTTGTTTTCATGTAAGTATATACTATGACTTTGTTATCATCCACATATGTGTTTCTTAAAAATTCAATTCAATTTTTTTTACTATTTACTATACTATGGGTTAAATTAATGTATTCCCTTGTTTTTATTTTTATAAAATGGTTTGAGAGGAATCATTCTGTCGTTTTCCAAACGAGGTACTTTATGACCTTTTCGACAAATTAAAGTAAGAATGTTTTTTACCTTATACGGAAGGTGCAGTTATTCTCCACTGTTATAAAAACTTTTATGTTTACCTTACAAACATATAAGAATATTTTCAAAATAAACATTTTCTATAATAATTACATGAATATTAAATAATTTTAAAATCGAAAGAAATATTTTTCTCAAAATTTTATGATTTCATCTTTGTCTACATCCTTAAATGGATTTTATACTTGTTTGAAGTTGATTTTTTATGATATAAATATTCCATATTGCATTGGAGGTTTTTTGATATGTCTGACTGTGGATGTTTTATTTTGACACCATTAATGTTTTATGGTTAATGTATTAACATTTTGAATGCTAGTTTTAATACGAATGTTTATGTTATGTTTTATATTTTTCATATAAGGAATTCATTGAACTTAGTGAGTGATGGGTGGAGCCCACTATAACTCCTTGATGCATCAGTATGTCTCATGAGACAAACTAGTATCTTGGAACAAGGCCTTGAAAAAATCTTATTTGTAGTCTTGGTTGAGGCCTTGACTATGTGGTTATGATATTCGACAATATGCATTCTATCATTATGAAATTAGCTATTGATATTACATTTGATTATTAGACTAGTAGAATATCCATGTGAATTAGTAAATGGAATTATTTGATTTATCTTTTCCATATTATGCTGAATTTTTTGTTTAAAATACTTTTCTTTTAGTTTTATAAATTTACTTAAATTTTTATGCTTATTTATGAAAGTTATTGTTATATTTTTATCTTTACTGAGCATCTGAGCTCACCCATTTCAATGTTTTAATTTCACCAGGTGGAAAAGAAGTATATTATAGCTGAGCTGTAGGGAATGTCTAATGGATATGAAATTGGTAAATAGAGACAATGTAGTTGTAGTTTTTCATTTTATAATGTAATTTATCGTTCATTTATGTAATATATTTTCCAAGACTGTTAAATTGATCGGTCCTTTGGTACTTGATTACTTGTATCATGACAATGTATTAAAATAATGCATTGGCTTTGGGTAACCGGGGTTGGGGTGTTACACTTATTATGGAGGGAAATGGTGGAGAAAGACACTAGAGATAAATTTTAGTTATTATAATCTAATAGTTTTGGTGAGTTTGGAATTATAGTATTATGGGTGTTCTTATGGTTGAATGAGAATTAGTTTATGAATACAATTCTAGGGACTCATACATAAAAAATGTTTTTAAGAGGATGAACACGTATTTTTTGGAGATGAATATTTTTTTGGTAAATTCATGTTTGGATTCACAATGACTTGTTTTAGATGATTTAAACAAAGAGATATTCCTAATTAATCGAAGTACAATATAAAAAATTAGAAACCAACTACCTGATAACAATTAGACATGAAGGAAGTTTCATTTAAACCACCTAAATATTTCTATATTTCTCTCCTATGTCCACATGTATGTCATGGAATGAGATAAGATGAAAGTTAATTCTTGAGTGTGTTGAATTATTGGATATGGTGATGATGAATTTGGATGTCAAATTTTGGATATTTACACATACAAACTCATAAAAAGTTAGAAATAAAAACATCAATTAAGAGATATTATTGAAGTATTATAATCGAACAGAAATTTCTGATGAATGTAAGGTGTCATCGAACAATAAGGATTAGATGGATGGACAAAAAAATGTTATGTATTCTCTAGAAAATCAAGTGAAAACATCAATACCAAACAATCTAGACCAAATAATGATTTTATGATACGATGGTTTATCTAGTCCCTATTTCTTGGATAGTTCAAGGAGTACAGATTCTATATCACTGTAATTAACCTGTCAAGATATTACACTATTCAACTTAACTCATCTAATGGGAAAAAAATCACCAACTAGGGAAATATTCGATGCTAAAAGGTATGGGAATATTGTAAACACTTACTTATGATGCACAATGTATTGCTAAATTTTTTAGAAGAGGTTAGGGGATTAAATTAATTGGAACAATGGGTGTTTCGTATGTGGGATAAATTTTTTTCCTTTTATGTGATCAGAATATAGATGCCGAAAATTAAGTCAATTAAAAAGAAGGGATTTCAAAATAATTTTTATTATCTATTTAAGGGAGAGGGAAATTGAAGATGGATGCAAAATTATAGGTTAGTGGTGATATTTTTTATAAAAAATAAGGTATATATTTAATAGAGTTTTTTATGAATGGTTATGTACATGAATATTTGAAAAATTTTGTGTTTGGTTGCATCAGAGTGACCTTATTTGGAACTATTCGACAAGATGTAAACATTCCTTCATGGGGAATTAGATAAATAAAATTATATGGAGTATCCATTTTTTTCTAATATCACAATAAATATAGAATTTTGTCCTTAATAAAAGGTATACGTTATAGTTTAAATGAACCACTATGTATGATTAATGAATTCATGAAGGAGTGGACGTTTGGTATGGGAAATAATAATAAATGTTTTCACTTGAAATAATGTCGTGTTGGGAGTTGGATCACTATACTACCCTTCATCAATGATATTACAATTGAATTTTCAAATAAATAAAATAATATTTAAGATGAAACTTCTGATTTTTGGATGTTTTGAAAAAATCACCTAGGTTTGATGAAGTGGGTTTGAAGGATGTGTATTGTGGGAAATTTACATTTTCATACTTTTTAACCAAATAATATTGACTAAATCTAGAAGATAGTAATGTGTTCTAGTATGATTGGTTCAAATCCAGTGTCTACACCCCATTCCTAACATATTAATCTTATCCACGATGGATCACCATTAATGGATATTAAGGCTAAGTACATGGTAAATGTTATATATATATTAACTGTTGGATGTTTGATGTGTGTAATTTTTTGTTCACATTAATAAATTTCAATAGATTTGAATGATATTATAAGGGTTTTCTAAATCCCTATAAGAAATAATTAGGAGGCTATTAAACAGATCTTATAATATATAAAGGTCTGTTAGATCATGGAAAATTTATTTAAAACATATCGTCCATTTCAAGGGTTTCATTCATGTACTGTGATGGATATTAAGATATATAGAAGGTTTATTTAGGTTATGTGTTTATTTTTAGGGAAATGGTGTTGAGTAATATATTAAAGAATCAATTGGAAGAGTAACTGAAAGTAATATAAGTGGAGTACATCAAACTGGTTGAAATAGGGGATGATTTGTATGGATGTAAGGGTTACTAGATAATCAGAAATTGAGACTATATGTTGGGACATAATTTTATGATTAAAAAAGAATTATTTAGTTAGATTAATATTTTTTTCTTCATTCTTGGATTAAGAAGACAAAAAAAGTATAACATTCACTAAATTTTGATGGAGGATATAGGGCTAGACATAATGGAGATTGGAGGCGCACATAATCCAATGGATATATTGATGAATGTTGATTCCAAGGATGTACTAGGGAATCATAACACCATATTAGGAATTATATGACCAAAATTTTGATTGTGTAACCATGTAACTACTAAACTGAAATAGAATATCATAGAAGAAATTTGATAAAGGAATTATTCATTTAACTGATAAATAATTCAATGTGGGAGATTATTTGTGATTGTGAGTATCACATTTGGGACAATAAAATTAAAACAACTAGGAGGAGAAGAATGGGTAGCAAAAATTATGATAATTGAATGTAATGATGGAAGAAAGAAATATCGGTTGGATTCTTTATATGTTTTATAATATTTCAAAAGAGGTATGAAAATACCAAATTTGTAATATGTTAGATCACAAAAATATATGTCGGGTTGTATATCTTTCGGTAAAATTGGATGATATAAATACTTAGGTGACCTTAATATTATATACATAAATATTACATCATTTTATATGAATATTTAATACATCTCAAAAGAATACACACGTTATAACAATAGAGTTTTAGTGTATATGGGGGTTTGATAAATAATCATCCTATTTATAGAAATATCTTCATCATTTCACTAAAAAAATTTATTACATTGAACAAATACATTCCATAACTTTCTTGAAACCATTCATCATATCATAGTTAATGGAAGCATAAAAAAGAGACCTCATATGCTTGTTATGTATAAACATTGTAGAAATTAATCATTGATCATATGTCATAATAACATGAGGATAAAGGTATGAGAATATGAGAAAAACATTAGAAAATAATACACAATAATTATTATATAATAATATTTACATACAGATTTAGCAAATTATAAGACATGAATTAGAGAATAATCCTCTATCACTGGACATGATATCAGTTTAAAATAATTAAAAAATTTCATATGGAGTGAAATAAAATGCATGGAATAATTATTATCATCGAAATCTTATGTTTTTTCTATCCACCAATACATTAATAACAAGTTAGTCCTAGGATAAAAACCCATGTACCTACTCCAGGGTTGGTCCAACCACCAGTAAAACCTCATTCAATATGGTGATCACCAACCATGTATTGTTTTAAACCATAAAACATAAATCATTATGAAATAGTTCAGATTTATATAATGGTACCACCAATCCCATTATCATAACCTATTCACATGCATACCACATCATTAAGAACATTTTCCATCTCAACATTGATGAACTAGTGGAAAATAAAAAATATTTTATTAAAATTTGATCATCATAATTGTAAATTATATATATAATTAGTAAATTTGGAAGCATTAGATCATATCCCCAATGAAGTATAAGTAACATCAATTATTGTTGTCATAGATTAAAATACCTCTAAATGATCCCTAGATAATTTCTTATGTAATGAAACATTATAAGTTGGAAATCAATTATTTAAAATATAAACATTTGAAGAATATTAGGAAAAAAATTTCATATAAAATATTCATGGAATATTTTAAATTAATATAAAAAGAAATTAATATATATTATTGTTAGAAAATCCATTGATGTAGTAAACATGATAAAAAGTATTCTTTTTACACCTTTGGTAAAAAGATCCTTTTTTAGAAAATGACAAGAGTATTCCTCTTCAAC
The DNA here is from genome assembly GCA_963277665.1 of Viscum album. Taxonomy (NCBI): domain Eukaryota; kingdom Viridiplantae; phylum Streptophyta; class Magnoliopsida; order Santalales; family Viscaceae; genus Viscum; species Viscum album. The sequence goes on along the minus strand of OY728120.1, from coordinate 1,265,457,465 downwards.
CTTTTTATAGAAATTCATATAAGGTTAAATATTTCTTTATTAAATCATTTTAAAATATTAAAAACATTTTTGGAATAATTTTAATGAAAATATGGACCTGTAAGAAAAATATTCCAACTCTGTGAGAGAAATAAAGTCAAATTTCTTTAAAGAACTCATTTGTTTTTTGAGTACATAGAGAGATGAAAATGAAATATAAACAATTAATATCTATAAATAACTTGAGGATAATAAAATAAATATATCTTTTGTGAGTTGGTTTTTATAATTTCATTAATAGAAATTTATTTATAAATAAACATGTTACAAAGTGGATTATAATATAAAACACTTACTCAAGACCAACATGTTTCATAGTGAATTTTAACATCTTGTAGACTAAATTTAAATTTATTATAATTATATAATAGAATATTACTCAAAACCATAATAATATACTTGGTTTACATATAACATATAATCACAAAATCATTTATAATATTTCACTATCATCATATTTTAGGATGTTAACTACTTCCTTTTTCATGAATGTATTGATTCAGAAATTATGATCTGTATAACTCGGTCATGTTTCTATAATATCTATAAAATTAATCATAATATAAATATCATACATATTAGTTATGTAAATATTTATAATAGTCTATTAAATTCCTAAGTGTTAAAATGAATTAAACCTTTCATGGAGATAGTAGTAAGTATTTTCATTTCATAAATATATTATTTTTTTGTTAAATCCATTATTTAACCTTAAATTTGAGGTGATGATGAAATTTTAATTATATCGCTACATTGAGGTGGTTGTCCACATGTTGCACGAGTGATAGTTTTATTTACCATTTGTTGCAAAAGAGGGGGGAAATTATTTTAGCAAAACCATAATAATATCTCTGTATATTGAGGAATAATGATTTATTATTTTAGGATGTATAACTAATTTATAGGAATTAGTTTTAGAAATAGTCTTTGAAAGAGTCAGGTAAGACAATTAACTATTTCATGAGATACCTCCTATTGATTTAACCTCATGCTTTCTAAGGATGATCATCGTGTAAGCTTAAACACTAAAGAATGAATTGAAAGAGACAAGAAAGGTGTTTGTGTATGTAATTATTGAGCTACAGTGAAATATATTTTGAATAGGGGGAAGAGAAGAGTGTCCCATTTATATTTGAGTGGATGGAGACACATATGAATTCAAAAAATATGAAAATAATATAGTCATTTTATAGTGATTTTGGAATAAAATGGAAATTTATTAAGAATAAATCCAATATTTGGTAAAACTATAATCAACCAACAATATTTATCCACGTATTTGTCTCATTTTACCCTTATCTTTTAGTTTAACCCCTGATAAACACTTTTATCCTTAGTTGTGGAAACAATTGTTTTTTTTGTATTTACGATTTATTATGACCAAAAATGAATGTGGCCTCATTATAAAATTATAAAATTTCTATTACAAATTTTAAATCCATTATATAATATTAAATTTATATAAGCCTCATAAATTAATTTTGAATATAATCATAGAAAACAATATGAAAACAGTTTTTAGAATAATTATTTTTTAAACACAAAAGAGGGGTTTTTTTTTCATTTCATACATTATGAAAACTATTAGATGGATGCTAAAATATTTTATTGAATATATATTGTAAATAATTTAATTAAATTATTAGTAAAAAGTTATTTCTCTAATTTATTTTAATAATAACACAATCAATATATAAAATAGTATTATGTAAAATAATGTTTTTCTATCAAATAGTTTTATCATAATTAGTAACTACTAAATAAATAATGTATGACTATTTATATAACATCAATCAATATCATTAATTTTTTTAAATAGTTAAAAAATATAAAGATTTATTATATATTGAAAAATAAATATATTCAATAAATATGACTTTTAAGTATAAAAATATTTTATTAATATTTAATAATTTTTTCGTAGGATCTAATAAAAACATTTGAAATAAGGATGAAATTTATATATATATTTCATAATGTGGTTTACACTATTTAAATCCACCCATACAATGACTTATTTATAATGGACATAATATATCATGGTTTACATTTTCTTAGTGTTGTGTATAAAGAAATATATCAAACCCTTCCACTTTACTTTATAGTAATACATATAAAATATTGTGGTGATATATTCTACCCCCATTAAATTAATTTCTTCCTAAAAATGAACCTGCTCTGATGCAAAAAAATGAGGATGATTTTGTTTCATCACATCCTTAGGTTCCAAAATATCTTCCCCAAATTATTGGTGCCTCCAAAGAACTTTGACAACCTACATATTCTTTTTTAGTATAATTTAATCACAATTATCAATGATTCATTTTTTTATCTTCATAATAACGATCATGGTCTGTTGATACAACATATGAGTTAAGTACATGTGATGGATTGTGTATTTAATTCCTCAAAAGAGACACATGGAACACATAATGAACGTGATAGAGGTTCAATTGAAATGAAAAGTGACAGAAAAACCACCCTTACTAGATCAAGGATTTCAAAGGGGTAAATAGTTATAAGGATATTGTTTCCCTTTTTGTATAATTTAATTCACTTCTTCTATGAAAACATTCACAATAATACCTTATAAACAACATTAAATTAAATATCACACCAATTACTTCCATCATGACTATTCTACTAACTCTGAGTTTACTTGATGTGTTACTAAATTGATCTAACTTTATTTGTGATTTCCTTAGATAGCTCATTTCCAAATTGATTTTTTCTCTACAACTTCTTCCCTAAGGTGAAAATTATATTTGAAACACTTCATTTCATGTTCTATTACATTAATATACTAATAAAAAATCATTAATTATTAATAGTCCTAGTGAATTTATGTAATTAGATATATATATTAGGATAACATGAAATTGGGATATAAAGGCATTAAAAATATATATAACATTCCCTTAAAATTCCATTTCTAGAGAAATATATAATAAGAGGTCATCTATAAACCCACATATTGGAATAATTGAAGAATATCATGATGAAAATTAGTACATGTGAGTCACGTGGCATAACATGATGACATAGAAAGGTGAGAATCATAATTGTGAAAATAAAATCATGATATAAGAAGATATCATCAAGACATCATATGAATAAAAAAATATCATAAAACATGACCTCATAATAACATGTGATGGATAACTACTAAAACAGAATATTTTTGTGTAAATAGGATAAAGTCGCAGTAACCTTATATTTATTATCTTGAGATAATAATATAACTCAGTGAATTGATGTTATATACAATTTTGGTCCCATCTGTCACATTCATATTATGTATAGGGATTTTTTCCCACATAGATCACACAACAGAAGAAAATATTTCATCAAATTTAATACCATTATTAAGGTGTGTGAATTAAATACATGAAGGCAATTAATCAATTAAGTAAAGGAACAACTAGAATACTCCCATTGAAACTAAATGGGGATGGGTATTCATAACACAAAATGCTTTCACGGAAACCAAAGGGTTAATTTCAATAGCATAACTAGTGTACATAATGGTTCATATAATGGATTAATGATACTGAAAGGGGGTCTATCATTACATGTGAATAATAATTATTATAAAGGGATGTGTGACATAATATTTCAATATAAAAACTATAAATGAAAAGGATTAATATAAATAACGTACATGAATAAAGATGAGGAGGATGATGATCTCTTAGTTGGAAGGGTGCTTCTAACATCTTGGGGGGAGCTTCATAAGATATTAGGAACAACATTGGAGGGATTTAAAGTGGGATAGTCTGAATAAATTTTTTATCAATGGGTTTAGAGTGAATATGAATGAGAGGTTGGTAGGGTATTTATAGAAAAGAGAGGACACTTGTTTATTAATTTCTAAACTTATGTTATGGATTATATGTAATAAAATAATCAAAACCACAAACTAGTCCATTGTTTTCCCAAGGTTCCAAACAAAAAATAATGGTTTATAATATTTTATTAGGTTAATAATTTAATTAATTAAAAAAATACCACACAAGATGTGGAAGTGTGTCACTTTTATAAGGAATTTATTTTAAAACCATAAAATAAAATATTTGTTTTAGATGATTCATTATAGGTATATAAAATTATTAAAATAACCAAAATAATTTTATTAATGGGGAATATATTTTTAACCATATATAGATTTTATAGAATTTATTACATCATTTTCATATTTTATCATGACAGAATACATACCATATATTTATAACACATTAAATGATTTCGTAAAAATTTGACTGCCTACAAATATTTATAAAAACTCCCCATTAGATAATTTTTACATGTCAATTTTAGAAATAATATATATTTTACCAATTTTTTTAATAAATTTTTGAATTTACAATTTAAATAAAAATAGTTATTAATTAAAAATACTCTATTTCATGACATAATCAACTTTCTAATCCTTTTAAAAATTACAAAGTACATCAATAAATTATATTATCGTTTATATTTAAATAAATACTACTCAATTAAACTGTTTCATGATAAAATTGTATTTCAAATATCATGGACCAATTAGATAGAGTGTTTAAATTGGACATATATATATATATATATATATATATGAAAAATATAGTTTTAGTTTCCTTATATCAAAATAAAATTTTATTAAACATAATAAATAATCATGTTTATATAAATATTATTATTTAAAGAGGACAAATATAATCATTATGTTTTTAGAAATGGTGAATAATAATTCATACTATTACTGTCTAGATACATAGCCCCTTATTTTCCCAACGTACTTCTTAATGTTATTGTTTCTGATTATTTTACGTTCTTGGGGTGGTCTAGAGAACATGGTTTTGGTGGTTATCCTAATAAGCTTGATCTCCTCCATAAACTGTTTTCACTCCTATCTTAGTTGATGAATCTCATCATGGGATTAGTCAAGTGAAAATACATGTGACTCCATCTCTCATGGTAGCTCTAATAAATGGGCTGCATATGGTACGATCCTACAATTTTAGACCATCACTTCTACCTTTTGTTTCAATTATATAATATTACAACACTTAATATATTATAATATTAATTTTTAATATAGAATGACTATATGATCAATATATTTAATTCATAATGGTCTATTAAGAAAGAAAGATAAATTATTTCTATATATTATTATAGTCCAAAATATCAAATTAAATATAGAGAATGTTATTTATATAAATACACTACATAATAAGGTTTTTATTAATTTATAAGTGAATTTAATTTATGCAATTTCATGTGGTTTAATTATTCCATCCATTAGATATTTCAACCACAAAATTTCATTTTTTCACACTAAAATAGGTGGGTTAAATCTTTTTCATCTCATATTCTTGTTCGCATATTTCCTCCTTAAACTTGTGGTTTCACCATAATACATTAACAAGGTGAGTTGTTTTGTTGTGTAGTGAATTTTTATGATATATTATCTACATATTCTTCCCCTCATATTAAATATTGTTTTCCAAAAGTACCACCACTAGATTTAGTAAACGTGTGGGGTTGGGTATGTTCTTACTTATGAAGGATACATAAAACACATCATGTACTTCATATATGATATGTGGATGGGTTATTCTATTGGGAATATATATAATGAGATAAAGGACCTCAAATAGGTTGATGAATAGTTCATTATTTATTCATTTCATCTAAAACATCATGAATTTATTCAACAATGATATTTTGAAGAAAAATGTATTTCTGAAATCAAACTCTATATCTCATCTATGACGATTTTCATATAATTTCTATTAAATATCCATATATTTCATATAACCATGAAGGGTTTGATATATATATATCAACTCTTTGATAAGAATATAAATTGTAATATTTATCTCTCCAACATCACCCCAATATGTCGAAGTCTGTCACCACATCCAATGTAGAGCCTCACAGGCTGGAGTCTGACACCACATCTCATATGTGTTACAATGACTCAAATCTATATATAATTATTATTGAAGGATTATTTACAACCTTTAATTAAACCTTAAATTATTATTATATACAATGGAGGGTGGGAATCCATGTAGTCATGACACTTATTTTTTTTATAACATAGTGTGCTGGTCAATAAATAAATCCTATTTGACAGGAATTAAATACTCTAGCATTGTGAGCTGATCAAATACAACTAAAATGATGTCACATTCTTTATATGTTAGGGGGTATCATATAATGAAATCAGTGGTTTTGTTTTACCATGTACATAATGATATTGAAATTGATTCATCTTACCCCTATAATTATTCTATTCATCCATGACTTGTTGGCATACCAAGCACCAAGATACAAAATTTTCATTCTCACACTCCATATTATTCAATAAAAAAATTTATATTATATCTATAAACATCACGATCATTCATGTATTTATAGATAAGTTTGATCTATGAACATAATCTATATTGTACAACTTCAGTCTTGGGTTTTTTGGGTCACATATCATGGTTCCAAACCTTATAACTCAATATTTATGGATGTTGAACTCGGTATTTTCACTACCATTATCTATTTATCTTTATTTTTTTATGAATCCTTGGTTATCAATGAATATGGATAAAAATAATTAATTATTGCGAAAATTCAATCCTTTACCACTTTAGGAAGGAATATAATGTTGTATATTCTCTTTGTTAAAAGGATAATGCAACACTATCCTGATTAAGATATAAATGGATCTAGTATTCTTGTAAAATATTTTCATTTTATGATTCTAATGTATATCATATTCATCACATAGATTGTTATATCACTTAAATTATTTATCATTGATAGGGTTTCATGATCCTTTTAACATATGATTCTACAACATTATTTTTCTTCCTAGGGTTGTTGTAAATTGAACTATCACAATCTTTAATTAGATCAAAAAATGTTCATTCGTACTTATTGAGATCATTTTATGTTAATATATACATGAGGAATTTATGATCGACATATATGTCAATATTATCCCCATATAGACAATTTCATATGTTTTTCATGTGAATATTACTATATCTAATTTCAGAATATTCATCAACTAGTTCTTCTCATGTATATTTAATTAGTGGGAGGCCTAGACTATTACTTTACAATAATATAAAAGTTAAGAACCTATGGATTTTTTGGGTGAATCAAATTAGATCCAAAATCCATCCCTACTAGCAGGAAATGTGATAAATTTTGTAATGTTTATCCTCTTCTTTAACTCTTTAAATATTTCTTCAAATTAATAGTTCTATAAAAAACATTACTCCCTTCCATGTAAACATGATTAGTGGGGTTGAAAATAATCATATTATTTTAGAAAATCAATGATAGTACAAAACTGACACATGTAAACTAAAAATCGTAATCATAGATTTTGTTATATTCCATCCTTAAATTTCATATGTCTTTAATGGATCTAATAGTATATCTTTGATGATGATAAAATTCACCAGTAATGTTACTTACTCCACTAAAAAATCACATTTATAATTCATCATATATAAATTTTCATTTTGAAAGGCCTTCACTACAATATTGAAGTTCCTCTCATGTTCCTCCATTATTTTATAGTTGAAGAGAATATTTTATATAAGGAATACCACTAAAATTTTCAAGGTATTCCATAAATAATCTATTCATTATGTCCATGAACATTGCTATAGAATTAGGGGACAGGATCGTATCATAATGAACACATAGTTTCATTAACATATATTATATGAAGTCTTGGTGATATCCTACCTCTTCACATTTACTTGAGAAATTAATGGCCAAAGATCCTCCATAGATAGTTATTGGGATCTACATAACTGATAGAACAAGTAATGAATTTGAGGTAGGGGACAAATATTATTTATGATGATCTTGTTTAATATAAGTAAATCAATTCATTGGGGAATTAAAAAATCTTTATTACTGATCAAAAGGACCAAAACAACCTATATTGAATCACATGGTCTTATAATGTATAATTCCATGACCGAAACCTCCATGTTCAAGATGGTGAGACACATAACCACATGCAAAAATCCCCATATACAAGAGGCCTTGGTCTAGCAAAGTGTGTATAATGTAACATGGGGAGAGTATACCCATGATATTCATATCCATCATAGGATATAATTTTATAAATATAATACAAAAAACATAGATAAGTATAATATGAATAGATGATATAATATATGAAGCATTAATAATATATGAAATAAAATTATATCTCATAATTTGGTAGGTTAATCATTGGATAACCAACAATAAATAAATTAATGAAGACCTTACGACAACCATCCAAATTAAATTTAGGAATTCCCCCCATCACTATGTTCTATCTACCAATATTCTGATCACTAGACCTTTCCCTTTATAGTATCCATGATCATAAAATCAATATGTGAATTTAGATTCCCATGATGGGTGTTATTATAAAACTAGGTGGACATCACCCATGTATCCTTAACATGAGTGAACTTTTATTTTGAGATTATCCATGATAATTAATAATTTCCGAATAAATAACATAAAATCATGTACCAAGAGGTAATGTGCTAAACAAGATGCTACAACCCTTTGGATGTACTTTATTTGACACAAATTCCGAGACATAGTCATAAAATAAGTCATGAAAGAGAGTCAACTACATGGATAATTTATGTATCCCACAAACACCATAAGGAAAATTAGTCTGGACACATAGTTAGTGTACTGTGACAATACCTTAGGAAAGTCCACAAGTCCAATGTATTCCTACATCACATTCTAAACTTGGTAACCTTAGACCATTATACTAATTTTTTCTTCTCAAGTCAGATCACATAAGACCACAGTGACCCCATGTCATTCCATTAAAGGAATTAATGCCCAACTATCTCCTCTTAGGTTAGATATAATAATAAAATCATTCCCCCTAGGTCAAGGATCACATGGATATCTTACCCAATCATCTATATCTCGGTATTATAATCAAATCACATGATTTGTCTAAACATACTCTCCCATATGGGACACTAAGCCATGATGGTTCCACCAATCACTTTAATACCATGTTCAATACAACAAACACATATAATATATCAAATAAATTCTAATGATGACAATTTCATCATATTAAAATAACAACAAATCATCTCAATAGTTTGTAATAGTATCCAAACACAGATTCACATATGATCAAACTCAAACATGGGACATATAGGCTATGGACGCACATACATGAGACTAAACTCATTAATAGTATAAATAATATTGGAAAAAATCATTATATCATAATAATAATCATATTCCTGATATTTACAGGATAATAATCTTCTAAACTCAATTTTGTAGACATCAATATCAAGGTTCATCAAAACTGACATCACCTAACACATTTCAAAATATTAAACTTTTCAATGTAATCACCAATGATTACTAAAATTTATTTTGAATCTATTATTTTAGAAGAATAAAAAATCCTCATCTGATAACAATTCCTCACAACACAATAAATGGAGTATTAAAGTGATTATTCTTCACTATTAATAGATATTAAGGGTTATTATATTTATGTATTATTTACCATTTTTACACAAATATTAATAAAAATAAATTGATAAATTTTTTATGAAACAAGATTGTTCAATTTTTAATTATAAAACAATTTCAATCAAGAATTGAGGACAAAGAGATGGAGAGTATTCTGCCATACATGAAAATCTAAAGAAGAACATATATTAATAAAATAGACTTTATATATCATTGATATTGGTAATATGATGTTCCTAGTCTTAGAATGATATAAAAAATAAATGGTAACATTGTTTGGGAATTTAAAAAATATAATATCATGTTATACATTTTATTATTAATATCCCAAATTGAAAATCCACATTTAATTTTATCTTGAAGATATTTTTGAATAACAAGAATTTAAAATTAAAAAATTAAAAAATATTAATGAGTTAAAAGAGTTAACAACCATGATTTTATGAATTTATTACCATTTAAATTTGTTTTTAGTGTGCATTGGAGAAGTAAAAATGAAAAAAAGTGTTTAATATTAACTTTATTGAAAAAATTTCACTCTATTGGGGTAATATGGTTATACTGGTTGGAATCTGATATCTTTTCTTATGGGGTACTAGGTTACACATTCTTAATATTTGAAAAATAATTGGTAGCCATATTCAACGTCTTTGTTACCATTTTCTATCCTTTGAAAATTAATTATTACCTTTACAAACCCATGAAAAATCCACCTTACACTTATACAATAACTATACTACCCTTTTCCAACCATTTTTTTGGTTACAAATATCCTTACACAATTTCCAAAAAATACACCTTACACTTATACTATAACTATACTACCCTTTCATAACCCCTAAAAGTTACCTTTATTTAAGTCCTAAAACAATCTTTCTTAAGGGTAGTAAGCTTCTACATTTATATAAACCATATTCCTTACATGTGGGTAAAAATGAGGAAAACAATAATTAAATTTTATCACAAAGGACTTATATATTATATAAAAAAAGGGTTTTTAGAAAATTATAAACTAATAGTTTTACAATTTTCCACTCTAATAAATTCTCATCTTCAATATGGTTTTCTAGAGGTATTTCAAAAAAAAATCTATCCAATATATTTGATAATTGAAATCCCACACCCATGTATCCTCCACTATTTATCTATGCCACAATATAAAACTATCATGAGGTGTTGTCATTACATGATGTACCTTCTCTCCTCCAGCTAGTATCCATACCATGTGATTCACAAAAGATGCATCTGAATCCGACTCAATGTCTTGGTAGATGATCACATTAAAAAGATGATCCATTTACCACTATATCTAAGGAAAATGGAACACATCATGAATAAATCTATAATGTGGGGGGATTTCCACAAAATAATCCAGTAATTAAATACATCTAGTGATGAAAGATGGTACCACACTCCAGGTGAAACAACTTTCTGTGCTTCTAGAAAATGAGATTCCCTAGTTGAGTTACAATTATAATAAAACCCAATCACCAATATAAAAATACAATGGTAGAATTATGTGGGAAACATACAATCATAGACTCCTCTGAGTCATGTAAAATACCTTCCAACTTACCTTCACTCTCTCCAAGGTCTCCCATAGAATATTTGGCCCAACAACTACAACATCACCTGCCTCATCCCAACACAATTGTGACCGACACAACTCTCCGTAAAGGGAATCCAATGGTAGTATCTAATATGAAAATTAGAAAATATGTTTTATGATAACTCCACCAATGATTGGTACTCATACAATGATCCACTAGATTCTTGGGTGAATTCCTTATGAATATCCTCAAGGATATGAATAGATCTCTTTGACTATCCACCAATATGTGGACTATACAATGTAATCATCTTCAATTGAGTCCCCAAAGACTTTTTCTATTATTTCCAAAATCATGATGTAAAATGTGCATCACTATCTGAAAACCAAATGGAATTCACTCCATTTAGTCTTAAAAATTCTCATCTATAAAATTTCTCAAACTCATCTCTATAGTGAGTCACTTAGATAATATAGAAATTTAAAACAATATTCATCCAACAATCTCTAAAAAAAGTGCATTGTGATGTCTCATGGTCATGGGTATCCCTCTCACAAAAATATTCATTACTTCATCTGAATTCTATATTGGAATCAAGAGTGGATGAAGAAGAGAACCTAGAATATGATTCATGGACTATAACCTCTTACAAGTGAGGCATCATGAAACCAAAAAAGTGAAATAATTTTTCATAGGATGACACTGGAACGAACATTATATGTCATTGTATATCTTCATATATCCTAGATATTATACTCAAATCAAATGAAGAGATTCTCTTATCAGTTATCCGCTTAATGAAGTTCTCACAACTACTCCCACATGGAGAAATTCACATCATCATTATCTAAGGAAAACCTTGGATTATAATTTTTCCCTTCCATGAATTCCCACAACCCCAGAAACTCAATATTAGACTCATTGTTTTCTTTCACGTGGTCTAACATACAATATCATATCACTAAAATTACCCATGATAATACACCATGATCTTGTAGTGAATCTAATAGCCACTCCTCAATCAACCTCATCACACCATTCCTGCAATATTGGCCTCTCTCTAAGAAACTATGTCTCTGGAATTTTCCTATAAAGAGAATATAAAATTAAATAATAATCCCCAAGAATATTGGAAATATAAATGGTGGTTTTTTGTGGATACTCCTCAAAATTCACCAACCATAGGTTGAAGGACCAATTAGATATTATATATTAAAGTCCCTCATGGTATACATAAATGGAAATCCTCTCACATAAGATATAATTCCAACCACAGGCCACTGTAATCAATTCTAGGTCATGTGTCAGGTAGTTCTATTCAAGAGATCACATTTAATGAGAATAAGAAGAAGATAACTATTCTATATGAATTATTATATATCATAACTAATCACCAAACATATCACATTTTATCATGGATCCAATCTCATGATCTATAAGGGTAATAACAGGAGTTGTTTCTAATATCCTCTTTAGACCTAATAATACATCTTAATACCAGTTTCACCACTTAGACATCATACCCTTGCTAGCCATATTTGTATTCGGATTAGTAAAATGGGACAATTCCAAGTAGGAATGATTTTATTTTCCCACAAGAACAAGTAATATCCCATTAATGAAAACATTCATCAGACATTCACAATACATTATGTCCTCTACCTTCTATAGGTCCACTTTAATCCCTATATCAGAAATCACATTCCAAAGGAAACATACCTCATGAATCTAGATATTGAACATTAATAACATGGAATAAAGATGATTTGCATGATGTGTTCTCAATACAATCTTACACTGCCTCATATGCATGTCTAAAGTCTTATATTAATCATGATATTTTCAGTGAATAATATTATGATGGAGTCATGATATGGATAGAAAATAGTTTCCATGAGATTCAGGACAATTTCAAGAGTATTTTTAATCCCAAAAGGCCTGATATGATACTGATACAATCCACATATTTTTATAAACATTGTCTTGGGAATAACCTATTCCCTTTCAACCAACTTATGATAGTAAAATAAATGATCAGAAAGGGATAACCACAAAGCTCCCCAAAACTGATAGAAGGGAACATTAATCAGTGGCAATAGATACATTTTCTTAACCATTACCTAATTAAACTTATTATAGTCCACATAGATCCATATAATTATATATTACATCTTTAAAAACAATATTACAACACCACTTAGTGATGTGTTCGATCTGATGTATCCCTTAACCATTAAATCCACTATTTTTACCTTCAAAATTCTCATCTACGTTGGTTTTATACGATAAAGAGAAATATAGATCCTTTGTACCCTGGGTAGAAGCTCAATGTCCAACTCAATTCGTTTATATGGATGTAGACCTATGAACCCATATAAAAAATCTACCTCATAATGATTCCCTACATGAGTAAAATTATAGGGAGTTACTTTTGATTCATCTTCAATTGGAAAAACTTCTAATTATAGGGTGATATACCCAACTAGTACTTGGTCTTATCCTATCCTTCATGATTACACATCCAACTAACAAGTTATCTAGAATTTATCTCCCTCAGGTTAAAAGAAATATAGGCATCTTATAGTAATAATTGATGTTATCATCAAATATTATAATCCATTCTATCCCAAATATCACGTCAAAACAAATAATCTAAAGGATCACTGACTACTATAAATTTCCATGGAATGAAACTATTATAGGACACTCAAGACATCTTAGAAGATGATATACTTTCTGGTCCCATCCTTAATGATGCCGAATCCAACTATCATGTTAACTGGAATTTAAATCCCTCTTGTTAAAAAAATATTTCTATCTTATGGTAAAAAATGGATTTGATCATGAAATCGTACAAATCATTCTATCATTAATATTATATAAGAAAATGATCTAAAGGATCATAGACTCCCATAAATGTCTGATGATTGAAACTAATATTAGATACTCAGGACATCTCTGGTTATGATATACTTTCTATTCAATGGTAATATGAGATAAATAAACTCTAAATATTACATTATTGGTATATAAAGTACAAAGAAAATATGAGTATATTTGAAATAAAGTTAATTAACGGTATAAAAATGAGTTGTTAAATGAGTAGTGGTTATAACTATTTTACCTTGAAATGTATATGATCAATCTATATAGTCATTATAAGCATTGATTAATGCATATACATAACCTAACATAGTTATAATGAATTGGGTTTTGACACAAAAGAATTCAGAATATTTTGGAAAATATTTTTGGAGCTAGGTGTAGAGTCAGCTTTGGATGTTCGGGCCCAGGGATCCTTGGCATTGCTGTATAGAAAATATAAAATATATTTCTCGTCGTGTGCATGTATTTTTGATTCAAATGTATATAAATAATGTTTTGATTCATGGACCAGATTTTTGAGACTGTGGTTGTGTCGTAAATGTTGTGTTTTCCCTAGGCACGCCCTAAGGTCATCCACACCAGGTGATTCGATCAAATGAATTTTTGTGACATGGGGTAAAAGGGGAATTAATTGCTTCAATTAATTTACACTAATTTCTCCCCCTACAACCCTAAGGCACACAAAACCCCAATAGAGGGTTGCATCTCCTATTTTTTCCTCTTCTCTTGTCCCCTTTGGTGATGAAAAAACTGATGCCAAATCAATGAAGTGAGGTTATAATGATCACTATTTCTAATGCAGATCATCAATAGATCGAGGAACAGCATGATATGGGAATCTTAATTCTTTTAAATCTTTGGCGTTACACCAAATAGGTAGGAAAAATAAAATTTTGTTCCCAATCCCCCTTTATCCGCATTTTTTTTAATGTTCTAGATCCCAAATAAAATTGTTAGATATACCATCTAGGTAGATGTGTTAGTTTCAAGTTAAACCTCGTAAAATCAATAGTTTTTAAGGTTATTCCCCATAAGAATAACCATATAAATGGAATTTAGTTCCATGAAACATGTTTTGTAGCTCTTCTTATTTGGGAATGGTGAAATTTTCAGAGTACACTCTGTGTACCATGGTTACAGGCCGTGTAGTTCCCTAAAACATAAAATCCTGGGATATAGATTCGGTTAGCCTTGTGAAATAAATATGGACATGAACAAACACATAGACATAGTACCTAGACATGGGGTCTGGTACACAATCACAAAAAAACTACAGGGGTAAGTATATGTTTTTCCAAAACACTCCATGTAGTATGGAATACATGGTGTGCGAGGGACACAATCAGCCGGTCTATATCGAAGAGGAACACTTAGAAGGGATGAGTGATGAGGGACATAAAATGTACCACCTTTACACAATGTGTACCCATATATTAGTTAGTAATTCATGTATATAAGATTCTGAGCAGGTTCTTGGGTGGGATCATGCGTTGCGTGTGTCCCAATGCACGCCATGTACTCCTAGGATATCATCCTAGTATCTTTTTTCCTTATGTATTTTCTTATTTATGAATTGGATTCAGTCTTGTGAGTTGTATATCCTAATAATTTATCAATGTAGAAGGTTATGTTTTACTCTTTTATGGATTATGAGGTATGAGGTGGCGTAGATCATGGAAGATGCTTGTGAGGATGTACTAAAATGATGTTAGATATCAGTGTGGTTCGTGTAGAGAGACTTTGTGACTGGTACACCCATCACAAAGTAGTATTTTAGTTTCCCTTACCTCTCTAATTCGGTAGATATATGACTATACACATCATGGGTTCTTGTTTTTTACCTTTGGTATGTTTCCTTTAGGGGTGTTACTCTCCTGATATAATAGGGTTCATGTTTCCCTACGATGTTTGTGAAGATGGAAAGTATTCCTCTATTGGACTAGGGAGAAAGTACTCAGTCTTTGATATATATATATAGAGTGGGTACTACCCTAACATGTTAGGGAATATTTCCTCTATCCAAAGATTTAGTTCCCCCTTTTATTCCAGGGCATGGTTCCCCCATACTTATTGTTCTGAAAGATTCGATACTTAAATAACATGTAAGGGAGTCGGTCCTCAAGCCTAGGGTCAAAACTTTCTTGTCATATTAGGGTTTGAGTCCCATAAATAGAACAAGCTGGAAGATTTGGTACTCCTATATACTAACAGTATGTAGGTCCTCTAGCCACTAAGTGGTACTCCCCTGTCAGGTGAGGGTGTAGGTCCTCGGTCCATGGAGTGGTAATCCGTTGTCCTATCAGGGTGTAGGTCTTCCATTATCTAAGTAGTATTCATCTATTGGATAAAGTTGCAAGTCCTCACTTATTGGGTAGTCCTCCCCTATGTTTGAGTAGTTGTGGAGAGTGGTTCCTCCAATGTAGTTGGAGCTCCACCAACTATGGTATATCGTTATGATGAGGAGTTGTGATACCCCGAGATTTTATGAGATATATTAATTTTAATTTTTTTATGTCTTGTGTTGAACACTAGGCCAATATTACCATTATCTATATGAAATTCCGTGTTAGCTTTCAGTATACACAAAAATATTTTTGGCTTCTTATACACACAATTTCATCTTCTTTGGAAAGATTTCATTTCATGCAAAACTGAGTATAAATTTTGTTCAATGTAATAATGTAATAAGTTTGGATTATGTTATACACAACACTAATGGAAGATTTAACTACACACAACATTGAATTGTCTTTTGTTACACATTAGAGAGAGCTTTCTTGATAGTTTTCTTTGTATACAGTTCTGAGTTTCACTAAACAACGATATATTTTTAAAGTATTAATATTTAATGGGATATAATCTAGCCATTATGTATATTATTAACGAAATTTTAAATTTTATATAATAATAGAATTCATCTTACATATTTTCTAGGAAATTATATAAGTAAAAATTCAAATTTTTTAGATAAAAGAAGTATTTTTCCAAAAATGACATTTTACCGCCTCTTGATGGCACACCAATTTTAAATATAGTTTTATTGAAATATTTATAAGTTAATTTTGACAAAATAAACTTCTTATTTAGAATAGGGACATAAAAATTAACTTTATTTTAATTTTTGGTATTTTTCTGATGAAATTCATATTTTAATGAATAGTGAAAAATACGATATTTTAATTTAAAACTACCTCTTCATCTATTTTTTTATATAGACATATTATGATTTTAATTGGTTCTAAAGTGAAATTGGATTTTTTATCATTTAATCCATTTTTGGTAATTGTATGTAATTTCACATGCAGGATGAACATAAACACATAACAATCTTTTGATAAGTTTTTATTTATTTTAAACCTGTATTTTATTTTTATTAACTTGAATAAACATTAAATTATTTTATTTCAATTATAAGTTTTGAATTTTGGAAAATAGATTCCATATTGGAAGTAAGTGGGTCTAAATTATGTTAATTTGTTACTTTTATTTTTAGGCATTATGAATAGAAAGTATGGTAATTTTTATTTAACATAATTAATGGTAAATCGTGTAAACTAGGGTAACAATAATATGATAAGGAAAATAAAATTAATCTAAAACCTTCAAAAATCCCATATGAATAAAATTTTACACTTAACATATTTGGTTATTCACAAAGTCATTTAATGTCCCAATGAAAATGAAAATGAAAATGAAAATGACATAGATATTAATAAAACTAATGAAATTGACAAAATGTCAAACTCAAATTTCTTATAAGTATAATAATTTTACTATAGGGATCCCCAGGTGATATCTTAAAAAATATATATCCCATGGAAATATAAAATAATTAAAAACATCATGGAAATTTATTTTTAATTTTTAGGAAATAAATAATTACAATAAAGGCTTATTACTCGATGATGTAAAAATTAATTTATTGATGAGAAATCATTGAAACAATTTTTTTAAAATCCTAATAACCATAAAAATGTATGAACAAACGAACAAATCTTATTAGTAGAGTATATATCAACCATAATCCTCAAAATGTCAATATTATGACCATTTTGAGCCTCATAGAATATATTATGAGCTTTATATTATTTTATTTAAAGTAATGTTAATGTTGTCACATTCATTCTTTAATAAGTATAACATTTTTAGTGTTAGATTTTCCTGAATATAAATTATACTAAATATATTCTTATGAAATATAGTAAATTTATGTTTATAATATTATTTTATTTGAAATATTTATTCAAAAATAATTATATTAAATAATTACACAATATTGATGTAGTGATTATTTTAAAAATAAAGATATCAAATAAATGATATTAAAAATATTAAAATTAATATAATATGTTATAATTAATATTTATAATTAATTATAAAAATTACATTGACCAATTTGGGATATAAAAAGATATTTTTCAAGTATAAAACTGTATTTTGATATTTCTAAAAACCCATGAAATGAATAGTGTCAAAATTGATAGAATTGTTATTTTGTTGAAATAATGTTTTACAAAATTATTTAAAATTCATAATTTTTTTAAAAATATAGAATAATTATTAAATGGTGTATTTTTTTTAAATTATTCATTTATGGTATTTTTTGAATCAAATTGTTAAATAATGAACCCTTTTAATATGGAATCATTTGTAATCATAATTAAAAATCAATAGAATAACTAATTGTTAATTAAAATGATAATGTTTAAATTGACAAAAAAACTGTCTAAATTTTTTTTTTGATATTTTAATATTATAATATCTTATATTATAATAAATATCATTTTGGGGGTATTTGGGTTTATTTTTAAATTATTATAAATTAATATTTTTTAGGCTTCCAAAAGTGCCCCTCACCACAAATATAAAAGAGAACTTCCTCCCTCAACACTACAATTCATTTTGAGACTTAAATATCGGCCATCCACTTACCGTTTCCCTTATAAAAATCATTATTTTCATTATAGAGGTCTGTTTATATTCGAAGACCAACTCTAGAGCTATAAGAATAGATTTAGAGGAAGCATGTCAAGGAAGAGATAATATCTTCTTCCGATTATTTAAAACGTCATTCTACTTCTAATTCCTCTTCATTATTTATTTAATTATAAAGTAATAAAATTATTATCAATAATATATACTGAATTTTTTTAATAAATATGAAACAACCATATTTAACCTGCTACTTGTCCAACGAAAAATGAAATCACCGCACATGTGTAAGTACAACTTACTGTCTCCACACCGTGGGGTGATTTTTATTCACCACCCCCTTACATTGATGAGTATAATGACGGAAATAAAAACCTATATATGACCATTATAACAAGATAATAATTTCTAAATATCATACACCTTCCACATTAATACCATTCTATATTGTTGGGAATGATATAATCGCTCGTGCGTACGTATAACCTACCGTCTCCACAATGCGATGTGACACATTCTACATAATCTTCATTAAAACATGATTATATAAATGAATTGAATAAATAAATTTGATATATATTATAATAATACCAATATTTAAATCAAGTAAATATAATATACAAATATGAATAAAACTTATTCGATAAAACGTACACAAGAATATAAAACAGTTAAATACTCGAATAACGAGTAACAATGAATTGTTACTAACAATATAAATGAATATATGGTAATAAATGTTATCATAAAAAGAGTTATGATAGTAGAATAAGTCACTGATAGTATTTAAGTCATTATACAAGTGTTTTAGGCACATAAAAATCAAATTGGATGTATGGTAAGGGATTATTTTGTCTCACTTTTATTTTTGTGGGAAATATTCATTATAAACCATCTAATTATTTAGTGTGGTCTTTATGTTACCCATGAATGTTTGTATTATTATTATTATGAATGTAATTATATTTATATATTAAAATAATTTTCTTTATTTTATGGGGCATATGATTCGACGAATTTTAAATTAGTAAGGGATGATTTCACAATCTCATTATTATTTGAGATTATTTATACGTTGGTATTTCATGCAGTATATTTATCATCCATACGAATGTTTTCTAAATATGTGATATTATTTTTATTCCTCAACAATTTTTTGAATTAAATTTTACACTTTTTTAAATTCTTATTAAATGGTATGAATGGAATCTTTTTTAATTTTTTGATACAAGTTACTTTTTGACTTTTCTGGTAAATGTTCAAAGATATTTTTTTTCTTTTACAACATGAATGGATTTTTACGTATTCATAACATCCTATTTACATGAAACTTCCTCAATCTTATTTCTTCTTTATTTTCCAATGTGTTATTTTCTTTTAAAATTTCAAATTATTTTGATAAAAAACATGTTTTTAAAAAGAAAGGATATTTTCATCATGAATTAAGTTCAAGTACATTACCAAAATTATTTGTCATCTAAGATAATGCTTTTAAAATAGTGTTATGTTTATAACCCTATTATAAATATTATTTGACTCTGTTAATAATGGAATAATATATTATATGGATTAAGTTATTATTTAATTATGATTAAGAAACCCATTCCATTTCTTGGGATATGTTATAATGAATGAATTATGTTTTTGTGGAATATATAAGAATGATTTAATTTTAGATGGGTGGGATTGATATATCCATCAAATGTATGGGGTGTTGATTTACATCTCATGATATAGAAATTAATGGAACTACATGTAAATTTGGTTCAGTAATACATAGCGGGAATGACATGTAAATTCAGTTTATTAATACATGGTTGGAACAGCAAGTAAACCCATTTTATTAATGGAATATGTCCATAATAATGGTATTGGAAGCAATGCCTTGGATACTTTGGAAATCATATTATGTGATTATTTGTTTCCCATAGCTCTATGTTTTATTCCAATGCTATTTTATCAATTGTTAATGTTCCTTTATAATCTATGCCTTACGAACTGTCATGATTTATTTCATGACTTGTGATTTTGCAAATTTAAACATTATTTACATGTTTTTATATACATATGTTTATGGTTTTTTTATGTTCTTAGTGTTTACCCTTACTAAGAATTTAATCTCCCCATTTTTATGTTTATTTCACATGATATAAAGAATGGTTTTAGGTAGGATTATAGAGTGGGTAGATATTTATGGGATATGTTGATGATCTTTCAATAAGTTATAATATTATGTTCCTAGTCTCCAAAAAAATAAACTAATACAGTATTTGGGATACTTTTCTGTGATGTCTTAAGTATTCCTCAAAATTAATGTAATTTCCCTGTATGTCAAGTATGGTTTTTTAATGTTGGTATTAGAGTGAAATTTTAGTAATCCTTTAGAAATGTGGCTGTCAAAACTTTTGTGACATCCCTAGATATATTTCTATGGTATGTATAGAGATGTCCTAATGGGTAATTATAACTGTAGGTTAAAATCCTATAATCATGGTAATGATTATGAATAAACATGGATTAAACCTAATATGTTAGAGATTGAATGTACCCCCTTGAATATATTGTTTTACAAGTATGATTTTTCCTCTCACACTATTATTTTGGGGTTTTAGATGATGGATGGAACATAAAAGAACCTTGTTATTGATCAATGCATTGGGAAATGCAATGATTGTCCTATTGAACAACCAAATGTTATAAAAGACAGAATAATAAATATTATTACTATACTTACACAAGATATGAATCATTCTATACATCCAAATGAGTAGAGAATGAAACAAAATTCTGTTGAGTCCTTTATGAGGCAATGCCCACCTTCTTTCAGTGGGTTTTCTGATCCACTTGTTGATGAACAATGGATCAGTACCATGGAAAGGATATGTTCCATCCTTTTCTGTATGGAACATGAAAAAGTATTTTTGGATTTTATTGTTTAGAAGTTAAAGTAGACTAGTGGTGGACCCTAATTAAAAATAAAAGGTAGCAAGATGAAATTGAATCCATGGAATGGGACGAGTTCAAAAAATTTATTTTCAATAATTAGTTCCCACGTATTGTTTGAAAAATGTTCCTTGAGATTAAGAAAAAGTATGATTAATATTTTGGTACAGACGAGGCAAATTTTACAAGACATGAAAGGTATGCTTTTGGATATATCATCCATCCTGAAAGAAATGTTGATCGATTCTTGAGTTTCTTAAAACCAATCATTGGAGGGAATTAGGTACAAGAGTCTTCAATGTCTATGAATATATAGTGATTTTTGATATTAAGGTATAAATGGAAATTGGTTTTACCTATAAATCTCATGTTTTTTATAAGAAAAAAAGATTGCATATAGAGGAAAATCTAAAAAAAGTGATGAATAGAAGAAGATTTTTCTTTATACAGAATGTGTGGAAAGAATCAGGGTGGAGATTTTCTTAAATGGACTTGATATGTGTGTAAAGGAAGGTTATCAAGTATTTGAGTACCGAAGTAATGGAAAAAAGGTTTCTAATTATGTGAATAGGGAAAAATCTATAGAGAATGCACCACCCACACTTAAATACTACAAGTTCATGGAAATGTGGTATTATGCTAACCTATTCCCAAATCCAAGGGTTAATGATGATCGACATCAGCAACCTATTACGGCCAATGACAAAGTCAAATCTCAGGTGATCACTACTAGTAATATTGAGTATGAAAATGAAGTGGTGGAATGATTATGTGTTATGTAATGATATTCCAAAATAGTATTGTAGGATCTCTTTTATAGTATTATAAAATTTTGTAATAACAATGTATTGGTCCATTGTGGTTTCCCATAGTTATATGGTACTGGTAACCCTGAAAATTGATTGAAATATTTTTGGAAAGCACATGATATGCACATAATGAAGGGAAAATGAGATAGTGAGATATTTGATAGTGATTTCCCAGTATGATTATATAGATTTTTTTTTGGTTTTTTTGTGTGTGGAAATAGTTAATTTTGACATAATTCATGTCTTCACTAAGGTTATATAGTAATTCATGTCATTACCATGTTTCAAGAGAATACATGAATAATGTATTCACATTTTTGGAATCTGACAACAAAGAACATCCAAATGAGATATAGGAGAAAATTTTTAAGTCTATTTAGTTCACCTCTTTCTAAAGATTTATATTTTATGTTTTTTAAGTATTGTAATGTTATCCATTGATGGATTGTATATGTTATATTCTTATTGATGTTTGTAATAATAATGTATTATCTCACTATTGGTGGACTTATTCATGTTTGATAACATGTTCTAAACTTTTTGTTGAGATAGATGGAATGAGCTATCATTCAATAGAATGATATGCTGACACTTGAAGAATGTAAATTTCAAAATCATTACATAAATTAAGAGATGAAGTTGATTTTTTAGGGAATAGTCAAGGGTAAGATTTTACTGAAAACTAGTAAGTGTTTCTTTTAATGGAAAAATTCATCAACTTCTGGAAAAGGATATTGAACCCAAAAATGTAATCCTATTACATTCTTATCTGATGAATCAGATAGTCCCTTAAATCATCATAGATTTACAGTTTTCAGGTAATTAAATTTCTCCAAACCTTATTATGTATTAATATCCATCAGAACTTGATGGTTATATTTATCATCTCTATCCATGTTTTCACTTATCACCTATGATCTCTTATGTGGAAAGTAATCAATGAGTTAATTTTGGTAACCATTATGTTTCTAAATTCTATTTGAAAAATGATGTTTTAGTATACCATTTCATGATATGGTTTTCCATGAATGAAACTTTCAATTAGTAAACCATTTATAACCCCAAAAAATTACGATGCTGAAAATCACTTTATAGGGGGTAGAGTGTGACACACAGAGATTTTATGAGAAAGATTATTTTTAATTTTTTTGATATCGTTTTTTGTATTCTACACCAAGATTACCTTACACCAAACGCAACACTATATTAGCTTGCAGTATATGCAACACTATTCTTGGATTGTGTTATACATAATTTGAAGTTATTTTTGTTCAAATTCATGTTATGCAACAATGATTATAAATGTTATTCAATTTTTAAATGAAATATGGTTGGATTATTTTATATAAAATGCCAATTTAATCTTTCACAACATGAAACTCTAACTTATCTTGAGTTACACACAAGAGTGACCTTCTTCGAAAGCGTATTTTGTACGCAATACCAAGTTTCACTAAATAATGATATATTATTAAAATATTGTTATTTAATGGTTTATAAATTATCCATTATGAATATAATTAATGAAAATTTTAATTCTAGAAATAATTATCATTCATATTATGGATTTTCTTGATCTTGATATAAGAAAAAATTCAATTTTTTTTGAAAAAATAAGTATTTTAAAAAAATGCCGTTTTATTGAATTTTGATGGTGCACCAATTAAATCTAGTTTTTGATACTTTTATAATTTAAATTTGACAAAATAATATTTTTATTAGGAATAGGGACATAAAAATTTACCTTTTTTTTTAATTTTTGGTAATTTTTTGATAAAATTCATATTTTAATGAATAGTGAAAAATACTGCATTTTAATTCATCAATTCATTTCATATAATATATTTATATAAATAAATTATTTTTTTAATTTTTTTTAAAGATTAATTTCATTGTGTTTTTATAATTTAATCCAATTTTGGTCATTATAAGTAATTTCACAAGTAAATTTGACATAAACACAAGACAATCTTTTGATAAGTTTTTACTTATTAAAAACCAGCTTTTTGGTTTTAATAACAGGAATTAATATTAAATTAATTTTTTAAAATTATATTTTTTTAATTATGAAAAATGGATTAAATATTTGGAATCAGTGGGTCCAAATTATGTTAAAAGGTTAATTTTATTTTTGGGAATTATTAATAGAAACCACAATAATTTTTATTTACTAATGTTAAAGGTAAATCGAATAATTTTGGGTAACTAATAACATGATAAAGACAATATTATTATCCTAAAACCTACAAAAATCCCATTATATGAATAAAATTATTCACTTTATATATTTGGTTTGAAACATTGTCATTTAATGTCCACTTGACAATGTAAATGCCCGAGATATTAATAAAACCAATGATAGTGACTAAATGTCAAACTAACCTTTCTTATAAGCATAATAATTTTAATATTGAAATAAAAAAATGATATTTTATAAAATAAACAGTCCATGGAAAGATAAAATAATTAAATATATCATGGTAATTTTTTTTTAATTTTTAGGAAATAAATAATTTCCATAAAATCTTATTATTTGATGATGGAAAAATTAATTAATTGATGAGAAATAAATGAATTTTATTATTTAAATCCTAATAACCATTAAAATGTACAAACACAAGCAAGAATCATATTGGTCTAGTATATATCAACCACGATCATCCAAAGGTAATGATAGTGACCATTTGGAGCCTAATATAATATAATATGACTTTTATATTATATTAATTAATGTAATGGTAAAGTTGTCACATTCATACTTTATTAAGTATATCATTTTTCATGTTGGCCTTTCCAGATGATAAATTAGAATAAATATATTATTATTAAATATATTAATTTAGTGTTTTTAATAGTAATTTATTTTAAATATTTTTCTATAAATAATTACATTAATAATTACACAATATTGATGTAGTGATTATTTTAATAATGAAGATATCAAATAAATTCTATTTTAAAAATTAAAAAAAATATAATTTGGGATAATTAATTTGTAAAATTAATTTTATACAACAACATGACACATTAGGGATATAATAAATTTTTTTTCATGAATAAAACCTTATCTTGATATTTATAAAAATCAATGAAATGAATAGTGTCAAAATTGACACAATTGTTATTTGGTTAATATGACGTTTTATAAAATTATTTTAAAAAAATAAGACGATTTTAAATATATATAATAATCATTATATGTTCTATAATGTTCTAATTAATTCATTTATGGAATAATTTTAATCAAATAATAAAATATTTTATCCTTTTAATATTGAAACATTTGTTATCTTAATTTAAATTAAATAGAATAACTATTTATCCACTAAAATGATAATGATTAAATTGAGATAAAAACATTTCTAAATATTATTAGTTGATGATATTTAAATCTTATAATATCTTATATTCTAATATATCTCATTTTGGAGGTATTTAGATTGATTTTAAAATTATTTAAAATTTATATTTTTGAAGTTTCCAAAAGATCCCCTCACCATAATTATAAAAGGCCACTTCCTCCCTCAACTCTTAAATTAATTTTGAGACTTCAAGCATGGCCATACCCTGAAATTTTCTATTCTCAACATCCCTATTTTAATTCTAAAGGTCCTGGTCATCTTCAAATACCAACTCTAGTGCTCTATGAAGAGATTTTGAGGAATCACGTTAAAGAAGAGGTGATCTCTTCTACAGATTCTTTCAAACTAAATTATTATTCTACTTTATATTCATTATTTTCAACATTATAAAGTAATAAAATCATTATCAACCATATACTGATATGTTATTGTAAATAAGAAACAAAAATATTTCACTTCTATCAATCCTATGAAAAATGAAATCACCTCGTGTGCGTAAGTACGGCTTACCATCTCCACGTCGTGGTGTAATATATTTTTCACCACCCCTTACCTTGATGGGAATAAGGAAGGAAGTAATTACTATATATGATCATTATAACAGGATACCAATTCTTAATATCATACCCATCTACTTCAATACAATTCTATAATTTTGGGAATGATATTATCCCTCGTCCGTACGTACGACTTACTGTCTCCATGATGTGATGCGGCTCCTTCAACCAGATCTTCATTAAACCATGATTTTATACATGAATTTAAGGAAAAAATATGATATATTTTATACTAATACCGTTTTGTTAATTATATAACTATAACCTAAATATAGGAATAATAACTTATTCGACAAAACATGCATAAGTACATAAAACTGTTAATACACAAATAACGAGTAACAATGAAATGTTACTAACAAACAGATGAAAATATGATCATAAATGTTATCATAAAAGATATTATGATTCTTTAATAAATTATAATGATTATTAAAATCATTTTACATGAGGTTTGGATACATAAAAATCATATTGAACCTAAGGTAAGGGAATATTTTGTCTCACGTTTATTTCTATGGGACATATGCCTTATACAACATCTAATTATTTTATGTGGGATTTATGTTACCCATGAATGATTTTGTTATTATTTTTATGAATTTTATTATATTTTCATATGAATATTATTTTATTAATTTTATGGGGCATATGATTCGTTTGATTATAAATTTGAAAGGGATAATTTTATAATCTCATTATTAATTGATATTATTTATAGGTTATTATTTACTATTGTATATTTATCATCGATATCAATGTTTCCTAAATATGTAATATTATATTTATTCTTCTAGAATTTTTTGATTTAAATTTTATCAATTTAATTTTTTTTATTAAATAGTATGAATGGAATCTTTTGGCGTTTTTCGATATGAGTTACTTTTTGACTTTTCTCGGAAAAGTTCAAAGAGAATGTTTTTATAACTTATACGACATGAAGAGATTTTTATGTCTTCATAACACCTTATTTCCATGAATATTCTTCTACATGACTTCATGTTTTTTTCAACTAAATTCTTTTCTTTTAATGTTTCACAACATTTTGGTAAAAGAAAACATTTTTGAAGAAAAAATGATATTTTCATCAAGAATTAAGGTATTGTATTTTATCAAAATTATTTTACGTCAAAGAAATTACTATTTATATTGGTTTTTGTCCATAATCTTATTATTAATATGATTTGACTGTGTGGATTATGGAATGATATTTTATTTGGATTATGTTATGATGGAATGATGTTTATGAAACCCATTTTTTTCATGGATTATTCTAGGATGAAGATTTATGTTTTTGTGGAATATGTAAAAATGGTTTAATTATTAGATGGGTGTGACCTGTATCTGCCTCCAATGCATTGGGTAAATATTTAAATCTCATGAGATAGAAATGACAGTAATGGAATTCAAATCCAGGTAAGTAATACAGGGGTAGAACGACAAGAAAATTTGGTTTAGTTATACATGGATGGAATGACAAGTAAACCTGATTCAGAAATATAATTTTTTCACTATGATTGTATTTCCAACAATTCATTTTATACAATGGAAATCATATTATGTGCTTATATTTTCCCTCTATTACATGTTTTATTCCAATGCTATTTTATCATGGTTAATTTTCTTTTATGATCTATTCCTTACAAACTACCATGATTTATTTCAGGGCTCATGATTTTGGATATTTAAACATTATGTTCATGTTTTTACATTCTTAGGTTTATGGATTATTAATGTTTTCATTGTTTAACCATAATGGGAATTTGAGCTCAACCTTTTTATGATATATTTTTTCTAGGAAATAAAGAAATGTTTTAGTTAAGAAAATAAAAGGGGAAGATCTTTATGGGATATGTTGAGGATATTTCCCCAATTTAGAAGATTATGTTCCATGTTTCCAATGACACTAATCTAATATGGTAATTGGGAATGTTTTGTGTAATGTATTAAGTATTCTAAAAATGTAATGTAATTTCCATGTACATCATGTTTGGGTCATTATATCAGGCCCCTCCCCTTGATGTGAATGATTCTTAGATTTTATTTAGTGCCACGTCAACAGACTAAGGTGTGGGACACTTCATACCAGAGAGACCAAGGATTCATGGGGTAATTAGGAGCAGTACTCCATCAGTAGTCGGTGGTGGTGAGAAGTGGGTAACTTCATTATAGCTCATTAGAGACAATGCACACATTGCATAGTATAGAATAGTTCTCCCACAACTATGAGTAGTGGTGTGGGAATGCCCCTTCATTTTGGTTTCCTTAGCTTGTTCTAGGAATAAGGTAACGACAATGTGACCTCTTGTACTAGGCACCATAGATGGACGTTAAAATATGTTCTTGAGGGAGAATGTTCTATCGGATGTACCATTATTAATGGTAGTGTAATTCTTAATGGATTTTATCTATGAAATGACTTCTATCTAGGATGGTTAAACCCATGGTGTGTTTTCTCCTGGTTTGATTTTATAGTTAAAGCCTACGGAAAGAATCATGTTTCTAACTATGAGGTTGGAACCTCAGGAGACTTTGATCCCGAGACGAGTATATCTTGATGATTTATGGGATTCCTTATGGTGTTATCACATTTCGGGGTTGAAACCCCTTGTAAAACGAACTGATTTTCATGTGTAGTCGATGATGTTTCGAGATGGATTTTCTCTCTCGATAAGGGTTCCCTCTTGCAAGGTCGAGTTGAGTGTTGCCTTTCAGTTTCTACCTTTTTCTTTTTTATTTTTTTTGGTGTCTACTGAGTTTTTTATACTCACCCATGAATGATATGTTCTTCAACATGTTTTTTTCTTCATAAGATCACAATCCTTTCGATGGAGTCCAAGGAGAACCTATGTCTAGAAGAGTATAGCGAGATAGATTGGCTAAGGTGATTACTGGAGATGGGCGAAGGAGGTTTCTGGCAGTTTCATTTGACAATAGTCCCATCCTTCTAATAAGGTTTGAAACTTTTTTAATTTTCCTTAGTTGGTGTTGTTTTTACCTTCTTTCACTTTTAGTACTTCATTTGTACTCTCGTTGTGGGATATAGATATATAAATGCATTGGATACTTAGTGGTTTCTACATTTCAGAATATTGAGAGATTGGAGATGTGTGTGTGAGTTTAGGTACATTGGAAATGACTCCCCAGTTAATAATATTCCTACTCTGTGCTAGTTTCCATCCCATGTCCAATTGAACATGAGATTGGGGAGTTGTGGACTGGGCCCTGTAAGGCTGGGTCGTGATAGAGTGGTATTAGAGGAGGACGATTTGACTTTGGGTCTGTAGTTTTGTGAGCATGGATTGGGTTTTATAGAGACAATTTAGGGATGTTTCATGCTCATATCTCATGCTAGAGGTTCTATTGTTGGTGTGGCAACTGGCATATCCATTCACCATGAAAAAGAAAAACTAATTTTGTAATTGGTATATTAGGAAATTGGTGGTTGAGAAGTAAATGGTACATGCATCATATAAGATTGGATTTTTGATTTTTTCCTATCCTTATTGTTTCAGATCCCCAAATATAATCTTTTACTGAGTTATGTATGGATTCTATTTTATGATTACACTATGATTACTAGAAGATAAGATTTTATTGTGTGATTGTGATGAAAATCCACCTCGTTATGAGACATTAGTATAGGGCACTGATTGAGAGGTGTTACCTCTATACGGTCCTTTTGTAGTTACATTACCTGTTGAGAAGAATGTTTTATCAGCAGTTCAGGTTGAGGATGTGCGTCAACTAAGTGTGCTACCTGAGTTCTAGAGGTAGTGGCCTCTGAGGTACTTTGGTGAGCCAAAACCATAGGCAGTAGATGACTGGATCAAGGCAGTCACATGCGTTTTCTCCATAGTGAGGAAAGCTCTCAATCATATGGTGGTCCTAGTGGAAATCCTTCGGTAGGGTTAATCTGGGAGATGGTGTATTTTTTTGATACAGTCTCATGATGAGGTGATACTCTCTTGGTTGGAGTTTGAGTGACCCTTCTGGGAAGATTTTTAACTAGTCAGGTTGAGATAAATGCATATCCATGAGCATCTACAACATTGGCATTGTAACATGATAGTGGCAGTGTTTTCAACAAGGTTTAGAGACTCATCATAATACTCCCTATATATGGTCCAGTATCCTTTTTTCAGATCTTAGTCCTTCGAACATGTCTTGCATCGGGATATCAGGACATTTGTGATTCTGCAGTGCATTCACACCAATTCTGGAGTGTTGGTGTGAGTTCTGGTGGTGGATTGTTTCCTACCCGAGAAACAAGTGGATGTGACCCACAATAGTGGTCATGAGGAAAATGTATATTTAGGATCTGGTAGGTGACATGTTAGAGGACCACACCGCATCATTCATACATATTCCCTAACTCATGCATGTGGTCCTATCAAACATGAACTCCTCCATGGTTTGGGATATCCTCAGGAGAGGCAGTTTTATGCTTATGATGGACGAGGACATCTCTCTAGAGATTTTCCACCCCACTATGCTACTGATAGGGATATGACTATAAGGATATCATATTAGAGACAATAATTAGAGTAAGGAGTTCTACAAGGTGGTGGATGATTCAGTGGAGATAGTTGGGTGGAAGGATGTGGTGGGCGGTTCAATGTGTTTCCACCACTACTACATGGTGGTCAGTGCCTGGCCCAGGGTGCTGGAGGACATGGGTGAGGACATCCTCATGAAATATGAGACTTTTACATTTAGTATCTAAAGATTAATATCGGTATTAACTATGTCCATTATACTTTCTATAGTATGAATTTATTGAAACTATGGTGGGTACACCTTATCTTTCCGCTTCTTACATGAGGTTTACCAGGTTGGCGTGTGACTTCAGTAGAACCCCATGTTGGTAGTTCCCATAGGGGGATCAGTATAACCGACTGTGTGTCTGGGTTTCAATTATTTTTCCATTAGTACCCCCATGTGTTTATGTGCCAGTTTCGTATGTGAGATGCATGAGTATGATGTGATGCTGTTTGACGTATCTTTGAACTCAAATGTATGGGGGATGATTTCCCCTGAGAGACCCATTTTTTTATGTGACCAAAACAATGCAAGAGATTAATTTTCGACCAAAGAGGAAAATATCACGGTGTAGTGGGATAATTACTTAGACATACATGTTCAGGGTGAGGTTATGTGATGGAGTGTCAGAGAAGGTCCCAGTATTGCCAACAGTGTTTCCCTAATAGACCCCTTTATCTTGGTGACCCTAGGAAACCGATAACCATTCATAGATTCATTCTATAGTGGAAAAGTGATACCATATAGTGTTTCCATGGTGTGGATTGTTTTTATACCATCCATACTTATTTGGTATTCCGCTAGTGGTTACAGAAGAGTTTCTATTTGGGAAATCTTTGTTAAAGTTGGAGGTTTGTAGATGAAGGGACTGGTAAGACCCAGTGTTTACTCAGGGGAAGCCCTATTTCCTTTATAAATAGACTCACCTGTTCAGAGTCAACCTCGAACACAAAATTATTGAGGAGGTTGTTGTAATGTAAATCCAAGGGTATATATGAACTATGGGGTTCCATTATTATGTGTGTCTGGTTAGCGAGGTGGTGTACCACTAGAACCCATGACTGCCAAAGGACTATGGTTCTTGGTGCATTCCCATAGGTCATATCTTAGGAGAAATGTTCTCATTATTGCACAAAGTTGTCTTAGAATATGATGGATATAAGATTGGTTTGAAAATTGTGGTTTCAACCTGTATGTGCTTGTAAGCATCACGAGAACACATTGTGAGCTCGCTGGTGTGGGAGTCATGTAGGGAGCTTATTTTCTTCCCTTGTGCTTAGGTGTTCAATTTCCCTGGATGAAAATACTTAAGGTGGGGAGAATTGAATTACTTAGTTTATGTTCCAAAAGACATTAATTTTTTTTGAATATATTTACAATGATGGGTGCTGAGTTAGCATGGGAAGACAATGCTCAGGGAGCCTCAATGCAGCAATATTAGAAAAATTATAAATATATTTTGTCACGTGTGCGATTTTTCCTTTAGATTTATATAAATCATGTTTGGAGTCTGAGAGAAGATTTTTGATACTATGGTTGAGTCCAAAATATCTCACTAACACTAGACATGACCTATAGTCATCCACACTAGGAGTTTTGATTTGATGTTTTTTGGTGATATGGTGTTAAAAGGGAAATTAATTGGTTTAATGAATTAAAACTAGTTCCCCAACCCAACCCTAAGGCGCACAATACGACAATGGAAGGGTGCATATACTCTTCCCCTTCTATTATTCACACCTTCTGGCGATGAATGAATCTGAAGCCAAATCGATGATGCGGGGTGCTCCCGATCTATGTTTCTGAAACAAATCATCATCAAAACTAGGAGTAGCACAATAAGAGTATCATTATTCATCATATTTTTTGGTTTTTATACAACTAGATACGATGATTTCAGTTTTGTTCCTAGTCCCCTTGTCTACACATTTTCTTACGGTTCTAGAGCCCAAATACAATTTCTAGATATACCTTCTATGTAGATCTATATGTTTTGGGGTAAACTAAGGAAAATCATTGGTTTTTGGAGGTGGATCATGACTGAAATAACCATCTAAATGGAGTGTAGTTTAGTGAAACATGCCATTCCGAAGATGAACTTTATGGACTACATTCCTTGTACTGGGGTTAATCTTATTTTAGTGCCCAAAACCATATAATCTTGGTACATTTCTTGGGATATCATTTCTAAACTACATTGACATGTAGTAACACACAACCAAGGTACAAGAATATGAGGTTTGATACACCAAACCGGAAAAAAAAACATGGTAAAGTGGATGTTTATCTTGAAAACATTATGTAGTATGTGATACATGGCATTTGAGGGATAGAGTTAGCCATTCTGTATAGAATAAGAACAAGAATAGGGGTCAAGTAATGAAGGACATCATATGAATCTCTTTTACATTTCATGTACCCATACACGGGATGGTAAAATTTGTATATTGGATACAGGTCCCGGTGCTCTGGTGGGATCAGACGTCATGTGTTTCTGGGTGCATGCTGTGTACTCCAAGGAGATCTTCACTGGATATTCCACCTTATGCATCTTCTTCAATGGGAATCAGATTAAGTCTTGTGAGTAATCTATCCTATAGGGTCATCCACATAGAATGAAATGGTGGACTCCATTATAGATTACTAGATATGAGGTGCGTAGATCGAATAAGAATCTTGTGAAGTTGTATTGAGCTAATGTTGGAGATCAATGTGGTTCGTGTATAGATATGTGGGTAATGGTACACCCCTAATGGACTTGGGAGTGAGTTTCCCGTATATCTATTCTTAGGTAGAGACGGGACTTCCCACTTCATCGGAATGATTTTTTCATCTTTGGGTTGTTTCCTCTGGGGATACTAATCCCTTGATGGACTAGGGTGCAGGTTTCCATATGATGTCCATGATGATGGATAGTACTCCCCTATTAAACCAGGTCCCAGGTCCTCCGTATGAGATATATAGATAGATTGGTTACTCCTTACTATGTTAGTGTGTGGATCCTATATCCGAGGAGTCAACACTCCCTTATCATTATTTGGTGTGGGTCCTCCATACGGATTGTTTCGACAGAGTCGGTACTCCCCTTCCATGTTATAGAGTTGGTCCTCAAGTTGTGGGTAAGTACTCCCCTGTCATATCATGGTGAAGGTCCCCAACAGGTAATGACATGGTAGGGTCAGTAATCCCATGTTATACATGGGTGATGGTCCTCTAGCCACTGATTGGAAATAGCCTACCAGGATAGGGTGTAGGTCCTTGATCCACGGATTGCTACTCCCCTATCATAACAGGGTGTTTGTCCTCCAATCTCTGAGTAGTACTCCTCTGTTGGATCAAGGCATGGTTCCCAACATTCAGATTAGTACTCCCCAATATCCGAGTTGTAGTGGGGAGAATGAATTATATTAGAGTTGGACCTCCCTGATATGTGGGATATAGTTAAGAGGATATGGCCCCTCCACTAGATGTGAAAGATGATTTGATAGAATTCAGTGCTACCTCGAAGGACTGAGGTGCAGGACACTTCATACAGAAGAGAAAGATGTTTAGTGGGTTTGTTGGGATCAGTACTCTCTTGAATATGGGAAATTGGAAAGGAATGGGTCTCTCCATTCTCTCTCATATGAGAAAATAAACATGGTGCATAGTATGGAGTAGTAATCCATAAACTTTGAGCAATGGTGAGAGGTGGTATACTTCGTTTGGGTTTCCGTAACATGATCTAGGAACATGTTGATGATCAATTGACCTCGAGTACTGGTCACTAGATATGTAAGTATAAAGATATTCTCCATGGACAATATTCTCTCAAACATAGAATTAGGAATGGTAGAGTTGTTCCGGATAAAGTGCATCTCTCAGATGAGTGACATATATGATAATTGATCTTGTGTAGTGTGTTCTCCAGGTATCATGTCATAGTTAGAGACTATGAAGCGAATCATGTTGCTAGCTTTGAGGTTGGAACCTCTTCTGACTTGGAGTCTAATATGGGTATATCTGGGTAATTTCTGGGTATCCTTGTGATGTTGTAACATGTCAGGTTTGACACTTCTTATAGACTAATCAAACTTTTCATCTCAATCCTTGGATGGTTATAGATGAAGTTTCTATCTCAATTGGGGTTCCTTATGGATATGTCGATTAGACCGTTTCCATTCTGTTGAACCCTTTTTATATTGGTGTTTTGGGTTGCAAATAATTATTTTTATACCACCCCTACATGGGATTCTCCTGCACATGTTTTCGGTATTGTTAAGACCACATGCCTTTCGACGGAGTCCATAGATGACTCGAGGCAGACAATGTTTAGTGAGTTAGATAGACCATGGTGTTTACCAGAGCTAGTATAAGGATATTTCTAGTAGTTACAGTAGAAAGGGATCCCCAACATCTGAGCAAATTGGATTCTTTTATAGTTTTTGTTGATGGGTTTTATTTTTCCCCTCATTCACTTTAAGAACTTCTATTGTACTATGGTTGTGGGATATAGATGTATGCATGCATTGGTTACTATGTGGTTTTTACATTTTATCATTTTTTGAGCTCGAAGATGTATGTGTGTGTGTACAAGTATATAGGTATTGCCTCCCATGTTGGTGATATGCCTACTCAGCACTAGTCACCAGCCCCTACCATATTGGTGGTGGACGTACGGAGTTGCAGCCTGATCCCTGTCGCGTCATGTGTGTAACATCTCAGGTAAATAAAGAAACATGATATTTTCATATTTATTAATATTTCTGAATTAAATATTAATTTTACTTTAAAGGGTATGTTATGTTCGATAGCGTACCTGATATGCAACAACGAGTTTCTTTCAAATCTTACGTTGCACACTAATAAAATAATATTATTATTTTAAATGGTAGTTAATGCCTAGCCATTGTATTGGCGGGAATTAATAGAACTAAATAAAATATTATTTTACATGATTTTCCATTGTTTTTATATTTTTACTATAAAATTTAGAGGCTTAAAATAAGTTAAGAATTCGATTTTAAGCATAAATACTCTTATATTCACTAAAAGGTTGATTTACCACCTTTTGATGGAGAACCCTTTTTAAATATAGTTTTTGACACTTTTATAGGTTATATTTGACAAAATAAAAAATTTATTTAGATTCGGGACATCAAAATTTAATTCGGGTAAATTTTTAGTATTTTTCTGATAAAGTTCATTTTCAATGAATAGTGAAAAATACTGTATTTTAATTCAAAACTGAAATTTAAAATAATTTATTCATATGGTTATATTATCTTTATAATTGGTTTTAATTTGGAATTAGAATATATTTTTACCATTTAATCCAATTTTGGCCATTATAAGTAATTTTACATTGAAATTGGACATAAATAAGTGTCAATCTTTTGATAGTTATTTTTTCTTAAAAACACACTATTTTTTGACAACAAGAATTAATTTTAAATTAATTAATGAAACTTCTATGTTATTTATTTGGTAAAATAGACATCATTTTTGAATTTGGAATATCAAATATAGCTTAGGCTGAATTTTTGGTATTTTTCTGAAAAACTTCAATTTTTGAGGAATAGTGAAACCACAAAGTAGTAGTCAAAAAAATGACTTTTTCATTTAAATGAAATTATACCACTTCTGTGAATTGAATTTATAAAATCCAACATACATGGTTGTTATTTTTAATTAAAATTTGGTTCAATAAGATGTAAATAATTTTTTTGAATAGAAAGTTTGACTTTTATTTACTGCGGTTAAAGGTAAATAAGGTAATTCAAGGTAAAAAGAATATTATAATAATAAAAAATTGCCTTAACACATGTCCTAACCATATTGGATGAGTAATGGCCGACCATGGGAATACATGGGTCACTTTTGGAACCCCATGGATCCACATATGAGTGATAATGACACTTTATTTTAATTAATATAAAGTAAAGACAAAAATTACATAAACAAATATATTTTAGTAAATAAATTTTTACACAGGGTCATATAAGTTATATCATATACTATAAATATTAATTATAAATATTAATATATTTCCTACGTCATTGTATTTATTTATAATTTGTATACATCAAATAAATAAAATTATTTATGACACAATAATGATGCAGTATTTACCTCATTAATAAATGATTTAAATAAATATAATTATAAATATTAAAACAACATCCAAAACCTATCCAATTATTATTGTATAATTTTATTTCTAAAATGAGTCATCTTATAATCCACTTTAATGTGTATTGGACCTTTTGAAATCGAAGATAAGTTTATAATAAAATATCATTTTCAAAGTTTCCTAAAGATCTCATCCTCTCCCTTATAAAAGGACACCACTTTTAAACCATTCATAACACCTCTCAAAACCCCTGGCTCGTCCAATCCCTACCCAAATATGTTCTGAAGATCTGTATATTCCACCTAGAATCCTTACCTTAGGCAGAAGGCACTTTAAGATGTCCTTTTGGTTCAAACCTAAGGGTGTTACCATAATTAAAGGAAATAATTTCTCTTAAATTCCTTTTTTTTAATTTTACTTATCCAACCCCACAAACACTGTTTATTACATTATTTTATAAAAACACCAGTATCCTCAATATACTAGGTTGTTTTTATGAGATTTATTCTAACTAAACTTACACACCTCCATCTAATGGGTAAAGAGCATACTGTTTCTGTGGACGATGAACTACTGCCTCACAAAACAACGATTGTTCAAATATATTCAACAACCTCTCATGGTGGCCATTATGATGTCACTGTATTTATATATGATATATATGATATTTATATTTTTTATTTGCTTCTGTATTTTTCATTTATGGAATACTTTTATGGTTTCCCTAGTGGGTAAATACGATAATCTCATTTGAGGTAGTGCAGACTATCGCTCCCTCAAAGTGATATGACTCGTTCATTCCTTATGTGGAATGTATAAAGGGTAGAGTTAATGATATTATATATGATAATATAATGGAATTATAATATACCTATTTATCATTTGTTTTTAATTCCATTAAAACAAGAAATTGATATGAAAGTAGAGTTCATGCGTACATACGACTTACCATCTCCATGAACGGTGTATTTCATTTCTTATCTCTAAATTTTATGTACTATTATAAATACATGTATATAATAGATATATATGATATATATGATATCTAAATCACAAATATCATTTTGGATATAATTGAATTTTTACCACATAGACAACTTGTAGATATATGAAGTTCGTTTTTGGCTCAAGTACCAAATATTGACAAAATAACCATTATTAACTTGAAATATTACATGATGTTTATAACATGGTAATAATTGATATAAAAGGAATAAAAAACATTAAAACGGTTCTTATGAAAGTATAAATTGACATTAGTTTATTATTCAATAGATTAAAGAACGAACGGGTCAAGTCGGACACATGGTAAGGGACTTCATCTCAATCTCTTTTTATTGAGGCATATTTTGTTTTAATAAATGACTATCTTTTATAAGATGTATTATAATCATTGAATTTTAATTTCATTAAAAGGGGATATTTTTCTAGGAATATTTTTACTAAATTACAAATATTTAATGTTTCTTTTAATGCAAGCAGTGACAACGTCCTTCATCCGCCACGAGTGTTATTTGATCACTCGCTTCCTTAACAAGCCGTAATTTTTTTAAAAGTAAAATAAATACAATATAATCTTTTATGGATTATGGTATTGAAATTTTTTTTGATAAAGTATTTGTTATATCAATATATTTTGAGAGATATATTGTGATTAAAATGTGGAAATTTTTTCATTTCTTTATATTTGTTGTATGTGTTATGATTTTATTATGGTACTTGGACATTTGACGGTTGGTTACACAATAAAGAAAATGACAGGTGGGGCCTTGATAAACCAGGACATGTGGTTACATTATAACCTAAAGTGCCTTGGTTATGGAAGTTGGGCATATGACTATTCCATTTAGTGATATGTGTGGAATTTGACCGTATGGTTATTCCATTAAGTATGTTTTTGTCCCACGTTACCTTTATATGTTATGTGTTCTTTATAAGGGTATTATGGTAATATTTTGGTTACAAAAAGGGTAAGCAACAATATTTTTTTTAGTGAAGAGTATTTACTACTTCATAAAGGTGAAAAGTATTACTTATGATAATATATTCATGGATTACTTGTTTTTTTTAAAAAACTAACAGTATTTATTATTTTTTTATCCCATACTAAGCTTTTTATTCTCATCCTATGTTTTTGAAATGTTTTTACAGGACATAAAGTGGAATTAGGTCAAGGATGGGATCAAGGAAAAGTCATGCTATATAAAATATGGAACTAGACAAGTCTGTTTTTTCCAAGAGTTTTTATTTTATGAGAAAAATGTATACTGAGTAGAAGTGTCTACATGTAATATTGAAGTTGTCTTGTATATGTTATGACCTAATTCTATAAATCTCTATACCTGAAAGGACACTCTATGTGAATTATTATCTTAATTCAAGAATATACAATGTTTAACTCCCCGACCCTAGTTACCCAGAGTCAGTGCATTGTTTTAATACGTTGGCATGATTACGAGGAATCAAGTCATGATAGACCGATCAATTTAGTAGTCATGGAAAAAATATTACACATATGAACATTACATTACACCATTGAAAATAAAACACAACATAAATGATCCCTTGAGAACGCTATTAATCCCCTTGCTTAACCCAAAATATCAATCACAATACACTTCTTGGAATCCTGGGAAAATAAAACATATGAAAGGGGTGAGCTCGAACTCTTAGTAAGGGTAAGAAATACAGTGGAAGATAACATAAACATTAGGCATGGTGAAAATTTTAAAACACATTAATGTACAAATAATAAACATGAACACTTTATGGTAGGAATATGAGATGATAAAATAATGCCATAATGAAACATAATCATGGGTATTATACTAGTCTAATAACCACATGAACCATAAATGATATTTTTATAGTTAGGGAATGTATAATTCTAGATATTCTAAAACATTTTGTCAAGGCCTCGGGCAAGACGTCTAAAAATTATTAAGGCATATGCCAAAACCATATATCAAATTTTTGGAAGGCCTTGACCAATTCCACATCTAATTGTCTCATGAGACCTACCGATGTACCGGGGAGCTATATCGGGTGCCACCCATCACTTACTAAGTCCAATACGTTCCTCATATGAAAGGGTTGAAACATTACATAAACATTTGTATTAAAACTAGCATACGAAATGTCAATACTTTAACCATAAACCATGAATGGTATAAAAATAACACATCCATGATCAAATAAATACCAAAAAATTCAATACAATATGGATGATTTGTATCATAATAAATCAACCTCAAACAATTTTAAAATCTATCAAAGGATGTTGACATAGATGAAAATGATTTGTAAAACTCTTTCAGAGAAATATCCCTTTTTTATGAAAATTTTTAAAAGTTTCACATTTTTAAAGGAAGTAATTTAAAAAATATTTTTGAATCAATGTGTCCCATACCACTATGAAACATTTGAAAAAGAATTATCATTTCAAAAAATTCATGTCCACATAAATAATTCCTTAAAATTATTTGGAAAACACAGACATTAATTAAAAGGATTTATAAAGATAAATCTTTAAAACATTTAAATTGATGATCAAGTTATATAGTCCCTCCCATAAAACATTAAAATATTCCTTTTTAAATTTTTTTTTAAATATGGGTATAGATGATAAATATTTCCTAGTAAGTACTTACATATAAACAATCTCAGATAATAATGAGATTTAGGAAATAACTCTTACCTTTCACTTTCCTTTTGTCAAGGACATATTTAACCTCCTGTATAATGACCATAGTATGTTATTAAATAATAAAAGAACCATATTCATATTTATTATATCATAAAAGATTCATTTATGACTTTATACTACCCATTTAATAATGATATCCATGTTAAATTAACATTTCATGTGATAATCTTTTTCTTTATCATATGTGTTTTAACTTGTTATTCTTGATCGTATAATTTAGATCATGATTTACATAATTACATAATATAAAAATGATTTATATATCATATATATTTATAATATAAATATGTATAATATATAGATATATGAAATTTAAAACACCGTTTAGGGATACGGTAGGTCGTACGTACGCATAAACGTTGTTTCCGTTTTCATATCGTATTGAATGGAAGTAAGTGAATAAGATATTTGTAAATACACACACACACACAAAGATATATATATATATATATCTATTAATTAGCATTATTATGTAATATATTACATAAATATTAATAAAATATATTTTTATAATCATCGTTGAATGGTGAATGTGGAAATGAATCTCATCACGTCGTGGAGACGGTAATCCATATGTCTGCATGAGCGAAAATATAATTATATTGATGGTAAAATCATATGTACACTAGTGCAAAAAACATTTTTAATGTCGTCATTTCTTACGTCTTTTATATATAACTGACATGAAATTTTTTAAAATGTTGTTTTTTACAACGATTATTTTATAACTTACGTAAAAAATACTGAGAGTAAATTTTTTACGTTGGTTATTTTAATAACCGACGTAAAAAATGACATATCTAATGATTTTTTACATCGTTTATAAAATAACCAGCATAAAAAAGGTGGCATCTGAGGCCTTTTCGACGTCGGTTATTTGATAACCGACATAAAAACCCAACCCGTGATTTTTTTTACGTCGGTTATACTGTAACCGACGTAAAAAACCAACACACGATAGTTTTTACATTTTTTATACAATAACAGATGTAAAAAGTGTGGTTTCTGATGTGTATTTTACGTCAGCTATAGAA
Source organism: Viscum album (assembly GCA_963277665.1). Taxonomy (NCBI): domain Eukaryota; kingdom Viridiplantae; phylum Streptophyta; class Magnoliopsida; order Santalales; family Viscaceae; genus Viscum; species Viscum album. The sequence goes on along the minus strand of OY728120.1, from coordinate 1,265,415,471 downwards.
TAACTGACGTAAAAAACCAACACCCGACTTTTTTTACATCGATTATAAAATAACTGACGTAAGAAATTCGGTCTCTGATACATTTATAACGTTGGTTATTATAATAACTGACATTATAAATTTAATAAAAAATAGTTTATAACATCAGTTATTAAATAATCGATGTTATAAAACAATTAAATTTTTTTTCACGCCCCATGGATTGTCATTTCTGATTTTTCGATCGAAAGGCTTGCGAATCATCTCTCTTGCATGGAAGACCTAGAATCGACTCTTCGATCTCATTTCGTTAAACTCGTTTTTCCATCATCGTTTATCATCTTTACTCTCCTCAGATCTATCATCTCCACTCGCAACACTCAGGTAAGCCTCCCACAACTTTATTTTATTTGTTTTTTATCCCGGATAGTCTATATTTACGTTTTGCGATTTTTTTGTTTAAAATAGGTATGATTCTTAGATTTCAAACCCTCTTACCTCATTTTTCCATCATAATATTATTTATTACCACCAGATCTACTAGATCAACTCACAATATTTAAGTAAGCCTCACCTACTTCTATTTCGTTTGTTTTTGTTTCGCGGATGTCCTATATTTATGGTAATATTAGTTTTCATTGACAACTAATGTTCTCATTCACCTATATTACTGCAATATATATCTAAACTATTTTGATACACCCATTCCGTCTACTAGTGTGATTTATTTTATAAGTATATATGGTTTTTTCTTGGTGGAATGCTTGTTTTGGATCCTTGGTTGTTTCTATTTTGGGTATCAATTTTTGTTGTTCCATAAAATAATTATGTCGCTTATTTTCGTGGAATATTATAAGTCTTTATATGCTATTAAAAACTGATTCATTGAACAATAGATCATTTTAGACTAGTAGGAGATAGAGTTCATGGTTCTCATTTTGAATAATGGCATGATATCAAAACTAGTGCCTTGAGGTTAAAATCCCTAGATATTCCAAAACTAGTTGATTGAGGTTAAAACCCCATGGTTCTGTGGGGCTGTCCAAAGGGTTGGGGGCAGTCCAGGGTGTCCATGGTTGTGGGGGGGTGTCGAAGTGGGTGGGGGCCGTCCAAGGGGGTGGGGGGGGGGGGGGACTGTCCAAAGGGGTGGGGGCCGGTCCAGAGGGTTTGGGGGTTGTCTGGGGGGGTGGGGGACTGTCCAGAGGGTTGGGGGTGTCCAGGGGGTGTCCAAGGGGGTAGGGGGTGGGGGTGTCCGAGGGGGTGGGGGTGCTATCTAGAGGGGTGGGGGCTGTCTAGGGGGTGGGGGGGTGTCTAGAGGGGTGGGGGATGTCCAATGGGGTGGTGGTGTCTTGGGGGTGTCCAAGGGGGTGGGGTGATGTCTAGAGGGTTTGGGGGGCAGTTCAGATGGTTGGGGGGGTGTCCAGGGTGTCCATGGAGGTGGGGGGTGGGTCAGTCCAAGGGTGTGGGGGGGGGGGGGGCTAAGGGGGTGGGGGTGATGACCAAGGGGGTGGGGGCCTGTCCAGAGGGTTTGGGGGTTTTCCGGGGGGGATATCTAGAGGGTTGGGGGTGTCCAAGAGGCTTTCCAAGGGGGTAGGAGGTGGGTGGTGGTGTCCAAGAGGGGTGGCGGTGTCGAGGAGGGGTGGGGGCTTGTCCAAGGGGGTGGGGATGGTGTCCTGAGGGGGGGGGGGGGGCTGTCCAAGGGTTTGGTGGTGTCCAGGGGGTGTCCATGGGGGTGGGGGATAAGTGTCAGCTGGGATTGACTATTGCATCGTGGTTTGTGAGATTATGACATGATGATTGTATTATTTCTTGGATATTAGTGTTCCGATATGATTCTATTTGGTTATATAAATTTTGACCAGTCATCGACTATGAGAAAATTATGGGTTATGGGGGAGACCATGTCGTGGTGTTCAAATATTCATAGTTATCCTGACCCCATTGTGCTATGATGATTGGATTCACATTGTGATTTTCTCCATCCAAGTTTTTATTTTAAATTTGATTTGATTCTCAGGTTTACTCTATTTTCTCCAATTTTCTATCAACCATTGGATGCCCCATGGTTTTCATTGAATCCATGGAATTTGAAACTATTATATCTTACAATATTTTATTTTTAAAATCATATTTTTAAGTCATATTTTTTTAAATATGCATATATTTTTTTTTATATTTTAAAATTTATTAAATTAAAATTATGATTTTTTTCATATAAACATATATTTTTCATATTATAAAAATATGTATAATTTTGATATTTGTTATCGGTAATAATGAGTCAAAGTTGGATTACATCACATCGAATGAGAAATGAATATGAGGAAGGTGTTGATTCTTTTTTGGAATGTTCTAAACTAAATGTTCTAAGTAGTGACATTTTTTTCTTTTCATGCTTGAAATGTTTGAATATGAAGAAGTTGAAAAGTATAGAGATAAAAGATAATCTGATTTGTCGTGGTTTTAATCTGAGTTATAGACCATGGATTTGGCATGGTGAAACGGGATGGAATGTCACTGATTTTGATGATTCGCAAGATGGTAACTCTGATGGAATTGAAGAAATGATTTGCGATATTGCAGCAGAATAAATTGAGATAGAACCGACAGTTGCGCATCTATATAGTGATGCTGAAAACCCATTATATCTTGGTTTTATAGATTTTACGGTTTTATCGGCGATGTTAAGATCGATTAACCTGAAGGAAAAACATGGATGGAGGGACAAAAGTTTTACAGAGCTGCTACAATTGATGAAAGACATTCTTCCAAAAGACAAAGATCTTCCAGATTAACATTATAAGGCCAAGAAAATATTATGCCTGATGGGATTAGGATACAAGAAAATACATTCCTGTCGGAGTGACTGTATGATATATAGGAAGGAATATGAATTTTTGTCAGAGTGTCCTAAATGTGGGACATCATGGTATAAGGTGAAAGAAAAATCACAGGCTGATGTAGACATTACAAAGATCCATTCAAAGTTATTTTGGCATCTTCCTATAATTCATCATTTCAAACGTTTAATTTCTAATTCACATGATGCAAAAAGGTTAATATGGCATGCTGATGAGCTGTTATGGGATGGAAAAATATGTCATCCAGCTGGTTGTCCACAATGGAAGAAAATTGATGAGCAGTATTCTACATTTGGAAATGAAATTAGAAATCTCATACTAGGGTTGTGAAAAAATTGAATGAATCCATACCAAACCCTCAGTAGCACACATATTTCATGGCCTGTTTTATTGGTAACTTAAAACCTCTCTCCTAAAGTTTGTATGAAGCGCAAATATGGCATGTTGAGTATAATGATCTCTGGTCCGAAGCAACCCGACAATGATATTGATGTTTACTTGTCACCGTAGATTGATGCTTTGAATCTATTATGGGTTGATGGTATTAGGGTATATGATTCATATAAAATGGAATATTTTCAACTACATGCAGTGCTTTTTCCACTATAAATGACTTCCTAGCATATGGAAATTTTTCTGGATATAGTGTTAAAGGGCATAAAGCATGTCTAATTTTCGAACAACAGACGTCATATTGTCAATTGCATCATGGGAGGAAAACAATGTACATGGGTCATTATAAGTTTTTGCCTATGGATCACACTTATAGAAGACTAAAAAATTCATTCAATGGCTCACAAGAATTTGATATTGCTCCAAGACCTTTATCCCCTAATATGTATTTTGAGAGGGTGAAAAACCTTAATGTGACATGGGAAAGACATAGAAATCTGGTAATGATAGACATATTTGGAAGAAAATGTCAATATTTTTTGAGCTACCATGTTGGAGATATCATGAAGTTAAACATAATATTGATGTCATGCACATGGAGAAGAATATCTGTGATTGTTTGATTGGAACATTTTTAGATATTAAAGGAAAGATAAAAGATGGGTTGAATGCAAGATTAGACTTACTATCAATGGGAATATGTTTGGAGTTTGCTCCCACTCTTAATGGAAGACGAACATTTCATCCCCCGACTTGTCATGTAGAGACCCAAATCTTGACATACATGGACATTACATTACTTTTTTGGAAAACTTGATACATAATGAAAACAGACACACAAGGACTGTAATAGTTTAGTGTCTTTGGAAACTCAGAAAATAATCTTCTAATCGTGGTGAAAGATCTTCAACATCTCCAATAAAGATCTTCCCCTTTTTGTTTTCCTACCTAAAACCTTTATTTAAATCATGGGGAAAAGAAAACATATAAAGGGTGAGCTCAAATTCTCAGTAAGGGTAAGCATAGAGAACATAAAACAATCCATAAAAATTTGAATTCAAAATCTTGAACATAAAATCTAAACATCAAAATCTTGAGCAAAGTCATAAATCTTGGAAGTACATAAGGCATATATCATAAAGGAACATCAATCATGATAAAATAGCATCGGAATAAATCATGTAATTGTGGAAAACATTCAGCACTCGATATGATTTCCATAGTATCCAAGGCATTGCAGCCAAGACCATCTTAGTGGGCAAAGTCCCTTTTTGAATCGATTTCACTCCTCGTTCCAGTCCTGTATCACTAAATCGGATTAACTTACCATTCCAGCCATGTCTATCTCATGAGACATAAATCTTTACCCAATTGATTGGAGGGAGATATAGGTCCCACCCCTCTCATAATGAAACCATTCTTATGTGTGCCACAAAATCATAAATCATACATCATATCATAACCCATGTAATAAAAATGGGATTCTTAATCATCATGCCATCATAACATAATTCATATAAGAAAAAAAAATATCATAAAAATAATTCCATCATAGCATAATCAAAACAATGTAAAAATAGGGATAGAAACAGAACCCTATATTATCTTAGATGGAAAATAATTTTGATAAAACACATGAACTCCATTCTTGAGGAAAATATCCTTTCTACTTCAAAAACATTTTCCTTTATTAACATGTCATATAATTTTGAACTAAAATAAGTTGATTAAAAATAAACTTGAAAACTTGTAAAGGATGCTTCATTAAAATAATGATCTAAAAATCCATTAATTCCATAAAATTTTAAAAAAACATTCTTCTCGTAATTTGGCCGGAAAAGTCAAAAAGTACCTTGTACGAAAAATGACAAATGATTCTTTTCGTATCTTTTACTAAAAACTCACCGAAGGGTAAAATTGGATTTAAACAATTTTAGAAGGATAAAAATAATATTACATATTGAAGAAACATGGATGTGGATGATAAATATTCCCCAGTAAATTCTGAAGTATAAACAATCTCAGATAAAAATGAGGTTGTGATATTTTCCTTTACCTTATGTCTGATATGCCTCATATGTATCCGAACCCCCTCTTCTTTGAAGCGCCTCTTCTTAACCTCCTCTTTGGGCACTAAAGATGGTCTCTTAAGAAGACCATAACCACTAGGATGTTTCTAGGGAAGTGGAGAGGAGAAATTGGCAGGGGTTGGCCGAGATTGAAGGCTCAAAGTGGTGTGAGGAAGAGAGGGAGGAGGTGCCCTTTTATAAGGGAGGGGAGGGGCACCTTTGAAAAAACTAAAAATATTATTTTATTATAAAGTAATATTCTGTTTTTAAAAGCTCCAAATTGATTTATTTCAAAGCTAAGATGGGGATTGGTCTAAATCCTCTCTTCCAAAAGAATTTAGACAAGTTTAGGTTTTTATTTTAACCTTATCATTTAGATTTAAATTTAAGATAAATAATTTTACTTTTACCATGTCTTCATTTTTTCTTACACTATATGGTTAATAAACTTACTATAACATGACAAAACAACACCAAGTTGTTTATTATTAATATATATAACCTTATCTAAGACATTTTTCCAAACCATAGATTTTTAGGAATAAAATAACAATTAATAATATATTATTTGTTTTAAAAACTATTTTATGTCAATTTTGACACTATTTGGTAATTGATTTTGTGAAAATTATAACAGAATGATTAGTTCAAAAAAAGTTAATTAAATCAATACTATAATGACATATTAACCGAAAAAATAGTGTAATTCATAAAAAGTCTCAAATTACATTTATTTGGGTATTTATAACATCGATTATGTCAATATTTCATTAATAAGATAATTACTGCATCATCATTGTGTCATAAATAAATTAAATTATTTAATGTATAAATTTTTTAAATAAAATACCATTATGTAGGAAATCTTTTTATCTTTCTAATGAATATTTATAGTCGAATTTATCTTATTTATAACCCTATATTAAAAATGTTTTAGTTATTAAACTTTTATTTTAACTATTTTAACTATTCATTAAATAAAATAATATTAAATGTCCTAATCTAATACAAGTGGACCTAAATGGTCATATTGTATTCCTAAGGTTGTTTTTGGTCGAATTAAACTTATCCAACAGAATTAGAAAATGTGTTAGGGTAATAATAATATCATTTTTACCCTTAATTACACTATTTACTTTTAACCGTGGTAAATAAAAGTAAAAAAGTTACTATTCACCAAAATTTATTTCATCTCATTGAACCAAATTTTAGTCCTTGATATTAAACATGGCTCTCGGATTTTTGAAATTCCACTCACAAAAGCGGTAAAATTATGTTTTATGTGAATTTCCAAATTCTCCTAGGAGGTGGGTAAAAGACGGCGAAAAGTTAAATACAATTTTTATATATCTAAAATTATAATAAAATGACTCAAATGAATTACACTGAACATATATAGTTATTATGTATCAATTTTTACCTAAAATTAATTTAAATAAAATAAATAATTATTTAAATAAAAAGTCGGTTTTTAAATAGTAACCTAGTGTTTTCACTATTCATAAAAAATTGAATGTTTCCAGAAAAATATAAAAAATTCACCGTATGCTAATTTCGATAATACGAATCAAAAAATGAAGTCCATTTCAAAATATAAAATTTATAAAATTTTAAAAAATGGGTATTACTATTCATAACCGCTAGTTTATATACCATATCATTGTTTAGTGAAACTCGGTATTGTGTACAACACACGCTATCGTGGAAGGTCACAATTGCATGTAATGCAAGCCAAGTCAGGGATGCGTGTAGTGCAATCTCTTTTTGGTGTAGCATACAACACAAGACATCAATAAAATTAGAAATAATATTTTTCATAAAATCTCGGGGTGTTACATTCTACCCCCCTTAAAATGAATTTCACCCTCGAAATTTGTCGGGGTTATAAATGGTTTACTACTCGAAAGTTTCTTTAATAGAAACCCACATCGTAAAAAGGAATACCAAAACCAATCTTTAAAAACTAATTTATGAAATGTAACGGTTACCCAAATTAACTAATCACTGGGTTTCCACATAGGTGAAAATATGGATATGGAAGATAAATATAACCATCATGTTCTGATGGAGAGTGGTAGAGAATATGGATATGGAAAAGCCAACAATCACAAAGCCATATATTTGTGATGATCTAAGGTACCATCTGATTCATCAGATATAAGGGAACTAGGACAACATTTTTGGTTTTCAAGATCATTTCCCTAAAGTTGAAGAAATTGGAATTAGAATAAATACTTTCTTGATTTTGGTACAGTCTCACCGTTGGTCGTTCCTTGGACAATTTCCACTTCATATCTTAAAGAAATGAAGTTGAATTTGTCATTCGTGAAGTGTTAGTAGATCATTTGATAGAATGATGGGTCATTCCATCTGTCTCAAACAAAAGGTTAGAAAAAGTTATCAAAAATACATAAGTCCATCTATGGTGAGGTTAATAGTATATGATTCCAAAAATGAACTTATACTTCATATATCAAACCGCTTAATAACATAAAACTAGTTTCTACTAACCAGTGACTTCCTTTAGTCTAGTGGTATGTGATAAAGGCCAGTCTCACTTCAGTTGTGGGTTCGATTCCCACAACTTTTTCTAATGCGACGGGTTGTCTCCCATCCTACAGGTTGTCCTTTTTCTAAAATTACATCATTATGACATTCCATCGATAATATCGAAAAAATTTCTAGCCTTAAACTAACTTATGTTCAACATAATCCATTTCAAATCTTTAGGCTTATCCAAAATACTTTTGTCCAAGCTTATAGTATAAAGAAAAAAATTACTAGAAATGTCATCTACCGAGCATGTGAATACCATAATTTATCCTTGATATATCTTGTTGATCACATTCCAATCATGTGAATACCTTAATCATGTATTCTCTTGAAAAATGAATACCCATTTAACCTTAGTGAAAACATGAATGTTGTCGAAAAGTTAACTCTGTCCACATACCAAAATCCAAAAATTTTTATATACTCAAATCATGATATCACTTTGTCCTTATTTTAGTCATGATCTCATGATTACTATCATATTATTTTCTCCTTATCCCTTCATTATGTTCATTTCATCTACTTTCCAACAATATTTCAATCACTTTTTCATAGTTACTAGTACCATATAATTTTTGAAAACCAATACATAGATATTCCAAAATTCCACAATACCATAAATGAGATTCCATGATACTATTTTGAAATACCCTTACATAAACACTTAATCATTACACAACATCATTTTCATACTCAACATCACAAATAGTGATCGCATCAGACTTCCCTTTATACTTTTTCTTAAGAGGATGCTCACGTTGATCATCACTAACCCGTGGATTAGGGCATTTATTAGCATAATTCCATATTTCCTTGAACTTGAAGCATTGAAGTGTTGGTGGAGAGTTCTCTATAGTCTTTTCTCTATTGACATCATTAGCAACCTTTGTCCCATTACTTCGACAATCAACTGCTCGATGACCTTCTTTTCCACACTTAAAACATTTTCTAGTCCCTTTAAGACAATCTCCACCATGCTTCTTTCTACACTTTGAGCATAAAGAAACATTCATCTTCTTTTCACCATTATTCTGAGATTTCTCCTTGAACTCCATCTTTAGTTTCTTGTCAAAACCATGAGATGGATATGTAACACTAACTTCCATTTCGACCTTGATAGCACAACACACAATTTATTCATAGCTACTGAAGTCTCTAATAGATAATTCCCTTCGAAGACTTGTTTTTAAGCCATTGAAGAATCGATCAACTTTACTTTCAGGTTGGATGATAAAAGCAGATGCATACCTTGCAAGTCTTGTAAAATTCACTTCGTTTATACCAAAAAATTCATCATCCTTCTTCTTAAGCTCAAATAACTCCTTTTCCATCTTTGTTCGAAGAATACGAGGGATGTAATTACTGAAAAACATGTTCTTTAACTCGTCCCATTCCATGGATTGAATTTCATATTGGGGCCTTGTATTCTTAATTAGAGTCCACCATTGGTCTGCTTCACCTTCTAAACGGTAAATAGCTAGAATGACTTTATCATGTTCCGAACAGTGAAGTATGGAAAATATATTTTCAATGGTACTGATCCATTGTTTAGCTATAAGTGGATCAGAAGACCCATTGAAAGAAGGTGGACGTTGCCTCCTGAAGGACTCAATAGAATATTGTTCCCTCCTCTGCTCATTTGGAAGTACAGAATGTTTCATAGCTTGTGTAAGTATAGCAATAAGATTTTTCACTCCATCTCTCATAACGTTGGTTCGTTTAGGAGGAAAATCATTGCATCATCTATTACATTGATCAAAACGGTTCCTTTGGGTTCCATCCATATTCTAAAACCCAAAAAGAATAGTGTGAGAGGCAAAAAACATGCTAGGAAAAAAACATAATAAATGGTGAGTACCTTTAATATCTAACATCTTAGGTTTAATTCTAAGATCGTTAGCGCAATTCTAGGACTATAACCTATACGTATACTTAACCTTAGGGACATCCCTAGACATACCTCAGAAATATCTCTAGGGATCTCACTAAAGCTTACGCATCCTAGTTTCCAAAGGTTAACTAAAACTTTCCTCTGATACCAACTGTAGAGACCCAAAGCTTGATATACATGGACATTAAATTAATTTTACGGAATACTTGATACATAATGAAAACAGACACACAATGACCGTAATAGTTTAGTGTCTTTGGAAACTTGGAAAATAATCTTCTAATCGTGGTGAAAGATCTTCAATATCTCCCATAAAGATCTTCCCCTTTTTGTTTTCTTACCTAAAACCCTTATTTAATTCCTGGAGAAAATAAAACATATAAAGGGTGAGCTCAAATGATCAGTAAGGGTAAGAATAGAAAACATAAAACAATCCATAAACATTTGAATGCAAAATCTTGAACATAAAATCTAAACATCAAAATCTTGAGCAAAGTCATAAATCTTGGAAGTACGTAAGGCATATATCATAAAGGAACATCAATCTTGATAAAATAGCATGGGAATAAATCATGTAATTATGGAAACCATTCATCACTTGTTATGATTTCCATAGTAGAAAAGGCATTGCTGCCAAGACCATCTTAGTGGACAAAGCCCCTTTCTGAATCGAGTTCACTCCTCATTCCAGTCCTGTATCACTAAACCAAATTAACTTATCGTTCCAGCCATGTCTATCTCATGAGATATAAATCTTTACCCAATGCATTGGAGGGAGATATAGGTCCCACCCATCTCATAATGAAACCATTTTTATGTGTTCAGTAAAATCATAAATCATACATCATAGCATAACCCATGTAATACAAATGGGATTCTTAATCATCATGCCATCATAACATAATCCATATAAGAAAAAAAACATCATAAAAATAATTCCATCATAACATAATCAAAACAATGTAAAACAAGGGATAGAAACATAACCCTATATTATCTTAGATGGAAAATAATTTTTATAAAACACTTGAACTCCATTCTTGAGGAAAATATCCTTTCTACTTCAAAAACATTTTTCTTTCTTAACATGTAATATAATTTTGAACTAAAAGAAGTTGATTAAAAATAAACTTGAAAACTTGTAAAGGAAGTATCGTGGAAATAATTTTCTAAAAATACATTCATTCTGTATAATTTAAAAAAACATTCTTCTCATACTTTGGCCGGAAAAGTCAAAAAGTACCTCGTACGAAAAACGACAAAAGAATCCTTTCGTATCTTTTACTAAAAACACACCGAAGGGTAAAATTGGATTTAAACAATTTTAGGAGGATAAAAATAATATTACATGTTGAAGAAACATGGATGTGGATGATAAATATGCCCTAGTAAATTCTGAAGTATAAACAATCTCAGATAAAAATGTGGTTGTGATATTTTCCCTTACCTTATGTCTGATATACCTCGTATGTATCCGAACCTCCCCTTCTTTGAAGAGCCTCTTTTTAACCTACACTTTGGGCACTAAAGATGGTATTTGAAGAAGACCAGAACCTCTAGGATGTTTCTAGGGAAGTGGAGAGGATATATTGGTAGTGTTTGGCCGAGCTTGAAGGCTCAAAGTGGTGTGAGGAAGAGAAGGATGAGGTTCCCTTTTATAAGGGAGGAGAGGGGAACCTTTGGAAAAACTAAAAATATCATTTTACTATAAAGTCATATTCAGTTTTTAATATCTCCAAATTGATTTATATCTAAGCTAAGGTGGGGATTGGTAGAAATTCTCTCATGCAATAGAATTTAGACAAGTTTAGGTTTCTATTTTAACCTTATCATTTAGATTTAACTTTAAGTTAAATAAATTTACTTTTACCGTGTCTTCTTATTTTCCTACACTATAAGGTTAATAAACATACTATAACAAGACAAAAGAACCACAAGTTGTTTATTATTAATATATATAACCTTATCTAAGTCATTGTGATGAACCTTAGATTTTTAGGAATAAAATAACAATTAATAATATAATATTTGTTTTAAAAACTATTTTATGTCAATTTTGACACTATTTCGTAATTGTTTTTTGTGAAAATAATAACAGAATTATTAGTTCGAACAAAGTTAATTAAATCAATAATAACATGACATATTAACCTGGAAAATTAGTTTAATTCGTAAAAAGTCTCAAATTACATTTATTTGGGTATTTATAACATCAATTATGTCAATATTTCACTAATAAGATAATTACTGCATCATCATTGTGTCATAAATAAATTAAATTATTTAATGTCTAAAAATTATAAATAAAATATAATTATGTATCAAATCGTTTAGATTTATAATGAATATTTATAGTCGAATTTATCTTATAAATAACCCAATATTAAAAATGTTTTAGTTATTAAACTTTGATTTTAACTATTTTAACTATTCTTTAAATAAAATAATATTAAATGTCCTAATCTAATACAGGTGGACCTAAATGGTCATATTTTATTCCTAAGGTTTTTTTGGTAGAATTACAGTTATCCAATATAATTAGTACATGTGTTAGGGTAATAATAATATCATTTTTACCCTTAATTACCCTATTTACTTGTAACTGTGGTAAATAAAAGTAAAAAGATACTATTCAACAAAAATTATTTTCATCTCATTAAACCACATTTTTGTCCTTGATATTAACCGTGTCTCTCGGATTCTTGAAATTGCACTCATAGAAGCGGTAAAATTAAGTTTTATGTGAATTTCCAAATTCTCCTAGGAGGTGGGTAAAAGACGGTGAAAAGTTCAATAAAATTTTTATATATCTAAAATTATTATAAAATGACTCTAATGAATTAAATTGAACATATATAGGTATTATTTATCAATTTTTACCTAAAATAAATTTAAATAAAATAAATAATTATTTAAATAAAAAGTCGGTTTTTAAATAGTAACCCAGTGTTTTCACTATTCATCAAAAATTAAAAGTTTCCAGAAAAATACCAAAAATTCACCCTAGGCTAATTTCGATATTCCGAATCCAAAAATGAAGTACATTTAAAAAGATAATATTTATAAAATTTTAAAAAATGGGTATTACTATTCATAACGTCTAGTTTATATAACATATTGTTGTTTTGTGAAACTCGGTATTGCGTACAACACACGCTATCGTGGAAGGTCGTGATTACGTGTAATGCAATCCAAGTCAGGGATGCATGTAGTGCAAGGTCTTTTTGGTTTAGCGTATAACACAAGACATCAACAAAATTAAAAAGAATATTTTTCATAAAATCTCGGTGTGCTACATGTCATACATTATCAAAGAGGGATAAAATTAGCTTTTGTCAATTTTTTCATGATATTAAAGTGCCTCAAGGTTATTCTTCAAATGTAAAAATTTTTGTCTCATTGACAGACTTGATGTTGATAGGTATGAAATCACATGATTTTAATGTCATGATGCAACAACTTCTACCAGTTTCACTACGTGGAATATTTCTCTTCCGTGTCAGAAAGACTATAATGAATTTGTGTTAATTTTCAATTCAATTTGTAATAAGGCGATTGGTTTGAATGATTTGAAAATTTTGGAAAAGGATGCAATTTTTATACTTTGTCAAATGAAAATGTATTTTCCTCCATCTTTTTTTGATATAATGTTGCATTTAATGATTCATCTGGTTCGAGAAATAATGATATGTGGACCTGTATATCTTCGTTGGATGTATCCTTTTGATATGTATATGAAAATATTAAAGGGTTATCTTAGGAATCCATATAGACCTGAAGCCTCCATTATTTAAAAGTATATTTTTGAGGAGGCTGTAGAGTTTTGTACGAGCAACTTGGATGCGGTGCAACACATAGGTTTTCCTCCATCTCGCAATGAACAAGTTAATAATGAGGGAAATGGGATTCGTGGCTTGAAAGAAAAATCACTATCAGCTGAACAAATGAAGAAGTTAGAATCATACATCTTGAATAACATAGTTTATGCTCAACCGTATATCACATTGCATATTAATGATTTGAAACAATGTCATCCAAAGAAGAAAGAAATGTGGATTTTGAATGAGCACAACAAAACATTTTTTTATGGTTTAAAAAGACCTTTCTTGGTAGATTAGATGTATGAGAGACATTAAAATGGATAGTGGGTGGTCCATGTTTAAATGTTATAACATGGTCCGATTATGACATTAATGGCTATAAATTTCAGATGAAATCTCAGGACAACAGAAGTGCAGTTCGGAATAGTGGTGTATTTGTGTTTGGAGAAGCAATGCATTTTTCAAGTGTTAAGGACAAAAACCCAATTTCTGCCTCAAGTGCATATTATAGAGTGATTGAAGACATATGGGAGGTTGATTATATTAAAATTAAAGTTCATGTTTTTAACTATAAATGGTTTATCGGTAACAACAGTGTCAGACACGATGAATTTGGAATGAAACTTGTTAATATAAATAGATTGGAAGACAAAGCTGATTCTTTTATAATGGAAATACATTAAAAAAAATTCTATGTAGTAGATGAATCAGATATGCAGTGGGCTGTTGTTTTACAAGGGAAAAACAATATATTGGTGAGTATGATCTTGATGAAGATGCTGATTTATGTGAGATGCCTACTTCCATGGAATGATTAACAGAACATAATGATGAGCATGTTGAAGACATGGTTTGTGCCATAAGTAATGATCACGATGAATGAATTTGGGAAAAAAATCCATTTGTACATTCCTAAAATTATAGTTAACATTTGTTTATTTCTTGTTTACATTTATTTTTTTCATAAAATGTTAGATATTGTAAGTTTTTTCATTATTAAAACATGAATTAAAACAAAATAAATATAAGTTTTATTTTTTTTATGTTTGTTTAGTTTACTTTATCATGTTTACCATTACATAAATTATATATCTATTATTTTTGTTCAGTGACAATTACTTTACCATGTTTACCAGGTTTAACAGGTTTACCATGTTTACCATCTTGACCATCTTTACTATTGTTTAACATGCTTACCATATTAACCATGTTTACTATTACGTAACTTAGTACAATTTTCTATTTTATGATTATAGTAGTATTAAAATATTTGAATTTGTATATTTTTGAACTAATGTTTGTTTTTTGATTTTAAGGATAATGACAGATCAATCATTCGATCAACCACATGATTCTGTAGATAACCATATTGGTCATACCTCTGGGGAGTAACATTCACATGCTCCTCTTGATGTTCCCCAATCTTCCTCATGTCCTCCTATTACGAAAAACAGTTCAGGAGTTGGAAAATGTGGGTGCACACGTTTACCAAAATTATCCCTTGCCCGTACGCAGGATCATAGGATACTCGTTGAGTTTGATGAGGATGATATTCTTAGAGGTCCAAATGCAAAATATTTTAAGAGTTTTGTTTCAAATCGGGGTAAGAGAAAAGTAATCATTTTGTATAATGACTGGATAAGTGTAGATAAAGTGACAATCTCTCAGTTTTGGGAAAAGATTGTGGTAAGATATTTTCTATTGTTTTACTATTTTTTAAATTTTTCTAGTATATATAATATGTTTAACCTCTTCTTTATCAGATGACATTTGATATTCCTGACACTGGAGGAGTCAGGAAGAAATGATTATCGATGGCTGCCAGGAGATGGAGGGATTTCAAATCAACCCTGTCATATGATTTCATTTTTTTCATAGAAGTCATGAAAATCCATGTCGTATATATCCTTTTATTGATGAAGACACATGGAGACAGTTTGTTGAAAGTAGAAGAAAAGAGTCAATTTTGTTAAGGGAAATGTAAAATTTTAGAAGCTTTCTTATATAATTAATCTTATTAATGTTTAGTTAATTATTTCTTAATCTTTATTTACAACAAACAAAGAAATATTATCAAGAGATCCAATCTAAATAATTATACCTTCATAGATTATCTTGGGGAGGGTATTCATTTTTGGAAGAACAAATGATGGTGGGAAAATTACAAAAACTAACAGCTGAGTCTTCAAGCTCTAGAGAGGTGGCCCCTCCTTCCCCTCCATCTAGACATTGAAAATGGAAGAGAGATCGTATGGGAAAAAGAGGGCAATATCTTTAGGAAGAATCAAGAATCGTAGCTGAGAGGATTGTAAGATATCTATTTTATTTATTTAAGTTAACTATTTTCTTCATATAATTTCAATCATTATAGAAATTTTCAATTAATTAATACAGGACTCTCTTGAGGAGCAGAGCTAATAGGGGGTATTTATAGCTGCTGGGAGGCAAGATATTTTATCTGCAACATTGGGAAAGCCTGAACATCTTGGTCATCTACTAGGATATCCGGCAAGTGTATCGGTAAGAAAAGTGTTTCCACATTCTTCAACATCTAACATTGAGGGTGTTTATAAAAAAAGATAATCTTTGGAGGATGAAGTTCTTAATATTAATGTGATTATGGAGGAGAATATTAGAGCTTCGGTACAGTATATGTTTGCAGACATGCAAATAAAAATTTAGACTGCAGCTCCCACTCCTCCACCTTCCCCTGAAGACCCCATTATTTATCCTCCACCTCTGCCAGTAGATCCCACTCCCCCATCTCAGCCTGTAGACCCCATTTTTTATCCTACTCCTCCGCTGCAGCTTTCTTCTTATTTTGAGTTGTATGTTGATTATTATCAACATCATATAGTTGCATATGGTTGGTATATTATATAGGAGATACAGTTCATCATCAACAATTAGAGGTAGAGAATCAGAGGGTCACTGTACAAGATATTATAGATAGATCAGTTCAAGTACCATTACCTACAGATTAGGTGATGACAGTTGGACATAGTATCAATCATTTTTTATTTAGGCCATCCAGACTTCTTCGACTCATTACCATAGAGGTATCTATGTTATATCTTCTATTTTAATTTTTTATTAATGTTATTTTATCATTTGAAAACAAATATATTTTTCTATTTATTTTTAAAGGAATACTTAAAGGTAAAGAAATAATGTATAGACAACAACAAAGACAAATGGCTATGACATCAGATACATATTCAAGTAGTCTTGATAGATTTTCAAGATATTCAAATTTGTTGGCAGGTAATTATGAGTTTCCTATGGAATCTCATGTTTCTAGACGTGAAATAACTATGGGGATTGTGAAAATTGATATCATGGAGATTGTTACTGGAGATAAGTTGGGCATCAACGTGGTGAAAATTTATTCCATGTAAGTCTTAACACCTTTTCCCTACGTTATATTTATTAAAAATGTATACTTATGTCTATTTTGTATTAGGTATATTTATTAAATTTATGACAAGAATGAGCGGACAGATGTATATGGATTCATGGACACACAATTGATTTCCCCTGAAGCATGTGCATTGGATGTGGAAAAAATAGTGATTTATATTGCTGAAAGACTTGAATAGAATATAGTCACACAATGTTGGATGACGCCTTTTTTGTGATAGGTTTGAAACACATGTCTCTCAAAGAGTTCATTATCTTTTAATATAAAAAACCACAAAAATTAAATTTTATTTTATCAGTGATCATTGGATGTTAGGGGTTTTTTTCCCAAGGGAGAAAACAATTTATTGGATATGCTCTGTCCATGATGATGTGCAGGAAATTTTTAAGAAAATGTTAGAAAAGTAAGTTTCAATTTATCAATAGTTTTATATATTATAATTAATTTTAAATTTTCCCCATTCGAATTATTTTCTAACAGATGATGGGTCTACTTTCGAAAAAACACAAAGAAAAGGAGTGTGAAGATCAAATATGTAAATGTGAAGGTAAATATCCATTTATAATTTGTACTTTTTGATTTATTACATAAAAATAATATATTGAATTTACACTCATTCAAACAGAATTTTCATGAACAACAAGGCGTCATCAAATGATGATATTATATGTTAAGATTTATGTATGAAATAATAACAATTGGGGCAGTTGTGAACTTTCACCTGGTAAGATTTCCTTTTATGGTTTTCCATAATATTTCAATTTGATTTATTCATTATACATGTTAACTACTATCCTTTTAATTTGTATCTATTTGATGACCCTCAAACCTATAATGCTCAAGACATCAAACACTTACTAGTGGACTGGTCAAATTATTTTACAGGTCTGATTGAATTTTAGTTGTTTGTAGTGTAAAATGTAATTTTGAATATTTTCATTGAAATTGCTTATTTGGTAGTCATTTAGGTTGGATTTATTTTTTTTGAAGTTTAAAGTGTATGTTTTGAAATTTATATATGTGAATTTTTAATTTTTCTCTACTTCTTGTTTTTTCTACTTATGATGGTTTTTCTGTTGTGGATTCTGGTCTGGGGGGAGGGGTTCCAAGGGTGTAGGGGGGGGGGGGGGTCTAGTGGTGTGGGAGGGATATTCGGTGGGGTGGGCATGGGTGGGTGGGGGGGGGGTCCTGGGTGTCCATGAGAGTGGGGGGGGGGGGGTAGTCCATGGGGGTGTGAGAAATTCCAGGAGGGTGGAAGGGATTTCCAGGGGAGTGGGAGGCTGTCCAAGGGGTGTGGGGGTGTCCCGTGGGGGGGGGGTTCTAGGGGTGTGGGAGGGATATCCATTGGGGTGGGTGGGGTCCATGGTATCCATGGGGATGGGGGGGGGGAGACCAGGGCGGTGGGAGAGGAGGCACCGCTATCCCTCTGGGGGCTGAACGCTGCTGGAAGGTACTCATCACTCCCACATGTGAAACATTTTGAGAGCTCAAGCTTCGCATGTGGGAGTGATGAGTACCTTCAAGTGGCGTGCCCCCCGAGGGGGGGTCCAGGAGGGTGGGGGTGTCCAGAAGGGTGGGGGCAGTCCCAGGGGTGGGGGGCAGTCTAGGGGTGTGGGGGGTGTCCATGAGGGTGGGGGTTATCCAGGGGTGTGGGGGGCTGCCAGGGGGTAGGGGGTAGTCCAAGGGTGTGTGTCTGTGTGTGTGTGGGGGGGGTGTCTAGGAGTGTGGGGGACAGTCTCAGGGGTGGGGGGTAGTCCAGGGGTGTGGGGGTGTCCAGGAGGGTGGGGGTTGTCCAGGGGTGTGGGGGGTTGTCCAGGGGGTGGTGGGGAAGTCCAGGGGTGGGGTGGGGGTGGTGTCCAGAAGGGGGGGGGGGTTCCAGGGGTGTTTGGGGCTGTCTAGGGGGGGGCAGTGCAGGGGTGTGGTGGGGGATGTCTGGTGGGTTGAAGGAGTTCTGGTCAGTTTTTGGTACCTTTTTGGTCTGTTTCAGGGGTGTGAGAGGGTTGTCCAGTGGTGTGGGAGTGTTGTCCAGGGGTGGGGAAGTCCAGGGGTGGGGGGAGGGTGTCCAGGAGGGTGGGGGTTGTCTAGGGGTGTTTGGGGTAGTCCATGGGTTTGGGGGGGGGGGTGTCCAGGGTTGTGGGGGTGTCTAGAGGTGTGGTGTGGGGCTTTCTAGTGGGGTAAGGGGGTTCTGGTCTATTTATGGTATCTTTTTAGTCTGTTTCAGGGGTGTGGGAGGGCTGTCCAGGGGTGTGGGAGTGTTGTCCAGTGGGTGGGGAAGTCCAAGGCTAGGGGGTGTCCAGGAGGGTTGGGGGGGGGGGGAGTCCAGGGGTGTGTGTGGGGGGGGGGGGATATCCAGGGGTGTGGTGGGGGCTGTCCAGTGGGGTGAGGGGGTTATGGTCTGTTTTTGGTAACTTTTTGGTCTGTTTTCGGGGTGTGGGATGCCTGTCCAGGGGTGTGGGAGTGCTGTCCAGGGGGTGGGGGTGGGGGGGTATACAGGACGATGTGGGGATGTCTTGGGGTGTGTGAGTGATGTCCAGGGGTGGTGGTGATGTACAGGGGTGTGGGGGTGTCCATGGGTGTGGTGGGGGAATTCTAGTTGGGTGAGGGGGTTCTGGTCTGTTTTTGTTAACTTTTTGGTCTTGTTTCAGGGGTGTGGGAGGGTTGTCCAGGGGAGTGGGAGTGTTGTCCAGGGTGTGGGGGGGTATAAATGAGGGTGGGGGAGGGGGTTTCCAGGGCTGTGGGGGGATGTCCAGGGGGTGGTGGGGATTTCTAGGGGTGTTTGGGGCTGTCCAGGGGGTAGGGGGCAGTCCAGGGGTGTGGGGGTGTCCATGGGTGCGGTGGGGGCTATCCAGTGGGGTGAGGGGGGCTATCCAGTGGGGTAAGTTTTAAATGTTATCAATGTAAATGCTTAATTTTTCTTTGGTTATTATTTTGGTCTACTTTTGTTTTTCTGGTACGAATTCTTGGTTTGGTTTCTGGTTGTTTTTGGGGAGATCAGAGGACTGCTTTCTATTTTAAAATAAAATTGGTTTTTTCACGTCAGTTATTTTATAACTGACATGATAAAATAATGGGGAATGGATTATCACGTCAGTTATTTGAATAACTGATGTGATAAACAACAGTGGAATGGGTTTTCATGTTGTTTAATTAATAAATGACGTGATAAAGGCGTGGGAAATGGTTTATCACATCAGTTATTATATAACCGATGTGATAAACCATTTCCCAGGGGTTTATCACGTCGGTTATTTAATAACCGAAGTGATAAACACCCCCCGCACTGGTTTATCACGTCGTTTATTAAATAACTGACATTATAAACCCACCTGGTTTTTCATGTCGGTTTTTTAATAACCGACCCGATAAACCAGTGCAGGGGATGTTTATCATGTTGGTTATTTTATAACCGACGTGATAAAACATTGCAGGGGGGGTGTTTATCACGTCGGTTATTAAATAACCGACGTGGAAAACACTCCGCCAATGGTTTTTCACATTGGGTATTAAATAACGATGTGATAAACACCATGATGTTATGTTTTTTATGTCAGTTTATAAATAAATGATGTAAAAAACAATATTTATAACGTCATTCGTATTAACATCGGCTAAAAACCGACGTAAAAACTGAAAAATAACCGACATAAAAAATGTTTTTTTTCATTAGTGGTAATTGGATGGTATATCATATATAAATAGTCATAATCATTTTATATTTATTATTTACATCAATTATACTCATTATTATACCTATCCAAATAATGAAGTGTTTGAATAACAAACTACATCACAACGTGGAGATGGTAAGCTGTACGTACACACTTATGGTGACTTTATCATTTATAGGATGGATAGAATAACAAATATGGTTGTACCATATTTATAATAACATAAAATAATGTAGAAGGTACTGGATTTAATATTTTAGTGTGGAATCAATAAAGAAAGAGGAAGTGTAAGAAGAAAATAACATGAAAGAGGGTGGTGAAATTATCATCTCTTCTTCAGGTGTATCCTTTGGAGTTTATCAAAAGGGATCCTTATGTTGGATTTATGATCAATTTAAGGCCTCTATGTTTAATGGAGGATAGTTTATTGTATATTTGGGCAGGGTTTGGATGAGACAAATGGCTTTGGATGTGTGAAATAAAGATATGGAGAAGTACCCTTTTATAAGAGAGGTGAGGGACACTTTTGGAAAAGTTTGAGATATTATTTTACAATAAAATACTTTTCTATTTATAATGACTTCAAAATAAATTATTTCAAGCTTCAGGTGGTTATGAGTCTAAATAATATTAACCAATAGGTTTTAGAAAAGTTTAGGTTACCATTTTAACCTTATATTTTAGATTTAACTCTTAGTTAAATAGTTTAACTTTTAATCTCTCTTATTGTATTCTTACACTATATGGTTATTTAACATACTATAAACATTCAATAGAACCTCAAGTGGTTCATTAATGGAATATATAATATTATTTAAGCCCTTGGGATGATCCTTATATTTTTAGGAATATTATATCAACCAATAATATAGTATTTGTTTAAAAAATTAATTTATGTCAATTTTGACACTATTTTGTATTTTGTTTTTGTGAAATTCATAACAACCTTATCACTTTGAAAATAATTTATATAATCAAACCTTACATGTCATATTAACCTAGAAAATTAGTGTAATCCATCATACGTCTCAATTTACATTTATTTGGATATTTATAATACCAATTATTTTAATACTTCATTAATAAGGTAATTACTGCATCATCATTGTGTCATAAAGAAATTAAATTATATAATGTTTAAAAATAATAATTAAATTATAATTATGTAGGAAATATTTATATATTCCTAATTAATATTTATAGTATAATTTATCTTATGTATAACCTTATATTAAAAATGGTTTAGTTATTAAACTTTGAATTTAACAATTTTATCTCTTCTTTAAATAAAATAATAATAAATGTCATAATATAATCCAAGTGGACCTAAAGGATACTATTTTATTCCTAAGGTTGTTTTTGGTATAATTACGCTTATCCAATATAATTATGACATGTTTTAGGGTAATTAAAATATCATTTTTACCCTTACTTACCCTATTTACTTTAATACGCAATAAATAAAAGTCAAAATCTACTATTCACCAAAAAATTATTTTCATCTTATTGAATCACATTTTACTTAATGATATAAATTTTTTCTCTTGTTTTTTTTTAAATTCAACTCAAAAGAGTGGTAAAATTACGTATTATGAAAATTTTCAAATGCTCATAGAAGGTGTGTAAAAAACATTAAAAATTTCAATAAAATTTTATACATTTAATGTTATTATAAAACCACAACAATTAATTACATTAAACATATATATGTATTATATTTATATTTTTACATAAAATAAATATAAATAAATTAAAAATTATTTAAATAAAAAGTCGGTTTTAAATAATAACACAGTGTTTTTCACTATTCATCAAAAATTGAATGTTTTCAGAAAAGTACCAAAAATTTACCCTAAGATAATTTTGATATTATGAATTCCAAAATTAAATCCATATTACCAAATTCAAAACCTTGAAGTTTCATTTATTAATTTAAAATTAATTTTAGTTGTCAAAACAAAAATCGTGTTTTTAAGAAATAATAACAATCAAAAGACTAACACATATTTATGTTCTATTTCAAAGTGAAATTTATTACAATGAACAAAATTGGATTAAATTGTAAATATATAATATAATTATACATGAAATCCATTAAAATGTATAATTTAACACTATAAATTATTTTTATTAGAAAATTTGTTTTTAATTAAAATTTTGTATTTTTTAGTATTCATCAAAATAAGAAAGTTATCAGAAAAGTATCAAAAATTATTCCAAAATAAATTTTTATGTCACTATTCAAAAGAAGAATTTAATTTTAGTAAATTTAATTTATAAAAGTGTCAAATATTGGGTTTAAAAAGGGTTCTCCATTAAAAGGCGGTAGACTTTCATTATTTGAAAAATATTTCTTTTATCTAAAAAAATGAATTTGTTCTTATATTATGTCTATGAAACTCAAAATGTGAATGTTAAAATTATATAGAGTAGATAAGATTCAAAATGATTTTAATACTATTTATAACTTCTTTTTGAATGGCTAGTTTGGTAAGTTGTGGTGCGCTCGAACTCAGTGTCACCTGTAGCGCAAGCTATTGAGTTATATTAATGAGATAACACACTATGAAATATTGGGGTGTTGCACAATGTTTAAGGCTAGGTCCATATAGTTGGTATCAGAGGCCAGTTTACACAAATTTATGAGTTAGGGTATTGTTAAATTAATGTCCTTAAATAAATTTATGTTAATATTGAAATGATAGCATTTACAGATTATCATGTTGCTTTGCCTAAGATATTTCCATGTTAAGAATGGTTTTTCTTAGAGGAAACAAAGCAGATTTTCTAGGAAGGAATATAGAGGGAAATGACCTTCCAAATCAGCATCTTGAGATGGTTAGAATTAGAGTTGAATAGTTTCTTGTAGTGATGTACCTGTTGACTCTGGTGATAAATGGAAGTTGTGTTTATAGATGTTATTTTGGATTATTCTAAATGAAAATAGGAACATGAAACTCATTTAATGGTCGTATTTAAAACCATAAAAGAAAAGAAACTATTTGGAAAATTCAGCATGTGTGAGTATTGGTTACAACAAATTTCATTCCATGGTCACATTGTTTCAAAAAATGGAATAATTGTTGATCCTTCTAAAATAAAAGTTGTTGAAGAATGTAAAAGACCCAAAAATATAGGTGAGATCCGTAGTTTTCTTGGTTTGTCCAGTTATTACAGGAGGTTTATTGAAAACATTGCACTGTTATCTGGTCCAATGACTATGTTAACTCGAAAAGGTGTTATGTTCATTTGGACAAAAGAATGTGATGATTGTTTTCAAGAATTGAAGATAATATTGGTGAATGATCTAGTTTTGGCACTACCTTCTAGAAATAGTGAGTTTGTTGTCTACACTAATGCTTCATTAATAGGATTTGGTTGTGTCTGTATGCAGAATTATCAAGTAATTGCTTATGCTTCATTGAGTTGGAACCTCATGAGTTAAATTACCCTACACATGATTTGAAATTAGCTGCTGTTTGTTTGCTTTAAAAATTTGGAGGAATCATTTTTATGGAGTAAAATGTGAAATATATACGGACCAAGAAATTTTGAAGTAAATATTCACTCAGAAAAAATTGAACAAGATATAGAGGAATGGTTATAATTAATCAAGGATTATGATTTCATGATCCATTACAATCTGGGAAAATAAAATAATGCATCTTATGATTTGAGTCGAAAAAGCAATGCTTATTTAATCATGATATATTTGTATGAGATCCTTTGGTTTTTTATTTGATGATCATTGGAATAGAAGTTGTTGGTGCATGAAATTAACTTTCTTTATTTCAGTTGTCAGTGAAATCATCTCTATCAGATAGAACAATGAAAATGTAGAAGGAGGATAGTGAGTAGCAGAAAAAGGTAGAGTTGGTTCAGAAGGGTAAGTTTATAGAATTTAACATTGATAATGATTGTGTTTTGAGGTTTGGGAAAAGAGTATGCGTTTCTTGGGATTCAAAGTTGACGAATGAGTTGTTATACGAAGCTCATAGTTCCCCATGTTCAGTTCATCCTGACAGTACTAAGATGTACAGATATCTGTGGGAGTATTATTGGAGGGATGGAATGAAAAGAGATATTTCTGATTTTTTCTATAATGTGTTTAACCTGTCATCAGGTTAAAGTAGAGAAGAAGTTACCGAAAGGGATGATTTGGTTTTTACTGGTGCCAGAGTGGAAATGGGAAAACATATCCATGGACTTCATTATGGGATTACCAAATACATCTCAAGGTAACAATGGAATCTGGGTTATTATTGATCGATTGACTAAATCTTCTAATTTCCTTCCAATTCGAGATACACTGTCTCTAGATCAACTTTCTCAGTTTTATTTTAAAGATATAGTTAGTTTTCATGGTATTCTCCTCTTCATTGTATCTGATCATGATATCGGGTTTACATATAACTTTTGGAAAGGCCTTCAGAAGTCGTTGGGTACTGAATTAAATTTTAGTATTGCTTTTAATGCAAAATCAAATGGACAACCAGAACGAACAATTCAGACATTGGAGGATATGTTATGTTCTTGTACATTAGATTACCAGGGAAGTTGGGAGCAACATATTTCTTTGGTTTATTTTTTTTGTAATAATAGTTTTCATTCTAGTATAAAGATGGCTCCTTTTAAGTCATTATATGGAAATCATTGTCGAACTCCAGCTTTTGGGGATGAAGTGGGTGAAAGGAAGGTGACGGGACAATAATTGGAAGAAGAGATGGTTGAGAATGTTCAGTTAATTTAGAAGCACATGAAAATATCTCAGAGTAGGTAGAAAAGTTATGCGGATAACCAGAAGAAGTATCTCTCTTTGGAGGTAGGTGATCATGTCTTTCACAAAGCTTCTCCATGTAAATGTGTGATACGTTTTGGTAAGAAATGAAAGTTGAGTCCAAGGTTCATTGGACCTTATGAAACCATGAATAAAGTGGGATCTATTTCCTACAGAGTGGATTTAATTCCACATTTATCCTAGGTACACAATGGTTTTAATGTTTAAATGTTGAGAAAATATATGCCAGATCCATCTTATGTTTTGAGCCGATATATAGTTCAGTTGGAAGAGAATCTAACTTATGAGGAAAAGCTAGTCCAGATTCTTGACCGAAGAGAGAAAGTATTGCGGAATAAGGTAATTCACTAGGTAAAGGATTTTTGGAAAAACAATATTGTTAAAGAGGCAAGTAGGGAATTTGAAAATGCTATGATGGATTAATACCCCCATTTATTTGATAAGTGAATAAAATCATGGGGACACATTTTCCAAAGGGGGGGGGGGAGGATGTAACCTCCCAGGTAAATAAAGAAATATGATATTTTCAAATTTATTAATATTTGTGAATTAAATATTATTTTTACTTTAAAGGGGATTCTATGTTTTATAGCGTACCCGATACGCAAAACCAGGTTTCTTTGAAATCTTACGTTGCACACAAATAAAATAATATTATTATTTTAAATGGTAGTTAACTCCTAGTCGTTGTATTTGTAATATTGAATATAACTAACTATAATATGATTATACATGTTTGTTAAATTTTTTTACATTTACCAAATAAAATTTAGAGGCATAAAACAAATATAGAATTTGATTTTAAGCCGAAATACTCTAATATTCACTAGAAGGTCGATTTACCACCTTTTGATGGTGAACCCTCTTTAAAACTAGTTTTGGTCACTTTTATATGTTCTATTTTAATAAATAAAATTCTTTTTTAGACTTGGGACATCAAAATTTACATTTGGTAAATTTTTGGTATTTAATGAATACTGAAAAATAATATATTTTAAATCAAAACTGTCTTTTAATATAATTTATTTATATTGTTATATTACCATTTTAGTTGGTTTTAAAGTGTAATTATAATATATTTTTACCAATTAATCCAATTTTGGTCATTAGAAATAATTTCACCTAGAAATGGGACTTAAACAAGTGTCAATCTTTTAATATTTACTGTTTCTTAAAAACACTCAATTTGTTTTGACCCCGAGAATTAATTTTAAATTAATTAATGAAACTTATATGTTGTGAATTTGGTAAAATAGACATCATTTTTTAATTCAGAATATCAAATATATATTAGGATGAATTATTTGTATTTTTATGAAAAACTTAAATTTTTTATGAATAGTGAAACCACTAAGTAGTAGTTAAAAAACCCAAATTTTCATTTAAATGAACATTTAACACTTCTGTGAATTTAATTTTTAAAATATAGCATACATGGTAATCATTAGTAAGTAAAATATGATTTTATAATAGAAAAATAATTTTTGGTTAATTGTAACTTTTGACTTTTATTTACCCCGGTAAAAGGTAAATTGGGTTATTTGAGGTAAAAAGAATATTATAATAATATAAAATTACCTTATCACTTATCCTAACCTTATTTAATGAGTAATGTACTACCATGGGCATCCATGGGTCTATTTTGAGACCCCATGGGTACACTTATGAATTATAATGACACTTTATTTTAACAAACTTAAAGTAAAGTCCAAAATGAAATAAACCAATATATTTTAGAAAATAAATTTTTACATGGGTTTATATAAGTTATCACTTAGACTATAAATATTCATTAGAAATATAAAAATATTTCCTACATCATGTTATTTGGTTTATAATTTTTAGACATTAAATAAATTAAATAATTTCTGACCTAATAATGTTGTCGTATTTACCTCATTAATAAATGATTTAAATAAATAAGATTATAAATATAAAAATAATATCAAAAACCTGCCCAATTTTTATTGGATGATTTTATTTTGAATATAAGTCATCTTATCTTCGACTGTAATGTGTTTTAAACTTTTTGAAACCGATGATATGTTTATAATAAAATAAACTTTTCAAACTTTCTTAAAGAGCCCCTCCTCTCCTTTATAAATGGACACCACATATAAACCATTCCTCAGACATCTCAATCCCCTTATCTCATCCAAAACCTACCCTAATAATCTCAAAATATCCCTTTATTCTTCATAGAATCTTTACCTTAGGCAGAAGGCCCATCAAGAAGTTCTTTTGGTTCAAACCAAAGGAAGTTACCCGAATTAATGGTAATATTTTCTATTAAATTATTTTGTTTTATTTTACTTCTCCAACCCCATAAAATGTTTTTATTACTTTATTTTATAACAAAAAAGTGTATTAAATATAATAGGTTGTTTTTATGAGAAGTATTCGAACTAAACCTACACACATCTCTGTCAAATGGGTAAAGAACATATTGTTTCTATGGACGACGAACTGCTGCCTCACGAAATGATGATTGTTCAAATATCTCCAACCAGCTCTCATGGTGGCCATTATCATGACAATATTTTTATATATGATACATATGATATTTATATTGTTTATATTCTTCTGTATTTTTCAATTATTGAATACTTTTATGGTTTCCATAGTGGGTAAATATGATAATCTCATTTGAGGGAGTGCGGATTACCACCCCCTCAATGTGATATGACTCATTCATGCCTTATATGGAACATATAAAGGGTATATTTAATGATATTATATATGATATTATACTATAATTACAATATACCTTTGTATAATTTTGTTTTAATTCCATTAAAATAATAAATAGATATGAAAGTAGCATTCATGCGTACATACAACATAGTGTCTCCATGAACTGTTCATTTTTTTCTTACCTCTAAATGTTTTGTATTATTATAAATACATGTATATACTAGATATATATGATATATATTACTTTTAAATCATGAATATAATTATGGATAAAATTGAATTTTGACCACATAGACAACATGTAAATATAAGAAGTTCATTTTTGACTCAAGTACCAAATGTCGACAAAAAGACCATTATTAACATAAATGATTACATGATGATTATAACATGGTAATAATTTATATAAAATGAATAATAAACATGGAAAAACAACTTAAGTAAGTATAAATTAACATTAGTTTATTATTCATGAGATTAAAGAATGAACGGGTCATGTCAGACACGAGGTAAGGGACTTCGTCTCAATCTCATTTCATTGAGGAATATTTTGTTTTAATACATGATATTCATTAATAAATTGTATAAAAACCTTTGAATTTTCATTTCATTCAAAATGAATCTTTTTCTATGAATAGTTTTACTAAACTATAAAAAAATAATGTTTTTTACATATGCGGTGACAACGACCTTCAATCACCGCGAGTAGTATTTGATCTTTAGTTTCCTTAACATGACGTAATTCTTTTTAAAAGTAAGATAAATAACATATACTCTTTTATGTATGTTGGTATTTAAAATGATTCTGATAAAGTATTTGTTATGTCAATATAATTAAGATATACATTGTGATTGAAAAGTGGATATGCTTTCATTCTTTTACATTTGTTGTATGAGTTATGATTTTATAATGGAACTTGGACATTTGATTGGTGGTTACATGATAAAAGAAATGTTGGGTGGTTCCATGATAAACCATTATGGGGGGTTACATTATAATATCCTATTCATTGTGTTTGGAAGTCGGTCATAAAGCTATTTCATTTAGTGATATGTGTGGAATTCGACCGTATGGTTATTCTATTTAAGTATTTTTATGTCCCAAGTTACCTTTATATGTTCTATGTCCTTTATATGGGTTTATGGTAATATTTTGGTTACAAAAAGGGTAAGAAAAGATCTCTTTTTATTAGAGATTATTTACTACTTCATAATGGTGAAAATTATTACTAATGATAAATTATTATTGGACTACTTGTTATTTAAAAAAATAAAAGTTTTCCTTCTTGTGTATCCCTTACTGAGTTTTTTATGCACATCCCAAGTTTTCGATATGTTTTTTATAGGACATAAAGTGGAATAGGGTTAATTAAGGGATCACCGAAAAGTTAGGCTATCTAAAATATGGAACTAGACATGACTCTTTTGTCCATGAATTTTTATTTTATGAAAAAAATGGATACTGATTAGAAGTCTTTACATGTAATATTCTAGTTGTAATGTATATGTTATTACCTAATTCTCTAAATATCTAAACATAAAAATATCTTCTATGTGGATTATTAAAATAATTCAAGAATATGAAATTATTAAGGCTAAGTCCTTATAGTGTGGTGAAATCAACTGATTAGAACTATTCATAATATGCATGACTCAACTAATTAATCCTCTTATAATGGGTCTAAACCTGTAATTTATGACATCAAATACGGCCATGGCTTCATACCTATATTATAATCAAAACCCTATGATATCTCATCCATGAATCCTTTGAGAAAAAATGATGCTCATTCCCTTTTTTTATACACCAATGACACTTGATCTGATCCTTTGTAAAAAATGTGCAGTTTTTCAAACTCTATCCATAGTTGAAAAACAGAGTACCTGCTTCTATTAAAGATGGTGTTGATGAACCCCTACTCTTATTTTTAATTTTTTAAACCACCCTAGTTTGATAGAACTTCCTTCCTTTTCATACTACAGTAATTACAACTAGGTATTCTAATGAAGGATAGAGGAAAACCCAGAGTGTTTTCCCCCACTAGACCCTTCTCAATCTATAGGTCCATATACAATGACCCTTCATATATAATAAAAACAATTATGAGATATTATCTCATATCTAGATGAAGTACAATATCAAACATCCTATCAATTTTCACCGCATTAATATCCAAAGGAGGAGGGATGTAAGTTAACAATGTCAAACATTATGTGTAAGAAGATCCTATTATTGAGCCATTCATAAGTTCCATGAACTTCTATGTATAGTCCAACCTCAGTATAACTGTGATGAATTCCTTGAATAAGAAGTAATTTGAGGACATAAATGTCAAATAATTACATATCCCATCCTGGATTATAATACATCACAATATCCTAGTATGTACATGAATCATGAAGGGATCCAGATTCAGAAAACCATCATCTAGAGTCCCTACTAGGTGAAATATCCCCTTAAATTATTTAATAAACTACACAACATACTTAGGGCCTCTAGTTCCATTAAAGTATGTAGAAATATGAATCCAAAATTCACTATAATAATTGATTATATTCCTAGAAACTCCAATCCCTTTAATAGGATTATTTTGGAAGAGTCATGGATTAAGTGGCCCTTCTTCTTGAAAAAAAGAGTGGGTGTAGGATAATTATCACCAACATTATTACATGTGAATTTTTATAGAAATAATGCATCCTCCCTTGCAAGAGTGTTTTGGAATGGTTTCCTAAATAGTCTAGTAAACCATATATATGGTGACATTTGAATGAAATAAAAAATAAATGTTTGGAATTTTTATATCAAATTAAATAATCATTTATGAGGAACTCAAATTGAATTCCTTTTAGAAGACCCATTCAAGGAGATACCCTCACCCAGGGTATAACCCACATTATTTTACCCAATTATCATGTTTAGTCATTCTTAACTTCTCATTATCAAAAATAAAAAATATATATATATATAACATAGTTTCATGATCATTTTCAACTAAATAATTCCACCAAGATATATATAATCATAATGAACACAAATATATTACTCAATAAATTAATATTGGTCAATCTCAAATAGATAGCATAAATCAAGAAATTAAATTAAATAAATACTATGAAACACTAAAATAGTATTTATATGAAAAGTACTTCAATTTTCCTAATTTAAATACACTCAGGTTCTAGTATAAGGACATTTATTCATGTATTTTGAGTTAGTATAATGTTTAGGTTGAGTTTCTAAATATTATAAGGGGTTCTGTCTTATTTTTGAGGCTTTTTGAGAGGTTTACAGTTTTTATTTATTTATTAGAAACTATGCACCACCTCCAAGTATTCATGAAAGGTAATATTGTAGACTTTGGGCATGGTTTATCTTACCATTAGATCAAATAGTGATGTGTGTCCTTGAGATAGTAACACCACATGATTGGAACATAGTTTTTGGAATAGTGTGGCATTCAGTTGGAACCCTTAAAAATGTAGTTCTAATATGGATTATGTCCAAAACTTCAATTAATTTCCTATTACACAAATATATTCAATTTATTTTTTCTCTCTGGGATTGAGAGATGATCCCCTTTGACTAGAAAGCAATTATTATGAAAATCTATGTATATCTAAGGCATAGATTCATCAGTTAGTACATTGCCTTCATTTTATTCGTACATGCTTTTTTATTAACTTTATTGGAATCATAATTTTAGTATATAATATATATATATATATATATATATTTCAATCTTGAAATGATATTGTTGGATATCGTGAAGAGAATATAGTCTATGCTTAGATATTGATGTTTTAATTAATGTTTGTTTCTTTTCCTAACTGTTGTGTGGCTGGTGGATTCTCGTTCATCTCCACATGACTTGAAATGTGATGTATTAATTTTTATTAAATGTTTCATTGAATTTTTTTTTGAAAAACTCATGTTATTTATGATCCAAATACAATTTTTTTAGGGTTCAGAAATTTGGGAAATTGGATGGATTTTTGGAAAACCCATTATAGTAAGGTTTTTTAAAATTATGATTATAAAATTATGAAATGGTTTGTAGTACATAGATTATTTTAAGAAGTGATTTAGTGAAGTGTTTTGGTTATTTTCATGAGAAATGGTTTCAAATAGTATTTAGCATATATTATTTGGTTAAGTGAGTTCATTGACGTGACCATGTTGATGGGGCATGCACTTTTCGATAATATGTTATTAGTCACCTTTTGATATCATGGATGATCGATGAGAGATAACTCATGAGTATGGACCTATCAATTTTTCATGAATGGAGTCCCTGTGGAGGCATGATTATAGTTTTTTAAAATAATTGAGAAATATTTTAAATGATTTTTTTTCCTAGAAAACTGTTATGGATATGACATAAATTGTATTTACTACTTAAAACTGATTTATATAATATTTGATAACTAGAATGTGTCCTAATTGTGTCAGTGACGATGTATTTTGGGAAATACCACCAAATTTAGACTCACTTCCATATGGAGCTCTTTGGTGGATTTGTAGATGTCATCTTGTAGGACATAAGTAAAGGAAACGTATCTCAGTTCTTTAAGGATGCTTCTTGATACCATGGTTTTGGAAAATTGTTTCTGAGAGTTGAGTGGGTTTGGTGTTTTTGGTATATGTTCAATAATGTGTTTTTAATTTTATGTTATTTTGATTATATTTGACTATTTCATTTGGTTTCCTCTAGTACATTGATATGGTTTACTATTTTGGGTTATTTTTGAGTTTCATTTTTGTATTTGTGCAATATATATATGATTGAATTTTATAGTTATTTTGGATTGTATGATTAATATTTATTGATAAAATAATCCCCCAAAATGTTTTTAATGGACATTGAATTTATTTATCGCCTTTGGCATCTAAGGGATGTCATCTAAGGCCAAGTAGCACCACAACCCCTCATCAAGCTAATGAGGAGGGTAGGCATGTTACAAATGGTATAAATCATGGTTGTCCATTTATATTTCTATGAGAAATAGAATCAACCTGTTTGGTTTCTGTTTTGGAAATGCTATTATATTTTTTAGGATAGTAGTTAAAATAATGAATTGTCAGAAAATGAAATATATTGAAAAAAAACATGTATTGAACTATTTTATGATGCATTTCAGTTTACCAAAGTATTTGGGTACATATGTGTTTTGAGACCCTTCTAGGTGTATGCTCACCACATCATCACAAGATTATCCGATGATAATTACATGAAATTCATTGGTAGTAATACTTCCAAATATTACTTTACAACTCATTTTGAGTTGAAAGGTTTATGAAATGGATAAAAACATGTTTATTTTTGAAAATTCTGAAAATGGAGGATTTTTACAATAACAGTTTTGGTATTTTATAAAATGGTTAAAATGTTGGTAATAGATGAATTTTGTAATGATATATTTTAGATATGTATTGATGCGGAAAATTGGAATTGAAAAGACTTTAGTTTCTAATAAGTGAGACTAAATGGATTTATGTTCACGTTATAGTAAATTAAACTAAGTAGGCAACACAAAAATCATTAGGATGCGGATTATAAGAATGAGGTTGCACCTGAAGCACATGTGCGCTAAAAACCGGTCCCAATTATTTTTCATATTTTTAGTCCACAAATAAGGTTAAACATAATGATGATCCTCTATAAGTGGACCATTTGATTCATTTACAAGATAAAAATCCAACAATCTTTCATGGGGATTCGGAATAAAAAATGGAGAAGTATTGTAAAAATAGATGAAGTAAATTTCAATTTCCTTGGGACACCAACATAGTTGATTGTATTGTTGGGAATGTCTATTTTGAATGATATACCTTGTTGTGGATGAAAATTAGTATTTCATCCAATATTAGAACAAATCATAACATGGGATGATTTTGAGAAATTTTATAACAAGAAATTATATTAGTAAACATTTTAGATTTCTAGAATAAAAAACTTCTTCAATTTTAATAAAGAAAACCTCATAGGGACTGTGTTTATAGATTAATTCTTGAATTTTATTGATTTTCATTGGAATTTCCTGCATGTGAGTCCAATAAGAAATTTATTTTTGACTTTGGGTTGAGGTATGATCTTATTTTCCGAATTCCATTATTTTTACAATAGATTATACAAAAATGGTCTATAGAGTTATGGTGATATAATGGTTTAGAATGTGAAAAAATGGTTGTGTGGAGTATGTTTATCCATATTGGAATAGGTGGGAGCTCCAATACTATCAAAAAACAGAAAAGGTAAATCTATTTATTTTATAGGGGGAAACCTTAGAGTTATACCATGGAATCAATAAAAATCCACCTCTACATAAAAGTAAGACAATATATTTTCAATGTGATATTTTGACTATATGAAGTGATATGTGGTGGGACCACATTAGGAATTCCACAATGATAACCATATGGGACATTATTGGTGGTATTATCAAAGTGATCAATGGTCAACTTCTAGAGACACATATCATGTTTCTCAATTATCAAATGCATAGATAGGATGAGTATAGTAGAATAATTCTCATCATCATAATAAAGAGATCCAAGGTGATTATTGGAACACAATGACTCCTCAACCTATATTATTTCAAAATGGAAGAAAAGGGAAAAGTGTAGGGATAAATAAATTTTTTGGGGAGAATAATGTGATCGTAGATGAACAATTTGGATATACAATAGTGAGAGGTGTGATTCTTTTGAATTATACCTTTATGAAACTATTGCTTAATTTGAGCACATCTGAATCATTTATTTCTTCTCATTTTGTAAATAATATATTTTTTCATGTTGAAATGATTCATTATTTTCTAAAACCAAAAAATCATCTTGTACATAGAGTGTTTTGACCATTTATATACAATACATGTTTTATGACTATCGATGGGGATGTGTTTCTTTGTAATTTATCAATTCTTGAAATGGATATCTATTCTATGAATTTCTGTATATATTATTTGACATAACACAAAGAGAACATCAAATATTATGAAAAAATGGTTATTTTAGCATATCTTGAGGGAATTGAGAATTAATTTAGAGGATATTGGGAGGTAATTACTTGAAGAGAAGGACTTGTGGCACTGACGGTGGGAAAAATATATTATCTATTACTAGATCTTACCTTGGAATATATGGATGAAGTTGGGAATTTATCTTTTATAATAATTTCTGAAAAATTTCCTAAAGTTTTTCATGACCAATTCCCATGTTTTACACCAAAAATAGAAGAGTACTTTATGATTAATCTCATACAGATGGTTAGTACTATTTCTCTTCTTCCTTATTAAATGAGACCAAAATAATTGAGGTAATTGAATGTTTAGTTAGAAGACTTGGAATTAAAGTGTTCATTCCTCTTATCATGCCTCCCTGGGAAGAACCAATTCCTTTAGTTATATAATTCATATATAAATATTATGCTTTGTGAGGATTATCGTAATATTAACCATGCAATGATAATGAAAAAAATATCAACTTCCATGAATCGAAAAACTATTTCATCAATTGAGGGGAGGTCACTGGTTCCCAAAACTAAAATTTGTAGTAGGGTATCACCAACCATTAGTTCTAAAGGTGGATATTTTTAATATAGAATTTAGAAGAAGATACAACCATAATGATCATGTAGTTATGCATTTTGGTCTTATATATTAACCATCTGTCATCATGAAATTGATAATCAAATCCTTCAAATATTTATAGATTCCATTATGGTGGTATTATGATGATATTATAATGTATTCTGGGAAAAAATAAAATTATGATAATCACATGGATATAGTATTGTGTATCTTTTTGGATCATCACCTTTATGATAAGTTTTCAAGGTATTATTTTTGGATACAATAAGTGTGTTTCCATGAAAATTCCAATTCTGAAAAAGGATTTTCTATTGATCTTGAAAACATAAAAGCTGGTATATCATGAGAACCACAAAATAATTTCTTTTATATACATAGCTTTTATAGTTTTATATGATACTGCATACTCATTATTCAATATTTTTCTGGTTTATCATCATCGATGATATATTCGATGAGGAAACCGTTTCAATTAAAATAGAATGATGAATGAAAATAATACTATAAATATAAAAAGTTAATACTTGAATCAAAACCAATTATCATTTTTCTAGATTAGGATAGGGATATTTAGTCTATTTTGATGCATCTGGATATGGGTTGGGATGTATTCTCATGTTAGAAGATCATATTGTTTCTTTTAGACCATACCAGTTATAGTTGTTGTAAGATTTGAGGAGCTAACCAAAACATGATTTGGAATTGGCTATATTGGTCCATGATTAAAATAAATGGCATCATTACATAATTGGTTAGAAATTCACATTGTTTATGGATCATAAGTGTCTGAAATAGACGTTTTCTGAAATGGATACTGTTACAATGAGTTTAAAACATTAATGGTGGGGAGACCATTGAGGGATGAATATTGAAAGAGAGTTCATTATTTTAGTTTAGAGATTCGATGGTTGTAGCATAGGTTAATAATGAAAAAAATTAAAAGTGTCTTCTACCATTTTAGAGTGGATGGTCATTATGGAATATAGAAAATTTATAAAGATGTGAACAATTTTAGTGGGAATGTATAAAAAGGAATGTGACAGAGTTTGCCATATGATTCCTCACCTATTAGAAGGAAAAGGAAGATCATAGTTTACTAGTGTTTAAGTTGTCATATTTAAAAATTCTCATATATAAATTTAAGGATATAGCCATTTTTTTGTAACAGGTATACCTGTGATGATTGAAAAACGTGTTTATATATTTTTGATAGGGGATCACCTCTTAATGGGAGCTCACTTAATCCCTATTCATGAAACTGATATGGTGGAATAGATATCCAAAATCTATAATGAAGAAATATAAATGAATCATGGCATTCTAGTCTCGATTATATCATACCTAGACCCCAACTTTACCTCTTTGTTTTTGTAAATCCTTACAGAAAGCAGTTGGAATAAAGATGACTATAAGTACAGATTACCATCCTCAAACAGATGGAATTTCTAAATGGACAATCCAAATTTTGGAGTATATTCCTAGATCATGTGTGATGGATTTATGTGGAACATGGAAATATTATATACCTTTATTGGATTTCATATTTCTTAAATGATATCTTTCTTCAACATACAAGGCCCATTTTGAATAATTTTGTGGGTACCCTTAAAATTATACACTTTTTTTGTTGAAATACATTATACAAAACTAATTGGAACCAACATTGTTCAAATAGAACACATAAAATATTATGATGATCAAGAATAGGATAGAGATAGATTAAAATTATTAAAAATCATATATAGATCACCATTAATGAATATTTTCATTTTAGATGATTGATCATGTGTTATTAATAATCTATCAAAGGAATGGGAGTCATTGTTTCAAAAAGAAGAGAATGTTTTCACCAATATATGTTGGAACTAGTGAGATACCTTGAAATATTGATGAGGTGGATTATTGGTTTTATTTTCTTATAAGGTTCAATTCAGTGAACAACTTGTTCCATGTAACTCATTGAATATGTACAAACATTATATTGACCATGTGATTCAAATGGATCACATTAATCGATAGATGGATGCTATATTGATACCTGTGATGGGAAATATTGTGGATAGTATTGAGAATAAATTTCATGGGAAAAGGATCTGACCAATATTAGTATTTTTAAAACATAATTCAATTCAGTGGAAACATGGGGACATGGAGAGGAAATGTTGGAGTAGTGGCCTCAACTCTTTCAATAAAACACCATTTTTCTACATTTTGGTCCTAGAACTACCATTTGTGGAGAAAATTTAGTACCCATAGTTTTTTTACATAATCATTATTCATGTATTTTGAGTTAAAAAATGGTTGGCGTGATTTTTGGGAGGTTCAGAGGGGTTTTGGCATTTTTTTTGAGGATTTTTGGAGGTGCACCATCTGTACATGGTTAATAGATATTATTCACAACCTCCATGAAACTATGCATGGTAATATAATGGGAATTCATAATGTGCATAGATGGTGAGTGGTTTAACCTAACCATGTGAGTTCCTAGGGAAAAAAGAAATCTTGAAATAGTGGAAAAACAAGGTCGGTGGACAGTAAATCTATCTATGTGAGATAACTAGAAAATTTGTGTCCTAGTGATAGTAGTGAAATATAGTTTTCTAATCCATGAAGAATAATCATAAAACATATTGATGGATTCCTAAAAATGTGGATATAATCTAAATTAAATCAGAAAAATACCATTCTTCCATATTACTCTAATATGTCAATTGTTTTGGTACCCTAGTTTTGAGGGTGACCTCCTTGGATATGGAAGCGATTCATTAGTGATTCAAAGTGAGTTGGAGGAAAATATACATCGATAAGTACCCATTCAAACTTTTTCTTCCAAGTTCCTAATTTCTTTTCTCTCTTTTAATCATAAATCTAGTTTGTTTTGGATATATATTTTTTGAATGATGTCAATATTGCTAAAATCTTGTTGGATATTATAATGGGAAAGTTGTTTGTGACCATATCTAGAATTTTTATGAACTGTAGTTTGTTTTCTCCTACCATTATAATGTATGTGGATTCTCTATCATATACACATGACTTAGAACTTAAATTATTAGTGTGGATTATTTTTTTTCTTAAAATTTATCTGATTTTTTTATACATAATGAAAATCCCATTAATGGGTTTTTTGAAATTGGGGAAAATTGACGTATTTATGGAACACAATCATTGGTGGTGATTTTAAAATAATTCTTATAAAATTATGAAATATTTTTATTCACATAAGTTATTTTATGGAATTATTTAAATAAATTATTTCGTTCATTTCATGAAAAATGGTTTGACATGGTATTTGGTAGACACAAAGGCTGTGAGTGAAATCATTGACGTGAACTTATTGAAGGATTGCGTGCTATTGTGGAAGTTGGTATTCATCAACTTGTTTTTGACTTAGGGGATGAAGAAGAGTTTTCTAATGAGTATGGAACCATAAATTGGACATGAATGGTGTGTGTTTGTAGAGACCGCTTTATGAATATTCTAAATAAATTGAGAAATTATTTAAAGGATTGTAATCCTTCGATGTACAATAAATACGGTCTTGATAAATCTATTTTTACTCAATGAAATTGATTCAAAAAAATTTTCTAACCAGGTAATATCAATGTGGTATGAGTTGGGAAGTATTTGGGCGAATCCTATTGTTTTTAGACTCACCCCACCTTGGAAACTGTGGTACATTTGATGATGTGATCTACCAACACACATGTAAAGGTAAGGTATCTCATTTATTTAATAATGATTCATGATATGATGGTCTTGGTTATGAAGATAGATATTGAAGCGCATTGGGTGTTATTGATTGAAGTTAACTCATAAGATTTTAGTTTTTTGGTATTTTCATTCTCTTGAAGTGTATTTGTAGGTTTCCCCTTGTACTATGCTATGTTTTACTATTTTGGGTTTTTTTGGGTTTTATTTTACCGTTCCTGAATCATATATAGGATTGAAATTTAACTATTATGTTGATAGGTTATTTTGTCTTTAATAGAATTGTAATCTATATAAATATTATTGGGGCCCTTGGAATTTATTTCCAGCATTTGATGTCTTGGGTATGTCACCTATGGACTAGTAGGACCACAACCTATAATCAAGCCAATGAGGTGGGAAAGGATTCTAGACTAATTATGATACATAAAAAACTGAAAATCCAATAAAACAATAACAAAAATCCCAACCACTAAAACTCTAAGGTTCATTACACATCAGTGGTCTATGAACATGGAATCTCCCTAAATTGAGCCACTCATACTCCCTCTTCATTCTATCAAAACCCCCCAAAAAAATGAATATCCAGCCATTGATTCCATTTCTTACTACCTCAACCCAAAACCACCATGTCAGATCCATAAAGAGAGATAACATAATGCATGACTCACCATGAACAATATGTTATGGAAAAGGGGTGAGGATCTAATATAACATGTGAATATTGTACCGTTGGTATTCATAGCCACCATTTGATAAAATTTTATATATATTGGCCAACTAAAAAAAATTACGATAACATGAAAACATGATATTATAAATAAAAAATTATTAATATAAAAATTAAAAAAGAACCACTGATTTGGTATGTTAACTAGTGAATATAAAATTGTATGAAAATAAATGAAGACCGTGAAGTAACCATATAGAGTTAGTCTTAAAATTTCTCCAGGTCACCATGTTCCACCACCTCAACATCCTATCATTGGGGCATTCAAATTTACTATATCCCAAATCATGAATTCTTCTCTTGTGTTGAGATTCTTATATAGGGTGTGAATATAAATATAGTAAGACCCCACTAATGATTCATTAAAATTAGTGACTATGCATATGAGTGTATTCCCGAATAATAAATAAATTCATACAAAACAATATGAAATCATATACTATGTGGTCATACACTAACCAGTCTTCCAAAACTCTTTAGTGGTACTTTCTTGGGCTCCAGGATAAAAACATATTCATAACATAATTCATGAATGAGATTCTACTGCATGGTCAAAAAATTTATCCCACGTCCATGAAAAGACTATTAATTATAGCAATAAAAAATCCATGATCTAAAAGTGCCTTAGGCCAGAACTCAATTCCATAGTATTCTTGCACTATGTCAAAACTCAAGTCACTATAGAACATCATTCCCCACTATCAACTACCGTGTTTTACATCACAAGACCATCATGTCCCCAGGTGAGGCCACACAAGGTCATCATGGCTAACTTTCACCACTATATTCAGATAACCTAACACCATCATTCCCCCAGTTAATTCCATGTAAGGCCACAATGCCTTGTCATTTAATAGGACCCAACATTAAAATACAATGCTTCCTTTGAACATGAACCTCCTATAGGGACCTTAGACAATGATGGGCCCTCCTATCTCTTTGAAAAGAAAACAAATAGAATATATGAAAAAAGTCTGAAAAAAATGTATCATAATTTTAGATTCACAACATATCATATACATAGAAATGAATAGTCTATAGAAAAACAAACACACAGAAACACATGGGTACATACAAAGAAACATTTGATCAGACTAAAACATGGGTCTCATGGGATTCACATGCAAACACATGTAATGAAACTAAAACATGGTAAAAAAATTTAATTAAACATTATCATAACATGACAACAGTCATATACACTATATAAGAATGGTAAGGAACATCGTATATCAAGCTAGTTTATGCCGACATCAATGTTCCCCAAGAGTGTAGTCACTTTAAACCTTTCCCCATATATATCTATTCAATCTACTCCCCAATGATTCCTAGAAATGATTCCAAATAAATTATTTTCAAAGAATAAATTCTTCATATATGAATTTTTTTTACCTCTCTAGAATAATCCTGATAAAAAATGATAATTCTTTATCAATTTTATTATTTATTTTTGGTTTTTGGAATTTATGGATTCTTCCTCATTATCATAGAATTCATAAGAAAACTAAATTCAAATTTGTTTTGAGAAACAAGATACATATAATTATAACTTTATAAATTCCACAAGGATGAATTTAGGATAGAGATAAAGGGAGTATTGTACTATACCTAGAAATTATAATAATAACTTATATTGATGAAGAAGTGACCAGAAATCCTAGATATATTATTTTTCTATTTAATGGACTCAAGAGAGGATAAAAATTCAATGTATGAATGGTTTTATTATTTTAAAAAGATAATTTTATTTTTCAGGATTGTAGTATTAAAAATCACAATTAAAATAACCATTTTTTCACAAGGTTATGTTTGAATGTAAGGAATTTAAAATATCACATAATTGAATTTATAAAAAATAAATTTATTAAAAGAATTAATTCCCTTGATTTGAGGCTTTTCAATTCATAAAAAATAATTTCATGTTTGTATTGGGGAATAAATTATGAAAAAGAGTATTTAAAATTATCTTTATTCCAAAAATGATGTTCTATAATTGTATATGGTATTTACCTTAAAAAGACTATAATAATTATGTGGGGGTACCTGGTTACCAATTCATAACCTTTTAAAACATATAACTACAATTACATATAAGATTGGTTACCCTTATGTAACATTTTAAAATTTAAGGTTACCTTTATAAAACCCTTAAAAACATGATATTACCCATAAATGAGTAGATTATTTGTGGATGACCATATATAGATCATATTTATCATCAAAAAAATTATAAACAACAACCATTACCTTATATAGTGTTTGGTATACACATATGTAATCCTTTAATTACAAGAGTTAACTTATGAAACTACTAAAAATAGTCTGCATTAGGGTAGTATGATTTTACATTTATAATGAAAATATTTTCTATAAAAAGGATATTTTTTTTAAAATTATTACATTTATTATGAAGTTATTATAAATGACATCCAAAAATGGGTTTTTGAACATTTGAAAACTCATAATGTTACATTGAATATTTATTTATATTATCCTGTAGTTTCTTATTCACCTCTTGAAATTTATTGGTGGAAATTCTATATAGTGGAATGAATATTAGGAATTCTTTGGAAATAATTTCAATTGACAAGTAAACTAATAATGATGGAGGAAGACCAAAAAATTCACCTGGGAACACATAAATATATTTTCTTTTAATGTGAATGTCATCAAGGATATTCTTTTACTTAATGTAAATCAGTATATCTAGTTACAATTTCACTTAATGTAAATCAGTTTATCCTAGGGGGTTCCAACAAATCAATCAGTGTTCAAATCGGGTCTTAGTTGAAGGAATGAGAGAAAAAGTGAGCTCATGCTGGCTCTCCCAACTCAACCCATCAAAGGGGTTGAGTTCCGGCCTCAAAATGAGGATACTGACCATTTTAGTGAAAAAAAGCAACGACACAACATTTATCATTTTACTGTTCATATGACGGCTGAAATTCTGCCGACTTACATTCCAGCACCTTCCAACATGAGTACACGACGTGAACCTAGGGTTAGACGGTGTGTGCTTAGTTTTTCTTCTCTTCCTCACCGACTTACTCACACACCATGTATATCCCTCATACATGGCTAGACTACATGGCGTGACCAAGGAGGACAGGGCGTGTACGATTCTACCCGGCCAACATGCCCATATGCCATGTATGGCCTCCACACGGTCAAGGGTACATAGAGTGTCTATAACTACATGCAGTGTATTAAGAAATTCCTACACATTATTCACACGACATGTACTCGACGAGCACATGGCCAGTACTCGCCCAACCCATACACGACGTGTACTCTATAGTACACGGCATGTAGTCTAGAAATTTCCATAATGTCCCAGATTGTCCCAGATTTCACAGGACAAGTAAAAAAATTCAAACAGGGTTGGGATTTTGACCCTTTCTAAAATCCATGGTTCTTAAAATCTCCCACCATAATATAGTTCCCCCCCGAGATATCAAATGAATCCCGAAGATGACACTGAACATACCACCCCGATCAAATTAACCCGGTCCTCCCCGATCTGAATGGTCCTGGATAAATTGCTAAAGGGGATCCCCACCTTAGGAATCACCTAACTAAGTCTCAACACGACAAAACTCAAAACAAACAAAGGTTCAATAACATGTCTTCCTAGACGTATAGTCCTTCCATGATGAATCGTCACCTCTGCACCGCATTGGTGCTCCTGTGTCATTCCCAACAACGAACGTATCCTGCACTGTATCGGTGTCTACCTCTACGAGGTCCTACATCCCATGGATGCCCAAAAATGAACCTGGTGCCTAACACCTCATGTAACCCACATCCTCGATGCCCTGATGCCCAAGGCACCTCATGTAACACGAAACCTTTATGCCCTAATGCCCACATCACCTCAAGTAACCCACATCCTCGATACCCTTGATGCTATGGTTATCATACATATATATAAATATATCACACACCAGATATGGTTCCAATACCACTGACTAGAATCTAGTCAGTCCACATTGATCATGTGCATCACGGACACTCAAAACGGACATGCCTCTACAGGTCATGCCAAAAAGTAATCATGGATGTCACGGCCACAACCGTGGTGTACCTCCAACCGTCGTTAGTTCACCAGCCTGCACATCCTCTGATAGCTTCATAGCATGCACCTGGCCTGTATGTA
Organism: Viscum album; assembly: GCA_963277665.1. Taxonomy (NCBI): domain Eukaryota; kingdom Viridiplantae; phylum Streptophyta; class Magnoliopsida; order Santalales; family Viscaceae; genus Viscum; species Viscum album. Next base: position 1,265,371,136 of record OY728120.1, on the reverse strand, counting down.
CGGCTTCCTGACGTCCGTGCAGTGCTGCTCCAGCCATTGGCCACTGACCCCTCTATTAGATCCCGCTGTCTCTGTCACGTCCTCCATGTGCAGTTGATCCTCGGCTACCCACTCTTGGTACCAAACCTGAAACCACTTCAGATGCCACCATCTGTCCTGGTCCCCGCCTTCCAACTATCTGATAAGGATTCCTACAAAACCTCTCGAGATTCCCGACATTTCCACACACACTCTTTTGGAGGCCTATCTCACTGAGTCCGAACATTCCCTGTTTGTCCACAATGAATTAAAACCACTAAAGAACTACTACGAGGTGGTCTAGCTGAGTCCTTGGCCTGACTTCCCAACTAGAACTCATCCCTTCCTCTCTTACAGCTATCTGAACCCTCACATGAAGCCCTCGTCTGACCAACCTGAGGTATATCCCTCTGGTATCCCTCAGCTATGAGCGCTTGATTCACCGCCTCTGAAAAATAACACAGCCTGAAGATATTCACCTACACCCGAATGGAATGTCGTAATCCATCCTCAAAGCACCTCACCATAGTCGCGTCATCTCTTACAACACCAGTTGCAATGCGAGATAGCTCAGTGAATGTAGCTGCATAGTCCATGACGAAATATATACCTGTAGAAGACTCAAGAACTCCCGAGCTCTCTCGGCTCTTAGTGTATCTGGGTAATGGTGCTCAATGAACATGTCATCAAAGTCCTTTCATGCCTGTCCCTCGTGCCTACGAGCCTGAAACTATGCATCCCACCAATGATTTTCTAGTCCTCATTGCATGTACGTCGCCAGATTGACCCTCCACCCTGGAGGCGTCTTGAGGTACTCGAAGATCATCTGCATGCTCTCTATCCAGTTCTCAGCCACCTGTGTACCACCCTCACCCTGAAAAAGCGGTGGGTGTTGCAACTGGAACCCACGAGTAAGATATTCCATAGATGGATCTATACCCTGAACGGCTATGTCTATCCTTTACAAGACACGTACCAAGCTAGCTCAGAGGTGCTCGTCGAGCCATGGCCCAAATGCGGCCAAACCCGACAGTTTTCCTTCCTGTACTAGATCTTTAACCTGATCCTGTCCTTGAGCCTATACCTATGGCTCCTGCTCTGCCTACGCCAGATCCTGAACCTGATCCTGCACCTGCGGCACTTTACCATCTCTCGTCTGACGCTCCATCTGAGTCTCCAAAAAAGGAACCCGCTGAATACCATAAATGGTCAGACAACCCATATATATATAACATTATATATTCAATGCAGATAAGAAATCAGTAAAAGGTAGCACACAACTTCCACCCTTACTCTATCCAACTACAACCATGCCCCATGGCATCCCAGCCTCATGGCCTTCTTACCCACCCCTAACAGAGCCAAGTATCAAAAGTACCTTGGGCCATTCCCATACAGACCACCATAGTTTCCTCAAACCGACGACCGAGATGCTCAATACTGGTGTTCAAAATCACCTCAACTGATATTACATGCATGCTCGTATAAGAGCCAGACCCAAATACCATATCACATGCAATTCTACACAAATATAAAGCAAGGAATACACACTGAAACAACAATAAACTCTATCAGTAATTTCACCTAATCACATTTCAAAGCATACAAAGCATGGCAATTGACATTTTCTTCATATGGTATTATCAAATCAAAAAGCATACATGTAGTTATTAAATTGAAATACCCTAAAATTTTACTATCAACATCCAAGCAAACAAGCCTTGCCATACTGGGCCAAGGTCCAATTCTCCCTTACCGCACCGGGTCAAGGGTCACATATCACAATCAATAACATCGCACACAAAGTGATCCACCAAGGTGGAAATCATATAAACATTAATCTGAGAAAAAAATAAAATAGCAATTCCCACCGAAGGTAACTTGGTCTATCCCTCGTACTTGGGGCTGTAAGCACCCAAGAAGAAGATATAAACCCAGTTCCAGTAACAACTTATCTCTATTATACCATATCCCAAATATTAAAACCAGTAGAAATAAAAGAGAAGCCTCAATCTCATTAGTAGCCAGAAAAACACTGCTACTAAATCCCTATCACGAACTCCTCTGATACCACTTTTTAATGACCCAGACCTGAACAGTCACCCGAACAGTGCTAAATAGGTCGGGTGCTACTACCTTAGGATCACTTCCACGAACTCCAATGGACACCGACTAGCAGTGAGGGTATTATAGGTATAGTTTGGAGGCTATACCCTCTCGGAGGATAATAATAATGGTACTACCCCAAGTATAACAATAAATATGCAGCGGCATAAATGTCTCCGCAGACTTGAACCATACCCATAGATTGGAAACACATTCAATATCAATAAATATCGGAAGCAATAAATGTAAAAAACATTGTCGGAAATGAACAAAACAACATGATGATCACTTGTAACTACTACTGAACAACAAAACATGCATCTAAAGCAGGTTATACATATCTAAATATAAAGGGAGTTTTATGGATAACCAACTGTAGCTACAAAATAAGTAAGAATTTTGATACAGGAAATTACGGAAAACATAGTAAATTCTGGTTAGGCAAGACCACAAAGTCCATACCATCTCTATGCAACAGCTAATGCATCCCATCTCATGATGCTGGACTCTTTCTTATACGTAAATCCATAAATTCTGCATGTGTCCCTAAGGGTCTATTCCAGGTGTGGGATGAATCTCAGTAGGATACCACCCAATGATGCGTACCTAATATAAGTGTTTATGCAGGCATGCATTTATAAGGAAAGCAGTAAACAGAATGATGCAGAAATAAACACAGATTCCACTGGTGCTTAACAGCCACCATAGAGTGTCACCTTATTTGGTCAATGCCAGAATCTCTGTCATGTAACTCGGGACCATGTGCCCCCTGACACCGCATGTCTCAAGTACCGGTGTCCAGAAGGAATGCCCGAGAAACTGTAACCTGGAGGAACATCGTTTCCTGTCCTCAATATGTAACCAGAGGGACAACGATGTATGCCCTCAAAATAAGTAGCTAGAGGGACAACGATATATGCCCTCAAAAATAATGTATCAGTCAGGACAAAGTTTTTCCCTCAAATAAAGTATTTGGAGGGACAATGATATCTGCACTCAAATAACGGTGAGCCTCTACCCCCAACCCGATAGCCTCAAGGCTCTCCCCTGAAGGCTCCTCACCTCCGATGTGGCTTTCTATAGTAAGCACCCAAAAACCAATAGTACCTAAACCACAACTAACAGAGGCCTCTACCCACATGAGTGGTCAAAACCACCTCATCACGGAGTCTCTCTGTGTGCACACTACACAGAGTTTCCGGGTGAGCGGTAATCACCAACATAGAACCCAAGCAAAAACACATATGACACCTCGTGTCCCTGCGACCATGCCTCTCAGGTCTGATGGCCTTAGTATTCCAATAACATGGGCCATGCCCAACCTGAGAGTCCTCCTTCCATAAACCGACACTCATGACGCCCAATCCTGTGGTCAAAACCACCCAACGTAACCCAGTCCATACCTAACCTGTGATCATCATTACTCAAGAATATCCAGGCCATGCCTAAAAAAACCCAAAGTATCCAGCATATGTAGTTCAACAATTACATATATAACATATTTAAACAGAACAAACAAATTGGAAAATAAATCTAAACAGTTGAATTGCACTATGTAAGCATTGTACCATACCAGCAAAGAGGTCTTTTAGGCCTCTAATAATTTATATCAAGGTCTAATAACTAAACTAAACAATTTCAAACAATAAAATTCAATTTTAACCATCTTGGAATTCCCCAGCCAAAATACCCCGATAAGCAACGACCACTCGCCCGACCCCACTGTCACGACCAGTCCTCGGGGCCCGTGTCGTGACTTCCCCAAGCCCGCCTCCCATAGGCCAGGGGATGGAGACTAGCACCAAAGGCAAAAATATCAAAAGAAATGGAAGTTATTACCTTTATATGGTAAACAAACACAATAGTGCACATAAGAGAAGTAAGCACTAAGTAGAGTTGGGTACAAAAGTAAGTGTTGGATGTAAATGGGCCAGTTTACAAACCCAACTGAAAGTATAGTACATCTGAAAGAAAGTACAGTAGCAGCAAAGAAAAGAAGAAACACCGAGTCGTCCTCCAGAAATCCCACCTGAAGGGTGGGTACAGATAGCCTCCTCAGCTCCTCAGGTCCGGTCGTCCGCGCCCTGTACGTCCCGCCAAGTGGTCCACCTCTAGGTACCGTCCATCTCCACAAGCCTCCACCTCGATCAGTGTTGTCTGTCGTCAGCATCCAATACAACGTAGTGCGGGCATAGCCCGTGCTTGGGTGAGTATACGGTACTCAGTAGGAACCCCGAGACCACTGAAGGTCTCTCATAATCCGTGAAGGATAAACCACAAAGGAAAGATACAGTCACGAATTATCAACCGACTTTACATAGGTATATGCCCATAGATGTACCTAAATTATCAATTCCAAAAAGGATCCAACTCTCGAGCCCAAGTACAACCCATTCCACATAGGAAAACAAAATCCAGTCCACATAGGAAAGCAGAACCCAGTCTACACAGGAAAGAACAAGCGAGTCCACACAAGGAAGCACAACCCAGTCCACAAAGGAAATCACAACCCAGTCCACACAGAAAAGAAAAACCCAGTACACAAAGGAAAGCACAAGCCAGTCCACATAGGAAAGAACCACCCAATCCACACAGGAAAGAACAAGCCAGTCCACACAGGAAAGCACAACCCAGTCCATATAGGAAAGCATGTCAATCCCATCAATGATATTGATTGAAAACAAGACTCAGCTCACACAGGTATACACTTCGTAAGGTGATAGAGATGATCATATGTAGCCACTGATTTATCTCAGCTGTCAGACAAACATAGGATATAAGACCAGCTAAGCTTTCAGACCCACAAAGGGTACAAGACTAGCTACTCTGTCGGACCCACTCTGGATACAAGTACAGAGGTCATACTGCCGGATCCATGTATGATACAATAACATTAGTCATTGTTGTCGGACCCTACGGAGGATACAAGTACAATCGTCATCACTACCGAAGCCATGGAGGATCCATGTACCGTCATCCTCGCTGCAGAACCCATGGAGGATCCAAGTACAGTCATCATAGCTGCCGAACCCACGGAGGATCCAAGTACAGTCGTCATCACTGTCGTCGCAGTCGCAACCAGCTCTAGGGTTCCCGCGCACAACACACTCGATTCTGGGAGGGTCCACTCCTCGATACAAGGGTCGATACATCAACTATCACAATGTTCAGAGTTGATGTATCCCAAAGTTCAGTTTCGTCAAAAAGAAGCCAACGCGATAGACGGTGCGTCAATCAGACGCCCGGTCTGAGAGTTATTGGCTTTTCCGTTCTAGGGGCCCGGTTGGTTTTTAAGCTAAAACCAACCTAACCATACTATAGCTATGTCCAGACCTCAAGAGGATTAAGCCAAAAGTATCGTCTCATCCAGAGGAATTCAACACAGTCGACGGCACGTCAATCAGACGTCTGGTCCTTAAGTTATAAGTGTTTCCGCTCCAAGGGCCCAGTTGGTTCCGGGTTTGAACCAACCTGGCCATACCCAAACATTTCCGAAACCTCGAGTGTAATATACTGGAACGACCTTCTTGATACATGTATTCCTACGCAACTGAATGTGTCTCGATCGGAGGTCCGTAGCTGATGTTATGGGCAAAAGACCAAAAACAGTCCGAATTGGGGGTCAGATCGGGCCCAGACCCCAACTTCGGACCGTTTTCGGTATTTTGCCCATAACTTGAGATACAGACCTCCGATCGACGCACCGTCAGTAGAGTAGGAATCCTTGGATCGAGACGGTCATTTTTGAATATTAAACTCGAGGTTTCGGCAATGTTTCGATACAGTCGGGTTGGTTCGAACCCGAAACCCACCGGGCTGTTGAAGAGGAAACACTTATAATATAAGGACTAGACGTCCGATTGACATGTCGTCGACTGCGTTTAATTGCTCTGGATGAGATGGTACTTTTGGCTTACTCCTCTTGAAGTTTGGATGTAGATAGAGTATCGTCAGGGTTGGTTTTAGATTAAAAACCAACCAGGCCCCTGGAACGGAAAGGCCAATAACTCCCAGACCGGGCGTCCGATTGACACACCGTCTATCGCGTTGGGTTATTTTTGAAGAAAAGGAACATTAGGATAAATCAACTCTATACTTTGTGGTAGATGATGTATCGACACTTGGCTCAAGGTGTGGACCATCACGGAATCGAGCGTGCTGTTTGCGGGAACCCTAGAGTTGGCTGCGACTACGACGACAGCGATGACGACTATACTTGGATCCTCCGTGGGTTCGGCAGCGATGAAGACTGTACTTCGATCCTACCTGGGTTCGGCAGCGAGGACGATTTTACTTGGATCCTCCGTGGGTTCGGCAGTGATGACGACTGTACTTGGATCCTTCGTAGGGTCCGACAGCGATGACTACTGTTCTTGTATCCTATGTGGGTCCCGCAGTATGACCTATGTAATTGTATCCTGAGTGGGTCTGGAAGAGTATCTAGTCTTGTACCCTTTGTGGGTCCGACATCTTATCTGGTCTTATATCCTATGTGGGTCTGACATCTTAGATGAATTAGTGGCTACAACTGATCATCTCTATCACTTTACGAAGTGTATACCTGTGTGAGCTGAGTCTAGTTTTCAATCAATATCATTGATGTGATTGATGTGATTTACTGTATGGACTGGGATGTGCTTTCATGCGTGGACTTGCTTGTGCTTTCTTGTGTGGACTGGGTTGTGCTTTCCTGTGTAGACTGGTTTGTGCTTTCATGTGTGGCCTCGGTTGTGCTTTTCCGTGTGGACTGGGTTGTGATTTCCTGTGTGGAATGTGTTGGGCTTTCCTGTGTGAACTGGATTGTGCTTTCCTGTGTGGACTGGGTTTTTCATTACTATGTGGACTGGGTTGTGTTTTCCTGTGTGGACTGGGTTTTACTTGGGCTCGAGAGTTGGAACCGTTTTGGAATTGATAACTTATGTACTAGTATGGGCATATACCTAAGTAAAGTTGGTTGATACTTCTTGATTGAATATTTCCTTTGTGGTTTATCCTTCGTGGATTACGAGACACCTTCGGGGGTCTCATGGTCACTACTGAGTACCGTATACTCACCCCTTCACGGGCTATGCCCGCACTACGTTGTGTTGGATGAAGACAACAAACAACAATTATCGAGATGGAGGCTTGTGGAGCTGGACGGTACCCGGAGGTGGACCACTTGGCGGGACGTACACGGCGCGGATGACCGGACCCGAGGAGCTGAGGAGGATATCTATACCCACCATTCAGGTGGGATTTCCGGAGGACGACTCGGTGTTGCTGCTTTTCATTGCTACTACTGTACTTCCTTTCAGTTGTACTGTACTTTAAGTTGGGTTTGTATACTGGCCCATTTACTTCCAGCACTTACTTTTGTACCCATCTCTACTTAGTGCTTAATTCGCTTGCGTACTCTGTTGTGTTTTTTTACCATAGAAAGGAAATTCTTTCCCATTCTTTTGAGATTCATGCCTTTGGTGCTAGTCCCCAGCCCTTGGCCTATGGGAGGCGGGCTTGGGGTACTCACGCCATGGGCCGCGAGGACGGGTCGTGACAAACGGCTCGGCCAGTGAGCCGAGAGGGGGGGGGGGGACGCAGACCCATCCTTCGTTCTGCGGATGTGGTGCCTGGAACTGCGTCTCCCCTGGATCCCACGCGGTCGCGGGATCCGACCATCACCGTCGCGACTTCAGCCGTGGCGGGATACTACCGGCGGCGCACCGACAGTGTCTTCTGCCGACCACCAGACGCGCTCTGCTGGTCCGCTTTGACTGCCGTCTGCACCTATGGCCCTCTCGGGACGCTCGCTTCACTGAGACGGCACCCATATGATGTTGCGGCCCTGTTTCATTGTCACCCATCCATACACGTACAAACAAGAAAACCACGGAGGGTCGTCGGGCCGTGTTTGTTCAGCTCACGCCCTCTGCGTTAGCCGATAACAATTTGCCAAGGATAAACAAGGTTTCTCATTGAACGATGAAAAAATTAACCAGAAAAACAATGAAACAATCCATCCAGCATTTATCCCACAAAAAACTATTCCCAACCCTCAAAAGAATTCATTCATGGATCAACTTGATAATGAGTTGACCCGCGTTCTTTGTTTTAGAAGGGATGAATCAATGGAATATAACATACTCATAAATAAACCCCTACCTTGATAAGACGTCGTACGTCGTCAAACCGTGGAAGAAGAACGTCACAGTGATCGGACGTTGCGGAAGATCGGGGTCGTCCCGTCAACATCAAAAAGGGAGGAGCCGAGGGTGGCGTTGACATTCTTCGTTCTTCACTGGAGGAAGAGGAAAACTCTCCAAGTGCAGGGCTCCATGCTTCGATTATAGAATTCCACCTCTTGAAGAAGACATCCAAAAATCTTCCCCTAGCCTCCTTTATATAGGAGTGGGATGGCTCGTCGTTGGCACACAAGTCATAAATGGAGGATTTGTGACAGAGGGCTCCACCCAATTAATCTGCTGCAGTGGCGCATTAAATTGGGGAGATAGTCAAAAGGGGGTTATTGGCCCGGGTGGTCCCCACAGAAGAATATCCTCCAAAGGAAAGATATTTCCTAGAAGGACCCACTATAAAATTACCACAAAAGGGGTGGTTATTGCTTGGGTGGTCCCCTCATTAAAAAAAAGAGGTTTCATCCTCCTCAATTAAGAGCGGGATTTAAATCTAGAGGATCTCCCTCATAAATGAGGGGGGTTCAAGGAGTTATGATTCCCCTACCATTTAAGGGAGGCCTCGTGTGGTTTCCACCGAGATCTAACCTCCAATTGAAGCTTCTAACCACTTTATCCGTACGACATGTGTTTAACAAAATAAAATAAATTGTTCTCTGATTTTATTTTATTAACCCACGTAAAACCCAAAAACTAACTTTTATACCCGATCACCTGCCACACAGATGAATGTATTATTAAGTAAAAACCCGCGTTGTGAGTTCAATGGTGCCCTTGGATTTCAATTACAAGCACTAGTTCAAAAGATAGGAAAACCCACTCATTCTTTCACTGAATGTACCCAAGCTAAACTTTGGAAAATGATTCCTTACACACCCCACCTCATCACATGGGTCTCAACGCAACAGATGGTGCATCAATCAGACGCTCGGTCTGTGAGTTATTAGATTTTTCGTCCCGGGGGGCCGGTTGGATTCTAGTACGAACCAACTGACAGTATCTCAACTGTACCCTAAACTATCACGGGGTATACTCATAGGGACCATTTCTCAATGAGATTACCAACACTGCTGATGGTTCGTCAAACGGACTTCCGGTCTGAAAGTTAACAACTTTTCCATTCCTGGGGCCCGGTTGGATCTCGGGAACAATCCAACTCGGCCTTACTCCAACTGTGTCCAAACATCAGGTTAAGTATGCCAAAAGATCCGTCTCATCAAGAGAAATCCAACAAAGTTGACGACACGTCATTCGGACGTCCGAAGCTCAGGTTATAAGCGTTTCCGCTCTGAGGGCCCCATTAGTTTCGGGTTCGAACCAACCCAACCGTACCCAAAATTTACTGATACCTTAAGTGTAACATACTGCAACGACCGTCTCGATCCATGGATCCCTACACATCTGATAGTGCATCGATCAGAGGTCCGTAGCCCACGATATGGGTGTTTGAACAAACCTAGTCCGAAAATCGGGGGTTCGGGCCCGGTTCGACCCATCCCAATACCGCCTAGGTCGACCCAAACTGGGTTGACCCGACCCCGGTCTGGGTCCAGCCCGAATGGGAACGGCCCGACCCGATGTTGGCGGCCTGGCCCGACGCTGGTGGCCCGACCCGGCCGACGTGGTTCGGTCCACGTGACCCACGCAGTTGACCGCGTGGGTGGGCGACCTGGCGGGGTGGCGTCACCCAGTGGGGCCCACCCTAGTCACAAGTCTGGGGGGTTACGCCCCCTGAGTTTCTTCGAAAAATGGCAGGCCGTAATGGTCGGCCCCTGGACAACCGCGGGACCCCTTCGGGTCCCGCATCCTGGTGGAGTCGACGACTGGCTCTGCCGGCCGCCCCTTGAGATCCGCCGCGGCTTTAGGCCGTAGATTACATCCACCAGCACGGCGCGACGGCGCCGCGCCACGCCACCTGAAGTTGCTGGCGGTCGGCTTGGCCGGCCGCCCCTGATTGTCCATTGCGTCCTGCTCCAGCCGCGACCTTCTTTGGCTTCTCAGGCACGGTGCAATGACGCCACAAACCACCGCCGCGAGCCGCTCCGGCCGCGATCTTCCTCGGTCCCTCCGGCTCGGCGCGACGGCACTGCGCACCACCACCGCTGCCCGCTCCAGCTGCGGTCCACTTCATCCCAGTGCGGTGTAATGGCACCACGCCGTCTTCGCCACGGCCTTTCTTGGCTGTGGTTTTCTATCGATCATCACATGGTGCAACGGCACCATGCGCCTTTGCCTCCACATCAACGAAGATCAACAAAGAAGAGGGGAGGAGATTCGGCCATGTTTGTGTGGTCCGATCTCCTCTCATTATGGCGATATCATGCGTCCAAACTGAAACTCAAGAAATGAAGAATGATGTTGAACGATATTAAATTTTGAACATAAAAACCCGTACCTCAAGTTTCGTCGTTCGATGACGATATCGCGAGAGGGTGGATGTCGGCTCATTGACGTCGTCGCAAGGGAGGAGATGAAGGTGACGACATTCTTTGGAATTTGTCACTTCCGTAAAGGCCTTCGATCCCAGCTCAAGCGTCATTCGTTGGATCCGATGTAGGGAAGACGCCGTAGTCAACGTAGTTCGTTGCGTGCACACCATGCTACCGATCCCTGCTCATTCGTCGGTGTCTCGATGGAGAGAATGGAACCTCGGTGGACAAGGCAGTGGAGCTCTTGGAGCAGGTGGATGAGAGCGAGACTAGTTCTAGGCTAGGAGGCCTTTGTTCTTGGTGTTTATAGTTTCCGTGTTTTTGATGTTGTGTTTTCTTTGTGTCTTTGTACTTAGAGATGCAGTATTATAAGACAATTTTCTTTGTGACTTTTTTTCTATCCTACCACTTGTGTGGTTGATACTAAGAGGATCTAGTTAAAACTGTTGACTTGACCCTCACTTGCGAGATTCCTACTGGAGAAGACCCAATAACCACACACGGATGCCGACAGTGTGACTCGACCCTTGGAGGCGAGAGTAACGGTTGGATCTCTTAGTAGTAGCGTCGAGGCCTTACGACGTCATTCAAGACATGAATTGTACTGTTCATGTCAGGATTGACTGTATTAGGAAAAGAACGTGGTTCATCAAGGTGATGATACCATATTTCTCTTTTCAGAAGAGGATAAATATCAGTAGCTCTTTGGTAGAACATAAACGAAAAAGGGTGGAGATGAGTTCTTACAATTGGCTAGTCTCACCCATTGTTCGTTGAGAAAACAGTTTACGGTTCTCTCGAACTCCTTAGTCTTCGTCGTATCTTCTCTCAGAAGGACCTGAACCTGAGATAGTAGAAATGACTTTAATTCCTCCATAACTATGACTTCAAGATAGTTTATATTCCTCGGGAGGGGAACGTTTTAGCAGATGCTCTTAGTAGTAGATTGGGCATCCAACTGTTAGGAGTGGCGAGACAGCAGCTGACCGCGTATCAGATATCCTTTTTGGTTAGTGATGTAATCAACACGTGTTGAACCAGAGATGGTTCGGGATACAACGGGGAAGGTGCAGATCATCCAGGAGCGGATGAAGACTGCACAGGGCAGAAAGGAGTCCTATGCTAATAGGTGACGAAGACCACTGGAGTTCGAGGATGGCGACCACGTCTTTATATGGGTCTCACCTCGATGAGGTCTACGGAGATGTGGCCGAGTTGGCAAGTTATCTCCATGATTCTTAGGACCTTTTTAGGTTCCCAGCAGAGTAGGCAAGGTGGCTTACCTCCTGGCCTTTCCACCTCAGATGCATCGGGTGCACGACGTATTCCACGTATCTCAGCGAGGAGATGCATGCATGACCTATCCATCATCATCGACCATGGAACGACATTCAAAGAGGTCCAGTAGAGAATGAGGATCAACAAGAACAGGTCATGTGTGGATGGTCGATTCCTCTAGTGCGCATTCTTTGGAAGCACGGGAACCTCTAGTAGAGCACATGGGAGCGGGAGGCTCAAATACGTGCTCAATACCCTCTTTTGTTTCCCTTGTGTGCGATGTAGCTTTACGGGGACGTAAATCCCTAAGGTGAGAGTAATGTAAAGACCTGGAAATTTCAAGGAATTTTTTTTCTTAATTTCTTTTGAATTTTATGAGTCTGTAGCTTCTGACGACACTCAATTCTGAGGCCCGGTGTGCCCGGAATCAATTTCCAAAGTTTATCTCGGGTATCTTAAGTAAACGAACAAGCGTGTTTTTCTATCTTTTGAGCCGGTGCTCAGAATAGAAAACTGAGGGCACCTATGATCTCGCAGCACCAGTAATTTCCTAAGAGGACCTTTACCATAGTTGTGTTTTGAGCAGGATGAGGATTAATAATTGGGGATTTAGAATAAATGAAATAAAACATGTTGTGTCAAAATTTTATTTTTTCAAGGTAGTTAATATCCTACAAATGGGGAGTTAGTGGTGGGGGCCCACACCCACCTAACCTCCCATGGGAGGGTTTAGTGTGGTGGGTCCCACATGACACCCTAACTCCTCACCTTCCCCCTAAACTCCCTAAACTCCTTAACCCTCTTTAAAACTCCCTTGTTAACTTTGATAACTCACCTCATTTATGGGACCTCTTCACATTCTCCTCTACCATTAATTCATGAAAACACATTAATTAATAATTTAATCCTCCAAATTAATTAATGTTGTGTTTTAATTTTGAAAAAAATGGTGTTAATAAAAATATTATCCAAGTCTAATATTTTATTAAGGGAGGAGCCTTTTTTGGGAGGGGGATCTGCTACTGTGTTTGGGCGGCAGACCCCTGGCGGGGAGCACTACTATGTTTGGGTGGAAGACCCGCGGTACTCGACTGGAGGAGTACCTCAACTGTCTAAGGTTAGTGAGTAGCACCTCGGAGTCGTGACATGGCTACTATACTCGACAGAGGAGGAGTTCTCCAGCAGTTGTGGTTCCAACATCATGAATAAAATCCTGGTTTGAGCTGAGTCAATGACCTTTGTGTTTACCTCATGGTTGAGTTGGGTCACTTGATAACATAGGTATATGTATGGGCATATACCTAAGTAGTGGTTATCCATTGATTTCTTAATCTTTGTTTTTCCTCATGATTGAGAGGGGTTACTTGAAGACTTTGGTATAAGTATGGGCTTATACCTATGTACGGGTTATCTGTTGAGATCCTTATTTGTGGTTATCCTTGTTGGATTTAGTGATTCATTGAGGGTCTCGGGGTCCCTACTAAGTATCATTATACTCACCCCTGTGCAGGTTATTCCCGCACCTCATTGTGTTGGATGTAGACGACAAACAGCGTTGAGGGAGACTGAGTGTATGAGGACTGGACGACCCCTGGAGGTGGACCTCACAATGAGACAATACCTGGAGGTGGACCTCATGATGAGTCGGTACCCAGATGAGGTTGACAGATGAGGGCATTGGGGATCCTATCTGTACCTACAATTCAGGTAGGATCCGTGATGGAAGATCTTGGAGCTGCACTATCTTCACCTTCCCTTCAGGTAGGATCCGTGGTGGACGATCCAGGAGCTGCATGTCACCTTCCAGCTGTTTTGTCTTTAACCTTGTAATTTACTGTTGGGATTTTATTTTCGGCCCCCTTTGCTTTCATCACTGCTTTGCATTTAGTTTTACTTAGTGTTTACTTCTGCTTGTACTCTGGTTGAATGTGTTTATGTTTTATAAAGGCAATGCCTTCCCAGTTATCGGGATTTATGCCTTCGGTGATAGTCGTCAGCCCATGGCTTATAGAAGGCGAGCTTGGGGTAGTCACGGAACAATACCCATTCTTCCAGGCCCGAACCTTTGAGCAGGGACTCAGACATGATATCAGGGCTTTGATGATCTACCTCAAAATTCTGACGTAAGAGGGGGTGCTGGAGAGAGCCCTTCTAGTGGAGAATTTTCTCGCTGAGTAGTCACCAACAGTGAGGCCGTCCACAGGACAACACGTAGTAGAGTCTTCTGCAGCCGACAGCAGACACAGGAGTCCAAGCGGACCAAACCTTCAGGTGGGAAACCTCATGATACAGGTTCATCTATGCGTGGAACACGACACAGATCCATCCATACGAGGAGCATGCAATGCTATGCATGCGGTGGGCAGGGTCACATGGCTCCAGACTGCCCGACCAGCCCTGCAGATGAGCAGCAGGCGGTGGAGGGACCTCCCAAGCATAGGTTCGACCGTGGTGGTCCGCCGGGAGTAGGAAGACATGGAAGAGGGGCTGGCCAAGCAGTAGATGGTGGAAGACGTTTTGAGGCCCTACCACCACCACCACCAGGAGGACCACCATGACTGTAGGGAATGGCTAGAAAGGGGAGAGCTCAGCTTCAGGCAGCTAAGGCCTATGACCATAGAGCTCCAAGAGCAGACGGGCATGAGAGGGACTAGCTCAAGGCATGGAGAATTTTGTTCGTGTTGCTTCTAGCTTTGTTAATGTCATTTTTTGTGAATGCTTTGTGTCTTGTACTTGAGCTTCAGTAATAAAAGACACTTATTATTTGTGATTTTTACCTTCCTGTCCACTTGTATGGTTGATACTAAGAGGTTCCGGTTTAAAACTGTTCACTTGATCCTCACTTTCGAGAAACCTATAGGAGGAGACCCAATGACGACACACTACTGCCGACTGTGTGACTCAACCCTTTGAGGTGAGAGTAATGGTTGGATCTATTGGTAGTAGCATCGAGGCCTTACGATGTCGTCCATGGCATTAAATAGTACCGTTCATGTCAGGATTGACTGTATTAGGCAAAGAATGTGGTTCATCCAGGGGATGAGACCAGATTTCTCTTTTCGGCAGAGGAGAGATCTTAGCATCTCTTTGGTGGAATGTAGGTGAGGAAGGGTGGAGATGAGTTCTAACAATTCCCTAGTATCACCCATTATTCGTTTAGAGAATGGTTTTCGGTTCCCTCCAACCCAATAGTCTCAGGTGTATCTTCTCTCAAAAGGACATGAACCAGGGAAAACGATGATGGCTTGTTTTCCTCCAGGACTATGACTTCGAGATAGTTTATACTCGTGGAGAGGGGGAATTTGTAGCAGATGCTCTTAGTAAGAGTTCCAGCATTCAACTATTTGGAGTGGCGAGACAGCAGCTCGACGCGTTTCAGATATCCTTTGTGGATAGTGATGGAGTTAGCACATGTAGAACCAGAGATGGTTCAAGCTATGAAGGATAAGGTGCAGATCATCCAGGAGCAGATGAAGACTTCACAGAGCAGAAATAAGTCCTATGCTGATAAGAGGCGGAAACCACTGGAGTTCAAGAATAGAGACTACGTTTTCTTATGAGTCTCACCTCGACGTGAATTACGGAGATTTTCCCAGTGTGGAAAGTTATCTCCGTGCTTTATCAGACCATTCCAGGTCCTCAGCAGGGTAGGCAAGGTTTCTTAACACCTGGCCGTTCCACCTCAGTTGCACCGGGTGGAAGACGTCTTCCACGTATCTCAGCTGAGGAGATACGTGCACGACCCGACGCATATCATCGACCATGGGGATCTAGACATCGATGATGGGGTAAATTTTGTAGAGGTCCCAGTGGAGATCGAGGATTGATAGGAGGGGGTCCTACGTGGATGGTCGATTCCTCTAGTGTGATTTCGTTGGCAGCACGGGAACCTCCAGGAGAGCACATGGGAGCAGGAAGCTCAGATGCATGCTCAATACCCTCTTTTGTTTCCCTAGTTTATGATGTAGCATTAATAGGAAGTAAATCCCTAAGGTGGGAGTAATGTAAAGACCCGTAAAATTCAAGGAATTTTTTTTTCTTAATTTATTTCAAATTTTACGAGTGCACATTTTCTGACGGCACCTGATTCCGAGGCCCGGTGTGCCCGGAATCATTTTCCGAAGTTTAACTCGGGTACGTTCAGTGAAAGAATGAGCGGGTTTTCCTATATTTTGAACTGGTGCTCATAATTGAAATCTGAGGGCACCGTTAAACTCGCAGCGTGGGTTTTCGCTTAAGAAGACTTCCAACTCGGTGGCAGGTGATCCTGTATAAAAGTTAGTTTTTGGGTTTTACGTGGGTTAATAAAATAAAATAAGTGAACAATTTATTTTATTTTGTTAAACACATGCCGTGCGGATAAAGTGGTTAGAAGCTTCACTTGGAGGTTGGATCTCGGTGGAGACCACATGAGGCCTCCCATAAATGGGAGGGGAATCATAACTCCTTGACTCCCCCTCATTTATGAGAGAGATACTCTTCGTTTAAATCCACCTCTAAATTGTGGAGGATAAAACCTCTTTTGTTTAATGAGGGGACCACCCGAGAAATAACCACCCATTTGTTTGTGGTTATTTAATGGTGGGGCCTGCCAGGAAATATCTTTCGTTTAGAGGATATTCTTCTGTGGGGACCACCCAGGCCAAAAACCCCCTTTTGACTATCTCCCCAATTTAATGCGCCACCGCATCTAATTAATTGGGTGGAGCCCTCTATCATAAATCCTCCATTTATGACTTGTGTGCCAACGACGAGCCATCCCACTCCTATATAAAGGAGGCTAGGGGAAGAGTTATGGATGACTTCTTCAAGCAGCGAAACACTGGAAGAGAAGCATGACACCTAGCACCTGGAGAGTTTTCCTATTCCTCCAGCGAAGAACGAAGAACATCGATGTCACCCTTAGATCCTCCCTTTCCGACGTTGATGGGATGACGCCGATGTTCCACAACGTCCGATCACCACGACGTTCGTCTTCCGCGGTTCGATGACTTGCGACATCTTTTCAAGGTAGGGGTTTATTTATGAGTATGTTATATTCCCATGATTCAATCCTTTTAAAACAAATAACGCGGGTAAACTCATTATCAATTTGATCCGTGAATGAATTCTTTTGTGGGTTGGGAATAATTGTTTGTGGGATAAATGCTGGACTGGGTTGTGCTTTCCTGTGTGTACTAGCTTGTGATTTCTTGTGTGGACTGGGTTGTGATTTCCGGTGTGGACTGGTTTGTGATTTCCTATGTGGACTGGGATGTGCTTTTCTGTGTGGACTAGGTTGTGCTTTCCTGTGTGGACTGGGTTGTGCTTTCATATGTGGACTGGCTTGTGCTTTCCTCTGTGGAATGGGTTGTGCTTTCTTGTGTGGACTGGGTTGTGTCTTCCTGTGTGGATTGGGTTTTACTTGGGCTCGAGAGTTGGATCCATTTTGGAATTGATAACTTAGGTACATATA
This sequence comes from Viscum album, assembly GCA_963277665.1. NCBI lineage: Eukaryota > Viridiplantae > Streptophyta > Magnoliopsida > Santalales > Viscaceae > Viscum > Viscum album. The sequence continues at coordinate 1,265,353,677 of OY728120.1, read as the reverse complement.
TGGGAATATACCTAAGTAAAGTCGGTTGATACTTTGTGATCGTATCTTTCCTTTGTGGATTATGAGAGACCTTCGAGGGTCTCGGGGTCCCTACTGAGTACCGTATACTCACCCCTGCAAGGGCTATGCCCGCACTACGTTGTGTTGGATGCAGACGATAGACAGCACTGATCGAGGTGGCGTCTTGTGGAGCTGGACGGTACCCCAGACGTGGACCACTTGGCGGGACGTACATGGCACAGACGACCAGACCCGAGGAGCTGAGGAGGCTATCTGTACCAACCCTTCAGGAGGGATTTTCGGAGGATGACTCGGTGTTGCTTCTTTTCTTTGCTGCTGTTGTACTTCCTTTCAGTTGTACTGTACATTAAGTTGGGATTGTATACTAGCCCATTTACTTCCATCACTTACTTTTGAACACAGCTCTACTCATTGCTTACTTCACATTCGTACTCTATTGTGTTTTTTACCTTAGAAAGGAAATGCATTCCCCTTCTTTCGAGATTTACGCGTTTGGTGGTAGTCTCCATCCCCTGGCCTGTGGGAGGCGGGATTGGGGTAGTCATGGGCCTCCCGTGCTTGGTAGCTCCTAGATCGTCCCCCACGGATCCTACCTGAAGGGTAGGTGCAGATAGCGCAACTCCTAGATCGTCCGTCACAGATCCTACATGAAGGGTACGTACAGATAGCCTCCTCGGCGGGCTCGTCTGTCAACCTCCTCTGGGTACCGACTCATTGTGAGGTCCACCTCTGGGTACTGTCCCGTCATGAGGTCCACCTCCAGGTGTCGTCCAGTCCTCGTACACTCGGTCTCCTTCAGCGTTGTCCATCGTCTGCATCCAACACAATGAGGTGTGGGCATAGCCCCTGCCGGGGTGAGTATAACGATACTCAGTAGGGACCCCGAGACCCTCAAGGTCTCACTAAATTCAACAAGGATAACCACAAAGAAGGATCTCTACAGATAACCCTTACTTAGGTATAATCCCATACTTATACCTAAGTTATCAAGTAACACATCACAATAATGAGAAAACAAGGATAAGAAATCAACGGATAACCACTACTTAGGTATTTTCCCTTACATATACCTATGTTATCAAGTGACCCAACTTAACCATGAGGTAAACACAAAGGTCATTGACTCAACTCAAACCTGGATTTTATTCATGATGTCGAAACCACAACTCCTAGAGAACTCCTCCTCTATCGAGTACAGTAGCCCTGTCACGACACTGAGGCGCTACTCACTAACCTTAGACTGTTGAGGTACTCCTCCTGTCGAGTGCTGCGGGTCTGCCACCCAAACACAGTAGTGCTCCCCGCCAGGGGTCTGCTGCCCAAACACAGTAGCGGTTCCCCTACTAGACTAAAGAGGTACTCCTCCTGTCGAGTACCATGGGTTTTCCACCCAAGCAAAGTAGTGCTCCCCACCATGGGTCTACCACCCAAACATAGTAGTGCTCCCCACTGGGCTAGTCGACTAACTACAAGTCGAATCGGACAAGCAGTCATTAGGTCCACAGCTACTAGGTCTCCACACTCCGTACGCTCGTCTCTTGGAGGATCCGCTCCATGAGCTACTGGTTGATATGCCAAGCATCAAAATTCCCCAAGAAGAAGTACCACAAAGAACCGCCTTGTCATAGGGGTCTCAACGCAATAGACGGTGCGTCAATCAGACGCCCGGTCTGTGAGTTATTAGCATTTTCATCCCGGGGGCCCGGTTGGTTTCGTGTCCAAACCAACCCGAAAGTTTCTCAACTATACCCCGAACTCTCATAGGGTATACTCATAGGGACTGTTTCCCAACGAGATTACCAGCGCCACTGACAGTTCGTCAAACGGATGTCCGGTCTAATAGTTAACGACTTTTCCGTTCAAAGGGCCCGATTGGATCACGGGAACAATCCAACCCGGCCTTACTCCAATTATGTACAAACCTCAGGAGAAGTATGCCAAAATATTCGTCTCATCAAAATGAATCCAAAAAAGTCGACGGCACGTGATTCGGACGTCCGAAGATCTAGTTATAAGCGTTTCTGTTCTGATGGTCCGGTTGGTTTTGGGTTCTAACCAACCTTATTGTACCCAAACATCACCGATACCTTGATTGTAATATACCTTAAAGACCGTCTCGATCCAAGGACCCTACACAACTGACGGTGCATCAATCAGAGGTTCATAGCACAAGATATGGGCGTTTGAACAAACCTGGTCCAAAAATAGGGGGTTCGGGCCTGGTCCGAACCGGCCCAATACCCCCTATGTCGGCCCGAACCGGGTCGACCCTACCTAGGTCTAGTTTCGGCCTGAATTGGTGCGGCCCAGCCCGGCCCGGCCGATGTGGTCCGGTCCACGTGACCCACACGGTTGACTGCGTGGGTGGGCGACTTGGTGGGGTGGCGGCGCCCAGTGGGGCCCGCCCTAGTCGCAGGTCCGTGGGGTTACATCCCCCCAGTTTCATCAAAAAATGGCCGGCCATGATGGCCGACCCTTAGACAACTGTGTGACCCCTTCGTGTCCCGTCTCCTTGTGGTGCTGGCGGTCGGCTCTGCCGGCCTCCCCTTGAGATTAGCCGCGACTTACTTCCACCAGCGCGCTGGGACGACACCGCGCCCTGCCGCCTGAATTCGGCGGCTTGGCCGGCCACCCCTACTGGTCTGCCACGACCTTAGTCCATGGATCACCTCACCGGTGCGGCACGATGACGTCTCGGCCCGCTCCGGCCGCGGCCTTTCTTGGTCGTGGTTTCCTGCCTATCATCACATGGTGCAACGACACAGTGCGCCTCCACCTCCACATCAATGAAGATCAAAAAGAAGAGTGGAGGAGAATCAGCCGTGTTTGTGCGGTCCGATCTCCTCTGGTTATGGCGATATCATATGGCCAAACCAAAACTCAAGAAATGAAGAATGTCGTTGAACGATATTAATGTTTGGACATAAAAACCCCTACCTCAAGGTTCGTCGTTCGTTGATGATATCGCGAGAGGGTGGATGTCGGCTCATTGACGTCGTCACAAGTGAGGAGATGAAGGTGACAATGTTCATTGGAGTTCGTCACTTCCACAAAGGCCTTCGATCCCGGCTCGAGCATCGTTTGTTGGATCCGACGTAGGGAAGACGTCATAGTCAACGTAGTTCGTTGTGCCCACGCCACGCTACCGATCCCTTCTCGTTCATCGGTGTCTCGACGGAGAAGATGGAACGTCGGTGGACAATTCAGTGGAGCTCGAGGAGCAGGTGGGCGAAATCGAGACTAGTTCTAAGCTTGGAGGACTTTTTTCTTGGTGTTTCTAGGATCCGTGTTGTTGATGTTGTGTTTTCTTTGTGTCTTTGTACTTTGAGTTGTAGTATTATAAGACACTTTTCTTTGTGACTTTTTTTCTTTCCTACCACTTTTGTGGTTGATACTATGAGGTTCTGGTTAAAACTGTTGACTTGATCCTCACTTACGAGATTCCTACTGGAGGAGACCCAGTAACCACACACTGATGCCGACAGTGTGACTCGACCCTTGGAGGCAAGTGTAACGGTTGGATCTCTTAGTAGTAGCGTCAAGGCCTTAAGATGTCATTCAAGACATGAATTGTACCATTCATGTCAAGATTGACTGTATTAGGAAAATAATGTCGTTCATCCAGGGGATGAGACCAGATTTTTATTTTCGGCAGAGGAGAAATCTCAGCAGCTCTTTTGTAGAACATAGATGAAAAAAGGGTGGAGATGAGTTCTTACAATTGGCTAGTCTCACCCATTGTTCGTTGATAGAACGGTTTACAGTTCTCTCAAACTCCTTAGTATCTGGTGTATCTTCTCTCAGAAGGACCTGAACCTGATATAGTAGCATTGAATTGAATTTCTCTAGGACTATGACTTCGAGATAGTTTATATTCCTGGGGAGGGGAACTTTATAGAAGATGCTCTTAGTAAGAGATCGGGCATCCAGCTATTAGGAGTGGTGAGACAACATCTGACCGTGTTTCAGATATCCTTTGTGGTTAGTGATGGAATCATCACGTGTAGAACCGGAGATGGTTCATGCTACAATAGAGAAGGTTCAGATCATCCAGGAGTGGATGAAGACTGCACAGGGCAGACAGAAGTCCTATTCTAATAAGAGACACAGACCACTGGAGTTCGAGGATGGAGACCACGTCTTTATATGTCACCTTGATGAGGTCTACGGAGATGAAGCCGAGGCGGAAAGTTATCTCCATGATTATTCGGACCTTTTTAGGTTCCCAGCAGAGTAGGCAAGGTTGCTTACTGCCTAGCCTTTCCGCCTCAGATGCACCGGGTGCACGATGTCATCCACGTATCTCAGCGAGGAGATGCATGCATGACCTATCCGTCATCATCGACCATGAGATGACATTCACGGAGGTTCCAGTAGAGAATTAGTATCAATAAGAAGATGTCTTTCATGGAAGTTCGATTCCTATGGTGCGTGTTCGTTGGCTGCACGGGAAACTCCAGTAGAGCACATGGGAGTGGGAGGCTAAGATACATGCTCAGTACCCTCTTTTTTTTCCCTAGTGTGCGTTGTAGCTTTACAGGGACATAAATACCTGAGGTGGGAGTAATTTAAAGACCCGAAAATTTCAAGGAAATTTTTTTCTTAATTTCATTGGAATTTTATGAGTCTTTAATTTCTGACGGCACTCGATTCCGAGGCCTGGTGTGCCCAGAATCATTTTCAGAAGTTTAGATCAGGTACATTTAGTAAATGAACGAGCGGGTTTTTCTATATTTTGAGTCGATTATCAGAATTGGAAACTGAGGGCACCGATGATCTCGCAACACCGGTAATTTCCTAAGAGAACGTTTTCCATAGTTGCGTTTTGAGCAGGATGAGTATTAATAATCGGGGATTTAGAATAAAAGAAATAAAATTTGTTTTGTACAAATTTTATTTGTTAAAGGTGGTTAATATCCTTCAAAGGGGGAGTTAGTAGTGGGGGCCCACACCCACCTAACCTCCCATGTGAGGGTTTAGTGTGGTGGGTCATGCCCGACACCCTAACTTCTCACCTCCCCCCTCAACTCCCTAAACTTTTTAACCCTCTTTAAAACTCCCTTGTTAATTTAGATAACTCACCTCATTTATGGGACCTATTCACATTCTCCTCTCCCATTAATTCATGAAAACTCCTTAATTAATAATTGAATCCTCCAAATTAATTAATTTGGTGTTTGAATTTTGAAATGGAGGTACTAATAAAAATATTATCCAAGTCTAATATTTTATTAAGGGTGGAGCCTTTTGTTGGGAGGGGGATCTGCTACTGTGTTTGGGCGGCAGACCCCTGGCGGGGAACACTAATGTGTTTGGGTGGCAGACCCACGGTACTCGACAAGAGGAGTACCTCAGCAGTCTAAGGTTAATGAGTAGCACCTTGAAGTCATGATAGGGCTACTGTACTCGACAGAGGAGGAGTTCTCCACCAGTTGTGGTTTTGAAATCATGAATAAAATCCTGGTTTGAGATGAGTCAATGACCTTTGTATTTACCTCATGGTTGAGTTGGTTCACATGGTAACTTAGGTATACGTATCGGCATATACGTAAGTAGTGGTTATCCGTTGATTTATTAACCTTTTTTTCCTCTTGATTGAGAGGGGTTACTTTATAACTTTGGTATAAGTATGGGCTTATACCTAAGTAAGGGTTATCTTTTGAGATCCTTCTTTGTGGTTAACCTTGTTGGATTTAGTGACACCTTCAGGGTCTCAGGGTCCCTACTGAGTATCGTTATACTCACCCCTGCACGGGCTATACCCGCACCTCATTGTGTTGGTTGCAGACGATGAACAATGCTGATGGAGACCGTGTGTATGAGTACTGGACAACACCTGGAGGTGGACCTCATGACGAGACAGTACCCAAAGGTGAACCTCACGACGAGTCGGTACCTAGAGGAGGTTGACAGACGAGGGTGCTGAGGAGGCTATCTATACCTACCCTTCTATTAGGATCCGTGATAAATGATCTAGGAGATGCAATATCTGCACCTACCGTTCAGGTAGGATCCCTGGTGGACGATCCAGGAGCTGCATGTCACCTTCCATCTGTTTTGTCTTTTACATTGTACTTTACAGTTGGGTTTGTATTTCCAACCCCCTTTACTTTAATAACTTCATTGTATTCAGTTTTACTTAGTGTTTACTTCCTCTTGTACTCTGGTTGAATGTATTTATGTTTTATAAAGGAAATTCCTTCCCAGTTATCGGGATTTAATCCTTTGGTGCTAGTCGCCAACCCCTGGCTTATAGAAGGGAGGCTTGGGGTAGTCACGTCACATGAACCATTCTTCCAGGCCCAGACCTTTGAGCAGGGACTCAGAGCTGAGATCAGAGCTTAGATGATCTCCCTCAATATTCCGACACAAGCGGGGGTGCGAGAGAGAGCCCTTCTAATGCAGAGTTTTCTCGCTGATTAGTCACCAGCGGCAAGGCCCTCCGCAGGACAACACGTAGCGGTGTCTTCTACAGCTGGCAGTAGACAGCAGACGCAGGGGTCCAAGAGGACCAGGCCGTCTGGTGGGCAACCTCAGGATAGAGGTTTAGCTGTGTGGGGCACACGGCACAGAGCCAGCCATACGAGGAGCAGGAAATGCTATGAATGCGGTGGGCAGAGTCACATGGCTCGAGACTGCCCGACCCACCCTGCAGATGAGCAGCAGGCAGTGGATGGAGCTCCCAGGCAGAGGTTCGGCTATGGTGGTCCACCGGGAGCAGGCGGACATGTCAGAGGGGTTGGCCAAGCAGTAGATGGTGGATGACGTTTCGAGGCCCTACCACCACCACCACTAGGAGGACCACCTCAACCGCAGGGAATGGATGGACATGGGAGAGCTCAACTTCAGGCAGTAGAGGCCTACGACCATAGAGCTCCGAGAGCAGACGGGCAGGATAGGGACTAGCTCCAGGCATGGATAATTTTTTTCTTGTTGTTTCTATCTTTGTTAATGTTGTTGTTTGTGGATGATTTATGTCTTGTACTTGAGCTACAGTAATAAAAGACACTTGTTCTTTGTGACGTTTGCCTTCCTGTCCACTTTTATGGTTGATACTAAGAGGTTTCAATTTAAAACTGTTGACTTGATCCTCACTTTTGAGAAACTTACAGGAGGAGACCCAGTGACCACACACTGCTTCCAACAGTGTGACTCGACCCTTGGAGGCAAGAGTAAGGGTTGGATCTCTTGGTAGTAGCGTCGAGGCCTTACGACATCGTCCATGGAATGAAATAGTACTGTTCATGCGAGGATTGACTATATTATGAAAATAACGTGGTTCATCCAAGGGATAAGACCAGATTTCTCTTTTAGATAGAGGAGAAATCTCAGTAGCTCTTTGGTGGAACGTAGGCGAAGAAGTGTGGAGATGAGTTCTTACAATTGGCTAGTCTCACCCATTGTTCATTGAGCGAACGGTTTGCTGTTCTCTCCATCTCAATAGTCTCAGGTGTATCTTCTCTCAGAAGGACCTGAACCAGGGACATCGATTATGACTTGTTTTCCGCTAGGACTATGACTTCAAGATAGTTTATACTCATAGAGAGGGGGACGTTCTAGCAGATGCTCGTAGTAGGAGTTCGGGAATTCAGCTGTTAGGAGTGGCGAGACAGCAGCTAGATGCATTTCAGATATCCTTTGTGGATAGTGATGGAGTCAGCATGTGTAGAACTTGAGATGGTTGAAGCTACGATGGAGAAGGTGCAGATCATCTAGGAGCGGATGAAGACTGCATAGATCAGATAGAAGTTTTATGCTGATAGGAGACAGAGACCACTGGTGTTCGAGAATGGCAACTATGTTTTCCTACGGGTCTCACCTCAACGTGGATTACAGAGATTAGGCTGGGGTGGCATGTTATCTCTGCGAATCATCGGACCATTCCAGGTCCTCAGAAGGGTAGTTGAGGTGGATTACCGCCTGGACCTTCCACCTCAATTGGACCGGGTGCAAGACGTCTTCCACGTATCTCAGTTGAGGAGATACGTGCACGACCAGACACATATCATCGACCACAGGGAGGTGGACATCGATGATGGGGTGACTTTTGCAGAGGTCCCAGTGGAGATCGAGGATCGACAGGAGGGTTCCTACATGGATGGTCGATCCCTCTGGTGTGCATTCGTTGGCAACACGAGAACCTCCAAGAGAGCACATGGGAGTGGGAAGCGCAGATGCATGCTCGGTACCCTCTTTTGTTTCCCTAGTTTATGATGTAGCTTTTTGGGGACGTAAATCCCTGAGGTGGGACTAAAGTAAAGACCCGGAAATTTCAAAGAAATATTTTTTTCTTAATTTATTTGGAATTTTACGAGTGCGCAGTTTCTGAAGGCACCTGATTCCGAGGCCCGGTGTGCCCGGAATCATTTTCCTATGTTTAGCTAGGGTACGTTCAGTGAACAAATGATCGGGTTTTCCTATCTTTTGAACTAGTGCTCGGAATTGAAATCTGAGGGCACCGTTGAACTTGCAGCGTGGGTTTTCACTTAAGAATACTTTCATCTTGGTGGCTTGTGATCGGGTATAAAAGTTAGTTTTGGGGGTTTTACGTGGGTTAATAAAATAAAATAAGTGAACAATTTATTTTATTTTGTTAAAAACATGCCATGCGGATAAAGTGGTTAGAATCTTTACTTGGAGGTTGGATCTCGGTGGAAACCACACCAGGCCTCCCATAAATTGGAGGGGAATCATAACTCCTTGACTCCCCCTCATTTCTGAGGAAGAGCCTCTAGGTTTAAATCCCCCTCTCAATTGAGGAGGATGAAACCTATTTATTTTAATGAGGGGAACACCCAAGCAATAACCACCCCTTTTTTGTAGTTATTTAATGGTGGGGCCTATCGATAAATATCATTCCTTTTGGGGTATTCTTCTTTGGGGACCACCGGGGCAAATAACCCCCTTTTGACTATCTACCCAATTTAATGCGCCACCGCAACAGATTAATTGGGTGGATCCCTCTGTCCGAAATCCTCTATTTATGACTTGCGTGCCAACGATGAGCCCTCCCACTCCTATATAAAGGAGGAAAGGGGAAGAGTTCTTGATGTATTATTCAAGCGGCGGAACACTAGAAGCGAAGCACGGTGCCCAGCACTTGGAGAGTTTTCCTCTTCCTCCAGCAAAGAATGAAGAATGCCGACGCCACCCGCAGCTCCTCCCTTTCTGATGTTGACGGGACGACGCCGATCATCTGTGACGTCCGATCACTACGACGTTCGTCTTCTGCGGTTCGACGACGTGTGATTTCTAATCAAGGTAGGGGTTTATTTATGAGTATGTTATATTCCCATGATTCATCCCTTCTAAAACAAAGAACATGGGTCAACTCATTATCAAGTTGATCTGCAAATGAATTCTTTTGCGGGTTGGGAATAGTTTTTTGCGGGATAAATGATGGACTGGGTTGTGCTTTCCTGTGTGTACTGGATTGTGCTTTCCTGTGTGGAATGGATTGTGCTTTCCTATGTGGACTGGGTTGTGCTTTCCTGTGTGGGCTGGCTTGTTCATTCCTATGTGGACTGGGTTGTGGTTTTCCGTGTGGACTGGGTTGTTCTTTCCTGTGTGGACTGGGTTGTTCTTTCCTCTGTGGACTGGTTTGTTCTTTCCTGTGTGGACTAGTTTGTGCTTTCCTATGTGGATTGGGTTGTGTTTTCCTGTGTGGACTGGGTTGTACTTGGGCTCAAGAGTTGGAGCCATTTTTGAATTGATAACTTAGGTACATGTATGGGCATATACCTAAGTAATGTCGGTTGATACTTCGTGATTGTATCTTTCCTTTGTGGTTTATCCTTCCTGGATTCTGAGAGACCTTCGGGGGTCTCGGGGTCCCTACTGAGTAACATATACTCACCCCTGCACGGGTTATGCCCGAACTACGTTGGGTTTGATGCAGACGACGGACAACACTGATCGAGGTGGAGGCTTGTAGAGATGGACGGTACCCGGAGGTGGACCACATGGCAGGACGTACACAGCGCGAACGACCGGACACGAGGAGCTGAGGAGGCTATATTTACCCACCCTTCAGGTGGGATTTCCGGAGGATGGCTCGGTGTTGCTGATTTTATTTTCTACTGCTATACTTCCTTTCAGTTGTTTATGTACTTTCAGTTGGGTTTGTATACTGGCCCATTTACCTCCAACACTTACTTTTGTACCCAACTCTACTTAGTGCATACTTCGCTTGCGTACTCTGTTGTGTTTTCTTACCTTAGAAAGGCAATGAATTCCCCTTCTTTTTAGATTTACGCCTTCGGTGCTAGTCGCCAGCCCTGGCCTATGGGAGGCGGGCCTGGGGTAGTCACGGGTCGACTGCACTAGGCAGCTCCTAGATCATCCACCACGGATCCTACCTGAAGGGTAGGTGCAGATAGCGCAACTCCTAGATCATCCATCACAGATCCTACCAGAAGGGTAGGTATAGATATCCTCCTCAGCACCTTTGTCTGTCAACCTCTTGCGGGTACCGACTCGTCGTGAGTTCCACCTCTGGGTACTGTCTCGTCGTGAGGTCCACCTCCAGGTGTCGTCCAGTCCTCGTACACTCGGTCTCCGTCAGCGTTGTCCGTCGTCTGCATCCAACACAATGTGGTGCGGGCATAGCCCAAGCCGGGGTGAGTATAACGATACTCAGTAAGGACCTCGAGACCCTCATGGTCTCACTAAATCCAACAAGGATAACCACAAAGAAGGATCTCAACAGATTACCCTTACTTAGGTATAAGCCCATACTTATACCTAAGTTATCAAGTAACCCCTTTCAATCATGATGAAAGACAATGGTTTAGAAACCAACTGATAACCACTACTTAGATATATGACCTTACATATACTTAAGTTATCAAGTGACCCAACTCAACCATGAGGTAAACACAAAGGTCATTGAATCAGCTCAAACCAAGATTTTATTAATGATGTTGAAACCATAACTGGTGGAGAACTCCTCCTCTGTCGAGTACAGTAGCCCTGTCACGACTCCGAGGCACTACTCACTAACCTTAGACTACTGAGGTACTCCTCCTGTCAAGTACTGCGGGTCTGCCACCCAAACACAGTAGTGCTCCCCGCCATGGGTCTGCCGCCCAAACACAGTAGCGGTTCCCCTACTAGCCTACAGAGGTACTCCTTCTATCGAGTACCGCGGGTCTGCCACCCAAACATAGTAGTGCTCCCCGCCATGGGTCTTCCACCAAAACACAGTAGTGCTCCCCACTAGGCTAGTCGACTAACTCCAAGTCGAATCGGACAAGCAGTCGTCAGGTCCACAGCTACTAGGTCTCCGCACTCCGTACGCTCGTCTCCGGGAGGATCCTCTACACGAGCAACTAGTCGATAGTCCAAGAATCGCAAAGTCCCACGAAGAAGTATCACAAAGAACCACCTCGTCATAGGGGTCTCAACGCAATAGAAGGTGTGTCAATCAGACGCCTAGTTTGTGAGTTATTAGCCTTTTTGTCCAGGGGGCCCAATTGGTTTCGTCTACAAACCAACCCGACTGTATCTCTAATGTACCCAGAACTCTCATAGGGTATACTCATGAAGACCATTTCTTAACGAGATTACCAACGCCGCTGACGGTTCGTCAAATGGACGTCCGGTCTGAAAGTTAACGACTTTTCCGTTCTAGGGGCCCGGTTGGATCTCGGGAACAATTCAATCCGGATTTACTCCAAATGTGTCCAAACCTCAAGAGAAGTATTCCAAAAGATCCATATCATCAAGAGGAATCCAAAAAAGTCAACGACACATCATTCGGACGTCCAGAACTCAGGTTATAAGAGTTTCCGCTCCAAGGGCCCGGTTGGTTTCGGGTTCGAACCAACCCGACTGTACCCAAACTTCACCTATACCTTGAGTGTAATATACCAAAACGACCGTATCGATCCAAGGATCCCTTCTCAACTGACAGTGCATTGATCGAAGGTTTTTAGCCCATAATATGGGCATTTGAACGAACCTGGTCTGAAAATAGGGGGTTTGGGCCCGGTCCGACCCGACCCAATACCCTTAGGTCGGCCCGAATAGGCGGGACCCGGTCCGGTGCGGGCGGGCCGGCCCGGCGCTGGTGGCCCGGCTCGATCGACGTGGTCTGGTCCACGTGACCCACACGGTTGACCGCGTTGGTGGGCGACCTGGTGGGGTGGCGGTGCCCAGTGGGGCCCGCCCTATCCACAGGTCCGGGGGGTTACATCCCCCCAGTTTCTTGGGAAAACGTATGGTCATAATGGTTGGCCCTTGGAAAACCGCGGGACCCCTTCGGGTCCTACCGCCTGGTGGCGCCGGCGACCGGCTGCCCCTTGAGATCCGCCGGGCCTTATGCCGTGACTTACTTCCACCAGTGCGGCGCGACGATGCTGCGCCCCGCCGCCTGTAGTCGTCGGCGGCCCGCTTGGCCGGCCGCCCCTGCTTTTCTGCCGCGGCTTGTCTCCCTGGATTGGTGCGATGGCGCGACACCCCTCCACCGCGGCTCGCTCCGGCCGCGATCTTCCTCAGTACCTTCGGCGAGGCACGACGGCACCGCACACCACCGCCGCGGCCCGCTCCGGCCGCGGTCCACTTCGTCCTAGCACGGTGCAATGGCACTGCACCACCTTCACCACAAACGTTCTTCGATGTGGTTTCCTGCCGATCATCACATGGTGCAAAGGCACCGTGCGCCTCCGCCTCCACATCAACGAAGATCAAAAAAGAAGAGGGGAGGAGAATAGGCCGTGTTTGTGCTGTCTGATCTCCTCCCGTTATGGCGATATCATGTGGCAAAACCGAAACTCAATAAATGAAGAATAACGTTGAACGATATTAAAGTTTGAACATAAAAACCCCTACCTAAAGGTTCGTTGTTAGATGACGATATCGCGAGAGGGTGGACATCGGCTCATTGACGTCGTCGCAAGGGAGGAGATGAAGGTGACGACGTTAGTTGGTGTTCGTCGCTTCCGCAAAGGCCTTAGATCCCGGCTCGAGCGTCGTTCGTTGGATCCGATGTAGAGAAGACGTTTTAGTCAACATAGTTCTTTGTGACCAAACCACGCTACCGATCCCTTCTCGTTCATCGATGTATCGACGGAGAAGATGGAACCTCAGTGGTGGTGCAACAATGGAGGAAAGAGTGGATGTTCTCCAGCGGATCCCCCTCCCAAAAAAAAGGTTCCCCCCTTAATAAAAATATTAGACTTGGCTAATATTTTTATTAACACCTCCATTTCAAAATTCAAACACCAAATTAATTAATTTGGAGGATCGAATTATTAATTAAGGTGTTGTCATGAATTAATGGAGAGGAGAATGTGAAGAGGTCTTATAAATATGGTGAGTTATCAAAATTAACAAGGGAGTTTTGAAGAGGGTTAAGGAGTTTAGGGAGTTGTGGGGGAAGGTGAGGAGTTAGGGTGTCGTGTGGGACCCACCACACTAAACCCTCCCATGGGAGGTTAGGTGGGTGTGGGCCCCCACCACTAACTCCCCCTTTTTAGGATATTAACCACCTTCAAAAAATAAAATTTGTACACAAAATTTTTTATTTCTTTTAATCTAAATCCCCATTTATTAATCCTCATCCTGATCAAAACGCAACTACAGTAAAGGTCCTCTTAGGCAATTACCGATGCTGCGAGATCATCAGTGCCCTCGGTTTTCAATTCCGAGCAATGGCTCGAAAGATTGAAAAACCCGTTCGTTTGTTTACTGAACGTACCTGAGCTAAACATCGGAAATTGATTTCTGGCACACCGGGCCTCGGAATCGGGTGCCTTTAGAAGCTACAGACTCGTAAAATTTCAAAGAAATTAACAAAAAAATTCCGTTAAATTTCCGGGTCTTTAAATTACTCCTACCTCAGGGATTTACATCCCCGTAAAGCTATAACGCACACTAGGAGAAAAAAGAGGGTATTGAGCACATATTTGAGCCTCCCGCTCCCATGTGCTCTACTGGAGGTTTTCGTGCTTCCAACGAACGTGCACTAGAGGAATCGACTATCCACATAGGACCTATTCTTGTTGATCCTCATTCTCTACTTGAACCTCCGTGAATGTTGTCCCATGGTCAATGATGACGGATAGGTCGTGCATGCATCTCCTCGCTGAGATACGCAGATGACGTCATGCACCCGGTGCATCCGAGGTGGAAAGGCCAGGAGGTAAGACACCTTGCCTACTCTGCTGGGAACCTAAAAAGGTCCAAAGAATCATGGAGATGACATGCCGCCTAGACCACATCTCCGTATACCTCATCAAGGTGAGACCCGTATAAAGACATAGTAGCCATCCTCTAACTCCAGTGGTCTCCATCTCCTTTTAGCATAGGACTTATTTCTGCCCTGTGTAGTCTTCATATGCTCCTGGATGATCTGCACCTTCTCTGTTGTAGCCTGAACCATCTCTGGTTCTACACGTGCTGATTCGATCACTAACCACAAAGGATATCTGAAACACGGTCAGCTGCTATTTCGCCACTCCTAACAGCTTGATGCCCAATCTCCTACTAAGAGCATCTGCTACAACGTTACCCTCCCCAGGAATATAAACTATCTCGAAGTCATAGTCCTGGATGAAGTCAAGTCATTTCTGTTATCTTAGGTTTCAGTCCTTCTGAGAGAAGATAGACCTGAGACTAAGGAGTTGGAGAGAACCGTAAACCGTTTGCTCAACGAACAATGGGTGAGACTAGCCAATTGTAAGAACTCATCTCCACCCTTTTTTGTCTACATTCTACCAAAGAGATGCTGAGATTTCTCCTCTTCCGAAAAGAGAAATATGGTATCATCCCCTAGATGAACCACATTATTTGCCTAATATAGTCAATCCAGACATGAATGGTACAATTCATGTCTTGAATGACATCGTAAGGCCTCAACGCTACTACCAAGAGATCCAACCGTTACTCTCGCCTCCAAGGGTCGAGTCACACTGTCGGAATCAGTGTGTGGTTACTGGGTCTCCTCTAGTAGGAATCTCGCAAGTGAGGTTCAAGTCAATAGTTTTAACCAGAACCTCTTAGTATCAACCACACAAGTGGCAGGAAAGAAAAAAAGTCACAAAGAAAAGTGTCTTATAATACTACAGATCGAAGTAAAAAAGACACAAAGCAAACACAACATCAACAACACAGAAACTAGAAACACCAAGAACAATGTCCTCCATGCCTGGAACTAGTCTCGGTCCTGTACAACTGCTCTCGAAGATCCTCCGCCTTGTCCACTGCTCAGCTGACGCTCAAGCTCCTATCACTGCTTCTGTCTTAGTGGCTTCTCTAATGCCTGCTGATCAACTGTGCAGGAAGTCGGAAAATCACGTGCTAAGTGACCCTGCTTGCCGCATGCATAGCACTTCTTGCTCCCCGTATGGCTGGCTATGTTTCGTGTTCCTCACACAACCAAACCTATACCCTAAGGTCACCCACCTATCGGCCTAGTCTGCTTGGACCTCTGCATCATCCGTCTACTACATACAGATGACCCGGATTCTGACGGAAAACCCTACAGCAAAGGCAGCAGCTCCCGAGCATGCTCAGATTGTAGATTCACTGGTATAAACTCCACCCTGAAGAATGTCTCGAAGTCTTCCTAGGTGATGGTAAATTCATCACAAAACTAGAACATGTGGCTCCAACACTTCTGAGCTGCTCCTTGAAAGAGACTAACAGCTAGGTACACCACCAAGTCAGCGGGTGTCCCAGATGTGTGGAAAGATCGCGCTACAAACTCCAACCAGTACCCAGCCATCTGAAAATCCAAATATCCTCGAATCCTTAGAGGCCTCTATCGTTGGAACTCATGCAACGTGCTCAAGAGGCATGCACTCTCTGCTGGTGTCTCAACTGGTGGAGGGCCCTGCACTGAAACCTTACTGCTTGGTGGGATATCATCACGCTCCCCACTCGATACCCACACTGACTGACTGGGTAATGAAATCCTGAAAGAAACAGATGTGACACGGTCAAACAATTATACCTGGTGAGCTGACCTGGTTTGAGCTGATTTAAAAGAAAATTTTGTAAAAACAGACGCAATCAGTGTTTTCGTGCACTGAGTCGGAAATCATTAGTCAGGGTCCTAGTGTATGGATACATCGGCCGTCGCACCAACACTGGACTCCCTGAACTGAAAACCACACTCGGTGCCCTTAACAATATTTCTTCAAAGAAAGAAAATATCAGAGTCTTAAGTTCTACGGTAGAACCGACGTCCTCTAATACCAATTTTCACGACCCATCCTTGGGGCCTGTGCCGTGACTACCCCAAGCCCGGCTTCCATAAGTTAGGGGCTTTCTACTAGAACCAAAGGCATAAATCCCATTAAATGGGAAGGAATTTACTTTATAAAACATAAACACATTCAAACAGAGTACAAGCGGAAGTAAACACAAAGTAAAACTGAATACAAAGAAGTGCTGAAAGTAAAGTGGGACGGAAATACAAGCACAACTGTAAAGTACAACGTAAAAGGCAAAACAACCGGAAGGTGACATGTAGCTCCTGGATCATCCACCACATATCCTACCTGAAGGGTAAGGGCAGATAGCGCAGCTACAAGATCGTCCATCATGGATCCTTCCTGAATGGTAGGTACTTATAGCCTCCTCTGCTCCATCGTCTGTCAACCTCTTCCAGGTACCGACTCGTCATGAGGTCCACCTCCGGGTACTGTCTTGTTGTGAGTTCCACCTCCAGGTGTCGTCTAGTCCTCGTACACTCGGTTTCCGTCAGTGTTGTCCGTCATCTGCATCCAACACAACAAGGTGCGGGCATAGCTCGTGCATGGGTGAGTATAATGATACTCAGTAGGGACTCTGAGACCCTCAAGGTCACACTAAATACAAAAAGGATAACCACAAAGAAGGATCTCAATAGATAACCCTTACTTAGGTATAAGCCCATACTTATACCTAAGTTATCAAGTAACCCCTCTAAAACATGAGGAAAAACAAAGGTTAATAAATCAATGGATAACCACTACTTAGGTATATACTCATTCATATACCTAAGTTATCAAATGACCCAACCCAACCATCAGGTAAACACAAAGGTCATTAACTCAGCTCAAACTAGGATTTTATTCATGATGTCGAAACCACAACTGCTGGATAACTCCTTCTCTGTTGAGTATAGTAGCCCTGTCATGACTCCGAGGCACTACTCACTAACCTTATACTGTTGAGGTACTCCTCCTGTCGAGTACCGTGGGTCTGCCACCCAAACACAGTAGTGCTCCCCGCCAGGGCTCTACCGCCCAAACACAATAGTGTTTCCCCTACTAGCCTACAGTGGTACCCCTCCTATCGAGTACCGTGGGTCTGCCACCCAAACACAGTAGTGATCCCCACCATGGTTATGCCACCCAAACACAGTAGTGCTCCCCACTGGGCTAGTCGAATAACTCCAAGTCGAATCGGACAAGCAGTCGTCAGGTCCACAGCTAGTAGGTCTCCTCACTCCGTACGCTCGTCTCCGGGAGGCTCCGCTCCACGAGCTACTGGACGATTCTCTAAGTATCAAAAATTCCCACGAAGAAGTATCACAAAGAACCTCCTCGTCACAGGGGTCTCAATGCAACAGACGGTGCCTCAATCAGACGCCCAGTCTGTGAGTTATTAGCCTTTTTTCCCAGGGCCCGGTTGGTTTCGTGTATGAACCAACCCGACCGTATCTCAACTGTACCATGAAAACTCATACGGTATACTCATAGGGACCGTTTCTCAACAAGATTACCAACGTAACTGAAAATTTGTCAAACGGACTTCCGGTCTGAAAGTTAACAGATTTTCATTCCTGTGGCCCGGTTGGATCTCGGGAACAATCCGACCCTGCCTTAATCCAACTGTGTCCAACCTCAGGAGAATAATTCCAAAATATCCGTCTCATCAAGAGGAATCCAAAAAAGTTGACGACACATCATTCGAATGTCCGGAGATTAGGTTATATGTGTTTCTGCTCGGAGTGCCCGGTTGGTTTTAGGTTCGAACCAACGCAACCATACCCAAAATTCACTGATACCTTGAGTGTAATATACCGAAACGACCTTCTCGATCCAAGGATCCCTACGCAACTGACAGTGCATTGATCAGAGGTCCGTAGCCCAAGATATGAGTGTTTGAACGAACCTGGTCCGAAAATAGGGCGTTCGGGCCTGGTCCGTCCCAGCCCAATATCCCTGGGTCGACCTGAATGGGCCCGACCCGGCCCGGCCCGGCCTGGAATTGGTGGCCCAGCCCGGCCGACGTGGTCTGGTCCACGTGATCCACGCGGTTGACCCCGTGGGTGCGCGACCTGGCGGGGTGGCGACGCCCAATGGGGCCCACCCTAGCCTCAGGTCCGGGGGGTTACGTCCCCTCGGTTTCTTCGAAAAACGGCCGGCCATAATTGCTAGCCCTTGGAAAATCATGAGACTCGTTCGGGTCCCTCCTCTTGGTGGTGTTGGAGGCCGGCTCAGACGACCTCCCCTTGAGATCCGCCGCGGCCTTAGGCCGCGGCATACTTCCACCGGCGCGACGCGATGGCGCCGCGCCCCGCCACCTGAATTCGTCGGCTTGGCCGGCCGCCCCTGCTAGTCCGGCGTGGCCTTAGGCCATGACTCATCTCACTGGCGCGACACGATGGCCCCACACACCACCACCGCGTCCCAAGCCGGCCACGATCTTCCTCGGTTCCTCCGGCGCGGCGCGACGGTGCCACGCACCACCGCTGCGGCCCGCTTCGACCATGGTCCACTTCATCCCAGCACGGTGCAACGACACCATGCCGCCTTCAATGCATCCTTGCTTGGCTGTGGTTTCCTGCCGATCATCACACGAAGCAATATACCGAAAAGGACAACCCAGTCCACACAGGAAAGCACAATCCAGTCCACATAGGAAAGCACAACCCAGTCCATACAGGAAAGCACGTCAATCACATCAATGATATTGATTGAAAACAAGACTCAACTCACACATATATACACTTCATAAGGTGATAGAGATGATCAGATGTAGCCACTGATTCTTCTAAGCTATCAGACCCACATAGGATACATGAACATCTAATTTGTCGGACCCACACATGATACAAGACTAGCTACTCTACCGGACCCACACATGATACAAGTATAGAGGTCAATACAAACAGACCCACATAGGATACAAGAACAGTAGTCATCGCCGTCGAACCCATGGAGGATTCCAGTACAGTAGTTGTCGCTGTCTAACCCACGGAGGATTCCAGTACAGAATTCGATGCAGTCGCAACCAGCTCTAGGGTTCCCGTACACAGTATGATCGATTATGGGAGGTTCCGTTTCTCGACCAAAAGATTCGATACATCAACTGTCACAAAGTCCATAGTTGATGTATCCCAAAGTTCCGTCTTGACATAAGAAACCCAGCGTGACAAACGGTGCATCAATCGGATGCCCGGTCTAAGAGTTATTGGCTTTTCCGTTCCAGGGGTCCGGTTGGTTTTTTATTCTAAAACCAACCCGACTGTACTCCAGCTACATCAAAACCTCAAGCGGAGTAAGCCAAAAGGCTCGTGTCAACAAAAGGATCCCAACGCAATTGACGGCACCTCAATCGGATGTCTGTTCCTTGGGATATAAGCATTTCCGCTCCAAGGGCCCGGTTGGTTTCGAGTTCGAACCAAACTAGTCATACAAAAACTTTGCCGAAACCTCATGTTTAATATACCGAATCTCCCATCTCAGTTCAAGTATTCCTACACAACTAACGGTGCATCGATCAGAGGTCCTTAGCTCATGTTATGGGCAAAAGACCGAAAATGGTCCGAAGTGGGGGGTCTTGGCCCGGCCCAACCCCCCATGGGTCAGCCCGAACCGGGTCGACGCAACCCTGGTCTGGGTCCAGCTCAGTAGGGCGCGACCCGACCCAGCCGGGTGCGGCCCGGCCCTGACCGCGCGACCTACCCTGGCCCGGCTGGGGGGTGCGCTGGCTCGGCCAGCAGGCTGAGGAGGGATGCAGTCCCCCCTTTGTTCTGCGGACACGGCGCCTGGTGCCACGTCTCCCCCGGATCCCACGCGGCTGCGGGATTCGGCCCCTTGCCACCGTGGCTTCAGCCGCTGTGGGTTTCTGCTGGCAGCGCGCTGCGTCGCCGCGGCCTCAGGGTGGTCGGCCGGTGCCGGCCACCACCTCTGGCCGCCAGCACCGCCGCGTCAGCGACCCGCATTGCCGGTGATTTTTGTGGACCACCGAAGTCGTTCTGGTGGTCCGTTCTTGCTCCTTCCTGTGCCTCCGGTCGTCCCGGGACCTGTAGATTACTACGAAGGCCTCCAATCACCATCTCGGTCCTGTTTCTTCATCGCCAGGAATTCGGTGCATCAAGAACAAACTAGCAGGGGGTTCTGACTTGTTCGTTAGTCTGCACCCACTGCGTTAGCAGTTCAAACATTACCAACAAATTGCACACCAAGCCAGGGATATAATTCACATAAAGAAAAAATAAACCAAAACCCCTACCTTGATAAGACGTCGCACGCCGTCGAACCGCGGAAGACGAACGTCGCGGTGATCAGATGTCGTGGAAGATCGGTGTCATCCCATCAACGTTGGAAAGGGAGGAGCCGAGGGTGGCATCGATGTTCTTCATTCTTTACTGGAGGAAGACAAAAACTCTCCAAGTACTGGGCGTCGTGCTTCTCTTCTAGCGTTCTGCTTCTTGAAGAAGCTATCCAGAACTCTTCCCCTAGCCTCCTTTATATAGGAGTGGGAGGGCTCGTCATTGGAATGCAAGTCATAAATGGAGGATTTTTGAGAGAGGGCTCCACCCAATTAATCCGCTGCGGTGGCACATTAAATTGGGGAGATAGTCAAAAGGGGGTTACTGGCTCGGGTGGTCCCCACAGAAGAATATAAGGAAAGATATTTCCTAGTAGTCCCCACTATTAAATAACCACAAAAGGGGTGGTTATTGCTTGGGTGGTCCCCTCATTAAAAAAAGAGGTTTCAACCTCCTCAATTAAGAGGGGGATTTAAACCTAGAGGCTCTCCCTCATAAATGAGGGGGATTCAAGGAGTTATGATTCCCCAACCATTTAAGGGAGGCCACGTGTGGTTTCCACTGAGATCTAACCTCCAAGTGAAGCTTCTAACCAGTTTATCCGCACGGAATGTGTTTAACAAAATAAAATAAATTGTTCTCTTATTTTATTTTATTAACCCACGTAAAACCCAAAAACTATGTTTTATACCCGATCACCTGCCACCGAGCTGAAAGTCTTCTTAAGAGAAAACCCGTGCTGCGAGTTCAACGGTGATCTCTGATTTCAATTCCGAGCACCACTTCAAAAGATAGAAAAACCCGCTCATTCGTTCACTGAACGTACCCGATCTAAACTTCGGAAAATGATTCCGGGCACACCGGGCCTCAGAATCAGGTTCCGTTAGAAACTACACACTCATAAAATTCCAAAAAAATTAAGAAAAAAAATTTCCTTGAAATTTCTGGGTCTTTACATTACTCCCACCTCAGGGATTTACGCCCCCGTAAAGCTACATCATAAACTAGAGAAACAAAAGTGGGTACTAAGCACGCATCTGAGCTTCCCTCTCCCATGTGATCTCCTGGAGGTTCCCATGATGCCAATGAATGCGCACCGGAGGAATCAACCGTCCATGTAGTTCCTGCTCTTGTCGATCCTCTATATCCATCGGGACCTCTGCAAAAGTTACCCCATTATTGATGTCCAGCTCCCCATGGTCGATGATATGCATCGGGTCATGCGCGTATCTCCTCAGCTGAGATACGTGGAAGATGTCTTGCACTCGGTGCAACTGAGGTGGAAGGGCCAGGCGGTAAGCCACCTCGCCTACCCTGCTGAGGACCTGGAATGGTCCGATGAACCGCAGAGATAACTTGCCTCCCCGACCAAATCTCCGTAATCCACGTTGAGGTGAGACCCGTAAGAAAACATAGTCGCCATTCTCGAACTCCAGTGGTCTCCTCCTCCTATCAGCATAGGACTTCTGTCTGCTCTATGCAGTCTTCATCCACTCCTGGATGATTTGCACCTTCTCCGTAGTAGCTTGAACCATCTATGGTTCTACACATTCTGACTCCATCACTATCCACAAAGGATATTTGATACGCCTCCAGTTTCTGTCTCGCCACTTCTAATAGATGAATGCCCAAACTCTTACTAAGAGCATATGCTACAATGTCCCCCTCTCTAGGAGAATAAACTATCTCGAAGTCATAGTCATGGAGGAAAACAATCCATCATCGTTGTCCCTGGTTCAGGTCCTTCTGAGAGAGGATACACCTAAGACTATTGTGTGGGATAGAACCACAAACCGTTCGCTCAACGAACAATGGGTGAGACTAGAAAATTGTAAGAATGCATCTCTACCCTTCTTCTTATACGTTCCACCAAAGAGCTGCTGAGATTTATCCTTTTCCGAAAAGAGAAATCAGGTCTCATCCCCTAGATGAACCACGTTCTTTGCCTAATACAGTCAATCTTGACATAAACGGTACTATTTCATGCCATGGACGATGCCGTAAGGCCTTGACGCTACTACCAAGAGATCCAACCATTACTCTTGACTCCAAGGGTCGAGTCACACTGTTGGAAGCAGTGTGTGGTCACTAGGTCTCCTCCTGCAGGTTTCTCGAAACTGAGGATAAAGTCAATAGTTTTAAGCCGAAACCTCTTAGTATCAACCATAGAAGTGTACATGAAGGTAAACATCACAAAGAACAAGTTTCCTTTATTACTGTTTCTCAAGTACAAGATAGTGCTGACAAAGGCCAAGAGTTTGAGGACTGGATGGTACCCAGAGGTGGACCTCACGATGAGTCAGTATCCGGAGGTGGTCTTCATGACGGGACGGTACTCGGAGGAGGTTGATGGGTGAGAGCGTTGAGTAGGCTATCTGTAACTACCCTTGAGGTAGGATCCGAGGTGGACGACCCAGGAGATGCTTCTAACTTCCAGCTGTTAGTCTTTTCTATTTTACTTTCATTCAGTTTTAGCTGTACTTTTCAGTTGGGTTTGTATTCTGGAGCATTTAATTTTCAGCACTTTCTTTTGTACTTAGTGTATTACTTCAGCTTGTACTCCGGTTGGATGTTTTTATGTTTTTATAAAGGCAATGCATTCCCAGTTATCAGGATTTACGCCTTTGGTGCTAGTCACCAGCCCCTGGCCTATGGAATGCGGGCTTGGGGTTGTCATGGCACGGGACCCGAGGATGGGTCGTGACAAATTGGTATCAGAGGAGTCAGTTCTACCGCAGAACTTAGGACTCTGATATTTTCTTTTTGTGAATCAATACTGTTAAGGGTACTAAGTGTGGTTTTAAGTTCAGGGAGTCCAGTGTTGGTGGGGGCGGCTGACGTATCCATACACCAGGACCCTAACTTCGGATTTCCGACTCAGTGCACAAAAACACTAATTGCATGTACGTTTTCAAAAACTTCCTTGAAGTCTGCTCAAACCAGGTCAGCTAAGCAGGTATAGTCTTTTGACCATGTCACATCTGTTCTTCTAGGATGCCTCCCCATGGATGACCATCTAGACCCCGAGAGTTGTATGTACTGACAGGCTGCTGAGCGATGAGGCCTCAGTACAGGGCTCTCATCCAGTTGAAGCACCAGCAGAGGCACCAGCGGTACTACCACCCGTTGGGCCGCCGATGCCACCATCCCCAACAGCAGGTGATGCATGCCGAATGAGCACGCTGCACGAGTTCCAGCACCAGAGGCCACCTAGGTTCTGGGGAGAGATGGACCCACAGGCGGATGAGGATTGGCAGGAGGCTGTGGTGAGAGTCTCCAGGTTAGTAGGTACACCAGCGGACTTCATGGTGATCCTTGCTGCCTGCCTCCTTCAGGCAGCGATAGGCAGATGGTGGAGCCTGATGCTTCAGATGCATGATGAGACGTCACTTCTATGGGCAGACTTCGAGAGCCTATTCCGGGCTGAGTTTGTACCATCCACTCTTCGAGCGGTGCAGATACAAGAGCTACTTCATCTGCAACATGGTAGAATGAGTGTAGCTTAGTACTCAGCGAGGTTCAAAGACCTCTTGCGCTGCTCTACATACATGGTACGAGACCCGTTCTTCAGGGCCCGGACCTTCGAATAGGGACTGACGCATGAGATCAGAGCTTCGACGATCCCTCTCAGCATCCCAACTCAGGAAGGGGTGTTGGAGCGAGCTCTCTTAGTGGATAGTTTCCTTGCTGAGCAGACTCCAGTAGCCGGACCCACCACTAGTCGACATGTAGCAGAGTCTTCTGCAGCTGGCAGTAGACAGACGACTCTGGGGTCCAAGATGAACAGACCCACTGGTAGACGACTACACGACTCAGGATCGGTAGTGAGAGGCACCAAAGGTAGAGACAAATCCAGACTTTCCATGCTGTGTTACACATGTGGCAGACAAGGTCACATGGCTCATGACTATCCGAACCACTGCTTGGACGATCAGCAGATAGATGAATAACCTCCCAGGAAGAGGCAGAGGTTTAATCGAGGTGGATTGCAAGGAGCAGGAGCTAGAGGCAGAGGAGATGGTAGTACATATGGAGGTAGACGACGCTTTGAGGTGTGGACACCACCACCACCTAGAGGACCACCCCGATTGTAGGGAACGGGTGGATATGGGAGAGCTCAGCTTCAGGCAGCTAAAGCATATGACTACGGAGCTCTGGAATCAGGTGGACAAGAGAGGGTCTAGGCATGGACGCCCTTGTTCTTGGTGTTTTTAGTTTCCATGTTGTCGCTGTTGTGGTTGTATGTGTCTTTGTACTTTGAGCTTCAGTAATAGAAGACACCTTTCTTTGTGACAATTAATTTCATGTCCACTTTGTATGGTTGTTACTAACAGGATCTGGTTTAAACCTGTTGACTTGACCCTCACTTTTGAGATTTCTACTGGAGGAGACCCAGTAACCATGCACTGATTCCGACAGTGTGACCAAACCCTTGAAGGTGAGAGTGACGGTTGGATCTCTTGGTAGTAGCGTTGAGGCCTTACGACATCATCCATGGAATGAATGTATCATTCATGTCAGGATTGACTGTATTAGGCAAAGAACGTGGTTCATCTAGGGAATGAGACTAAATTTGTCATTTCAGCAGAGGAGAAATCCTAGTACCTCTTTGGTGGAACGTAGACGAAGAATGGTGGAGATGAGTTCTTACAATTGGCTAGTCTCACCATTTTTAATTGAGTGAACGTTTTATGGTTTTATCCATCCTAATAGTCTCAGGTGTGTTTTCTCATTAAATGACCTGAACCTGAGATAGCGGTGATGGAATGAAATCCTCCAGGACTATGACTTCGAGATAGTTTATAATTTTGGAGTGGGGAAAATTTTAGCAGGTTCTCTTAGTAGAAGATTGGGCTTTCAGCTGTTAAGAGTGGCGAGACAGCAGCCGAACGCATTTCAGATATCCTTTGTGGATATTGATAGAGTCAGTACGTGTAGAACCAGAGATGGTTCAGGCTATGACGGAGAAGGTGCAGATCATCCAGGAGGGGATGAAGACTGCACAGAGCAGACATAAGTCATATGTTGATAGGAGACGAGACCATGGCAGTTCGAGGATGGTGACCACGTCTTATTACGGGTCTCACCTGGACAAGGTCTAAGGAGATTTGGACGAGGCGGAAAGTAATCTCTAAGGTTCATCGGACCCTTCCATGTCCATAGCAGGGTAGGCAAGGTGGATTACCGTCTGACCCTTCCATCTCAGTTGCACCGGGTGCACGACGTCACTCAAACATCTCAGCTGAGGAGATGTGTGCACGACCTAACTGTCATCATCGATCACGGAGAGCTGGACATCGATGACGGGGCGACTTTCTCAGGGTACCAGTAGAGGTTGTGGATCGAATGGAGGGGGTCCTACGGGGATGGTCGATTCCTCTTGAGTGCTTTCGTCGGCAGGATGTGAACCTCTGGAAGAGCACATGGTAGCTGGAGGCTCAGATGCGTGATCAGTACCTCCTATAGTTCTCTAGTTTGTGATGTAGCTTTACGGGGACATAAAGACCTGATGTGGGAGTAATGTAAATACCCAAAAATTTCAAGGGAATTTTTTTCTTAATTTCTTTGGAATTTTACGAGTGCGCAGTTTCTGACAGCACCAGATTCCGAGGCCCGGTGTGCCCAGAATCAATTTATGAAGTTCATCTCAGGTTCGTTAAATAAACGAATGAGCAGGAGTTTCTATCTTTTGAACCGGTGCTCGGACTTGAAATACGAAGGCACTAATGAACTTGCAATGCCGGTAATTTCTTAAGGGGAACTTTACTGCAAATTCGTTTGTGCGAGTGGAGAAGATAAAAAGGTGGATTAAGTGAGGAATGAATAAAATTGTGAAACAATTTTATTTTTATGTCTAAGGTGGTTATATCCTACTTGGGGGAGTTGGGGTGGCACCTAACTACCCATGTGAGGATAAATGTGAGGGTAAATGTGAGGATAAATGTGAGGTGGGGCCCACATGAGCCCCAACCTTTCACATTCACATAACTCACTTTAATTCTCATAAACTCCCACCTTTAATTTTTTTAACTCTTCCACTTCCTTATTAATTTTCCAACCTACCTCTTAACTAATTAAACAACTCTACATTTAATTAATTAAGAGGATTTGATTTTCAAAATTTGAATGGCTTGGAAAGTGAAATTAAAATAGGGTAGAAGCTTATTTTAATTGGGTTGGATCTTGTGTTGGGAAAATATTTTGGAAAGAGAGCTCTAGAGTTTTGAAGAACGGTTCATCTCCTTTGTTGAAGAACTTCCCTCTGATGAAGAACAATGCCTCTTCGACGAAGAATGCCTCTAATGGAGAATGCGAAGTCACCGATGACATGCCTTATCTTCTTCTTCCCCCACGTCAAGGGAGGAGACACCACTGCGGGAAATGTCTCCATCCACGATGACTCTTCCTCCGACGTCAACGAAATCGGTACCGATCTTCCATGATGTTCGATCATCGCGACGCTTGCCTCTTTCCGTGGCTCGACGACATGCGATGTCTTTGCGAGGTATGTGAATTATATTTTATTTTGTCTTTACCTTTTGAGAAAAGAATGACGAGCACCGACCAACCTCTACCTGGTTGATCCGCGGATCGGTCGTTCATGCGGGATGGATGCGGGGTTTATTTTTGGATTGGAATTGACTTTGATCTAGATTGAAAACCTCTAACGTGGAGGGCATGTGCTAAAAAACAATCTCGGACCCTCCAAAGTTTGTTTGTTGATGCGAAGATTGAAGGGAGACGATGAAACGGGATCACAACGGCATTTGGAAGCCGTCGTAGTGAATAACGAGTCCCGGGAGGACCGCTGGTGAAGACGACGGGCAAAACGGACCACCGGTGCGTGTCCGGCGGTCCGTGGAGGGTACTGCCGGCATGTCGCGCCGGCGCGGCATAGCTGGCGACCAGAGTCATCCGACCGCCTAGAGACGGTGGCTCCCTGGTGCACCACCGGAAGAAAAACCGCCGCAGCACAGCCGCCGCGGCGAGGAGCTGGACACCACGGCCGCACGGGGTCCGGGATGCGGGGCGACGCCAGGTGGCGCCGCCGGTTACAAAAAGGGGCCACGCACCTTGTGTTCTGCTCAACCAGTGTCGTACCATGGCCGGCCAGCCGGGACGGGCCACACTCAATTGGGGTGGACTCGGACCCGGGTTGGGTCGGTCCGGTTCGGGCTGACCCAGGGGGAATTGGGCATGGTCGGACAGGGACCGAACCCCTATTTTCGGACCGGTTTTGTTCAAACGCCCATATCATGGGCTATGAACCTCCGACCAATGCATCGTCAATCGAGTAGGGATACTTGGATCAAGACAGTAGTTTTGGTATATTACACTCAACCTTTTGGCGAAGTTTGTGTATGGCCAGGTTGGTTCGAACCCGAAACCAACTAGGCCCTCGGAGCAGAAACAGTTATAACATGACCTCCGGATGTCCGATTGAAGTGTTGTAAACTTTTTTGGTATCCTTTTAGTGAGAAAGATATTTTGGTATACTTCACCTGAGGTTTGGACACAGTTGAAGTATGGCCAGGTTGGATTGTACCCGAAATTCAACCGGGCCCTGGAACGAAAAAGCCGATAACTTTCAGACTGGACGACCGTTTGATGAACCGTCAGTGGCGTTGGAAATATAATTGAGAAAAGATACCTATGAGTATAACCTATGAGAGTTTGGGGTAAAGTTGAGTTACGGTTGGGTTTGTTTGTACACGAAACCAACCGGGCCCCCGGGACGAAAAGACTAATAACACACAAACCGGGCGTCTAACTGACGCGCCATCTATTGTGTCGAGATCCCTATGATATGATAGACTTTTGGGATAATTCTTAGTGGTACTATGTGATACATGGAGTATCGATCAGTAGCTCGTGGAGCAGACCCTCCCAGAGACAAGTGTACGAAGTGCGGAGACCTAGTAGCTATAGACCTGACGACTGCTTGTCCTATTCGACGTGGAGTTAGTCGACTAGATCAGTGGGGAGCACTACTGTGTTTGGGTGGTAAACCCATGGCAGGGAGGACTACTATATTTGGGTGGAAGACCCACGGTACATGACAGGAGGAGTACCTCTATAGGCTAGTAGGGGAACCACTACTGTGTTTGGGCGGCAGACCCCTGGCAGGGAGCACTACTGTGTTGGGGTGGCAGACCCGCGGTACTCGACAGGAGGAGTACCTCAGCAGTCTAAGGTTAGTGAGTAGTGCCTCGGAGTCATGACATGGATACTGTACTCAACAGAGGATGAGTTTTCCAGTAGTTGTGGTTTCTTTATCTTTAATAAAAATCCTCGTTTGAGCTGAGACAATGACCTTTGTGTTTTCCTCATGATTGAGATGGGCTACTCAATAACTTAGGTATAAGTATGGGATTGTAACTAAGTAGGAGTTATTTTTTTAGATCCTTCTTTGTGGTTATCCTTGTGGATTTAGTGAGACATTGAGGGTCTCGGGGTCCCTAGTGAATATCGTTATTCTCACCCCCTGCACGGGCTATGCCCGCACCTCGTTGTGTTGGATGCAGACGACGGACAACGCTGACGGAGGCCGAGTGTTCAAGGACTGGATGGTACCCGGAGGTGGACCTTACGATGAGTCAGTATCCAGAGGTGGACTTCACGATGAGACGGTACTCGGAGGTGGTTGACGGGCGAGAGCGTTGAGGAGGCTATCTGTACCTACCCTTATGGTAGGATCCGAGGTGGACGACATTTGAGCTGCTTCTAACTTCTGACTGTTAGTCTTTTCTGTTGTACTTTCATTCATTTTTAGCTGCACTTTTCAGTTGAGTTTGTATTCTGGCCCATTTACTTTTCAGCACTTACTTTTGTACTTAGTGTATTACTTCTTCTTGTACTCTGGTTGGATGTGTTTTTGTTTTATAAAGGCAATGCCTTCCCAGTTATAGGGATATATGCCTTTGGGGATAGTTGCCCGCCATCCATAAGCTAGGGGCTGTTGACTAGCACCAAAGGCGTAAATCCCGATAACTGGGAAGGTATTTGCTTTATAAAACATAAAAACATTCAAACAGAGTACAAGCAGAAGTAAACACTAAGTAAAACTGAATAAAAAGTAGTGCTGAAAGTAAAGGGGGCTGGAAATACAAGCCCAACTGTAAAGTACAAGGTAAAAGACAAAATAGCTAGAAGGTGACATGCAACTCCTGGATCATCCACCACGGATCCTACCTGAAGGGTAGGTGCAAATAGCGCAACTCCTAGATCGTCCGTCATGGATCCTACCTGAAGGGGTAGGTACAGATAGCCTCCTCAGTGCCCTCATCTGTCAACCTCCTCCGGGTACCGACTCGTCGTGAGGTCCACCTCCAGGTACTGTGTCGTCGTGAGGTCCACCTCCAGGTGTCGTCCAGTCCTTGAACACTCAGTCTCCGTCAGCGCTGTCTGTCATCAGCATCCAACACAATGAGGTGCGGGAATAGCCCGTGCCGGGGTGCGTATAACGATACTCAGTAGGAACCCCGAGACCCTCAAGGTCTCACTAAATCCAACAAAGATAACCGCAAAGAAGGATCTCAAAAGATAACCCTTACTTAGACATAATCCCATACTTATACCAAAGTTTTCAAGTTACCCCTCTCAATCATGAGGAAAAACAAAGATTACGAAATCAACAGATAACCACTACTTAGGTATATGCCCATACATATACCTATGTTATCAAGTGACCCAAATCAACCATGAGGTAAACACAAAGGTCATTGACTCAGCTCAAACCAGGATTTTATTCATGATGTCGGAACCACAACTGCTAGAGAACTCCTCCTCTGTCGAGTACAATAGCCCTGTCATGACTCTGAGGCGGTACTCACTAACCTCAGACAGCTGAGGTACTCCTCCAGTCAAGTACCGCGGGTCTTCCACCCAAATAGAGTAGTGCTCCCCGCCAGGGGTCAACCACCCAAACACAGCAGCGGTTCCCCTACTAGCCTACAGAGGTACTCCTCCTGTTGAGTACCACGGGTATGCCACCCAAACACTATAGTTCTCCCCGCCATGGGTCTTCCACCCAAACACAGTAGTGCTCCCTACTGGGCTAGTCGACTAACTCCAAGTCGAATCAGACAAGTAATCGTCAGGTCCACAGCTACTAGGTCTCTGCACTCTGTACGCTTGTCTCCAGGAGGATCCAGTCCATGAACTACTGGTTGATACTCTAAGTATCACAAAATTCCATGAAGAAGTATAAAAAATAACCACCCCATCACAAGGGTCTCAACGCAACAGACGGTGCATCAATCAGACGCCCGGTCTGTGAGTTATTAGCCTTTTTGTCTCGGGGGCCCTATTGGATTCGTGTACGAACCAAACCGACCATATCTCAACTGTACCCCGAATTCTCATAGGGTATACTCATAGGGACCTTTTCTCAATGAGATTACCAACGCCGCTGACAGTTCTTCAAACGAACGTCCGGTCTAAATGTTAACGTGTTTTCCGTTCCAGGGACCAGGTTGGATCTCTGGAACAATCCAACCGAGCCTTACTCCAACTGTTTCCAAACCTTAGGAGAAGTATGCCAAAAGATTCATCTCATCAATAGGAATCAAACAAAGTCGATGAAACGTCATTCGGACGTCCGAGCTCATGTTATAAGCATTTCCTCTCCAAGGTCCTGGTTGGTTTCAAGTGCGAACCAACCCGACTATACCAAAAATTCACCGATACCTTGAGTTTAATATACCAAAACGGCCGTCTTGATCCAAGGATCCCTAAGAAACTGACGATACGTCGATCGGAGGTTCTTAGCCTAAGATATCGGCATTTTAACGAACTTGGTCCGAAAATAGGGGGTGTGGGCCCGGTCCGACCCGGCCCAATACCCCATGGGGCGGCCCGAACCGGGTCGACCCGACCCGGGTTTTGGTCAGGCCCAAAGGGGCACGGTCCGGCGCGGGTGGCGCGACTCGGGTCTGTGAAGCAATAGTTTTAAGGGTATTGAGTGTGGTTTTCAGTTCAAGGAGCCCAGTGTTGATGCAGCGGCCGACATATCCATACACCAGGACCTTGACCTCTGATTTCAGACTCAGTGAACGAAAACACTGATTGTGTGTGTGTTTCCTTTCAAATGATTTCTTTGTGATTACTTTGTGTTAGCTCACCAGGTATACTATTTGACCATGGCGCACCTGTTTCTTTTCAGGATGGCCCCACAAAGGTAGCCAGCCAGGGTTCCTTGTGACAGGCGGTATGGCATGCCACTAAACGATGAGGCTTCGGTGCAGGGCCCCATTATAGCGGAGGCACCGACGGTACCTCTACCCACTGAACCACTGATGCTACCCGCCCCAGTGGCGGAAAGTACACGACGCATGATCGTGTTGCATGAGTTTCAGAGACAGAGGCCACCCAGGTTCCGCAGAGAGACGGATCCTCAGGCAGCCGAGGAATGGCTGGAGGCTATCTTCAGAGTCTTCAGACTAGTAGGGACACCAGCAGATCTTATGGTGATCCTTTCCGCGAGTCTCCTATAGGAAACAGTAGGTAGATGGTGGAGCCTGATGCTCCAGGTGAACGATGAGGCATCTCTACTTTGGACGGACTTCATGAGACTCTTCTGCTTAGAGTTTTTTCCAGCCACCCTCTGTGCGGTGCACATCCAGGAGTTACTACAGCTGCGGTAAGGTATCATGTCAGTAGCTCAGTACTCGGCGAGGTTTACCAATCTATCGCGCTACTCCACAGACATAGTACGAGACCCATTCCCCCCAGCCCCGGACCACTGAGCAGGGACTCTGACATGATATCAGGGCTTCGATGATCTCCCTCAACATTCCGATGTAAGCGGGGGTGCTGGAGAGAGCCCTTCTAGTGGAGAGTTTTCTCGCTGAGCAGTCACCAGTGGTGATTCCCTCTTCATGACGACACGTAGCAGAGTCTTCTGCAGCTGGCAGTAGACAACAGATGCAGGGGTCCAAGAAGAACAGGCTGTCAGGTAGGCAACCTCAGGATATAGGTTCAGATGTGTGTGGCACACGGCACAGAGCCAGCCATACGAGGGGCAGACAGTGCTATGCATGTAGTGGGCAGGGTCACATGGATCGAGACTTCTAGACCTGCTCTGCAGATGAGCAGCAGGTGGTGAAGGGACCTCCCAGGAAGAGGTTCGACCGTGGTGGTCCGCAGGGAGAGGGAAGACATGGAAGAGGGGCAGGACAAACAATAGATGGTGGACGACGTTTCGAGGCCCTACCACCACCACCACCAGGAGAACCACCTCCACCGCAGGGAATGGCTGGACATGGGAGAGATCAGCTTCAGGCAGCTGAGGACTATGACCATATAGATCCAGGAGAAGACAGGCATGAGAGGGACTATCTCTAGGCATGGAGACTTTTTTTTCGTGTTGCTTCTAGCTTCGTTAATGTCATTGTTTGTGGATTCTTTGTGTCTTGTACTTGAGATTCAGTAATAAAAGACACTTGTTCTTTGTGACATTTACCTTCCAGTCAACTTTTATGGTTGATACTAAGAGGTGCCAATTTAAAACTGTTTACTTGATCCTCACTTTTGAGAAACCTGCAGGAGGATACCCAGTGACCACACACTGATGACGACAATGTGACTTAACCCTTAGAGGCCAGAGTAACGGTTGGATAACTTGGTAGTAGCGTCGATGCCTTAAGACGTCGTCCATGGCATGAAATAGTACCGTTCATGTCAGGATTGACTATATTAGGCAAGGAATGTGGTTTATCCAGGGGATGAGACCAGATTTCTCTTTTCAGCAGAGGAGAAATCTCAGAAAATATTTGGTGGACCGTAGGCGAAGAAGGGTGGAGATGAGTTCTTACAATTGGCTAGTCTCACCCATTGTTCGTTGAGCAAACGATTTGCGGTTCTCTCCAACTCAATAGTCTCAGTTGTATCTTCTCTTAGAAGGACCTGAACCAGGGACAACGATGATGGATTGTTTTTCCTCTAAGACTATGACTTCGAGATAGTTTATACTCCTAGATAGGGGGACATTGTTGCAGATGCTCTTAGTAGGAGTTCAGGCATTCAGCTGTTAGGAGTGGCGAGACAGTAGATGGACGCGTTTCAGATATCCTTTGTGGATAGTGATGGAGTTAGCACGTTTAGAACCAGAGATGGTTCAAGCTACGACGAAGAAGGTGCAGATCATCCAGGAGCAGATGAATACTGCACAGAGCAGACAGAAGTCCTATGCTGGTAGGAGGCGGAGACCACTAGAGTTCGAGAATGGCGACTACGTTTTCTTACGGGTCTCCCCTCAATGTGGATTATGGAGATTTGGCCAGGGTGGCAAGTTATCTCCGCACTTCACAGGACCATTCCAAGTCCTCAACAGGGTAGGCGAGGTGGCTTACCGCCTGGCCCTTCCACCTCAGTTGCACCGGGTGCAAGACGTCTTCCACGTATCTCAGCTGAGGAGATACGTGAACGACCCGAAGCATATCATAGACCACATGGAGCTGTACATCGATGATGGGGTGACTTTTGTAGAGGTACCAGTGGGGATCGAGGATTGACAGGGGTGGGTCCTATATGGATGGTCAATTCCTCTAGTTCGCATTCATTGGCAGCACATGAACCTCCAGGAGAGCACATGGTAGTGGGAAGCTCATATGTGTGCTCAGTACCCTCTTTTGTTTCCCTAGTTTATGATGTATTTTTATGGGGATGTAAATCCATGAGGTGGGAGTAATGTAAAGACCCGGAAATTTCAAGGAATTTTATTTCTTAATTTCATTGGAATTTTACGAGTGCGCAGTTTCTGACGGAATCTGATTCCGAGGCCCGGTGTGTCTAGAATCATTTTCCGTTGTTTAGCTTTGGTACGTTCAATCAATATCTAGAAAGGACATGTGATGGCCTGTGGGGACTGTCATTAGTCAGATAACCCATTCGGGCATGTGGGTGGGCCCCAGGGTGGGTCCCACGTGTCTGCAGGACAACTGGTGGGCGGGGCCCAATTGTGACATTTGGTATCAGAGGAGGAACCCAACCTTATGTGTGATGCACTTCCTAGGTTGACATGTGGGGCCCACAATGAGTATGTTTTGATCTAAAGGGGGGGGGGGTGATTGTGAAACCCCCCCGAATGATAAAGGATTAAATGACTAAATGATACGACTCATGTTAACAAGGTGCACCTTCCTTTTCGAGAGCCTGTCTGATTAGAACTCCATACTTAAGCGTGATTGGACTGGAGTATTGATCAGGATGGGTGATCTTCTGGTACGATTCACAGGGTGTGTGTGAGTGAGGAAAAAGCACACTGGAAAGGACATGTACTGGCCTGTGGGGACTATCATTAGTTAGATAACCCATTCGGGCATGTGGGTGGGCCCCATGGTGGGGCCCACATGTCTGCGGGACAACTGGTGGGCGGGGCCCTGTTGTGACACCCAGTCAAACAAAATAGTTATCAATCATACCCAAAGGTATCCCATAGGCCTATAAATAATGTAACATGCAAAATCAGATAAAACTGGGTCCTTCTCAAAATGAACGAAAACGTACCGAAGGCCACGTCACCCAAATGACCATGAATACACAAAAAGAGGTATACACCACCAACCTGAGACACATAAGATGATACTCCTCCGATAATAGCCTCCAATTAAGTCTAAAACACGGTATATTTACAAAAAAATAAAAACTGTTCAGACCCCAATAACTCGTTCTAGAACACAAATCAAGAAAACGGCTCATGAAGAATCATGGCCTTACAGAGGGGGTTCGAACCGATCAATTGGTGTTCAAATAGGGTCTCAGATGAAGTAATGAGAGCAAAATTGATCTCTAGCCGACTCTCCCCGCTCAACCCATTGAAGGGGTTGAGTTTCTGCCTCAAAATCAGGCTACTGCCCATTTTAGCGAAAAAAAGAAACTACACGGTGTGTACTTTAAGTACACATTGTTTATCATTTTACTATTCATATGACAGTTGAAATTCCGCTGACTTACTTTCCAGAACCTGCTGACATGAGTACACGGCGTGTACCTAGGGGTACACGGAATGTAAACAGTTTTTCTTCTCCTCCTCGCCGACTTACTCACATGCCATGTATATTCCTCATACACAACTAGACTACATGACGTTTCCATGGGGGACACAATGTGTTATTGGTTAAACGATTCTACATGGCCAATAGGCCCACACGCCATGTATGGCCTCCACACGGTCAAGGTTACATGGCGTGTCTTTAACTATATGTCGTGTAGAAAGAAATTCCTTCACAGTATTTACACGGCATGTACTCAGAGAGCACACGACCGATACTCACCCAACCCATAAACGACATGTACTCTATAGCACATGACGTGTAGTCTAGATATTTCCAGATTTTCCCAAATTTTCCCAAATTTCTCCGGACAAGTCAAAAAATTCAAACCGGGTCGGGATTTTGACCCGTTCTGAAAACCAGGGTTCTTACACAGTGCATAAGAGGGAGATATAGGTCCCACCCATAAAAAATTCAATATCATAAAGATGTGTAAAAAAATATCAAAAATTCTTTATCATTCCAGAAAACATGATACAATTGGGTTTCATAAACAATTCATCCAAGCGTATCCTATGAAAAAATGTGGTTTATAAAAATTTCATCTTTTCATAACAAACACAATTCATCACTAAAATAATAATAATTGTATACTTAGATTATACCACATATAAATATTATGTATCATCAAATTATTTTGACTTATATGTAAAAATATGTTGAAATATAACTTTTAAAAATTCATGTGGAAAATAACTTTCAGATTTTCTATTAATGTTTTTTTGAAAAGTTATGAGATCATAAATATAAAAAATTATCTTTCAAAACACACTCATAAAATTATAATAGAAGAATAAAATAATTTATGTCAAATGATGGTAGGAAAAATATTCACATTCCATATAGGTTAAAAATAATTCCGTCAATATTTTTGTTGGAAAAGTCACAAAGTACCTCAGTTGGAAAATTACAAAAAAAATTCCCTCCAAAATGAATTTCAAAAATGTAATTATAGAGAAAATGTCTTTAAAAATTTGAAATATAATATTAAAAAAGTTGAATATTATTTAGAAAACTTAATCATTGATGATAAATATTCTCCAGTGGAATCATAAACATAAGGAGTCCTAAATAATGATGTGATTATATAATACACCCTTACCAATATGGTAATATTTAAATCAAAAGTCCCATGAAATAATGGAAATTATTTGAAAATTTATTTCTCTTAATTTTCATGAGATGATTGAAAAATAGTATTCATGGGTACTATATACCCCATATAAATGAAATATGTTTTTTCTATGGTATATGTCACATAGAAATAAAATTAAAATGTAAATACCTTACCTCAACTCTCTCCTTACATCAATATTATTAAAAATATTATATAATAAATATTGATTTATAATATATATATATATGTTCTATAATGATAATATTATTTATCTTACAATGTATGATTTATTTATGTCATATTATTACCCATTTTTTAATACTTTGTTATTAAAAGCACTATTCTAGGTGATATCAAGATTGTTTTCCCAGCATGTTTTTGTTCGACAGTTTTGGTCCTCAATCATTTACCATGGACCCACAATTTAAGAATATAAATAATTTTATAAAAATATAATATATTCAGTGTATACATATTTATAATTAATTATTAATATTAGAGATAGAGAAATGAATTAAACCGTTTATGGACATCGCAAGCCATATATATGTATGAACACTATTTCAATTTTTTGATTGATGGGATGAAAGAATGTTAAATAATAATTGACCATAAAAATACTAATTTTTATATAATATATATCTTATTTATTTATAAAGTTCACCCATATTACTAACCACGTTAAATATAAATGAAAAAATTATCACATTGCATCACGGAGATGGTAGTCCATATGTACAGAGGAGTAACATTATCATTTACAAAAAAATGATAAGAAGGTATTAAAGATATTATAATTACATAAGTATAATAATGTTATAAATATCATATATAACATTAAATAAATAATAAAATTCATCCATAAATTCTTTTTATGAAAAATTATTTATATCCATATGTGGATAAAATAATATTAACATACCCACCAGTGATGCATAGAATTACTATTTAATGGTAAAGAGTGTGTATAATGGTTTCCTTATAATAATAAAAACATATAATCATATTGAAGAAAAAAAATTTAATTTTTATCATAAATATCATATATTTATAAGAGGTAAAAAAATTATAAAATAAAGTGATCATTTTAAGGAGATTACCTCTTCTTGGAAAGATCTCCTTTAAATAAAATCTTAAGGACTTTAGAGATGGAATTTTTAGATGACCAGAACCTATAAAATTTGGATATGGAAGCATATATGATAATTTGGTAAATAATGGTTGAGATATAAGGCTCTATTCAGTGTAATTATTTGAAAGAGAAAGTTTCATTTATAATTGGGGTGAGGGGAACTTTTGGAGTCTCTCAAAAGATTAATTTATAATAGATATATTATGAAGAAAACTATATCCAAATGGAACATAATTCTTATTTAAGGTGGGATAGTGTTGTAATCGCATTGACTATTATATTTTAGAAAAGTTTTGATGGAATTTTAAACCTTATGAGTTTGAATGACCGTCATTTAATGTATTTTAATTATAACTATGGTACCACAATTTTCAAAATTAAAAGGGTTATATTTTTAATAATAACATTATCTTTGGAACATAAATAGAAAACTAATTACATTTAAGACCGTATCATAATTAGTTTTTATTATTCCTAGATTTAAATGTTTTTAATTAATTTAAAAATATATTACCTTAAAAACATATCATTATTGTAAATTTTTACACTATTGATTAAATTGACTTGAATAAAATCAAGGAAAATATAAAAATTAGACTCAATCATTTTAAAAAATACCCTAAATATTATAGTTATCTTGAATTATAAAGAAATTAATATTTACAATATTTTTTTTGTTTTTTTAATTAATTCAATAATTATTTCATTAAATGTTGTGTTATTATATAATGTAATTATTTAATTATTAAAAATAATAAATAAATTACAATCATGAATATAATTTCATTATTCCCAAATTTTATTATTATTATTTGTTCTTAATGATTTTTTTCTCAATGTGAGTGCATAAATGATGTTTAAAACTAATAGGGTGATATTTTTTCACTTCCATTGGTTTAAATAATAAATAAATCATTTGTTGGGACATGTTCTCATTAAAAAATCAATTTATAACCATACATGTTATGGGTAATATTCCATTCATCCATAAAATATTCATATGAGAATTATAGCCTTATTACTTCTTTTCAATCAAAATTTTACTGATTTACCCTTTACTATGGAGATAAAATTTTCCACAGTTACTATTTATATTGACAAAAAATGTCCTAAATACCAAATTTCAACCTAATGATTTTAAATATGTAATTAATTTTATCTAATTAAATACCTATAAAAATATAAAATTAATTTTAATATAGGCGTGTAGAATGTTACAAAAACTTCTTTTTAAGAAAAATATATTTTTAGTATAAAACCATATTTATAGTTATCCTATGATTAAAATAATATTTTCTGAATGTAGAAATTACTAGATCTATTAATTAATATAAAAATTTCATTTAAATAATTAATATATAAGGATTAATTTAATATGGTGATATAAAATTCCTTATACGCATAAAAAAATTTCTTCATAAAAATGTCACATTAATTTCAAACTAATTTTTGGTTTTAAATTATAATAGTTTAATAACTAATTAATTCATTATGGTTATCAAGTATAACCATCAATAAATAATAATAGACCATTCTTAGAATAATATCCCATGCACTATACAAGGTATCTCATGAGATAAAAATTTTATCCAATGCTTCAAAGGGAAATATAATTCAAGGACCATCCATTATGTTAATAGTTTATACATACATTTTTATGCCAAATAGATAATACAAAAAAATTATTTTCCTCATATTTCATCCCAATATTAAATTGTTTTGATTAGATACATGGATTTTCTAAATAAATGAAGTATATCTACAACTATGTGAATAAATTTGAGTCATAATAGGGATTTTTATGTACAATATAAATTTTTTTAAGGGAAATCATGTGTTAATTTCAACCGCATAAAAAGTTCACATAAATATTCATGTAAATGATTAATGTGGATAATGTTGGTATCTCAATACTTGAGAATCATAATAACAATAAATGTTTGTTCAAAAACATATGTGAACAAGATAAATTATAAAACAAAGGCTTAGTATAAATAATGTACATGAATAAAGAGAAGGAGGATGAGGATCCCTTACATGAGAGGGTTACTATTAATGAGTAGTACTAACATATTCAGATATTGGGATCACAATTGGAGGGAATATTAGATATATAGGGATTATAAATTAATGATCAATTTGTTTTGAATGAATAGTAAATAGAGGTTGGGTTGGTATTTATAAAAAATTCGATTGGAATACATTAGTTATTTCAATATTATGGTTTTAGGATCTATGTATTAAAATAATAAGGAAAAATTATCATCCCATGGTTTTATACATTTTTACATACAAATATTGATGGTTTTAAAATTTTATTATGTTATGATCTTAAGTCATTAAAATAATATCAATCATAATGAGGATGTGAGTCATGCTCATATATAATTGTTTCTAATACTATAAAACAAAATGAATTATTTGGTGGATTCATTATAGGTTTGTAAAATTAATAAAACAACTCCAAAAAAATTATTTTAAATATTTAAAATATTTTTGACCATAGATGTATTTTATTGTATTTATTATATAAATTTTAGTCTATTATTATTTTAAAATATATACTTTTTTTAAATTTAACCCACAAAATTTGACCATCTTGAAATATCATTACAAATTCCCCATTGGATAATTTTTTATGAGATGATTTAAGAATAATTATTTATTTTTTAAATTTTT
The DNA here is from genome assembly GCA_963277665.1 of Viscum album. Lineage (NCBI taxonomy): Eukaryota > Viridiplantae > Streptophyta > Magnoliopsida > Santalales > Viscaceae > Viscum > Viscum album. Next base: position 1,265,313,184 of record OY728120.1, on the reverse strand, counting down.
CTGAAAATATTAAAAATTAAAATTTCAAATAAAAATAGATATTTATTTAAGATAATAATTTTTTCAAAACAAAAACCATTCTGTTCGTTATAAATTTTATAGGTGCCTTCATAAAATTAAAATATCATTTATCATTGAATATATATTATTTAATTAAAAATTTTTATGGGAATAATATTTAATTAAATAATATTGTATTTAATAGAAATATTTTTTTAAATGAATATATATATATATTCTTCCCAAGAAAAATAATTTTTTTTCATATCAAAATCTATTTTTTCAATCACAATATGTTATTGTATGTGTATTTTTATAATTCAGTTAAGAAAAAGTATAAATATTTTCAATGTTTGATTAAGTAGAAAATATATCAAATAACACATATATTGTTCAAATATGTAACCCCTTACTAGAACAACATACAGCACTGTGGTTAAGTGTGTTGTGGGATACATTCTTGGGGAGGAACAATAAAAATGGTTTGGAAGGTGTGCAAGATATGATTGAACTTCTCCAATATCCTATTTCAATCATGTTTTAATTATCGAATACCTGATCAAGGGTGAGTCTTATTGGTTCTAACTCTCTCGAAATTTTTCATCAATGGTATTCATAGGGTACAATTCTACTTGTCAAGGCCATCACTCATTCCTTGAGTGATGTAACAACCCACCATTTCTCAAAGGTATAGCTCATTTTTAATCTTAATTTCACTATCATTACCCTTGAAATGGAATATAATGGACTAATAGTGGTCATAAGAATGTGTAGGGTTTTTTCATAGCCCAAAGGCTAGGAATTTAAGGAGACATACTGGGTTACCCAGTTAGAATAAACTGTGAAGACTATCCCACATGAGATCTTCTAACTGAGATGGGTGGTTCAGAGGGTATCAAGAGGCTACATAGGTTTCTGGTAACCGTGCAATCTGAACTACAAAATCTATTGAAATTTCTTAGAGATGAGATAATTTCCTCTCACACATGTTTCACATGATTAATCAAAAAGTGTTCTTATCCAATGGGAGTTAGCTCCTTGGTAAGGTGTGGTATCCATATGGGCACATAGTTTGGCCAACCATGCGACCCCTCTTTAAGTGTGAATCTATATTTTATCCTCAAAATGTTTTAATACATAATTCCTATTATATTCTTCGCATTTATATCACGCAACACTTCTCCCCCTGTCCAGTAAATCTCTCCCTTGGCCTAATCTATCTATATTGATGTCTTCTTTATCTAGACTAAAAATATATCATCATTATATGCATTGGAATTGCATCTGTTGGAAAATGAACCTCTTGCTTCCTATCTTAGATTATTTTCATATCTCTTGTGGTATTTTGGTGTGAACTTCTTCTCACTAATTTTAGGGATTTGGTCCTTTTCAGTGATTTCTTCCATTATTCTTAAAAACTAAATCTGATATTGGATGAGGATTCATCTAAGATATGATGGTATTTTGTATAGGTTTTCCCCTATTATTCATAGTGTTTTCATTGTTTTTTTGTTCTACATATAGTTTTTTGTTTTACATTTCCTTTAAATGTGTTCTTCCATTTCAAATAAATTGAATCATGTTAGTATACTCTAGTGGACCATTGATTTGTGTTGAGATGATTATGACCTCAATTATATCCACCAATTTTAGTCGTCCTAATTTAAATTCCCTCTTTATCTCAAATTTTTTAAATGACCAAACACAACCAATATGTTCAATATGGGCGTGAAATAGAATTTCCAAATTTTATGTAACTGTTCAATGGACCATTACACCTTATAAGTATTTATATTGTCCCTAAAATTAAATTTCCCTGATTAATTAATTAAATGGGTTAATACCAATGAATTATAATTGGTGAAAATGCAAAAACAAGTGATGCATGGTTGTATATATATAGATTATATGAAATGTGATGACCATGTTTATATTGGTGTTTATGGTTATAAAAATATTATAGGCAATGCCTCATCATATTATTATTTATTATGAGTATTCTATTGTAATGAAATGCCGAATGACAGATAATGGATTCTTTGTCCATGAAGTTTTATGCTCCCTTACATCGGGAATTGAGAATGATGTCACTTACCATCATAATTATATCTGGACAATGGGATTGACGCATCGCGTTCCCATGTAAAAGGCGTTGGGAAAGAAGAATCACCCAAACTATACTGAGTGATGATAATTACCTCTCACATGGGATTCAGGGCTTGTAACCTCTTATAAGATCATATAGATCATTTTTCTAGTTCTAGATGCTTGTGTTATGACTGGGGTCTAGCTAGCACATAGTATCCATGTATATGCCAACTTATTTACTCATGTACATAATAAATACACAAGTATATGGTATATTACTATATATGTATATATAATATGTAGGATAGTTGGATCTGACTCATATTAAGGCCAATGCCAAAGTAGGTGGACCTGACCAGGTGTCTTGTATTATCTTAATTTGACAAATTTTATTTATTTATCATTTTTATGATTAATTTTTCCAAAAAACTACTATGAAATGGAAAATTGATAGATAAATTCTAGAAATATTTTTTTGTCCTATTGAGTTTATCTCACACCCTAAATGGTATTCCATTGGTACCCGACTAGGATTCAGGTCAATTTGTATCGACAAGGGAATGATCCCTACTATATATGTTAGTTTTGTTTTACTACTAGCTAGGAATATGGGTGCCGAGGAACGATATTATGCTCACAAGGTTATTGGTCTAGCCTTTGGTATTTTTTTTATTTTTTATAGAATGTTCAATATTCTTTTCCACCTTTCCCCGATTTCTCATTCTGTATGTCACCATATAATGAAATCATCATGTATCTGACTCATTCTATTGGATTTTAATTATTTTTATAGAATCTTGGTTTCTTATACTTATGCAGTTATTTATTTTATTTAATTTTATTATGAATTATCTTACAGAATTATCCAATTATTGTATGTTTATTTATCATATCTTTTTTATACTATGATATGATGGTTTAATATCCCAATTGCACCACCCATGACGATAGTTTCTAGTTTGAAGGCTCGGGAATATGGAGAGCCACACATAAGACCATGTGACCCATTGAAATGGGGCATATGTTTAGTGGAATCTAGTATAAGACGTTACAAAATGGTATAAGAGAATATTTTCCTTTTGCCGTACTATTTGGGTATTAAAAATGAGTATAATATGTAATGGAATTTGGTAATGAACCTGTCCCGGGCAATAGTTGACCCACGTATAGGGGAAACTCGAATAACAAGGGATGGGTTATTGTTGATATTAGATTTTTCATGTTACAGGTGATATGATTTCACCATTGGGTGACCAAAAATATATGTGATATTGTTAATATCAAAGTTACTAATTTTGGACTATATAATTTGATTATTGAGGAAAGTAATTATCATCTCATTCATCATTATAGGAACATTATGAATAATTATCAGGAATTTTACCATGTCACATTTACATTTTTCATGTATATTCTTATTTCAAATATTTAGTAACTGATTATTTTATATTAAATTCTGCTGAAAATTATTTAAAATAGATTATAGTTACATTAATAAATGTGTCTGCATATAAATGGGGATTTAGATTGTAATTTAAGTGGTGACTTCCAATATATCATGCAATTGAAAGTCTATATAAAGGAATATCAACTATGAGACATGAGACCAGGACCAAATCCTAGCCTTATTAGTGAGTAGTTGCATGTGTCTCTTAAATTATCATCAAACATTATAAACATACCCTGCTCACATAGACCTGGATTTAGGAGCATCCAAAGAGGTGTGATATTTTTATAAGAAGTAATTTTAATAGTCCTGTTATCTGTCATTATTTCTTTTCAACTGTTAACTTATCTTCTAAGGCATATGTTTGGTATTTTAGAATCATTCAACCATAGCATCCTTAAGTTGTGAGCCCTAAATATGATGAGGAATATTCCCTACAGATGGAAGTCCCTGATCTTCCAGTGATACCTCCTCTAGTTCCATATATGGAACCACAATATATTCTTTATATGGGAATAAATTCCCAATATCATATAGGGGTTTTCCACATGATTCATTTTGGGAAATGTGTTTCTCAACCTTCCCCAACTAGAAAATATTTGACATAGGAGTTTCAGCCACAGTATCCTCCCACATTTTTTGGGGATGGAGGACCACATGCTATAGATCCATGTCTAGGGGATATGATTTATATCATCAAGAATTCAGATATTCCTATAGTTAAGTGTGTCAAACATGATGCATATATGATACATGGTTCTTCTAATCAGTGGTGGGATATTATTACCCAGGCATAACGACATCGAGATATGATATGGATAGTTTTGTAGATTATCTTCTATGATTACTTCCTTCGATAGAATTTGTGGGATAATTAGGTTAGAGTGTTTGTAATCCCTCTATAGGGAGATATGTATATCATGGGGTATTCCAATCAGTTTATTAAGAAACACATTTTTTTCTTACCTTATCTAGAAATGTGATTATGACTGTTAGGCGATTTGAGGATGGGATGGTATATTCCATCTGATCAGAGGTAAATTTCTTAAAGATGATGTTTATTTCAAATATTTTTAAATGGGCCCCAATAACTGAATGGAATTTGAGGGAAGATGATGGTGCAAGGAATGTAAGTTGAACAACTAGACCCGTCAGTGTATCTCTTAGATGTTGAAAGAGAAAACATAATATTTATCATGGGGGTAGCTTTAGTTAGTTCTTTCATGATAAAAACTTCTTCATTAATCACATGTGTAGGAATTTGGAACACAGAGGATCCCTTTGTATATGGGACCCAATGGAATATAGAAGTTGTGTGATGATGAGACATATCAAATGATTCTGTAGGACTATTCCCTTAATTTCTAGAAAATATGGACATATCATTTCCCCTTTTTCAATAATGAGGCTAGTAGTATCTCTTCATGTAGAAAATTGGAATATCACCATCCACTCTGGATGAGGTGGTTTTTGAGGATGAGGTAATTAGACTCAGTACATACAGTGCTAGTAGAGTCGGCCTACTCAGGGAAGTGAGGTTGTGTCTCAAGGGCACAATATCTTCTTGTTTTATTCAGCGCAGCCTATGATAGAGGGGTAGAGTGCCAGAACAAATACTATTTGAGGCAGTATTCAAGTATCCTAAACTTTAGTGTATTAATTATTTTACATTATCAAATATCACACTTTAATATTTGAGACTATTATGTCGAGTCTGGAACAAGAGATAGAGTTATTCTATGGCATGATGACACTTGATACCCATTTGGGTATCTAATCAGAGAGTGTTTTCCATTGTAAGGAGTGTCCCCTTGAGATAGGTATATATATCTTCATATGGAATGTTTTCATTAATGATATGATAGGATTTGATGTAATTATTGGGATGGACTGGTTAGTTCGCTATCGATCCATTATCGATTACTATATTGTAGTGTGATGTTAATATCACTAGAGAGAAGTGGATATATTCAAAATGAAAAATAGTATTTCCATTCAACTATAGAAGGACATGAGCACTAGGGATTGGGCATAGTGAAAGGAAAAATTTCCAATATCTTATTATATGATATTGTGGTATAACGTTATGTTTTCCCTTCTATATTTGATTGTATCAGGGATGTATTCTATGAGTATTTTCTAGGATATCTCCAGTAAGAGCAGTAGAATTAACCCTTGATCTAGTGTCAAGAACTGCAATAGTGACCATGCTTCCTTATAGGATGTCACCTGTGGAGATTCTAGACCTCATGAAATAGTTGAATTAACATGAGGGTAATGGTTTTGTATGCCTTGGGACTTCCCCATTGGGCTCACTAAAAATTTTTTACAAGGAGGAAATTACCCTTAATATTTTCATAGATTACTGATAATTAAATCTAATTATAGTAATGAAAAAATGTATACAACATAAAATATAACACCTCTTTGATAATCTCTGAGTAGAGAGGTTGTTTTTAGAGACTTAATTGAGGTTGAGCTATAAAATGGAGTGTGTTATATATTTAACAATACCTCAAACATCATTTCATAGAAGCTATGGTCTTTATGAGTAGTTGATAATGTCATTCTAACTCAAAAACATGCCAAATATTTTTCATGGAACTAATTAATCATGTTTTAGAACCGTATTTGGATTTATTCGTGGTTGTCTTCATGGATGAAATCTTATATTATTTTATTTCACGACACGACCATTCCCAAAATCTTGAGACCATGTAGAACACTTCGAGAGGGAGCCAACATTTTTAAATGCTTATAAAATTACAATGGGGATTGGAAAATTACACTTTTCTGGTCATATTATCTATGATTTTGGAGTATTAGTGGACCCAGAGAAGATGAGATTTGTAGTTTCATGGGAGAATCCTATGAATGTATTATATATAAAGGGTTTCATGGGGATATTTGGGCATCAATAATAGTTCATACAAGATTTATACAACCTATCATCACCACATAGGGTCTTGTATAATAAGGGTGTAAAATTTTTATGCTTAGAAGACTACGATGTGTCCTTTTAGGACTAGAATGATAGATGGTATTTATATCTAATCTCTATTATTCTTGATTGAGGATTGAGCTATACTGTTTACTATAATGCATACGATATCATCTTGAGAGCTATTATGATGTAGGCTGAGTGAGTAGTAGCATATCAGTCATGTTAGTTGAGGCCTCATGAGTGTAATTACCTGATTCATGAACTTGATTTTGTATATTTATTTCATATACCTTGATTTTGGATATATTATATACATTGGGAAAATTTTTATGGTATTCCCTGATCAAAAAATCCTCATGTTCATTTTTAGAAAATTTAATATGAATTTGGGGAAATGTGTATTGGTTTATCATCTTGTTGTCTTCAATATAAAGCTTTCATACATGTCTGAAAAAGGCAGTTCTACAGGGGATGTTGTGAACTTGAATACTGATACATAGTTGGTTAAGGGGGCCAGTGGTGAGTGGGTTCTCATGGACTTGTTTTCATAGATTCACATTGAACATCCAGAGGATCATGGGATGACTATCCTCTCACTTTTAGAAGTGAAATGTACTCATTTGGAATAGGTGGGAATGAGGACACTCTGAGATCCTGATGTAAAAATCCTAAGGGAATGTATCTTAGATGATGATTCATCTTCCAGTTGCAATGTATATGAGAATATAACCTTATGATTTCTTGGGCATGTTTGGGTACCATTATAGTAATGAGTGGATTTTATATAGGAAATTCATGCCTCATTTTTCATTGCACATCCCAATTCCACAATTATTTATCGAGACATAAATAACCAGTATTAGTGGCCAACAATAATATATGAGATAGCCATCCTATTCACAAGGTGTCCCATGTGTTAGAAGGTGAAGGAAAAACATCAGTGAACATAATTACTTTTACTTCCATTTTACACTTCGAAGTGGAAATGGAATGGTTTCAGTTTGGAATTCATGATAGGTTTACCTATATTTCTTGATCGAAATGACGTAGTTTGGGTTATATTTGACCATTTTATGTAGGTATCAAATTTCATAAATATTTGAGAGACATTATTGGAAGATGTTCCTGGGTGGATATAGATCAGGTATGTTGTACATATTAATGGAGATCCATGATCTATCATATCAAACATAGATGCTTGTTTTAGGTCTTGGTTCTAGTATGGGTAGTATAAGGTCTTGGATATATGCATACATAAGAGAATGACCTATCAAATTCATAAAAATGGATATATAGAGCATATGATTTTGGTGTTTGAGGAAATGATATATGAATGTGTTGATAAATTTGGGGGTTCTTGGGAGAGTCATATACCCCATGGTGTGATATATTGTAATAATTGTTTTCAGGATAGCATTCAGATGGATCCTTGTGAATCCTTATATGGTATACCACTCTGATAACCTTTATGATTCTTCGAGGTAGAGGAGGAAACTTTTCATAGACCACGTCTCATCCATTAGACAATAATGTATGTACTGTTAATTAGACAGAACATGGTGATATCTTAGTCTAGACACCATACATATGACAATTGATGCTGACGACCTCTTTAGATTGATGTCAGAGATCAGGTTTTCTTGCACGTTTAGAGAAGGTTTTCAAATAGATGAATTCATAGGTAGGTTAATATTTTTCCTTGATTAATTAGACCCTTTGAGATTTCGAAATGAATTGTACCAGTATCCTACCAAATAACACTTCATTAGATATATTGATCATTTAATAATATCTTTCAATTATATCGGCTCTTCTGATACTATATGGAGACTACTCATGTTTTCAAACCAATTAAGGTTGAGTTAGATGTAGATTCTTCCTTCGAGGATCATCCAGGGCATATTGTGGATCAGCGTGTGATGACTCTCCAAGGAAGGTTATCTCCCTTTTTATGGGTATTGTTGTAAAACGACTGAGTACCAGATGAGACCCGAGAGTAGGAAGCTAATATACTGGCCCAGTGGAATTATATGTTCTTATATAAATCACCTTACCATTAGAAGGATATGTTAGGGATAGTTTTTTTGGATAGGAAGTTATAATGACTTGGATTTTCTCAATGTTATAAATAATTTGATATCAAATTAAGTTCCATTTCTTGGACTCTGTAATGGTATCTAATGGAGTCATGGTGGTCAGAAGGGTTTCCAAGGATTGTTTGAATCCCAGATGCCATGAATTTGGAAAAAAATAATGGGATGAATAGTTACTAAAAACCTTGATGTGCAATATATGTAGTACCTTCCAACCTTATGGGTTATTTGTTAGGGGAGAAGGAGGAAACATGGTTTCCTACAACTCTAAGATTCTGGTCACATCACCATGTAAATTTTATGAGACTTGAGATAGTGGATTCACACATGGGTTTTACATGGTTAATCTAACCGTTCACCTGACCTATTCATGGTAGATCATCATAAAGTGGAGGAAGCATGGTTATCACATAGTTTGGGAAACCATGCTTCCAAACTGTGTTTCTAGACTTTTGAGGGTGAAATTATATTATTTTATATATAATTTTTTATATCATAAAACCAATTTCCTCATTCGCATTTTTAGTGAAAAAAATTCTCCATATCTCCAATGCAGATCTCCCATTACCAAATATAAGCATCATTATAACTCCCTCTTCCAGAATTCAAATCGGTCACTATCAGAAGCATTTTTCCCACATCGGTAGCACATGAATCCAATTACATTCTGTCATATATTATCTTCCCATATCATTTTATTTTTTTAGTGTGATATAATTTTTCCAATTTTTATAGTGTTGGTGCATATCAATGATCTCATACGTTCTATATAAAATATAGAGCTGATATTGGATGAGGAGTTATCTATGGCCCTAAGGTATGTTGTTTAGATATTTTGTCCAAAAGACATAGTGTTTTCATATCTCTTCCACTATACCAAACAATTGATGTTGTAGAACATTATAATAAATTGTTTTATTTGTATTTTAATCAATTGAACCATTATAGTATACTCTCATAGACCCTTGTAATGTATTTAGAGGATTAAATCCTCAATCATAGCCAAACCACTTAATCCTGAATAAAATTCCACCTTTATATCAAAATATTCAAATGATTAAAAATGGTTGAAGTGTTCATAGTGGAATGGAAATAGAATTTCCCACTTTTATGTAAGTGGTAAATAGACTCACAAACCATCAATGCCTTTAGATTAACCTCGTAATTGAATTACATTGCTTAATTAATTAAACGAGTTAATTATAATGAATGATAATTGATGGAAAGGTCACATCATGTGATTCACATAATTATATAGATTATATGAAATGTGACACCTTTGGTTGTATTAGTACTGATGGTTATAAATGAATTAGTGGTGACCCCTCATCAAATTAATATTTATTATGAGTATTCCATTATTATGTCCTGTTGAATGATGGATTAGGGATTTCTTGAGCATGAAGATTCACACTACCTTATATAAGTCATTGAGAAAGATGTCACTCACCCTTATAATTATAACTAGATGATGATAATGAGATCCTTATTACATTATAAATGTTTTGTGATTGAAATATAAGCCCACCAATCAAGAGCAATGAGTATGAATTCTCACACTCATATGATATTTGTAACACCCTTAGTTTTTGTAATTTTTTGATTTAATTAATTTTTTTATGTATTTATTTGTACTCCAAACAATGTTATGTTCTCATAATATGATACACTGAGATAATTTTTCACTATACACAACATCGACTTGGATTTCATGACACACAATAATAAGTTTATTCAGAACAACTTTTTTTATAATTGAAACCTATCCATTAGAATGAAGGGTATGATCTAGAATAACTGATTTATGGAAGTATGATTTATACATGTAAACTCCTTCTGAAATTAAAAAGAAAATATTTTTATAAAAAACTCTTTAAATTCACACACCTATGTTCTATTCCAATAATTCAAAAAAATCACTCATTTTGGATTATATAAATGAAATATATATTCAATAAAATTTTAACATTAAACGTATGTGTTTTCTAAAAATGATTTAAGAAAAAATTCATTATTATGTATAAAAGAATTATTTTTCTAGAAATGTAATCCTTATGCCCTTTGATGGTGTAATGGGTTTAAATATTTTTTTGAACTTTAATAAAATATATTGGAGAAAAAATTTTAATATTTCAAAATAATTATATCAAAATTAATTTGGATGATTGTTTTGGAAATTTTCTAATAAGTTTCATGTTTATATAAACAATGAAAAATAATGATTTCTAATTGAAAGAATATTTTTAATTGAAATAATTTATATTGATAAAATATATCTTTTATTATTTTTAAATTATAATTAGATAATTTTTTTTTCAGTTAATAATATTTAATATTTTGGAGTTAGTTTTACATTGAATTTGGATCTTAGAATAATTAAATCTCATGTATGTTTTCACTTTAGAAACTAGTTTTCTCATTGTGTCAATGAAATTAATTTTAGATTAATTATAACCAATAACGTGTTTTTAATTGTGAAAACATGGATTCCATATTTGGAATCATATGGTCTAATTTTTTTAATTATGTCCTTTTTATTTTCGGATAAAATTAATAGTATGTTTTTTAATTTTTATTACCATTGTTACGGGTAAATTATGTGATTGAGGGTACAAATAATATTATAAATACTATAAACCATCCTAACACATAAAATAATGACATTAGATGATTTTAATAATTTTATATATCCCAATTATTCAAAATTGTATGATTTAATGGTCAAATTTCCTGGAAAATGATTTAGATGTTATTAAAATCATAGACAGTGACGAAATGCCACACTCTTACATTTAAAAAGTATAATATTTTTAATAAGGTGTTCAATAGAAGATATCATAGACTATGCGTATTATTATGAAATACAAAATGTTTATATATTTCATATCAATTTATTTTAAATTTTTAGTGAAGATATAATTATAATAAATAATTTCAAAATGATGATGCAATAATTATTCAATTAATAAAACAATCAAATAAATGATATTATTAATATGAAAATACATATAGTATTACTTAAATAAAAGGATACTAGAATTTTATAGGCTAGTATGACATGTAATAGGTTAATGAAACAACTTTTTTGAAGTTAGATTTATGTAATGGTTTTCTTAATGTGGATGTAATGAATAGTTTCAAAATTGACAGTTATGATATTATAAGAAAAAATATTTTATTAAGTTTTTTTAAAATAAATTATATCTTTAAAAATATAATAAAAAATTTTATTTTCTAAAATGTTATAAAATTTTCATTTATAATTTAATTTATTTGAAATAAGATAAAATTACAGCCTTTTAATATTGAAAAAAATGTTACATTAGTAAAATACATAATGAGACAACTAAGGTTTAAAAAAATGATAAGAATTAATATAATATCAAAACATTTCTAAAATAAACTATTTTATGTGATTATAAACCAATATCATCTTAGATCCTAATAAAAGACATTTTGGAGGTATTTAGACTGTGATTTAATTCATTATATATTAATATTTAGTTGAAATTCAAAAATATCCCCTCACCTCTCTTATAAAGGGGAACATATTCCTCCCTTTTTTAAAACTTCAAAACCTATATGGATAATCCAAATCATGTCCAAATATCCTCATGAAATCCCTACCTTAATATTAGATGCCTCTATTTTCGGTATAAATCCATTCTTGGAATCCCTTTGATAAAAACCAAAAGATGTTACCCAAAGAAGAGGCAACATCCTTTCAAAAGTTATTTTGTTTTACATTCCTTATACACATGATCATCTCATCTTCTTATGTATGTAGATAAAAACCCTAGTATAATAAATATTATAATATGTTTTTATTCTAAGGGTTCAACCTACACAGACTCACACACATCCCTCAAATTGGTAACAAACATTCCATTCTTATGTACGATGAACTAACACCTCATGAAATGATGTTCTTAAATTTTTTCCTTTACCTCCACTCTTGGTTGGGAATTTTTATGGAAACTAAGTTTTTATATAGAATATATAAAATTTTAGGCTTCTATAATATATATATATATATACACACATATATTTATTTTAATTTAATTCTTTTAAAACAATAATTAAATAATAATATTATTTTATTTAATAAGTTTTATTATATTTATATCATATTTTATATTCTCTAAATAATTAAATCATGATCTAAGTAAGATGATTAAAAATAAAGAGTCAAAATAAGAGGATATTACATAAAATGTATCAATAATATATTGTGGTTAATAAACCGGTAATTGAAGGTCATAAGTAAATTATATATGCTATGATGTAAATGAATATGGATTTTTAATAGATGTACAATAAACTTATATAGTTTATATTAGATTGTTGAATGAGTTCTAAGAAAATGAAGATATAAGTTAATGTATATATTTCTCAATTTTATTTCATTGGGACACATCCATTATACACTACTTGTTACTTCTAGGAATTGTATATAAATCCCATAAATTTATTTTAAGGTTCTTATCCAAAATATTATATTATTTTCCTATCCATATAATTTTATTTAATTCATAGTGTATATGATTCAACATATTATAAAGTGATGTGTATTTATTTCACAATCTCATCAATATTTGGGATTATTTCAATTTATGTCCCTGTTAGAAAATATTTATATTATATATCCATTTTTCTTAAAAATATTTTCAAAAATATGTTTACTATTCATATTCGTGTGTTTATATACATTTTAACACATTTTTTACTTTTTAATACATGGATTGAGATAAATATTTTTTTATTTTTCTTAATGAGGTAGTTTGTAAATTTTTAAGAAAATGAACTAATGGAATGTTTTTAACTTATAAAACAAGAATACAAAATTCCCCTATCATGACACCTTATTGGTTTGAATTTTACATTACAGGATTCCAAGTTTATTTTCAAATAAAAAATTTTCTCTTAAAATTTCATACAATTTTATGAAAGGAATATTTTTTAAAAGAAAAACTGATATTTTCTGTAATAAGTGGTTTCATGTTACCTCTAAAAAATTATTTTTCATATATGATTAAATTATCTTTTGTCACTTATTTTTTAATGGGGAAATGATTAAATTACAATATTATTTTTATTTATAAGAATGTATTGTGTTTATTATGAAATTATATCTATGAACCTCATTTTTTATATGTGTTATGTTATGATTGAATGATGTTTATGAAACACATTCCATTCCATGGGTTCTGATATGATGAATTATTAATTTTCTTATGGAACACAAATGTTTGATTTGAATTATCTAATTGGTTGAACCTTTATCTCAATAAAATTCATTGGGTGAAGATTTATTTCTCATGTAATAATCATGGGTATAAGTTGATAGGCTTCATAGATTGTGGAAGTTGGGGAAACCTGATACACTATAGGGTGATGGGGAAACCGGGTTCACTTTGGGAATATGGGGAAATATGATACCTTACAAGGAAAATACTAAAACTAGGAATGGTGGTGAGTTCGTCATAGTAGATGTATTCCCTATGAAGTTCTCTATTATTTTTTTGGAAATGAACCTTGAATTATAAGGAATTATATTACTTGATTATATATATTCCATAGTTTCATGCAATATACATATGTAATTATTTATTGTATTATTAAAATTATTACCTTATGATTCATATTTTAAAACTACCAATATTTGTTCCATGACTCATATTTATGATCTTTAATTTGAATGGTACGGTATTCTATTTTCAAGATCATGTTCTGAAACACTTATTTACATTATATACTTACATATTTCCCTTATTTACCCTTACTAAGCATACTATCTCACTCCTTTTTATATTTCGTGGAGTTATAATGATTTTTATTACGTATGATGTATCTAAGAAGGGTTATACTCTTAAATAATCTATGGTCTATATTGTATCACATTTATGTAACGGTTTTGTTTTCATGTTTCCAAAGGCACAATAATAAAATGATATTTAGGAATCTGGTAGTGTAATGTATTATGTATTCCAAAAATCGATGAAATTTTAGTGTATGATAAGTGATGGTCCATATAGTTGGTAATAGAGAAAATTAATTTTTAACCTTTGTAAACTAATATGAGAAAACTATTGTGAGATACCTAAACATATTTCAAAGTATAGGTCTAAGGATGTATCAAGAGATAATCCTATTATGTCATAGATTAATGGTTTCATAATTTAGAAAATATATAAGTGTGTTTTTATGATAATGTGGTTCCTCGATATGAAAAACAATTCTTAATCTATGATTTTTGGTTTTAGTCAATGGCCAGAACATGAAGGAACCACATTAATAGTTATTTTTATGGACAATGCAACAATTTTTATCCTATGAAATATCATAATATGGGAAATATACTACAAAATAATGTTTCTATGATAACCCTAATTTATCAAGATATGAACCAATATGAAATTCAAAATGAGAAAATGAGGGCACAACATCGATTGAGTCCTTCATGAGGAAAAATCCACCATATTTCTATGGGTCTTCTGATCCAATTCTTTCTAAACAATGGATCTGTACAAATGAAAAGATATTGTCCATTATCTACTGTTCATAACATGATAAATTTATTCACTCTATTTATCAGTTAGAAGGATAAGAGTACAAAATGGTGTAACACAATCAATAATACAAGGTAGAATATTGAAATTTAATCCATTGATTGGATTGTGTTCATGAAATTATTCTGTAATAATTAATTTCATTATTTTCATCATAGAATGGTGGATATGGAGTTCCTTGAGTTTATGAAAAATAATGATGAATCTTTTGGCTCCTTTGAGGGAAATTTTAAAATATTTGGGAGGTACACATCTATAATTATTATCTAACCAGAAATTAATGTTGACTGTTTCTTTAATGGAATAAATCTATGTTTTTTAGGGCATTATCTATAAAAGACATTAGTATCGAGGAAGAGATTTTGAATTGTGAAATCAAGGTTGAAATAGAGGTTAGAGTTATCCATCAATCTAATTTTTTTAACAAGAAAACGAATACGGAATTCAATGGAATATATTAAAACAATGGAGAAAATAAGATGATCCTTCCTTTATCCATCATGTATGGAATGACGAATGGAGGATATTTACTTATGGGTACTAATAAATTCTTTATGTATTAAAAGGAAGGAAATATAGAAATTGATTTTTAAGCTAATGGGATGAAGTTGTCCAATGATGAAAATAGTGGGAAATCCACACAGGATTAACCTCCCACACTTTAATTCGTACAATGTATGGAGAATGGGAATTATAAAAAAAAGTTCCCAAACCTGAGGGTTCATGATGATTATCATATTCAATAATCTAATAAGCTGAGGGAAAAGGGGAATTCTCTTACGATCACTATTTCTGATGAGGTTTGTGATAACGATGTGGTGAGAAATGAACTTACCTACCAATCTATAAATAATAATGTCTTGTTTTATTCTCAATATTCCAACTCCTTTATATCTAATGAATTTATAAGGTTGTTAGAATTTCATCCAAAATAGTAGATATGGAATTTTATGTTTAAACCCTTTATGGTATGAAGATTTATTCTCAGGTCTATTATTCTCTCGGGTTGATATTTTTGGGAATATATTTACTGAAAATCTTGTTTTTGTTCTTCTTGTTTACGTTTTTGTCATCATAGACATGGATTGGAATTCTATTCCAAAATCCCAAATCAATTTTAATGAAATTGATGTTCTGTTTGATGTTTCAAAAAAACTTATAATCCTATATCAAAATTATGATAAGTATGAACATCATATAGAGATTAAATTTAGTGTATGAGTATTAATTCTCCATTAGAAATGATTTTTATCTCAAATGGTTGAAGAGAAAATTGAAATTGATGATATTAATATTGTTAATGAATTTGAGGATGTATTTATAGAATGGTTTTATAGTCTTCCAATAAAACATGATTTTGAGTTATCAATAGAACTCATAGCTAGTTCTAAACTATTTTTGAAGCATCTATATAGAATTCTCCCATTTGAGTTGCATTAATTGAATAAGAAACTCTAGAGAAACCTTGATAAGGTATTCATTTGTCCAAGTGGGTCACCTTGGGGTGTACTAGTTCTTTTTTTAAATATTAATTTTGATTAAGGAGACTCTGTATTGAATATTGTGAGATGAATAAGATCCCAATCAAGAAGAAGTATCTTCTTCCCCAAAATGATTATTTTTTAGATCAATTATCTAGAGTTTAATAATATTCCAAGATTTACCTTCATTATGGATATCCTCATTTTAGAGTTATGAAGGAGGATAAATAGAAGAAAAAATTTCCCAAAAGGTATGGTAAATATGAATATACAGTTATTCATTTTAGCATTACAAATTCCCTTTATATCTTTTTGGATTTTGTCAATGATATTTTTAGAGATTACATTGATCCGTTTGTGGTTGTCATTATAGATGATATTATTATCCATTAAAAGATTAAGGAAGATAATGAAGATCACAAGATAATTGTGTTAAATTCCATAAGGAAGGAATAAAATTATAAAATATTTAAAAATTACAAATTTTGGATGTAAATAAATTAAATTTTTGGGTCACATAATCTATAGAGGTGGTACAGCAGTAGATCTTTCAAATACAGAGGTGATTGAATGCTAACCATGAGAGACCATAGTGATTGAGACCCACACATTTCTTGGTTTAGATAGATATTATTAATGGTTTTTGGAAAATTTATAATGATTATCTAATCGTATTACAACATTAAATAAGAAGGGTACCATGTTTCATTGGACGAATGAATGTTATGATAATTTCAAGGAACTAATGAGATGATTGGTTAGTGCACCTTTGATACTTTACCATGCAATTTACAAGGATGTAATCTATAGTTATTTGTCCAAGAAGGGATTAGGATGTTTCCATCTGAAGAATAAAATGGCCATCTATTATGCCTCACGATAGTTGAAGATTCATGTAAAATAATTACACTACTCATGATTTTCTATTAGCTATAGTATTTTTTCAATAAATATATCGAGGAATCATCTCTATTGAGAAAAGTATGATAAATCTACTGACCATAAATGTTTCAAATATATGTTCACACAAAAGGTGTTGAACATGCTCCAGGATATATTGTTAGAACTTATAAATTATTATGACTAATAAGTATATTTCCAACCTGTGTAAGTCAACAAGGTGGATTATTCATTGAGTCAAAAGGATCTTGTTAGATTATCCATGATGAGGATCATATAATGTCAAATATTTATGGATTTTCAAGGGATATATCAGAAAATCATGAATGATGGAGAAAACACTTATCTTTATCAATTGAATGTACAAACCTCCATCCATGTGATGATTAAAGTGGTTTAGAAGGAAGACTTGGTGATACAAAACAAGGTTAGAAATGTTCCTAAGTTTAACATTGATTAGGATGGAATAAAAAGGTTCATGAACCATACTTGTGTTCCTTACATACTGGATTTAATAAAGGATCTATTATAAGAACCTAAAAGTTATTCATTCTATATTCATCATGTATGTATGAATATTTATAGCTATTTGAATGAATTGTTTTCATGGTAAGGTAGAGAGAGAGAAATCACAGAGTTTGTACCTCAGTGTTCTGTATGCTAGGAATTTAAGTATGGAAGACACAATTATAAGAAGATGTTGATTCAATTACCCATACTAGAATGTAAATGGGAGAATATCACTATGGATTTTGTCATTGGAATCCCCAAATATCTAATGGTTTTAATTCTATATGGATGGTAGTTTATTTTCCTTATAATTAAGTACAATTCGTTGATATTAGATAATAAATCAATCTAGATTAATGTAAAGACCCGTAAAATTCAAGGGAAATTTTTTCTTAATTTTATTTAGAATTTTACAAGAGCGCGGTTTCAGACGGCACCTGATTCCGAGGCCCGGAGTGCCCAGAATCAATTTCCGAAGTTTGGCTCGGGTACGTTCAGTGAACGAACGAGCGGGAATTCCTAACTTTTGATCCGGTGCTCAGAATTGAAATCCGAGGGCACCGATGAACTCGCAGCGCCGATATTCGCTTAAAGAGACCTTTTCGGAAGTTGCGTTTGTTGCGGGTTGTAAGTTAGTTTTCGGGTTTTTAGTTTAAGTTAAATAAAATTTGTGAAGAACAAATTTTATTTTAACTTGATAAATCCTACCAAAGGGGGTTGGAAGTGGGACCCACATCCACTTAACCTCCCTTGGGAGGATTAAGTGTGGTGGGGCCCACACGAAGCTCCCAACCTTTCATCTTCTCCCAACTCCCTTAACCCCTCATTAATGACTTGAGTTATTTAATTTTGGAGTTAATCTTTTTGAAATTCAAACCTTTGAATTTCTTATGTTAGGTTTGTAAATAAAATAAGCTCTTATTTTATTTGGATGGGTTAGAACACTTTGGCCATCTTGAGAGCTTTTGGGAGTTTTTCTTCTTCTTCTTCAACTCTGACGAAGAACACGAAGAACGCTCAACTTGACGAAGAACGCTCAAGTTCCGACGAAGAACGCCGCTCCGCTCTTCTTCGTCTTCCGTGTCAACGAGAGGGAACGCCGCTTCCTCCTCGGATTCCCTTCGTCGACATAAGAAGTTTCGCCAACGACGTATCGCATCGGACGCATCTCTTCGTCAACGGATTTGACGAACGACGACCGCGGCGCCCGACCTCCGCGACGTCGTCTTCCGCGGAACGTAGACAAATCTTCGAACCTTATACCAAGGTAGGGGTTGTTGATTTATAGTTTAATTATTTTATTCTTGATCGTGGATCTCGTATGTCTAACGTGAGGCTTTTGAATTTTTTTTAAGTTGTGTTATTGTTTAACGTGAGGGGGCCGGACCGCATGAACACGGCCGAACCCCCTCCTCCGTTCTTGGTGTTTAAATTTGTGGATGAATCAAGGTGGCGTGGTGCCGTCGCACCACGCAGTTATTCGCCCAATCAAGAACGCGGCGCCGTCGCGCGCACACCATGGAAGAAACATCAAGAACGCGACGCCGTCGCGCCGCGTTGAAAGAAATCGAGGTGCGGCAGAGGGGCGCGGTGCCGTCGCACCGTGCCGGATGACGAATACCGCGGCCAGTTCCGGGCCGCGGCGAATCGAGGAGACCGGCGGCCGGGCCGCCGGCGTCGGAAGCCGAAGAGGGGACCGGATTTTTCCGGTCCCGTTGGAGAAAACCGGTCGGCCAGCTGGCCGGCCGGATGGCATTAAACCGGGGGAATTAATCCCCCGGCCAACTCAAAAAACCCCCCTCTTTATGAGGGGGGGGGGGGGGTTCCTTGAGGGGGGGGGGCAGGCGGCTCCCCCGATTCCTACCAATCAAGCCCCCACGTGGGGGGGGGGGGGTTACAAAGGGGCGCGGCTATGCCGCGCCGCCCCTTCCAATCAGCGAGGGCTTTGCCCGCCGCGTGCAGCCACCGTGCGGCGCCAGGCGGCCGCGGCCCCCGCGCCGCCGGCCGGCCGGCCGGGCCGGGTCGGACCTGGGTCGGGTCGACCCGGTTTGGGCCGACCCAGTGGGGGGGTCGGGCCGGGTCGCCCCGGACCCGGACCCCCCGTTTCGAAGCAGTTTTGGTCTTTTGGCCATAACTTGAGCCACGAACCTCCGATCGACGAACCGTCTACGGAAACGCGATCCTTGGATCGAGACGGTCGTTTCGGTATATCGCACTCAAGGTTTCGGATTACTTTGAGTTCGGCCGGGTTGGTTCGTTCACGAAACCAACCGGGCCTTCGGAGCGGAAACGCTCATATCTTGAGCTACGGACGTCCGATTGACGTGCCGTCAGCTGTGTTGTGTTCCTCTTAATGAGACGGATCTTTTGGCATACTCCGCCCGAGGTTTGGACGCAGGTGGAGTACGGTCGGGTTGGTTTTGCCTTAAAAACCAACCGGGCCCCGGGGACGAAAATGCCAATAACTCTCAGATCGGGCGTTCGATCAACGCGCCGTCTGTTGCGTTGAGTTCCTGTTGACGATACGGAACTTTTGGATACATCGACTCTGGACTTCGTGACAGTTGATGTATCAGCCTCTCGGCTCATGGAGCGGACCCTCAGAACGAGCTTGCTGTGTGCGGAAACCCTAGTGCTGGCTGCGACTGTTACTGTGACTACTACTGCTGCTACTGCTACTGTGACTGCGACAACGACAGTACAGAGATCCTGTGTGGATTCGACGACGACGACTACAGCACTCAGCGATCCTACGTGGATCTGTGCTATAGGTCCTGTGTGGGCCCGATCCTGTGTGGATTCGACGACGACGACTTCAGCACTCAGCGATCCTACGTGGAGCAGTGCTACAAGTCCTGTGTGGGCCCGATCCTGTGTGGGTCCGATCCTGTGTGGGTCCGCGCTCAGCGGTTCTGTGTGAGCCAGCGCCTACAGGTCCTGTGTGGGCCCGATCCTGTGTGGGTCTTTGCGGGGGTTAGTTACCTATCGATCCTTCGTGGGTCCGACGACTTAGATGGACCAGAGATCATCTTTATTGTCCTTTAGTTAGTTACCTATCGATCCTTCGTGGGTCCGACGACTTAGATGGATCAGAGATCATCTTTATCGTCCTTTGGTTAGTTACCTATCGATCCTTCGTGGGTCCGACGACTTAGATGGATCAGGGATCATCTTTATCGTCTATCGAAGAAGTATACCTGTGTGAGCTGAATCCTGTTGCTTTCCTGTGTGGATTGTGTTGTGCTATCCTGTGTGGATTACGTTTTGCTTTCCTGTGTGGAATACGTTTACTTTCCTGTGTGGACTGAGTGGTACTTGAGCTTGGAGGTTGGAGCGTATTTGAAATTGATGACTTAGGTATATGTATGGGCATATACCTAAGCAGTGTCGGTTATTACTTCGTGATTGTTCCTTTCTTCGTGGTTTATCCTTTGTGGATTTGAGAGACCTTCAGGGGTCTCGGGGTCCCTACTGAGTAGCTTATACTCACCCCTGCACGGGCTTTGCCCGCACTACATTGTGTTGGTTGCAGACGACGGACAGCGTTGACCTTAGCTGAGGCTTGCAGAGCGGGACGGTACCCGGAGGTGGACCACTGGGCGGGACATGCTCGGAGCGGACGGCGGGACCCGTGGAGCAGAGGAGCTATCTGTACCCACCCTTCAGGTGGGATTTCCAGTGGACAACTCGGAGTAGCGGCTTTTACTTTTCAGTTGCTGTTTTCCCTTTCGAGTTGTACTTTACTTTCAGTTTGGGTTTGTATACTGGCCCATTTACTTTTCCGCACTTTCAGTTGTACTCTGCTTTTGTTTAGTGTTTACTTTCCGCTTGCTTACTCTGTGGTGTTTGTTTACTTTTCAAAGGCAATGCCTTCCCTTTTTACCGGGATTTACGCCTTGGTGCTAGTCGCCAGCCCCTGGCCTATGGAAGGCGGGCTTGGGGTAGTCACGGCACGGACCCCGAGGGCGGGTCGTGACAAATTGGTATCAGAGGAGTTCGGTTCTACCGCAAACTCTGATCTTTTCTATGTGAAGCAATAATGTTTAGCATATTGAGTGTGGTTATCAGTCCAGGGAGTCCAGTGTTGGTGCGGCGACCGACGTATCCATACACCCGGACCCTGACTTCTGATTTCCGACTTAATGCACGAAAACATTGATGGCGTGTATGTTTCAAAGTTTTCTTTGTGATTTGTCTTGTGTCAGCTCACCAGGTATACTGTTTGACCGTGGCGCACCTGTTTCCTATTCAGGATGGCCCTACGACGACAGCCAGCTAGGGTTCCGAGAGTCGAGTGTGACGACAGCCCACCGAGCGACGAGGCCTCGGTGTAGGGCCCTTTGTCAGTAATGGCACCGGCGGTAGCTCTACCCGCCGAGCCCCCGATGCTTCCAGCAGCAGCCGCTGACGATGCACGTCGCCTCAGCGCACTGCATGAGTTTCAGCGCCAGCGACCGCCCAGGTTTCGCGGGGAGACGGATCCCCAGGCAGTAGAGGACTGGCTGGAGGCAGTGGTACGAGTGTTTAGGCTAGTGAGGACACCAGCAGACCTCATGACGATCCTCGCTGCGAGCCTACTACACGCAGCAGCAGGACGATGGTGGAGCTTGATGCTCCAGGTGCACGATGAGGCATCTCTACTTTGGACGGACTTTGAGAGCCTCTTCCGCTCGGAGTTCGTCCCAGCCACCCTTCGTGCGGTGCGTATCCAGGAGCTTCTTCAGCTGCGGCAGGGCAGCATGACGGTCGCTCAGTACTCGGCGAGATTTACTGATCTCTCGCGCTACTCGACCGACATGGTACGGGACCCATTCTTCCGGGCCCGGACCTTCGAGCAGGGTTTAAGACACGAGATCAGGGCATCGCTGATCTCCCTCAGCATACCGACTCAGACAGGAGTACTGGAGCGGGCCCTTATGATCGAGAGCTTCCTTGCTGAGTCTACACCAGCGCAGCGACCCACCGCAGGGCGGCACGTGGCAGAGTCATCTGCAGAAGGCAGTCGACAGATGACTCAGGGGTCCAGACAGACCAGACCTTCGGGCAGACGACCTCGGGACACTAGCTCAGCAGTGCAGGGCACACAGCGCGGAGCCAGTCTTTTGAGTGGAAGACAATGCTTTGCATGTGGCGGGCAAGGCCACATGGCTCGTGACTGCCCGACCTGCCATGCGGAGGAGCAGCAGACGGTTGAGGAACCACCTAGGCAGAGGCAGGGGTTCGACCGTGGCGGTCCGCAGGGAGGAGGCGGACGAGGAAGAGGAGCTGGCCGAGCAGCAGGTGGTGGGCGACGCTTTGAGGCTCTGCCACCACCACCACCAGGAGGTCCACCCCGACCACATGGAGTAGGTGAACATGCGAGAGCTTAGCTTCAGGCAGCCGAGGCCTTCGATCATGGAGCTCTGGGAGCCGATGGACAGGAGCAGAACTAGTGGATACATCCTTTGTACTTCTGGTTCCTTGTTGCTTTTGTGTAGCGTCTTGTATTATGAGCTGCAATAATAAAAGACGCATACCTTTGTGATATTTTCGTTCCTGTCCTCTTTCGTGATGTTACTAAGAGGTTCCAGTTTTGGCTGTTGACTTGACCCTCACTTGTGAGACATCTACTGGAGGAGACCCAGTTACCACACACTGATGCCGACAGTGTGACTCAACCCTTAGAGGCGAGAGTAACGGTTGAATCTCTTAGTAGTAGCGTCGAGGCCTTACGACGTCATCCTTGGTATGGATTAGTATCATCCATGTTAGGATTGACTGTTTTAGGCAAAGAATGTGGTTCATCCAGGGGATGGGACCAGATTTCTCTTATCGGCAAAGAAGAAATCTTGCAGCTCTGGTGGGACCGGAGATGGTCCAGGCCACGACAGAGAAGGTCCAGGTCATCCAGGAGCGGATGAGGACAGCTCAGAGCCGGCAGAAGTCTTACGCTGACAGGAGGCGGAGGCCGCTGGAGTTCGAGGATGGAGACCACATCTTCTTGAGGGTCTCACCTCGACGTGGTATTCGGAGATTTGGCCGAGGCGGCAAGTTATCTTCGCGCTTCATCGGACCCTTCCATATACTCAGCAGGATTGGTGAGGTGGCTTATCGCCTGGCTCTACCACCTCAGTTGCACTGGGTGCACGACGTCTTCCACGTGTCTCAGCTGAGGAGATACGTGCACGACCCGACACACATCATTGACCATGGGGAGCTTGACGTTGACGATGGGGCGACTTTTACGGAGGTCCCGGTGGAGATAGAGGATCGACAGGAGCGGGTCCGGCGTGGGCGATCGATTCCTCTTGTGCGCATCAGATGGCAGCACGGGAATCTCCAGGAGAGCACATGGGAGCGGGAGGCTCAGATGCGTGCTCAGTACCCTCATTTGTTTCCCTAGTTTTTGATGTATCTTTACGGGGACGTAAAGCCCTGAGGTGGGAGTAATGTAAAGACCCGTAAAATTCAAGGGAAATTTTTTCTTAATTTTCTTTAGAATTTTACACGAGCGCGGTTTCAGACGGAACCTGATTCCGAGGCCCGGAGTGCCCGTAATCAATTTCCGAAGTTTGGCTCGGGTACGTTCAGTGAACGAACGAGCGGGAATTCATAACTTTTGATCCGGTGCTCGGAATTGAAATCTGAGGGCACCGATGAACTCGCAGCGCCGATATTCGCTTAAAGAGACCTTTTCGGAAGTTGCGTTTGTTGCGGGTTGTAAGTTAGTTTTCGGGTTTTTAGTTTAAGTTAAATAAAATTTGTGAAGAACAAATTTTATTTTAACTTGATAAATCCTACCAAAGCGGGTTGGAAGTGGGACCCACACCCACTTAACCTCCCTTGGGAGGATTAAGTGTGGTGGGGCCCACACGAAGCTCCCAACCTTTCATCTTCTCCCAACTCCCTTAACCCCTCATTAATGACTTGAGTTATTTAATTTTGGAGTTAATCTTTTTGAAATTCAAACCTTTGAATTTCTTATGTTAGGTTTGTAAATAAAATAAGCTCTTATTTTATTTGGATGGGTTAGAACACTTTGGCCATCTTGAGAGCTTTTGGGAGTTTTTCTTCTTCTTCTTCAACTATGACGAAGAACACGAAGAACGCTCAACTTGAAGAAGAATGCTCAAGTTCCGACGAAGAACGCCGCTCCACTCTTCTTCGTCTTCCGTGTCAACGAGAGGGAACGCCGCTTCCTCCTCGGATTCCCTTCGTCGACATAAGAAGTTTCGCCAACGACGTATCGCATCGGACGCATCTCTTCGTCAACGGATTTGACGAACGACGACCGCGACGCCCGACCTCCGCGACGTCGTCTTCCGCGGAACGTAGAAAAATCTTCGAACCTTATACCAAGGTAGGGGTTGTTGATTTATAGTTTAATTATTTTATTCTTGATCGTGGATCTCGTATGTCTAACGTGAGGCTTTTGAATTTTTTTTTAAGTTTTGTTATTGTTTAACGTGAGGGGGCCGGACCGCATGAACACGGCCGAACCCCCTCCTCCGTTATTGGTGTTTAAATTTGTGGATGAATCAAGGTGGCGTGGTGCCGTCGCACCACGCGGTTATTCGCCCAATCAAGAACGCGGCGCCTTCGCGCGCACACCATGGAAGAAACATCAAGAACGCGACGCCGTCGCGCCGCGTCGAAAGAAATCGAGGTGCGGCGGAGGGGCGCGGTGCCGTCGCACCATGCCGGATGACGAATACCGCGGCCGGTTCCGGGCCGCGGCGAATCGAGGAGACCGGCGGCCGGGCCGCCGGCGTCGGAAGCCGAAGAGGGGACCGGATTTTTCCGGTCCCGTTGGAGAAAACCGGCCGGCCAGCTGGCCGGCCGGATGGCATTAAACCGGGGGAATTAATCCCCCGGCCAACTCACAAAACCCCCCTCTTTATGAGGGGGGGGGGGGGGGGCAGGCGGCTCCCCCGATTCCTACCAATCAAGCCACCACGTGGGGGGGGGGGGGGTTTACAAAGGGGCGCGGCTATGCCGCGCCGCCCCTTCCAATCAGCGGGGGCTTTGCCCCCCGCGTGCAGCCACCGTGCGGCGCCAGGCCGCCGCGGCCCCCGCGCCGCCGGCCGGGTCGGACCCGGTTTGTGCCGACCCAGGGGGGGGGGGTCGGGCCGGGTCGCCCCGGACCCAGACCCCCCGTTTCGAAGCAGTTTTGGTCTTTTGGCCATAACTTGAGCCACGGACCTCCGATCGACGAACCGTCTGCGGCAACGCGATCCTTGGATCAAGACGGTCGTTTCGGTATATCGCACTCAAGGTTTCGGATTACTTTGAGTTCGGCCGGGTTGGTTCGTTCACGAAACCAACCGGGCCTTCGGAGCGGAAACACTCATATCTTGAGCTACGGACGTCCGATTGACATGCGGTCAGCTGTGTTGTGTTCCTCTTAGTGAGACGGATCTTTTGGCATACTCCGCCCGTGGTTTGGACGCAGGTGGAGTACGGTCGGGTTGGTTTTGCCTTAAAAACCAACCGGGCCCCGGGGACGAAAATGCCAATAACTCTCAGACCGGGCGTCCGATCGACGCACCGTCTGTTGCGTTGAGTTCCTGTTGACGATACGGAACTTTTGGATACATCGACTCTGGACTTCGTGACAGTTGATGTATCAGCCTCTCGGATCGTGGAGCGGACCCTCCGAACGAGCTTGCTGTGTACGGAAACCCTAGTGCTGGCTGCGACTGTTACTGTGACTACTACTACTGCTACTGCTACTGTGACTGCGACAACGACAGTACAGAGATCCTGTGTGGATTCGACGACGACGGCTACAGCACTCAGCGATCCTACGTGGATCTGTGCTATAGGTCCTGTGTGGGCCCGATCCTGTGTGGATTCGACGACGACGACTTCAGCACTCAGCGATCCTACGTGGATCAGTGCTACAGGTCCTGTGTGGGCCCGATCCTGTGTGGGTCCGATCCTGTGTGGGTCCGCGCTCAGTGGTTCTGTGTGAGCCAGCGCCTACAGGTCCTGTGTGGGCCCGATCCTGTGTGGGTCTTTGCGGGGGTTAGTTACCTATCGATCCTTCGTGGGTCCGACGACTTAGATGGATCAGATATCATCTTTATCGTCCTTTGGTTAGTTACCTATCGATCCTTCGTGGGTCCGACGACTTAGATGGATCAGAGATCATCTTTATCGTCCTTTGTTTAGTTACCTATCGATCCTTCGTGGGTCCGACGACTTAGAAGGATCAGGGATCATCTTTATCGTCTATCGAAGAAGTATACCTGTGTGAGCTGAATCCTGTTGCTTTCCTGTGTGGATTGTGTTGTGCTATCCTGTGTGGATTATGTTTTGCTTTCCTGTGTGGAATACGTTTACTTTCCTGTGTGGACTGAGTGGTACTTGGGCTCGGAGGTTGGAGCGTATTTGAAATTGATGACTTAGCTATATATATGGGCATATACCTAAGGAGTGTCGGTTATTACTTCGTGATTGTTCCTTTCTTTGTGGTTTATCCTTTGTGGATTTGAGAGACCTTCAGGGGTCTCGGGGTCCCTACTGAGTAGCTTATACTCACCCCTGCACGGGCTTTGCCCGCACTACGTTGTGTTGGTTGCAGACGACGGACAGCGTTGACCTTAGCTGAGGCTTGCAGAGCGGGACGGTACCCGGAGGTGGACCACTGGGCGGGACGTGCTCGGAGCGGACGGCGGGACCCGTGGAGCAGAGGAGCTATCTGTACCCACCCTTCAGGTGGGATTTCCAGTGGACAGCTCGGAGTAGCGGCTTTTACTTTTCAGTTGCTGTTTTCCCTTTCGAGTTGTACTTTACTTTCAGTTTGGGTTTGTATACTGGTCCATTTACTTTTCTGCACTTTCAGTTGTACTCTGCTTTTGTTTAGTGTTTATTTTCCGCTTGCTTACTCTGTGGTGTTTGTTTACTTTTCAAAGGCAATGCCTTCCCTTTTTACCGGGATTTACGCCTTGGTGCTAGTCGCCAGCCCCTGGCCTATGGAAGGCGGGCTTGGGGTAGTCACGGCACGGACCCCGAGGGCAGGTCGTGACAATTAACATTTTAGGATATAAAATTTGGAAGTGGAAATATTTCACGGAGTTCAAATTTTTTTTGTATCTTATTGGGACCCTAGGATTTCCTAGAAATTCTAGTAGAGTCTTAAAAAATCAGTTGTTATGGAATTTAGATTCATTACTTCTTATCGTACACACCCAAATGAAATGTCTAAAAGAACAATTCAAAACATATAATATATATTGATATCTTGTTCTTTAGATTTCATTGGTTCTTGGGATCAACACCATCTTCTAGTATAATATTCATACACATATAGTTTTTACACAAGATTCTGAATAATCTTTATAAATACCTATATTAGAATAAATTTAGAGCTCCAATCTTCATAGGATAATGTGGGAGAAAGAAAGATATTACAACCGTGGATAGATAAACTGATGGCATAAAAGGTTTGAACCACTCAACAAGACATCAAGGAAGCAAAAATCAATAGAAATGTTATGATGATAACAAATAGTGTGATATAAAATTTATTGTTTGTGAGATGGTATTTCTATGAATTTTCCATTGAAGAAGGTTATGAGGTTTAGGAATAAGGGAAAAATAATCCCCAAGTATGTCACTCCCTTTAGGATTCTTTACTGTATCAATATGGTAGCTTATCGCATAGAACTTCTTTCAAATATCTCTCAAGTTCATGAGGTGTTCAATATATCTCTACCGAGGAAGTACATACATAACCCATCAAATATACTGAACTAAAAAGTCATTCCACTGGAGCATGATCATTTATATGAAGAATAACCAGTTGAAATTTTGTACAGTATATAGAATTTTATATAAAACAATCCCACTCACATGGTTAATGTTTTGTGGACTTACTACAAGTGATAATAAGATACATGGCTGCTTGAGGACATGATGAGGTAGAAGTATCCCTAATTTTTTATATCAGAGTGGGGAATTTGAGGGAAAAAGTAATTTTATGGGGGCATAATGTGTTACCCTAAGATTTTGTGAACTTTTGTTTTCAAATAAATTAATTTTTTATGATGTCCTTAATTACACACCACACCATGTTATGTTCTCTTTATACTCTACACAATCATAATTATATGCTACACAAAACACTATCTAGTCATGCGTTATAAAGATTACAGTGTTTATACAATTTTTGTGAAAATTAAAACCTAAATATTTGAATGGATAATGTTAATAACATTAATTGAACTATGGAAGTATGGTTTATTCATGTAATAATATATTGAAATTAAAAGGAAATAATTTCTAAGAAACTATATAAATGAACACAAATGTGTTTAATGGCAATAATGAAAAAATAATCTATATTGGATTTATTATTGAAATATATATTAAATATAATTTTTCACATTCATATTTTGTGTTTTTTATATAGGATATAGGAATAAATAAAATAATATACATAAAAAAATATCTTTCTAAAATGACAATTTATCTGCTTTTTATTGGGGAAGAAGTTATAAATCACATTCTATAAAATTTTATGAATTATATTTGATACTAATTTTTTTTATTTGAGTTATTGTTTTAGAATTATAATTTGGTATAATTTTTGCTATTTTTCTGATAATTTTCATGTTTCGATAAATAGTGAAACATATTGAATTTTAATTGAAGGAATAATTTTCAGCGAAATAATTTATATTGTTAGATTAAATATATGGTTATTTTTATTGTATAAATATATCAAATTTTTTATTATTTAGTCTAATTTAATTAATTGGAATAAATTTCATAATGAATTTGGATCTAAAAACAATTCTCTGTTTTAGACATTTTGACTTCAAAAACATATTTTCTCATTCTAAGGTTGAGTTTAATTTTCAATTAATTTTTGGAAATTATTTTCTTTTAATTATAAATAATTTATTCCATATTTTTAGTGAGAAGGTAAAAATTTATTACTTAGGACCCTTTTATTTTTGGATAGTATGAATAATAAACTGGTTAGTTTTTATTGCCACTACTAAGTGTAAAACGACTAATTAAAAATAAAATAATATTATTAATATTTATACACAACCATAAAACATTAGAAAATATTATATTATGATTTTAATATAACCCATATAACCTATGGATTATAAATGTAATTATTTAATGAATACATTTCCATGAAACATACTTACATATTATTAAAACCCAGTAGAGTGACAAAATGTGACACTCTTACTTTTAATAAGTAAAATATTATTATATAAGGATAAATAGAATATATTATCAAATATGTATATAATTAAAGAAATATATACATTTTATCTACATCACATAAATGTATTTTTTATTTTTAGGGATGAAATAATGATCATAAATAATTACAAATTGATGATGCAGTAATTTATCAATTAATGAATCAATAAATTAAATGATATTATAAATATTAAAATAAATATAATTTTACATAATTAAGATCATTGATGAATTTTATAGGTGAATTTGAAATATCATATATGCATAAAATTAATATGTTTAAAGTTATATTGCTGTATTGATTTAATTCGAGTAAAAATAATGAATAGTGTCAAAATTGACACTTATGATATTTTATGAAAATAATTTTATATTAAATTATCAAGAAATTATAAAAAATATTTTAAATTATAAATAAATTATAATATGGTCTATAATGTAATTAATCATTCATTAATTTTTTAATTAACATCACATTAATAAAATTTAAAACATTTAATATTGAAAAATATGTTACCTAAGTTAAAAATAAAATATGATAACTAAGGGTCAAAAAATTATAAGGATTAACATAATAGAAAATCTTGTATAAAATATTATTTATGATGATATTAATACCCTATATCATATTATTTTACAATATGTGGATTTTTTTTGGAATTTGGGTTTATATTTTATTTATTATAAATTAATAGTTTTTGAAAATTGGAATAGTGCCCCTCACTTCACTTATAAAAGAGAAACTATTATTATATATTCAGAACACATAAGAACCAATTTTTTTGGACAAAATATTTCCTAATGACATCAATAAATCAATCCATTAATCCCAGTAGCCTCCCGTTAGTCAATAATCCGACCATTGAATCCATTTTGTAAAATCCAAAAGGAGTTACCCAAAGAAGAGGACTTATCCATTCAAACGTTTTCCTTTTTTATTTTCTTTCTCCACCCACTAAAGTATTCAATTCTAATGATTTAACAAAAATATGTGACCTCAATATACTGAAATATTTTTATTCTAGTGTTTCATCCTAAAATCACAGACACTTCCATCAAATGAGTAATAAACATACAAATCTTGTGTACGGAGAACTACTGCATCATGAAATGATGTTGTTAGTTTTTCTATTATCACCACTCACAGTTGGGTATTGTGATTAGAAATATATTTTTGCATAATATATATGATACGTTTCTTCTTATGAAAATAATATATATATACAAATATATTTAATTTTCTTACTTTCATTTCAATCGATAATTAAACAGAAATAAAGTTCATGCATACATATCATCTATCTTTTTTCTGAACGGTGTATTTAATTTCATATTATATTATTTTTAAATTATAAATAATACGTATCTAATTATTTTTTATGATACTTATATAATTTTTTACACTATTTAAATATGTAAATTCTTATCTAATAAGAGGATCAGTAATAATGAGTCAAAATAAGAAAATATTACCTTAAACAAAACACTAACGTAGAGTTGTTAAGAAATGGGTAATTTAGTTTCATAATGTAAATTAATATTGTAATTAAATATATTTATAATAAATATTTATTTATTATACATGATACATGAAGGAATACAAATAATTTCAATACAAAAGTTAAAGGATTTATGTCTCATATTTATTTATATGGGACACATGACTTATACACTTATTGTTTCTTCTACGTGGTGTATTTTCATCCCTTTAATGTATTTTATGAGTCTTATCTAGAATATTATTATATTTTCATATACATATAACATTATTTCTCTCATGAGAAATATGATTCTACTGATTATAAAGTGATGTGTATTTATTTCACAGTCTCATTTATATTTGGGATTTATTAGTTTTAAGTATTCGTTGTGGAATATTTATCATCCACATCAATGTTTTCTAAAAATTAATAAAAAATGTTATTAAAATTCTTATATGAATGTTTAGAGTCATTTTTAACTAATTTTTTACTTTTTATTACATTTTTTAGAAGGAATATTTTTTTCATTTTCCATATTATGTACTTTGTGACTTTTTTTGGAAAAAGTACAAAATGAATGTTTTTTTAACTTATTCTATATGAACTGAAATATCCACTATCATGGTACTATAATTCTTTAATGTTTACTTTAAATGACTCATGGATTATTTAGCAAAAAAATTTCTTCTAAAAGTGAGAATAATTTTAATAAAATAAATCATTTTAAAAGCAGAAAGGATATTTTCCACAAGAATTATTTTCATGTGGTATATCAAAATTATTTTCCATCAAAAATAAAATTTTATTATGTTACATATGTTTTATTAATTATATTACCAAATTACACAATTCTTATTCACATAATAATGATTTATTTTTATGTTGAAATGATATTTATGAAACTCATTTCCTTTCCATGGGTTGTGCTATAATTGAATGGTTTTTATGAAATGAATTTCATTCCAAGGGTTCTGATACGATGAATGGTTTATGTTCTTGTATTATGTGATGGGTGAGAAATATTTATCCCTATAATGGATTGTTTAAAAAAATTATGTGATTCGATAATTATCGGTATAATTCAATGTTCATTATCCACCATGGATGATGGGTAAACCTAATCCATAATAGGATGATGGGGAAACCTGATCCACTATGAAAAGATGTGGAAACTGAACACTTATAAGGAAAGGAATAAAACTGGGTATTAGGGTATATCCCTCATAGTAGGTTTAGTATCCATGATGTTCCCAATTATGTTATGGAAATATACCTTGGCTTATAGGGAATGATGTTATATGTTTATGTGTCTTCCACAAATTATTTATCATATTCTTATATTATTCGTTTTTGTATTATGATATTGATTCCCTTATGAATCAAGTAATATAAAATGCCATTATTTATTCCATGATTCTTATTTATGATCATTGATATGCATGGCATGACTTTTTAATTTTCACGAGCATGTTCTCATACCATTATGCTCATGATATACTTACATATGTCCCTTGTTTAACCTTACTAATAATTTGAGCTCAACCATTTTTATATTTCCTTTCACCAGGTTGTGAATATTTTTCTTATGTATGATGTTTCTAAGAAGGGGTCTTTCCCTAAAGAATATTTTGGGATATAATGGATCTCACTTATATCCTAGTGTTTTTGTTTCCATGTTTCCAATGGAACTAAACTAGTATTGTCCTTTTTCATCTGTATGTGTAACAAATTATATACTCTTCTATAATGAGTAATTATTAATTTATAAAAAATGAGGGCTACTATATGATTTATTACATTAATCCTTTTATTGGATCGTATAGATCATTGTACTAGTTATGGATTCTTGAGTTACACCCCTAGTCAAGCAAGATAGCACTTAGAATCCATGTATATTATTTATTATGTCATCACATAATTTAAAAAATACATATATTATATAACTATATATATGTGGATTATTACACACACAAAAACATAGATATATATATATATATATTGACATGGAACATGGATGGGACTCATGTTCCCGCTTATACCAATGTAGGTAGATCCAACCATCTGTCCTATAAGAACCCATGCCGACAGTTGTCATATATTACGAATTGATTTTTAACAATTATAGAATCACAATATTGCGATATGTACGCTACATTTATTAGATATAGAAACCATTGGTGGTGACTTACTTAGTTTATATCGCACCATACATGGGTTGATTTTGGTACCTATGTAGACTTCATGTCTATAGGTATGTATAAGGTCATGATCCATGCTTGATATTCTTGATCGGTATTACTTGTAGTATAGATCATTGGAACAAAAGACCTAGATTATGATCATGATGATAGAGATTATGTACTTCAGTATTTTTTTTTAATTTTGTATAGCATGTGGTGTACAATTGTCCATGAAAACCACATGTATCAGCCTATGACTATTTTGTTTTTATTATTAATACAGTTTTTAGCTAATTTTACAATCCATAGTTGTTTCTTGTATTTTATTAGTGACATCTATTACATATTACATCCATTAATGTTTTCTGATTTATTATATCCATTGTTCCACTCTAATATATGGTTATATTTTTACCATTGTTCAACCATTGACACTCACTACTGGTTGATAGCCTCTGGCATATGTGGTGGATTGCCTGTCGCCATGTGACCAACCAATATAGGGACCTAGATAGGTGGACATGAGGTCAATATGTTACAAGTTCTATATTTTTAATAAAAAATAATGTATAATAATAATAATAGTCACATTAATCCATGATATTATCATGTGTTTTGATGACTGATGGCCATTTAAGAATGAAAAAAATTATAGATATATTTTATTTCAATCCAAAATAATGAAATAAATTTAGTGCATGTGAAGACTATAACTACATTACATAAATATTCATTTATTAATTATAAAGGGGACATCATTTATATTTTTTTGGGGTTATTATAATCCTATGTTGTTAGATTTATAAACTAATTTTGATTTATAGATTGATAAGAATTCATCTAAATGCTCGAGCGAGGGATATTTTCATTAGAAAATTAGAAAATTGGGAAGTGATGATCCCAAAATCATTTAAAATATAGATACCAGTATGACACCATAACCTTCAGGTATTGAATGGGTATCTAATACTAGACATCTATCTTAGGACGACTCAATGTAAACAAAACTCTATATCAATATCTTTCTGAAGACATCCACCAGAACATAATTTTAATCCTCAGATCTCAATCAGATATAATAGAATAGGATACTCATGAAATACTACCATTTTATTAATTTATATTCTAGAATGATTATCAATAGAGAAATCCTATCTAATAGAAATTAAATGCACTGATTTTGTAAGGAAATCGACATAAAAAATACTATACCATTTAGTTTTATTGGGGAGTCAAATGACGAAATAAATGATGAAATTTTCACAGTTTCATATAGGTATGGGTAACGGTTGGAACATCCCATTAGACATTATATGATCACCCTTAACTTTTTTAATACTATGAAATGAGATAAAAACCCCAAATATCTATATTTATATTATCCAATTATAAATTTTCAACAAGATATTTTTACATATTCATACATCCATGGTTTATAGTTAATGTTGGCCAATGAGATTCATCAAGTTGTATATTAATTAATATTAATATAATATGGATACATCATATGTTCCAAAACCTCATCATTCCATAAAAATTAAGGATGAACTTTAAAACATTTCTTAGCTTTTTTCCATACATCTTCCAACGTCACCTCTTTTATCTTCACATAGATAGATAGTCGAACAATCATTTGAGAAAGATAATATTAAACATATTTCATCATGATTTAATGGCCTATCATTTATAAATCAATAAATATTATATCGTTTTTATCCCTATTCAATATTAGATGCCATGATCATTTGGAATTAGTAAATTTACCCCCTTTTAAACCATCCCATGGATAAAATGTTATGAACATTAAAAATATTTAATCAAATCTAAAAATATTCTCTAATGAATATTTAACTTACTCTAGGAAAATATATTTAAAAAATTAATCAGTATATATATATATATATATCGAAAGGTACTCTATAAAGATAATGCCTTCATATATTTAATGAAATAATTATAGCTGCTAACTCCAAGTCATGGGTTGGAAAATATTTATGATGATCCTTTAATTAAAGAGGGGAATGAACTATCAGTATGTAATTTATCACAAGAAACCATCCTAGTCCCTTATTCAATAAATCCTTGAAAATAAAAGACCTTTATTTACCACATAGAATGTGAATATTGGTGCACTGACCATCATTTTGTTCCTCTCAATAAAACATTGTTGACACTAATCGGTCCAAAGGAAGATGACTCTCTTCTTTATTAACAGAGTGAGTATATTATATATAAATGATAAATTATTCACAAAAAATGGATAATATGTTGCCAAAATATATAAATTACCAATCATTATTATAGTGCGTTATCTAGTCCAATTCCTTATAACTAATTTATTTGGAGGATCTACAACGATACCTTAATTTTTTTATCACATGCGCTAGTAGTGATAAATTTTGGGACAAAACATCACACATTATGAATTTTAAAAATTTCTAATTCTTCCTCCAGGCCTTTAACACAATTATAAATTTATCACTTTAATCATCCCTACTCCTGAAGTATATAAGAATATAGTATATAAATACTACCAAAAATTGAAAAAGGTAGTATATAAATAAAATATTAGTTAAATTCATTATGATATTTGGGAAGTAGTAAAGCAAAATTTCATCACTATAAATTCATGGTTTTCAATCCATATACAAAAGGTTTTGTAATTATGTAATCACATTTTATTTTTCAATTGATAGTATCCATAATGGAGGTTAATATTTTAGAATTATTAATTTACTTGAAATTGATCAATAAAATAACTAATATAGGGATGATGATACTTAATGCTTAACATGTACATGTTAATATCATGATAAAAAATAAAGATTATCATTGGTCCATTTTTATTTTAGACAAAACTACTAGTTCACCCAATGGTGAAACAGATTGATGAATGCATCACTTATCAAGATTATATTGTATTTATTTATGTAATTCATATAACTAAATTGTGTGCATTCAATATAGATCCTTAGAAATAGATGTATCACTAGGTAAGGGAAATATTATAAACTAACTAAAAAAAATTTGGAGGGGGACTAGGAAACTCATGTAGATAGTAATAATGGAACCATACAAAAGTAATATATTATATATTGATTCTCCAAATAAACTTATATAATAAATATATACTGTGAAAATAATTAAGACACCTAAGATGGAGGTAATTTCCATTGGAGTATTGTATTCATTATAGAATTGATAAATGAACACATGTTATTTTAGAATATGAACTGAACCTTCCTATCAATAGAAATTGATATGGTATATATATATATAGAAAATTAACTCTTAAATTCATATTAAATTCAAATAAATGTGGAATAAGATTGGATGTAGTAAGTGAATCCCTACAAACATCAACCAATGAAGAATCAATTAATTAAGATGTGACTATAACAACACTAGCTCTTTCCAAAAACAATTTAACATCTAATGATAGAGGTTTTCATGTGATCCCATTATTAAACTCATAAAATTTAATAGGTTTTGATAAATAATAATGAAATAAGAAATCAATAGTTATAGTGTGGATTACAAGTGTACCTTTCACTAATTACTTCTCATGACACACATCAGTAATAGTGATCACATTGAATTTCCATTTATCTTCCAGACTGAGAGATTATTGATTTATATCGTCATTATTTACCCTTTAAGTCTAGTTTTTGTTATAAAAATTATCCTAGTATAGGGATTGGAAACATCGGTGGGTGGAAAGTGAATTATGTTAAGATTTATATCATTTTGAATCATTAATTAACATCTTCCCAGCACATCAGAATACATTTTCCAAATAAAATTATTTTATAAACATAAATAATTAATTATTACCATTGAGATAGTTAACATTATGTTTATTTAAAAAATTAAATCATAATTCAAGACTCATCTTCTTCCATATGTTGTTTTTGATAATATAATTTCCTCTAAATTCCATCATAAATTTCTTATCAAAACCATGGTATTAATGGGTGATTCAAATATCTATTTCTACCCTGAGATCACATGAAATAATTGACCAATAATTTGTTTAGTTTGGATAATAATACATGAAGTGAACCTATGAAGGTTGATACATTTATCTCATAGGTAATAATGGATTCATCACCCCTCAGCTTTAGCGTAGAAAATTCCTTCCCCATTTTTAATTATCAATAATATTAATGAAATTAATAAAAATAATATCCTAAAATCATCCATTTAATATATTTCGTTTCAATATATTTTGTTGTATTGTTGATAACATCCCAGAATTGATCTGATTCCCAGTATAAATGAGAATTAGACAAAAAAAATTGATGCATCTAGAATTGATGAAAAATAAAATATCATCTCCTTTCAACTAATCTAATTTTGAACAATTATTCAATTAATGAATCCACCAAAATATGGTGGATGTGATATCATGAAATAATTAAAAGTAATTTCCCCTCATTTTCTTATTTTCAATTTTATCATGATTCAAATCTTTAGAATGATTTGTAATAATGAATGATTTTAAAATTTAGTTTCATGGGTGGAAAATCATTAAATTTTCATTTTTATTGTATTTGAATAATATTATCCACTATTTTATAATTTTAATTAAAAATACCATTGGGTGAGGGTTTAACAACATGAAATTTGTGAATAATATTTGTTTCCTAAGAAAATGTGTGTTATATTATATTATAAAAAACAAAAAAATATCACTTTAATAATTATGTAAATATAAATGGAAATGATACCATATTTATTCTAAACTTCTACGTCTATTGGTTATTGTGGCCATTGTAAACTATACGCTTGATAATAATTTTAACATTATAATTAGACTTCATAAGTAAAACCATTACAAAATAAAAATGAAACAGGATGAAGAGTCGATTAACTAAACCAGAAGAGTAATTCTATTTGAATCCCATATATTCGAACATGGGGGGGACATAATTGATGTTCACCCTTGACCAAGCTGATGTCAACATTCAACATGTGAATCTTTAACGACATTTTATATGGGAGAAGTTCTTGTTATTGGAGATTACCACTCGGTCGATGATAGTCGAGGCACCATGGAAAACTAACATAATAACACACATTAATCTTAGTAATTATAATGGTTTAATAAGGGATTACATGTCCTGAAAACAGTGTGTAATTTTTTTATAAATAAAATTGAAATTCTGTCATTTTTGTTATAAGAATAGTTTTAATTAATAAAATTGATAAATAATTTGATAAATTAGTTCTTCGGATAATGATTTTATATTTCAGAAAAGATATTATTATTTTAATAAAATAAATTATTATGAATATTTTTTTTAATTTTAATGAAATATTATGATTAAGGAAATCACATTTTAGGAGAAATGATAATTTTTCCCTTGTTTCAGAAATTTTACTATGCATTTTTATTCTCCCATTGTTTTTAATAAATTTTTATCTTTTTAAAATAGAATATAATATTATTTATAAAATTATTATGAAACAAATATGATTTTTGAAATCGAAATGTCAAAATTAGGATAGGGTGAATTTATGAGAACTTTATAAAATAATTTATT
The DNA here is from genome assembly GCA_963277665.1 of Viscum album. NCBI lineage: Eukaryota > Viridiplantae > Streptophyta > Magnoliopsida > Santalales > Viscaceae > Viscum > Viscum album. The sequence continues at coordinate 1,265,273,735 of OY728120.1, read as the reverse complement.
TTTTCTTGAAAAATAAATATGAATCTTCAGTTTTTCTGTATGTTAATGAACTAATTATTATTTAATTATTATATATTACATAATTATCCATAATACACAACTGAAAATATTTCATTTTATTAATATCAAATATTTAAATACATTTTAGCCAATTTCCAAATAGTTAATTTACTTTTCAAATTCTAAAATGGAATCTTTTATGTTAAAAATGTTATTTTGTTAAAACATTATATTTCCTTGACAAAATAAGAACTATAAAATGATGGTAAACTATTTGGGATGAAAACAATATAAAAGGTATCCCAATTTTCCTATACAATTGGTAAATTCCATGAGAAATCCCATAGTTTTGGATTTACCAAAACATAGGATTCAAAGGCCTATATTTGGAAACTAATAAAAAAATCCACCAATTTATCAATAAATACCTTCCCATTTAACCATTCACATTCACTATTAATTAAAACTTCATGAATCTATGATTCTTACCTCTAAATTAGTCCTCCCATGGTTTCCACAATCATCTATTGTCCCAATCCTCATGTTTTCGGACTTACTCATCAAGGTAAGGGAAATGTCTTTCTTTTCTCAACGTTTCATGAACTTCATTTTATATATCTTATGAATGTTATGGTCACTATATATTAATTAAATTTTTTTAATTCCATTACATATAAATATTTTTTTATAAATGGGTTAAACATGTATCCTATCTTTTTACCCTTTTTTAAAACCACATTTTATACTCATTATGCTGCCAATTTTTCTTCTCAATATTCCTATCTTCTCCTCAATAAATTTACATTAATTTTTTATATGAATACCAAAACCTACTTATTTTTCAATATTATTCAATAATAAGGAAGAAAATTTATTTTATTCTGTTAGTCACATAAGAAACCCACATCTCATTCGTGTGGGTAAAAAATGACATAATGATCATGTTTTTGAGGCACTTTTGAAATGTCATGATTTGGATATGAAACCCATTTTACTTTATTCTACACTAGTTATTTATGAAGTGATTTTTAATGAACTATATATATCAGGTAAAAATTAATACAAATGAGTGGTGCACCCTGACATCACTCCAAATTTTTTTTAATGAATTTAATCTCTATAGATTCCATTTTATACGATACATTAGTGAATAACCTTGGTAATATTTTGGAATCCTTGGTGATTAACCTTTTTGAAATGCTTATGAATCTAAAAATTAATTATTATAACCACCATTCCAAACTATTATTCATTTTCATTTGTTTATTTTATTTTTCATGTTCTGTTATTCACTCCATAATGATATTCCTTATGTTCATATTTATATTTTTCAAGATCACTTGTAAATTGATTCCCTTACATTTTCCCTTGATAGTTATTATATTCTCAAATTCCAGTGATATTTGTACCCATGTTATGAGTTGTAGAAAATATTCTTAAGATGATCCAATAAAGAAACCATTCTGACTTTTTATAATATTTGTTTATGTTTTTTTATTATATACCATGTATCTAAGAAACTATACATTAAAATATTATCTTTTATGTACAATGTAATGAATCGTCTATGTAATAAGAAGGATAGATGCCAATGACGGTATCAAAATAAGGTTCAGATATTTTTCTAAATTATTATTTTAAAACATTAATAAGAAACTTAAAGAAAAGATAAAATATATGAAAACATCCTTAAATTTTGGTGAAATATTAAGTATGTTGTTTCTTAGAAAATAAATCTCTTTATGGATAAAACAAGTGATTGTGGATCCAGTGTAGATGTTTCGAGTGGTAAAACCCAAAAACAACACATTAATATTTATTCGAACTGCTAATTTTTCACAATAATGTTCCTTGCTTCACTTATAGTTTTCCACTATCATGTGATATGTTAGGTTAGTTACAATATTTTTATAAACCATTATGAAAGATTTATAGAAAGTGTCCCCCATCGTTCATGAATCCATTGACATTTTTCATGAGGATTTTCCATAGCCTCCTCAGAAAGGGAGAAATATTTATCCGGTGAACTCATTCCTAGATCCAATATGATATTAAATACCCCATATAAAATGTAAAATGTATATCTGTTAGAATTAAAGAAACAAATCCATATTCATTTGAATAAGGGATTTATCCACCCAAGTGGTCTGCTTGTGGAGAACCTATTCTCTTTTTAAATAAGATGTATGGATCAATGAAAATATGAATTGACTATATAGAACGTAATAAGATCACAATAAAGATAATGTATCCTTTACTATGGATATATTATTTATTTAATCAGCTTCAGGGGGAAAAATTATTCTCCCATATTGATCTTCGGTCTGGTTATCACCAATTTAGGGTTTAGAAAAGAAAAAATTCAAAATACTATCTTCCAAAAAAGATATGAGAATTATGATTTTATTATTATTACCTTTTTCTAGACCGGTTCTCTTATTAAATATATTTATTTGATGAATAATGTCTCTAAGGAATACCTTGAACACATTTTGGATGTTTTTATTGATGATATTATAATATTTTTCAAAAGTCCAGAGGAACATGAGGATCATATAAGTGTTATATTTAAAATATTTAGGAATTATAGTTTATTTTAAATGTTCAATAAATGTGAAATTTGGTTACAAAAAGTTTATTTTCTAGGGATAATTGTTACCAGTGAAAGAATATTAGTTGACCCAACCATGATACAATTTGTGGTGGAGTGGCCTCATCATACAATAGTAACTGAGATTCATAGTTTCTTTGGTCTAGAAATTTTTTTAAGTTGTTTGTGAAAAAAATATCATGAATTTATAAACCACTATCCATGTTAACTTGAAAGGGGGAAAATAAATCAAGGAAAAGGTGTGTAAAGAAATCTTACAAGAGTTAACGAATAGATTGTTCGATACACTTGAACTAATAATATTTTTTATCAGAAAATATTCATTATTTACAGAGATGCATCATTGAAAGGGAAGGGGGTCTTTCTCATGAAAAAAAAAACAAGGTGATTTCTTATGAAACTCAAATGTTGAAGCCTCATGAGAAAAATTATCTTATGGATGACTTGGAGTTGGCTACAGTTTTCTTTTCAATGAATATATGTTATCACTATCTTTATAGGGACAAATTTAAAAAATACATAGACCAAAAAATATTGAAGTATTTTTTCACAAACAAGAAATAAATACGAGTAAAAGGAGATGGTTGTAACTTTATAAAAAATATTATTTTTCAATTAATTGTAATCTTATATGGGACAATAATGTTTAAAATTTATTATATAGGAAATAACCAGTTGTTCTTGTAACAATTTTGGTTCAAGGAGATACTTTAATTGATAAACAATTAAAAAAGGACATGTGAATCATAAGGTAAGGGAAATCAACAACCCTATCACAAATGATTTTTCAACCAACATGACATGAGAATATCAATATATATCAATGATAAGATACATTGTTATAGAATAAGTTTATAGATATAAATATGGGAAGTTTCATAATCTCCAAATTGATCATGTTGGTGCACCAAATGTACATCAATGGAAATGTGTTCCAACAAATCTATAAATAAATAATGATATTATGGTTGAATCTCATAGTTATACTTTTTTTATACATACTAGAAGCACTAAAATGTATATTGAACTTAATGATACTTATTTATGGAATAAAATTAAAATTGATATTTTTGAATATACTACAAGTTACATGTTGTTTCAAAAAGTGAAGGTAGAGATACAACTTCTTAATTGGGGTATACAACCACTACCCATACCAATATAATAATGGCACAATATCACTATAGAAATTATCATAGGTCTCTGGAGAACATATGAAGGGATAAGTGTGATATGATTTATAGTGTATTTCCCCATAAATACATTATATTTATTCTCTATTCAAGAAGATTTATCTCTTGACCAACACACCAAGATATATACAAAAGATGTGGTAATGATGCATGGGGTAACACTTTGTATCATATTTGATCATGATCCCAATTTCACAAAAAAGTTTTAAAGAATTATTTAATATCATCTGAGTACTGAATTGAATTTTTGAACAACTTATCACCCCCAAATGATGGTCAATCTAGAAGGACTTTTTAGACACACGAGGAAGTGGTCAGAACGTGCTGAATGGAATTTAAAGGTGGATGAAATCAACAACTCACACAGTTGAGTTATTTTACCAAAAAATCATAATTTATATTAATAATATGGTACCCAATAGAACTATATGTAGAATTTGATTTAAAACTCTTACATATTGGGATGAAGTTGGTGAGAGAAATCTTCTTGGACTAAATCTAGTGGAAGAGATGACAGAAAAGGTTTATGTCATCCATCAACACATGAAGGCTACTCAAAGTCAATAAAAAACAATGTTGGAAAACTTCTGAGAGACTTGGAGTTTGGTGTGGGGGACAATGTGTTCCTTGGAACATCGCTATGGAAGAGAGTTATACAGTATGGGAAGAAATGGAAGGTTAACAGCTGTAAATTTTCCCCAATGAATTCCTTGGGCGTATATGAGTAATGAAATATTGTATAAAACTTCCAATAAATCTAGATCAATTTTATGATGTATTATATATGTTTCTCTTTAGGAGGTAAACTCCTAAACTATCACATGTACATAATCCTAAGGTGGTAGAACTTGAACAATAACACTCTTATAAGGAAGAACCGGTGGAGATCTTGGACCATAGAGATAAGGTTCTACACAAAAAGACTACCCACCTCATTAATGTTTTTGAGAGGAACCCTAAAAAAAATAATGTTATGCGTGAACCATATGATACAATGAATAATAAGTACCCACACATCTTCTCAATTGATAGATCTAGTTTAATATTCCTAGATGAAATTTATTAAGGGGGAAAATTTAACCACCCAAGATTTTTTAAAAATATATGTTACCTGATAAAATACGTGATGTATTATATTATTTAAAATAACCTACCTATTTAATAATGAAGTAAATATATATAGAAATATGACCCTTTCTATTTTACTATTTTATGAATATTGATCAACAGAAAAATTGGGAAAATACTCATCATAATTAATTTAAAACTATAATTAGTGTTTATATATAAAATTTTTATAATGTAAAATTAATATTGAAAGAAGAGTCGATGTGAAAAAAATAGAGGAATTTTATTTGATGTCCATCTATCACAAGTTAGGTGGGAGGTATCATCACTGGGGGTTTTCCTGGACCAATCCCAAGGCGATATTCCACAAGTGAAGCTTGATGGAAATCACCAACCGGAGAAGTTCAAGTTAGTGGAGATTACAATTCATTCGATGTTAGCCAAGGAACAACATGAAACTACAACAATTGAATGTCTTAATATTATATAGTACATGGGTTTAATAAGAAGTTACAAATTATTGTGAAATTATTTTTCAAAAATTAAAATATTTATATCATTTCTGTTTTAAGAATATTTTTCTTTATGATATTGAGATGGAATTTTTGATAATTTAATCTTTCAAATATTGTTTATAATTTTCAAAAAAAATAATTATTATAAAAAACTATGTTATCATGAATAGTTTTTTAATGATATATTATAATTAAATAACTCTTATTTAAAAATAAATGATAATTTTTTTTCTCAAGAGTCCGAAATTTTACAATGCATTTTAAATGAACTATTATTTTTTGTAAATAAGGATTTTTAAATTTAAAAGATAAATTTATAATAATTAGATAATTATTAGGATAAAATAAATATCATTCCTGAAATTATCACATTGAAATTAGGTTAGGGTAAATTTAGGAGAATTACATAAAATACATTGTTTTGGAATAGTAAAAATACAGTTTGAATTTTTTTGAATATAAATGACATAATAATTATTTCATAGTTATGTAATAACTAATTAAAAATAATATAAGACTTAAATTATTTAATTTTGTTAATATAAATTATTTTCATAGATTTTAATCAATTTCGAAATATATAATTTACTATCCAATTTCTGAAATAGAAGAATTAACTTTTAAATGTTATTTTACGAATATATTAACTTTACATTCCAAAATAAATAATATAAAATGTTGTTCAACTATTATGGATTGAAATAACTTAATAATTTTCCCAACTGTACCGAATCATTGGCAAACCCATGGTTTTTCATTTTCCACTACCTTGGATTCCAAGGCATATACATGGAAACTAATTAGAAAAATCCTCCACTTTTTCTATAAATAGACACCCATATTTAAAATTCAATTCCCATATAATTAACAGTCCCAGAATTTTTAATATTTTTACCTCTCAAGGAACACTACCAATGTGTCCTCAATACCCCAAGGTCCAAATATTCGTGTTTTATGATTTACTCTTCATTGTAAGGGCAATGTACTTCTTTTCTCTTTGTTTTAAGAAACACTTTTTGTACACGCCTTCTGAATTTTATGTTAAATCTCCATTTTTTTCTTTTAATTCACTCCATTACTGAAAATTTATGTTTTATAAATGGGTTAAAATTTTCTCCACCATTTTACCCATTTCTAAAACAACATTTTATACCCATTTGTAAATGATTTTACTTCTCCAAATTTCTCTCTTCTCATCAAGAGATTCCATTTTATTTTATTTTGGTGAATATCCAAACATCATTCATTTGTAATGTAATTCACCATGTTGAATAAATGATTTATTTCATTCTAGGATTGACAAAAATTAAACCCACATTCCCTTTTTATGGGTTAAAAATAACATAATGATCATGATTTTTAATGAACTGTTGAAATGCCATGATTTTGATATGAAAGCCATTTTATTTCATTCTCCATATATTATTAATGAAATGATTTAAGGTGATCAATGTTGATCAAATAAATATTAAATTGTTTTGAATTTTTCTCCATGATGACGTTCAAATGAAATGGTTGATGAAGTTAATCTCTAGATATGACATGTTATATGATATCTTTGGGAATAACCTTGGTAATATTTATGACACCTTGGTTATTTACCATAGTGATATTTTCATGAATATTTGTAATAAAATTTTCACCAAATTTCCACATTATGATTCAATTTATTTTATTAATGATATTCCTCGTGTTATCTTGTTTATTCCAAAATGATATTCCTTGTGTTCGTATTGATATTATTCAAAATCACTTGTAAACTATTTCTCATTATTATTCCCTTAATCACCCATATTATCACCCATTATATGGATGTATGTTCCCAATTTATGAGATATAGTAAATGTATATAGGATGAACTAATGAATATTATTTCTCATTATTTATAATATTTTTTAATTTTTGATGTATTATATTCGTTTTTTTTCAATAAACTAATTTTTAGTAGATCATATGTTTTTTAAAATGTAATGAAAATGATTATTCTATAAAAAGGAAATATTCCATAGAGGAAATACTATAATTATTATAAGTCATATTATCATGAAACAATAATTAATTTTATGTTTAAATTTTTTCACCATCTTTAAAATCACTGAAATTTTAGTATTAGCACCAATCATCCATGGTTATTATCTATTAAAATCAATCATAATGGTAAAAAAATAAAATTCGACTAAATACCAGAATATTCCTTGGGAGTGTTAAGCCACATGTAGAGTCGTACTCTGGTAATCCTGTTTTAGGGATGATCGAGTTAATACCTAAATTTCCCATTTTATATATCTAGGTGGATATGTGAAATATACTCATCCAAATTTCAACATATAGGATGGGGGTTATTTTATAATAAATCCAAACAGTCATTAGTTTACTAAATAACCATCATGGTATCCAATATATAGAACTATATTTGGGGTTTTTGATATATTTCTATAATCCTAATAACTAAAATTAGCTGAACCCTACTATAACACAATCTATGGCTAGAAACAAATTACATACATAAATATTACTTCAATTTAGATGATTATTTAATATATATCATAGCAATAAATACTATGGAAACAGAATAAATTAATGTATTTTAAGACTAGATACATATTCTACTTATTTCATCCATGATCTTCAATATATCCCATATAAATTTTCTTACATAATAGTCCTTTTAGTAATACTATACTTAAACATATTATTTATAACCATAGTAACTAAAAAATAATAAAGGGTGATCGTAGATTATTAGTAAAGTTAAACATTAGAGATATCACTCAGTGATCACCTGATATCACATAATAAACACAATGGAATGATTATATGACCTTTACAATAGAAAATAAAACACAATAATTCATATATCATAATCGGGGGTTATGGATTTGGAAGATCATAATACATGAATGATAGAAGAATCATATATTAACATTAATGAGATCATATAATTAGAACACGAATATGTTATATATATTTAAATAAATAGTGAGGTATAATCGTAATCATAGAAATATTATGCCAAGGAAATCCACCATAATAGTGAACACATGTTTCACTAGTGTACCTACTTTGGGATTGGAATCAATACCTGTGTAAGATTTTTTGGGATTCATAAAACTGTTCTTTTCATATTTGAGTTAAAAAAATCAATACTAAAATCTTTTGAGGAATTTAATAGTCCCACCTTTCACATAATCCTAATCGATTCATATGTATGGTACATGAGCAATTTTTTTTTAATCTTTACATTACTTCATAACCAATGGAAAATAAAATTATTTTCAAAAATATTTCACCCTCATAATAATAAACCATTTAGAGAATAAACTAATATTGCATCAAGAAATCATGGATCTAATGAATTATAAGTAACATCAAAGGATGTTTTCACAGATGAAAATATATTTAACGGACAACATGAATATTTCATAAGAAAATAAAATTTTATTTTAATAATAATTTATTTAAATTCATAAAAATTTATACAATATTTGGTTTTTTGGAAATGTATGATGAACATTTTTAAAATAATATCAAGGAATTTTTTTCGTGACTTTGTGAAAAACAGATTGTTCAGTAAATGGGAACAAAATGATTTAATTCACACCACTGACCAATGTTTTTCATTCAATAAAGGAAGAGAATATTCAATAAGTTTTATTTATAGAAACTAAAATATGGGATAAAATATAATTTATCAATAAATAGGGAATAAAAAACATTCCTGGAAAATTTTTAATGAAAATATCGACATGGAAGAAAATGATTCCCAAACAATGATCGAAATAAATTCTCATTTCCTTAAAAACATTATTTCATAATTTTTACTACATAGAAATAAGAAAATCAAATTAAAAGTGTAAAATATTTTGAAATAGAAAATTTTGGAAAATAAATATTTTTGGTAGAAATATAACATAACGTAATCCTCAAAATGTTATGTGTTAATAATTTCAAAAAAGTGACGTTATAACATAAAACCCTCACCTCGAGTACACATTTATTCATATGATATTTTGACAGCAATTATAAAAATTAAAAATTTATTATACTTATATAAAATACTCATATTTATATTTTTAGTATTATACATGGTTTACATATAATGTCATATCACCCATTCTTTAATAATATTTTTTTCCACCATCATTTTTTGTTTTAACTACTTTATTTTTCATATATGATTAGATTTAAATGTTTTCATCCATACATATATATAATTTTTCAATATTTTAAAATTTTTAATCATTAAATAAATATTATATATCAACATTATATACATATTTTTGACCGTCCATAAATTATTGTGATTGAAAAATGTATTACATTGTCCGCAGATATAGTTATTTGTCCATATGCATAATTATTGTTTTAATTTTCCTATAATGATGATGAAATAATTATATATAATAGTTTATGGTTATAAAAACATAATTAAGTCATAAATATAATATATATTTATTAAATATATCATTATATTGATCAATGTGATTTTTTAATGGAAAATAAATCTTATCGTTAGGTGAATGTGGTGGTTGAGACATATGAATGAGCGTGACATTGATTTATCATTTAGTGGAAATTAAATGAAAAATGGTGTTACCAAAGTAATAAAAACATATTATTATATTTATGATATTATATTTTTCTTTTATGACTGATACTACTATTTCCGATGATGTAGAAATAGAAATATAATTTGAAAATGTTCATTAAGATGAATACCTCTTCTTTGAGAGAATTTCTTTGGATTACAACTTTAGCCACAGTAAGATGTGGTTAGGTTAAGAAATGATGGAAAATAAAAAATTCATGGAATATAGGAGGATTAATGGTTTTTTTTGTTGAGCTACAATGCTTAATGTTTTTGAATAAGGTAGGATAAGAGGGTCTCTTTTATAAGTGATGTGATGGACATGCACAGAATTACACGGAAGATTCAGACAATATAAAGTAATTATTTTTCTAAAGATATAATTATATGGAAAATAATTTATATATAATAAACTATAATGTATATATCATTACAAAAAATAACATATAGATATTTTTAAGTGGTTTTTTTACCTTTATCTCTTTTTTAACCCAATTGTAAACCCTTTCAGCCATAAACATGTAAATCTTGTTAATATTTTTACAGTTAATTTTGAACCAATTTGAAAGTGTAATCAATAAGAAGGTTGGATTTGATGTATAAAAATAATTAATCCATTTTCTAAAATTAAATTTCTATAATTGGAAATTAATTTTAAATAAAACATGCAAAAAATTAAAGAAACCACTCTTTAGAAAATTTTGTTTATAGGAAAAAAACTACGTTTAATTTCCTACCTTACCAATTAAAACATATTAGTTGAATGTTAAAATATTTTATTAAAAATATATTATATTAATATTATTTATTTAATTATAGACAATTTAATTGATTAAAATTTTAAGATAAAAAATATATCATAGAAAAATAGTTTGGAAACAAAGAAATATTTTTACTTTAATTGACTTAATTTTTATTCCCAACCATTACATAAATATAATATGAAAAATTAATCATAAATTTCAAATAAATTTAAAATTCATTAATTTTAATATATATCAATATTATATAATAAATTATTGTTTGTAAAAATAATTTTTTGGTAAAATATGTCTTTGAACCAAGAAATGATATTACAAAAATTTAATGGTTGATACATAAGAATTAATAAATAAATTAAAATATGGGGTATAATTTTCTATATGTCTCATAATGCGCTCAATAATAATCATACCTGCTAATATGACAACAAGGTAATAATGACTATAATATATCATGATTGAAATAGATTCAAGGTTGTGATTAAAGAAAGATATTAAATATATTAAATTTAGTTCAAAGGAATACATATAAAATCTCTGGCTATTAAAAAACGTTTACTCATATTGGTAGTCAATGTTGTGGGATACATGGATTGAATAAAGTATCTTCCATGAAAATATCATAATATTTATTGTTACCATTAAATATAGGATGGTGGTGGTGACTACTAGCATAATATTATAACCTCTATATATATGGATGGTGTGATCACATTGAGATAATATAAACTCAAAGAATTGTAATAATCTATTTTCCAAAATCAAACTAAATAAAAATTACCCCAATGATTTAGATTCATGTATGAACTTCCTAATCTCATGTTCTATTCATTTTTTATTTTTTTATTTTAAATTTTTACAATCGATAGTTCATTTATACAACTTCTAGAGGTTCTGTATTGTGGAATGGTCACTTGAGTGCGTTTGAATCCTCATCCATGTTATTTTATTCTACGTTCATTCTGGAGATTCAAGATCTATTTTCATATGTTATGGTGGATTTTCATCAGGGTGTTTAACATAAAAATTACCAAGTACCCAAAACACTCATTTTCATTGAATAATATGTATTGTTAGAATTTATAAAGGAGGATAATATAATCATCTTGGATGATTACATCTACTCCATGATTCATTTTTTCATCTTTATAAATTTCTCATACAAAATTATTCTTATAATAACCTCTCTAGTTTATTTTATTTGTTCGAAATAGAAAAAACATATAAAATTTTTATGTGTTTAATTTGAAATTATAATGTTTTTGCCTATCATAATTTATTTTCTTTCTAATATCGGATTGGTGCATCCAATATTGTATATTATTTATCTCTTCTATTTTTATAACTCCCACATCCATTTAAACGTTATTAGTTTCATTTTTAATGTCTAAAATCTCCACTAATTGTTTTGTATTTATAAATAATTGTATTGGAATGGTGGAAGGGTCTATGTGTGCTCGGTGCAATGTGGTGGGGCACATATTGATGTGTTTGGAGTGGCAGGATTGTGGACTATTAGTGGGACCACTATGGTGGAATATGGGATGACTAGAGAAACTATACATTGAAAAAGAACCATGAACACGAAGAGGGGGTCAATTATAGTAATGAAATTCTTTTACTAAATAAACTTTTTTGTTTTGTTATGAATAATATTAATACCTATCAACTAAAGTAGACAAAAATAAATATCATGATAAGAAAACAAATATGGGAATGCATTTTTTATATATTTCTTTCATAAGAGATATATCCAAGGCGAATAAACTAATGATGTTTTGATTTACTAATTTATCACTAATTCACTATTTTGATTACATATTTAAAGATCATGCTAATTTTGAATCCAAGTTTCAACAACCACTCATATATCCCCACTCACTATTTTAATATATGGATATGAATAATATGAATATTATTTTATGAAAATGAAATATTTAGTTCATAATTAATTCAACAAACACATTAAAGCGTTTCTCATTAACAATATCTCAATTAGTAATTCTATATCACCTATTACATTCATGTTATATAACTATATTATAGAAAACTCCACTACATTTCAAATTGCTTGAAATTATTTCCCCTTTCTCTGATATCTCAATTCTAAATTGTAATAAAATTTTTAATATAGACCTTCATAAATATATACATGAGAAAAATATGTATGTCATGACATAGAACACATCATGATTGTTCATTAAAATGATTCCAAATGATTGAGTAAGATCCCCAATTAATCTGTAAGACAATAGTTATATAAAAAATATTTATATATATTAAATATTTAAATACCCAAGAAATTATGTCAAAAAAATGTACCACAATGGAGTAATATGTTCAATTATTATATCTATATGACAAGAATGAAAATATAGTTATTTCATATCAATAAAATAATATCCTTATAAATTAGAAAAAGGTTCCTTATAAATATGTTATGAAGTAATGAATTACATTCTTGGGTCAAAAATAAATCCTTAACAAAATATAACCCTCAATTTCAATATATTTTTGGAGAATAATCCAAAAACCTAAATAATTCTTATTTTAAACTACTTATCCATACATCACTACCTTCTATTGTGACTTGATTTATATATCTCCAAATCATGGTCTTCAATTATGGAGGCATCCTTAAATGATAACAATTATACATAACTCATTTCCAATTTCAGAATTACATTATGGAATGATTCAAAAGTCATAATAATAATTCTTAAATAAATTCATCATTATTGAACCTTATATTCCATTGGTCAGGATGAAATAGTTTTTCTACATGACAAAATTTTTGTTCAATTGAAAAACTATATCCTCTATGAATAATTATGGTAGAACCATATTACTTATGTTGTGATTTTTGTTTTCTCTAATAAATTAACGTTAATAATCCTCATAAAATATCCAAAATCATTTTTTTATCTACCATATATATACATATATATTTATCCAAAAAGAAAAATTATAAAAAAAACAAATCCAATTTTGAATATCATTTAATCATTCTTATCAATTGATGAACCTAATATCTATTATTCTCCCCCTTTGGGTATACTGGGTTTTTATAAGTTATATTCTATGGTTCTGACAATCCAAAAGCATGTTGTTGTAAATTATCATGATATCCATAAAAATTAAACATCTAGATAGATTCTAAAATTAAAATTATTGTTTATGTGATTCAAACTCAGTTTAGAAAATAAGAGTTATATTTTTACCTTTAATCCCAAACTCTTTAAAATTTTATAGTAACTTTACACCATCTATTTTTATTAGATCATAATTATTTAATGGTAATTCACATGGATTCCAAGAATGATAATTTCTATTCTAGAATAACTCTCCATTATAGTTTGGATTTATAACCCTTTACATGAGCGTATAAATCTTATTCTCTATTACAAATTTTTAACCCTTTCGTCAATGATATCCTTAAAATAATTACCTTTAATTGTTATTTATATCATTTATTAATTTATTGTAATTTACATTTTTTTGATAATAAACTCAATGGGCATCTGTGGTTTTATAAATTTGTATCGAGAAAAATATAGTATGTACACTTGGGGAGAGTAGATAAGTAAATCATCATTATTATTTATGAGGTATTGAACTATATGATTTTGATGATTATTTATAACATTGTTGTGGTCAGTGGTTTTGTAAATATATATAACCCATGTTGAATTTTAATAATATTTAATAATTTAGTTATTCAATTATATTTATTTTAATTTATAATATAACACTTGGTTTGAATATTTTTTTATATAAAAATTGTATTATATTTTTTAGTTCAATTATAGTTTTAATATCATGTAATATTTTCATTATAATATTCATATTATCTAAACAATCATATAAATATTTATTCATACAAATTAATTGTTGACATTTCTTTATTGATGATATATACTAATCATTAGCAATGCTAAGTTAATTACTGTACTGTATCATGTATAGTTTGCTGACACATTTTTATTAATTTAATAATTCACCATGAATTGTGGATTTTTATTTAATATCATCTCCAACTCAATCTATATCCAAACAAACTGTGAAATATTACACTTTTCATGTAAAATATTTTAATCCATAAACCAGGATACCTTACACATACAACACCATTAGGTTTTATACATTATTAATTCAATAAAAATGATATTAAGCTTATCACATAAATAATTTATGAAAATTTTTCTACTGAAAAAAAACTAATTCAAACAATTTTTTATAACAAAATAAGATCATTATATTTTCTATCATCATGTTTTATAACTATAAATCCATTAACAATTGGTGTGTAAGGTAGTTTACCATCATAAATATAAATATGTTTCAATAGTTCCTTAATATATTTATTATGATAGGAGAATGTATATTTATTTTTTTATTAACTTATATAATGAAAAATATGTGAGTCATCATATCATTGAAATTTCATTCCCAAATATCATAATGTTTTCAAATTAATCCACTGATTCCTTCTTAATAAAAATAAATATGATATCATTAAATTATAACATTACCATCACATTTTCATCCTTCATGATTTTCAAAAAAAACATTATCCTAAAAAGTTTATATTTTCATCATTATTTTATTCATGTATGAGTATAAATGAGCATTCAATGATTTTGGTTAATAATTTTAAAAATAAAAAACAATCATTAAATGAAATAACAAGTTTCCATCATCATCAAACTAAAAAAGTAATTTTTTATAGTTTATTATATTTATTAATACATTAAAAAGTCATAACCACCAATTTTATATTTTAATAACCCCTATTTGACCATAACATGTTTTGGGGGTCATAGAGGCTCTGAAGAGGTGACATTGACTCCTCTAATCCACTTTCATTGCAGATTGAAGTAGTATTGAGATCATTTTTCTCTTCCAGGTATGTGGATATCATTCTATGTAATTTATTAAAATACTTGTTTCTCTCAACAATAGATTTTTATTGAATTTAATTTTACTTATGTGTATAAAGTCATTTTTGTTTGTCCATTATTCTAGGTTGTGCTCCCTGATATTCTGTGTCTCAGTTATTCCTTGGTGCTCCTTATTGAGTGTGTTTTGCATTATGATACCTTGATTTAAAAAAAATGTAGTTCTTGTAACATCCCAGGTAAATAAAGAATAAATAATTTTTATATTTATTAATATCTACAAATTAAATATTAATTTTAATTAAAAGGGGGTTCTATGTTCGACAGCATACTGGATACGCAACGATGAGTTTCTTTGAAATCTTACGTTGCACACTAGTAATAAAATAATATTATTTTAAATGGTAGTTAACACATTGACGTTGTATTGGCGGGAAAGAATAGAAATAAATAATATATGATTATATATGTTTTTACATTTACCCAATAAAAGATAAAGGCTTAAAATACGGAAAGAATTAAATTTTAGGCATTTATACCCTAATTTTCAGTAAGGGTTGACTTATCACCTTTTTGACGGAGAACCGTCATTAAATATAGTTTTGATCAATCTTATAAATTCTATTGGACCAAAAATAACTCTTATTTAGAATCGGGACATCAAAATTTACTTTGTGTAAATTTTTGGTATCTTTCCGATAAAGAACATTTTTTAATGAATAGTGTAAAATGTTGTATTTTAATTCAAAACCTCTTTTTAATCTAATTTATTTATATGATTAGATTATCATTTGAATTGGTTTTAAAGTGAAATTAGAAAATATTTTTACCATTAAATCCACTAGTGGTCTTTGGAATTAATTTCACTTTGAAATCGGACATAAACTAGTGTCAATCTTTTGATACTTATTGTTTCTTAAAAACACGCTATTTGCTCTGACAGCGGGAATTAATTATTAAATTAATTAATGCAACTTATATGTTGTGAATTTTTTAAAATGGACTTAATTTTTAAATTTGTAATATCAAATATAGCTTAGGGTGAATTTTTGGTATTTTTCTGAAAAACTTCAATTTTTGATGAATAGTGAAACCACTAAGTGGTACTTATAAAAACTGATTTTTCGTTTAAATGAAATTTTACCACTTTTGTGTTTTGAATTTCAAAAATCCAACATATATGGTTTTCATTAAGAAGTAAAATGTGGTTCAATGAGATAAAAATAATTTTTTGGTGAATAGTAACTTATTATGTTTTTAATCGCGATTAGAGGTAATTAGTGCAATTTAAGGAAAAAATGATATTATAATAAAATGAAAATACCTTAAAAAATGTCCTACCCTTATTGGATGTGTCATGGCCGACCAAGAAAAGCCATGGGTCTACTTGGGGACCCCATGGAGCCACTTTGGTTGGGAAATGACATAAATAACTTTTTATTTAATGTTAAAGTAATAATGACACACACATGAGATTTTTTACTAAATTTTTTTTACATGGGGTTATACAAGTCAGATTTTTGACTATAAATAGTCATTGGAAAGATAAAAGGAGTTACTACATCATAGCATTTTTTTATAATTTTTTGAAATTAAATAAATTAAATTATCTATGACATCATGATGATGCAGCGATGACCTCATTATTTAACGATTTAAATAAAATGGAAGGATAATGTAATATATAAGACCTAAAAATGTCCAAAATCTATTGTATGAGTGGATTTCAAACCCTTATCACATTATCCTAGAAATACATCAATGTGGGACCTCTTAAATCCGAATACCATTTTAATATAAAGTGACTTTTCTTTACTTTCCAAGAGTGCCCCTCCTCTCCTCTTATAAAAGGCCCCCACCTCTACCTCCTTACCCAGACTCCCAAATCCGTTGTCTCGTCCAAACACTGCCTATTTTGGCTCTCCACATCCATCTATTACTCCTTTAAGCCTCACTTTGTGAAGAAGTCTTCCCAAGGACGCCTTTGAGCTCAAACCAAGGGGAGTTACCCGATTTTAAGGTAATGTCTTCTTTTGAGTCCTTTTGTTTTATTTTGCTTCTACAACCCCCTAAAATCGTTTTATTATTTTCTTTTGTAACAATTCCAGTATCCTCAATATACTAGGATGTTGTTATAAGAAGGATTCGAGCTACACTTACAGACACCTACATCTAATGGTTAAAGAACATACTGTTTCCGTGGGTGGCAAATTTCTGCCTCCCGAAACGATGATTGTTCAACATTATTTTAACACATTCAAAGGTGGACATTAAGATGACACTATATTTATATATGATATATAATATGTTTATGTTTTCTTTAAGCTTCTGTATTTTTCATTTTGGGCATACCTTTATGGTTTCCATTATGGGTAAACACGATACCTTCATTTAAGGAAGTGCGGACTACCGCCCCCTCAAAGTGATGTGATTCGTTAATGCCATATGTGGGATGTGTAAAGGATGGATTTAAAGTTATTATATATGATTTTATACTGTAATTATAATATACCTATATATCATTATTATTTCTTTCCATTAAATTATGAGATAGAAATGAAAGTAGCGTTCATGTGTACGTACGGCTTACCGTCTCCATGAACGGTGCATTTCATTTCTTATCCCCAAATGTAATGTACTATTAAAAGTACATTTATATAATGGATATATATAATGAATGATATATCTAAATGATGAATATAATTCTGGAATTAAAATATACATACCTCTCATTTAGTTTTAATTCCATTAATATGACAAAGAAATGAAAGTAGCGTTTATGCGTAAGTACGGCTTACCATCTCCATGAACGGTGCATTTCATTTCTTACCTCTCAATGATTATGTAATATTATAAATACATGTATATGCTGGATATATATGATATATATGATTTCCAAATAAGGAATGTCATTCTGGATATAAAGAACCATTGACCACACGAACAACATGTAATTTCAAGAAGTCCACTTTCGACTTAAGAACCAAATATCGACAAAACAAACATTATTAACTTAAATGGTTACATAATGTTTATAACATGGAAATAAGTGATATAAAAGGAATAATGAACTTTAAAAAGATTCTTAATCAAGTAGAAATTAACTCAAGTTTATTATTCAGGACGTTAAAGAACGATCGAGTCAAGTCGGACCCGAGGTAAGGGACTTCGTCTCAATCACATTTCATTGAGGCATATTTCATTTTATACACAACTTTCTTTTATACGGTGTATAAAACCCTTTGACTTTTACTTTCATACAAAAGGAATCCTTTTCTACGAAGCGTTTTACTAAACGAAAAAAATAATGTTTCTTTTAACGTACGCGGTGACAACGACCTTTTCCGCCGCCGCGAGTATTATTTGGTCTTTGGCTTCCTGAACAAGCCGTAATGTTTTTTTTTAAAATGAAATAAATACCTTATACTCTTTTATGTATTTTGGTATTGAAAATGGTTTTTATAATGGATTTTTTATGTCAATATATTTGGGTGATATATTGTGATCAATGTGTGGAAATCTTTTCATTCCTTTATGTTTGCTTTATGTCTTATGATTTTATAATGGTACAAGGACATTTGACGAGTGGTTACATGATGAACCATATGACGGGTGGTGCCGTGAATACCAGGACGGGTGGTTACGTTATAACCTTCAATGCATTGGGTATGGAAGTCGGCCGTATGGCTATTCCATTAAGTATGTATGGAAATTGGTCGTATGGCTATTCCATTAAGTGATATGTGTGGAAGTCGACCATATGGTTATTCCACTTAAGTATGTTTATGTCCCAAGTTACCTTTATATATGTTTTGTGTTCTTTATATGGGTTTTATGGTAATCCTTTGGTTACAAAAAGGTAAGTAATGATACTTTATTCAGTGAAGAGTTTTTACTACTTCATGAAGGTGAAGGTATTACTTTGATAGAGTATACATGGTTTACTTGATGTTTGAAAAACTAACAGTTTTCATTCTTTGTGTATCCCTTAGTGAGGTTTTTATGCTCACCCCATGTTTTTTTGAAATGTTTTTCACAGGACTTAATGTGGAACAAGTTCAAGGATGGGATTAAGGGAATGTCATGCTATATAAAACATGGAACTAGACATATTTCTTTTTAAGTGTTTTTTTATTATGGAAACTTAGTAGAAGTGTCTACTTTGTAATCTTTTGAGATGTAATAGTTATGTTCTAATTCTCTAAAAATCTAAACCTGAAAAGATCCTCAATGTGAATTATTCATTTAATTCAATATTAAGTAAGGTTTATTGCTGAGGCCTTATAATTGGTATCAAAGGTCGGTTTAGAAAACTTTAGGAGTTAGAAAAGTGTTAAATTATAATATGATTGAAATGATATATTATTTATAGATTACCATGTTGCTTCTCCTAAGATATATCTGTGTTCAGAATGGTTTTCCACAGAGGAAACAAAGCAGCTATGTTGGGATGACATCAGGAAGAAGGCAACCTTCCTAATCAGCAACCTGAGATGGTCAGAATCGGAACTGAATAGTTTGTTGCAGTGATGGCACAGTTGAATCAAGCAATAAATGGTGGTGGTATCCATGCACGAGATCAGCCAGATCAACTATAGAGGAATATGTCAGTGGTGGCACATTTCATGAGGCAACATCCCCCATCATTCAGAGGATCATCTAACCCTGTGAAAGCTGAAGGGTGGATTAAAGGACTGGAGAAGATTTTTAATGTCATGGTGTGTTCAGAACATCAAAAGGTTAGTCTTGCTGTTTACCGTTTTGAAGGTGAATATGATCAGTGGTGGTCGATGATGAAAAATATCAGGGATAGTGATGAGATTGAGGATCTTCACTGGGACGAATTCAAAGGTATGTTTCTTGAGAAATATTTTCCTAAGGTGGTTCGTCTTAGGATGGAAAAATAGTTCCTAGAATTGAGGCATGAGGATGATTCAGTGGCTGCTTATGAAGCAAAGTTCATTCGATTGGAAAGGTATGCTCCAAACTTCATACGAGATCTTGATAGTAAAATAAACCGTTTTTACTCAGGGTTAAAGCCAAAGAATTGAAGGGCTTTAGCTTCTCGTGAGTTCAAAAGTTATGAAAAACTTGTTCGATGTGCGGAGAAGGTGGAAATGGAGTTTGTCGATGATCAGTTGTTCTATGAAAAACAACATAATAAGTGGTCTAGTTGGCAGGAAAGGGGGAAGAATTCATCAAAGAAGCAAGGAGGTAAGAAATCTAAATATCCATCCTGTGAGAAGTGTGGTAAAATGCATCCTGGAGAATGTTTATCCAAGTCTGGTAAGTGCTTTCGGTGTGGTAAGTCTGGTCATATTGCTCGTAACTGTAAGGAAGATGATCAAGAAGGAAATGAAAATCCAATGGTAAGATGTTTTAAGTGTAATGAAATGGGTCATTATGCAAACGAGTGTCCAACGAAGAACTCAACTGGGGGAATGCAGCCAGAATACAAGCAGAAAGGGGTGGTGAAATCCTTTACAACAACTTCAGTAGATGTTTGGCCATCGAATGAAGTGGTATCAGGTACACTGTTTGTTTGTTCATATTATGCCTATGTGTTGTTTGATTCAGGGTCTACACACTCATTCATTTCTGAGAAGTTTTCTAGTAAATTGAAAATTCCATCTCAGGATATGAACCCTGAACTTATGATAAAAACACCTAGAGGGAACGTTGAGGCAAAAAGAAATTATAAGAACCTTCCTATCCTTGTGTTTGGAATGAATCTACCAGCAAACCTTATTGTTTTGCCTCTAGTAGAGTTTGATGTTATTTTGGGCATGGATTGGCTTTCTGTTTATCATGCTAAGATTGACTGCAGAGCTAAAATGGTTTCTTTTCAGAAATATTTTCAGTTTGTGTACAAGAATGAACCCTTGATTTTGATAACATATAAGGAAGTTGAGAAACTATTAAAAGATATAAATGAATGTTACCTTGCACATATTGTTGAAAATAAAGGAACTGTTCAGATTAATGATTTGCCAGTGGTAAATGAGTATCTTGATGTTTTTCCTGATGAGTTGCCTGGTATTATTCATGATCGGGAAGTTGAATTTTCTGTTGACTTAGTTCCTGATTCTATGCCAATTTCAAAACCCCCTTATCGAATGGCTCAAGTTGAACTTTTAGAGTTAAGGAAACAATTGCAGGAGTTATTAGATAAAGGTTTCATTCGACCTAGCACATCACCATGGGGTGCTCCTGTCTTGTTTGTTAAAAAGAAAGATGGATCAATGAGACTTTGCATTGATTATAGAGCCTTGAATAATATTAATGTTAAGAACAAGTATCCATTGCCTCATATCGATGATTTGTTTGATCAGCTCCAGGGATCTCAGTATTTTTCGAAGATTGACTTGAGGTCGGGGTACCATCAGTTGAAAGTAAAAGAAGCAGACGTTCCGAAGACTGCGTTCCGTACTAGATATGGCCATTATGAATTTGTAGTTATGCCTTTTGGGTTAACCAATGCACTTGTTGTATTCATGGACCTTATGAATAGAATTTTCGATGAGTTATTGGATAAGTTTGTGGTTGTTTTCATCAATGATATTTTGGTGTTTTCTAAAAGTAAAGAGGAGCATGAAAGTCATTTAAGGGTTATCTTCCAAACCTTAAAAGAAAAGAAACTATATGGAAAATTCAGCAAGTGTGAGTTTTGGTTACAAAAAATTTCTTTCCTGGGTCACATTGTTTCAAAAGATGGCATAACTGTTGATCCTACTAAAACAAAAGTTGTTGAAGAATGTCCAAGACCCACAAATGTAACCGAGATCCGTAGTTTTCTTGGTTTGGAAGGCTACTACCGACGGTTTGTTGATAATTTTTCACGGTTATCTAGTCCAATGACTAAGCTAACTCGTAAGGGTGTTAAGTTCATCTGGACAAAATAATGTGATGATTGTTTTCAGGAGTTGAAAACATGATTGGTGAATGCTTCAGTTTTGCAACTTCCTTCCAGGAATGGTGAGTTTGTTGTATACAGTGATGCTCCGTTGAAGGGACTTGGCTGTTTCCTTATGCAGAATGGTCAGGTAATTGCTTATGCTTCACGACAGTTGAAAACTCATGAGGTAAATTACCCTACACATGATTTGGAATTAGCTGCTGTTTTCTTTGCTTTAAAAATTTGGAGGCATCATTTGTATGGAGTATAGTGTGAAATATATACTGATCACAAAACTTTAAAGTATATATTCACTCAGAATGAATTGAACATGAGACAGCAGAGATGGCTGGAATTAATCAAGGATTATGATTGTACAATTCACTACCATCCGGGAAAAGCAAATAAAGTGGCCGATGCTTTGATTCGAAAAACTAATTCTTTATTAACCATGCTACATTTGGAATGAGATCCTTTGGTTTTTGATTTGATGAACTTTGGCATAGAAGTTGTTGGTGCAGGAAGTCCTTCTGTTTTGTTTCAGGTATCAGTGAAATATTCTCTATCAGACAGAATCAAGCAAGCACAGAAGCGAGACAGCGAGTTGCAAAAAAAGGTAGAGCTAGTTCAGAAAGGTAAGTTTCCTGAATTCAACACTGATAATGATTGTGTTTTGAGGTTTGGGAAGAGATTATGTGTGCCCTGTGATTCACAGTTGAAGAATGAGTTGTTATGTGAGGCTCATAGTTCCCCGTTTTCAGTTTATCCTAGCAGTACTATGATGTACAGAGATCTGCGGGAGTATTACTGGTGGGATGGAATGAAAAGAGATATTGCTGATTTTACTGTGAAGTGTTTGACTTGTCAGCAGGTTAAAGCAGAGCGACAGTTACCTAAAGGGATGCTTCAGCCTTTACCAGTGCCAGAGTGGAAATGGGAAAACATATCCATGGATTTTGTTGTGGGATTACCGAGGACATCTCAAGGTAATAATGCAATCTGTGTTATTGTTGATCGCTTGACTAAATATGCTCATTTCCTTGCTATACGAGATACTTTTTCCCTAGATCAACTTTCCCGTTTGTATCTTAAAGATATAGTCAGGTTACATGGAGTTCCTCTCTCCATTTTATCTGACTGTGATCCCATGTTTACTTCTAACTTTTGGAAAGGCCTTCAGAAGTCGTTGGGTGATGAATTAAATTTTAGTACATCTTTTCATCCTCAATCAGATGGGCAGTCAGAACGAACAATTCAGACCTTGGAGGTTATTCTACGAGCTTGTTCGATGGATTATCAGGGAATTTGGGACCAACATCTTTCCTTGGTTGAGTTTTCTTATAATAACAACTTTCATTCCAGTATACAGATGGCACCATTTGAGGCATTATATGGGAAGCGGTGTCGAACTGCAGCATTTTGGGATGAAGTGGGTGAAAGGAAGCTAATGGGACCAGAATTGGTAGAAGAGATGGCAAAAAAAGTTCAGTTGATTCAGAAACACATGAGAACAGCTTAGAGCAGGCATAAGAGTTATACGGATAACCGGAGGAAGGATCTATCTTTCGAGGTAGGTGATCATGTTTTTCTTAAGGTTTCTCCATGGAAAAGTGTGATGCGATTTGGTAAGAAAGGAAAGTTGAGTCCAAGGTTCATTGGACCATATGAAATTATGGAGAGAGTTGGATCAGTTGCGTACAGAGTTGCATTACCTCCGAGTTTATCTTAGGTACACAATGTTTTTCATGTTTCGATGTTGAGGAAGTATATGCCAGATCCATCTCATGTTTTGAGTCTAGAGGCAGTTCAGCTGGAGAAGAACCTATCTTATGAAGAACAACCAGTCTAGATTCTTGACCACAGGGAGAAGGTTTTACGGAATAAGGTGATTCATCAGGTAAAGGTTTTGTGAAAAAACCATGTGATTGAAGAGGCAACGTGGGAATCTGAAAATGCTATGAGGGATAAATACCCCCACTTATTTTGATAAGTGAATAAAATTACGAGGACACAATTCCCAAAAGGGGGGAAGGTTGTAACATCCCAGGTAAATAAAGAATAAAAAATTTTAAAATTTATTAATATTTATGAATTAAATATTAATTTTAATTAAAAGGGGTTTCTACGTTCGATAGCATACTCGATACGCAACGATGAGTTTCTTTGAAATCTTACGTTGCACACTAGTAATAAAATAATATTATTTTAAATGGTAGTTAACACATAGCCGTTGTATTGGCGGGAAAAGATATAAATGACTAAAATATGATTATATATGTTTTTAAATGTTTTTACATTTACCCAATAAAAGATTAAGGCTTAAAATACGAAAAGAATTCAATTTTAGGCATTTATACCCTAATTTTCACTAAGGGTTCACTTATCACCTTTTTGACGGTGAACCGTCATTAAATATAGTTTTGATCAATCTTATAAATTCTATTGGACCAAAAATAACTCTTCTTTAGAATAGGGACATCAAAATTTACTTTGTGTAAATTTTTGGTATCTTTCCGATAAAGTTCATTTTTTAATGAATAGTGTAAAATGTTGTATTTTAATTCAAAACCTCTTTTTAATATAATTTATTTATATGATTAGATTATCATTTGAATTGGTTATAAAGTGAAATTAGAAAATATTTTTACCATTAAATCCAATAGTGGTCGTTGGAATTAATTTCACTTTGAAATCGGACTTAAACTAGTGTCAATCCTTTGATACTTATTGTTTCATAAAAACACGCTATTTGCTCTGACAGCGGGAATTAATTATTAAATTAATTAATGCAACTTATATGTTGTGAATTTTTTAAAATGGAATTCATTTTTGAATTCGGAATATTAAATATAGCTTAGGTTGAATTTTTGGTATTTTTCTGAAAAACTTCAATTTTTGATGAATAGTGAAACCACTAAGTGGTACTTATAAAAACTGATTTTTCGTTTAAATGAAATTTTACCACTCTTGTGTTTTGAATTTCAAAAATCCAACATACATGGTAGTCATTAAGAAGTAAAATGTGGTTCAATGAGATAAAAATAATTTTTTGGTGAATAGTAACTTATTAAGTTTTTAATCGCGATTAGAGGTAATTAGTGCAATTTAAGGAAAAAATGTTATTATAATAAAATGAAAATACCTTGAAACATGTACTACCCTTATTTGATGTGTCATGGCCGACCAAGACAAGCCTTGGGTAAACTTGGGGACCCCATGGAGCCACTTTGGTTGGGAAATGACATAAATAACTTTTTATTTAATGTTAAAGTAAAAATGACACACACATGAGATGTTTTAATAAAACAATTTTTACATGGGGTTATACAAGTCAGATTTTTGACTATAAATAGTAATTGGAAAGATAAAAGTATTTCCTACATCATAGTATTTTTTTTATAATTTTTAGACATTAAATAAATTAAATTATTTATGACATCATGATGATGCAACGATGACCTCATTATTTAACGATTTAAATAAAATGGAAAGATAATGTAATATATAAGACCTACACATGTCCAAAACCTATTGGATGAGTGTATTTAGAACTCTTATCACCTTATACTAGAAATACATCAATGTGGGACCTCTTAAATCTGAATACAATTTTAAAATAAAGTGACCTTTCTTTACTTTCCAAGAGTGCCCCTCCTCTCCTCTTATAAAAGGCCCCCACCTCTACCTTATTACCCACACTCCCAAAGCCTTTGGCTCGGACAAACCCTGCCCATTTTGGCTCTCCACATCCCTCTCTTACTCCTTGAAGCCTCACTTTTGGCAGCAGTCTTCCCAAGGAAGCCTTTGAACTCAATCCAAGGGGAGTTACCCGATTTTAAGGCAATGTCTTCTTTTGAGTCCTTTTGTTTTATTTTGCTTCTCCAACACCCTAAACTCTTTTTATTATTTTATTTTGTAACAACTCCAGTATCCTCAATATACTAGGATGTTTTTATAAGAAGGATTCAAGCTACACTTACACACACCTACATCTAATGGTTAAAGAACATACTGTTTCCGTGGGTGGCGAATTTCTGCCTCCTGAAACGATGATTGTTCAACATTCTTTTAACACCTTCAAAGGTGGCCCTTAAGATGAAAATATATTTATATATGATATATAATATGTTTATGTTTTCCTTAATATTCTGTATTTTTCATTTTGGGAATACCTTTATTGTTTGCATTACGGGTAAAGATGATACCTTCATTTAAGGAAGTGCATACTACCGCCCCCTCAAAGTGATGTGATTCATTAATGCCATATGTGGGACATGTAAAGGATGGATTTAAAGTTATTATATATGATGTTATACTGGAATTATAATATACCTCTATATCATTATTATTTCTTTCCATTAAAGTATGAGATAGAAATGAAAGTAGCGTTCATGCGAACGTACGGCTTACCGTCTCCATGAACGGTGCATTTCATTTCTTATCCCCAAATGTAATGTACTATTAAAAGTACATGTATATAATTTATATATATAATTAATGATATATCTAAATGATTAATATAATTCTGGAATTAAAATATACATACCTCTCATTTAGTTTTAATTCCATTAATATGACAAAGAAATGAAAGTAGCGTTCATGCTTACGTACGGCTTACCGTCTCCATGAACGGTGCATTTCATTTCTTACATCTAAATGATTATGTAATATTATAAATACATGTATATGCTAGATATATATGATATATATGATATCCAAATCAGGAATGTCATTCTGGATATAAAGAACCTTTGACCACACGAACAAAATGTAATTGCAAGAAGTCCACTTTCGACTTAAGAACCAAATATCGACAAAACAAACATTATTAACTTAAATGGTTACATAATGTTTATAACATGGATATAAGTGATATAAAAGGAATATTGAACTTTAAAAATGTTCTTAATCAAGTACAAATTAACTCAAGTTTATTATTCAGGACGTTAAAGAACGATCGAGTCAAGTCGGACCCGAGGTAAGGGACTTCGTCTCAATCTTCTTTCATTGAGGCATATTTCATTTTATACACAACATTCTTTTATACGGTGTATAAACCCCTTTTACTTTTACTTTCATACAAAAGGAATCCTTTTCTACGAAGAATTTTACTAAACGAAAAAAAGAATGTTTCTTTTAACGTACGCGGTGACAACGACCTTTTCCGCCACCGGGAGTATTATTTGGTGTTTGGCTTCCTGTACAAGCCGTAATGTTTTTTTAAAATGAAATAAATACCATATAATATTTTATGTATTTTGGTATTGAAAATGGTTTTTATAATGGATTTTTTATGTCAATATATTTTAGTGATATATTGTGATCAAAGTGTGGAAATGTTTTCTTTCCTTTATGTTTGCTTTATGTCTTATGATTTTACAATGGTACTTTGACATTTGATGGGTGGTTACGTGATGAACCATATGACGGGTGGTTCCGTGAATACCAGGACGGGTGGTTACGTTATAACCTCCAATGCATTGGGTATGGAAGTTGGCCGTATGTCTATTCCATTAAGTATGTATGGAAATTGGCCATATGGCTATTCCATTAAGTGATATGTGTGGAAGTCAACCGTATGGTTATTCCACTTAAGTATGTTTATGTCCTAAGTTTCCTTTATATATGTTATGTGTTCTTTATATGGGTTTTATGGTAATCCTTTGGTTACAAAAAGGTAAGTAATGATACTTTATTCAGTGAAGTGTTTTTACTACTTCATGAAGGTGAAGGTATTACTTTGATAGAGTATACAAGGTTTACTTGATGTTTGAAAAATTAACTGTTTTCATTCTTTGTGTATCCCTTAGTGAGGTTTTTATGCTCACCCCATGTTTTTTTGAAATGTTTTTCACATGACTTAATGTGGAATAAGGTCAAGGATGGGATCAAGGGAATGTCATGCTATATAAAACATGGAACTAGGCATATTTCTTTTTAAGAGTTTTTTTATTATGGAAACATAGTAGAAGTGTCTACTTTGTAATCTTTTGAGATGTAATAGTTATGTTATAATTCTCTAAAACTATAAACCTGAAAGGATCCTCAATGTGAATTATTCATTTAATTCAATATTAAGTAATGTTTAAGGCAGGGGTCTTATAGTTCTATAACTACTTTACCAATTAATGAAACTATTAATTTCATAATTTATTTAAAATTATCTTTTAAGTGATTTAAAATAATTTTTTATGTTTTGATATTTTATATCATATGGAAAAGAGATTAGAGAAAAACACTAATTTCAATAGAATTGAATGTGGGGTTGAATTATTCAAAAAATAAGGGTTAAATTTGAAATAAATTTGATAGAATTAATTTATTTTTATATTGATAAAGAGTAAAAAATTTAATTTTTAATTTTAAATGGAATGAAATTATAATAACCTATGATTTTGTTTTCAAAGGAGAAATGAATATTTAGAACTAAAAATGGGAAATTATATATTAAAATGTTTTTAATTGATTGATTGATAATTTTATTCATTTATTTTTTTTGAAGAACATGGGTGACTTGGAATACAGCAGGTGGTCGGGACAAGCAATATAGGATCTTGATCCACTAGTACTTGATTTACTATGACAACACTAACTAAACCATGTCATCTTAGGATGATCATTATGAGTTCCCCTATTGGATTTGATTGATTTCTCATAATGGGTTCCCCTATAAGAGTGTTAATAGTGAATACCAACAATTTATGAGTCATGGTTACTTATTAGACATGTTGGGATCTTGTCGATATTAACTAATGTACCGAATGGAAATTGACCATAGTGATATGAGTTATATTATTATGAAATGTGAGATAGTTATGGTGAATTATTTTATTCATGGTAACTAATTTAAATAAAACATTTGAATTAAAATTAAATTTTAAGCCTCGTTGAATTTTTCATTACAAATATATGATCTCTCTAAATAATTTTTTTTAATTAAGATTTGAAAACTAAATTATATTCCTTGCTTTTGTTTAAATTTGTAGAATTAATGGTAAATTGTTATGGTTTTTAATTTTTAAAACATGGTGAGATACTACTAGGATATTCTATCTGATCCTACCCTTACAATAAGGAATCAATATATTTTATTATTCATAGCTTGAGAAAAGGAAATGATCTATATGATGGCCCTGTATATTATTGATCATTTGGACTATGGACTGATCAAGGTGACTATTGGAAATGTCATTGATTTTTTTACATGGTGTTCATGTTTTTATTATGTTAGATATATATTATATGGGGGATGTACTCATTTTGGGTTTTATACTTTTTTGTTTATATTACATTATACTTTTGGAGTTTTTTTAAAAAAATAATTTGTATCTTTTATTTTCCACTATTCTGTGGTAAATTAATTCCCTCTTTAATTTTATATAATGCCCGGGGATAATCTTTAAGAAATGGGGATTGGGAATTACTTTTGGTAAATTTCCTTACCATCTTGGGTATCATTGTACTATGTTATTCAAGATAGTTCTTGAAAAACAATTTTTATGTATAAATATTTAACGGGTTAATAGACTAGTGGGATAAATAAATAGTTTTTTATATAGAACATTGAGTTAAAAAAATATTATTTATTATCACTTTGAAAATATTATTAATGAATATAGTAATTATGGATATATGTTATTTATGAGACTTCTTTTGGAAAACATAAAATATTCCAATGTGTAGATGAATTAAGTGTAGAATCAAATAAAATAAAATATTGGAATTATCTAATTTAATGAAGGTGGTAAATAATTATGAAAATAATTTATTGAACACATGGGTGATTATGGAATTATATCAGAAATAACTAATCCTAAAACTTAATAGTTCAACAATGTGTCTAAGAGGAGGCAACATACCATGTTGTGGATTTTTTTCAACAAATTGGAGTTAATGTGACTATCTGAGATCATTATTTGGATATTCCATATAAATTAATACATTCTAACATAACCACATACCATCTATATATTTTAATAAAATTTCATA
This sequence comes from Viscum album, assembly GCA_963277665.1. Lineage (NCBI taxonomy): Eukaryota > Viridiplantae > Streptophyta > Magnoliopsida > Santalales > Viscaceae > Viscum > Viscum album. The sequence goes on along the minus strand of OY728120.1, from coordinate 1,265,243,217 downwards.
TGATATATGGACCAAGATGTATACCAATTTGAATTTTATGTCATTATAGTGTTGTGAAACAAATATAATTTATTTTGATATTGAATAACATGGCCAAAAATTGAAAAAAATTATTATTTACGAGTAATCCAATAGAAACTAATGGATGTTTCTTATTTAATAACAATAAAAAATTTTCTCATTGAATTACCTACATAATTGATCGATAACAAAACATATATATTGATATTTTTATTTGTAGTATATTTAACATAGAGAAATTTAGAAGGAATAAGATGAAATAATTTTTGATAAGGAATGTAGGTTAAATCTATAAGTGGTTATAGAAAAAGAAATGACTCATACTCCACAAGAACGTCAAAGGTGTAGTAGGATTCATTAGGATCGTAAAATATATGAACATACAATAGAAAATGATGATTACGTAAAGTTCAGAGGGGATTTAATGACTACATACTAAGAGGCTACTTAGATATTTGATTATATGAAATTATTAGTGGCCATAATATTTGAGATTGAATCTATATACAGTAACCATGTTTTTTACTTGTTTGATATAAATTACAAAACCTCTATTTTTTTAGTTTATATCCTTGTAAATGAACATTTTGTTCCATTTAATGTACCAGAAAAAATGCTGAGCTACAAAATGAACTGCATTATAATGTAAGAAGTATTATTATTTTAACAGGACCATTATAACATATCTAATGGATTAGAGAGAATAAATGTGTGGATCCACATAATTATATAGGTGTTGAGTAGTATTACTTAGTAAAAATTTACTAATTAACTCCGAGAAATTTAGAACTCAATTTTAAATAAGATCATATATGAATAAAAGTTAAATATTTGCTGAAACATTTTATGTGTGAAATATTTTTATGAATTTAAATTAAATAAATAATATTATATTAATTATTTAATTAAAATTAAAATACCATATATTTAGTAAAATAAATTTAAATTATTATAATGGTGGTTATTTTGTATGAAATTATAAGGCCCCAGCCTTAAACCTTACTTAATCATGAGTTATTACAAGATTACACATTGAGGATCTTTTCAGGTTTAGAGTTTTAGAGAATTAGATCATGAAACTTGCATTATATTCCACATTTAAACAAAGTAGTTACATAAAAGACAGTATTCATTCTTACCATCAACGAAAAAATATTTAAAATAAAATATGGATTCTTTCTTGACACATCCTTGACACTATCGTCACATCATGTACCCTTCCCGTGACCTGTGAAAAACATTTCAAAAACTTGGGATGAGCATAAAAAGCTCAATAAGGGATATACAGATATGGAAAGGAAACATGAGTACATGTATACATAAGAATGAAATCATAATTTACCCATAAAACATAAGCACTTTAACATACCTCATAACATCATGAATAAATCTTAGAAATCATAAGACATAAAAGGTAACTTGAGGCATTCATAACATTCTTACGTAGGGAGTAACCCTATTGGTTACGTTTGGAATACCTACCATAGTATATTCCCTAAATCTCTTCATAGAAACCTTAACGTTTCACTCCTTCACGTTACCCAATGCATTGGAGAGATATATCGGTCTCACTCGCCCATAGTTTATCACGGAACCACCCATCTTCATAACAATGACCAAGAACCATAACATAATCTTATCACATAAAACATGCATAAAGGAAACATAACATTTCCACATTTCAATAACAAGATATCAATACAAGAAATTGATATAAATACATTATGAAAGCCATTTTCAATACCAAAATAAAAGAAAAGTAAAACCTGGTATTTATTTTTCTCTTAAAAAGATGGCATGGCTTGTAGAAGAAGCCGAAACTCAAATAATGGTCACGGCGGCAGAGAAGTTTTTGTCGCCGCAAACGTTCAACAAAAAAAATTCCCTTTTGTCATTTAATAAACACTTAGTATAAAAAATATTCCTTTTGAATAAACGAAAAAGTAAAAGGGGTTTATACACCGTATAAAAGAAGGTTGTGTATAAAATAGAATATGCCTCAATGAAAGGAGATTGAGACGAAGTTCCTTACAAAGACGGTATCCTTGGTTTAAGGATAAATCAATTACATAATTATGTGTGACAAATTAATACACCAAATATAAGTGGATATTAAGTGTAAAATAATCAAATTTCATTCACACATATTCAAAGGATGACATATTCAATAACTACATGTTGAACCCAAAGAAATCGAAATTGGGTTAAGAATTTCCCTTGACAGCCTAATGGTGTCACATCAAAATGAGTTGATAAGAGATAAAAAAAGGGTATCTCATCACATGGAAATAAAATTTACATAAATAAGGATATATGAGAACATATCCCAACATAAAAATATGTAAATTAAAAGACCCAATAAAATAAGTCTTTTAAAAAGAGGAGGATGAAAGGTTCCCTTACCGACATGGGTATCTTTCGAAACACACGCCCCATGAAAGAAGGACAATACAACATTGATGTAAATACTCATAAATGAAAGAATATTACACAATGAGTAAAATAATTGTCAGTACATACACCACTCAAAGGAAATTGTGGAAAATGTAGCATAAATCTCACAGGAATAAAAGTGAGATGAAATATCCCTTACGAAAACTCGGCAGCCTAATGACGCCACTTAAAACATCCAAAAATGGATTGATGAGATAAAATAGGGTATCTAATCACATTACAATAAAATTTATAGAAATAGGAATATAAAAGAACACCCCCCATCATAAAAAAAGAGGAGCTTAAAAGAAGTGACATAAAGGAGAGTACTTAAAGAGAAAGAGAGAGGTTAGATCTCTTACGAAAACTCGGCAGCTTAACGGTGCCACTCAAAACATCCAAAATGGATTGATGAGAGAGAATAGGGTCTCTCATCATATGAACATTAAAATTAAAGTAAGATTAATATAAAAGAAAATCCCAATCAAAAGAAATATGAGCTTAGAAGGAATGACATAAAAGAGTGTACTTAAAAAGAAAGAGAGTAGTAGGATCCCTTACCTCAAGTCCAACTTTTCTTGTTCGTTTCTTTATATTCCTGAATAATAAACTTTGGTCAATTAATAATTGCCTAAGTACCTCCTTTAGAGATTATTATTCTGTTCATATCACATATTATAATTTTATAATAATTGTTTAATAATGTTAGTTCATATCAGACGTTTTTGCCGATGTTTGGTACATGAGTCAAAAATGACCTTGTTTGGAAAAAGATTGCCCATGTAGTTATAAGTAAATAATTTCCAGAATAGTATTAATGATTAAAATATCATATATATCCATTAAATATTCATTTTATACTATTCCATATCATTTGGAGATAAAAAAAATGAAAGGCACCGTTCATGGAGATGGTAGGCCGTACGTACGCATGAACGCTACTTTCATTTTTTTTCATATTAATGGAATTAAAAAAAATGAGAGAGATATATATATGTTATAATTCCAGAATGATATCCATAATTTTGATGTAATATATTACATATATATCCATTATATATATGTACTTATAATATTACATAACATTTTGAGATAAGAAAAGAAATGTACCGTTCATGGAGACGGTAAGCCGTACGTACGCATGAATGCTACTTCCATTTCTATTTCATATTTAATGGAATTAAAACATAATTATACATAATAGTATTTTAATTAAATTATTTTATCATATATAATATCATTAAATATATCCTTTATACGTACCACATATGGTATTAACGAATCAAATCACTTTGAGGGGGCAGTAGTCCGCTCTTCCTTAAATGAAGATATCGCGTTTACCCATAATGGAAACCATAAAGGTACGCCATAAATGAAAAATAAATAATATTAAGTAAAACATAAAAATATTATATATCATATATAAATATAGTGTCATCTTAATAGCCACCTTTGAAGGTGTTAGAAGAAAGTTGAACAATCATCGTTTCGGGAGGCAGAAATTCGCCATCCACAGAAACAGTATGTTCTTTAACAATTAGATGTAGGTGTGTGTAAGTGTAGCTCGAATACTTCTTATAAAAACATCCTAGTATATTGTATATACTGGATTTTTTACAAAATAAATTAATAAAAAGAGTTTATGGGGTTAGAGAAGCAAAATAAAACAAAGGGACACAAGTGAAGACATTACCTTAAAATCGGGTAACTCCCTTTGGTTTGAGCTCAAAGGATTCCTTGGGAAGACTTCTGCCCAAAGTGAGGCTTCAATGAGTAATATAGGGACGTGGAGAGACAAAATGGGTAGGGGTTGGCCGAGCCAAAGGCTTTGGGAGTTTGGGTAAGGAGGTAGAGGTGGGGGCCTTTTATAAGAGGAGAGGAGGGGCACTCTTGTAATGTTACAAAATGTTACTTTATTTTCAAAAAGAGTTTCGGATTTTAAAGGTCCCACATTGATGTATTTTGAGTATAAGGTGATAAGGGTTCTAAATACACTCATCCAATAGGTTTTGTACATGTTTAGGTCTTAGATATGACATTATCTTTCAATTTTATTTAAATCGTTAAATAATGAGGTCATCGTTGCATCATCATGATGTCATAAATAATTATTTTATTTAATGTCTAAAAATTATAATAAAAATACTATGATGTAGGAAATATTTTTAGATTTACAATTACTATTTATAGTCAAAAATATGACTTGTATAACCCCATGTAAAAAATTGTTTTAGTAAAACATCTCATGTATGTGTCATTTTTACTTTTACATTAAATAACAAGATATTTATGTCATTTCCCAACCAAAGTGGCTCCATGGGGTCCCCAAGTTGATCCATGGATTGTATTGGTCGGCCATGACACATCCAATGAGGGTAGGACATGTGTCTAGGTCATTTCATTTTATTAAAACATTATTCTTACCATAAACTACACTAATTACCTCTAATCGTGATTAAAAACTTAATAAGTTACTGTTCACCAAAAAATTATTTTTATCCCATTGAACCACATTTTAATTCCTAATGAAAACCATTTATGTCGGATTTTTGAAATTCAAAACACAAATATGGCAAAATTTTATTTAAACGGAAAAATCCGTTTCTATAAGTACCACTTAGTGGTTTCACTATTCATAAAAAATTGATGTTTTTCAGAAAAATCCCAAAAATTCACCCTAAGATATATTTGATATTCAGAATTCAAAAATGAAGTCTATTTTTCAAAATTCAAAACATATAAGTTACATTAATTAATTTAATAATTAATTCCCACTATCAGAGCAAATAGCGTGTTTTTATGAAACAATAAGTATTAAAAGATTGACACTAGTTTAAGTCTGATTTCAAAGTGAAATTAATTCCAACGACCACTATTGGATTTAATGGTAAAAATATATTCTAATTTCACTTTAAAACCAATTCAAAAGATAATCTAATCATATAAATAAATTATATTAAAAAGAGTTTTTGAATTAAAATACAACATTTTACACTATTCATTAAAAAAATGAACTTTATCGGAAAGATACCAAAAATTTACACAAAGTAAAATTTGATGTCCCAATTCTTAAGAAGAGTTTTATTTGGTCCAATAGAATGTATAAGAGTGAACAAAACTATATTTAATGAAGGTTTTCCATCAAAAGGAGATAAGTGAACCTTTAGTGAAAACTAGGGAATATACGCCTAAAATTGAATTCTTTCCGTATTTTAAGCCTTAGTCTTTTATTGGATAAATGTAAAAACATTTAAAAAAAATATAATCATATTTTAGTTATTTATATCCATTCCCGACAATACAACAGTTACATGTTAACTACCATTTAAAATAATATTATTTTCTTATTAGAGTCCAATGTAAGATTTCCAAAAAACTCGTTGTTGCGTGTTGGGTACGCCATCGAGCATAGCGTCCCCTTTAAAGTCATATTAATATTTTATTCACAAATATGGATAAATATGAAAATGTCATATTCTTTATTTACCTGGGGTGTTTCATCCTTTCCCCCTTTTTGGAATTGCGTCCTCGCAATTTTTAAAATTGAGCTTGGAAACATCCTTGAAAGTCCCACATCGGAACAAGAGTCGGTAAAACAATCACTTTAAAATAAAGGAAGATAAGTATAGAGGTCACCCGAGTTAACCCATACTAGGATTCCATGTAGAAAAACATGGACATGGAAGAAAAAGCAAAGGGTCATGTTCTTGAGGGAGAGTGATAGTAAACATGTCTAGGAGAAAGTTAACCATAAGAAAATCACAAACTTGTGATGGGTTAAACTGTATTCAATTCCCCAGTAGGAAAATTTAATAGACAACAGTTTTTTTAAGTTACTTTTTATTGAGGAATTTATTAATAAGGAAACATAGTCACTTATCATGTTGACTTTAAACTTTTACTAGATTCCTTAATGAAACTCATATTTTTTTCCAAAAGATGAGTATTGAGGGAGACTTGTTCGCATTAAAAGTACTATAATCAACTTCTAGAGAGTCACCAAATCCACAAAAGAGAACTATATACTTCCCATGTCTTTATACTTTAACCAAAACCAAAACCAAAAAGGTTAGTACAAGATCAGATAATCCAGAAAAGGATAACCCTTTATAAAAAGAAAATCTATTCTTAATCTCCAAAATTTGTCCAACAAAACCCAAAGTTCAACAAGGACCATTCTATAATCAATTTGTCCATAAAATTATTCAATGTAAACCAAACTAAGATTGAAACACAAATATTTGAAGGATTTAGTCACATAGTCTTCCAAGTTAAAACGTAACATTTATCTCCAAACAACATCAGTTGCTCCTAAATTCTCGTATTGAAAAGTAAATAACCTAATCACATATCCTCCATGATAGGTTAATCATTTTCATAAATAACCCAAAATCAACTTACTCTTAATTCATAAAATCATATAACTAAAAATAAATAGTCAAAATAACCAGGGACTTCACGTAGTCTAGTGGTAGGCGATAAATATCAGTAGCACTTTGGTTGTGGGTTCGATTACCGCAGCTTTGTCCGACGCGACAGGTAGTCACACTGTCTGCGTGTTGTACTTTTTCCAAAACTATATAATTCTCAAATCATTACCCAAAAAAGGGATAAAATCATCAAAAATTACCATAACATAATTTAACCTCAATTTTATCTCATGCCTTTCACTTCAATCATAACATATAGTAACCCATAATTACCTCAAAAGTAAGGATCATATAATCCCAAATGGTTCTTTATAACTATGTTCACAAAAGAAAAGATAACTATTCCTTGAATAAAATTTTCATATATTAAACATCAGGGTTACACATAATATAAAAATTCTTCTAATGTAACCCCATCATCAAAAGAGACTTAATACTCTTAAGAATTTCACCATAACTCTTGAAGCCCTTATAGGTTGACATCTTACTCATTCGACATTCTTCATGATCCATTAACCATTCCTTTCCAACTTATTCCTAAATACCTCTTTCCAACAAACAAAATCATGAATCATATCCTAAGATTCCAAAATAGGAAAACAATAGTCATGGAATAATACATACCTTTGATTGGTCATTGTCAGTTTCTTCATCCTCAATAGGAATGGCATTAAGTATTGGTAAATGAACATTTTTACGCTCTTGGTGATCCCATTCACGAAACTTCTTCATAGGACATGTGTTTTCATAATGACCATGAACAACACATTTAAAACATTCAATTGATCCCTCAGAAAGAACTTCTGTCCCTTTCCTCAAGTCAGCTGGATGCTTCCTTTTTCTATAGCAGGTTCTTGCTTTATGACCTTCATTTCCACATCTATAACATATTTATGTCCCTTTGAAACATTTTCCTAGGTGTTTCTTTCCACATCTTTGACACATAGGTTTTTTAACACACTTACCTTTATGATTATTACCTGTACTTCCGTAGGGATTTGTTTCTCGCATATATGATACCTTAGAGAAATCACCAAGGTTTATGTGGTCAATCATTACTCCAGATAGTTGGTTGAGGATAATAATAAGAGTTCTCATTGCAGCTCCCATATCATTCAGTTGCTTTCTCAAAAAACTATCATAGTTTCCTTCACATCCACTGTTACTTTGGTGCCTACTAGATCCATCCATTTACTAAAACCAAAAAGGTCAGTGTGAGTATATCAACAAAACCATCATGTACAAATGAGGAAGATAAACACTAAGATATACTTACTCATTCACTTTATCTAAAACTAGGACTCTTTCTAAAATCTTAACCATTATGGTAATGTCACTTATGCTTAATGAATACCCTAATCTCTAAAGTTATCTAAACCGACCTTTGATACCAACTATAAGGCCCCAGCCTTAAACCTTACTTAATCTTGAGTTATTACAAGATTACACATTGAGGATCTTTTCAGGTTTAGAGTTTTAGAGAATTAGATCATGAAACTTGCATTACATTCCACATTTAAACAAAGTGGTTACATAAAAGGCAGTATTCATTCTTCCCATCAATGGAAACATATTTAAAATAAAACATGGATTCTTTCTTGAAACATCCTTGACACTATCGTCACATAATGTAACCTTCCCTTGACCTGTGAAAAACATTTCAAAAACTTGGGATGAGCATAAAAAGCTCAATAAGGGATATAAAAATATGGAAAGGAAACATGATTACATGTATACATAAGAATGAAATCATACTTTACCCATAAAACATAAGCACTTTAACATACCTCATAGAATCATGAATAAATCTTAGATATCATAAGACATAAAAGGTAACTCGAGGAATTCATAACATTCTTACGTAGGGAGTAACCCTCTTGGTTACGTTTGGAATACCCACCACAGTATATTCCGTAAATCTCTTCAGAGAAACCATAACGTTTCACTCCTTCACGTTACCAAATGCATTGGAGAGCTATATCGGGCTCACCCGCCCTTAGTTTATCATGGAACCACCCGTCTTCATAACAATGCCCAAGAACCATAACATAATCTTATCACATAAAACATGCATAAAGGAAACATAACATTTACACCTTTCAATAACAAGATATCAATACAACACATTGATATAAATACATTATGAAAACCATTTTCAATACCAAAATAAAAGAAAATTAAAACATGGAATTTATTTTTCTCTTAAAAAGATGGTATGGCTTGTAGAGGAAGCCAAAACTCAAATAATGGTCACGACGGTGGAGAAGTCGTTGTCACCGCATACGTACGACAAAAAAATTCCCTTTTGTCGTTTAATAAACACTTAGTATAAAAAATATTTCTTTTGAATAAATGTAAAAGTCATAGGGGTTTATACACCGTATAAAAGAAGGTTGTGTATAAAACAGAATATGCCTCAATGAAAGGAGATTGAGACGAAGTCCCTTACAAAGACGGTATCCTTGGTTTAAGGATAAATCATTTAAATAATTATGTGTGACAAACGAATACACCAAATATAAGTGGATATTAAATGTAAAATAATAAAAGGTCATTCACACATATTCAAAGGATGACATATTCAATAACTACATGTTGAACCCAAAGAAATCGAAATTGGGTTAAGAAGTTCCCTTGAAAGCCTAATGGCGTCACATCAAAATGAGTTGATGAGAGATAAAAAAAGGGTATCTCATAACATGGAAATAAAATTTACATCAATAATGATATATGAGAACATATCCCAACATAACAATATGTAAATTAAAAGACCCAATAAAATAAGTCATTTAAAAAGAGCAGGGTGAAAGGTTCCCTTACCAACATGGGAATCTTTCGAAACATACGCCCCATGAAAGAAGGACAATACAACATTGATGTAAATACTCATAAATGAAATAATATTACAAAATGAGTGAAATAATGGTCAGTACATACACCACTCAAAGGAAATTGTGGCAAATGTAGCATAAATCTCACAGGAATAAAAGTGAGATGAAATATCCCTTACGAAAACTCGGCAGCCTAACGACGCCACTTAAAACTTCCAAAAATGGATTGATGAGATCAAATAGGGTATCTAATCGCATTAAAATAACATTTACAGCAAGTGGAATATAAAAGAACATCCCCCATCATAAAAAAAGAGGAGCTTAAAGGAAGTGACATAAAGGAGAGTACTTAAAGAGAAAGAGAGACGTTAGATCTCTTACGAAAATTCGGCAGCCTAACGACGCCACTCAAAACTTCCAAAATGGATTGATGAGAGAGAATAGGGTCCCTCATCATAAGAAAATAAAAATTAAAGTAATATTAATATAAAATAACATCCCAATCACAAGAAATATGAGCTTAGAAGGAATGACATAAAAGAGTGTACTTAAAAAGAAAGAGGGGAGTAAGATCCCTTACCTCAAGTCCAACTTGTCTTGTTCGTTTCTTTATATTCCTAAATAATAAACTTTGGTCAATTAATAATTGCCTAAGTACCTCCTTTAGAGATTATTATTCAGTTCATATCAGTTATTATAATTTTATAATAATTGTTTAATAATGTTAGTTCATATCAGACATTTTTGCCGATGTTTGGTACATGAGTCAAAAATTAACTTGTTTGAAAAAAGATTTCCCATGTAGTTATAAGTAAATAATTTCCAGAATAGTATTAATGATTAAAATATAATATATATATATACAGTAAATATTCATTTTATACTACTCCATATCATTTGGAGATAAAAATATGAAAATCACCGTTCATGGAGACGGTAGGCCGTACGTACGCATGAACGCTACTTTCATTTTTTTGTCATATTAATGGAATTAAAACAAAATGAGAGAGATATATATATGTTAAAATTATAGAATTATATCCATAATTTATATGTAATATATTACATATATATCTATTATATATATGTACTTATAATATTACATAACATTTTGAGATAAGAAATGAAATGTACCGTTCATGGAGACGGTAAGCCGTACGTACGTATGAACGCTACTTCCATTTCTATTTCATATTTAATGGAATTAAAACATAATGATACATAATAGTATTTTAATTCCAGTATGGTATCATATATAATATCATTAAATATATTCTTTATACGTACCACATATGGTATTAACGAATCAAATCACTTTGAGGGGTCGGTAGTCCGCACTTCCTTAAATGAAGATATTGCGTTTAACCATAATGGAAACCATAAAGGTATGCCATAAATGAAAAATACAGAAGATTAAGTAAAAAATAAACATATTATATATCATATATAAATATAGTTTCATCTTAATGGCCACCTTTGAAGGTGTTAGAAGAAAGTTGAACAATCATCGTTTCGGGAGGCAGAAATTCGCCATCCACGGAAACAGTATGTTATTTAACCATTAGATGTAGGTGTGTGTAACTTTTGCTCGAATAATTCTTATAAAAATATCCTAGTATATTGAAGATAATTGATTTTTTACAAAACAAATGAATAAAAAGAGTTTAGGGGGTTGGAGAAGCAAAATAAAACAAAAGGACACAAGTGAAGACATTACCTTAAAATCGGGTAACTCCCTTTGTTTTGAGCTCAAATGCTTCTTTGGGAAGACTTATGCCCAAAGTGAGGCTTCAAGGAGTAATATAGGGAAGTGGAGAGACAAAATGGGCAGGGTTTGGCCGAGCCAAAGGCTTTGGGAGTTTGGGTAAGGAGGTAGAGGTGGGGGCCTTTTATAAGAGGAGAGGAGGTGCACTCTTGTAAAGTTCCAAAATGTTACTTTATTTTCAAACGAGTTTCGGATTTTAAAGTTCCCACATTGATTTATTTCGGGGATAAGGTGATAAGTGTTCGAAATACACCAATAAAATAGGGTTTTTACATGTGTAGGTCTTAGATATTACATTATCAATCCATTTTATTTAAATCGTTAAATAATGAGGTCATCATTGCATCATCATGATGTCATAAATAATTTATTTTATTTAATGTCTAAAAATTATAATAAAAATACTATGATGTAGGAAATATTTTTATCTTTACAATTACTATTTATAGTCAAAAATATGACTTGTATAACCCCATGTAAAAATTGTTTTAGTAAAACATCTCATGTTTGTGTCATTTTTACTTTAACATTAAATAAAAAGATATTTATGTCATTTCCCAACCAAAGTGGCTCCATGGGGTCCCCAAGTTGACCCATGGATTGTCTTGGTCGGCCATGACACATCCAATGAGGGTAGGACATGTGTCTAGGTCATTTCATTTTATTAAAACAATATTCTTACCATAAACTACACTAATTACCTCTAATCGCGATTAAAAACTTAATAAGTTACTATTCACCAAAAAATTATTTTTATCCCATTGAACTACATTTTACATCTTAATGAAAACCATGTATGTCGTATTTTTGAAATTCAAAACAGAAAGATGGAAAAATTTCATTTAAACAGAAAAATCTGTTTTTATAAGTACCACTCAGTGGTTTCACTATTCATCAAAAATTGATGTTTTTCAGAAAAATCCCAAAAATTAACCCTAAGCTATATTTGATATTACGAATTCAAAATTGGATTCTATTTTACAATATTCAAAACATATAAGTCACATTAATTAATTTAACAATTAATTCCCGCTGCCAGAGAAAATAGCGTGTTTTTGTGAAACAATAAGTATCAAAAGATTGACACTAGTTTAAGTCTGATTTCAAAGTGAAATTAATTCCAACGACCAATATTGGATTTAATGGTAAAAATATATTTTAATTTCACTTTAAAACCAATTAAAAAGATAATCTAATCATATAAATAAATTATATTAAAAATAGGTTTTGAATTAAAATACAACATTTTACACTATTCATTAAAAAAATGAACTTTATCGGAAAGATACAAAAAATTTACACAAAGTAAATTTCGATGTCCCAATTCTTAAGAAGAGTTTTATTTGGTCCAATAGAATGTATAAGAGTGAACAAAACTATATTTAATGATGTTTCACCATCAAAAGGAGATAAGTGAACCTTTAGTGAAAACTAGGGAATATACGCCTAAAATTGAATTCTTTCCGTATTTTAGGCCTTTATATTTTATTGGATAAATGTAAAAACATTTAAAAACATATATAATCATATTTTAGTTATTTATATCCATTCCCTCCAATACAACGGCTACATGTTAACTACCATTTAAAATAATATTATTTTCTTATTAGAGTGCAACGTAAGATTTCCAAGAAACTCGTTGTTGCGTGTTGGGTACGCCATCGAGCATAGCGTCCCCTTTAAAGTCATATTAATATTTTATTCATAAATATGGATAAATATGAAAATGTCATATTCTTTATTTACCTAGGGTGTTATAACAATGACTATAAATTAATTTTTTTACTTCAAAGTACAATGTCATAAAAATAATTTGTTTCATTTAATGCATTGATATTAGGATTAACTTCGTAAACATATGGAAATTTTATATTATAAATTTGATATTATTTTTAACTATCACTTTATAATAAAATTAATATTTTTATTTTTAGCTTTTATGAAAATATTTTTTTGGGTGAACAGTGAGAAATATGGATTTGGGAAACACTGTAACATCATTATTGTTCTGATTGTTTGATCTTTTCCACCTTATCTACACTTTTTTTCTTCTTAATAAATGGTTATACGATTTTCTTCTAATCGAATTATTGGTTAATTTCAATAATATATTTGGGTTTTGTATTTTTAAAATATGTTAAGGATTCGTATTAATAATCATAGTCCAATTATTTTTATAGAAATAAACCTTACTCTATATTTTGGTATAAAATCATTTTTATGGTTAGAAAATAATTTCAATAAAATATTATTTCCATGGAATTGATAATATAATATTTATTATAATATCATACACATTTGAAAAATGAATCTTGATTTTTATTCATATTTGGAATGATAATTTTAAAATTAGCTGATTTGATCAATTTCAACTTTTTTTATGACATATAAAAACCACAGTAAATATGTATCACCACAGTTACGGGTAAACAGGTTAAACGAGGTTAAAAATATGAGACAGTGTAAAAAAATCAATCCAAAACATGAATTTTAATTATCATTTTTTAATTTGAGTAAAACCATTAAATATTCTTAAATATGTAATTTTGTTGCAGCTTTCCATTAATAACAACTATTATATTATTTTATGTTACGAATAATTGAAAAATGACATTACCTATAAATTGTTATGATTTATTGATATTAATATAGATTAAAATGATATATGAAGGAAAAAATATGATAATTATTATGTAAAATAGAATATATAAAATACAATAATTTTTTTAATTTTTAGTGATGGTATAATCACCAAGAAGATTTATATATTGATTATACAATACTTTTTCAAGAATTAAAAAAGTCAAGATAAAGATTTTATGAATGATAAAAATATTATTATAATGAATAATTCTAGTTTTAAATTATGTTAATTTTTTTATTATAATTATTAGTAGTTTTGGATGTATATATATTGGAATACCATTGTTATGATGATCCCTTTGATGGAAATGTTTATAAATTATCACAAAAATGGTCATAATTTATATTTATTTTTTATAATTATTTTTAAAACATTATAAAAACATTAAAATATAAAAAGTAATCAATTATATGGGATATTCTAAATAGTTTCATGAATTTTCCAATTTTTTTCCAATATAATATTAAAAATTATTTTTACCATCCTTTAATATTTGAAGATTCTCAAAATGATATTAAATTTTTCTAACAAAAATAGAATAAATTTATATTTTAAAAACATGAATAATGTTTATTTTTATCTTCAAAATATTACTACTACATTTCCATTAACACATCTTAAAAAACATTGATTGACTATAAACCTCTATTTCAAATGTCTCAATATTAGTAAAAAGGGGTATCAAAAGATAAGGAATCACTCCTCACTAATTTCTTTTATGTTTAATTTCTAATCTACCATCTTCAATCATATCATAATAATTATTAATGAATAATATTAATATCTATAATATAATTAAATTTTATTATATTTATGGTAAAACTATTTACCATTATCCATTCAATCCACTGGAAAAATGAATATTCCACCCTGTGTATGTGTGGACTACCTCCTTCAAGAAGAGACATTTTTTAATTTTCATTACCACCATATATGATTTGAAAAAATAATATATATGAAGAATATATATGATATTTATTGTTTAATTATTTTTACTTAAATATTATATATTACATACCATTCTACCATTTTATTGATTATAAAATTACAATGTTGCATGTGTGTACATGTGGACTACCAAATCCACAAAGAAATGTGATTAGTTTTTATTTACCACACAACATTGACAGTCATAAGGATTTTATAAATAAATAACTATGAAATGTATAAAATATTTAATATTTATTAAAATTAAAATATTATATTTATTATTTCCTTCCCACCATGTACGATAATGAAAATGATGATCATTAATATATATAGAATACCGTATCCATGAAACAAAATGATTCATTATATAAGTATAAAATATATGGTTATTTTGAAAAATGTATTTAATTTATAAATTTTATAATTATAAAATTATTCATATTATTTATATGATATATCCATAAACCCTTTGACCATAAACATGTAGAATTTATTTTTGATATTATGAACTTAATTATCTCAAAACGTACGACATGAATAAAATTTTTTTGTTGCTTCATAAAACATGGTTATAAATGAGAAAAAAATATATCACAGTAATAAAATTCAAAAATTATCATTAACATGTATTAAATTGATATAATTATATTAGGTTTCTTATAAAAGGATGTACATTGTGAGTCAGGAGATGATGTATGGCATTTCTCATCTTAATTCCCTTTCATGGAACACATAGAATTTTCAAAAAATGTTTTTTGTGTTTTATATACTACCATATGGATTTACTGAATCATTAATTCTAATTATTCAATTTTTATAAAATTTATTTCATGTTTTTTACTTCAATGATTTCTTTATTTAACAGTTATCAAATAAATCAGAAATTTATCTTTAAAACATTATTTTGAATGTTAAAATTACAATTCTATCCATGTATATGTTAAATTTAATGTTTTAAATAATTTTTTTATTTATATATTAAATATTTTTAATATTCATATTTGAAATTTTTTAATTTTCATTATAATTTTATAAAAAAACATAATTATTTCCTTTCTCATGTGTCACTTTTGATTCCTTTTTAAAAAGTAAAAAATATTTTTTTAATATATAGGACATGAAAATATTTCACTGCTGTTATGTTATTTAATACTCTTCAATCAAAAGTTAAAATTTTCATTGGGTTTTAAAAGTATTCAATATCCCAATTTTTAATGGAATTTTTTATTTAAAAATTATTTCAATAAAAGGGGGTATTTTTTCCATTTATATAAGATAACCAAAAGCGAATTTTTTTATAGGATAAAATGATTTTTTAGTTTATTTATAATGGAATGTTAAATATTATTTTTTTTCATGAAATAGTACTTACACATTATATATGGAGATGATTGAGCTTGATATAACTCAAGATGATGTGTCAGTATAATATAGATATCCAGTGAATTGGGAAATGATTAGTCTTTGAAGGGAAAAATGATATAGGTAACATGGTAAGTTATTTGTTTAAATCAAATTAAGAATAATTTCTTCCCAACACTAGTTAAACAAAAGTGAATAAAAATAATGAATACGATCATCCAAGATACATATTTTATAATGGAAAATGGTTTTTATGGAACTAATTTGATTACATGTGTCATGAAAAGATTATAAATTTTTAAATATGAAAGGATTTTTTGTTAAAGAAGTATTTTCTTGCTTTATCATGTTAATTATGATTATATTAAGACATTATTTTTCTTAATAACGAATTTAAAACATTTTCCTATTGAAATACATTATTATCACATATAGATATACTTTATTTATGTATGCAAAGTATTATTTTGAAAAATGTGTTAAAATTTTCTTGGGTTTTCAAGTGTTTAACTGTCCATATGGATTTCTAATATTTTTATATTACTAAAAGATATTTTTTGTCCAAAGATATATTTTCAAATGAACTTCATAAAACCTAAGGATGAGAATGATCTAAAAAAATATTTGTTTTTGATTAAATGAATCTTCTCTTGAATAATGGAAGTGTGTCCTAAATGAAACAAAACTATCTACATAAGAATCTTGTTTTCATGGGATATACACATTGAGTCGGTCATACCACTATAATTTAATGGATTTCACATTGTAAATAAATTATATTCCAAAAAATCTAGGAAATGAATTAAATTAAGCCCTTATCATAAACCAAATAATCATGGGTTTTTTCTGAATTGGGGATTTATAGTTAGTGAATGAGAAGTCTTTAGATAAAATTTATGTATAGTACGTCATTTTATTAGATAACATTATGGTTTTATATAGTTATTTGAAATCAAATGTTAAATAAATTTTTATAAATAAAAGGAATAGTGTGATATAGGGAACTATTGTTCTCATTTTCTAAATTAAAAAAGTTGAAGAGAATCTTACATGATTAAAGATGATGATAAATTGAATTGATATGTTTTTTTTATTTTTTTGATGATATTAATTTAAAAAAAATTATTATATTATTATATTTTTTATTTTTATATGTAACCCTTAAATTAAATATGATATATTTGCATCAAAAATTATTTTTTATAAGATTAAAACAGATGTACAATGGTTAAAAGCGGTATAAATTTTTTTGAATCCAACAATATCCCCTTGAATTATTTTATTACAGTTCAAATATATGGCAGCCAAGAAAAATTACGTGGAAAACATCATACCATGATCTCTTTTAGATAAAAGAATATTGAAAACCATATTTCCATATCACACATTATAAAATATTTGAAAATATTGATGAAGAAATCTTTATTAAATTTCAATAGTGTAAGAAATAATCCAAATACAAGAAGAGTTGCCCAAAAATTATTTGAAAAGAAAATATGAATCAGATTCCACTGAGGAATGGTAAATAATATGTAACCTATAAATATTAATTCGTGTACACAAATCATGATATTTTTCTTGAAAATATGTTCATTCTCCCCCATAATATAAGAGTTAAAGAAATATGGTGTCTATATTATCTCCAAAAAAACATATTTGATACATCAATATCATCATATAGGATCAATCAATATTAATTTATTTACCCAACCTCAGAACCTTCCTAAAGACATACACTCCACATAAAGAATCCATTTATCCAAAAGAGAGAAAATGGGGAAGGAGGGTCCTTTCTAACCTAATAAAGAAGGCCACATTGAAAATGTACACGAGATCCTAAACCTTATAGATAATTTTACCATCATATATTCAACAAAGGGGGAAGGGAAAGGGACCATGGAATCATGTTATTTTGTTAGAATTATAGATCACCGATTACCCTTTAGGAAAGATTATATAGTTCCCTTGAGTATTTAAATTTTGATATATATATATACACACATAAACAAGAGGAGATAAAATGATTTATATAATAAAACATTAAAAAATTTATAATGAGATTGACCCGTTTATATATGACCATGTATCCTTCAACGAAAAGGGAAATAAATTTTAATTTATCGCATTAATGTACAATAGAAACATAGTATAAAGTTGTAATACATTTATATAAACATCAATAATGCTAATAAGGGTGCTATTCATAATACAGCAATCTAGAAATTTGATCATTTTTTCAAAATATGTTTTCACAAAAATATTTTGTATTGTGAGTTCATAATCAGAGGTGTATGGAAAGACTAATAGAAGGAAGAGAAAGTTAAAATCCATTAGGAGAGGGAGTGAAAATTTTGTCAATGGTGTACACAATAAAATATATGTTATGATATAGAAATAATTTGTCTTCATTGAGGAACATGCTAAATAGATTAGGGTTAATAGAATATTTCATGGAAGTTATGTCCAGGAAAATTCTCATGAATCAACGGAGGATGATATAGGACCCCACTAAATTATCATTCTTGAAAATAATTTCACTTATACAAATGATCTACATAGTGATTTCATTAATGAGGTTTATTGTATCCAAAATACCACAACAAATTTGATAACCTGAATATGATTCACACAAGCCATCATGGGATGTCCCGTACATATATCTAAAAATTTAATCCCATATGTAATGATTAACGAAAATTTCCTAGGGGATGCTATCATGCATAGAATGTTCTCTTTGAACCATCTATGATTGATACCCTCTTCATCAAATTGTTTTAAGATTTTTTCCTAGCTACCCCATTGGCGATGGACATCAAAAATAAAATAAATGATCAACAATTTTGGAACAAGTTCAATATTAATAATGATAGTATTTTGGGCCCTACAAGCTATTAATACATGCATGTAAATAGAGTTCGACCTACTATTTTTTAAAGGGAAACACTCTTTAAAATAGATAAATATTTACTTTTAATAAATAATTATACCCATAATTATTTTTTAAATACCATCAATGTGATGTACCATTATTCTTCCAATAGATAAGTAGGAAATTTTTAATTCCATAAAAATGAATTCCTTATCAATTCCATGTTTTAATTAATATTCACCGTATGGATACTAGTGTATGATTTGAAAATACAAACACATCAATTATGGTAATATTGTGATTCCAATATCTACTACTATAGTCATTTAGCAGTCGTGTTGAGAATTTTTATGGAATTTATTCTTCTATTTATTAAAAAATATATAAAATCGACAAGGAAAAATGATAATGTTAATAAGAATATTTATGAATGAAATGATATTGATATTTAGGTTATTATTGTTAATTAGGACTTACAATTATGAAATTTTGGAAAGATATGTTTTCTCAAATAGATAACCATGGGGTTAATATGTGAATTGATGACAATGTGACTAATGTATTTTTTAAATATTTAAATTTTCGAGGAACAATATATAAATATATAAATATATAAAATAGAAATATTAATATAATTTGAGGTATAATGGATAGATTATCTTTTAGAAATATTTACGATTTTTTGTCATTATTTTTTTCATTTTTTTGAAATAAGATTAGAATATTTTAAATATTAATACATTATAACATATAAATTTTTTTATATCATGTCTTATTGATGTTATTTGGTGGAAAATTGTTTCAGTATCATTGAATAATATGTGATAAAATCTTTTTAAATGTTTTCTACAAATTTTGGACAAATATATTTTGTAAAGATTTAAGGAATGATATTGAGGGTATGATTTCATTTCATATTTTGTTGTAATTCATAGAGGATTTATAGAATTTTTTTTATTTCTTAATATGTATGTTTATTGATATTGGATATTTTTAACATGTTCTGAATGTTTCTCTTTTAGTTAATGGACCTAAAAATAGGGAATAATTTTCCATCTATTTACAAACCTTTTGATCAATTGGAAGTTGATTTTACTGTTTTAGGATTAAAAATTAATCATAGTTATTTATTATATGATTTTAAGTAGATATTAAAAACTACTCATAGAACAATCAAATTACAAAAGCTTTCATATGGTATGGTATAAAATCAAGTATGTATATTTCTTAATTTCACTTTCTTTACAGTAAAATAAATTCTCAAATCAATAGAGTCCTATATAAAAATAATGAATGGATTATCAAGGTATAATTTTAGATACTCATTATAAAATATGATTCATATACAGGTACATGATATTAAAGAATAATATGTTTCTTCTCCTTGACATATAAATATTTATGAGACAAAATATAAATGTGATTATATATATATATGTTGTGATAAATTCATTTTCACATAATAACATAAAAATTAAGAGGAAATAATTTATCTATGTGGGAAATAATGTACAACCATGATAAATTATTTTATATTATTTTCAATAATTATTTGGTTCAATTTTATGTATCACATGAATTATCAATATTAAAATTTGACTGTGATAAAACATAGAAATATTATTTTTTAAATAAGGCTATTTTGAACAAGTTTTTGGATTAGATAGAATAAAAAAGTGTAAACATATTATGAAATATATGTAGATGAGTTTTTCTTTATAAAAATTTAATAACTGATTTCTAGGAAATGAGAATTCAATTTAAAATATTGTAATATATGATTAAAATAAATATTTTTTAAAAAAATGATTTATGTATGAAAAATATATTTTTATCAAATTAAATTAGGTTAAGGTCTATAAATAAATTATTTTAATGAAATTCATAAGTCATATATTTAAAATAAATATTTAACATTCATCAAATGAAGATTACTATAAAATGATTGAGAATATATTCATTTTAAATAATAAAAATACAATATCATTAATAAGGGTTTTTATTAAATTTTGTGTGGTATGATTAATTTTAACCACTTATAGATACTTTATTGGATAAAGTCATAATCTATTATAAAATAATCATGTAAAAAAACTATAGGTATAATTTTTTGAATTTTTCTTAAAAGATTGAATTTTGGGCGAATGGAGAAAAATTGTGATTTTGCAAAAATAACATTGTAATTTATTTTGAGCAGTATAATTTCATTTTCTACATTATGGGTTTATTTTTTTAATGTATCATATAACTTATTACTGTAAATATAATTTAATTAATTTCATAACAATCAAAATTAAAATTTATTTTGGGATAAAATAATTTATAGGAAAAAACAACTACTTTTTTAAAAACATGTTTTCTATATGTGTAATAATTTTTAAAAAAATTAATTTCTTCCTCTTATTGAAATTTGATCTGGAAAATTATAATTCATTTTTTCAATTCAGAGGTTTGAGTTTGGTTATTTGAAATATTTAATTTACTATTTTATAATTATTACTAATGATAGAAAAAGTTTCTAAACATTGTAAAGGGTTAAATGTTTAAAATAAGGATAAATATTGGAAATATGGAATCATTATCAATCGAAAACATGAAATTATTTCATTGGATGAGTTTGATTCAATCCTAAAAATAACTTATTCAAAAATATTAAAATTTCTTGAAATATTCCTCTGATTATAACCACTATTAAATTTTATGTTAAATTTAATTCCAAAATTTCACCCATTTTCCCTTAGTTTTTTCAGGACTTAGATATAGATAAAAATTAAATACAATATAATATAAATGATATTTTCGTGATAATAAACTATATTAATTTTTTTTATTTGTGTTTTTATTCACCCTGAGGGTATAATTACCTATAACTTTTACACACCACTAATGCAATTCCTATGAAAGTAATAAAAATATCATGAAAATGATTACAAAATCATGAAAAGTAACATTTTTTGAATAATTATGTGTTTATATGAATTTAATAAATAATTATAAATAATTATCATTTTTAATTTATTTATATTAATATTACATTCTTATATTAAATACTTTGAAATCAATTTTTTTAATTGTTTTGAAAATTAAATTAAATTTTACTTACAGTTTACATATTATTTAATATTCTGTAGAAAATAAAAAAACTAACATTAATAATTTTTTTTTGAGAATTTATGATCCTATCAATAAAGGTGCATGTATATTATAATTGTAATTTTTAAAATTACATTAATATCCCTTAATTAATAATTTTTTTGAGAATTGTATTAATGTTTTCCTATAAAATAGGTCTCATATAAAACTATTAAAAAACAACCCTTGGTAAAATTTCCCAAAAAAATATACCCAAATAACAATCTAAACATACATTAACACTTACAAATTCCATTGGAGTGTCCATAAACCTAACCATAAATGAAATTATTCTCAATTATAAGGGGGATATAAAAAGTGGAAGTATAAGTCTTTATTGATTTCTTTTTAGTTTATTTATTCTTTTACCTCCAAATAATATTCATAATCATGATAGTATAATAAAATTAGAATCTAAAATGTATTTAATGATATTATTTTTATGTTGAAACCATTTTCATCATTATTTTTATTCTATATAAATCTAACACTTTGTCGACATGTATGTGTGGACTGCCCCCTCTTTGAAGTGATATGTTTCATTTTTCATCACCACCTTATATGAATTGTTAAAATAATTATGTAAATGAAAATATATATATATTATTAATTACATTATAGTTATTTTTAAAGTTAATATGTTATTTAACTTCTTACACTTCTATATGCGGGAAATTGGTAACGTCTCTTGTGTGTACATGTGTACTACCACATCCAAGAAGTGATTTGATTCATTTTTTATTATTGTGTCACATGGATGGTTATAAAAAGTTAATTTATAAATAAATACTACATTTATAACATATTTATTTTTATTGAAATTTAAAATATAATATACTTCATTTTATACACCCAGTAGGAAATTGAAAAAAATGTTCATGCGTACGTACATACTATTATTTAAATGAATTGATGTAATTCATTTTTCATGATAGAAATACATTTTTGGTTTCAAAGGTGTATTTAGTATATACCGATGATGATAATAAAATGATTTTTTTGATATCATTTAACCATTAACAGATTTGACACTATTAACATACCATTGTTATTTTACAGATTGCAAAATGATCGACTTCAAAGGGATCGACACGAACATAATGATTTTTAATCCTAAAAAATGATAATAAATGAAATAAAAGGACTCATTTTGGAAGACTGACTATAAAAATTTTGTAGAAGAAAATAAAAAAAATAAAGTTACTTTTATAATTCAGGGAAGATAAGGAGACACATGGTTGGTTGAGAGATAATGTAAGAGATTTATTAACTCAAATATGTTTATTTGAGATTAATGTTTTTTTCACCATATTTTTTATTCTATATGGTGTATATATATCAATATAGATATATTTAAACATTAATTCCATAAATTCATATTTTTTTCTAATCCATTTCAATTTTTCTACTTCAAATATCTTATGATTTAAATGATATTAAATGTATAAGAGATTTTTATTTAAAAACATTATTATAAATGTTTTTGAAAAAATTTCCCTCCATGAATCTGTTATTTTATAAGTTATTAATAATATTATTATTTATTAATAAAATATTTTTATAGGTAAAATTCAACTAATTCTTACATTCATCACTATATTTTTTGAAAGGAATGTTTTTATGTTTTTTATATGGGTGAATCTCGACACTGCTTACAAAATTGAAAAAGAATGTTTTTTTAACATATATGGAAATGAATGAATTCTCTAACCATCATGCATATTCTTAATCATCAATATTATGTTACTTATTTCATTTCTAAATAATAATAAAATATTCCCATTGTTCATTGAATTTTTATATCAAATAATTTTGTTATTATATGTTTTTTCTCATTTATATGAGATAAATGGAGGTGTTTTTTCACATTGTCTATAATGAGTTTTTCAAATAATTTATAATTAATTGTGTAATATGAAAAGAAATATATTCATGAAATAGTACTTGTGAATAATAAATGATGTTGGGTGATCCCAATATAGCTCATATCTTTGGGAGAGTGAAATATAGATCTCCACTGCATTTGATAATTTTTAGTATTCAATGGTGAAAAATGAAATAGATAACAATGGTAGTTATTTCTATTGAATTAACAAGGCTGTGATTATATTAAAAATGGTTAAAACCTGAGTAAATAAAGGTTTTGAATATTTTTCTATAAGGAACCACTTTTATGCTTTAAAACTGGTTTTGTTAATTTTTTTAATATGGTAGAGAAACGTTATAATATTTTAAAAGTGAGTGGTTATTTTCATAGAAATATTTTAAGGATATATCATGTTCCTCGTGATTTCTTCATTTATTTCATATTCTTATAAATCATTTTTAATGGTTTTCCCTTAAAATGGTTTATTTTCAAATGTGGATATTTTATATTCATATGATAAAGGTTTAATATGAAAATGAAGTTGATAATTTCTTGGGTTTTCATGATTTTTAATATAATTTCTTATTTAATGTATTTTCATATACATTAATGAAAATTTACTCATTTTTTAATTGTTTTACAGGATAGAAGGTTTTTTAATTAATATAAATATTTTTATATATAAATAAAGTAAAATGGATTTGAAAAAAGCTTGCGTGTCATGAATTTTACCCGACTATGAACTTATGAATCTCGTTTTCATTGAAAAAAATAAATTATGTGTCATTATTCCATATGTAATGTAATGGTTTCTAAATTTCTCTAAAATACTAAAACAATAATTTCTCTATCATTTATGAATGTTAATTCATTTTTATAAATCTCATAATCTTGTTTAGTTAATAAAATAATTTGTCATATACTGAAAGGGTATGACCCATTCAGTACATAATGGGTTCATATAAAAATAACTTTTACACTAGAGTTTTTTATTATTAATATATCTTTTATAAAATGAATTATAATAAAATTAAAGGCATTTTATATAAATATTTTTTAACCAACACTGATGATAAACAATGTTTAGATTTGATTTTACAAAATACATTGTTACAATTTGAGATATATCAAAAAGATATTTGTACCTCTATTCTTAATGACTTTTTAATAGATTTAAATATGATACGCGACATATGAATTTATTATGTTATGAAAGGTTCAGTGCCCCATTTGTGGATTTAATAAGAGGTATCGAAATTGAAATATCTTGTTTGGTGATGAAATTAATATTTTATCTTTCATTTTGATTCTAGATGATTCTTCGATATAAATATATGTTAGTGAATGTTTTGTAAACATTTTAGTGCTGTATATCAATGATATACTACACATATGAAATGATATTTTATTTTTTAATCTCTAATTTTATTATTGAGAAAAATATTTTCCATGAATGTAATGAGTGATGCATCCAATATAATTAGTATAAAAATACATTGCAATAGATCTAAATGGATTCTTGGACTAAATCAATACACTGATATTGGTAAATTACTCATGATCTTTAACATGGATAACACTATGAAATATTATTTACTAATATCTCATTCAAGGAAATTATGATGACTCAATGTACATAAAAGGTGATGAATATGACAAAAAAGATGTGAATACTTATAGATATTCTGTAGGATCTATCATTTTTGGTTTTTATACCCAAAACAATAACCCTTCTAAATTACATAACTTGTTGATAATAATCAATTTATAATGTGACTAAAAAAGTTTATTTTTGAATATAGATTTAATAACTCAGTAGAAATTGAGTATTATTCTATGTCTTTAGTGGTAATAAAAATATTATTATAAAACATTACACTGATTCAATAGTCTATATAAAAATTGACGATATAAATTCTCAATTTCAATTTATTTTTACCTCGAAAGTGGAGCTATCTATTTAAAGGGTTATAAACAAAACACCATAACACACTAAACATGAGAGGTATATTGAACCACTAAATTTGATGATGTGGATGATGTTTTTATGTGAAGTAAATAACTAAAATTTGGTTGGTTCTATGTATTTTTGGTGAAACTATGTTTTACTATGAAAAAAATCGATTTATTTCCCAAGCCATGGAACATCTATATATTAAAATAACTATGAATTTCATTTAAAAATTAAATATTATTTATTAAATAATTGGGTGGGAAGATGTAATGATATATTAGGAGGATGAAAAGATGAATTCAGCGGATCCATTAGAAAACCCATTATAAAATTAGAGGCGTGATATTAATTTAAATATATTAGTTATTATATATATGAGATACAAGATGTAATTGTTATTTTAAATATAAATTTTTTAGGTTTTTATAAAAAATTGAATCTATATTTACAAATCATTCATATTTATAACATGTATTCTATGAACATTTAAATAATAAATTCATATCTAGGTTATTAAATGAGTTATTCTTAACCATTGATCATTTGGGTGTATTAGGTGTTATAAAGATATATTAATCATACTATGGGAAAAGTGTTTTATTGTGATTCTTTTTCAATCCATAATACTCATTATAGTGTTCACATTACTTACCTACCATTTTGATAGGTAGATATCCAATGTTTTGGAGCACTATGGTGAGGCCTCATTTTTCTGTCCTTCATTCTCTTTGAATTAGTTAATAGGATTTTAGTGGGGTTTATTATTATAATGTTTCTATTTAAGGGTGGATCCTTCTGTATCACTGATCTATCTCTATTGCCTTCTCCTATATATAATCATTTCTGATGTTGGGTGCCTATTTTTTTATGGTTTCATCTCCCTATGTTTTAGTGTATAGTATATATGGTGTTATTTTATCATATAATTGATTAGATTTATGATTCTTTAAATGTTCATTTTTTTATTTGGTCTCTACTTGTGTTTTCCCAATCCCAAATGTAAAGGAACCCAAAAACCATAGTCTTAGGCCAGGTGCTAAAAAAAATCATATCCTATAGAGAGGCATTAATACTATGTGAGATGACTAAATAAAAACTGTATCAATTTTACTTCATTTCTATTGGATAAAAAATAATTTATCCCAATAAATATGAAATCCAAATAACGATTGGTTTATTGTATATATGTACTGGTTACATAAGTAATATATTTTATAATTTTTTTAATCATTTGACCATAATCATACCCTTATAAAATCGTTCTAAACGTCTCACAAGTAATTATCATATTCATAACATAAGGAACAAAAGCATAATAAGGGAGTGAGATAAAATATTTATTAATAGGTAAATAACTTATTGACATTTCATCAATGGATAAATCATAATCATGTGATAAAACTTGATATCAGAAGACATTATTATAGAAAATGACATAATATAGTAAGAGTTTTCTCAATATCATGATAGAAGGAACTGTAATATCTAATGAACAATTATATACAATTGAAAAACTGTGTGGATTCAAGAGATAATAAACATGATAAATCAATCATAATTATAGTCAAATGGAATTCAAATGTAACATTTACATTAATAATATTAAAAAATTTACTATGAAATAAGAATAATAATTGAGAAACATCATATTGTGAAACAATTCATGTATGAACACCATTTATATATAATAAAACATGATTTTCCACACATTATGTTTTGAATAAAATAAAAACTTATTCCTTATTTGTGATGAAAAAAATAAAATGATATAAAGACATTATGTTCTGAACAAATCCAATATATTTACCAATTAGTATTTAAAATATCCTCGCATTTCCACCTTTAATTAAATGAAAAAAATAAATGAATATACATGATCCAATATATCATGATATATAATCCCAAATCTAATTCATTGGATGGGTATATAGTACCCACCTATAAAATTCAATATATATATAAATTTTTGTTTGTGTATTCCATAAGATATCAATCACTAAATACATCATGAAATAAACTAGAAGAAAAATTTGTTTCATATCATTTTAAAATGGTATATAATAATATATATTCTATAATTGAATCATTTAATACTAAAAACTCAACCACCCAAATGGATAATGTCATAAATGCGTTTTTTTTCATACTCGCAAAAAATTACTTGAATGTAGATGTATTTTTAATAGGATAAGAGTAAAAATTAATAATATTATTTAATAGATTTTAATAAAACATTTTTCTCATTATCAAAGAAAGTTACACGTTATATTCAATATTTGATTTCTAGGATTTCACAAATAATATTTTCAAAAAGATATTTTGAAATTTCAATCAATAATATATCTTTGAAAATTCAATAAATTAATTTTAAATGGAATATATAGTGGAAGATAAAATATATCATCGATAAAGGAAAACTATTTCTTCAATTTAAAATAAAAACTTTATTGAACCACACATCAGAAAATGTGTGATAAATCATCAATTTCAAAAGTGGTGAAGGTAAATTTAATTGTTAGTCTAAAAAAATTATATCAAAATTATAATGGTTAATTTTGTATGGTAGAGTTAAAATGGTCTTGGATGTGAATATGTTCTTTTTTAAGAGGATTAGAGTCATTATCATGTTATTTAATAGTGGTTATAGTCTACACATATTTACAATTTTTTTTTCATTATTATATGGGAAAAGATCAAATGGGGATAGTTGTTATATGATAATAAAAAGAAAAATCACAATACGAATAATACTAATTTAATTTTATAATAATGGGAAAATTTTATTTTGATTTTAATGATAGAGTTGAAAATTAGTTTGGGTCTTATTAAAATTAACATTTACAACTAGGGTTTTCTATTTTAGAACATCCTATATATAGGAGCCTTGGACAGTTTCTTGTGGACCGAAGCTTAGGAAAATTCAAGAGGATTATATGAGAATTTAAATCATTATATATTCAAGAAGAAATCATATTTTTTGTTCCTTTAAATGGTTTTTTAAGGCCATCATTATACGGGGAGGGACTAGAATTTTTATTAATATAACCTCTTAAAATAGTCACCACACACGTTTCACATGGAATGTGGATAAAAATTGTAAAGCAATTGAGATAAGATGTGTTTTTGGTGATACATAACTTTAAATGTCATTTGGAGACATCTTTTTAATAGGTTTTATCTCTTGTACATGTGGTTAAATCATTTTAAATTTAATTTCATTTTAAATAGTAACTACATTTCTAAACTCGGTTCGTGAATATTTGGAATGAAAATTAAAATAATATATTTACCTAATCTAAATATTTTTTTAAATATGAAATAAAATTATGAAAAAAATTATATATGGAAAATAATAATTAATTTTAATTATTTCACACATTATGTGTAAAAATCATATTTAAAAAACCTTTGTTTCTGAGTAAAATAATTAATATTTATATTAAAATATTCAATGTTGTATATTTAAATGACATTAGTTGGTTTATTATTATAAAATAAGAGTCATTTATCATTAAAATCAAGATAAAAATTAATTATACCTTGAAAAAATATAATTAATTTTGAAATATAAAAAATGATTTTTATTCAGATTAACGATTGTGGAAAATATGTAAAACACGAGTCTCCTAAATTCAATATTTTATATTCAATGAATAATTATACATGTTAACTAAATTTTTTATTAATAAAAACTTTTTCATAATTTTTTTTCTTACATAATTTGTGGAATGACAATAAATTCTATGGTATTAGTGAAAATTTTATATTTTACCATTCACCTAAAAATAAACTATATTAGAGAAAATCCCAAAATTCACCCAAACTATTATTATCATATATAAAAAGATAATATTATTATATTGAACCCAATAAATTTGGTTCATTTTCTAAATTTTTAAATTATCAAAATTATTAGTTTAACATTTAAATGAAAATATAAAATATAATGAAAAACTAACTTTTTATGAAAATGACTACACAAAATACTAAATTTTGTTACACATATTTATAATTAATTAATAATTTAATTTATTTTAATATATTATTTTTATCAGTAATAAATTGTTTCTTTGTTATATTTAGTTTCTTAAATTAAAGTGCATAAAAATTTAATTTTAGAAAAAATACAACATCAACATAAATTTTTTATTTTAAATTTTAATACATTATTAAAATTTAATAAATGAATTAGAATTAGAAATGAAAATTAGTTTTAATTAATACTAATAATTTTATATTTAAAAAATACATATGGTATATAAATAATTTTGAGTATTGATTATACCTTTTTTATATCATCTTAATTTGAACTTGAATATCCTCTTATGATTATTGTGCTCGACCGAAGAGTAAGATATCCATTTGTTTTAACCATGGGTATTTACTCATCAAGAAAGGATATTATGAACA
Source organism: Viscum album (assembly GCA_963277665.1). NCBI lineage: Eukaryota > Viridiplantae > Streptophyta > Magnoliopsida > Santalales > Viscaceae > Viscum > Viscum album. The sequence continues at coordinate 1,265,212,569 of OY728120.1, read as the reverse complement.
TGTCCTCTATTTTGAAAATCTTTCATAAATGATTCCTCTCATACCATAATTTTTATTGTTTATCTTGAGATTCATTTAACGAAAACCCTAATGTGGTAACCTCATTTTCAAGATCAGAAGATAGAGCATTAATGGGGATAAGTATACAAATTGATTCCATTTAATCCCATTTTATACATAAATTTTATAATGTTTTAACATCTATTTGTAATAGATAATTTAATAGATAAACAGAAATGGATTAATTCAATAATTGTTTTGATGTTTGTATTATTTTTTGGGTTCAGTGTTGATTATAAAAAAACTGTTAATAATATAATTTAATTGAAATAGAAATAAATACTAAAATCATAGAGAAATAAAATTCCGCCATTTAAATTAATTTCTTATTGATAATTTTAATTATCAGAAACTAAAAATATAATTAAGGGTATGAAGAATATATAAATGTATTAATATATAATTTATAATGACATAACTACCTCACTATCATATATGCGATTAAAAAACAAAAATAGAATATCCTTAATATGGAGTTCCAATCTAATATTTTTTTATTAAAATCATCCAATATTTATTTCTATGACCCTTATAATGTGTGTAATTTTTTATAATGAGATTATTTCTAGGCTTGAATTAATATATGATAACGTGTTGATTGATGATTTTTTATTAGATTCTGATATCTATTATAATATAATGGAATCTATGTAGATGGAGTTATTCGATTTTTGATATTATATAAAAAATACTTAAAGGATAAAATAATTTATGTGAAGTAAATTTAAATAGAAATACATCAATGAATAGTTATTTTCTATCAATGAAATAATTATTATACTCAATGTTATTCTTAACAACCCAACATCTAGTTATCGAGATGGAATTTTTCTTTTCATAGAAAAAATTCTTTATATGTAGGAGGTTTTTGTACATGTTATAAATAAAATAATTTTAGTTCATGAGTTGATGATCAATTTTTATTACTAAACATAATTTTATAATCACAATTTTTTAATTATGGTTATATTGAACTTCTCTTTATATCTTGATCATAAAAGTTATTTCATTAAAATCATGACCCGACGGATCAGTTATGAGACAGGTTCTACATAGCCTCACGTACACCTCCCCTCGTGAAAAAGGATTCAAAATTAAACTGAGGTTATTTTTCAAATACTGGGGAGACTATACCCTCTATATAATGTTATAAATAATTATAATTAATAAATAATAATTATAATAAATTATAAGAGTAATAATATTGAATAATGAACAAAAAATATAGTGACCAATAAAATTTATACATAGATTGTACATATAAATAGATGAATATTCATTACATAACATAATTAAAGAATTCCATCACATATATGTTTACTGTCTTTGGAAATAAGGAATCATAAAATACTGATTCATAAAACATCTAAATCATCTCATACATGATAATTCGTAACTAGAACCATTATTAACACAACATACACTTCTTCATATCTTTAGGAAAATAATTATTGGAATGGGTGAGATTAGATGCTCAGTAAGGGTAATGAAGATAGGTAATATAAGCATAAGGATATAAGTGCGTGAATATAACTCTTGAAAATTAAATACATCATATCAAGGATCAAGATATTGAGTTGTGGAATAAATCATGGAATTTTATATGAGATAAAATAAAAATAATTCAAGGGAGTATAACCTAAGAATTGATATTGTGGAATATAGATAAGAATAGAAAATCATTTTCATATTAGTCCATGCCCACATGAAAGACCATTATTATGGAAAACGTTTCTTACTGAACCAAGTTCACTCCTCATTCCATCCCTATATTACTGAACCAGGTTCACTTCCCTTTCTAGTCCCGTCTATATCATGAAAAATAAATAATTACCCAATTATTTTATGGGATATATAGATTCCACCCTTAAAATTAGGAAAACCATACCAATGTGTAGAACATGAACATAAATCATTCATCTTTGCAGACCCATAGAAAAAATGGGATTAATAATCATTTCATCATAACTCATGGAAAGGAAACGGAATTCATTAATATCATTCCCTTAAAAACGTAAAACTATATGATAAATAATAATAATGGGATAATAGGGTTGTATCCCTATTGAATCAAAATTGAAATCAAATAATGTTGTCTGAAATGATGTTTTTTAAAATATCACATAAAATAATTCATGAGGAAAATATAATTTCTGGTTTGAAAACATTTTTTATAGTCACACAATTACAATGGGAAATTTTTTCCATCAACATAATTTTCTATTTTCATTAAATTAATCATTAAGACATTAAGGTATCTCAAAAGTGAATAAACATGTTCACCCCATATATGTTAAAAATAAAATTTTAATTTTTTTAGAAAATTCACAATATACCTAAAATGAAGGGAAAAAAGCCTTCCTTTCAAAAAATCAAATAAAAATTCATACATGTGTAAAAATTAATTTTAAAATATATAGAATAATATTAAAAATATCACTGAAAATATTTTTGGGAAATATAGACAAGGAATAGTAATATTTCCAAATATATACATACATATATACAATCCCAATAGATAAAGAGTATGTAAAATTAACCCTTACCTTAGGTAGAATTTCTTTTATATGAATAAAAAACTCATTTATAGTGTATTAAATGATGTCATTAATTTATACCATAACCATAATCATATTTAAGATATCAAATTTGTTCCCCTTATGTCATCTTATTACTCATTTGATAATACTATTTCGTTATTACACTTCTTTTAGGTGATAACTACCAATTTTTCTACGTAAGTATTTTCATATATGTCCAAGTCATTATGAATAAGATACAGTTAAATAATATAAAAAATTTAATAAGGTAGTATATATAATATATTTATCCATTATAAACATTTATATAATCATTCTTTAATGGTGAACATGGAAAATTAATCGTGTCGCTTCATGGAGACAGTAGGTTGTACTTACACATGAGAAATGGTATCATTCCCTAAATGGTGTGAGGGTATGGAAGTGGGGTGTATATTAATAAAATTTTATTATTTTAATATAAATATATAAATTATTTAAATCATTATATCTATATAGGTAAAGTAGTGTTGAAAAGATAGATTACAACATGGTGTGGAGTGTAAAATCATAAGTATTCAAACGCAAGGCTTTCATTTTCTATATAATGGATAAAAGGATGAATATGGGTGTTCCATAATAATAATAAAATCTCATCATATAAATGATATTGGTTTTATTACATTATAATGGAAACAACATAAAAAGAGGATTTGGAAGAAGAATTAAACATGAAAGAGTTGATAAAGATGATTTTCATTTCCTTGGTGGACTTCCTTTAAATATACTATAAGGTATGCTTGGATTGGTATTTTTAGAATAAAAGAACCTATAAAATTCATAAAGGTTAGTTAACATTTTTAGATTTTCACTAAGGTAAAAAATGTTTCAATATTAAAAGGTTTTATGATTTCCTTATGTAATGTATATTGGACTATAAATTAATATTTTAAGAAAATTTATCCCCCATTATAATTATTTTTCATTGTTAAAATTTTTATAAAATATTTTATAAAATTCAATATATATTTTTATGAAATATCATTAGTATCAATTTTTATACTATTTATTACCTTGACTTTTACAAATATTATGGTTGTGAGTTAACAAAGATAATAATATTTTATAATATCCCTAATAGGTCAAAATCATTTATAAAATTATTTTATCAGAAAAATTATCTATGTTATACTTATTTTAATATTTTAAATAACATTAATTTGATATTTTAATTAACAAAATAATTACCACATTAGTTCTATGTAATTATTTAATATAAATATTTATTTACCCAGATTTAATAGTTAAGTGACACGGTAAATATAAATCTTCTATATTTAATAATATTATATACAATCTAATACATTTATTTTGTGTAGAAGTATATTAAAATTAAAATTTTATTTAAAAAATGATTATGTCATCATTGAATTTTTATTAATTATTTTTGAAATATCATAAACTCATCTACATGTCCAAAAAATCAAAAAATAAATAATAATGAAACTGTGTTTGAAAATTTAAAAATGTAAATTTATAAGCATTAATAAAATAAAGTTTTCTCTATGTATTCACAGAAGCGATATTTTTGATAAAGAAAGTGAAATTTGGTGACTTTATTAGATATAAATATTATATAATTCATTTCAGAGGCATGTTTCCAAGAAAAACATAATTTAGATTCTTATTTGTCATGGGTGGAACTATTTTCATCTAATAAAATTTGTGTACATGTTAGGATAATTTTCTAGTCATTATCATTATATAACTTAGCTAAAATAACCAATTTACCATCTACAGTGGTAACAAAATTTGTCAAGGTTACTATTTATAACATTTGAGAACAAAAACCCCCTAAACCATTACCCCGAGATGATTCTTCACATGACCTAAAGTGAACCTCCGCATAAGATAGAGGTTGCTGACTAGTGGTGAGGGTCTAATAAGTCACATGGGGAGATTTTACCCTCTTTATCAGAGAACGCCTCATCAAAACACAATAAAAATAGTGTAAAAATATGAAACAACCAATAAACCAACATAGATAGACATCTCCCAAAACTGGGTACAACCACAATTCAACACTAACTATGTCATGAAATGTTAAAGTGCCAACGTGAATAAAATGGACAATTAAAACAAATATAAAAATACCCAAAATAGGACATGACTCTTAGTTCGTATCCTCATCCATACTTGTGCCAAGACCATCTCAACATCTGATCATAGGGCCATTTCCCTTGTCCTATCCAGCAACCATGATATCTGTATGGGTACCCAACGGTGGGCTGAGCAGGGTGTGAGTAAAAGACTCATTATTCAACAACCATTGGTGTTGAAAAAATATCAAGTATAATAGATATTGTATGAAAATAATTAACAATATATATTGTGGAAAGGGAACTGAGGTGCCATATGTTATCAGTAATTACCTTTACTGTTTCCAACATTTGTACCATTTTCATTATGTTTCCCCTGGGTAAGGCATATACATCATATACACATGGTTCTAAGGAAATAAATCACAATTAATAATGGAATAAATCATGTATTTATCTTATATGGTATAAACATATCACATCAATAAATTTTCCTCACCACAATGCCTTTGTTCAGGTGGAATGTAACCCTTAATAGAATAGATCATGCATCACCTTCCCTAACCCACTCATTTTAAGGGGATGTTTAGAGCCTTTGTCTAACTTGACCCATGTGCACAGAACATCATGTCAATACACCACTCTACCAATTGATATTAACATGGTTATATAACCAACCACCACATACATATCATATCACAATCATACACAACCAATACAAATAAGAATCATATTCTATAGTAATCAACATGAGAGTTAACAATATGAAATAACCCAATAGAACATTTTCCTTTTACATTACATGGTCTTTATCGTAATTCCCATTATATTTCCTTAAACAATTAAGTATATTCAACAATTCTAATACATTATTCAATTTTCACTAATTACCATATTTCTTTTAGTTTATCATACTTATCATTTAACAAGAATTTTCTTACTTTGACATTTCATGTTACAATATTATATTATATCACACATACATCTTTTTAAATTAAACACATTAGATATATCCCATATTTCTCATGTATTAACTCATTCAACATATTAATCAACTCCCTTATGAAACCCATTTCCAGGATATCAAATCACAAGTCATTTTCTAATTTAACATGTTCATAAGTTATTATATACTAATCATGTAACCATTTAGAAATATTCCATAACCCATTTGATAAAATCTTAATTTACCCCATCATCCAACTTTCAATCAGTTACATACAACCCCTTATTCCATTATCAAAACCAATGAAAAATATCAATATTCCATTCTAACTAAACTAAACATATTAACAAGTTAAATATGGTTACTAAATTATATCATGTCAACTCAAAACTTTACTTTACAAGTCCTTAGGTCAAGAGATGTTGGCACGCCAAATGGGTGGACCTAAATCCTTCTAATCATCCGCAATTCATCCCACTGGGATTATTAGGGGTCCATATCATTATTTAAGAAACATTTTTTTCTAAATATTAATCCATATGACAAATAAAAAATATGAGGGATGAAATATATCAACACACATGAAAAAATATATAACAAAACTATAGGATATAACTTATATACCACATATCTCAAATCTAATGATATAGGCACTCTTGATCACAACCTCAAGTACTAATTCAAAAATAGCATTGAAGAACCAACCACGATTCCACTAGAAAAGGAGGTTTGGGGAGATTTAGAAGATGATAACACAAGATACAATCCCTAATTACGAATATAGATATAACAGAGGGATTGGACTCACCCGTATTTTCGATATGGACCCAACAGTGCCCCAAATGACCTATAATCAAAGGAGAATAACCCTTGGGGTTCATTTGTGTACTTGGTTCATTCATTGGGTATAGTGGGGGATAAATGATCGATAAATTGGGTGGGATCTAAAAATATCGTAATGGAAATTTTGTAATTTTTTTCCACATTACTGGGCACCACGGTTTACCTTCATGGTTTTCCAATCCTTGTGAAAACTGTGCATATTCCACTATCTAATGGAAGTCTGGTCTCATGGTCACCTATTATGGTCACATGATTTAGAATATAATGCACCAGCCATGTGATATTCTAATGCCTAAGGTTTCACATTTTTCTTGGGTAAGACACACGAACAAACTAACATTTCTCAGATAATGCGCCATGCACAAATTGACCTGGTTTACCCCTTCCTTTAGTGTTCCGAACACCAAGAACACCCCCTGAGTCTCACCATACACATGGGAAACATTTCAATAACCCTAAACAAGATATTGAAACCATAATCTTAAACAAGGACATACCTCCTCGAAGTCTGGGATCTTAAAACCTCCACACCTTTGGATCGATGATCCTCAAGCTCCACTTCGTAAGAATCTATGAGCTTCTCGAATAGAAGATCATGAAACTATGCCTCCCTATTGATTTTAATTTCCCAATATTATCATTGAAAAAGAAAACGTTACCACAAATTTTTATGCATTGACTGTACTTTCCCCAGAATAGTTTATCACCCCAACTCACAACACGAACTAGATACCCTTAATGAACACTCCAACTACAACCATGAATCAACCACTATAATGTAATGGGGAAAACATAGAAAAAACTACCTAATTCACCACATGAAGATCTTATCACATATCACTATATCATAATAGAGGAACCAATCATGAACTAATCAGCCCAATCCTCAAATCATGACCTGAGTCACTTTGAATCCTTTATCTTTATTTTCAAAACTCTAACAATGGCCAAAACCCAATATCACACAAAGGAAAACATGTGATCTTCCCAACCACATTTACCGACTTATGTTGATCTAACAATCATGTATCGAAGTTCCCATTCCATAACCGTACATCTAAGAAACACCCACATATTTGTGAATTTAACTGATTAATCTCATTCCAAACCCCACTATTAGGGATAACTCACCTAAAATGTGACTACTCGAGTCCTTCCAACTCGAATATATAATATTTTGATCAACCAACCACAAATCTATTTTGGTTTAATCCCTACAGTAGCCTATATCCTTGACATTAAAACCACCCAAAAGTATATTCCTACACAATTCACTACAAGAATAATATCAACTAAGCCTCACTCATTAATGACTTCATTCTTAAAATGACTATGTCCCTAAAAAAACAAAACCATATGTGGGTCCCAAATCATCACATCCATTTACCATTACTAAATAAGGCTGGAACACCCTGACTAGTATTCCACATAACACTCATGTTCCATGGATCTAAATCTACTCATTTCCAACATCCGCATACATTTACGTAATTGAATCCCATCACTATCACCCATCACACCTACTGAGGTTGTTCCATATATTTCTGTAGAATTTCACCACAGTGACACCGCTGCCCTCCAAAACATTAGCTATATTCACCACCCCCATTAATGTTCCCCGCACAACCACTCATATTATTCATCAACAAAGAAGTCTAGGTTCTCACTCAAAATTATTCTGAAATTTAAAACACATTTACCACCAAAAAATTTCCACCAAATTCTATTTATATATTTTTTCATATGCCCCACTCCTATATGAGTTTTTTTATCCAAAACTGACTCAACATGGAATTCATAACATCTTGAATAGAAAGAAACTTCATCACATAGCCATGGTTCCCTCAAATTTTAGGGAATTCCAATACCACCCAATGATGATTACCTGACCCTAATCCGGATTTTTTGGGAGTTATATAACCCATCATCTTTTTCTGAAATTATTGTCATCTCTTAGAATCCCTCATCAACAACTTTACAATAGGCTTATCGAATTCATTTGAAACATCCTTATGCTGGAAGTAAATGGTTAGCTCATCCTAGCACCACATGCAAGGCTGATATAGTCCCTATGAGGAAACCAACATGAATCTCATAGGTTTTCCATTGGAATACCTATTTCACTACATCAACTCAACATTCTCCCCCCACACCTCGGACTGACTAATCACTCCCCAACATAAGAGTGTTGTTACCAATGATCTCCGTGAGGGATTCTGACCACCACAGTTTACACTCACTAACAAGTTAAACCCCCAAAACATATATTAGACTATCTAGATACTCCCATATAAAGAAAACAAACATCTCAAAGACCCCATTATAGGATTTTATGACTGAAACCCACTGTGTTTGTCGCATCCTGGACCATCCCGAAGACCTCACAAAAAAATCGTTGACGGTGTACAACCTACCATCTAGATTCATGTAAACTACCCCTATGAACATATAATCCATGATGTCCCTCCCCCAACCAAAATAACATTATGTTTTTAGGAATTAATCCTGACCATCCCATCGCACCTGGGATGATGTCAAGGTGTTCGCCATAATCATCACTAGATGATGTGTAATAAAAAGGTTTCCAAGAATACCACATGAAAATTATCCATTGCTGATGTCACCTCTAACTATGGGACACCATGACGATCCAAAGATATTAAGATTCCCTGAAACACACATCACATCAGTACCTAATCAATATATCTCTATGACCATCTATCAAACTATCTTGAACTAACCCTTCATGAGTTAATACATTCCCCACAATAGATGATTTGTTTTTGTGTGTCTCTGATTGTTAACAACAGAAGAAAAATGTTTCTCATAATCCAACCTTTTATTGAAAATTACCCAATGTCCTCACACTTAACTAAATATGAATCTTGGTTATTCATCCTCATTAACCTATAGGAACCAATTACATCTCACCAAATAACAAAACCATTCATACATACTAGCTCATCCATTGGACCATTCTCACCTCAGGTGTAACCTTCAATGAAGAAGCATCTATATATGATTCAATAACCTTTTTCTCTTCCAAATGAAAAAAATTTCTATACCTCAGTTAATATTCATCTAAAAACATGAGTAAGGTATCCATATGATATAACATCTATAAACAAGCCTTACATCCCACAAAAATCACTAGGGTGCCCTTATTAAAGAACAATGGAAAAACTATACCACTTACTAAGATATGATGGTACACATTAAACCATTATTACACCTCTAAATCATATCCCATCCATCATTTTCGATGAAACAACCACCACTGGGATATCCTCCCACAAGGTCACCCATGAATTTTCCCAAAACTATCAATGTTTAATGGAAACTCTACTGGCATCACCAACCATCAGTCTTTTAACTTATCCCTCGAATCCAAACCCACACCATGTAACTCTCTCTATGTATTAAAAAACTTTCACTTGTATGACACAAACCCTCAAAAACTATGATCCCCATCTGACTTATCTCATAGGAGGCCTTGAATTTTGAGTGATATCAACCAATTAAACTAGAGTCCTAATAATGAAAAGTCGCTGTGCCTCTTCCCAAACCCCAAAAATTAATTAAGAACCATGTAATGATTAGGAATGTCACTATAAACCTTGTTCTGATGCACACTATTCCTAGAGCACCAAACAAACATTTACTATGGGTTTCACACCTATGGTAACTACATACTTACGTCGACACTACAAGCCAAACACCCTCTCCGAGATCCAAAACACAACATGGAAGGTCCCTACTCACAATGTTACCAAAACCTGGGAACCATACTTATAGTCTATCATGAGCTACTTACAATCACAACCCACATGGATCTCTAAACTAACCATAAAGAACAATATATCATGACCCAAAGGTCATAACCTTCCTGAGGGTCCCCCAAGAAGAACTTATATCCCATATCCTAACCGGGATGGTCTGAACACCCAATCCATGGTCCCCGACTATGGAACTATCACATACCCAAACCAGCTATATCGAGGTCTAATTGAAAAAATAGGGAATACCCACTCCCTAGTTTTCCAATGTTTCATCATTACATATCCTTTCTATAATTAAATTCACTATTTGTTAACACAAGAATCCACAATTTAAAATACCATTCACAAATAATTTCAATTGTCCTTACCTTATCATGAAAATAACAGAAAACGTTCTCCTCAACAAACACGTCGATTAATGATCGATAGGGTTAAACCATATATGGAAATGATCCTATATCATTAACCATAAACAACCCATTTTGAATAAATTATCCCAACAGTCACATCACACCTACAACACTACCTTCCAAAATACCAACTACATTATATGGTCAAGTTGGGGCAAATAATTTACTTTATCATATGTCTTTCATCAAACTCTAATTTTAAAACATTTACTCTTTCAAAACATAAATATATTATGTTAGGAACATTCCACATTTCAAAAATCATTAAAATCCTCAATATAACTCATTTAAACCATTTATTAAGAAAATTAATTAACCATTTTACTTCCACTATGAAATCATTCACTCTTAGACATAATTTTTCATTTAAGATTTATCACAAAACAAAATTTTTACCTGATCATGACGTGTCATTAGACAAACTATTCATCAATTATTTTTTTATCTTATTTTTAATTACTTACTTTCATTATCATTATGAGACAATTTTTTCATATTTTTCAAGGAAATAAAATTCATTACAATCAATATGACTCACACACCCATCCTATGTGTTCCTATCATGGTTCATTACACATATATCCCTTTGTACCTTAAAATATTCTTTAATGGACAACTTATTTCAATTCATGGCATGATAAAAATATCATAAATCTATTACATCACAAAACATGTTCATCACCAACATGTGAAATATCGTTCACTTATAAAAACAAAAATAAAAAAAACTCCCACCTAGGGTAACTTGGGTTTTACCTTGTACATGGGTTAGATAATCCGGAGCATAAGATCATTACCAAGGATCAAAAATTCATATCCTCTAATATAGAATCCCCAAATAGTTTGAAAAAAGAAATATAAAGGAAACTCCACTGATACCACTTTGTAATATCCCTGAATCGGAAGCCACTAAACCGGTGCCCTATGCTAAGTCATCACATGTCCTCAAATGAGCCTCCTCTTATGCCCGAGGGTGCCGACTAGCAGCGAGGGTTTAATAAGTCACGTGGGGAGACTATACCCTTTTTTCCAGAGTAAGAAACAGTTAAACAAAATATAAATATGTGAAATAATATGAAATAACTAGTAAAAAAAATATCTAAACAAATCCCAAAACTGGGTACATCCACAATTCAATGTTAACCATGTTAGGAAATGTTAATAGTGCCAATGTGAATAAATATAATAATAAAATTAAGTAGATAAATTCCAAAAAGGGTATCAACATCGTGTATGGATCCTCATCCATATATGAATAAAGCCAAAATCAACATACATACATAGATCCTTTTCCCTTTTCCTCACCAACAACAATGAAATTTGCTCTGGTACCCAAAGACAACCTCAGTTGGGTTTGAGTACAAAACTCAGTAGGCCACCACCAGTGGTATATACAAAATATCCAATCTAACAGATAGTTTAGGAAAATGCTAAATAAAATATATTACCTAATGTAAACTCATGTTCATTATTTTAATAATCATTACCTCAACTATTTCCAATATTAGTACCATTTTATTTATGTTTCCCATGGGTTAGTCATATATATCATCTACACATGGGTATAAATAAATAAATCACAATGCATAAGGGAGTAAGTCATGTCCCTATCTCTATAGGGATAACGAAAATCACAAAAAACATTATCCTCACCTCAATTCCTTGATTTGGGAGGAATGAAATACTAAAGAGAATATATCCTTTGTACTGTTCCCTAACTTTTCATTTTGGGGTAGAGTTTAGATCCTCTGTCTAACTCAAACTGTGGGTGTACAAATGCATTTCCATACATCACATACCAGGCCATGTGTACATATCAAACCACCACATACATATCGTATCATAATGATACACAACCAACACAAATAGAAATCAAATTCCATAACCATAATCATAAGAATTAACATTGTTCCGTAACCCATTAACACATTTTTCTTTTACATTACATAGTTATTAGATCAATTCCTATTCACATTCATTAACCTATTAAGTATATACAGAAATTCTCAAACATTATCCAATATTCACCAATTACCATACATTTCTCATTTATTTCATTTATCATTTCACAAGAATTTTCCCACTTTTTTCTTTCAAGTGTAATTCTTATATCATATAGCACATCCACCTTATTACATTTAACCTAGTAGATATAACCTATAATTACCATGTATCAACACATTCATAATATTCATAAATTACCTAATGATATCCATTTACATGTTTTCAATCACAATCCCTATCTAATTTAACTTGTTCATCATTTCATATATAATAATCATTTAAAAATTTCAACATAATTCTTAACCCATTCGATAAAATCTCAATTTACCTAATTAACCCACTTTCAATCCATACAAAACTAGCCTTTATTACATTATTAAAACCTATGAACAAATATAAATACTCCATTTCAACTCAACTAAACATTTTAACATGTAAAATATGGGATCTATGTTATCGCATGTAAAATCTACACATAACATTACCATTCACTTGGTATGGGGATGTCGAAAAACCCCATGGGTAGGAAAAAATAATTATATTCATCCTCAATTAATCACACATGGATTTGAAGGTGTATAAATAATAATTTATCCAACCATTTCTCTAAATCTCACTCAAGGTGAAAAATGCACATCAAGAGGGAAGAAATATCACAACACAAATGCAAAAATCTATTGAAAAAATATAGGATATAACATGTAGAACACCTAACTAAAATATAATGATGTATGTACTATTGATCATCACCTTTGATCAATATTCAAAAAACATTTGATGCCCCATATTAGTTTCTAACAAAAAAGGAGGGTTCTTGATCTTCAGAAGAAGATAACCTAATATACACGTCTTAAGTCGTAACAGAGTTATTAGAGAGGGATTAGAATCACCCATTTCTTCGATCAAAATCCAATGGTGCTCTAAGAGACCAAGAATCGATAAAAGACCACCATTGGATAACATTGGATTATTTGGTTCATTCTTAGTGTAGAGAGTGGGATAAATTATGGAGAAATCTTGTGAGCTCTAAATATCCTGTAATGGAATTTTTAAAATTTTTTCATACATTATTATAAAACACAGTTTACCCAAAAGGTTTTACAAAATATGTGTAAAATGTGAACCAACCACTATACTAGGGAACCTAGTTCAGAAAAATACCAGTCTAGGTGATATAGGTTTACAAACCGTGCCCCGACCATATGATATTTCACAATGTATGTTTGCATGGTTTTCCTCGGTAGGCCGCACATGCTACCTAACCATGTGAAAATCGTGATCCATGTAGATATTGGACATGTTTTACTATTAATTTTATTTTCATAACCCCTTTAATATCCTAAGGCCCCCCATAAACCCAAGAAACAATTCATTAACCTAAAATATTTTTTTTAAAAATTTAAACACCGACATACCTCCTCGAAGTCTAGGATCTTACACTATTCGTATTGGCCAAATAAAAAAAGATGCAAATTCACCAAATTTGTAAATTATGAATATATATTTGGCATATCTTTTCCAAAATTATATTTACAAATGAAATCTAATTTAATTAAAAATCTAAACTTTAAAATGACAAGTATTTTTTTTTGAAAAATCTTCCTTTTAAAATAGAAACCGTTTTTCTAATAAATTTATATTTGAAATCATTTAAAAAAATTATTGGATTGATTTAAATTAAAATAAACTTTTTAATATTTAAAACTAATTCATTATATATTTATACATTTTAATGAATTTAAAATAAAATACCATTTTCAATAAAAATCATTAGTTTCAATATTACTTAAAAATATAAATGTTTTTAAGAAATTATAAAAAATAATTTGATGATAATTTTAACTTTTTGAATTAATAAAATAAATTAGAATTTTCATATCCAATTTATATATGTTATAAAAATTAATATTCATAACATGATGAAAAACTCAATTTTTAATAATCATATTTTTTTAAAATAAAGTGACATTACTAAAAATTTTGCAATCATTTTCTTAGAATGTACAAATACATTAATATTGAGTTAGAAAATTTTATTTATTTAATAAATTAGTAATTCAGATTTATTATTTCTAAATTAATGGATTGGTTATAATGGACATATAATATTTAACAGTTTATTTAATCTCAAGATTATGTGCAGAAAAATCTATTTATTAATTAAAATTTATTTTACTAGACATGATTTCACTAAAATGGGGTATTACATTATACAACCATTAAAATTTATTTCCCCCTCTAAATTCATACATTTGATACAAATTTATAAGGGTACATATTACTCATCATATCCTCAAGTCACTATACAACTTCCTCAAATATACTGTTTCTCTATAAAACATTAACTATGAATGTTTTCATATAAAGTAGATCATTTTCAATAAGATCTATAATCTCTATAAGTTGACCTTAATAATAAATATTTTCCCCTTCAGTTGGAATTATGTTTTTATTAAATATAAAGAATTATGTATGTATATCCTTAGGATAGATAAATGGAAAACATCATGAACATGAGGGAGATTCGGTGGAAGTGAAAATATATATGCTACCTTCCAATTATGACCAAGAATTTAGAAACGGACTATATTCCTCAGGTTTATATTTTCCCTCTTAACCAATCTCTTTAATCTCCTATACTGATATATTCATAGTTATACATTGTCACGAACATCAAACTCTAAACATTTTTATTGATTTTTAGCATAACGTTTTTTCTACTCCGAGACACTCTTATGTGCTATTGAATGAATAAAAAATTCTCTTTCATTTCTGGGACTCTATTTTATCCTAATATATTTATTTATAAAAATTCATTAAAGAGTGATTATGTTTGGGACTTTTTAATATAGATTGATTTTTAATGATGTCTCTGAATACTGGAGTGAATGATACTATAGTAAGAAAATTCTAAAAATGTTGGTGTTGATCAAAAACACCCTTGAAATCCAAAGATAACTCTCTCAACATTTATACTAGATTTTTCCTCATAGACTATCCATCAATCTGAGGATGATAATATATACTAAAACATAACTATGTATATAGATCCAAAAGAAGAAATATCCAAAACATAGAGGTAAACCTCAAGTCATGATTATATATATTAAAAAGTTATACTCTATACAATCTCAATTCTTCCTTAATAAATAATCATGAATGATGACCAAGAGTGAAATATTATTAGATATTAAGGATGTGTGATCAATTTTTAAGAAAATATATTATATCAAATTTAGTATTATTGTTTTATATTTTTTGGGATGTCTAATGAAAAACAATGAAGACTTTTTCATATTTCAATTTTAGTATGTGTAATAGTTATGACATACCCTTAGACTTCAATCTCTTGGCCATAACTTTTTAAAAATCCATGAACTTGGAAACATATTCTAAAATTCAATTATTTATGTCATCCCATCAGAAATAATCTTTCTGGTCCCCATATATATTTGTGCTTTGAGGATGAAAAGATAATGATGAACTAGAGACCCATAAAAAAACTCCTCAATTAATTCAGGTACGATAGGGATAGAAACCTGTTTCCTAAACCTTATTATTCCATTACAACCAACATTGAAATTTAAATCATTTATTAGATTCTTTTGAAGACATACATTATCTTTTTATGCCTCCATAATCATTACTTGTATAGGTGGTTGAAAATTCCTCCTATTCATGATATATTTCTATATGTCCATAAGAAATTATATATCCATCATTTGAAAAGACATAAATATTGGGTCTTTTTTAATCCCTATCATATATAGACTAGCATGGCCCTTTTGACTCAAAGCATAATAAACCTTGTTCACTTTCCCATTTTGGAAATTTATATCACATTAATTCTTATTAATCATCTCCAACCATCTTATTTGACGCATATTTAGTTCATATTGTGTGAAAATATACATTAAATGTTCATAATAAATATATATGCCACACCATTCACGATAAAGTTAATTTATTTATATATTTAATGAAAACAGTTCAATATCTAACTCCAAATCATGAGTTCATTATCTATTATACTTTTTTCAAAATTTCATGAGGTAAAATAAATCACCATATAATATTTCATGCGAAAAAACACCAAACCCTTCATTGATTTATTATTATATATCACAATATGTTCTCTATAAAAGTGTAGTGTAACATATGTTCAATTAATAACCTTATGTTCAACTCCTTGAAATTCTCTTCATATTCTTCTATACATATGAACTTAACTACTTCCCAAGTCAACTAGCTATGTGGATTAGATAATTATGAGAAAGAATTCATAAAACATCGATAATATCATTCTAATCCAATATAACATCAAATATATGTTACCATTTTTGGTTTAGGAAAATTTTCAATGACATCCATCTTTATTAGATCCATAGATGTCCTCTCTCTAGAGATTTTGTTTCAATAAATGAAACATTCTAAATCCAAAATTATCAATTGGTAATTTTTTCATAAATCATTTCATTTCTTAGATTCTTTAGTTCAATCCTCAAGTGATCATCATGTTATTCCTTTCTCTTGGAATATAAATGAATATTTACTATAAATAATAGAACTAATATATCAATATATTCTCTAAAGACTCTATTCATTAAATCCATGAAGATAGTTAGATAATTAGTAAGACGAAAAGGCACCACTATTAATTTGAAGTTCCCATAACCTATATGGAATTCCATCATAATTATATCCTACTTCTAGACCCAAATTTTATGATATATATAATGAATATGAATGTTGAAAAATTATTGAGCTCTAGGAATTCGATCAAATAAGTCATCAATAGAGGGGAGATTGAATTTTCTCTTGAATTTGATCTTGTTATGTTCTCAGTAATTAATGTAGAGTCTCATTGATCCAACATTCTTCTTTTAAAAAGCGAATATGTTCATAAAACAGTGACCCACTAAGGTGTATGAATCTCTTCTCATGATTCTATTGGTACTTCTTTTTAAATTTCTACTACTCAATATGGGAAATTATATAAGGATTCATAGAAATAGTCATAACAACCATTCTGAGTTAGACTGAAAACACAACATCATAATTTGCTGGAAGACCCAGTAATTATTCTAAAAATATATAAAAAATATCTTACAATAGGTTTATTTTAAATTGTGAGTAACTTCCCATATATCTAAGATAGATAAAATACATTAATAATAATTAATAAGAAAAATATGAAATTAATTTCAATTAAATGTTCATATTCATCATTTCATCGATATATGATCATACATTTATCCGGAATATGAAATTTGACTTCTATTCCTTGACAATTGATATTATATTTATATAGTAAAATCCAACCCATTTCAAAAATCACATCAAATTCTACTAAAGAATATATTAGATGATTGGAAGGAATTTTGTTTCCATAAAAATTAACTGGATAATAATTATAAACATGATATGTGACTACAAATAACTCAAATATCTAATTGTTGAAGTAATATAATGAAATACTAAGAATAATAATTTTAAATTAAAGAGTGGGTGGATCTAGAATCAAATAAAATAATAGTTTTTTTAGAATGGATGTAAAGTGTACCATTAACCACTCCATTTTCATACCACATGTCACAAATAGTGATTGCATATGATTTTCAATTATATTTGGCCTTAAGAGGTTGATGGAATTGATCATCATTAGTAGAAATATGTTTTTATCATTGGATATAATAATTTCCATTTTCATTAAAATTTATGCATTTAATTTTTTGAGGTTAATTCTATGTAAAAATTTCATTATTCTCATTGTTAAATATATTTTTACATCACATTGTTAGCCAATTTATTGAGGACCTTTTTCCAAAAAATAAAACATTTGTTATTCTACATAAGAGAGTCCCCTCTATGTTTCATTCCACACTTTTGGATAATATAATATTAATATTCATTTCATGATTGTTTTTAAATTTTTACATGTATTAAATTTATTCTCTTCTTATTCAAAATATAACAGTTATGGGTAACTCCAATATCCATCCCTAAATTGAGAGAACATCAAATTATTTTCTCATAGTGAAGACCATAATAGCGGAAAAAATTCCTTACTTAACTAAGTTTACTCCTCCTTCAAGCCCTATATTATGAAACCTGGCTCAATTAACATTAAATACCTACATATCTAATGAGATATAAATTTAACCTAATGATTTTGAGGGATATATTGGTCCCACCGATAATATAAACAAAACCATACACATGTGGTCTATAAGAATATAAATATTTCATCATATATGAACCCATAAAAATAGTTTTCATAAACATTTCATCATAACTCATAGAAGAGAAAAAACATAATAAATATCATTTCCATAAAAACATTAAACATTGATAGAAATAATAAGAATGTTACATTGGATCATATCCCCAGTAAAACATAAGTAACATCAAATAACATTTTCTTAGAATCAAATGATTATGAAAATTCTCTTAAAATAATTTTTGAGGAAAATATCCTTTTAATTATAAATTTTTATTATATATTTGAAATTACAAGGAATAATTTTTCATTGATAATAAAGTTACATTCTTGTAACAGAATATTCATCATAAGAAGGAATTTTGAAAACTAAAAAATCTTCCCATACCATATGAGTTAATATACATTTTTATGGAAAAGTCACAAAGTTCCTCCTTTGAAAAATGAAAAAATGATTCCATTCAAATCATTAAGTGAAAATTATAAATTTTTTAAAAACTACATTTAAAAATTATAGAATAGTAGTGAAAATAATTTTTAAAATAGTTTTTAGATACATAGACCTAGAAGAGAAATATCCCCCCATTGGCACCTACATATAAAAAATATCAAATTATAATGAGATTGTGAAATTAACCTTTATTTTAGGTTAGATTCATTTTGTTCATATCTAAAACTCATGTATAATTGTTTAAAGAATGGTCTATATTTATAAAAAAACAATATTCACATTTATGATATCATATGTAATAATCTTACCTAATATTTGTTTTTAATTTGTCATTATTACATGTCTTTTAGGTGTTAGCTGCTTCATTTTCTAATTCATGTTTTTTCATATATGTCCTAATTTTTAAGAATTTGATACTATTCCTCTATCCCAAGATTAATATTAAGAAAATATATAACATGTTTATTAATTATATACATTTATATAATCATTATCTAATGGTGACCTTGGAAATGGATCACATTGTGTTATGGAGATGATATGTATTATGTACGCGCGAGCGCTGTTATCATTACCTTACTGTTGAAAGGGTAAGTAAGTGGATGATATATATATATATATTTAAATTTTTACACATACACACACAGATATATATATATATATATATATATATATATATATGATTTCCATCGTTATTCTCATCCCTTTAAAATGGCGATGAAAAAACAGATTACACCATGACATGGAGGCAGTATGTCGTACGCACATATTTATAATGATTTAGTTTTTCATAAGAAGGTTAAAAGGTGGAATATGGTATTAAAGTAATAAAAACTAAATATCATAATACAAATAGTACTATATTTATTACTTTATAATTTAGAAAACACATGAATAGTAAGTATACGAATAAATAATCTTTAAAGATTAGGTAATGAAGATTACATATTCTCTAGTTAACATTATTTAGATATCCTCGTAGGGACACTAGGGTTGGACTTTGGATAATACAAAAACCTGTATAAAGTTTATAGGGATGTTTAAATGATATATTTTTAGGGTATGGTTAATAATGAAGGCTAAATGTGATTTTAATAAGTGAGGGAGGAGGTTCCCTTTTATAATTGAGGTGAGAGGAAATTTTCTAATTTCTCTAAGTATTAATTTATAATAATTTCATTTTCAATTTAATTACAAAAAAATTACATTTATTTAAAAATAAGATGAGATAATATTTCAATATTATAAAGTAAAATATTTTTGGCATGTTTTAAAATTATTTTAAACCTTATTATTTTGATTATACCTTAGTTAACCTAGTTTAATCTTAAAAAAGGTGATAAAATTTTTAATATTAAAATATATTTTTTATTTATTTAAGGTAAATTGGATCATAAATTTTGATTTTAAAACATTTTAAACCATATAATAATTAGTTTTTATTTTAAAATATATTTTTCGATTTTTTAAATAATTAAAAAAATATTTTCATAAAATACCATCAGAATCAATTTTGTCCAAATAAATTACGTGGACTATTGAAAATATCATCCTAACAAGTTTAATTTGTTAAATTTATTAAATTATATAGTTAATAAGTAATTTCATTCTATAAATTTCATTCATCGCATTAATTATATGAAATTTTATTTATTTTTATATTTTTATTTACATTTATTTTGATAATTCCATTAATAAAAAAATTAATTCCTCAACATTGTGGATGTTATAGTTTATTTATTTTTATAAAATTAATTAAAAAATAAAATACCATTATGAATGAAAATAGTTTCTAATTTATAAGAATATTTATATTCAAATATATAGGTTGAGTAATCCTATATTAAAAATGAAATGTTATTTAAATCATGAAAACAACATCTCTGAATCTTTATTGACTAAAATATTAAAAATTAAATAATCTCTTATAAATAGACCAAAAAGTCCAAAGAAATATATAAAATTAAAATATAATTATTGAGTTAAAAATTTACATTTATATTCTTTAAATAATTAAACATTACACATGTATAAACATAAGGGATACTAAAGATAATGAAGGTGACATTTTGTGACTTTATTTGATTTAAATATTATATATGTCATTTTCAAGGACAAGTGACCATTATAAAAATTATTTTTGATCATTTATGCTTTATTAAAGAATTAAGTTAATCAAATATAATTTACTCATGTTTTATGGTCATTTTTCATTCTTTATGATTTTACAATACTCCTAAATTACACAATTTAACCTTTTATTTGGTAACAATAAGTCACATGGTTATTATTCATATTGTTTAAAATTTAAGAGGAACCATACACCATGTTTTTTCCATATGAATTTAAATTTTCTATACATTTTTTATAATTCAAAAGACATGAGTTGAAAATTTTAATTTAAAAAAAACTAAAAAAACACAATGAAACGTTTTTGTTGCAAAATAATCCCTTTTAAAACATTAAATGTATAAGTAATAAATTCATGGGTGAAATCCATTAAAAACCCCAAAATAGTATTATTTTAAATAGAAAAAATCTAATTAATATTTGAAAATAATCTAAAACATATTTTCACCATTTAATGTCTTTAAAAATATAAAATTTTAGTAATTATCATTATATTCTCAATTATTAAAAAAATAATTGATTACAGAAAATTATAAAAGATAAAATTTTAAGCTAATTTTAATGTGGTAAATTCAAAAATAAAATTCTTTTTTTCAAAAATAAGTTTCTATAACTTCTAAAAATTATTATTCATAAAAATAACAAAAACACAGGTTTGAAAAAAATAATATTTGATTTTGAAATATAATGTGACATTAATAGAAATTGTGAGATAATTTTTTTAGAACATACAAACAGATTAATATTTATTTATAATTATATAAGTATTTCATAAAATTGTTATTAATATTTATTCAATATATTTTAAAAGATATTTTATAGAAGATATACAATATTATGTTCTTCTTTTTACCTCATGGTTGCGTGAAACACAAGCAATAGGAGAATATAAAATTATTTGAAAATAATTTTTTTAACAAGAATAGGGGTTTTAGAAAACATGAAATATAAATTAAAATATTCTAATATATGCTTCCAATTTAAAATATAAAGAGAATCATCAAAAATGCATAATAAAATTAATAAACAAATTTGGGTCATCTAGAGTCTATCCCAACCCACAATCACTCCATTCTCTACTGCTTAACAATCCACCACAGGGTTACTTCCCTTCGATGAGTACTGAGTCATGAAATCTATAAGTTAAAAAAAATTCTAAAGTGTGTGTGATTATAAATATTTAGCAGGAAACACCAGTTCTTCCTTAACAAGAGTTAACCTTCATAAGAGTGTATGAAAAAATAATAGATAAATATGTACACAAGAAAACATTACCCCAATAGTTCGTGTAGAAACCAAGCTTCTAAAGGCCTCGTTTATATATACATGAGCACCATGATTAAAAATTTAATAATAATAATAGAAAAATTTAGACATAAAATCCATCCACAAGCTTCTCAATAGCCTTCTAGGCCCCATTCATCCATGTCAAACCACACAAGGCCATCATGCACTAGCACTATCTCTAGTTTATTCACATAGACCATCGTGCTACACTGTTTCCACGCAGATCTGATCACTCATGATCCTCATTAACTATGGTCATCACATATGGGTATGCTAAATCATGATCATCATTAAATCAGTTGATGAAAAATTACGCCATCATGTCCCATAATCCATATTGTTGTCATTATCACGTCACAAGAAGTGTTTGAACATGATCCCCTAAAGGGATACGAGCCACGATGGGCCCACCTATCACATTTTTATCATATGAAACATATAACAATTTCATAGACAAATACTATACATAGAAACAATGGAATCATACATCACATTTCATGAGTGTGAGTATAAAAATACATAAACACATATGAGGAACACAACATGTCATAAATCACATCATCATGCATAATCATATTATATAACCCAAGAAAGCCTCATGGATACACATGTATCCACATTCATCACATAAAAATGATAGGTTAGTCAAGAATAAATCACATGTCATTATAGAATCATAAATAAGAACGCAAATTATTTGAATCTTTTGGAATTAAAGACATCGACATCAATAGAATGCACATTGAAGTTATTATCCCCCAAACTGTGTTTTCTAACTGACAAGAAGCATGATCACATGTATTTAATTTTAAAAACCAAAACTCAATATATTATATATAGAAGAAATAAAATATTACATGTGATAGTAAATTTTATGTCCCGTACAATTTCATAAATTTCATTTTAGGCGAACGCATGAGGTAGAAATTTTCCCCTCAGAGATAATTATCTTTTTATAAGTATCCTTTGATAATTTATAAAAAATTCTAATTCTCTAAGTTTAGTTTTATATATATGTTTAAATTATCTATTTAAAATGAAAAATTCAGATTTAAACTTCCTTAAAACCATAAAATATATGATTTAGCTTATACTTGGTGAGACGAATCCAACAGCTTCAGTGACATATCAATCCGATAAATATTAGAGAAGATATTGAAAAATGAATTTTGGAAAAATTATAAAATAAAAAAAATATAAGAGAGACAATGGTGAGTAAGAGATAGGAGGTGTTAGAATTCGGGGTGGTAGGTGCACCACTTATTTTAACATATTTTAATTCTTTTTGATCCATTTCTTATATTTTTATATTAAGTATTCATTAAATAATTTTATTTAATTTTCTAATTATATTTTCCATTTTTCTTCTCTCCACTTAAAATATTCTCGCTCCACCACTATACACATTATCTGTTTTATTAAAACCTACTAAAACTCACAAATTCACCCATTAAGTATATTATTTTAGCCCATATATATATTATAAATATATACACCAACACAGACATGCATATATTTATATAAATATATTTGTATCTCATGTATATATACATACATTATGTATATATATAGACCTGTATATATAAATATTACATATATATATATATATATTATATATATACCATATAATTTTCTATACTCAAATAATATGATTTTCCAAAATTAATAACAATTATAACATTAATAATTAACAACATTTTTATATCCTATCTCTGTAACAATTAAAATTTTAAAAATAAATTCCATTAAAATTTGATTAAAATTTTTATTAACCACGTAACATCATTTATTTTTCAAAAGAATCAATTTTTATAATATTAAATTAATTGGTAATAAATATGAACACAACACGAAATGTCACTCTTAATTATGTGAATTTAAATACACATGTAATTATAATTTTATTTTATTTAACACAAATAATAATAATATAATTATTATTACTCTTACATTATATTTAACCAAATACTTGATGTTGACAATGATTATATCAAATTAGGGGTAAAACCCAAATTCTTTACCTAATGTAGATCTATGATTACCCATAATAGATTCTATTTGGAAGATATTAAATTATTTTCAGAAAATACATAATTAATATTTTAATGAATTGTCCATACATGTGATTTTCCTGAACACCTGATCCATAGAGATTTTATGTCACTCCTAGGGTAATCCCATATCCTAGACCTAATAGTGGTCTCAGATTTATCATAAGAGATAATATTTGGGTGGTATTTAATAATTTTGGAAAAGAATCACACATTTGTTTTATAATATATTTAATATTTTTATTTTATCAATATTAAGGATTTATAGCCCCGAAATATCATAAAAACTCAATTTCTATGTTCAAAAACATTCAATTTAATATATTATGGTTTTGACTGGTCATTTAATATTTTAAAAATAATTTAAATCCTTAAATAATTTATTTTTATTTTAAAAAACATAGTAACATAAAAATACTCTTAAGTTATTAACAAATAGGGAATTTATTACAATTAAAAATTCAATGTGTTACAAATATGCACCTATCATCTTCTCCTCTACAAGATGTATCTATAGTGGCATTGATTGAGCAACTCATTCCCAAGAGATTGATCATTAGACTCTTTCTCTCATGTATCTATACCAAAAGGAACATGAGGAACATTACAGAGCTTTACCATTGTAAGGGATCACAAAGGGTTATCATAATATCCCACCCATAACCCAAGTTAAACCCCTCAGAGAAATAAACTGTATCCATATACGAATATGTTAGACATAGTCATCATAAATATAATAACAAAAACATTCTTAGTAAAATTAATTATGGATAATAATGATTTATCACACAACATGTCAACAAATATATCACAAAAGTAAACCATCACAAACAGATAGAAAAAACAAGGAATTTAATTAAATAACTACAACTAATCATAAAAACTATTATATATGTGAAATTTTAACATACATTCCTAGTGATGATGCATGAACACATGTGAAATCCCATAAATACCATATCAACATCATGTGCATCACCCATGGTGATTTCAATCAACTATAATAGTGAACCACAAACTCTAATTTTTTGGTAATTTGGAGGTCCACTATATAGTATTGAATAATGACTATCATAGTCACACTACCCAATTCCCAACTATCCTAACTCCTCCCTAAATTTTCCAATGATCTGGAAAGAACATAGATATGTTAGTAAACCTAATACTTTTTATATAATTATAAAATTTAACGACCAAATCCAATGGGTCTAATTTGGGTGTTATGTGACCTCATAGAACCTGACCGTACACAAGAGGCTATTGATTAGAAGCGACTATCGTAGTTCTATAATAGAGAGAATATACCCTCCATATTATTTCATTGAGTAGAATATTAAATATACAAAAAACAACATGATTAATCATACATAATAGTGAGCTAAACATCTCACATAAATAAATAGCTCCCAATGTTGTGAACTAATTCATAATGTAAGCAAAAGATACAAAAGGACATAAAAATGGATAAAAATATATGGGTCCCCATGAGTCTATCACGACCTGATCCCTCTTTATGCTCCTCTACTCAACCATCCACCATAGGGATATATAACTTTTCTGACTCGTGGGTCTTGAAACCATTATTTATACCAAATTCATGAGTATAGTATAACTAAAAACAATCATTAGGACACCACCATGTAATCTTTAACAAGTGTTATGAAGTATTAAATTGTATAAAATAATAATAGATAAATTAACACAATAATATCAATTACACTGAGTGTTCAGGAACTAAAAAGTCCTCTACATACCAAAGTTATAGCTACATTAGCACCATACCATATAATATTTTAACATTTATAGAAACATCTCAATGTCCAAGCCAACCTCAAGCTTCTCTACAGATGTACATGCCCCAAGACTCTAGGTCAAACAACACATGGTTATCAGGCCATGACCCAATATCTTAGTTAGGTCACATACCCAATAATGCCTCACTATTTATATGGATGTCTAATTACTCATGATAAACATTCCCCACATTCATATCAAACGTTTTTAATCACTTAAGGCCATCATTCCCCACGTTCAAGCCACCCTAGTCCATCACACTAAGTCATCCATATCAGTCTCATCATCATGTCATATGCTGCATCTAAACATGACCCCCATCAAGTGAAACTGATCCATTATGGGCCCACCACATGTTTGGTACAATGAAGAAAACAAAAAATAGTATATAATGAGATTATCATAAGTAAATTTTGGTTTAATACATAACATTTAATGATTGTGAGAAAATACATACATACACACATGTGAGAAACTCAGCAAGGAATAAAGCACTTTCAAATAAAAATCATATTGTGAAAATCAAGAAAGACTCATGGAAACACATGCAGCGACATGAATTATATAACAATAATGGGTTACACAAGAATAAATAACATTCCATAATAACATCACATACTTTATTAAAAATTGTAAAGAACATCCTTCTATAAAGTCTTCGACTACAATTAACGGTCCATAGAAGGTGTTGTCAACTGAAATAAGTTCTCAAATAGACTAGAAATATGATCACTAATCAATGATTCATAAAACCAAAACCTTCTATTTTATTTCTATATGAAATAAAATATTACATGTGATAATACATTCTCTATAATGGATAAATTCCAAACTATACTTTTATACCAACACATACATTATAAAATTTCCCCCATGAATAATTATCTTTCTATAATTTTCTTTGGATATTATATTATAAATTATACATTTTTTCATATCTGTTGATAATTTATTAAATGATCCATTTAAAATGAGAATAATAGGATTGAATATACCTTAAAACCTTTAAAAATAAAAATATAATTAGGATTTTTCTCATTGTTGAGTATCAAATAGCTCTAACAAGATGTTAATCCAATCACTATTGACTATGAACTTGATGTTAAAATTTTGAGAAAAATATCAAAAATATAATAACAAATAATATAAGAGAGATGGAAGAGGGTGTAAGAGATGAGGTGAGAGAAAGTGGGGATGAAGGTGAACCCACTATGCTAATGTCTTATAAAAATTTTAAACCCTTTTCTTTATTACCCATTAAATCATCATTAAATGATTTTATTTAATATCTTATTTAATTTAATTATTTTTCTTCTCTCAACTCTAAATATTCATGTTCAACCCATATATAATTTATGCATTTTCAGAACCACCCCATGAAACATTAATTCACCAATTAAATATATTTGTTTTACCTGTATATATAGGCATAGACATTATATATATTTCCCGATGCACACACAGAAATATATATATACATACACATATATATTTAACTAATATATATATATATAATTTATATATATATATATATATATATATACACCTACATATAAATATATCTACATCTATAACTATTTATATTTAACGCATATATATACAAATATATATAATTTTATTTACCATAAAAAAATAATATTATTTTTAATAATTAATAGTAATAATAACATGGACAATTATTATTATTATTTATCTCCAATAATTTTCACTATTGATATTTAAAACAAGAATTCCATTAAAACCTGAATAGTAAAAAACTTATTTAACCCAAAATTGCCTTTTATAATAGCAAGTAATAATTTCACCATTATTATTATTTTCACTAATAAATAGACACACATGGGGAAACATCATATTTAATTTAGTATTATTTAATTACATATTTAATTTTCAAATTCATATCTTCAAAAATAATAACAATAATGAAATTATTATTTCCTGTACAATGAACATAACAAAATAACCAACACACATATTTCATATATAGGTTAAAACACTTATTTAAGACCTACTAGAAGTCTTAGTTTTCTAATATTAAACACATTTAGTTATTATTCAATTTTTTTCAAAAAATATATTATAAATATAATAAATATGATATCCTCTTGTGTGATTTGAATAAATAAACAATAAACCTCTGTGTTTTGTTATGAATAGGGTAGACCCTACATTCCAGACCAAATAGAGATATTTAATTTCTCTTATGGGGCACAATTTTGGATATAATTCATTAATTTAGAAATAAAATACACGTTTTCATTTTAATATGTTAAATATTTTTTATTTTATCAATAATGAGGATCTACATGCCATTGAATCTCCTATTAGTTCATTCCCTAACTCCAAAAATATTCCAATTAATAATTTAATGTTTTAATTTCTATATTACAATTACATAAAGACTTGAAATCATTTAATAATTCATTTTTAGGAAAAAAATTAAATATTAAAAAAATGATTAATTACTGAAGAAGATCTGGACATTGAAGAATTAGGTATGAAAAATTAATTGAAATGTAAAAGAATAAAATCCAAAATTACAAGAAGATATATAGATTCAGTAATGGGTAACACACTGCATGTCTGCATTAGGCAGTGAAGTGAAAAATCTAGGAATCTAAAAATACCACATCATGCTCTTCTCTATACTCGCCCACTTTGAAAAAGAATAAAAACATATTTTTATTCCTTATATACATTTGAAATATTCTAATTGAGTTGGCCAATGATGTGAATATAATCAATTTATTGAGACAGAACTCTTTATGGTTTGATCCTGGTACATGTTTTGAAGGAATTAGTAGCTATCATATAATCAGATTCAATCCATAATTGATTCCAATTATGATGAACAACATGTTTGGTAGCACATATTTATGCCCACATATAAGCCTCATACATGGTCTCAATACTAGTATAATTTGATATACATCCTTTCACAAAATCACATTGTTGTAGAAGAGTCCACCACATCCTGATGGGATTGAAACCCCAAAGGAAACACCATAAATGTTCATTATAATGCACAAAATGATCCAATTAGTCCAAAAATATTAATTTCAATGTAATCAATCTTCTTTACCTTGCCAGGTAAACCAGGCATTAAAAAAATAATACCATCATAGAAATAGTTATTCATGAAACCTATCTGAATACATGATGCTATGAATACATCATTATGAATGTCCTTTCTCCTTGAATGAGTAATATGTTATTGATTGACAAAAAATAGGGTGTTTATTATCATAAAAAGTTGTGAATGATACAGTTCAATCATATTATTTTATCTATCCCTATGTTTTCCACATTCACTTTGATAATCCCAATGTTTTCAAAATGTTATACATTTAACCATGAGAAATTCCTTAGGATCAACTCCTTTTTCCTATCACATCATTAGGGAATTATACTAAATAATAATATGAAAAACTCAAAGTCAAAATTTGTTACTCTACGATCACACAAAATTTAATATAGGTTTGTATATATGGGTTTCCCACATAATCCTTAACCTAAATTATCAATATAATGAATAATTCATAGAGGATCAATAATATAATGTGATTAACCAATTAATATACATAGGGAATGCCAAACTATGTGTGAAGTCATGAATTTTTACCTAAACTAGGTGAAGATCAAATACAAACTAAGCACTATTTTTAACAGTTAATAACCCCTGAAAAATCTATTCCAAGGGTGAAATCTATATTTAGAGTCTCGAAAAGGAATTCATTTCTAGAAAACAATATCATCTCTAATATAACAAAAATTCAATCTGTTTTCCTATACATATTCTAATCCTATAGGTTTTATAAAAAATTTCTCTGTAAAATATCTAAACTAAATTTTAAATATAATCTAAAAAAATCTCAAAAAGTAAATAAACACTTCAATAAAATCAACTAAGGGACCCCAAACTCTTATATAGGGGTTCATAACACAAAACTCATACATTAACCCTGATCATTAATACCTCATTAGATGTCCCAAGCTAAAAATATCTATTTTTTCCAAAATTTCTATAAGTAAAACACTACATCTAACAGTAATGAAACAATACGAAGAACTGAAGTGAAAATTTCTTTGAGAAAAATATACAAATGAATCTTATTTTATAATACGTTTGAAAAGTTATATATAATTAAGCCAATCTAGACCCTATTCTAGATGTCTCATAATTTGTACTGGTCTTTATAACCTAGGTAACGAAAAAACCAGAATGATGGATCTGGTAAGCTTAGTTAGAGGAAACAATTTATCAATATGTCATAAAGTGGTAGATTATACCAATTTGAGAAACTATAAGAAAGGTATAACTATCATATTAAAAAGAATATATAAAAATTATAGTATTCTAGTTGTTATTATAGAATGACTTGTATTATATAATTAAAGAAATAGAAAATGAAAACCATAGTTTGTATTCATGAGATAAAAAGCCAGATCCATGTAGTATAATAATTGGCAAGTGAAATCAAATTGTAACATTATATTGAATAATAAAATAATAATGATACATGAAACAGAAATAATAATATTTAAACATGTTAGTGTTAAAAAATACATTTATGGACACACATTTTATTGTGAATTAATCTATGATTTTTCAATAAGTTATGTTGTAAATAAATATTCTCATGTCCACCTGTTATGTATTTATAAAATCAAAAACATTCAACACTTTATATTTTTATTAAATCCACGTACGGACACCCTTTATTTTGTTGATGTAAATCTACATTTCAACCCTTAAACTTTTCAAGAATTCTACTAATTCAGATGATTTGTTATCTAATTTGATATAAGACATTAAAACTTTAATTAGAGATTGATATAGTAACCCAAATACAAAAATCCATAAATATGTGTTCCATAAGATGCAAATCACTAATCACTTCTTGGAAATACATAGAATGAATATGGGTTTCATTTTACTTCCAAATGTTATCAAATAAAAAGATTTCAGGAATTAGATACTGTGAAACCAGCAATTAAATCACCCATAGGGAATATTTCATATATGAATATATAGAGTGACTCATAAAAAAATCACTCAAATGAAGATAGATATTTATTTTTGTCATATTTGAAAATGAATGAAAATTTATAAAAGTAGTCATAATAGAAAATATAAAAAATTGTGGAAAATGAGAAGTTAGAGTCCACATTCACAAGATTGTTTGTGAGACGTTTATAAAATAAAATTCTCAAAAAATATTTCAGTATAAATATCAATAATAGAACCTCGAAATATACATATTGGGATTCCAATGTATTTTTATATTGGAAGATATAATTTATGATCAAAATGTAATTTTTTTCATTATTTTATATAATGTTACTTAATTGAATATCACATAATTTTTTTTTATAATTATTAATCTAAATTTTTTGAATACTAATTTTAGAATAACATAAAATAATAAAATTATTTTAAATAAAAAATATAACAATGGATAAAAGAGTTAATATAGAAATGGAAGGATATGATCTCACTTATAGAGGATAAGAATCATTCATAACATCATAAATTTGTAAGTATAATGAAATCCATCAAATAACATATGTTGGGTATGATAATTTAATTATCTACAAAATTAATAGGAAAATAAATATATTATAATAATTGGATGGAATAATTCAATCATATAGAATAATTTCTAAATATGAATAATTATGGCCCAATAAAAGAATCTGATTCATGAAAATTCATTATCAATCATATTTAGAACTAATTAAATGTATAATATAATATAATTTTTAAATAAATTCAATTTACTAAAAATTATAATTAAATTATATCAATGGTTTATAAATATACCCGCAAAAGAATATAACTTTGGAATATGAAGAATATCTGAATTAATCAAGTTGATATTAAGAACCACTTATGACATTCATAACGTATGATTGAACATGTATTGAAAGAGGAAAAATGGAATGAAACATTGAATACAATTAATAAAAATAGAATAATTATAAAATAATTCATATAAGTATCATATAAATGTTATTGACAAAAAATTCTATAATACCATACATGTCTCAATGAAGGAAATTTGTGACGAAACCCTTATATAAACTATAGAAATCAATGAATGTTATTTAATATCATGAATAGTGAACATATAAATCTCCATAAAAAATTTGAATTCCCAATTAAAATAATTTAATCTATATATCCATAAATTATTATAATTTATTACACATTCGTGATAGTTTATTATCTTCCTCGGGTGTTATAAATTATAATCATGTCACATAAGATTTATAATGGAATCATATAAAACTAATATATGATACAAATTTCATCATTAAAAGATTATATAATACAGTGAAATCATATTTTTTTCATTGATATATAAATCCCAATGGGATTGTTAAGGAAAATATGTGCATGCTTCTTGATAATAGAATTTACAATGAGATTATTTTAGGTAATTTACGAATATAAATATATCACAATACAATGATCTTAATTTTTTTATCCATTAATTACTATAAAAAATGTTTATATTACTCCATAATATCATATATATATATATATATTATTTATCTATTCGGTAGTGTGATGGAAATTTCATCATGTCACTCCTTGAAGATGTTAGTCTATATGTACAAACTGATAAATTATTTTATATTAAATATAACATAAATATGGTTGGAAGAAATTATATTTTAATAATTATAAAAAGTATATAAATACCATATTTATATATCTAATACCCATCTTGAACCATCAATTTATGGATGTTAATTAAGGAAAATCACATCTCTATGTTGAATTGGTAGTCTATACGTACACATGAATGATGTTTTCATTAAGTTAAAAGTGAAAATATGGATAATGATAATATCATAAAAATAATATTATTCAGTATAATAATAATAAAAATTACTATATAATAATATGAAATATATATTTTAATGTGAAATATATAAAATAAAATTTATTATTGATCGATTAGTTCTAACAATGAGAACATTAGTTTTACCTTGGGAGGCTTCTTGAAAATGGGTGACATAGGAAAATTACTTCTTACCAGAGGCTTATTAATTTTAAATTTTATATTTGGATATGTGAAATTATTATATATTCGTGATGAATTATAATTCTATATGTTTTTTATGGATGTTAAATCACATTTCATAGGGGCAGGTAATGTAATTTTTCTAAATACAACTTCTGTATATAAATAGAGAACATGTTTCACATGGAATGTCGATTTAATGTGGAAAACAATGAATAAGAGTAAAGGTAATGTATTTAATACCTATAAAAATCATTTTGAGTTAATTTTTGAACATGTTTTATAACTTTTACTCTTGTTTAAACTTATTTTACCATAATTTACCATTACCTTTGTAACTTCATTTTAATCCTCGGTAACTAATTTTATTGAATAAAAATCAATAGAACCATATTAAATAATTATTATATTATAATTTAATAAAATGAATCTATATAGACAGGTGATTAACATACATGTATATTTTCATCATTTTAGAGGAATATATAGTACAATATAAAATTTCCTGAATAAGGACCAAAATAATTTAGTGTCTTTGGAAACATAGAAACAAAATATTCTATCCAGATGAAAGATCGTTAACATATCCCATAACGAAATAATCTTTTAGTACTTATACATAAAAATTTTCTCCATAACATAGGTAATGAAAACATAAGAATGGGGTGAGCTCAGATTATCAATATGGGTAAATAAATGAAATTTTTAAGAATATCATGAAAAAATGGTATGAAACTTGATCCTAAATTTTAATGATAATACGCTGCATATTAGAGATCATAAAAAATATTTTATTTTCATTATATATAGATCATAAATAGATATATATCATATGTCCTGAAATAATAACACGTTAATAAGACATTGGATTTGTGTCATGAACAATAGTTTATAACATTGTGAACATATTTAAGTAGAATCATGACTTTGATTATGTTAAATACATGAGATCCTACCCACGCATCAACTTATCATCATGAATGCATGTCCATGCATAAAATTTTGAATTTATAATTAGGTTCATGAATAACATTATTAACATGGATACAGGTCCTTACATAAAATTGATAACATGTCACTAGGTTCACACATAAAATATTGAACATCTAATAAAGTATACAGATAAACTTAGGTAAATTAAACAAGGTCCATGCATAACATTATGAAAATTTAACCAGGTTCACACATAACATTGTGAAGATGTAATCTGGTTCAAGCATAAACTAATGAACATGTAACCGGACCCATGAAAAAAATTTGAACATGTAATTAGGTTCATGCATAACATTTATACTAAAGATTCATCAATCATTACCAAATGTATTAGACATAGATATAGGTCCCACCCATATCATAATAAAATAATTCAAATATGTGTTATAAGGTAATAAAAATTCCACATATCATGGCCTGTAAAAATAGATGGTTTTTATAAACATCTAATCATGACACATGTAACGAAATGGCCATCATTAGAAATTCTTCACATTATAAACAATGTAAAATAGATAGTATTCATTTAATCAAAGAATTAATTGTGAAAAAAGCGTGTTTCAAATGCATTTGACACTTGGAATAAAAATGATGTCATAATAATTATTCTATAAAAACAGAAACCCTTGAAAAATGTATTTTAATGGAACCTTTGCATAAATTCTTAGTGGTGAATGAGTAACGTCAATGGATTCCATCTTAGAATGAAAATAACTTGGAAATATATTTTTGATAAAATTTCCTAAGAAAAATAATAAATATTCATTGAAAAAATCATTTTATATCAAAAAACCTTTTCAAAAAAATTTCCTTTAAAAATTATTTTAAAATATAAAAAAAGGATTTAATACATTTTTAAAACCTTTTTACATGAAATTTTATTAAATATGCTTGAATTTTTTTTAAAACATTTTTTTTTCAAAACAGGTAATTAGAGTCTTAAAACGTTTTGAAAAATATTTCTTTGAAAATATCTCTTGAAAACAATTTCTTAAAAATAATCCTTTAAACATTAAAAGATGGTTTTAGTGGTTTAATTGCGGATAAATCCTTACATGTCATACAAAATAAAAAGAACTTCCTTATTCATGGTAAAAAGTAGAGAACAATGCCTCAATTAGAAAGATAAATGACGATTCTTAGGAAAATTTTTTTAAAATAAAAAAAGGGAAAAAATTTATTTTAATGATCATAGGTTATTTGTATAATATTCTTAGAAGTAATTTTTTTAGAAACCATGGTTTTAAATGAACACATATTTTTAATAAAAGAGAGGGAATAGAATTCCGTTCTAGAAAATTAATTCTTAACTATATTTTTTAGAAAATAGTGTAGAAATAATACTAATACATGGATATATATTTAATAAATATATATAAACAAAACTATTTATTGTTTTTGAGAAATGGATCATACAATTTCATCCAATAATATTAATTATTAACAATATCAAAATGCAATGAGATTCTCTCAATATACTCTTATTACATGGTAACTTGGGATCATGCTATCCATGTAAGAAATGGAAATTAAATGAAACATAAAATATCATTAAATAATAAAATTCATCATATAACATGTAAAATTGTATTACACACACCTTGAATGAGAATTTTGGTGCAAACAAAACTTGAGTCTCAAAGAAGGCAAATCGAGAAAAAACTATTTTACTTATTTGGATAATTTTGAAAATTAAAACCTATTAAAGAAGGATCATAGACTGTATATTTTAATAATAATAAATTAAAATATAAGATACAAATAAAAAAAACACTAGTAGTTCATACACCACACAAAAGAAAAGTGTGGGTAACATAGCTTATATCTCGCATAAATAAATACTAAGATGAAATCCTCTTACCTTGTGTCTAGAATCACTTCGTACTCATAAAATAATGCTGTATAATAAATATAATTTCATTATACAAATTATAAATATGAATATTCATATACATAAATCCAAATATGGTTTTATTATGAGATTATATTTCCATCTTGTAAATTGTCATATGTTAAGGCTTCACTTCGGGTAATATTCATGTTATTCTTCACATGTATCTTAATTTGATATATCTTTGGTCCTTATACTTATATCATGATTTAAATAATGTAGTAAATTATATAAATATCGATTATATAAATTATATGTTTATTATAATAATCTATATAATATAAAATTATGAAACAAAATACATCGTTAACTGAGATGGTAGGTTGTATGAATGCATGAGCACTATTTCCATTTAATTGTTGTGCTGAATGAAAAAAACATAAGAGACATATGTATATATTTATAATTATTAAATTATATTTATGATTTTATATATATAATCTAAAATCATCCTTAACACAATCTGCGTGGTGTACGAATGAATCATATCACCTGGAGGGGGGCAGTAATCCACACTTTCTCAAATGAAATTATCACATAAATACAAAATTGAAATTAAAAAATATAGGTGCTGTAAAAATTATTAAAAAAACTAAATACAAAATAAATTTAATATAATATAGATACAAATATATTTACCATCATAATTACCATTAGGGTAGGTGGTAATGATTAAATTAACAATCATTGTTTTGAGAGGCAGTAGTTCATCGTACACAAAAAGTGAATATTCATTACCCATTAGTTGGATGTGTGTGTATTTTTCGTTTAAAAAATTTACATAAAACCATTTTATTATATTTAAAATAATGGTATTTATATACTAATATAATTATGTGCATTTGGGGGTGGGGAGGGTGGGGAAGGAAAATAATAAAAAGGACTTGACAGAATATGTTACCTCTGAATCGTGTATCTCTTTTTGGTTTGCACCAAAATGATTCCTTCTATTTCAATATTCACATGAAAAATGATTCTTGGAGTAAGTTATGGGTGTTCTTAGGTGTATTGGGATGATCATTTATATATATAAGTTGTTTTAGAGGTGTTAATTAGTGGGATACTTTATGGTCTTTCATAAGGAAGGAAAATGGCCCACTTTGAATTTTTGGAAAAAAAGATATGTGTAAACATTTTATTACCTTAAAAATAAAAAAAACAATCCCAAATAAAAAATGTAATTCGTATGGACGAATAATTTCTATCCAATGGTATTTGGAAAAATTTCTAGGTCATTTGGGCCCCTAATATTGGGGTTTAGTCCATAATTAATCATAATGCAAAATTACTTGTTATGATTAATGTTAATCAATTTTACTAATATTTTTTTTGAAAAAATTAATTTGATATTATTAAAATATAAATATTATAGTAATTAAAATGTTTTATATCAGTTCTTTCACATTAAAATCATAGAAGCAATAAATATTTTACGATTTCTAGTCCCAAAAACAAGACAAAATAACATATTTTATAGTACAAAAATGTTTAAAAGATTTTTTTGTTTTTATAAAAAATTTCAAACATAAATTGATTATAATTACAATAATGATATTTATAGATGTATAATTTATATAATGTGAACTTAAAATAAATTTAATATATTATGTATCATTAATAATTATTTAAATGAAAAGGCAGTTATTAACTAAAACATAATATTTTTCACTATTGATCAAAAATGAATTCTCAAACAAATTCCAAAATTTATCCCTAATATAATTTCCATATTATAAATTACGAAATTAATTTTAAATTATGACAAGAAATTTCTAGTTTTGTCTAAAATTAGTTTTATTATTAAAGGTGGTTCATTTGAGAAAACGTTAATGGGACTTTACAAAAAAAACCTATCATCTATTATCAATATGTTTTATAAATATAAAGAAATTATATTTAATAATTGAAAATTAGTTAATAAAAATCATATAAATATGTTTAATGGATAGGTTATCATTATCTCATTTAAATAATTATAATAAAAAACATTATTGTTTAGAAACATATGTGTTGCCTATAACATATTCCAAGCCACTGTTGCGGGGTATCACAAGCCAAGTCGGTATTGTGTGTTGTGCAAGCCAAGTCAATATTGTGTGTAAATCGAGAATATCAAATATTGCATGTAGTTCAATCCATGTTGGTATTTCATGTAGCACAATCCACGTTGGTATTGCATGTAGTTCATGCCATGTAGGTATTGCATGTGAAAGGAATATTTGGATTAATGTTATAAAATATATATATATAAAGAACCATTTCCATTTTCTCGTGAAATGAAAAATATCAAAATGATAAATTAAATTCAAAAAATAGTAATCCCCAAAATCATAGGGTGTAATACTGTATTCGCATTAAAAATAACTTCTCTCTAAAAACTTGTATGGGATATCAATGGTTTAATCCTTATTTTCTTTCATAGAAACCCACATTTTAAAAATTAATACTAAAACGTCCCTTAAAATGGTATGTTGAAAAAATGGTTACCCAATGTAACATAAAACTAGGTTTCAAAATAGGATAAGATAGGTTGGAAGTTAAAACAATGACATGGAAGAAAAATATAAATATCAAGACCTGATAGAGAGTGATCGAGAAAAAGGTCAGGAGAAAGTTAACAATCAGAAAGCCATAAATCTAAGATGATATATGGGGCCATATAATTCATTGAAAACAGAGGTAATAGGTTATTTTTTTACCAAGATCCGTTTCTCTAAAAATAATAAATTTTAATGAAAATTTATAGTTTCATGATTTTGGGAATGTCGCACCCTTTTTTCCTTGATGCACATCAACTCGTTGTCCAAAAAAGGACGGTTTCTTTTTCTTTCTTGATGTACTAACTGATTATTTGATCCATGATATGTTAACAAAAAAATCTTAAATTACCATCAACATACAGTTTTTATCCAATATTTATAATTTCTCATATGGTGAGTATATACATTAATCTCAAAAACATTATTTGATAACAATGACTTAAACATTTCACATATATATAACTTTATAACCCTTAAAAAATATATTTCACCCTTCCTTCCATAATTTTTCACTTATCATATACGAGAAACTCCATTATTGAATAGTTGTGTTCATACATGTATCAATTGAATTGTAAATTAATTATTATTACTCTAATATACATGTATATGGATATAGTGTCATGAAAACTCACTAAAGGATGATAAAAAAGATTATCATAGGTCTTATTAAAAAAAACATTAACTTTTAAACTAATAGGGGATGATAAGTTTTCCCTTAATTTTCATTATTCACATCATCCATTGTGATTTCATAAGAATTAAATTTGTAATTTTCCCCCAGAGGTTGTTGTGTCTAATCATCCATAATAGCCCTTGTATTGTGGCATTGATTCGCCTAATGACCAAACTCTGTATACTTGAAACACTGAAGTATGGGTGGTCCATTATGTTTAGATTTATCTATACTAATTTCATTAAGTGTCCTCTTCTCATCAATTATACATTATTCTACTCGGTGGATGTGCTTCCCACACATGAAACACTAACTTGTTCCTTGAAAACACTCTACTATTTGATCTTTACACATTTTTGTCTAGTGAGTGTTTGAAAAGTTTTCTTTTATCCCTGGTTTTTAGAATATATTTTTGAATCCATCATTGTATTCTCGTTAAAACCATTAGATAGATATGTAAGTCCAACCACCATTTCGATATTGAATACACACCGTACAATCTCGTTTTCCAATTCCCTTATGTGACATGAATTTAGTAGCTGACAATCCTATCAACATTACATCCGGGTTCGATGATAATACAATAACCTTACCTCACAGTCCATGTCAAATTAGTCACATAGGTTCTTATTGATTCATCATCCTTTTACATAAACTTCACAAAATCATATTCTATCTTTTTTAAAAGGAGATGAGGAATGTACTTACGGAATAATATGTTATTGAACTTATCCCAATCCATGGAATCAATTTCATTTTTCTTTCTCATATAATTGATTTGATTCCACCACTATTACACTTCACCTTATTATAGATAAATATCCACAATTACTTTATCATGATACAAACACTTGATAATAGAGAATATATTTTTAGTTGTACTGATTCAGTGTTTAGTACAAAGTTGATCAGATGGCCAACTGAAATAATGTGTATGATGCCTCTTAAAGGACTCAATAGAACATTTTTCCCTTTTTATCTCATTTGGAAACTCAACATGATTCATATATTGATAAATCTATGAGAGTATAACAATGTGGGTATATCCAATCGCCCCATGGGAGTCAAATATTCAGGAGGACATTTGTTTCATTTTCCATTGATATCATCATTGACACAACTCTTTTGGGTACCAATCATTGGATAAAAGCAAAATCATAGAGTAAAAAATCTTTATCATAATTAGAAACCACATAATCCTGAAATAACTTTTTTATGATTTATAACGTATGAAAGATTCATTTATTAATTAACCTTAGAATTATCCTACATTATTCATAGAAAACATATATTTAAATCTATCAGGGTGGTTCATAAAGAGTTTTTGTATTCTGAATGCATATCCCCTAGGTATGTCAAACTTGGTGTGCAGCAACGGTTGTTGTCATATACAAGATTCACCTGAGTCATGCCTAAATAATCTTATCGATGTTTTTACACATAGGTACATCTATTCAATATCCACATCAACTTTTATTACATGGATAAAGATCTATTTCCAGGAGAGCACTCACTCAACCCTTTACCAAAATTCCAAGACATTTTCCTAAACCTTTAATAATACTTATACATATCCTTGGAGATATCTCATGAAATAACCGTAGAAAAATAAATCAAGATTTCAATAATGTTTTCTCACACTGGTTTCCAATGGTTGAATAATCAGTTCCTTTGATACCAACTATAAAAAACCAGGCTTAACATTAGTGGATATTACATCATTTTAGATGAATACTATGTACATTACAAAATACTTGAATAAGGACTATAATAGTTTAGTGTCTTTGGAAGAATGGAAACAAAATCTTCGGTCCTAGTGAATGATTATAAACCTCTCCCATAATGATATCATCCTTTAATACTTTTACCTCAAACCGTTCTTCATAACCTGAGGAAAGTCAACATAAAAAAGGGGTGAACATAGATTCTTAATAAGGGTAAATAAAGTAAATTTGTAAGAATAACGTGATATGAAAATAGTATATAACCTGATAATAACATTTTAATATAATACCCTTCCTATTAGAGATCAAAATAAAGATTGGTAGTTTATATGATATATATCATAAGAGGATTAAGAACATAAGTAAGGAAATAATAACACATTAATAAGACATGGAATTTATGGCATGAACATGGTTTATAATGCTATGAACATGTATAAGTAGTAATAGGGTTACTCATTATGTTAAGTACATATGATTAGGCCCCCATATAAAATCATCAACATGAAACAA
Organism: Viscum album; assembly: GCA_963277665.1. Taxonomy (NCBI): domain Eukaryota; kingdom Viridiplantae; phylum Streptophyta; class Magnoliopsida; order Santalales; family Viscaceae; genus Viscum; species Viscum album. Next base: position 1,265,170,605 of record OY728120.1, on the reverse strand, counting down.
TGTCAATTCATGACATTGTGAACATGTAATATGGTTCACACATAACCTTATTCACATGAATATAGTTCCATGCATAACAGTGTTAATATGTAATCAAGTTCACGCATAACATTGTGAAATTGTAATCAGGTTAACACATAAATTTATGGACATGATTCTAGGTCGATTGATAACATTGTGAACATTTAATCATGTTCATGCATAATATTGTGATCATATAATCACGTTCACACATAAACTTATGAACATTCCACCATGTTCATGCATAACATTGCGAACATGTATCTAGGTTTACACATAAAATTTATACTCATGAGTTATTGATCATTACCTAATTAATTAGAGGGATTTATAGGTCCCACACATCTCATAATTAAATAATTCATACATGTTTCACAAGATAATAAAACATCTTCATATCATGAATCATAAAATGTTATGGGTTTTATTAACATCTAATCATATCACATGAAATCACATGAAAATCATTAACACATCCTATGATCATAATCTATGGAAAATATAGAGGTTTCACTTCATCATATCGAAACCCATCAAACGAATAGGGGTTCAAAAGAATATATCATGTGGAATAAAATTGGGTGTCATAAGAGTAATTTCAAAAAAAAAAACTTTTCATGAATTGATATGAATATAGACTTTGCATAATTTCATAGAATGGAATTAGTTTCTTCAATAGATGTCATCTTTGAAGGAAAATAACTTATAAGTATAATTTGAAAACATTATATGAGGAAAATATCCTTTCCCTCTTTGAAAAACTCTCTTTATAAGATAATTTTTTAAAAATATTTTCTTTGAAAATAATTTAAAAACATAGAAATATGGATTGAAAACATTTTAAATAAACTGTGTCTTTGAAAACATATAAAATAATATTGAAACAATTTTGAAATCTATTTTCCTTGAAATCATATAAAAGTATCTTCAAAACAATTTGAGAAACATTTTCCTTAAAAACATTATTAATATAGCTTGAAATTTTTTTGAAAATAATTTCACTGAAAATATATTTTTAAAAATTTCATAAAAATTAACCAATAAACCTGAGAATAAATCTTTAATATATATATAGTTCATAAATAAGTACATGTCGTATGATGTAAAAAGAACGTTCCTTTTGCATGGTAAAAAGGTTAAAAAAATTTCCTTTGGAAATAATATGATAATTCTTTTGAAAATATTTGAAAAAGTAAAAAATGGTAAAAATATTTTTTAAGGATAATATGTGATTATTATAATTTTCTTGGAAACCATTTTTAGATAATGTATTTTTAAAATAATACATATTTCCAGGTGAGGATAGGGTAAATTCATGCTTTCAAAAAAACAAATTCTTAATAATATTATGTACCAATGACTAGATAAATGTTACTAATACAGGGATATATATTTAATAAAAAGGGAAGAAAGAAACTCATTTGTGTTATGGTATAATGTGATTTATTAAATGAATAATAATCATTATCAATATCAAAAAGTGATGAGATTTCCTCAATAATATATATTTATTGGGTAACTTGGGATCATACTCTCTATGTAAGAAAATAAAATTAAATTAAACTCAATATACCACAAAAAATTTAAATTCATTACATTACTTGTATAATGGTATTATATTCACTTCGAATATGAACTTAGGTTCATAACAAAACATGAGTCTCAAAGATAGAAAATTTATAAAAACTATTTTTTGGATTTGGTAACCTTGGAAACATAAACTCAAAAAATGAAGGATCATCAAAATTACTTAGTAATACCCATTAATTTGTGTATTAGATGCATAGAATTAAATTAGGGGAAGTAAATACACTACACAAAAAGAATGAGTGGTGAACATTACATGTATCTCAATGAAATAAAATGTGAGTTGAAATACCCTTACCTTGATTCTTTACTCTATTCATAATCATATAAGATTCCTATATAATAAATATAAATATATTATAAATATTTTATAGAAGAATATTATAATACATAATACAATATATGGTTTTATTGTTACCTTATATTACCATCTTTTTAACAATCCTATGTTAAGGCTTCACTTCGGGAAATATTCACTTTATTCTTCACATGTGCCGTACATTATTATATCTTCGGTAATTCTACTAATATCATAATTTAATGAATGAAAAAATGATATATTTTACATTTATATACAGTACATGGGTATTAAAATAATATATTTAATATAATATTATTTAATGTAATACACCATTCATGGAGATGGTAGGTCGTAAATACCCATGAACGGTATTTCCTTTCAATTGTTGTGTTGAAAGATAACAAGTAAAATACATGTGTATATGTATATAATTAAAAATATAGAATTATTATATCATATATATTCAATAAACACATCCTTAATCCTATACATGGGATGTATGAATGAATCATATCACTTTGAGTGGGCAGTAGTCCACACATTTTGAAACAAAACTATCAAATTAAAACAAAATGGAATGTAAAAATATTTGTGTACAATAATGGATTAAATAATATTAAATATAGAATTTTTTAAAATATGACATATATAAATAGATTTACCAACATGATTTCTACCATGGTAAGCGGTAATAAAAAAATGAACAATCATCGTTTTGTGAGGTAGTGGTTCACCGTACTCAGAAACAGTATGTTTGTTACCAATTAGATAGAGGTTTTTGTATGTGTAGGTCAAATATTTCCATTAAAACATCATATTATATTGGGTATACTGATGTTTTTATATAATAATAGAATAAATATAATTAGAGGGGAGTAGATGTAAAATAAATGAAAGGATTTTAGAGAAGGTATTACCTATTAATCCGGTAACTCCTTTTGGTTTGTGACATACAACTTCCTTGAATTTCATTCTTCACAGTGGAAGTATTCTAGGTGGAAGGGAGGGATATTGGGAAGGTGATTAGGCACATCATGGATATTACTAATAGGTTTGATATGTTCATAGAAGTGGCAGAGGTGTGGGCCTTTTATTGGGAAGGAAAATGACTCAATTGGAATTTTGGAAAACAAGTTTTGTGTACACATGTTCATACCCAAAAACGTTATTCCAAACAAACATAAATCTATAATGTAATGTTTATTGGTAAATAATTTCAATTTAATTTGTTTTATATAAGTTTATTGGTCATTTGGGCCCCTAATATTGAGTTTAGTTTCTAATTAATCTTAATTTTACTTTAATCGCTGTGATTAATTTGAATCTATTTTACTAATATTTTTGGTAAAAAATATTATTTTATTTATTAGACTCTAAATATTATACATATTAAAATGGTTTATATCAAAATTTTAAAATTAAATTAACATAATCAAAAAAATTATGATTATTTCTAATACAGAAGATGGGACAAAATATCAGGTTTTTTGGTAAAATGGAGTATTTTTTACTATTCATAAAAATGAAGATTCTCAAAAAAATCCCAAAAAAATTACCCTATCCAAATATTGGTGTCATAGATTAACAATTTGAGTATATTTAATCGAATTACATTACCATTAGTGTAAAAAATTAATTTTAATATTAAAATAAGTTTATTCGAGAAATTGGTAAAAAGAATTTACCAAAAAAATATCTTTCGCTATCAATATGTTTTATCTATATGAAAAAATTATTAATAATATTTGAAAAATAGTTATTATTATTCATATAATTTTATTTAATGACTAGGTATCATTATCTCATTTAAATAATTATGACAATATAATGGGGTTTTGTAGAAAAATCTATTGTTTCATGTAATGTACGACATGTCAGTATTGCCAGTAGCACAAAAAAAGTCGGTATTTTCTGTACCACAAACCAATTTAGTATTTCATTTATCATAAGGATAATCGGTATTGCATGTATTAAAATCTATGTTGCTATTGCGTGTAGCACATCCCAAGTAGGTATTACATATAGCTCTACCTGAGTGATTATTGCGTGTGAAATTAAATGATTGACATAGTGTTTTAATATATATATATATATACATGCACACATAGGGAACTATTTTCAGTGTCATTTGAAATAAAAAATATCAAAAAGATAAATAATTTGAAAAAAATAATTCCCAAAATCCTAGTGTGATACACAATTGATTTAATCATGTAATATTTATATGGGTTAAAAAAATTAATGATAATTTTAGTTCACATAATAAATAATACACTTTTTTATAAAATGTTAATTTTAAGCACATTTTTTGATAACATGATCAATTTTGCCTTATTTTATGATTTTAGTTTTTTATTAGAATGATATGTTTTTATTTCATTCACGAAAATATAAAACTGAATATCACCTTGAGAAACCATTATTAAAAGAGATAGTTGGAAGTCATTTTTTATTAATATAAAATATTACTAATGTTTTTAAAATTTTAAAAAAGTGTGTTTTAAATAAAAATAGGTATTATAATGCTATAATTTTACCCTATAAAAACTTTTTCAAACAATATTTTTTGCATAAGTATCAATGTCTTATATACTTATTGATAATGTCATGAATATTATGGTTTTGGTGAAAACTATAATTTACACTTTTCAATTAAATATAATGAAAGTCCAAAAAAATCACAAAATTCATCCTAGGATAATATTTTCATAATGAAACCAAAATATTAATTTAATTTTTTAAAATTATTAATATTTAATTTATGAATTTAACTTTTAAATTCAATCATAATGTATAATGAAAACATTTCATTATTGGGAAATGGATTTTTAAAATTTCAACATTTCTTATTCATAATTCTTATCAGTTTATAATTAAATATATGATAAAATAATATTCATAATGAAAATTTATAAACTATATATTGAGTTTTTAAAATAAATCTCATTAATATCAAATTTTAGAAAAAACTTATATATTTTAGCATTAGATGGTGTTATTATTTATTTTGTGTAACATTCAGTTACATTTCAGTTAGGTACATGTTTTTATTTTCCATGGTTTTCCATTTTCGTTATCTAGGTAGGGTTGAGAGGAAAATTGAAGGATATATATAGTGGTGAAGTATGATATTCTATAAAATTTTCCACATTATCACATTAGATTATATGGTCTACTAGGGATTTTCATGTCATGTAATGTAGTAATAGGACATGTAATCATTTCCTAACATATTCCCTAAAAAAATACATTTCATTAAATGATACACATCATATATATATATATATACATAGAGATATAAATATATATAATCAGGTTTTTAATAAAATATGATGGGGTTTTCAGCGTACTAGAGACATTAAAATTACAAGATGTGAAATTTGGTTACTAAATGTGTATTGTACCCACTATTAGTTTTAAATAGGTGAATCAACTGAAAATATGATTCCATTTCCATCAGGTTTCAATGATCATGACCTATAGACAACCCTAAGTTATTTCGAATCCCACAAACCCTTCTTGATCATTTTATTTAGTGAGTGATACTTATTGAATTTGTGGTGTGTCTCTATGGTAAATAGGTCTCTCTATATATTTGTGTCATTCTTTTTCCCTCCTTTGAGTTTGATAGATCATATATAGATTTATGTATATAAACACTAGGTTGTTGAAAATTGTTCCTAGGTTGAGTTTCTAGATCTTTTACACCATCAGTTTTGTTGCAGGGTTCAAATATAGGTTTTTTGCTGGAAAAATGTTAGTGGTTCCATTTAATATGGAAAATATATTTAAACATGATTTTATTATTGTTTTATTTTCAATTAAAATTCAATTATGAAATCAAAATTGAAACGAATTGGAAATATATTTGTTGTGGTACAAATTTTCGGTAATCCCCCCAAATTCTAATGGAATTAGAATGTGGGGCATTAATTGAATTTGACTGAATTTATTAAATGAAATTAATTGATTCATTTTTTTTAAATGGATTAAATTAAATGGATAAAAACCAATATTTTGTTTTACTTGAGAATGACTGAATTGATGAAATGATAAACTATGTTTTATTTTCAAATAAAAATGGAATATTGAAACTAGAAATGGAAAACTTTCATTTGTATGTGTCCTGAAATAATTTTTACATTATCGGTAAATTTATTGAGCACATTCACACCTAGGAAGTTAAAAAGTTTTTTTAACACATAATCTCAAGGTTTTTAAATCCCATGAAATTTATTTTTCTAATTACAAAAGTAAGATAAACCTATTTTAGCAGATTTTATCCAATGTGGGATATTGGTGGGTCCTGTTTCACTTGAGCCCAAGGGTAATGTGATTACATCATCATGATCCCTGATATATTTTTGTGAGGATCTCAAAACTAGAATCTATTATACCACAAGTAATATTATGATGTTTCTTTCTATAATGTTTTATTATATAACTTCTATTATTTATTAAACCACTTATTTCTCATTTATATTAATTTATATAATTTTTTTATATAAAGTGTTTTAAATAAAAGTGTGAAATTATTTACATAAATTAAAATGAAAAGATTTTTTTTTTGAATTTGAAAATTGAAATTCCTTACTCTTTAAAAATTTAATGCTTTGTTTGATCTATTTTTTATGCCATCTTATTATGGAACACTTTGGGAGAACCTACTGGGATTTAAAATCACACCCAAAACTTTTCTACATGAATTTGCATACTTCCTCCTACTAGGTTTAACGCAATGGAAAAGTTCCAAATGGAGGTGGTAGTGGTTGATTATATTTTGGTCTTGGAGAGTTGTGTCTATTGGGACTGGGGTTGTTTATGTTATTCTTTTGGTACATTATGAAGTATTTTTTGTGTTTTGTTATACTGGTTTGAATTTCATTACAGATCATCCTATGAAGTTTTATTTTGATCATACTAACTTGTATAAGTTACACCAATGGTTTTATATAGAAACCATTCTAATTTAATATTATATCTTTCAATTTTCCAGTTTCTATAAATTAGGGATCGAGAAATCCCTTATGGATATGTTTGGATTAACTTGGGAATCAAGGCACCTGAGTATTAAGAATGGTCAAGAAAAAGTGTTATCAAAGGAGCAGTTTAAGAATATTAACTTGATGTAAATATACTGTTTTAGATATTTTCAGGACATAGGATGTAATAATGATCGAATACCTGGCCTTGTCTATAGCATCCCTCCTTTTCAGCACATAAACATTCATTACATTTTACAAAACTGAGGATCTTTAAGGTTTAGTGTCTTGTAAACCAGGAACTGAAAACATGAAAACATAAAACATTATTGTTAAACACTTGAAAGGCTTGTCCTCATGTTCATCCTAGGTTCATTAATGCATCTCAAACCTGGGGACATACATCAAAATAATGGGTGAGCAGAAGGCCCAGTAAGGGAAACAAGGGGAAACATTTAACATGTGAACTTGGGATACGTCAACAATGTCATGAAAAGAACTTTAAGGAATGAGAAAGAAATCATGAGATATATCATAATAAAAATAACATTTTTCATTACTTGAAGATGTGGCTAAAACATTTAATATTGACAATCATTTCTTTTCACAAAGGTCTATCCCCAAGGTGTCATTAAAAATTACCAAGGTTATTCACCAAGGTATCAGTCTAAAAGTTCATCTCTAGAGATTAAGTCTTTACCCAATGCATTGGAGCGCTATCTGGGTGAACCCTTGACATGCCTTTATTATCATGTGAGCCACATATATCATCATCAATCATTTCATAAACAACCCATATAGCGTAAATGAAATGGGTTTCATTTTAGTATCATAACGTTTTAAAAACTTCTTTAAAGACATGATCTTTACGTCACTTTAAAACCCACGGAAAAGGGAAAGTGGGTTTCATGTATGTAAATCACAGAATTTAAAATATAACATTTTGATACATATGTGAATACCCCTATAGAAATAATAGCTTTGAGTATTCACTTAATAACATAAAATAAAACATTTAAAAGAGATGGGACATGGGTCACCCACTCAAAAATGATACATAAAATAGTAGGGGAAAATAATATATAGTATTTAATAACATGGTAATGAAATTTGAATGATATACCATATGAAACGAAGAAGTTGAAAGGAAGACAAAAATAAGATTTCTCTTATGAGAATTCGGCAGCCTAACGACGTCACTTAAAACTTCCAAAAAGGGATTGACGAGAACCAATAAGGTATCTCATCATATGAAAATAAATGATAAGTATTATAGATATAGAGATCATACCCCAACATAATAAAAAGGAACATGAAAGACTTTACATGAAAGTAGATCTTGAAAACGAGAAGGGTTAAAGAACCCCTTAGAAATTCGGCAGCCTAACAGCGCCACTTAAAATTCAAAAAAAATGAATTGATGAGATCAAATAGATTCTCTAATCATATGAACATAAAATATCAGTATGATAGATATAGAGATCATACCACAACATAATAAAAAGTAACTTGAAAGACTTGACATGAAAGTAGATCTGGAAAATGAGAAGGGTGCAATAACCCCTTAGAAATTCGGCAGCCTAACGACGCCACTTAAACTTCAACAAAAATGAATTGATGAGATAAAATAGGGTCTCTCATAATATGATTTAAAATATCAGTATGATAGATATAGAGATCGTACCCCAAAATAATAAAAAGGAACTTTAAAGACTTGACATGAAAGTAGATCTTGAAAACGAGAAGGGTGAAAGAACCCCTTAGAAATTTGGCAGCCTAATGGCGCCACTTAAACTTCAACAAAAATGAATTGATGAGATCAAATAGGGTCTCTCATGATATAAACAAAAAATATCAGTATGATAGATATAGATATCATTCCCCAACATAATAAAAGGTAACTTGAAAGACTTGACATGAAAGTAGATCTTGAAAACGAGAAGGGTGAAAGAACCCCTTAGAAATTCGGCAGCCTAACAGCGCCACTTAAACTTCAACAAAAATGAATTGATGAGATCAAATAGCGTCCCTAATCATATGAACATAAAATATTAGTATGATATATTTAGAGATCATACCCCAACATAATAAAAAGTAACTTTCAATACTTGACATGGAATTAGAACTTTGAAAAAGGAGAAGGGTGAAAGAACCACTTAAAAATTCGGCAGCCTAACGACGCCACTTAAAACATGAAAATACTGAATTGAAGAGATAAAATGGGGTATATCATCATATGATCATAAAATATCAGTATGATAAATTTAGGGAACATAATAAAAAGGAACTTTAAATACTTTACATGAAAGTAGATCTTGAAAAATGAGAAGGGAGAAAGAATCTGTTAAAACAAATTTCGGCAGCCTAACGGCGCCACTTAAAACATCATAAAACGAAATAATGAGAGTAAGAGGGGGTATATAATTATATGAACATTAAAAGGGAAGTACGAGGAGTATAAAAAAACATCTTTTATCATAAGAACATGTAGCATAAAAGAAAATACATAAAAGATATTTCTAGAAAAGAAAGAGAGAGGTCGAATCTCTTACCTTAAAATGAAACTCTTAAAACTCAACGGTTGGGACCTTGAGGGCTTGGGGGCACCTTTGGAGGACTCCTTGGGAGGTAATGAGACCATAAATTCGTTGGGGTAGAGTGGGGAGTCTAAATTTATGAGAGTATGGATTGGTATTTATAGGGAAAGTGAGGGGACAAGGCATTAATGGCCAAGGGACACCTCAAAAGTGGTTTTCTCAAAACCATGTGCTCTCCCATGGTATTTCCCATGGAGTTAGGCCACATGGGCCCCCCATACAATAATTCATCACCTTTGGTCAGCCAACACATAAAATATCTCATGACATCATCATGACACAATTATGATGTCATTAAACATACCGAAACCCTAAAACTGTATTTTTACTATTCACTGAAATTCAACTTTCTTAGAAAAATCCCAAAATTTCACCTTAACCAAATATCAATGATCTGATTTCAAAAATGAACATCATTTTATAAAAATAATTTTCTATATATTATTAATTTATTTTTTTTTAATAAATACACTATTCACTAAAAATTCATTTTTTTCAGAAAAATCACAAAAAATTACCTTAACATAATATCGATTCTCTGAGTTCAAAAATGAAATCAATTTTATAAAAAAAAATTCTAAATAATTTAAATCTAATTTTTAATTTAAAAACACTATTCACCCGAAAAAACTAATACTTGAATAATAATTTATGAAATCGTTATTTAACCATTTTATTGAATCACATTACTTAATCAAGGCGACTAGATTATATTAATACTTTCATTAAGTGAGATTACTAATCAATTTGGTCACATTACTAATCCTAACCATAAAATCACTATTCATAATTTACTATTCATCATAAAAATGCATACTATATTTATCCGGACATTTGAAAAATCATAATCTTCATCAAAAGAAGAATTCAAAATTTTTATTTAAAACAAAGGGTTACACAAGGCAGTTACGGTCTCCTTACATAGCCCCTTATCACACCAGCATAGGACCTAAGTGTAAGGTGTGCTAAGGTGAGAGAATCAGAGGGAGGCTCGGCCAACATCGCACGAGTAGTAATTTCTATCAGTTTGATCTTCTCGTGAAGGCGATTCCGTTCTATCTTCACACGATGATGTTTGGCTTGGGTTTGGTCTAGAGCAAAGCCCAGTGGTGCTACCTCCTTCCCAAGTTCTGTTAGATGGGCTTCGATCGGTCCAAGACTACTGGGTGAGGCCATCGAATCTTCTTTCTATAATAATTAACCAAGATTACTTGTATTTAGAGACAATAATGAAAACGTTTAGTTTCCAGCGGTCATATTGAGCAATGGTCATATAACAGTCAAAACCCAACGGTCTCATTTTAATTATACTCATGTTATGAAATGAAACATTTTTGTTGATTATAAAAATAAAATAAAATAACACATAAAATTAGGAAACAAGATTTATTCAAAATTTTGGGTCGTTACAATCTTCCCCGCTTAAGAAATTGCGTCGTCGCAATTTTTAAAAATTGGGTTTTTATATTTCATTGAAAATCCCAAATCGGAAAAGGAGTCAGTAAAAATATTACTTTAAAAGAAAGAAAGTGAAGTACAATGGTTACCTGAGTTAACCCACACTAGGATTCCATGTAGGAAAACATGGACATGGAGGAGAAAAGAAAGCGTTATGTTCTGAGGGAGAGTGATAGAAAACATGATTAGGAGAAAGTTAATCATAAGAAAATCCCAAACTTATGATGTGTGTAAATGGTCTTTGATTACCTAGTAGGAAACATAAACCATCAACGTTTTTGTTTTATGTACCTTTTCATAATTTTGAGGAATTTATTTGCTACATAGGACATAAGAAAATATACCTACCTTCATTTAGACTTTCATCCTGTAATAAGTTTCTACCCAAAACTAATCTTTTCTCCAAACGACGATCATTCAAAACTACTTGGTCTCATAAAAACACAAGAATCATCTTCTAGAGAATCACATAATCCACAAAAGATTAACTATATATTTCTTCTATCTTTAAACATTATCCTGAAAATAGAAAGTGTAAGGTAAAACAACTCTTCAAAAAGAAATAATCCCATAGGAATGGAAACTACTTTTAAATCTTCAAAGTTACATGGTACTACCCAAAGTTCATCATAGACCATTCCATAAATAACAGTCCTTAAAATTCCTCAAAATAAACCAAACTAAGATTGAAACCCAAATACAAGAAGGATTTGATAACATAGTCTTCCAAAATAAACTTCATTGTTCATCTCCAAATAACATCAACCACTCCTAACATCTTATAACAAAGGTATCTAACCTAAACATATTTTACCCAAGATAGGTTAATCATTCCCATAAGTAACCTAAATTACTATAAGTCCACCTTAAATTCATCGATTCTTCAAAACATAAGTCAGCCTTACTCCTCAATGAAAATACCATAGTAATATATTTACCTCGATCATATAGGGTCCCCAAAATAGTGAACGTCTTCCAAAATAATAATCATCTTTTAATCCCCTAATCATCTCTATCATATTAATACTGCAATCATCGTATTTCCTATCACATTGGTTGTTGGGACATGTTCTTCCATTTCCCACCATTAACTAAGAAGAGAAAGTATAATTAGGGGCTTAAATACTTAGCCAATAATCATGAAAAGGAACTTAAAGCAAATAACGATAACTTGTAGAAGAAAAGTATACCCTAACTTGTGATCCCCTAGGTTTCAAACTAGGTTATCCATGATTATATATTCTTATGTGAATCTTTATTTTATTTTATCTTTGTTCCTTTAATAATAGTTCATACTATGCTTATGAATTTACCAAAGCATATCCCCCGGGAGTGTCGAAACCAAGAGTGCAGCAAGGCCCGTTGTCGTGTACTAGTTCCCGTTTGAGTCTAGCTCAATGCGGTGTTTTCAGGTGTTACCCCTATGTACATCTGTGCCGGAGCCACCTCTACCTGCTCGTATCCAGACAGGGATGTATTTTCTTGGAAACCCCTTACTCAATACTCACCAAAATACCAGGAAGATTTCCTATATTTAAACATTTCTATAGGTTTCTTCCTAATGTTTTAATATCCTAATTTCAAAAAATAACTAAACCTTCCTTTGATACCAACTATAGCATCCCGCCTTTTTATCACATAAACTTTTATTAAATTTTACAAAACTGAGGATCTTTAAGGTTTAGTGTCTTGGAAACCAGGAACTTAAAACATGAAAACACAAAACATTCTTGTTAAACACATGAAAGGCTTCTCCTCATGTTTATCCTAGGTTCATTACTGCATCTCAAACCTGGGGACATACATCAAAAGAAAGGGTGAGCAGAAGGCCCATTAAGGGAAACAAGGGGAAACATTTAACATGTGAACTTGGGATACATCAACAATGTCATGAAAAGAACATTAAGGCATGAGAAAGAAATCACGAGATATATCATAATAAAAATAACATTTTTCATAACATGAAGATTTGGATACAATATTTAATATTGAAAATCATTTCGTTTCACCAAGGTCCATCCCCAAGGAGTCATTAAAAATTACCAAGGTTATTCACCAAGGTATCAGTCTAAAAGGTCATCTCTAGAGATTAAGTCTTTACCCAATGCATTGGAGCGCTATCTGGTCGCACCCTTGACATTCCTTTATTATCATGTGAGCCACATATATCATCATCAATCATTTCATAAACAACCCATATAGCAGAAAAGAAATGGGTTTCCTTTCATAATCATAACTTTTTAAAAACTGCTTTAAAGACATGATCTTTACGTCACATTAAAACCCACAGAAAAGGGAAAGATGGTTTCATGTATGTAAATACCAGAATTTAAAATAGAACATTTTGATATATATTTTAATAACCCTATATAAATAAGATATTTGAGTATTCACTAAATAACATGAAATAATTTTGAGATAAAGAGGGTGGAATTTTGAGACGAAAACTATGCAGCATAACGTCTACGATACATGGTATTAGAAAACATTGAAAAGAGAGGGGACATGGGTAACCCACTCAAAAATGATACATAAAGCATTAGGGGAACAGAATATATAGTATTTAAGAACATGGTAATGAAATTTTAATGATATACCATATGAAACGAATAACTTGAAAGGAAGACAAAAATAATATTTCTCTTATGAGAATTCGGCAGCCTAACAACGTCACATAAAACTTCCAAAAATGGATTGAAGTGATCAAATAGGGTCTCTCATAATATGAACATAAATGATCAGTATGATAGATATAGAGATCACACCCCAACATAATAAAAAGGAACTTGAAAGACTTGACATGAAAGTAGATCTTGAAAACGAGAAGGGTAAAAGAACCCCTTAGAAATTCGGCAGCCTAACGACGCCACTTAAACTTCAACAAAAATGAATTGATGAGATCAAATAGGGTCTCTCATCATATAAACCTAAAATATAAGTATGATAGATATAGATATCATACCCCAACATAATAAAAAGGAACTTGGAATACTTTACATGAAAGTAGATCTTGAAAACAAGAAGGGTGAAAGAACCCCTTAGAAATTCGGCAGCCTAACGACGCCACTTAAACTTCAGCAAAAATGAATTGATGAGATCAAATAGGGTCTCTCATAATATGAACATAAAATATCATTATGATAGATATAGAGATCATACCCCAACATAATAAAAAGGAACTTGAATGACTTTACATGAAAGTAGATCTTGAAAACGAGAAGGGTGAAAGAACCCCTTAGAAATTCGGCAGCCTAACGGCGCCACTTAAACTTCAACAAAAATGAATTGATGTAATAAAATAGGGTATCTCATCATATGAACATAAAATATCAGTATGATAGATATAGAGATCATACCCCAACATAATAAAAAAGAACATGAAATTCTTGACATGAAAGTAGATCTTGAAAACGAGAAGGGTGAAAGAACCCCTTAGAAATTCGGCAGCCTAACGGCACCACTTAAACTTCAACAAAAATGAATTGATGAGATCAAATAGGGTCACTAATCATATGAACATAAAAGATCAGTATGATAGATTTATAGATCATACCCCAACATAATAAAAAGTAACTTTCAAGACATTCCATGTAATTATAACTTTAAAAAAAGAGAAAGGTGAAAGAACCACTTAAAAATTCGGCTGCCTAACGGTGCCGCTTAAAACATCAAAATACTGAATTGAAGAGATCAAATGGGGTCTCTCATCATATGATCATAAAATATCAGTATGATAAATTTAGAGATCATAACCCAACATAATAAAAAGGAACTTTAAATACTTTACATGAAAATAGATCTTGAAAAATGAGAAGGGGGAAAAAATCTGTTAAAAACAATTTCGGCAGCCTAACGACGCCACTTAGAACATCATAAAACGAAATAATGAGAGTAATAGGGGATCTCTAATTAAATTAACATGAAAAGGGAAGTAATATGGGTATAAAATAACATCCTTTATCATAATAACATGGAGCATAAAAGAAATTACATAAAAGAGATTTCTTGAAAAGAAAGAGAGAGGTCGAATCCCTTACCTTAAAACGCAACTCTTAAAACTCAAAGGTTGGGACCTTGAGGGATTGGGGGCACCTTGGGAGGACTCCTTGCGAGGTAATGAGACCATAAATTCTTTGGTGGAGAGTGTGGAGTCTAAATGGATGAGAGTATGGCTTGGTATTTATAGGGAAAGTGAGGGGACAAGGCATTAATGGCTAAGGGACACCTCAAAAGTGGTTTTCTCAAAACCATGTCCTCTCCCATGGTATTTCCAATGGAGTTAGGCCACATGGGCCCCCCATAAAATAATTCATCACCTTTGGTCGGCCAAACCATAAAATATCTCATGACATCATCATGACACAGTTATGATGTCATTAAACATACCGAAACTCTAAAAGTGTATTTTTACTATTCACTGAAAATTCAACTTTCTTAGAAAAATCCCAAAATTTCACCTTAACCAAATATCAATTTTCTGATTTCAAAAATGAACTCCATTTTATAAAAATAATTTTCTAAATATTTTTAATTTATTTTTTTAAATAAATACACTATTCACCGAAAACTCATTTTTTTCAGAAAAATCCTCAAAAATTACCTTAACATAATATCGATTCTCTGAGTTCAAAAATGAAATCCATTTTATAAAAATAATTTTATAAATAATTTTAATTTAATTTTTAATTAAAACACACTATTCACCCAAAAAAACTAATACTTGAATAATAAATTATTAAACCGTTATTTAACCATTTTATTGAATCACATTACTTAATCAAGGTGCCTAGATTATATTAATACTTTAATTAAGTGAGATTACTAATCCATTTGGTCACAGTACTAATCCTAAGCATAAAATCACTATTCATAATTTACTATTCATCAAAAAATTTCATACTATATTTATCCGAACATTTGAAAATTCATAGACTTCATCATAAGAAGAAATCAAAATTTTTATTTAAAACAAAGGGTTACACAAGGCAGTTACGGTCTCCTTACATACCCCCTTATCACACCAGCATAGGACCTTAGTGTAAGTTGTGCTAAGGTGAGAGAATCTGAGGGAGGCTTGGCCAACATCGCACGAGTAGAAATTTCTATCAGTTTGAACTTCTTGCGAAGGTGATTCCGTTTTAGCTTCACACGATGAAAATCGGCTTGGGATTGGCCTAGAGGAAAGCCCAGTGGTGCTACCTCCTTCCCAAGTTCTGTTAGATGGGCTTCGATCGGTCCAAGACTACTGGGTGAGGCCATCAAATCTTCTTTCTATAATAATTAACCATGATTAATTGTATTTAGAGACAATAATCAAAACGTTTTGTTTCAAGCGGTCATATTGACCAATGGTCATATAACAGTCAAAACCCAACGGTCTCATTTTAATTATACTCATGTTAACAAATGAAACATTGTTGTTGAGTATAAAAATAAAATAAAATAACACATAAAATTAGGAAACACGATTTATTCAAAATTTCGGGTCGTTACAATGTCTCATCATACCGAGCCTTAAGTCACAAGTTGTTGATTTGAAATTACATCTCCTTGATTATTTCTAACCCTTTTCCAACATTTTATTTTGATTGAATGAAATCCAAATCTTCTATATCTATCAGATGGGATTAATTTCTCTTTTTCTCTTTTTAATGTGATATTTTGTGTAACATTATGACATATTCAATGTTTTTTAAAATGTGTGTTGCATAATGCCTCCACGAAGATGTAGAAATATGTTCCAAGAGAAATTATCAGATGAACCATAGTGATAAAGTCATCGCTTAGACCAAAATTGGGGTGTGGTTGATTAGTGTGACGTCCATGACCTGGTATATGTAGCTGCACCCATTCCCATCAATGATCTACTTTTGTAATATTAGAGGGAAAAATAACAGAATCCTACTTTTGAGGTTCTTCAATATATGCCAAAAGAATTCCATTTCTCTAATGACCCTAAAGAGGCTGATGATAGGTTGATAAAGTCAAAGACTCACTTTGATTTTTTAGAAACACCATAATCAATTATGGTTAAGTGTGCTACATTTTAACATTAGGGGCATCGAAAGAAATGGTGGGACATGACGGTGAAAATGATAAAAAATGAGGGTTTAGAGTGGAAGGAATTTAATGTTCTTTTTATTGACTATTTCTATCCAAATTTTGTGGTGATGGACATAGATTTGGAGTTCTCTAAGATCGAGTAGGTAGATTAAACTATTACTGGTTTTTCCAATCACTTTGCTGAGCTTGTGCAATTTTCACATGATATTGTATTTAATAAGAAGAACACTCGCCGATTTGATATAGTACATTGATATGATATTCATTATCAAGTTTTCTTACTGAATATATCTTCAAAAAATGAAATGACGGATAGGGAACTGATGGTCGAGCTTGAATTAGATGGTATGTTAACGTTGAAGAGAGTTCTATTTTATCCCATTGGAAGTTCTACGAGTTCCCATAATGGGGATAAAATGTGCTGAACATCATGGTGGTTCTTGATATTAGGTTCTTCTCATACTACTACACTATCTAAAAGAGTCCCATTGACATAAATCTAGTGTGGAATTCATAGTAACACGAAATGGTATTGCATTGAGGCACCCAAGATATATTGTTCCGGAAGACTCTTAGGATAATTACATAAGTTTATTAATCTTTATTAAAATATATATAGTTTCACAGGATCCCCAACACCAAAAACATATTATTGGGCAATCAAATGATTCATTATTTAAGGGTTTTCATCTACATACACCTCGAATGAAGCTTCTTCACATAGTGGATGACTCTCCAAAGGAAGTAGATATCAGTCCAGCAACTGTGATAGGTACGATAACTATAGAGTCATCATTATTGACATATTTATTTGATATTGGTTCATCCCATTCATTTATTTCAACTTATATTAGGTAATTTCTATATATTTATATGCATATTTTATTTTTTGTGATAGATATTTATACACCCCTCAGAACGAAGAGAGAGTAGGGACTTCAGTGTCTTGTATGTGTTTTCTTGATCTTGTATATCGAAATTACTTGGGATTTTATTTTTCATGACATGAATTATCTTGACATCATATTCGGGATGGATAATACCATTGAAAATAAACCTGAAATTGATTTCTATCATTGTCTATTATAATTTAATATATCTGATTGGCTGTGTCAAATAATTAATGGAGAATGTGTCCCAATGTTTAGTAGAGATAGAACATTTTATCCTATGTTGGGGAAAGTGATATCCATGTTAACTTTTGATTTGGATTAGGAATCCTTGAGTAGTGATCTCCCTAACAATATCGTCGAGTTTCCCATAATTTTTCCTTTTTTATTGTCTAGTTTTCAATTATCAATGGAGGTAGAGTTTTTTATATATTTAGTATATTTTACACAACCAGTAACTATTTATTCTTTCCAAAATGTAATAAATGAAATTAAAGAGTTAAAGACTCATCTGGTTGATCATCTAGAGAAAGGATTTATTTTCCCCTGTGTGTCACCTTGGGAAATGCCTGCTCACTTTTTTGAGAAAGCCGATTGGTCTCTTCAGCTCTGTGTTCATTACTGAAAGATAAATAATTTTCTAGTAAATAATAATTTTTTATTTCCATTTATAGAGGATCTGTTTGACTAGTTGAAATGAGTGAAATTGTTTTTGAAGATTGATATTATATATGGTTTTCAGTAGTTGAGAATAAAATAATCAAACAGTATGAAAACCCCGTTATTGAGTAGGTATGTCCATTTTGAGTATCATTTCATGTTATTAATTCTAATGAATTATCTTTCAATCAATATTCATTTGATGAATCATATTTTCCATGAGTATAATGATAAATTTGTGGTTGTGTTTTTGGATGAAATCCTTGTTTATTATGTGTTTTGGGTGTACCATGTGTGTCATATGAGGGGAATTTTGTAGTGGTTTAGAAATCACTGGCTATATGCTAAGATATTAAAATACACTTTCATGATTTTAGAATAGAGGTTGTTGGGATAAGTGGCGTTAGATAACGGTATCTCAGTTGATCCTAACACGGTTAATGATATTATGACATGGAAGAAACCATATAATTACATCATCATTAGATCTTCTAGTGTTTTTCTACATATTATCACCAGTTTGTAAAGGATCTCATAAAGTTGGATTCTTTGATTACTACTCTAACTCAAAAAGGGAGTAAAATTTTCTTAAGAAAAAATTTATAGATTTTTTTGTGATGAAATATCTATTGAATATTGTGACAATTTTGAATCCTCTAAAGGTTTACTAGGGCTATGTGGTCTTCTGTGATGCATCAGGTTCAGGTTTGGGATATGTTCATATAAAATGTGATCACGTTGTTTCTATTGGGTTATAGTAGGGTAGGACACATGCGAATCATTATTTATCCCAGGATATTGAACATGTATCTTGGATGCATGACCATAAGATTCATTGCATTTCCATTTTGGAGAACAGTTTACCGTGTTTTACAACCACAAAGAATTGAGTATTATCTTATTTAAATATAACTTTAATCTTTATCAAAGGCATTGGGTGTATTAGCTTCCATATTTTGATTTTGAAATTTCATATACCAAGTGGAAAGGGAATTTCAATATAGATGCCTTTAGTATGCAACTTTCGACAAAGGTTGTGAATGAATCATCGAAATAGTGGAACATGATGGATCTTATTGCATAGTGTCATATAGAATTTTTGGAAATATGGTTTGAGGTAATCATAACTTGTGATCAGTTGGCCTCTACTCATATCAAAATTATTCTTTAGGGAAAAAAGATTAATGATGAGTTTTATGGCTTTGGGGACTATCTTTATGGTCTTGAGATTATTTCTAAGTGGTTATTCTAAAAGGATGATTTTATATGATTTCAAAGTCCATACATTGTACCTCTAACCATGAAAATGTTTTTATGGGGAAATTTTATAATTTACAGTGGGTAATGTACCAAGAAAACATAAAGAAGTTATATGATATGTGGAATCAATTCCGGTCTCTAGGTATGAGACGGGGCATTGCTAATTTTTTATATCATTTTAATACATGAACAAATGGCATGTTCATACACCAGATACATTTTGGATTGCATCAAGATCATCCAGTGCCATCACAGATATGGGATGAGATCTCTATGTGATTTTCTATTAGATATCCACATACCATTAAAAATAGGATTGTGATATCGGTTGAAATTGATTTAATGAATTAATCATGTCACATATTACCAATTTGGAATACAAAAAAATTGAGGAGCTGGGAAAAATATATTTGAATGAAAATTTTCATTTTCATAGTGTTTTGTCTTCTATAGTCTTTGATAGAGATACCCATTTCAGATTATTCTTTGGGGGAGGCATTAATGAGGAACTATGATCTCTGGTTCGTTTGAGGAAGGCATAACATCCATAGTCAAATAGCTAATAAGAGAGAGCTATATTGATTCTTGGGGAAACGATTTATGTCTATGACCTCAATTTTGGAGGAGCATGCAATAACCTTTTGAGCATGGTCGAGTTTTATTAAATTTTGTTTTTGTAATTTTGAAATAATAATGGCCTCAATTGAGGCCAAATATGGCTGAACTTATAAATCTCTATTACACTGGTCATAGATTGGTTAAAATTTTTTGGTTAGATCAATATGGTTCAAGAGATAAAAAAAATATTCAGTTTATTTTCCAGAGAATGTTTACTGCACAAATCCAGAATAAATCATATGAGGAACCTCATAGTGGACCATTGGAATTTCCAATTAGTTATCGAGTGTTGTTGAATAATTCAGCTAGTTTGGGTCATTAAAAACATTGGAGACAAGGTAATCTTGATCCTTAATTTCTCATACAATTTGAGGTTGATGAGAAGTTGGTGAAATTGGATTACTATTTAGAACTTCATCCGTAGTTGAAATTGTTACATGTTGTATTCAAAATATTGGAGCTATGAAAATTTCATTATAATCATTGTCATGTTCTGATATGGTTAGATATCAATGTTGAGATTGATTTATCTGTAACTGAGAACCCAATCCAGATATTTGATTCTATGACAAATTTAATTCATGGGAAGATGATACCATAAGTACCTATGCTATGGTATCATGGTTATAATTCTCATGATACCTGTGACAGAGAGTCACTAGTGAGAGGTTAGGGGCCTCTCATTTTTTATAGATTATTCTTAACTGGATTTCTATTGAACAATCGTTTCTATGATGGGGGGATGTAAAATATAGTTACCATTTTATTAGTTACATTTTATTATATTTCATGGTTTTCATTTTTTTCTATCTAGGGATGGGAAAGAATTTTGAGGATACATGTAATGGTGAATCCAAATATTCTGTTTTTGTAATTATAAGAAAACGATTCAGTTATGCTATTTTCTAGGGATTTACACATAGTGTAATATTGAAACACGACATGTAATCATCTCCCTACATATTCCATGGTACCGGTACAAAAAGTGGGAGCTACATAATGTATAGTGTACAGAACATATATAAATTATATATCAGGGTTTTGATAAAAAGTTAAACATATTTTCACCATATTTAGGAGATTAAAATTACACGACTTGAAATCAATTACACATGTTATAAAGTCTTTAATATATGTTTTTAAACATGAAACTTGACTAAAAATATTAATCCCTTTCCAGATGGATCTTTTTCTATATACCTAGAGTCATTCCCAGAAAATTTTGGATCCCTCTAACCTATCTAAATAATTTTAATCACTGGTTAATAATTTTCTCAGTTGTGGTGCATCTCTCCGGGTAAGTGATCTCACTATCTAGTAGACTATTTATCTTTACCTCCATGGAGTTTGATAGATAATCAAGGGAATGATGTATCTAAAATATTTTATATTGAATATTGTTTTTAGGTTGTGTCCTTAATTCATATGTTCCAACTTTCTTATTGGTGAGTTTGGTTGTGGGCAATTTTTTTCCATGAAAATTGTATGTTGTTCCATTTAATATATCCAATTGGTTAAAAAAAAATCTCCTTTCTGCTACAATGTTATTTAAAAATAAAATTTTAAGACCCGTTTGATATGAATTGGAATTTTAATTTTCTATGCTATAGATTTGTGAAACAATCCCCCAATTCAAATGAACTTGGAATTTGGGGGGTCAATTGAAATTAAGGAAAATTGTGAATGGTTTTTAGTTGGTTCTTTTTTTTGGAAAATGTATTAAATTAAAATGATGAAAATATATATTTGCTGTTATTTTAAAAGGATGAAATTGATAAATTTAAAGCCTATGTTTATAATTGAAATTAAAATGGCATATTGAAACTAGAAATGGAGAAATTTCATTTGTAATTTTTTAAAATGATATTATTTTTATTGATTAGTTTATTGAACACATGAGATCCTAGGTATATATTTCGTTTTTTGTTATAAAAAAGATAGTATTATAATTACATAGAAATGTAATGATTCATTAAAATTTTAAAAAATTCTAGTTTGTTGGATCTTATCCCTCATAGGATGTGGATCAGTCATATTTTTCCTTATTCCAAGGGGTGTGTGTTCACATTATGGTGATCACCAATATAATTATGCGAGAATAACATAACTAGAATGTATCATACCACTTTGAATATGACCATGTTTCCTATTATAGTTTTTGTTATTATATATATGTCATTGTTTGTCAAACAACATTATATCATTACTAATGATTTATATATAATTTTATATATAATTTCATTATTTAATCCATTTTTAATTGTTTTGTATCATTTTAAATGGAAGTAATATTTTGTTTCAAATAATAAAATGTACTTCCACAACTATTTTATTTAAAAATTTGAAATAATTATTTGTTTTTTATTATAACATGTTATTATGGAAAACCAAATGAGACCCAATAGTGATTTAATCTCACACCCCACCTTTCCATTCTAGAATTTGTAGTCTTCTGCCATCCATATGCAAGAAAAGGGATGTCCCCCAAAGAAGTGGATTTTTTTAAACATCATGTCCTGTAGTTTTGTGTCTATTTGGACTTGTGATGTTTATCTATCATTATGGTACTTGGTGATGTACTATTTTGGTTTTGTTATACTGGTTTGACTTTTAGTAATTTTCTCTATGTGGAGTTTCATTTTGATCATATTGACATATTTCTATTTATTCCATAGTTTTGTGGAAAAGAGTTCAATATTTTTTCTTGTATGGTTCCACATGCTAGTCTCCAACCCTTGTGGATAAGGAACACCCACAATTCTATATTCAGATCATCCTGGGTATCAGGGTATAAGGTCATCTGAACCACTTCATTAAAATTAAACACATTAATCAATTTTTGTCAATTGATGAGTATTAATGATAAAAATTATTTTTATTTCCAATGGATTTAATTTATGTTATAAATTAATTTACTCATACATTAACTGTTGGAGTTTAGACTGGGATTATTATAGAGTATGCTCGAGTCAATCTAAATATTTCAAATTCTCTAACATATTATCCTTAAAAGGAATAAATCTATATATGAATCTATTTTACACAATTTTATAAAAATTTTATAATGTGATTATATCTATTTATTATAAATATTATAATAGTTATGTTATAATTGTTAAATTTAATAATTATTTTTAAAATTATCAAAATTAAATTTTAGTTCATAGTTGTGTGTGAATTATTCATTTGACTATAGTATGTATTTTAAAGGTAAATTAATACTAATATCATATTTTATTATAATGTTCATAGGGATTCAACTTCATGAACATGTTATTGTTAATGGTATTCCTAGAATGAATCCCATATCTATAGTATCATCACATTTTCCATCTAAATTCTAGGCGATTATTTTAATGTTAGTTGTGATGGGACACCTTAGGATTTATATTTATTGATATAAGATATACCTATATTTGGAACATTTCGATGTTTATCTTTTAAAATTCAATATTCATTTGATTCTAAATATTTATTGGTTCTATGGTTATATTAGTTTTAGATTTTATTTTTCTTTTTGAATTATGATGCTAAGGTATAGAGGTGGCGTAATGATTTTAGCATGTGGTTGTCATCGATCTTTGAGGATAGTGTCCCAAGAAATAGTTGATGCTATCTTATTGATGGAAATCTCCCATATAGTTTTCATAGTTCTTAAATCATCTAATGTTGAAAGTATTTCCTCCTAAAATGTATTACATTAAAGAGAACATTATTTAGTGGTTGGAATTTATAACCATTATGGAATTGGAATAAAATATTTTTGTTTCTTTATTTTAAAATTTATTTATCATTTGAATCTATTTAAACCAACATATTTCATCTATTGTCTTTGAGAAGATGTTTTGGAGTTGTTTCGTTAAAATTGTTGTTTCTTGGCCTTATTCCCTAATATATATATATATATATACGGTCCCACATTGTCCCATAATGTGGAATTTAATTTTTTTTTCTGTAAAAGGTTGTATGTCACTAAAATTTAAAAAAAATAATTTTTAAATAGAACACTAATTCAATGGTGTATACAATAAAGTACAAAATGATTAAATGAATAGAAAATATTATTATTTAAATATGATCAGTATAACATATATTACTATTTGGTGGTTATTAACATATGTAACCAAATTACTAAATATATATAAAGGTCTTATGTAATAAAAAATGCATATATAAATAATTATTATAGAAACATTCACTTTTAATTATTTTCATTATATTTTTTAAAAATTATTTTTCTACGAAAAAGGTTTATAATATATTTTATTAGTTAATATTATAATTAAATTCATCCACTATTTAATTTATTATTTTATAAAAAATTTACATTAGTTTTGATATCCTAGAGAAATTATTTTAGGATGATATTTTGAATGTTTTCTTGTTATATTTATTTTTCAATAAATAGATAAAAACAATTATTTTATAAAATACAATGTATTTTCAATAAATAATGTAATAAAAAATTTATTTTTTATCTAAAATAAAAATGAAAAACCCTTAATTGTAAATAATATAATAAATTAAATAACAATTTTCATTATACCAGATTTTGGTAGAAGTTGTTCTTGGGCTTAAAAACAAATTTTTATAAACCCTATCTTCATGTAATTTTATGAATTTATATTTTAATTGATTTGAAATACTAATAAAAATTTAATCAGGAAAAATTTATTCAGTAGTTGGAATTAGTTGAATCAAATTTTTTATAAAGGTCCCTTTTATTTTTTCTAGTATCCATATTAATCATTGTAAATATCTATAAACTTGGTAAGATTAAGTTTCATAATTATGGTTAAGGATAATTTTAAAAGGCCCAAATATGTCTATAAAAATTTTATTTATATTATTTTAAATTACTCCCTCTACTATTACCATCAATTTTATGAAAATTTGGAAATTTATTTCAATTATACATTGATAGTTGAATTAATATGAATTCATATAATGAATAATAATTTGTCACAATCTTGGTTTTGATATGTTTAATATTTAATCATAAGGATAAAAGGAGGTTATGTTATGTAAAAAATGTTTGATTGAAATAAAAAATAATTTTCAAGTTATGGATATTTATTTTCAATTTTTTTGGGGAAATAATGACCATAAATGCTTAAAAAACATTGATACAGTTCTTCTGAATGTAGTCTAAAAGTCATGTAAAAGATATTTAAAACTATAAATGTAATGTGTATTTGTTTATTTATAATTTCCCATGATGTTTTTAGATAAATATATCAGTATTGTATTGTTTTAAATGTTTATATTTGATTTATGTTTATCTATTGATGTAATTATTGTAAAACTGTGTGAATAGTTTTGTAAAATGATACAAGGGTATATCATGTTACATTATTTTTTTTATTAAATTATAATTCATAAAAAAAATTCTTCAGTTATCTAAATGATATAAATTCTATAATATATATAAATGGATATTAATGGTCTAATGTTCCTTCTATATTAACATTCTTTACAACTATGTTTTAAAATAAAATGGTATCATGGTAACTATTAAAAAGGTTAAGGAGGGGTTAAAACTAATTAGCATGTGTTAAAACATTTCAAATACTTTTCGAAAATTTATTTGATGAAGGTACTTTGGCTCATCTTAATCCTACATTATAATCAAACAAATTTAGTACAAAAATTTTTGAAAATTAATTTATATAATTTTTTAGGGATTTTGGGTGGTTCTGGAGTGGTAAATTAGATAATCCTATAGACAAATGACCAGGATTAGATTCCTATTAATCCACTTCTGGGATATGTGATTTGAGTGAAGACACCTTCAATGATATAAGTGGGGGTGATTTAGGCCTAATGTGGAAATGTATTTTTGTATGAATGACGTATTCAAGGGGTGTACATACTAATATAATAAATTATTCTAGGCCCTAAAAATGATCATCCTTTTAGTCCATCTAATGTTTGGCGTACAACCATTTAATATAAGAATTAAAAGGGATTAGTGGGTGGATAATCCATGGGGGGGGGGGGGGTTATAACCAATCTTTATGGAATATGTGTGTGGTGAATTTTTTTTTGGAATGTAATTTTACCCGTAAAAATCTAATATTTATTTATATTAATTATGTTAATTTAATAATATATAGAGTTCCCCATCCCACAATTTTGATAGTTGACTTCTTGCCCACACTTTTTTTGTCCTTTTGACCACTCTATCTTTTGACATCATGAATACCTAACCAAAATCATCTCTATAAACTATATGCTTTGATATCATCAAAAAACAATCCCAGATGGTTGGATGTGAAATCTAAAGAATGTTTTCTGAAAGCTGGTATAAATGTTAAGTATGTTTATTCAATTTATTATTCTTATACCTCCTTAAAAATTTCTTAAACCATGATCATATAATAGAATTAGTTTTTACTGTCAAATTAAATGTTATTATTTCTAGGTAACAACGATTTTAACCTCTATTTCCTTCATCATTAAAGCATACATGTTGACTCCCACATCCATGAAATGATGTGTTTCATTTTCCATCATCACCTCTCATTTATGTTTATATTGATGGAATTTAAAAGCACATATGCATACATACATACATAAATACATACATACATACCTACCTACATACATACATACATATATATATGTTGGATTTTTCGTGTGTGATTTATTTATGAAAAAATAAAAAAATAAATGATATGTTGTCTTATTTATCATCATCCTTCCGTCCATATTAAAATTACAACTTCGTTTGTGCGTACGTTTTGATTACCACCTTCAAAACATGATGTGATTAGTTTTTCATGTATTTCATTCATTGATTTTTATAAAATCAACTCTAATGTATAAAATGATTATTAGTCTAGGATTATTATTATATATATGGTGGATAAATTTCCACATTGACTACAGTTACAACACCAAATTTTTTTTCTAACATTTAATTGAACATACCTAAAACAAAAAAGGTTGACATAACCAATTATGTATTTAAACATAAAATTAAAATGAATGAAAAAAATTATTCAATGAAATATTTATAATCTTGGATAAGATAATTAAATAACAAAATAATTTATATATCATTATTATATATGTTTTAATGTGATTAACATGGAATGTTGGAAATCTAGGAAAGGGATTTCATCCCAATATCCCTATAATGAGGAGCATTTTATGTGTCACGTGTATTTTTTCATTTATATGTTGTTTATAAAAACCATTTTACATTTTATATTTTTAATAATTCATACATAATGGATTTTTTAGTCATGATTTAAATTATTTCACCCAAA
The DNA here is from genome assembly GCA_963277665.1 of Viscum album. NCBI lineage: Eukaryota > Viridiplantae > Streptophyta > Magnoliopsida > Santalales > Viscaceae > Viscum > Viscum album. The sequence goes on along the minus strand of OY728120.1, from coordinate 1,265,142,894 downwards.
GGTATTTTATTTTAATGTTACCAAGTTGTTATGTGTTTCTTTCCATTGTTTTCATTCATTATGTTTTACTTCTAACACAATGACTATGTAATGACATTATAATTTGTGAAGTGAAATTTTATTTTATTATATTGTAATTTCACAGGATGTTTTGGTTTCAAAATTGTTACAAACAATAAATTGATTTATTAAATCAATCATTAGTGACATGATCTTGGTAATGATTTTTCATCACAGTAATGTTTCTTTGATAAATTTCATGTAATATGTACATACTTATTTTTATAAGGTGTATATAAAACCTATTGATATATTTAATAATGAAATAATAATTTACAATGATATTTAATATATATTAAAAACTTTAATCTTTCATGACATATTGATTCTATTAATATAAAAGTTAAAAGTTTCGTATGGTCCCAGTTTCAATTCATTGATACATAATGTTTTCCCCCATATTATATATTATTTGGTGTAATTTATTCACCATGAATTTTTATCACATAATATTTCATTGAAATTATGGGTTTCATAGATTCATTTTTGTTCCTTCATTAAATGGAGTTTTAAATCGTGTATCACCCTTGTTGTAAGGGATTCTCATCTCAAACATACATCATTGAAACATGTTATGAATCATAAAACTATATTAATTTAGATGGCGTATACAAGGAATACATAATTATAATATGATGATTTTTTACTAATTATATAAAATGGTCCTTTTATGCAATTTATTTCAAATTGTTTTTTTAAAAAGAATATAAATTAGATTTCATTTAAAAATTATTTTGATGATTTTGAGGAATTTTAAATAAATTACTCCCCCATGTTCATTGTAATTATAATATAATAGTATTTTCAAAAAAAAAAATCTGATATTATTTTTCAAGACTCATGTAAAAAAATTTATAAAATTGTTAAAGGAGATTTTTTATAATTTTAAAATATTTTAACTTTATTCACTCTTCACAAAATTATCAAAAATAATTTTAATATTTATTAATTTTTTTGGTATGAAATGATTTTCCTACAATCAATAACGTGTTTTCTTCAATGAATCCTTTACAAGTTTATATTTTCATATTCGATGACATATTTTAAAAATATTTTAACATCATTTAACTTTTAAATGTAGTAGAAGAAAAGGTTATTTCCCACTATTTTCCAAGAAACGTATTAAATGCTATTTTAAAGGAATTATTTTTTCAAATTGTTTAATGAATATTTTACTTCACTGGGAATATGTTATTATGATACAATCCATATAATTTCTAAAAATGGGTTTTAATGATTTCATTAAATATATTATCTAGAAACACATTTCTTTTCCATTTTTGAATCAATTTATATTGTAATGAAAGATGTTATTAATAGATTGATAATGAAAGTGACTGTTTATAAAGATTTTATTCTAGAACTATATGTAGATGGGATCACAATATAGGTAATGTTGGTTAATGAGAATTATATATTTTATATGATTTTTAATCCTCAAACAACATATCTAGGATGTTGTCTAGATACAAGATATAAAAACTATGAGACTCGTAGAACTTATATAGTGGTGACTTATATATATATATATATATATATATATATATATATCTTAATCTATGGGTTATAGTTCATTTTCTTTTATGGAAAGATGGGTAGGGTAAACAAGGGAGGTTTATAAATGGATTTAACATGAAATTAGTTATTTTTTAGATGAGTTAACAGAAGTTATGATGAAAATATTGCAATATAAAAACACTTATTGTCTATTATTTATATGAGTTCCTAATGGATCTTCTGATTAAACATGAATATATCGTATTTTGAAACATGGATTTATTAAAACATTTATAAATTTCCGATTTTTAATGATTTAAATTTTTTTATCTGAATTATCATATGTTATTCCATAAACATTGATTATGTAATCAAAACATTATTATTATGATATTCTCACTAATGATAATCAAATTCCAATAATTATTTGTAACCCTAATTGATGTTTTATCTCACCATTCTTATGTTATATATTTCCCTTGTTTATAATGATTGAAATATATGAAATTATAACTAATAGAATTTCATATGGGTGATGCTGGGTATTTTTTATGAAATAAAAAAATAGTGGGTTTATTACAGAAAATGGATACATGAAGAGGTCGGTAATAATATTTAAGAGTTATTTAAATATAATAAAACTCTAAATATCACAGTTCCTTCTGTATAACTGATCCCACATTTTTATAAGATATTTTAATTTTTCAGATCGATTAAATTGGGTCGCATTTATTAGTAATGATGATAATAAGATTATTTTTTGAGAACTAGATTGAGGATTATGAGTTCAAGATTTCATAATATTGTATTAAAGAAAAGGATTTGATAAATTTTTAGATTACGATGATTTTATATGAGGATAACTTAATGTTAATGGATAACATCATTCATTTATATGTTTATGGTTTATCATAATATAAAACACATTTTTATATTTAAAGTATTGGTAAATTTAGGTGATTAAATTTATTATCAAAGTAATTTTATTTGGATGTTTTATATGTCAAAAATAGGATTTAAATGATGAATTATTTTATAACAATACTCTTACATTTGTTTGGGATGGAATCTGAAAGGTATAAGAAATAATTTTAGGTTAAAAAATTCATTATTGATATGGTAATTTATGATAATTGGGATATAGTCTTATTTTTTATGGAATGATTTATGTTGAACCTTTGTTGTTTATGATAAATTCTAGATATTAGTGAGTTATTTCATTATTTTAATTTATATTATTTTTTTGTATCATCTTATTATGTATTATTTTTGTGTAAATACTATAATAATCCATTTTCATTATTTTGTATACTTCGAAGTCAATCAAATATTGATTATAGTACGTTGGGAATTAATCAGTCATTCAAATCATTTACTGTAAAATGTTAGATAATGGTGTAAATTTATTAGTAAATTTATCCAAATAATGAGATTATTTTATGACTTTGAAGAAAACAATCTATGTATATTTCCTTATGTTCTCAGTCACGATGGTAAAGTAATTCAAAAAAGAAAAATTAATCTATGATACAAATATTATCCTATTAAATTAATTTTTGATGAATTTATGGACACTATAATCCCTATTTAATTTTTGGTTTTTTGGTTATTGAAATTCTCATGACCCTTTTCATTGACACTTTCCATAATTGACACATTACTTTTCCCATCATTTCTAAATTTTTACTTCTCACTAATGTTCTTTTATATATAATCCTTGATATGTTTTATTATAGATAACTTTCTTATATCCCACTCCAACTTTTGAAAATACTTTTTTATTATCTATTTTTATGATTTGAGTTTTCAATGAAGTTATATTTTTAAATAATTTTTTTCCATTCGTGATATTCTGTTTTATCTTCCAATCCATCTAATTAGTTTTTATTATAAAACTATTCAACTATTTTTTTTGGAATGAGATAATATTTAGAGGACAAAATTTCTTTAATTATGGGGGGGGTATAATGTGATAAATTTTAATTCTTTAAAATAAAACTATGTTCCACTGCTTATACGACACACAACACAAAGATTAAATAAACCTTGAAATTTTATTATTTAAATATGACTTATAAAACATAGGTAAAAAAATTAGGGTATGTGAATATATGTAGCTTAATTATGAAATATATATAAACATCTTAATAAATAAAATTTATTTATAAATTTATAGTTATTAAGCACACAATTTTTAGTAAAGTGATTTAATCATCAAATATAAGTTTTATTGAAAAAAGGTTTTGTATTACATTTTCCCAATAAAAATTATAAATATTTTATACCAATTTAAGAAATATTATGGGATTAAAATGATATTATGTCCAAAATATAAATATTGAAATTATTATAAGATGATATTTTAGGATTTTTTTTGAAATTATTGATTTTTTAGTGAATAGTGAAAAATTTAGAATATTACAAAAAATACATTAATTTTCATAATTAATTTGAAATTATAAATATGTAATAAATAAATATAGTAGAATCCTATAATTTTAAAATAAATAAGTAATTAAATAATAATCATTACGATACCTTATTTGGGTATAAATTCACTTTTGGGTTTAAAAACACATTTATCTAAACACATTTTTGCAAAATATTTTATGTATTTATATAAGTATTGATTTTTTCTGCCTCTAAAAAGTTAATATTAATGAATTTATTATATATTTTGAATAAATATGTTCTAATTTAGTAAATATGCCCCTTTTATTTTTTATCATTATTAATACTCACCATAGTAAATATCTAAATGATCTGTAAGTGTAAATAATGTTATTATAATAAAAAAGAATGGGATATAAACTAAAAAAACTCCAAAAATGTGTATTTATTTTATTAGATTTTCTTTTTTATCGTATACATAAATGTTTAAAAAATGTGATAATTTATTTATACTTTATTTTTTTAACGACTTTAATATGATAAAAAAAATAACAAAATATCACTCTATAAGATTTATTATATTTTTTATTTTTTATTATGATCAAAAGATTTCTATGTTTAGTTTTAAATGGTTTTTTAAAATATTAGAAAAAAATTCAGGGTGATTTTTTTAGTATTTAATCATTGAATAATAACATTACATTTTTACCAAACACCAACACAATGGTAATGAAGGTAGAAGATAAATCATGTAAATGATATTAAAGAATCTAAATTAACAATTCATGGCTGTGTTAAATTCCCGATGATATTTTAGAGAAATACAATATAATATGGATGTTTTTAAAGATTATATATGAATTTTATTACTATATTGATGTACTTATTATCAAATTATATGAATAATCATGAAAATGACTATAATGGTAAATTATTTTAATAAGGATGGAGGTGAATGTGTCGAAAAGAAAGAAAACCTTAACCAAGTAACTAGGGAACCTTCATGAAGACTGAATCAGATGAAAATCTATTCAATGCATATCCAAACCCATTTTGTATCATGTTAGTAATAATGAATTATTCCCTTTTGAGCATCAAATATTCCATCTTGGGTGAAGTGTTTACATCCGAGAGAATATCATCCAATGAATAAATTCTTAGAACTATCCATGTTAGCCTCCAAACCTTTGTTCCACTGATTTTATATAAAATCACTTGGATGTTTCACCAATAAATACCACATATATTTGGATTTAACCATAGAATATGTTTTTTAATAATGGTATATTTTCTGTAATTACTCCGTTAACTGATGGGTGATGACTTTAAAAGGGAAAAAATCAAGAGGTTCCATTACCTTACTCAATGAAATAATTTTATTTTGGGAATTGATGAATGGAATTTAGTGTCATTGGGGAGAGGTCTTTGTCAACTTTGCTTCCCATAATATTATTGAAAAAGGAATGTGTGAATCTTTAAATTGGTTTCTTTAAAATATGGATACCTATAAATAAAGGAATTAGATCAAAACATTGACACTAGAAATGTCAAAAACACCCATACCATGGTTTGGATAATCTTTATCAATTTTAACTGGATGTATTGTTCACCATGAATCCTATGGGACATAGTCTCTTAAGTTATCAAAACTATGAGGATGAATAAAAATATAGACAATTGAAGGATCTTTAATTGTGTTATGTTTCTGGTGGAGGTTGACATGTCCACCTCCCAGGTTGAAGCGGTTATCTTACAAATAAAAATGATAGAATTCATCTTGAGAAAAAATATGAAAGGATTTCGAAATTAATCTTGAACTATTTTTTATGGTTCATGTATCCTCTTATTTTAATAGGTAAAAACCTATTAGATTCTATAAAATAAGGGCGGATGGTTATGCTACATAATAAAATAAAATAGAGAAAGTTATGGTTATAATATAAGGCTTCCTTGTGACTAAAGACACAAGATCATACTCATTTATTAAAGGATGCAAGGGAACTACAAGTGTTTATAGACATGTGTAGAATATACATGTAGAATTACACTATAGACTCCACCCCCTTGATTAAGATGTCTATGAATAGGGTTCCACACTACAAATTGTTTTTTTAAGATATAAAAAATTACATTGTTTCTCAAATTAGAATTATTAAAGTAGGGGAGGTTGTAAAATCGCTTGAATATCAAAATGTTATAAATACCTATCTAGATTAACATATTTTGAAAAATAAAAGACATGATGATTTAATGTAGGGGAACATAATATGGGCTAGGATGATGCACCCCTACCAATGATGTACCCACATGAAGACCATCAATGCATTACTTATAGAGATGATTGATATTTGGAATGTGAGGTGACCCAATATATTTTCAGGGAAGAAAAAAAGACAAGTTCATCCTGGAGTATAAATACACATACTAAAAACATTAATATGAATAAACTCTTATAGGAATATTATGGATGATAAATCCTTGGCTATCTAGGTGACCCATGAGAGGAATGCACATAAGCACATACATGATGACCCCACATTGGAGAAAACTCCATGATGTTGGATAATTATATAGAAGTCTGAGACAATCATGCATAATTGGATACTCATTTTATATAGGTAAATTCCATTATGGATTCAATAATAAGGATCTATGATGATATCCCCTCTAATATAGTGTAGTATAATAATAAATTCACCCATCTCAATGTGGTTTTTTGGGATGCTAATACTATTTATTTCCATCCCCATGAATAAAACCATAATGGGATCATGACAATAGATGGTAGTAGTAATCTAGTTGGGGATACAAACCCCCTGTTGTGGAATAAAATTGGAATGGGAAAAGTGAAGAAGGTGCATATGTATATACCATATCAAAGAGTACCTTAAACAAGAGGAAGATATCATAAAAAATGATTATTGTTAACAGGAACTATCATGGACGTTGGAATTTCCCCATGGTCACATAACTTAGTCATTATTACATTACATAAAATTCCACCTCATTGGGATTGTTGAACAAAAAAGGATGTTTGAAAAGTGTAAGGACTTTAATTTCATGTCCCATGGAAAAAACGTTGTCCCTCAAAATTCCCACAACATTGATACAGAACACCTATAATCATTCAAAAATGGAATTATTCAGATCTTATCATGATATAATAGACTATAAATAATCTAATTGTACATATTATTAATGGGATCCATTACCACTTTGACACTTATATATTCCTCCACATATTTCTTTATTATAAGAAACATTTGGAGGGTGTTTGGAATGATTATTGAGGACATTAACAAAAACAGATTATTCATGGTGATTTCAATAAAAAATTTAGGCACAAGGATAAAAATATATCCAACTTCACCAAGTTACCTAAAATTATTATTCACTTTTCATTTAGTATTTCAACCTTGTTTGAGTCCCAATTACTAGAGATGATTTTATATAGAATATATACACCTCAAATGAAATGTATATATAAATTTTGATAGGTGTATTTTCCATGTTGATCTTAAATGGTCTATCACCAAGGACTCTGGATTTTACCCATTCCAAGTATCATTTAATGCACTACCACATCACAATTGATATATTCTAGAATCTACCATATAATACAACTCTTCAATTCTAATTAAACAGTGGAAGTCTTGTCCCTCTTGGAAGTAGTGACATAATTTCATAGTCTTAGAAAATGGTCTCCCCATGAATCATCCATTATGTTATAGATAATTCATTGAAAATATCCAAAGGAATCCTAATAAAGGAGAAAAAAATATTTTTCATTTCTAGATAATGACATAGAGGATGATAAAAGTCACCTCTCATGCCTCATAGAATCCAATCAATACGTAGGACACTCTCTCATGGGAGGGAATTCAATATATATATATTATTTATGTTATACAGTACAATAAATTTAGGATTAATAAAAAAATCTAATATTATTATAATATTTTTATTTTAGCATAAAAAACATTCACCACATTAAAAATGAAAAGAGAGATAGCGGATGAATTATTTCCACTATCAATAATGGATATCTTTTTAACATATAAAATTGAATTCTATAATGAAGTGGTCAATTAAATTCAATGGAATTATCATAATTATGTGATTTAGATCAACCACAAAATTATTGTTAATACCCCAACATGAATTTATGAACAATTAAATCTAGGTCTCATATTTTCTCCATTTGAAGAGAAAGTTACAACTAAAATTTTCTTTCGCTATATTGGTAGTTATTCTGGACCTCATGGTTGCACCAATAAATTATTAATGATTTATTAGTAAATTATATATCTTGAGGTAATGAATGATGAGATGTAATTGTCTAACCATTCATCTATTCCATATGGATTCAACCCTAAATTAAATTCTCTTATACCTGACATAAAAAATTCCATTGATATAAGAGTGTTAAGGATGGTAAAAATTGGTAATTACATTCCCAAAATCATTTGAAAATTCATTTTTGTGAGAATGTGAAGATTTATTTGGGACATCAGTACTCCAAATTATTATGGTTTCATTCCCAACAGAAAAAAATCAAAATAGTATCTTAAATACCTCATTATGATAAAATATAATGAGTATAAATGAAAATTTTGGGATCTATTCACTCAAAATTGACATCATGAATGTTTTAGACACCATGAAATGGTATTTCAAAATTTAGTTTCATAAAAAATGTTAGCTCTACACTACATTTATTATACTGATCAGCTCCACACTTGGAACTGAAATAATTTCTATCATTATTACTTGATCCCAAAGTGGATTCATTCAATAATAAAAAGTTTTTAGGAAAGGCTATCATCTCTATGTACATATAGATTCCATGGTTGAATAATAAATGGAGTTTCATTAATTTCTTGTTAATAGTGGACATCCCAAATAGATCAATGCTACTAGATTATTGTCCATACCCTCTCACCTTCTCTATAATTATGGAATTATACTTATTAATAAGGTATATATAAAACATTGTTGTCTATAAAAGCTAAATTTTTCCTCCATGGGGATATAAATGAGAATTCTATTAGTTTGAAAAAACCCTTCACTATATTTTGTAATGGAATTTTAGTGATAATAAAAGATAGCAGTTCTAGGAACCTTGGTCTGTTGAGGGGTGACCTCTCTTTACATTGATCGATGCCATAGATTTTGGGGTATTATTACAAGAAATTACATTGAAAAAACCTACCCTATAATTTTCAAATATCTAGATATGTTGAAAGTAAAATCTATGTCCCATATAGGGAGTGTTTTCTTGGTTATCTTGATGAACACACACAAATATTTCTATACATTCTCTATGTAAATTTGTTCTTCAATCGTCACCACAAATATACCAAATATGATTATAAATTTTATTCAGATTTGATAAATTCATGAATTAAAAATCATTACTATGGAGAGGAAAGATTGAATAAAACCAATTATTAAAGAGGCCTTGGAATCAATGACCCCATGACTCTTAATGATTCTCTTCCAAATAAATTCAAATGTAATATTATGACCTCAAATAATCAATCTCTCTAATTTCATTCAATTAGGTTCATCAGATGAGTTCTGTATCAGTACACATACTACCTAGATTCAGATATAAATCCTTACATAAGGTACTTCATCAATTTACTAATGTAATATTTTAAATTGATGGTTTGTGTGATTTCCAACATTAACTACTGAACCACCCCTTAGGTTATAATCCCATTTAAGAAAACATGTTTTCCACCCAATAGAAAAAATACCTCTATTTATGAATTTATATCTATAATGATAAGATAATAAGTCATTTTACCTCCTTATATATCTCTCAATATATAGATATTTTACTTCATGGAAATGGATACTCTCATTTGGACACTAAATAAAAAAAGTACATTTCAAATATAGATGATTATATACATCAAAATATGATGGAAACTCATAGTTACCCTCTTGGATAAAATTTTTTTAGGCCCCTATTATCCATCCCATTAGGCATCTATTCTTATATGAAATTCAGATATGACTACTTCGTACCCATGAATGGATGAAAAGGACCAAAATCCACATGACCTCAACCAACACTCATTGCGTTGAGGCTATGGAAAATGAAACTATATCTTTTCTCAATGTAACTTTATTTCGAGACATTGGAAGTATGTGTAAGGATAATTTGTCCTCAAAATTTTAATTTTTAATTAGTTGGATAACCAACTGTAGTAAATAATAGTTATTGTAAAAATTAAATAGTTGCACATCCATCTTCATAAAGACACTATATTGGTCAAGAAATACACTAAGATAAACAAATGCAGTGATATTCGATGTGAAATCACCCTCTTTAAAAGTGGGGATCACTGTTATGTATAGGGAAGTCAATACAACTTACTAAAATCATGTAGGTTCCATAAAGAATAATTTTTATGACCTCAACATGTTGGGGAATCCTGGTGTTCAGGTAAGGTAAATAAGGACAATTTTAGTTAAATTTATCTACTAGAACCCAATGAACATTTGTTGTATTAAGATGAAAATTGATAGTGTGGATTATATAAAACCTGGTCCCTCAGGGTGTGGAAGTGTATTATATACCTATCTAGGCTTCATCAAGGTATGATTCAACCATTTCATAGAAAATACTATTGCTTATGTGGTCGAACATCGATTCATAATCCAAGCCATCAAGCATTCTCTCCACTATTAATGGAATTTTGTATGTATTGAAATAGATTCAATGTTGGACATTAATTTTCTAGTGTTAATAATTATAAATGTTCCATATAAAGTGGAACCTCATTGGTCAAAATTTAATGATATCCCAAATCATCTCTACATAACAGTGTAAAATCCATATAGGGAATCCAAGAATGATAAAATGTTTTGTCAAAGAGGGATACTATGGAGACGAGGTCGATGTGGACATTGTAGTTCCAAAAATAATAATCATCATTTATTGATGTAGAACTATGAGTTTTGGCCAACTTTCTCCATTATAAGGACCCTTTAATTCGTGAATATTTTTTTATATTTTATATAATTAATTTTAAGACGATTATTTCCAAATATTGTACCTTTTTAGAAAAATAAATATTATTTTATTTACTAATATTAAATTTAAAAACCCATACATTAAGAAAAAATAGTGATATATAGTTTATCATATCAATAAATATCCATTTATGGTTTAATTATTATTTTATTTTAAAATTCCTAACCCCAAAAAGAATATAAAACATTGATAAACTTGTCATCATAAAATGTGATAATGCTGGGATAAAAATTCAAATAAACTTGTCTATATTTTTTTGAAATAGAGGATTTAAAATCATACCTATAATTTATTACAAATTCTACAAATTTTTCCACATATCCCTTAAAATTATTTTACATTAGATTAATATTGAAAGTAATTCCATGTACTCCCCTCCCAAAATATATATAAGGGAACCTCTAATACTCTCTTACTCACACAATTTTAAAACACTATATCACCTAAGAACTAGTGAATTATAATACCAACATTCTTATGCATCAATTAGATCCTTTATTAAAACAGCAACAATAACCTACATAGCTTGAGGTGTAAGCCAAAGGCAGTTCATCGAAGAAGATGTATAATTATTAACTGATCATTTTCAAATTACATATTCTCCTAACTCCCACCAAAATTATTAAAAAAAAGATGATATTATAATGTAAGTAACTAATTAATTCTAATTTTTTTATTTATATGGTACAAACAATTATCATCTCTCTTTTCCATTAAATACTGAATAGAGACATCATCCGTGCATAAGTGTTGATTACCACCTCCACGAAATGATTTATTTTATATTCCATAACAACATATCATGTATATTTATAATGATGTATTTAATATATACATATAAATATATTATTAATGGAATTATAATAATTATATAAATACTATATATAATCGTTATCCTTACCCTTCCATCCATTTTAATAGGTTCAGGTAATCAATTTATACATGTGTATTGCCAGCTCGACAAAGAGACTCTATGGTTGTTTCATGTACAAATTTCATTTATGTTTATAAACATATATTTATTTTACAAAAAATTTAAAAATATAAAAATTTATTATTTTATATATTATGCATAAATTAACCCTTTTACCACTATCAACACATGAATATTTTTTTTCTAATTATGAACTGAATGTTCTCAAAACACCCTAAATGGTCTCAACCAAGTATGTAATTTAATATTTATCGAAATTATTGAGTGAAAATTTTAAATTATGTAATATTAATAAAAAATCAAAATTATTTATATAATTTTAGAATAAAATATTTAGATGGCATGCATGGCATGTATGGAATTGAGGAAAAATACATTATCTTAATTTCTCTTTATTGAGACATGTTTTAAGCAGTATTGGCATATATTATTTTACATGGTGTATATTTTCCCCATATAACATAATATAACATTAAGAATTTATAAATAATGTAATTATAAGTGATTATTCAAATTATTTCATCATAAGGGATTGGAAATGAAATTTCTAATTGGTATGGGGTTTCTTAACTCAATTTCCATTCATTAGGATTAACTTATACATAATTTACTATTATTTTTGAAGATTGTATGAGAAATATCCAATAATTATATTTTATTTTACTTATACTATTGATTTATTTTATTATTATTTGTACACATAATAACTTCATTCGTTAATTCTAACATCAATGACATGATCATTGTGTGTTCTATTCGTCTGAATTACATTTCTTTGAGGCATGTATTGTAACATGTTCTATCATCCTTTTATATGGTGCATATTATTATTATTGAGATATTATATCATGAATTAAAAATTTAATATTATATTAATAGTCCCATTGATAGTATCTCTTTTTAAAAAGTAAATAAATTTATAAAAATGATGGAAGTGTTTTGATGGTCTCAATAGCAATTATTTGGGATACAATTTCATACACCTGGATTCAATTTATATAGAATAATTACTTCAAAATGATTATTTTTAATATATTATTTTATTTAAATCTCATTTTTTACTGTATTATGTTATATTCCTTCAATAAATTCATTTTTTATTCAATCATTACCCCTATTTCATGGGTTTCTCAATTTGAATGTCATTCTTTGAGACATATTTTCACAATTCACCTATATTTATTTCTATGAAGTATACACTGAATCTAGACATATAATATCCTGAAAATGTTACAATCATTCCATTTTATATTCCTTATTTTTTTATTGATTTCCAATGGGTTTAGAAATAAATGTTCATAATGTGGTTTAAAAAAAATGTTATTTAAAAAAAATATTACTCTTAACCCAAAACTTCACCCATCATCTTTATTTAATTGAATACTGGTTATTTATAAAAAAAACATTTCCTAATGATAGTTTCCATTTTCTTCATTATTTTAATATTTTTTAAAAGCTAATTTATCAAATTTTTCTACATGGGTCACTTTTGACTACCATGAATGAATTTTGGAAAGAATGTATTTTATTTCACGTTTATGACATCAATGATTTTAAACATCATCAAGAACCACTTTTTATTTAAATTTCATTTATATTTTTACAAGTTTATTTTTCAATATATTTAATTTAATAATATTTTTTGAATGTTGGTTTTTTTGTACTAGTTGAAAAGTTAATTATAATATGTTTCTAGGAAGAATTTTAAATGTTATTTATGAGCATTAATTAATGTAGAATTATTTAAAATATTCCACTACTTTATTTAGAATATGATTTTCAGATACCAAATATCCTATGTCATTAGGTGTATTTCAATTATTATTTTAATGAGATTATCTTGAAACTTGTATAATTTCCTAGGGCAAGTCAAGGAAAAAAATTCAAGATGGTGTTAAAAGATTCAGATTAAAGTGATCCAATTAAAAAGTTCTATTCATGAATACTATTATGAAATTATTTATTATGATTGGAGAATCTGATATATCCCATGATTATCGGTGATCTCAATACAGATATATGATTTTTAATCCTAAAACATATTATATGAATGATGATCACGATACAACCTATATGATGGGTGAGCCTAATATATCTCTAAAATTTAATAGGTACTATTGAGTTTAAATGAAGGAATGAAATTACCTGAATAGAGTTTTGGAATGTATTTGACTAGGTTTATTTTATTTTTTACACAAGTGAACATGAGTTATGAATACAATGTCCAAAGATAAAAACATTTTATCTTTATGCAAGTTATTTTAATGGTTCCTTTGATAAAGATTGGCATAAAATAACACCTTATTACTGATTTTCATTAATCTTACCTTTTTCAAATATTTTTTCAATGTCACATGATTAATTATTCACATTTTATGGCTATGAATTCTCTTTAGTTATGATCATACACATTGATTATATTATCATATCCTTATGGTAATATAATTCTCATATATGGATTTAAATTTTAAATTCAAACTTCTACCCATATTGGGCATTTTAGGTCACCCTTATTATCTTTTATATTTCCCTATTTTATTATTATTGATGTATTATGAATTATATCTTGAATTATTTCATGTGGGTGATGATGAAGCCTATTTTTTCAATATAAATTGGTTGGTATGTTAGGTGGTGTCATGGGAATGTAAGTGATATAATATTTAAATTTGATTTTATATGTTTTGGATGACTATACTTGGTCACATATATTATTATCAATAATGCGAGGATTACATTTTAACCACCCTATCATAGGTTATGGGTTCAGGGTTGTTATAAAAAATATTTTCTTAACATAAACATTTTATCTGAGACAAATTGTACTCTAGATTTAATAGGATGTCACTTATTATCTATATTTACATTAAAATATATTCTATATGTAATATGATATAATCACTAATATAATCAAAAGTTTAATCTTTATATGAATCCCAATTTTTTAATATTGAAATAATAATTAGCATATAGACCATAATCCATTGCCACATTCCATACATTTTCTGTGAGACTGAGCTAATCCAGCATTGTTTAGTGTGATGCCAATTATTTCATCATTTTAGTTTCTTGATGATATAATTTTTCCCATTTGCATAAAAATTATGATATATGATCCATTGATTCAATTATACTATTAAAATAAAATAATGGGCATAGTTGAGTTAAATTTTATGTGAACACCAACTTTGATGAATGAAATATTACATGTCAAAATATTTTAGAATGTCAATTTTAATTATCTATGAATATATAATATATACTAGATTGACACGTTATAAGTATATTAGTTTTTTGATTTATTATATAATGGGAATATATAAGAATTGATATGACGTATAAAGATATATCATTTAGTGGTACTGTTAATATGGAGATATATTTGTCTTTTCATGATATCTTTTTAAACTCCATTTTGGATTGATTAGCAATTTTTTTTCATAATGTTATTATTTTGCCTAAATTTTGGATTATGGAGTCTATAGTTTTTTCATTGACATATTTTTTTTTATGGTCACATAATAGGATGATGAATAAAAACTATTTATTTTTAAAAAAATTACTCCAATCAATATGAATATTTATATAAAACTCATATCCAACTAAGAATGTATGGATTCATAATGAGTTTTGATGTTTTAGGTAATTATTTGGAATATTTAATAAATGTGGGAGATTATGTGATGTCTTGATCAATATTTTACTAAGAGGTTCCCAAATAAGGCAGGAGACATGGCCTAAAAAATGCCGCTACATATGAGAGATGTTTCATACTAGAAGAATTGGAATAGAGTGGTACAATAGGGAGGCTATACCCTCATAATCACAGTATCACAATGGTGTAATAAAAGAATAAATAGTGGGGCCATAATATCAACCAATAATAAAAGGAATATCATCTGGATAAGCTAAAAGACAATTTATAGTAGTATAATCTACTACCATATACAATATACTTCACTGTCATTTCTCTATAAAAAGTAATAGGAGATCATAGAACATGGAACACATACATACATGGAAATAAAATGAACCAATATACAAAATGATATACATAGATAGAATCATGAGATGTATCTCAGACATGTTCCAACATTCTCCCATGATACAATAAAATCAATCATTAAAAACTGAGTGATTTACCCTTTCTCTAACGACATCCAAAATGTATGTTTGGGTACCAAAATGCAGCCTGAGCATCATTTGACATATAATTATTAGGACACCACCAATGATTTCTATTAGTTTCCAGTTAGTTTATGTAGATTGAGTATTGTGCATATATAAACTATATAATGATCTAATATAAACATTAATGTGATGAATATAGTTCCTAAACGAAACCAGGTGGACACTACATAATTTAGACCATGCAGGAAAAACAACTAAACAAATTTCATCATGAAAAATTAATGACTTTTTTATACATATGTATATACACATATACATGTTCTATATAGATAGTGACATTTATATATATGTGTGTACACATACATTGTTCTAGCCAGGACATGAGGCATAACTCAAGAATCAATATATGGTCACTAGTGTCACATAAAATTGAATGAGATTCCCTAATTGAGTATAATAGATATATATGACACCATTTCTGAGTACCATAATAACAAGGGACACCATTTCCATGACTCACAAGTATATGGGACACCTTCGTGAGTGTCACACGTATGAGGAAAACCATGCTTGCGTATCATAGGTATATGTCATTCCATGCCCATTTATCACAAGTATATGGAACTCCATTTGTATGTATCACAGGTAAAGGTTCCTCCATGCATATAAAATCCTACTATAAGAAAAACCATTCTGGACTATCACTGGTATATATAGAAAAATAAACCGGATTATGAATTAACATTCTATATCAATAAGGGAATAACCATTATTTATGTAATATCAAAGGACATAGTCATACCACTCACTTATCAATTAATTTATTCCATGTTATTTCATTTAGAATTCAATCCAAACCACAAAAGGATGGTTGTACCACTTTATAAATTATATTATCAAGGGTAAATTTCATGGTGAAAATACAAGGGGTGTAAATGGTTGATGGGGGGCTATCCCAACAAGAATAAGCTGAAACTAGGTCATTTTTATAAAGATATTAAATTTAAAAAATTGATATGTATATTTCGGAAAATACACTAATAATTCAGTGTGTTTAATCATGGAACATATTATAAATAAACAGGACATGAAGGATAATTTCTATACCACATATATTTTTACCTTTGAGGTGTACTCGTCATGTATTAGTCATTAATTTTCCAAGAACTGATGAAATTACAATTCCATGAAATCTCCATGAATATAGGGCATATGATATCACATAAAAACATAGAAAAATATTGTGGGATAAACTAGATATTGAAAAAATAAAATAAAAAATATTATCATCACACTTCCAGCATGATGAACAACAATATGATTGGAGGTCGCATAACAAAACACTATCAAAAACTTCTTTTAATCTAAAAGAGATATCCACTGAGATTATCCCATATATGAGATAGGAATGTAATTTTATGGAATTGGAATTTTTCAGACCATTAAAATTATATATGAGATTTACATGACATGTAAATATTTACACATCATGAAATTATTGGGTATTCCCGTTGCGTGAAAAACTAAAACACAACATGAATTATTACTGACCAAGCATATTCCTTCCTTGTTTTTTAAATACATTTCATGTAATTTAGATACAAACAATGTAATGGATAGCCTTAAGGCTCAATCCCCCTATTACAATCTATCCAAAGGCCAAAAATATCTTCTTAAGTTATTGTTCATGATTTTTAACAAATAGTAGAACTCAATTAGGGTTTAAAAAAATTATAGGGGTTTGTAATTGATATAGAAAACAATGATCTTAATGTCTTCTTCTTTAAGGAACCCATTACCTTTTTAAATTATAAGGGTGGTAAAGCTTTGTCATAGAATAATTCATCATACTAATAACCTATACTGACCTCTATTTCCCATGTGTTATTCTATATATGGTTAGGAAATAATAAAACTCATACTAAAGGGGAATTCCCACCTCATAGAACATTCATACTCTGATCAAAAAGAAGAATATGATACTATTCAAAAAAGAATTGGCATTGAAGATAAAATCCTTAGGATTAAAATCATGAGAGGGGTCATTATGATATCGACAAAAGTTATGATATATGGTTGTCATCATGAATGGATTGGTACTTTTGATGAAAATATACCTAACATGATAATAGTATAAATCTACTGAATATATATGAATGTATGATGTAATGAGGTGATTGATTTCATCATTATTGATTCCTTTTATAATCAGTCTATGTGATATACGTGAGAAAAAATAATCCATGACCATGAACACTAGAGGACATCGATATAGATTGACATAATGCTTACTAAATTAATGAGTAGTTACCATATGTTTAAAAATAATCTATACCTATTACAAAGTACCCTGAATGTGACCATCTCCCTATAAATCATCATCTCCAACCAATAACTAGAATAGTAGTGAATGGAAAGACCAACAATAAAGATCCTCATAGGGATCCATACAAATAGTACACTAGAATCTATTATTGAAGGAATACTCAACAAGAGGTATATATTTCTATTGAGAACATAAAACATTAATCTATGATGCTAAATCCGTGTCCATTATTACTTGTATCCTCCATAATGACTGGCTATTAGTATTATGGTGAATGGTTGTACTCAAAAGTAACTAAGTACTCATTTTTTCTACAACACCATCCATATCCCTATAGTAAAATGAGAATAAAAATTAGAAATGATAATATAAGTTACCCCATATTGGAATATAATATCATGGGCATACAACCTCCCATGTTTATCAACTGAGATAGTCTCCTTGATTGGATGATATCAGGGGGCCTTCTTCGTCTGGTCTATGACTACCCAAACTGCATCACTACCTCATGGTGACATTAAGAAATTGGTCATAAAATACATTTGTAATCATCTAATTTCCATTTCAATATTTTTTTGATAAGAAACAAGACAGCATTACATTGGTTCTTTGACATAACCAACTTATTGGGGGAATATCTATTGATAAAACCCATTATTTGATGTTTCTTACTAGACCACCAATGCAGGCATCATATGTCTTGGTACATTATATAATTCCATCAATGTAATGGTAATTATGTAGCACAATATTCTTGAAACCATTCCTGAAGAATGTATGTAGGAACACATACCATCCCATGAAAAAGAAGGGTATCATATCCATCGATAGAGTAAACCATTTTAGGAATCCCACATCAATCATTATCCTATAGGAATAATCATTCGGGGTCAAAACATTTCCACCCATTCACCATATCCATAGATGACGAGGTTACCTATAAGTCCATAATAAATGGATTCTTGTGAATTTAATTTCCTCTATACTCTTCTTAGATGGAAGATTGAACAACCAACAATCATTATAGTCTTCATAAATAGCTTGGTTCTGAGTTCTATAGCTCAGAGCATCAGCTACCATGTTCCCCTTTCCCAGAATATAGGAATGATTGAATTAAAAAGACCATATATATTCAATACAACATCATTTACTAATATTAAATTTACACTTTGTAATGATATACTTGGTGAATTATTTTCCACATACACTACAATATTATCTCCCAATAAGTAATTCCTCCAATAGAACAAGGCATGAACAAGAAAAACTAACTCGAGATCATGTGTCGGGTAGTTCCTCTCATGTGGCCTCGACTAATGAGATCATTTTTCCAAGACTAATGCCCCCTACATAAAATATTATGATAAACTCATAGATAATGAATCACAATTCACTATATATCTTCTAGATTACACTAGAAGAATGAATACTGTTGGGAATGTCAATCTCTCTATCATATCCTCAAAGGTCTTATCACATTCTTCAAAAAATATGAATATAATACCAATTTTAGTCAAAGCGGTAATAAGTGATTCAATTTATAATAATTTCTAAATGAAAAAATATTAATAGCCATCCAATCCCAATAAAATCTATATATGAATTAAATTCTTGGGCTGCTACCAAGAAACAATAGATCTCACCCTCTCTAGGTCAACAAATACAACTATCTATTTGATTTTCTGTCCCAGAAACTAGAACATGTTGATTCAAAAGTGGTATTTACTGATCATATCATACATTTGGTTCTCTCTATGTATATTAAATATGATCTAATGAAGTTTGACATGGCCATGTGTGTATGATAATTCACCAAAAGTTCTTCAATGATAACTTCCAAAAACTAATCTGGATATGGAAGAAAACACCAATTAATAATGGCTATGAAAATTTATGGCATGTTTTTATGATTGAACAACATAATAAGGTACTTATAGAGACCAAACCTACTACGAATCACTATTACTTGTATGTATGAATTTATAACTGATACATGATGGTAGTATGGCCTCAAATTGGACTTTTTGAAAATCAATTCTACTCAGATCTAGTCAAAGTGGTCATTGAAATGTGGTACTAGATACTAGTTCTTATAAATAAGCTATTTCAATCGACATTGATTCTTGAAAAGTTAAAGGGTACCATCCACCTTTTGTCGAAAAGGACAGATGAACCACTGGTGAAGTGTTGGATTTTATAAAACCCTTATGCACTAAAATCATTATCTACCACTACATCTCTTGGAAATCAGTACTATATATCCAATATGGAGGAATGGATATCTATGAAGGTACACTTTCTTGATCGATATTAAACTCTACCTCTATCTCAGGAAGTAGAAAACAAATCTATTTATGAAATGCATCATTGAATCAATCGACTATAGAGGAAAATTCCTTGATATACCATATGATTATCAAGTAAAAGGATGACAATCTAGGATATCACTTTAATCAACCCTTGATTCTCATGTCTATCTTGACACATCTTGATGTCCCATTCAACCTTTTAAAGATAAATATCACTTAATGGTTTTTTAAATTACTACATGTTGTGATAGTTGTTTATATATTAATTATTGGGGTTCATCTAATACATATAGATAATGAAAAAATAACATAATCATTAGTTTGAAGGGGTCACAAAAAAAGATAATTTCCTACCATAATGGGGAACTCCTTACACTGGTGCACATTCTCAGAAGGAATTTCCAATGGCGGATCATGTGTCAACATTCCACATAAGATAAAAAATTTCACAACTCTTTCTAGAGTTAACACAAAGATAATATAACGGAAAGAACCCATATCAAAATTTTAGATACTAATTTATATTTGATCCATATTTTACATATAAATTTTATGAACTGATTCTATTCTCCTTCAGAAATGGTTGTGATGCGTAGATATTTCCAGAACTACAGTGCTGAGAAACCACTTGAATTCTGTGTCTGGTCAATCCTGTTAGTGATATACATGTGAAGCCTAGATACCTCATCCATGGCCTCCTCCATGACTGAACTACTGATATTACATCAAATTCATGTTTGGATGGGTGATACTTATCCCAATATTTATGGAAAATATTACATGGACCCTCTCAATCTAGACATAGATGTAAATGTTCTATAAAAAACTATAAATTTCCAACCATCCTAAACCCCAAAAATCAATAGGGTCTTTGGGATAGTGTTACCACACATGAAATGTATTCCCACATTGGTGAAAAATCATGTAACTATCTGTGGTTATAATATGGCTACGACTTTATCCAAGAATAGTTTTTATGAAATGTTTCTAAAAACTTGTCGAACCTTTTACATGTATCGGATATAAACCGAACTAGCCCACACTGTTATCCCCCCTCAGTCTCCACTAGTAAATTAGGTCCGTGTATACTATTTCATAAATGGTGGTCAATCGAAAGAAATGTACAAGGGATCAGATGGAGTATATGAACCCATCCACAAAAAACCACACTATCACAAACATGCCAATATCAAGATTTAGTGAAAACATTGGAGAACTGGGAAAAAATTAGAATATTCCATAAAGGACATAATGACTTGTAGTTGATTCATAAACACAATATCCTGGTCTTTTCATAGTGTATAAAAAATAAATAGTTAGATATGACTATCTGAATACCTTTGTTAGCCATTCAATTATTAAAATCCTAGAAATTAACCACAACCAACCAACACTTGGAAGAATCCCACATAATATAAGCTAAAAGAATAAATCTCTCTTCATGAGGTATCATATGGTGCCTGATGATAGTTATCATATATTGCATCCATGAATCCATATCATGAGGACCTCCATCCCCTGAAGGCAATGGTTGATGTTTCTTTTAAAATTTTCATCTCAGCCCTACCATCATAGGGTAATGCCTCAGTGATCGTATAATTGTATGAATAAGACTCAGGATCCCTCCTGAAAGAGGCTACCAAAACCCATGTTTTGTAAAATATGATTTTCCTTAGGTGGAACTACTTGCAGGTTAGGTCCAATAATCTCTAGAGAATGGTAATCACCACTTTCATGGAACATGACATGAGTAAATCATAGTCAGATAACTCCAAAAATTACAATCAAACAGTACAGATAGGATTTTATAGTGGTATAATCCAATTTTTTAAATATATAATAGGCACTAGTCCTTAAAATAAAAATACACACACCTCTACCTACTCTTAATGCTAGGATTATGCGACGTACCTACATAAGAACAAAAAATATACTAGAAACATCCAACTACCAGTTTCGAGTCTATGTCATAATCTCTACTACAAGTCAGGATTCATAGTATATAGGGTTTTAATTTTATATTATAGAAGAAACTCCCTTTATGTTCCAATTAAAATCCACTTTTAATGATTTACATGTAATTTCAAAATATAAATCCATTCATATTTTTATTTGTATATATAGAATCTTGTTAATGGATAAATTAGATAGATCACCACTTCTTATAAACATATTCCCCTAAAACTTATAAATATAAATACATAATACATTTAATACAACAATAAACACATTTTTTCCCAGGGGGCCTATGCTCCATTACTCAACATACCATAATTGAGTACTAAAGGATTCAACATTAGGCTATATAAGAGAACCCAATTTGTATGATTCCGGAACATAATGTAAAAAATTATGTTTCTCATTCCACTGCATCGATTTTAACATAGAAATATATACATATATATATATATATATATATATATATATGATTCAAAAGACATATATAAATTGCGATAAATAAAAAAACATTGATGCCCCAATATGGCATGGAATATTGCATGACTTCTGATCCTCTACATCCCTTCATTGAATCATGATTCATTACTCCATTTCTAAACCAAACATGATAAAATGGAAGCTGAAATCATTATAGTAAAAAACAAACATCATATGTGTCATGATATGATGGAGTCAAATCAACTTTAATAAGAGGAATCCAATATTAAAATTCACATCCCTTCTAATTTGGCATTTATTATGTACATGGGTTAACTACTCCTACCATGGTCTCATTGCCAAATTATTACATTTTTTAGTATTTTTTTTACTGTAAAAATAATAAGGAGAATAAAAATATTTGTGATACAAAAATTATATTGTCTCGATCTAGTTGTCACTAGGAATTGGGCCAACCCAGTTAGTCACATTTCCTCAAGTATGCCTCTTCATAAGACAGAGACTACCAACTAGTAGTGGGGGTCCTTTCTGATACATTGGGGAGATTACAACCTCATAAAAATATCAAAATAGTGTAATAAATGAATAAATAACAGAAATATAATATCAACCTATAGTGGAAGGTACATCATCCAGATAAAATAAAAATTCTTCTATAGTAGTTTCAACATACACCATATACAAAATGATAAAATTCCATATCTCTTTAAAAAAATAATACAATAAATGGAAACATTCAAACATATAGACAATTATATAAAATTAACCAAAATAGCAAATGAATATCACCATATAGAACATAATCCATAGCTTGAACATGTCCTCCCCCCATCCCATGGAATAATAAAATCATGCATCAAATAGTGGGTGATTTCCCCACCACCTAACTACATCCATGAACTCTTTCTTGGAAGAATATTGTGGCCTAATCTAGGAATGATATATACATAGTAGTTGACCATCAATAATTTCTAGATGTATCTGAGCATTTTATAGAAATATAGTTATGTATGGATATAATATAGGAAATGTAAATACTCTAACCCCAATAGCACAGATCCATTTTCATACATTATTACATTGAAATATGATACATGGAATCAAATTACAAAGGAAATAATTGTTTAGTAGAAATTTAAAGCTAGATACATATTTTAAAATAAAATTACATTTTAAACATAATATAAAAAAATATTTTTATTTGAGAACACCATTATTCCCATAAATAAACCAAACATATATGTAATTATAATCATCATTGAATCAGTGTAAAAAATTTAACATTTGAAAGGAGTGAGCTCAGCTTATCAGAAGGGGTATACATACTATGAAATCTATCATAAAATATCATAAATGATTAATTCTAGGTAATAAATTAAAATACATTATTTTTAATAAATATATTGAGGATAATATGTTATAAATAAAATATGATCAAAGAATTCCATTTAAATAAATATAAGAGAAGGAAACATAACCATCTATATTCAACTAGTTGAATAATCAATTGAAATATCGAAAAATAGTCTTATAATGGTGGAATTCATAATGTTAGATGATTAAAACATACATTCAAGGCCTTGGAAGATAAGTCTACAAAAATGGGTAAGGCCTTATCTAAAACTCGATCTAGTTTTTCTCATGAGGCCTTCTGCTACAAGGGGCCATAACTAACCTTTCAAGTCACATACTTAGTCCAATTAATTCATCACATAAAATAGATGAAACATAAAAAACATAATCCTTCATTATGATAAACTACCTTAAGAAATGTGAATATATTCCACATTCAATATATATATCCATAAACCATTTAGGTTAATAATTAGAATGGTATCAAAATAAGACATCTATTTTAAAAGAGAGTGCAATCCATATAAATAAAGAATAAGGATGCTATAAATAAAAGATATCATTAATGGATCATAATTACAATAAATATTTAATTTCATTGATGAATAAAAAAATAGATAAATTTTTCTATTGTTAATATACTTTTTCACATTGAAATTTAGTTTTTATGAACCAAAATTTTACAAAATGGTTTGTAAAAAAATTTACTAAAAATAACCATTGTAAAAAGTAAAATATTATTCATAAAATTTGAGTGGTAATAATTCTTAGTGTAAGAACCCGGTTATTCATTGCAGTATGGATTCGTTGTTTACAATATATTATTTTTATTATTTCTTAAATATGGCCTAATGTGGATACCTGTTGAGGCCATTAAGGGTTTGGGTGTGTCCGGGGTTGGTTTGGAGCCCGAATCCCATGTTTTGGTGTGTTTTGGCCTGAAATATGGTTATTATATACCATAAGGGGATATGATTGTAGTATCTATAAATCATTTGAGGCTAGAAAATGGGGGCCATAGGATGCATATTTTTTGGAAACTATACAGAAGGAGCCTAATGTCAGTGAAACTTGTTCGGCATTTTTTTAGAACCAGGTAGATGCACTTCACATGCTTTTCGTAAGGGTTTTAAACCATTGGAGTAAAATATAAGAGTTCTCCTTGACCTCCATGAAACCAAGAATGATTGGTTCATGTTTTTCCAAAACCATTATCTGAAACCATTAAAAATAGTCTATTCTATAATTTTAATATTTATTTAGAAAATTAAATATTCAATTTAACAGTAAAATGAGGTTTCTTTTCAATACATAGAATGGGGTTCCCTTTGAGAGTTATCACATTCCCCTATTCTATGAATTTTGATATATTATCTATCTGGACTCTAATTCAAGAATGGTTCATCTCCTTGGATCCATAATAGTAAAGTATTAGTTTCTTTTTATCCATTATCTATTCTTCTGGGAATCAGTTTCACTATTTGGATTACAGCTCATATGCCCAAATTTTTCAGTCATCATTAGTAAATCAGATTTCATCCAATGAAGTCCATATCAGAGCATGATACTGGATGATCTATGTTTCATGGACCGCAAGAAGGTGGTCACATGCCTTTGTCATATAGTCAATCTATTTATATATTCCAGTGTTCAGATATCCATATTTCCTAGCATCACCTAAATTGAAATTAAATCCAAAAATTGATAGGTTTGAACTGATCAATTAAAGGTGATAGTTAATTTATGTTTATATATTGTACCCATTTATTATGAAACACCCCATATATGGGTAGTTGTTAAATTATATATATTTTTTATGGAATTTAACTTGGATTCTTATGAAGCATGCCCTTTAACCTATGTCTTGGGATGCACGAATGTGAATCGGTTTATGAACTATATTTCAATGTTATTAATTATGAATTAAATGAATTAAGGGTATGGGATGGATGAATTCCCCCCTTTACCCTTTTCTGCATTGTTTTTTAAAGAATGCTTTCCCAGAGTATGTGAGTAATGTAGAGGTTATTACATGAATTGATCTAATTATACTAAATCATTGTTCTAATTAACATGGATGTGTGAGTAAAACGATAACTAAGCCATGTGATTGCTTGATAGGATTATAAGGCGTGTTATATTAAAAATTTCAATGTGATTATTTGAACAGAACATGAATTTATAACCCCATGTGAGGTAAATAGACTTTATGCCTTATTATATATTCTTTATGTTTGTTGTTCCTTATATATTAAAATTCCCACATGAGTTATGTTGATACCATGCTTTATAATTGATTGATTTTTCTTGAGGAAATAATTATCATGTTATTCCAACATGAGTAAGTGAAGGCCCAAACATCTGAGGTTTTCCTACACTTGAGTTTCCCCTTAGGATGATTTTTTAAACGATGGTCATGGTTTTGACCATAGCATGTTAAATGAATTGTTTAAATGAGATAGAAATAGTAAAATGGTAAATAATATTGGGTGATACATTTATTCAAATTATAATTCCATGGAATGAACCATGTGACTATTAAAATTTATACCTGGTGTGATACATGGATCCACCTTAGGATGCCATGGATAGACTAAAAGGTTAAATTTTATTAAGCCACAACTGATATATGGATCAATTAAGGGATAACATGGGTAGACTCAATGAGACCAAACAAATATATCGAGTGATACATTGATTATTATGGGAATTAAATGGATAAATAGAAAAAGAATTTGAAAATTATTCCATGTGAGATACTTGATCATTTGTGTGAAGCACAATTTGAAGACTCCATTGGTTTGGACGTTATACCTCACATAGAGCGATAATAGGTTCCTGACAGGTTTTCCAAGGATATGATTATAGGGTGTTGGTTGATATTGAACTTTGAGTGATACTTGAAATCCAATTTAATAATTATAATGATGGGATCAGGTACTAAATTGAATTAAGAGTGAAATTACTAGTATAACGTGTCTTCCAACCCAAAGCACAAGATTGGATTATGTATTGACTTGTATTGTTTAGGTGGACTTCTGACGCATTTTTTGTTCTTATAGTTACATGAGGGATTCTAGGCGTGATCCAAATATTAATAATAATCAATTCAATGAAATTTAAATGAAAAATGAATATGAAATGAATTTAAATGAAAACATGTGTATATAAGATGTTTTCTATTGATTACTTCCTTGCTTACTATTTTTCTCAGTCCACACTGCCTATATTATATATTTTCACAGACTATTGGGCAGGAACATTGGGTGGTTTCTTTTTGGGATTATATCAGTCACCCTATTTTTCTCACCCTTTTAGACCCAAAAAAACTATATGATTAGAGGTTTCTGTAAGGGCGAACGTCCTCATAAAGGAACTTGAGTTGTTTCTTAGCATCATAAAAGAATGGGAAAATTCTTAGGCTTGTGATGAGATTGGGATACCTGTTTTCATTTTTAATTTTGTTATATTTATTTTACATCTACATTATATTCTTATTTTGGATGTTTTACTAGAGACATGTTACAACTAGAATCATTCACTATATGAGGCATATTAATCGGTTGACATTTATCAGTATTCTGATATTTATCTCTATTGTATTTCTTACTCTATTTCCTACTTGTATGATATTTTTGATGTTTTACACTATTATAATGAAGGAATAGTCACCCAATTAACTCACATATCCCCTCACAACTAGTCAAAATCTTTTTCCATTTTGGTAGTTGCACTTGAGGCAATTTGGCCAACAAGGTATGGAGCATTTTTTAGTGGGACCCCGGTCCTGGATGTTACAAATTAGAGGCACAAGAATTTATTTACGGTTTATATATTATTTGGAATCAATAGAAAGTGATAAAAAGGGATTTACATTTGGTAATGAGCCGTGTTCAGGTATAACTAACCCACATATATGAAAAATAAAAATTTCGTCAAATTAAGTTTTTATTTTTCTAGATTTCGGATATTATAGTTGGATTGACTCCACCATTGGGTGATGTACTTGATTTATGAAGTTATTATTGATATTATTTTCGTTTATATTGTGTTGCAACCCAATGACGTAAGGATATTCTATCTCATTCAAAATATACACACCTATTATATTTCACATTCCATGCATTATTCCATGCCATTTTGAATGCGTTACTGATTCCATGTTGTTCTAATAGGTGATCTGATATATATATATGAATACTGTTATGTTAGGTATATTTTGATTTATTGTGGTGTAAAATAGTTGTATTCCATTATTTGGTCATGAGTGAGTTTGGTCCCTCTTGGATCAAAATTTGGCAGATAATTATATAGACATAATTGAATATTTTTATGTTATTCCACAATTAGATTACA
The DNA here is from genome assembly GCA_963277665.1 of Viscum album. Lineage (NCBI taxonomy): Eukaryota > Viridiplantae > Streptophyta > Magnoliopsida > Santalales > Viscaceae > Viscum > Viscum album. The sequence goes on along the minus strand of OY728120.1, from coordinate 1,265,114,092 downwards.
AGATTTGATTCATGGGGAGTATGAGCCACCACATATTAGAATTTGGTGATCTAAAAAATTTTCATTCAAAATGGAATGTGATAAACATGAAATGTTTATGAATTTATTGAATGTGAATGTGAAATCATTTGGAAATGGAATTAATATGAAGATAAATAAAACTAATATGAAATATGATAGAGAACTTGACCAGACCCATCTATATTAGAGTTCTTTTGGTTGTCTCTCATATGATTGACACCCAGAACTGACCCAGGGGGTCTAAAGAGGGGGGAGTTTTTATTGAGGATGGATTATATATATATGTTCTTGATTTATGTTCTTTTGATCTATGAACTATGATAATGATCATGAACTGAGGTGTGTGTTTGGAATTATAGAGCCATGTCGCCACCACGACCACTATTTCGACACCCGGAGAGTGGTGATGATCATAATTCCGAGGTGGTTGGACATGGGCTACCAGTGGACCCACCAGTCATGTCAACTATTGTACCGATTTTTATACCACACATAGGATAAGTGGAATATTTCAATGAAAGATTTATGAGGTTCATGAAGAATAGTCAAGGTGCACCGAGAGCTTCCTCAACTATGGCAGAGTTAACGGGTGAGTTTCAGTAGTATCATCCACTCTTGTTTTGGAGGGATAGAGAAACATATTCTACATATTCAAGAAATGATTTCTTTCTGTCTATCATCATCCACTTAGAGATACCACCTGAAAATAGGGTGAATCTTGTTGCATACATGATGCATGATTCAGCCAAGGGGTTGTGGTAAGTTTTCACGGAGATTGATATTCTTCGAGAGCTATCCTAGGGAGAGATTGATACTTCAAGATATGACAATTTATTTCTGGAGATGATGAGGGATGATAGAGCTCGAGATTTATTACATATCGTGTAGGTTGTGATATCATTCATCGACTATTTGGTCCATTTTACTGAGATACAGTGCTTCACACCTATACTGATGGGTGACTAGTTATCGAAAGTTAAGTTATTCGAGGATGATCTTTGAAACAAAATTCCATCATAAGTAAATTTCTTATGGATTAATATTATATCTAGGATAGGGAATCAGGCCATGATCACATATCAAAACCTAAGGGAATATATAGGCATGAGGCAGAGTGATTCATTACCTATGTCTGGTAATACATTGACATTTTTTAGGAAGTGACGTTTAGAGATTCCATGTTGTGATATTAGTAGTCAGAACATCCCTACATGTATCTAGGTGTGGTGCTACCAATGTTTTAGGCTGCGATATACGAGGACATAGTGTATGAAGGACCTAGTCGAGTGCCGATATTGTGGCAAGATGGTCAATATACAATAGATCTTTAGATTGCTTCACCCATTATCTAATGAGAGGGGGTCTACATTGACTCCATGTTTCGGATTGGGGTCAACATTATCTCACTAGGCAAGGAGATGGTGTAAAAAATGTTGATTAGGTTTGGGTGGTGGTCGTGGACATGGTAGACAAACCCCGGTTTCATAGGGATAGTAAGGTTGATCAGCTCAGTGTATGAAGGTTGTGTCATTGTGCCATAGTATTGTCTAGGAAAATGAAGTGGAATAGACCTATCGTTAGCAAGATCATGGAACATTTATTATCTGAGGTACTATTGTTCTAGCATTTATTTTAGCTTTTACACTCTTTCATATATGGGACGTCGATAGTTATGTGTCACGAACCATTCCCCATGTATCATTACATGACTACCCCATGACCACCCCCCAAAGGCCAAGGGCTGGTGACTAGCCCTGAAGGAATTATCCTACTAGTGGGAGGCATTAGACAGGTACTTGTACACATGCACACTCTAAACTATTAGCCCAAAATGCTAAAAAAGAAAATATGAATACCACTAATTCAATCATTGAGTGCAAAATAGTACAAACGAATGTTAAGGGGAAAGATTACAAGCCCAAAGAAGACAAGTGGAAAACAAGAAAGCAATAAGGTATCTATAAATAAATCTGAAGAAAAACCTACATTTAGGGTATGTATATAGTATCTTCTAGAAGGCGTAACAGTATGCATCACCTATCTTTTCTCACCAGGCATAGATTGGTTCCAAACCACTATGGTCTCCATATATGTGTTAGTCTTCTACACAAGGCGCAACATGTTTGGATGAAGCTCGTTTAGAGGTGAGGAACACCATACTCAGTAGGGACACCAAACCACAAAGAAAGACCAAAAAATAAAATTTCACAGAAAGAAATGGACAACTCACACATGTATAGACTAAATTATAGAAATCATGATTATTAGTGATAAAGATGGATCATCTTTTACCACTTAGGTACACATCCCTAATGATTCACTGTTTTTTTCTCATCTACCAGTCCACTAAGGACCACTCAGATATTTATCAACTGTCAGGCCAATGAGGTCCCCTCAACTAATGCTTGTCAACCAAGCCAATGAGGTTCTATCGGCTCCACATTTGTCAGGCCATTGAGGTCTGCTAGACAAATCATCATCCAGGACACTGAATTCTGATCAAATACTCATCTTCCATGCCACTAAGGTCTGCATGGATACCCATTGAGGTTTACTCATCACTTCTTTCTTTTCACTTCCATTAATAGGATTCCTCCCGTAGCATGATTTATTTGGTGATAATATACTCCTCAATAAATTGTCTATATCTTAACATCCCTAGAAAGTCACTTCATGTGTGATAAACGGACATCATCATCACGAGGGAAACAACACAGGATACCTATAATCAATAGGATGTATGGTTTACATTATACAACAATTTGATTAAAACGGGGTCAGTTGGGTCCACGTCTGGTCTAACAAGGTCATCTCGACCAGACCCAGCCTGAGGTCCACTGATCAGATCCTCTAGACCCGGCCCAGACTGGGTAGGCCTTGCCCGAACCAGTTTGGTCCGGCCTGGACTGGTTGGTCTGCTGGTACAACCAGTTGGAGGGGCCCAACCCGATGGGGTGGTGCATCCTGCTAGGGCGGCTCATCTCGTCAGGCAGCCCAAATGATGATCTCCCACCCAAACCATTCTGAAATTCTCGTCATTCCTCGCCCAAATGTGGCAGTGTTCTCCATGTCTGCTCTGGGTCAACATGGTGGGTATTCCGCATGACTGACTTGTAGGTTTCCACTTGACTGCCCCATTGTTTTCTACGAGGCCCTCCTACCATGGTATCCCTGGACCATGGCCCTAAAATCTTGTCAAGTAGATCAATGATGATTCCATAGGATTCACTACCACTGGCCCACACCCAATTCTGCAGGGACCTACACTATTGTGACACACTACTAGTGCATGCTGCCTCCCACACACGCCCACCACCGGTGCACCAGTAGGTCCTTCCACGGGCCAACAGACTTTCTACATGGGTCTATTCTCTAATTCGTAAGAGATTTTGGGACCATCAGGTTGTTATCGTCCCTACTACGATTTCAATTTATCATTGTCATTGAACTACAGATTTGGTCAGAAAGAGCATCACAACACCCACAATGGGGGTGGGGGTCTGGACTTTTTCATGTCGGCCTAATTCCTCCATGTTAAAATAAATGATCAATTATTATAATTATTTTTATATCCCTTTGAGACCGAGATAAAAATATAAACACCATAAGAACAATTAAATCATGAATCAATCTGTTAGTCGGTTGATCCATGTTTTATATTTACAATGAAACAATACGGAAACAATTTAATCAAGAAAAAACCCTACATCAATCTTAGATATTTTGTTGTTGAAGAAAGCGACACTATCATTTATTGTTACTTGATTTTAAGACCTTCATTTCTGTTGGAGATCCTTTTAAGGATGGATGAACAGAGGGAGGAAGGTTACTGTCATTCTGGGTGATTGACCAATCATCACTCGCCAATTCCAAATCACCATGTTTGGAGAAACATCATTTTCCCACCTTCATTTATTATAATAACCCATTTAATGGGGAAAATGTGATTTAGTGTGTCTGTTACACTACTTCGTATCATTAATACGCTACATCACAACGTTGTTAAGATGGAATGAAATTCAAAATTGAAATAAAATAAAATAAAATATTTTTTATTTTTATTTAAATAAATTATTCCATTAAATGTTTTTAATAATAAAAAAATTAACATTTTCTATTGACCAGTTCTAGCCAAGGATAAGTCCAATCATAGGTAAAGTCATTTCTCCAGATGAAACGGTTCCCTTATAATTTCAATATGGGAATATATTTCAATGTTTTCTAAATCGCTCATGTTCACTATTTTAAATAAACATAAAAAAGATTAAACAATTTCTGAGGGCACACCGAGGCTCGAAATGAAGTTCCTTTTGTGTTACTGCTCGCGAAAAAATCCCATTTAATTTTAAAAAATACATGTAATTTCAGGACATTACATTACCCTTATCTTTAGGTATTTACATCCTCGTAAGACAAAATAAGGGCTAAACCAAAAAATGGGGATACTGAGAACGGATATAAGCCTCATACTCAGAAGTTCTCTCTTATAAATTCCTATTCTGCCACAGGATTCACACCATAGGAATCAATCATCCAAGAAGGACCCATTCCTTTCGTTCAGTAATATCTATCTCGAACTGCGCAAACATCACCCCATCGTCGATGCCCAACTCGACCCAGTAAATAGCATGTGATGGATCATGCATATATTTACTTAGCTATGATACAAGGAAGACATTATTCACCTTGTGAATCTGTGGGGGGACATCTTGAATTTATTCCACCCTTCTAATACTGCACATAATTAGAAAGGGATGATGAATCTTATAGATAGATTGCCACCCCATCCAAATATCCACAATCCCTATCGGGGTAAGACTCTGAGAAACACATGGTATCCATACTCAAACACAATGGGAATCCATATCATGTCAGAGTAATATTTTTTTCTCCTCTGTATAGTCCTCATCCACTCTGGTATGACATCCACCTTCTCGGTGGTAGCCCATACCAACATTCTACCCATGAGCACTGTCTCCACTGGGTTTTTCCAACATAACAGTGATTTGTATGGTCACCCATACAATGCCTCTAATGATTTCATACCAATTGTGGTGTGGTAGATTTTTTATTTGACCTCCACTAGTGGTAGGCGATCCTCTCAACCATAACCTAACTCCAAGATACATGCATGAAGCATGTCCTCTTAAACCTGGATAGTCCTCTCTATCAGACCATATGTCTATGGGTGGATAGATGTTCTCAGGAGAAGCTATGTACCAAATTCCTCCTACAATCCCTTCCACAACTAGGATGTAAAGAGATGGTCTCAGTGTCATACTTACATCGATGGGACCCCATAGAGTTGAACTATCTCTTGAACATAGAGGAGTCATAAGATCTATACAGAACCCAACTACCGGATGGGTAGAAAGTAGGTCGACTTGGTGGGTCATTCAACAATAACCTAGATGGTATCATGGCCCACGGTTTTATGGGGTAAATATTTCATTATATCCATCAAGATACCACACACCTTCTTTTCTAGAACCTCAAGTGGATGAATCAAACCTCTAGCAGCCTGATGCTCCACCTTCACATGTTGATAAGTGAGGTATCGAGAAATGAATGCAGACACTAAATATTATTCCACGACCACCATTACTGATGTTATAGGTCCTAGTAAATATTTTCCATTGATCAATATATTTCTAAAGGGGAGTTGTAGAACTCCCTCTGAACCTCCTTACGTGATGCCACTGGCACAATAGTGCATCCTTTGAAAAGGATGATGTGAACCATGATGATAAAATATCGATCTGGAGCATGTCATGAGGATAAATGAGCACATTGGTCCTTATAGTTAATATCCACATGATGTGCTTCCAAAACTAACTATATGAGTGGTGGAGTGACCTTCATCGATTGAAGATAAGCTACTCCATCATTATCCATAATGTATAAATGAATCTTAGCTCAGTTCTCTAACACCTCACTCAAAAACTACAAACTAGATATTCTGCTAAGCACATCTGCTACAATGTTTCCCTTCCCAAGAGTATAGACAATTATAAAGTCATTTTCCTATAGGAACTCTATGTATTATCGTTGCCTCACGTTTAGGTCTTTCTTGGTGAAGATATACCTGATACTTTTTTTTTGTCAAAGTAAATGGTGAACCACTCACCCAAAAAGTCATGTAACAACATCTTTAAAGAAAATTCCACTACTACTAGCTCTCAGTCGTTGGTCGTGTAGTTCTACTCGTGTGGCCTAGAATACTATGAAACCTAAGATATCACTTCTTCCTCATGAATTAGGTCATAGCCTAGTCTTTTTTCTGATGCATCATAAAAACTGCATATCCAATGTCCTCATCTAGTAGTCTCCAGAAGGGGGCACTCATCAGACTCTACCTCAGATCGTGGAAACTATGTTGGCACTTCCCAGTCTATATGAAGGATTGTCCCATCCATGTCAAAGCTGATAAGGGAGACACTACACTAGGATAGTCGAGCACGAACCTCAGCTAGTATCCATACAAACCCACGAAACTTCGTACCTCAGTCACGCTCATAGGTGACTCCCAAAGAAGCACCGCTTCTATCTTTGTTGGATCCACTACAACTCCAGACTTTGAAATGAAGTTTCCTAGGAAGCAGACCTCCCAAATACAGAACTTACACTATGATATCTTTCTATAAGTTTGTTCTTTCGGATTTCATCCCGGACTATTCACATGCGTGTAATATGCTCCTACTCAAATACCGAGTACACCACGATGTCATCAATGAAGGCCATGAAAAACCAGTCAATGCAACTCTAGAAGATCCTATTCATGAGTCCCATGAACACTAGTAGAGAATTTATCACATGGAATGGAATCACCAAGATCTCGTAGGGTCTATAATAATATCTAAATACTGACTTCATTACATCCTCAACACGTACACGAATTTAACGATAGCCTGATCCGTGGTCTATCTTTGATAATGATTTCACTCCATTCAGTGGATCGAAGAAGACATCAATCCTCAGCTATGGATACTTGTTCATCATGATCACCAGTTTTAGGAGCTATAAGTCCACATATATCCTCAAAACATTTCACCCTTATTGGGAAAAAATATGTCTACCAATGGTGAAATGCTAGGTCTCATGATTCCCTTGTCCTACAAATCCTCCATCATTACCTTGAACTCATGAACCTTCTCATGAGCTATCCGATATGTTATTGTGGATATTGGCACTATCATGGGGTACATATCAATCCATAATTATAGCTCTTTGTTGGTTGCTAAACCAAAAACACAGCTAGGAAAAATGTATTCATACACGTCCAATACAATATGAGAGTGAGCACTCTTCTCGTCCACTGCACTGAGGATGAGGTTAGCCAACTAGTGAGTGATTGGACGTACCCTCCTTCCAGAATGTCCCTCATATCCTTAAAAATATCACTTCTCACTAGTAAAGGAAAAGATCATTATATTTTCACAAAAAAACTACACTTATCTTTTAAAGTAGTCGATCTGAACATGAACGGTGAAAAACTAGTCCTTACCCTGGATGATGTTGTAAGGACTCGATGCCACTACTAGGAAATCCTGACCTATTCTCTACCCTACCAGAGTAAGAGCACACCTTCAACACCAATGTTTTATTATTGAATTGTATGAAATTGGTATCTCTGTCTATAAGGATTGATCCAACAGTTCCACTAGAATCTCCGACCTCAAAAACGTTATGTGCAAAGGAACAAGGGATTGGAACCTGTGTCTATAATAGCTGCTTATAAGGTGTAGAATACCTAGATTATACCTCTAATAATAATCATAGCTCCATGTTCATAGGCCCCCATTTCCTATAGCTGGCCTCTCCCCTATCCACCAGCTCCCGGAGCCTGTGGTGGAGCACTTAGGGTGGTGATGGTATCACATCAAACCTCTGTCCACTGCCTGCTGCTCTATCGGGTTCCCTACCACATCCTGCACCCTACATTCCACCTCGCTCAAACCTCTTCCTCTTTCTCAGTGGTATGTTGACTATCTATCAGTAATCCGTGAAATGAGTCAGGCAATCATGATCCATGTTCCCTTTCCCACCGCATGAGTAACACACCAATCCCCTCTAACAACTCCCTCTTACCTGAGGGTCTTGTACCACCGATCAAACATCATGGGTTTATCCCCCCAAAATTCATGGACCACATAGGCTGCCATATCTACTACCTAATTCCCACAAATATAGACTACGCTGCTCGGGGTCTATTGGTATCTCCAATTACTGGTGTCTGATTCTCCAAGAATCTCTACATGAGTTGGGATATCTCCAACACCCCAGTCTGAGTAGGGATGATGAGTGATACCATATATGCCATTATTTCCTAGTATAGACCCTATTCAAAGGCTTGATCCTTGAAGAAAGGGTCTCCCACCATGTCTATGGAGTAGTGTGAAAGTTAATTGAACCTCTTAGAGTATTCTGTTAATGTCATTACACACTATTTTAGGTGCAGAATCTCTTGTAAGCACAATGTGCACAATGTTGCTCATAAGAAATACTAACTCAAGAGGTGATCAATGTAATCCCAAGTGAAGGCTGCCTCATCATGTGTATGGATCAGGATGATTATCTATCTCCTTATCAGGCCCTGATGAAGGTTCGCTGTTATGAGCACCATCAATTCAAAAGGAATCCTCACCAGATGAAAGAATCACATAAATGCCTTGATCAAATCCTCTTCCATTAGGGGGTCAGTATATCCCATGATCCTAGAATATATCCTCCTCTAGAACTCATGTAAGGCACTGAGCCTACGTGTTTCTTCTACTGGTACTGCTGATAGAAACATCTGACCAACAGGTGGTGGAAGTGTTGGTGAATCTCCCAATGGGGGAATCTCTAGTACTAGTCCTAGTATTGATGGCTCATTGCAGAGTGTACCATCCTCATGGTCATGCACCAGATCCTTTGCGGGAAATATGCCTAGTATAATCCTAAAACAGATCACCATGAACCATTTTCAATAGGTTATAACTGGTGATATGACTCATGAAGGACATGAGGAAACACTCAAAATCCCATATGATGCATGCAACTAGTGTTTTCATGTACTGAGTCAAAAATCATAATTTAGTGTCCTATTGTATGGATAAATTGGCCACTACACCAAAAATGGACTTCACAAGCCTGAGAGTCGGACTCAAAATATTTAACATGTTTTCCTCAAAACAAAACCACTTAATATATTGATCTTTATGATAGTACCAAACACATTTGATAACAATTTTTGAAGACCCTCCCCCAGGGCCAATTTCATGAGTACCCCAATCCCACCTCCAGATGGTTAGGGGATAGAAACTAGGGCTAAAGGAATTGTCCTGAAAGTGGGAGGCATTAGCCGAGCACATATACAAACACTCACTCACAACCACGGGACACAATTATAAAAGTTTAATGACACATACCACTAAGATAACCACTGAGTGTAAAATAGTATAAGATAAATGTAAAGGGTATATAATGCAATACAAAAAAATAAACCATGAAAACAAGAATTTACAATGGTCTATGTAAATTATTTTGCAGATAACCCCACATAAAGGGTAGGTGTAATGTAGCTGCCTAGAGTTGTAGGGGTACGCCTCGCCTCTCTGATCTCACCGGGCACCACCTGGCCCTGAACCACAAAGGTCCCCATAAATTCCATGATCATCTGCATTGGACATGACATGTGTTGTTGAATACCATTATGGGGTAAGTAAAACAATACAAATAAGGGACCAAAAACCACTAAGAATGACCTAAAAGGAAATGTACACATGAAGTAATAGGCATCTCACATAGGTATAACCTAAAGTATAGAAAGCATGATTATTAGTCATAAAGATGGATAAACATGTACCAATGAGGGAATCATTCATGATAATTCACATAGGTCATCTCCTCTTCTGGTCCACTAAGATACACTCTACTACCAGTCGTCTATTAGGTCACCGATGTCTGCTCGGCTAATTTTCATCAGTCGGGCCACGGAGGTCTCCTCAGATACTCATCTTTGGGGACAATGATGTCTACTCAGCTACTTGACTATGCGTCTATAGAGGAAAAACATGGATAATCACTTGCGAAGAGACTATGGTTTGCTCAGCTACCCACTAAGGTTCACTTGTAACTTCCTTCTCGTCACATCCAACCACATGATTTTTTATCATAGTGCATTTTATTGTGGTAGAATCTACTTCTCATGCCATCAGTCAAATCTCAATATCAATAGAAACTTGCATTCATCATTATAAAAGTAATTCCTCATTGAATGTCCCCAACACCACAAATGGTTCATCAATTTTACATACAGTTTATATGTTATGACCAGTTTTTTTCTAAAAAGGGGACTATGCAGTCCTGTACTAATCTGACCCGGTTAGACTGACACAACTCGACCCAACCTAGGGTCTAACAAACCAAACCATGTCCAACCCAACCAATATACTTTCAGGTTCATTGGAAAAAACTCAGAATGGTTGGGTTTGTCCCACTGGGACAGCCCAACCCTCCTTTTACTGCCTGGCCCTCTGGGAGTGGGCCATATTGATAGAACTTGATGTGGTGGTAGTCACTGTTTCTTATCTAGGTCAATGCAATGGGATTTCTGTGTGCCCTCCCCACAGGTCACCATGGGTCCTCGTGCCATGGTCCTACTATACTATATCCCTTTGGTCACATGAAGCGGTTCGATGTCACGTCCTCCGGAGACCACGATTCTGGTAGTTACTAGGGGCCTTCGTACACCCCCCACCACCCACCCCCCGTGACCAATGCCTCATGGACCTTCACTACCACGACACACCACCTCCCACACATGGATGTCACCTTGTGCTACCGCCGCCAGTGCACCGGTGGGTCCTTCCACTGTCCACCAGACATTCTCTGCTGGTCCATTCTCCATTATGAATTCTCTTTCGTGGTCCCCAGTTCATTATCATCCATGCTTCGATTTCTGAAAATAGTTGTCATTGAGCCATGGGTTTGGTCAAGAATAACATAAGAAGGACCATAATGGAAGGATCTTGAATTTTTTTCATCCTGATTCCTCTGAGTTAGAATAAAAGGGAGATGATTAACAATTAGTTTCTACCCCTTCGAGCGAGAGATAAACAAATTCAACCTACAAGAACAAACAACCCATAGAACAATCTTGTTAGTGTGTTGACCTGCATTCGTTGTTTAGAAATAAATAACATGGAAACAATTTCATCAAGAACAAACCCCAACCTCCCAGTTGGATCAATCACTGGTGAAGAAAGAACCATTATCAGTCATTGTTCTTTGACAAGTATCCCACCATTGTTGTTTGTGATCCTTCAAAGGACGAAATAATAGAGGGAGGATGGTGGTCATTATCATGGGAGATTCATCGATCATTGCATTCCTATGATAAATCTCAATGTTCTGAGAATCATTATTGTTCTGACCATACCGTATTCGATTAACAATTAAATATAGAAAATGTGTTTCAGAATTTCTATTATAAAACGTCACAACATCATTACATTGTTAAATTTATAGAAAATCATTTATGTTACCCTCCAAGGAAATTATAATTTCAAAATAAAATAAAAAAAATTTACATAAGAAAAATCATTCATTAATGTTTCTTAAAATTATAAAAATTATCTTTCTCCCACAACCCGCACCGGTCAATTTTTTGTACATTAATTTGTAAATTCATCATTTCAGATGCAATGGTTCCCGCACATATTTAATCCGTACACCCATTTAGTGGTTTCCAAAATCATTCAAGTGGGATATTTGTAATAAACTACAAAAAACTCAAACACATATTCTAGGCTCACTGGGGATTTGAATCAAGTGTCGTATTAGTACCTGTTCTTGAAACAAAATCCTATATAATATAAAAAATATATTACATGGATTTCTAGTACATTCAATTATATATTTGTGTCGGTTTTGGATAACCGTGGGATTTGTTTTTGTACATATGATTGGGTTATGGTGATAGAATCTCTATCGGGGATTAAAAAAGAGGGTGTGAACTAGTGTTGGGAGTTCCTCATTGAGGTTGGTGGGTGTCACATTGAATGGGGCCTCTATACCCTAAATATGACAGGTTCTGACCCCATTATCTGGATGGATGGTTTGTTAATTTTTATTATTTCATTTACTAGTATCACTAAAGGGATCTCTTTACACCAATATAGGGTAATTACTTTATTCATAAGTGTGAATGGGATTTCTAGGTGAGCTGATATAAACCTGAGCATCATGGGAAATGTGGGTTGACAAAACCAATTAAGACTTTGTATATGATGACCATGGGACACGTCAGTCTGATTTTCCTATAGTGGTTGATCATTGGGGGACGTCTTTTCGGTTGACTTCTCAATATTACCTCAAGTGAGATAGGTTGAGTTATCTATCGAGCTAGTTCTAGGAGCTTTACCAATGTCTATTCCTCCTTATAAAATGGCTATGATGGTGTTTAAGATATCAAGATTCAGCTAGAAGATGTATAGGGAAATGTTTTTATCCAACTTAGTACAACTACAATGGGTTCACTGGTCCTTTTTTTCAAAAATCCAGATGGTACCCTCAATATGTTTCTGGATTTCTGGATGTTGAAGAAGTTTATTTTTAAAAATAATTATCCTTTTGTATGGATAGTTTATCTATTTAAACAAATATGGGCAGATAAACTCTTCTCAATGATTGGTTTGAGATCTTGTTAGAATTGGGTGCATATTAGATAATCAAACATACCTAAAAAATCCTTACAGAGAAGGTACAATATATATGAGTATTGTTTATGCCATTATGTCCCATGAACACTCCATCAATAATCACAGAAATGTTGAATCGAGTGTTCTATCCATATAATTATTATATTTTTATGGGTTTCATGGATGATATATTGGTGTAATCTCGCAATCGACACAACAAATAAAAAAAATCATAACATCATTTTGAATACACTAAGTGAGCATTAGTTATATTATAAGCTCACAAAGTTCCACTTATGTTGGGATAAAATTCACTTCATGGGTCAAGTAATGTCAAAGAAAAGAGTATCAGTGGTCGTTGAGAATACTAGATTGATAGTTACATGTATGTATCACAATAACATCTTTGGGGTGTAGAGTTTCATAGGGATGGTAGGTTAATACATTAATTTCATATAGGAATTGAGGTGAATAATAGTTTCATTGATTGGATTGACTATGGAGGATGTGAAATATGTATGGATAAATTCATACAAGACGACCATTCAAGAGTTGAATGGGATACTGAATTTAACATTGATAATTTTTTTTTCATATTTGGGACATAATTAAAAAGTGTATTGCGATGCATCTGGTATCAGACATGGAGTAGTTCTTATGCAGGGTGATTGAGCCATCAAATATGGGTCTTGGATGTTGGGGCCACATGAGAGGAATTACCCAAAACACGACCTTCAATTACCTACAAATGTCCATGCATTGAGTAATTAGATACATTACCTACTGGTGAGAATTTTATGGTGTATATGAACCAAAAGAGCCTCAAGTATACATTTTTGCAACATGATCTAAAACAGAGGTTATGGTGGTCGGTTGAATACCTTCAATATTTGAACATTGAAATAGTCTACATGCCAGGTAACTAGAATGTAGTGGTCAATGCACTAAGCTGGAGGCCTCAAATAAATGTAGTGAAACAGACTGGTAGTGAGTAAAAACATAAACCTTTTTTCTCTGAGATACACTTGGAGGTGCATAATAGTTTGCAGAAATATTTCATTTAATTGTTATATGTGACCTCAATATTAATGGATAGGATGATGATGAGGAAGATATCTGATTTTGAAGGCCTAGTTCTATGAGAGTTTCTGGTAGGTGAGGAACCTCCTCCTTGTAGGACCATAAGAGAGGATTAGATCCCGTGAGTACATGGTCATGTATGGGTCTCTTCATATATGTGTAAAGTGATGATGTATGATTTTCATGATTCATCTTGTGAAGTGAATCCATGTGTCCCCGGTATGTATCATGTTTTACATCGTCATTATTCATTTCTATTCATTTTATGTGATGTAGCTATTTTTTCATGTGTTATTCCACCAATCAGCAGGTGAAGGTGGAACATATGTTACCTGTTGGACTTTTATAGTAGCTATCCATTTATGAATGGTTGTGAAATGGTGTCATGAACGATTTTTGACAAGTATTACAAGGTTTCCTCTATGTAATGATTATTTTTGGGTTGTTGTTGATAGGATAATAAAGGTTTCACATTACCTACTAATTAGGGAATCCATTAGTGTTAATGATCTTGGGAGGTTGATCATTTGTGAGATTGTAGGACTAAATGGTGTTTAGAATAATACCATTTTAGACAGGGACAAATGTTTTAATTCTCAAATCTAGAAATGGACATAGTGGGGTTGTGTACATAAGTGATTCTAAGCACATCATACTAAGCCCAGATACATGACCACTCGGAGTATATGAGTCAGGTGACTGAGGACATGTTGTGGGCTTGCGTCCTAGATTTCTGGGGCTCGTGGGAGAGGCATATACCCTTATATGAATTTACCTATAATAATAGTTTAAAGGATAATATTAAAATGGTCCCATAATAGTATTTATATGGTAGGCCATGCTGATCACATTTGTGTTGACAAGAGGTAGAAGAGGTAGCTATGATGTGACCTCATCTTGTCTTTGAGGCCATTGAACAGGTGTAGTTTGTTCACAAATGGATGGATACTACACTGTCTCGTCCAAAATCGAACGTCGATCACTGTAAACACCTATATATTTTATGGTTGGAGATCATGTTTCACTACATGTTTCACTGAGGCTATGATATAATAGTATTAATAAAAGGGTAAGATTATTCTGAGATATGTCGGGATGGTGTCGTATGAGTTGTAGTTACTTCATAGATACCAGGAAATGTACAACACCTTCCATGATTCTCAACCACAGTGGTACTATTAATGCATGTATCATTCTTTTTAGTCTGATGAGATTGAGTTGTATGAAAAGTCATCCATTGAGGAGCATCCTATACGTATTGTAGATCATAGCACAAAGGTTCTCCAAGGCCCTTCTGTTTCATTATTATGAGTGATATGGAAGAACAACCAAGTTCAGGTTCAGACCTAGGATATAAAGGCCAATGTATGATCGAATTGGATGTAGTTGTTCTCAGATCATGGATTACCACCTTTGTAAGGGGAATTTGGGCACTAATTTCTTTGAGGATTTTTTTGTAAGGTCCTTGTACATCATTGAGGTATGAATTCATTTTTATATCATTTATTATTTTAATATCCTACATACGGACTAATGTGGATACCGGTTGAGGACATAGTGGGATTGGGGGTGTTCCAGGCTAGTTCAGAGAAAAAAACCCTCATTTTGGGGTGTTTTTGGCCTATCACACAGTTAGTATATATCAATCAGGGAAAGGTGAATGGTTTTTATAAATCATGTAAGGATTTAAAATGGGGGCTTACCAACATTATAGTTTGATAAATATATGTGGGGGGATCTTCATGGTCATGCCACCAATATTGGTTTTTTTAATATGACAGAGGCAGTTACTATGGGGTTTTCATTGTTTTTAAGTCATGTGGGTAAACCATGTGAGTACTAAATGGCCTATAATAAGTCATTAATCATCAACATAAGGTTTTACAAACCATGACCTAAACTATGAGACCCAGGAATATTTTTAATTTTAATAATTTTAATTAAATTAATAATTCAATTTAAACCTAATATGAGGTTTTAGTTCAATGCACAATAAGGGGTACACTTTGAGAGCTCTCACACCTGAATATAGTGTGAATTTAGATCCCTTATCCTTTGAGAGTCTGATTTAGGCATGGTTTATCTTATTGTTTCTGTAATGGAAAGGGGATAATTATTTTTAGTGATTTTCTATTTTTCTGGGAATCAGTTCCACTATTTGGATGTTGGTTCATATTTCAAAATTTTTCATTCATCATATTTTTTGGAATTTCATCCAATATGGTCCGAATTAGAGAATGATAATAAATGAGATATATATCCCAAACCTAAGGTAGGTGTTATCATGCCTTTATCTTAAATTCAATATGATTATATATGGCAGAGTGCCACATGCCCAATTTCTGATCATTTCCAAAATTGAAATCAAATCCTAGAACTGATAAATTTGAGATAATCAGTTAAAGAGGATTTTAATGGATGTTTATATTTTTTACACATTGAATACGAACCACCCCATGGGTGGTATTTTGTTAAATTTATTTTTATAAATTTAGCCTTGGATTCCAATAAGGCATTCCCTGTATAGTATGCCTAGGAATGTGAAAATGGGAATGGGTTGACAAACTAAATTAAAATATTGTGTATGGTAATTTAAATTAAGTAAGGGTATGAGATGAATAGATTTTCCTTTGACCCATGTATTTCATTTTTTCTTAATGAATTTTTCCCTTTCCCATGTGAGTAAAGTAGAGATTATGCCCTGAAATGATGCAACTGGCTTGAATTGATTTAATTTTTATTTCTCATGTGTGTTATATGAAAAAAATACACTCTATGATACCTTGGAAGGATTATTAGTCATATTATATTTAAAATAGATATGTTATTATTTAAATAGAATTAAATTTATACTCTCATGTGAGATAAAGGGAGTTATACCTTGTGAGGAGTTCATTATGCATGTGATTCCTTCTATATTAAAATTCCCATGTGGGTTATATTTTCACCATTATATGGAATGGATTTACAAAGCATGGTAAGCTAATTATCATTTAATTACCATGTGACTAAGTGAAGCCAAATCCTTTTGATATTGTCCAATACTTTAGTCACCCCTTAAGGAGAGTTTGTTAAAGAATGTTCTTGGTCTAAACTTTCTCATTTTAAATAAGATTTAATTGTTTAAATTATAAATAGCCTTGGGAAGTACATAGGTTAAAATTAGAATTCCATGGATGCACACATTTTACTAGGGAATTTTATAACATGGGTGATACATGGATCTTCCTTTGGAATCCACGGACATACTCAGTAGTTAAATTCTATTATGCCATGACTGATACATGAGTCCTTTGAGGGATACCATCGATAGACTCACTGATGCTTGAATTATATAATGAGTGAAACATGGATTCATATGAAAATGACATTGATCGACTAAAAGTTAAATATAATTTTATTCAAAGGGTAATTATTGGGATTTTGTGTAAAGCACTGAGGATGGAATTGATTGGCTTAGACTTTATACCTCTAATAGAGTGTTACCGAGTTCCGGAAAGGTTTTCTTAGGAGGTTTTTGTAGGTTGTTTGTTGATATTTCACATTGAGTGATAAATGAATTCAAATTTAGGAATGTAACCGAAAATCATAGGATTTTTATTGAAGAAAAAATGAAATGACTATTATGACATGTCTTCCAAGACAATGCACAAACTAGGATTCAGTCATGACTTGTATTGTTTAAATGGAGGAATTTGTTGTGCTTATAGTTAGATGGTGGATGTCCACCTTGAGGGAGTTATCTAGATGTAGAATACAATGTAATTTAATAGTTAAATGAATACAAAATGAATGGAATTGAAAAACTTTTCATGTAGGATGTTTAATTTCCAAAACATCATTTCTCAATGATTTTTTCATTGCACACTACCTATAAAATATACATTCACCTTTTTTTGGGAATGGAACATGGGTTATTTCTTAATGGGATCATTTCTCCCACCCTATATGGGTCACCATTTTGGACGCAAACATATTATATGGTTATAGGTGTTGATAAGGGAAAATGCACTCTTATAGATACTTTTTTTTCTTATTAGGATTTGGAGGGTAGTGAACCAAGCTAAGACGTACGATGTAACTAGGATACCTTTTGAGAATTTTTTACTTTTGTTATATGATTATGATAGCTTCCTTATATTCCTATTTTGTATACTTTACAAGAGAAATATGATCTACATAATCTTTCTATATATGAAACATATTTTATTATTTTTATTTAAAAGCCTTATTCTATTTATATCTGTTGTATGGTTTATTGCTTCAATAACTTATATGATGTTTCCATTGTGTAACAATCTTCTAATGAGCGAATAGTCTCCCCCACTAAATCACACAGACCTTCACAACTAGTCGGTAGCCTATGGTGTATGGGTATATGTTCTTAAGTCCATGTTCCCAATGAGTTCTAGAGCACCGTTGAGTGTTATCCAGATATGGGACATTGTAAAAGGAAATTTGTTTCAGGATTTACTTGATAAAACAATTATTCCTTTTACTTTTCAATAAATGTAATATTACCATTTTTTAGAAAATGATATGAAAAATCCTTTCAAATTTTTTAAATCAAATTTGGGAAAAACCACATTAACCCACTCCAAGAGAATATATAAATCCTTCTAAATTTATTTTTGGATATCATAAATATGGAAGAGAAATAATCCCCAGTGGAGACTTAAACAGAAACAATCCTGAAAAATTATGAGATTATAAAATAAAATCCTACTATAATTTAATCAGTTGAATCATATGCCACATAACATCAAATGATACTTTAAATACAATGAATATAGAGATTTTAATTTTATAATACTAAGTGGATTGTATATAGCCCATGAAAAATAAATAAATGGGTAATAAGTTATGTATCCCAGAGAAATAAACGTATGATGAAAAACAGTTACCTTGTGCTTTATATTTTGTGAACATGATTCAAACTCTTGTTCAATTGTTTAAATAATGTAATTAATTTCTAAAAAACAATATTCCTATTTTTAATGTACTATATTATCTTCTTATATAATCTTATCACCACTTTGTAAATAATATTTCATTATTACCCTTGTTTTGGGTATTATCTATATTATTTTCTTACACATTTTTTGTAATGTAGGTTCTGATTCCAATACATATTATGTGTTTCCATCATCTCTAGAATAATATTAATGTCATTTTCATCATATTTATTAATTATATACATTTTTATAATTAATTTTTATAGGTGAAAATAGAAAATGAATCACATCATTTCTTGAAGATGGTAGGCCGTACGTATGCCAACGGGATTATATTATTGACATAATGGTGAAAGGGTAACGAACTTGAATAGTATATTAATTTTTAAATAATTAATATCTTGTCATAATTATCACATATATCAATTGTTTCTATAATTATACCCATCCGTGTATAGTGGTGATGGAAAAAATAATTAGACCACTATGTGGAGACTATATGTTGTAAATACACATGCAAAATTCTTTAGTTATTCATTGGATAGATAAAAGGTAGAATATTGTTGTACCATAATAATAATTACATCTTATAATATATATTATACTAGATTTATTCATTTATCATGGAGAGAACACAAGAATATGAAGTGGAAGTCAAAAAATAAACATGAATGACTCGGTAAAGATGATTAGCTATTCTTTAGAAAAATTCATTAAAATAACCTCTATTGAATCTAGGTATGATCATTTGGAAGGAAAAGAAACTGCAAAAAATGAATAAATATTTATATAATATAACCGGGTAGATTTTGGTCAATATAGATGAAATATATTTATTTTAAAAAATGAGGGAGTAGGTGCCATTTTTTAATTGGGGTAAGGGGAACTTTCAAAAATCCTCATGACCTTAAAATAAAATAAAGAAATTATAGACCCAAATACTCAGAAATTTCAAATAAAATAATATTTTAGTAAACATTGAACCATATATTATCCCAATTGAGGATATTTATGTTTTTTTATTATTTTTAAATAATCTAATAAAATATTAATTCAATAAAATATCATTATTGTTATATTTAATACAAAAAAAATAATTTGACTATAAATACATCATAAAAAAGTAGGAAATAAAATATAATTCTTTAAAACATCTATAATATATCCTATATGTCTATAATTTTTTTTAAAAATCTAAACATTCAAATTAAATCAATAATAATATTTTTAAATTCATTTATTTTATTTTCCCTCTTAAATAAATTAATAATGTATTATTATTTCCCAATAAGTTACTATAATTATATAATATATAAAAATTAAAAATTAATTTATATTATGGAAATATTTTCACTTATATCACAATAGATATTTATTTTCATTCATATATTAATTTTTTTCCTTATGTGGTAACATAACAAATATCAATTGAAATGATAGTGACATTTTATAACTATCATTGATTTAAATAAAATATATCATATTTTAATGTTAACCCCCCCATAACCACCTCTAATTAAAGGCAATGTATATTATGGTAGAGTAGTTTTTATCCAATAATTTTTTGTACTATTTTAGGTCATGGTTATACCCTTACCTTTGGGTTTTAACTTTATTTAACGACTTTAACACTTACCATGTCAACATGGATTTTCAGGATTTGACGTTTAAAATAGTTACTATAAATTACCAAAAGTCCCATAAATGGATCATTTATGACAGTTTCAATATAATACAAATCATTTTTATGAATTAATTATTTTATTTTTTTATATAATTTAATAAAATAATATGTATTTTAAAATATCATTAATTTATATTTCAAAAGTATTCATTTCTTAGAAATTTAAAAATAAAAACAAAAAAATTATATCTTAAAAAATAGTCTAATAGAACCATAAAATATCAAGGCAGACTATCAAATTCATGTATGATATCAATTATCTAAAATTAAATTTATTTAAATATATTTAATATCATATATTTGATATTTCCACATATTAACCAGTTACAACATCATCACTGATAAAGTATTTAACATAATTAACTATTCCAAAATAATTTTTAAAAAAGGTAACATGATGAATATAAACTTTTAAACTTCAAAATTATCTTTATAGTTTAAAATATACCCTGGTTAATTCTATATTAAAATATTTAACTTGCTAAAAAATAAAAGGTAGTGAAGTTTGACATTTCGTTGAATAAAATATAATAAAGGTTATATTCTCATCAAAATATAAATAAATGGTCACATAACCAATAATTTTATTCTTATAGTCACAAAATAATAAAAAAATAAAATTGGAGAAATAATTAGTGTCATTTTATAATATTTTTAATAACATTTTTATTTTTAATTTCAGGAGTTTCCCTTAACAATGGTAATAAAAATTACTAAGATTACTATTTATGTAGTCTTAAAATAAATAGGACCAATTTACTATGTTCTAACCTTATAATTAAAAATATGGAATCCATTTTTAAATATCAAAACACAGAATTGTATAAAATTATTTAAAAATTATACCAATAGAGGGGCTTGAAAGTAGGTTTTAAAGTGAAAATGTAAAAAATCATGAAATTTTTGTTATATAAAAATTCAATAAAAAATATATTACAATAACCATAAATAGGTTAAAAGATTTAAAATAGTAATAATTATATTTTTAAACTAATATAAAATATAATTTATCATTATAAAATATTTAGATAAAAAGTATGTTATCAATTTAAAAGAAATATTTTCAATATTCTTCAAAAAAATGAAAATTATTAAAAAAACAATTAACCATAAATTTTTTAGCATATTATTTCAAAATAAAAGATTATTTTTTAGATAATATTTTTAAAATGATAAAATTATTGTTTTAAATGAATTTCTCCCTTGAAAGACGATAAAACAAACTATATAAAAATGCTTTTTTGTGCTTAAAAGTGGATTGATTTTTATATGTTGTATATGAAACACATTTGGTGAATATTAAACATTATATTGAATATTATATATATATATATATATTTAATTAATATAAATTTACATGTATAATCCTTTTTTCATCATTCAGGTAATCATGTTCACACCTTATAATCTAACATATAGGTTATAATAAAAACATTTGAATAATAATATTCACATGTTTATTTAAGATCAAGGTTTAGTATATTGTGAGTTGTTGATTATAATATTTCCACTTAAAATCTTAGTATGATACATTCTTCCCTCCTTCAATAAATTATGTCCTTGCAATTTTAAATTGCACTTCGAAAATTAGACGTTGATATTTGAAAATTACTTTGGGGTAAACCCACATCATAAATTGGTTAAATAAAAATCCATTTAATAATAGGGAAATGTTATGGTCCATGAAAAATTAGGCCTTTTAATAGGATTATATTAGAAGAATGTGAATATATTGAAGAAATATTAAACTATCAAGTACTGATGGAGAGTGATAAAGAACACTATCATAAGAAAGGTAACCATAAAAAAACCACAGATTTGGGGTGTGTAAAGAGACCATTGTTTTCCCTATAAAAAAATAAAATAGCTAAATTTTAACATCCAAATCAATTTTCATAGTCTTATTGGATTTTTTTATTAAATTCACAAACACCTGATAAAATAAACATAAGTGATATCTTTACCTGTCATAATCATTATTTCATACATTGGTTGATCAAAGATCTGTTTTATCTTCATCTATTATGCCAAGAAATGAATGTTCATGATTCGATTTTCACCCATAAAGAAATTTATTGAATCACAACAATCACAATTCAATCCTTCAACCATTAAAGGTTTCCTAAAACCAAACTTTTTATCAAATGTTACAAACAAACAATGACATACAAATTCTATCTTAATATAATCCACATGTAGATAATATTAAGAATCATCCAAAATATTCCTATCCAAATTCATAAAACAGTGATTTTGTTGAAAGGACTCTAAATTTCTATAATCTAATTAGCATCATATTTTCCCCAAACAACATAATGTAGCTATAATTGTCACATACAAAAAATATGAAAACTTTGATCACCTTTAAACCATAATGAAAATATTTATTGTTCCAAATCCATTTTGAAAATTACTAGAGTACAATCCTTATATATCTTATATTTTTTATAAATAAAAAATATCTGATAAAATAAATTTTTCACACGATTATTGAATACAAAAAATAAATAATTAAATAATTCCTCTTTGACATTAATAAAATCATTTTCTTAACCATAATCCATTTTCTTATTTTAGGTTATCTTCTTTTGATTCTCGAGTCATTGATTTTAATAGTATCCTATCTTATGCAGTGGAAGCATTGTACATTGGAAATCATTTTCATACCCCTATAATCACAAGAAAATTGACCTTCATCTCTATACTTGTTGAGAAATCACATTCCTTTTAATCAAGTAATAGGGGATTTCATTCCAAAAATATCACTTGTTAGAAAGAATTTATTTCTCTAATTTTATTTATAGATATTTCTCCCTTCTATATTATTTTTCTCATTCTTCAATCTGAAGAAAAATACTTATATAAATCTTTTGTTGTCTAAATTAACCATGATATTATGACCTCATAGGCTAATAATGTTTCAGATTCAAGTTCCCTTTAGAATTTTTGATTACACACATCATCCAGATAAAC
Organism: Viscum album; assembly: GCA_963277665.1. Classification (NCBI taxonomy): domain Eukaryota; kingdom Viridiplantae; phylum Streptophyta; class Magnoliopsida; order Santalales; family Viscaceae; genus Viscum; species Viscum album. The sequence continues at coordinate 1,265,090,696 of OY728120.1, read as the reverse complement.
ATTATTACTATTTTTATTATTCACATTGATGCGGTTACCATTCCTTATTCTAGGAACCATTTATAAAGGATGACATAAAATATATTATATTATAACATTATTAAACATAATGTATAATCTCTAAGATTCTGAAACCCATAACCTAAATTGAAAATTATGTTATAACTAATATCAAAATCAAAATCATTTTTTATTTGAATATATTCAGAAATTCTATTGTAGGGTTTCATTCTATAATCAAATTTTTACTAAATTTGGTTTTAATGTTTTCTTTTAATCGTTCTCTGAAACCAACTACAAAGAACTCGACCCTAGTAGCGTGGACCATGTTTCTTAGTTTATTTCATTGGAATATGGTACAAGAAATCACATCCCAATGGGATAAAATGATTAGTACTAATGGTAAACTATATACGTATTTGACAATAACATCAAATTTTTACCATTTAATAAAAAAATTACTTTCTTTTAGAACACTATTATTATCTTTACATAACGCTACATAATAGTTATAGTAAACTTCTTGGCAACATTGGGGAAAATCTAATTGAATAAATTGGTTTGCAAATATTCTTAGAAAGAGTATAAATACATCGTAATCCATCATAAATAATAATAAAATCATATGGATTGGATATTAACATAAATAAATTCCATTTAATCAATTACATGTTCACAATATAGAAGGAATAAAAGGAGATCAAAGAATTTCATATATATAATCACATGACATTGAATATTAACCACAAATATTATAATATTTGAATAATAATATGGAATATCAATAAGTAAACTAATAATTATATAATTCATAAATTTATATATCTATCATAGACTCTCAAGGAATTCTCTAAGAGGTCAACACAAATGGTTAAGGGCTTGTCCAAAACATATTCCAGTCTGTCCTATGAGACCTATCAATGCATGAAGGAGCCATAGTGGGATACACCTAGCACTTAATAAATATAATTAATTCCCCAAATGAAAGGGATAATGCATAAAAAACATAAACATTGATATTGAAATACTATCATTTTATGTGTCCATACGTTCCCAAATCAATATGCATATCTATAAACTATTCAGAGTAATATTGAGAATGGTATCAAAATAAAAATCCATAGTAAAAGTAATCGTTAACCATCTAAATAAATAATAATAATCATATAAATAAAACATATCCCTAGTGGATAATAATTAAAAAAAACAGTATATGTCATTGATATAATAAAAAAACATTAAAAAAATTCTTGATGAAAATCTCTCATTCCAAATTGAAATTCACTTTTTAAAGACTAATATTTTTCTAAACTATTTGGAAAAATAATTCTTTGAAAATAAAAATTGTGAGAAACAAAAAATGATTTAAAATATTTTACTTATTATGAAGTAATGAAATTATATTCATTCTAAACATGTAAAAACAAATATTCCTTTCACATTTTTAGTAAAAACCAAATTGGATTTTATTAAAGGGGCAAAAATATTCCTTTCAGTTTATTAAAAAAATAAAACCTGTGTAATATTACATTAAGAAACTATATGAGAATATTTAAATCATTTTTAATTGTTTTTTGGACAACATTAACATGGAGGAAAAATTTTTCCCTACAGAGACATTATAATAAACAATTTAAAAAATGATTAGATTATGAAATAAACATTTACCACGCTATAATTAGTTGAACATTATTCCGATTCACATAAAATTAAACTGTCAATACCATAGATATAGGGAGATTAATGAATTTATTTTAAATATTCATTATATACACTATATAAAATAAATAAATGGTGAATATGTCATCTATCCAATAGAAATAAATCTGAAATGAATGTCACTTACAATGCGCCTTTATTTTGTTGAACATGCTTCAAAATCTTGTATAATGGTATAATAAATGTTAATAATATATAAGATAACATGTTTCATGTATATGAAATCATATATTATCTACTAATATTATCATATAACCTTCATTAAATGAAATAAATCTAAAATGAATGACATCACATCGTGGAAACTGTGCATTGTACATACACACGAGCGATTATATCCATTATTTAATGGTAAAAGAGGTAGAAATTGGATGGTATATTATTTTAAATAACAATTATAATATAATAATCATCATATATATAAATTATTTCCATCATTTTAATTATCCATGTAAAGTGGTGATGAAAAACAAATTACACCACTGTGTAAAGGAAGTAAGTCGTACATACACACATGCGGTGATTTTGATATTCATAAGATGGATAAAACGTTTAATATGGGTGTCTTATAATTATAATACAATATTAAAATATATATGATACTATATTTATTAATTCATAAATGATACAACAGAATATGAGGAATTAGAAAAACAAATAAACTTGAAAGGGTCAGTTTATCTCTTCTTCGGCAAACTTTCATTAGATCTCTTATTATGGATATAGGTCTGATATTTTCAAAGGAAAAATCCACTATAGAGAAACTAGGTATGTTTATAATAAAAATGGGAAGATTTTTTTTGAACAATATGGCTCAATATGTTGTCTTTAATATGGGGAAGAGGATCCCTTTTATAATTGATATGAGGGTACTTCCAAAAATCCTCCAAATATTTAAATATAATAAAACTATTCTAGATCAAAATAATTAAAAATAGACTATAAATGAATAGGGTGTTACCTTTTTTAAAACATATTACATAGTAGTGGTTATTTAATATTTTTATTATTTTTTAATAATTAAATAAAATATTATTTCAATAAAATACCGTTATGGTTAAATTTTAAACTATTAATTCAATTTGAATTTAAATACAACATGACAATGTGGGGATAATAATATAATTATTTCAAACCATTATAATATATCTTATAGATCTATAAAACCCATTACAAACAATTACACATAGAAATTATATTAATGTTAATATTTTTAAAATAATGTTTTTCTATTTGATAAATGAATGCAGTATTATTATTTTTAAATAATTAATGAAAATTAAATAATTTATAAAAATTATAATGAATTTATATAATAAAAACAATCTAATTGGGATAATAATTGACACTTACATTATATTATAACTTTATTTTTACCTATGTGGTCAAATAAAAGATATTATTTTATAATAGTTTCAGGGAGGCGATTAAATACCTAGAAAATCCTACTCTAAATCAATAGAGAGGATCACAAGGAGAATGAGGTTTTGTAAATTTCTCTAATTTCAACAGTATATAAATTTGTTTCATTTAAATGTTTCCATTAAATGAGAAATATTTTATCCTATGGTGATAATCGTATATTATTATTCATCTTATAATTTATGTAAATGTTTTGGTCACTCTAATACCCTTATGTTTTGGTTTTATTAATTTTTTAACCAATTAACTCTCACCATGACAACAGGGATTCAAACTCTTTGTGTGTTAATATAGTTGCTACAAAATTACAAAAAAAAAAATAAATGGACCATTTATCACATTTTCAACCTTATTATAATTATTTATCTAATTTTAGGAATATTTTATAATTTTATATCATTTAATAAAATGATATTTTTTAATATCTCATTAATAACTATTTTTACATTATTTATTACTTTGAATATTACAAATTTAAAATCAAATAAGTTATATTTGATCATACTATTTTAATACAACCCCATCATGTCAAGGAAATCTAGAAAACTCATGGATGACATTAATTATCACAAAATATATTTTTTTAATATTTTTAATGGCATTTATTAGATATTTTTGTAAATTAAACAATTATTTCATCACTATTTTATAGTATTTAAGATAACAATTTCACCCCATAAAATTTAAAAAACATTAAAATGATAATGATAACTATTTTATTTTATAGAATACTCGTTAATGTCAAATATATCCCCTAGGTATTCCCTTATTAAATTATTTAATATATTAAAAATAAAAGTATATCATATTTAAATTCCCCATGAATAAAATATTAGATAGGTTATATTCTCATTGAAAAGGACAAAATGGTCACATAACAAATCCTTTAATTATTATTGATATAAAATAATCATCCAATAATATTTTGGATAGTGTTAGGGTCATTTACTAGTATTTATAATATTGTTTTTACACTTCATTTTTCACATTTACCCACAAATATTATTATAAAAATAACTAATCATACTATTAATATTTTCTATTAATAAAAGTTAACTATTTACTAAATTTTTACAATATTATTCCAAATATAGAATGAATTTTTCAAAATTTAAAATTCATAAGTTTCTTATATTAATTAAAAATTAATCTTCTAGAAGGGAAATGAATGTTCGGTTTAATGTGAAAATGTTACAATGATTAAAATGTTTATATATTCAAATTAAATATGGAATATATTATAATGGCCTCAATTGGAATAATAAATTTATAATTGATCTTATTTTTATTTTAATACAAATTAAAATTGGATTTAACAAATATAAATTATTGAAATCAATAGTCTATTTTAAATTAAATTTAGATGTTTTCACCATTCAATAAACAATGCCACTTATCATAAATGTACCTAAATGTAAACCAATGAATTTTTTAACATTATTATATTAAAAATTATGATTACGGTTTCATACAATATTCCTAAATGTGTTAAAATTTAGATTTAAAATAAGTCTTCCAATAGAAGGTTACAAAGATGGATTTACAAAAACAAGTTTTTTATACGTAAAAGAATATTTATTTTTATATCATGTATAGAGAACAAGAAGGATGAATTTTAAATGTTATATTTAATATATTATAATTATTTCATTATTATACACAAACCTACATACTCCATATTTTCATAATTTTGTTAATGTTGTTCATACCCTGGATCATAACAGCTTCTATATAATAATATTATTTAAATAATAATATTTAGTTATTCACTTATTCATTATATTTAATATCCTGTAGGATATAAAACAAATTTATTCCTCTTAAAAACATATGTTGTCATTGGTAATGTAGTAATACACACTACAATGGGTCTGCTCTAGTTCAGAAAGGACCCCAGGATGAGACTACCTTCTTCATCCCATGTTGGGAAAAGCACTGAGAAAATTTCATCATGAACATAAAAATATAATTGAATAAGTATTTATGTATATATGTACAATATATAAGTACTAATGTTTATAATCAAATATATACATAAAAATATCTCTTCCGTACATGAGACATAACAGAATTGTCTATGTCAAGTCACTAGGGTCTCATAAAATAGTAGGGTATGAAGTACCCTATTATCATCATTATAAGGGATTCCACACCTGAGTATCACAAGTCAATGGGATACCATTTCTGATTATCACTATTATATGGGACACCATTCATGAGTTTCAAATGTATAAGGGATTTTATTCTTGAGTATCACATAGATAGAGGATTCAATGATCAAGTATCAGAAGTATAATGGAATCCATGTGTAATTATCACAATTTTAAAGGTCATCATGCCCACGTAACATAATTTTAAGGTCCACCGTGATATTGTATTATAGGTATATAAAAAAATATATTTTACTATTTACTATCATTATAATTCAACAAGGGAGTACCAATTTTTTTTTGTAATATCACGTGACATGGTTATAATATAAATTAATCGTTTATTTCATTATAGTTATTTGATTTATGAGTCATGATAATGAACATAATGGATGGATGGGTCACTGGAAAAGTTATTTCATCAATGGAAAATTCTATAATAACACCTCAAGTGGTCAAAATGGTTGATAAGACATAACCCAAATTGAACAAGGTAACACCAAGTAATTTTTATAAATCTAATAAATTAATCAATTTTAATATGTATTTTTAACGCAATTCATGAAAATTCAAGCATAAAAATTCACAACCCATAATAAATATCTACAATACTTGAGGGATAATTTTTAGACCACCCATCTTATGGTGGTTGAGGATTACCCATCCAAAATAATCTTTTGATTTGGACAATAAGGGAAGAAATTTTCAAACTATACAACCTTTTTGATTGTAAAACATATGAGATAATATTGAAATAACACAGAAGGGAGATATATAATCTTTAGAAATAAGGAATAACGTCTAAGAGCTTACTAACACATTTCCAAGGTGAATGAAGGTGATATAATTAGTGTTATGATGGGTGAATGGGATAAAATAGTATATTAAGGCGACAAGGGTGGTTTCCAAATTGGAAATGTTATGGATGCGAAACAATTAGGGGTGAGGGAAAATAAATTTTTATGAAACATTCAAAAAAACCCTTGCATTTATATGACATGGAAATCAGTACTTGTCATGTGATTCTAATGTTTTTCCCAACAAGGAAAAATAATTAATTTATTGAATTGGGTTGTTCCAAACCAATTTAAACTTTATATTTTAAATACTAATAATGCATTTTAAATAAACAATGTGGATTTGAAATACCACATTGAACAATCCCCTAGCTACCTTCCCTCCAAAGAAAGAATGACCCTACCTATAACATGGTTCTTGGGATTATGGAAAAAAATTACTCATTAATGTTTTAACTAGAAATTAAAATGATCCATACTGGATTTAAAAATGAGGATCATGCATATTATTAAAAATATACTATGAAATTGAATAATTGACTTGGGGATACTTACCATTATATTTTTTTATTTCATGGTTCATAGTAATAAAAAAATATATTTTGGAAAATTTATTTGGGTTATCATTCAGGCCACATTTATATACTGGATATCATTTTTTTTCATATTATGAAAATAATGTGATTATGTTTAAATTGTTAAATATATTGTAAACATGTAAAAAATTACAATAATTAAAGATGAACTTTAAAGAATGCTTTAATGAAGGTTCTAAGTAACGATCTAATTCAGAATATTTAAAACATATGGATTTCCACATGATGCTTTATTTAACAAAAGAATTATATATAATTGCATTAACTCCCATAATCACAGCTTCATTTTACATAATTCTAGAGGTGGAATCAAGAATTATAAAGATAAGGGGTTCTATCTAAGTCTTTTGTGATTCTATTTGAACTAGTTGATACAATTATTTGAATTAGTCACTTAATTACCATTATGGGATCTCAACCATACTCAGAATTAGGTAGGATTACACATGGATAGTGATTAGTATGATTTTTAATATCTTTTATTTCATTTTTAATTTCCTCTCATGGTTGATCATTATATAAAGGTTTTACGGGGTTTTATATTTCTATTGCATAAATATCCATCGAAATAAAATGTTTCTTTTCATAAAGGGAAATACCTATTATTCATGATTCTCCAAATTCATAGGTAGGATTTATGGCTTGATTATTATTTATTTGAAACATATTCTTAATGATCAGAAAACAATATCATGGATTTAGTTTCAGTTTCAATAATTAAGATTCATAAACAATTACAATGGGTTTGGCCTCCTTAAATAACGGTTATATTCACTACATTAATGATTCCTTATAATTTGGAAAACTTATCAAATATTTCAATTATGTATAATGTCATTATTAAAAACATTTACAAGATGATATAACTATTAATCCTGAAATAAATGGGTTATAATGATTGAGAAAAGAAATATATAAAAGTTTAAAACATAAAAAATCCTTCAAATTTATTAAACATCATATAATGATTTTTATAATCAATTATTATATATTATAGAAGAAATAAATGAAAAATTATGTGTGTTATTACATAAATAAAATTAAACCATGCATATAAATGTGGTGTATAGACCTCCATAATAATGTGGTTTATTTTAAAACATACAATTAGATGGTTAATAAAATTATTTCACTGATTTAAATTTAGTTTATATTTTTGATCAATCTCTCACCTAGACTAAATCATCATAGACATAGTGTATATCCACCTAATGTTACTTTATATGAAATTTCATAAAAAACTATAACAAAAAATCCTGTTAAATATTCAAAAAGAAAACATTTGGATATTCTTTTATTTATTTCCATTATATAATCATCATAGGATACAACTAAGGAAAATAACCCTTCAAATAATTTTTGATATCGCATAATAATATTGTATTAGAGAATTTAATTTTTTATAAATACTTTATAAAAATAATCCCTATTTAATATTCCATAATGGGTTTTATATGTGTCATCAAAAGATGGAAAATGATTATCTGTTATCAACCCTATAATTCAAAGAAATGTATGGATCAAGAAAAACACCAGTGCTACTCAGTCTATAAAGTGATCTCACATGATCAATATATAAAACATTTATCTCTATATCAATGTCCCCTAGTTTCATTGAATACTATAATCCTAATCATATAATCCCTTTTATAAGTGAATTCGAGGGTTTTCCCAAGTGGTAAAGTCTCACCGTAATCCTGTATCAAACCTCGGTGCTAATCCCGATAGGATCGATTTTTTTAGGTACTATATTAGTACAACAGTGGCTCTATATCACTGTTGTAGTGCATGGACAATTTCATTTACTATTACAGGTGACTGTATTCGCAATACTATTCTTCCCAACGAGATTTTATGCCACATGGACTTTATGCCATCAAGGGGTGAAAATGCATCAAGGACATGTAGGTGGTAACATAGGCATGAGTCATTAAGGGAATTTGGGCCATCCGATGGTGGTCCTATTGGTCATGTAATGGGTTCATTACCATTGGTACATTGAGATAAGATAATATAATTTAATACATCAGCTAGTTGTGTGTTTTATCTCTTAGGGGCTGTTAATTTCCTTTCGGGCCTCTGTGTGTGCATTGTTTGTGTTAATGATTGTATTTATTCAGCCAAGAATCTAATATAAAATAATCACTTGTACCAGGAATCGAGATACCATGATATATGATATTTTTCGATCCCTTATTATAAAATTATATATTATACAATCTTTATATATATCATGACATATGAGTGAAAACATCATATTTCATTCAAATAATTTGGTAATTAAATCACATGTCAGTCATCCAAATATATAAGCATACAAAAAGTCATTTATAAAGATATTAATATACACTTACTATGCATATCATGATTATGGTCCCATTAGTCATACTCCGCATGGATTAGGACAAATCTTAATTTGGATAAACCTTGACCAATGACAAGGTAAGAAACATTGAAAACTACCCTATTATTGGATTAACATAAAACCATGTTTATAAAATGTATCAATTTATAAAGGTTATATTTATAGGTATCTTCTAAACATCATATAATGAAAACACAATATGAAATATATGCCCCAATTTAATCAAATACATAGTTAATGACACTGTATTTTCTATTCACATGGGTCATCCATTACAAAAAACATCTCTTATACCTTATGATAAAATTGAATATCTCAATAAAAATATTGTCATGTATTATTATTTTAATTTATTTAAAATAAAAAATAATCCCAGATGACTATAGACTTGGATTTACATTAAGAAATACATTGAGATACTAGTTATTATTTCACTTCATGTATTATGTATACCCAAAATGAATGATACAACATTTATAAAACATGATATATAGATATATTGTAAAATTTCCTAAAAATATTTTCAAAACATGAATAATGATATTGTGCTATGATATTCCATATGAAATATCAATAGAGATACTGTTTTTGTTACATTTGTCTGTTTTTTAGATCATTACACAACTATTTAACTACTACAATAACTCCATGGTAATATCTAATAAATTATACCACTAAAATATTTTAAAGGGATGAAATCTATATTGTATACATTATTCATAAGTGGAGAGTTTAGGGTTTATAATTCTCATGTTTAACTCATTGAATATAATATTTAGTCTTTGTTACTTTTTTAATTTTTTCAATGAGATCATTTGGAAAAAAAATTATATCTCTTTATATTAATTTTACTCTGTACCAACACATCCTAAAATCCTTTATGAAACAATGTGATATTAATTTTTAATTAATAATGGAACAAACATATATTATTTTCACATAATAATTCTCCAAATTCCAACATAATACAACTATAAACTAACAAGTTATATTTTCTCTGAAATATTTTTTTAAATCCATAAATATGTTGTGTTATAAAATATAAATCATTTACCATATATGAATATTATACCAATAAACTCATGTAATCCGTATCATATATGATATTATTTTAAATCATTGTATTATTATGAGAAGAAGATTTTATTCTTGTAAATATCTCACTATTGGGTGGTGGGTAAAATCTATATTTTCATAATGAAATGGGCATAAAAAATTTCCCTAGATTAAACATTCTCTATCAAAGATTAAACTAATTTTACAGAATTGAATGAATGATAATCATTTTTTTTCTAAAAACATAATTATTCATAAAAATAATTAGTTTTATACAATTACTCTCACAAGGTAATAAAATATTAGTTGAATAAATAACATTTATTTGGATACATTTAATTTATTATGTTATCAAATCATAACCAAAAAGGGGAGTTGTTATGAAACACAATTATATCTATACAAATGTTATGATTTTCAACAATGTAATGCAGAATCACATTAAATGAATATGTTTATCATTGATGATTCGCCACTATAAGTTATAAACCTCTTAGAGGAATATGGTTGTGAATTTGGTTGAAAATCGGTTGGATAATTAAAAAACTGTAATGGATTCTGATTTCTATATTTTTATAGTGACAACTTATATATTAAAAGACCTTTCTGTTAGAGGAACCCTTATGTATTATTTTTTGGAAAATTGTTGATATTAATTATATTACACTACAATTGATCCCATTGATGAATGCTAAGTATTCTAGAATGTGAATAAACATGTGGAGCCTATTTCAAAATATTCATTATGATCTTTTTAGTTCATAAAATTGGGAAAAATCCATTTTCTATGTCTTCTTAAATTTTCAGGTTTTATAAAATATTTTGGTTAAATCCTTGAATTACATTCAAGGAAAAAATTATTCATGGTACGTGTTGTAAAATGATGGAAATATAAATATAGTAAATAATATGGGAACATTACATTGATTTTAGTTTAGAGAATTATTAATAGTCAATTACTCATTTATATAGTCAACACCATGCAATAGACTTTTCCAAAAAATAAATCTTGATGTTTGGAAAAACATATATTAAAGAGATATGAAATCTATTGGAAAAGGTTTTTCAATCCAATGAAATGACTAATGGATGGAAACCCATAGTGTAAGTCCATTATATGAAAATGCTTACATTTTTAGAGAAATTTCATATTCAGAATTATAGACTTTTAAGGGATGTTTTCATATTCAAAATTATATATTTTGACATCTCTTATTGAAGAAAATGTTGAAATATTTTCACATGGAATATTAAGAGAAATTTATAAATTAATTAAGGGAATTTTCTTATTTTTTCTATCTGAAATATAGAAATATTTCTCATGTGAATAAGTGTGATATGATATTTTATAGATTAGAGATTACTGGAACTAATATTTCTTAGAGGGAGTTCTTATTGAAAATTCTATGAGATCACCGCATTGATGAAGACGAGTTTTATTTATACAATAATAATGTTGCAATAAATTATTATTTTTTAAATATAAATAAATTGGTTCTCTTGTAGTTGAACAGAGTTATTCATGAGGTAGGAATGAAATTAGTTATCAATTTTGTTTTTGTTGTGGTTTTTGGTGATAATGAGTCTTCTATTAATTCTATAGAAAAGAAGGGATTATTTAGTGAAATTTGGAAAACAAAATAATCAATAAGTGAATGATATTTGGATGTTTTCATAGTGAATGTGAACCAAGTGAAATTAGATAGTGCCTCTTTACACATTAACACATCAATATTCAATGTATGTAAGAAATAATTGCGTTTTAACTAAACATGAAACAATATAAATGGAAAGAATTTTTTTCATACCCATAATTGCACCCCTATGATGGAATCCTTCCTCATGTAGGAAAAAAATTAGAATAAAGGCGAAAACATGTGATTAAAAAGTTTTTTTTATCACTATAATGCATTACAAAAACAATAATGACAAAGGGATTTTCAACTTGGGATAAATCAATTATCAAATAATTAATAATTATATGATCAGAAAATTATATTTTTAGGGAAGGATGTTTAAACTACCATTAATCATGAAATTTTAATCTAAATATTTAGTTTTGGTTAAGGAGTAAAATATAATGAGTATTTGGATACTGATTGAAAATGAATCAATGCATTAGTGAGATGTTTTTCTAATCCAACATTATTAAAGTCTATGTCATGAATATATTATAGCACTACATAGAATAAGTTTCCTATCATTTTTGAAGGTTACTTAATGGTATTATAAGAATAGATGGAATTAAAATAAATAAAATATTATATTTTCAGTATTCACTTGATAAAATACATTGTTTAATTATTTGATCATGTTAATTTGATTGTAGAGTAAATTATTGGACATAGAAAAACACTCAATGATGTCCAAATTATAAAATAAATCATGATAATATTTCAAAATTAGTTTTGGATTTCATAGTCAATGATATATAAAAAGGATCCCAATAATGTTTTGTAAGATATAATCTATAGAACTCTTGTTTCATATGATATGAAGAGTAATGAGGATTATTTTATGTATAGTGAAAATTATCATGAAGAAGCTTTCAAAAAAAATGAAGAATATATTTGTTAAGGATGACTTAAAAGAATAAAAGTTGACAAAATGATGGTATTATTTTCCTAAAATATAAATATAAATAAGGGATGTTTAAAGGGAATCGTCTAATCACATGATCATGATATTTAAATATAGGTCTTCTAACTTAGATGTGTCGCAATATGTTTTTGATAAAATTTATTCGATGATTCATTTATGAATAATTCATTAATATGCATGAAATATAAGAGTAATACCAAATAAAATTCTTATGAATAAAAAATATCTTTCATATGATAATAATAACTCAAAAGAAATTAATTTAGAGAGAATAATGTATTTCTATCACGACCCCCTCCCACTAAAGATGCCCCTCCTGAGCTGGCAATGGTGAAAGGGAGATAATGACCCCCGAGTCCCGCCTCCAGTAGGCCTCGGGGTGGCGACTAGCACCAAGGGTATGAGTTTTCACAAATATGGGAGGCATTAGCCTTTTTATTATTTAGGATCGGGAAATTAGACATGTCAACCACCAAAATGGAAAAAGAACAACTGTATAGAAATAAACCCAAACCAAGACCAAATGCATGTTTAAATAATTTTATAACAAGGTACAAGTATAAGAATGCTAAAAGTACAATACACAAAAGAAAACAAGGGAACAACAACTGCAACAACTCCAACTGTCCAACCGGTAGGGTCCCGAACGGCCCTTATTGTCCTCCTGGAAACCTAAATGTAAACGTAGGGTGAGCATACATGTATACTCAGTAGGGAAACCTAAAGCTCTCATGCATAAGTGGGGAGACATCCTAATGTCCCGTGATAACAACAGAAGAAACCTAGAAAGGAATTATATCCACTCAACCTCACCATCCACACTCACCAAAACACAATCACTACAGGTAGTAGTATATAAGAAAAAAGAGTATTGGGTACCCCGCACCATTTCCCTTTAGTTAGCTACTCTTCCTAACGGAGAACGTCCTGACGCTGCCACACTCTCCCCGCCCGCACACACATGGGCCTCACTACCACGTATCCTGACCGCACACACCTGGGCCTCACAACCACGTATCCCGCCCGCACACACCTGGGCCTCACAACCACGTATCCCTCCCTCACACACCTTGGCCTCACAACCGCGTATCCCGCCCGCACACACCTGGGCATCATAACAACGTATCTCGCCCACACACACTTGGGCCTCAACACTACTACTACAAATCAAGAATTCAACAAACAACCCCAACCCCATTTAGGTCTTAACGTTTAAGCAGAATTAGTTTATTTAGTTCCTTAACTGCTGGGAAACAATCGATCGTTCGTAAAACACATCCCCGCCATCCACAAATCATGTTAGGAAAACACAAGCAACACAACCAAGCCCATCTTAATAACCCACCAACCCATTAATTATTAAACTCGTTCCACAATAATGCCCCACCATTCATTAACCATTCCACTTTTATTAATTATTCACAACCCCTAGTCTTCTCACATTTAAACCCATTCCTGCAGCCCCGCCCCCATCCACCATACCCACAACCACACCGAACCCATACATCGTTATACCTTTAATACCACTTCTTGAAGCCCCGCTTCCCGTCACCAATGCAACACTCACACCAACCTACAACCAAGCCAACTGCAGCCCCGCTGCTCACCCGATCCCCAACAACCCACAAAATACCCCCATCACAAGCCACGTATCCCAGCCAACACCCACATGTTCATTATTCCATTATTGTTTAACCGGGGTGATCGCACAAGGTTCCATATTTTAAACAGCCAACATTACGTGATTAACCAATTTCCAAATTCCACAAGGTTCCATCCACAAAAACGGTCTAGAAAGATAGGGAAACATTTAATTGTGCAAGAAAAGGCCCCCAACGACCATGATTTTCAGTAGGCAGAAGCACATTCAATTCACTACATAATATCACAGGATATAATGTAACAGTAATCACAAACTTCCCAACCCTGTTCTTTAACCAGTTATTATCTTTATTTAATTGTTAAACTATTTCTCATGAAAAAAAGAGGATACCCACCCCGCATGATGCACAAAAGAGAGAGACAAAGGTAATATCCCTACCTCAACAGGTTCCGATTGCAACGCACCCCCAGATCAACTTTGGAAGAAGTCCGTCGGCGTCAGTCACTTCCATCAGGTCCTGGAAAAACCTCCTTGGGTGGAATTCAGAAAGGAAAGGCCGAAGGAAATATGACAGACCCAGGTTCGGAAGTTCTGCCTCGTCGTTACGATCACGTGGCCACTGACAGATCATAAATCGGAGCTCGCACAAAGAAGTTATGGAAGAAAAGGAGCCTTTGAGTCTCTTAGGAGAGCTCTGCTTAGAGGAAAAGGGAGGAGATGAGTGAATTGAAAGGAGGAGGGGACCCCTCCTTTTATAGGTGAGAAATGGAAAAGTACACGACATGTACTTTATGGTACATGGCGTGTACTCGGTTATTTTACACGGTCTCCACGCAACTTCCAACACGGCTCCACGGCCATTGACTGGTCAACACATGGTTTGAGGGTAACGCATACGTGGGGAAAGACTACACGGCATGTAGTTTAGACACACGGCGTGTACTCATTTGCTGCACATGGAAAGGGCACGACTCGTTCATGGTACATGGCTGTTGACTGGTAACACCTACGCGGGGAAGGACTACACAGTGTGTAGAACTGGACACACGGTATATACCCATCATTCCACACAGCGAGGACACGACCAGCAACACAGGGTATACCCGGAATGGGGGTATACAACGTGTACTCAAACTACACGGCGTGTAGTTTAAAAATTATTGAAATTGTGGGAAAATTCCATTTTACCCTCCAGAACACTTCGTAACCTTCTTTTTGACAAAGGAATGGGCCGGAGAGGTCCGGGCCATTACATCAGATACCTCTTAAAACATTCTCGTCCTCGAGAATTCAAAAACCAACCCAGAGGACCCCAACACGATACCTCTTAGGGTTCTCGTTATAACAGGAACCCAACCAACAACCCTAATCATATGTGTTAGGAATTCCTTCTCCTATGTCGAGATATTATCCGCTTTAGGTGGAACTGACTCGCCTGCACGGGTTTAATCGCATCCTCATTAATGCATCTCGATTAAGAATTGGGTCTTCCTAATTTCATACATTAGGATTTTTCAACTCACACTACCCCCAACACCACACAACCAACACACTTCCCAAACACGTGGGTTTGGGAAATTCCTTGTCCTATGTGGAGATATTATCCTCTTTAGGCGGCACTGAATCACCTGTACGGGTTTAATCGCATCCGCATTAATGCGTCTAGATTAAGGGTCGGGTTTATTTACTTTCCCACACATCTTGACATGTTACACATTACCAGAGAATAAGGAAACAAAAGGTCTCACAAATGACAATCCAAGCATTCCATAAATCAAATGTACAGAGTACAACATCAACACAAAGCTCAGAAGAAAAAGGGAAAACACAAGTCAAAACAACTCTGGGTACTGAGCGTGCATCTGGGTCCCCTTCTCCCAAGTGCTCTCCTTGAGGCCGCCATGCCTCCACAACACACGAACCAATGGAATGGTTCGTCCACGGAGCACCTTCTCTTTATGATCCTTGATCATGACTAGTCATTCCTCGAAGGTCGCGTCGTCTCCCATATCTAACTCTCCCCAGTCGATAACATGGGAGTCATCGCGTAAGTACCGATGAAGCTGGGAGACGTGGAATACGTCATGAACCTTCTCCAACTAAGGTGGCAGGGCCAGCTGATATGCCACCTCTCCGACTCGCCTTATCACCTCAAAAGTTCTAATGAACATAGGTGAGAGATTACTCCATTTCCCAAACCTCCGCTTCCCCCGTCGAGGTTAAACCTTCAAGAACACATGATCTCCAACCTCGAACTCCAAGGGCCTCCTCCGATGATCAGCATAAGACTTCTGTCAGTCCTGAGCCGCATTCATCCTCTCATGTACAAGCTGGACTTTCTCTGTAGTGCTATGCACTACCTCTGCCCCAAGAGCACCTATCTCACAAACCTCTGCCCAGAAAATGGGTGAACGACATGGTCTTCCATACAAAGCCTCATACGGTTCCATGCGAATAGTAGAGTGGAAGCTGTTGTTGTAGGAAAACTCTAATAAAGGAAAGTGTCGTACCCATGACCCTACGAAATCCAGAACGCATACTCACAGTATGTACTTTAATGTCTGGATAGTCCGCTCCGTCTGCCCATCGGTCTGGGGGTGCAAAGCAGTGCTAAGGCGTAGCTGGGTGCCAAAAGCATGATGTAACCCCCTCCATACTCGTGAGGTAAACCGAGTATCCCAATCTGAGACTATAGTCTTTGGAACTCCATGAAAATGTACCACCTTGTCTACGTACCTCTATGCTAAGGTACCCATCGGGCTTAACTCCTTAATTGCTAAGAAGTGAGATGATTTTGTCAGCCGATCCATCACTACCAAGATAGCATCATATCCACCCTGAGCACTGGGTAGTCCTGGGGCGAAGTACATTGATATTTCATCCCACTTCCACTCAGGGACATCTAAAGGATGCAACAAACCACTGGGAACACAATGTTCAGCCTTCTTTTGCTGACACACTAGGCATTTAGCCACAATCTCCGCCACTACTCGTTTCATCGCGGGCCACCAAAACTGTTCCCTCATGCCTCGGTACATTTTCAAAACTCCTGGATGTACTACCAAGGATGAGATATGGAAATCACGGAGAACTCCCTCACGCATTGACTCCGAGACAAACAACCTTCCATGGAAAATCATCCAATGTCGGCTGTCCTCTGACCATCCTTCTAGAGCGTTCCCCTGATCGACACGATCCCGCATCACTTCCGCCTCTGAGTCCCCCACTGGGACTCTTCCACCAGCTGCAACAAGGAGTACTGCACTGTAATCTGAAACAAACATCCTCTAACACCTTCTACCCTGGCATCCATGTGCAAGGCAGCCAACTCTCCCATCACCTTCCAAGAATCAGTGGATTCCCAAACTACTTCATGATGTGACTTCCTGCTCATGGCATCAGCCACAACGTTGCCCTTACCTTCAGCTTAAGAGATCTCAAAGTCATAGTATTGGAGAAACTCGACCCATCTCCGCTGTCGTATGTTCAGTTCACGCTGGGAGAAGATATAACGCAGGCACTTGTGATCTGAGAAGACCACAAAGCGCTCCCCAAAAAGGTAATGTCTCCACAATGTCAGTGCAAACACTACTACTGCAAGATCTAGGTCATGGGTGGCATAGTTACGCTCGTGAGGGTGTAGAGACCCGTAGCTTGACGTACATGGACATTACATTACATTTGCAGAATACTTAGTACATAACAAAAAACACACACACAAGGATCGTAATAGTTTAGTGTCTTTGGAAACTCGGAACATAATCTTCTAATCCTGGTGAAAGATCTTCAATATCTCCCATAAAGATCTTCCATTTTTTTTACCTAAAACCTTTCTTTATATCCTGGGGAAAAGAAAACATAAAAGGGTGAGCTCAAATGCTCAGTAAGGGCATACAAAAGAAATAAAAATCATATCATATCTTTTTGAAAATCATAACCTGCAAAAGAGATCATAATATCTTAACATGTAACAAATCATAGAAGTGAAAATGAGATCACCATAATCATAACATGAAACTTGAAACTTTGTGGCATGCACACATAATCATGGAAAATCATTTCTTGTTAGTCATGACTCATTGCCAAGACTATCTTAGTGGACAAAGTCCCTTTCTGAATCGAGTAACCCTCGTTTCAGTCCTGTTTCACTGAACCGGTATAACCTACCATTCCAGCCATGTCTATCTCATGAGATATAAAATCTTTACCCAATGCATTGGAGGGAGATATAGGTCCCACCCATCTCATAATGATACCATTCTTATGTGTTCCACAAAATCATAAATCATACATCATTGCATAACCCATGTAACAAAAATGGGATTCTTAAACAACATGACATCATAAAACCATTCATATAAGATAAAGGAATTCATAAACATAATTCCATCACAACATAGTCAAATAAATGTAAAAATATGGATATAAACAGAACCCTTTATTATCTTAGATGGAAAATAATTTTGATAAAACACTTGAATTGAATTCTTGAGGAAAATATCATTTCTACTTCAAAAACACTTTTCCTTTATTAACATGTCATACAATTTTAAACTAAAAGAAGTTGATTAAAAATAAACTTGAAAACTTGTAAAGGAATATTCTTGGAAATAATGTTTTAAAAATCCATTCATGCCGTATAAGTTAAAAAAAACATTCTTCCCGTACTTTTGTCGGAAAAGTCAAAAAGTACCTCGTATGAAAAACGACAAAAGATTCCTTTCATATCTTTTACTAAAAACTTACCAAAAGGTAAAATTGGATTTAAAAAATTGTAGGTGAATGGAAATAATATTACATATCAAGGAAACATGGATGTGGATGATAAAATACACCCCAGTAAATTTCAAAGTATAAACAATCTCGGATAGAAATGAGATTTTGATATTTCCCTTACCTTAGGTCCGATTTGCTTCGTATGTGTCTGAACCTCATGTATAATGATTTAAATAATGTCATTGACTTATTAAAGAATCATATTCATTGTTATTATATCATATATGGTTCACTTATGACATTATATTACCCTTTCTTTTGTAAATTCCATGTTAAAGAAGCGTTTTGGGTAAAATCGTTTCATTTATCGTAGGTGTTTTGACTTGTTGTTCTTGACATCATTATTACATATATCATGATTTACTTACTTCCAGAATATAAATCATGATTTATATATCATATATATTCAGTATATATATATATATATAATAGATAGATAAATAAAATAAAAAACACCGTTCATGGAGACGGTAGTCCGTACGTACGCATGAACGCTGTTTTCCTTTCCTTATTGTCTTGAAATGGAAGTAAGTAGATGACATACATATATATATATATATACATAAATCCAGTAGCTTTATAATGTCATATATTTCATTATTATTTCTTATATATACTTTATAATCATTCTTAAATGGTTAACATGGAGAATGAATCTCATCGCGTCGTGGAGACGGTATTCCGTACGTACGCACGAGCGATGATATCATTTCCATAAATATTGAATTGAATTGGAGTGGATTATAAAATATATCAGAATCAATATGATGTTGTAATAACTATGTATAGTTATTCTTTACACCATTATACCCATCCATGTAAGGTGGTGGTGGAAAATAGATTACACCACGGCGTGGAGACGGTATTCCGTATGTACGCACGCGCGGTGATTTCTTTTTCCGTAGGATGGATAGATGGTGAAATAGGGTTGTTTCATACTTATAATAACATATTAGTATATGAGTGATACTGATGTTATTACTTCATAATGAAACAACCTAAGAAGAAGAAGTGGAAGAAGAAATAAAGATGAAAGAATTGGTAACGGTAATTACCTCTTCTTTGAAGCGCCTCTTTGAGACCTCCTCTTAGGGCACTAAAATTGGTATTTGAGGAAGACCAGAACCTCTAGTATGTTTCTAGGGAAGTGGAGAAGAGATTTTGGCAGGGGTTGGCCGAGCTTGAGTGCTCAAATTGGTGTGAGGAGGAGGGGGAGGAGGTGCCCTTTTATAAGGGAGGAGAGGGGCATCTTTGGAATTCTTAAAAATATTAATTTATAATAAATCTAACCCCACATAAAAACCTCCAAAAATGACTAATATTCGCAGAATAGATGAGATAGGGTTGTAATCGCATCAACCAATCAAATTTAGACATGTTTGGATCTTATTTTAAACCTTATCATTTTGATTTATCCTTATTTAATCTATTTATGTTTATTTGTGGTAATAAAATTCTAAATTTTAAATTATAACAAATAATTACTTATTTGTTGTGAATTTTCCATAATTGTTTACTTTATAACATTATAGACCATATAAATATAAATTTATAATTTTTAAATATTTTTGTGATTTTAAACAATTTTATAATATGTTATTTTTGTAAAATAACAATAGTGTCAATTTTGACACTATTCATTTATTTGAATTTAAATAAACTATATACAGAAGATATGTTCGAAATAAAAGCTTTAATATATTAATAAAAGTTCATATGTATCTATAAAATTAGTGTATCACATTAAATAGTTCATATAATATTTATTTTATTATTTTTAAAACCATTTATTTGGATTATCTCTTAATAAAATAATTACTACATCATTTTTGTATAATTATTTAATATACTTATTTGTTGTATAAAAATTTAAAATAAAATCCTATGATGAATATAAATATATTACCTTTCACAATAATACTTTTACTCGAATTTATCATCTTAAAATCATAATATTTAAATTTTTATATTTATTAAATTATGAGGGTGACAACTTTGGCATCATTTAAAATAAAATAATATAAGTGTCATAATCGCTTTTATAAGGCTCCAAATGGTCCAATATTCGACCATTGGATGATTATGGTTTACATTTACATGGAAAATAAGTTTTGGTTAGGTATTTGTTCATTTTATGGTCACTATTAGTTTAATAAAGACAATATTCTTGATTTTTCACTAGATAAACAATTTCTGCATCACTATTGTTTCATAATTAATGATAATTATTTAATCCCTAAAAATTATAAATAAATTTATATGATGTAGATAATTTCATTATCTTTCTGTAGACTATTCATGTTCGATGTTTCATGAAGTTTATCACTAAATTAAAATTAATATACTTATAAGCTTTAAGAAAGTGACATGTTGTCACTTTCTTTGGTTTTAATAATAATTAAGTTATTTTCATGGAAAAATGTCCATTAAATGATTCTAATCCGACCCTTAGGTGATATGGGTCGAATTTTAGTCATCCAATAGGATTTTGACATTTGTTAGGGTAATTTTAAAATATTATATTTACCCTTAATTACCCGATTTACCTTTAACTATGGTAAATAAAATTTACCGTAGTTACTATTCATAATTCCCAAAAATAAAAAGTAGCTTATTAACATAATTTGGACCCACTTATTCCAAATATGGAATCCATTTTTTAAAATTCAAAACACAGAAGTTGTATAAATTAAATTAAAATTAATCCCGTTGTCGAATAAAAACTGGTTTTTGTTTAAAACATTGCAAAAGATTGAATTGATTTAACCTACGAATTCAAGGTAAAATCAATGATAATGACATACATTATATTAAATGGTAAAAATATTTTCTATTTATACTTTTAAACCATTCAATATTATAATTTAACCACATAAGATATTACGATGAAAACAGTTGTTTTTAATTAAAATATAGCGTGTTTTTACTATTCATTAAAATATGAAAGTTATCGGAAAAATATCAAAACTTTATCTAATGTAAATTTTTATATCATGATTCAAAAGAAGAATATTATTTTGTCAAATTGAACATATAAACATGTCAAAAACTATATTTAAAGTGGGTGCGCCATCAAAAGGCGGTAAAACTGCATTTTTTGAAAAATACTTATTTTACCCGAAAAATTTATTTTGTTCTTATACCATGTTCTAGAAATGTGTAAGATGAATAATAATGTTATAAAATTCGAAATTTAGTTAATACTATTCATAACGGCTAGTTCATGACAATATTATAATAATATAACATTGTTTATTAAAACCCGGTATTGCGTACAACACACGCTATCGAGGAAGGTCGTGATTGCGTGTAATGCAAGCCAAGTCAGGGTTGCGTGTTGTGAAAGAATCCTTCGTTGTTTCGTATAACAGAATCCAACCATATTTCATTTATACATTTAATATATATATATATATACTCAATGTTGGGTAGAATAACTATTATCAAAATTGTGTGTAACACGGTCCAAGAATAGTGTTGCGTATACTACAAGCTAATACGGTGTTGCGTATAGTGCAAGGTAATCTTGGTGTAGAATACAACGCAAGACATTAATGAAATTAAAAGAATATTTTTTATAAAATCTCGAGGTGTTACATTATACCCCCCTTAAAATGAATTTCTCCCTCGAAATTCGTCGGGGTTATAAATGGTTTACTATTTGAAAGTTTCTTTGATAGAAACCCAAATCGTAAAAAGGAATACCAAAACTTATCTTTAAAAACAAAAGTATGAAACGTAACGGTTACCCAAATAAACTAATCATTGGGTTTCCACATAGGTGAAAATATGGATATGGAAGAGAAATATAACCATCATGTTCTGATGGAGAGTGGTCGAGAACATGCCTATGGAAAAGACAACAATCACAAATCCATAAATTTGTGACGATCTAAGGTACCATCTGATTAATCAGATATAAGAGCACTAGGAAAACATTTTTGGTTTTCAAGATCATTTCCCTAAAGTTGATGAATTAAAAGAAATACTTACATGATTTTGTTACAATCTCACTGTTGTTCGTGAATTGAAGAATTTCCACTTCATATCATAAAGAAATGAAGTTGAATTTTTTATTCGTGAAGCATTAGCAGATCATGTGATAGAAGGATGGGTCATTCCATCTATTTCAAACAAAGGGTTAGCAAAAGTTATAAGTCCATCTTATAGTGAGATTAATCGTATATGGTTCCAAAAATGAACTTATACTTCATATATCATACCGCTTAATAAAATAAAACAAGTTTCTACTAAACGAGGACTTCCTGTAGGCCAGTGGTAGGCGATAAAGGCCAGTCACACTTCGGTTGTGGGTTCGATTCCCACAGCCTTGTCCGAAGCGATGGGCTGTCTCCCGTCCTGCAGGTTGTCCTTTTTCTAAAACTATATTACTATAACATCCCATCAATAATATCGAAAAAAGAACTTCTATCCTTAAACAATACTATTGTATGTCCAACATAATCCATTCTAGTCTTTAGGCTTATCCATAATACTGCAGTCCATTCTCATAACATAGTGAAAACGATTACCAGAGATTTAATACCATCGTTGATCCCGATATATCATAAGATATGTTTTGTTGGTCACATTCCAAACATTCAAAGTCCTTAATCATGTATTCTCTTTAATACCCATTGAACCTCAGTGAAAACTTGAATGCAGTTAAAAGTTAACACTTTCCACATACCAAAATCCTCAAAATTCTATATACTCAAACCATGATATCACTTAGTCCTTATATCAATCATGAGCTCATGAATACTGTTAAACATTTCGTTTTCTCATTTTCCCTTCATTATGCACGTAATATCTCAATCACTTTGAATACCACATTAGACCAATACATAAATAATCCAATAATCCATGATACAACATTATTTGGGAATCCCATTACATAAACACTTAATCATTCCACCACATCGTTATCATATTCAACATCGCCAATGGTGATCGCATGTGACTTCCCTTTGTCCTTTGCCTTAAGCGGTTGCTCATGTCAATCATCACTAACCCTTGGATTAGGGCATTTATTAGCATAATGCCCCATTTCATTGCACTTGAAGCATTGAAGTGTTGGTGGTGTGTTCTCTGCAGTGTTTGCTTTATTCACATCATTAGAAACCCTTTTCCCATTACTTCGACACTCAGCTGCTCGATGACCTTCTTTTCCACACTTAAAACATTTTCTAGTCCCTTTAAGACAATATCCACCATGCTTCTTTCCACACTTTGTGCATAAGGAAACATTCATCTTCTTTTCACCATTATTTTGAGATTTCTCCTTGACCTCCATCTTTCGTTTCTTGTCAAAACCATGAGATTGATATGTAACACCAACTTCCATTTCTACCTTGATAGCACAACGCACAATTTCTTCATAGCTACTGAAGTCTCTTATAGCTAATGCCCTTTGAAGACTTGGTTTTAAGCCACTGAAAAATCGATCAACTTTACTTTCAGGTTGGATGATAATACCGGAAGCGTACCTTGCAAGTCTTGTAAAATTTGCTTCATAGGTACCAACAGATTCATCGTCCCTTTGCTTCAGTTCAAGAAACTCTTTCTCCATCTTTGTTCGAAGAATACGAGGGAAGTACTTACTGAAAAACAAGTTCTTGAACTCGTCCCATTCCATGGACTCAATTTCATCTCTTAGCCTCGTATTCTTGATAAGATTCCACCATTGATCAGCTTAACCTTCCAAACGATATACTGCTAAGATGACTTTATCATGTTCAGAACATTGAAGAACTGAAAATATCTTTTCAGTAGTACTGATCCATTGTTCAGCCACAAGTGGATCAGAAGACCCACTGAAAGAAGGTGGATGTTGCCTCATGAAGGACTCAATAGAATATTGTTCCCTTCTCTGCTCATTTGGAAGTCCAGAATGATTCATAGCTTGTGTAAGTATAGCAATAAGATTTTTCACTCCATCTCCCATAACATTTGTTTGTTCAGGAGGACAATCATTGCATTGTCCATTGCATTGATCAACACGGTTCCTTCGGGTTCCAGCCATTGTCTAAAACCCAAAAAGAATAGTGTGAGAGGCAAAAATCATGCTAGGGAAAACAATATAATAAAGGGGGAGTACCTTCAATATCTAACATCTTAGGTTTAATTCTAAGATCGTTAGCACAATTCTAGGACTATAACCTATACGTATACTTAACCATAGAGACATCCCTAGACATACCTTAAAAATATCTCTAGGGATCTCACTAACGTTTTCGCATCCTAGTTTCCAAAGGTTGACTAAACCTTTCCTCTGATACCAACTGTAGAGACCCGTAGCTTGACGTACATGGACATTACATTACATTTGCGGAATACTTAGTACATAACAAAAAACACACACACAAGGATCGTAATAGTTTAGTGTCTTTGGAAACTCGGAACATAATCTTCTAATCCTGGTGAAAGATCTTCAATATCTCCCATAAAGATCTTCCATTTTTTTTACCTAAAACCTTTCTTTATATCCTGGGGAAAAGAAAACATAAAAGGGTGAGCTCAAATGCTCAGTAAGGGCATACAAAAGAAATAAAAATCATATCATATCTTTTTGAAAATCATAACCTGCAAAAGAGATCATAATATCTTAACATGTAACAAATCATAGAAGTGAAAATGAGATCACCATAATCATAACATGAAACTTGAAACTTTGTGGCATGCACACATAATCATGGAAAATCATTTCTTGTTAGTCATGACTCATTGCCAAGACTATCTTAGTGGACAAAGTCCCTTTCTGAATCGAGTAACCCTCGTTTCAGTCCTGTTTCACTGAACCGGTATAACCTACCATTCCAGCCATGTCTATCTCATGAGATATAAAATCTTTACCCAATGCATTGGAGGGAGATATAGGTCCCACCCATCTCATAATGATACCATTCTTATGTGTGCCACAAAATCATAAATCATACATCATTGCATAACCCATGTAACAAAAATGGGATTCTTAAACAACATGACATCATAAAACCATTCATATAAGATAAAGGAATTCATAAACATAATTCCATCACAACATAGTCAAATCAATGTAAAAATATGGATATAAACAGAACCCTTTATTATCTTAGATGGAAAATAATTTTGATAAAACACTTGAATTGAATTCTTGAGGAAAATATCATTTCTACTTCAAAAACACTTTTCCTTTATTAACATGTCATATAATTTTAAACTAAAAGAAGTTGATTAAAAATAAACTTGAAAACTTGTAAAGGAAGCTTCTTGGAAATAATGTTTTAAAAATCCATTCATGCCGTATAAGTTAAAAAAACATTCTTCCCGTACTTTTGTCAGAAAAGTCAAAAAGTACCTCGTATGAAAAACGACAAAAGATTCCTTTCATATCTTTTACTAAAAACTTACCAAAAGGTAAAATTGGATTTAAACAATTGTAGGTGAATGGAAATAATATTACATATCAAGGAAACATGGATGTGGATGATAAAATACACCCCAGTAAATTTCAAAGTATAAACAATCTCGGATAGAAATGAGATTTTGATATTTCCCTTACCTTAGGTCCGATTTGCTTCGTATGTGTCCGAACCTCCTGTATAATGATTTAAATAATGTCATTGACTTATTACAGAATCATATTCATTGTTATGATATCATATATGGTTCACTTATGACATTATATTACCCGTTCTTTTGTAAATTCCATGTTAAAGAAGCGTTTTGGGTAAAATCGTTTCATTTATCGTAGGTGTTTTGACTTGTTGTTCTTGACATAATTATTACTTATATCATGATTTACTTACTTCCAGAATATAAAACATGATTTATATATCATATATATTCAGTATATATATATATATAATAGATAGATAAATAAAATAAAAAACACCGTTCATGGAGACGGTAGTCCGTACGTACGCATGAACGCTGTTTTCCTTTCCTTATTGTCTTGAAATGGAAGTAAGTAGATGACATACATATATATATATATACATAAATATAGTAGCTTTATAATGTCATATATTTCATTATTATTTCTTATATATACTTTATAATCATTCTTAAATGGTTAACATGGAGAATGAATCTCATCGCGTCGTGGAGACGGTATTCCGTACGTACGCACGAGCGATGATATCATTTCCATAAATATTGAATTGAATTGGAGTGGATTATACAATATATCAGAATCAATATGATGTTGTAATAACTATGTATAGTTATTCTTTACACCATTATACCCATCCATGTAAGGTTGTGGTGGAAAATAGATTACACCACGGCGTGGAGACGGTATTCCGTACGTACGCACGCGCGGTGATTTCTTTTTCGGTAGGATGGATAGATGGTGAAATAGGGTTGTTTCATACTTATAATAACATATCAGTATATGAGTGATACTGATGTTATTACTACATAATGAAACAACCTAAGAAGAAGAAGTGGAAGAAGAAATAAAGATGAAAGAATTGGTAACGGTAATTACCTCTTCTTTGAAGCGCCTCTTTTAGACCTCCTCTTAGGGCACTAAAATTGGTATTTGAGGAAGACCAGAACCTCTAGGATGTTTCTAGGGAAGTGGAGAAGAGATTTTGGCAGGGGTTGGCCGAGCTTGAGTGCTCAAATTGGTGTGAGGAGGAGGGGGAGGAGGTTCCCTTTTATAAGGGAGGAGAGGGGCATCTTTGGAATTCTTAAAAATATTAATTTATAATAAATCTAGCCCCACATAAAAACCTCCAAAAATGACTCATATTCGAAGAATAGATGATATAGGGTTGTAATCTCATCAACCAATCAAATTTAGACATGTTTGGATCTTATTTTAAACCTTATCATTTTGATTTATCCTTATTTAATCTATTTAAGTTTATTTTTGATAATAAAATTCAAAATTTTAAATTATAACAAATAATTACTTATTTGTTGTGAATTTTACATAATTGTTTACTTTATAACATTATAGACCATATAAATATAAATTTAGAATTTTTAAATATTTTTGTGATTTTAAACAATTTTATAATATGTTATTTTTGTAAAATAACAATAGTGTCAATTTTGACACTATTCATTTATTTGAATTTAAATAAAATATATACAGAAGATATGTTCTAAATAAAAGCTTTAATATATTAATAAAAGTTCATATGTATCTATAAAATTAGTGTATCACATTAAATAGTTCATATAATATTTATTTTATTATTTTTAAAACCATTTATTTGGTTTATCTCTTAATAAAATAATTACTACATCATTTTTGTATAATTATTTAATATACTTATTTGTTGTATAAAAATTTAAAATAAAATCCTATAATGAAGATAAATATATTAACTTTCACAATAATACTTTTACTCGAATTTATCATCTTAAAATCATAATATTTAAATTTTTATATTTATTAAATTATGAGGGTGACAACTTTGGCATCATTTAAAATAAAATAATATAAGTGTAATAATCGCTTTTATAAGGCTCAAAATGGTCAAATATTCGACCATTGGATGCTTATGGTTTACATTTACATGTAAAATAAGTCTTGGTTAGGTATTTGTGCATTTTATGGTCACTATTAGTTTAATAAAGACAATATTCTTGATTTTTCACTAGATAAACAATTTTTGCATCACTATTGTTTCATAATTAATGATAATTATTTAATCCCTAAAAATTATAAATAAATTTATATTATGTAGATAATTTCATTATCTTTCTGTAGACTATTCATTTTCGAAGTTTCATGAAGTTTATCACTAAATTAAAATTAATATACTTATAAGCTTTAAGAAAGTGACACGTTGTCACTTTCTTTGGTTTTAATAATAATTAAGTTATTTTCATGGACAAATGTCCATTAAATGATTCTAATCCGACCCTTAGGTGATATGGGTCGACTTTTAGTCATACAATAGGATTTTGACATTTGTTAGGGTAATTTTAAAATATTATATTTACCCTTAATTACCCGATTTACCTTTAACTATGGTAAATAAAATTTACCGTAGTTACTATTCATAATTCCCAAAAATAAAAAGTAGCTTATTAACATAATTTGGACCCACTGATTCCAAATATGGAATCCATTTTTTAAAATTAAAAACACAGAAGTTGCAGAAATTAAATTAAAATTAATCTCGTTGTCGAATAAAAACTGGTTTTTGTTTAAAACATTGCAAAAGATTGAATTGATTTAACCTACGAATTCAAGGTAAAATCAATGCTAATGACATACATTATATTAAATGGTAAAAATATGTTCTATTTATACTTTAAAACCATTAAATATTATAATTTAACCACATAAGATATTACGATGAAAAAAGTTGTTTTTAATTAAAATATAGCGTGTTTTTACTATTCATTAAAATATGAAAGTTATCGGAAAAATATCAAAACTTTATCTAATGTAAATTTTTATATCATGATTCAAAAGAAGAATATTATTTTGTCAAATTGAACATATAAACATGTCAAAAACTATATTTAAAGTGGGTGCGCCATCAAAAGGCGGTAAAACTGCATTTTTTGAAAAATACTAATTTTACCCGAAAAATTTATTTTGTTCTTATACCATGTTCTAGAAATGTGTAAGATGAATAATAATGTTATAAAATTCGAAATTTAGTTAATACTATTCATAACGGCTAGTTCATGACAATATTATAATAATATAACATTGTTTATTAAAACCTGGTATTGCGTACAACACACGCTATCGAGGAAGGTCGTGATTGCGTGTAATGCAAGCCAAGTCAGGGTTGCGTGTTGTGAAAGAATCCTTCGTTGTTTCGTATAACAGAATCCAACCATATTTCATTTATACATTTAATATATATATATATATATACTCAATGTTGGGTAGAATAACTATTATCAAAATTGTGTGTAACACGGTCCAAGAATAGTGTTGCGTATACTACAAGCTAATACGGTGTTGCGTATAGCGCAAGGTAATCTTGGTGTAGAATACAACGCAAGACATTAATGAAATTAAAAGAATATTTTTCATAAAATCTCGAGGTGTTACAGAGGGCGTACCTTCCTAGACCCCTAACAGATCACTCCCTTCTTCTACATCAGCACGCACCCCCGACCAAGGCCACAAGCATCAAAAAACACCTTATACAACAACCCTTCCTATGGAAACCTGAGTACGGGAGCACTGACCAACTTCTCCTTCAGGTAGTCGAAAGCTTTCTGGCACTTCTCGCTCCATAGGAAGACCTGGTTCTTCCTCGTCAAAGCTGTCAAAGGAGAAGCAACTTGAGGGAAGTCCGAAACGAACCACCGATAGTAACCTGCTAACCCCAAGAAACTACGAACTTCTGCCACACTCTTGGGTGCTGCCCAAGAAACAACTGCCTCCACCTTCGACGAGTCCACTGACACTCCATGATGAGACACCACGTACCCAAGGAAGTGTAATTCTTGTTTCAAGAACTTACATTTCGATAATTTCCCGTAAAGCTGGTGGTGTCAAAAGACTTCCAAGACTGCCCTGAGATGCTCAACATGCTCCTCCTCTGATCTTGAGAAGATCAGAATGTCATCGATAAACACAACGACAAACCGGTCTAGAAACTCCCGGAAGACAATGTTCATAAGTCCCATGAACACAGCCGGTGCATTCATAACTCCAAACGGCATCACCACAATCTCTAAGTGCCCATACCTGCACCTGAAATCTATATTCGAGATGTCACTGTCTTTTACCCTCAGCTGATGATATCCAGATCGTATATCAATCTTGGAAAACCAACCTACTCCCCTCAGTTGGTCGAAGATATCACTTATCCTTGGGAAGGGATAGCGGTTCATGACCGTTACATGGTTCAACCTTCGGTAGACTATGCATAGCCTGAGACCACCATCTACCTTCTTCACAAACAAAACTGGAGCACCCCATGGCGATACGCTGGGTCGAACAAAACCTTTCTCGATCAGATCTTCAATCTGAATCTTCAACTCCCGCAACTCCAAAGGTTCCATCCGATAAAAGGCCATCAAAATCGGACAGGCAGCAGGCTGTAAGTCTATCCCGAACTCAACGTCACGTCGGGGGGGGGGGGGGTAGAGTCACAACCTCATAAAGAAAAACATCGAGGAACTCCCCAATAACCTCCGGGACATCCATCATCTCTGTATCATCTAGAACCACTAATATCCCACCTAACAAGGAAAGTAGAGGCTCCACACGCCAGCTTCCCACCAGATAGCTCCTCTCACCAACAGAAGCTACATGCTGCCCGTCCACGTCGGAGAACACGATTGTTCTCCGGAAGCAGTCGATAACGGAACTAATAGAAAACAACCAGTCGATGCCTAGGATGACATCATATGGCTGCATGTGTAATAGAAGAAGGTCCCCACTAGATCTATGTGGTCCCAACATCAGCCCACATCCCCGACAAACACAAGATACGCTGGTCTGGCCTCCAACTGGTGTACTCAGTACTAGTGGTACAGAATGTATCTCTACGTCTAGTCCCAAAGCATGGGCTAGACCAGGTGCAACAAAGGAGTGCGAAGCTCACGAATCGAACAAAATAGAAACAAGAGTGCTGAACAAACAAATCGTACCTCGCACCACCTCTGGTCCTGCTAGAGATGTCAACTCTACTACGTGAAACTATCCATGCCCAGCTCCTCTACCTCTCTAATGTCATCCACCTCCCCGACCACGCCCTGATCGAGGTCCCTGAGGAGCACCCTGAGGTCGGCCTCCTCTTGCAATGTCTTCCCTCAGAGGAGCATGGTCCTGCTGATGCTGGAAGGGCCTATCGGGCAACTGGTGCTGTTGAGGTGGGCGCTGAACCTGCCCACCTCCACCGTACTGAGCTCGGGTCGGGCATCGACTCTGAACGTGCCTGAAACCTCCACAAGAAAAACACCTAGGTCCTGGTATCGTGAAAAAGGGACGAGGACACGAAGATCTGAACTGGAACTGCTGGGGCCTGCTCCCCACTGGCCTGAACCTGGAAGGTCCCATCACCAGAGACATGCTGCTGACTGCTTTCCCCTTCGTCGAGCCCGACTGGTTCCCCTCTCGGGGTACACCTCCCAGTGAGTGCATCCTCTCTACAACCTCTTACTTCTTCTGTACTGCCAAGTACATCGGAAGGGTGAAGGGGGTGACAGCATACTGGAGCGAAGGACGAAGAGCCTCCTCCAAACATCTCGCCTGTGACTCCACATCCGGAAAGATATCCGGAGGAAAGCGCAAGAGATACTTGAACTTGATCCCCATCTCTTGTACTTACATACTCCCCTGCTGAAGGGAGAGTAACTCCGGCCGCTTATCTACCTTGATCATGGAAGAAAGGAATTCCTCTCGGAATTCTTTCTCAAAGTCATCCCATGGAACCTCTGCCTCTATCCTCTCTCCGAGGTAGAGTGTCCACCACTGTCGCACCAAACCTCTCAGATGACTGACTGCTAGGGGAACCCAGTACTCCCTCGAAGCACGGATCAAGGTAAAATCGATCCCTAGCTCCTCAAACCACCCATCCGTCTCTGTATCCAAAGTACTAACCTCTTACATCTTGAGGGTCTACCGCTGGAAAGAATGGAGAGTCTTCTGCCACTGGCTATCTTCCTCCTCTCGGTCAATCCTCAGCTAATCGACCGCCTGAATCTGCTGGGCCTCGGCCATCTGAGCCACCCGAGGATGACGTCCAGGTGCCATAGCTCTATGGTAAATAAGGATCGCCTAAGCCCAAGTAGTAATGAAAAATCAAGGTTTTATTTTATCATTTTATTTCAATTTCATTCCCAGAACACACAAATCAAGTAAAACACAATCATGATGATGCATGTA
Organism: Viscum album; assembly: GCA_963277665.1. NCBI lineage: Eukaryota > Viridiplantae > Streptophyta > Magnoliopsida > Santalales > Viscaceae > Viscum > Viscum album. The sequence goes on along the minus strand of OY728120.1, from coordinate 1,265,057,804 downwards.
CCTTCCCTAGGGTCTCTACCCTATAATAAATGTAGTCTCAAATGGTCGTTTGATAGTCTCAGAGTCCTTGCATCGGATCCGGGGGGACCTAAAATCCCATGTCCCAGCCAGTCTTCCCTGGCCTATGTCACGCACCATGATTGACTAACATTGTCACCCTACCATCCCATGAAATCCACACTATGCCTAACTTCAGACTCTATCCTATCTCTCAACCATCACCTCTGATACCATTCTTTCATGACCCCCTCCCACCAAAGATTCCCCTCCTTAGCTGGCAATGGTGAAAGGGAGATAATGACCCTCGAGTCCCGCCTCCAGTAGGCCCCGGGGTGGTGACTAGCACCAAGGGTATGATTTTTCCCAAATATGGGAGGCATTACCCTTTTTATTATTTAGGATCAGGAAATAGGACAAGTAAACCACCAAAATGGAAAAAGATCATGTGTATAGAAATTAACCCAAACCAAGCCCACATGCATGTTTAAATAATTTTATAACAAGGTACAAGTACAAGAAAGCTCAAAGTACAATACCCAAAAGAACACTAGAGAACAACAACTGCAACAACTCCAAATGTCCAACTAGTTGGGTCCCGCACGGCCCTGGTAGTCCTCCTAGAAACCTAAAAGTAAACGTAGGGTGAGCATACAAGTATACTCAGTAGGGAAACCCGAAGCTCTCGTGCACAAGTGGGGAGACATCCTAATGTCCAGTGAGAACAATAGATGAAACCTAGCAAGGAATTATATCCACCCAACCTCACCAGCCACACTCACCAAAACACAAGCACAACAGGTAGTAGTATATTAGAAACAAGAGTATTGGGTACCCCACACCATTTCCATTTAGTTAGCTTCTCTTCCTAATGGAGAACGTCCTGACGCTGTCACACTCTCCCAGCCCGCACACACCTGGGCCTCACTACCACGTATCCCGCCCGCACACACCTGGGCCTCACAACCACGTATCCCGCCCGCACACACCTGGGCCTCACAACAATGTATCTCCCCCACAAACACCTGGGACTCACAACCACATATCCCGCCCGCACACACCTAAGCCTCATAACCATATATCTCACCCGCACACACCGGGGCCTGAAAACCACGTATCCCGCCCGCACACACCTGGGCCTCTCCCAAAGATTCTTGGGATACAGTAGAACCTTCCTGAAGAGTCTTGGGCTAAAGACACCTCAATCGAAACCTACCCTAAGAGTCTTAGGTGTAAGGTCGCCTCAAGCCATCACAGCCTAGGGAGAAGGAGCAGGAAGGAGCTAGTAACTAAGGTAAAACACTCTCTCCCATGAAATGGGAGTGTTCGACACTAAGTGCTCAACATGGGTGGGGTGCGATAAAACACAAAAGATACAGATATATATATATATACCAACCCCACAGGCCAACCTATGGATTCTAAACAGAGAAAGTGATCACGTGCCTCAGCACTACTACTACGAAGCATGCATACAACAAAAAAACCCAACCCCATTTAGGTTTTCACGTTTCAATAGAATTAGTTTATTTAGTTCCTTAACTACGGGGCAACTATCGATCATTCGTAAAACATATTCCTGCCATCCACAAATCATGTTAGGAAAACACAAGCAATACAACCAAGCCCTTCTTAATAACCAACCAACCCATTAATTATTAAAACTGTTCCACAATCATGCCCCACCACTCATTAACCTTTACAGTTTTATTAATTATTCACAACCCCTAGTCCGCTAACATTTAAACCCATCCCTGTACCCCACTGCCAACCACCATAACCACAACCGCACCGAACCTATACATCGGTATCCCTTTAATACCACTTGTTGCAGCCCCACTGACCTTCCCCAACACAACACTCACACCAACCTACAACCAAGCCAATCGCAGCCCCGTTGCTCACCCGGTCCACAACAACCCACAAAACACCCCCATCACAAGCCACGTATCCAAGCTAACAACCACATGTTCATTATTCCATTTTTGTTTAACTGGGGTGATCACACAAGGTTCCAAACTTTAAAAATCCAACTTTCCATGATTAACCAATTTCCACATTCCACAAGGTTCCATCCACAAAAAACAGTCTAGAAAGATAGGGAAACATTTAATTGTTTAAGCAAAGGCCCCCAACGGCCGTGATTTTCAGTAGGTAGAAGCTCATTCAATTCACAACATAATATCCCAGAATATAAAGTAACAGTAATCACAAACTTCCCAACCCTGTTCATTAACCAGTTATTATATTTATTTAATGGTTCAACAGTTTCTCATGAAGACAAGAGGATACCCACCCCACATGATGCACAAAAGAGAGAGACAAAGGTAAGATCCCTACCTCAACAGGTTCCGATCGCAACGCACCCCTGGATCAACTTTGGAAGAAGTTCGTCGGCGTCAGTCACTTCCGTCGGGTCTTTGAAAAACCTCCTCGGGTGGAAGTCGGAAAGGAAATTCCAAAGGAATGAAGAAGAACCCAGACTCGGAAGTTCTGCCTCGTCGTTACGATCCCGTGGCTGCTGGCGAATCGTAAATTGGAGCTCGGACGTAGAAGTTGTGGAAGAAAAGGAGCCTTTGCGTCTCTTGGGAGAGCTCTGCTCAAAGGAAAGGGGAGGAGAGGAGTGAATTGATAGGAGGAGGGGACCCCTCCTTTTATAGGAGATAAATGGAAAAGTAAATGACGTGTACTTTATGGTACACAGCGTGTACTCGGTTATTTTACACGGTCTCCACGCGGCTTCCAACAAGGCACCGCGGCCATTGACTGGTCAACGCACGGTTAGAGGGTGACACATACGTGGGGAAAGACTACACGGCGTGTAGTTTAGACACACATCATGTAATCATTTACTGCACACGGCAAGGGCACGAATCCAACACAGTACACGGTCGTTGACTGGTAACGCGTATGCGGGGAAGGACTACAGGACATGTAGAACTGGACACAGGGCGTTTACCCATCGTTCCACACAGCAAGGACACGACCTGTAACACGGGGTATACTCGGAAAGGGGGTACACGGCGTGTTCTCAAACTACACGGCGTGTAGTTTCGAAATTCTGGAAAATGCGGGAAAAGTCCATTTTACCCTTCAGAACACTTTGTGACCTTCTTTTTGACAAAGGAATGGTATGGAGAGGTCAGGGACATTACAATTTCAAACTTGTCAAGAAGTAATTTAGTATTAATCTAAATGAAATAAATAAAATTATAGAGAAAATTGATGGATTAGAATTTGAATATGATGGTATTGTAGACCTAAACATGGATAGAGAGTATGATTATAATAGAATATAAGGTTTTTGAGAAAAAATAAACTAGAAAATTGTTGTTTTAGATTATCCAATATATATAATAGAAAGAATATGATTACCAAAATTTTATTGAAACGATTAAATCTATGATGTTAGAAAACTCCAAGATTATAATTGTGGAAATTTTCAATATGTATGAACTAGCAGAGATCATTGACCATTTGATAGAATAGTGAAATATATGATCAAAATATTGATGAACATAAAAATAAATTTATTATGATGAGAAAAAATATCAATTATAAATAAAGAGGTGTGACCCATATGACTAAAATAAATATATTGTGTGAGGGGGAAAGAGACTAAATGAGAATCATAGAGATTAAAAAAACAAAGTGTGGTGATTGATTGTATAAATAATTTTATAATGGTGGGGGATAAGATTTATCTTCCATCAATTAGGAGGAATATAGAATTGGGAGAATACAGAAGTTTTATAATATAACTATTGAGAACACAGAAGAACACACTAAATATAAATTATGACAGGGAAAATTTGTTTTTGTACAGATAAATAAAATAATAAATAATTATAAAAATAGATATATAGTACAAAAAATTATTTTCTTGGAATGTTTTATGTTGATATTATTTTGGGTGTGAAGGATATTGACACCAAAACAATAATTTACCATCATTGATGAAATAGATTGTGCACGTGCATAATAAAATCAGTTGTTGGATTCATATCATAGAGTCATCATGAATGATAAAAACCCAATATAAGAATTTATATTTCAAATAAAAAGTCGAAAAATCATATCTATTGAATGAAATAATTCATGAAACATAAAAAAATGTGAAGCAACATGGGTGGGTCTAGATGATGTAGCCTATGAAGTTTATAGTTGTAGATACTTATTTAAATGAATTATAGTTAGTTAATGATCAGATTATTGTCTATTGAATCTATTAATATTTAAAGGAAAATAATGATGTTTCAATGGGTATAATATTTTACAAGGAATGAGTCACATAGCATAGAAATAATCATGGCATTAATATCATTGGATCATTGAAACTGAGCATTAGTTGAAGAGGCATGAGGAGAAATGATTTCATAGTACATAAATGTCATGGTAAAAATTTACATAGTGTAATAATATTGTATAGCTCAGGAACCTAAATATAATTCAATTAGAATACTTATAATATCAACTAAATGGATATTTCAATTTAAATGTATGTAAATTTAATTGAAGTTAATCTATACCTCAATTGGTGCGAATAAAATATATGTATCCTTCTATGGAGTTTTAAAATATGATTTGGTGAAAAAGAGATTTCCACTTGATCGTAATGTACATAGATTAGTTAGTGAGATATGAAGGTGTATAATATATACCTAAAAATATATGTCCCCAAACTCATATGTACAGTTTTTGTTAAATCGGAAGGATCACTCATAGGACTTAAAATATGAAACAATAAAATTTAATGACTTCTCTTGAATGGGAGAATACTAATTTTTTGGGATGAAATCATAAAGTTAAATTGATATAATAGGGGTATATATACTATATATTTAGGACTACAGTAGAATGGATTGGGTGACAGTTTCAATTTACAAATTACATGCAATTAATTAAATATAATTTCTCAGAGAGAGGTGAATAAGATTCTTTTACTGAATTATTGAAATTATAGATTAACAATCAGATGATGTTGACTCATTAACATGTAAAGGCCTATCTATAGTTTTAACAAGATAATAATTATTTATAATGTAGTGTACTTTATCTTAGATATTTTTGTATTCCAAGGAAAGTAAAGGAGAATTATTGAGTTTGATTGAGCACCATTGATGCAGAATATATTGTGTTCATTGAATATTTCATGCAATAATTATGTATAAATAAAAATATTAAAAATATTTTATTTAATGATAATTATATAATTTTAAATAGGTGTGATAACTTGATTGATTCTAATATTATAAAAAAGCTTATTTTTTATTCAATAACCAAGAATCAAGAGAAAAAATATCACATTATCAAAGAGCAAGTTGATCAAGGTTTTGTGATATTAATGAATGGTTCGACTTAATAACATAATTTTAATATAATGAAAATGTAACTCCCAAATGTAGGTTTTGATGAGAATTATTATTTTTTCTCAATTTTAACCATATATATTCAAATATTTTTTTTTGATATGGGAAACACACTCCCCTATGGTTATTATCATACAATTGTTAATATTCAACTTAAGAAACAAATTATTCATTATATGTTTTTTATTTTTCTCATGCATTATATTATTGAATTATTTTTTTTGCCTTAAAATATTTATATAAATTAACATTGATTTCATTTCTAAAAGAGGGTAAAATTTGAATGGGCTTCATTAAGGGGGTAAAATACTCAGGGAAGAAAAAAAAGTGTCGCTAAACATGGAAACTAAGGGGTAGTATCACAATTTATGAATATATGAATTGTTTTAATTAGAAATTTATATTTTATAGAATAAGAATTTTTAATCAGAGAAGTTTTAGAGTAATCAGAGGGATTTGAATCAAATAATGAAATAATAATTATTTCCAAATGTTTTTTTTACAATATGTGATTGTTGTATTTAAAACATATAATTAATGTTATGTTTTCATGATAAATTATCCATTAACTCCAGTTTATATTGATAATATCACAGGTGAGGGTTTAGAGTAATATTAAGTAAGTGGTTGATTACCCTATATGAACTATAGTAGACGTAATTGAATGATGTTTCCTAGAGTGGTGTGTTAGAGTGCATGAGTGTTTTCAATAATTCATGTTATGGATATTGACAAAAAATCAATACAAGGATTCTGGGGGTTTCCTTAATGATAATGACATGTTTAGTTATTTTCAATGGATATACATGTCATTTAATTTTTTTTATATGGCTTTATGAGATAAATATAGGTATATTGAAGTGATTTTTCTAAAATCTGGAACTGTTAACCAAAACACACAATGGAATGTGGTGTTAATATTAGGGTTGTGATATTGTTCTAAAGAATATATATGTACTATTATAGGATTCATCATGGGTTTTGATTTTACGAAACAAGGTTCCACATTACATTTTATTTTGTAATATATCATTACTAATCTATTATCTATACTAAATTAGGCTTTTTCCAACACCATGTGTCAATTTATCCTTCTTTTACGTCCCCCTCCCTTATCATTCGCTCCACTTTTCCATCCTCCTCCCCACGACACCTTCAGCATCCCCCCGACGTGATCTCCCCTGCTCCCTCTGAATTAGGGTTTCGCGGATACCGGCGTACTTCGACATTCCATCTACCTTTGACATTCCACCACTCTACATTCACAGCTCTGGTGATGCCATCTAGTTTTCCTACCCTTATTCTTTTCCCTCTTCCATTTTGATTTAGGGTTTCGAGCTACCAGGCTGCTTCGTCAGATATCTACGATACAGTCTTTCATTTTTTAGTTACAACTCCCACGATTCCATTCGGTGCCTTGCGTCCTATCTACTATTACCTCTATATAAGGGTTTCTTCCTACCAGGTGGCTTCGATTAAGGTCAACCTAATAGTCCTCATCCACTTCCCTAGGCCGTTGGTATTGCATTGTCTGGGTTCTATTTTCCACGACACGAGCTCCCATTGTTGAATATATGAACAGATTCCTCCATTCTACCATATGATGTTTGAATGAAATCTTCCAGTAATTTTTTTGTCCTCTATTTTGCCTAATTTTTCACATCATTATGCAACTGCAATCATGTATTCGTACAATAACTATACACTACTTATCTATGGGTACCTTTTTCTTCTTAACTATACAGATTCCTCCATTATACTATATTTTAGTCCCGCTCTTGCATCTGTCTAATTTATATATGTTTCTTTGATGTTGCTATTTCATTTATGTTGCTATAACTTAGATAAATGATCCGATCAATAAAATAACTATATACTGCTTATCTATGGGTAACTTTTACTGCATTATGTGAAATTCAAATTGATGATTTGAATTTATATTTTCTATGAAATCATTTTATGTTTCTTTGATGTTGGTATAAGTGTGGTTCATTGAAATCAAAGTATAAGTGTCGATAAGTAGAATTAAAACATTCATTCTATGTAAATTGTCTTATCATTATATATTAAATTGAATCTATGTACCCATAAACATCTTTTGGTTGCATTCTAAAACTTTACAATTCAACATAAAGACAACAAAACAAAGTTGCAGACACTGTCATCATCGAGAGATACAAAGTTGCAAAGGAGACTTCGTATGAGAGAATGAAAAATTGGTGTAACAGTATTTCATTTCCATGAAAAAATTCCATAAACATACATACTGAATTACATGTTCCTAAATTCATAGGAAAATCACCCATGGACTACCATCAACTATGTTCTACTACAACATTTGATTCATTGCAACTGAATTCCGAATTGATCAGAGGAGCCCGCATACCACTTTCACCTATACCTACCAATGGTTAATATATTTTCATTTTACCAACATTATCTGATATATTCAACATATTTATTGTAAATAATGTAATCTAATTTATCAATTCTCCATTTTAATTGATAGTGGCTCTAGATTCGGGATCCTCTTCGCCAATTAGTGTTAGAACAAGCATTAGAAAATGATGTAGTAATAGTATTAACTATACTTCAAGTGTGTATATGAGTGTTTCAATCTTAAATTACATATAGTCATTACAAATGTGTTCATGTACTATCTATTCACCAAAGGAGGATCATGCATATCATTGTCTCCTCTATCTTCGAATGGTGAGTTATATTACACTATCAAAGAATAGTGATTATATATAATTATTTTACTATGTCATAACATTGTATAGTTATTCAACTATTAAATTTCATTGATAGTTCATCATGGTTGTGGATCTTCATCAATAAGATCTACGCCCGGTAGAAATAGAAAGCATATATCATCATCTAATCAAGAAAATTATGACCCCTCTGGTAAGTACTCCATCATCTTATAGTTCTGAACAAAATCATGTATTCTCTCATATGTATTGAACATTTAAACTAAATTTTAATTACTTTTACTAGGTCTAACGACTGAGGTAAATATTCCCACGTACCCTTCATGTGACTCATTATTAGAGTGAGAACAGGTCATTCCTTTAAATTCTATTCAATTATCACATAGTGTAATTTGTTGAATACAATGTTTAAAACAGATACTATTTTACTTCTACAACTACTGGTAACTAAGCTTATTTTCCCAACACAGGTGTGATGTATATTCTAATCATGTTGTATTCTTCTTTTGTATCTATAGATATATATATATCCATTATTTCGGTATTTCAATGTAATTCGAATGCATAATTTACACTTGAAAATATGTGTCATCTACATTGAGTCATGTTATTTCCGAAATATATATAACAACTGGTGATATAAATGTTGGAATTACTCATCAAAGATACTTTTCAGGTTTGAACTACTACATAATCATTTGTTACTTTACATGTATTTCATATGTATTTTATTACTAACTAAATGAAAATACTACTACAAAAATAATGAAAATACTTCACCTTGTGGAAAATGCAGATCACTATTTTATTTTTACCTTTATCTAGAATTTTATTCAAGTCATCATAGTTTTATGTAATTTATAATTCCATGTTTATTAAAACCATTCATTTAACCATTACTCAGCTGCGGAATTTTTTAATAGTGGAGATCCCTCTAATGTTTTCCAATACTATGGTTCTATCTTTTGGTTTGATGAGAGAAATATAAAATCCCGCACCAAATAAAACCCACGATTTTGTATATGTTGCGCTCTTGGTAAAGTCTATTTGCAATTACTACCATCCTGTCCTCCGTACCTTCTAACATTATTCTTCAATCAAAACGTTTTTGAGGCAACAACATTCCAGGAATATATGCATATTTACAATTATATGTTTTCATTCACGTCAAGGGGCGGTAAGGTTGAAAAATCATTCAATAATGGAAGAGCTCCAATTATATTCATATTGAATGGACAAAACTGCCATCACATAGGTAGTTTCTGTCCTCCCGAGGGACAAACACCTAGGTTTTCCTAGCTATATGTTTATGATACTAAGAACAAGTCTCAAAATAGGATTCTGAATGTTAGGTTATATTTAACATGTAGGATTAAACATTTACGAGACTGTCATATTTTCACTTCATTCTTAATTTAATTCACTTTGCAGTTATGACTGAGCAAATTCAAACACAGTGGTCTATTATAATATTTTTGTCAACTTACATAATATGCTTCATGAAACAAAGGTTTTAGCTCATCATTTCAGATGAGAAAAGGATGTTCTTGATCGTCAATAATATGATAAATTAAATTTGTGGCTTTTAAGAGAAGACAAACAGATGCAACGACATACAACTTGCCTATTACTTCTAAGAGTGCAATGCTTATTGTCGGTGACATTGAATATCTCAACTGTGAAATAGATATTATCATTCAAAGAAGTGGTGATTTGCTGCGGATTGATGAGCATCATCCCTTGTACCTTCCATTGCAATATCCACTTATTTTCACAAATGGTCAAGATGGATATGTTGACCACATTTTGCATTGATCTACAACTATGAGTATATGTAGAAAGGTTCGGAAAGTAACAATGCATGAATATGTCTCCTATCACTTATAGTGTCGTTCGAATGATACATAAATATTAATACAATCAAGAAGACTATTGCCAAAATTTATTATTAATTCTTATACAATGATAGAGTCTCAGAGACTATTCTTCATTCACTTCAATAAAAAACTATTGAGGGTTGAGTTGTAGAATGGGTTGCAAGATGCTTTTCTTCGAGGTGACCATGATGGGTATGCATGCGGGAAGTGAATCATTTTACAATCTACATTTTCTAGTGGTCCCATATATATGATGCAAAATTACCAAGATTCAATGTAAATATGCAATTGGAAAGGATATCCGGATTTGTTTTTAACATTTACATGCAATCCCATTTGGCATGATATCACTAGAATTTTATCACGTAAAAATATTTATCCTTCATACTGACTGCAAATTTTACCCAGAACTTTCAATATTAAGGATTACCAGTTAATAAAAGATTTAAGAGAGAGATTTTTCTTTGGAAGGTCACGAGCAGGTACCTACTTTAATACAAATTATTTTATGAGACATACATTTCCTTATTTATTGAATCAATTATTGAATTGTGTCATTTATATCATTACTTTATGTGCAGTTGTTCTTACAGTGGAATTTTAGAAACGTGGAATGCCTCATATACACATTTTACTATTTTTATGTAGATATAGAAAAATAGGTACTCCTGCCAGCATTAAAAAACGTCTTTCCATTGAAGTTCCAAATAAAAGTGATTTCCAAAAACTTCATGAGGCTGCTAAGAAGTTTATAATTCATGGACCTTGTGGTGATGGAAATCGTAGATCACCTTGTATGAAAAATGGAAAATATACTAATTCTTTCCCAAAAAAAATTGTTGAAAGTACAACAGTTGATGATGATGGGTATGTTCTATACCGATGCTGAAATGATGGAAACAGGATCGTGAAAAATGGTGTCCCATGGATAATAGATTTGTTGAACCATATAATCCTTTCTTACTAATGAAGTATCAATATCATCTGAATATTGAAGTTTGCATCAATCTACTTCCATCAAATATCTCTTCAAGTATACTAGCAAAGGCAATGATCGTGTAACAACAAATTTGTATGAAACCAACACTACAACACTATCAAGCAATAATGTCTATGAGATTAATATGTATTATGATTTCTGATAAATCTATCCTTGGGAGGCCATTTGGAGGATATTTTCTTATGATATCCACTGTAGATATCCTCAAGTTAAAAGATTACATTTTCATTTGCCAGGACAAAATAGTGTTATGTACACTGACATTGATCATATTGAGGATGTGTTGAGTAAGGGTAACATTTGTGAATCAATGCTTAAGACATGGTTTAAATCTAATTTTTATTACCAGGAAGGAAGATGTATCTCATTTACAGAATTTCCAACTAGATTTTTATTCCACAAACGTGAAAAAATATGGTGTCCAAGAAATCAGGGGTTCAGTATTGGTAGACATTATTATGTGCCACCGACAACTGGAGAGCTATATTACCTGCGATTAATGCTCAAAAAGATCAGAGGTGAAACATTTTTGACAGTATTAAAATTATGAACAACATTATTCATGGTACTTTTCGTGAAGCATGTTCTACATTGGGACTTCTTGCTAATAACAGATAATTTATTGAAGCAATCAAGGTGGTGTCAACTTGGGCTACAGGCCGGTCTATGCGCAAACTTTTTTCCAGAATTTTTTTCTCAAACAATATATCTTGCCAAGACATTGTGTGGCAAGAAACATGGGATCTCCCCTGTGAATAAATTCTCTATGTACAACAAAATAGGCTACAAATTCCAGGTCTATGTTGTCAAATTTCTCAATATATATAATGTGAACTATGTAGTTGCTAATTCAGAAATTTTATCTTTTTTATTATGATATTGTAATAATTAAATAACAATATTTCATGTTTCAATTTATATTTTTCACTCACAGATCATCAAAAATAGATGAATGATTTTCTTGAAATAGAGATCCTACTACAGAAGAATGGTAGATCTCTTCATTATTTTCCACCAATGCCAGTTCCAGATTCTGAAATTGTCTCTGAACGAAATCATTTGGTAGCTGATGAACATAATCATAACAAAGAGAGTCTTTATAATGAGTATCCGACTTTTCAAAGTAAGATTACTGATGAACAGAATGATTCGATGAATGTCATTATGTCTTCGTTAACTTCATCTGCTAGAGGTTTCTTTTTCTTGCATGTTTATGGAGGCACCGGAAAAACTTATATTTCTAAAGTATTGACATCTTTACTATAGTAAGAAGGTAATATTGTTCTGGTAGTTGCATCTAGTGGAATTTCTTCATTACTACTACCTGGTGGGAGCACAACACAATCTAAATTTTGAATTCCGATATCTATTTCTGAAAAATCTGTTTGCAATATTCACCAAGGAAGGGATATCGCAAATCTTCTATAGTTAACAAATCATATTACTTGGGATGAGGGACCAATGATTCATAAGAATTGTTTTGATTCTCTTGACCATAATTTGAAAGATATAATGTCGATAAAAAATGAAAATGATTCAAATTTTCCATTTGGTGGAATAACTGTTGTGTTGGGTGGCGATTTCAGGAAAATACTACCTGTCATACCAGGTGGTAACAGAAATGAAATAGTTTCATCAAGTATAGATTCTTCATAATTGTGGAAACACCGTGGTATTCTAACATTGAAAAAGGAACATGATATTGATTTCAAATTATTCTACAATTTCAGATGAGGTTCTTGAATTTTCCAAATGAAATTTAGATATTGGTGAAAGTTGCATTGCAGAACCAAATGATGGTGAAACTACAATTCCAATTCCATCTGCATATCATATTGCTTTACTAAAGATCCAATTTCTGAAGTTTTTTAACATAATTATCCCAACTTCATGTGTAACCATACTGATGTTAATTATCTTAAAGACTATGCTATCTTATCTCTAACATGGGATATTGTTGAAGAAGTAAATGCGTACATGATGTCTCTCACTTCTTCTGAATGAAAATATTATTTCATCATAGATCCAGTTTGTGATAAATTTTTTGATATAGATAGGTTGGAAAACATTTAAAAAATTGATATGTTAAAAGGGATTAATGTTTCAGGGATGGCTGCCCATAAAAGTACACTCAAAATTGGGGTTCCTGTCATGTTGCTTAGAAATGTAGGTCATTATGTGGGATTATGTATATGACTCGCTTGACTGTTTCCCACTTGGGTGATCATGTCATCAGAGTAAGAATTTTATGTGGCTGTAATTCATGATATCTTTCTTTCTTTCCAAGATTAAATATGATACACTACGACTATCGATGGCCTTTCAAACTACAAATAAGACAATGTCCTTTGACTGTTTCTTACGCTATGACAATTAACAAAAGTCAAGGAAAATAACTGTCTTCTGTTGTGTTGTATCATAAAAAACATGTGTTTTTTCATGGTCAATTATATGTTGCCCTATCTAGAGTCACATCACCATTCGGTTTGAAAATAGTAGATGGTGATAATAATCCCACAACTTGTGAATCAACTCAAAATATTTTATACAATGAGATATTTTGTAGATTGTGTTAGGTATATGTTTAATTATATGTTAAATTGTGAATGTTTGGTTCTTCTCATCATATTTATGTCTGATTTTATTAAACTCAATGTTTCTGATTATGATCTCTTCATACAGAAATTAAAACATCACATTTTTACGAATATGTCGCGATCAATGACCCCTTTTAATGATATCACAGCTGATAATGATGAGACATTGAAGATTAAAGTGCATATTATTGAATATGTGGTGGAACACATCATTCAGGTACTCTAATGATGTTGTCACAATTGATATGATTCATAGATATTTACAGGTGAATTCAGAATAAAAATAGACTTCATATTATCTTTTTTCTATTTCATTTCTCTTCTCATTTAAAGTATACCACATATTTTTCAGATTCATTAATATGTGTTTCAATTTTTGACATTCTTATAAATTTATTTCTGTAGAAAGAAAAGATACACCGTACTATTATAGGGCGTCAAATCTGTTATCTATACTATATTAGGCTTCTTCCTACTTTACATGTCAATTTCTCCTTCTTCCGCGTCCCCCTCCCTTCTCATTCCGTCCACTTTTCCACCCTCTCTCCCATGACACCTTCAGCTTCCCCCCTGTCGTGCTCTCCCCTGCTCCCTATAAATTAGGGTTTCATGGCTACCGGTGTCCTTTGATATTCCGGCTACCTTTGACATTCCACCTCTCTACGTTCACGGCTCCATCGACGCTATTTGGTTTTCTCGCCCTTACGCTCTTCCGTCTTCCAATTCGATTTAGTGTTTCGAGCTACCAGGATACTTCATCAGATATCTACAATACAGTCTTCCACTTTTCAGTCTCAACTCCCACGACACCATTCGGTGCTCGGCGTTCTACCGACTCTTACCTCTATATAAGGGTTTATTACTACCGGGTGGCTTCGACGATAGTCAACCTAACATTCTTCATCCTCTTCCCCAGGCCGTCGGTATTGCATTGTCCGGGTTTGGTTTCTCTTGATGTGAGCTCCCATCATTTAATATATGTATAGATTCCTCCATTCTACCATATGATGTCCAAATGAGATCTTCCATTAATTTATTTTTCCACTATTTTGCCTAATTTCGCACATCAGTATGAAACTGCAATCCATGTATACATACAATATCTGTATACTGCTTATCTATGGGTAACTTTTACTACTTAACTATACATATTCCTCTATTCTACCACATTTTAGTCCATCTATAGCATCTTCTTAACTTATATATGTTTCTTTGATGTTGCTATTTCTTTGATGTCGCTATAACTTTGGTATATGTTTCGATCAGTGAAATAACTATACACTGCTTATCTATAGGTACATTTTACTGCATTATGTGAAATTCAAATTGAATAATTGAATTTATATTTTCTGTGATGTCTTTATATGCTTCATTGATGTTGGTATATGTGTGGATCATTGGAATCAGAGTATAAGTGTTGATCAGTAGAATTCAAACATGCATTCTTTGTCAATTGTATTAACAATATATTTTAAATTTAATCTACGTACCCATAAACATATTTGGTTGTATTTTGAAACATAAAAATTCAACATAAAGACAACAAAACAAATATGCATACACCTTCAGCATCGATAGATGCAAGGTTGCAATGGAGACTTCGTATGAGAGAAAGAAAAATTGGTAAAAAAATATTTTATTTACTTGAAAACATTCCATAAAATTACTTACTGAATTACATGTTCCTAAATTCATAGGAAAATCACCCATGGACTACCATCAACTATGTTCTACTGCATCATTTGATTAATTGCAACTGAATTCTGACATGATCAGAGGAGCACACATATGACATTCACATATACCTACCAATGGTTAGTGTATTTTCATTTTACCAACATTATCAGATACATTCAATATATTTATTGTAAATAATGTAATCTGCTTTACCCATTCTCCATTTCAATCAACAGTGGCTCTAGATTCGGGATCCTCTTTACCAATTAGTGTTAGAACAAGAATTAGAAAAGGTTGTAGTAACAGTATTAACTCTGCTTAAAGTAAGTATCCAAGCATTTAAATCTTTAATTACATATAATAATTGCATATGTGTACATGTACTATCTATTCACCAAAGGAGGATCATTCATATCATTGTCTCTTTTATTTTTGAATGGTGAGTTATATTACAATATTAAAGAATATTGATTATATATAATTATTTTACTATGTCGTAACATTGTATAGTTTGTCAACAATTAAATTTCATTCACAATGCATCATGGTTGTGGATCTTCAACAATAATTTCTAATCCTGGTAGCAAGAGAAATAAAATATCAGCATCTAATCATGAAAATTATGACCCCTATGGAAAGTACTCCGTCATCGTATAGTTCTTAACAAAATCACGTTTTCTTTCATATGTACTGAACATTTAAACTAAATTTGCATTAATTTTTCTAGGTGTAATGAATGAGGGAAATATTCCCACTTACCCTTCGCATGACTCATTATCAGAGTAAGCACATATCATTCCTTAAAATTCTTTTCAATTATCACATAGTGTAATTTTCTGAATACTATGTTTAAAACATATACTTTTTTACTGATTCAAATACTGGTAACTAAGCGTATTTTCCCGACACAAGTGTGATGTATATTATAATCATGTTATATAATTATTTTGTATCTATAAATATATATCTCCATTATTTCAGTATTTCAATGTAATTCGAATGCATAATTTACACTTGAAAATATGTTTCATCTACATTGAGTCATTTCATTTCAGAAAGAGGTGTAACAAATGCTGAAATCAATGCTAGAATTACTCATTGAAGAGACTTTTCAGGTCTGGCATACTACATAATCATTTGTTACTTTATAGGTATTTCGTATGTATTTTATATCTAACAAAATAAAAATACTGCTGTAGAAATAATGCAACTACTTCACATTGTGGAAAATGCAGGTCATTGTTATATTTTTACCTTTTTCTAGAATTTTATTCAAGTCATCATAGTTTTATGTAATTTATAATTCCAAGTTTATTAACACCATTCATTTAACCATTATTCACCTGCAGAATATTTGAATAGTGGAGATCCCTCTAATGTTTTCCAATATTGTGGTTCTATATTTTGGTTTGATGAGGGAAATATAAAATGTAGCACCAAATAAAACCCACGATTTGGTATTTGTTGCGCTCATGATAAAGTTTCTTGGAAATTACAATCATCCTGTCCTCTATACCTTCAAACATTATTCTACAATAAAACCTTTGTCGAGGTAAGAGCAATCCAGGAATATATGCATATTTACAATTATATGTTTTCATTCACGTCCATGGGTGGTAAGGTTGAAAAATCATTCAATAATGGAAGGGCTCCAATTATATTCAGATTGAATAGACAAAACTACCATCACATAGGTAGTTTGTGTCCTCCTAAGGGACAAACACCTAGGATTTCCTAGCTATATGTTTAGGATACGGAGAACGAGTCTCAAAACAGGATTCTGAACGTCAGGTAATATTTAACATGTAGGATTACACATTTATGGGACTGTCATATTTTCCCTTCATTATTAATTTAATTCACTTTGCAGTTATGACTGAGAAAATTCCAACACATTGGTTGATTATAATATTTGTTTCAACTTACAAAATATGATTCATGAAACAAATGTTTTAGCTCGTCATTTCAGAAGTGCAAAGGATGTCCATGATCATTAGGAACATGAAAACATAGATTTTCACCTTCTTAAGAGAATAAAAACAGATAAAATGACATACAACATGCCTACTACTTCTGAGATTGTAATTCTTATTATCGGTGACCTTGAATATCTCAACTGGGATAGATATATTATCATTCAATGAAGAAGTGGTAATTTGCAGCGGATTGATGAGAATCATCCCTTGTACCTTCCATTGCAATGTCCACTTATTTTCACACATGGTCAATATGGATATGTTGACAATATTTTTCATCGATCTACATCTATGAGTACATGTAGAAAGGTTCGGAAAGTAACATTGCGTGAATACTTCTCCAATCACTTAAAGTGTCTTTCGAGTGATACATCAATATTACAACATTCAAGAAGACTGTACCAATAATTTATTCTTGAATCTTATACAATGATAGAGTCTCAGAGAATCTCCTTCATTCACTTCAATCAAAAATGCTTGAGGGTTGAGTTGTACAATGGTTTGCAAGATTCTTTTATTTGAGGTTACTGTGATGGATAAGCATACGGGAAGAGAATCATTTTTCCATCTATATTTACTGGTGGTCCCAGATATATGATTCAAAATTACCAAGATGGAATGTCGATATGCAATTGGGAATGATATCCAGACTTATTTTTAACATTTACATGCGATCCCCTTTGGCCTGAATTCACTATACTTGTATCATGTAATAATCTTTTCCCTTCAGACTGTCTGCACATTATATCCAGTATTTTCAATATTAAGGTTTACCTGTTAATTAAAGATTTACGAGAAAGATGTTGATTTGGAAAGTCACAAGAAGGTAGCTACTTCAAAAAAAAATTATTTTATGAGACATTATTTATCTTATTTATTGAATCTGTTGTTGAACTCTGTCATTTATATCATTACTTTATATAAAGTTGTTCATATAGTGGAATTTCAGAAACGTGGACTGCCTCATATACACATTTTACTATTTTTATGTAGAGAGAGAAAAATAGGTACTTCTGCCTGCATTGGAAAATGTGTTTCTGCTAAAGTTCCAAATAAAGGTGATTTCCCAAAACATCATTAGGCTGTTAAGAAGTTTTTGATGCGTGGACCTTATGGTGATGCAAATTGTAGATCACCTCATATGAAAAATGGAAAATGTACTAAATTTTTCCTAAAAAAAATTGTTGAATGTACAACAGTTGATGATGATGGGTATGTTCTATACCAATGAAGAAATGATGGAAACACGATCATGAAAAATGGTGTCCCATTGGATAATTAGTTTTTTGTAACATATAATATTTTCTTTCTAATTAAGTATCTAGATCATCTGGATATGGAATTTTTCAATCAATCTACTTCCATCAAATATCTATTCATGTATATTAGCAAAGGTAATGATCATGTGACAACATCTTTGTATGAAACCAACACTACAACACTGTTAGGAAATAATTTTGATTATATTGAGATGTATTATGATTGCCTATACATCTATCATTGTGAGTCCTCTTGGAGGATATTTTCCTATGATATCCAATATTGATATACTCCGGTTGAAAGATTAAATTTTCATTTACCAGTCCAAAATTGTTTTACATACACTGACACTGATCATATTGAGGATGTGTTGAGTAAGGGTAAATTTTTTTATTCAATGTTTACGGCATGGTTTCAAGATAATGTTTCTTACCAAGAAGGAATATGTCACACATTTTCAGAATTTCCAACTAGATTTTTATTCCACCAACGTAAAAAAATTTGGTTTCCATGAAAGCCGGGGTTTATTATTGGAAGACATTATTATGTTCCATCGACAACTAGAGAGCTATATTTCATGAAATTAACTCTCAAAAAGATAAGAGGTTCAACTTATATTGACAGTATTAAAACTTTGAATGAAATTATTTATGTCACTTTTTGTGAATCATGTTCTGTATTGGGACTTCTTACGGATGATAGAGAATTTATTGAAGCAATCATGGAGGTGTCATCTTGGGCTACAGGCCGGTCTATGCACAGAATATTTCCCTGCATTTTGATCTCAAACAATATGTCTCACCCAGACATTTTGTGGCATGAAACATGGGATCTCCTTAGTGAAGGCATTCCCTATGCGCAACAAAATAGGCTACAAATGCTAGGTATATATTGTCAAATTGCTCAATATATATAATTTGAACTATGTAGATGCTAATTCCGCAAGTTTTTATTCTTTATTAAGATATTGTACTAATTAAATAACAATATTTCATGATTCTATTTAGATTTGTGACTCACAGATCATCAAAAACAGATGTATGCTTTGGTTGAAATAGAGAACCTACTACAGAGGAATGGTAGATCTCTTTATTCTTTTCCACCAATGTAGGTTCTAGATTCTGAAATTGTCTCTCAACGAAATCCATTGGTAGCTGATGAACACAATAATAAAAGAGAGATTCTTCAGAATGAGTATCTAACTTTTCAATTTAAACATACTGATGAACAGAATGGCATGATGACTACCATTATGTCTTCGTTAACTACATCCACTGGAGGTTTCTTTATCTTGCATGGTATTAGAGGCATAGGTAAAATTTATATTTGTAAATTATTGACTTATTTACTATGGCTAAGAGGTAATATTGTTCTGGAAGTTGCATCTTGTGAAATTGCTTCATTACTCCTACCTGGTTGGAGGATAGATCATTCCAAATTTCGAATTCTGATATCTATTTCTGAAAAATCTTTTTGCAATATTCTACAAGGTAGTGATGTATCAAATATTCTACAGTTAAAAAAGATTATTATTTGGGATGAAGCATCAATGATTCATAATAATTGTTTTGATTCTCTTGAATTTACATGAAAAGATATAATGTCGATTAAAAACGAAAATGATTCAAACTTGCCATTAGGTGGAATAACTGTTGTGTTGGGTGGGGATTTCCGAAAAATACTACCTATCGTACCAGGTGTTAACGGAAATGAAATAGTTTCTTCAAGTATAGATTCTACATACTTGTGGAAACATTTTCATGTTCTAATACTGACATGGAACATGAGATTGCTTTCCAATTTTTCTACAATTTCAAATGAGGTTCTTGAATTTTCCAAATGGACTTTAGATATTAGTGAAGGTCACATTGAACAACCAAGTGATGGTGAAACTACAATTCCAATTCCATCCAAATATCATCTTTCTTTGACTAAATATCCTATTTCTGAAGTTGTTGAATATACTTATCCAAAATTCATGTGTAACCATGATGATGTTAATTATATTAAAGACTATGCCATCTTAGCTCCAACTCGGGATATTGTTGATGAAGTAAATTCATACATGATATCCCTCACATGTTCTGAATGCAAAGATTATTTCAGATCAGATTCAGTTTGTGATGCAATATTTGATACAAATAGGATAAAAAAAATTTACACGTCTGAAATGTTAAATGTGATTAATGTATCATGGATGGATGCCCATAAAATTACACTCAAAATTGGGTTTCCTATCATGTTTCTTAGAAATGTTGATCAGTCTGTGGTATTATATAATGGGACTCGCTTGATTTTTACCCACTTGGGTGATTATGTCATCAGAATAAGAATTCTATGTGGCTGTAATTTAGGATATATTACTTTCATTCAAAGATTAAGTATGACACACTCTGACTATCGATGTACTTTCAAACTAAAAAGAAGACAATATCCTTTGACTATTTCTTAAGCTATGACTATTAACAAAAGTCAAGGACAATCCCTTTCTTCTATTGTCTTGTATATTTGAAAACCTGTGTTTTGTCATGGTCAATTATATGTTTCTCTATCTAGAGTCACATCACCATTAGGTTTGAAAATAGTTGTTGGTGATAATAATCCCACAACTCCTCAATCAATGCAAAATATTTTCTACAAAGAAATATTTCATAGATTGTGTGAGGTATATGTTAAATTATATGTTAAATTGTGAATGATGGTTCTTCTCAGCTTAATTATGTCTGATTTTTTGAAACTCAATGTTTCTGATTATGATCACTTCGTACAGAAATTAAAACCGCACATTTTTAAGAATATGTCATGATCAATCATCCCTTTGAATGATATCACACCTTATAACGATGAGACATTGAAGATACAATTGCATATTTTGAATTTTTGGTGCAGCTCATCATCCAGGTACTCCAATGATGTTGTCACGATTGATATGATTCATGGAGATTTACTAGTGAATTCAGAATAAAAATAGACTTTATATTATCTTTCATCTATTTCATTTCTCTTCTCATTTTAAGTATACCACATATTTTTCAACTTCAATAATACGTGTTTAAATTTTTGTCATTATGAGAAATTTATTTCTATAAAAAGTAACGATACATTGTACTGTTACATGGCATCCGATTCTATCTCAGTTAAAAAATATATTTCATGAAGGGATGTCATATTTCATACAGAACTTAAAGATAGATGCTAATCAAGGTACCTACTTAGGAATTAGACATGCATGTCACGTACTTTTCACATCAACAACACATGTCCGGCCATGTGATGCACCGCTACCACATTTCTGTTCCAATTTTACTTCCTTTTAAGACATAATAAATAAAAGGGTTGTCGTGAAACATTTAATTGGTAAACATTTATTGAGATTTCTGTACCATTTTATTAATTCTTTTAATGTTTCTCTATTTATCAATACATAATTTTTTGGATTACTTTCACCTACTTTTAGCTCACAGTATAGAACCATTTCTTAATTCTTATCTGTTTTAGAAATTATTGGATATTTACGTTTCTCACATCCTCTTGAAGCATTGGGTAATTCGAATATCAAGATGTAAATTTTCTTACAAGAAGAAAGGTTATCCATTATAGCCTTTTAGTATCTCTGACCCGCTGTTTTTATTTAAAATTATGCGGTACATAATGTTCTGCAGTGGGTTACAACTTAAATGCAGTTTATGGGGTGAATATGCTAACCAGATGTCATCTTACATGGAAGAAAATATCGGTTCATCAACAGTTTTAATATTGAAACTTTTTAGAGTTAAGAAATTGAATATTATTCTCTCTAATAACCTAATTCATTATTTACCTTTTGTTTATTCAATGTTTAAAAAAAATTAAAGCAGTACTCCAAATGAATTCATTTTAAAACTACTTTCAGACTCTATTATAATTAAAACTACCATTAATGCGACAGAAACCTTTTCAATCTTTGTATTGAAGATGTTGAATCATTCCAAAAAAGGTGCTATGGATACTTGATTTAATTGTGATTTTTGTATATGATTTCCAATGTTTACTATATGATAGGTGTACATATTATGTTTGACATTTGACTTGCAATTTTTTAATATTTAGATGTATGTTTATAATGGCATCAGATAATATAAGTCCAGCACCAACAAACCCATATCCTTCCTCTACACTATTTCTATATTGGGAAAATAAAAAAACCATTTCTGATTTCAAGAATTTTGATAAGGTATGTTGTATATGGAAAATTTACAATATAAATTATGCACTTTAAAAATCTGGATGTACCAGTATTGTACTATATAATGCCATTATCTAAATTATTCTCAATGTTGGATAGCCTACAATGTTCTTGATTTTTGTTACCATAAAAAAATTCAACCAACTCACAATTGGTTCTACGATTCATGCAATTATTGAATGAAAATAGTGAATAAAGTTGATGGCGAAATTTGGTGCAACAACTGAAAGATATCTGTTACATGCACCGTTCAGAGGTTCTTATTTGTTCTTCTTCTTAACAGTTTATTTTTTATTTTATATATCAAAATTATTTAATTTTTCTTATCCTAAATACCTTTTTAATAATATATATAAATCAACATATTTAGAGTGCAGCTACTTGTGAGTGATTCCATGAACTCTTTATGAGTTGTCTGATTTGATATAGAAGTAATGCAATTTGTGAGGAAAACTTCTTTAGATCTTTGAGATTATTTGATTCAGGTACTACTAGATAATAAAATATCATAATGAAAAAATATGTTATCTTCAATTAAACTAACATTTACTTTGTTTTTCTTAAATAAGGATGATGATGAGTACGGTTTTCCTACCAAATTGATTGTTTTCAAATAAAAAGAGGTTATCCTATCAATTGAAGTGTCAAATTATAATATTCAAAAGCATCACAATTCGGTAGAAAAAAGACTCATACAAGGTAATATTAATTACCGACAACGAAAACTACATCACCAATTTCAATGATAGCTTTACGTAATTTCAGGTAGATTCTACAACATATTCATATTTTCATTAATGTGGTTAAATTCAAAGTATTTATTTGTGTTATTATTTATATACAACATCGTCAATGCAGTGGATATACAAATATAAGTTGTGTGCATGAACATTGTCAGGTACAATATAATCTATTATCATTATTTTTTACTTCCCTGCGTGTAAATAACATGCAACTGGATTAATTATTTATTGTTCTATAATAGGATCATCAAAATGATGAATCATTTCAACTCAGTGAAAATGATGAATCTATACTTGAAACATCATCTATGGTATCATTATGTATTCAGGTATATATATATTTTATCCCTTATAATTTGATTTACATGCCTTTATTTTATTCCTACATTGTAATTGCTCCTACATCTGATGCTACTTTTAACTGTGTTCTATATGCAGAAAAACCATCTGATTGAATTTCTAAATGAAGATGTTATTAAGAAATCTCAAAATATCCCACATGAAATTGTCATTAGAACTATTTAGGAAAGTAATATGGAAATCCTAATGAATGATAAATTAAAAGAAAAGATAGAAAAGAATGACTGATATGTTCTGCAGATATGAAAGGTAATACGATATCATGTTGTTGTATCTTCTAATTTATTTTATATCATCTGAGTCAGTTTATTCTTCCATTATTACATATCAACTGTCACTTTATGTATTTCAGTGATGGTGGGAGAAGGGGCAGGGCAGGGGGGCTGGTGGGGGCTGGTGGTAAAGGGGCTGGGCAGGGAGGAGGGGCCTGGTTGGGTTGGTGCTAGCCAGGAGGGAGGATGAGTTGGAAGGGGGACGTGCTAGGAAGCAATGGCAGCAGATGACGCTAAGGTGGGAGGGGAGGTAAGGGGTTGGCAGGGGGTGGAGGGTATGGGATGGTCATGGGTGGGTGGTGGTGATGGGCTGGAGGGGGGAGGAGTTGGAAGGGGGGATGGGCCTGGTGGGGGGTGGAGTTGGGTAGGGTGGACGAGCCAGTGTAATGTTTTTTAATAAAGGTTCTTCTTATTAACTTGGTGACATAAATATATGGATGGTCATCATGCATATGCATATGGTGTTTTTTATATACAGGTTGTTTCATCATTGATAGTGAAAGGTTTTCACTTATCCATTAATTTTAGTATTCCTTAATTTAAACTTTTTTGTGCAGGTTCAATAGAAACTTGTGATTGGGGTGTATTTTGAGGAACACCATACAAATATTCAAGGTACGTGATTCTGAAATGTTATGCATTATGTTTTTATTGGATCATTGGATGGTTCATATGAATGACATTACACAACACATGAAGATTGTCTATCATAAACCAGATTGTTTGACTACAAAAACCAATTCTGTGAGGTTATTGGTGATATTATCTTATGCATATTTCATATTAGAATGAAGTTATTATAGTGTGGTAATGTTATTAAAAGGTAAAAACTTATAAACTATTCAGTACTATGTTCTAAAATACTTAATTCTATAGTTGTTTTAATTTAGTATATAGATTTATGATTCCTAATAAATGGTTTCCATTATGATTTACATAGAAATATAAATGGGATTGATTGTTTGAATCCATTACTTTTAGATGATTATCTATACTTGATGAAGTGTTAAACCATAGAGGCAAGGCATTGCAGGTCCATGATGGAAGAGCTGGGAAGGGGGGACAGGAGGGGGAGATCTGGGCAGGGGGAGGTGGCTAGAGTGGGAAGGGGACAGGCAGGGGGGACCGGATGGGGAGATCTGGGCAGGCAGGAGGTGGCTGGTGTGGGAAGGGGATGGGCTGGGGGGAGGAGGATGTGGGTGGGTGAGCTTCTGGAAAGGGATGGTAAGACAATCTGGTTAGAGGGGAGGGGAGGGGAGGACCTAGGTAGGGGGAGGAGGAGGGGGAGGAGGAGGAGGGGGGAGGAAAGGGTCGGAGGATAAACTGGATAGTGGGCAGGGGAAGTGAGGGAAGGGGATGGGCACTTTGGTGGGGAGGGGAGGGGAGGGGATGGAAGGGGAAGATGAGTGAAGGGTGGAGGGGTCTGGTGGGGGAAGAGGATGGGTAGGGGGAGTGATGGGGGAAGGGGCTGGGCATGGGGGATGAGGTTGGAGGAGGAGGTGATGGGATTGGGTTTGAGACAACCAGAGGTGAGGGAGGGGAGGGGTAGAGCTGGGTAGGGGGTAGGAGGAGGTGTTGGGAAATTGGTGGGGGGGGTGACAAGCTGGGCATGTTGGTGGGGGGCGAGGAGGGGCTGGGTAGGGGAGGGAGGAGGGGGGGGATATGGTCGGAGGATATTCTAGTTAGTGGGTAGGGGATGGGAGGGGATGGGCTAGGTAGGTTGGAGGGGAGGGTAGAGAAGGGGAGGGGGGGATAAGGGTAGGGGGAGGGTGCTGATGGGGGAAGAGTTTGGGTAGGGGGAGTGGTGAGGGAAGGGGATGGGCATAGGGGAGGATGAGGTGGGAGGGGGAGTTTCTAGGATTGGGTGGAAGACAAGCAGATGTGGGGGGGGGGGTGGGTAGAGTTGGGTAGGGGTAGGAGGAGGTGCTAGAAAATGGGGGGGGGTGTAAAGTTGGCTATATTAACCACTTTTTCTATTTTAATAAGTACTTATTTTTCTATTATTTCAATTAGTAGTGATTTTTCATTTTCATATTAATAATTGTTTTCATTGAATTTTTATCTAGATTATTTTCATTGATGAATACTATAAACAAATAAGCCATTTTTTATGACATGTTTTTTTCACTTCACTACATTACCCAGTTTTGTATCATAGTTATATGTCTCATTTACCCACATTAATTTTTAATTATATATTGCAGGGATCAATATAACAGTCAAAAAACATGAAAAACTGCTACTCTACATCAATGATACATGGTAGTACTAGGAGGCTATTGACGGCACATTCTGATGACATGGATTGTTATCTGATCTGCAGACCCGCTATGGTTGAAAATCATGTTTCATGTAATTTATTCCAAACTCGTATCTTCTACAAAGTGTACTTCTGTTCTCTTATCATTGTTAATTAACATTCCATAGTTCTATTTCATAGGTGACATGAAACTGACAACTAATGTATGTTTCCAATTTCTTGTTCTCTTACCATGATTCTGTTTCACTTTTTACCTATTACAATTATGTAGAAATTAGATTTTCATACTTCATTTCTATGAATATATTTATAATTTCAATACATTATTTATTAATTTTCATTGATCATTTCTCATATTTTTAATGCATTTTTTAGTTTAGATTTCATTTATGATGTCGTGCATATTCATGGGTGATGTACTAGTTTTCAATTATTTTTTAAGGATGAAGGAAAATGGAATATTTATTTCAAAATAATAATGATTTAGGAAATGGATCTGAAATTTAGAAAATAATCCATTGTGAATTGTTATTAAGATATTAGTTATTAAATTTTTTTTTGAAAAATTCCTATGATCCACTAATAGGGTAAAAGACTATTTTTGTGGTATTGTTTTTGATTAAAATGACAAGATGATAAGATTATTTGAATTTAAAAGGGTTTTTATTTTGAATAATTATTTTGACTCAAATATGTCACAATTTTACTTGACAACGAATTATATGAATAAACATATATGAATGGTTGATGATTGAAAATAACTAATTTTTTAGTGGAAAAATAATCAATCTGTTTTTTGTTTTTGTAGTTAAAGGGTTGATTGAATGATGTAACATTGTGGTGGATAAATATAATAGTAATCTTAGATTTTACATTCATATAATTTGGATAATGTTTCAATATTCCAATTAGTAAATATTGAAAATTTTTTAGATGAAAAATTGGAAAAAATATCCAATTAAATTTTAAGAGAAAATCTAACATTAATTAAGGGGAAGGTGAAGTTTTTATCTTAGAAATAGAGATATATATTATCATTTTTAGAAGGGTAATATTTTTTTTCATGGATTATATTTATATTAAATGAAAAGATAAATAATTTTAAAATTACATGTTTTTTTCTAAATTTTATGTGTATCATTATATTGATTAAGCTTCAATATATTTCTACACTAATCATAGTTTTATATAATTTTTTAGGAGATCATTAAATTCAAAAGGAGGAGTAATGACTTATAAAACAAATATTATTCATTGATATAATATTAAATTATATTTAATACAAATAATATAAAATAATTTCACAATTCATATCCAATGATTTAGTGTCTTTTGAAAATTAGGACCATACATAACATTTTCAAAATAAATCATAAACAATTATTTAATTCCGTCTTTTCTAGATTCTTATTGGCCATTAGATTCTCATTAGTACATATCATCACCTAAGGATAGACATCAAAAAGTGGTGATATAAAATACATGAAAGAGGTTGGATAAAACATGAAATAATATATCATGGGGTGAGTACAATCATAAAATTCTCATACTAATCATGAGATGAAGAATTAGATAATGGAATGAAATTGGGAAATGCATAAAAATGAAACATCATGTATTAGTGGTAAACTACCACACACAGTTGTGATCAAATATAGAATCATTTTAATGAATATTAAAGGTTTTCTCATGATATATACACAATAACCATTGTATTGGAGTTCAATATAATTCCTGGAACACCCGTCACATCATAAAATTTTCATTGCACTATATAATTCTTTATGCACCCATCACATCATTACATTTACTTTATCATGCATGACACATAGAATGTATATATATCATAGAAAGAAAGTAAAAAATTTAAAATAATGTGTTTTACTTAATAAATAAAACATTTCTAATATTTTGGTCCCCAAATGAAGGAGGTAATAACATACATTAATCATCATTCTTTAGTGATGAAGATATAATATCAAGAAGTAAGCAATGTGTTTTTAAGAGGAGATCTTTTTGAAACAAAATTTATATTCATAAACTCAACTAAAAAACATTTATATCTTATAAAAGGTATTTTATTTATTATTAATTTAAATTTTATGGACATCCATACTGAAAATGGGGTGAAAGTGGGAAAACCAAAAGAAATAGAGTTGGGATTTAGATCTCCTTACATTGTGTTTAAAAGATTCCTTATACATAATATCATGTATAATCACATTACATTCATTATAAAACATATAAATAACATTTTATATAATAATTTTATTCATTAATGTATTATTATGTTCATTTCTTTACTTTTAGATGACTTATATTGTTTAATTTTATATTTCCAGAGCATTAATTTTCATAGTTTTCATGATTGGATTACTTGTATG
Source organism: Viscum album (assembly GCA_963277665.1). Taxonomy (NCBI): domain Eukaryota; kingdom Viridiplantae; phylum Streptophyta; class Magnoliopsida; order Santalales; family Viscaceae; genus Viscum; species Viscum album. The sequence continues at coordinate 1,265,029,093 of OY728120.1, read as the reverse complement.
GAAGTTCATGTAATATGAAAATAAATTACATGAATTGTTATTATTTGATATTAATGATATTAATTTTTTTAAATGGTATTATAAATAATTTGGTTATATTTAATGATTATGAATAATTAGATAAATATTAATTATGATCATTTTAGGTAAATTTTGGCCGGTTTTCAATCATGAAAAATTCATTTTGTTTTATCATTTAGTATTATGTATAAATAGTAATTCTAGAAGATAAATTGGGTAATATAATACACATTAAAATATATGTTAAACCATTAAATTATTTTATTAGAATATTATAATATGTTTAAGGAAAATGAAAGTATATCACCCATGATGTCAGTAAATTGACACATCATGGGAGACGATTTCATATTTACAATAAAAGAATGAGAGGGAAGAGTTTATTGATTAATCATATATTAACAATATATATTACTAGTATAAAAAATAATAGAATTATAATTACAATTGGATAAGAGAATGTGATGAGGATATAAGAAAATAAATGAAATTTAAAGGAAAATAAACGAAAAAAGAGAGGATTTACCTCTTGAATTCTCATCTTGAGATCCTCTTTAAGGAATATAGACATAGTCTTTTGATGTGACCAAGAGCTCATGGATGTGGGGAAGGGGATGAGGATGTTTATTCGGAATAATTTATGAATGTATCAATGCTCAAGAGTTTTTAGGATATGATGGGGTGGGGTAGTTTTTATAGTGGATGAGAGGGGTGTTTTCTCATTATTTTATTCTTTAGTTTATTAAATTATGCCAATACAAGAAATAGTGATGAGTTCATGAATAAATAAAGTTAATAGAGATGGATGATTCTAGTTTATATTTCTTACATAAGTGATGACTCAACAAATAGTGTATTTAATTTATATTGTATATATACCATAAATTACAATATTTTACTATTCACCACAAGTTCCAGTATTTCACTAAAATCAAAAAAATATCACACTACACAATTTACGATTTATATAATCAGAAAATAATATCCATTTTATAAAAACCATTTTATATATTTGAGTAATTTAATTTTTAATTATAATCATCATTAACATGGAAAATAATGATTTTAAGATTGTAGCTAACCACTTTAAAAATTTACATAAGGTCTCATAAAATTATATTATAACAAATAAACATCAAACTATTAATTTAGGAACTAATTTTAAGAAAATAAATTTTATTTTAAATAATTAAAATTATCATATAATTCCAATTTAATATTTATGACTTCTAAAAATCCCAACACTTAATTAATAATTTTTAAAATATTTACTTACATATAATTGTATAAAATTATATAATATTTTCAATTATAAGATGTAAAAATTTTATTTATAAATTCATGGGTGAGGATACCATTTATTAGAATGTTTTTCTATTCATAAGATTCATATTAATATTCCAAAGGTTAAGTTACTATTTCATCGGTATTGGTTTCTTAATTTTTAGAAGTAATTGTTATTTCATTACTTCTACATTTATAATGTTTTTATTATGGGAAATAAGTGATTTTATGTGATTTATACTATATTATATTAATATGATAAGGTAAAAATTCAATTGATAAATGTTTGGGCCGTTATATTCTTCCCCCATTTCAATTTTTTCCCTCGATTTTTTTACATAAACACATGATGTTACTTCTCCTTCATTGCATCCTATGGTTTCCATGTTTCTTTTTTATACTTATTGTTACTACACGTTGCTTTATAAATGTGTGTTGTCTTCATTTGTATAACCTTATCTCCCTAGTCAAAAATCATTACTATATTCTCCTCATATGAGAGACCATCTTCCAGTTGTACCACCTCTATGTTTAGTACATGTGAGGGATCTGGTATGTTCTACCTTACGTGTGATATGTAGAACACATCATGAAATTGGTCCATATATGGTGGATGTGTAAGATGAGAGTCTATAGATCCTATGTGATCATGGATCTAAAAGGTTCCAATTTACATTGGGATGAGCGTACCTTTCATTCCAAACCACATGACTCTCTTCAAAAGTGATATTCAAAAGAAGATTTTATCTCCAACATCCAAATCCATGTCCCTTATATAGTTTTTAGTGTAGATATTTTTCCAAATCTAAGAATGTTTGATATGTTTCATTATGGATTCAACATTCTATATCATCTCTTTCACAAGATCAAGTACACATATATTTGTTTCACTAACTTCATCCCAACAGGTTGGAATTCTACATCACTTTCTATACGAAGCTGCATATTGAAACATTTGAATACTTGAGTGAAAGTTTTTAGTGAATGAGAACCCATCCAATAGGAAATTATGGTCTCATCATCATTGGGATTCTGAATAGTTGTCTCTTAGAATGTATTCGTGCATATTAATAGTCCTTTCAGATTGGACATCAGTTTGGGTGTGATATGCCATACTGAAATTTATCTCAGCACTCAATGCATATTTGAAGACTCCTACAGAATTTAGATGTGAACCTATGATAATAATATGATAAAATTGAGATTAGAACTTTGGGCTATCTCACCATATCCTTCACATATGTTGTAGCATGTTTTTCAAGTAGGATATCTTCCTGAATAGAAATAAAGTGGGAATCCTTAGTGAGTCTCACAAACAAAACCCCTATCATGTTATTACATTCGGATGTCTTCATGATACCCATGATAAATTCCACAATGACATTATCCCATTTATACATGGGTACATGAAATAGATTTATCATCACATTGTAATTTTATTAATATTATTTAATTTCATTTCATATCAAGGAAATTGAGACATATTCTGCAATATCCTTCTTCAAATTATCCCACCAAAAGTGTTCTTATAGGTCACAATACATCATGGTACTATAGCGATGGATTGAGGAAGTTGAGTTGTGTTCATTTTAAAATAGATCCTTCTTTATCATAGGTGACTCTGGCACACAAAACGTCATTGCAACCCAAATCCCACCACCATCATCGATATATAACTCTTTAATTTTCACTTATTTTACTACATTCACCTTCTTTTGTAATATATGATCATCCATTTGTGATTCCTTAATCTTATCATTGAAATATTATTGGGAAATAATTTAAAGAAGTTAATCATCATTCCTTAAAATTATCATATCTAAATCCATTATTTTAATATCCATAAGGATAGATTCTTTCTCAATCAGCAACAAGGATCGAGAAGCAAGTTATTTTCTACTAAGAGAATCATACACCTTGTTAACCTTCTAAGATAATAGTGAATAATTAAATTGTAGTCTTTATTTTACCTAACCATCTCATTTTATGCATGTTGATCTCTATTTGTGTGAATATATACTTTAGTATATTCTTAGTTTTATATATACCACACTTCTCCCAATAGTGGTAGTGCCGCCATATTTTCAATTCAAAAAATCACATCTGCTAGCTCCAGATCATGTGTCGAGTATTTTTTCTCATAGAAATTCAACTAACAGGTGGAATTGGATACAAAACTATCATTTTTCATGAGTACACAATCAAATAAATTATTTAAAGCATAATTTTTTATCAAAAAACCCTCTCATATTTTTTGTAATGGGAGTACCAGTGTAGTGATTAACATTCTATTTAGCTCCTTAGAGCTTTCCTAAAAATATTTAATTCAACCAAAAATTATGCCTTTCTTTTTTAGCTTGGTTTGTTGGCTATAAAATCATGATAAATTTCAAAAAAAAATGTCGATAATAACATTATTTTCTAATAAAACTGTAGATTTATGAGAAACTACATGGTCTATTCCATTAACTAGTCCCATTTGTTTTTACAGATCCATATAAACTCCTTCCCTTGTGATCACATGACCATGAGTGTGACTTTATGTATCTAAAAGAAACTCTTTATGAAAATGGTGTATAACTTATCCTTCATTGATGTCACCAAAACATGCCGTATATGTTCTTCCATTCTCTTAGATTAGATGAGAATATAATAGATAAACACTGCCAAAAATTTATCAAGGTAATGTTTAAAGAATCTATTAATAAAATCCCTAATAACTGTAGGGGTATTAATATGTCTTCAAGGAATCACCCGAAACTCATAGTGTACATACCTTTTATAGAAGGATGTCTTATGAATATCTTTTTTCTTTACCTTGAGATGATTATTTCTATAATGAAGATTTAACTTTGAGAAGTACTAATGTTACATCCTAGAAAATTATAGAATAATATATTTTCATACCTATTAATATTTATGAATTAAACAAGAATTTACTTAATATATGATACTATTTTCGATAGTGTACCTAACACACAACAATGGGTTTCCCCAAAATTTTATGTGCCACACAAGATTGAGATATACAAAATAATAATATATTATGATTATTATTATATTAAATAGTAGTTATTTCAAATTCTTTGTGTTGGAGAGAATAAAATTAAATAACTATATTATATTTACACATGTTTATTAAACACTTTTATGTTCTTTTATTATCTTTTGGCGGCATAAAATTGAAATAAATCTAATTTTAAGCATAAAATACTCTAAATTTTTTTAGAACATATTTTTACCACTTTTTGAGGGAGAACCCATTTAAAATCTAGTTTTTTTCACTTTTATATATTATATTTCACGAAATAAAATTTTTCTTTGGAAGCGAGACATCAAAATATGCATTGGTTAAATTTTTTGTTATTTTTTTAAAAAATTCAAATTTCAAGGAATAGTGAAAATTACTCTATTTTAATTCAAAACATCCTTTCCATTTAATTTATTTATTTTATTATAATATAATTTTAATTTTTTGAAATTATTATTAGATTATTTGTTTCTCCATTAATCCAATTTCATTCGTTAGAAGTAATTCTACATTGATATTTGTCAAAAACATGTGTTAATCATTTGATGGTTTTTACTTTTTAAAAACATGTTTTCTCATTCTAGTAATGGGATAAATTTTAAATATAATTATTCCACTTCTATGAACATAATTTTTAATAACATAAATACTTGACTGTAATTAGTGTGAAAAATGTGTTTTAATAGCATCAAAAATATTTTGGGTGAATAGTAACATTAGTATATTATGTAACATCATTAATTGGTAAATCTGGTAAATAAGGGTCAAAATAATATTTTAATAATATTAAACTACCCTATCACTTGTATTAATCATATTAGATGAGATATTTATAACCTGTAATACCCTTGGGATGAAATTTAATCATTTAAAAGCCACATGGGTTGGATTATGTCATTTATAACATTTAATTTAAAGTAAAAGAAATAAATTATCATAAAAATGAATCTTATAACTAAAATTATTTTCATAGGGGGTTATATAAGTGATATATTTGAATATAAATATTCATTTGAAACATAACAGTATTACATATGTCATAGTATTTTATTTATAAATTTTAGTGATTAAATAATTAATTTTAATCATGACAGAATGACGATGTAGTGATTTCCTTATCAATGAAAGAATGAAATAAAATATAGTATAAATATGAAATTAAATATTAATTGGAATAAATTATGTCATATACTAATTATTTAAGTTAATATGACATCATAACAGTCGATTAAATGGTTTTTTGGAGGTTAACGTTCTTTTTTCGATTTTTCTAAATTACATAATATGAATAGTTTAAAAACTTACATCATTGAAATTTTATGAAAATAAAAATATACTAAATTATTCAAAAAAAATATTTTAAAATAATGAAGTGATTATAATAATATCTTATAGTTAATTAAGTGTTTGATTATGGGAAATTTACAATGTATAAATAGAATTTAAAGCCTATTAATATTTAAATTGTTTTTACAATAATTAATATTAAAATAGAATAACATAGGGTAAATAGAAATTATAAGGTATAAAATTAAATACATAAAAGTATAACAATTATTTCATTAGAGGATTTTAGACCATAAAAGTCTTATCACATACATAAGAAAATGTGGAATCATTTGGATTAAAATTTTAATTTATATTAATTTAATATTTTATGAGATTCCATGGGACCCCATCCATATACTATAAAAATGTACCCAATATTATCTTATACAAACACTTCAAAATCATTTTGGTCAGGAAATTATTTACACAAACCACTTCTTAAAATCCCTCCAAATATTATTGTGTTTTTATTTTAGGAATAACACCCTTATTTGAGATTTAAATGGTTTCTTCAAGGGTGATAAACTAAAAAAGAGGTATCATATTCTTTAATTATTTCTATTTTATATCATCCCACACTTCCTTCAAGTATCCTCAAACCATGATGTGATAATAAATAAATAATCCTCAATATTTTTTGTAACAACCAATTCATTCATTAATGGAAGTTCTTCTTGATCTAAGTAAATGCTTATTATGGTTATATAAATTGTGATCTTCATTGGTTTTTTGTTTTTGGATTTAAAAATACCGTTATGAATTGTGACCATTGCTAATATAGTCGTTCAATAGTGATCACATGATTAATATATATATAGGTCTTTACCAAATCCAATTTACTCAGAAAAAGGAAGCGATGGCCTCATCCAGTAGACATTACATGTACGCAGCCCATTTGTCGGAGCTCGGAAAGGTGGTGGCGTTATTGGGATTCTCTCTTGACCAAGACCAAGACGATCTTTAACACGTTAATATTGAGCATAAACGACTATGGGAGAAGTTGAAGTTAATACAGATTACCACCCGAGCGATGTAATCTGAGCCACCCCAAGAGTCTATCACCATCGCACACCTTACCCTTCGGTATTATGTGTGTGTTATAAGTGGTTATGTATTAATAACCTAGCACTAGGACTATGTACATTTTTTTTGTAAAGATAATGTGCATTCATTTTTTTATTGTTACATGGTAAATAGTATTTAAAGCACAAACAATATTTTTTGTTAATATTTCACTTTGAAAACTATTTTGATGAATAAATGGATTTTTGAATTAAATAATATTTAAAAAAATATTTTTATAACTAAATTAATTTTTATCAAATATAAATGATCACATAATTTTATGAATGCAATTATAATTTTTATTATGGTTTGAAAGCTGTTTTGTTAAAACCCATGAATTTTTGCTAAATGTTGGTTTTTATTTTAAATGTAAAATTTCACATATTTATAAAATTATTTAGATAAAATGAAAAATATTTTTGGAATCAGGATGTCAAAATTATCAAATGGTGATTTTTTCATAATTTTCTGAGACAGACAAAATTTTTGGTAAAAATTTAATACCGTTAAAATATATAATGTGTTTTAAGACATCACAATGACCCAATAGTGGTGTAATAAAATAATATAAACAATATTTTTGGCCAAAATTTTTTTACCATTAAAATAATTTGATTTTGGGTTTTTTTGATTTATTTTACCAAGATTTAGTGGACCCTTCAAAGCTTTTAAAACATTTTGTCTTTTTTAATTGTTTTCCTTAGATGTGTGACTCCCCTGCACATATGAAACACTATTATTTTAAGAATTTCGGACATTGTACTTATAAAATATTGTTTCCAACTACCATTTTTTTGAAAACATGGGCAAAAACCATGGTATTATTTGTGGTTTTTATTAGTTTAATGGGTGGTGTCCCAAACCTAAATAATAAAGAATTTACTCTCATTTCTTATATAATACCACCCATTCTCCCACCTCCTATTCACTCAATGACATTGGAGTTCTACCAAACCCTACCATACTCTCTCTAAAATCCTCCCAAGGTGCCCCCATCTCGCAATAAGCCTCTCTCAAGCTTCTCCCAAGCCTTTGGGATCACACTTCCATGTAAGGGATTTCTTCAATTCTCATTTTTGCCTAATTTTAGTTATGTTGTTATCCCCTTTTTTTTCAATTAAAAATATTGGGGGTGTAATTTCTAACCTCCCACATACGTTACTTTTTATGTTTGGATGTTTAGAGACCCCTTACTCTCTCATTAATGCCTCTCATGTACACCTGTTACCATGCCGAAATTCCTTGAGGGATTTCTCTCTCCTCTTTTACATCCATGTAATTATTTTGTATTATGCATCTAAATTCCATTAGGTTTGTTGGTAAATGTATCTATATGACTCCAATAATTTTTATTTCATGTATATATGATTATACACCCTTTTATCTTTCATCAACCATTTTCATGAATCCTTATGTCATGTCATTATGCTATTGAAATTATACCGTGTTTTTCCAAGCCATGATCAGTGTGTAGGGAATACCATACCCATGTATCTTTAAAGGGTATTCAACTTTATACATATATACATATTTAATGGTAATTTGATCTATTTATTCCAGATTAAATAATAATTGAATAACTTATGATGCTGAAGGTTTCCATGATCCACGTGGAACACTTATGCATGCAATAAAATGTTTAAGAAGTGTGTGCCCTGATCACTCTCCAATGCATTGGGTAAAGTATAGTATCATGATAATCCATATTAAATGGGTGTTGAATCATTCCAATTCAAGTTTTATGAGGTTTTAATAGTGATTCATGTGCAATGAGGGTTTACTCATGCTCCATTTGAAATGAGCCCTAGCTCATGAAAATTCCATGTTAAGTGTTGTTACCACATTTCCTTATTATGATTATCATACTTTATCATGACTTTATGTTCATGTTTCTATTGTGCTCCATTGACATGCCTATTTTATTACATTTATCGTATTCCTCATGTATTCCATGTTTATTTCCTTGCTAGGATTTATAGATCACCCTTTTTTATGCATGTCCTCAGGTTATCCCATACAATGCTATGTACAAGGGAATGAAGTGGTCATGTAAAGGATGTTTTCAATAAATATTTTTTGTGTTTTATGTTATTAGATATTATTTAATGTTACTAAGCCCCAAATACACTAGAACTCTTGATCTTATATGTTATATCAAGTGATGAGTTTGTGTAATAAACCAGGTTTAAGTTTGTAATAAAATGCAGGGTTGTTATAGTTGGTATTAGAGGATAGGTTTAGTTATTTTGTGGATTAGGATTATAAAAACCTAGTGAAGACATAGAGACAAGAATAAGTATAAAAAATCATCCCTATGTATTGTTAAGTATTGAGTAAGTGGTTTATCAAGAAAATACATCCCTGTATGGATACGAGTAGGTTGAGGCGGCTCTGGCATTTATCTATCCTATGGGTAAAAGCCGAAAAGACCGCTTTGAGCTAGACTCAAAAGGGAACTGGTGCACGGAAATGGGCCTTTCTTCACTATTAGTTATGAAACTCATGGGGGATATGATTTGATAAATTCACATGCTTAGTATGAACCCTTATTACGAGAATGAATAAAATGACCCTATAAATACATGTTAGAAAGTAGATTCTGAATAGCATATATTGAAGAATATAGATTCATAAGTTAAAGAAATAAAACTTATTTATAATTCATCAGTTTTGTCCTTGGATTACCCCTTATATGTTACCCCTAACGTTTTTATTTTTCTAGCCAATGGCTGATAATAGGAGGAATGAGGAAAACAACCAATGTGAAGCTCAACATGATAACTGTGCTAATGAGATGCCCAATCTGATTGGAGCGGGAATCACGAACTTTTTCACACTTCCCTATATGTTAAATGATGCTTTGAAAAGAAACATGGGTCAAGAGTAATGTTCAACACCCCTAATAAAGAAGAAGTCTCTATAGAGAGAATCATAAGGTAAAGGCCTCCTATTATTAATGGAACATATGATCCATAAATCGCTGAAAAATAGACCAACTCCATTGAAAAGATATTCTCCATCCATTAATGTTCTGATCAAGAGATTGTTATCCTGGATGGTTATCGTATGGAGGGTGGATATGGTCAATAGTGAACATTGTTCATGAATATAAAACCTAAGGAAGAGATCAAGGCATTGGAATGGAAGGATTTTCAGAAGATGTGTTTCGATAAATATTTTCCTCACACCCTCAGACATATGATGGTAAGGGACTTCCTTTCCTTTAAAAAAAATTCAATGAATCTGTCGAAGCTTACGAGGCACACTTCACAAGGCTTGCATTATACTCCTTCAAAATTGTCATTACCCCCGAATGCATGGTTCACTACTTCTTTGGTGGGATGAAACCTATTCTATAGAAAGTGATGGAGATCCGTGACTTCGACAGCTATGAGGACATCGTCTAATGTTCCCTCAAGGTCAAAATGGGGATCGATCAATATCGTTGGAATCATGTGGATAAGTATCGTAAGGTGGAATTCAATGATGGAGGTCTGATCCATAAATCCAATGATGCTAAGAAGATCCATCACCCCTCTTTCCAAAGGTGCGGAAAGAAGAACCCCGTAAATTTCCTGAAGGGGATGAGGAAATGCATTAGGTGTGGTAGAGAAGGGCACCAAGCTGTTAACTACCAGCAAAAAAAACCATCGGCTGTAATAGAGGAGAGGAATGCACTGTTCAAACCTCACCGTTTTGTTCATTGCTACAACTGTAAATAACCAGGGAATATTGCATATTAGTGCCCTAATCCATGGATTTTCGAGGGAACCCGACAACCCCCAAGGTAATAAGGGAGAGATTTTTTCATCACAACTACCGAAGTGAACCCCGAAAATGAAGTGGTGATAGGTATTCTAGTTATTCCTTGAATAATAGAGAATGCACATTTTGATTCAGGTTCTATACATTTTTTTGATATCACCATTGTTTAGTAGAACAATCCCAGCACCACAAAAAATCATGGAAGTAAAGATTTCGGTGAGTACAAAAAATTGGGCATTCATTGAATCCCATGAATATAACTCCTCCCCTATCATAATCTATGGATTGAATTTCTTGGAGAACGTCATCAGACTCCATCTGGTGGAATTTGATTCAATTCTTGGCATAGATTGGATTTCCTTATATAGATCCAATATAAATTTCCATGAGAGGGAAATCACTCTCCATGTGGAGAATCGACCCCCGATTCTATAAAAGTGCAAGGAGGAAGATGAATATTCATTATCTATATCATCATAAGGGTGGATATTACTTCCCTATGAGCATGCATATCTATCTCATATGATTGAGTCTACTGAGAAATCCATCCTTGAAGTCATTCCTATTGTTAGTGAATTCACTAAAGTGTTTCCCGAGGAATTGCATGGTCTTCCTCTAAGAAGAGATGTTGAATTTTCAATTGATCTTATACATGGGGCATTTCAAATATCCACGAATTTGTATAGAATGGATGTTTTGGAGTTGAGGATCTGAAGAATCAACTATAGGAGAGTCTCGATAAAGGGTTTATACGCCCAAGTGCTTCACCATGGGGTTCACCAGTCCTCTTCATCAATAGGAAAGATGGGTCAATACTCTTTTGCATCGATTATCGTGAGCTCAACAAAATCATGATAAATAAAAAGTATCCACTCCCATGAATCGATGACTTGTTCGATTAGCTGCATTTATCACAATAATTCTCTAAGGTGGATTTCAGGTTGGGATATTATCATGTAAGGGTGAAGAAGGAAGTTATCCCCAAGACTGATTCTTGTACAAAATACAAGCACTGTGAATTCATAGTAATTGTTTTCGGACTCACTAAGGCTCCAGAAATATTCATGTACTTGATGAATAGAGTATTTAAGGATTACCTCAACAAATTTGTGGTAGTCTTTATAGATGATATTCTGATATACTCCAAAACCCAGGTGGATCATGAGGAGCATCTAAGAATTGTACTAGAGACCTTATAGAATGAGAATCTTTATGGAAAGTAGAACAAGTTTTAGTTTTTGTTGAAGGAAGGATCATTTTTGGGCCATATCATCCCAATAAATGGGATATCTGTGTATCCCTCCAAAACAGATGTAATTTAGGGATGGTCAATTCCAACATCGGTAACAGATATCCGATGATTTTTGGGGTTAGCTGAATATTGTCGACGATTTGTAAGAAGTTTCTCACGATTGTCCAACCCTCTTACCAAGCTAACTCGGAAGGGTGTAATGGTTTATAGGAGTGATGAATGCGAAGAAAGAATCAATGAGCTTTAAAAGAGGTTTATCACTGTTCCTGTGATCACTTTTACCACAAGTGTAGAAATTTTTGTGGTACTTTGTGATTCTTCGAAGAAGGGCCTAGGATGTGTGTTGATGAAAAATGAAAAAGTAATTTCCTAATCATCACGGGAATTGAATGTTCATGAGAATAATTATCGAACAAATGATTTGGAGTTGGCTACGATAATCTTCACATAAAAAATTTGGCGGCATTATCTCTTTAGGGAGAAGTGTGAAATATATACAAACCATAAAACCGTAAAGAATATATTCAAATAAAAAGAGTTGAACTTCCTCCATCGAAGATGGTTAGTGATGATCCAAGATTGTGATAACTCAATCTATTACAACCTTGGTAAAGCAAACAAGGTGGCAAATGCTCCAAGTAGAAAGACTCGATGATTCTATCATAGATGTGAATTGAGAAAGATCCAATCTTCTTAGACATGATGAAGACGAACATGGGAATCTTAAAGAAGGGAAAATTATCAATCCATTCACAAATGATTTCTCAACTGTATATTTTGGAAAGGTTAAAGGATGATCATAAAGATGATGTGGAAATTTTATAAGAAATTGAAAGCTATCTGAAAAGGGAAATCCTCGGAGTTCAATGATAACGAAGCAGGAATTGTGAGATTTAGGAAAATATGATTTGTTCAATCAAGTCCAGAGTTGAAGAAGGAAATTTTGGATGATGCACATAGTTCAAATTTCTCTATTCACCCATGAAACACAATGATTTATCGATATCTCTAAGAGCATTATTGGTTGGATAATATGAAGAAGTAGATCGCTGAGTATACATCAAAGTTTCTGGTGTGTCTGCAAGTTAATCCATAGAGGAAGAAGTATAAGGGGATGATGTAACCATTTCCCATATCAACATGAAAATGGGAGAACATCACCTTGAACATTGTCACTAGACATCTGAAGACATCCAAAGGTAACAATGAAATCTTGGTTGTTGTGGATCATCTAACAATGTCTGCACACTTTATTGAAATTTGAGAGGATTTCTCATTAGATCAAATTGAACAGATATATATCAGAGAAGTGGTAAGGCTGCATGGAGTACCAAAATCTATTGTATATGATCGAGATCCAAGATTCACCTCTCCGTTTTGGAAGAGTCTTCAACATGCTCTGGATATTGAACTAAACATCAGTAAGGCCTATTATCCTCAAACTGATGGAAAATCTGAGTGAACTATTCGAACACTGGAGGATATGTTAAGATCATTTCTATGGACATCAAAGGAGGGTGGGATCATCATCTTCCACTGGTGCAATTCGTCTACAATAACAGTTTCAACTTTAGAATCCTAATGGCACCTTATGAAGCCCTATATTGGAAGAGGTGCAGAACACCGTCATGTTGGAATGATGTCGGTGAACATAAGCTTCTAGTACCAGAAATGGCAGAAGAAATCGGGGATAAGGTGAAAACCATTCAACAACATTTCACGGAAAACTAGAGTCGACAGAAGAGATATGCAGATAACCATATACAAGACCTTGAGTTTAAAGTTGGAGACATGGTATTTATAAGCATATCTCCATAGAAGAAGGTCGTGAGGTTTTGAAAAAAGGTATGTTAAGTCCTAGGTACATCGGCCTCTTCGTGATTCTTGATTGGGTTGGGGTTTTGGTCTATCGACTAGCACTTACACATACCATTGAAAAAGTACATGATATATTTTGTGTATCCCTATTATGGAAGTACAGACCATCCCCTACTCATGTACTCTCTTCATAAGTAGTACCGCTAGAGGAAGATTTATCTTACGAGGAGAAACCAGTGAAGATCTTAGATCGTAGAGAAAAAGTTCTATGAAATAAGACATTGCCCCTCATCAAGGTGTTCTGGAGAAACCACATGATTGAAGAAGTGATGTGGGAATTGGAGGAAGTGATGAAGAAGAGTTAACAACATTTGTTTTAGAGTGGGAAAAGGAAATTTCGAGGGAAAAATTTCTTAAGGGGGAAGATAATAATGACCAAAAAATTCATTAATGGAAATTCATCTCCATCTAAATAAATATCTATTATGGTTATATAAAATGTGATCTTCATTGGTTTTATATTTCTGGATTTTAAAATGCCATTATGAATTGTGACCATTGCTAATATAGGTGTTGAATAGCAATCTCATGATTTGTATAAATATAGGGATTTAACAAATCCAATTTACTCAGACAAAGGAAGCGATGACCTCATCCAATAGACTTTTCCCATATGAATTCCATTTTTCAGTGATCAGAAAGGATGTGGAATCATTGGGATTCTATCATGACCATGTCAATGCTAAGCTTGAGCATGTTAAGGTTGATCGGAACCAACTGTGGGAGAGGGGGATGTTAATAGAGATTACCACCTAAGCGATGTTATCTGAGCCACACCAAGAGTATGTCACCATCACACACCTTTCCCTTTGGTCTTATGTAGGTGTTGTAAGGGGTTATCAAACATAACCCTATAACTATGGATATGTATATTATTTTTTTATAATGAATTTTCATTCATTTTATTATTGTTACTTTGTAAATAATTTTTAATGTACAAATAATATTTTTAGTTAATATTCAACTAAAAAATTTATATTGATGAATTAATATAATTTTTAATTAAATAATATTCTAATAAAATATTAATATAATTAAATTACTTTTTATTAAATATAAATGATCATATAATTTTATGAATTTTATTTTAATTTTTATTATGGTTGGATTTTTTTGTCAAAAACCCTTAATTTTTTGTAAATATCGGTTTTTATTTTAAATGTAATAATTCACATATTTATAAAATTATTTGGCTAAAATTAATATTATTTTTGGAATCAGGTTGTCGAAATTATCTCATGGTGATTTTTTCATAATTTTCTGAGACAACTGAATTTTTGGGTAAAAATTAAATACCGTTTAAATATATAATGTGTTTTATGACATCATAATGACCTAAAAGAGATGTAATATAATAAAATAATCATTATTTTCGCCCAATATTTCTTCTACAATGAAAATAATGTTATTTTGGGTTTTTATTTATTTTACAATGCATTAGTGGACCCTTCATGGATCATAAAACCTTTTGCATTTTTAAATTGTTTTCCTTGAGAGTGTGACTCACCTCCACAAATGAAACCCTATAATTTTAGGAACTTAGGATGTTGTACATATAAAATATTATTTCCCAGTACCCTTTTTCAAAAAACATGGAAAAAAACCATGGTATTATTTGTGTTCTTGATTAGTTTAGTGTGAGGTTTCCCAAACCTAAATAATAATGAATTCCCTCTACTTTCCCATATAAACCCACCCACACTCCCAATTACTCTTCACTCAATGCATTCCAAATTCAAGAAACCCCTATTCTCATTCCAGTATAATCCTCCTAAGGGGCCCCAATCCCCTAAGAAGCCTCTCTCAAGCCTCTCCCACGCTTTTGGGATCAAAATTCCAAGTAAGGGATTTCTTCCTTTCTCATTTTTTTTCTAATGTTCTTTATGTTGTTATGCCCTTTTGTTTTCAATTACCAATTATGGGGTATAATTTCTCACCTCCCCATACTTACGCCTTTATGTTTGGATAGTGGTAGACCCCTTTCTATCTCATTAATTCCATTCATGTATAGATGGTACCATGCCGAAATCCTTGATGGATTTCTCCCTCCTCTTTTACATCCAAGTAATTATTTTGTATTATGCATCTAAATTCCATTATGTTTGTTGGGACATGTATATATATGATCCCTTTACTATAAATTTCTTGTATATATGATTAGACACCATTTTTATCTCATCAACCATTTTCATTAATCCTTATGTCACGCCATTTTGCTGCCGAAATTGCACCGTGTTATTCCAAGTCAAGATCATTGTGTAGTGAATACCATACCCATGTCTTTATCAAGGGTATTCAACTTTATAAAAATATACATATTAAATGGTAATTTCATGTATTTATTCTGCATTACATAATTATGGAATAAATTATGATGTTGAATGATTCCATGATCCATGTGGCACAATTAGGCATGAAATGAAATGTTAAAGAAGGGTGTTCCCTGATAGCGCTCCAATGCATTGGGTAAATATAGTATCATGATAAGTCATGTGCAATGGGTGTTGAACCATTTTAATTCAAGTGCAATGAGATTTTACTCATGCTTCTTGTGCAATGAGGGTTCACTCATTCTCCAGTTTCTATGAGCCACGACTCATGATAAATCCATGTTAAGTGTTGTTGCCACAATTCCATGTTATGATTATCATGATTTATCATGACTTTATGTTCATGTTTCTTCTGTTCTATACTGATATGCCTATTGTCTAACATGTATTGTATTCCTTATGTTATTCCATATTTATTTCCTTACTGGGCTTTATAGCTCCCTCTTTTCTAATGCATGTCCTCAGGTTATCCCATTAAAAGATAATTACGATGGAATGTAGTGGTCATGTAAATGAGTTTTTCAATAAAGATTTTGTGTGTTTTATGTTCTACACTATTATGTAATGTTCCTAAGCCCCAAAGACACTAAACCTCTCTATCAACTATGTTGTATCAATTGAAGATTTTCTGTAATAAATCATGTTTAAGTCCATAATAAATGCAAGGTTTTTATATACATATATGTTTTTATGTTAATATACTCACATAAATCCATCTCCACTTACATCAACTGGGAAGGGAAGTAATTATTTGGGAATATGTGTGAACTATCACTTCCAAAAACAGATATAATTATTTTTTCATTACCATCACTTAATACAGGTTATAATAATGTAATTTAGGTTCATATGTGATATTATTTACATATTATTCATTATATGATAATAATATATTGATTATATTCATACTTTCCATTTGCATAAAATTTATAACATCATTTGTGCATACATGTGAACTATCACCCCACGAAGAGATGTGACTCGATTTTATTCATTATATCACTTTTATGATATATATATAAGTATATTTAAATGATTAATATGTTATTAATAATGATATGATAATATTGGAAGGATTAAATAATACTTAAATTCTTTCCATAAAGATAATTGAATAATGTAAAACGTTACTCAATCGTACATATGACCATTTTCTCCTTGATTATAACATTGATCATATTTCATAAACATGTTTCATGGTTTGATTTAAAGGTATAATTTATCTATAAATATGATAATAATTTCATGAATATTATTCTGCATGAGAGGTTATTATGACCACATGGACTAGTGACATCAAAACCATGTTTATTATTGACTCAAGTACTGAATATCGACAAAACATCTGATATGAACTAAAATAATTTGGTAATTTTTATTTCATTGTAATAAGTGATATAAAATAAATAATAATCTTGTGAAATGTTCTCAAGAAAGTATAATTTAACAAAAATTTGTTGTTCTAGAAAATAAAGGTTGTACATGATGAGCCGGACTCACAGTAAGTGAATTTATCTCAATCATCATTCATTGAGGCTTTTATTGATAATATACACCACATTATTTTATACGGTGTTGAATCAACCCCTTTTTATTTTAATTTCATTCAGTTGTTTCGAAAATGAATCATTTTACTAAATTAAAAAAGGAATTTTTTTAATATATGCTATGATGGTGACCTTTCTGATTCCGTGACTTTTATTTGGTATTTGGATTCATTTATAGATCATAATATTTTTAAAATTAAATTAAATACCATAATTAACTTTTATGTATTTTTGTATTTAAAATGGTTTTGAGAATGAATTCATTATATCAATATCTTAAAATGATAT
This sequence comes from Viscum album, assembly GCA_963277665.1. Classification (NCBI taxonomy): domain Eukaryota; kingdom Viridiplantae; phylum Streptophyta; class Magnoliopsida; order Santalales; family Viscaceae; genus Viscum; species Viscum album. Next base: position 1,265,011,303 of record OY728120.1, on the reverse strand, counting down.
TATATGATTTCAATGTGGAAATTTTATTTTCCCATAATGAATGGTTATTTGCAATTATTATGTTATGGGTTATAGAAATTTCATATTTATATGGGTTGTACTATGATAAATCATGGGTGGGTGAGCCCATGGTAGCTCTCCAATTAATTTTCTAATAAGACAGAGTAAAATAATATGGTTTCTTCTAATATAATTGTGAAATATACTAGGATGTGTATTCCAAATGTAACTATGAAGCTTAATCAATATGTATTCATGAATTCTAGTATATAAGTATTATATGGACTCCCCATGTTACCATGAATATTTATGATTTCAACAAATTTTTCTCGATTATTATGATTTCATGAGCTAATAAATATTCATGGATAATGGTTTATTTTCTAATTTTATATCCCTTACTATGTATTTTACTATCATCTGATGATTTCTAAATTCTTTCAAAGGGTAAAAGGATGTGTAAGAGAAAGGAATAAGTCATTAATGTTTTTATCAAGAAAAAGAAATATTGTTTTCTTTTAAATGTTTTATATTGTTGATGAAATGGATAATTTTGTAGTGGTATCCACTTTGTATAAATATGATTTAATATGTTGTTTCTATATACAAGTTCTATAAAACTCTAAACCTATAAAGATCCTTATTGTGAATTCCAGACTTAACTCAAGATTATGTAATGTTTTACAAAAGGTCCTTAAAGGTGGTATCAGAGGTCGGTTGGTATTACATTAATGGTTATGATTTTGTTAATGGAATATCAATATATTATATTTAAATTATGGTTGAATTTAGATGATGTATAATTTGAATATTCCCATGTTTCTTTATCTAAGATATGTATGTTTATAATATTTTTCCACAAATGAATGTGGGATGCTACGACGGGATGACATACAGAGGAAAAAAACCATGCTAATCAGCAACCAGAGATAGTTAGAATCAGAACAGGACACTTTGTTGTAGTGATATAATAGTTGAATAAATCTATAAATAGTGGTGGTATCCAAGCATGAGATCAGCCAAATCAACCTTAAATTAACATGTTTGTAGGGGGAATTTCATGAAGCAATATCCTTTATCATTTAAAGGATCATCTGACCCCGTGTAAGCTGAATGGTTGATTAATGAACTTGAAATGATTTTTGATGTCATGGGGTGTTTAGAAAATCAAAAGGTTATTCTTATTATGTACCAATTTGATGTCAAATTATATACGTTTAGGTTTATGGTTAAGAATATCATAGACAATAAGGAGCTTGATGCTCTGGATTGGGATGAATTCAATGGTTTGTTTCTTGAGAAATATTTTCCTATGGTTGTTCATCTTAGGATGGAAAGAAAATATTCTAATTAATGAATGTTGAGGACTCAGTTGAAGCATATGAAGCTAAATTTAATAGAATGGCAAGGTATGCTCCAAATTTCATCCGATATCTTGAAGTAAATTCCATTTTTTTACTTATGATTAAATCCAATTTATCTAATTGAATTGGATTATCACTAGTTTAAAAGTAATGAAATCATATTCGATTTGCGAAGAAGGAGGAATTGGAATTTTCCAATGATCAGCTGTTCTTTTACAAATATAAGAATAAGAGGATGATGTGGTATCCGAATGTGTTGAATTCACTAAAAAATTATAATGGTATAAAAATATAGTTAAAAATTTGTGAAAATTGGGGTAGAAATCACACTATGGAATACCTTGTGAATTATCACAACTTCTTATGATGTGTTAAGATGGGACATAATGTTCAAAATTTCACTAGAAAATACTGTAATAGTGGTAAGAAAAAATCAGAATTACAGTTAGTAAAATGGTTTAAGTGTAATGATATGTGTCAGTATGTAAATAAGTGACCAATGAAGAACTCGAATGAAGGGATGAAACGATAATGTTAGCAGAAGGATGCTGTGAAATCCTTTGAAACTAATTCAGCAGATGTTGTTTTATATAATGAATTGGTATAAGGTATATTGTTTGTTTATTTAGATTATAAAAATGTTTTTTTATTTAGGATCTACACATTTTATTCATTTCTGATTTTTTTTGGTAAATTGTGAGTTATACCTCAAGAAATGAGACTAGAAGATAGGGTAAAAACACATGAGGGAAATGTTTAGGAAAAATGAAATTATAATAAACTTTATATCATTGTCTGTTTAATGAATTTACCTAAAAACCATGTTTTTTTACCTCTAGTAGTGTTTGCTGTTATTCTAGGTATGGATTGGATTAATATTTACCATTATATGATTCATTATAGATCTAAAAATTTTCAAATCAGAATGAAAATTAGTTTGTGTATAATATTGAATCCTTACCATTTATAACATATCAGGAAGCTAAGAAACTATAGAATTACATTATTAAATTGTAACATCTATATAATGGTGAAAAAAAGAACTATTCAGATTAATCATGTTCCAAAGGTAAATGAGTATGTAGATATTTTATCTAAGGAGTTTCATTGTCCTATACATAATCAAGATATTGAATTTACTATTAACATAGTTCATGGAGATAATATAAATTAAAAACCCCCATATCGAATCTCTCATGTTAAACTTATATATTTTAAGAATCAATTATAGGAGTGTTTAGGTAATTCCATCATTTGACTTAGCACCTCAGCATATGATGATCATATCTTGTTTTCTAAAGAGAAATATGGTTCAATGAGACTTTTCATTGATTAAAAATCCTTGAATAATATCACTGTTAAGAAAAAATAACCTTCGGATCATATCAATTATTTTTTTGATCAGATACATGGAGAATAATATTTTTCCAATGTTGAATTAAAGTCGGTGTGCCATCAGTTAAAAGTAAAAGAAGCAGAGATTCATGAGACAACATTTAATACTAGATATGGCCATTATAATTTATAGTTACTCCATTTGGGTTAACAAATTCACCTTATATATTCAGGTATCTCATGAAATATACATTCAATGAGTTATAAGATATGTGTCTGGTTGTGTTTATTGATGATATTTTCATATATTCTAAATGTAAATAGGAGAATAAAAATAATTTAAGGGTAGTCTTGATAATATTAATAGAGAAGAAATGTTATAGTAAATTCAGAATATTTGAGTTTTGGTTAGAAACAATTTCATTCCTTTGTCACATTGTTTCTAAATATGGATTAACTATTTATCTAGCTGAATCAAATGTTCTTAAAGAATGACCAATACCCACAATTATAATCGAGATTCGTAGTTTTCTTAGTTTAGTTGGTTATTATCAGAGGTCAGTTGAAAATTTTTCATGGTTATGTAGAACCTTGACTTAGTTAACATGAAATGGGGTTAAGTTCATCCGTATAAAATAATTTGATGAATGTCTTTATAAATTGAAAATAAGATTGGCGAATGCTTCATTTTTTGGCACTACCTTCCAGAAATGATGAATTTTTTTCTATAGTGATTCTTTTTTAGAAATGGATTTCTTGTTTCTTAATTAAAAATTTTCAGGTAATTTCTTAGGCTTCATGTCAGTTGAAAACTCATGAGTTAAATTACCACACACATGATTGGGAATTAGCTGCTGTTGTTTTTTCTCAAAAAAAATTGGAATGATCAATATATAGAGTAAAATGTTAATTATATACGTTACAAAAAAGTCTAAGGTTTATATTCACTTTGAAATATTGAAAATGAGAAAGAAAATATGGTAGTGTAAAGACCCTTAAAATTCAAGGGAAATTGTTTCTTAATTTTATTTGAAATTTTACAAGAACACAGTTTCTGACGGCACCTGATTCCGAGACCCGGAGTGCCCGGAATCAATTTCCGAAGTTTGGCTCGGGTACGTTCAGTGAATGAATGAGCGAGAATTTCTATCTTTTGAACCGGTGCCCGGAATAAAATTCTGAGGGCACCGATGAACTCACAGCACCGATATTCGCTTAAAGAGACCATTTCTGAGGTTGCGTTTATTGCGGGTTGAGAGTTAGTTTTTGGGGAATTTAGAATAATTTAAATAAAAATTGTGGAATACAATTTTTTATTTTAACTTGTTGGTTAACTTCTCCCAAAGGGAGTTAGAGGTGGGACCCACATCCACTTATCCTACCTTGGGAGGATTAAGTGTGGTGGGTCCCACACGAAGCAAAACTCTTCATCTTCTCTTTTTAAACTCCCAATAACCCCTCTTTAATTAACTTGACAAGTTGGGTTATTAAATGGGTGGAGTTTTTTAATTTCAAACCTTTGAATTTCAAAATGGTTTGGTTGAGTAAATAAAATAAGACCTTAGCTTATTTTATTTGGGTTATAATTCTCTAGACATCTTGAGAGAATTTGGAGCCTTCTTCTTCTTCTTCTTCTTCTACTTCAAGCTTTGACGAAGAACGCGAAGAACCTTCGAACATTGACGAAGAACGCCACGTTCTCGGGAACCGTCTTCCGCGTTGCCATACCCGCGACACCGACGACGTCTCCTTCAGCGTCATGTCTTCCGCGACAGATTCCCGCGACGAAATCGCCATTAAAGAGCTTCGAATCCTCGCTTCACGACATCGACGTCCTTTTTCCAAGACGCCGACCACCGCGACGCTCGTCTTCCGCGGGTCGTTGACGATCATCGTTCTTGAAACCGAGGTAGGGGTATGTTGTTGATTATTTATTTATTATCGTTCTTTGTTCTAGCATGACAAATTTGAGGATAAATGTTTATGTGTTATCGTCTAATGAGAGGGGGGTCGGACCGCACAAACACGGTCGAATCCCCCCTCCTTTGTTCTTGAATATTACTATTTTCTTGTGGATGAACGAGATGGCGTGGTGCCGTCGCACCACGCGGGAATCACATGGTAAATATTGTGCGGCGCCGTCGCGCCGCGCCGTGGAAAAATTATCATGAACGCGACGCCGTCGCGCCGCGTCGAAGGAAACCAAAGGCGCCGCGACAGGAGCGGGGCCGCGGCGGAGGGGCGCGGTGCCGTCGCACCGAGCCGGACGACGAAGGTCGCGGCCGGTTCCAATCCACGGCGGAACGAGAAGACCGGAGACGAGCCGGGCCGTCGGTGTCGAAAGCCGGAAAGGGGACCGGCCTTGTTGGTCTCATTGAGGATGGACCGGCCGGCCAGGTCTGGCCGGCCGGAAGGGAGAAGGACCGGGGGAATTAATTCCCCCGGCTAGCCAAAACCGGCCCCCCATAATGGGGGGGCCGCGGTTACACCAAGGGGGGGGGGGGGGCAGCGCCCCCCCGTTTTTATCAAAGGCAGGCCCCAACGAGGGGGGGGGGGGGGGCGTTTCTCCTAGGCGCGGCATGCAGCCGCGCCGCCAGCTGAAGAAAAGAGGGGTCTTTGCCCCCCGCGCGTGACACCCAAGCGGCGCCCAGGCCGTGCCGCCACCGGCCGGGCCGTGCCGCCGCGCCAGACCGCGCCGCCGCACCGGGCCGCGCCGGACCGCACCGCCGGCCGGGCCGGGTCGGACCCGGGCGGGGTCGGACCCGGGTCGGGCCGACCCGGTTCGGGCCGACCCAGGGGGGGTCGGGCCGGGTCGGCCCGGACCCGGACCCCCCGTTTTCGAATCGACTTCAGTCTTTTGCCCATAACTTGAGCTACGGACATCCGTTTGACGAACCGTCAGCGGCTATGCGATCCTTGGATCGAGAAGGTCGATTCGGTATATCGCACTCAAAGTTTCAGAATACTTTGAGTTCAGCCGGGTTGGTTCGTACACGAAATCAACCGGGCCCTCGGAGCGGAAACGCTCATATCATGAGCTACAGACGTCTGATTGACGTGCTGTCAACTTTGTTGAGTTCCTCATAGAGATACAGATCTTTTGGCTCACTCCGCTCGAGGTTTGGATGCCGTCGGAGTGCGGTCGGGTTGGTTCGCTCACGAAACCAACCGGGCCCCTGGAACAAAAAAGCCAATAACTCACAGACCGGGCGTCCGATTGACGCGCCGTCTGTCTCATTGCTTTCCTCTTGATGAGACGGAACTTTTGGCATCCTCCGCCCGAGTTTTGGATGCATATGGATAGTGTCCGGGTTGGATCACACCGAAATCCAATCGGGCCCCTAAAGCGGAAAAACTGATATCTTTCAGACCAGACGTCCGTTTGACGAACCGTCAGCGGCGTTGGTGATCACGTTGAAAAACGGTCCCTATGAGTATACCCTATGAGTGTTCGGGGTATAGTTGAGTTACGGCCGGATTGGTTCACACACGAAACCAACCGGGCCCCTAGGACGAAAAGGCCAGTGACTCACAGACCGGGCGTCCGATTGACGCGCTGTCTGTTGCGTTGAGACCCCTATGACGAGGTGGTACTTTGAGATACTTCCTTGAGGAACTTGTGATACTTGGAGTATCGACCAGTAGCTCGTGGAGCAGACCCTCCCGGAGACGAGCGTGCGATGTACGGAAACCGTGTTGCTGATTGAGACCCGGTGACTGATGATCGAACGACTCGGTGTGTTATAGAGGTGCGCTTGGTTGTAGTGGCACATGGGTGCGCTTGGATGTAGCGGAAGACCCACGACATAGGTGCGCTTGGTTGTAGCGGCACATGGGAGTGCTTGGTTGTAGCGGCAGACCCACGACAGAGGTGCGCTTGGTTGTAGCGGCACATGGGAGCGCTTGGTTGTAGCGGCAGACCCACGACAGAGGTGCGCTTGGTTGTAGCGGCACATGGAAGAATTTGGTTGTAGCAGCTGGCCCACGGTACTTGAAAGGTGGAGTAGTACAGCAGTCTTAGGTTAGTGAGCAGTACCTCGGAGTCGTGACAGGACCACTGTACACTCCAGAGACGGAGCTCTTCAGCAGTTATGGTTTCGATAATGAAAATCATGGTTTGAGCTGAGACTTTTGACCTTTGTGTTTACCTCATGATTGAGATGGGTCACTTGATAACTTATGTATATGTATGGGCATATACCTGAGTAGTGGTTATCCGTTGATTTCATGATCCTTGAGTTTCCTCATGATTGAGATGGGTTACTTGATAACTTAGGTATATGGTTGGGCATATACCTAAGTAGAGGTTAACTGTTGAGATCTTCTTGTGGTTATCCTTGTCGGTTTTAGTGAGACCTTGAGTGTCTCGGGGTCCCTACTGAGTAGCATATACTCACCCTTGCACGGGCTATGCCCGCTCTACGTTGTGTTGGTTGCAGGCGACAGACAGCGCTGATCGTGGTGGAGGCGTGCGGAGTAGGACGGTACCTGGAGGTGGACCACTGGGCGGGACGTACACGGAGCAGTCAGGTGGACCCGAGGAGCAGTGGAGGCTATCTGTACCCACCCTTCAGGTGGGACTTCTAGAGGATGGCTCGACGCTGCGGCTTTTCCTTTCAGTTGATGTTTTACCTTTCAGTTGTACATTATAGTTGGGCTTGTATTTCCGACCCCTTTTACTTTCATCACAGCTTGTACCGTTTTTACTTAGTTTTTACTTTTCCGCTTGCTTATGCCTTGGTGATAGTCACCAGCCCCTGGCCTATGGAAGGCGGGCTTGGGGTAGTCACGACACGAGCCCCGAGGACGGGTCATGACAAATTGGTGTCAATGGAGTTCGGTTCTACCGCGAACTCTGATCTTTTCTATGTGAAGCAATAATGTTTAGTGTATTGAGTGTGGTTATCAGTCCAGGGAGTCCAGTGTTGGTGAGGCGGCCGGCGTATCCATACACCATGACCCTGGCTAATAATTTCCGACATAATGCATGAAAACATTGATTGAGTGTGTGTTTCAAAGTTTTCATTGTGATTACTTTATATCAGCTCACCAGGTATACTGTTCTGACTGTGGCGCACCTGTTTCCTTTTCAGAATGGCCCCACGACGGCAGCCAGTTAGGGTTCCAAGAGTTGAGTGTGATGACAGCCCGCCGTTCGACGAGGCCTCGGTGCAGGGCCCTTTGTCAGCAGTGGCACCGGCGGTAGCTTTACCCGCCGAGCCCCCGATACTTCCAGCACCAGCAGCTGACGATGCACGTCACCTTAGCGCACTGCATGAGTTTCAGCGCCAGTGACCGCCCAGGTTCCGCGGGGAGACGGACCCTTAGGCATCCGAGGACTGGATTGAGGCAGTCGTACGAGTTTTCAGGCTAGTGAGGACACCATCAGACCTCATGGTGATCCTCGCTGCGAGCCTACTGCACGCAGTAGCGGGCCGATGGTGGAGCTTGATGCTCCAGGTGCACGATGAGGCATCTCTACTTTGGACGGACTTTGAGAGCCTCTTCCGCTCGGAGTTCGTCCCTGCCACCCTTCGTGCGGTGCGTATCCAGGATCTTCTTCAGCTGCGGCAGGGCAGCATGATGGTCGCTCAGTACTCGGCGAGATTTACTGATCTCTCGCGCTACTCGACCGACATGGTACGAGACCCATTCTTCCGGGCCCAGAACTTCGAGCAGGTACTGAGGCATGAGATCAGGGCTTCGATGATCTCCCTCAACATTCCGACTCAGGCAGGGGTGTTGGAGCGAGCCCTCTTAGTGGAGAGTTTCCTTGCTGAGCAGTCTCCAGCAGCAGGACCCACCACTTACCGGCATGTGGCAGAGTCTTCTGCAGCGGGCAGTAGACGGATGACGCAGGGGTCCAAGAGGACTGGACCTATAGGTGGTCGACATCATGACTCTGGATCGTTTGTGCGAGGCACTCGGGGTGGGCAACAACTTGCCATGAGATGGCAGAGTTACACCTGCGGCGGGATTGGTCACATGGCTCGTGACTGTCCGACCCGCCACACGGATGACCAACAGATGGACGAAGGGCCCCCCAGGTAGAGGCAGAGGTTCTATCAGGGCGGGCCGCAAGGAGTAGGCGGCCATGGCAGGGAAGCTGGCCGTGCAGCTAGAGGTGGACGACACTTCGGGGTGTTGCCACCACCACCACCAGGAGGTCCACCCCGACCACAGGGGATAGTTGGACATGGGGGAGCTCCGCTTCAGGCAGATGAGGCCTACGATCATGGAGCTCCGGTGGTAGATGGACAGGAGAGGGACTAGCTCCAGACCTAGAGACTATTGTTGATATATGTTTGTAGATGCCTTGTGTCTTTGTACTTGAGCTGCAGTAATAAAAGACACCTTTTCTTGTGGCATTTACTTCCCTGTCCTCTCTTGTGTTGTTACTAAGAGGTTCTGGTTTAGACTATTGACTTGACCCTCACTTGAGAAGTACCTGCTGGAGGAGACCTAGTTATCACACAACTGATGCCGACAGTGTGACTCAACCCTTGGAGGTGAGAGTAACGGTTGGATCTCTTGTAGTAGCGTCGAGGCCTTACGACGTCATCCTTGGTATGGGTTAGTATCATCCATGTCGGGATTGACAATATTAGGCAAAGAACGTGGTTCATCCAGGGGATGAGACCAGATTTCCCTTATCGGCAAGGAAGAAATCATAGCAGCTCTTGAGGGACCAGAGGTGGTCCGAGCCACGACAGAAAAGGTCTAGGTTATCCAGGAGTGGATGAGGACAGTTCAGAGCCGGCAGAAGTCATCTGCTGATAGGAGGCGGAGACCACTAGTGTTCGAGGATGGCGACCATGTCTTCTTGCGTGTCTCACCTCGACGTAGTTTTCGGAGTTTTGTCCGAGGTGGCAAGTTGTCTCCATGCTTCATTGGACCCTTCCAGGTCCTCAGCAGGGTTGTCGAGGTGGCTTATCGCCTAGCTCTACCACCTTTGTATCCCTAGTTTGTGTTGAAGCTTTACGGGGACGTAAAGCCCTGAGGTGGGAGTAATGTAAAGACCCGTAAAATTCAAGGGAAATTTTTTCTTAATTTTCTTTGGAATTTTACAAGAACGCGGTTTCTGACGGCACCTGATTCCGAGGCCCGGAGTGCCCAGAATCAATTTCCGAAGTTTGGCTCGGGTACGTTCAGTGAATGAACGAGCAGGAATTTCTAACTTTTGAACCGGTGCCCGGAATCAAATTACGAGGGCACCGATGAACTCGCAGCGCCGATATTCGCTTAAGGAGACCTTTTCTGAGGTTTCGTTTATTGCGGGTTGAGAGTTAGTTTTTGGGGAATTTAGAATAAGTTAAATAAAAATTGTGGAATACAATTTTTTATTTTAACTTGTTGGTAAAACTTCTCCCAAACAGAGTTAGAGGTGGGACCAACATCCACTTAACCTCCCTTGAGAGGATTAAGTGTGGTGGGGCCCACATGAAGCATAACTCTTCATCTTCTCTTTTTAAACTCCCAATAACCCCTCTTTAATTAACTTGACAAGTTGGGTTATTAAATGGGTGGAGTTGTTTAATTTCAATCCTTTGAATTTCAAAATGGTTTGGTTGAGTAAATAAAATAAGAACTTAGCTTATTTTATTTGGGTTAGAATTCTATAGACATCTTGAGAGAATTTGGAGCCTTCTTCTTCTTCTTCTTCTTCAAGCTTTGACGAAGAACGCGAAGAACCTACGAACATCGACGAAGAACGCCACGTTCTCGGGAACCTTCTTCCGCGACGCCATACCCGCGACACCAACGACATCTCCTTCCGCGTCATCTCTTCTGCGACGGATTCCCACGACAAAATCGCCGTTAAAGAGCTTCGAATCCTCGCTTTATGACATCGATGTCCTTTTTTCGCGACGCCGACCACCGCGACGCTCGTCTTCCGCGGGTCGTTGATGATCATCGTTCTTGAAACCAAAGTAGGGGTATGTTGTTGATTATTTATTTATTCTCGTTCTTGGTTATAGCATGACAAACTTGAGGATAAATGTTTATGTGTTATCGTCTAACGAGAGGGGGGCCGGACCGCACAAACACGGCCGAATCTCCCCTCCTTTGTTCTTGAATATTAATATTTTATTATGGACGAACGAGATGGCGTGGTGTTGTCGCACCACGCGGGAATCACACAGCAAATATTGTGCGGCCCCGTCGCGACGCGCCGTGGAATAATTATCATGAACGCGACGCCGTCGCGCCGCGTCGAAGGAAACCAAAGGCGTCGCGGCCGGTTCCGGGCCGCGGTGGAACGAGAAGACCGGCGTCTAGCTGGGTCGCCGGTGTCGGAAGCCGGAAAGGGGACCGGCCTTGCCGGTCCCGTTGAGGAAGGACCGGCCGGCCAGGTCTGGCCGGCCGGAAGGGAGAAGGACCGGGGGAATTAATTCCCCCGGCTGGCCAAAACCGGCCCCCCATAATGGGGGGGCCGCGGTTACACTAAGGGGGGGCAACGCCCCCCCGTTTTTATCAAAGGCAGGCCCCCACGAGGGGGGGGCATTTCTCCAAGGCGCGACATCCAGCCGCACCGCCAGCTGAAGAAAAGTGGGGGCTTTGCCCCCTGCGCGTGGCACCCGAGCGGCGCCCAGGCAGCACCGCCGCCGGCCGGGCCGCGCCAGACCGTGCCGCCGCGCTGGGCCGCGCCACCGCGCCGGACCGCGCCTCCGGCCGGGCTGGGTCGGACCCGGGTCGGGTCAACCCGGTTCGAGCCGACCCAGGGTGGTCGGGCCGGGTCGGCCCGGACCCGGACCCCCCGTTTTCGAATCGACTTCAGTCTTTTGCCCATAACTTGAGCTACGGACATCCGTTTGACGAACCGTCAGCGGCGATGTGATCCTTGGATCGAGACGGTCGATTTGGAATTGCACTCAACGTTTCGGAATACTTTGAGTTCGGCGGGGTTGGTTCGTACATGAAACCAACCAGGCCCTCAGAGCGGAAACACTCATATCTTGAGCTACGGACGTCCGATTGACGTGCCGTCAGCTTTGTTGAGTTCCTCCTAGTGAGACAGATCCTTTGGCTCAATCCACTCGAGTTTTGGATGTCGTCGGAGTGCGGTTGGGTTGGTTCGCTCACGAAACCAACCGGGCCCCTGGAACGAAAAATCCAATAACTCACAGACCGAGCGTCCGATTGACGCGTCGTCTGTCTCGTTGCTTTCCTCTTGATGAGACGGATATTTTGGCATCCTCCGCGCGAGTTTTGGATGCAGATGGATAGTGGCCGGGTTGGATCGCACCGAAATCCAACCGGGCCCCTAAAACGGAAAAGCTGATATCTTTCAGAGCAAACGTCCGTTTGAAGAACCGTCAGCGGTGTTGGTGATCACGTTGAGAAACGATCCCTATGAGTATACCCTATGAGTGTTCGGGGTATAGTTGAGTTACGGACGGAATGGTTCGCACACGAAACCAACCGAGCCCCTTGGACGAAAAGGCTAGTAACTCACAGACCGGACGTCCGATTGACGCGCCGTCTGTTGCGTTGAGACCCCTATGATGAGGTAGTCCTTTGAGATACTTCCTTGAGGAACTTGTGATACTTGGAGTATCGACCAGTAGCTCGTGGAGCAGACCCTCCCGGAGACGAGCGTATGAAGTACGGAGACCATGTAGCTGAATGAGACCCGGCGACTGCTGATCGAACGACTCAGTGTGTTATAGAGGTGTGATTGGTTGTAGCGGCACATGGGAGCGCTTGGTTGTAGCGGCAGACCCAAGACAGAGGTGCGCTTGGTTGTAGCGGCACATCGGAGCGCTTGGTTGTAGCGGCAGACCCACGACAGAGGTGCGCTTGGTTGTAGCGGAACATGAGAGCGCTTGGTTGTAGCGGCAGACCCACGATAGAGGTGTACTTTGTTGTAGCGGAACATGGGAGCGATTGGTTGTAGCGGCAGACCCACGAGAGAGGGGCGCTTGGTTGTAGCGGCACATGGAAGCGTTTGGTTGTATCAGCTGGCCCGCGGTACTCGAAAGGTGGAGTTCTACAACAGTCTTAGGTTAGTGAGCAATACCTCGGAGTCGTGACAGGACCACTATACACTCTAGAGACAGAGCTCTTCAGCAGTTATGGTTTTGATAATGAAAATCCTGGTTTGAGCTGAGACTTTTGACCTTTGTGTTTACCTCATGATTGAGATGGGTCACTTGATAACTTAGGTATATGTATGGGCATATAGCTGAGTAGTGGTTATCCGTTGATTTCATGATCATTGTGTTTCCTCATGATTGAGATGGGTTACTTGATAACTTAGGTATATGTATGGGCATATACCTATGTAGAGGTTATCTGTTGAGATCTTCTTGTGGTTATCCTTGTTGGTTTTAGTGAGACCTTGAGGGTCTCGGGGTCCCTACTGAGTAGATTATACTCACCCCTGCACTGGCTATGCCCGCACTACGTTGTGTTGGTTGCAGACGACGGACAGCGCTGATCGTGGTGGAGGCGTGCGGAGCAGGACGATACCTGGAGGTGGACCACTGGGCGGGATGTACTCGGAGCGGTCAGGTGGACCCGAGGAGCAGTGGAGACTATCTGTACCCACACTTCAGGTGGGACTTCCAGAGGATGGCTCGACGCTGCGGCTTTTCCTTTCAGTTGCTGTTTTACCTTTCAGTTGTACTTTACAGTTGGGCTTGTATTTCCGGCCCCTTTTACTTTCAGCACAGCTTGTACCGTTTTTACTTAGTGTTTACTTTTCCGCTTTCTTACGCCTTGGTGCTAGTCGCCAGCCCCTGGCCTATAGAAGGAGGGCTTGGGGTAGTCACGGCACGGGCCTCGAGGACGGTTCGTGGCAGGTAGGAACTAATAAAGGAGTATTATTCTAGGATTCATTACCATCCATGAATAGAAAAAATGTTTTGGATTCATTATGTCCGAAAAGAAATACAAGATTATCCATGTCACCTTTGCAAATAACCATTTGATTAATTATTAATGAACATTTTGTGGGATGATTTTGGAGTAAGAAAATCCCCTAATTTTATCAAGTTTCTATGTAATCATCTCTATTATATCGAATTATGGAATTTAAAATGGAAGATAGTAAATTGTAGAAAAAGGTAGAATTGGATAGAAAGGGTATGTTGCCTAAATTTAACATTTATAAAGACTGTTTTTTGGTTTGGGAAGAGATTATGTGTTCCTTGTGATTCACTGTTGAGGAAATATATTTTATGTGACAGTTATAGTTTTCTATTTCTAGTTCATCCTAGATTTATTGCGATGTACATAGATCTTAGAGAGTATTACTGGTGGGGTGGAATGAAAAGTGTTATTTCTGACCATACTAGGAAGTGTTTGATTGTACGACATTTTAAATTAGAGAGGAAATCACCTAATTGAATGATTCACCCTTTTCCAGTAACAAAGTGGAACTGGAAATATATATCCCTAGATTTCATAGTGGGACTAAAAATTCTTCTTAAGGTAATAATGTGATTTGTGTTATTGTTGATAAATTTAAAAAATCATCTAATTTTTATTCCTATTTGAGATACATAGTCCCAAGATCGACTTTATAGATTGTATATTAACAAGATAGTCATGTTACAAGGAGTTGACCTCTATATTTTACTTGATCGTGATCCTAGATTCACTTATAAATTTTGGAAAGGACATTAGAAGTTATTTGGAACTAAATTAAATAGAGTAAAACTTTTCACCCTCAATAAGATGGGCAGTTAGAATGAACAATTTAAACCTTGGAGGATATGTTGCGTTCTTCTTCAAGGGATTACTAGGGATGTTGGGTTAAAAATAATTCTTTGTATGAGTATTCATTTAATATATACTCTCATTCTAGTATACATATGAAACTATTTGATGTAATACGTGGAAAGCGGGGTTGAACACCATATTTGTGGGATGAATCATGTAAATGGATGTTGAGGGGACCATAATTAGTCGATGAGATGGTAGGAAATGGATTGTTGTTTCAGGAACACATGAGGATATCTTAGAGAATTTAGGTAATTTATTTGCATAACTGGAGGAAGGATCCTTCTATCGAGGTAGGTGATAACTACTTCCCCAAAGATTTTCCATGGAAAAGTGTGATACATTTTGGTAAGAAGGGAATGATGAGTCTCTTTTTCATTGAACCCTATAAAATCTTAGAAAAATTCTGATCATTATTATATAGATTATATTTCCATATGATTTAATCCATGGTACACTATGTCTTTCATGTTTCAATGTTGAGAAAGTATTTGTTGGTTCCATCTCATGTTTTGAGTCCAAAAGCAGTTCAGTTGGAAGAGAATCTTTCTTATAAGGAACTACCAGTCTAGTTTCATTACCATAGAGAGAATGTGTTGTGAAATAAAGAGATTCATCAAGTTAAGGATTTATAGAAAAACCATATGGTTAAAGAGGGAACATAGGAATCTGAAAATTTTATGATGGGAAAATTCCCCCACTTATTTGATAATTGAATAAAATTATGAGCACCCAATTTCCAAAAGGGGGTAGGATGTAACAACCTAGGTATTTTTAGATTAATACATTTTCATATCTCTTAATATTTATGAATTAGATATAAATTATACTTAAGATGGGATACTATATCTGATAGCGTACCCGAAACAGAACAACGACTTTCTCCAAAATCTTATTTTTCATTCAATTTTGAGATATATTGAAAAATAATTCATTATTAATATTATTATTTTAAATGATAGTGATCATATTACCATTTTATTGAAAAGAAAGAATAAAAATATCTATATTTTGTTTAAACATATTTATTAAATGTTTTAATTTATTTTATTAACATTTAGAGGCATAAAATTGGAATAAATCAAAATTTGGGCATAAAATAATATAATTTTTTTTAATTTGAGATTCATATATTTTTTCTGGAGAACCCTTTTTAAAAAATTTTCTGTCAAAATTAAATGTTCAAATTGAAAAAATAATCATCTTATTTTTATATGGGTCTTCAAAATTTACAATGGTAAAATTTTTGGTATTTTTTTTGATAAAATTCATATTTTAATCAATAGTAAAAAATACTGCATTGTAATTCAAATTCTCACTTTTTTCAATATATTTGTATTGTTATATTATCATTTGAATTGGGTTTAATATATATTTTGATTATGTTGTTATCATTCAATCCAATGTTGTTCGTTGGATTTTATTTCACATTGAAAATTGATATAAACACATGCCAATATTTTGATGGTTTTTCTTTTTAAAAACATGTTTCATCATTCTGACAAAAAGAATAATTTTATATTTAAATTTTCCACTTATAATAGTAGTATTTTTAAAAACTAACATACGTGATTAGAGTTGGTATAAAAAATATAGTTTAATAAGATCAAAGTTATTTTTCACTGAATAGTAATTTCAGTCTTTTATTTACCACAGTGAAAGGGTAAATTAGTTAAATAGTGGTAAAAATAAAACTATAATGATATAAAACTACCATAAAAGTTTTCCTAATCATACAGAACCAGATATAGTAGATGAAGACAATCAATGGGTTGAAAATTTGTCCCCTGGAAGATACTTGTGTTTGATTATGACATTTAGAACATTTAATTTAAAATAAAGGAAAACATTATCATAAACATGAACCTTATTACAAAAAAATTGAATATAGAGATACTAAAGTGACATATAACACTATAATTTGTAATTAGAAATCTAAAATTTTTATCTAAATCCTGGAATTTTTTTAGTTATTAAATAAATGAATTTAATTATGACACAATGATGATAAAGTTATTTCCTTATTAATGAAAGAGTCAAATAAAAGATGTTATAAATATTAAAATAAATATTTTTTGAAATAATTAATCCAATCCAAGAATTTAATAGGAAAATATTAAATTTTATAATACTATAACATTGGTTGGTTTGACGTTTACTCACATTTTGGATTTTTTTTGAATTCAATAAAACAAATAGTGTAAAAATTGACATAATTAATATTTTATAAATATAATAACTTATTAAAATAAATAAAAATCATAAAAATATTTTAAAATCACAAGGTTATTAGGATGAGGTTTATATTTTCATTAATAATCCAATAATGGAAAATTTACCACATATAATTAAAATTTTTAGGCTCTTAATATTTAAAATATTATTACAACAACTAAAATTGAAAGAGAATAAATTATGGTAAACCGATAATAGATGGTTAAAAATAATATAAATAAATGTGTAAAAATTATTGGATTTGATTATTTCAAATTATCCTAATCTTATATTTTAAATAACCCAATTTTGAATCATTTTTATAATCAAATTAATTTATATTGATTTAATATTATCAGTATTTCCAATGGTGCTTCTCCCCTCTCCTATAAAAATGTCCCACTCATATATAAGAATCACAATAAAAAATCCTTTTGTTTCAGCTAATATCTACCAAAAAACACATCTTATGATCCCTTACAATGTTATTGAGGCCTTTCTTTAGGTATAACACACTTCCTGAGATGCTACGTTGTTTCTATACTATGATCAACCGAAGAAGATGTATCATTTTCTATAAGTATTTCTTTTTTATTTTTTATCCCAATTCCTTCATGTCTCCCCGAACCATGATGAAGTAATAAATCCAGTATACTCAATATAATTAGTAATTATTATGTTAATATCCTCATGTAAATCTACATCCACTTCCATAAAATCGTAATGGAATTAATCATTCGTGCGTTCGTGAAAACTATTACCTCCACGAACCAATATAATTAGTTTTTCATATCAATGTCTCAATGAATGTTATAATATTAGAATTAACTTTTATATGTGATATTTTGGACATATTATTAATACAATTTTAATAATATATCAATTAAATTCTTACTTTCTATCCCCATAAAAATGATAACGATGTTTGTTTGTACGTGTAAACTATTACCTCTATGATGTGTTGTGACTCATTTTTATTCATTACATTACTTGTAATATATATGTAAGTATATATAAATTATTAATAAGATAGTAATTATTTTATAATAATTCAATAAAAATAAAATAATATTTAAATTCCATCTAGAATGATTAATGAAAAATGGAGGATGTTTCTCATGCGTACGTATGAAAACCATTTGTGTGATTATAAAATTGTTCATTTTTCATAACCACAATTCATGATTTTATTTAATGGAATAATATTTGAATAAATTTGATAATAATTTCTTGAAATTTATTTTGTTGATGGTTGAATTATGACCACTTGGACCAATGACATCAAAACTATGTTCATTTTTTACTCAAGTACCGAATATCAACAAAAAACATGATATGAACATAAATAACCATATATTTTTTATAACATTGTAATAAGTGATAAAAAAGAAACAATAAAAAATAGAAGGTTTTAAAGAAATTATAAATTAACCAAGGTTTATTATTCCGGAATATAAATATGTTACACGACGAGTTACACTCACGGAAAGGGACATCATCTCAATCCCCTTTAAGTGAGGATTATCTCGATAATATACAATGCCTTTATTTATGAGGTTTATAATCAAAAGTTTTGACTTTTACTTTAATTAAATGGGTTTAAACATGAATCTTTTTTATACGAAGTATTTTACTAAATTACAAAATGAATGTTTTTTTAACATATGTGGTGAAAACTAACATTCCACTACCCTAACCATTATTCCGTATTTGGATTCCTCAACAAACTATAATTATTTTAAATGAAAAGTAAATACCATAAACCATTTTTTAAGTTTTATATTTCGTAAAATGTTTTTAATAATGAATTTATTTTAGAAATTTAATGAAATGTTAGGTTATGATTAAAATGTATAAATATTATTTTTCTTTTATTAATGGTTTATTTATTATTATTATGTTATGGTTCTTGGGAACTTTTATGAAAATGGGTTGTTCCATAAATAACCCAGGGTTGGTGATCCCGTGACAGCTCTACAATGTATTGGGTAATAATAGAGAATAAAAGATAAGGTTTCTCTTTAGAGATTTAGTGTATATACTATGATGGGTATTCCAAACGTAACCATAAAGGTTACTACCTATGTAGCTGTGAAAGATAAAATGTAAGTATGATATGAATATAAAATGTTACCATTTTGATACATGTTCTATATGATGTTTTTAGGTTTTTTATGATTTCATGTGTTTATAAATATTCATGGAATAAGGTTTTATATTATTATTTAATAAATTTTACTATTATTTTTCTGCTCCTCAAATGGTTTTAAAATGTTTTCACATGGTATAAGGATGTGTAAGGGAAAGGAAAAAAGATAAGATGTTTTTTATAAACAAAATTAAATCATGTTTACATTTAAATGATTAATGTTGGAGAAGAAATGGATACTAATGTAGTCGTATCCACATTGTATAAATTTGAGTTATTATGTATTAACCATTTACTAATTCAAAAAATCCATGTGAATTATTAAAATAACTCATGATTATGTAATTTTTTAGGAATAGGAGATATAGTTGGTATTAGATCTATGTTTAAATAACAATAAGGGTTATGATATTGTTAATTGAATATCCATAAATTATTTTTATTTTATGGTCACATATAAATGATATATAATTTTAATATTTCCATGTGTCTTAATTTATGATATGTATTTTTAGTGTCTTTTTCCACATAGGAAATATGGAAACTGTGCTGGGAAGACATCCAGAGGAAAACAATCATCCAACTCAGCAACATGATATGGTCAAAATTGGAACTTGACAGTTTTTGTAGTGTTGACACATTTGACTTAGGATATAAATAGTGTTGGTATCCATGCATGAGATTACCCATATCAATGGCAGAGGAACATGTTGGAAGTATAGAATTTAGTGAGGAAACATCCTCCATCATGATGAGGGTCATTTGACCTCATGCTAGCTGAAGGGTGTATTAAATAACTAGAATATATTTTTAATGTCATGGGGTGTTAAGAAAATCAAAATGATAGTCTTGAAATTTATTATTTTAAAGGTTATTTGGATCAGTAGTGGTTGATAGTTAATAAAATCCGAGATAGTGAGGAGCTTAATGATCTGCATTGGGATGAAGTAAAGGTATATTTTGAGAAATATTTTCTTATGATGGATCAAAATTGGATGGTAACATAATTCATGGAATTGGGGAAAGATGAGGAGTATGTGGCAGTATATGATGAAAAATATACTTTTCTGTAAAGGTACACTAAAAACACCATATTAGATCTTGATAGTAAAATATATCATTTTTACTCAGAATTAAAGACAACTTATCAAAACGAATTGTCCTCTCATGAGTTAAAAGATCTGAAAAACATGTTGGATGTGCAAAGAAGGTAAAATGGAATTTTATGATGTTCAAGTGTTCTTTGAAAAATAACATAATAAGAGGAAAATGTAGTATGAGAAAGGGAATAATTATTTAAAAATGATGATGGTAATAAAATTAAGTTTTCAGTTTGTTAAAAATGTGGTAAAAAGAACACTAGGGAATTCGATTTGAATTAGGGTATCTGCTTCTGAGATGGTAATATGGGAAATAAGGATAATAATTTCACTAAAAAAGAAAATAATAGTGGTAAAAATGATATTTGTAGTCTGTAAAATGTTTTAAGTTATATGAAATGTGTTAGTAAGAAAAGTATTTTTCGATAAAGCATTTGAATGATGGGAACCAGTCGGACTATAAGTAGCAGGGTGTGGTGAAATCCATTTCAAATAATTCAGTATATTTTGGGCCATCTAATGACGAGGTATCTGGTACATTGTCTTTTTCTTTGATTATGCCAATGTGTTGTTTGATTTAGGGTTTACACATTCTTTCATTTATTTTAATTTTTTTGGTAAATTTGAAATTCTACCTCAAGAAAAGAAACCATAACATATGGTAAAAACACATGGTCATATTTTGAGGAAAAAATAAATTATTATAATATTCATGTTATTCTCTATGGAATAAATTTACTAGAAAAACTAATTATGTTACCTCTAGAAGAGTTTTATGTTATTCTTGTGTATGGATATGCATTCTCTTTTACCATAGTAATAATTAATATAGATATAAAGAAATTTCATTTCAAAAATACCTTGAGTTTGTTTGTAAGAAATAACCCTTACAATTGATAACATATCATTATGGTGAGAAACTATTAAAATATGGTAAGAATTTTATATTTCATATATTGTTCAAAAAAACTAACTGTTTAGATTAACTATGTTCCCAAGGTAAATGAGTATCTTTATTTTTTTACTGATGAGTTTCTTAGTATAATATGTAATTGGGAAGTTGAATTTACTATTGACATCATTCTTGATGGTATCCAAATTAAAAACTCCCCTATTGAATAGCTCACATTTAACTTTTATATTTAAAGATGGAATTGATGGAGTTATTAGATAATGATTTCATTTGACCTAGCACATCACCATGGGGTTTTCATAACCAGTTTTTTAAAAATAAATATTGATTGATGAGACTTTTCATTGATTATTCATCCTTGAATAACATCACGGGTAAGAAATATTACCCTCTTCATATCGATTATTTCTTTGATCAGCTCTAGGGAGCACAATAGTTTTCTACATTTGACATGTGGTTTTGGTACCATCAGTTGAATGTAATGGAAGTAGACATTTTGAAGACCATGTTTTTTTCTAGCTATGGCCATTATGAAATTTATTTATGTCCTTTAGGATTACTATTATGATTACTGTATTTATGGACCCTATTAATAAAATATTCCCAGAGTTCTTGTATATGTTTGTAGTTGTTTTTGTTCATTATATTTTGGTGTATTCTAAAAGAAAATAGGAGCATAAAATTACATTATGATTTTATTTAAAACCTTAAAAGAAAATAAATGGAATGAGAAATTTAGAAAGTGAGAGTTTTGGTTACAAGAAATTTCATTTCTTGGTTGCCTTGTTTCTAAAGATGGCATAACTATTGATTATAGTAAAAACAAATGTTATTGAATAATGAACAAGACTCAAAAATATAATATATATTAATATATTTCTAGGTTTATTAGGTTATTATCATAGGATTGTTGAAAATTTTTCATGGTTATCTAGACCATTGACTAAGTTAACTCGATAATATGTTAAAGTCATCTAGATAAAAAAATGTGATGATTGTTTTCAGGAATTGAAAAGATGATTAGTGAATGATCAGTTTTTGGAAATACCTTCTAGAAATGGTGATTTTTTTATCTATATTTTTTCTTCATTGAAAGGAATTTTTTGTGACCTAATTTATAATGATCAGGTAATTTCATATGCTTCACGTTAATTGAAAACTGAAGAGTTAAATTACCAAACACATTATTTTTGATTTTTTTTTTGTTTTTTGGTTTAAAAATTAGGAGGTGTCATCTGTATGGAGAAAAATTTGAAATATATAATAACCATAAATGTTGAATTATATATTCAAATATATTTAATTGAACATGATATAGAGATGATATTTGGAACTATTAAATTATGATGACTGAACGGTTCCTTACAATATCGGAAAAGAAAAAAAGTGGTCGATGCTTTAGTTTGGAAAAGTAATCTTACATGAACTATGTCACATTTGGATCATGACCCTTTGATTAATTATATGATAAAATTTATCTTGGAAGATTTTGGTTCAATAAAATCCTCGGTTTTGAATCAGGTTTCACTGCAATACTCTTTATGATATAGAATTAAGAAATCACAAAAGGAAGATAGTGAATTTCTGAAAAAGGTTGAATTGGTTCTAAATGGAATGTTTACTAAATTTAACAATTATAAAGACAATGTTTTATGGTTTAGGAGGATATTATGTGTTCTTCTAGATTCACAATTGGAGATTGATTTTTTATGTGAAGATCAAAGTTCACCATTTTCAGGTCATCCCTGTAGTACTAAGACGTACAGAGATACTTGGGTGTATTACTGGGGGATAGAATGAAAAGAGATATTTATAACTTCACTATGAAGTGTTTTACATGGAAATTGTTTAATGAAAAGTGGATTTTAGAGAAATGGATGATTCACCCATTTCCAGCACCATATAAGAAATGGTAAAATATATCTATGGATTTCATAGTGGGACTACCAAAGACTTCTTGAGGTAAAAATACGATTTGGGATTATTGTTGATAGATTAACTAAATCTTATCATAATATTAAACAAATAGTCAGGTTACAAGGAGTTCCACTGTCAATTTTATCTTATTTTGATCCTAGGTTCATGTCTGACCATTGGAAAAGTCATTGGAAAAAGAATTAAAATTCAGTACAACATTTCATCCATACTTAGATGGGCAGTTAGGAAAAACAATTAGACATTGGATGATATGATGTGAATATTGTCAAAGGATTTCCAAGAAAGTTGGGATCAATATATATATATATATATATATATATATATATATTTTAATAACATTCATCATTTAAGCATGAATATGGAACTATTAGAGTCATTTTATGGAAATCAGTGTAGAACTCTAGCTTTTTGTGTTTAAGTAGTTGAAACTAAGATGATGGTAGACGAATTGGTTGAAGATATGGAAGGAAAAGTTTAGATGATTCAAAAAAACATGATGAATGGTCAGATAAGACAAAAAAAGTTATGCATAGAACTGGTGGATGGATATTTCTTTCAAGGTAGGAAATCATGTTTTCTTAATGTTCCACCATGGAAAAGTGTGAAGCATTTTGGTAAGAAGTGAAAGCAGTGGAAATGGTTCATTTGAACCTATGAAATCCTAGAGAATGTTGGAATAAGTTATGGTTTTATATTATAACCATATGGTTGAAGAGGAAACATGAGAATCTGAAAATTTTATGAGGGAGAAATACCCCCACTTATTTGACATGTGATTAAAATTATTTAGACACAATTTCCAAAAGGGGGAAGGATATAAAAACCGAGGTAATTATAGAATAAAATATTTTCATATATATTAATATTTATGAATTATATATGTATTTATCTTATAAGGGGATGCTATTTCTGATAGTTTACCCATCACACAATAATGGTTTTTTGAGAAATATTATATTTCATTGAAGATTGAGATATATCAAAAAATAATACATTATTCAAATTATTATTTTAAATGAAAGTCATCACATAGACGTTGTATTGGTGAGAATGAATAGAAATAACTATATTATCTTTACACATTGTTATTA
This sequence comes from Viscum album, assembly GCA_963277665.1. Classification (NCBI taxonomy): domain Eukaryota; kingdom Viridiplantae; phylum Streptophyta; class Magnoliopsida; order Santalales; family Viscaceae; genus Viscum; species Viscum album. The sequence goes on along the minus strand of OY728120.1, from coordinate 1,264,987,472 downwards.
AATTTATTTAAATTATTCCAATAACTTCTAGAATAATAAAATGGGAATAAATCCAATTTTAAGCATAAAATGCTGTAATATTTATGGAAAAGGTAGTTTTGTAGTATTCTGATGGAGATCCCTTTTTAAATCTAGTTTTTTTCACTTTTATATGTTATATTTGAAGAAAACCATCTTAAATGGAATAGGGACATCAACATTTACCTAGGTTAAAACTTTGGTGTTTTCTTGATAAAATTCATATTTTAATGAATAGTAAAAAATACTTTATTTTTATTCAAAACTACCTATTCATCAAATTTATTTTTTTAGATAGAAAATAATTTAAATTAGTTATAAAGATTATTTAGATTATGTATTTATAATATAATCCAATTTTTGTCAATGTATGTAATTTCACATTTATATTTGATAAAAAAATATTCCAATCTTTTGAGGGGTTTTAATTGTTAAAAAACCATTTTCTCATTTTGGCAACAAGATTAACATTGAATATAAATTTTCCACTTAAAGTAATTAATGATTTAAAAAATAACATAAATGATTTGAATCAGTATAAAAAATATCGTTAAATAGGATCAAAATAACTTTTTTGTGAACTACAACCATAGTATTTTATTTACCATAGTTAATGGAAAAATCAGTTAAACAAGGGTAAAAGAATATTGTAATAAAAAAACATCCATAATTATAGTCATAATATTATCATATGAAATATGGTCGACCAATAAAACTCTTGAGATGATAATTTGGCCAATTCATGCCAACTGTGTTTGATTATTGCATTTATAACATTTAATTGAAAGTAAATGGAAAAATTATCATAAAAATGGCTCTTATTATTAATCAATTTTAATGTGAGGTTATATAAGTTATATATTCGAATATAAATATTCATTAGAAAGATAAAATTATTACCTACATCATGGATGTTTATTATTAATTTTTAGACATTAAATATTTAAATTTAATTATGACACAATGATGATGTAGTGATTTCCTTATCAATGAAAGAATCCGATAAATGATATTGCAAATATTAATGTAAATACTGTATGAAAAAATTTACACCATAAAATAATTTTTCTAAGTGAATATGAAATTTTATAAGACTATTAAATGGATTTTTGATGTAATATCTCTAATTAGATTTTATTTAAATTTAATACAATGAATAGTGTAAAAATTAACATCCTTCAAATTTTATAAAAATAATAATTTATTAAATTGTTTAAAAAACCTGAAAAAATTTCAAAAAAACAAAGTGGTTATGATAATGTCATAATTTTATCTAAAAATCTAATTTTTGGAAATTAACCCCATATATGTAAAATTTATAGCCACTTAATATTTAAAATGTTGTTAGCACAATTTAATGTAAAATAGAATAATTATTTTTAACCCATAATGATATTGTTTAAAATACAATCAATACATGTCCAAAAATTATTTTATGAGAGTATTTAAAAATAAATTAATCTTTTTATCTATGGATCTTAATTTTGAATCATTCGGATTAAAATATTTATTTATATTAATTTATTATTTTAAGAGTTTCTATGTGTGCCCCTCCCCTATCCTATAAAAAGGCACCCACTCTTCATGAATAATCACTCTTCCAAATCAATTCATTTCAGCAAATATCTTCCCAAACCAGTTCCTATAATCCCTCCCATTGTTCTTCAGACATTATTTTAGGCAGAAAACCCGTATTTAAGGTGTTAAGGTGTTCTAAAAGGTGATCAACCGAAGAAGAGGTATTGTTTTCTTTAGATATTCCTATTTTTTTTCTTCATCCCCTTCCTTCAGGTCTCTTCCAAACCTGATGAGATAATAACTCCATTATACACAATATATAAAGATTTATTATGTTAATATCATTACTTAAATCCATCTCCACTTTTGTAAATGGAAAAATAATTAATCATTTTGCCTATGTGTGAACTATCACCTCCACGAACCGAACTAATTAAATTTTTGTAATAATCTCTCATACAGGTCAAAATAATATAATTATTGTTCATATGTGATAGTTATGACATATTAGTCATTATATGATAATAATATATAAATTACATTCTTCTTTTCCAATAGCCTATAAATGATGACGTCATCATGCATACGTGTGACCTATCACATATATGAAATGATGCAACCTGTTTATTTCATTATATAATTTTTATGATATATATTATTATATTCAAGTGATTAATATGACATTAATTATGTTATGATCATTCTGGATAGATAAAATAATACCAAATTTTTTTCCGTATCAACAGTGAAAAATGGAAAAAGATACTCATGTGTACTTATGACTTACCATCTTTAAGAGTATAACGTTGTTTATTTTTTATAACAACACATAATTGTTTGATTAAAAATGTAATTCATGTATAATTATGATAATAAATTATTAATATTAATCTTGAGATGATGGAAATATGACCACATAGAGTAGTGACATCAAAACCATGTTCACTTTCGACTCATGTACAAAATATCGACAAAATATCCTATATGTCCTTAAATAATTATGTAATTATTACAATATGGTAATAAGAGATTTAAAAGAAATAATAAGTACTAAAAATGTTCTAAATCAATTAAATTAATGCAAGTATATTATTCTAGAATATAATGATTATATGTGATGAGTTGGACTCACAATAAGTGACTTCATCTCAATCACCTTTCATTGAGGCGTATTTCGATAATATACACGACCTTCTTTTATAGAGTGAATAATCAACCCCTTTGACATTTAATTTCATTAAATAATTTTCAAAAGTAATGTATTTTATCTGAATAATTTTAATAAATTACAAAAGGAGTATTTTTCAATATATGTGGTTGCAATGAAATTTCAGCCACTATGAGTATTATTCAGTATTTCGCTTCCTCTACAAGCCATTATGAATTTAAAAGAAAATTAAAAAACATATTCAATTTTTAGGTATCTTGGTATTGAAAATTGTTTTGAGAATTAATTGATTTTATAAATATATTTAAATGATATATTATGATTGCAATATGGAAATTTAATTTTTCATTTATGCATTGTTTTTGTGTTGTGGATATGATATGGTTTTGGGAATTTCTTCTGTATATGGGTGGTTCCAGGATAAACTAACACCGAGTGAGCCCATGATAGCTCTCAAAGCATTGGGTAATGAGATGGAGTTAAACTATATGGTATCTCCAAATATATTTAGGGAATTTACTTTAATGGGAATTCAAAATGTATCCATGAAGGTTACTACCTATATAACTATGAAAGATACAATGTATGTATGATATGGGTTCAACAAGTTGACTTTTTGATTTTTGATTGTTATAAAGTTTTTCAATATTCATATGATTTCATGGGTTTATAAACATTCATGTAATAAAATTTCCATTTCATATCTTATATCAATTACTGATATTTTTGTGGCCATCCAATGTTTTTAAAATGTTTTTAGATGGTCGAAGGATTAGTAAGATAAAGGATGAAGTCAACAAGATTTTTTATCATGAAAAAGAAATCATTCTTTCTTTTAAAAGTTTTATATTATATTAGAAATCGATATTATTATAGTGGTATCCACATTATATAAATTTTAGTTATTATGTATTAGATATGTCTTAATTATATAAAAATATGAACCTCAAAAGTATTTTCAATGTTAATTCTCAACACAAGTCAATATAATGTATGGTTTAGGGTTGGGGCCTTATAACTGAGCTCCATGTAACTGATCAAATAAGTCATAAACCCTTGGACGATGATACTAGTTCTTTAATGTGATCATATTGTGTTTCTGATAATCAATACATAGCATCATTGATCCAACCTTCTTCATGATAAAGAGAACTTCCACACCTCAATGTGATGCACTGGGGAGTATGAACCCTTTGTCAAAATACACTTGAAGCTTCTTGTTTAACTCCTATAGTTTTATAGGATCCTTCCTATAGGGACACATTGAGATAGGTGTATATATGAGTATTATTTCTACTGATAACTCTACCTCATGATCTTGGGGATGTTTGAGTAACTCTTTAGAAATACATTTCTATATTCCATCACGATGGGAATTTACCTAGGTTAATAACATCCATTGAATCAACCTCTTGAGTGAGGTATTATTATTCATAAGGAATTAACACCCACACTATTTGAATGATTATAAAAATTATTTTCATGATCATTTTTTCTATTATTGAGTAGCATGGGATGGTTCAGAATTGGAAAATATATTTCCTTATCCCATCATTTAATGTGTACTTTATATAAATAATGTTAATCCATCCCTATTATAGTGTCTAATACTAGAAAGGGAATTATTACGATATTATTTCGAAGAAATATCCCACATAAACCTATCGGAGAAGAGTCCAGCACTTATGTTAAAATTATTTCACCACTAGTGGATTTTACAGATATCTGCACTTCAAGGTTTCAGGGTTTCGATACAATAGTTCTAGGAAACATGCAATATATAAGAGAATGCATAGAACCAGAATAAAATAAGACCTTTTACATTCATGATGGAATAGGAAGTTTATCATATATGAATTCATTTTATTTCATCAATTCTACAGTAGTGATGGAATAATCCTTTCCTTTCTCAGTTGGAATTTTTTAAGGATGACATAGATTACACTTGAGGAATCATGGTTTAGTGCACTGTCTTGTATAGTCCCCTTACTCCCTAAAGTTGTAGAATTGGCCATGGGTTGTCCTTTTATTTCCTCTACCACATTTTCTTGCTTCCATAAATTTTTTATAAATTCATGAGCGTGATGACTTTATCTCCCTGACTTGTAGCATTTCCTTGTCCCTTTGAGGCAGTTCTCATGATTTCTCTTCCCGAATTTTTTAGCATGTCGTTGGTTGAGTTTATTTCCACCTTTCGTAATAGATCCTCTAACTTGAAACTATAAATTTTGTTTCATATCACCATAAACATGGGAACATTCTCCAAACTCCATCTCTACATTGATATCACATCGAACAATATCTTCATAACTCCTAAAGGCTCAAATTGAAATACCCTTTCTAAGGATTAGTTTTAAACCACTATATAACTTATCAATTTTTAAATCATTTAACATAATAAAACCTGAATCATACTATGTAATCATTATTAAATTTTATTCGTAGGATATTATATATTCACCTTAATTTTTTATTAATCTATAATAATTATCTCTCCATCTTTGTTTTAATAACTTTAGTGAATAACTTGATGTAAAAATTATCTTAAAGTAATGTCACTCCATTTCTTCAATTTCATCCATCAACTCGGTGTTCTTAAACATGGTCCACTATTGATCATCCTCTCCATCTTGATGAAAAACATTTAGATTCACCTTCCTCATCTCGAAATAGTGACTAAAATAAAACTTCATCACCATCTAGTTTATCCATTGTTCTGCAACTAGTGGATCATAAGATCTAATAAATATCGATGGTTATTGCCACATAAAACACTCAAAATCTAGTAGTTCCATCTTAGGGGAAGGTAGTCATTATACATTATTCAGGCTATTGTTCATAATTTGAGATAGTTGTGTAAGAATATCTATGTAATTATGAACTCCACCTCCCAAATAATTGGAGACGTCTTTCAAGAAAAATCAACATTGCCCCTTAAATAGGTTGTTGTCATAGTGTCTACTAGTTCACACCATTATCTAAAATAGAAAATGTTAGAACAAAATATAAGTCAACAATTCCTAAATAAATCTTAAATTACATTATGAATTCAATTCTAAAATAATATCCTGTGGGATCCCAATGTTTAGCATTTTCTTAAAAAATAATTCTTGGATTCTTAATTATACATAGACTTAAAACAAGGGTTTCCCCTAAGGTTCTCTAATCGTAATTCCCAAATTAACTAAACTGTCTTATGATACCAACTGTAGATTCCCTGAGATTTCATTTATATATTATTACATAATTTTAATGAAAAAACCATAAAATTATTACATTAAAAAGGTCCAGAGGATTAGTGTCTTTTAACAATTAGGACAACACATAACATTTAAGAAACAAAACATAAAACTTTATTTGTTTATTTCTTCTCTAGATTCTTATAAGACATTGAATTTCTCATAGTACACGTAGTCACTTAGGGATATGCATCAAAAAGTGGTGATAAAAAAACCCAGTAAAAGGATTGAAAAGAACATGATATAATATAAAATGGGGTGAGAAAAAAATAACATCATCATCATAATAATGAGAGGTATCATTAGATAATGTCCTGGAATTTGGAAATTCACAAAAATGAAACATCATGTCATACTGGTAAACTTCCTCACATAGTTATGAACCAAGATATCATCGTGTTCATACATATTACACTTATCTCATGAGTATATCACATTAAAAAATTCAATGGAGCACAATATATTTTTATGTGAACAAATAAGATCATTACATTTTCATTATGCTATATAATTTGGGGTGCTCCCTCACATTATAAAATTAACATTTTCATGAAGTCCACATTAATTGTATATCAATCTTGAATAGAAAATAACATGGTAAAGGATTGTTTTTTACTTAAAAAAACATTCCTAAATTTTGGTTCCCTAAATGGAATATGAAATGACATACTTTAATCATCACCCTTGAGTGAAGAAGAAACAATATCAATAAGTAAAAGGTGTGTAATTTTGAATGTATATTTCTATTGGTAAATATTTTATTCATCATAAACAAAAAAACATGTATATCAATGAAATGGTAATATAATTATAAATAAATTATATTTAAGGGACCACCATACTGAAAAATTGGTGAAGGAGTGAAAAATCAATGAAAGGGCCTTGGGTTCAAGAATTCCCCTTACCTTTTGTATGAAATCTTCCATCACATTATTATCCAATATAATCACATTAAATTTATAAATTAACATATAAATATCCTTTTTAAATTAATTTTATTCATTATATTTGTATTATGTTTATTTATTTCCATTTAGTTGAATTATAGTGTTTAATTTCATCGTTCAACAACATTTGTTTTCATAGTTTTCCAAATTAGTTTTCTTGTGTGGAAGTTCATGTAAAATCTGAATAAATATCCAGATTTTTTATTATATGTTATTAATGATAATATTGAAGTTTTAATTTTCTTATAAATAATTTGGTTATATGTCATGATGATGAATCATTAGTTAAATGTTTATGATGATTGTTTTATGCTAATTTTGGATGTTTTTCATGAAAAAAAAATCATTGTGTTTTATCTTTTAGTATTATGTATAAATGTTAGTTACAAAATATTAATATGGTTTTATAATAAAAATTATAATATGAATTAAAAAATATAATTGTTTTTTAGCATATTTTAAGGAATTTATGTAACAGGAAATTGCATCGCCCACGATATCTGTAAAGTGACATATCATGGGCAATGATTTCATTTTTGTACTAAAAGTGTGATAGAGTGGATTTTAATTATGAATATTACTTTAAAATGACATATTAACATTATATAAAACCTATATGACTTATAATTCCATTTAGATAAGACCATATCTCGAGGATAAATGAAAACTAATCAAATTTAAAGGAAAATAAAAGAAAAATATAGTGGATTTATCTCTTGAATTCTCATATTGAGATCCCCTTAAGACACCTAGTATTGGTTTTTGGATGAGAGAAAGAGTTTCAAGATGTATGTAATGGTATAAGTATGACTATTGGAATAAAGTTAGGCAAATATGAAAGCTTGAGAGGTGTGAGGAGAAGAGGGGGTGACGGGTGGGTTTCATAGTGGAGAAGAGGGGTGTTTTCTCATTATTTTATTCATTAGTATATTAATTTCCCTCATGAAAATAAATAGTAATTATTCAATGAATAAATATAATACAGTGGTATAATAATTATAGATTATATTTTTTACATTATTTATTAATCATGGAATAGTGCATATAATTTATAATGTATTTATACCATAATTAGGGTATTTTACTATTCACATAAAATTAATGTATTTAAAAAAAATCCCAAAATTTCACCCTAATCATTTAAAAACATAGAGAATTAAAAAATGAAATCTATTTTTTGAAAATAGTTTTCTAAAAATAATTAATTTAATTTTTAATTAAAGAAATCATTAACATTGAAAATACATATTTTCATATTACTACTAAATTTATAAGTCTTTTTAAAATTACTTGAGGTCTCATACAATTTTCATAAAATCAAATTACTCAAAAATATTATCTTTTTAATACATTTTATGAATATAAAATTTATTTTAAGTTATTAAATTAATCATATTAATATAAATAAATTTTTATGACTTATAAAAATACCAAAATGATATTCATAATTTTTAAAATATTTTCATAATTATAATATGATATAAATATATTATTTCTACAATTATAAGATGCATACAATTTTTTATACTTCCATGAATGAGGATACAATTTATTAGGATAGTTTACTATTCATAAGGTTTATATTACTATTTCAATGTTCAAGTTAATATTTCATCAGTATTAGTTTCTTATCTTCAATAAGTACTTCTTATTTCATTAGTTTTTCATTTATAAACTATTTGTTATGGTCTATATGTAATTTTATATGATTTATAATATAGGTAATTACTATGAGAAAGGAAAAAAATCCCTTTATAGATGTTAGGGTTGTTACTTGAATTATTCTTTTGTGTGTAGGTTAAAGTGTTCTCATTCATTTTTATGTGATTCTATAGGGATTAAGAGTATAATATAAATTATAATGGAATGAAGTGACTTATCATGCTTTCTTCAAAACAAGAACATCCATGAGTGTAGAATCCATGGGAATAACATAGTGAGGGTTATCCATGTAATAATCACTTTGATCACATTATGTTCAATGAAATTTATATTAATTATGAGAGAAAGTACTGGACTGTAAACTACGCATGATACAATATTATTGGAATATGGAATTTTAGCCTGTTAGACCATGATTCACTAACCTTTTGGTAAATTTCATTATATGGGAATAATACGACTATATATAAGGTAAAAACCCATGTCTATTTCCAAGAAAATAAAGGCTATAAATTTTATCCATTGTTATTTTGATAATGGAAATTATTACCAATGATTTATGGGTATATGGATAGTTAGTACTAGACTAAGGATGTATCCATTTAGAAATACTGAACACCATAAAAAATACTACTAATCCATATTTATTTAAAATTTATTTATTGGTGATATCCATATTTATTGGTTGTGGATTTAATCCCATTATAGCTAAGGTCAATGAGCATGGCTGTTTACCTATAGACATAGTAAATAACCAAGTTTATAAGTTAATTATATCCAAAATAGTAAAAATTATAGACCAAATTCAAACAAATCCCATATATCCAAATAATATAACCAAAAAAATTATATATTAACTAAAATATATACATATTAAAAGATGAAAAATAATTATAAAAATGTTGATAATGTTTATCACAACAAATGTATAGTGATCACATTCTAGTTATATTGGAAAAACAATGTTCATCGACTATATTAAAACCATTATAACACCCTATAGATGAAAAAATACCTTTACCAACATCAATGAAACTGCCGAAGTATAACACCCCAAGAATTCAGGATATGTTTCTCTTGGTATAATACAATAGCCTGCGTTGTACGCAACTTCTAGTTCCATCACACCCAGACCAATGAAACTAGCCGTTATGAATAGTAATACCCACTTTTTGAATTTTTATAAATTTTATTTTTCAAAAAGTACTTCAATTTGGGATTAGTAATATCAAAATTAGCTTAGGGTGTGTTTTTTGTATTTTTCTGAAAACAATCAATTTTTGGTGAATAGTGAAAAACGCTGCCTTATTGTTTAAAACTGACTATTTATTTATATAATTAGATATTTTACCTAAATTTATTTTATTTAAAAAAAATATAATACCTATACATTTTCAATATAACTCATTAGAGTCATTTTATAATAATATTAGAAATATAAAATTTTATTGAACATTAAACGTCTTTTACCCACCTTCTTGGCACATTTGTAAATTTTAATAAAATGAAATTTCAACAATTCTGTGAATTGAATTTCAAAAATCATTGAGACATGGTTTATGTCAATAAGTAAAATGTTGTTCAATATTATGAAAATAATTTTTGGTGAAAAGTAATGTTTGAATTTTATTTGCCACGGTTAAAAGTAAATAGGGTAATTAAAGGTAAAAATGATATTTTAATTTCCCTAAAACATATCCTAATTCCATTGGTAAATTTTATTTCAACCACAATAAAAATCAGTAATAAAATATGATTCTTTTCGTCAACTTTTATTCGATTAGGTCATTTATTATTTTTTATTTAAAAAAGTGTTAAAAGTGTTAAATTTAGAGTTTAATAAGTAAACAATTTTTAATATATGGTTATAAAAAAGATAAATTAGACTATAATTATTAAATAGACATATAAAAATATTTAATATATAATGGAATTTTATTTATAAATTTTTGATGTTAAATAATTAAATTTATTTATTACACAATGATGATGTAGTAATTACTTTGTTATTGAAATATTAAAAAAATGATAATATAAATATTAATATAATTTTTTATTGAGACTTTTGATGTCTTCCAGGAATTTTCTAGCTTAATATTCCATTATAGTGTTGATTAAATAATATTTTTTCGAAGTGATACTGTTGCTATAACTTTCACAAAAACCAAATACTAAATAGTGTCAAAATTGACCTGAATGAGAATTGAAAACAAACAATATTTTATTAATTGATATAATATTATTCAAAATACATGTTTCGACAAAAAAACTTATATAAGAATAGATATATCAATAACTATCCACTTGGGGTTTTCTTTTATTTTTATAGTGTGTTTATTAACCATTTATTATAATAATACAAGGATACATGGTAAAAGTCATTTAACTAAGAGTAAAATATAAAATATATTGTTAATATGGGGACATTAACATGTCTAAAACCTATTGGTTCAGATGTTTTCGACTTAACCCCTCCTTATCCTATAAATAATAACTTTTGGGCCATTATTAACTGAATATTATTTTATAGTAAAATAATATTTCAAGCTTTTCCTAAAGTGACCCTCACGTCCCGTATAAAAGGTTACTTCTCCTTCTCTAAAAATCACATCTCCATATCCATTTGGATCAGAAAAAATCTGCACATATCTCCTTTAAAATACCATCACATCAACCTAGAGGCCTTACTTTGTTATGAATCCAACCTAAGGAGTCGTTTTGATCAAATCAAATTGAACAAATCGAAGAAGAGGTAATAATTTAATCACCTCATTCAATGTTTTTTTCTTCTTCTACTTCCCCATTATTTGTTTTTTCCATACCAAAATAATAGAAATAGTTCCTTATACATATGGTAATGTTATTATAAATATTATATAAGCATATTCATTATTCTATCCATTCTATTAATGAAAATTACCATAGGTGAGTACGTACGGCTTACTGCCTCCATGTCATGGTGTAGTTTGTTATTCAACACTTCATTATTTGGATGGGTATAATAATGAATATAATTGATGTAAATAATAAATATAACATTTTAATGATTCTATATATATTATATACCATCCAATTAAATAATATTTCACTATTAATAAAATGATATTGTCGATCGTTCATACTTACGAATTACCATCTCCACAAACACGATGGGATTAATTTCTCATCGCAATAATTCTAGACTAATTTTCATTTTATGATTAGAAGTATTTTTTAAGAACTTAATATAATTATGGATATGAATAAAATACATCCTATCCATAACAAAAATGACTTATGTAACAAAACATATAAAGGAAAATGAATTAGTTAACACCTGAAACAATGATACTACTATAATATTATTAACAAAGCAATATTAGAAGATCATATATGATATCATATTTTTGTATGTGATTATTTTATAATTTAATAATTATTATTTAACTATTATAAGAGAGGTTAACTTGCCCTCGATCAATGAAAAGGTACAAGGTAAGGTTTAATTCTACTATCTCTTCATTATCTAAGGTTGTTCATACAAGAGTATCTACTCGGACCTCATTATCATCCGCATCTGTGTTTCTTAAAAATGTATTTCAATCTTTTTTACTATTTACTAGACTATAGTTTAATTTCATTTATAACATTGTTTTAATTTTTAAAAAAAATTTATGGAGGAATCTTTCCTCCATTTTTTAAAAAATGTTCTTTACAACCTTTTTGAAAAAAAAAGGAAATAATGTTTTTTAACTTATACGGAGAGTGCTATTTTCTACCATTATAACACCTTATAATCTTACCTTACAATAAAATAATAATATTTTCAAAATAAATGTTTTCTTTAATAATTTTGTGACTTTTAAATTATTTAGACAAATAAATATATATTTCTATCGAATAGTTTTGATTTCATCTATGACAATATCCTTTGATATAATTTAACCTCATTTGAAGTGGATTTATAATGATACATGCTTCTATATTATATTGAAGGTTTTGTGATATGTTTAAATATAGATGTTTTATTTTTATACCATTCATGGTTTATGGATAATGTTTTGAAATTTCCATTTATAGTTATAATTTAAATGTTTATGTAACGATTCAGCCTTTTCTTATGAGGAATGCATTGGACTTAGTAAGTGATGGGTAGAGCCCCCTATAGCTCCTCTAACCAGTAGTAGGTCTCATGATTAAAATTAGTGACTTGTCACAAGGACTTGACAAAAGTTTAATTTGTAGTCTTGGCATGAGGCCCTGACTATATGTTTATTATATATGGAATTATACATTCTATCATTATGTAATTAGTTATTGATATTACAATCGACTATTCAGATAGTAGAATATCCATGTGAATAATTAAATTGCATTATTTGATTTATCTTTTCCACATTATGCTGATGTTTATGTTTAAAAAAGATTTATTAAATCTTATACATTTTCATAATTTTTTATGTTTATTTATGTTAGTTTCTGTTATATTTTTATCATTACTGAGCATCTGATCTCACCCCATTCTATGTTATATTTTTTCCAAGAAGCAAAGAAGTATATTATGACTGACCTACAAGAATAGGTTAAAGCATATGGGTGGGTTAAAAAAGGAGATAAAAAGTTTTTGTTTTTCTATTTCACAATTGAATCTAAAAAAATTAGGAATCTATTTCTTACAAGGTTACAAAACTTATCAGTCATTTGGGACATGATTCCTTGTATTATGCAAATGTTATGTAATAATTCACTAACCCTGGGTAACTAGGGTTGAGGCGTTAAAGTTGGTATCAGAGGAAGATTAGTACCGACCATTGAAACTAGATTTAGAAAAATATTAATTAGATAACACTACCCTAAGACTGAATATGATGATTAATATAGAAGAACTTCCTAGAATTTTGGTAATGTGGAGATTTTGTGAATCTTCCAAAAATACATCCATCTCTGGATATGAGCAGGTAGAGGCGGCTCTGGAAAATATGTACCTTGGAGTGAATACAAGGACAAGGAGTTTCAGGCATGACACATGGTATCCTGTACACGACAATGAGCTTTGCTACACTTTTGGTTATGACAATCCTAGGGGATATTCTTAGGATAATTCCCATTTTGTTTACAAACCATTATGAAGGATTTATGGGTAAATATATCCTCAATGAAATTTTTTTTTGAATTAGAATTATTTTCATAAATAGTTCAATTTATGTTTTGTATTTTACTAATTTGGAATTATGTATTGTGATTCTTAAATTAATCTAGTGTATGACATTGTTTAGAAATGGAACCTAGTGGAAGGAATGAAAACTGTATGAATGCACATAATCAATGTAGGTATTTCCCTTATAATAGGGACAATTATAGTATATATAGTGATGCAACCGGTGGTGAAAAACATATAACCATAATGGGAAAACTCACTCAGGTTATGAATAATAACTTACCAGTATGGAGCACTGAGATCCAAAATGTGGCGGATCAATGTTTTACCGCTTCATAAGGAAAATACGACCAACATTCTATGGAACTACAAATACATTTGTAGGTGGGAAATAGATATGTTCATTAGATAAAATATTTCATGATTTGGGGAGTAGTGAAAGAAAAGAAGTTTTCATGGATGTTTATCACCTCACTGGAGATGCCGATCAATGGTGGTCATTAATTCAAAAAAAAGGAGGATGAAAGTGTATCAAATTTGGAATGGATGGATTTTAAAAAACTTTTCATAGAAAAATAATTTTCTCCTGACCGTAAATAAGATATGGAAATACAATTTCTATAACTGAGGTAAAAGGAGGATTAGAATGTCATAAAGTATCAGGTTAACATTACAAGGTTAGCAAGGCATGCATCCGATTATATATGTAACCCAATGAGTAAGATTGATTGATTATTATATGGGTTAAAACCATTTCTCTATCTAGAATTAGTCTCAAATGCCTTTTCATCATATGATGATATTTTATCATGAGATATCAAGACAGAAAAGGAATTCTCTATTTCTTACATCTTTAATGAAAATCAAGAGAAGAAGAGATCTAATAAACACTATGGAAATGGAAGTAAGGGGAAGAAGGGAAAAATTTAATTTCTATCCTTAGTAAATGTGGGAAGGAAAACCCTGGTACTTTCTTGAAGGGAATGGAATTCCATTACAAGTGTGGTGAAAAGGCAACCAAGATCGTGATTGTAAGGGAAAGAAAGACGCTTTCAATGATGAATGCTATAATTGTAGTGAAATGGGGAATTATGCAAATGAATGTCCTAATATCCAAGGAATCACACCTCATAGAAGTCCAAGGGACCAAGTGCGTTCTTATTCGATCACTACTATTGAGTCTGAAGCTCTAAATGACGTAGTGGCAGGTAATTTAATGGTTTCCTCAAATTTTTCCAATGCTTTATTTGATTTTGGATCATCGCATTGTTTCATATCTTTCCAGTTTTCTAATAAAATAAGATATTTACAATTTTATTTAACATGGGAGTTGTCAGTAAAAACTATTAAGGGATGTATCATTGAAAATAATTGTGGATTAGTTCCCATTATGGCATATAAACATGCTTTATCTACTGATATCATCATCATACTCCATATTTAATTTCATATAATCCTCGGTATGGATTGGATTTCAGACCATGATGTGAAAATTTATTGTAAGAATATGGAGGTTACAATTTTCGATGATGATAAGTAGTACCTTATATTTTGATAATAAACGTCACCATCTTATTCAAATATAGATCCACCCCCAGTAGCACTACTATATTCAATTATTGGGGAGTAAGAGAATGAAATAACTATGGATGAGGATAGGAATGTTCAAATAGAATATGTTCCTATTGTACAAGAATATTTATATGTGTTTCTAGAGGATATACCTAGACATCCTCTAGAATGATAAATTGAGTTTTCCATTGATTTAATTCCTAGTTTGAGGCCCGAATCGAAGAACCCTTATAGAATGGCCAATTTGGAATTACAGAACTGAAGAAACAACTAGAGGAATTGCGTAATGATGTATTTATTCTGCATATTATTTATCTATGGGGATCCGCTGTTCTTTTTGTTAAGAATAAATATGGATCTATGAGGTTGTGCATTGAATACATGGAAATCAATGCTATAACTATAAAGAACAAGTATCCCCTACCTCACATTGATGATTTATTTGATCAACTTCATGGAGCTCAATATTTTTCAAATATTGACCTTCGATATGGATATCATCAGTTGTGTGTATAGAAGGAAGACATTCGGAAGACTGCATTTCAAACCACTTATGGTCATTACGAGTTTGGAGTAATGCCTTTTGAACTGACTAATTCACCCAACATTTTCATGGATCTAATGAAGAGAGTTTTCAAGAATATATTTATGGCCTTATAATGGATTTTATTGATGATATCTTAGTTTACTCCAAAATCTATGAAAATCATGAAAATTACAAGTGCACTATTCTAAATACTCTTAAAATAAATGAATTTTATGGGGGGGGGTTATCAAGTGTGAATTATGGCTTCAGGAGATTTTTTTCTTGTACATATTATCTCTAATAATGGAATCTATGTTGATCCTTCAATGACAAGGGAAATACAATAATGGCCGACAATTATGAGTATAACTGAGGTACGCAGTTTTATTGATTTAGCAGGTTAATATTGTCGTTTTTCCAAGATTTTACCCGATTGGATAACAATTTAACCAAGATCAAATGTAATGGGAATAAATTTAGTTGGAACAAAGAGTTTGATTAATGTTTTTAAATACTGATGTAATGATTAGTCAATGCTCATATATTGATTCTACCATCAGGGAATGATGGGTTTGTTATTTATATAAATTCTTCAATGAAAGGGTGTGGTTGTGTATTTATACAGAATGATATACTTATTTCCTATACATCATGAAATCTAGAAATTACTAAAAAAACTATCCCACACAGGATATTGATTTAACAGATGTAATCATTGCTTTGAATATATGGAGACACTATATCTATAGTGAAAAATGTGAGATATATACATATCACAAGATTTTGATGTATATTTTCTCACAGAATGAACTCAACATGGGAAAAAGATGATGGATTGAACTAATAAAGGATTATGATTGCACAATACACTACCACATGAGGTAGAAAAATAAGGTGGATGATGCTTTGATAAGAAAGGATTATGGAGTTTGGGACAAGATGAGAGTTGAAAGGGATCCTATGTTCATGGATCTAGTAAAGATGGTTATGGGAATAATCATGGAAGGTAAAACATAAATACATTTTCAAATGTTTTCCAAACCATCTCTACTAGAAAGGATAAAATGTTCTCAGAGTGACGATGGGGTGTTTCAAAAATTAAATAATTCTATGAATGATTAGAGGATGATCGTCTTCCAATATGAAAATGGGATTTTGATATTTGGGTAGAGAAATTGTGTTCCTAACATACCTGATCTAATAATAGAATAGTTTTATGATGCTCATAGCACCAATTTCACTATAAAACCTCTAACACTATGATTAATAGATATTTGATGGAACATTTTTTTGGGATAACATAATGAAAGAGATTGTATATTACATGTCAATATGTATGGTTTGTCAACAAGTTAAGGCAAGAATAAAACATCCTAGAGGTGTCATGCAATCTATTACCAAACCTGAGTTGATATGGGATGATATTAAAATGGACATTGTCATGGGGAAACCAAGGAATCCTAGAAGGAATGATGAAATATGGTTCATTATTGACCGTCTTAGCAATTCAGCATATTTTCATGAAATAAGATAATATTTACCACATGAACCATTATTAAGACTATATATTAATGAAGGTGTGAGACTTCATGGAGAACCCCTATTGATTGTGTCTGATCGTGATCTCCCTTTTTCATAATGATTCTGGAAAACTATTCAGAAGGCCCTAGATGATGAACTTTGATTGAGGACTGCCTACCACCCTAAAAATAATGGACAATCAGAATAGACTATTAACATCTTAGAATACATGTTGAGATCTTTCTCACTTGACTTTAAGGTATGTGGGATCATTATTTACCCGTGGTAGAAATTTCCTATAACAACAGCTTCCATTCAAGTATTCAGATGACACCATATGAAGTGTTATATGGAAAGAGATGTTGTGCACCAACTTGTTGGGATGATTTTGGTGAGTAAAAACTCATAGGCCTAGAAGTTTTTGAGGAAACAATGGAAAAGTTAAAGATTATCCAATACCTCATCAATGAAGGTCAAAGTAGGTAAAAGAGAAATGAAAATAACAAAAGGAAGGATTAAGAATCACAAGTAAGAGATCATGTTTTCTTTATGGTATATCCATGGAAGGGTGTTGTACAATTCGGTAAGAAAGGTAAATTAAGTCCCAGGTACATCGGACCATTCTAAATTCTAGAAATAATTGGATTTGTAGCATACTGTTTGGCAATGAATCAAAGTATCTCCAATGTTTATGATGTAGTACATGTATCACTATTGAGAGAATACATGCCTGAAATAATGAATGTACTCATCTATGAAGAAATATAACTGGAACCCAATATGTCTTATTTTGAAGAGCCTATCAATATTCTTTATACAAGGGTGAAAGTGTTGAGAAACCTGACAAATAGTCTACAAACAGTTCAATGGAGAAACCATAAGATGGAAGAGGTAATGTGGGAACAAGAGGAACTTAGAATGAATAACCACTAAAATATGTTTATGTAGTAGTATTCTAGAAATCATTATGATTAAATTATATAAAGGATGGAAAAATATTTCACCTCAATCTTCCACGATACGTTTCTCTTTGAATAATTCAATAGTTTGTGTTGCACTCAACTCCGAGTTCTAATACATCACGACCAATCAAACTAGCCATTATGAATAGTATACCCACTTTTTGATATTTAATAAATATTATTTTTCAAAATTGACTCTATTTTTGGATTCGGAATATAAAAATTATCTTTGGGTGATTTTTTGATATTTTTCTGAAAACATTAATTTTTTGATGAAAAGTGAAAAACACTGAATTTTTGTTTAAAACCTATATTTTATTTAAATAATTAGTTATTATATTAAACTCTATTTTAGGTCAACATTGATACATAATATCCATATATGTTCAATGTAATTCACTAGAGACATATTATAATATGATTTGATACATAAAATTTTATTGAACTTTTAACATCTTTTACCCACCTTCTAGGCACATTGGAAAATATAAAGAGAACGTAATTCTACCACTTAAATAATATGAATTTCAAAAATTTGAGAGACACAGATGACATCATTATGTAAAATGTGTATCATTACGATGAAAATAATTTTTGGTGAATAATAACATTTGAAGTTTATTTACAATGGTTTAAAAAATATTGTAATTAATGGTAAAAATGTTATTTTAATTACATCAACACATGTCCGAATTCTACTGGATAAGCTTATTTTTACCAAATTCAGCCTTAATAATAAAATATTATTCTTTTCGTACACTTGGATTGTATTAGGTAATTTATTATTATTTTATTTAAAGAAGAGTTAAAAATGTTAAATTTGAAGTTTAATACCTAACCCTTTTTTAATATAGTGTTATACATTAAATAAATTATTATATAAATATTAATTATAAATCTAAATATATTTACTATATAATTTAATTTTATTTAAAATTTTTAGATATTAAATAATTAAATTTATTAATGACACAATGATGATATAGTAATTTCCTTATTGTTGAATGATTATAAAATTGATTTTATAAATATTAATATAATTGAAAACTGATAATTTTGATGTATTACACGAATTTTATATGTTATTATGACATGTTAGGTTTATTTGAATAAATTTTCATTGAAGTGATAAATTTTTTATGACTTTCAAAAAAAAACCAAATTCTAAATATTGTAAAAATTGACATAAATGAGTTTTTAAAACAAATACTATATTATTAGTTTATATATTATTTCTAAAAATCTAAAGATTAGGAAAATGACTTAGATAATGTTATATAAACCAATAATGAACCACTTTGGGTTCTCTCATATTTTTATAGTATGTTTATTATCCTTTTAATATAATAATAATGTAATACATGGTAAAAGTTAAACTAATTAACCAAGAGTTAAATCTAAAATATAATGTATATTGGGAGACATAAAACAATATAACACCTATTTTTTGACATATTTTCGACCCATCCCAACATTATACTTGAAATAATTACTTTTGGGGAAATTATAAAATGATTATAATTGTATAATAAAAAAATATTTCAGGCTTTTCCTAAGTGACCCTCACCTCCCTTATAAAACGGTACTTCAACTTATCTCAATATCACACCTCCAAATCCATTTTAATCCCCAAAAAAATACTCATATATCCTCCAAACTACCATAACGTAAACTTATAGGACCTACTCTGATCAAAATCCAATCTAAGGAGCCATTTTGATCAAATCAAATGGATGCACCCGAAGAAGCTGTCATGATATCATCACCTCTTTCAAAGTTCTTTTCTTCTTCCACTTCATCGTTATTTTTTGTTTCCAAACCAAAATAATAATTCTTCTACCTTATAAATAATATAATGTTATTATAAATCTGTTACAACAATATTCATTATTTAATCCATCCTATGAATAAAAAGTCACCATACGTGTGTACGTACGGCTCACCGTCTCCACGTCGTGGTGTAGATTGTTATTCAACACTTAATTATTTGGATGGGTATAATAATTTGTATAATTGAATTAAATAATAAATATAACATGTTAATGATTCTGTATATATGATATAACATACAATTAAATATGATTTCAGAATCAATAGAGTGATATTGTCGCTCGTGCGTACGTACGGATTATCATCTCCATGAACTCTATGAGATTTATTCCCCGTCTTAATCATTCAAGAATAATTTTCATTTTATGATTATAAATAATGTATAAGAACATAATATCATTATGTATATGAATCAAATACATCCTATCCATAACTAACATGACTTACGTAAGAAAACATATAAAGGAAAATAAATCTGTTAACACCTGAAAAATTGATACTACCGAAATATTATCAACAAAGAAATATTATAAGATCATATATGATATCATATTTATGTATGTGGTTTTATTATTATTTAATAACAATGATTTTACTATTATATAGAAGGTTTAGCTACCCTTGATCAAGAAATGTACTAGGTATGGTTTAATTCTATCATCTCCTCATTATCTGAAGTTGTTTATACGTGTGTATCTACAGAGAACTCTTTATCAACCACAAATGTGTTTATCAAAATTGTATTTCAAAACATTTTTTACTGTTTCATAGACTATGGTTCCAATTCATTTATACCATTCTTTTACTTTTTTAAATTTTTTTATAATGGAATCTTTCTGTCGTTTTCCAAAAAAGGTCCTTTACAACATTTTCGACCAAATTAAAGAAATAATGTTTTTTATCTTATAAAGAGAGTGAGGAAATATTCTAACATTAAAACACATTCAAGGAATCCCTTAAAATATTACAAGAATATTCTCAAATTCATTTTTTTCTTTTATATTTATGTGACTATTAAATGAATTCAAAAATGAAAGAGATATTCTCGTCAAATAATTTTTATTTCATCAATGGCAACATCCATTGATGGATTTTACAGTTGTTTAATGTTGATTTATTATGAAACAATCTTCCATATTGTATTTTAGGTTTTGTGATATGTTTGATTGTGGATGTGTTATTTTTATACCATTCATGGTTTATGGATAAATTATTGACATTGAATATTATAGTTTTGATATGAATGTTTATTATATGTTTCAACCATTTCATATGAGGAATTCATTAGACTTAGTAAGTGATGGGTGGATCCCTCTATAGCTCCTCGATCCATCAGTAAGTATCATGAGACAATTTAGTGTCTAGGAAAAAGGAATTGACAAAAGTATTATTTTTATTCTTAGTAAGAGGCCTTGAATATGTGGTTAAGATGTCCAACATTATTCATTCCATCAATATGAAATTATCTATTGATATTAAATATTATTATTCAACTAGTAGATTATCCATGTGAATAAGTAAATTAAATTATTTGATTTATCTTTTCCACATTATGTTGTTGTTTATGTTTAAAAGGGCTGTGTTTTAGTCATATACATTGACATAAATGTTTATGCTTATTTATGATAGTTTTTTCTATATTGTCATCCTTACATAGCAGTCAAGCTCACCCCTTTCTATGTTTTATTTTTCCCAAGATGCGAAGAAATATATTATGATTGACTAGTAGGAATAGGAGATGGTATTTGAGTGTGTTCAAAAATTGGATACAATGTTGTTGTTTTTCAATTTCATAATGTAATCTAAAACTTATGTATGTATCTAGTACTTCTACTTATACGAAACTAATCGGCCTTTTGAGATATGATTACATTAATCATGGAAATGTTATGTAATAATGCACCAACTCTAGTAAACTGGTGTAGGGGCGTTACACCATGTATCCATTATAACATCATCACTACGAAAGAACACTGCCACGTTATCTACAACAAAAATAACAATAATTTTGATCACAGAAATCACAATCATTATCAGAATCCAAATAAATAGTAATAGTAAGAAGATATGAACCATAAACAAATTACAATTATATCATAAGTTCTGCACCACCCGTAATTACAATATCTGGTGGAAGTGATAAACACTTAACCAATATTTCATTAATTTAATATCAATTCATTTTCATTTAGAATTGGATAGACTGTACTGGTCGCATCTCTTAGTGAAACACCACTAAAAAACTATATCAAGATGATTTTATATTATTTAATTTCAAACAATGGGCACTATCACAGTTATCATTAAATTATACTAGATTAAAATGATGAGTTTTATTTAAAATTTATGGTCCCTTTTATTCCAAAAGCTATGGAAAAATTAGTTGAGAAAATTATTTATTTAATTAATATTATTAAAAATATTAGAATATCATAAAAAATTTATAAAATAAAAAACATAATATAACATTCAATGTTTAACTATTTACTGTGCTACTGTGTTATTTTTCATTCTTATATAGAAAAATGTATATTAAGGAGAAAAATAATCTAAAATTGCTAAATATTTCTATAAAACCATGAAAAAATTGGATAATTCCACATTCTAAACTAATTAAATTTGAAATTGTGTTTGGAATATATATATATATATATGATTACTCTATAACGTTAAAATAATTTTAAACCCTATGAAGAAAAATCAATTAAAATAATTTAATTAAAAAACACAACTTAGATATCATATTTTATAAAAATATATTTTAATCATATCAAAATATAAGCATAAATTATAATTAATGTGTTACATTCCAGTACTATTCATATAATTATGTACATATTACAATAGAATTTACATTAAAAATTATCATAATATCCCAAACCCAAATAAAAAATATATATAAAATATACTTGTATAACTATAATTCTAAATTGTTTCCTAGTTGGAAATAATAAGTAAAATTATTTTTAAATTGTTAAAATGTATCAAAAATTTTAGGATGATTACCTCACATATAAAATTTAATCAATACTGAATATTAAAAAGTGATAGGATATTTTTCATGATATGATACATCAATTTCCATCAAATTATTATATTAATAAGATTTTATCACTAAGTCATTTGTTAAAAAAATAAAATGAATCCTCCCCTCAATGTTTTTTTGATAAAATTTGAAGACATAAATATGGTACTATTATTAATAAATTTATTATTAAAAAATAGTATAGGAGTTCTAGATATGAAATTAATTATAATAATTTATTATTAATATTAATTTGTAATAAAAAGTATATAATAAACAATGATATCCATTACATGAAATGTTTTCCAAAAATTAAATTATTCATCAGACTGAAATTATGGATTCCAATGAGATGTTCATTCGTAATATCCATGGAAATTGAAAAAATAGATTTAAAATGGTTATTCTACCTAACCAATGATTATTTAGGATCTAGAAGAGATGAGGATATGATTAATGGAATATATTTTGTAGTAATTTTATTTATTAATTTTTATTTAAGTTATAAAAATAGTTATTTCAAAATTAATCATATATTGTAATATTAAAAATATGTTTATTAATAGTTAAAAATGACATTCAAATGGACACATGTCTAGTAATTATAATATTTAATACCATGGAAACCGAAAATGTTTAGTAAACATGAATCTCTTTATATTAAAAAATTATTTTTCTTATCAATGACTAGTGGACCTCTAATATAGGTAAGTCTTTTTTTCTTCCTACCTATATAAAAGTAACACTCATTTTTATTCAAAAATCCTTGTAATTTGATTGAAATTTTTTGTATTTTCATCTAAGTCATCACAGAAATTATATTTAATTAATATTTAAAACAACATTATTAACACTATTTTGTTAATAAAACATTTTAGATGATAAAAATATTTATTAACCATATACCAATGCACACATTATTTATTGGTTTATATGTTAATTATCTTTATATTATTCCTTAAATTAGAACTATGCTTCTTTTTTGGATTTTGTTTTCATATTTTATTTATTCATTAACATTGTGGACAACTATTTTTTTATAAGCATACTAGTAAACGATGATTTTCATGAATATATTTCCTATTACATAGCCCTTCCCAGAGCATTACATTAAAAACTTCCAGTTTTTTAGGTGTTCTAGAGGACACATTGGCACTTTTTGAGAGTTTTATAGTATTTTGAGTTTTCCAACAGTGAGTCAGGAACAGTACGTCGATGTCGGTGATTCAGGACAAGTGAGTCACAATGGTGACTCACACTAGCGACTCTCAAATGGTGATTCATGAATTATAGTATTCTGATGGTGATTCTCAAGCGATAGGTCATCCCGACATTGAGTTTCTTTGCTGACTCGCTGAAAATATGTCACAACGGTGCCTCATTTGACATTGAATAATGTATTAGCATCTCACTGAATGATGACTAACCAAATGGAGACTAACCAAATTATGACTCCCCATTAGTATCTCATCCTAGGTATCTTGCACAGTTGAGTCATTCAACAGTGAGTTATCCATCGGTGAATCTCCCAATAGTGGCTCATGAAGGTTACTCACCCAACAGTGAGTCATTTTTATAGTTTGTAAAATAATTCTTGTTTTTCACAGTTTTTCCAAATTCACCCCTTTAATGATTTACTGACATAAAATGAGTTTAAAATCATTTTAACTATATTTGAAACCATTTTAATGAATTTTTACATATCATTAATTACCTAATCCTCTAGATATTTCACATTAGTTGAAATGCATAATTAAGATCCACATTTATTCGGGAGTTCAAAAATGTTTCATATCCCTTGAGTCTCATATCAAGTTCTTCATTTTGGGACACTATCCCTTCATTATATAGTTCTATTTTCTCTTGGTACCCCACTGTACCATAACCATTCTTCCAAGGGGAGATGCATGTATGTGTTGAACCCTTTCATCGTCTTTCTTTGGTTCTTTTTTCACCCCTATTGGTGTAAGTAAGAGGTACTGATTGTGTATTTCTCAAGGTAGAGATGTGATTGTCTCTCTTTTACTTCTGAATCATTCAAGGTAGGTGTATGAGTTTTTCCCAGGTGAAGGAAGTTCAATAAAAATTAAATGAAGATAATTGAATCTGATTTAAACAAATAAACATGGGTTATGGGAAAGTGTCACATTATTTTGTTTCATTGTTTATTGATATAGTGATTTATATGGGCTATATGGCTTCTAAAAATCATGGCCATTGGTGTTCATTATTTGTGCACTCAGGATGGCTTGTAATAACGTTTTCATGACCATGTGTTAAACGAGTATATATATGAAAGTTAATAACATCATATATTCATTTAAATAAATGGATTCCCTAGGATAAAACTTATTCAATGATAACACATGATAAATTAATGTGTAATTAAATAATGAGTATTTTCTAAATCTGAATACACCTTGTCTTGTTTGGTTTCGTTGTGTGATATGTGTGGTTTTTTTTGGTCTTGTGCTTTGTGTGGTTGTGTGGTGCTAGGGATGACAGAACAACTAAATGGTGGGGTGGTATGGGTTGTGAATTGGAATCTTAGCTAGAGAGATTTTCAAGTGTGGAATTGTTGGGTAGTATTAGAGAATTGGGGCTGCATGTTTGGATCGTTCTATGTACGTGTTTATAGGTTTGACGGGTGTTTTGTTGTTATGCAGAAGGGTGGTTTGTTTGGTTGTGATTAAAAGTATTGTAGGGTTTTTCAGTATGTTGGGGGTTCTCATTTTAATAGAAATTACATTGGGGAATGAATTTGAAGAATTATGAAGGGAGTGGTTGGTATGGGTGTTGGATGGAGTGGAAATAGGAATTGTGTTTCTTTATTGTGGTACGTTTTCCTCTTCATGGTTATGTTAAGTGTCTTGTGGCATTCTATTGTTGGTAGTTTCATGGGTAGTGATAGAATGAATAAATGGTACCTTAATAAAGTATGATAATTTGTTAAATCAGTTGGATAGGGTATATTTTTGTTATGGTTTGTTCTATAAGTATTTCACTTGTCAACATCTGAATTGAATTATTTAGTGTCTATATATGCATTTAGTAGTATGAGAATTGTTGGATGAATCATAGGGTAGTATATTATTTGATTTAAACCACATAGGTTGGGAATGAGTGTTTGATACTATATATACATACACGTATTTCATTGTGTTATCTTTAACCACCCCACCATATTTGTGAACTATTTTCTAAGCACCCCCATTTTCAATGGGGCGGGTGTCCTTCCCAGACATTATGGTGGGATGTTGTATGGATTGCCACCCAATCTTCCCTACTCCCTCTTCCAGGTGGTGATAGCCAAAGATTCCTTGGGTATGTAGTGGTTTGTGAGGCCATGGTGTGTTCATGAGAGTTTTGTTTTCCAGGTGTCATTGAGATGAAATGTTTTGTTCATTCCTAGGTGTTTTCGAGATGTGATGTGGTATATTCCCTAGGTGTCTATGGTTGGTATGTGGGTGTCAAGACCAGGTTTGTGAAAGTGATATGTGATGAGCTTTGTTTTCCAAGGCTTTAAGACTAGCTGTGAGGCTCGAGTGTGTATGGGTTGGTTTTCATGTTCTACTTTCAGACGATGTGAGACTTCCATGACATTTACCGTTAGGGTTTGAAAGTATCTAATTATTGGGATAGTGGTGAAGGGTTCTCCGTCACTAAGGTGCTTAGTATATTACCTTACTTGACATTCGTTATTTTCTGAGTTTGGCTTTGGTGATGTTGGGGTGGATAGTATGCGTTGTTATGTGTTGTTGGTTTCTCTTGTTATTTCAAAGTTGAATTAGTATACTTCCCCACTTGTGAATGGTAGAATTGGGTTTTTCATTATGAGTATACCATTATGATTTCCATATGTTATAAAACTAATTTCACATTTTTAGTAAGAATACATGGACTATGCTTGGAATTACAATCTTTGAATTGGGGATAACTACTATGTTGGTGAATAACATTATTTCTTTCATATTTACATTAGAACTTTTCATTGTATTTGTTGTAGATTTACTTTGAACAAAAACGTGGGATTGATTTTGGTTTTTCATTTATATAATCCATGGAGTTTTTTTGAGGTTCAGATATATTATGTATCAATATTGGATAATATAAAAGGTTAATGCCTCCCATTATTAAGACATTCTGAACACTTGGTGTTGGTATTCACCACGGGGACTATTGGAAGCGGGACACAGGGGGTCATTATCTATCTTCATTATTTTCCTTCTCGGGTGGTGGATCTTTAGAGGGATAGAGTCATGATATAATGCTATCATAGGTGATTGTTGATATATGATATTGTGCTTGGAGTTAGGAATAGTGAGGATATAATGGGTTATGAGGGAAATAGAATCATTTGACCATGGTACATGTCATTGGACAGGGAAGACTGGACAGAAAACAAGATTTTAGGGCCCCTCATTATCTGACGCATGGAATTTGGTCCTACCAAATGACAATGTAAAGACACACTGTTTCTAGGGTAGAGACCCAAGGAAAGGTACATGCATTATAATGACTTTTTTAGTTTTTTTAACTGGGTGTTTCAGAAGATATGAAGATATATTGAGAAAAAATTAATATTAGACAAAATTGTATACTACTAAGGCTTATGACTTACTTTTTTACTTTTCAGCTACGTGACCTAGTCACTATCTGTGTCTAGTACAATAAGTTGAGTCTTTTTAGGCCATCATTGTTAATCGATTGATGATAGAACCCATGGTGTTGGATGACTATTGAAAGAAAATGTTATGTTTCTTCCAGTGATATTCTTTGGGATGTATGAGGTAATAATTTCCAACATGAAGAAGGAGAGTTGGCTCAATTACCTATTGATCACATTCATCTTGATACATGATTTAATGGAGTACTAGGATCCCTTAGTAGTGAGGTATATGTGGTGAGTTCTGCATCAATGGTTGATGATTTACCTGATGGAGAGCTGGAAAATGTTTTATTGGTCAATTTTGAGGAGTTACATGCGTAATTAAATTAAATGACAATGCTAGTAGAGAATTAGAATGATTTACTATCCCTCCAGCTTGGAGTATGTTAGAATAGAAGCTGGGGATCAAATTAAATGATCTCCTTCATTGTTATTGGGATCTCTTTCTGGATGAGGAGTCTCGTGCGAGATGCCTAGGGGTGGCACTTCGTGGTTCTTTATTGTATGCAGTTACTCCCTTTACCTTGTCGACCTAATTAGAGGTAAAAAAGAATGTGAGGGTATTTAAGAGGATGAAATCACAGGGAGGTATACCATGAGAGGGGATACCTCTAGGATCTTCAAAGGGAATGATTATCAGTACCAGGTCTCAGGCGCTAGGGACATTGAGGTTCTAACTGGAGAGGAGGCAACCTCAGAAGTTCTTGTTTGGACCACTGGGTCGTCGTTCCTATCATTTGGGCCTAGGGAAAATATTTTTTATATTATGATTCCATGGGAATCAAAAAATTTAATTCCCAGTGGCCATTTGATCTCAGTATGGTGGAGGTGGGCAGGTCCAACACTCACCTATGGAGCAGTTTCTGGAAGGGATGTTCCAAAATTAGGGACTACAACCTCAGGCTTGACTGAGGGGAGACCGGGTAGGTAGAGGTCGAACATGGAGTGTTGCTCAAGTGCCTTATCATGGGGATAGTCTTTAAAGAGATCTTCAGAAGAGGGGTAAAGGATATGGGTGTGGCTAGTTGCATGTCGTAGAGGTAACCATTCTAGTGGGTCTAGATACTGTTCAAGTTAGAATTAGTTTTTTTAGTACACTTTCATTCACATTGATTGAGTTTGGATACTCACACTCTTTTGTTACACCTAGTCTTGCCCATCCTCTAGGAATATATATGAAGAGGTTTCTAATTACACTAGTGTTTATTACATTCTTCAGATGTCAAACCATCTTTTTTGATGTGCGTCGACGATTTAGGTTGCTGATGGGAGTGCATCTGTCTGGTGGGGAAATATTTTTATTATAGATGAAACTATATGAATACATCATTGTCATCAACTAGTTTTACTCTATTCATGTGGTTGTTGACTACTTATGAAAGAGATTCTTATTTAAATATGTGGATGTCCAGCGTGTGGCATTCATTGGTGATCAGAGTTTTCATATGGGTAGTTGGTATATAGAGCCACATCATTCCTTGTTGACTGACATTTTAGTAGAAACAGTGGATAAAACGATGGAAGAGGATCCCAAGACTGTTGGGGAGTTCATGGATGTATTCCTATAAGATTTTGTGACTCTACCCCATTAATGTGATGTTAAGTTCTAGATATAATTCATGCTCGATACTTCTCAGATTTCGAGGGATCATTTTCGGATATAGCCTTCAAAGCGTTGGGAGATGATGATTTAGATAGATGATCTGATGAGGAAGCATTTTATCAGGTCCAGTGTGTCATTGTGGGGTGCTCCAATCTTGTTTGAGAAGTTGGAAGATGATGTTATGAGGTTTTATATAGACTACTGGAGGTTGAATTAGGTAATTCTAAAGAACTTTTCCCTCTACTGAGGATATAATATCGTTTCGACTAGTTGAGGGGATCATGTTTCTTCTCTACAGTCAATCTACGGTTTGGGTATTACTAGGTGAGGGTTAATGAAGGTGATATTTCAAACACTCATTTTAGGTGATTTTATGGGAACTTCGAGTTTTAATTATTCCATTTGGTGTCATAAATGCACCATCCATGTTCATGGGGCTCATGAACACCATTTTTAATGAGTTCCTAGACCTATTCATCATCTTATTAATCGATGAAATCTTGATCTACACAAATTAAGAGGTCAAGCATATCGAGTATCATTGGTCTGTCTTGGATGTTCTTCGACACCACTTTCTCTCTGGGAGGTTTTTTCTAGTGTATATTCTGGATAAAATAGGTACATTTTCTTGACTATGTGGTGTCTTAGTAGGTTTTAACATTGGACCCATTGAAGGTGGAGGTAGTTGTTTCTAGGAAAACACACATGAATGTTGCATAGTTTTGAATTCATCTTAGTCCTACAGACTATTACAAAAGATTTATACCTGATTTCACCAGATTTGTAGATCCATTTACATAAATTATTATTAAATACTAGTCCTTTTGGTATAGTGAATAGTGTCATGTTTCATTTAGCTACATGAAAGGGAAGTTGGTCAGTCCTCCAATGCTCTAATTTCCAGAGGAAGGATTGATATTTAAAGTTTTTTGTGATGCTTCCCATCTATGTTTGGGATGCATGATGATGAATAAGTTCAGAGTGATCTATTATGGGTCTTTTAAGTTAAGTCCCTAATAATTTAACTTTACCACCAATTATTTGGATCTAGTGGTGGTCGTGTTCACGATGATGTTTTAGTGGCATTACCTCATTAGGGAACACTATTTGGTTTTCATGATTCTTGGGAGATTGTGGTATATATTTTCCAATGAGATTTGAAAATGATATTGTAGAGGTGAATGGAGTTTCTTAAATAGTATTATATAATGATATACACCACCTTAGTAAAGTAAATTTCATTGTTTATTATTTGAGTAGTATTTTGTAGAAGGATGTTTCTCTAGAATCTGCAAACAGTTGGAAGGCAATAGAGGAGTTGACAGACTTGCACCTATATGTAGGAAATGACAGTGGAAGAGGATTTCTATTGCAGATGTTAGTTATGTATTCTATAATATAGAGGGTAGAGTAGTCTCATTCAGTTAACAAAGGTAGAGGTGATGCATGATCGTTTTGACCATGGTGACACTCTGAAGGGATGGTCGGAGAATGGTCAGAATCAGATGATTTTCTATGGAAGCCTGTTAGTTCTAGTGTAAATGAATATGGGTGTTCTCCATCATTTTCAAATATCACCCTTAGTTATACACCCAAGAGTTTCCATGATTTAATGTGGTGTGAGGATTTATTGTTTCTCGCAAGAGATGAAGATGGAATTAGGGGATTTTGTAGCAAGGTGAATAGTGTGATGATATGTAAAGGATGAGCACCATGTTCCTAGTGGTTTGTTGCAGACCATAGATTTCAACAAGTGTAAATGGGATGAAATATCAATGGATTTCTTTATAGGGTTACCTAGAGCTTTGGGATCCTATGATTCTATCTAGATAGTAGTGGATCAGCTGATGAAATTGGATCACTTATTAGAAATCAAGGATTCAAACATAGTAGATGCATTGGAAAAGAGATATGTGGATGATGTTGTGTGGCTTCATGGAGTTATAGGAATCACTATATATGGTTATGGTGAATTTTTTACATCGTGAGTTTGGAGGGGATTGTCGCATGCATTTGGAACTCAGTTCCACTTCAACACCACCTTCCACACTTAAACAGAATAGAAGAAATAATGGACTATCCAGGTGTAAGAAGACATGTTTTGAGAATGAATCTTAGACTTTAGTGGATCTTGGTTATGAAATATTCCCTTTATAGAGTTTTCTAACTATAATAGATATCACTATTAAATTGGTATGGATTCATTTGAATCTTTGAATGGATTACCCTGTTATTGACCCTTATGTTTGATAGATGTTTGAGAGTCATATTTTCTTGGTCCGGATTTGGTGCATTGTATGAATGATAAGAATAATTGATTCTATTAAATATATTTTATATAGATATTATTATTTAATAAATATTATCTTTTTAGGTGAAATGATGAATCTTCTATTGAATTTATATAATTTTTTTATGTATCTAATGGAAAGTTAACCAGTATTATGAAGGTTTAATGAACCAAAATATTAGAACATTACATGTCTATTTTCCAAATTGTGAAACCATCCTTTAATAATTTTGCAACACTAATTTTGAAATAATATAATGGTTTACTAACCCTAAATTGGTAATAAAATCTATGTTTATGAACCCTAATTTGATTGTACCTAATTCAACATTGGTAGTGATCCCTACATTCATGAACCATAATTTCATAAAACCTGGATTCTTGAAACCTACATTCTAGGGAGAATATATCATACATCCCTTCTATTGTTTTTTGTTACCTTGATAAAAAATAAAACTCATCCTACTATGAATATCATTAAAAGATGAAACTCTAGTCCAAAGAGATAAAATTCCCTGCATACTTCTACATCTAAAATACATAATTGTGACTTACTTTGAATTGAGTTTTTAAAGTCATAAATGGAACTTTTTATTCTAATTAACTGGTTGTATATCACATTATTTCTCTTCTTAAATACAAATAAACTGAAGAAATGGATTTATATTATGTGATGAATTAATGAAGTCCTATATCCACCATTTCAAGAAGGAAACAAACATAGTTTTTCTCCCTGGTTACATTATGACATGCTATGTGATGAAAGTTTATATGTTGCAACAAGAAGAGGCTCATATCAAATATTTATCCTGATAAGTCATTCTAAAAATAAAAATGTGTTAAGGATAACTTTTCTACAAAAATATCCCATGGTCATCACACAAAAATAAATGGTGCGTATGCTGAAACATGTTTTTCATAATCCGTACTCATTGATTCAGAAGATGAAAAAGTTGAAAAATAAGTCTACAAAAAAGATTTATGATATGTAAATGAACATGAGAATGTAAGAACACATGACGGGTTAAAAAAAGGAAAAAGTCAAACTCCTCCAACATCATTGGATGGAATAAATATTTAAATTGTAAAATATATATAAAGTAGTGCATGGATTTTAAGCAGCCTAAAATACTCTATTTTATATTTTTCATTGTATTTTAATTTATTACATTCGTACAGGGAATTATATTGGTATTTAATCATTTTGATAAATCTTAATAAATAAAAACTATTATGTGTAATGATATTAGAAATATTTAGGTCTATTATTTAGAGAAAAAAATGGCCAGTTTATTATAATGTCATTTTTTCTAAAAATGTCAGCATACACAAATTTATTTTATTTCAAATATTTTAATTTAAGTTGGAATTGGGATTCTAGTTTAAAAAAACACTTTTTACCATATTTAAATAGTTTTTATTGGATTTAAATTGGTGTTCCAAACCTCTAACTATTGCTATTATTATATTGATTTTACCAAAATAATTATTCAATGTATTTTAAATGATTTTATAGGGGATTTATTCTAAAATATTTTGTAGGCATTGATGATAAACTTTTCATGGGATATTTGTGATGGAAGAGGTAAGATGTTGTTAATTATTGGTATTTATTCCATACATATATATCTTTTGAAGCAAAAAAGAATATACGAAGTTGAGTGGAGACATGGAAACATTGAGGAATATAAAGCATTGAAATATTCTTCATCTCATCATTTTATATATGAAAAAAATAATATTATTACATCCTAATTATATGAAAGTCTAAAGAAGAAGAGATATTTCAAAAAATTATCTAATATAATTTATTCCTTCTAAATAAGTGGAAGCCAATAAAACATTTAATATTATTTTGGTACAATTATTATGCATTATAAAATATAATCAACATTTTTCTATTGCTGCTAAAACAACAGAGCTAATCCTATTTCACAAAAAAAAATCATATAATATATCTTCTTTTGATTATTAGTTTATTGAACATAGTCATGGTGGAGTGTTAGATTTTTAGAATAAGATGTGGATATTTCATTTCATTGTAATAAAACATAAGTCCCTATAAAATACTTATAAGGTTTCAACTACTTGTACAAAATTGTAGATATATATCGATAAGAGGACATAATAGTTAAAATCCCGATGTTTGTAGAGTAGAGATATGGTTGAGTGGAATAGGGTATTTCTTTTCCATAAACCACTATATAACATGGTGTTGTTTTCTTTTATTTTTTTCTTCTTCTCACTCATCTTTAGGATAGATAGAAGGGATCACTCCATTTCCCGAGCGATGTTTTAGTTTTTTCATGTTTTTAAAAATGACACGATTCACCCCCTCATGGGTCTTCTTTATAGAAATTATGTCCAAATAAGTTGTATCAATGAATGGAATCTACTAATGATATTTCTCTCATTTATAAATCCAATATACTTTATAGCAACAAGCTATATAAGGGAAAGTGATCTGTTGCTATACTTTGGGTTTGGAAACATCTTAAGATTCTTTTGTTTCTATCTCATACCAAAAATGTAATATCAATAGTTGGAGTATTTTAGAATATTATATATTTCCAATGTCTCTAACAAGCCTGATAAATGATTTGGAGGAAGAAAAATTTAATGGATGATCTTAGAGAAGTTATGTCATTGATCCATGCTCTATATTTTATTGGAAATAATTTTTTATATAAGAAATATCATATGAAAATATATTTGACTAATCTAGGTTTTAAAGTGTGTATATTGACTTTGAAATCATAAAAAATTGCTAGAAAACCAAAAAAGGTGAACGATGCTTAGGATGTTGAATATGATATTAAATCAATAACAATGGATTCTATTATTTTGGGATTTTTTCCTGATGAATTTACTCATTTTTTCACAATGTGCTACTACCTATGATTTGTGTCATGTGATCTTAATTTTTATGATGTAACTGAGATAATTAATTAAGTTGAAAATGATAATGATGCAATTTAAGAATCATATAAGGAATTAAATGAGGGGATTGATATTTGATATGAATAGATACATGTGATTATTTTTTAATGTATTTCTAGCAAAAAGTAAAATGGTTCACTCAATATTTCGATAGATGAATTTTATGACTATAGTTTTTCAGGTTCATGCATTGAATCTTCTACAATCTCTGAAGTTGAGAAAGAAAATCAAATGGTAAATATAAGTCTTATGCCTCATGATAATGAGGTATAGTAATATTACAATAAAATATTATTTGGATATTTTTCTCTTGAAGAAAATGATAAATATTATTGTATTCCTTAATAAAAATTTAAATCCTTAATGAAATTCCATATAAAACATTGAAAATAATATGATTCTATTTCAATTGATAAATAATGTATCAAAAATCGATTATTTTTTTAAGATTAAATTTTTCTAAATTTTTAAATGATTTTTATGAAACTAAAATTAAAGAATTATTGGCTGAAGTTGATAATTTAAATAAGAATTCCAGTATTCTTGTGGTTTCATTCATTATCATTTTTAGAAGGAATTATATAGAGTTAACAATAATTTTTTTTTGGTAAAAATAAAAATGTTTGGATTCTGATGTCTTTAATTACGAAAAATATTAGACCCAAGAGAATATGTGAACCAAAAGGTACATTTATATGATATTTGACAGGTATGTGACATTATAATTCACTATAACATCATTATGTAGATAGTTGATAATTATGGAATCATATTATATTTCTATTTCCTATTATTTTTCAATATTCATTATAACTATAATATTTTATCGTGAATTTAGTTTATTTTATTTTGAAATTTTATTTAAAGGAACTAACTATTTTATATAGGGTTGAAATGTTTTATTGTTTATTATATATTCTTTTATATTTAATTATCATTTTTAAACTACTAAATCATTTTCTCACTCTTTTAATTTACGAATTAATTCATTAAATTAATTTATTATCCAATGACCATGATGATTTCTCTTAAGATTTCTTATAAATATTTTCCTTTAATATGAACATGCGTTTACTGGATTACTATTTAATTTTATAGAATATGAAAAATGTATTTATTACTGTATGGGATAATTTGTTATATTATTAGATTAAAATATTTTTTAATTTATAAAATGCTAAAATAATTCTTTTTAAATCCTTATTTTAAGTTCCTTGAAAATCCTTTTGACTACAAAAAATTCATTGATAATTATTTATTTTATTACATGAATATCATCTACAATTTTGATATGTATTATATGGAGTTTTTTTAATACATATAATGTGTTTATATATTTAATTATAATGGAATTAATTAAATGGTTTAATACATTCATTGTAATCCTTTTATATTCATTGAATAAATTTATATTTGTTTTTATGGATAATTGATTTTATCTTTTTATCTTCTTAAAGGAATCACGAATTCGAGGAAATTTTACATTTATTCATGTATTAATAACATATTTTAAAATAAATCTTGTATTTTATTGTTTTAAAATTTGAGATGAATACTTTTTTTCAAATTTTAAATATTCTTGATGTTGCTACTAAAATTATAAATTCATAGTCCTTATAAAAAGGAGTAAATATGATGTATTATTTAATACACATAAGAAAAAATGTTTTTAAACCTTATAAAAGGATTGAGAATAGTCATAATAGAATTATTTTTTTTAATTAAAAAAAATGGGGATAATGTTTTTTTGGATCTTTTCCATTCTCATTTGAGTTTAGTTTTGATAATTACTTGAAACCATCATTATTTGTTTATGTGTTTCAGAATTAGTATTCCATAGTATTTATTTTATATCTATATAAATAGTTATTATAATAACATGGAACATGTTTTATTAGAAGTACAAAAAATATATTTAATACATCTATTACTGTCGAGGACCAATTCAGATATTTTGATGGTGCTAAAATTCAATAAGCAGTTAAAATCTATTTGCATAACATTGTAGTTTTCTTCCGAAATTCACACCTAAATTTTGATTATAACTCAATAAAAAGTGATTTTATTCACATGTTCCTTATACATTTGTATATATAATGTATTTATGTAAAATATCAAGTTGATGAGGAATTATGTATATGAATTTTTTTTACTCTAAAAAACATTGAAGTTACTGCAATAATTTCACATCTCTATAATAATCAATTTTGAAAACCAACTGTATTTGATTTAATTCTACATTTAATGATATTTGAATCACATGAAACCAAAATTATTTATTTATATGAATTTTATCATTATTTAAATATTTTAGAATAGAGTCTAAAAGTTCTTTTAGATGGTGAATAAATTCCCTAATGTTCGGGGATGATTTTTCAGAACTGTTGTTTTTTATAGAATGTTATTGCTTCTATTGTATAATAATATTGAGAGCTGTAAAGGTATAATTAATTTTATTTATGATCCATTATAATGATATTAATATTTATTAATTATAATTATTCTAGTAAAAGGTTGAATCTACTGTTAATGGGCTCTAAAAATAAAAAAAATTAGCAAAAGTCAAGATTTCCCATTTTCGAAAGGTTTAATGAACCATAATCTCAAAAAAGTGATACAATACAGTCAGAGTAGTTCCACCCCACATTCAAAATTATGGAAACCTATGTTAATAATTGCGAAACCCTAGTATTTATACAAATGTATGGTTCAAGAACCATTTGTTGGAAATTAACCCTACAATAATGAACCCTAATTTTAGTGAACCCAAAAATAAATTCGTAATGAGCTATAACATCATGAACCATACATTGATGAACCATTCTTTCTTGAACCCCACATTCTTGGGATAATGTACCCTAAATTACTACAACATAATTGTTTTATTTTTTTATAAAAAATAAAACTCAGCCTTTTATACTTATCTTTACAATATGAAACACTACATCCAACGAGATCAAATTGACAGCATACTTCTATGTCTAAAATATTGAATTGTGAACTATTATGAATTGTGTTTCTTCATTATTAAATAGAACATTTTAGGATACTTATCCTATTGTGTATTAATTTATTTCTCTTAATATAGATAAATCATGTGATGAAATGGTGAAATATTATTTACTGCAAAAATGAAGGTTTATATCCACTATTTTATGATGAAAGATTATGTTGTTTTCCCTCCATGATTACATGATGAAACACTTTATGATGAATGTTTATTTTTTCCATCATGAATAGGCTCTTGTAATATATATATATCATGATTAAAAATTATCAAGGAAAATATTTTTTTTAGGATAACTCTTATACACCAATACTACATGATAATCACATGAAACTAGAGGGTTTCGATTCTGAAATATGATTTCCAGAACACCTACATGTTGTTTAACAAGATTAAAAATATAAAAAAATAACCCAAAAAAAAAAATTAAAAACATGTACAAAATCATGATATAGGAGATATAAAATATGTCTTCTATATAAAGAAACTAATAGTTCTACTACATTTTTTTGATGAAATTCATATTTAATAGGTAAAATATACATGAAGTAGATAATGACGTTAAAGCAGCCTACGATACTCTATTTTTATGTTTCATGGTAATTCAATACACTACAGTCTTATATGAAATTCAATTAGTACTTTATCAGTTAGATAAATTCTATAATATTCAAAGGATTTTATTTTAAGAGATTGTAAATATTTTGGTCCATTATTTGGGGAGAAAAAATGGATATTTTATTCTATCATCAATTTAACAGCAATTCCATAGGACTGAATAAAATTCAACAAAAATATATTTTAATTTATGTTCGGATTTTATTGATAGTTTTTGGAAAATATTTTGAAACTATTTATATAGTTTTGAATGGATTTAAATGAAATTTCTAAATGTTTCAATGTTTCTATAATTTTTCTAATTATATTAGAATATTTATTCAACATATTTTAAATTAATTTATTGGAGATTTATTCTATAGGAATAAAGTAGAAATAATTATACTCTTTTGTTTTGATGTTTATTATTGATTTTAGGTATCCTATGTAATATGAATGATGTTTTTACCCTGAGATGTTTATTCTATTTATATATATATATATATCTCTTTGGAGGGAAAATAAAATATATGATAAAAAAATACATGAAAATTCTGATTAAAATAAAGGAATGAAATATTTTTCTGCACAATATTTTCAAGAAGACAATTATATTTTTTATACATATTTTATATCTAATGGATTAATAATAATTAAAGATTATACAACATTTTCAAATCTATTTATTTGTATAAATAAGAGGAAAATTGTGAAACATTGAAGATTATATTTCTATTACTATTGTGAATTGATAAATTTCATCTTCATTTTTCAGTTTCTCCTAAAACTATGAGCTAAAACTATTTCAAAAAAAATTATATAACATATTTTATTTAGAATATTAGTTTCCTATTTCCATTATTGGTGGATTTTCAGATTCTTATACTTAGCTGTAGATATTATGGTTCCTGGTAGCAGAACAAGAAGCTCCAATAAAAGCCTTGTAATGTTCCAACTGCCTACACTCAGTTGTATATGTCTATGGATAAGAAACATAGTAGCGATAATAAACACACTCACAGAGTAAAGAATTATTAGAGTGGACTAGGGGACTTCTGTAAGACAAAACACTATACATCATTATGTTCTTTTTCTTTATTTATATATTCTACTCATCAATCATTAAGAGAGAGGGAAAAGATAACATCATTTAAAGAGGGGTGTTTTAGTTTTGTCATGTTTTTCAAAAGGATATAATTAAACCGCCTATTGTGAATTAATAATATTTATTATGACCCAATAGTTTGTTCTATTGTTGGATCCAATTTAAATGGGAAAACAGGGGGGTGGGAATTATCTTTTAATAAATTTACAATAATTTCTCTCATCCTACAATATAAAATGAAAATCACCCCTCCTAAATATTCACATGCCTCAAGACCTTTGGATGATATATAATATTCCAAATATATTTCTATAATACATAAATTATTTATGTAAGTCTTTATTTTGGGATAAATCCAATAAATTAATCCCTTCCATGAAGTATAAGATGAGGTAAAATCCATTCACAAGATCTTTTGTCTTCTTTTAACTCTCCACCCACTCATATAAACTGATTCCAAGAATACATAATATACTAACTATCCTAAATATATTTATTTGTTTTTATTATATGGTTTTTTAACTAAACTTACACACACATTCACATAATTGGAAATGAATATACCATCAGTGTGTATGAAGATCTACTTCTTCATGAGTTGATGCTTTTCAGTTTTCCTTTCCCACCTCTAATGGGTGAGAATTATATTGGGAAAATTTTCTTTATATGATTTATATGATATTAATTAATTTTTAATTATTCAAGTATCAATACATAAAACATATCCTCATGATTTCTATTTTTTGTAAATACGATAACTTCGTTTCTGGACATGTGGACTACCGCTTCCTCAAAGTGATGTGATTATTTCACAATTTACATGATATTTATTAAAGATGGGTTTACTGAATATAATATATATATATATAAGAACAATACTTCTACTGTAATTATGTTATATATATATATATATATATTTTATTTACATTCATTATTTCAATTATATAAGAAAACACAAACCATGTTCATACATACGTACGATATATTGTCTCCATGAAAGATGTATTTAATTTCACATTATATTTTTAATCTACTATTATAAATAATTATATATTAGATATATATGATTTATATATCCTAACATACATTAAGGTAATCATGATATATGTATAAGGATATAAAATATATCAAATTAAGGAACATATAAAAAACAAAGTGGTTATTACCTGAAACATAATCTTCATATAGAAATGTTAATAAATGGGAAATATAATGTAATATGTAAAATAATATATGGAATTATATATAATTATATGGTTATTTTATAGATTTATAATAAAATTATATTTTTATAAAATAGTTTTTAATGAGGAAGATGAGTTTCAAGATATAAGGTAATGGGATTTCTAGTCTCACTATAATTTCTACAGGATTTATGTCTTATTCAATAGTAATTTCATTATTTTAGTGTATATAATTCCCATTAATGTATTATATGATTATTATAATTAATGATATTTATATTTACATATCCATTTAATGATATGCATTTTATGTTTTTATACTGTTTAAAAGTTACTTAATAAATAATATGGTTATTTCTAAATATTCCTTCTTTCTGACACTTGTTTTGTTCTTCACTCATATTATTTTACAAGGTTTTTATAATGAAATTTCAAATTTTATATTATGAATATATTTATTTTCATTATATTTTAATATTCATTTAATTTTATTTTTTTACATGGAGAGTAAGATTTATAGTTACCTTGTGGTAACTGTTAATTTCAACAATCTAATCGTTTATCTAGATTTTTCTGGATTATGCTTACATTAATAAAATATAATTATCCATATCACTTGAAAAATCATTATGTTTATTATCCTATAGTTATTAATGATATATAAATGTATTTTAACCCTTTTCACTCTTTTTTACTTAGTGTATGTATGAAAATGTTTTCAAGAAAATCTAACTTCTTTTCACTTTTTAAATGGAAACATACTTCATTCAAAAAAAATGTTCTCGAAAATGTTTTTAAATATATATTATGATCACATATTAATGTAAAAATAAAATAAATTTTTATGATTTCTAGAGATTATTTTATATGTTTTCAATCTAATTTCAAATAAAAATGTTTTAAAAAATGTTGCATGTTTTAAAAAAGATTCTTTTAAAGAATAAATGATAACTTTCTATGTAAATGTTTTCAAAAGGACTTCCATATTTATTGTAAGACAAATATAATTTTTTTGATTTACTTATGCCTTTCTAGTGGAATTCTGCATAGGTTCCATTTATATTATTTCTATGATTTTTTTGTGGTTTGATGGAATGATGGTCATTAAACCAGTTTCTATTTCACGGGTTATATGATTATGAAACCCTCTTCATTTGACAAGATATTCTTTGATGAAATTATTATCAAACCATTCCATTTTATAATACTTTAAGTTATGATTACTTGTTAATACAACCAAATTTAGTTCAAGGGTCATGATATGTCTGTTTAAGATCTTGTGGAACATATATATATGATTTCATTATTGGATGGGTATAACCAATATCTCTCTCTATGACTTTGGGTAATGATTTATATCTCATGACATAATAATTGGAATAGACTAAATGAGTTGATCTAAAATGGAAAATGAGGAAAATTGATCCACTATGAGAAGATGTTGAATGTCAATCCACTATGGAATGATGGGGAAACATGTTCCCAAATAAATAAAAGACTATGATTGGTTATGGTGGTGTGTCCCTCCCAGTAGGTGTAGTCTCTATAATGTTCTGTGATGTGTTTTTGAAATATTACATTACTTATATATACTGATATAACATATTTATGTGTTTGCCAAAATTCCATGTATTATTCATATGTTATGATTTCATGGATTACAATATTGATTCATGTATGACTCAAATCTTATGAAATGAGAATACTTATGCATGGATTCATTTAATTACTCATGATATATAGGGTATTGATCTTTGATATATAGGGTATGATCCTAAAATGTTATGATAAAATTATCATACCATTATGATAATGTGTATGATTAAATATATCACCTTTTTACCCTTATCAAGCATCTGAGTTGATGAATTTTTATGTTTCCTTTCTTCAGGTTATGAAGATATGTATTTTATATGATGTATCTTAGAAGGATTCTGGTCATGGAGAGCCTAATGGTAGAAAATTTATCTCACATATATATGATTGTTTATGTTTCAATGTTTTCGAAGGAACTAAACTTACATGACATTTGATCTCTATATTTTTAATTTATAAATTATTCCAAAACTATGATGTAATGTTAATGTATGTAATGAATGGGAATATATAGTTGTAATCAGAGAAAATTATATTTTAAAAACAGAAACTATGATGATAAAACCTTAGTGTGAACCCTGACGACATGTCTATAGATTAGTATAATGATGAAGAAAAGTATAATAAAATGTCCTAGAATTTGGGTAAAGAATTTTTCAAGTGGTTTCCTAGAAATAAAACCCTCTATTGATAATAATAGTTGATGTGGTTTTAGAAATGATTTTTGTTATGATAACAAACCAAAAATCACTATATTGACATAGACTCAGTCGGGAACGGGTGCTTGAGAATGAGCCTTTCATAATACCGATTTGAAATTCTAAGGGGATATGTGTTGTGAATTAAAAAACACATCCTAAACCATCATGAAGGATTTAAATATTTTTTTCTATGAATATCTTAGGATAAACCTAGGGTGTCATATATTAAATTATAATTCATAATTTAGACTTCTTATAAGAGATTTTTCATGATTATGTGGTTCCTTACTGTGATAACTATTTCTTACTGTATGATTTTTGGATTTATTTAATGGATTTAACTCAGTGGAAACATGTCAATGAGGATCTAAATATATATTTTATTGACTTTACTGTTGAGAAACCATTTTCTATGAGATTTGGAATGGAAAATCTCATTATTATGCTCACTTATATATCTCAGGATATGAATCATACTTTAATTCTGAATGAGAGAAGGAGGGAAAAACATATTTTTCATTCCTTAATGAGGGAAAACTGCCATAATTTCATTAGATATCCTGATCAAATGTTTCCAAAAAAATGGATAAGTACCAAATAAAAATTATTCTCCATCCTCCAGTGACTGGAACCAGATAAATTCATTTTGGATATTTATCATTTAGAAGGTCAATCCGAACCGTGGTGGAAAATAATAATGAATACTAGGAACCAAGATGAAATTGAATCTATGGATTTGAATATTTTAATGATCAAATTCCTCAAAAAGAAAATTTCTCATGTTATTTTTCTGAATATGTAATAGGATTTCAATATGTTAATGGAAAATAATGATGAAAGTATCGGTGTCTATGAGATTAATTTCATAGGACTTGGGAGGTATGCTTATTATATTATCATCCATCCAAAAAGTATGGTTGAACAATTATTCAATGGATTAATGCAATTTTTCCAGATGGTACTGTTTATAAGAGACGTCTTTAGTTATTAAGAAGATGTGTTTATTTCAATAAATTTTCAAATAGAGGATGGAGTTATGTATAAATCTATTTGTATTAACAAGTAATAGATGATGGATTTCAAATGAAAGTATTAAAACAGTGTAGACAAGAATATATGGTTCCTTTTGCGCTTTATGCATTGAATATTAAAATGAGGAAATAGTATTATGGGGTCTAATAGATGTTTTAATTATGTAATGGAAGGATATCAGACAATTTATTTCCCTACTGGGGGGAATATGTTGTCCAATACTGAAAATAGTGGGAAAGCTGTAAGGAATGATCCTCCCACACATCAGTGCATAAATTGTAAGGAGGATGAGAAGTATGATGACTATTAAAAATACCCAAAGTTTAGAGATGATGATCAGAATAATAAACCTTTTAAATTGAGGAACATGGGGAAATATTATACGAACACAATTTTAAATAACGTGGTAGGTAATGAATTAATGATTGGTACATTTAAGATCCAATCAAGAACTACTAATGTATTATTGGATTCTAGATCTACCCAATATTTCATATCTAAATAATTTAATAAGGGTATTGAGAGTCCACCCAAATGAATAGATGTGGAATTATGAGTGAAGACTCACAACGGTACAGTGATTTTATCTCAAGTCAAGAATTCCACTCAGTTTGAAATTTGTGGGAATGTACATCCTGAAAATATTTTCCTTATTCCTTTAGGTGAACATGATGTCATATTAGGAATGGAATTACATTATATGACTAAAACTCCCTCAATTTTCAAGAAATTGATGTTACATTTGATATTGAAACCAACCTATGATCCTCTATCAATTTTAATATATGTTTGAACACCTTATAGTGATAATATCTAGTATATGGGTCTTAATTACAATTTATATAGAATGGATGTCTCAATTGTAGGGAAGAAACAACTGATCAATCATATTAATATTCTTGATGAGTTTGTAGATGTCATTTAATAAGAGTTTCCTAGCATTCCACCAAAACATGATCTTTTGTTTTTGATAAAACTCATACATGTTTCAACAATAATTACAATGAATCCCAATAGAATTTCCGCAATTAAGATATAAGATTTGAATATAATAATCCTATATAACCTTGATAAATAATTCATTAATCCATGTGTGTCACCTAGGGGTTCACCTATTCTATTTGTGAAAATTCAAGATGG
Organism: Viscum album; assembly: GCA_963277665.1. Taxonomy (NCBI): domain Eukaryota; kingdom Viridiplantae; phylum Streptophyta; class Magnoliopsida; order Santalales; family Viscaceae; genus Viscum; species Viscum album. The sequence continues at coordinate 1,264,942,483 of OY728120.1, read as the reverse complement.
ATCATTGTGGCTTTTCATTGACTATCAGGAGTTGAGAAGTATCACAATAAAGAACATGTATCCACTTCCCCATAATGATGAATTGTTTTATCAAATAAAAAGAGTTAAAAACTTTTAGTTGATTGAAATTCATTACTGATATGACTAATTGAGGGTCATCAAAGGGGATATACCCATAACGACAATCTGTTCAATGTATAGACACTATGAATATGTAGTGATGCCTTTTTTTCTTACTAATTCGGTTGTTATCTTCATGGATTTTCTGAATATAAACTTTATAGATTACCTTTAATATATTGTGGTAATATATATATATATATTCTTAAATATCCAATGAGAAAGGATGATCATGAATACAAAATTATAATTGTTCTATAGTCACTAAGGATGAAGAAACTATTTATGATATTTACGAATTTTGAATTTAGGATTTAATGGGTTTCATTATTGGGACACCTAATATGAACATTGGGTGTAATAGTTGATCCATAAAAGATATAAGATATTGAATATTGTCCTAAATCAACCCTGATGATCAAGATCCAAATTTTTATTGGTTTCTCTAGATATTATAGATAGTTTCTTGGTAATTTTTTATGACTATCTAATCCTCTGACCATGTTAACCCAGAAGGGAATCATGATCCAATGTAAAAATTATTTTCATGATAATATCAAGGAGATGAATAGAATTTTAGTAATTATACCAATTATTTAGGTACCTAATGTAAATAAGGGTTTAAATCTATAATTATACATCCAGAAAGGTATTGTGATGAGTTATTATATAGAATAACGTGGTTACAATATATGATTTTTGATATTTCAACATCTATGAGAAAAATGACCCAACTCATTATTTAGAGTTAGTAGCAGTAATTTTTTAATTAAAAATATGACAACATAACTATATGGGGAAATGTGTGATATACATATATGCTGATTATAAATTTATATGATATATATTACAACAGAAGAAGTCCAACATGTTGTGGAGTAAGTGGTTTGATCTGTTAAATGATTATGAATTCTTTATAAATTAACACCATAGGAAAGTGAACATGGGGGTGATTCATTGAGTAAAAAATATAATGTTAGAGTATCCCTGAAAAGGATATTAAAAGACCAAATATTTATGTATTTTCAATATATGGATTTGTAAATCCTGATGGAAAGGGGAAAAAATTATCTTTCTCAATTCAATGTTAGAATCACAATCAAAGTAAACATCAAAGTGGTGAAAAAGTATATTTTAGTACTATAAAAGAAGGTTAGATATGTTCTATAGTATATCCTTCACCAATATGTAATTATAAGGTGCATGATCTATGTATGTGTTTCATCCATACTGGATTATAAAAAGTAACTATTAGAAGCATCTCATTGTTCTTCATTCTCTATTCATTGTGGAATTACGAAGATGTATTCATATTTGAAAGAATAATTCTATTAAGATAGAATAAAGAAGTATATCATAGAAATTGTATCATGGTTCTTGGAATTCCATAAATTTAAGGCTTAGAGAAAAATTTCAATGTGAATTTTGTATCCATTACTCATACCTAAATACAAATGGGATAACATCATTATGGATTTTTTCGTTAGGCCCCCAAAAAACATATAAATTGTTTAATACTATATGGGTGGAATTGAATCTCTTTCCTAAGTTAGAACATTTTAGAACAATTAGAGATTAATTGACTCTAATTTATCATTATAGTATATACATTAAGTAAGTGTTAAATATCCATTGATTACCACATTACAGTATATCGAACCATGATCCAAGGTTTACATCAATTTTTAGTAAATTTTTTAGTAATACCATGATACATAATTTTTTTTAGAATTGAATATAATTTTTAGAGTCGTGATCAAAATGAAATTACTATTCAGACCATATTGGATAAGTTGAGATATTTTTTATTTTATTTTAATGGTAGTTGGGATCAACACTTTCTTATAGTTGTGTTTTATAACAACAATATATTTTACTCAAGCATTTAGATTTCTATTTATGAAGCCCTCTAGGAAAGAGGATATATATATACATTTTTTAGCAATGATTTATGATAAATAAAATTATCGGGATGTGATATCTATAATGAAATGGTAGAGAAGGTTATAACCATTAGAAGCATATCATGGAAGCTGAATGTTTTCAAAATATTTATGCTGATTTATTGTGGCATGATATAAAATATAAAGATGATGAGAGGGTGATTCTACAAATCTCTCTATAGAAGACATTTATGAGGTCCAGGAAGAACTGAAAACTAAACCTTTGGTATATAATTCCCAAGGATATTCTTGATTGTTTTGGGACTGTATCTTATCACATGCAAATTTTTCCAAATATCTATCAATTTCAGGATTCATTCCATGTGTCTCTCATGAGGAAGTTAATATCTTCATGTACCCATGTACTAAACTAATATCTCAACCGCTAGAGCAGGATCCTATTTATGAGAAACAACTAGTTGAAATTATTGATCATAAAAAAGGTTATATGACACTAGACCCCTCTCATGTGAAATGTTTTTTGGAGTAACCACCATTTAGAAGAATATACATTGTAATTTGATGATATAAAGAGGTATAACTATCCTCACTATTTTGCATCAAAATGAAATATTTTTAGGGTGAAATTTATATTATGATATGTTAAATGAGACAACCCATGTGTTTATAAATTTTTATATTCTTGTAAATAATTTTTTATTTGATTTATTGCATTGAAATCAACACCGCATTAATATTTCTTTATATGATACAACATGTTAAACTTTCTATACACACAAAACAGACTTGGTTTTCATTACACACAACACTGAACTTCAAAGAAAAAATATATTAATATTATTAATATTTAAATGATATACTAATAAAATATTAGTTAAACATAGTAATGTGAATAGTAATAAATAATTTTTAAATACTATTTATAATTGTTATGTTAATAATAGATATTAATTATAAAACGTAACTCTTCCCTCCATTCTATTCACACATCTGAATCCCAATGTTTAAAGAAACATCCAAAATCTCCTTATTAAATCCCCAATTTCAATTGAAATGCTTCCCTTTTGGAATAAATCCAATCAATTAATCCCTTTGGTGCAAACCAAGAGGACTTACCCCTAGAAGAGGTAAAATCCATCAACATTATCCTTTGTTTTATCATCTTTCTTCTCCCACAAATATATTATTATCTAATTATTATACAATATCCTCATTATCCTTAATATAATGATATTTTTTATTCTAATGGTTATACCATCAATAAAACACATTTCTATTTAATGTACAACAAACATAACATATGTGTCTACAGAGGACTACCGCACCATGAAACAATGCTGTTTGTTTTTCCATTACCACCACTCATGGGTGGTAATTATGATCTATAAGTTATTGTTACCATGATTTGGTATGTTTTCCTCCTTTTATATGTTCCCTTTCGGTAAAAAATATTTTTAGGTGATTTTTCTTAGATTATTGCAGACTATAGAATAGATACATCTCATATACCTGAAGTACACATCATGTACACGGTGATGGATTTAGGTCTTGAATGGGGGGATAATGTCATGAGATGGTACACGTCATATACCAGAGGTTCATGTAGTTTATAGGTCAAATAGTGGTTTTCAACTTGAGTTGATAGGTATTTCGACATACTTATCCAATGTGGCCTACATGTCGTTCCCCTGGTTACACGATGTAACTTGGTCTGCACCCAGCCTAAAGTAATTAGTTGAATGTAATAACCTCTCTATTATTCTCAACCATCATGGAGCCCAACCATAGACTCTCCCAAGGATAATTTTAGAGACGACCAACCTTCCAGACCGATTTGATAGTCTTACGATCATTATTTTTCTTGTGGTGTGATTCCCAAGTATGTTCTATCAATTGTGGATCGATTTTATCTCTATCCACCCTCATGGGGTTTTAATGGAACATGTAGGTATTTATGGATCTATGACATGTGGTGTTAGATAAATCTTCTAGGATGAGTTTCAAGATCTCATTCACCTTCATTCTCCTTGATGGGTGTTGTTTCGAGTGTCATTATTCAGAGAAGAGGTTGGCAGTTCCATTCAAATTTTCCAAATCATTTAACTTTGATTACCTTTGTTTTTTTAGTGGCTAATTTAAATTAAATTTCATAAAACTTCTTTCAAGTACTTTGATAAAACCTAATATCAGTGAATAGGTAGATTTGAAATGGTTATGGCATGAAAATTTGAAAAACATGAATTTTATTGAATTGGGTTGTGTTTTTGAAAATTGGTTGACATAATTTGTTCAATTTAAATGAAATATTTTGATGGAACAATTTTCAGTTAAACTTTTTATTTTAATTATGAAAATTAATTTCTTAAAGGATTGAATTCGTTTTTATTGGATTTCAAACTCATGAAAATTTATTAATTATATTTTATAGAAATACAATGTTTTTATCTTGTGAAAATGAATGTTTTTGAATAAATTTTTTTTTGGTTTTATAGTTAATAAAATTAGAATTTTTGAAATAGATGGATGGGATTGATCATATTTTAAGTAGTCTTAAAATATTTCACCCATCAAGTAAAATCACATGAATGCCTTAGGTAGTTAGTGAGTTATTTTGACACGCTCTATGTTATTACAATGTTCTAAAACATACAAGCAGTGGGTCACATCACCGATGGGTTTGTGATGAGTATCCATTGTCCAGTGTGATAGGGACATGTGTATACTCATTTGTTTTAGTTCACATAGAGAGTGATAAATCCTATTGTTGGTTAATACTATCGTACCTTTTGGAAAATGACCATGTTGCTTTCTTGTTTATTTATATTTGAGATAAAAATGTATGCTAGTGTTGTTTGAACTATTTTACATGCCTAATAAATTTATATAAATTGATATATATAAATTTTATACACAAGACATTGTTTCAGAAATATTTCCTTTTCATGTAAATTAAAGGATTTTCATTGAATGTATTTTCAATCATTTAGAAAATTTATAGCATGTTTTTTATAAATATAGTCTTAAATATCCTAACCAATATATTCTGAAAAATTTAAACATTCTATTTCGATAGACTATATAGGGAATCTATTATGAAATATTTGGTCGTGTCCAACTGGGCTTAGGATTTAACCCTACTTTTTTCTTCAGGTGTTTATAGACTTTCTTCTTTTGGGCTCATGTAAGGGGATTGGATCTCTTAGAGGTGGATCCAGATTTTTGAGCTTTGGGAACAGTGAGTAGTTTCCTTAGGGAAATCTGGGTTATTTTCATGTTTAGAACTTTGGGTTGTAGTAAATTTCATTGTAGGCCTCCTGGTATTCTCATACTTTTACTCCCAGTGGAATTTTCATATTGATATTCATAGTTTGATTTATCATATGATTCTATATTATTGTAGAAAAAATCTTCCCACTTGTATGTTGTATGATGGAAAGTGCTTGCATCCCACTTATAGTGATCATGAACAACTTTCAGTTCATGTCAGCATTGGATTGATTATCATGGTACGAGTGTACCTACTATAGTTCATGAAAAAATTGTATCATTAGAGGTTGTTGATCTTTTTCCTAAAATTAGTATGCATTTCTGAAATATTATATGGACATTGGAGGTAGTTGGGATATAGTGAATGGAAAAATATCACTTCAATGAACCTTAAGTCTCCATTTGTGGTTATGGAGAGAAATATTGTGGATTAGTTATAGTATTTTCCCTGTTGAGATTTTGATATGTTGAAATTCAAATCTTGTTGTTCATTTTGTAGAGAATATTTTTTCTTGTTAATCAGTTTTAATATTAATATAATTTTCTCATATTATCTGATAATGTTGTGAATCATCCTTCCTTCTAAAAGACATGAGAATCAAACATATGAGCATGTTTCTACTGAATCTCAATAGGGAAATAATTTTTTTTGTTCCAAATATGGTTGAGCGGAATGTGCACACCGTCCAAGCTCTAGGACAGGCAACTCCTCCTGTTTCTGCTTAGGTTCCGAATTTGGATACTCAGGGGGTAGTACATTGTAATTGTTCCCAAGAGTTACTTTTAAAGAAACCATAAGCCTTCAATGGATCCACTGACCCGCAACATGATGAGGAATGGTTGATCAAGATAAAAATTCTGTTTGAGTTTTTTGAGACACATAATGTGATGAAGGTAAAGTCTACCTCCTTCATAATGGTGGGAAAGAGTAGGATATTGTGGGACACGATGGTGAAAACATGGAATCATGAGGTCTTAGAGTTTATGGATTTCAAGGTACTTTCCACTAAATATTTTTATCTATATTCAATGGTGTTGGAAATGTCTGTGGTGACTTTCATGCTTTAGTAGGCTTGAAAAACCATGACTGATTATTCTAATCACTATGATAAGCTACTGTAGTTTTCACCTACTATTGTATCTAATGAGATGATGAATTCTTGATGGTTCATGTTGGATCCTTGATCAGATATCCATCATTAGGTTTTCTTGCTGAATATTCCCACTTATACTGATATGATGGATATGTTGATGATTGTTGATAAGGACTTGGTGTGTAGGTCAGGGTTGACGAGAGTTCCTTTTTATCCTAGTGGATGCATTTGTTCCTTAAATGGAAATCCGAAGTGTGATGATCCCAAATCAATTCTCTATGGGAGAGTCATTCCAAACCACCTACTTCCCTAGGAGGATGTTCGTTGACTTACAATTAGAGTGGAAATCCATGACATTATAGGAGAATTTTCATTGAGGTACCAAATAATTGTAGCTCCTTCGAACATTAAGGGAACTCGAAAGGTCTCTTCCATTACTTCTCTAATCTACATAGTGGGATAGGATCACTGGCTACTCTTAAAATTTTGGGGAAATCAAATTATTTGATGATAAAAAGTTTCCATCCATAGACATCTGGAACAACGATTCTTCCCAGAATGTAAGATTCTCTAGAGGAAGCGGACATAGGTATAGCGACTGTGTGAGATACCATTACAATTTATTCTTCCTTAGTGACTTCTATTTATGATACTAGTGCATCTCATTGTTTTATTTAAACCCTTATTTTTAAACTTATTAATCATTTTATGTAGAATCTATCTATTTCAATAGAGATTACTACACCCATTGGCACAAAAAGAGAGCATGGCCTTTTTAGTCCTTCTTCTATATTATCTCTATTAGATGATGAGACATATTGGAGATTTTTGGTTCTTAATATGAAATAAATAGACCTCATATATGGGATGGATTGGTTTATTTATAAATAAATCTCTAATTAATTGTTATCTATTATGGTTCTACTTTACTACACATAGTGGTGTCTAGATTGTCTTTCAAGGAGAATGGGAACTAGGGTCTGGTAGAACTGGAGCATCTTATACAGAGCTGGGGAATATGAAATCAGTGTTTTATTTTGAATTGTAGTATGATTTAGTGGGTGGTGATCTTACTAAAATCATCATCTAGTTTTATGACATCTTTCCTTTAGATTTATATTGTCTTCCATAGGTTAGAGAGGTTGAATTTTATATTGATATAATTCCTGGAACTCAACTAGGCTCTATCCACTCATACTGAATGGTTCAATATGAACTGAAAGAGAAGAATTATTAGCTTGATGATATTCTCGAGAATGATATTATTTTCTTGAGTGTGTCACCATAGGTAGTGCTAGTTCTCTTTTCATTGAAACCTGGTTGTTTTCATTTCCTAGGTGTTCATTATAAAAATATCAATGTAGTCACTATAATGAAAAAATATTTGTTTCCATGTATTAACTATATATTTCATAATCTGAAAAGGGGTGAAGTGGTTTTCATAGATCGAACATTGATATGGTTACCATCAGTTTAGAATAAAAGAATATGAAATTCAAAAAACACCTTTTAGAGTATGTATGGTAACGATGACTAACAATTTATGATCTTTGGTTGAAAAAATTGTCCTGATGCTTTTATTTCCTTAATAAAAAAAATACATGACAATCTGAATCCTTTGTGGAAGTCATTGTGGATGAAATTATTATATACTCTATGTCAGAGGAGGATCATGCACAACATATGAAAATAGTTTTAAGTCTGCTGAGAAATCACAACCTTTATGCCAGGATTTCAAATTTACATTTCTAAATTCATGAAGTAAACATCTTGGGAAATATGGTTTCCAAACAGGGTGTATAAATTGGTCTTGAGAAGGTGAAGGCTATTATGACTTGGGATCAACTATGAAATGAATTTGAGATCCACAACTTTTAGGCTTATATTGATATTTCTATAACATCATGGAAGACTTATCAAAGCTGAATAATATGATTTTTAATTAGACATGGAATGGGGTGAATTTTTCATGGGATGATAAATTTCAGTTTTCATTTTTTTGAGCTGAATCATCTTTTTACTACTGTGTTAGTGTTGACTCTTCCAGAGGCAGGGTAGGGCTATGTGGTCTTTGGTGATGCATCAATATTGGGCTTGGGCTACATTTATAAGGCCCCACCCTTAAACCTTACTTAATATTGAATTAAATGAATAATTCACATTGAGGATCTTTTCAGGTTTAGAGTTTTAGAGAATTAGGACATAACTATTACATCTCAAAAGATTACAAAGTAGAAACTTCTACTAAGTTTCCATAAAAAAAACTCTTAAAAAGAAACATGTCTATTTCCATGTTTTAGACAGCCTGACATTTCCTTGATCCCGTCCTTGACCCTATTCAACTTTATGTCTTGTGAAAAACATTTCAACAAAAAACGTGGGATGAGCATAAAAAGATCAGTAAGGGATACAAAAAGAAGGAAAACTGTTAGTTTTTCAAAACAACAAGTAAACCATGAATTCTTTATCAATATAATGATTTTCACCTTTATGAAGTAGTAAAAAATCTTTAATGAATAAAAGATCATTACTTACCCTATTGTAACCAAAATATTACCTTAAAACCCATATACATAACATATAAAGGTAACTTGGGACATAAACATACTTAAATGGAATAACCATACGGTCAAATTCAACACATATCACTTAATGGAATAGCCATACGACTGACTTCCATACCCAATTCATTGGAGGTTATAACGTAACAACCCGTCCTGGAATTCACGACACCACCCGTCATATGGTTTATCATGTAACCACTGGTCAAATGTCCAAGTACCATTATAAAATCATAAGACATAAAACAAATATAATGGAAAGAAAACATTTCCACAATTTGATCACAATATATAAATTAAATATATTGACATAAAAAATCCATTATAAAAACCATTTTCAATACCAAAATACATAAAAGAGTATATGGTATTTATTTACTTTTAAAAAATATAACGGCTTGTTGAGGAAGCCAAGGATCAAATAATACTCGCGGCGGCGGAAAGGTCGTTGTCACCACGTACATTAAAAAAATACATTTTGTCGTTTAGTAAAACGCTTTGTATAGAAAATATTCCTTCCGAGTAAAAGCCAAAGGGGTTTATACACCGTATAAAATAAAGCCTTCTATAAGAACAAAACATGCCTCTATGAAAGGAGATTGAGGCGAAGTCCCTTACAAAGACGATATCCTTGGATTAAGGATAAATCAATTACAAAATGATGTGTGACAAACGAATACACCAAATATAATTGGATATTAGGTGTTAAAAAATCAGAGTATATTGACACATATTCATAGAACGGCTATTCAATGAGTACAAGTTTATCCCAAAGAATCAAAATTGGGTTAAGAAGTTCCCTTGCAAAAATTTGACAGCATAACAACGTCACGTCAAAATTCAGAAAATGAGTTGATGAGAGATAAAAAAGGTATCTCATCACTTGTAAATTAAATTTATAGCAATAAGGATATATAATAACATATCCCAAATTAATAATATGTAATCTAAAAGACATAACAAAATAAGTCTTTTTAAAGAAGGGGAGGGTGAAAGGTCCCCTTACCGATTTGGGTAACTTTCAAAACATACACCCCATTGAAGAAGGGTCATAAAATGAATATGTAAATACCCATAAATGAAATTATATTACAGAAAGAGTATAATAATAGTCATTACATACACTACTCAAAGGAAATGGTGGCAAATGTAGCATAAATCTCACGGTAATAATAGTGACATGGAAAATCCCTTATGAAAACTCGACAGCCCAACGACGCCACATAAAACATGCAAAAATGGATTGATGAGATCAAATAGGTTATCTAATCATATTAAAATAAAATTTACTGAAAGAGGAATATAAAAAAAATCCCCCAACATAACAAAGAGGAGCTTAAAATAAGTGACATAAAGGAGTGTACTTAAAAAGAAAGAGAGAGGTTGGATCTCATACGAAAATTCGGCAGCCTAACGGCGCCACTCAAAACATCCAAAATGGATTGATGAGAGAAAATAGGGTCTCTCATCATATGAACATAAAAAGTATAGTAAGATTAATATAAAATAACATCCCAATCATAAGAAATATGAGCTTAAAAGGAATGACATAAAAGAGTGTACTTAAAAAGAAAGAGAGGGGTAGGATCCCTTACCTCAAGTCCGACTTGTCCTCTTAGTTTCTTTATATTAATGAATAATAAACATTGGTCAATTTATAATTTCCTAAAGACCTCCTTTAAAGATTATTATTCTGTTATTATCAGACATTATAATGTTATAATAATTTTTTAATAATGTTAGTTCATATCAGACGTTTTTGCCGATGTTTGGTACATGAGTCAAAAATGAACTTGTTTGAAAATGATTTCCCATGTAGTTATAAGTAAATCATTTCCATAATAGTATTAATGATTAAAATACCACATATATCCAGTAAATATTCATTTTATATTATTCCATAACATTTGGAGATAAAAAAAGAAAAGCACCGTTCATGGAGGCGGTATGTCGTAAGTACGCATGAACGCTACTTTCATTTTTTTTTCATATTACTGGAATAAAAAAATAAATGAGATATATATATATATATTATAATTACAGTATAATATATATGTTATATTGGTCACATATATTCATTAATTTCATTCTTTATACATTCCATGTATTGCATGAATGTGTCACATTACATGAGGGGGCGGTAGTCCACACTACCTCATATGATATTATCGCATTTGCACAACATGCAAAGAATAGAGGTATTTTTTAAATATAAAATACAGAAGCATATAGAAAAAATAAATACCATATATATTATATATAAAATATAGTGACATCATAATGGACACCTTACAAGGTGTTAAAAGAATATTGAACAATCATCGTTTCGTGAGGCAGTAATTCGCCATCCACAGAAACATTATGTTCGTTAACCATTAGACGGATGTGTGGGTAAGTGTAGATATAATACTTCATATAACAAAATCCAAGTATATTTATGATACTGGTGTTGTTACAAAATAAAGGAATAGAAATTTTTTTAGGGGTTCGAGAAGCAAAATAAAACAAAAGAACACTAGGGAAGACTTTACCTTAAAATCGGGTAACTCTTTTTGATTTGCTCTCAAAGGCTTCCTTGGAAAGTCTTATCCCAAAATTGAGGCTTCTAGGTGTAATATAGGGATTTGGAGAGACAAAATGGGTAGGGGTTGGACGAGCCAAAGGCTTTAGAGGTGTGGGTAAGGTGGTAGAGGTGGGGGCCTTTTATAAGAGGAGAGGAGGGGCACTTTTGGAAAGTCTTGAAATGTAACATAATTATAAAATTATTTTCAGATTTTAAAGGTCCCAAAATTATATATTTCGAGTATAAGGTGATAATAGTTCTAACTCCACACCTCCAATAGGTTTTTGACATGTTTAGGTCTTATATTGTACATTATATTTTCAATTTATTTAAATCGTTAAGTAATGAGGTAATCACTGCATCATCATGGTGTCATAAATAATTAAATTTATTTAATGTCTAAAAATTACAAAAAAAAGATCATTATGTGGGAAATATTTTTAGATTTATAATGAATATTTATAGTCAAAAATATCACTTGTATTACCCCATGTAAAAAACGGTTTTAGTAAAACAACACATGTTTGTGGCATTTTAATTTTAACTTTAAATAAAAAGGTATTAATGTCATTTTCCTACCAAAGTGGATCCATGGGGTCCCAAAGTTGAACCATGGATTGTCTTAGTCGACCATGACTCATCAAATAAGTTTATGACATGTGTCAAGGTAATATCATATTATTATAACATTATTTTTACCTTAAATTACACTAATTACCTCTAATAGCGATTAAAACGTAAAAGTTATTATTCACCAAAAAATTATTTTAATCACCTTGAACCACATTTTACATCCTAATGAAAACCATGTATGTCAGATTTTTTAAATTCAAATTACAGAAGTGGTAAAGTTTCATTTAAACGAAAAATCAGTTTTTAAACTACCACTTAGTGGTTTCATTATTCATCAAAAATTGAATTTTTTCAGAAAAATACCAAAAATTTACCCTAATATATATTTGATATTCCGAATTCAAAAATGATGTCTATTTAAAAAAAATCAAAACATATAAGTTTCATTAATTAATTTAATAATTAATTCCCACTGTCAAAACAAATAGCGTGTTTTTAAGAACCAATATATATTAAAAGATTGATACTAGTTTAAGTCCAATTTCAAAGTGAAATTAATTCCAATGACCACTATTGGATTAAATGGTAAAAATATATTCTAATTTCACTTTTAAACCAATTCAAAAGATAATATAATAATATAAATAAAATATATTAAAAAGAGGTTTTGAATTAAAATACAACATTTATCACTATTCATTAAAAAATGAACTTTATCGGAAAAATACCAAAAATTTACACAAAGTAAATTTTGATGTCCCGATTCTAAAGAAGAATTTTATTTCGTCAAATATAACACATAAAATTGCCAAAAAGTGGATTTAAAAGAGGTTTTCCATCAAAAGGCGGTTAATCGACCTTTTAAAGAATATTAGAATGTTTATGCTTAAAATTGGATTCATTCGCATTTTTAATCCTCTTAAATTTATTGTAAAAAGTAAAAATATTTTAAAAACATATATAATCATTTTGTAGTTAGTTATGTTCATTCCCGTCATTATAATGGCTAGGTGTTAACTACCATTTAAAATAAAATTATTTTATTATGACAGTGCAACGTAAGATTTCAAAGGATCTCGTTGTTGCGTATTGGGTAATCCATTGAACATAGAGTTCCTTTTAAATTAATATTAACATTTTATTCACAAATAGGGATAAATATAAAAATTTCGTATTCTTTATTTACCTGGGGTGTTACATCCTTCCCCCCTTTTGGGAATTGTATCCTCACAATTTTAAAATTGGGCTCGGAAACATCATTGAAAGTCCCACATCGGAACAAGAGTTGGTAAAACAATCACTTTAAAAGAAAGAAAGTGAAGTACAAAGGTCACCCGAGTTAACCCATACTAGGATTCCATGTAGGAAAACATGGATATGGAAGAAAAAGAAATGGTTCATGTTCTGAGGGAGAGTGATAGAAAACATGTTTAGGAGAAAGTTAACCACAAGAAAATCACAAACATGTGGTGGGATAAACAGTATTCAATTTGCCAGTAGGAAAAGTTAATAGACAACATTTTTATTATAAGTTAATTTTCATTGAGGAATTTATTTTTGATCTTAAGTAAACATACTTACTTATCATGATGACTTTCAACTTTTACTAGATTTCTTACACAAACTCATACATTCCCCAAATGATGAGTATTTAGAAAGACTTGTTCACATAGAGAGTACTATAATAAACTTATAGAGAATCACCTATTCCAAAAAAGAGAACTATATATTTTTCATGTCTTTAGACCCTTACCAAAACCAAATTTTTCAGAACAAGATCAGATAATCAAGAAAAGGATAACCCTTTATAAAAAGAAAATCTATTCTTAATATCCAAAATTTGACCAACAAAACCCAAAGTTCAACGACGACCATTAGATAAACAATTTTATCATAAAATTCTTTAATGTAAACCAAACTAAGATTGAAGCCAAAAAATTTGAAGGATTTAATCACATAGTCTTCCAAGGTACAAATTAACACTTATCTCCAAATAACATCAGTTGCTCTTAAAGTCTCATATTGAAAAGTAATTAACCTAATCACATATCCTACATGATAGGTTAATAATTTCCATAGATAACCCAAAATCAACATACTCTTAATTCATAAAATCATCTAACTAAAAAGAATAAGTCATACTAACCAGGGACTTCCCGTAGTCCAGTGGTAGGCGATAAATACCAGTCGCACTTTGGTTGTGGGTATGATTCCTGCAGCTTTGTCTGACACGACGGGTTGTCACACGGTCTATGTGTTATCTTTTTTATAAAACTCCAAAAATAACCCTAACATGTTTTAACCTCAATAGTTTCCTTATACCTCTCATTTTCATCCAAATTCATTATGATCTCAACATCTTAATTCTTGAAGTCTTATTTCACCACCATAAGATAAAATAAAACGATTCCCAAAATGAATAACAACATACCTTTATCATGGCATCCACTCGGTTTCATCGTCATCTTGTTCATGTAGGTAGAAGTCCCATACATTACAAAAATGATTTATAGATCCTTCAAAATCATTTGCTTCCTCCATCCAAATGCACCTTATACAACATGTTTCATATGGGTGTTCATAGAAAAATAGTTTTGGAAAATAATCATGTATGCCATATAATTCCAAAACACATGATAAAACATCATTTCTATAAAATAGTCAGAAATAATTTGAGTTAAAACTTTCTATTATTGGTCCTTTTAAAATACCATAAGTATGTGCTGAGAGACTATATTTTAGAAGCAAATATAAATAGTTTGCGCAAGGGTCTCCTTAGCACCATTTCTAAAATCATAATATGCTTCAAATTCTTGTGATAAGGTAAAATATTTGAAAATACCTTGATAATATTTACCTTTCTTGAAAATATGAGAATATTGTGAAAATAGTATTTGTCTAAATACAACCAATGATCCATGATGATAATGAGGTATAGTGTAGGTGTTTGATATATCAAACAACTTGTTGCAAGTGAGTTGAATGATAGAAAAAGTTTCACAATCATCCGAACATGACTTTGAAATAATTATTGCAAGCAAGTCATCAGGAAGAGATATGAATGTCGTTTGAGATCCTTCTCCTTCCATTCGTAATTGACTTTACTTGACCTGAAAAAAGTTTTAAAACACAGATTTAACTGAAATAATAGATATAGGTACTAACCATGTGTCTAACAAAAACTCATAGTCCCTAAATTGTCTAAACCGACCATTGATACCAACTATAAGGCCCCGACCATAAACCTTACATAATATTGAATTAAATGAATAATTCTCATTGAGGATCTTTTCAGGTTTATAGTTTTAGAGAATTAGGACATACCTATTACATCTAAAAATATTACAAATTAGACACTTCTACTAAGTTTCTATAAAATAAAAAATCTTAAAAAGAAACATGTCTAATTCCATGTTTTAGACAACATGACATTTCCTTGATCCCATCCTTTACCCTATTCAACTTTATGTCCTGTGAAAAAAATTTCAAAAAAAAAAACTTGTGATGAGCATAAAAATCTCGGTAAGGGATACACAAAGAAGGAAAACTATTAGTTTTTCAAAACAACAATTAAACCATGAATTCTTTATCAAAGTAAAACTTTTCACCATTAAGAAGTAGTAAAAACTCTTCGATGAATAAAAGATCATTACTAACCCTTTTATAACCAAAATATTACCATAAAACCCATACACATAACAGATAAAGGTAACTTGGGACATAAACATACTTAAATGGAATAACCATACAGTCAAATTCCACACATATCACTTAATGGAATAACCATACGGCCGACTTCCATACCCAATGCATTGGAGGTTATAACGTAACCACCCATCCTGGTATCCACGGCACCACCTGTCATATGGTTTATCATGTAACCACCCATCAAATGTCCAAGTACCATTATAAAATCATAAGACAGAAAACAAATATAATGGAAAGAATACATTTCCACACTTTGATCACAATATATCACTTAAATATATTGTCATAACAAATCCATTATAAAAACGATTTTCCATTCCAAAATACATAAAAGAGTATATGGTATTTCTTTACTTTTAAAAAATATAATGTCTTGTTGAGGAAGACAAGGATCAAATAATACTCGCGGTGGTGGAAAGGTCATTGTCACCGCTTATGTTAAAAAAACATACTTTTTGTCATTTAGTAAAATCCTTCGTATATAAAAGATTCCTTCCGAGTAAAAGTAAAAGGGGTTCATACACCGTATAAAATAAAGCCTTGTATTAGAACAAAATATTCCTCTATGAAAGGAGATTGAGAGGAAGTCCCTTACAAAGACGATATCCTTGGATTAAGGATAAATCAATTACATAATTATGTTTGACAAATGAATACACAAAATATAAGGGGATATTAAGTGTAAAACAATCAGAGGTTATCCACACATATTCATAGAACGACATATTCAAGGAGTATAAGTTTATCCCAAATAATCAAAATTGGGTTAAGAAGTTCCCTTGCAAAAATTCGACAGCCTAACGGCATCACATCAAAATTCAGAAAATGAGTTGATGAGAGATAAAAAAGGCATCTCATCACTTTTACATTAAATTTACAACAATAAGGATATATAAGAACATATCCCATCATAATAATATGTAATTTAAAAGACATTACAAAATAAGTCTTTTTAAAGAAGAGGAGGGTGAAAGGTCCCCTTACCGATTTGGGTGACATTCGAAATGCACACCCCATTGAAGAAGGGTCATAAAATGAATATGTAAATACCCATAAATAAAATTATATTACACAAATATTATAATAATAGGCAGTACATACACCAATCAAAGGAAATGGTGGAAAATGTAGCATAAATCTCACGGGAATAAAAGTGCGATGAAAAATCCCTTACGAAAACTCGGTAGCCTAACGACGCCACTTAAAACTTCCAAAAATGGATTGATGAGATCAAATAGGTCTATCATCATATTAAAATAAAATTTACAGAAATAGTAATATAAAAGACCATCCCCCAATGAAACAAATAGGATCTTAATAGAAGTGACATAAAGGATAGTACTTAAAAAGAAAGAGAGAGGTTGGATCTCATAAGAAAATTCGGAATCCTAACAGCGCCACTCAAAACATCCAAAATGGATTGATGAGAGAAAATAGGGTCTCTCATCATATGAAAATAAAAATTACAGTATGAGTAATCTAAAAGAACATACCAATCATAATAATGATTATCTTAAAAGTAATGACATATAAGAGTGCACTTAAAAAGAAAGAGAGGGGTGGGATCCCTTACCTCAAGTCCGACTTGTCTTGTTTGTTTCTTTATATTACTGAATAATAAACCTTGGCCAATTTATAATTGCATAAGGACCTCATTTAAAGATTATTATTCAGTTCAAATCACAAATTATAATGTTATTATAATTTTTTAATAATGTTAGTTCATATCACACGTTTTTTCCGACGTTTGGTATATGAGTCAAAAATGAACTTGTTTGAAAATGATTGCCCATATAGTTATAAATAAATCATTTACTGAATAGTATTAATGATTAAAATATCATATATATTCAGTACATATTCATTTTATACTATTCCATAACATTTGGAGATAAAAAATGAAAGGCACCGTTCATGGAGACGGTAGGCCGTACGTACGCATGAACGCTACTTTCATTTTTTTGTCATATTAATGGAATAAAAAATAAATGAGACATGTATATATATTATAATTCCAGTATAATATATATTCTATATAGGTCACACATGTTCATTAATTTAATTATTTATACATTCCATGTACTGTATGAACGAGTCACATCACTTTAGGGGGCGGTAGTCCACACTTCCTCATATGAAATTATCGCATTTTCACAACATGCAAAGAATAAAGGTATGTTTTAAATATAAAATACAGAAGTATATAGAAAACATAAATACCATATATATCATATATAAAATACAGTGAGATCATAATTTCCACCTTTAAATGTGTTAAAATAATATTGAACAATCATCGTTTCGTGAGGCAGTAATTCTCCATCCACATAAATAGTACGTTCTTTAACCATTAGATGGATGTGTGAGTAAGTGTAGCTCGAATAATTCTTATAAAAACATCCAATTATATTGAAGATACTGGTGTTTTTACAAAATAAATGAATAAAAAAAAGTATAGGGGTTGGAGAAGAAAAATAAAACAAAAGAACACTAGGGAAGACCTACCTTTAAATCAGGTAACTCTTTTTCATTTGAGGTCAAAGGCTTCCTTGGAATGACATATTCCCAAAGTGAGGCTTTTAGGAGTACTAGAGGGATTTGGAGAGACAAAATAGGCAGGGTTTGGATGATCCAAAGGCTTGAGAGGTGTGGGTAAGGTGGTAGAGGTGGGGGCCTTTTATATGAGGAGAGGAGGGGCACTCTTGGAAAGTCTTGAAAAGTAACATTATTATAAAATGATTTTCGGATTTTAAAGGTGAAAAAATTAATATTTAGAGGATAAGGTGATAATATTTCTGAATCCGCACATCCAATAGGTTTCTGAAAAGTGTAGGTCTTATATTTTACATTATCTTTTCATTTTATTTAAATCTTTAAGTAATGAGGTAATCGCTGCATCATCATGGTGTCATAAATAATTAAATTTATTTAATGTCCAGAAATTATAAAAAATATATAATGATGTAGGAAATCATTATAGATTTATAATGAATATTTATAGTCAAAAATATGTCTTGTATAATGCCATGTAAAAATGGTTTTAGTAAAAAAACACTTGTTTGTGACATTTTAATTTTAACATTAAATAAAAAGGTATTAATGTCATTTTCCAACCAAAGTGGCTCCATGGGGTCCCCAAGTTGACACATTGATTTTCTTGGTCGTCCATGACTCATCCAATAAGATTAGGACATGTTTCAAGGTCATTTCATATTATTAAAAAATTATTTTTACCTTAAATTACACTAATTACCTCTAATCGCGATGAAAACGTAAAAGTTACTATTCACCAAAAAATTATTTTAATCCCCTTGAACCACATTTTACATCCTAATGAAAACTATGTATGTGATATTTTTGAAATTCAAATTATAGAAGTTGTAAATTTACATTTACATGAAAAATCAGTTTTTAAACTACCACTCAGTGGTTTCACTATTCATCAAAAAATTGAAGTTTTTCAAAAAAATACCAAAAATTCACCCTATGCTATATTTGAGATTCTGAATTCAAAAATTATGTCTATTTTAAAAAATTCAAGACATATAAGTTGCATTAATTATTTTAATAATTAATTCACGCTGTCAAAACAAATAGCGTGTTTTTAAGAAACAATATCTATTAGAAGATTGATACTAGTTTAAGTTCAATTTAAAAGTGGAATTAATTCCAATGACCACTATTCGATTAAATGGTAAAATTATATTCTAATTTCACATTAAAACCAATTCAAAAGATAATCTAATCATATAAATAAATTAGATTAAAAAAGAGGTTCTGAATTAAAATACAACATTTTTCGCTATTCATTAAAAATGAACTTTATCAGAAAAATACCAAAAATTTACACAAAGTAAATTTTGATGTCCCGATTCTAAAGAGGAATTTTATTTTTTCAAATATAAAAAATAAAATTTTCAAAAAGTTTATTTAAAAGAGGTTCGCCATCAAAAGGCGGTTAATCGGCCTTTTAAAGATTATTAGAATGTTTACGCTTAAAATTGGATTCATTCGCATTTTTAATCCTCTAACATTTATTGTAAAAAGTAACAATATTTGAAAAACATATATAATCATTTTTTAGTTAGTTTTTTTCATTCCGTCATGACAACGGCTTAGTGTTAACTACCATTTAAAGTAAAATTATTTTATTATCAGAGTGCAGCGTAAGATTTTAAAGGAACTCGTTGTTGCGTATTGGGTAAGCCATCGAACATAGCATTCACTTTAAATTAATATTAACATTTTATTCACAAATAGTGATAAATATAAAAATTTCATATTCTTTATTTACCTGGGGTGTTACAACATTCCACTACAGGTTGATCATGTAGTAGCTAATCAATCTTGTTTGGTTAGGCCATAAGAGAAGAATTAATCTTCCCATGATCCAGAACATGCTATTGTGATTGATGTTCATAAAATTTTTCAACACTATGATTTTGGAGAATGTTTTATGGTGTATATGAACAAAAAATGGCAGATTTATATCTTCTCTAAAAAATATTTGAAATCTTCAACAGAGTCATTGGGTGGAGTACATATAGTACTTTGACATTAACATTACCTAAATCTCAGGGAAAGGGATTGTTTTTTCTTATGAATTTAGTAGGAAACATCGAAACCAAATAGTGAAAGATTCTTCAGATGAGTGGAATTTGAGGGTTCTCTTTTCACCTTTGCATATTGGAGCTCACGAGGAAAGGGTTGATGTTTCTTTAGCCAGCATTTAGTTAAATTCCACACCATTTGAGATGATTCTTCTAGATCAAGAGTTTTATAATGAGTTCTGAATAATTAGAGAGTCCCTTTATGGTTCATAGATTGTTATGCAAAGGTCATTCTCCAAAGTGGATGTTCTATGCTATTTCAACGACTTCATTGTACCATTACTAGAAATAAAGGCAATGATAGGGGATTCACATAATTCATAATGTGATGTGCTCCCAGGAACCAGAAAAATGTAATAGGTAATGATGTGATAGTTTTTGGGGGCCATGTATGTGAAATTACATTGCTGAGTTCATCTCCCTTTTCTATACGTTCCAGCATGTGATGGAAGAGCACCATAAATCATCAGGTTTTCTTCAACCACTTCCATTCCATACATGGATGTGGGACAAGATCTCCAAGTACATAGTGGTATGGTTTCCTCATACCCAGAGAAAAGAAAATGCAATATGGGATGTGATTGACAAGAGTACAATGTCATCTAACTTTATACCCATTCTTGATACGGCCAAATTCAAGGAGTTGGTAAATACCTTTTTAAAGATATTATTGGATTTAATGTAGTTTTATCTGCTATAGTATCTGATAGGGAGCCTCGGTTCACTTCTCTCATTTGGAGAGTCCTCCAGAAGGAAGATGGATCTTAGTTTTATTTGAGCACAACATACCATATGTAGTCGGATGGCTAGAAAGAAAGAGTTATAAATATTCTTGAGGATATGGTTCTCACCTGTGTTCTTGACTTCTAAGAGTCATAGGATTATCACATAAGGATGGTTGTGTTTTCTTAAAACAATAGTTACCAGTCCACAATAATTATTCTACATTTAGAGGCCTTTTATGTATGGCCTTATAAAATCTCAATTGTGTTGGTCAGAGATCGGTGAAAGTTTTTTAGGTTGACCAAGTAGGGTTCAAGAGACATCAAAAAATATTCAGCCGATACATCATATGACATTGATTGCACAAAGCATATATAAGTCTAATGTTGATCGACGTCGAAGAACATTGTAGTTTTTTGTTGGTGATTAGGTGTTATTAATGGATTCTCACCATTTGGGTCATCAAAGGCTTGGGAGGCAAGGGAATATTTATCCTCGCTTGGTAAGAATTTGTGGTTTTAGATTAACTGGGGAAGGTTGCGTACTATCTGACATATCCAATGGAACTAACATCGATATATATTATATTCCATGTTTTGCTCCTAAGAATGTATCTATATAATCCATCACACATTTTGAGCTAGAGTGATCCTGAGATTGATCCGAAATTATCTTTAATGGAGCAACCAATAAGGATAGTTGATTTTGATACCATGTTACTTCATGGGAAGAAAATGAAATTGTTTCGTGTACTATGAAAAAATAGATCTAATAGTCATTTAACATGGGAACACAAGGCACTGATGAGAGAGTAGTAACCTCATCTAATTGTCACGAATGATTCTTCATATGATTTATGGGTGAAGAAAATTTTTATGGTGGGGAGTTTGTAATGTGTTGTTACCTTTATCAGGTATTTTTTCCACCTTTTATAACTTCCCTTCGAGTTAAAAATCATTTTTATGTTTTTTCTTGGATTATTGTAGACTGCCAAACATGTACATGCTATGTACCTGATGAACACGTCATATACATGGTGTTGGTTTCATGTAATGAATGGGTAGATCATGTTGTGAGCTGGTACACATTGTTTACCTATGTTACACATAATGTAGGGGTTATATAGTAGTTTTTCAACCCAAGGAGATGGGTTTTTCAGCGTACTTACCCAGCATGGACTACACATCATTACCCCTTGGTACAAATCGTGACTCAACGTACACCCAGCCTTACGTATTGAATTTGGTAGTACTACAAAGTCTATTATTCCTAGACCTCTATTTTCATGACCTTAGACTCTCCCTATATGATTTATAGAGGTTCCCCACCTTCTTGATCGATCCACTCATCTTACTATCATCCTTTATTTTGTGGTGTGACTATGGGGTAAGTTCTATTCCTTGTCCCTCGACTCTCTCTCCTAATCTACACTTGGTTTTTAACTTGATCATCTAGTGATTGATGGTTATATTAAATGTAGTGTTTTATATTTCTTCTTGGTTTAGTTTAAAGTTATACTTCTCCTCTGTTCTTGTTGAAGAGTGTCATTGCAAGTGTCGTTCTTTGAGAAAGTGGTTGGTGGTTATCTTCAAATTTTTCAAATAGGATAACTTTGATTTTCTTGATTTTTTTCCATTGCTGATTTAAATTCAATTTTATAAATCTGATTTCAATTTCTATAATAAAACACAATTCCAGTGAATTGGTGGATTTGAAATAGTTATGGAAGGGAATTTTGGAAGACCCCCAATACTATTGATTTGAGGTGTGTTTATAGAAACATGTCAATTTAAATTGGAGAATTTAAATAGTGGATTTTGATGGAATGGTTTTCAATAAAATTTGTTAAATAAATTTTGGAAATTAATTTTTAAAATGATTGAATTTGTGGAAAAGGGATTTCAAACTCATTACAATGGATTAAAAAGATTTTATAGAAACCAAGTTGTTTTATCCTATAAAAGGGAATGATTTTGAAAAAAACATATTTTAGTTTCAAATGTAACAAAATTTTCATTTTTTAAATGAATTAATGAGATTAGTAATATTTTAATTTGTCATCAAATAGTTCACACATCATGTAAGAGCGCATGAAATACTTAGGTAGTTAGTGAGTTATTTGGAAACACTATACCCTATTAAAATGTTTTAAAACATACATGAAGTAGGTCACATACCCAATAGGTTGGTTATGGGTCTCCTTTTGGAATTTTTTATTAGGATGTATGTATACATATTTTTTGAGTTCACTTAGAGTGTGTGATTTCCAATAGCTAGTTAATACTATCATACCTTTTAGAAGATGACCATGTTTTTCTCTTGAATATATATATTTGAGATAACAATGTATGATCATATTGATTGAACTACTATACATTCCTTCTGAATTTATATAAACTATTTATATAAAATTTTTACATAATCCATTTTTTTAGAAATAATTCTATCTCGTTTCAAGTAAAACCCATGAATTGAATGTATTTACAATATTTTTGATAATTTATAGCATTTTTTTTAAAATATTCTTTTATATTTCCAAAAATATTTTTTCAGAAAAATTGAATGATTTTCAACTGATAATCTATATTTGACATTTCTTATTTAATCTTTGGAAGTATTTTAATGGGATTAGTCTCACACCCTAAATTTTACTTTGGGTGTTTTTAGAAATTTTTCTTCCCCGAACGAGAAAAGAGAAGGGATCTCTTAGAGGTGGATCCATTAGTTGAGATTTGGACTTGGTGAGTTGTGTCCATAGGGTCCTCGTGATGTATTCCTTTTTAGTATTTTTGGTTGTAGTACTTTGGATTGTATGCATCATTGTATTTTTGTATGTTCAATCCTAATGGAGTTTTCCTATTGATTTGAAAACTGCCTTTTATCATTCTATTTCATATTCTGATGGAAAAACAAATTTCAACTTTTATGTTTTATCATTCCATGTTCTAGTCACCAACCCATGGGGAATGGGATTACCCTTCGGTTCTGTCAGGGCCAACTCGGTTATCGGGTTACCATTGTACCCAGGCTGGATTGTGTCATGATCAAAATACTATTTTTATATGATATATATGGTATTTATTTATTATTTTGGATTATTTAATAATTACTTAAAAAATATCTTCATTCATTTAGGTTTTTTAAATATGATAATTTCATTTGTTAACGTGTGGATTTTTCCTCCTCAATGTGATGTGATTCATTCCCAAATTACATGGGATGTATTAAGGATAGTATAATGGAAGGAATATGATATACCTGAGATAATAATTATTTATTATGGTTATATGTACATATATATATGTCATTTATTTTTGTTCTCTTATTACGATAAGAAAATAGAAATAACAATCTTGTGGACATACAACCTACAATCTCCAAGAATGGTGTATTTGAATTCCTATTAATATATTTCATAGATTACTATAAATACATAGATAATAAATAAATATTATATTTATATCATTTTTTATATTCTATAAATCATGATATAAGTATGAGGACAAAAAATATAATATATTAAGACACATGTGAGAAACGTAACAGCTAATACCTGAAAACTAACATTTTCATAGAAGTGTTAACAAAAGGGAAATATGATTTCATAAGAAAAAAAATAATTAGTATTATATATAAAAATATTGTTTTGTCAAAGATGTATAAAAATTTTATATTTATTATATAGGAGTTTTGAATGAGTATGAGGAGAGTCAATACATAAGGTAATGGGTATTTGTATATCCATTTGACGATCTCTATCTCATGGTGTTTTATAGTTCAATTGTTACTTAATTAGTATGGAATTGTTTGCCTCAATCTGACTTCATTGACACATATGTTTTGTCATACACCAATATTCATTAACTAGGTGTATATAATTCCATTTTACATGTTATATGATGAATATAATTATTTTTTATGATATTATAATCTTCATTAATTTTTAATTTATTACTTGCGGAGTACGATTCAAAGATACCATGTTGTAAGAATTTATATAAAAAATCTCTTCGTTTGTCAGTATTTTTTATGATTATAATTCCATTTCATAAATCTTATGATCCATATCTCAATAATATCCAAGAAATTTTTTAAACTCTGGTTATTTATGATGTATTAATTTATTAGTACTATAACACCCTAATATATTGAGAATCATTTTTTTGAATTAATTTAACTTTTCAATTTTTTTCATTTCACATGAAATTGGAGTGTATATACATATATTTATATGTTAATACACTATATCAATAATTTTATTGATACAGAACACCATCTTATCTTGCACTACACGCAATACCAACTTGTCATTTTCCATAAGCAACAACGACAAGGAGTACGATGAATGCGACACTGAGTTTCTAGGAAACAACTATTTTTATTGTATAAATCATTTAAATAAGATAATTTTAACTAATATTTAAAACTTATTAATAAATAATTTTCAAATATTTCTACTTTATATAAATAAAACATATTGATAATGAAAGATAATATTTTGGGTAAAGTACTTTTAATATTGAGTGAGTGAATGAATCACATTTAAAAATAAAAGTAATTTTAGAAAAGATTATAAATTTATTTAGATAAAATAAAATTAATTTTTTAATTAAAAATATTTAAATTAACCTCATGTGTCTTTTTTGATTTTTTTGAGAAACATCAATTTTTAATGAAGCGTGAAAAATACCACTTTTAAGTTAAAAAATACCTTTTTGTCTAATTAACTATTAATTAAAAATGATATTATAAATATTTTTTTAGGTCACATAAGATTAATATTAAATGTAATAATACAATGAAATTATTTACTATCAACTTCAATTTGAAACTGATTAAAAAATGTTGAAAACATTTTAACATTTTTTAACATTAAACCCTGTTATTTCATCCTATCTGTGGGGGTAGCACTAATAATAGTTTTTCCACTTTTGTGATTAGAATTTACAAAAAACTAAATATACCATTTTATTCAGTATAATTTTTATAGTCTAATAAAACCATTTAAATTATTCAAAAAATTTATTTGTAAAAGTGATTAAAATTAATCACAGTTGTTAAGGCTAAATTAAGCTTAATTTGTGATTAAAATATAAAATTAAGGGCTCATGTGACATAAAAACAAGTACAAAACCTATTATAGGTCCATATATCGTCCCTAACCCTTCAATACGTGAGTTTGGTTTGTTCGGTATGACTTTTTGTAGGTATGAACATGTTCACACGTAATTTCTTTCTAAAAAATTTTTGTCAGTCATTTTCCTTCCACATAAAAGGCCACCACCTCTACGCATTGATCACACCTCTCAAACTTTTTATGTTCATCAATGATCTGCCCAAGTATCCTCCCAAAAGTCCTCCTTTCAATCTAGAGGCCTCACTTTGTAAATAAATCTTCCCAAGGAAGCCTTTTGGAATAACGATAAAGGAGTTAACTAATTTAGTGGTGACATCTTCTCTCAAGATCCTTTCATTTATTTCACTTATCCACCCCTTAAAATATATTAATTACATTATTGTGTGACAAATTTTGTGTCATAAATATACTTGGATTTTGTTAGGAGAATGGTATTACCTACATTTACAGAGACCTCCATATAAGGGATGTTGCACTTACTGTTTCTGTGTAAGGCGAACTACTGCCTCGTGAAATAATGATTGTTCAATTCTCCATTACCACTAGTCATGGTGGATATTATGATAGACACTCTATTTATATATGTATTATTTTATATTTATTATTTCATTATGATTATTAATTCCATTTAAAACACACAAATCTTTTCTTTCCATTTGGTGTCGATATGCTAATCTCGTTTGGTGAAGTGTGGACTACCACCCCCTCAAAGAGATGCGATTATTCTAACACCATATACATGTTTTAAATAGAACATTAAAGACAGAAACAAAATTCATGCATACGTTCAAATTACCCTATCCATGAATAGTGTATTCCATTTCATACTCATAAATTTTATAGATTATCATAATTAAAATATAATGTATATACCTGATATTTATATAACAGATTACATTTTGGAATCATGATATATGTCTAAGGAAAAAATATATAACAAATTACTACACATGCGAAGAATGCAGTGAATTTTTCCTAATGTGAAAATATTATATAATATCATTATGAAAAGGGTAATATAAGGTCATAAAAATTTTCCAAGGATTTATAATAAAATTATATTTATTATACATGAATCTTGTAAGAGTATGGAGAGAGTCATGACTTAGGGTAAGGGGATTTCTTCTCACATTTAATTTGTGTGAAATACATGCTACATTCACCACTCATTACAATTTTGTTGAGCATGTAATTAAAATAATTTTATTATACATATATTTTACTTAATATTTTTGGTATTCACATTCCCATTTTATGACCCATATTACATGTGGTTTAGATTTAAAAAGGTACAAAATCAGTAAAGTAGTTTTGTTTCAATTTTCGTTTGTTTAGATTCATGATTTTTTACTGACTTGAACTCTTATTTGAGGTGTATAGACTTTCATTTTATATTTTTTATCATGAATATTTTTATTTTATTGATATATTAAGCTTCATTTAATTTAATTTTTTACATTTATATTACGACCCAAAGTTACAGAGTTATAAGAGTTTGTTGAGACAATCTCATCACTTTCTGAGTTTGTTTATGTAATTTCTTCCCATGATAAAATATTATAGATAAATCTCTTAACAATATTCATATGTTTTATTATCTTATTTTATTTAATGATACTCTCGTGTATGAGTACTATATTCTACTCATTGTTATATAATATTGTTAAGAATGTATTTTTAGGAAAGCCAGACAATTTCTATTATTTGGTCGAGAATGTATGTTTTTTAAAAAGGGTTTACAAGAATATTATCCCATTATCGTATAATATTTGTAATAAACTTTTACCCCTATTGTATTTTAGCAATATATTCATGGTAATGTTCTTGTCTATTTTCAAAAAAGACATTATTTATAACAATTTTACCATGAAAAATGAATGGTCCTTTTTTTACTTCGTATGCCATGTATGGATTTACGCACATTCATTTCTATGAGGGTTCATTTTATTTTTTAAAAGGTTAATATATAAGAAATTTTTTTAATGGTAAATTCTACGGAAAAATATTTTCAAAATGGTTTCATATTTTATTTATAATATTTCAATGTATTTTATAAGAAAGTTATCTTTAAATGGTTTTATGTATTAACAAGACTTTTTTGAATAAGATATTATATTTTCAAAAAGAAATGTTTTTGAACGACATTAAAAAAATGTTTTTCGTATAATATGACATCCATTAGTGTCACTCATTCCCTTTTTTGAAACTATCTAAAGGTTACATTAATAACCATTCTATGAATTGGTAATGCTTAATGTTATTGTATTTATGAAACTTGTTTCTATTTCACATATTATATGATAAGGAAGTGAGTTTCTCTTCCATTTGAAATGCTTCAATGAAATTGTTAAGAAACATATCTCTCTTCCATAAATTATTTTGTGATAAAATGTTAATGACACCCTTTTCATTTTATGGGTCTTGTTTAGATGTTTATAATTTATATAACTTTTTATGGGTCATTATATAATCAATGTTTTATTTTCTTGTGAAACATGTGTGAATGATTTTACTATGAGATAGGTTTGACTGATATATACCTCCAATGAATTAGTTAATTATATATTTATATAATCTAAAAGGGTACATGGGTTGAATTCCATACCCAAAAAGAAAGTGGTTGCTTGGGTTGTAGCCCATGCCCAATAAGAAATATGGTGTACGAGTTTCAACACAAGACTAAATGAATGAGGGTACACTAGTAGTAGCCCATTTCCCCAAAAAGAAGGTATATGGGTTTTTGACCAAGACTTAATGAAAGTGGGAACACAAGTTTGTAGACCAAGACCTATGTAGGTACAAAAGTTATAGTCCAAGAATAACATGTTATAAAGGTCCTCATAGGGTACCCTAACATAAAAGGTTATGTTATTATATTTATATAAAAAATCATATGTCTTATTCCGTAATTATTATTTTATGGATCATGATGTTTATTTCCTTGTGATTAATGTCTTGTAAACTATTAAGATTTATCCCATATCTCATATTTATGACCTTTTATATGAAGGTTATGATCTCATAAGGTTACGACTGCATTAACATACTACTATGTTCATGTTTATGATTCATGTCCCCTTTTTTATCCTTACAGAGCATCTGAGATCACCCCTTTCTTATGTTTTCTTTTATCTTGGTGATGGAGAAATGTTTTAGGGAGTATTTATAATTATGTATATATTTATTTGAATTGGTTAATATATTTCATTAGGATAGAATATTTTCATTGCATGTTTCCAAAGACATGAAACTATTACAGTACCTGATAATGTATTTATGTAATGTACTAAATATTCATCTAAAACTATGAAATATATATGTATGTTAAGGCTTGGTCACTACAGTTTGTATCATATGGATGTTTTAGCAATCATTCTGAAACTAGGATGAGAAAACCGTAGTGGTATCCCAATGTTATTTATATATATTTCCTAGGGAAGTCTCTAAGGATAAGTATAAGATGAAATAACGTTTAGGAAAATGTCATTAGATTTTTGTAAAGGATAGGTTGAAGAGTATCATAGAAATACATCCATGTAAAGATAATACAAGTGTTTGTGGCTCTGGAACGGATATATCTAGGGGTAATAACCATGAAAAGATGTTCTGAGTGTGACACATGTAAATTTGGTACATGACATCATGCCTTGATGCACACCTGGTTTGACACCATTGGGGCATATGCATTAGAAATTCACAAAAAATACACAAAAAATAATGAAGTATCTAAGGATACGTTGTCTATGAATAAATGTGGATAAAATAATGGAGTCATAAAGTATGTATGGATTCTTAAATTAGAGATCTTATAAGCTACTCTACATGATTCTGTGGTTCCTCATTATTATAAGTGTTTCTTACTCTATGATTTTTTAATAGTAAATCGATGTAACCTGAGGGAACCAAATTAATAATTACTGTGATGGATAGTGAAAAAATTCCCTCAATATGGTATTATTTCAATGGGGTCTAGAATACAAAACCGCATTCACCTACTCTCACCGATTTTACAATCTATGAATCAAGTTGAGTTTCCCAACAAGCAAAGGGTGGAGAAACATTTTATCGATTCCTTGATGAGTCATCTTCCATCTTATTTCAGTCATTTATTTGATATAATTTTTCTTGGAGACTAGAGCAGTACCACTAAAATGATATTTTCAGTTATTAACTGTTTATATCAAGATAATTTAATTTTTACCATTTATCAGTTAGAGGGTAAAGAAGACCAATGGTGGGATTTAATAAATAACATGAGGAATAATGATAACATTTAATCCATGGATTGGTATGAGGTAAATAAATGATTATTCAATATGTAAATTCCTTGTGTACTTCGTCTAATGAGGGAAAAGGAGTTCCTTAAGTTGAAGCAAAAGGATGATGAATCTGATGGTACCTTCTAGGCTAATTACACAAGACATGCGATATATGCTTATGGAATTATCATCCAACCAGAAAGTAAGGTCGATAGGTTTTTTAAATCCTTAAATCCATGTATCATAGGGATATATTCAATAATAATCTTTAGTATCTATGAAGAGATTTTGTGTTTATAATTAAAAGTTTAAATTAATGGTTGAGGTATGCAAGAATGTCATAGTTTTAACAGGAAGAAGAAGATATAGTTAAAAGGATTATAAAAAACCCATGGAGAAAAGAATATGAGCATTCCTTTTTACTATAAATGTGGAACGAACCATGGGAGTAATTTCCATAATGGATCTAGTAAATGTTTTAAGTGTGCAAAGGATGGACATTGAGTGGTTCAATGCATATGTAATTTGTAAAAGTTATATAATTATGAAAATAATGAGGTAAAACCTCAAGATGAACATTACACACATCTATGTTTCAATTGTAGAGATTTTGGGCTTTTCTCCAGAATGTTCCCAAATACAAGGGGTAATAATGATCATTAGCACCAAAAACCATAGAAGACAATTGATAAAGGGAAAGAATGTGAGATAATAATGGATTAAGTGAACCCGTATAATTATGAATTAACTATCTTTCAATAGTTATGAGTTTTACCTTTGATTTCATATGAATAATCCCTATGAAATAATTACTTTTCATCCATTTGAGTGATTTCCTGTGATTATCTTTCCCAAACTAGATTATAGAATAATAGAATCACATTTAATATTCTATCAGAACAATGTTGGACCCAAGTTTCTAATAGTTTTTATTGAACATAATAACTAATCTATTGAATACATGGTTATTTATATCCATTTATGGAAATTTTCTTTTAATAATTAGATTATGTTAGTATTATTAAATTGATTTCATTCATATAAGGATTTATGAATTTTGGATAGAATATTGAAACTAAATTGTGTTGATGATAACATAAGACAAGTGAGATGGAATATCATGGATTTTATGATCTATTTGTAGTTTAGGAATGAAGAAAATCAGATTCATGTTTATAGAATGATGTGATTTGGATCAATGAACTACAAAGGGTGAAGATGTCTTGAAATCATGCAAGTTAGTCCTTTCATGAATATTATTTATTATTTGGAAAAAGGATCATCATGCCAAAAAATTTATTCCAGTAATATCATTTCCTAGAACTAGATGGTCCCTTAGGTCCTCATAGATTTTTGGCTTTCTGATTTTTATCCTTCAACTTAAATTTCCCTATACTAATCTCCATCAAAACATGATGGTTATATTTTTCATTGATATCAATGCTTTCACTTTCAACCTGTGTTCACCCATGCGGAAACCTAGTTATATGTTAACATGGGTAACTAGTATGGTTTGAAATTTCTCTTTTATGGGATGTTATAGTATCCGTTTTTACGATTTTTTTTTTCTATAAACGAAACATTCATGTATTTAACCTTTATAACCCAGACAAATTTATACTAAGAAATTCATTTTAAGGGGGTATAATGTAGCAACCTGAGAGTTTGAGAATTATTATTTTTGAATTAATTTTAATTTCAATATTTTCGTTTCACATGTCACTTTATATACTTCTTTATATATATGTGTGTATATATATCATGAAACTATGTCAATAATTCCATTCACACGCAATACCAACATGGATTGCGCATCAAGAAACACAGATTTGGAGTACGATGCACACAAAATAGAGTTTCTATGATATATCCCTAATTATTCTTTCAATTAAATATATAAGATACTTATAACCTATATTTTAAACAAAATAATATCAAATTTTCAAATTTTTTTGTTCTATATTAAAAAACAAATTGAAAATGGAATATAATATTTTTGTTAAATTTCTTTTGTGTTAAAAATATTATTTTCTAGAATGATTCAATTTTAATAATAAAATTAAAATTAGATAAATATTGAAATTTAATTTTATTATATTAAATTCATTTTTTAATTTCAAAATTTTAAATTATCCTAGGCTGACTTGTTTTGGATTTTTTGAGAAACATCCATTTATTGATGAACTGTCAAAAATACTACCTTTTAGTTAAAAAATATATGTATTTCTAATTATCATATTAATGATAAATGATATTATGAAAATGTTTTAAGGTAAAATTAGATTAATATTATATATAATAATATAACTAAATCTATTTGGATCAAATTCACTTTAAATCTGAATAAAAAATCTTAACAAACATTTGACGTTTTCCCTACATTAAAACCCCACTATTTTATCTTGTCTGTATAATTAACACTAATATTAATTTTTATATTTCAATGATTGGAATTTAAAAAATCTAACATTCAACGTTTTATTCACTGTAATATTTCTACTCTAAATAGGGAATTCAAACATTTGACCAAAATTATTGCTAAAAGTGATCACAATTAATCACAGCTTTTAAGGCCAAATTAAGCTTAATTAGGGAGTAATCCTTAAAATTATCGGTCAAAATTACCTATCCACTCATACAATTTCCTTTTTATTACCCTATTTATATGTTGAACCTTAAATTATTGATACTGGTATATTTTTTATGTCTTTTTTATGTAATAACATGTTCACACCAAAATTATTTCTTAAAATTCTATGTGAGTCCTTTTCCTTTTATATAAAGGGCCACCAGCTCTACCCATTCCTCACACCACTGAAACCTTTTCTGTCCTTCCAATAACATCACAGATATCCTCTCAATAATCATAAAATTGAAATTGAATCCTCCCTTTGGGATGAATGATTCTTGAGGAATCCTTTTTCCGCAAACCAAAAGGAGTTACTGGATTTAGAGGTAACTTGTTGTCTTAATATCATTTCCTTATTTTAGTTCTTCACCCCATCATCTCACATTATTCTATTATAGTGAGATTAAACCAGTATAATACATATACTTTTTTTATGAAAATTTAATTACCAAAAATTACACACACCTCTATGTAATGGATGTTTAACATGTTGTTTCTATGTAAAGTGAGGAACTACCTCACAAAATGATGATTGTTCATTTCTCCTTTTCCACCAATCATGGTGGCCATTATGATGGAAAATATATTTATATATGTATTATATTATATATATTTTATTAGCCCTTTTTATTCCTTTTACAACACACATTTCATTATTTTTTCTGTTTAGTGTTAATATGATAATATTGTTTGAGGAATTATGGACTACATCCCCCCTCAATGCAATTAGATTCATTCACATACCACCTAGAATGTATTAATGATGGATTTAAAAAAAATATTGATATATTGAAATACTAATGATAAATAAATAATTATAAATATATATTTATACACAAACACAAACATATATATATAATTTACACACACTCTATTAATACGACAATAAAGAAGAAAACAACATTCTGGTGTATATATGGCTTACCGTCTCCAACAACAATGTATTTCATTTTATTATCCTATATAATATAGATAATTATAATAAGAATATAATTTACATACTTGATATTTATATCATGGTTTACATTTTGGAATCATGATATACGTTAAGGAACCAATATATAACAAATTAAGACTAATGTCAAGAACACAGTGAATTTTACTTGAAGTTAAATTTTAACATAGTATCATTAACATGAAGGTAATATAAGTTCATAATAAAACCATATATTATATTATGTATACAAATTTTCTTTCGTGTAATATGTATAAAAAACTTATATTCATTATATTTGATGCTTGTATGAGTACAGATAATGTCAAGACACATGGTTAGGGGATTTCATCTCACTTTTAATTTTTGCGAGATGCAAGCTCTGTCCTCCACTCATTCCTTTTTTTGTTTATGTACTACCCATGATTTTATTAAATGTATATTTTACCTAAATGTTTTTTATTTACATTATCATTTTATTACCCTTCTTTCACGGGGTTTAGCTTTCAAATGTTACCATCTTGGTAAAACAATTTTGTCGCAAATTTCATTCTTTGAGATCCATGTTTTATTAAGAACCTAAAATCATCATTTAGGAGTATATGGTTCAATTTAACATGTTATATCACGAATATAATTATTCTATTGATATATAAATCTTCATTATTTTCCTTTTCCTACATGGAGAGTATGATCGCATGTTACTGAGTTATAAGAGTTTTTTTAGACAATCTCATTGCTTTTTGAGATTATTAATGTCATTGGTTCCCTTGAGGATATATTGTGATTCATCTATCAAGAATAATCACGTGTGTCATTATCCTCTATAATGTCATGATATAATATTGTATTAGTACCATATTCTACACTTTGGAATATAATATAGTTAAGAAAATGCATTAAAGGAAGCCTGACATAACCCTTTCTTTGGTTGGAAATATATGTTTTCTAAAATGGGATTCGATTAATATGACAACGTTATCCTATAAAATTTTAATGAAATTTTTACCCATTTTATAATTTGAAAATATATTCAAAGGAATATTCATGTTTATTTACAAACAAGGCATTGCTTCTAACCTTTTTACTCTGCAAAAGGAATGTTCTCTTACTTGGTATTAATTGTACATAATTACCCACCCTCATTCCTATGATGATTCCACTTCTTTTTTAAAATTTTAATTTTTAATAAATTGGTGTAGTGGATACATTGAATGAAAAATATTTTTGAAATGGTTTCATATTGTATTTACTTGTTTTTAATGTATTTTTCAAGAAAATGATTTCTAAAATGTTGTATGTATTAAGAAGAATTTTTTCAATGAAGAGAGTATATTTTCCTCAAGAAACGTTTTTGAAAGATATTTAAAAACTATTTAACATCTAATATTACATCCATTGATGTTACTCATGAACTTTTTGGAAATTATATAATGGTTCCATTTATATAATTTCTATTAATGGGTCACTCTTAATGTCATGGTCTTTATGAAACCTGTTTCACATTCATGGGTTCTATGTTTATGAACTCCGTTTCTAAATCATGGGTTATGATTTGATGAAATGGAAATAAGAAATATCTCATTTCCAAAGTATTTTATGTGATGAAATTTTAATTATACCGATTTAATTTTATAGGTCATTATTTGATATTTATAATACCTAAATCATTTTATAGATCCTGATATGATATATGTTATATTATCTTTTGTCACATATGTGATTGTTTTTACAATAAGGTGGGTTGGACCTATATCTCCATCTAATTAATTGGGAAATGGTATGTATATTATAATATCAAAGGGTTAATTTCTTTTAGCCCCATGTGGAAAAGCAATACTGTGTTTGGGTTGTAGACCAAGCTCAAAAAAAGATGTTGTACTAGTTGTAGCCCATGCCTATAAGATATAAGACACACAAGAAGTTGCCCAAGCCTAAAAACAAGAAGGTACATGGGTTCTATCCAAAGGTTAAATGAATGTGGGTAAACTGTAGAGACCCAAAGCTTAACGTACATGGACATTACATTACATTGGAAGAATACTTAATACATAACGAAAAAAACACCGAAGGACCATAATAGATTAGTGTCTTTGGAAACTCGGAATAAAATCTTCTAATCTTGGTGAAATATCTTCAACATCTCCCACAAAGATCTTCCATTTTTTTCTTACCTAAATCATTTCTTTATATCTTGGGGAAAAGAAAAAATCTAAAGGGTGAGCTCAAATGCTGAGTAAGGGTAAGCATGGAGAAAATAAATCAAACCATATACATTTTAACTTCAAAACATGAACATAATATTTAAGCATAAAAATCTTGAGAAATGACATAAAACATGGCTGTACGTAAGTCATAGATCGTAAAGAAACATTAATCATGATAAAATATCCTAGGAATAAAACATGTAATTGTGGAAAAACATTAAGAACATGATATGATTTCTATAGTAGCAAGGAATTGCTGCCAAGACCATCTTAGTGGACAAATTCCCTTTCTGAATCGAGTTCAATCCTCATTCCAGTCCTATATCACTGAACCAGATTAACTTTCCATTCCATCCATGTCTATCTCATTAGATATAAATCTTTACCCAATGCATTGAATAGAGATATAGGTCCCACCCATCTCTTATTGAAATCATTCTTACTTTTACCACAACATAAACACAAACCATTCATCATAACCCAAAGAATAAAAATGGGTTTCATAAACATCATCCCATCATAACATAATCCATATAAACCAAATGGATATCATTTCATCATAAGAAAAGTAAAACCATGTAAATAATAGATACATTATACTTGAAACATACACATATGAAATAATTTCATCTTAGATAGAAAATAGTTTTTACAAAACACTTGAAATGAATTCTTGAGGAAAATATCCTTTCTTTTTCAAAATCATTTTCTTTTCAAAAAATTCCATGAAATTTTTAAAAGAAAAGGATTTTGTTGAAAATAGTCATGAAATCTTGTAGAGTAAGTTTTATGAAAATTAGGCGTTATAAAACCGTAAAAATCCGTTCATGCTATATAAGTTAAAAAAACATTTTTCTCGTACTTTTGCTGGAAAAGTCAAAAAGAACATCATATAGTAAACAAAAGAATGATTACTTACATACCATGTAGTAAAAGGTAAAAATGGGTAAAAAGGACTTTAAACATACTTTAAAACACTTTTAGAAAACATTGACATGGATGACAACAATAATCCCAGTAAAAACTTACGAATAAACAATCATAGATAAGAATGAGATTGGAATAATTATCTCTTTCCTTATGACCGATATGCTTCATATGTATCCGAACCTCAGGTATAATGATTTAAATAATTTCATTGACTTATTGTAGAATCATATTCATTGTTATGATATCATATATGGTTCAATTATGACATTATAATAACCGTTCTTTTATATATTCCATGTTAAAGTAGTGTTTTGGGTAAAATCGTTTAATTTATCGTACATGTTTCAATTTATTGTTCCTGATATTATTATTAATTATATCATGATTTACTTACTTCCATAATGTAAATAAGGATTTATATATCATATATATTTAGTATATATATATAATAGATACATGAATGAAATGAAATACATCGTTCATGGAAATGGTAGGTCGTACAAACGCATGAACGATGTTCTCCTTTCCTTATTGACTTGAATGGAATTAAGTAGATGACATACATATATATATACATAAATCCAGTAGAATTATTATGTCATATATTTCATTATTACTTATTATATATACTTTATAATCATTCTTGAATTTTTAACATTGAAAATGAATCTCATTGCATCGTGGAGATGGTAATCTGTATGTATGCACGAGAAATGATTTCGTTCCCATATTTATTGAATGGAATAAGAGTGGATGATATAATATAATAGAATCAGTATAATTTTATAATAATCATATATAGTTATTCTTTACACCATTATGCCCATCCAATTAAGGCGGTGGTGGAAAACATATTACACCAGGGCGTAGAGACGGTATTCCATATGTACGCACGCGCGATTATTTTGTTTTCCGTAGGATGGATAGAAGGTGAAATAAGGTTGTTTCATATTTATAATAACAATTAAGTATATAAGTAATACTGATGTTATTACATTATAATGAGACAACTAAAGAAGAAGAAGTTGAAGAAGAAATAAACTCGAAATAATCGTTAGAAAAGATTACCTCTTCTTTGACACACCTCCTTTAAACATCTTCTTATGGAACTAGAGTTTGTCTTTTGAGAAGAACATAACCTCTATGATATAACTATAGAGGTTTATAAGAGGAATTGGCTGGGTTTTTTCGAGCTAAAAGGCTCAAAAGGGTGTGAAGAGAAGAGGGAAGGGGTGCCCTTTTTATAAGGGAGGAGAGCGGCACCATTGGAAAAACTTAAAATATTATTTTATAATAAAGTCATATTGGGTTTTTTAATAACTCCAAAATGATTTATTTCTAAGATAAGGTGGGTATGGGTCGAAATCCCCCCAACAAAAAGGTTTTATACAATTTTAGGTTTCTATTTTACCCTTATCATTGAGATTTAACTCTAAGTTAAATAATTTAACTTTTTCCGTGTCTTTTTGTTTTCAAACACTATATGGTTAATAAACTTACTATAACAGGACAAAACAACCCCAAGTGGTTCATTATTAATATACATATCCTTATCTAAGTTATTTTTCCGAAAAATAGATTTTAATAATAAAATAACAATTAATACTATAATATTTGTTTTAAAAACTATTTTATGTTAATTTTGACACTATTTGGTAATTGATTTTTGTGAAAATCATAACAGCATGATAAGTTCACAAAAAGATAATTATATCAATAATAACATGTTATATTAACCTATAATTTTTTTTAATTCATAAAAATTCTCAAATTACATTTATTTGGGTATTTATAACATCAATTATGTTAATATTTCATTAATAAGGTATTTACTGCATCACGATTATGTCATAAATAAATTATATTATTTAATGTCTAAAAATTATAAATAAAGTACCATTATGTATGAAATATTTCTATAATTCTAATGAATATTTTTAGTCGAATTTATCTTATGTATAACACTATATTAAAATTTTTTAGTTATTAAACTTTGATTTTAGCTTTTTTAATTCTTCCTTAAATAAAATAACAATAAGTGTCCTAATCTAATCCAAGTGGACCTAAAGGGTAATATTTTATCCCTAAAGTTTTTTTTGGTCTAACTACACTTATCAAATAGAATTAGAACATGTTTTAGGGTAATAATAATTTCATTTTTACCCTTAATTACCCTATTTACTTTTAACCGTCGTAAATAAATGTAAAAAGTTACTATTCACCATAAATTATTTTTATCTTATTGAACAAAATTTTACTTACTGATATAAACCATTTCTCTCTGATTTTTGAAATTCCACCCACATAGGTGGTAAAATGTAACACCCCAAGCTTCTACGGTACGTTTCCCTTTGAATAATGCGATAGCGTGTGTTGTACGCAACCTCGAGTTCTAACACACACCACAACTAATTAAACTAGCCGTTGTGAATAGTAATACCTAATTTTTGAAATTATAAATATTTTATATTTGAAAATGGACTTCATTTTTGGACTCGGAATATCGAATTTAGCCTAGGGTGAAATTTTGGTACATTTCGGATAACTTTCATATTTTGATGAATAGTGAAAATTACTAAATTTTAATTAAAAACAACTTTTTTAATCAAATTAATTACTAGTGATAAATTATGAATTTGAGTGGTTTTAAAGTATATTTAGAATATATTTTTACCATTTAATATAATTTTGGTCATTGGACATAATTTTACAATTAAACCGAACATAAACAAGTGTCAATCTTTTGATAGTTATTATCTCTTAAAAACACGCTTTTTGTTTTAACAGCGGGAATTAATTTTAAATTAATTTCTGCCACTTCTGTGTTTTGAATTT
Source organism: Viscum album (assembly GCA_963277665.1). Taxonomy (NCBI): domain Eukaryota; kingdom Viridiplantae; phylum Streptophyta; class Magnoliopsida; order Santalales; family Viscaceae; genus Viscum; species Viscum album. The sequence goes on along the minus strand of OY728120.1, from coordinate 1,264,902,429 downwards.
AGGAAAATGGATTCCATATTTGGAATCAGGATGTTCAAATTGTGTAAATAGGTAACTTTTATTTTTAGACATTTTGAATAGTTACTGTGGTAAATATTTTATTTACCATGGTTAAAGGGTAAATCCGGTAAATAAGGGTTAAAAAATAATATTATAATAATACAAAATTACCCTAAAACGTGTCCTAACCTTATTGGTGGACACAAACCCGACCATGGGCATCCTTGGGTCAATTTGGGGACCCCTTGGAGCCACTTGTATGTGGTAGGGACACTTTATATTAATAAAGTTAAAATAAAAATAAAAATGGCATAAGCTTACATCTTTTAGAAGAACAATTTTTACATAGGGTTATACATGTTGGATTTTCGATTATAAATATTCATTAGAAAGCTAAAAAGATTTCCTACATAATGATATTTTACTTATAATTTTTAGACATTAAATAATTTATTTTATTTATGACACAATGATGATGCAGTAATTACTATAATAGTGAAAAATTAAAATAAGTGATATTATAAATACCCAAATAAATATAATATGAAACTTTTAATGAATTAAACTAATTTTCTAGGATAATATGATATATTAGGATTTATTTAATTGACTTTGTTCGAAGTAATCAATCTGTTATGAGTTTCACAAAAATCAACTATTGAATAGTGTCAAAATTGACATAAAAGAGTTCTTAAAACAAATATTATATTATTAATTGATATTAAATTCCTAAAAATCTAAGGTTCGGCCAAGAGACTTATATTATGATAGGTTAATTATTAATGAACCACTTGGGGGTCTCTTGGATGTATATAGTAAGTTTATTAACCATATTATATAAAAATAAAAAGAGACATTGTAAAAGTGAAACTAATTAACTTAGAGTTAATACTTAAAGATAAGGTTAATATAAGTACCCAAACCTGTCTAAATTCTATTGGTTGAGTGGTTTTAGACCTATCCGCACCTTAACCTTTGAATAGTCAACTTTGGAGCCTTTAGAAACCGAATATGAATTTATTATAAATTAATATTTCTAGCTTTTCCAAAAGTGCCCCTCACCCCTCTTATAAAAGGGCACTCCTCCTTCTCATTTCTTCACACCTTAAAAGCCTTTTGGTTCGGCCAAACTCTGCCCAAATACTCTCCCAACATCCCTCAATACAACCTAGAGGCCTTAGTTTGATCAGAAAGCCAACCTAAGGAGCCCTTTTGATCAAATCAAAAGGAAGAACCCGAAGAAGAGGTAATGATTTCACCACCCTTTTCTAAGTTCATTTCTTCTTCCACTTCTTCTTCCTTTATTCTTACCATTCTAAAATAATAACTCCAGTATCTCACATATACTGTGATGTTATTATAAGTATGGTACAATCATATTCAGTATTCTATCCACCCTTTGAATAACATGTCACCATACGTGCGTACGTACGGCTTACCGTCTCCACGTCGTGGTGTAATTGTTATTCAATATAAAATTATTTGGATGGGTATAATAATGATGTGTAACTCATGTAAATAATAAATATAACATGTTAATGATTCTGTATATATGATATACCATCCATTTATATATTATTTTAATATCAAAAGAATGATATTGTCGCTCGTGCGTACGTACGGACTACCGTCTCCACGAACGCGATGAGATTCATTCTCCATCGTATCCATTCAAGTATAATTATCATTTGATGATTTAAAAATGATGTTTAAGGACTGTATATCATTCTGGATATGAATAAGATACAACAACCATGGCTTATGTAACAAAACATATAAAAGAAAATGAGTAAGTTAACTCCCGAAACGACGATAATTCTAAGATATTATTAACAAATCAATGTTAAAAGATCATATATGATATCATATTAATATATATGATTCTTGTATAATTTAATAACAATTATTTCACCATTATACAGGAGGTTAACCTACCCCAACAAAGGAAAAGTACAAGGTAAGGGTTATTTCACAATCTCTTCATTATCCGAGGTTGTTTATACGTAATAATCTACTGGGATATCTTTATCATCCACATCCATGTTTCTTAAAAATGTATTTCAAAACATTTTTTATAGGTTAAAGTCATTTATACCCTTGTTTGACTTTTTATAAGAGGTTTATAAAGGAATCTTTCCGTCGTTTTCAAAACAAGTTCCTTTTTAACCTTTTCGACTGAATTGAGGTAAGAATGTTCTTTTTAACTTATACGGCGGGTGCGGTTATTTTCCGCCGTTATAAAATCTTCGAAGCTTTCCATACAAGCTTATAAGAATATTTTCAAATAAAATGTTTTATTTTATATGGATCTTAAATGATTTCAAAATAAAAGGAGATACTTCTTTAAAAAGAATTTTGATTTCATCTATGTCAACATCCTTTGATGGATTTTAAGATTATTTGAAGTTGATTTATTATAATACAAAACTTCTATATTGTATTGAAGTTTTTGTGATATGTTTGACTGTGGATGTGCTATTTTTATACCATTCATAGTTTATGGTGAAATTATTGACATTTCGTATGCTAGTTTTAATACGAATGTTTATGTTATGTTTAAACCTTTTCATATGGGAATGCATTGGACTTAATAAGTGACGGGTGGAGCCCGCTATAGCTCCTCGATGCATCGGTAGGTCTCATGAGACAAACTAGTGTCTTGGCACAAGGCCTTGACAAAATCTTATTTGTAGTCTTGGCACGAGGCCTTGGCTATGTGGTTATGATAGTCTGGCATTATGCATTTCCAACATTATGAAAGTGGTTATTGATATTGCATGTGATTATTCGATTAGTAGAATATCCATGTGAATAAGTAAATGGCATTATTTTATTTTTATTTTTGCCATACTATGTTGAAGTTCAATTTTAAAAGGCTTTTGTTTTAGTAATTCATTGCCTTAAATGTTTATGCTTATTATGAATGTTCCGCTATATTGTTATCCTTACTGGGCATTTGAGCTCACCCCTTTTCTATGTTTTATTTTTCCCAGGTAGTGAAGAAGTAAATTATGAATGACTTGCAGGGATATTATGAGGGGTTAATAGTGTGGATATGAAGACTTTGTTGTTGTAGTAGTTTTTCACTTTAAAATGTAATGTAAAACTTTATGATTATATCTAGTGTTTCCAAGGCTACTAAACCAATCGGTCTTTCGGGATTTGATCTTTCTTGTGATCATGCCAATGTTATGTAATTAATGCACCGACTCTGGGTAGCTGGGGTCGGGGCGTTACAGTTGGTATCAGAGGAAGTTTAGTACAAACCTTGGAAGCTAGATTTAGATAAACTCTGATTAGAGCACATAGACCTAAGATGAACTTTGAGGATTAGTATAGAAGAACTTCCTAGAATTTTGGTATTGTAGAGAATTTGTGAGTTTTCCGAGCAATACATCCCTGTCTGGATACGAGAAGGTAGAGGCGGCTCTGGCACAGATGTACCTAGGGGTAAAACCCGAAAACACCGCTTTGAGCTAGACTCGAACGGGAACTGGTGCACGACAACGGGCCTTGCTGCACTCTTGGTTACGACACTCCCGGGGGATATGCTTAGGATAACTCTCACTTTCTTTACAAATCATTATGAAGGGTTTATGAGTATATACTTCCTCAAAGAAAACATATTTATGATTATGGATTATATCCATAGATAGTTCAATTTATGTTAAGTGTTTTATAAGTATGGGATTATGTATTTTGATTCATAAACTGATCTAGTTTATGCCATTGTTTAGAAATGGCGCCTAGTGGAAGAAATGGAAACCGTATCAATGCACGCACTCCATGTAGGGATTTCCCTCCTGCTCAAGATAATTATAGTGGGGCTGGTGATGCAACTGGTGCTGATCATCTAATCACCGTACTGGGACAACTTACTCAGGTTATGAATAATAACCTTACCCGTATGGAGCACCCTGATCCGCAGCGTGGAGGATCAATGTTAGATCGATTCATGAGACAACAACCACCAACGTTCAATGGAAGTACAAATCCCTTAGTAGCTGAGCAATGGATATTTTCCCTAGAGAAAATATTTCAGGCTTTGGGGAGTAGTGAAAGGGAAAAAGTTACCATGGCAGTTTACCGCCTCACTGGAGATGCTGATCAATGGTGGTCATTGATTCAAAACATGAAGGAAGATGATGAAGTATCAAACATGGAATGGAGGGAGTTCAAAGATCTGTTTTTAGAAAAATACTTTCCTCGCGACCATCGAGCAGATATGGAAAGGCAATTTCTGAGTCTGAGACAAAAGGAGGATGAGAATGTCACAAAGTATGAGGCTAACTTTACAAGGTTAGCGAGGTACGCTGGTGATTATATTCGCAACCCAAGAAGTAAGATTGATCGTTTCTTTGATGGGTTAAAACCATTTCTCCGTCGAGCATTAGTCTCACAATCCTTTTCATCGTACGAAGACATTGTCTCATGTGCTATCAAGACCGAAAAGGAATTCTCTAAGTCTTATGACTTTAAAGCAAAGCAAGAGAAGAAGAGACCTGCTGATCAATCTGGGAATGTAAATAAGGGGAAGAAGGGAAAGGTTGAATATCCATCTTGTGGTAAGTGCGGGAAGAAACACCCCGGTGCTTGCCTGAAGGGAATGGGAGTCTGTTACAAGTGTGGTGAAAAAGGCCACCAAGCTCATGATTGCAAGGGGAAGAAGGAAGCTACCAACGTTCAGTGCTACAATTGCAGGGAGATGGGGAATTATGCAAATGCATGCCCTAAGCGTCAGGAGAACTTACCTCAGAAAAGGCCAAGGGATCAAGGCCAGGCTTATGCTATCACTACTGCAGAGGTAGAAGCTCCAAAGGACGTGGTGGCAGGTAATTTAATGGTTTCCTCAAGTTTAGCAAATGCATTATTTGATTCTGGATCATCGCATTGTTTCATATCTTCCCAGTTTGCTAAGAAAATTAGATATTTCCAATTTGATTTAATAAGGGAGTTGTCAGTTAAAACTCCTAAGGGAAGTATCGTTGCAACAAAGTTTTGTGAATCAGTCCCCATTAGAGCACATAAATTTTCTTTATCTGCTGATTTCATCGTCATACCTATGATCGAGTTTGATATAATCCTCGGTATGGACTGGCTTTCGGACTATGATGCGAAGATTTATTGTAAGAAGAAAGAGGTTACGATTCTTGATGATAATGATAAGGAACACCTTATTTTTAGAGCAGAATCGTCACCACCTAATTCTTATTTAGATCCACCCCCAGTAGCTCAACTTAATTCAATTATTGGGGAGGAAGAGAATGAAATAACTGTCGGTGAGGAAAGGAATGTTCAAATAGAGTATGTACCTATTGTGAAAGAATTTGTAGATGTATTTCCGGAAGATTTACCTGGACATCCTCCAGAACGAGAAGTTCAGTTTTCCATTGATTTGATTCCTAGATCAAGACCTATATCGAAGACCCCTTATAGAATGGCCATTATAGAGTTAGTTGAACTAAAGAAACAACTAGAGGAATTGAGTAATAAGGGATTTATTCGCCCTAGTGTTTCTCCATGGGGAGCCCCTGTACTTTTTGTTAAAAAGAAAGATGGATCTATGAGGTTATGTATCGACTACAGGGAGATCAATGCTATAACGATAAAGAACAAGTATCCCCTACCTCGTATTGATGATTTATTTGACCAACTGCATGGAGCTCAATACTTTTCAAAGATTGACCTTCGATCTGGATACCATCAGTTGTGTGTGAAGAAGGAAGACATTCCGAAGACAGCATTTCGAACCAGGTACGGGCATTACGAGTTTACTGTAATGCCGTTTGGATTGACTAATGCACCCTCTGTATTCATGGATCTGATGAATAGAGTTTTCAAGGAGTATCTCGATGAATTTGTGGTGGTATTTATTGATGATATCTTGGTATACTCCAAAACCTACGAAGATCATGAAAATCACTTGCGCATTATCTTGAAGACTCTGAGGAGGCATGAATTATATGGAAAGTTTAGCAAGTGTGAATTCTGGCTTCAGGAGATTTCTTTTCTTGGACATATTGTCTCTAAAGATGGAATCTCTGTTGATCCTTCTAAGACCAAGGCAATCCAAGAATGGCCAGCACCTACGAGTATAACTGAGGTACGTAGTTTTATTGGTTTGGCAGGTTATTATCGACGTTTCGTCCAGAATTTTGCCCGATTGGCAAACCCATTAACGAAGCTCACACGTAAAGGGGTTAAATTTGTTTGGACAAAAGAGTGTGAAGAATGTTTCGAAGAACTGAAGAGAAGATTAGTCAATGCTCCTATATTGACTCTACCATCGGGGAATGATGGGTTCGTTATTTATAGTGATGCATCAAAGAAAGGACTTGGCTGTGTCCTTATGCAGAATGATAGAGTTATTGCCTATGCATCACGACAGTTGAAAATTCATGAACAAAACTATCCTACTCATGATATTGAGTTAGCAGCTGTGATCTTTGCTTTGAAGATATTGAGGCACTACCTCTATGGTGAAAAATGTGAGATTTATACTGATCACAAGAGTTTGAAGTATATTTTCTCACAAAAAGAACTCAACATGAGGCAAAGGAGATGGCTTGAATTACTCAAGGATTATGATTGTACGATACACTACCACCCGGGGAAGGCAAACAAGGTGGCAGATGCTTTGAGCAGAAAAGACCACGGAGTTTTGAACAATATGAGAATTGAAAGGGATCCAATTTTCATGGATCTAGTGAAAATGGACATGGGAATAACCAGGGAAGGTGAAACATCAATGCTTTTTCAAATGGTTTCCAAACCATCTTTACTAGAAAGGATTAAGAGTTCTCAGACCGATGATGACGAATTCCAAAAGAAGATTAAAGCTGTGAATGATGGGAGATTGAGAGACTTTGTGTATGAAGATGGAATTTTGAAATTCGGGAAAAGACTTTGTGTTCCCAATATACCTGATCTAAAAAGGGAATTGCTGGATGATGCTCATAGTTCCAATTTCTCTATACACCCTGGGAGCACCAAAATGTATAGAGATTTGAAGGAACATTTTTGGTGGGACAACATGAAGAGGGAGATTGCTGATTTTGTGTCAAGATGTATGGTTTGTCAACAAGTGAAAGCTGGAAGGCAACAGCCTGGAGGAGTCATGCAACCTCTTCCCATACCGGAGTGGAAATGGGACAATATTACGATGGACTTTGTCATGGGGCTACCAAAGACTCCTAGAAGGAACGATGCAATATGGGTTATTGTTGATCGTCTTACCAAGTCAGCACATTTTCTTGCTATAAGAGAAGATCTACCCCTGGAACGTCTAGCAAGACTATACATTAATGAAGTTGTGAGACTTCATGGAGTACCCCTATCGATTGTTTCTGATCGTGATCCCCGTTTTACTTCAAGATTTTGGAAAAGTCTTCAGAAATCCCTGGATACTAAACTTCATTTGAGCACTGCTTACCACCCTCAGACAGATGGACAATCAGAACGGACTATTCAGACCTTAGAAGACATGTTGAGATCTTGCTCCCTTGACTTTCAGGGTATGTGGGATCAATATTTACCACTGGTAGAATTTTCCTATAACAATAGCTTCCATTCAAGTATTCAGATGGCACCATATGAAGCAGTATATGGAAAGAGATGTCGTACACCAACCTGTTGGGATGACGTTGGTGAAAGAAAATTTGTAGGCCCAGAACTGGTGGAGGAAACGGTGGAAAAGGTGAAGGTAATCCAAAATCACATTAAAGCAGCTCAAAGTAGGCAGAAGAGCTATGCCGATAATCGAAGGAAGGATTTGGAATTTCAAGTCGGTGATCATGTTTTTCTGAAGGTATCTCCGTGGAAGGGAGTCATACGTTTTGGTAAGAAAGGTAAATTGAGTCCCAGGTACATCGGACCTTTCGAAATTCTAGAACGAATTGGGGTTGTAGCTTACCGATTGGCAATGCCGCCAAGTCTCTCCAAAGTTCACGATGTATTCCACGTATCTCTATTGAGAAAATACATGCCTGACCCAACACATGTACTCACCTATGAGGAATTAGAACTGGAACCGGATCTGTCTTATTGTGAAGAGCCCGTCAGGATTCTTGATACAAGAGAACAAGTACTGAGAAACCGGACGACGCGTCTGGTAAAAGTTTTGTGGAAAAATCATAAGATGGAAGAGGCAACGTGGGAACCCGAGGAACTTATGATGAAGAACCACCCGAGTCTTTTTATGCAGTAATACCCTAGAAATTGAGAGGACGCAATTATTTGAAGGAGGGGAGAATGTAACACCCCAAGCTTCTACGGTACGTTTCCCTTTGAATAATGCGATAGCGTGTGTTGTACGCAACCTCGAGTTCTAACACACACCACAACTAATTAAACTAGCCGTTGTGAATAGTAATACCTAATTTTTGAAATTATAAATATTTTATATTTGAAAATGGACTTCATTTTTGGACTCGGAATATCGAATTTAGCCTAGGGTGAAATTTTGGTACATTTCGGATAACTTTCATATTTTGATGAATAGTGAAAATTACTAAATTTTAATTTAAAACAACTTTTTTAATCAAATTAATTACTAGTGATAAATTATGAATTTGAGTGGTTTTAAAGTATATTTAGAATATATTTTTACCATTTAATATAATTTTGGTCATTGGACATAATTTTACAATTAAACCGAACATAAACAAGTGTCAATCTTTTGATAGTTATTATCTCTTAAAAACACGCTTTTTGTTTTAACAGCGGGAATTAATTTTAAATTAATTTCTGCCACTTCTGTGTTTTGAATTTAGGAAAATGGATTCCATATTTGGAATCAGGATGTTCAAATTGTGTAAATAGTTAACTTTTATTTTTAGACATTTTGAATAGTTACTGTGGTAAATATTTTATTTACCATGGTTAAAGGGTAAATCCGGTAAATAAGGGTTAAAAAATAATATTATAATAATACAAAATTACCCTACAACGTGTCCTAACCTTATTGGTGGACACATACCCGACCATGGGCATCCTTGGGTCAATTTGGGGACCCCTTGGAGCCACTTGTATGTGGTAGGGACACTTTATATTAATAAAGTTAAAATAAAAATAAAAATGGCAAAAGCTTACATCTTTTAGAAGAACAATTTTTACATAGGGTTATACATGTTGGATTTTCGATTATAAATATTCATTAGAAAGCTAAAACGATTTCCTACATAATGATATTTTACTTATAATTTTTAGACATTAAATAATTTATTTTATTTATGACACAATGATGATGCAGTAATTACTATAATAGTGAAAAATTAAAATAAGTGATATTATAAATACCCAAATAAATATAATATGAAACTTTTAATGAATTAAACTAATTTTCTAGGATAATATGATATATTAGGATTTATTTAATTGACTTTGTTCGAAGTAATCAATCTGTTATGAGTTTCACAAAAATCAACTATTGAATAGTGTCAAAATTGACATAAAAGAGTTCTTAAAACAAATATTATATTATTAATTGATATTAAATTCCTAAAAATCTAAGGTTCGGCCAAGAGACTTATATTATGATAGGTTAATTATTAATGAACCACTTGGGGGTAGCTTGGATGTATATAGTAAGTTTATTAACCACATTATATAAAAATAAAAAGAGACATTGTAAAAGTGAAACTAATTAACTTAGAGTTAATACTTAAAGATAAGGTTAATATAAGTACCCAAACCTGTCTAAATTCTATTGGTTGAGTGGTTTTAGACCTATCCCCACCTTAACCTTTGAATAGTCAACTTTGGAGCCTTTAGAAACCGAATATGAATTTATTATAAATTAATATTTCTAGCTTTTCCAAAAGTGCCCCTCACCCCTCTTATAAAAGGGCACTCCTCCTTCTCATTTCTTCACACCTTAAAAGCCTTTTTGTTCGGCCAAACTCTGCCCAAATACTCTCCCAACATCCCTCAATACAACCTAGAGGCCTTAGTTTGATCAGAAAGCCAACCTAAGGAGCCCTTTTGATCAAATCAAAAGGAAGAACCCGAAGAAGAGGTAATGATTTCACCACCCTTTTCTAAGTTCATTTCTTCTTCCACTTCTTCTTCCTTTGTTCTTACCATTCTAAAATAATAACTCCAGTATCTCACATATACTGTGATGTTATTATAAGTATGGTACAATAATATTCAGTATTCTATCCACCCTTTGAATAACATGTCACCATACGTGCGTACGTACGGCTTACCGTCTCCACGTCGTGGTGTAATTGTTATTCAATATAATATTATTTGGATGGGTATAATAATGATGTGTAACTCATGTAAATAATAAATATAACATGTTAATGATTCTGTATATATGATATACCATCCATTTATATATTATTTTAATATCAAAAGAATGATATTGTCGCTCGTGCGTACGTACGTACTACCGTCTCCACGAACGCGATGAGATTCATTCTCCATCGTATCCATTCAAGTATAATTATCATTTGATGATTTAAAAATGATGTTTAAGAACTGTATATCATTCTGGATATGAATAAGATACAACAACCATGGCTTATGTAACAAAACATATAAAAGAAAATGAGTAAGTTAACTCCCGAAACGACGATAATTCTAAGATATTATTAACAAATCAATGTTAAAAGATCATATATGATATCATATTAATATATATGATTCTTGTATAATTTAATAACAATTATTTCACCATTATACAGGAGGTTAACCTACCCCAACAAAGGAAAAGTACAAGGTAAGGGTTATTTCACAATCTCTTCATTATCCGAGGTTGTTTATACGTAATAATCTACTAGGATATCTTTATCATCCACATCCATGTTTCTTAAAAATGTATTTAAAAACATTTTTTATGGGTAAAGTCATTTATACCCTTGTTTGACTTTTTATAAGAGGTTTATAAAGGAATCTTTCCGTCGTTTTCAAAACAAGGTCCTTTTTAACCTTTTCGACTGAATTGAGGTAAGAATGTTCTTTTTAACTTATACGGCGGGGGCGGTTATTTTCCGCCGTTATAAAATCTTCGAAGCTTTCCATACAAGCTTATAAGAATATTTTCAAAGAAAATGTTTTATTTTATATGGATCTTAAATGATTTCAAAATAAAAGGAGATACTTCTTTAAAAAGAATTTTGATTTCATCTATGTCAACATCCTTTGATGGATTTTAAGATTATTTGAAGTTGATTTATTATAATACAAAACTTCTATATTGTATTGAAGTTTTTGTGATATGTTTGACTGTGGATATGCTATTTTTATACCATTCATAGTTTATGGTGAAATTATTGACATTTCGTATGCTAGTTTTAATACGAATGTTTATGTTATGTTTAAACCTTTTCATATGGGAATGCATTGGACTTAATAAGTGACGGGTGGAGCCCGCTATAGCTCCTTGATGCATCGGTAGGTCTCATGAGACAAACTAGTGTCTTGGCACAAGGCCTTGACAAAATCTTATTTGTAGTCTTGGCACGAGGCCTTGGCTATGTGGTTATGATAGTCTGGCATTATGCATTTCCAACATTATGAAAGTGGTTATTGATATTGCATGTGATTATTCGATTAGTAGAATATCCATGTGAATAAGTAAATGGCATTATTTCATTTTTATTTTTTCCATACTATGTTGAAGTTCAATTTTAAAAGGCTTTTGTTTTAGTAATTCATTGCCTTAAATGTTTATGCTTATTATGAATGTTCCGCTATATTGTTATCCTTACTGGGCATTTGATCTCACCCCTTTTCTATGTTTTATTTTTCCCAGGTAGTGAAGAAGTAAATTATGAATGACTTGCAGGGATATTATGAGGGGTTAATAGTGTGGATATGAAGACTTTGTTGTTGTAGTAGTTTTTCACTTTAAAATGTAATGTAAAACTTTATGATTATATCTAGTGTTTCCAAGGCTACTAAACCAATCGGTCTTTCGGGATTTGATCTTTCTTGTGATCATGCCAATGTTATGTAATTAATGCACCGACTCTGGGTAGCTGGGGTCGGGGCGTTACATAAAATTAGGTTTTATGTAAATTTTAAAATTCTCCTAGGAGGTGGGTAAAAGACGGTCAAAAGTTCAATAAAATTTTTATATGTCTAAAATTATTATAAAATGACTCTAATGAATTACATTGAACTTATATACGTATTATGTATCAATTTTGACCTAAAATAAATTTAAATAAAATAATTATTTATTTTTATAAAAAGTCGATTTTTAAATAGTAACCCAGTGTTTTCACTATTCATCAAAAAATGAAAGTTTTCAAGAAAATACCAAAAATTCATCCTAGGAAAATTTCAATATTCCGAATCCAAAAATGAAGTCCATTTTGAAAGATAATATTTATAAAATTTCAAAAATTAGGTATTAATATTCATAACGACTAGTTTATATAATATTTTAATAACATATCGCTGTTTAGTGAAACTCAGTATTGCGTACAACACACGCTATCGTGGAAGGTCATGATTGCGTGTAATGCATGCCATGTCAGGGTTGCGTGTAGTGAAAGACTCTTTTGTTGTTTTGTATAACAAAATCCAACCATATTTCATTTATTCATTGAATTTATATATATATATATATACACTCAATGTTGCATAGAATAAATACTATCAAACGAACTTTAAATTTTGTGTAACACAATCCATGAATAGTGTTGCATATACTACAAGCTAATACTATGTTGCGTATAGTGAAAGATAATCTTGGTGTAGTGTACAATAGAAGAAATGAAAAAATTAAAAAGAATATATCTCATAAAATATCGGGGTGTCACATTCTACCCCCCTTAAAATGAATTTCACCATCGAAATTCGTCAGGGTTATAAATGGTTTACTACTCGAATGTTTTAAAAGAAACCCACATCATAAAAAGGACTACCAAAACATAACTTCAAAAAAATAATGTATGAAATGTAACGGTTAACCAAATTAACTAATCACTGGGTTTCCACATAGCAGAACATAGATTAAAATATGGATATGTAAGGGTAATATAACCATCAAGTTCTGATGGAGAGTGGTAGAGAACATGGCTATTAAAAATCCTGCAATCACCAAGACTTAAATTTTGATGATCTAAGGTACCATCTGATTCATCAGATATAAGGGCACTAGGACAATATTTTTGGTTTTCAAGTTGATTTCCCTAAAGTTGAAAAATTTGAATTAGAAGAAATACTGACTTTATTTCGGTACAATCTCACCGTTTTTTTCTTGCATTGAAAAATTTATACTTCATCTCTTAAAGAAAGGAAGTTGAATTTTTCATTTGTGAAGTGTTAGCAGATCATGTGATAGAATGATGGGTCACTCTATCTGTTTCAAACAAAAGGTTAGAAAAAGTTATCAAATATACATAAGTGCTTCTATGGTGAGGTTAATCGTATATGACTCCAAAAATGGACTTATGATTCATCTATCATACCGCTTACTAAAACTAGTTTCTACTAACCAGGGACTTATGGTAGGCCAGTGGTAGGAAAAAAAGGCATGTCACACTTCGGTTGTGGGTTCGATTCCCACAGCCTTGTCTGACACGACGGGTTGTCGCCCGTCCTATTGGTTGTCCTTTTTATAAAACTACATTATTATAACATTCCATCAATAATATCGAAAATGCTCTATCCTTAAACAATACTAACTTATGTACAACATAATCTATTCTACTCTTTAGGCTTATCCAAAATACCTCTGTCCAAGGTCACGGTATAAAGGAAATAATTACTAGAAATGTCATCTGTCGAGCATGTGAATACCATCATTTATCCCCCATATATCATACGATATATCTTGTTGGTCAAATTAAAAACATTTGAATAACTTAATCATGTATTCTCTTGAAAAATTAATATCCATTAATCCTTAGTTAAAACATGATTGTTGTCAAAAGTTAACTCTTTCCACATACCAAAATCCCAAAAATTCTATATACTCAAACCATAATATCACTTAGTCCCTATATCAGTCATGAGCTCATGAATACTATCAAACATCTCATTATCTTCTTATCCCTTTATTAAGCGCATATCATCTACTTTCAAAAAATATCTGAATATCCTTTCATGGTTACCGGTACCATTCAACATATACTTTCAGATACTTTAGGAAAAACAATAGTGTAACAATACTTATATGTGTCTTTATTCCATAGTACCATTACCTATACAATGTAACTCTTGATAAACTTAAATGATTCCACAACCTTCTTAAACCACTAACTGATCTTCAACAATTATTATATCTCACAAATCATTTGTAGTCTCTTCATTATCATCAACATAAATACTACCCATACGACCTTGTTGATTCTCTTTATGAGACTTTCCCTTAGGGAATTGGTTTGAATAATTCCTATAAATTACAAATTGAAAACATTTAACCATTTTTGATGTTATAGAAATACCATTATCCTTGTCCATGGTGTTAACTGAACCTTTTCCACACCCAAAGCATCTTCCAGTTCATCGGAAACATTCTCCATGATGCCTCTTCCCACATGATTTACATGAGGGAAATTGAACTTTCTTTTCTCTATGATCATCATTAAACTACATATTTCTCTTATTAGATGAGTCGGGATACTTACCAAATATGATATTATTGATCATATAATGAGATTTCTGATTAGGCATAATAACGATTTTTGGACTTCCAAATCTCATTTCATTTGGTTGCTTAGGAAGAATATCATTCCAATGTCCATTGTATCCTCCATTATCGTGAATCTTTCTGTTTCAGGACATTTTCTAAAACCCAAAAAGAATAGTGTGAGAGGAAAAAATAATAATAAAGGGGGAGTAACTTCAATATCTAACATGTTAGGTTTAATTATAATATCATTTCAATAATTCTAGGACCGTAACCTATACGTATACTTAACCTTATGGACATCCCTAGACAAACCTTAGAAATGCCTCTAGGGATCTCACTAAAGTTCTCTCATCCTAGTTTCCAAAGGTTACCTAAACCGAACCTCTGATACCAAATGTGGAGACATAAAGCGTGACGTACATGGAAATTACATTACTTTTGAAGAATACATAATACATAATGAAAAAAAAACACCGAAGGACCGTAACAGTTTAGTGACTTTGGAAACTCGGAACAAAAGCTTCTAATCGTGGTGAAAGATCTTCAACATCTTCCATAAAGATCTTACTTTTTTTTCTTACCTAAAACCTTTATTTATATCCTGGGGAAAAGAAAACATATAAAGGGTAATCTCAAATTATTAGTAAGGGTAAGTAGGGAGAAAATAAAACAAACCATATACATTTGAACTTCAAAACATGAACATAATATTTAAACATCAAAGTCTTGATCAATGATATAAAACATGGCAGTACGTAAATCATAGATAATAAAGAAATATTAATCATTATAAAATAGCATGGGAATAAAACATGTAATTGTGGAAAAAAATTAAGCACATGATATGATTTCCATAGTAGCCAAGGCATTGCTACCAAGACCATCTTAGTGGACAAAGTCACTTTCTGAATCGAGTTCAGTCCCCGTTCTCTTCTTTTATCACTGAACCTGATTATCTTTTCGTTCCAGACATGTCTATCTCATGAGATATAAATGTTTACCCAATGAATTGGAGGAATATATGGGTCCCACCCATCTCTTAATTAAATCATTCTTACTTTTGCCACAACATAAACATAAACCATTCATCATAACCCATATAATAAAAATGGGTTTCATAAACATCATCGCATCATAACATAATCCATATAAAACAAATGGATATCATTTCATCATAAGAAAATTAAAACCTTGTAAATAATAGAGACATTATTCTTGAAACATACACATATGAAATAATGTCATCTTATTTGGAAAATAGTGTTGACAAAACACTTGAAATGAAATCTTTAGGAAAATATCCTTTCTTCTTCAAAATAATTTTCTTCTCAAAAAATGCCATGAAATTTTTAAAAGAAAATGATTTTGTTGAAAATAGTCATGAAATCTTGTAAAGTATTCTTTGTGAAAATTAGGCGTTATGAAACCGTAAAAATACTTTCATGCCGTATAAGTTAAAAAACATTTTTCTCGTACATTTTCAGGAAAAGTCCAAAAGAACCTCATATGGTAAACAAAAGAAATATTCATTACATACCATGTAGTAAAAGTCAAAATTGGGTAAAAATGACTTTAAACATAAATTAAAACACTTTTATAAAACATTGAAATGGATGATAACAATAACCCCAGTAAATACTTACGAATAAACAATCTCGGATAAGAACGAGATTGGAATAATTATCCCTTACATTATGTCCGATATGTTTTGTATGTATTCGAACCTCCTATATAATGATTTAAATAATGTCATTGACTTATTAAAGAATCATATCCATGGTTATTATATCATATACGGTTCAATTATGACTTTATAATACCCTTTCTTTTATAAATTCCATGTTAAAGCAACGTTTTGGGTAAAATTGTTTCATTTATCATACATGTTTCAATTTGTTGTTCTTGATATTATTATTACTTATATCATGATTTACTTAATTCCAGAATGTAAATAGGGATTTATATATCATATATATTCATAATATATATACATATATATATATATATATATATAATTGATAGATGAATGAAATGAAAAACACCGTTCATGGAGACGGTAGGCTGTACATAGGCATGAACGCTGTTTTCCTTTCACTATTGACTTGAATGGAATTAAGTAGATGACATACATATATATATATATATATATATATATACATAAAACCAGTAGAATTATTATGGCATATATTTCATTATTACTCATTATATATACTTTATAATCATTCTTGAATTTTTTTCATGGAAAATGATTCTCATCGCGTCGTGGAGACGGTAATCCGTACGTACGCACGAGCGATGATATCATTCCCATGTTTATTTAATGGAATTGGAGTGGATGATATAATATCATTGAATTAGTATGATGTTATAATAATCATATATAGTTATTAATTACACCATTATACCCATCTATGTATGGTGGTGGTGGAAAAACAGATTACACCACGGCGTAGAGATGGTATTCTGTACGTACACATGCATGGTGATTTCGTTTTCCGTAGGATGGATAGAAGATGAAATGGGGTTGTTTCATATTTATAATAACATATAAGTATATAATTAATACTGATTTTATTACTTTATTAGGAAACAACTAAATAATAAGATGTTTAAGAAGAAATAAACTTGAAAGAATAGTTAAAAGAGATTGCCTCTTCTACAACGCACCTCCTTTAAACATCCTCATAGGGCACTAGAGTAGGTCTTTTGAGAATTCTAGAACCTATATGATATTACTAGATAGGTTGATAAGAGGAATTGGCCAGGGTTGGACGACCTTCGAGGCTCAAAATGGTGTGAAGAGAAGAAGGAAGGGGTGCCCTTTTTATAACGGAGGAGAGGGGCACCTTTGAAAAAACTTAAAATATTATTTTATAATAAAGTCATATTCAGTTTTTTAATAGCTCAAAATTGATTTATTTCGAAGATAAGGTGGGGATGGGTCGAAATTCTCTCAGACAATTGGTTTTAGACAAGTTTAGGTTACTTTTTTATCCATATCATTTAGATTTAAGTTTAAGTTAAATAATTTATCTTTTTCCATGTATTTTTGTTTTCTTACACTATATGGTTAATAAACATACTATAACATGCCAAACGAACCACAATTGGTTAATTATTAATATATATATCCTTATCTAAGTTATTTGACCGAACATTAGATTTCTAGGAATAATATAACAATTAATACTTTAATATTTGTTTTAAAAACTATTTTATGTTAATTTTGACACTATTTGGTAATTGATTTGTGTGAAAATCATAACCGCATTATTAGTTCAAAAAAAGTTAATTAAATCAATAATAACATGTCATATTAACCTTTAAAATTAGTGTAATTTATAAAAAAGTCTCAAATTACATTTATTTGGGTATTTATAACATCAATTATGTTACTATTTCATTAATAAGGTATTTAATGTACCAACATTATGTCATAAATAAATTAACTTATTTAATGTCTAAAAATTAGAAATAAAATAAAATTATTAAGGAAATCATTCTACCTTTCTAATTAATATTTATAGTCAAATTTATCTTATTTATAACACTATATTAAAAATGTTTTAGTTATTAAAATATGATTTTAACTATTTTAATTCTTCATTAAATAAAATAATAATAACTGTCCTAATCTAATCCAAGTGGACCTAAAGGGTAATATTTTATCTCTAAGTTTGTTTATGGTATAAATACACTTATCCAATAGAATTAGGACATGTTTTAGGGTAATAATAATACCATTTCACCCTTAATTTACCTATTAACTTTTAATAGTGGTAAATAAAAGTAAAAAGTTACTATTCACAAAAAAATTATTTTTATGTTATTGAACCACATTTTACTTACAGATATCAACTGTGTATCTTGGATTTTTGAAATTCCTCTCACAGAAATGGTAAAATTTGGTTTTATGTAAATTTTCAAATTCTCCCAGAAGGTGGGTAAAAGACGGTCAAAAGTTCAATAAAATTTTCTTATGTATAAAATTATAATAAAATGACTCCAATGAATTACTTTGAACTTATATAGGTATTATATATCAATTTTTACCTAAAATAAATTTAAATAAACTAAATAATTATTTATATAAAAAGTCAGTTTTTAAATAGTAACCCAGTTTTTTCAGTATTCATCAAAAATTGAATGTTTTCAGAAAAATACCAAAAATTCTCCCTAGGATAATTTCAATATTCCGAATCCAAAAATGAAGTCCATTTTGAAAGATAAGATTTATAAAATTTCAAAAAGTGGGTATTACTATTCATAACGGCTAGTTTATATAATATTTTAATAACATATCGCTGTTTAGTGAAACTCGGTATTGCGTACAACACACGCTATCATGGAAGGTCTCGATTGTGTGTAAAGAAAGCCAAGTCAGAGTTACGTGTAGTGCAAGACTCTTATGTTGTTGCGTATAATAGAATCCAACCATATTTCATTTAATCATTGAATATATATATATATACACACTCAATGTTGCGTAGAATTATTACTATAAATCGAACTTGAAATTGTGTGTAACACGATCTAAGAATAGTGTTCCGTATACTACAAGCTAATATGGCATTACGTATAGTACAAGATAATATTGGTGCAGCATACAATAGAAGATATGCAATAAACTAAAAAGAATATATCTCATAAAATATTGGGGTGTTACATAAATAACTTTCTATCCCAAGCCCAAACTACGTACATGGGTTATAGTCCATGCCTAATGTGTTATAAAGGTCTTAGTGGGTAGCCTAGGCATAAAAGTTTATATTCTTATACATATTCCAAAAATCTGAGGTCTTATTCATTAGTAATTATTTCAAGAACCATTATTTTTTTTCTTTATGATTCATGTATTATGATGTGCCAAACTTTATCCCATATCTCATCTTTATGACCTTTGATATGTCGGGTATGATCTCATAATGTTACTATCATGTTGTCATACGGTTATGTTTATCATTATGATTATATCTCTCCCTTGTTTACCCATACTGAATATCCTAGATCTCCCATTTATTATGTTTACCTTATCTAGGATATGAATAACATTTTTAGGTAGAAGTGAAGATGGTGTAGATATTTATGGGAGATGGTTAAGATCATTTTCCATGATATATGATTTTTTTCCTTCATTACAAAGACACTAAACCGTTATGGTCCTTGGGTATTTATTTTTGTAATGTACTAAATATTCTTCTAAAATGATATAATATCCATTCATGTTATGCTCTGGTGGCTATATGAACATTTTCCCACTATTTTTTACTTATGATATGTAATAATTTTTAATGAAAATCTTACCACATTTTTGTGGATTATAAATATGTTTTATTCAAAAACTGATGTTTTAAAATAAATTTTCAAAAATGTTTTTAAAACTCATCCTTTGATCTTATTTTCTATGAATGTTATTTTAAAAATGTTTTTTGGTTTTCAATGCACCCTTTGTATGTTTTGAATCTATTTTCAATGAATAATATTTTCAAAAATGATTCATGTTTTCACAAATAATTTGTTAAATAAGAAGCGATATTTTCAGAAAGAAATTTTTTTATGAGATCTTCCCAAATTATTTTCCCTCTCAGATAATATCCATTTTTGTTAATAATTAGTTTTTGGGGAAGTGATCCAAATGATAAATCAATATTCTTTATATATATGGATTATGTTTTTATGGAATTATGGTTATGAAATCCATTTTTATTTCATGGGTTATATTCATATGAAAGCCACAACATTTAGAGGGTTATGATTTGATTCCATGATTATGAAACATTGCTCCTTTAAAATATGATAATATATGTGTACATTTTTAATACACCCATTTCATATCATGGTTTACTATAAGAAATTTAATGATCTTTTGGAACATGTATGTATGATTTCATTATGATATTAGTGGGACCTATATCTCTATCTAATGAATTGGGTTAAAATTTAGACCTCATGATATAACAATTGTAATAAATTCGATGAGATTGAACCACTATAGAAGATAGGGAAACACGACCCGTTATGGTAATATGGAGAAACGTGATTCAGTATGGGGAAATGGGGAGAACCAATCCCCTTGAAGGAATGGGATGAAACTGGGGATGGTGGTGTGTCCCACCTAATTGGTGTAGTCCCCATGATGTTATTTGATTAGTATAAGAAAGGAAACTAGACTTATAGGGAATGATATTAAATTATTATATTTCAATCATAATTCTATCTCTTATTCCTATGTTATTCTTTCAAGGATTATGATATTGATTCTTATATGATTAATGCCTTTTGAACATCCAGGTTTTATCCAACGATTTATGTTTATGATCATTGATATGTATGATATGAAATTATAATGATATGATCACGTTATCATACAATAATTCTCATGTTTATGATTACATATATCCCTTTCATACCCTTACTGAGAATCTGAGATCACCCATTTTTGTGTTTCCATTCCCTAGGTTATGAAGATATGTAGTATGTATGATGTGTTTAATAAACATTTTACTCATGGAGAACCTAGTGGGAGATATTTATGCTCACTTATGTACTATCGTTTATGTTTCCTTGTTTATAATGGCACTAAACTAACACATTCTTTTGGATTCAATTAGTTTAGTGTATTATGTATTCTGAAAAATTCATTCAATAATAATGTATGTTATCTGTGGGTCTCTATAGTAATAACAATGTTGGTAATATAAAAAATCATGCATTCATTTATGTATAATAAAACGAAAATTTTTACAATGTCATAATAAAAATTTCTTTTTAATTACACATAAAATTAAACTAAATAATGTGCTATATGTTTTAAATAAGGTCATGTCCTAAATCTCAGGCCTTTCTTATCTCCAAATTCAATACATCCAATTATCAACATACTAACTTGAGGCCCCATTCTCTTTTTCGTAAATATATCCATTAAGGATTCCATTGTAATAATTGGTAACCCAAATGCGTTGTGAGTAAAACTCTATAATCCATCACCTATAGTGTGTAACCTATCTTATATAAATATATTGTCTATGAAATAACTTGATAAATATGGATAATAATCAATAAATTAATAAATCACATAAAATCAACCTTTCAAACCTCAATCCCTGAGTTGACACATAGTCTCATCCAAACATTATTCAAGTCTAAAATATATATATATATACAAAAATATATTGGGAATTGGGTGCTACTACATTATGATTGATCACCCACAATGATTTTTTATAACCATGCTTCAGGGTAAACTACTCGTATCATTTCTCATAAAATGAACATAGGTCCATCATTATATCCAAATGATAGATTCTTTTATATACTCCCATGGGAAACACAACTTAGGGGTATTGTGACCAATCACACAAGGATCCATATATAAATTAAATATTCCAAATTCACTTACAACTTCCCTTATTCACATTATAATGGTGAAATTAACTATCTCACTAGGATCCATGCATAAATTAAAATAATGGAAATTCTTATGTATTCCCATGGAACGTTGTGCCAATAGGAAAGTATCCTTCCCATATTATGTGCTCAAATCTTATGAATCAGGATGTATCACTGATTCCACATCTCCCAAGACAGTGGATCAAGCCTTCAAGCATAATATCATTAATATTATGTATAAGAATTCCAATTATATCATTCATCACAAACTAGATGTAATGAAATGTTGGACAATATATCGTGTTGTCAATTAAAAAGAAATTTATTATCTATTAGTATATCCTATTAAATCAGAAATAATCATTACTAAAAAAAATTTAAAAGTAACTATTTAAAAAATAATTCATGATATTCCATTTTAGTAATTTATCATATTATCTATTAAAATGAATTTATTTTCTGTTCTATGATACTCATATAGTATAAAAATGTACTAATATCAACACATTTGGGGTTATGAATTATCGTAAATTACATTTTATTCTAAATTCAAATTATCAAGACTATTGTCACATAAAATGTTCATGATTATTCAATCCTTTTTGTTTGCAACAAGTCCTATCTCAACACCACATAACTGATGTAATCTGTGGGAGGTTGAAGCATGTTCATTTTGTAATAATAATGAATAATCATATTATATAGGTCATTTTAATAGTGAAATACATCATTAACAAATACTAAACATTCTTTAAGTATTAAAATATACATTTTGAGAGTTTTTATAGAACAACCATCTTAAATGTATATAAGATGATAACAATTTCACATGGTTTGAGGTAGAAATAGATATTTTACTTCCTTACATTTATTTCCCATTCACGGAAAACACAAGATCTAATATAATATTTCTTTTTGGTTTGGAGAGTAAATCTAAGAGTAGTTCATGGAGAGGTTGTAGCTGAGATATATTTCATAAAATCAGAGTTATTGGGCATTACAGGTATAAAAAGAATGCAAGACACAACATTTTCACGCAATTAATAGGGAATTCACACCATGAGTGGATAAACTTCCATATATATATGAATCTTCATCTACCCATATTGAAAAACTAGAAAAACACAATATCAGGTTGTAAACAAGATACATGATGTGTGTTTTTTATTTCTTATGGTATATTTATATCTTATTCTAGCAATGAATGAGATTCATGGGTTTTAACAAAACCATTAATTTCTATTTTTAATTTCATAGTGTCTACCAATAATATTTAATGAGAGGAAATAATAATTCATGTAAAGAATTAGGTTTTCTTCCATATGTCTCCCCTTTTATCGCTTCTTATGAACATCAAACCTAAACAAAAAATATGTGGGGCCACAATTTCCAAAAAAATAAAACCAAACATTATAAGGTTTACCCAAAAATTAGTGTGTGATTTACCTAAAATATGAAGATCTTCCACATGCCTTATCATATTTTCACATTCTCAATATATAGGGGTACCTGCATCTTCCATAATATTTCTAACTTTCTCAACATCATCATTTTTGTTGACTAGTGTAAACTATATACTGATATTAATGACCTATTTCACTAATATACATGAAGTGTTAACTTACGAATAATATTAAATCTGAAAACTAATCAAATTACCTATACGAATCCATTTAGTTCATTATTTACCATTTTTTACATGAACGTTTTCTCTATAATGATACTACAAAATATAGTTAGTATGGAACCGATTTTTTTGATATACAGAATAATATATCTTTTAGTTGACAATGTTATTCAATCATATTTAAAAAATGGCAATAAAATAAATCCTATACTATTAAAATTATTTAAATAAAAATCCAAAAATAGTTATAAATCATTATAATTCTCATTTTATATCTATTTAGTATTTTACATATAACATATATATATATATATATATATATATTATGACATTGATATTAAAATTGAAGAATTCTAATTTATAAAATATTTTAAAATTTCAAATCAATCACTACAAATGAAATAGAAGAAATTATTCATTATAAAAATTTAATTATTAGTAAACATTATATATTGAATATTTTATATATTGTTTTTATTAAAACAAAAATGTGATAATTTTTTCCACTTATTTATATTTTTATTTAAAATAATGAAAATGCTGGATAATTTTTTTTTTCATTGAAAATTTATATAAGTTTATTAAAATTATGTGTAATAAATATATCATTTATATATTTTTTTTTACGTTTAATAAATAAAATTATAAAATATAAATTGTGATAAAAATTGTTTTTAAAATGGGTCCATAATTATAGTGATAAATTAAAAAATACGAATAAAATGTCATAGCATATTTATAAAATATTATTTTAATATTTCCCTATATAAAAAAATTAATTCTATGATAAAAAACTATTTTTTAAAAAATAAACTTTTAAAAATATAATAGTATATTGAAAATATATATGAAATATGTTTAAAATATTAAAAAAATAAAAAATTAATCTTTTGTAATATGACTTATCGAGATAATAATTTTTTTACAATAAAGAATATTTTAAAATTAGGTTATACAATAAAATATGAACTATATATCCAATTCTTGTAAAAAATAATTCTATATAACAATTGAATACTCATACTAGTAATCAATGAAATGATAAATGTTTTATTGAATTTACATAATAATAAATTATTTCCATATAAAAAAAATCCTTATAATAAAGATATCAAACAACTATCTCATAAAAAATATAATAATTAATATTGGTTTGAAGAAACCGTAATTAATTTAGTTTTTAAATAAGTGTAATAAACTCTCATTGAATCGACATTTTACGTTAAAAATATCAACTTCATCATTATGATTCAAAAAAGAGCCTATCAGATATCAACAACCATTTTATTAGTTATATAAGGAAACATAAGATAATGAATTTATTATAAATTATATAATAATTGATGGTAGGGGAATATGTACAGATATCGTATAATGGGTTATTCTTTGTTGTATATTGTGGGAAGGGGGTTATTATTTATTGTTGGCTTCAGGGAGTAACCTGTAGTGAAATTTTTTTCAAATCTAATAGGATTTGTTAGTAAAGTGGGATAATCGAGGATGGATTATTGATTTATAGAAATTGGTGTTATATGGGAATAACATGGTAGGGGGATGAGGGAGAATGTTTCCAATTATTTTGGTGAACATATAACAATATTGAATTATAACTAAGGAAATATTCCCACCAATAGAAAAATTCCACATGGCTCAATAATATATGTACGAATATAATAATGAATAATATGATCTCGGGAAATAGTCTATATCATAATGGATATTTAAATTGGTCTATTGGTGACCATGTATATAGACCACACTTTGGTTAGAGGTAACCAAGAACATAGATATGGGGTTTTAATAGAATGTAATTTTATGTTTTTTATTGAATCTAGCTCTTTCAATTTGTAAACATTTTCTCCTTCATTTCAATGCATACCTCAATCTTCATCTGCCAACTATTATTATATTTTTAATCTCAAAATATTTATAAAAATTTTAAAATACAAAGTCTGCATCTTGTGTCATCAAAAACAAATTATTTTTTTTAATAAAATAATACCTATAATATAATTCCAATAAAATTCTTACTAATTTTTTTTATTATGGTAAATTTTGTCTCCAATGTGTTGTCTTACCATAATTAATATATTATCACTTATTATTGAAACATAGTTTTTCTTTTAGAGAAAATGGTAACTATTATAAAATAAAATCATCCACTTTTAGATTTATCATTAAACAATACATACAATAGTTATTACCCATTATTGTTGAACATAAATTAATTATTGTGTTATCCTCCTCATATTTAAGAGTTTATAAATTTTTATCAAATTATTCATAACATAAATCAAAATGAACTTTCTAATTTTCTTTGTATTTATTTATTGAGTAGATTCTATTGAATGATAAATCCAAAATAGTAAGCCCAACCACCCAATGTTAATGAAAAACAAAATTTTATCATGTATATAAAAAACCATTATATTTAAAATTTTAATTTCTCATATAGTGAATGAATTTGAATCACAAAACATAAAAACAATTCTTAATAAGAATATTGATCAACTTATTGAATAAATTCACTAGAGAAATACTCAAAAATAGATTTATGTAACATATAAAATTATTCTTATTTATTTTTAGAAAATAAATTTTTGAACCTGTATAAGAATATATTTTCATTAGGATATTACTTGTATAATTATTTCTCCCAATTTAGTATTTTAGGTTAGTGATTTCTTTTATAAATATATAATAATAATTTATCACATGTTTAGCAAATATTATAATTATTTAATAATAAACATTTTGTTTACTCATAGTAAAGTTATGACCTACTAAAATGCAGAATATATCTGTTGGTTTTTCATCATCTATAGTTAACTATAATTTAGTTTATCATTATTTTTTATTCTTCTACATAGTTATCTAGGTCATCAATCATGCCTATTATATCATATATGAGTCAGGTAGAGTTGAGTGTAAAAATCATTACCATATAACATTATATAAATTTAAACAAATCCAATTCTATTTTCTACAAATTTTAAATTTTTTTAAAAAATATGGCACAATGTTTCTAATGGATCATGGTTATCTAGGTTCTAATGTTATCCACATCAACCATGCATTAAAAAATATAATACATGAGAATACATATTTATCACAAATGCTCCAACCTGGATAATATGGGTCCCAAAATGTGTTTCATTTATAACTAACCCCTGAAATTGAATTTCTAAGAGATCTTAATATCTCAATATCATATATCATGAATTATTGTAATTCATGCGACCTTATAATTATTTAATTTTATATCATATGTCTTTTCCCATATCTTTTTATTTAATTATTAAATTACTAAAAGGAAACTTTTTTGGATTTCCAATCCAACCACAAATATGCCTAAAAATTCATAAATCCATACAAACCCAAACTTATCACATTCTAACCACCTCCAAAGTACATATGGTGAATAATATTTTGGATATTTTCCTTATTATTAATTCATTTGAGGTAGGAATATTATAGGAGGATTGAATGAGGAATGATGACACACTGTGACTATGAACTATAAAATAAAAACAATGGATGAATTTCCTTGATGGAATTAGATGTTTCATTACCCATTAATCAATATACAATAGCGTAATAATTTATAATGTAGTCTTAATTTATAATATATATAAATCATAACGAACATTTACTTTATAATTCGTAACCAATATTAAAATAATTTAATAGTTTAAAAAAATTTGTTTTATATCACAACAAACATGTTTCTCCTTATATGGATAATGATAATATTTTGAGTAAAGAATAAATGATTTTAATTAAATAATATATCAAACCATTATATGGAAACTCTATATTCAAGAACAGAATAATATGGGAGTTATCTAAATAAATGAAAAATTCATAAATTTATACATCTAATAAATATTTACGAACATTACAAGTATAATGAATTATTAATAATATAAAACGAAATATTATTTATGAATATTCTAAAAATAAATTACAATATATATTTCAAATTTATTTTAATAAAAACAATTTCATACTATCAATTTACATGGTATTCAACATGGATTCCATCATAAAAAATAATATATTTTTATAAAAATATATATATATATATTGTAACACCCCAAAAGTTTCCTAATATGTTATTTTCCTTAAGGTAATTCAATAGCTTGTGCAACAAGCAACACCGAGTTCGAGTGCAACATGACTTACCAAACCATTCGTTTAAAAAACAGTTAGGAATAGTATTAACTAAATTGTTAATTTTTTATACTCTATATAATTTTAACATCTATATTATGTGTTTATTAGACATTATATAAGTACAAATTATTTTTTTGAAATCAAAGAAGTATTTATAAAAATTGAAATTTTACCAACTTTTAACGGAGAAACTTTTTTAAATCGGACATTTGAAACTTTAATATATTAAATATGACAAAATAAACATCTTATTTATAAGTGGGATATAAAAATTATAGTTGGATAAATTTTGGGTGCTTTTCTGATAACTGTCATATTTTGATGAATAGTGAAAAATATTAAATTCTAATTGTAAACAACTTTTTTAATAAAAATAATTTATAGTGTTAAATTATAAATTTTAATGTTTTTAAATTATAATTATATTACATTATTATCATTTTATCCAATTTTGGTCATTGGAAGTAATTTTACATTTAAATTGGATATAAACACATATCATTCTTTTGATAATTTTTACTTCTCAAAACTAGGCTTTCAGCATTTGACAATGAGAATATTTATTTAAACTGATGAATAAAATTTCTTTGTTTTGAAATTGGTAAAATAGACAACATTTTTGAATCTGTAATATCAAAATTATTTGTTGGGTAATTTTTGGTATTTTTCTAAAAATATTCAATTTTTATGAATATTGAAAAACCCTATGTTAAAGATAAAAACTAACATTTTTATTTAAATAATTATTTTTAATTAAAATTTTATCTTAAAGTCATAATAGATACATAATACATATATTAGTCCAATTTAATTCATTGGAGTCATTTTATAATAATATTAGACATATAAAATTTTATTATACTATTTTTACATCTTTTACCCACCTTATAGGCTAATTTTCCA
The DNA here is from genome assembly GCA_963277665.1 of Viscum album. Lineage (NCBI taxonomy): Eukaryota > Viridiplantae > Streptophyta > Magnoliopsida > Santalales > Viscaceae > Viscum > Viscum album. Next base: position 1,264,873,741 of record OY728120.1, on the reverse strand, counting down.
ATTTGCATAAAAAGTAATTGTACTATTTCATTGAATTTAATTTCAAAAATCAAAGATACACGTTTTAAATTATCATGTAAAACGTGGTTTAATAGGATGAAAATATTTTTTTTCGTGAATAGTAACGTTTGATTTTTTTTACCACGGGTAAAAGTAAATAGCGTAATTAAAGGTAAAAATAATATTATAATTACCCTAAAACATGTCCTATTTCAATTGTATAAGTATTTTTTCAACCAAAATAAACCTTATGAATAAAATATAAACCTTTATATCCCCTTGTATTAGATTAGGACTTTATAATTATTTTATTTAAAAAAGTGTTAAAAGTGTAAAATTCAAATATGAATAACTAAAACATTTTTAATATAGGTTTATAAAAAAGAAAATTTTGACTATAAATATTCATTAAATATATAAATGTATTTCCTTTATAATTTTATTTTATTTAATATTTTTATGCATTAAATAATTAAATTTATATATGACACAATAATGATGCAGTAATTACATTATTAATAAAAGAGTAAAATGAATGATATTATAAACAACAACGTATAGGTATAGTGATACTTTAGATTAATTACACTAATTTTCTAGGATAATATGACATGTTAGGGTCGATTAAATAAATTTTTTTCGAGGTGATAAAGTTGTAATGACTTTCACAAAAACTAAATACTAAATAGAGTCAAAATTTACAAAAATTATTATTTTTTAGAAATACTATATTATTAAATGTTATAATGTTAATAAAAATCTAATATTCAACCAAGGGACTTTTATAAGGTTATATATGTCATTAATTAACAACTTGAGGTTCTCTTAGAATTTTATTGTACGTTTATTAACCATATAATTTTAAAATACAAGGAGACATGGTAATGTTAAACTATTTATGAAAGAGTTAAATATTAGATAGATGGTTAATATATTGACATAAATTGTCTAAAACGTATGGTCTGAGAATATTTCGTCTCATACCCATCTTATCCTCGAAATAAATACATTTGGATCCTTTGGAAAACGAAAATTACTTTATAATAAAATAATATTTCAATCTTTTCCTAAAGTGACCCTCACATCTCTTATAAAAGGGTACTTCATATTCTCTCAAAATCACACCCCAAAGCCATTTGGATCGTCCACACCCTACCCATATATCCTCCTAAATACTATCACATGATCATAGAGGACTTACATTGTTCAAAAAACCAACCAATGGGTCCCTTTTGATCAAATCATAATGTAGCACTGGAAGAAGAGGTAAATATTTGATCAACTCTTCCAATGTTATTTTCTTCATCCACTTCATATTTCTTTGTAGTTTATATACCAAAAGGATTAATCTACTAAATTCTAAATAATGTGATGTTATTATAAATATCATACAACCATATGCATTATTCTATATATCCTATAAATGGGAAAGTCATCATACATGTGTATGTACAGCTTACCGTCTCCACGTTATGGTGTAGTTTATTATTCAACAATTCATTATCTGGATGTGTATAATAATGAGAATAATTGATGTAAATATAAAATATAACATGTTAATGATTTTTCATATATTATTTACTCTCCAATTACATACAATTTCACTATCAAAAGAATAATATTATCGCTCGTGTTTATGTATGGATTACCCTCTCCATAAACGTGATGAGATTCGTTTCCCATTGTAACCATTCAAGAATTATTTTAATTTTATGGATTAAAATAATTTTTAAGAACTTTATTTCATTTTTTATATTAATCAAATAAATCGTATCCATAAAAACCATGTCTTACGTAACAAAACATATAAAGGAAAACGAATCAGTTAACCCCCGAAACAGAGATACTAGTGAAATGTTATTAACAAATAAATATTAGAAGAACATATATGAAATCATATTTATATATTCCATTATTTTATAATTTAAAATAAATTATTTAACTATTATACATTATGCTAATGTAACCTCGATTAAGGAAAATTACAAATTAAGGAGTTTTCATCTCACTTTTTATTCCCCTGAGATTCATGTTGCATTGTCATTATTTCATTTTGTGTGGTGTATGTACCACCCATGATTGTATTCTAGGTTTAATATACTTTAATTTATTGGTATTTACATATTCATTGTCTGATCCTTCTTTCATGGGGTGTATGATTCATAAGTTACCAAATCAGTAAGGTAATTCCAAATTTAGATTTCCACTCATTGGGTTTTATGAAAACATCATTGATTATTTTACTCCAATATTATGTGTGAAATCATAATTTATTTATATATATAGAATTTCCACCACCATTGTGTGGATAATACTTTGATACACATAATCAATCCACTGATAAATTATCATGTCTTTGATATGATTTTGATAAGAGTAATCTAAACTCAATTTTCATTCATTGAGGTAAACATCAAAGTAATTGGTGTTGTTATTACAATAATATGTGTTAATGTCCTTTGATTTATTTACCTTGAATACCCAATAATATTGAGTGTATTTATATTTATCACACATAATTGATTCATTGATTTGTCCTTAACCAAAGGATATTTTCTTTATAAGGTATTTCTTCTCAATTTACATTCCATTGACACTTCTTTGTTATTATACACCAATTAACTTTTATATAGTGTACATCCAGTACTTTGACATATTATATGATGAATCACTGTAATTTCATGATATAATAAATTTTTTATTACCATAATTATTTGTATTCTGGCATCTCTCATTTAGTTTGTAACTATAACTAAAATATAATTTTAAATGTTTTAATGATTTTTTATTCTAAATCATTCTCATTAATGTCTATTTTAAAAAAATAATTTTAAGTATTTATTTATATGTACATGAATGTTTTAAAATTAAAATTATTTTTTGAAAGATTCAAATTTGTGTTACACACTTTGATTCAAAAATCTCTTTTAAAAGTCTTCTTGTTAAATAGTAATAATTTCAAATAATTCCATGAAAAGGGGATATTTCTCTAAAATAGTTTTTCTGTTAATTTTCATCAATGTCAATATCCTTAATTATTTTTGATTGTTGTTGATTTATACAATCGTACACGTTGCATTTAATGTGTTATGTTTGACTATGGATGTGCTATTTTTATACCATTCGTGGTTTGTGGTTAAAATAATATCTTTTTGTATGCTAGTTTTAATACGAATGTTTAGATCATGATTAAACATTTTCATATGAGGAATTCATTAAACTTATTAAGTGACTGGTGGAGACTGGTATAGCTCCTCGATGCATTGGTAGGTATCATGTGACAAACTAGTGTCATGGAACAATGCCTTGACAAAATAATATTTTTATTATTGGAATGAGGCCTTGATTATGTAGTTATGATGTACGACATTATGCATTCCATCATTATGAAATTAGCAATTGATATTACCTGTTATTATTTTACTAGTAGAATATCTATGTGAATATGTAAATGGGATTATTTGATTTATATTTTCCACATTATACTGAAGTTTATGTTTAAAAGGCTTGTGTTTTTGTATTATACATTGCGTTAAATTTATATTCTTATTTAAGAATGTTTCCCCTATATTGTTATCCTTACTGACCATTTGAGCTCACCCCTTTCTTAAGTTTCCATTTTCCTAGGATGTGAATGATTATATTAATATATACCTGTATGTATAGGAAGATAGATATGAGTGTGTTCAAAGGGGACCAAATTTATTTTTTATTTATTTCATGATGTAATGTAAAACTTATGTATGAATCTAGCACTTACAAGGAAACTATACAAATAGGTATTTCAGGACATGATATCCTGTGATCAATCCAATGTTATGGAACAATGCACCGACTCTGGGTAACTAGGGTCAGGGCACTGTAGTTGGTATCAAAGGATGTTATGTAGAAATATTGGAAACTAGATTTATAAAAACATTAATTAGAAAACATTTCCCAAAGATATACTTTAATGATTAGTATAGAAGAACTTCTTAGAATTTTGGTTATGTAGAGATTTTGTGAAATTTCCAAGAAATACATCGATGTTTGGATACGATCTAGTAGAGGCGGATCTGGTACAAATGTATCTATGGGTAAAACCTGAAAACCCTGCTTTGAGCTAAACTCGAACGAGAAATGGTGCACGACAATGAGCCTTACTTCACTATTGGTTACAACACTCCTGGGGGATATGCTTAGGATAATTGAAATTTTCTTTACAAACCATTTTAAAGGAATTTAATATAATACGAGAATAAATAACATTGGTCAATCCTAAGGTTTTTATATAGAAAATAATGTGTCATGATATTATCTAAATTATTTTGTGACTCACACTATGATTTCTGGTTTTAGTCAATGAATGGTTTCCAATGAAGTCATAGTAACATTGAATGTGATGTACAAGGTGGGAATGATGGTGGAAGTGAGAAACTAAATGGAATATTGATATGTGTAAAATATATCATGTTCAAGCCATAGATGGTTTCCAAAAATCTGATCCAAAACCTATACATTAACCACTCCCAAACTCAACAAAGAAGAAAATGACAGAGAATGATAAGAGCTCCAGTAGTGGAGGCCATAGGGAAAAGAAAAATTTATTTCTATGATGCAGAAAATGTTGAAGGAGAGACCAAAGTAAGTTCCTTAAGGGAACAATGAAATTATTTATGTGTGGGGAAGAAAGAAATAATGTAAATAATTTCTGAGGAAAATTGAAGAGTACTATAGGAGAAAAAAATGATCCTATGAATCCATTTACAGTCATTTTCCATATATGTAGGGGACTGGGGCCTTACCCAAGTCAGTTCCCTATTCTATTGGATAACAACTATGTCGAGGAATTTCCTATGTAGAAATTAATGGATTAAAAAGTGTTTAAAATTATTAATTCAATTTGTTGATATAATTAGTTTGGAATACTTTTCTTCTATATGTGTAACCCTGGATTTTGTTATGTGAAAATTATATTTGAGGATGAATTATCTTTTATTTTGTGGATATTGTTATAAAGAACCATTTGGGTTTATATATTCCTTGAATTTGAGGAAATTACTGGTTATTAATTTTTTGGATGAAAATTTGAGGTATGAGATTGAATTTGTTGTTAAATTATGTTATTGTTATTTTGAGGAATTTATCTCCTTTTTGGAATGTTTTAAAATATATTTTTTGAAAAAGGACAACACATAGACTACGTGACAACCTGTCGCATCAGACAAAGCTATGGAAATCAAACCCACAACCAATGTACGACTGGGATTTATCGCCTACCACTAGACTAGGTGAAATCCAGGGTGGGTGTGACTAATTATTTTTGATAAAAGATTTTAATGACCAATAATATGTTTACTTGGGATCATATTTTTTATCAAATGAATATTTTTAGTATATTAAAATGATTTGGGGATTATGTGATAAATGATATTTTGGAAGAAGTTCGCTCTTTTGGGAACACAATATGGCTAAGGAAAATAAAATACTATGGGATTTCATTTGAAGAGTATTGGTCGGTTTTTTTGGAAGAATCTATTTTTTATAGAGTTTAAGGTTATCTATGGAAATTATTAACTTCTCATAAAGAATATGTGATTCAATTAATTACACATCTGTATGACACTTTACGAGTACTTGATGTTATTTGGAGATAAATATTAAGATTTACTATGAAATTATATGTGATTATATGTTTCTGTGTTTTGGGTTTCAATCTTAGTTTGGATTATAATGAAGGCTTTTAAGAAAAATTGTTTATTAAATGGTCTTTTGTTGAACTTTGTGTATTTTTTGTTAAATTTTGGAAATTAAGAGTAGTATTTCATTCAATAAAGGATTATACATTTCATAGATCATATCATCATGTACTAACCATTTTGTTTTTTTTAATCTCTAACGACATGGGAAATGTATTGCTCGTCATTTCTGGATTATGTGATTCTTTATAAGTTGATTCTAGCACTTCAGGTGTCACCAATTCATCTTGATTATTCATCATTTGTAAAAATAGATAATTTAGTGGTAGAATTTCTTAAAGGATGAAACTATACGTAAAATGTAAGTATATCTCTTTAACTTCTTATTAAATCTCATAAATGAATTCCTTAACTTTATGAAATGGAACTTAGAATAGGAAAACGTTGTCTGTTTACATTTCATACTGGGAAACGAATGACCGTTTAACCCATCACAATTTTGTGGTTTTCTTATTCTTAACGTTCTCATGATCCGGTTTCATATCACTCTCCATTATAACATGACACTTATTTTATCTTCCATATCCATGTTAACCTACATGGAATCAAAGTATGGGTTATCTAGGGTAACCTTTGTACTTCTCTTTCTTTCTTTTAAAGTGATAGTTTTATTTACAATTTTTCCTATGTGGAACATTCTATGAAGTTCCAAGGCCCAATTATAAAATTTTGGGGATACAATTTCAAAAATAGGGAATAATTTAACACCCGAATATTTCATAGTAATTTATTTTATTTAAACTAATTCACTAGATTAAGCTACATGCAACACCAAGTTCAAGCACACCACGACTTACCAAACTAGCTATTCACAGTGTAGTTATGAATGTTATAAACTTAATTTTAAATTTTATGTACTCCATATAATTTTAACATCCATATTATTTGATTTTTAGACATAATATAAGAAGAAATTCAATTTTTCAGATAAACAAAGTATTTTTAAAAAATTACAATTTTATTGTCTTTTAATGGAGAACCATTTGAAATTAAATATTTGACACTTTTAAATATTAAATTTGACAAAATAAACTTCTTATTTATAAGTGGGACATAAAACTTTAGTCTAGATAGATATTCGGTGATTTTTTGATAACTTTCTTATTATGATGAATAATAATAAAAAATTTAATTGAAAAAAACATTTTTAATGAAAATATTTTATAGAGATAAATTATACATTTTAAATGTTTTTATATATAATTAGATTATATTTTTATAATTTATTCCAATGTTAGTCATTTGAAGTAATTATAAATTTAAATTGGATATAAACATATATCAATCATTTGATAGTTTTTTTATCTAAAAAACATGCTTTCTAGTTTTGACAATAGGAACATGTTTTTAAATTAATTAATACAATTTCTATTTTTTGATTATGTTAAAATAGACATCATTTCTAAATTTCTAATATTAAAATTACCTTTGGGTGAATTTTTAGTATTTTTAAGAACATTCAATTTGTGATGAATAGTGAAAAACACTCCATTATAGATAAAAACTGACATTTTCTTTTAAATAATTAATTTTAATTGAAATTTTATCTTTAAGTAAAAATATATGTATAAAAACTATTTTACTTAAATTTAATTCATTGAAGTCATTTTATAATAAGATTAGACATATATAATTTTATTGAACTTATTTAATGTCATTTACCCACCTTCGAGGCACATTTGCAAATTTCTATATAGAGTAATTTTTCCACTTCTATAAATTGAATTTCAAAAATCCGAGATACACAGTTGACATCAGTAATTAAAATTTGGTTCAATAATATGAATTTTTTTTTGGTGAAAAGTGACTTTTGAATTTTATTTACCATTATAAAAAGTAAATAGTGTAATTAAAGGTAAATATGATATTATAATTATCCTATCAAATGTTTGAATTCTATTGGATAAGTTTTTTTCAACCAAAATAAACCATAGGAATAAAATAAGATCCTCTTAGATCCACTTGGATTAGAATAGGACATTTATGATTATTTTATTTAAAGAATAATTAGAAGTGTTAAATTCAAATTTTAATAACAAAAACATTTTTACTATAGGGGTATAAATAAGATAAATTAAACTATGAATATTCATTAAAATGATAAAAATGATTTCTAAATAATGATATTTTATTTATAATTTTGATAAATTAAATAATTCAATTTATATATGACATAATGATGACACAATAATTACCTTATTAACAAATGACTAAAATAATTGATATTATAAATATCAAAATAAATTTAAATTTAATATTTTGATGAATGCCACGAATTTTATAGGTTAATATGACATGTTGGGGTTGATTAAATAAATTTTATTCTATGTGATAAAGTTTTTATGACTTTCAAAAAAACCAAATAATAAATAGTGTCAAAATTGAAAATGAGTTATTAAAAAACAACATTATTAAATGTTATATTATTCCAAAAAATATAATATTCAGCAAGGTACATATATAAGGTTATATATGTCATTAATAAACCACTTTTTGTTCTCCTGTGATTTTAAAATAATTTTATTAACCATGTAGTATAAAATAAATAAAGATATGGTAAATGTTAAACTATTTAAACAAGAGTTAAATATAAAAGATAAGTATTATATGGTGACCTAAACATTTATAAAACCTATTTTTATGATTATTTTGACCCATCCTCACCTTAGTCTCTAAATAAATTTATTTGGAGTCCTTAGAAATAGAAAATTATTCTATAATAATATAATACTTCAATATTTTCCTAAAGTGACCATCATCTCTCTTATAAACAGTTATCTTCCCTTCTCTAAAATCACACCTCCAAAGTGTTTTGGATCAGACAAACTCTGATAAAATATACTCCCAACTACAATCACTTCAACCTAGAGGCCTTACATTGATTATAAAGACAACATATGGAGCCATTTTAAGGAAATCAAAAGGATTCACATGAAGAAGAAGTAATAATTTGACCACATATTTCAATGTTCTTCTCTTATCCCACTTCCTATTTATTTGTTATTTCCATACCAAATATAATACCTCTATAACATTATATATACAGTGATGTTATTATAAATATGTTACAACCATATTTATTATTCAATCCATCCTATGAATGACAAAGTCACTATACGTGCGTATGTACGTCTTACCGTCTCCACATCATGCTGTAGTTTTTTATTCGACACTTCATTATATTCTTGGGTATAATAATGAGTATAATTTATGTAAATAATTAATATTACATGTTAATTATTCATTACATATTATATTCATTCCAATTTCATACAATTTCACCATAAAAAGAATGATATTTTTACTTGTGCATACGTATGAATTTCAGTTTCCACGAACGAGATGAGACTCATTTCCCATCGTAACCATTCAAGAAAAATTTTCATTTTATGATTTAAAATAATTTTCAAGAACTTAATATAATTATGGATATTAATCAAATACATCCTATACAAAAAATGACTTATATAACAAAATATATAATGTAAACGAATAAGTTAACACCCGAAACAGGGATACTACTGAAATATTATTAAAAAAGAAATATTAGAAGATCATATATGTTATCATATTTATTTATGTGGATATTTTATAATTTAATTAAAATAATTTAACTATTATACACGAGGTTTACATACCCTTGAATATAGATAATAACAAGGTATGGGCTTTTCATCTCCCTTTTTATTCCCGTGAGATTCATGATATATTTCCACTCTATACTTTTTTGTGGTGTATGTACTGCCCATGATTGTATTATTTGTGTAATATACTTTAAATTATTGGTATTTAAAACTTTATTTCATGATACTTATTTCAGGGGTTGTGTGTTTTGTATGTTAACAAACCAGTAAGGTAATTTCTAATTATGATTTCCACCTAGTGGGTTTTACATAATTTTCATCGATTATTTTACAGCAAGATTATGAGTGAAATTATTATTATTTTATTTATTTTGTAATTTCACTCTCATTTGTGTGGATATACTTTGTATACACTTAATCACTCCATTCATAAATTCTCAAGTCATCGATATGAACTGGATAAGATTAATCTTAACTCAATTTCTATTCATTGAGTTAAACATCCATGTCATTGGTGTTGCTTCTACAAAAATGTGTGTGAATGTAGTATGATTGATTTAAAATGAATAAATAATCATATTGAGTGTATTTATATATTTCACACAAACTTATGTCATTGATTTATCCTTATCCTAAGGATATATACTTTATAATGTATTATATCTTAATTTACATTCCATTGAGACTTCTTTATTGTTATACACCAATTCACTTTTATATTATAAAAATAATGTAATTTGACATAGTATATAATTAATGCCATTATTATCATGATATTATTATATTTTTATTAACTCATGTATTTGAATTCAATCATCTCTCATTTGGTTAGGAAATATAACTAAAATATCATTTTAATTATTTCAATGATTTATTATTCTAAATATTTCTCATTAATGTCCATGTTTTAAAAATGGTTTTAAGGAATTATTTATAGGAAAATGAATTTTTATAACTAAAATTAAATTTAGATTTTTCAATGTTGAATGGGATAGTTTTATTAAAAAATCTATTTTAAACAGCTTCTTGATAAATTGTGATACTTTTAAATGTTTCCAAAAAAAGGGGATATTTACCCCAAATAGTTTTGAGGTTTATTTTAATCTATTTTAGTAACCACAATTAATCATTATTGAGGTGGATTTATAATATCTTACCCATTTTATTGAATGAGTTTTGTTCGACTGTGGATTTTCTATTTATATATTATTCATGGGTTGTGGTAAAAATATTGACATTTCTTATGCTTGTTTTAATATGAATGTTTAGATAATGATTCGACCTTTTCATATGAGGAATTCATTGTACTTATTATGTGATGGGTGGAGACTACTATAACTCCTTGATGCATCAGAAGGTCTCATTAGACAGACTAGTGTCTTGGAAGAAGGCCTTGGAATAATCTTATTGGTTGTCTTGGAATTAGTCCTTGATTATATTGTTATGATGTCCGACATTATGCATTACATAATTATTAAATTAGCTATTGATATTACATGCTATTATTTGACTAGTAGAATATCCATGTGAATAAGTAAAAGGATTTATTTGATTTATATTTTCAATATTATTCTGATGTTTATGTTTAAAATTATTTTGTTTTAGTATTATATATTCCCTTAAATGTTTATGCTTATTTATGAATGTTTCCACTATATTGTTATCTGTATTGAAAATCTGAGCTCACCCCTTTCTTATTTTTTATTTTTCCCAAGATGTGAAGATATATATTATGTTTAACCTGTACGGATAGGCCAAAGGATAGGATTTTTTTCAAAGGGGACACAATTTTGTTTTTCTTATTTCATGATGTAATGTAAAACTTATTTATGTATCTAGCACTTTCAATTATACTAAACATATCGGTATTTCAAGACATGATCTCTTTTGATCATTCCAATTTTATATAATAATGCACAAAATCTGGACAACTGGGTTCGGGGTGTTACAATTGGTAACAGAGGAAGTTTTGTATATTCTTTGGAAACTAGATTCAGAAAAACTATTATTTGAGAACATTACCCAAAACAGACATTGAGCATTAGTATAAAAGAACATCCTCGAATTTTTGTTATGTATATTTTTTGTTAATTTTACATTAAATACATATCTATCAGGTTACGAACATGTACATGGAGCTCTAGCGCAGATGTATCTAGGGGTAAAACCCTTAAACATTGCTTTAAGAAATACTCGAACGAGATTTAGTGCATGAAAATTGGCCTTTATACACTCTTGGTTACAATAATCCTGATGGATATTCTTAGGATAATTAACATTTTCATTACAAACTTATTTAAAGGATTTTAATATATGTTTTGAATAAATAACCTTGGTTAATCATAAGGTGTTTTAGATTAAAAATAAGGTGTCATGATATTATCTAAATTATTTTATGACTCACACTATACTTTCTAGTTTTAGTCAATTTCAAGATTCCAAGGAAGTCAAAATACCATTGAACATGATGTACCAAGTGGGAACGATGGTGGAAATGAGAAACTAAAATAGATGTTGATAGGTGTAAAAGATAATGTGGTTATGCTGAAGCAAGTTTCCAAAAATAGGATAAAAAACATATACATTAACCAACTAAAAAACTCAAAAAATAAGAGAGTGGAGGAGAATGATAAGAGCTCAAGCAATTGAATCCATAGAGAAAAGAAATCTTAATTTACATCATGATGGAAATGTGGAAGGAGAGACCCAAGAATGTGTCTGAAAGGATCAATGAAATGCTTTATGTGTGGGAATGAAAGGCATAATTTGATGAATTTCTGGGGAAAATGAAGAGTACTTAGGAAGAAAAAATGTTCCTAATAATCCATTTATAATCATTTTCTGAAAATGAAGGGGACCTGGGTATTACCCGAGTCAATGCCATATTATATAGGACAACAACTAGATCATAGATGAACCTATATGGAAATAGATGGAGGGAGGAATGTTTAAAATTATTAATTCTCTTTGTTGATGGGATTACTTTGGATGATTTTTCTCCTATATTTCTAACCCTACATTATTTATGTGACATTGATATTTGAGGACGAATTGTATTTTCTTTTGTAAATATAGTTACAAATAACCATTTGAATTTATATGACCAAGAAATTTGAGGCAATTACATGTTATTAATTTTTGGGATGAAAAATGGGAGGTATGAGATAACGTTTATGGTTAAATTATGTTATGGTTATTTTGAGAAATTTATCTCATTTTGGAAAAGTTATAAAATATATTTTTTTGGAAAGAGGACAACACACAGACTGTGTGACAACCTTTATTGTTATAACATGCTATAGAAATCGAAGCCACAACCAATGTGCGACTAGGATTTATCACCTACCACTAGACTATGTGAAGTCACAGGTCAGTGTGACTAATTATTTTTAGTTAAATTATTTTACTCATTAATAATAAACTGATTTTTTATCCTTTGTTTTATCAAATGGATATCCTTAGTATAGGAAAATGATATAGTGATTAACTGATAAATGTTATTTTAGAAGACGTTCACTGTATTGGGAACACTATATTCCTAATGAAAATAGAATACTATAGGATTTCATTTAACAAGTAATGGTAGATTTTTTTGTAGGAATCCATGTTTTGTTTATAGTGATTACGATTATTAATGGAAATGATTAACGTAACATAAAAGATGTTTGATTTGGTTAGTTAAAATTTTGTATGACACTTGAAGAGTTGTTTATGTTATTTCAAGACAAATTTTATGATTTACTTTGAATGATTATGTGATTAAATTACTCTGAGTTTGACATTCAATATTAGTTTGGATTATAATGAATTATTTTATGGAAAATTGTTTATTTAATGTCTTTTATTCAAAATTGGGAATTGTTTGATTAATTTTGGAAATTGACATTAGTATTTCCTTCTATAAAGGATTATCCATTTTGGGGATTATCTGATCATGTAGTAACCATTTAGGTTTGGTTATTCTTTAAATACAAGGCAAATATATAGTTTATCATTTTTGGGTTATGTGATTATTTAGATGCTGATTCTAGTGATTCAGGCATGACCAAGTAATCTTGAATGCTAAACATTTGGAGAAAAGATGAGTTAGTGGTAGAAATTTATTAAAGGATGATACTATAATTATTAGGTATGAATATATCTTTATTTTATTTGTTAATCTCATAAATAAATTCCTCAACTTATGGAATGGAACTTAAAACAAAAAAATGTTGTTCGATTACTTTTTCTATTGGAAAACTAATGACCTTTTAACCCATCACAGGTTTGTGGTTTTCTTGTTGTTAACATTATCCAGATCATGTTTTATATAACTCTTCATCAGTACTTGACACTTATTTTATCTTCTATATCCATGTTTACCTACATGAATTCCTAGAATGAGTTATCTCAGGTGATCGTTGTATGTCTCTTAATTTCTTTTAAATTGATTATTTTATTGACTCTTTTTTGGTAGTGGAATGTTCAATGAAGCTCTCAAGCCCAATTTTAAAATTACGAGGATGAAATTTCTAAATAGGGGAAGAATTAAGCACCCCATGATTTCATAGTAAGTTATTTTCTTTAAAGTAATTCTATAACTTGGGCAACATGCACCACCAATTTCGAGCACATCACAACTTACCAAACTAGTCATTCAAAAAATATTTATGAGTAGTATTAACTGAATTTTGAATTTTATATACTCCATATAATTTTAATATCCATATAATGTTTTTATTAGACATAATATAAGAACAAATTCATTTTTTCAGATAAAAGAAGTATTTTTTCAAAAATTTCCATTTTACAGTCTCTTTATAGAGATCCTTTTTAAAATCCAATATTTGACACCTTTATATATTTAATTTGAAAAAATATAAATCTTCTTTAGAAGAGGGACATAAAAATTTAAATTGGATAAATATTTGGTGATTTTATGATAACTTTCATATTTTAATGAATAGTGCAAAATACTAACTTTTAGTTGAATACAAATTTTTTAATAAAAATAATTTATAGTGTCAAATAATACATTTTAATGGGTTTGATGTGTAAAAATATTATATTTTTATCATTTAATCCAATTTTATTCATTGGATGTAATTTTACATTTATTTGGACATAAACAGATATCAATCTTTTAATAGTCTTACTTCTCAAAAACACGCTTATGGTTTTGACAACAAGAATATTGTTTTTAAATTAATTATTACAATTTCTAAGTATTGAAATTGGTAAAATAGAAATCATTTTTGAATTTGGAATACCAAAATTATCTTTGTGTGAATATTTGGTTTTTTTCTTAAGACATTAAATTTTGGATGAATAGTGACTTACACTATGGTATAGAAAAAAACTGACATTTTCATTTCAATATTTATTTTTATTTAAAAAATTTCCTAAAATTAAAAATAGAAACATAATATATATATTAATCCAATTTAATTCATTGTACTCATTTTTTAAAATGATTAGATATTGAAAATTTTATTGAAAATTTTAAACTTGTTTTACCCAACTTCTAGGAACATTTGCAAATTTGCATAAAAATTAATTTTTCCACTCTTGTGAACTAAATTTTAAAAATCCGAGAGACACGATGGAAATTAGTTATTAAAATTTCATACAATAAGATGAAAATATTTTTTGGTGAATAGAAACTTTAGAATTCTATTTACCATGGTTAAAATTAAATAAGGCAATTAAAGGTAAAATTAAAAATATAATTACCATAACACAAGTCCTAATTATATTTTATATGCGTTTTTCAACAAAAATGGACCTTATTATTAAAATAAGATCCTCTTTTATCCACATTTATTAGATTAGGATATTTATTATTAATTTTTTTAAAGAAGAGTTAAAAGTGTAAAATTCAAGTTTTAATAACTAAAACACTTTTAATTTAGGGTTATAAATAAGATAAATTTGACTATAAATATTCATTAGAAATATTAAATTATTTTATACATGATGGTATTTTATTTTTAATTTTTATATATTAAATAATTAAATTTATATATGACCCCATGATGATGTAAAAATTAGCATATTAAAAAAATTATAATAATTGATATTATAAATAACAAAATAAATGTAAATTGAGACTTTTGATGCTGTCAACGAATTTTATAGGATAATATAACATGTTATGGATTATTATATAACTTTTTTCAAAATTATAAATTTGTTATGACTTTCATAAAGACCAAATAATAAATAGTGTCAAAATTGACACAATTGTGTTTGTAAAAGAAATATTGTATTAGTAAATGTTATAATATTCCTAAAAGTATATTATTCTTCCATGGGACATATATAAGGTTATATATGTTATTAATGAACCAATGTATGTTCTCTTGTCATTTTATAGTATGTTTATTAAAAATATTAAGTTAAAATACAACGAGACATGGTAAATGATAAACTATTTAAACAGAAGTTAAATCTAAAATATATAGTTAATATGGTGACCTATGCATGTCTAAAACATATTGGTTGGGAATATTTGGACACGTACCCACATAATCCTCAAAATAAGTCAATATTTAGTCAATATAAACTGGAAATTGTAATAAAATAAAATAATATTTCATGCTTTTCATAAATTGATCCTCACCGCACTTATAAAAGTGTACTTCCCCTTCTATCAAAATAACACCTCCAAAACTATTTGGCTAGGCTATCCCCTGCTCAAATATCCTATTAACTACTGTCACTTCAACTAAGAGGCATTATTTTGTTCATAAAAAAAACTTATGGATCCCTTTTTATCAAATCAAAATGAAGCACCCGAAGAAGAGGTAAAAATTTGATCAACTCCTTCAATGTTCTTTTCTTCTTCTAGATCTAATTTCTTTTTTTTCCATAAAGAAAATAATAAATATAATACCTTCAACATACTATGCTTTTATAATAAAAATGGTTCAACAATATTAATTATTCTATCCGTCCTATGAATGACAAAGTCACTATACGTGCGTGCGTACGACATACCTCCTCCACGTCATTGTGTAGTTTGTTATTCAACACATCATTATATGGGTGAGAATAGTAATGAGTATAATTTATGTAAATGAAAAATATAACATGTTAATGATTCTAAATATATCATGTACCATCTAATTAAATACGGTTTCACCATCAGAATAATGATATTATCGCTCATGTGTACGTATTGATTACCATTTCCACAAACGTGATGAGGTTCGTTTCCCACCATAACCATTCCAGAATAATTTTAATTTTATTATTTAAAATAATTTTTAATAAATTAATATCATTATTTATATGAATCAGATACATCCTATCCATAACAAACATTACTTACGAAGCAAGACATATAATGTAAAATTAATAGGATAACACCTGAAATAGTGAAATTACTGGAATATTATTAATAAAGAAATATTACAAGATCATATATGATTTCATATTTATGTATGTGGTTATTTTATAATTTAATACCAATGATTTGTCTATTATAATTCAGGTTAAAGTATCCTTGACTAAGGAAAATTAAAATGTAACAGGTTTTTGTCCCAACTTTTTATTTCTATTAGATTTATGCTATATTTACAATATTTCCTTTTGTGTGCTGTATGTACTACCCCTGATTGTATTATTTGTGAAATATAATTTAATTTATCGTTAATTAAATATTCATTGTATGATACTTATTTAATAGGGGGTATGTTTTTTTATGTTACCAAATTAGTAAGGGAATTTATAATTTTGAAATCTACCCATTGGGTTTTATGAAAACTTCATTGATTATTTTACTCCCAGATTATGTGTGAAATCAAAATTAATTTATTTATGTAGTAACATACACTCCCCTTTGTGTGGATATACATTTTATAAACATAATCACTTCATTTATAAATTAAAAAGTCATCGATATAAACTTGATAAAATTAATCTTAATTCAATATACATTCACAGAGATAAACATCCACGTCATTGAGGTTTATTTTACAAGAATAAATGTGAATTTCCTCTAATTTATTTAAACTGAATACCAAATCTTATTGATTGTATTTATATTTGTCACACAAAATTATCTCATTTATTTATCATTAACCTATGGATACTATCTTTATAGAGTATTTCATCTCAAATAACATTCCATTGTAACCTCTTTGTTTTTATGTTCCAATTCACATTTATATGGTGAACATACTGTACATTGATGTAGTATATCATGAATCCCATTATTCTAATGATATAATAGTGTTCTTATTACCTCAATTATTTTTATTCAAGCGTCTCTCATTTGGATAGGAACTATGACTAAAATACCATTTCAAATGTTTTAATGATTTATTATTCTAAATCGTTCCCATTAATGAATATTTATTTTTATTTTATTTAATGGATTTATTTATATGGACATGAATGATTTAAAATTAAAATTCCTTTTAAAATTTTCAAAGTGGTATGAGAGACTTTGATTCAGAAATCTATTTTAAACAGCTTCTTGATAAGTTGTGATACTTTTATAAGTTTTCATGAAGAAGGGGATATTTCTATAAAATAATTTTAAAATTTATTTTAATCTATTTAAATATCCTTCACTATTCTTGATTGAGGTTGATTTATAGAATCTCACCCATTGTATTGAATGAGTTATGTTCGACTGTGGATGTCCTATTTTTATACCACTCATGGTTTGTGGTTAAAATATTGACATTTCTTATGCTAGTTTTAATAAGAATCTTTAGATTATGATTCAACATTTTCATATGAGGAATTTATTAGACTAAGTAGGTGATGGGTGGAGCCTGCTATAGCTCTTCAATGCATTAGTAGGTCTTATGAGACAAACTAGTGTCTTGGTAGAAGACCTTGACAAAATCTTTCTTGTAGTCATTTCACAAGGCCTTGACTCTATGGTTATGATGTGTGGCATTATGAATTCCATCAATATGAAATTAGTTATTGATATTACATGTGATTATTCAACTAGTATAATATCAATGTGAATAAGTAAATGGAATTACATGATTTATATTTTCCATATTATACTGAAGTTTAATTTTAAAAAGTCTTTTTTAGTCTTATAAATTACTTTAAATGTTTATACTTAATTTTGAATGTTTCCACTATATTTTAATCCTTACAGAGCATCTGAAATCACCCATTTCTTATGTTTTCTTTTTCACAGGATGTGAAGTGGTATATTATGTTTAACCTATAGGGATAGACCAAAGGATATGAGTGTGTTCAATGGGGTCACATTGTTTTTTTTTTCATTATTTCATGATGTGACATAAAACTTTTGTATGCTTCTAGCACTTCCAAGGATACTAAACTTTTCGGTATTTCATGACTTGATCTCTGTTGATCATGCTCATGTTATGTAATAAAGCACCAAATATGGGTAACTAGGGCTGGAGAATTACATATTTCATATTTAAAATGATCATTTATTGTTCTATATTAATATTTAACATAATTGAAATATAATATATTTTATATTATTTAAAACATAATCATTTTAAACAAAAAACATTTTTAAATGATTATATACATATTTTAAAATATGGCCTTTTAATATATAAATTTCGAATTATTATGTATGAAATTTTTTTAATCTAATTTAAACCATTTTATATTTACCTGTTTTTATTATGTATAAATAATAATAAATTAATTAACCATGTGAAATAAGGGAATTGAAAAAGATATGACATATTAAAATAATTAATTCTCTATTTAGATCTCCATTTATTTATTGTTCCTTGTTTTATAATTTTATATAATTATTTTTCATCCTAAAATGTAAAATCATATATTGTTTTAAAATACTCAAATCATAGTTCATCCAAATTGATATCCACTTCCATAAAAACTAGTAAGTGTTTCGTCGGAGAATTTATTTAAGGCAGATCATTTAGAAGAAAATATATTGAACATATGAAAATTTTAAAAACATATTTTTGGGTTTATTATGGAAATATCATTTTAAATACCATGACAATCATTTTAATAAAACCCGAAATTTTAAAATACAATAATTTTGATGATATATTATTTAGAAATAATTCTGATCACATTATATCTTAAACCACAACATAATTTATCATTTTCCAAACACTATGAACATTTATATAAGAATAACATCATCATTATGAAAATAATCATTAACCCCAGATTTTATTTTCAAAAAAATGAGATGGATTTGGGAAAAAATAATTTTCAATATAATTCATTCACTTAAAACATCAATTATAATGTTCTATAAATGGTCAGATATCATTGTTTGGTAATAAAAGGTTAAATCATAACCAAACACATTATAAAAAAACCAATAAACTCTATTTTCCTCAATATATTTTTTTGATTGAATTGATTATAATACAGATAAAGAACATTTCACTTTTTGGTATAATGGTTATTTCAGAAAACTCTTCAATATGATCATGAAGAAAATCCAATATATAAATAAATATCCTTCTATAAAGGGTAGTCAATTTATTAATGAATACTTTAGAACATGGGATATTATATGATGTTCCCTTAATACTCTGATACTTTTTTATTTACTAAAAAAATTAGTATTAGTTTATTGTTGATAACATTGAATTGAATAACATTTTTCAAATGCTACATTAATTTAAACAAAACAATATCTAAAACATTTTTTGAATTCAAGTGAAGTTATGATAAATGTTATATGATTATTAATCATGGAAATTTCTATGCTTGAAGGGGTTTAGATTCATAGATGTAACTTTTTTTTCTAAAACTATGGACTATTAAATAATGTTATGTGTATGTTGTGTTTTGATATACCCTAAACTAATGTAGTTGTGAGGCATTTGATAACAAATTTATTTATCTTATAGTGACCAAAATTTTTCATTTACATATATATTAAATCATAATAGATTTTATTAATTACATGAAATTATGATCCACAACATTTCAGTGATGGTTTTTTGTATTTGGAGTCTAGGTACATGATCCTCTTATTTCATGAAATAACTTCATCCTCTACCAAATAAGACACTTCTAATGAATACCCTACATAAAACCTTTTTTCTCAACCTCTGGAATGACAATATAAAAAGTAGTTAGAATATATTCTTAGTAATTCTAATAATTGTATATATAAATTGATGATCATATGGAAGACAATGATAACCACATGTTTGTCAAATCATGATCATCATTTTCTATGTTCTTATTAAATCTTGCATAAAGCAGAAACATCATTCAAGGAATTAATAATTATTTTATTAAAATATAATATTAAATAGAGTTTGGAATCACCAATATTCATTCATGAGTAATGAGAGAATAAAATAAACAACGGAATGTGGAAAAAATAAACATACAAAATTCTGAGCTTTTATCAGTAGAATAACATTCACTCACAATGTTAAGGTCATGAAATATGGCACCCACATAATCATATAGATGTTCAACCTGCTCTATGAAAAATATTATGGACATAAAATCATGGTATATTAAAAAAATAAGGATATTAAAATTATTTTGGTGCATAATGTTTTCAACTAGAAAGTAGGTAAATGTTTACAATATTTATCTCATGAGTTATCCATATGTAATTTTTTTTCATATTACAATGGATAAGAACAACATAATATTATAAACCATTCATATGTTCATTACATGGTCATGAAAAAATAAAAATTTCATTATAACATAACCTATAGGATAGAAAATGGGTATGATAAAAATATCTTCATTTTCATAATATTTAAATAATATATAAGGTTGGTTTAATGAATTATATCCTCATTGAAAAATATGTAACATAAAAGGCTATCATCAAAGATAAAAGTGACATTAAATTTTCAAATATAATATTTTTTCTTAATCAAAATCATTTCATTTCGATATAGGTTTTTTAAAATACACATATTTCGAAAATGTTACGAAAAATAGTTTCCTTTAATATAAAAATGTTAAATAATAATATATTCATAAAATAATTTAGCGGTTATGATGGCCATAAACTCTGTTCATAATGATCATGTGAAAACAATGATTAATTTATCATTTTTGATAAAAATAAAAAATTTCCCAGTTCAAAAATAGAAAGAAGTATCCTTTTAATTTGATTATATACTTTAAAATTGGGTAAAAATTACTTTAAAATTAATATGATAATATTAAGACACTCATGAAAATAATGTAGAGAGAAAATATAAATTGAAAAAAATATTCCTAACTAATGTTGAAGTAAATTCTATAGTTCTTAGAATAATTTTCCATATAATTTTATTTACCAAAAATAGGAATGTGGTACTATTACATTAAAATAAAAAAAATTCATATAGGAGAAATTTTGTAATTTTTTTAAAAATAAAAATCATATAATTTCATCAATGGAAATTCATGTATAAATAATACTGATTAAAATGGGATTGGCACAAAAATTAGTTACCCCTTTGGAAATTTTTAAATAAAGACTTCCTGAAAGAAGGAATCATATTTGGAAATATACATCAACTAATTCTCATTTTATTAATCATAAACCAATTTTATGGTAATTATGTAAACAACATTAAATAAACAAGTTGTTAATATGGAACATGTCTCTTGGAAGTGAATGTGAGATTAAAATACCTTACCTCAATATTTTTATTTCGTTATATTAATTTAATCCTCATGTATAATAAATATACATTTTTTTGTAAATGTGTTACATAATAATAATAATATATATCATTACATATATAATTTACTTAAGACATCTTATCAACCCTTTATTAATAATTGGTTATTAATGTCATTAGTCATTGTGATAACTGCACCTTTTTTCAAAGCATGTTTTGGTTCGGCAGTCCCAATCATTAAATATTGATCATGATAACCCTATCAATTAAATTTTAATAACTATATAAATATCATATAAATTTTAATTATATATATATATATTCATCTATAAATTTTTATTTATAAAAGTGATTCTCACCATTCATATAGATGGTAGGATGTACGTACGCATGCAATCTTCTTCCATTTTTCGATGGATGTAAGAAAAGAAATTGACATAATAATATATAGTTATAATAAAATAATAATAAAAATTATGTTATATATTTAATAAATCATTCTTTAAAATCATCCAATTAAATGTTGTAATGAAAGTTAATAACACTGCTATATAGATATGGTAATTCATACATACACATGATCAATGTTTTCGTTTTACATGGGATTGAAAAAAATTTTATAAATGTTATTAAATATTTATAATAAAAATCATGTTTATTTAATATAATTAAAAAACTACTTTAGAATGTAAATAATTGATTTAGAGGAGGTATAAGAAGACATAAAATTGAAATTACTCAGTTATGAGTTGTACTTCTTTATTGAGATTATTCTTTTGGAAAACACCACAATCCTTGAAAGGATTGTATATTGGAGATAAAATAGGGTATAAGAAGTGGATGAGAAAACTATTAATGTATTATTGTATGTATTTCACGATATAAAAGGGATATATAATGTAATTAAGAGAGTAGAGGGCGTTTCATTTTATTGGGGTGTCTAAGGACATACACAAAATTAAATAAAAAATTATAATATATATATATATCATACTAATGTAATGTATAAAAAAGTAACCCAATCATATAATAATAAATGAGATAATATTGAAATAAAATCATCAACTTACATTTAGTAATGTTTGGGAAACATTTTAAGCCATTGCATCTAGTTAAACCACATTAAACCCATTTTATCATTTTCCACAATAATGTAACATTTTACTTTGGTAACATAATTATATGAAAATAATACTTATAAAAATATAATAAAATTATTATAATAAATTTGGAATCAATTTTATAATGTTTAACATATATTTGAGGTAGAAATTACTATTAATACATGA
This sequence comes from Viscum album, assembly GCA_963277665.1. Taxonomy (NCBI): domain Eukaryota; kingdom Viridiplantae; phylum Streptophyta; class Magnoliopsida; order Santalales; family Viscaceae; genus Viscum; species Viscum album. The sequence continues at coordinate 1,264,850,558 of OY728120.1, read as the reverse complement.
ACACAAAGCACCTAAAAAGGTTTTAGTGATATTGGAAATTTAAGAGTAAAAATCATTTTACCCTGAAACATTGTAATAAATTAATTTACAAGGTTTTTTATAAAATAATAAAATACTAAATGTTTTTATAATTTTTTATAAATATAAATGATAATGTAATATTTTATTCATGTAATTAAAATCTATGTCCAAAAAATATTTTTTATGTTTAAATATATATAATTTACCTTCATAAATGTAAATTTAGGATTCCAAACTTCAATATAATGGAATAAAATAAATTATTAAAATCATTAAGAGTAATATTTTTCTAAAACCACTAATAAAATATGATAATTTAATGTGTTAGATATATTTTAACGTTTTACACAATAACATTGACATACATTTATTTTTGGAAAAGGTGATAAATTTTCAAAAGATACTATACATAATGTTGAAAAATAAAATGGAAATTTTTTCAAAATTTAAACATCCTAATTTAAAATAAGTATTTTATTTTTCAATATTAAAATAATATAATTAAATAATATAATTAATAATTAAAATCCCAAAGGGTGATGAATATTGGGATATCAAGAAAATATATTTATCCAATGAAGAAGATCTTTCACTAACTTGATGACTAGTAATCATAATTATATCAAATTAAATTAAAAACAAAGATATATAATTTATAAAATGGATTTAAATAATACCTCATAAGAATTTATTTTATATAATTAAAATGTAACAATATTACCAAAATATTCAGGAGTAGGCGAGCCCACTCCCATAAATAATACTAATAAAAAAAGTAAATACATCAATGTGAGAATGCAAGGGTTCAACAAATACGTGTATATACATCACCACACACATCATCATCCACAAAACCACAACTGAAGGTTGGTATTACAAAGGTCCATAAAGAACTAACCTATTAAATATCATGCTTTCAAAGTGAATCATCACCCAGATTGGCCTCCCTATAAACATTAGTGACAACCAAACAAAGCTACGCCAAATGTGTGATAGAGTAATCCCAGCATGAAGTCATCCTCAATGGAACATTTCTTGAATGATTTCTAATAATGTAAACTACCAAAGTTGAGTAAGATTCCATCCATAAAACCATCCAGCCATGATAGGAAGCTTACTGGACAGGGTTAACCATAACTCATAGTCCATCCCCAATCGCCAACCCATTTTTTATGAAGTGGTAGAAATAGCCTTTAACGAAGCCCCTATAAGTGCGGAAGACGCCACCAAATCCCGAAGGTCCTGGTGCACATGAAGCTGCATCATCCAAATTAAATTTTAGACACTGAGAAATCGAAGGTATCCCCCATATATGATTCATCATAATCGCCTGATTGCATCTCCAGGAAACACCCAAAGTTCACAGTACAGCCAGATCTAAAATATTGTTCTACATGACTCCAATTTGAGCCCACACAGTATCCAAAACACCAATATGGAGTTCCCGAATACCAGAATATATAGGTGTAGTTCTTTCCTCAAATATAAGAGTATTATGAGCTCTCCAAATAAAAGAACTCATTGCTGAAAATGTAGAGTAGTAGCGGTTTTACCTGAGAACTGCAATCAACCTAATATATAGAATCTATAATTTGGCCAAAGATCTCTAGATTCTAGCAACAACCAGAAACATCCTGCAAAAAATCCATAAAACAGATGAAGAGTGACATGATATAAGTAAGTGATCAAATGTTTCAATCACAACATGAAAAAAAACAAATAGGTGAAAGAGATAATCCAGTCCACTGTAACATCCTTTACAAAGGAATTCTGCCCTTCCAAATCATCCACATGAGCAAAAACAATGAGTAGGTAGAATAAAAGTAGAATGAAAGATAAACAACCAAGAAGGAACCAACACAATCTCTCCACACATGAATCTATAATCCAACATATTATTAAACCTTCTAATTAAATTTGGATACCAAATCAATGTATCTATAACTGAATAATGATAAAAAAACCATCTCCATTTCCATATAATCTGAATGCAACCCCTGGGCAGTGATATTATTATGAAATTCGGTAATAGAAAGATCCTTCTAAGGAAAAGGGATCTCAATATCCTCAACTATATCACGTCATAACCAAATAGTCTTCCAACTATTCATAGAGTAATTTCTACAGACCACCCATTTCAAGGATTGCGAAAGGCTCAAATAATCATGCTTGATGGAAGGCCATACTAAGGAGGGACATAAACAGAGTACCAATTTAATAGCTCTGATCCAATTCGGTTACACATAAATTCTAGAGAAAATTAATTAGAATTCAAGAGGGAAAAAGTTAATTTTTTAATTAGGGATTTACTATAAAACATAAGATCCTTGAGGCCCTTGCCTCCCATATCAACAGGTCTAATGCAATCGCTCCAGGTAACAGTAAAATGCTTCCATTCATTAAATAATCCAGTCCAAATAAAATTACGAATCCAACCATGTAACTCTTTAAGAAGTGTTCTAGTCCATCTGTATAGAGAAAAAAAATATACACACATGGAGGTGAACACAAAATTGACGAGACAACATTATTCACCTAGAAATTAGTTTAAAAAAATGTATTTTATGCATCAAAATCAATTTCTTCTAATATAAAATAAATCCTTATTAAAATTAAATAAACTAAAAAATAATAAACAAAATGGATCATACATTAAATTAACACACATCCAAAATAAAATGTATCATTTAAATTTATAGACTTTATGAAATTAAATGACAATATTTGAAAATCATTATTTTTCACTATTCCAAAAAAAATAAATGTTTTAAAAAAAATCCAAAAATTTCACCATTAGTTATTTTTTGACATTATTATTTAAAAAATAATTTCAATTTTTATAAAATATTATTTCTACAATTTAAATCATTAAATTATATCTTCCAACTAGAAAGTCAATAAGAATCAATTTTTAAGGAGATTATTTTTTTAAGATAATTTATTTTTCAAGTATAAACGAATTGAATAAAAATTGAGTTTAAATTTCCTAAGTATTAATCAAAACAACATAATATTTTGTAGTGTAATAACAATATTTAATAATTTGGTCACTCATATTCATAACATTAATATTACCTGTCAATTTATAATAGTCACATTTAAATAATAATATGTTTATAATATATATAAATTATATTTAATCTCGATGTGGCGTGTCAAGTCAGCTATAAAGATTATTATTACATTAAACAAGATTTATAAGTAATTATATTATATATCCAAAAATAAATTATTCCTAATTAATAATATTCCATTAAAAAAGGTTCAAGATATAAAAATAAGTTTACTAAAACCCCCCTTATATAACGGGATAATAAGACTTAATTTTAGAATTCTATGTTTGAATCGTAATGATTACTTGAGACGATAAGTATTTGGGTATCTTGGTAAGGACAACATTTATAAGTAATTAAATTACATACACAGAGTATAAAAGTAACATCCATAGACTAAAAGAGAGTGGTAGGGATCTTGGTCATGGGAATGTTAATGATCAAGACCCATAATTCAATGTGGGGTGAGGGAAAGATCATCAATTCATAAAAAATGAAGGAAAAATGATATAATTTTTATTTCAGGATCTTTTTATAATAGTTTTATTTTTCCCTTGAAATTAATATAAAGAATACAAGAAATTTTATTTACAAGATTTATTTTAATTTCATAAGAATGTAATCATCCTTTTATTATTCGTAGATGAATTTCAACATCCTCTATTACTTGAAAAAATGAATGTTTAAGATAAATTTTTCATTCATGATGTAATAAAATTATCTTTTAACATATCATTATATCCTTATATAATTTTTTATGAATAAAAAATGTACCACAACGAAAAAGGTTTGTGTAAGATATATTAAATAATATATTAATATCTAAAGCATCAACAATAATACCAAATGTGGAACTTCATCCAATACATTAATATTTAATTTTATGGCTCTCATAAAATATTTCACATCAAAAGAAAAACACGAAAAATCAGAAATATTTCAATTTTATTAGATCATATTTGATTTTTATCTCTAGGAGACATGATGTAGCCTATAATGTCACATATTAAACATGTGAAAATAATGATTCTTACAAATAATGACGAAAAACTGGAACTCAATAAACCAGAATGAAAAAATATTTGATTCCATAAATTAATAGAATACTTATTCTTTAACTAAAATAACATACCATGGAATATATTCCACAAATCATATATTTAATAAAGAGAATTAAAAATGACCATAATCTATTCTTTATAAAATTACTAAACAATTTAAAGTTAATATGTACCATCACATTCAATTAATCAACATTAATCTTATTTATATATCAAATAATTATTATTAACTCATCATCAGGTACATACTAATTTTTATATTTCAATTAATCATTTATTCTCTAAAAATATCTCAGTACCACAAAATAATTTTTTGGAAATAAATAATATTAAAAGCCTTTATTCAAATCAATAAAACAATAATATAGAATAATATTGAGATTTTTCATTATTATTATATCCATAATATCCTTAATATATGAATTCAAAACATAATTATGGAATCCCAAATAGAGCATAATCCATTCTAGTTACATCGTAAACCATAAACCATGCTTTTTCATCTTATTGAGAAATACAAAGTTTCTATAATTATTAATAATAATAATTTGTTAAGATTCATAAACCATTATTTATCTGTGATTGTTACTCTTAATAAATGAAATACTATTTAAATAAGTCACAAATTTATATTTCATTCAGATTCTCAACATCATCATTAGTTAATTCATTTCTCACACAACCTTTTTTTTCATCTTCTCAAATATTCCCCCAAAGACATTTCTTTTTATAATGAAAAAAAATTCAACCATTAATACATTAAAACATCTATAATACCTTATGAAAACCGTTATTCACATCCCTTTCATTAACCAAAACATTATCTTTTTATCAGAAATTATATTATCTATGTCCTTATTTTCCACAATAAAAACAACTTCTCAATCAATTTCAATATTCAATTTAGTGATTCTTCAAACATTTTTACATCTATAAAGTTAAATATTATTTACTATATGGTCTTCATTGAACCACATATTTTTCTTATTATGTTTTTTAGGAATCTGAAAAAATGTTATTTTTTAATTATATAATGAGATAGCTAATTAGGAATAATGGCAACGTTTTTCATTCAACCTCCCATTTCATTAGGTTTCTTTTATGGAAAATTATATTATTTTCCATCACATTTAGTATTAACAAGATAAATTTTTGTTACACATTTGTTCTAAATTGAAATAGAAAATTACTACCATCATTCTATAAAAGCATGCATGATCTATCATAAAATAATGAAATATAATTTATGGTGGCCTAAATCCTAACACATTCTTATCAATCAATGTAACCATAGGTTTAACTTAGGTTATCCATAGTCATTATAAAAACTTTTGGATATTATCAAATATGTATAATTAATCAAATATTTTCAATATTTTCTACCCCAAATATATATATATTTAAAAAACACTTATATGTTACAAATTATAGAGACCGAAAATTTTTTAACATTGATATTAAATATTAATATATGAAAATTCAATTAATGACATTACAATCAATTTAAGAACTATAATGGATTTTTTTATTTAGAGACTAGATACACTATCATCTTACTTCATGAATGATATTCAAAATCCCCAACATTGAACACTTTATCAGTATACTCTACTTACATCCTAACTTCTTAGCCAAGGTAAGAAATCAAAAGAAATGGCGAACTCAAAGTGCTTGTAAGTGTATTCATAGGAAATATCAATGGATGTTAATATAGAATTATTTTATAAGAATTATTTTTTAAAATTTTGATCATTAATAATATTTTTTATAACCAATATTCTATATATGATAATGATTATTCATTTTTCAAAAAATTATAATAATAAATATAATATTATTAAGAGTGTTGAATGAACAATAATTATTCGTGATACATTTGAGCATAACATATACATCTTAATGAAAAAATAACACTTAATTGTAAAAATTAATTAATAGAAAAAAGTTCACATATCACATTAATATTATGAAATAATTCCCTTTAATAAACATATTGACATAAAACTAGGTCCATCGAAAAACATATTGACATGAAATCATTTTTTATGAATAATTTTTTTGACATGAAAAAATTGTCCTTACATAAAATTATGAATATGAAATCAGGTTGGCTTATTACATATTTATCACAGGGGTTATAAATATTTACATAATGTAATAAAGGTATATAAAAACCCACCATCAAATAATCATAATCATTAAAATTTAGGGAATAAGAACATGAAAATATTAAACATTTCATGAGAGCAAAATCCATTGAATATAAAAAGAGATTCATAGACAAATAATTTTCATAATAATAAGCAGGACAATGAAATAATAATGATGATATCCAACAATTATATGCCCATAGAAACATATGTATCATCTAATGATTTATGAAAATATTAAAATACCATTAAAATAACACTTGGATCATTTATTATGGAAAATACACTTTTAGTTGTGAATCCACTTATTTGAAATATAGATATTTATAAAATATTATGGGAAAACAATTTATATAAAATGAACAATGAAAAATTATGAAATAATCTCCAAATCATGGATCAATCCTTATAATATAATATTTAAATTAGGAATACTATGTTAATGAAATTATTATGTTCATATTTTCGAAAAAAATTAAAAATTATAAATATTTAAAAAAATTAAATTTATGCACTTTTATAAAATTTCAAACCAGGGTTATAGAAAATTAATTAATCATATACTAATAGTAAAACATTATTGAAAACATTTTATAGAGTATATATACATAGAAAAAATATTCTCAATAAATGGGAAAATAAAATATTTTTCTCTTAGAATCATTAAAACAATAATTTTAAATGGAAAAACATAAGAAAATGAATTTTTTTCATAAAATTACCCTTAATAAGTAGAGGATAATAAAATGAATTAGTTTTTTGAATATTTTTCAAAAAAATTTCTCAATGGATATTCATGTATAAACAATCCCAATTGAACTGAGATTTAAACACAAATTTCTTTCCTATTTGGTAAATTTGGAATCAAGACCACATGAATGAGTAAAAAATATATGAATATATATATCACCATTATCTTCCATTAAATAATCCTAAAATTAAATCATGAGAAGTAAATACACCACATCATTGAAACAAGTTATGAATATGTGATTCCTCTCATATGAGTAAAAGTAAAAAAAATATCATACCTCAAGTCTCATCTTTCTCCCTATATTATTAAAAATTATTCATAAAAATATAGATTTATTTAAATTTATTCCAAAATAATAATAATATTTATTATATCATATAATATTTAATTATAAAATTTAATCACTATTTTATATAAATTTGTTAATCCAAATTATTGTTCTGTATGATAGTGTCTTTGTTTTTCATTCATTTATCGATTTTGAAGTCATGATCCATATACATTGATTATGGTTCCATAATCTATAGAATTTTAATCAGGATAAAAATATCATATATATTGATTATATTAATATATATATGTGCATTAATATTAGTGTAAAAAAATTTATTTAAACCATTCATGGAAATGGTAGGCTGTACATACGCATGAAGGTTATTTCCATTTTTAGATGAATGGAAAAAAATTATTACATAACAATTCACCATTCTAGAAAAATAATAATATCATAGATAAAATATATATTATTGAGTATATAATTATATCCTTACTATTAATGTGGTTATGAAAAACAAATTACACCACTATGTAGATCACTCAGAAATTATGTATTCCCATGTGATGTTTTCACCATTTTTTGGATGGAAAGAACGTGGATAATGTTTTTTTCTTAATCAGAAAAATATTTAGGAATATTTGATATAAAATATTTAGTATCTTATAATTTATATATTGTGTCTTTTGGAGGTATATTAAAAATAAAATTTTATGTATGGGGTTATGAGTTTTACTTCCTTATACAGCAACCTAAATTGGTTTAAAATATATTCCATTAATGGGATGTGTTTTGGAAATAAAAGGCAATATATGAAATTTTGACGGAATTTTATATTGTATTCCGGTATGTTTTGAATAATATAGAAGGATCATTATGTGTTTATAAGATAAAAGATGTGGCATCCTTTTATAGGTGAGGAAAATAACACACATAGAGTTACTTTAATAATTAATATATATATATATCATAATATTGTCATGTGGAAACAAGGAACAAAAAAATTATAAAAAAATTAAATGATCGAAATAAACTAAATCAATCAAATTTGGGAAATTGTTGGATAAATATAATAACACATCCTCTAGTTAAACCAATGTAAACAAATTTTAACATCAATTTTTATAACATTATTTTTTCCACAATAGAACAATTATATAAAAAAATTAAATCTGACTAGAAAATATAATTTTAAATTTTTATTCCAAATTTGAAATCCATTTCATTATATTTAATTTATATATGTTGTTGAAATTTATTTTTATATAATAACATAAAATTCATGAATTTTTTTGTGTGATATAGATGATTTAAGGGTAAAAATAATTTTACCATGAAGTAAATTAATATGTTCATTTCCATGATTTTTCATCATTAATAAAATAATATATGTTTTTAAAAATTTTGAAAAATTAATATCCAAATGTAATCTTAGAACTATTCCATTAAATGTAAAGATGTGAAAATATTCTTAAATTTGAATAGAATATATCTTATTTTAAGAAATTTCAATATCGGTTTCCCCATTTCAAAATACTATGGCATCATATATTGTAGTAGGTATAATAGCGATAAAAATGTTGTACCATGTACTATTTCAACCCATGTATTTTTATAATACTATTAGCTAGATTTTCATTTATGCTAAACAATTGGACATTATGCCTAAGACTTGTTCTCAAACACCCTAGACAATACAATACATAATATAATGTGATTTAATTTCCATTGGGCCTAAAATCCTTGTAATGGGACTCCTATATTATAAAAAATTCATCTGATTCTATAAGAAATGAGGATTCAGACAAAATATAAAAATAAATATTTATGAAAAATAAAAAACTCAATTTATGCATAAAAGATATCTTATGAAAAAATTATGAAAATTCATTATTCAAATGAAATTATTTTTATTATTCTTAATAAAATACATAATAAATAAAATCAATAATATGTTAAAAATATAACATGTCATTAGATTTCATTAGTTAATGAAAGAAAATGATATCATTTGACAAATTTTAAATTCTCACAATTCCATAAAAAATCATTCATTGTTAAAAAATACAAAAATTTCACCATAATTTAACTGTTAACATAGATATATCATAAATAATGTTCATTTTCTAAAATACCCTTTAAAAAATTTGGAAAAAATTAATTATAATTATTATTATCAGAATGAAATGAATTTTTTTCTTGATGAACATTAATTTTTGAAACATTAATTTACTTCACTAAATATTGAGTGCTTATTTTCTATGAATTAATTAGTTTATTCTTTTAGTATAACAAATTTAAATATTTTCATTTTTATTCTACTCAAATTTATACCCACCAAATGAATGGTTGGTTTATAATGGACAAATTTCAATAATATTATTTTTATAATATATCCAAATTCACATAACAGTTAGTGTCGACCATCATGAGATCTACCATCTTTTTAATTATTTTAAAATAAATTTTCAAGGAGTTATTTAAATGGTTTGGACATTTTTTTAGATGATGTTATTAAAATGTTTTGATGAAAATAGTGATCTTATATATGATGATTAAAACTTAATTTGATCAATATATTGAACAAATAGCTATGATTTCAATGAACGCATATAAATTTTATATGAAGGATAGTAAATCATTAATTTTAATGTAATTTATATTCTAAATATATGATATATAAGTAGAGTCATATAATGATAATGTTCATCCAAAATAGATTAAAGTAATGGTTAATCAAATTATAGTCTGTATTCACTGTGTGATATTGAAATCAAGTGAGATACTAAAAAGTTGATATTGAAAATTGTTTTAGAGAAGTGTAAGGATATATACTATGAAATTATGATCTATAGGGAAAATAATTTTCAATTTTTGAAGATTAAAAAAATTCATGATCCATTTTATATAAATTTAGATTCAAGAATGTATGCACGGATTCCTATGGATGTCATGTGATGAAGTGTATTTGCAAAAATACATAAATTGGTTATGAGACATTATATTTATGTTACGTGAAACAAATATTGGTGATATGATGATGGACATTTAGAGTGAGGAAATTCATGATTAAGATTTCTTTATTCTTCTTGAATTTTATGAGATATTTAATATAGACTATTTATATTGACATATTCATTTGATTTGAATAAAATTAACCAAAAATTAAATATTGTTTGAAGGATTGGTGTTTTAATATTATGTGAATCTATTTTATTGATATAATAACGGTTTTATTAAGGAGTTATTTTATTCAAAACTACTATTAGAGTTTACACCATTATAAATTATTGTGATTTGAGTTCATTAAGGGTAGCTTGACATGTATGTATTGATGAATATAATATATCTGTGGGGAGTTCAATTTTTTGAGAACTCACATACATATGAAGATTATCTAAAATTCTACTAGATTCAAAAGTGACTCACTAGGAGTAAATTAATGATGTTTGATGTTTGAATAATAATATAATTGAAGCCATAGTCATGAAAATGAGATGAGCACTACCATTCAGATTGTTCATGAAGAATATTATCATTTAGGGATAAAGTATTCTCATTTAACAAAAAAAATTATAGTTGGTGTTGATATAATTTCAAATATTGGGAACTAATATAATCTTTTTAGTTTTTTTAGATGGGATTCAATGTTGGTTTTATACAAAAAGGAAGTACGAAAATTTTACTCAAAATTATGTTATTTGTAAGGAACCTATTCTTGTAGATAATAAATTAATGTAACATGGAATAAGTTTCCTTAATTATCAATGAGACTTTTTGAAAACATTTATTCATTTATTTCACTTTTTTATATTCATATGAGTGTGGGAAATTTCAATTTCTTCGTGGTTTATAACTCTAAAAATTTATAAAGGTTCATTTCGGGTCATAATAACATGTAAAAAGTGTCCACTAATTCAGTCCCATTTCTCAGTGGCTTACCTATTATTATTAATTTAAAGAGTTATAAAAATATTTTCCCTTTGTAATATCGTATATTTGATGATTTAAAAATTTAATTGAGTTAATATAAAAGTAATTCCAACTTCCAATGAAAATGATTCCTACATATAAAAGAATATGATGATACCCTCTATCTCTGCCTCTATCTTGAAGTGTTTTATGTAATTTCCATTGGATAGATAACTAGGTAAAACGTTTCCCTTATGATTTTTGTGGATAAATGGATCTAAATTTTTGAATAAAATGATTGAAATTCTATTTTTATGGCCTTGTAAAATAGAGTCAACTTGAAGCTAATGGGCCAATATAATTATATGGAAACCTAAAAAAACTCAGATGCCACTACAAAGGTGATTTCAATGTAATGTAGTAAAAAATTAATATCCAATAGTGTATATATGAGAACATGAAGTAGAATGATTATAAAATTATAAATGATTAATTAACATGGGAAAATAAAATCATCAGACACATTATATGTTTGGTGATATGATGACAGATTAAAATATTGTAAAGTAGTTGATGATATATTTTTGGATTTATTACATTAATTTTTTTTAATTAGTAGATAATTTTTTTTATCATTATATGAGATAAAAAATATTCCTATTTCATAATAAATGTGGATATTTTCAACAATCCATTATAAGAAAATATTATCCGGAAATAATAAAGATGATAAAAAATCATGTGGAATATACTTAAATAAAAAAGTATCATATAAACATAGTATCGTTATGAAATATGTATATAATGATTAAAATTTAAGTTACAAATGATTAGATAGTGTATTTTCATAACTGGAATATTTATTGAAAATATTAATATAATAATTTCTTGTGAAAAATAAAAAACTCAAGACTGTTCACTAATAATTGAAAATGAATCTAAAAATTATGTGTAGTGATAAAATGAAGATTCAATGGTGTAAATATTACCATCCTGATGATATTAAAATTCTATAGTAAAATGTGATATATTAGTAAAATAGGATGAATGATTTATAAGAAAAAAGAGATGAAAAATAAGATGTGTTGAGAATCTTATATTATAGATGTCTTGAGAAAAATTTCACTAAAGAGTTGTTGACTGACTATTTCCAAAAATAAGTGATATTTAATTAAATACCAAATCAAGAAAAAAATGATTTAACAAAATAAACTAGGTAAAATATTCTCATGAAAAAAAAATTTGATAAATAATTTTTTACTTAATATGTAGGTTTCAAAAAAATAAAAATGTGAAAGAATAGTTTGAGAAGGAAATTCGGATTACCTCTCTTAGACAAACATAAGCGATGCATATATCATATAGAAATGTACCCTTTTGATTTATATGAAAGAAATTAGTATATTATGATGGGGCACCTCATCTAATCTAAATCTATGATTTTATACATCCATGGTGTTAGTTTGAAAGATATCACTAGCTCTATTGAAGCTATGACAGAAATCAATTTTTTTTTGCGATTATAAGTGTCTTGATAGAAGAAAAAATGATATTAGTTGGTGTAAATATATATTAAAATAATATAAAACTTTAATGGATATATATAATATATCTAATATGGAAGAATTATAATTTAAACACTTTTCTGTGAAGAAAATTTTTGACTACTTGTGTGGAACCTATGGATGATGTGACCAAGCTAGTTACTATCTGTAATATCTCATCAAACCACTTCTAGGAAATTATTGAAATACATAACAATAACAAAAATGATTAATATATATGATCATTGAAAAGTATATAATAGTTAAGTAATTTTTTCAATATATATTGAAGGTAAAATCTTGTATATTTTATAGAATTTTCATTTCATATATAATAATTTTGGTTAAAATATTATTAAATTTTGTAGATAATTATTATAGATCTAAAACCATTTGGAATTATAGTTCACTAAAAAATAATACAGTCGTGGAGGAAGTAACTGATTATCCAAATTCAAAATCAAATGAATTAGTTTTTTTTGATGTAATTAATAAATTTTAATGAGTGTAGTCCAATTGTGTGATAGTGGTAATGAATTGATTTTTTTGATAGATGGATATATCATCTGGTATAAGAATGATATGAAGATAATCATAGAGGTCATGAGAACTATATATAATCTATTTATAATTGGTGATGTTTTAACTCATTTTACTTATCTTTTATAGATGAAAATGTTCTTAGACAAAGAATAGTTGGGATTATTTTCTAAATGATTATTGTAAATAATTATATGGAGAACCCAGTGAGGGATTTATCTTATAAAAGAAACAAGTTTTCTAATACATGTTATGAATTAAATATAATATATATAAGTCACCAAAACATTGAAATTTAATGCTCCCAATAATATGAACTTAGGCATCATAATATCTATAGATCAGTCAGACCACAATTAAGAAATGGAAGTCTTTATATTATCAACATTATAAATAATTTACCATTTTATTTTCATGAGTATAAATTATAATGAAATGGAATTTTTTGATTTCTTTTGATGTAATGTTAAGATGTAACAAAATTTATACATTTAGAATAATGTTAGAAAAAATGGAACATAGTACACATGTATCCCATTTGAATTATATTTTTAAAAGAATATAATCATGTATTAGATAAGTTCTCTATGATAGTCTTAGATAATTTTGGGTTCTGGAATGTAAATATATAATTTATTGTTGATATGGGAAGACCAATTCATGTATAGTTTAAACACTAAAAATAGTATTTTTGTGATGTGCTAGATGTAAAGTGGTACAACTGTATAATGGGTACTACTTTATAATGTATATTTATATATGTATAATAAATCGTCAATACTTATTTGATATTTGTGGAAAATAAACCATTGTATAATTACTTTTTGTAGATCAATTGTTTTATCAATATTAAAAACAATGGCTTATAAAATTTGGGTCAAAAGGATGAAGATGTAATATTAAAAGATTATTCATATAATTTTAGTAGTTTTAGTTGTTCCAACCAATGAAATCATATGGTCTTAGAGTCACCTGATTTTAATATAATTGAAAATATATTTAAAATTTTATAACAAGAAACTAGTGGTTTCAATCTATTAATTAGAAATACTTCAGTTAAATTAAAAAAAGGGATAAGGAGTATGAAAGAATTGGAGAAACTAAAGCTGAGAAAATATGTTATTATAAGTCACTTGATAAAGATAATTGAGACAAAAATAAAATTTTTATGTTTATGAAATATATAAATTATTTTAATCTTGAAAAAATCATAATAATATCATAATCCATAGTTTAAATGTGGAGTATATGGAGATTTGAAGACAAAATAGAGCATATATCTTCATATTTAACCTCATATATGTGTAAAATTTATGATTGATAAGTTAGATCAAATTGATAATAATTATACCATAGGATTTATTCTTATACTATAACATAACAATATTATCAAAACAGAAGGGGTGTTTTAGAATAATCTCAAAAAAAGATAATGTTTTCGATAATAAATATTAGAATTTTTTAAGGGATTCTCATAGATATAATGTTTAGGTTATGATTATTTATTTTCCACTATTTCAAGAGTCCAAAAAATAATAATATTTTGTGGGGTTTTTACTTAATAGAATTAAAATCTCAATCATATGTTTTTCTTTTCCACCTCTTCTTTTGGAATAGTTGAGGAAGAAGTTGCTATAAAGAGTCATAATAGTTTCATTATTGATAAAAATGGAAGGAAGGTTTTAAAAATATTTTAACCATTTTATGGACTGAATCTTGCTCCATGGTATTGGTTCTCAAATAATGATAATTATATTATAAGGTCGAACTTTTATAAGTGAAAAATTGATAATCACATTTATCTATATGATATTGTTATAAGAAATAATAATATTATTATATATGATAATGACATAATATTTTCTTGAGATAAAGATAAATGTTTTGATGAATCCTCAACCAAAATAAAGTTGAATTATAAAATATTACATCTTTAAGAGTTAAATTTAATTGGTTGAGTACATGTTTAACATAATTAAAATCCATTGCCCATGTTTCTAGTCTTCATGTGATATATGGGAATAATCCAAAAGAATCACCCCTGATGTATTCCAAGAGAAACCTATGGTATCTCTGAAAATGTCAATTTTTTTCTGGATGTACCAAAAGGTAAAATAGTTTAATTTTATTTGGTTTATGGTATCTTATTTTTATGGTGATTCCTATGACCATAAAAATTTCTTCTTAATAACAATAATTTTTTGGGGACATTTAATATGATTCAACAGAAAAAAATTATTTTTTTCTTTCAGTGTAATTGAATTAGATCATTATTCTTCCACATATGTGTACACTTATATGATGAGGATTTACTTCAATCTATATGATTTGAAGATTATTTTTTAAAATTTATCACAAATTTCTTATTACAGACAAAATTATATTAATTTCTAAAAAACAATGTGTAAAATTCATGATCAAAGAACATTGAAATTATATTTCATTTTATAATTGAAACAGTTAATAATTTTGAAGTGAATTAGTAGTTCAAATTAGTAAAAGAATAAATTTATTAGGATTACACCAAATATTTATCATGGAAAATATTTTAGGAACTACGACTAAAAAATCATGTCTATTTTACCCATATTAGATAAAAATTATATATTGGATACCCCATTATGAATTTTATTATTATGAAAAATGGGAAATTTGATACAAATTTTATTAAAGATTCAGTGTACAATCTAATATGATCAATTAATATAAATCATATGTTGTTATAAAAATTTTGGATACATAGAATTTAAAATTTTTAATCATCTTGATAATGAATTTTGGGAGTTTAATTCAAAAACCATTTCTAAATATTTCATATATTTCTGAGATTTAACTATTTCAAAAAAAATTATCCACTTCTGTGGTATCAAGAGTGTTCTCATTCAGAATGATTGAGGAATTTTTGATTTAACAATTTATGAGTTATTAAAAATTTATTTTTCTTCCCAAAAAAAAAGTGGGGTTTAAAGTTACCCTTATATAATGACATTTTATAATTTTTTTTAAAATTTAACATGATATTGTTGGTGATGAAATTGTTTTGATGAAATTTTTTGAGATATTTGTTAAATTTCATTAAATATGATTTGGATGATATTATGATGTGAATGAAATTTTTGATACTTGTAATTTTATTATTTTATATAATGATTTTCATTTTATATGGGTTTTAGATTCACATATGTAGATTTTAAAGAGGATAGTTTGTATTACAAGATGATGTGATTTGGATAAACTATTGTGATATTATAGGAAAAAAATTAATTCCTCTAAATTATGAAGCTTGAACTATATATAATTTAAGAACATTTAAGTAGATGGTCTTATTTTTTAAATTTGATGAATTTTTTTCAAGAAAATGATTACTTTAATTAAATTCGATTGAAATATGGAACTAGGGAGACTGATATGAAAGACTCTAGAATAATGTTGAATAATTGAGAAGGATTCATTAATTTCATTGAAACCTAAATTAGTTGTTGATGAGATCAAAGAAAAGGTAACAGAATGTAGTTTCTTGCTCGAAGAGATTAAATATGCGGTCAGTAGAAATACAATTGAACATACCATTGTGATGTTTAAAGATATTGAGATATTATTATTGAAATAAATAATAATTTATTATATAAATAGAAGACTAAATACTAAGAACTTTGGAGATATTGTAGGATAAGATTCAAGAATTGAAGCTTAGAAAAATTAGAAAGAAATAAGAAATAATGGTTGGTACAAAATGTTTAAATATTTTTTGTTGAATTAATGGGACTATATCTATGAAAAATATACTATTAGTAGATATTGAGAAGATTTAATTTGATGTTTATAGAATGAAATTATGATTATGTCTATTTAGATGTTTAATGGTTCAAAACTCATGAAGGTAATATTTTGATTATATCCAGGTTTTGATGTATTGTTTTTAGAGATTACTGAACCTAATAACTATAAGGAATTCAAATATTTTTAATTAAAAATATGGTTTAGTTGATGAAATATACTTTGAAAACTACATTCCACCTTTTCATGAGATTATGTATGATTATATAATATATTTGGTTTATCTTGAACATATTTTTGTTCTAACTAATGTTGATGATTTTTATGAGTTTAGTTATTGTTGTGTATCCCGACCAATAAGTCTTAAGGATTTGGCAGGGCCGAATTAGAAATTAATGGTGGTTGAATTCATAATAATTGAATGTAGAACATGCATTTTTGAGTATTTTCTGATTCAGGTACTATGTCTATACTTTATTCCAACCACTTTTCCAAGAAATGTATTTTAAAAACTATAGTCTTGAGTTTTAGTTGAATTATACTATTCATAAGGATCATGACGAATATTTTAATCGTTTATAAGTATTTTTTTTTGGAATTTCAATATTAAGTGCGTGAGAATAACATTGTAACTGATAGGATTTATATAATCTTTTAGAAATAATTGTTTTACTAGATATACTATAGTTTTAGTTATTAATTATCCCACCCACTTGAAATTGATAATAAAATTAATAGTATAGGATATTCATCTTGTAATAATAATGAATATTTCCTGGACTATGTTTCCCACATTGGGGATGAATCCAGAAAATTATTTATTGCACTTGACTTAAAGGGAGAACATAACTGTTTCACATTAAAATAATTTCTTTGTTATTCACACAAGTTTGATAAAGATAATTGGGATGAAAAATTATATGTCATCCTAGGTTAATCTAGGTGTTATGTGAATATTCTAATTCATGGGAATGAATCTCTATTACTCAGAATCTAGTATATCCTTTTTAACTTGAAATTGAAAATTATTTTTTTATTTAATGGTTTTCACAAACATAATTATAATTATCATTCTAATATTACACAAGGATTTAAATAGTTTATATATAATCAATGTGTAATTACTTGACATTTAATCATCTCAATTCAATTCAAAAATAATTTAAATTCACCAATAATATCTCCAATAATTTCAAATATTTTTAACTTCTTTTTCGTCCCCCATTAATGAATTAAAACTTTATTAATAAATAAGAATATATAATATATATTAAATATAATCATATGAAATTATCAAATGATTAGGATATATTATAGAGGATGGAACAATCTTTGTAATTTATTATTGTATATCACATTCATTATTATTCACATAACAAAAACATGGTGACATAAAATACAATAAGAAGAGTAAGGATATTCATAAAAATGACTCAAAACCATTTTCACGTATGATCGAAATATATTTTGAAATTGAACAATACATAAATGATGAATATTACAATTTTATTCATGAATATAATCAATATTATCTCATTTTTATTGTCTTGAAAAACAATTATAGGTAAAATTATTCCACCTAAATGGATAATAACTTATTACATTAATAACCCAATGGTTGGGATAGATTCTTTGTAACACCCAGAGTTTTTCAGAATAATTATTTTCGGTTTAATTTATTCTTGTTGATATTTTTCTTTTGAGGAAACGATGAATATAACTTTTGTTATTTGAAATCAATAAGATATTATTATTTTTTAATTAGGCACAAGTAGTGCTAGAAAAAAAAATATAATATAATGTGGTACATGAAACACTATTTTTTAGATTGTGTTACATAAAATTTTTAGTTCCTTCGATAACATACATGATGCAGAAGGACCAAGATTTACCAAGCTATATTTTATTAAAAATAATATTGTTAAAATTTGATTATAAATATCATCAATCAGTTAGAGTAGTGGATATTAATTATATTAATGAAATTTTGAAAATATTGTTTACACAAGTAAATAAGAATAATTATTTGGTGACCAATTTTCTATAATTAAAAACTAAACCCTTGTTAAAATATATTAAATCTGTTGATGTAAAACACCATGTACGTTATCCAGCACATTTTACCTTAATAAATAAATTAAAACAACTTTTTCATATTATTTAAATCAAATATTTATATATATTATTGTAATTCAAGTATTTTATGTTTGTCTTCTGTATTTTCTAACCAATACAGGAGAATAAAACAAATTTTATGCATAATGATATATATTCTTTTGGAAATATAATTTCCCTACCATTTAATGAAACCCATATTTTAAATATAATATTTTAATATTTATAAATTTTTATAAAATAATCTTTATTTTTAATATAGGCATATCAAAATTAAATTTGGGTAATTTATTGGCATTTCTTCGAGAAGTTTTAGTTTTTGATGAATAGTGAAAAATCATTGAATTTTAATTGAAATCTGAAATTTTTTATAATTTATTTATATAGTTAAATTATATTTTAAATTTGTTTTAAATTATATTTATATCAATTATATATATATTAATAAATTATTCTTCATTTTAGTAAATTATTCAATAAAAATGTATATAAAAATCTTTTAAAATTTGGATCCTTTTGAAATTAAAAACTCGCTTTCTTGCCCCATCTATGGGATTAATAATCAATTAATTTATTCCACTTCGGTGTTCATCATTTATAAAAATGTATTAAATATTTGTATTTATATTAATATTAATTTATATTAATTTCGACATAGTCTTTTATCAAAAATATTATTGAATGAAATTAAAATTAATTATAGGAAGTAATGTAAAAATGAATTTATGTTGTGGTTAAACATTATTTTATCGGTCCAAATAGCCTAAAAACATTTAAAAATATAATACTAGAGAAAACTTTAAACCATATACTTCATTTTAATAAAAATTTGTCATTATTTTAGGCACATGGTTTAAGGGAGACCACTCAATAGTGTTTTCCACTTTAAATTTTCAAGAATTCCACACATCCCCCACTATAAAAAGAAATTCACCAGCACCTCACTTATTCACACCAATTACACAATTCAGATTAGAAAACTTCTACCAAAATAACAACCAAAATTACCTACTCCAATTCTTAATGACTCGCTTTTTGAAGAAAGCAATCCTAGATAGTCTTTCGGGGAAACCAATGGGAATTAACGAAAAAAGAGATAATATCCTTCAATAAAAAGTTTTTTATAATAATTCATAAACCCATGATATTAATCTTATTATCTAGTTATATAATTACCTATGTATTAAAAATATATTAATGTGCTTTTATGTTAAGGTTTATACCTATACCTTCACTCACATATATCAAATTTGATATGTAATCATCATTTGGGTGCATGAGGGATTCCCAGCCCACGAGGTGATGTTAGTAATTCATCCTTTACGTCCATTGAATGTTTAAAATAACTATTTAATTTAATTATTATATTATATATATTATATTTTTGATTTATTTATCCTCATGTATTTATTATATAACTTTATGCTTTCCATTTTTTGGGAATATGATAACATTATTTGTGGACATATGGACTTCCATCTCCTCAATGTGATATTATTCTTTCAAAATATTCATAGAATGTATAAAGGATTAGTTTGGTTAATTATATTATATTTATGACATAATAATTATTCTTCAATGATAATACATATATATATATATATTTCATTTACTTTCTTTATTTCAATTTGATAAGAAAACTGAAACAATAATCATGTGTATGTCTGACCTACCATCATTATGTTTATTGTATTCCATTTAATATTTATATATCTTATATATTATTATTAAAAATTATATTATGATTATATTTGATATTTATATCATGTTTTAAATTCTGGAAATATGTAAATCACTATCTATGTTAGAGGATCAATTATAACAAGTCAAAACATATTTGAAAAACTAAAAAGGTATTACCAGAAAGATAACATTGAAATAGAATTTTAATAAATCGGTATGATAAAGTCATAATAAAATAATATATGGTATGATATATAATAATGTAGTTCTTTGGAAGATTTATAATATACATATATTTATTTGATAGGTGGTTTCAACATCCACAAAGATTGCCAATACTTATCGTAACAATTTTATCCTCCCACTTATAATTCTATAAGATATATGATATTGTAAATGGTTATTCATATTTTTTATTTATATATTTTCCAATAACAAGTTATATAATGAATTCAATATATTTAATGATATTTATTATTTGTATATATAGTTTAATTAATGAATCTTATGGTTTAAAAGTCACTGAAGAAGAAATGGGATTCTTTCTCTCAATTTTTTTGCAATAAATTTTCCTTATTTAGTACTCATTTATTTTTCATGGTATATATAATACAGATGAATGTATTATTTGATTTTTATCATTAAATTAATTATTACTCATATACCCATTTTATTATATCTATTTCATGGGTTTTACAGTTTGAAAGGTACTAAATATGTAAAGTAATTTTGTCACAATTTTCTTTCTTTGGGACACATGTTAGGTTACGCACATATATTATTTTACTACGTGTGTATAAATCCCATGGAACTTATTTTTCATGAATATACTTGTTTCATTATATTTTAATATTCATGTAATGTTATTCTTTCATGAGTATTTTAATTCAAAATAGATGACATGGTAAGAGTTTATTTCTATGATCTCAAAATTTATCTTGATTGTTTGTGATGATGCTTCAATTTATGAAATACTATGATCAATTTCCCAATAATTATCTTTACATATATTATCCTATTTTTATTAGTTATTTATTCATGTAATAGTACCTATCACAACCCGTCCCCCAGGGCCCGTGTCGTGACTACCATAATCCCGCCTTCCATAGGCCAGGGGATGGCGACTAGCACCAAAGGTGTAAATACCTAAAATTGGGAAGGCATTGCCTTTATAAATAGTAAACTCACATAACAAGAGTACATGAGAAAGAAAACAGTAAGTAAAGGCTGTATAACAAGTGTACTTAATGTAAAGTGGATGGAATTACATGTCCAATAGTACTGTAAAAGGAAAGGACAAACATGTACAACTAAAAAGACAAACAGTAGGAAGGTGTCTAGAAGCTCCTGGATCGCCCTATGGGGTTCCTACATGAAGGGTTGGTACATATAGCCTCCACATCACTCCATTTCCATCAGAATCCACCATGTACTGATAGGTCGTAAGGTCCTCCTCCGAGTACCATCTGGTCTGGGCGCTCTCGGCCTCCATCAGTGTTGTCCGTCAACTGCATCCAACAAAATGAAGTCCGGGCATAGCCCGTGTAGGGGTGAGTATAATGATACACATTAGAGACCTCGAGACCCTCAAGGTCTCAAATAAATCAACAAGGATACTCTAATAATTATGAAATCAACAGATAACCATCACTTATGTATACGCCCATACATATACCTATGTTATTGAGTAACCCATCTCAATCATGAGAAAAACACAATGGTCATTGACTCAGATAAAACCAGGATTATCATTATCGAAACAATGGTTTCTTGAGAACTCATTCTCTATTGAGTACAGTGGCCTTGTCACGACACTGAGGTTCTTCTCACTAACCTTAGATTGTTGAGGTACTCCTCCTGTCAAGTACCGCGTGTCGGCTACAAACTACCAGGTGCTCCGTCCGCCATGGGTCTGCCACCAAATACCGGGCGCTCCCCATAATAGCCTACAGAGGTACTCCTCTAGTTGAGTACCACATATCTGCTGCCAACTACAAGGAACTCTGTCCTCCCTAGGTCTGTGACCAAATACGGGGTGCTCCGTACATTGGGATAATCGAACCACTTTGAGTCGAATCGGTCAAGAAGTCTCTAGGTCTATAACTACTAGGCCTCTGCACTCTGACTACTCGTCACCGGAAGGATCTGATCCACGAGAAACTGTTCGATACTCCAAGTGTTTCGAATTCACAAGTGGAAGAATCTCAAAGGAAAGCCACGTCATAGGGGTCTCAATGCAATAGACAGTGCGTCAATCCGACACCTGGTCTGCGAGTTATTAGAATTTTAGTCCCGGGGGCCAGGTTGGATTCATGTATGAACTCACCCAACCGTATCTCAACTATATCCCGAAATCCAGTGGGGTATTCTCAAAGGGAACATCTCTCATTGATATTACCAGCGATGCTGATAGTTCATCAAATGGATATTCAATTCCAATGATATGGCGAAAGTAAGCAAAGGGTTCTGTAGTAGGCCAGGGTCCGGTCCGTCCCAGTCAGACTGACTCGGCCCAACCCGATCTGAGCCGACCCAGTCTGGGACAACTCGGACAGACCCGACGGGTCGGACCCAGCCCGTTGGGCTGGTCATCCCACTATGTTAGGCCCGATCCACTATTCCCTTCCAAATGGACTGTATGGGTGGTTTGGCCCAGATACCGCCCCGCAGGCGGGTTGGCCGGAAGGTCGGCGCAGGTTCAGCTAGCGCCGTGAGGGGAACGACGTGGGAGGTCGGCTGCCGGGAGGCCAACGGCAGGTAGTGCGGGGCGCGGGTAGGCTGGCGAAACAACGGGCAGGGCACTAGGGTGTCGGGCAGCGCGCTTGGGTGCGGGCAGCGCGTCAGGGCGCTGGGAAGACCACAGAAGGGGGTCGCGGGAGTACGGGGTAGGGAGCTGGGGTGCCGGGCAGGCCACTGGTAGAGACCTATATGGATGCCGAAAGGGTGCGGGGGTGCCGGGCAGGCCGCCAAGGCAGAACGCCAGGGTGCGGGTAGCGCACCTGGGCACCAGGCAGGCCACCGGCAGGGCAACGGGGCATCTGATAGGCTGCCGGCAGGGGCTGGGTAGGCCGCCAGGGCAGTGCTCCAGGGCGTGGGTAACGCACCGAGGTTCCGGGAAGGCCGCCTGTAGGGTGAGGGGGTTCCGGTCAGGGCATCGGAAGGGGCCGGGCAGGGCACGGGTAGCGCTCCGAGGTGCCGGGCAGGCCGCCGGCAGGGGCCGGCGAGGTTTGCAGAGGCCGCAGGTAGTGTGGCCTTTGTTCGCCGTCATCGTCGTTGTCGCCTCTTTTCCATGCCATCATCATCGAAAAAGAACATAGAAGGGGAGGGTCAGACCATGTTCATGTTTCCCAACCCCTCCCTATTACGTTGATTGAAATTGACGATTATCATACCATATTTTTGTTTGAAGAAGAAACAGGTTTATATTAAAATATAAAAATAGAAAAACTTCCTACCTCAAATTCGGTGATCGAAAATAGAGTCGCAGAAGGCGGTTGTCGTTCCGTCTAAGTCAGAGGAAGAAGGGCTCAAAGAAGACAAGTCTAAATGACGTCGTCAGTGTTCTTTTTTGTGGTAGTGCTTCCCTTTCTTGCCCCGGTTGAAGAAGGATGAAGGCAATGTTCATCTTTCTTCATTCTTTGTGGGAGAAAGTTCTTCGTTGGAGGAATAAATCTCCAAGTGTTGGGCATGGTGTCTCTTTTCCATCGTTTATTTGCATGAAGAAACGTCCCAAAACCATCCCCCATGATTCCTTTATATAGGAGAGGGAGGGTTTGTATAAAATTATGTTGGCATGTAATTCAAATTTGGTGAATTAAAAGAGTGGGCCGCACCAAATTAAATTCATGAGAGGTGTAACATTTAATTAGATGGATTGGCAAGAATCTCTCCCTCATTACATAGGGATAGGTGGGAGGGTTTATCCTCTACCATTAATAGGGGTCGGGTGGTCCCCACCCTTATCATTCAATAGAGATGTTATGGGTCTCGGGTGGTTCCCACGTCGTAACCTCTCACAGGAGGTTATGTGCGGGTAGGCCCCACCACCATAACCTCCCATGGGAGGTTTGGGTGTGGTGGCCCCCACCTACATCCTCCCCTTTTTGGTTTTAACCTACCAAATAAAATAAAGCTAAAACTTTATTTTATTCAATTTAATTAAAACCCCCCCAAAACTAACTTCTAAACTCGTCAGAACGCAACTGCGGTGACGGTCTCACTATGAAAATACCAACACTGTGAGTTCAACAGTTCCCTAAGATTTCAATTCTGAGCACCGGTTAAAATGTTATAAAATCCCACTCATACATTTATTGAACATACCAGAACAAAATTTCCAAAATTGATTCCGAGCACACTAGTCCTCGATATCAAACGCCATCAGAAACTGAAGACTTGTAAAATTCCCAAGTATTTTAAAAAAAATCTGTGGGAAATCTGGGTCTTTAAATTCTCCCCACACCAGGGCATTACATCCCCATAAGATACAACTCAAACTAAGGGAATAAATGGGGGTACTGAGCACGCATCTGAGGCTTACCCTCCCATGTGCTCTCCTGGAGGTTCCTGTACTTCCAGCGAACGTGCGCCAGAGGTATCGACCATCCATGTAGGAAAAGATGCTGCCGACTCTCAATCTCCAATGGAACCTCTGTGAATGTTGCCCTGTCATCAATTTCCATCTCCCTGTGGTTGATGATGTGGGATGGGTCATGCACGTATCTCCTTAGCTGAGATATGTGGAAGGCGCCGTGCACCCGGTGAAACTGAGATGGAAGAGCCAATCGGTAAGCCACCTCACCTACACTGTAAAGGACCTAGAAAGGTCCGATGAACTGCAGAGATAACTTGCCGCCTCGGCCAAATATCCGTAGACCACACCAAGATGAGACCCGTAAGAAAATGTGGTTTCCATCCTTAAACTCCATAGGTCTCCGTCTCTTTTCAGCATAAGACTTCTGCCAGCTTTGTGCAGTATTCATCCTCTCCTGGATGATTTCTACATTATCGGTGGTATCTCATTCCATCTTTAGTCAGTAGGATGTGGGCCAACTTGGTGAGTCGTTCGATGATCACCCATATGAAATCGTGACTCCTAGGTGTACGTGGAAGACCTGTCACAAAGTCCATGGATATCCCATCCCACTTTCACTCTAGGACCTCTAAGGTCTGAACCAAGCCTGCTGGTACCTGGTGCTCCGCCATCACTTGCTGGCAAGTGAGGCATCGTGAGACAAACTCAGCTACTACCTTCTTCATACCAGGCCACAAGTGCTGTCGTCTGATGTCCGGATATATCTTTTCCACACCCTGATGTACTACTAGAGGAGATGTGTGGAACTCTATCAACGCATCCTCCTGATGTGCTACTGGTACCATAGTGCGTCCTCTGAAGTGAATGACATGCTCCCCACCTTCAGAAAATCCATCAGGTGCCATGTTCTCAAATGAATTAAACTAAAATGGTCATGGGTTTCTGTTTTTTTATGTATTCAGTATTCCACCAAAGAAATTTAATGTCCATTTACATCATTCTTTTGTCATTATAGTTGGTATCATAGCGAAGGATTATTTAACCTCTAGAAACTAGGATGTGAAATCTTTTTTGATATCCCTAGAGATATTTCTAATGTATGTATAAGGATTCACCTATGTGTAAGTCTGACTATAGGTTATAGACATATAATTATTGTAACGATCATGAATAACCTAGGATTAAACCTATAATATTATAGATTTAATGTAGTATCCCTTGATTATGATGTCTTCCTAGTATGATCATTTCCACTCATGCAATTCTTTTTGGGATTTAGGTGATGATTGGAACCCGAAGGAACATTGTTAATGATCAGTGTACTAGGAAATGAAATGATTTCCTTCTTGATCAACCAAATGTTATGGATATGGAATGAAAAATATTATTTTTATACTTATACAAGAAATTAATCATTCTGGACTTCCACATGAGCATTGATGGGAACAATATTCTATTGAGTCATTAATGAGTGAATGTCCACCTTCATTCAGTGGCTCTTCCAATCCTTATGTTGCTGAAAAATGCATTGGTAACATTGAAATAATATTTTCCATCCTTCTCTATTTAAAAAATTAAAAATTCATTTTAGGTGTTTATTTTTTTGATGTTCAGGGAGGCCGATGGTGGACTCCAAATCCTAATATAAGGTCATAAGATAAAATTGAATCCATGGAATGGGATGATTTTTAAAACTTGTTTTTCAATAAGTAGTTCACTCATATTTTTCGACCAATTATGGAAAAGTAGTTCCATGAACTGAATAAAAAGGATGAAGAATATGTTGGTATACAGTAGAAAAATTTTATAGGACATGCAATGTGTTCTTCTAGATTTATCATCTAACCTGAAATTAATGTGGATTGAATATTTAGTGTCTCAAAACAAAGTTTTCAAAGGGGATTATCTTTAAGAGACTTTAGTAGTAGTAAACATATTATTTGTTGCACTGCCAAGGTAGAACATGAAGTTGGTATTACATATTCATCTGATGGTTTTGACATGAAACAGAAGATGGAGTTCAAGGAAAAATGACAAAAAATGGTGAAAAAAATATGAATATTTTCTTTATGCTAATGGTGTGGAAGTAATCATGGGGGAGATTGTCTAAAAGAGACTAGAATATTTTTCAAGTGTGGAGGAGAAGGGAAATAAGAAATTGAGTGCTAAAGTCATTCGAAATTTGTTTCTAATGATGTGTATAGACAACAGACTACCGAGAATGAACCATTGACACATTAATACTACAAGTTTAAGGAAATGGTTAATTATTCTAACTAATTCCCTAATACAAGGGATAATGATGATTAATGTCAGAAAACTGTTTAGTCCAAATTCCAAGTCAAATCACATGCAATCACTCTTGGTGATGTTGAGTGTTACAACAAAGTGGATGAATGACTATATATTTATGTAATGGGATTCAAAAATAGTGTTGTAGGATCTATTTTATATTATTATGGAATATTAGAATATCAATGTATTGGTCAATTGTGGTTTTCCATTATTATATAGCACCATTATCCATGAAAAGTGATTGAGATATTTTTGGAATGAACATGATATGTGCATAATGAAGGGATGAGGAGATAATGTGATTTTTGATAGTATAACTGAGCTCATGACTGATATACATACAAAGTGATATTATGGTTTATGTATATATAATTTATGGTTTTTTTGAAGATTGAAAAGAGTTATTTTTCACAGAATGTATTTTTTTCACTATGGTTCAATGGTAATTCATGTCATTACCATGTTTCAAGATAATACATGAATAAGTATTCAAATAGTTGAAATGTAACAACCAAGAACTACAAAATGTTATATGAGAGAAAAGTGTTATGTCGATTTAGTTAACCTCTTTCTATAGTTTATATTTTCATTTTTGGAAGGATTTTAATTATTATACACTAATGAATAGTATATGTTATATTCTGGTTAATTTTATTTAGATTAATATATTATCTCACTATTGGTGGACTTAGGAATATTTGGTTACCTATTCTAAACAGTTTTTAAAGACAGGTGAAATGACATATCATTCTTTCACATGATCTGATAATACTTCATGAATGAAAATTTTAACTTCATTTAATTAAATATGAGATGATGTGGAAATTATTCAAGGAATGAAAAACAATGATATTGTACTGAAATCCAGTAAGTATTTCTTCACATGAAAATATTCACAAACTTTATGAAAAAGATTTTTAAGTCAAAAATGTAATCGTACTGCATTCTTATATGATGAATTAGATGGTCCCTTAAATTATCATTTATTTAAGGATTTATGGTAGATAAAATTATCAGAATATTATTCTCTATCACTATCCATCATAACATGATGGTAATATTTCTCTTCTATATCCATGTTTTCACTTCCCACATATGTTCTTCTTTGGGGAAACCCATGGATGAGTTAACTTAGGTAAATATTATGTTTCTAACTCTCCGTTTTTAAATTGAATATTTAGTATTCCTTTTTACAAAGTGTGTTTCCATGAATGTAACTTTGATGTAGTAAACCATTAATAACCCAGATAAATTTCAAGTGAGAAATGGATTTTATGGGGGTAGAATGTGACACCATGAGATATTATGAGATAGAATATTTTTAATTTAATTGATATCTTTTTTTTTGTATTTTACTCCAATATAATCATGTTATATACACAAAAACATAATATCTTGCAGTATACAGAACACTATTCTTGGTTTCCGTTACACATAAGAGATGCCCTCCTCTATAGCTTGTATTGTACACAGTACTGAGTTTCACTAAACAGTAATATAATATTTAAATATTATTATTTAATGGGATATAAACTAGAAATTATGAATATTATTAACCAAATTTTTAATTTTATATAACATTATAATTATTCTTATTTATTTTCTAGATGTTATATAAGAACAAATTCAGTCTTTCAGAGAAAAGAAGTATTTTTAAAAAAAATTATGTTTTACTGCCATTTGATGGCGCCCACATTTTAAATTTATTTTTTTAATGCATTTATAATTATAATTTGAAAAACTTTACTTCTTATTTAGAAAAGGAACATAATAAAATACTTTTAATTAATTATTGGTTTTTTTCAAGATAAAATTTGTATTTTAATGATTAGTGAAAAATACTGAATTTAATTCAAAATTACATTTTCATATAATGTATTTATATAGATAGATTATATTTTTAATTTATTTTAAATGTAAATTTTATTATTTTTTTAGAATTTAATACAATTTTATTTATTCTACATAATTTCACATTTAAATTGTACATAAACACATGATAATATTTTGATATGTTTCTAATTCTTAAAAACTGGCTTCTTAGTTTAAACAATGGGAGTTAATTTTTAATTAATTTCTACCAAATTTTGGTTTTTGATGATGAAAAAAAGAATCCTTATATTCAATGAGGGGGTTCATATTATGTTAAGTGGTTACTTTTATGTTTGGGAATTATGAAAAGTAACTTTATTAATTAGTATTATTTCCATGGTTAAAGGTAAATCAGGTAATTAACGGAAAAAATAATATTTTAATATTACCTTAACACATGTCAAAATCATACTGGATGAAAAAATTCTACCCTAATAATATATGGTTATAAATGGTATCACATAATAGCTACTTACCCATGAATATGAAATGAATATAAAAAATATAATGAATGTGATAAAATGACACAATCTCATTTAATATTAGCATAATAAATTTAATTTAGGGTTTATCATGAAATAAAATAGACTATAGGTAGTATCTAGAAATCTATTATAATTACCAACATCATATAAATATATTTATTATTTTTGTAGATTAAATAATTATCATTAAATATGAATAAATAGTGATACAGAAAGTATTTTATTAATAGAAATAAAAAAAATGAAATTAAAAATAATAAAATAAACATAATTTTACTTAATTAATGTCATAAAATAATGTTATAGATGACTTGACATGTTATTTATGGTTTAATGAAGTTATTTTTAAAATAAATCTATGTTAAGATATTTCAAAAAAGTCAACTAATGAATAGTGTTTAAATTGACACTATTGATATTTTTAAAAAATAATATTTTATTAAATTTTAAAAAATTAATAAAACTCTAAAAATCAGAAAACAAAGTGAGATGAAGTTAAATATTTCACCAATGATCCATTTATAGTTCCTTTTGAATTATAGAGTGTAGTAAATAAAAAGTCAAATTTCCACGGTAAGAGTGAAATAAATTAATTAAGGGTGGATCAAAATTATAAGGGTTAAAATAAAACCAAATCATGTAAAAAATATTATTGGATCAATAATATTAAATAATTATCACAATATTATCTATTTTTATTTTTTTAATGTATACTCATACATTAAAATAAATTAAATATTATTAAAATCAATGATAGTTGCAAAATATCACAATCTTTTATTTTAATATCTTTTATCTGTCCACATAGGGCCAAAATCAATATATGAACGAATATTAATTTCTATATTAATATAAGTTAAATAATATTAATAATATAAATTTATTTTTAATTTTTATATGTTATATAGATACCCTAAAATATTCATCAATTCAAAAACAAAATTTATTCAATTAACATAAAAATTGAATGAATAATTTTAATAAAATTAACTTTTTATATATTGGATTAGATAATTTTTATATAAAATTTTCAAGATATTTATGTTATATTATAAATTTTTTAATGCCTTATATTCAAATTTGCACTTTTTTTATTCTATAATTAATCAAATTAAATTAATAGTATTAAATTTGGATATAATATTATCTTATTAAAATTATTTATTTTTAAATTATTTTAAGATCACACAATTCTTTAATAATCACAAGGGGATACTATATTATCTAAATTTTATTATAAATTTCATTTATGGGAAATTTTTAATTATTCTGATCTAGAATAGTATTATTCTATTTTAATATTTTGTGTGTTTCCTAAAGTGTTCCTCTCCTCTCTTATATAACGGAAACCCCTCCCACATTTACTAAAACCTCCCCAAGCCTTATTTCTTGACAAAACCCACCACCAATTATCCTACAAAAAAATTTCGTCAACTTTGGGAGGTCGTGTTTTTTTTAAAAAAACTTTCATCCCTAGTGTCCCTAAGAAGAGATCCAAAGGAAGTCCAACGAAGAAGAGGTAACTGCTTTACCAATTCTATTCAATTTAATTTCTTATTATACTTCTTATTTCTAGTTTGATATCACTGTAAAGTAATTAATTCATTATATTCAACAAGATGAGTAGTTATTATAATTATGGAACAACGTTATACCTCCTCTTATCTATCCTAAAAATAGCAATATCACCATTCGTGTGTACGTATGGCTAACCGTGTCCACACCGTAGTGTAATTTATTATCCCAAATTAATTAATTACAAAGGATATAAGGATTAGTATAATAGATTTAAATAATGAATATAACACTATAATTATCCTTTATAATAAATATACATACAATAATATACCATTTAACTATCAAGAGAATGATACCATCGCTCATGCGTATGTATGGCCTAATGTCTCTATGGAGCGGTGAGATTTGTTATCCAAGTAAAAAATTCATGAATGATTATAAAATTTATATTATGAGTGAAAATAATAATTATTAACATAATTTCACCAATAAATTAAATTCATTTCATAACAAAACAATAATTACATTGTAAAATCGGAATGGGAAAATGAAGTTGTTAACACCCGAAATAATGTTAATATTGAAATACTATTAACAAAATGATATAATAGGATCATATATGATATAATATTTTTTGATATGATCCAAGTATAAATTAATAATATTATTTAAACATTATAAAGGAGGTGACCACACCCTCAACTAACTAATAATACATGTTAATGGATAATTTTGCAATATCATTTTTATCCGGGATTGTTTATACGTAAGTATATGCTAGGGATATATTTATCACCCATTTCCATGTTTTCAAAAAATGTTACCATAAATATTTTACTTTTATTATATGTATGTATAAATTATTTCTTACCCATTTTTACTTTTACTACATGGTATAGAAGAAATCGTTATTGTTTTACCATATAATGTAATTTTTTACAAAACTACAATGAGAATTTATTTTTAAATTATATGACATTAATTTATTTTTATGGTTTCATTTTGTCTTATTTCCATGAATCTTCCACTACAATAAATCGGGATTATTTTAAACTGAATTATTTTCTATTAAAATTGCATGGTATTTTTAAAAGGGAAATTTTTTTTGAAGATTAATGGATATTTTTCTCAAGAATTAAGTTCAAGTGTTTTATCGAAATTAGATTCCATATAAGATTACTCTATTTAAATAGGTTTATTTTTATATCCGTATTATTACTATAATTTGATTCTGTTAAATATGGAATGACATCTCATATGAATTATGTTTTTATAGAATGAT
The DNA here is from genome assembly GCA_963277665.1 of Viscum album. Taxonomy (NCBI): domain Eukaryota; kingdom Viridiplantae; phylum Streptophyta; class Magnoliopsida; order Santalales; family Viscaceae; genus Viscum; species Viscum album. The sequence continues at coordinate 1,264,817,688 of OY728120.1, read as the reverse complement.
GTTTAATAAACAAATATTTTTCTCATTGATTGGGCTTTGATTAATGATTTGTGTTTTTGTAGCACATGTATGAATTATTTCATTATTAGGTGGTTGTGACCTATATATCCCTCTAATTAATTGGGTAAATATTTATAACTCAAGAGATAGAAATGACTAAAATGGGAAGTAAACCTGGTTCAGTAATACAAGGATGGAACCGAATGTATACCTGGTTCAGTAATGGAATTCATCCACTATAATGGTCTTGGAATAAATTCATTAGCTACTATGGAAATATTATTATGTGCATGATTGTTATCCACAATTCCATGTTCTATTAATATTCTATTTTATCATGGTTAATGTTCTTTTATGATGTATGACTTTCGAACTACTAATATTTATTTCATGACTAATGATTTTGATATTTAATGTTTATGTTCACATTTTTTCTTTCTTATATTAATTTTTGTTTTATTTTCTCTATGTTTACCCTTACTGAGCATTTGAGATAACCCTTTTTATTTTTTTTCTTTTCCACAAGATATATAAATTTTTATTGGTTGGAAAACATTATAATATATTTATGGGAGATTTTGAATATCATTCACCAAGTTATATTATTGTGTTCAATGTTTCCAATGGAACTAAACTAATATAGTCTTATATGTGAGTTTATGTCATGTATTAAGTATTCCATAATAGAAATTTAATTTCCAAATACATCAATCTTGAGTCGTTATATTATGAATGTAATTTAATGATATATGTGGGGATATAATTAGTAATTAATATTATACAAGTAAGATAAATCCTGATTTTTACCATATTCTATACATAAATATGTTTGGAAAATATTTATTTATTTGAAGGAATTTTATTCAAAACTAAATTACTAAAATACACTATAAATATAAATATTGTAAGATATGTAAAAATCAATGGAAAAAATATTAATATAAGATATACATAATATACATATGAAAATGTTGTGGAAAAAATGTTATGTTTAATATTCATTCAAAGGAAAATATATATATAATGAAGTCCATAATATAAATGGATATGTTCATACTAAATTTGGGTTCCCTTTCACGACCGATCCCCCAGGGCCCGTGCTATGACTACCACAAGCCCTCCTTCCAAAGGCTATCTGTTGGCGACTAGCACCAAAGGTGTAAATCATTACGACTGGGAAGGAATTGCCTTTATAACCTGTAAATAGACACACAAGCAAGCACACAGCTGGATATGAGACACTACAAAAATTTTATAAAAAAAGATTGCTGAAAGTTAAAAGGGGCCAGAATACAAGCCCAACTGGAAAGTACAAGTACAAATGTGATACAATACAAATGTTGAAAGGAAAATTCATCTGTTGGGTCGTCCTCTGTTCTTCCTACCTGAAGGGTAGGTACAGATCACCTCCTCATCATTCCTCATCCGTCCATCTCCTCCATGTACTGACTCGTCGTATGGTCCACCTCTGGGTATCTCCGAGACCTGGTATTCTTGCGGACAGTCAGTTCTGTCCTTCGTCCTCATCGAACACAAAAAGGTGTGGGAAAAGCCTGTGTAGGGGTGAGTATAAAGATACTCATTAGGGACCCCGAGACCCTCAAGGTATCACAAAATCCACAAAGTATAAACCAAAATGAATGAAATCAACAGATAACCCTACATAGGTATATGCCTATACATATAACTTAGTTATCATGTGATCCATCTCAATCATGAGGAAAACACAGAAAAAATCACTCAACTCAAACCTATATTTTATTCTAGGGGTAGTATAAAGTAACATCCACAGTCACATTGTCGAAACCTTAGCTGCTGGGGAACTCCCCCTCTATCGAGTACAGTGGGCCTTCCACGACACCAAGCATGCTTCCCAATAACCTCGGACTGCTGAGGTACTCCTCCTATTGAGTACCATGGATATGTCTTGTCACCAAGTGCGGTCCTCATCGTGGGTTTGCTACGTCACCAAGAACACTCCCCCTCAAATCCTGTCGAGGTACTCCTCTAGTCAAAAACCATGGGTATACCACGTCACCAAGGAGCTCCCCACCGTGGGTCTGCCGTGTCACCAAGGTGCTCCACATAGGGCATGTCGAGTCACTCTTAGTCAAACGGTTAGCTGTCATCATGTCTCAGCCAACCACTATGTCTCCGCACATTGCTCGATCGTGTCCGGGAGGATCCACTCAACATGCTACTTCTCGATACTCCAACTTCCACAACGTCCCACGATGATGTATCTCAATGTTTGGCCACATCATAGTGATCTCAACGTAATAGACGGTGCGTCAAACGGATTCTCGGTTTGTGAGTTATTAGACATTTAGTCCCGGGCACCTCGTTGGATTCATGATCGATCCAACATGATCATTCACCATGTCAATCCAAAATTCTAGTGGAGTATTCTCAAAGTCAATGTCTCACTCCAAGATTTATAGCGTCACTGAAGGTTCGTCAAACGGACATCCAGTTCCAATGACATGGCAAAAAGAAAGTAAAAGGGGTCCTAGTGGGCCCGAGTCTGGTCCGACCCGGTCGGACTGACCCAGCCCAGTCCTTTGGGTGGTATAGCCCATTGGGTTCAGCCCGGACCACTGGGTCCGGCCCAGTATGCCGTGAGGGGCCACTGAGATCAACGAGGGTCGCCTGAACATCGAGGTTTCTGTGAGGGCATGAGGCTGTGGGGCGTCTCAGAGGGCCGTAGGAAGCATGAGCCGGGGCGGCTTGGAGGGTCGGCAGGCGGCGCGACCGCAACGTACGGTGTGGTCAGCGAGGGATAAGTGGTTGGCGAGGGAGGTGCGTTTAGCGGGTAGCATAGACGGGTGGCGTGGTAGGTGGGCGGCGAGGCTGGGGGGGAGGGGACAGCCGGCGGGCGACACATCTGGGTGGCTTGGCGGCGGGGGTGCTTCCGGGGTTCCGCGGCCAGTGGGGGGTGCGACCGTGGTTGCGTGGCTGGTGGGTTGTGCAGTTGGGGAGGTGTGGCCGGTGGGCGGCGCGACCAGGGTGGCTCGACCGGTGGGTGGCGCGAGATGGGGCACAGGGCAGGTCCAGCCAGTGGCGCCGCGTCGCAGCGAGGGTGCGCGACCGGTTCCACTAGGAGGTCAGCGCGTGGTGGGGGTGGCACGGGCCACGGGGCCCATGGGCAGCGGCGTCGTTACCTTTGTCGCCTTTGTCACCTTTCTTTATTCCCAACAACACTACAAAGAAGAATGGTGGAGGGGTCAGGCCATGTTGGATTGGCCCACACCCTCCATGATTAGGGTGGTAGCATTTGGCTCAACAATAAAGAAGAACAAGGAACTTCAAATTTTACAACCATCACAGTGATTCTTTACCAAACCGCAACGAATTCACAGAATGTATTATCACAAAAATAAACCCCCAAACTCTTATTGTTCATTGACGATGATGATATGTGGTGGTCATTAACGCCCCAACCCCAGTTACCCAGAGATGGTGCATTATTACATATCATTGGCATGATCTCAAAAGTTCAAGTCTCGAATGACCGATTAGTTTAGTAGTCTTGGAAACACAATATACATTCATAAATTTTTCATTACATCATAATCTGAAATCTACAACAACATCTTGTCTCCACACTCATATCCTTTTATACTATCCCTGCAGGTCATTCATAAAATTCTTCTTCACATCCTGGAAAAAAATAAAACATAGAAAGGGGTGAGCTCAAATGCCTGGTAAGGATAACAATATAGCGGAAACATTTATAAATAAGAATAAACATTTAAGGAAATGTATAACTAAAACAAAATCCTTTTAAACTTGAAATTCAACATAATATGGAAAAAATAAAATTAAATAATTCCATTTACTTATTCACATGGATATTCTACTAGTCGAATAATAACATGCAATATTAATAACCACTTTCATAATGATGGAATGCATAATGCCAGACTATCATAACCACATAGCCAAGGCCTCGTTCCAAGACTAAAAATAGGATTTTGTCAAGGCCTTGTTCCAAGACACTAGTTTGTCTCGTGAGACCTACCGATGCAACGAGGAGCTATAGCGGGAACCACTCGTCACTTATTAAGTCCAATGCATTCCTCATATGAACAGGTTTAAACATAACATAAACATTCTTGTTAAAACTAGCATACGAAATATCAATACATTCTTCATATGAAATGAATGGTATAAAAATAACACATCCACAGTCAAACATATCACAAAACAATCAATATAATACGGAACTTTTGTATCATAATAAATAAACTTCAAATAAGCTTAAAATCAATCAAAGTATGTTGACATAGAATAAATCTAAAATATTTGAGAGAAATATATCCTTTTTGAAATCAATTAAAAGTACAATAATTATAAAATAAAACATTTACATTGAAATTATCACTTATAAACTTGTAAGTTAAGCTTCTAAGATTTTATAACTGCATAAAATAGAAGCACTCGCCGTATAAGTTAAAAAAAAAAGACATTCTTACCTTAATTCTGTCGAAAAGGATAAAAAGGACCTAGTTTGGAAAATGACGGAAAGATTCCTTTATAAACCTCTTATAAAAAGTCAAAAAAGGGTATAAATGACTTTAACCCATATTCTAGTAAATAGTAAAATTGTTTTGAAATATATTTTTTAAGAAAAATGGATGTGGATGATAATGAAGTCCCAGTAGATAATGATGTATAAACAACCTCGGATAACGAAGAGATTGTAAAAAAAACCCTTACCTTGTACTTTTCATTTGTTGGGGTAGGTTAACCTCTTGTATAATGGTGAAATAATTTTTATTGAATTATACAAGAATCATATACATTAATATGATAACATATATGATCTTTTAACATTGCTTTGTTAATAATATCATAGTACTATCGTCGTTTCGGGTGTTTACTTACTCGTTTTCTTTTATATGTTTTCTTACAAAAGTCGTGTTTGTTATGGATAGGTTGTATATTATTCCTATCAAGAATGATATCAAGTCCTTAAATATTATTATTAATAATCAAATGAGAATTAGGCTTGAATGGATACGATGGAGAATGAATCTCATCGTGTTCGTGGAGACAGTAGTCCGTACGTACGCACGAGCGAAAATATCATCTTTTTGATATTAAAATAATATATAATTGGATGTTATATCATATATACAGAATCATTATCATGTTATATTTATTATTTACATTTATTACACATTATTATAATAACCGTCCAAATAATAATTTACTGAATAACAAATTCACCACGATGTGGAGATGGTAAGTCATACGTTCGTACATATGGTGACATGTCATTCAAAGGATGGATAGAATACTGAATATGGTTGTACCATATTTATAATAACATCATTGTATATATATTATTCTGGAGTTATGTTTTTATAATGGGAATAACAAATAAAGAAGAAGTTGAAGAATAAAGGAACTTGAAAAGGGTGGTGAAATCATTACCTCTTCTTCGGGTTCTTCCTTTTGATTTTATCAAAAGGGATCCGTAGGATGGATTTCTGATCAAACTAAGGCCTCTAGGTTGTAGTGAGGGAAGTTTAGAGAGTATTTGGGCAGGGGTTGGCCGAACCAAGAGGCTTTGAATTTTTGAATTAGTGATAAGGGGGAGTCCCCTTTTATAAGAGGGGTGAGGGGCACCCTTGGAAAATCTAGAAACATTATTTTATAATAAATTCATATTCGGTTTATAATGGCTCAAAAGTGGATTATTTAAAGGTTAAGGTTGGGATTGGTCTAAAACAACTCAACAAATAGGTTTTAGATAGGTTTGGGTCACTATATTAACCTTATATTTTAATTTTAACCCTTATTTAATTAGTTTGACATTTACCTTGTCACTTTGTATTTTTAAATTATATACTTAATAAACATACTATATACATCCAAGAGACACCCAAGTGGTCCATTAATGATACAACTATCATGATATACGTTTCTTGACAGAAACATAGATTTTTAGGAATTCAATATCAATTAATTATATAATATTTTGTTTCAAAACTCTTTTATGTCAATTTTGACACTATTGGGTATTTTGTTTTTGATAAATTTATAACAGCATTATTACTTCGAAAACGATTCATATAATCAATCCTAATATGTCATATTAACCTATAAAATTATTTTAATTCATAAAAAGTCTCAAATTACAATTATGTTTATATTTATAATTTCAATTATTTTAATATTTCATTAATTAGGTAATCAGTGCATCACCATTGTGTAATAAATAATTTAAATTATTTATTGTCTAAAAATTATGAATAAAATACCATTATGTATGAAATATTATTATCTTTACAATGAATATATACAATCGAATTTATCTTATGTATAACCCTATATTAAAAATGTTTTAGTAATTAATCTTTGATTTTAACTCTTTTAATTATTCTTTGAATTAAATAATTATAAATGTCCTAATCTAATCCAAGTAGACCTAAATGATAATATTTTATTCCTAAGGTTGTTTTTGGTCGAGATACACATGTACAATAGAATTAGGACATGTTCTAGGGTAATATTAATATCATATTTACCCTTAATTATCCTATTTACTTTTAACCGTGGTAAATAAAAGTAAAAAGTTACTATTCACCAAAAATTATTTTCATCTCATTGAACCAAATTTTACTCCTTAATATTAATCGTGTCTCGCGGATTTTTAAAATTCCACTCATAGAAGAGGTAAAAAGATGTTTTATGAAAAAATCAGTTTTTTAACTGCCACTTAGTGGTTTCACTATTCATCAAAAAATGAAGTTTTTCATAAAAATACCAAAAATTCATCCTAGGATAATTTCGATATTTCGAATCCAAAAATGAAGTCAATTTTGAAAAATAAAATTTATAAATTTCAAAAATTTGTTATTACTATTCGTAACTTCTAGTTTGATTGGTTGTGGTGTGTTAGAACTCGATGTTTCGTACAACACAAACTATTCAATTATTCAAAGAGATGCATACCGTAGAAGCATGGGGTGTTAAATTCTCCCCTCCTTCAAATAATTTCATCCTCAAAATTTCTATAATACTGCCACATGAAAAGACTTGGGTGGTTCTTCATCGTAAGTTTCTCGGGTTCCCACATTGCCTCTTCCATCATATGGTTTCTCCACAAAAATTTTACCAGACGAGTCATCTGGTTTCTCAGTACTTGTTCTCTCGTATCAAGAATCCTGAAGAGCTCTTCTCAATAAGAAATATCAGGTTCCAGTTCCAATTCCTCATAGGTGAGGACATACGTTGGGTCAGGCATGTATTTCCTCAACAGTGATACGTGGAACACATCGTGAACTTTGGAGAGACTTGGCGGCATTTCCAAACGGTAAGCTATAGCCCCAATTAGTTCAAGAATTTCTAAAGGTCTAATGTAACTGGGAATCAATTTACCCTTCTAACCGAAACATATAACTCCCTTCCATAGAGATACCTTCATGAAAACACAATCTCCTACCTGAAATTCCAAATGCTTCCTTCTATTATCGGCATAGCTCTTCTGCCTACTTTGAGCTGATTTGATCTGGTTTTGGATTACCTATACCTTTTCCATTGTTTCCTCCACCAGTTTTGGGCCTACAAGTTTTCTTTCACCAATGTCATCCCAACAGGTTGGTGTGCGACATCTCTTTCCGTATAACGCTTCATATGGTGCCATCTGAATACTCGATTGGAAGCTATTTTTATAGGAAAATTCTACCAGAGGTAAATATTGATCCCACATACCCTGAAAATCCAGTGAGCAGGTTCTCAACATGTCTTCTAATGTTTGAATAGTCCGTTCTAATTGTCCATCTGTTTGAGGGTGGTAGGCAGTGCTCACATGAAGTTCATTATCCAAGGATTTATGAAGACATTTCCAAAATCTTGAAGTAAAACGGGGATCACGATCAGAAACAATCGATAGGGGTACTCCATGATGTCTCACAACTTCATTAATATATTTTCTTTCTAGATGTTTGAGTGGTAAATATTCTCTTATAGCAAGAAAATGTCCTGACTTGGTCAGACGATCAACAATGACCCATATTGCAAAGTTCCTTCTAGGAGTCTTAGGTTGCCCCATGATGATGTCCATCGTAATATTATCCCATTTCCACTCAGGTATGGGAAGAGGTTTCAATACTCTACCATTATGTTGCCTTCCAGCTTTCACTTGTTGACAAACCATACATCTCGACAAAAAATCAGCAATCTTCCTCTTCATGTTGTCCTGCCAAAAATATTCCTTCAAATATCTATACATTTTGGTGCTCCCAGGGTGTATAGAAAAATTGGAACTATGAGAATCTTCCACCAATTCCCTATTTAAATCAAGTATATCGGGAACACAAAGTCTCTTCCCAAATATCAAAATTCCATCTTCAAACACAAAGTCTCTCAATCTCCCATCATTAATAACTTTAATCTTCTTTTGAAATTCTTCATCATTGGTATGAGAACTCCTAATCCTTTCTAGTAAAGATGGTTTGGCAACCATTTGAAAAAGAACTGATGTTTCACCTTCCATGGTTATTCCCATGTCCATCTTCACTATATCCATGAAAATTAGATCCATTTCAATTATCATATTGCTCAAAACTCCATGATCTTTTCTTCTCAAAGCATATGACACCTTATTTGCCTTCCCCAGGTGGTAGTGTATCGTACAATCATAATCCTTGAGTAATTCAAGCAATCTCCTTTTCCTCATGTTGCGTTATTTTTGTGAGAAAATATACTTCAAACTATTGTGATCGGTATAAATCTCACATTTTTCACCATAGAGGTAGTGTCTCCATATTGTCAAACCAAAGATCACAGCTGCTAACTCGAGATCCTGAGTAGGATAGTTTTTCTCATGAAATTTCAACTGTCGTGATGCATATGCAATAACCCTATCATTCTGCATAAGGACACAACCAAGTCCTTTCTTCGATGAGTCACTATAAATAATGAACCCATCATTCCCCGATGATAGAGTCAATATAAGAGAATTGACTAATCATCTCTTCAGTTCTTTGAAACATTTTTGACACTCTTTTGTCCAAATAAATTTAACCCCTTTATGTGTGAGCTTTTTTAATGGGTTAGCCAACCGGGAAAAATTATGGACGAAATTTCAATAATAACCTGGTAAACCAATAAAACTGCGTACCTTAGTTATACTCGTCGGGGCAGGCCATTCTTGGATTGCCTTGGTCTTAGAAGGATCAATAGAGATTCCATCATTATAGACAATATGGCAAAGAAAAGAAATCCCCTGAAGCCAGAATTCACACTTAATGAACTTCCCATATAATTTATGTCTTCTCAGAGTCTTCAAGATAATGCGCAAGTGATTTTCATGATCTTCATAGATTTTGGGGTATACCAAGATAGCATCAATAAATACCACCTCAAATTTATCTAGATATTCTTTGAAAAATCTATTCATTAGATCCATGAATATAGAGGGTGCATTAGTCCACCCAAAAGGCATTACTGTAAACTCGTAATGCCCATACCTAGTTCTAAATGCTGTCTTCGGAATGTCTTCCTTCTTCACACACAACTGATGGTATCCAGAATGAAGGTCAATCTTTGAAAAATATTGATCTCCATGCAGTTGGTCAAATAAATCATCAATGCGAGTTAGGGGATACTTGTTCATTATTGTTATAGCATTGATTTCCCTATAGTCGATACATAACCTCATGGATCCATATTTCTTTTTAACGAAAAGAATAGGGGCTCCCTATGGAGAAAAACTAGTGTGAATAAATCCCTTATAACTCAATTCCTCTAGTTGTTTCTTTAGTTCCACTAATTCTACAGTGGCCATTCTATAAGGGTTCTTCGATATAGGCCTTGATCCAGGAATTAAATCAATGGAAAACTCAACTTCTCATTCTGGAGGATGTCCAGGTAAATCTTCTAGAAACACATCTACATATTCTTTCACAATAGTTACATCTGCTATTTTAACATTCCTTTCCTCACCAACTATCATTTCATTCTCTTCCTCCCTAATAATTGAATTGAGTTGAGCTACTGGGGGTGGATCTAGAAGAGAATTAGGTGGTGATGATTCAGCTTTAAAGATAAGGTGTTCCTTATCATTATTATCAAAAATCGCAACCTCCTTATTCTTACAATAAATCTTCGTATCATGGTTCAAAATCCAATCTATACTGAGGATTATATCAAACTCAATAATAGGTATGACGATGATATTAGAGGATAAAGAACATGTATGTCCTCTAATGGGGACTGATTCACAAAACATTGTTGCAATGATACTTCCCTTAGGAATTTTAACTGACAAATCCTTTGTTAAATAAAATTGGAAATATCTAATTTTCTTAGCAAACTTGGATGATATGAAATAATGAGATGATCCAGAATCAAATAATGCATTTTCTAAACTTGAGGAAACCATTAAATTACCTTCCACCACGTCTTTCAGAGCTTATACCACAACATTAGTGATAGCATAAGCTTGGCCTTGATCCCTTGGACTTTTCTGAGGTAAGTTCCCCTGATGCTTAGGACATTCATTTGCATAATTTCCCATATCCTTGCAATTGTTGCATTGTAAATCGGTAGCTTCCTTCTTCCCCTTGCAGTCACGAGCTTAGTGGCCCTTTTCACTACACTTGTAACAGACTCCCATTCCTTTTAATAAAGTACCAGGGTGTTTCTTCCCACATTTACTGCAGGATGGATATTCAACTTTTCCCTTCTTCCCCTAATTTCCATTCCCAGAATGATCAACGGATATCTTCTTCACTTTATTTTCTTTAATGTCATAAGACTTAGAGAATTCCTTTTCTGTCTTGATAGAACATGATACAATGTCTTCATACGACGAGAAGGATTGTGAGACTAATTCTCGACAGAGAAATGGTTTTAACCCATCAAAGAAACGATCAATCTTACTTATTGGGTTACGTATATAATCTCTAGGATACCTTGATAACCTTGTAAAGATAGCCACAAACTTTGCGACATTCTCATTCTCCTTTTGTCTCAGACTCATAAATTTTTGTTCTATATCTGCTTGATGGTCATGAGGAAAGTATTTTTCTAAAAATAGATTTTTGAACTCCCTCCATTCCATATCTGATACTTCATCATCTTCGTTCGTTTTTTGAATCAATGACCACCATTGATCATAATCTATAGAGAGGCGGTAAACTACCATGATAACTTTTTTCCTTTTCACTACTCCCCAGAGCCTGAAATATTTTCTATAGGAAATTTATCCATTGATCAACTACTAAGGGACTTGTACTCCCATTAAATGTTGGTGGTTTCTGCCCCATGAAGCGATCTAGCATTGATCCTCCACGCGGTGGATCAGGGTGCTCCATATGGGTAAGGTTATTATTCATAACCTGAGTGACTTGTCCCAGTATGGTGATTAGCTGATCAACACCAGTTGAATCACCAACTCCACTATAATTATCTTATGCAGGAGGGAAATCTCTACCTGGATTGTGCGCATTAATACAGTTTCCATTTCTTCCACTATGCGCCATTTATAAACAATGGCATAAACTAGATCATTTTATCAATCAAAATACATAATTCTATACTTATAAAACACTTTCCATAAATTGAACTATTTATGGATATAATCCATAATCATAATAATGTTTTCTTTGAGAATTATATACTCATAAACCCTTCATAATGGTTTGTAAAGAAAATGATAATTATCCTAAGCATATCCCCCAGGAGTGTCGTAACCAAGAGTGCAGCAAGGCCCGTTGTCGTGCACGAGTTCCCGTTTGAGTCTATCTCAAAGCAGTGTTTTCGGGTTTTACCCCTAGGTACATATGTGCCAGAACCGCCTCTACCTGCTCGTATCCAGTGAGGGATGTATTTCTCGGAATACTCACAAAATCTCTACAATACCAAAATTCTAGGAAGTTCTTTTATACTAATCCTCAAATTCCATCTTAGATCTATGTGCTCTAATCAGATTTTATCTAAATCTAGCTTCCAAGGTTTGTACTAAACCTCCTCTGATACCAACTGTAACACCCCGACCCCAGTTACCCAGAGTCGGTGCATTATTACATAACATTGGCATGATTAGAAAAGACCAAATCTCGAAATACTGATTAGTTTAGTAGTCTTGGAAACAATAGATACATTAATAAAATTTACATTACATCATAAAGTGAAAACTACAACAACATCTTGTCTCCACACTCATATCCCTTTATACTATCCCAGCAGGTCATTCCTAAAATACATCTTCACATCCTGGGAAAAATAAAACACAGAAATGGGTGAGCTCAAATGCCCAGTAAGGATAACAATATAGCAGAATCTTTTATAAATAACCATAAACATTTAAGGCAATGTATAACTAAAAAAAAAGCCTTTTAAGCTTGAACTTCATCATAATATGGAAAAAAATAAAATGAAATAATTCCATTTACTTTTTCACATGGATATTCTACTAGTCGAATAATCACATTCAATATCAATAACCACTTTCATAATGATGGAATGCATAATGCCAGACTATCATAACCACATATCCAAGTCCTCGTGCCAAGAATACAAATAATATTTTGTCAAGGCGTTGTTCCAAGACACTAGTTTGTCTCATGAGACCTAACGATGCATCTATAAGCTATAACAGGCTCCACCCGTCACTTATTAAGTCCAATTCATTCCTCATATGAACAGGTTTAAACACAACATAAATATTCGTATTAAAACTAGCATACAACATGTAAATAATTTCTTTATAAACCATGAATGGTATAAAAATAACACATCCACAGTCAAAAATATCACAAAACAATGAATACAATATGGAAGTTTTGTATCATAATAAATAGACTTCAAATAATCTTAAAATCCATCAAAGGATGTTGACATAGATGAAATCAAAACTATTTGAGAGAAATATAACCTTTTGGAAATCATTTAAAATTTACATAATTATAAAATAAAACTTTTAATTTGAAAATATCCTTATAAACTTGTAAAGTAAGATTCAAAGATTTTATAATGGCGGAAAATAGCCGCACACGCCATATAAGTTAAAAAAATACATTCTTACCTTAATGTTGTCGAAAAGGTTAAAAAGGACCTTCTTTGGAAAATGACGGAAATATTTCTTTATAAAACTCTTATAAAAAGTCAAACAAGGGTATAAATGACTTTAACCCATATTCTAGAAAATAGTTTAAAAAATTTGAAATATATTTTTTAAGAAACATGGATGTGGATGATAAAGAAGTACCAGTAGATAATGACGTATAAAAAACCTCGGATAATAAAGAGATTCTGAAAAATAACCCTTACCGTGTACTTTTACATGGTTAGGGTAGGTTAAACTCCTGTATAATGGTGAAATAATTGTTATTAAATTTTAAATTAATCATATACATTAATATGAAATCATATATGATCTTTTAACATTTCTTTGCTAACAATATCTTAGTGTTATCGTCGTTTCGGGTGTTAACTTACTCGATTTCTTTTATATGTTTTGTTACATAAGTCGTGTTTGTTATGGATAGGTTGTATCTTATTCATATCCATAATGATATCAATTCCTTAAATACTATTATTAATCATCAAATGAGAATTAAACTTGAATGGATACGATGGAGAATGAATCTCATCGCGTTCGTGGAGACGGTTGTCCGTACGTACGCACGAGCAACAATATCATTTTTTTGATATTAAAATAATATATAATTGTATGTTATATCATATATACAGAATCATTATCATGTTATATTTATTATTTACATGTATTACACGTCATTATTATACAATCCAATAATAATTTATTGAATAACAATTACACCATGACGTGGAGACGGTAAGTCATACGTACGCACGTATGGTGACATGTCATTCAAAGGATGGATAGAAATATGAATATGGTTGTAATATATTTATAATAAAATCACAGTATATATAATATACTAGAGTTATTATTTTAGAATGGGAATAACAATTAAAGAATAAGTTGAAGAAGAAAGGAACTGGAAAAAGGGTGGTGAAATCATTACTTCTTCTTCCGGTTCTTCCTTTTGATTTGATCAAAGGGACACATTAGGTTAGATTTATGATCAAACTAAGGCCTATAGGTTGTAGAGAGGGAAGTTTAGAGAGTATTTGGGTAGGGGTTTTCTGATCCAAGTGGCTTTGAATGTGTTAATTAGTGAGAAGGGGGACTGCCCTTTTATAAGAGGGGTGATGGGCACCTTTGGAAATGCTTGAAATATTATTTTATAATAAATTCATATTCGGTTTCTAATGGCTCCAAAGTGGTTCATTTTTTGGTTAAGGTGGGTATGGGTCGAAAAACACTCATCCAATAGGTTTTATACTGGTTTGTGTCACTATATTAACCTTATATTTTAGCTTTAACACTTAGTTAATTAGTTTGACATTTACCATGTCACTATGTATTTATATATTATGTAGTTAATAAATATAATATATACATCCAAGAGACCCCAAGTGGTCCATTAATGATACACCTATCATGATATAAGTATCTAGGCCGAGATTTAGATTTTCAGAAACTGAATATCAATTAATTATATAATATCTGTTTTAAAAACTCTTTTATGTCAATTTTGACTCTATTGGGTATTTTGTTTTTGATAAATTTATAAGATCACTATTACTTCGAACAAGATTCATATAATCAATCTTAATATGTCATATTAACCTATAAAATTATTTTAATTCACAAAAAGTCTCAAATTACATATATTTGGATATTTATAATTTCAATTATTTTAATATTTCATTAATTGGGTAATTACTGCATCACCATTTTGTCATAAATAAATTAAATTATTTAAGGTCTAACAATTATAAATAAAATACCATTAGGTAGAAAATATTTTTATCTTTCCAATGAATATTTAAAATCGAATCTATCTTTTGTATAACCCTATATTAGAAATGTTTTAGTAATTAAACCTTGATTTTAACTCTTTTAACTCTTCTTTGAATTAAATAATAATAAATATCCTAATCTAATCTAAGTAAACCTAAATGATAATATTTGTATCCTAAGGTTCATTTTTGTCAAGATACACTTTTCCAATACAATCAGGACTTGTGTTATGGTAATATTAATATCATTTTTACCCTTAATTATCCTATTTAATTTTAACTGTGGTAAATAAAAGTAAAAAGTTACTATTCACCAAAAATTATTTTCATCTCATTGAACCGCATTTTACTCCTTGATATTAACCATGTCTCTCAGATTTTTGAAATTGAACTCACAGAAGCGGTAAAATTATGTTTTATGAAAAATTCAGTTTTTTAACTACCACTTAGTGGTTTCACTATTCATCAAAAAATGAAGTTTTTCAAAAAAATAAACAAAATTCACCCCATGCTAATTTCGATATTCCAAATCAAAAAATGAAGCCCATTTTGATAAATAAAATTTATAAATTTCAAAAGTTGGGTATTACTATTCGTAACGGTTAGTTTGATTGGTTGTGGTGTGTTTGAACTCGATGTTGCGTACAAGACACGCTATTACATTATTCAAAGAGAAGCATACTGTAGAAGCATGGGATGTTACATGGTCGGTCATCGAAGACGTCCCACATAAGTTTCCTCCACATGGTGATTCCGAGGAAGAATTCAAAGATGTTCCTTGCCAGTGTTCTTCATAGAGGAAGAATTCTTCGGTGGAGGAGCTTTCTCCCAATTCCATCCAAATTTAATGTGGTGCCAAAAATAATAGATTAAGACATCTATTATTTTGTTGGACATAATTCAAAAAGCTAAATTAATTATGGTGGGTGGAATAATTAATGTATGAGGGTTGGCACAAAATTAATTAAAGGGGTTAGTGGCACCATTAAGTGGGGATCTCGAAAGGTTTCTCCCCACATAATAGTGAGTTTCAAGAGGTTTTAACATCTGGTGGTCCCAACCACCACATTCTCTCAAGGGAGGTTAGTTTAGGTCGCCCCCACCACCATAACCTCTCATAAGATGTTTAGATCTGGTGGTCCCCACCAGAAATATCCACATGGAAGATCAAAATAAAATAAAATGATGTTTATTTTATTTTATTATTCCCATGAAAAACCCAAAAAATTTCCTTTCACCCTCGACCAACAGCCATCGAGATGAAAATATTTTTAAGTAAATATCAGCACTGTGAGTTCAACGGTGCCCTCAGATTTCAATTCTGAGCACCGGTTCATAAGTTAGAAATACCCACTCACACATTTACGGAATATACCCGAAATAATGTTCAGAAATTCATTTTGGGCACTCTGTGCCTTGTAATCACAAGCCGTCAATTTTAGCAGACTTGAAAAATTCCCATATATTTTTTTAAAATATTACATTGAAATTCCAAGTCTTTACATTCCCATTGACTATTTGTGTTATATATGAATGAAATTAAAAAAAACTGTGAGGTAACCATGTCCCACTAAAATATTTGGGTTGTAAATATATGTGAAACAATACTATTTCTGATATTCTAGGAATTATGTTTAGATAGTCAATATAGATAATTTATTTAATGTATTTTCCAGATGGATATTCAAGAATTATATGTGATATGATTGGAATAATGAACAAGACAACAATTAAATTTTTTGAGGATAAATATTGTTGACTAAAAGATTATTAATATATATGTTGTCTAACTAATTTATATTATATATGGTGTCTTTATTATAAAAATATTATGTTTAGTAAAATATATTATTTAATAGAAATAAAACATGATACATACATAACTATATGTCATATTATAAATAAGAGAACGCGTTATAAATACATTACTGATATATATTAAAAGTTGATATATAATTTACCCTATTAGAATATAAGGATGTGTTGTATTCTCATTTTTTATTTATATCATAATGATATGAATATCAAAAATTAAAAATTCTCTTATTTTGATTAATGGTGAGTGGATACTAGGTATTAATTACTAATTTTTTCTACAAATAAACAAATTAGAAATAAGAAATAATTAAAGAAATAAGAAATTATTTACATATTCAATGTGTGAATATAAATTCTAAATATGATTTTGATAGTGATAATAAGTTCCTAGTTCTCATAAACTATATTTTTATCATCCAAACATCTACATTTTTTTTATCTAAAACACATATGGTCAGAATATTTATCTTAGTGTCTTGTAAAATCGTTATGAATAACTTGAGTCTTCTATATTTTGTTTACATCCCTCTGGAAAAAAAATTAATTTTAGTATTTTTGGTGTACTGAAATTATAAAATATTCACATTACATAGGTTAACTAATATCTCACTTTGATTTGTATAAAGAGTACTTCAATCAGTTTTTTTTCTCAATAAAGGTTTCTGATTAACCCTAAGGATGACAAAAAACTATATATCACATGTATTATTATTTCATAATAAAGGATAATTAAATAGTAATTAAGAGAAAAAATAGAATATTAAAATATGTAACTATCGTAAGAATTTAAAAAATTTCATATAGGATTATCCCAGTTTTTATTATGAAATTATAAAAGAAATAAAAATTAAAATATTTCATGCAATTATATATTTATTATTACATATATATAATTAAAATTTTATAATCATTTTTATATTGAAATTGGAATAAGTGGATTTTAATACATTATTTGTAATTATTCATTCATGATATGGGGATGAATTGAATGGTTGTTAAACTATATTGTCATGAGTATTATTGTTTTATTAAAATTTCCTCTTGATTTAAATTATAGTGTATTATCATTATGAGATATGTTTTTTAAGTGTGTAACATGACATATATTTTATGAAATTGATATAAAATATAAAAACATGACAATAGTGGTATGGATAAAGAAAAAGGTCTTCATATATAATCATTTTCCCCTATGATCACATGTAGAACTATATAAATAATTCATAGAGCCTCTTAGATTTATTTTTCTAACCATTAATAGCTACCTTCTAAATGATTCATTATATTAAAATCCTATAGATAATAAACTATATAATTTATGAAAACAATTAAAATAGTTTCTTCTTAAACACATAATATATAACGATAAATATTCCCATTTCCACTTAAATTGGGGGTTGAATGACATATTTCCATGTATTTATTTCCTTTACTTGTTTACGTGAAATATATAGACAGTATTTATATTTTAAATGGAATGATTAGTTCCATATTATGGATTGATGTGATTTATTAATCTATATTGGATTGGAATGTTGTTCTGTAATGGGATGGGAGCCTCGGGCCATAGTGTTGGGTGATATTTAATTATTGAATATGATATTTCAAATGCAATGGGAATTACAATGGGGTGGTTAGAATGATTTCAAAATGGGGATTTCCCATCGACCATTTTTATTAAGTGATGCTTCTTCGATGTGTAGACTGGTGGATTTAATTCGTAAAAATGTTAAATTGTTTTTTGAAATTTGAATCTATACAAGAAATTTGTGTCATGGTTGTGTTATCTTTATATAATTTCTAGGTGTACCATGATATTTATGAAATTAATGTAAAAATAATAAAATAACAAGGTCAGTTCCTCACAATCATAGAGGAAGAAGATATACTTTAGAAAATATATAAGAATTTATTGTTACTATGGATCTTGGTTTAAAAGAATATGTTTTCAATATTGTAAATTAAAATCATATAATAATTAACTAATATCTGAATAATTTATATATAATTTTGAATTATGTATGTTGGATGAGACATAGACCTTAGTAGTGGTAGCTAGATTTCTTATTCCATAATAATCATAGATGGTAATAAGGAAAGTTATATTCCCTTTATCTATTTGTGTCTCATTTATTATATATTTTATAAATCTATAAACTTGAACAACCACATTTTGTGGGAAATCATACAAAAATTTTCTAGCATATGATTTCTCCAATATCCATGATGATGAGGGATTGGTTAACCAAAATTTCTCCCTCCCACACTCTTCATTTGGTTTTTTAATTGTTGGTGTATCATAAGTTATAAAATTTTATGGTATATAATATTTTCCTACATGGTTTGGGATGAATTATGGATATAATATATATTTGGGTTTAGTGTGGAAAAGATATAGTTATATCATGTACTTAGATCTGATCATGGTGGCTATGAATTCTTTTTGGCGTATACGTGTGGGATATGATGCCTTGAGGAATAATAATTTTTTTCTATTATTGTGGAATCAGAACATACAATTAGATACTAATTGGGTTAATGATTAGGATTTTTGTGTGATATATGATTCATCAAGGCTATGATTTGATAGAATGAGATTCTGGATAAAATATGTAAGGGATGATCACATGATGTGTGGAATTGGGGAATGATATAGAAAAACATGTGGGTTAATTGATGCGGAGTTCCATATTATATAAATACAAATTTCATTATAAATTTCGTACATATATGAATTATTTTTTGAGTGTGCCATGGTGAGGTTGATAGAAAAGATTTTTGTGTTTAGGTGATGAGTTAGTTTCATTTTATTATTCAATGATATGTATTATGATTTTTTTCACATATTACATGGAAGGATTTTGGAATTATCCTACTATGAATTCATATAATTATCACTTAAGCTATTTATTGAATGTAATTTGGTCTATTTGTGGTATTTAGAGATCTTTTTGGCTTGTAATATCTTAAAAAGTTATACAATAGTTATTGGATCTACATGGTCATAAGAAAAGATTTAGTTTATTTTTTTCTAATTTCTTATCAATTTTGTTTTTTTCTAAATGAAATAGCATGTACTAGAAACACTTATTTAACTATTCATGATGTTAGTTTGTAGCTTCTCATCATATCTCTTATTCCATAAACATCGGTTAATGGTATTGGATCCCATGTGTGTGATTTATTAAACCACAGTAATAGTATCAAACCAAAGGACTACAATAGAAATGATTTAGATGTTACTATTCACCTTTATTCATTACTATACTAGGAGGGAGGAATTTGGGTGTCATGAGTCAATATATAATTAGATCCAAGATGAATTATGAGAGATTATATGGCAATTCAATTTAGGAATTGGTGAGGATGAATGGGTGGATCTGGCCATATCATCAGCTGGGCATTGTACTTACTATCGAAAATGGAGATGATTTACGAAATTATAATTTTGATTTCCCTATGACTAGATTTATGGGATTTCATTTTTACTAAAAATATTAAGAAACCTGACCCTACATGAAGGATTGATACCTAGGTAAAGATATTTCATGATTACTATCTATGCCTTTGTTTGAATTTGGTAAAAAACATGAACTATTTTAAAATAATATAATTAAATAATTTTTCGTGTTAATTATTTTGGCATTAGGAGTTCATCAAATTTATTATTTTCTACACATTTCTCATGATCAATATCCACATGTTTTTTATTGTAAATATTTTCAAAATAATGTTCTAAAGGATTTCTATAGAGTTATTTTCATTAAGGAAGACACATTAATGAATAAAATATATGATCTTTTGTTATAAGTTATAACATAGAAAGAGTTCATTGATTATTTTTGGGAGATATAGGATTGGTAGGGAAAGGTAAAGATATGCATTTATTATATTATTTATCCTTATAATCATTGGATTTATTTTGACATGATGATGCTACATTGAAAAACATGATAGTGATTATATTTCTTTATTTGGGATTTATCGAAGTTGGCTCTTATGTGGGAGATGATTATATAACAGTTTTAGTATAGATTTTTATCTTTAAACTATAAGGTATCCTTCCATGAGGTTTTTATAACCTCTTAAATGGGGTTCCATTGCATGAGAGCTTAATATTCACTATAAAAATCACTTAAATTATGCATTAGACATTATGCTAGATGTGAAGACTTGGGATATGTAGTTGAGGATGATTTTAATCCCTGGACATAGCACATGGTCACCAAATTTTTTTGGATTTTATATATTAAGGTAATGTGGAAGTTAGATGTCATTTAGAAGATATTATCTTAGATAACCTCATCTTGGGAATAGAGTTGAAGGATTTAATGAGGAGAATTATTGTGGATAAATCAGATTTTCGTAGTCATAAATGAAATTTATATTCACATAGAGTATGTGTCATCAATTTTATACATGTTTAATCAGATATAGAAGTTCGTAGACAGAAAATATAGGTTGGTTTTAATTTTCTTATCATAAAGAGGTCACGACCATCTGAAACGAGAGAGCATGACATTGTTCAATAGTCAGTGTGGGTAAAATATACTATTTCAAAACAATTCATTAGTATATATTTAGCATAGGAATAAATAATTTTAGGGTGTTCTTTATAAGGATAATTAAAAAGGGGATAGAGTAGAGAAATAATATCCTCATGATATAATTCAGCTTCATGCAATGTGAGTAGAGAACCATCATGGAGGTGATCACCATCATGGATAGAGAGTATGTTGGGATGGAAATTGATAGATTAATGTCGTATCATTTTCCGTTACAAGTGATTAAAATTTCATGTGATGTACTATATGAATATTTTATCTAGGGTTTTATGCATTTTTTATGTCAATAGATGAAAATCCATTGTTTATCAAGATTTTGTAAATGCATTTGGACTTGAGGTGGAGGGGATTTTTAGTAACCTTAAAAATTAATACACTAGTAGGAGGTTTTACTTTTTGGATTATTGCTGACAAAGATTGTGAGTTGGTTTTTTGGAAACAATGCTAATGGTGAGACATCTGGTGTTTTTATAATGAATCATATGACATCATCCTTGCCTTCATTGATTACCCACGTAATGTATTGATAATTAAAAATCGTTAAATGTTTTATTAAATTTTAAAAGAGTTATAAAACATTTAATTTTTAATTATAATTTTTTCATATTTTAATTAAGTGTTACCATTAATATTTTATGGTATATATTTTTTAGGTTAGTCATTAAATTCATTATTATATTTTGTTTCATAATTATCATTATATTTTATAAATTGCTTTTCTAAAACATGGTCTGGATGTCTTGAGAGGTGTTCCTGTATTAAAAATGTTATTTTAGGCCTTGAAATATAATTTATATATGTTTTTAAATACAAAAATATTTCTAATTTATTTTTACCAAATATATAAATTAAAATAAAAAAATCTAAATGTATAAAAATGATGCCAAATTATTATGTACATAGACAAATTTCCAAAATATGATATCTTATGTATTTATAGAACAAAATGTGATGCACATCAATATATAAAGCTATTATTTTTTTGTAGGAAATCTATGAAAATTATTTAAAATTCATTTTAATAAATAAAATTCATAACATCTCTATATCCAGTCCTTAATTTGGTTAGAAATCATAGAAATATTTTAGTACTAATTATATAGTTTTTTAAAACTATTTCACAATAATATTTTAATTATAAAATGATCTATATAAGTATGATTCAGGTATTTAGTAATTATTATTAGTGAAAATGAAATAACATAGATATTAATTAACTGAAACCAATGATGTAGATTCATTTCATAAGTTTTAATGTCTGTCTAACATTTTATAAGTCAAGATGTTTATTGATTTTAAGTTTTTTTTACATGAATGAAGAATTTGGTTAAATGAATAATTTGTTCTGAATAATATTTTTAAATATATAGAATTAGTTTACATGGATTTTTTTTAAAATTAATTTATTTACATGATTTTTTTGTATGTAAATTCGACTGCATAAATGTTTTGGATACAAAGAATTCATCTTGGTAAATTTGGGCTATATTGAGATTTTGGTAACATGGATATTTCATCAACGTGAAAAATTTTCATATGTGAAAATTAACTATGTAGTAAAATTTTCATAAGAGCATTTTGTGTGTACTAAAAGGATTTTAAAAAAATGGAAATATGAATTATTTTATGTAATATTTCACATTTAAATTTCTTACAATCTTATTATGATGAATTTTAATGATTTAATTACTCAAATATTGTTCATTAATTATATAGAATCAATAAAAATATGTTTTAGATTTTATAATGAAAATTTAATTTTCATTCCCATGGGATTAAGAATCTATGTATATTTATGTTTATACTATGGAACGTAGAATATTAACAATCAAACTAGATGAAATATGATGATTTATTACAATATATTTTAAATAATTTTCCAAAGACACTAAAAGTAATTATTATGAATGAATTTGCGTATTTGTTAAAATTAGTAATTTCCTACCCTATATAGGTTTATTAATTTATAGATTATTGACTTTCCCTCACAAAAATATTAATATAAATTTATAAAATTAATAAATGTATATATTTTTATTAGAAATAAATACGTAAGAAATATAATATTGTTGGTAAAAATATAATACATATATATCATCAGAAAAGATGATTTTTAGGGAACGTAAAATTTGAAATATGTACATGATGATTAAATTTTATGTTTATACAGTTGATTGAACTATTTTAAAAGTTGATGTTTTTATGATAAAATGAACTATGAAGCATTGCAAATTTCTGTCAATTAATTCAACCAATACATATCTGATCAGTTTTCAAGATATAAATATTTGAAACACATTTTATGAAGGGATCCATACTATCACTGATTTCACAATCTACTCTTATTAAATTAATTTATATGGTTATACAACAGTTTATCTTCTTCTATTATAAATAATGTATGAGTTATAATATCATTTTTAAAGATACGTCTGTATTGTTTATGACTCCCCAAAAAATTCAATTTGGGTTATTCTTCCATTGGGAAAGGATAAAATAATTAGGTTATGGTAAAAGTTAAAAAATAGAGGATTCTTTTTCATTTATTCCCCTCATAGAAAATGATATATAATTTGGCTCTAACAACAATTGTTAAAAATGCAGTTAATGATTACATTGTTATTGGCTATTACATCTCTGTATATTTGATATGAAGAAGATCAGAGTAGAATCAATTTTATCTAAAATTCTATAAAAATATTGTGTTTGAAATTTTCTTATTTAAAATAAATATATTTAATAAAATTTCCCATAATCATCAATTTTTTTAGATAAATACAATCACCCCTCATTGATATGTTTCTATATTCCATTGTGGAAAAAAACTGAAGAGGAGAAATTCCATTTAATGAAATAATTTCTATTAATTTTTATTCTGATACCAAAAATGGTATCTAATCGTGACCCCTATCTGGATAAATATATTTTGAGCCAATAATTTAATGATATTACAATCATGGGAACTAATATATTGGATATGAAATGAAAAATTTTCAAATGATAAATGAATACCATAAAGAAGACCTCATTTTGATTGGACTAAATATGGATAATAAAAATCATGAATATAGTTATTCTTAAAAATAAATTTTATTGGTCCATATAAAATCATAGAAAATATATACAGAATTTATGATGATGAACCTGAATCATTACACTATAATGATGCGTCAATGTATGCAATGAATTTTAATGAGATTAATATTTTATATTTTTTAATAAATTTATAATTATATATATATATATTTCTATATAAAAAAATACACATGAAATTTATAATATCATGTAGGTTAGACATCTAGGAAAGATATGCTCATTATAACTATGTTAGTTAAATTATTAAATAAATATAAAAGATTCTAAATTTGTGACATAGAAAATATCAATGATATATTACATATATATTTCATGTATTTTAAGGGGTATGAGTTATTTTTGAGATACTCTAGAAAACCATATTCATATTAAAAAAGTACTCATAAAAAATCCTAAAATATTAATATTTAAAAATGTTTCAATAGAACAACATAAAATTACTATAGAATGAAATACTATGGAGTGAATTTGATCATTGATACAATATGGTTTGGGGATTAAAATCATGCTAAAGAATAGAATATATAAAAGTATGGAAATTATTTCAATTCTATTGTTAAGGATCAGTATTTTGAATCCAAATTATAGTGTATTTTTAGAAATGATTGTACACATGATGAAAATGGAGAATATAGATGATAGAAATTATATATACAAAAATATTTGAAGGATTATCAAAATTATATTTTCATGTAGAATAATAAATTTAATCATATTTAAAATGATTCTAAATATATTATGTGATATTTATTCAGCAAAAAGGGAACAAGAAGATAGATTTCCCAATATTAAGAAAAGGAAAAAATAAGACGAAATAATACCATAACGGGTGGAAAACAATCGAATATGGATGTAGTTCCATATAGGATTCATCTTCCATTGGAGAAAAACATTCCAAAAATCATATATAAAACATGTAAATAATCGATTTATTTTTTCAAGTGACTAATTATGAATATTATTATTCATTTAAATATTATTTAAAAACCTCCACTATAGAGGAAAATACTAATAATATTGAAGAAAATGGATATAAAATTTAAATGATACAAAGTTTATAGATGAACCATAATATTCAAAATAAATCTATTTTTACGGAAACTTAAGAACAGATGATATAAATCCATGAAGATACGAAACCATCATTTAAAAATTTGAAATCATCTCAATAAAACTTATAAAATAATGTTAAATAAATTGAAAAATTGAAGATAAGTATCAATTTCATATCAAAAATTAAATAATATGAATTATGGAATATTGATATATTTCTTAATGAGAATGAACATCTAATAAATTAAATTTAAATTTTGATGTAAAATATATCGACATTTGTGAAGTTTAGTGAACATTTTGACAAAATGATAAATTTAAATAATATCAGAAAAAGGGATCTAGTCATGGGTTGGAATATAAATTAAAAAAAAATTATAAGTATGTATTTAATATTATAAATAATGGACATACATCTACGTCTATACCTATTTATAGAGAAATAAACTAAAACTATAAAAATTAATGCTCTTTATGATTTAAAAATTCACTTAGATGTATTATGGATTTCATTTGAAAATTTGAATCATCTAAGTTACCTTTAACCAATGTTTTGAAAATAGTTTAGTTTCCTATTAATTAATATTCTTATCCCAATGTACATAAAATATATTATGTAATAAATCATCATTTTTTGGGGAAATGTTTATTTAATGAATCAAAATTTATGTTTGTTATATGTATAGAGGATTTTCATGACATATGACTAGTGATGGTACAAATTTCATACAATTTAATAAAAATTAGAAAGTTAATGTTACTTCTAGTTTTAATTGTATTTGAAAGGTAAATAGTTTTAGTGAGGTTGGAATATCAAATCATCTTACTATTTTATAAGTATTATATTTTTAAAGATTGAAAAAATTATTAATAATATATCAATTACACGATGAGGGATTTAATGTTAAATTTTATAGTTATAAAATAATTCTATTTAGAGATATTTATTTTTTGTTTCATTGAATTGTAAAAGAAAAAAATTAGTCATTTAATTTTTCTGAATTAAGTCGTCGAAACGTAATATTATTGAATAATATACAATACCATAACAAATTTTTGTATAAGATTTTTTTACATGAGTGATTCTTGTTAACACCCAAGTTATCTAAGAATCATATGGTTTTATATTTACTTAATCAACTGTAGTGTACAATGGTGTTTCTGAATCCTTATGACTTATAAATATTATAGAAGCAGTTTCATTTTAACTAAAGAATTAATAACATGAGCAATATTAGTATCAAACAATTAGAATTATTTGGATCAATTAAATGAGAATTTTTTTATTCTTATTGATATATTATCCCATTATTGATATTTTTACTAGACGCATGGTTTTATTTTTTTATAAATAAAAATGTAACTTTATCTTTGATTTTTTTTTTCAAAATGATAAATGAAACGTAATTATATCAATTAGAACCTATCATGGTGGTGAATTATAAAAACCTGTAATTTATCCATTTTTTTGTGAAATGTGTATCTTTATAATATTTTAGGTCTTATAACACCACATATAAATGCCTTAATAGAATGGAAAAATTGAACACATAAATAAGATTATAAGACAATGTTATATGAGACAAATAATTTTAATTTTTTTGGTACATTTTTCAACAAAAAATTTTATGTTACGAATAGAATTTTATTCATATATTTATTTAAAAAGTCACATTTAAATATTTATTGGGGATAATTTTTTTTCAATTTTATAGTATTTTGTTTTATTGATTTATTTCTAAATACTACCGATTCATTAAAGATATACTATTCAAAATAAAATGATAAAATATTATTAATATATTTATATAATAGAATTTCTTATAGAGTTTACAACAAAGAAACTAGTTTTTTTAAATAGGTAAATTAATTATAATTTTGATTAGAAATCATTGGATATAACAGATGCTGATACTGATTAACATTATGAAGAATTTAGATATTTTTATTTTGATGTGGAAAATCTAAAAATAAAAAGACACATATTTATGGGGATATTTTTTACTCTAATTATGTTCTTATTCATGATAAAAGTTGGTAGACTTGTAATGATCATTTTATAGATATTGTGATTGGAAATTTTGAGTCAAATGATGCAACATTAAATTATGTTATAAATATTTGTGCTAATCATGGTATTGTTATCTATTTTATATATGACGGTATTGATTGATATTTTGATAATTCTAATTATATTATGAATATACAAGATGATATAAATCAGAATTCTAGAAATTAAGAGTTGTAATGTAGTATTTGATTAACTAGGTTAAAATACGATTTTTTTTTTATCTTTTTTATATAATGATCAAGTCAGTTTAAAAACAAATAATAAGGATTATTTTTTGTGAGTTGAGTTCATTTTATGTGTTGATACCGGGCTTGAGTAAAGGCTCTAAGAGTTTCTTGGGTGGCTCAATGTATTTTGGGAGCACCAGACCTAGAAACTCAGTTTTAAAAAGGCAAGGGAAAGGCATTCACATGGGTTGCACATGGTTCGTCAAGCCATATAGGTTAGCCATATAGGATACTCTAGGTATTCGAAAGAGTGAACTAGGTCTATTCACGATCTATCAGAACGTGTGATTTAAACTGTGGTGCTTTCCCAGTTTGATGTTTTAGGTTAAATTGATTTAATTAAATTCATATTTGAAATGAATATAATTAAATGAGTTGTTGGGGGTTTCATTTAATTAAATTAATTTTGAGGGAGTTTAATTAGATGATGTTTTTATGGAGAAGTTATTTATTTAAATTGAGATGAAAATAATAACATTTATTTTAACAGATGATGAGTTGGAGTCTTTATTTAATTAAACTTTGATGAGATGAATTTAATTAAATGACTTATAAATGAGGAGTTGGGGGTTTTAAAATAAGGTTAATATGAAATGGTAATATGAAATGATGTGTAAATAGGGAGTTCTGGTTTAATTTAATTACAATAAGGGTTAATATGAATTTAATTAATTAATGTGAAATAGAGGCTTAATTTAATTAAATTAATGGTTAAGAAGAAATTAATTATTCATTGAGAAATGGGGTTACTAATTAATTAAATTGAGGTTGATATAATTTAATTAAATAATATGGACGAGTTTTAGTTTTTAATTTAATTAAATTTTTTGCAAGGATTTTAATTAAAAAGCATGAATTGGGGAAATTATTTATTTATGTTCAGTTAGAAAAAATATAATTAAAAGATGAGTAATGAGTTTTAGGGTGTTTTTTAAATTAAAATGTATGAGAGAATTTAATTAAATAAAATATGAGTTGGATAATTTATTAAATTAAATTCATTGAATGGAATATAATTAAAAGAGGTGTAAATGAGGAGTAAATATGGATTTTCGAGTTTATCAAATAAGCGTTTTAATTAAATGATAATATTATTAACATGTCTGTTATGATTATTATTATTATTCTAATTGTTAAAATATTTAGATGGGAAAAAATTTAGGATATATGCATATCCTGAGTGTGGTGTGACCCCCCGGCTCTCCCATTGGTGTCTTACCACCCATTATCTCGGATCTATATACCGATGTGAGATTGTGGTGGTCTCTGAACGGAAGTTTTCTATCTTGGTGAGGTGGTGTAGAAGAGGTCTCCGGACGCATTGTTCCATATTCTGATGATTTTTTCCAAAGTCAAATCTATTTGTATCCATTCATTTCACCGCCTTAAATTTCTAGTGCAATGATAAATTTAAAGTGTGGATGCACTTTTTTTGATGTGGGTGTACATGAGCATATCTTGATTTGAGTTAGGAAACATTGGCTTGGTCATATTGGTTGTGGTAGTGTTCTTAACTATTATTAATTAATAAAATGTAGTTTAATTAATTTACTGATTTTGATAAAGTTGACTATAATGTTTGAATAACATATTAAATTGGATTAGTTGAGATAATTAGTTTTGAGTTAATTATGATCTTTGAGTTGATAATTAATCAAATGGTTAATTATGAGATATTAAATTGGTTATGTTGAGATAATTAATTATGAATTAATTTTTTTATATGATTTTAATATAAATATTTAATTAAGGGATTAATTATGTGATTTTGATTTTGGGATAAGTTGAGATAAATAATTTTTGAATTAAATACATGATATAGAGGTAGTTTCATGGAGATAATTAATTTATGAAATAATTTTTGGTATTGAAATGGTTTCTATGTGACTAGTTAATTTTTGAATTAGATAGAGTAATTATTGTTATAAGTTAATTGTTGAGTTAACTAAATAACTTGGTGTGTTTAAAAACCCATTGAATGAGTAATGATATTAATGATGATTATTAATTTACGAGTTAATTTTATTATGAAGCCGTTAATGGTAACCTGGAAATTCATTGGTCAGGGAGTATGAAATGGTCACATGTCCATTAATTGGTGCGTGTGTATGGAATAATATGTCGGGACCCATCCTCAGGGCTCGTGCCATGAATACCCCAAGCCCGCCTTCCATAGGCCAGGGGTTGGCGACTAGCACCAAAGGCATAAATCCCAAAGAAGGGAAGGCATTGCCTTTATGATGTAACATGCACAACAGAGTACACAAGAGAGGTAACACTAAGTAAAACTGAGTACAAGGAAAGTGCTGAAAAAGTAAATGGGCCAGTATACAAACCCAACTGAAAGTACAGTACAACTAAAAGGAAATTACACCAGCAGTAAGTAAAACAACAACACAGATTCGTCCTCCAGAAATCCCACCTGAAGGGTGGGTACAGATAGTCTCCTCGGCTCCTCGGGTCCGGTCGTCCGCTCCATGTATGCCCCGCCATGTGATCCACCTTCGGGTACTGTCCAACTCCACAAGCCTCCACCTCGATCAGTGTTGTCTGTCGTCTGTATCCAACACAGCGTAGTGCGGGCATAACCCGTGAAGGGGTGAGTATACGATACATAATAGGGACCCCGATACCCCCGAAGGTCTCTCAGAATCCAATAAGGATAAACCACAAAGGAAAGATACAATCAAGAAGTATCAACAACACTACTTATGTATATGTGTAACACCCCAATCTTCTACGTCACTTTTCTCTTTGAATAATGCAATAGTGTGTGTTGTACGCAACATCGAGTTCTAACACACCACAACCAATCAAACTAGCCGTTACAAATAGTAATACCCATTTTTTGAAATTTATAAATTTTATTTTTCAAAATGGACTTCATTTTTGGATTCTGAATGTCGAAATTATCCTAGGGTGAATTTTTGGTATTTTTCTGGAAAACTTCATTTTTTGATGAATAGTGAAACCACTAAGTTGTAGTTAAAAAACTGAATTTCTCATAAAACATAATTTTACCACTTCTGTGAGTCAAATTTCGAAAATCCGAGAGACACGGTTAATATCCAGGAGTAAAATTTGGTTCAATGAGATGAAAATAATTTTTTGGTGAATAGTAACTTTTTACTTTTATTTACCATAGTTAAAAGTAAATAGGATAATTAAGGGTACAATTGATATTAATATTACCCTAAAACATGTCCTAATTCTATTGGACATGTGTATCTCGACCACAAACAACCTTAGGAATAAAATAATATCATTTAGGTCCACTTGGATTAGATTAGGACATTTATTATTATTTAATTCAAAGAAGAGTTAAATGAGTTAAAATCAAGGTTTAATTAGTAAAAAAATTTTAATATAGAGTTATACATAAGATAAATTCGATTGTAAATATTAATTGGAACGATAAAAATATTTCTTACATAATGATATTTTATTGATAATTTTTAGACAGTAAATAATTTAATTTATTTATGACACAATGGTGATGCAGTAGTTACCTAATTAATGAAATATAAAAATAATTGAAATTATAAATATCCAAATAAATGTATTTTGAGACTTTTTATGAATTACCATAATTTTATAGGTTAACATGACATATTATGATAGATTATATGAATCTTTTTCGAAGTAATAATACTGTTATAAATTTATCAAAAAACAAAATACCCAATAATGCCAAAATTGACATAAAATAGTTTTTGAAACAAATATTATACTATTAATTGATATTCAATTCCTAAAAATCTAATGTTCAGTCACGAGACATATATCATGACAGGTGTATCATTAACGAACCACTTGGGGGTCTCTTGGCTGTGTATAGTATGTTTATTAACAATATAATATAAAAATACCAAGTGACATGGTAAATGTCAAACTAATTAAGTAAGGATTAAAACTAAAAGATAAGGTTAATATAGTGACCCAAACCTTTCTAAAACCTATTTCCTGAGTTTTTTCCAACCCATAACCACATTAAACTTTAAATAATACAGTTTAGATCCATTATAAACCGAATACGAATTTATTATAAAATAATATTTCTAGCTTTTCCAAACGTGCCCCTCACCCCTCTTATAAAAGGTCACTCCCCCTTCTCACTAATTCACACATTCAAAGCCTCTTGGATCTGTCAACCCCTACCCAAATACTCCCTCAACATCCCTCAATACGACCTAGAGGCCTTATTTTGATCATAAAGACAACCTAATGAGCCCTTTTGATCAAATCAAAAGGAAGAACCCGAAGAAGAGGTAATGATTTCACCACCCTTTTTCAAGTTCCTTTCTTCTTCAACTTCTTCTTTCTTTGTTATTCCCATTCTATAATAATAAATCCAGTATATTATATATAATGTGATGTTATTTTATCAATATGGTACCCCCATATTCATTATTCTATCCATCCTTTGAATGACATGTCAGTATACGTGCGTACGTACGGCTTACCGTCTCCACGTCGTGGTGTAATTGTTATTCAATAAATTATTATTTGGTTGAGTATAATAATGATGCGTAATACATGTAAATAATAAATATAACATGATGATGATTCTGTATATATGATATAACATCCAATTATATATTATTTTAATATCAAAATGATGATATTGTCGCTCGTGCGTACGTACGGACTACCGTCTCCACGAACGTGATGAGATTCATTCTCCATTGTATCCATTCAAGTATAATTCTCATTTGATGATTAATAATAGTATTTAAGGACATGATATAATTTTGTATATGAATAAGATACAACCTATCCATAACAAACACATCTTATGTAACAAAACATATAAAAGAAAATGAGTATGTTAACACTCGAAACGACGATAATACTAAGATATTATGAACAAAGAAACGTTAAAAGACCATATATGATGTCATATTAATTTATATCATTCTTGTATAATTTAATAAAAATTATTTCACCATTATGAAGGAGTTTAACCTACCCCAACCAAGGAAAAGTACAAGGTAAGGGTTATTTTTCACAATCTCTTCATTATCTGAGGTTATTTATACGTCATTATCTACTGGGACTTCTTCATCATCTACATCCATGTTTCTTAAAAAATGTATTTCAAAACATTATTACTATTTACTAGAGAATTAGTTAAATTCATTTATACCCTTTTTTGACTTTTTATAAGAGGTTTATAAAGTAATAATTCTATCGTTTTCCAAACAAGGTCCTTTTTAACCTTTTCGACAAAATTAAGGTAACAATGACTTTTTTTACTTATACGGTGAGTGTGGCTCTTTTCTGCCGTTATAAAATCTTCAAAGCTAATCGTACAAATTTATTAGGGTATTTTGAAAGTAAATATTTTATTTTATAATTATGTGACTTTTAAATGATTTCAAAACAGAGATATTTCTCTCAAATAGTTTTGATTTCATCTATGTCAACATCCTTTGATGGATTTTAAGCTTATTTGATGTTTATTTATTATGATACAAAAAATACATATTGTATTGATTGTTTTGTGATATTTTTGACTTTGGATGTGTTATTTTTATACCATTCATGGTTTATGAAGAAAGTATTGACATTTTGTATGCTGGTTTTAATACGAATGATTATGTTATCTTTAAACCTGTTCATATGAGGAATGCATTGGACTTAATATGTGACGGGTGGAGCCTGCTATATCTCCTCGATGCATCGGTAGGTCTCATGAGACAAACTAGTGTCTTAGAAAAATGACTTAACAAAATCTTATTTGTATTCTTGGCACGAGGCCTTGGATATGTGTTTATGATAGTCTGGAATTATGCATTCCATCATTATGAAAGTGGTTATTGATATTGCATGTTATTATTATACTAATGGAATATCAATATGAAAAAGTAAATGGAATTATTTCATTTTATTTTTTCCATATTATACTGAAGTTCAAGTTTAAAAGGCTTTTGTTTTAGTTTTAAATTGCCTTAAATGTTTATGCTTATTTATAAAAGTTTCCACTATATAGTTATCCTTACTGGGAATTTGAGCTCACCCCTTTCTATGTTTTATTTTTCACAGGATGTGAAGAAGTATTTTATGAATGACCTGCAGGGATAGTACAAAGGAATATAAGTGTGGATACAATATTTTGTTGTAGTTTTCACGTTATGATGTAATATAAACGTTATGAATGAATCTAGTGTTTCCAAGACTACTAAACTAATCGGTCTTTCAAGACTTGATCTTTTGTGATCATGCCAATGTTATGTAATAATGCACTGACATTGGGTAACTATGGTTGGTCATCACATTTGGTATAAGAGAAAGTTTAGTACAAACCTTGGAAGCCATATTTAGATAAACACTGATTAGAGCACATTGATCTAAGATGGACTTTGAGGATTAGTATAGAAGAACTTCCTTGAATTTTTGTATTGTATAGATTTTGTGAGTTTTCCGAGAAATACATCCCTATCTGGATATGAGTAGTTAGAGGCGGCTCTGGCACATATGTACCTTGGGGTAAAACCTGAAAACACAGCTTTGAGCTAGACTCGAACGGTATCGGGTGCACGACAACGGGTCTTGATGCACTCTTGGTTACGACACTCCCGGGGGATATGCTAAGGATAATTCTCATTTTCATTACAAACAAATATGAAGGGTTTATGTGTATATACTTCCTCAAATAAAACATTTTTATGATTATGGATTATATCCATAAATAGTTCAATTTATGTTAAGTGTTTTATAAGAATGGAATTATGTATTTTGATTCATAAACTGATCTATTTTATGCCATTGTTTAGAAATGGAGCCTAGTGGAAGAAATGGAAACCGTATCGATTCATGAACTCAATGTAGGGATTTCCCTCCATCTCAAGATAATTATAGTGGAGCTGGTGATGGAACTGGTTCTGATCAGCTAATAACCATATTGGGACAACTCACTCAGGTTATGAATAATAGCCTTACCCGTAGGGAGCACCCTGATCCACAGCGTGGAGGATCAATGTTAGATCGCTTCATGAGACAGCAACCACCAACGTTTAATGGGAGTGAAAATCCCTTAGTAGCTGAGAAATGGATAAATTCCCTAGAGAAAATATTTCAGGCATTGGGGAGTAGTGAAAGGGAAAAATTAATCATGGTAGTTTACCGCCTCACTGGAGATGCTGATCAATGATGGTCATTGATTCAAAACACTAAGGAAGATGATGAAGTATCAAATATGGAATGGCGGTAGTTCAAAGATCTATTTTTAGAAAAATACTTTCCTTGTGACCATCGAGCAGCTATGAAAAGACAATTTATAAGTCTGAGACAAAAGGAGGATGAGAATGTCTCAATGTATGATGCTAACTTTACAAGGTTAGCAAGGTATGCTAGAGATTATATACGTACCCCAAGAAGAAAGATTGGTCATTTATTTGATGGGTTAAAACCATTTCTCTGTCAAGCATTAGTCAAATAATCTTTCTCGTCATATAAAGACATTGTCTCATGTTCTATCAAGACAGAAAATGAATTCTCTATGTCTTATGACTTTAAACAAAGAAAGAGAAGAAGAGATCTTCTGATCATTCTGGGAATGGATATTTGGGGATGAAGGGAAAATTTTAATATCCATCCTGTAGTAAATGTGGGAAGTGACACCCTGTTTGTTTCTTAAAAGGAATCGGATTATGTTATAAGTGTGGTGAAAAAGGCCACCAAGCTCGTGATTGCAAGGGGAAGAAGGGAGCTACTGATGTCTAATGCTACAATTGCAGGGATATGAGAAATTATGCTAATGAATGTCCTAAGAGTCAGGGGAACTTACCTTAGAAAATTCCAAGGGATCAAGGCCAAGCTTATGCTATCACTACTGCTGAGGTAGAAGCTCTGAAAGATGTGGTGGCAGGTAATTTAATGGTTTCCTCAAGTTTATCAAATGAATTATTTGATTTTGGATCATCGTACTGTTTCATATATTCCCAGTTTTCTAAGAAAATTATATATTTACAATTTGATTAAACAAGGGAGTTTTCAGTTAAAACTCCTAAGGAAATTATCATCGCAACAAGGTTTTGTGAATCAATCCCCATTAGAGAACATAAATGTTTCTTATCTGCTGATCTCATCATCATACCTATGATTGAGTTTGATATAATCCTCAGTAAGGATTGGCTTTTAGACCATGATGCAAAGATTTATTGTAAGAAGAAGGAGCTTACGATTTTTTGATAATGATGATAAGGAACACCTTATCTTTAGATCATAATCATCACCACCTAATTCTTATCTAGATCCACCCCCAGTAGCTCAACTAAATTCAATTACTGGGGAGGAAGAGAATGAAATGACAGTGGGTGAGGAAAGAAATGTTCAAATATAGGATGTACATATTGTGAATGAATATGTAGATGTGTTTCCGGAAGATTTACCGGGATATCCTCCAGAACGAAAAGTTGGGTTTTCCATTGATTTAATTCCTGGATCATGGCCTATATCGAAGACCCCTTATAAAATGGACACTGTAGAATTAGTGAAACTTAAGAAACTACTAGAGGAATTGAGTAATAAGGGATTTATTCTCCCTAGTGTTTCTCTATGAAGAGCCCCTGTTTATTTTGTTAAAAAGAAAGATGGATCCATGAGGTTATTTATCGACTATAGGGAAATCAATGATATAACCATAATGAACAAGTATCCCCTACCTCGCATTGATGATTGGTTTGACAAACTGCATGGAGCTCAATACTTTTCAAAGATTGACATTCGGTCTGGATACCATTAGTTGTCTGTGAAGAAGGAAGACATTCTGAAGACAGTATTTCGGACCAGGTACGGGCATTAAGATTTTATAATAATTCCTTTTGGGTAGACTAATGCACCCTCTGTATTCATGGATCTAATGAATAGTGTTTTCAAGGAATATCTAGATGAATTTGTGGTGGTATTTATTGATGATATCTTGGTATACTCCAAAAGCTATGAAGATCATGAAAATCACTTGCGCATTTTCCTGAAGACTCTGAGAGGACATCAATTATATGGGAAGTTCAGTAAGTGTGAATTCTGGCTTCATGATATT
Organism: Viscum album; assembly: GCA_963277665.1. NCBI lineage: Eukaryota > Viridiplantae > Streptophyta > Magnoliopsida > Santalales > Viscaceae > Viscum > Viscum album. Next base: position 1,264,780,968 of record OY728120.1, on the reverse strand, counting down.
TCTTTTCTTGGCCATATTGTCTCTAAAGATGGAATCACTGTTGATCCTTCTAAGACTAAGGCAATCTAATAATGTCCTGCACCGACGAGTATAACTAAGGTACGCAATTTTATTGGTTTAACAGGTTATTATCGACGTTTCGTCCAGAATTTTTCCCGGTTGTCTAACCCATTAATAAAGCTCACACGTAAAGGGTTTAAATTTATTTGGAAAAAAGTGTGTGAATAATGTTTCGATTAACTGAAGAGAAGATTAGTCAATATTCATATATTGACCCTACCATCGGGGAATGATGGGTTCGTTATTTATAGTGATGCATTGAAGAAAGGACTTGGTTGTGTCTTTATGCAGAATGATAGGGTTATTACCTATGCATCATTATAGTTGAAAATTCATGATCAAAACTATCATAATCATGATATTGAGTTAGCAGCTATGATCTTTGCTTTGAAGATATGAAGACACTACCTTTATGGTGAAAAATGTGATATTTAAAATGATCACAAGAGTTTGAAGTATATTTTCTCACAAAAATAACTCAACATGAGGCAAAAGAGATGGCTTGAATTACTCAAGGATTATGATTGTATGATACACTACCACCCGGGGAAGGGAAATAAGGTGGTAGATGCTTTGAGCAGAAAATATCATGGATTTTTGAACAATATAAGAATTGAAATGGATACAATTTTCATGGACCTAGTGAAGATGGACATGGGAATAACCATGGAAGGTGAAACATCATTGCTTTTTCAAATGGTTTCCAAACCATCTTTACTATAAAGGATTAAGAGTTCTCAGACCGATGATGAATAATTTCAAAAGAAGATTAAAGCTGTGAATGATGGGATATTGAGAGACTTTGTGTTTGAATATGGAATTTTGAAATTTGGGAAGAGAATTTGTGTTCCCGATATACCTGATCTAAAAAGTTAATTATTGGACGATGCTCATAGTTCCAATTTATCTATACACCTGGGGAGTACCAAAATGTATAGGGATTTGAAGGAACATTTTTGGTGGGACAACATGAAGAGGGGTATTGCTGATTTTATGTTAAGATGTATGGTTTTTCAACAAGTGATAGCTGGAAGGAAATAGCCTAGTGGAGTATTGCAACCTCTTCCCATACCTGAGTGGAAATGGGATAATATTACAATGCACTTCATCATGGGGCTACCAAATACTCCTAGAAAAAATGATGCAATATGGGTCATTGTTGATCTTCTTACCAAGTCAGCTCATTTTCATGCTATAAGAGAAGATTTACCACTCGAACCTCTAGGAATACTATATATTAATAATGTTGTGAGACTTCATGGAGTACCCCAATCGATTGTTTCTGATCGTGATCCCCATTTTACTTCAAGATGCTGGAAAAGTCTTCAGAAATCCCTAGATACTGAACTTCATTTGAGCACTGCCTACCACCCTCAAACAGATGGACAATCCGAAAAGACTATTCGAACCTTAGAAGACATGTTGAGATCCTACTCACAAAACTTTTAGGGTATATGGTATCAATATTTACCTCTGGTATAATTTTCCTATAACAATATCTTACATTCGAGTATTCAGATGGCACCATATGATGTATTATATGGAAAGAGATGTCGCACACCAACCTATTGGGATGACATTGTTGAAAGAAAACGTGTAGGCCCAGAACTGGCGGAGGAAACAATGGAAAAGGTAAAGGTAATCCAAAACCACATCAAAGCAAGTCAAATTAGGCAAAAGAGCTGTGCCGATAACCGAAGGATGGATTTGGAATTTCAGGTAGGAGATCATGTTTTCTTGAAGTTATCTCCATGGAAGGGAGTTATACGTTTCGGTAAGAAGGGTAAATTAAGTCCCAGGTAAATCGTACCTTTCAAAATTCTATAACGAATTGGAGTTGTAGCTTACCGTTTGGAAATGCCGCCAAGTCTCTCCAAAGATCACGATGTGTTCCACATATCACTGTTGAGGAAATACATGTCTGACCCAACGCTTGTACTCACCTATGAAGAATTATAACTGGAACTCGATCTATCTTATTGTGAAGAGCCCGTCAGGATTCTTGATACGACGGAACACGTACTAAGAAAATGGATGACTCATCTGGTAAAAGTGTTGTGTAGAAATCATAAGATGGAAGAGGCAATGTGGGAACCTGAGGAACTTATGATGAAGAACCAACTGAGTCTTTCCATGCGGTAGTATTCTACAAATTTCGAGGATGAAATTATTTGAAGGAGGGGAGAATGTAACACCCCAAGCTTCTAAGTTACGCTTCTCGTTGAATAATGCAATAGTGTGTGTTGTACGCAACATCGAGTTCTAACACACCACAACCAATCAAACTAGCCGTTACGAATAGAAATAACCCATTTTTTGAAATTTTTAATTTTTATTTTTCAAAATGGACTTCATTTTTGGATTCAGAATATCGAAATAGCCTAGGGTAAATTTTTGGTATTTTTCTAAAAAACTTCTTTTTTTATGAATATTAAAACCACTAAGTGGTAGTTAAAAAACTGAATTTTCCATAAAACATAAATTTACCACTTCTGTGAGTGGAATTTCAAAAACTTGAGAGACACAGTTAATATCAAGGAGTAAAATGTGGTTCAATGAGATGAAAATAATTTTTGATGAATAGTAACATTTTACTTTTATTTACCACAATTAAAAGTAAATAGTATAATTATGTGTAAAAAATGATATTAATATTACCCAAACACATGTCCTAATTCTGTTGGACAAGTTTATCTCGCCCAAAAACAACCTTAGGAATAAAATATTATCATTTTGGTCCACTTGGATTAGATTAGGACATTTATTATTATTTAATTCAAAGAAGAGTTAAAAGAGTTAAAATCGATGTTAAATTACTAAAAAAATTTAATATATGGTTATACATATGATAAATTAGATTGTAAATATTCATTGGAAAGATAAAACGATTTCCTACATAATCGTATTTTATTTATAATTTTTAGACATTAAATAATTTAATTTATTTATGACACAATGGTGATGCAGTAATTACCTAATTAATGAAATATTAAAATAGTTGAAATTATAAATATCCAAATATATGTAATTTCAGACTTCTTATGAATTACAATAACTTTATAGGTTAATATGACATATTAGAATTTATTATATGAATCTTTTTCGAAGTAATAATTCTGTTATAAATTTTTCAAAAAACAAAATACCCAATAGTGTCAAAATTGACGTAGAAGTGTTTTTAAAACAAATATTATATTATTAATTGATATTAAATTCCTAAAAATCTAAGTTTCGGCCAGGAGACTTATATAATGATAGGTGTATCATTAATGTACCACATGGGTGTCGCTTGGATGTATATAGTTGGTTTATTAACTATATAATATAAAAATACAATGTGACATGGTAAATGTCAAACTAATTAATTAAGGGTTAAATCTAAACGATAAGGTTAATATAGTGACCCAAACATGTCTAAAACCTATTGGTTGAGTTGTTTATGACCCATCCCCACCATAACCTTTAAATAATCCACTTTTGAGACATTAGAAACAGAATATGAATTTATTATAAAATAATATTTTTAGCTTTTCCAAAGGTGCCCCTCACCCCTCTTATAAAAGAGAACTCCCTCTTCTCACTAATTCACACATTCAAAGCCTCTTGAATCTGCCAACCCCTTCCCAAATACTCTCTCAACATCCCTCAATACAACCTATGGTCCTTAGTTTTATCATAAAGCCATCCTATCGATCCCTTTTGATCAAATCAAAAGGAAGAACCCGAAGAAGAGGTAATGATTTCACCACCCTTTTTCAAGTTCCTTTCTTCTTCAACTTCTTCATTATTTTTTATTACCATTCTTAAATAATAACTCTAGTATCTTATATATACTGTGATTTTATTATAAATATGGTAAAACCATATTAAGTATTCTATCCATCCATTGAATGACATGTCACCAAACGTGCATACGTACGGCTTACCGTCTCCACGTCGTGGTGTAATTGTTATTCAATAAATTATTATTTGGATTGGTATAATAATGACGTGTAATACATGTAAATAATAAATATATCATTATAATGATTCTGTATATATGATATAACATCCAATTATATATTATCTTAATATAAAAAAGATGATATTGTCGCTCGTGCGTACGTACGAACTACCGTCTCCAACAACGCGATGAGATTCATTCTTCATCGTATCCATTCCAGTCTAATTATCATATGATGATTAATAATAGTATTTATGGACATGATATCATTCTGGATATAAATAAGATACAACCTATCCATAACAAACACCGCCTATGTAACATAACATATAAAAGAAAACGGGTAAGTAAACAGCCGAACAGACGATAATACTATGATATTATTAACAAAGCAATATTAAAAGATCATATATGATATAATATTAATGTATATGATTCTTGTATAATTTAATAACAATTATTTCACCATTATACATTAGGTTAACATACCCCGAACAAGGAAAAGTACAAGGAATGGGTTATTTTTCACAATCTCTTCATTATCCGAGGTTGTTTATACGTCATTATCTAATCGGAATTCTTTATCATCCACATCCATGTTTATTAAAAAATGTATTTCAAAACATTTTTACTATTTACTAGAATATGGGTTAAAGGCATTTTTACCCTTGTTTGACTTTTTATAAGAGGGCTATAAAGGAATCTTTCAGTCGTTTTCCAAACAGGGTCCTTTTTAACCTTTTCGACATAATTAAGGTAAGAATGTCTTTTTTTAAAATTATATGGAGAGTGCAGCTATTTTACACCATTATTAAATCCTTGAAGATTACCTTACAAGATTATAATTATATTTTAAAGTAAATGTTTTTTTATAATTATGTGACTTTTAAATGATTTCAAAAACGATATATTTCTCTCAAATAGTTTTGATTTCATCTATTTCAACATCCTTTGATAGGTTTTAAGCTTATTTGAAGTTTATTTATTGTGATACAAAACTTCCATATTGTATTGATTGTTTTGTGATATGTTTGACTGTTGATGTGTTATTTTTATACCATTCTTGGTTTGTGAAGAAATTATTGACATTTTGTATGCTAGTTTTAATATGAATGTTTATGTTTTGTTTAAACTTGTTCATATGAGGAATGCATTGGACTTAATAAGTGACGGGTGGAGCCCGCTATAGCTCCTCGATGCATCGGTAGGTCTCATGAGACAAACTATTCTCTTGGCACAAGGCCTTCACAAAATCTTATTTTTTTTCATGGCACGAGGCCTTGGCTATGTGGTTATGACAGTCTGGCATTATCTATTCCATCATTATGAAAGTGGTTATTGATATTGCATGTGATTATTAGACTAGTAGAATATCAATGTGAATAAGTGAAAGGCATTATTTCATTTTATTTTTTCTATTTTATGCTGAAGTTCCAGTTTAAAATGCTTCTGTTTTAGTTATACATTGCCTTAAATGTTTATGATTATTTATAAAAGTTTCCTCTATATTGTTATCCTTACTGGGCATTTGAGCTCACCCCTTTCTATGTTTTGTTTTTCCTAGGATGGGAAGAAGTATTTTATGAATGACCTGGAGGGATAGTATAAAGGGATATGAGTGTGGAGAAAAGTTGTTGTTTTAGTTTTCACTTTATGATGTAATGTAATCTTTATGAATATATCTAGTGTTTCCAAGACTACTAAACCAATTAGTCTTTCGAGACTTGATCTTTTGGGATCATGCCAACGTTATGTAATAATGTACTGACTCTGAGTAACTGGGGTCGGGGCGTTACAATATGCCCATACATATACCTAAGTCACCAGTTACAGCTCATCTCCAACTCTCTTGCCCAAGGACCATCTAGTCCACAAGGAAAGCACAACTCAGTCCACAAAGGATAACACAACTCAGTCCACATAGGGAGAACGGAACTCAGTCCACAATGGTTAGCACAACTCAGTCCACACAGGAAAAACAAACCCAGTCCACAAAGGAAAGAATGTCAACCACATCAATGATTATGATTGGTAAACAAGACTCGTCTCACACAGGAATACACGTCGTAAGGTGATAGAGATGATCAGATGTAGCCACTGATTCATCTAAGCTGTCAGACCCACATAGGATACAAGACCAGCTAAGCCGTCAGACCCACAAAAGATACAAGACCAGCTACTCTGCCGGACCCACATAGGATACAAGTACAGAGGTCAATACTACTGGAACCACATAGGATACAAGAACAATAGTCATCTCCGTCGAACCCATGGAGGATTCTAGTATGGTCGTCATCGCTGCCGAACCAATGGAGGATCCAAGTACAGTCTTCATCGTCGCAGTCGTTGCCAGCTCTAGGGTTCCCGCACACAACATGCTCGATTATGAGAGGGTACACTCCTCGACCAAGATAGAAAGAGTCGATACATCAACTATAAAGAAGTACAGAGATGATGTATCCCAATGTTTTGTCTTTTGAAAAGAAACCCAACGCGATAGACGGTGCGTCAATTGGACGCCCGGTCTAAAAGTTGTGAGCTTTTCCGTTCTAGGGGCCCAGTTGGATTTTAAGCTAAAACCAACATGACCGTACTCTATCTGCATCCAACCATCAAATAGAGTAAGCCAAAAGGAGAGTCTCAACAAAAGGATCCCATCACAATTGACGGCACGTCAATCGGATGCCCGGTCCTTGAGATATAAGTGTTTCCGCTCCAAGGGCCCGGTTGGTTTTGAGTTCAAACCAACTCAGCCATACCCAAACTTTACTAAAACCTCGAGTGTAAAATACAGAAATGACCGCCTCGATCCAAGGGTTCATACGCAACTGACGGTGCGTCGATCAGAGGTACACAACAGAAGTTATAGGCAAAAGACCGAAAGCGGTCCGAAGTGGGGGGTTTGGGCCCGGCCCGACCCGCCCCCCTGGTTCGGCCCGAACCTGTTCGACCCGACCTAGGTCCGGGTCTGGCCTGGTAGGGCGTGGCCCTGGCCGGTCCTCGTGACCCCCCCCCCGGTCCACCCTGGGGGGGGGGGGTGCGTTGGCACGGCCAGTGGGCAGCGAAGGGGGGGACACGGTCCCCCCTCCTTTGTGCTCCAAGGACGCAGCGCACAGTTGCCGCATCACCTCCGGATCCCGCGTGGCCGCGAGATCCGACCATCTACCGCTGTGGCTTCAGACGCGGCGGCTATTGCCGACAGCGCGCCGGGTCGCCGCTGCCTCCGCCCGCCGGAGGTTTCCATGGGGCAACAGAGTCGTTCTGGTGGTCTGTTCTTACTCTCGTCTGCACATGTGGTCATCCTGGGACCTATACATCACTGGGAAGGCCTCCAAATTCCATTCTGGTCCCCCTTCGCCATAGCCATATGTTCAGCACATCAATAACATAATAGCGGTGGGTTAGGACTTGTTCATTTTTCCGCACCCACCGTGTTAGCGGTTCGAAATTACTCCCAACAATTATAAGCCATGTCGAGGGTATAATTCACATAAAGAAAAGTAAACAAAAACCCCTACCTCAACCAGGAAGACGATCTTTGGCGTCGCGGTACACGACATCACGGAGGAGAGGATCATAGGCATCGTCGGGGCGTGCCTAGGAGGAAGCGGCGTCTCCTCTCTAGCACCGAGAAGAGGTTTGGTGGAACATCGTCAATCTCTAAGGAACCGGCGTTCTTCTTCGTTCTTCATTGGAGTCCGGTGTCTTTGGCGTTTTGTCATAGCTTCCTCCCGTGGGGTCTCAAATCATTTTCCAAAGTGTTGATTAATAAAAGAATTAATCATCACATTTTGTTCATTATTATGGTTCATTAATGAACCTAAATTAATGAACCAATTAAACACACGGGATTAGCTGTTACACAACCAAAGGGACGAGTCATTAAATGGCCCTCATTTATTGATCTTCGATACACTGTGATTCCGCCAACTATCCCTCGACGGTGGAAGAAAAAGAATAAAATAACTTATAGTTATTTTATTATATATAATTCTTTTTCTGAATGTCTAAAAACATATCTTTTTCGTCCGAACCTAGTTGGTTGAAGTTAAGATTCGCCTAAGAAAATACCAGTGCTGTGAATTCATCGGTGCCCGGATATATTATTTCCGAGCACTGGTTCAAAAGTTAGAAAAAATCGCTCGTCCGTTCACTGAACGTACCCGATCTAAACTTCAACAAATGATTCCGGGCATACCGGGCCTCAGAATCAAGCACCATTAGAAACTGTGTTCTCATTAAATCCAAATAATTTAAAAAAAATTCACGTGAAATTTACGGGTCTTTACATTACTCTCCCCTCAGGGCTTTACATCCCAGTAAAGCTACATCATAAACTACGGAAACAAATGAGGGTACTGATCATGCATCTGATCCTCCCGCTCCCATGTTCTCTCCTAGTGGTTCCCATGCTTCCACCTGATGCGCACTAGAGGAATCTACTTTCCACCTAGGACCCACTCCTGTCGATCCTTGATCTCCACCAGGACCTTTGCAAAAGTCGCCTCGTCATCTATGTCAAGCTCTCCATGATCGATGATATGTGTCGGGTCGTGCACGTATCTCCTCAGCTGAGATATGTGGAAGACGTCGTGCACCTGGTGCAACTGAGGTGGAAGATCCAGGCGATAAGCCACCTCGCCTATCCTGCTGAGAACCTACAATGGTCCGATGAAGCGCGGAGATAACTTGCCGCCCCGGACAAATCTCTGTAATCCACGTCGAGGTGAGACATGTAACAAAACATGGTTGCCATCCTCGAACTCTAGGGGTCTCCGCCTCCTATCAGCATAGGACTTCTGTCAGCTCTGAGCAGTCCTCATCCACTCCTGGATGACCTGCACCTTCTCTGTCATAGCCTGAACCATCTCTGGTCCTACGAGTGCTGACTCCCCAGGGTCAGTCCAATATAGAGGTGGTCAGAATGTTCGGACGTACATTGCCTCGTAAGGTTCCATCCCGATGGTGGAGTGGTAGATTTTGTTTTACGTAAACTCCACCAAGGGTAGGTGATCTTCCCAGCTACGACCAAAGTCAAGGACACATTTACGGAGCATGTCCTCGAGTGTCTGAATGGTCCCCTTCGTCTGACCATCCGTCTACAGGTGAAAGGCGGTGCTCAGGCGTAGCTGCATCCCAAACGACTCCTAAACCCCTTCCAAAGCCGGGAAGTAAAGCAAGAATCTCGATCGGAGACGATAGTCAATGGTACACCATGAAGTCGTACGATCTTTTGAACGTAGAGGAGTCCTAATATCTCTACTGATCCCTGCACGCTGATCGGTAGGAAGTGGGCTGACATGGTAAGTCGGTCTATGATCACCCAGATGACATCATGTCCTATAGAATTACGTGGAAGCCCTGTCACGAAGTCCATGGATATCCCATCCCACTTCCACTTCGGGACCTCTAAGGGTTGTACCAGGCCTACAGGTACCTGGTGCTCTGCCTTCACTTGCTAGAAAGTGAGTTATCGAGAAACAAATTCTGCCACAACCTTCTTCATACCTGGCCACTAGTACAATCGTCTGAGGTCCTGATACATCTTCGCTACTCTAGCATGTACCGCTAGAGGGGAAGTGTGGAACTCCCTCAGTACCTCCTCCTGTAAAGTAGCCGGTACCACGGTGCATCTCCAAAAGAGGATGACGTGATCCCCGCCTTCAGAAAATCCATCGGGTGCTAGCCCTGAGGATATCTAAGCATGTCTCACCTCACAGTCAACATCCCCGCGTTGTGCCTCTCTGACCCGCTGGAGTGGTGGAGGAGTGACTGTGAGGGACTGAAGATAGGTTGCCCCATCTCTATCAACAAAGGATATCTACAAAGTGACTAACTGATCTGTCACATCCCCAAGTTGCTGAATTCCCAATCTCCTGCTGAGAGAATCAGCTACAACGTTCCCCTTCCCAGGGGTATAGACAATATCAAAGTAATAATCCTAGAGGAACCTGAGCCATCACCACTATCTCAGGTTCAGGTCCTTCTACGAGAATATGTACCTGAGACTCTGGTGGTCAGAGTAGACTGTAAAGCGCTCACCCATCAGATAATGCCGCCACATCTTCAGGGAAAAGACCACTACTGCTAACTCTAGTTCATGAGTAGTATAGTTCTACTCATGCTCCCTCAACTACCGTAAACCATAAGTGATCACTGCTCGCTCCTACATCAGGACAAACCCGAGCCCAGTCCCTGATGTGTCGCAGTAAACTACGTACTCGACGCCCTCCTCTGGAAGCCTCATGATGGGATCACTGTTCAATCTCTGTCTCAACTCCTAGAAGCTTTGCTGACATCTGTCTGACCACACGAAGGGTTTCCCCTTCTTCGTCAAAGCTGAAATCAGTGCTAGAACTCTGGGGAAGTCTGGCCCAAATCTCTGATAGTACCCTGCAAGACCTAGAAAACTTTGTCACGCTCCTAGGTGGCTCCCAAGCATGTACTGCCTCGACCTTCGTGAGATCCACTAAAACTCCCGCCTCTGAGATTATGTGCCCCAAGAAGTGGACCTCTCGAAGCCAGAACTGGCACTTCGAGATCTTACTATAAATGTGGTGCTCTTAGAGTGTATCCAGTATAACCCGTAAGTGTTAGGCGTGCTCCTCCTCAGTAGTCGAGTAAATCAGTATGTCGTTAATGAAGACTATAACAAAATGATCAAGGTAGGGCTGGAATATCTTGTTCATGAGACTCATGAACACTACTAGAGAGTTGTTCACACCAAAGGGCATGACCAAGAACTCATAGTGGCCATACCGGCACCTGAAGGTCGTCTTCTGCACATCCTCGTCCCGAACTCGGAGCTGATGATAGCCTGACCTGAGGTCTATCTTCGAGAACCATCGTCATCCATTGAGCTGATCGAAGGGGTTGTCAATCCTTGAAAGCGGATACTTGTTCCTCACGATCACTGGGATCGGGTGACGGTAGTGAACACATAGTCTCAATCTCTCATTCGCCTTCTTGGCAAACAGAATCGGAGAAGCCCAGGGTGAAACACTGGGTCAGATGAATCACTTTCCCTGAAAGTCCTCCAATTGTACTCGCAGCTCATGAAGATCAGCGGGAGCCATCCGATATCATAGAGTGGATATCGGTGATGTCCCAGGGTACAGGTCTATATAGAAATCTATCTCCTTGCGAGGAGGTAGTACAGGAACATCGTTAGGAAAAACGTCTGTATATTGGTCCACCACTATAGGAAAACTCAGACTCCGCACGTCAACTACTCTGAGGATGAGACTATTCAACTAATGTGTGATCGGTTGCCCTCTCCTCTTCGTTATTCTATCCTGTGATGCAAAGGTTACCTTCTCACCGGTGAAGGTGAACCTGGTCCCATCCGTGCGGACACACTGCACCTTGCGCCTAATATTGTCGATCTGAGCATGGACTGTAGATAATCAGTATGTACCGAAGATGACATCGTAAGGCCTTGACACCACTACAAGAAGATCCCAGCTGAAGCTCTCGCCTCCTAGAGTTAGCTCACACTGCCAGCACCAGTGCGTAATCGACATGTCTGCTCTTGTAGGTGTCTCGAGCCGCAAAGATCGAGCCAACGGATCTGTCGGAATCTCCGATCTCCGAACATGGGAAGTGGAAATAAAATAATTACTCGCTCATGTGTCTATTAGAACTGCGGTAAGGGTGGAGTAGACACAGATAGTACCTCGAATCATTTCAGGTGCGACGTGGTCGTAAGCCTCTACTGCCTGGAGCGGAGCCTATCTCTGCCCGCCAGCTCCCTATGGTCGGTGCGGATCTACTAGTGGTGGTGGTGGTAGAGCCTCGAAACGTCGTCCACCACCCACTGCTCGGTCAGTTCCTCTGCCTCATCTGCATGATATATGTGGACCGCCATGGTCAAACCTCTACCTCTGCCTGGGAGGTCCCTCCACTATCTGCAACTCATCTATATGGCGGGTCGAGCAGTCATGAACCATGTGGCTCTGCCCGCCACATGCATAACATTGTCTTCTCCTCAGAAGGCTGGATCTGCACCATGTTCCCTGCATAGCTGAGCCCATGTCCTGAGGTCGCCCACCAAACAGCCGGGTCTGCTTGGACCCCTGCATCATCTGTCGGCTGCCAGCTGTAGAAGACTCCGCTCCGTGCCATCCTGAGGTGGGTCCCGCTGATGATGGCTGCTCAGCGAGAAATCTCTCCACTAGTAGGGCTCGCTCCATCACCCTCGCATGGGTCAGGATGCTGAGTGGAATTGTCGAAGCTCTGATCTCATGCATCAGCCCCTACTCGAAGGTCTGGGCCCAGATGAATGGGTCACGTACCATGTCCATGGAGTATTGCGAGAGGTCGGTAAATCTCACCGAGTACTATGCTACTGACATGTTGCCCTAACGTATCTGTAGTAACTCTTGGATGTGCACCACACAAAGGGTGGATGGAATGAACTGTGAGCAGAAGAGGCTCTCGAAGTCCATCCAAAGTAGAGATGTCTCATCATGCACCTGGAGCATCAGGCTCCACCATCTACCTACTTCTGCATGCAGGAGACTCGAGGCAAGGATCACCATGAGATCTACTGGTGTCCCTACCAATCTAAAGACTCTGATGATGGCCTCCAGCCAATCCTAGGCTACTTGAGGATTCTTCTCTCTGCAGAACCTGGGCGGCCTCTGTCTCTGAAACTTATTCAACGCGCTCTGGTGGCGTGCACTCTCCGCCGCTGGGCGGGTGGAATCGGTGGCTTGGTGGGTAGAGGTACCGCTGGTGCCTCCGTGGTAAACGGGCCCTTGCACCGATGCCTCGTCGCTCAGAGGGATTTCATCTCACACAATGCTTGGAACCCTAGCTGGCTGCTGTCATGGATTCATCCTGAAAAGAAACAGGCGCACCACGATTAATATAGTATACCTGGTGAGCTGACACAAAGTAATCACAAAGAAAAGTGAAGAAACAGTAAGTAAAACTGAGTACAAGGTAAGTACTGAAAAAGTAAATGGTCCTGTATACAAACCCAGCTGAAAGTACAGTACAATTGAAAGGAATGTACAACAGCAGTTAGTAAAATAGCAACACTGAGTCGTCCTCCGGAAATCCCACCTGAAGGGTGAGTACAGATAGTCTCCTCAGATCCTCGGGTCTGGCCATGCACTCCGTGTACGCCCCGCCATGTGGTCCACCTCCGGGTACCGTCCAGCTCCACAAGCCCCCACCTCGATCAGTGTTGTCCTTTGTCTGCATCCAACACAACGTAGTGCGGGAATATCCCATTCAGGGGTCAGTATACGATACTCAGTAGGGACCCCGAGACCCTCGAAGGTCTCTAAGAATCCATGAAGGATAAACCAAAAAGGAAAGATACAATCAAAAAGTATCAACAACATTACTTAGGTATATGCCCATACATATACATAAGTCATCGGTTACAGCTCATCTCAACTCCCGTGCCCAAGCACCATCCAGTTCACAAGGAAAGTACAACTCAGTCCACAAAGGATAACAAAACTAGTCCACAAAGGAACAACACAACCCAGTCCACAAAGGTTATCACAACTCAGTCCACACAGGAAAAACACAACCCAGTCCATAAAGGGAAGCAAGTCAACCACATCAGTGATAATGATTAAGAAACAAGACTATAGAGACCCAAAGCTTGACGTACATGGACATTACATTACTTTTGAGGAATACTTGATACATAACAAAAATAGAAACATAAGGACCGTAATAGTTTAGTGTCTTTGAAAACTCAGAAAATAATCTTCTAATCGTGGTGAAAGATCTTCATCATCTCCCATTAATATCTTCCCCTTTTTGTTTTCATACTTAAAACCTTTCTTTAAATCCCGGGGAAAAGAAAACATATAAAGGGTGAGCTCAAATGCTTATTAAAGGAAATCCTACAGAACATAAAACAATCCATAAACATTTGATTGCAAAATCTTGAACATAAAATCTAAACATCAAAATCGTGAGCAAATTCATAATTCTTGGAAGTACGCAAGGCATATATCATAAAGGAACATCAATATTGATAAAATAGCATGGGAATAAATCATGTAATTGTGGAAACCATTTAGTACTTGTTATGATTTCCATAGTAGCCAAGGAATTGCTGGCAAAACCATCTTAGTGGACAAAGTCCCTTTCTGAATCAAGTTCACTCCTTGTTCCAGTCCTGTATCACTGAACCGGATTAACATACCGTTCCAGCCATGTCTATCTCATGATATATGAATCATTACCCAATGCATTGGAGGGAGATATAGGTCCCAACATTCTCATAATGAAACCATTATTATATGTGCCAAAAAATCAGAAATCATACATCCTAGCATAACCCATGTAATAAAAAAGGGATTATTAATCACCATTCCATCATAACACAATCCATATAAGAAAAAAAACATCATAAAAATAATTCCATCATAACATAATCAAAACAATGTAAAAATAGGGATAGAAATAGAAACCTATATTATCTTAGATGGAAAATAATTTTGATAAAACACGTGAACTCCATTCTTGAGGAAAATGTCATTTCTACTTCAAAAACATTTTCCTTTCTTAACATGTCATATAATTTTGAACTAAAAACAGTATGTGAAAAATATACATGAAAACATGTAAAGGACGCTTCAGGGAAATAATGTTCTAAAAATCCATTCATGTCATATATATTTCAAAAAACATTCTTCTCGTACTTTGGCCGGAAAAGACAAAAAGTACCTCGTACGAAAAACGACCAAAGATTCCTTTCGTATCTTTTACGAAAAACTCACCGAAGGGTAAAATTGGATTTAAAAAATTCTAGGAGGATAAAAATAATATTAAATATTGAAGAAACATGGATGTGGATGATAAATATTCTCCAGTAAATTCTGAATTATAAACAATCTTGGATAAAAACGAGGTTGTGGTATTTTCCCTTACCTTATGTCTGATATGTCTCGTATGTATCCGAACCTCCTCTTCTTTGAAGCACCTCTTCTTAACCTCCCATTTGGGCACTAAAGATGGTCTTTAACGAAGACAAGAACCTCTAGGATGTTTCTAGGGAAGTGGAGATGATAAATTGGTAGGGTTTTTCCAAGCATGAAGGCTCAATGTGGTGTGAGGAAGAGAGGGACGAGGTGCCCTTTTATAAGGGAGGAGTGGGGAACCATTGGAAAAACTAAAAATATTAGTTTATTATAAAGTCATATTCGGTTTTTAATAGCTCAAAATTAATTTATTTCATAGATAAGGTGGGGATTGGTCGAAATCATCTCATCCAGTAGAATTTAGACATGTTTAGGTTTCTATTCTAACCTTATCATTTAGATTTAACTTTAAGTTAAATAATGTTACTTTTACCGTGTCTTCTTGTTTTCTTACAATATAAGGTTAATAAAATTACTATAACAAGAGAAAAAAACCCCAAGTTGATTATTATTAATATATATAATATTATCTAAGTCATTTGACCGATCCATAGATTTTTAGGAATAAAATAACAATTAATAATATAATATTTGTTTTAAAAACTATTTTATGTCATTTTTGACACTATTTGGTAATTGATTTTTGAGAAAATCATAAAAGAATGATTAGTTATAAAAATTTAATTAAATCAATACTGACATGATATATTAACCTATAAAATTAGTGGAATTCAAAAAAAGTCTCAAATTACATTTATTTGGGTATTTATGACATCAATTATGTCAATATTTCATTAATAAGATAATTAATGCATCATCATTGTGTCATAAATAAATTAAATTATTTATTGTCTAAAAATTAAAAATAAAATACCATTATGTTGGAAATATTTTTATCTTTCTAATGAATATTTGTAGTCGAATTTATCTTACGTATAACCCTATATTAAAAATGGTTTAGTTATTAAACTTTGATTTTAACTATTTTAACTATTCTTTAAATAAAATAATATTAAATGTCCTAATATATTCCAAGTGGACCTAAATGGTCATATTTTATTCCTAAGGTTGTTTTTGGTCGAATTACACTTATCCAATTGAATTAGGACATGTGTTAGGGTAATAATAATATAATTTTTACCCTTAATTACCCTATTAACTTTTAAATGTGGTAAAAAAAAGTAAAATGTTACTATTCACCAAAAATTATTTTCATCTCATTGAACCAAATTTTATTCCTTGATATTAACTGTGTCTCTAGGATTTTAAAAATTCCACTCACAGAAGCGGTAAAATTATGTTTTATGTGAATTTCCAAATTCTCCTAGGAGGTGGGTAAAAGACGGTGAAAAGTTCAATAAAATTTTTATATATCTAAAATTATTATAAAATGACTCTAATGAATTAAATTGAACATATATAGGTATTATTTATAAATATTGACCTAAAATAAATTTAAATAAAATAAATAATTATGTAAATAAAATGTCAGTTTTTAAATAGTAACCCATTGTTTTCACTATTCATAAAAAAATTGAATGTTTCCAGAAAAATACCAAATATTCACCCCGGGATAATTTCGATATTCCGAATCCAAAAATGAAGTCCATTTAAAAAGATAAAATTTATGAAATTTTAAAAAATGGGTATTACTATTCATAACGGCTGGTTTATATAACATATCTTTGTTTAGTGAAACTCGGTATTGCGTACAACACACGCTATCGTGGAAGGTCGCGATTGTGTGTAATGAAAGACAAGTCAGGGATGCGTGTAGTGCAAGATCTTTTTGGTGTAGAGTACAACACAAGACATCAATAAAATTAAAAAGAATATTTTTCATAATATCTCGGGGTGTTGCATTCTACCCCCCATAAAATGAATTTCGCCCTCCAAATTCGCCGGCATTATAAATGGTTTACTACTCGAAAGATTCTCTAATAGAAACCCACATCGTAAAAAGGAATACCAAAACCAGTCTTTAAAAACTAAAGTATGAAACGTAATGGTTACCCAAATTAACTAATCATTGGGTTTCCACATAGGTGAAAATATGGATATGGAAGAGAAATCTAACCATCATGTTCTGATAGAGAGTGGTAGAGAACTTGTCTATGGAAAATCCAGCAATCACAAATCCATAGATTTGTGATGATCTAAGGTACCATCTGATTCATTGGATATAAGGGCACTAGGACACAAATTTTGGTTTTCAAGATCATTTCCCTAAAGTTGAAGAAATTGAAATTAGAAGAAATATTTTCTTGATTTTGGTACAGTCTAACCATTGGTCGTTCCTTGGAAAATTTCCATTTCATCTCTTAAAGAAATGAAGTTGAATTTGTCATTCATGAAGTGTTAGCAGATCATTTGATATAATGATGGGTCATTCCATCTGTCTCAAATAAAAGGTTCGAAAAAGTTATCAAAAATACAAAAGTCCATCTATGGTGAGGTTAATCGTATATGATTCCAAAAATTAACTTACACTTCATATATAATACCTCTTAATAAAATAAAACTATTTTCTACTAACCAGTGACTTCCTGTAGGCCATTGGTGTGCGATAAAGGCCAGTCACACTTCGATTGTGGGTTCGATTCCCACAGCCTTTTCCGACGCGACGAGTTATCGCCCGTCCTGCAGGTTGTCCTTTTTCTAAAATTACATCATTATGACATTCCATTGATAATATCGAAAACAGTTCTAGCCTTAAACTAACTTATGTTCAACATAATCCATTTCAAATCTTTAGGCATATCCAAAATACTATTTTCCAAGCTTATAGTATAAAGAAAACAATTACTAGAAATGTAATCTACCAAGCATGTGAATACCATCATTTTTCCCCGATATATCTTGTTGATCACTTTCCAATCATGTGAATACCTTAATCATGTATTCTCTTGAAAAATGAATACCCATTTAACCTTATTGGAAACATGAATTCTGTCCAAAATTTAACTCTTTCCACATACAAAAAATCCCAAAATTTCTATACACTCAAATCATGATATCACCTTTTCCTTATTTTATTTATGAGATCATGATTAGAAACATATTATTTTCTCCTTTTCCCTTCATTATGCGCATTTCATATACTTTCCAAAAATATTTCAATCACGTTTTCATAGTTACCAGTACCATATAATTATTGAAAACCAATAAATAGATATTCCAAAATTCCACAATACCATAAATGAGATTCCATGATACGATTTTGAAATCCCATTACATAAACCCTTAATCATTACCCAACATCATTTTCATACTCAACATCACAAATAGTGATCGCCTAAGACTTCCCTTTATCCTTTTCCTTAAGAGGTTTCTCATGTTGATCATCATTAACCTGTGGATTAGGGAATTTATTAGCATAATGCTCTATTTCCTTGCACTTGAAGCATTGAAGTGTTGGTGGAGATTTCTCTGTAGTCTTTTCCCTATTCACATCATTATCAACCTTTTTCCCATTACTTCGACAATCAACTGCTCGATGACATTGTTTTCCACACTTAAAACATTTTCTAGTCCCTTTAAGACAATATCCACCATGATTATTTCCACACTTTGAGCATAAATAAACATTCATATTCATTTCACCATTATTCTGAGATTTCTCCTTGTACTCCATCTTTCGTTTCTTGTCAAAACCATGAGATGGATATGTAACACCAACTTCCATTTCTACCTTGATAGAACAACACACAATTTCTTCATAGCTACTGAAGTCTCTAATAGCTAATGCCCTTCGAAGACTTAGTTTTAAGCCACTGAAGAATCGATCAACATTACTTTCTGGTTGGATGATAGAACCAGATGCATACCATTCAAGTCTTGTAAAATTCGCTTTGTATATACCAACAGATTCATCATCCTTCTTCTTAAGCTAAAGGAACTCCTTTTCATCTTTTTTTGAAGAATACAAGGGAAGTACTTACTGAAAACCATATTATTGAACTTGTCCCATTCGATGGATTCAATTTCATATTGGGGCCTTGTATTCTTAATTAGAGTCCAGCACTGGTCTGCTTCACCTTCTAACACTACTGGAAAATAGACCTATCCTCACGGTTTTCCACAAAACAGTGGGGATAGACCCCCCCCCCCCCCTATACCAACGGTTTTGGAAAACCGTGGGTATAGGTTAATTTTCAAGACTTATACCCATGGTTTTCCAAAACCGTGGGTATAGGGGGGTCTATCCCCATGGTTTTCCAAAACCGTGGGGATAGGTTTTGAAAATTGACCTATACCCATGGTTTTCAAAAACCATGGGTATAGGGGTACCTATCCCCACGGTTTTGGGGAAATTTGTGGGGATAGGTCTGGGATAAAAAACCTATACCCACGGTTTTGAAAAACCGTGGGTATTGGTTTTCCATGTGTGCGCGAGAATAATTTTTTTCCGTGGGAAGTAATTTTTTTTTGGCGGGAGTCCTATACCCACGGTTATTCCCTCTATACCCATGGTTTATATAACTATATTTAACTAAATGTAAATATATATACACATAATTGATGGTAGGGTAGTGGTTAGACGCGGTACTTTGCAGCGAAGAGGTCGCGGGATCGAAACCCGCATGCGGCATTATTTTAGGATCTATACCCACGGTTTTGAAACTGTGGGTAAAAGCCATTGACACCATGGAAATTGGGAATGTTTTGTTGACCCGGTGGCAGAACACCTATACCCACGGTTTTGGAAAATCGTGGGTATAGGCTGGGGACCTATACCGATGTCGTTCCAGCCCACGGTTCCCAAAACCGTGGGTATAGGCTACACCCACAGTTTTGGGGGCTATACCCACGGTTTTGAACCGTGGGTATAGGACATTTTTCCAGTAGTGTAAATGGTAAACAGCTAGAATGAATTTATCATGTTCTGAACAGTGAAGTATGGAAAATATCTTTTCAATGGTACTGATCCATTGTTCAGCAACAAGTGGATCTGAAGACCCATTGAAAGAATATGGGCGTTGCCTCATGAAGGACTCAATATAATATTGTTCCCTCCTATGCTCATTTGGAAGTCTAGAATGATTCATAGCTTCTGTAAGTATAGAAATAAGATTTTTCACTCCATCTCCCATAACGTTGGTTTGTTCAGGAGGACATTCATTGAATCTTGCATTACATTGATCAACACGGTTCCTTTGGGTTCCATCCATCGTCTAAAACCTAAAAAGAATAGTGTGAGAGGCAAAAAAACATGCTAGGGAAACAACATAATAAAGGGGTAGTACCTTTAATATCTAACATCTTAGGTTTAATTATAAGATCGTTAGCGCAATTATAGTACTATAACCTATACATTTACTTAATATTAGTGACATCCCTAGACATACCTTAGAAATATCTCATGGGATCTCACTATTGTTTACGAATCCTAGTTTCCAAAGGTTAACTAAACCTTTCCTCCGATACCAAATGTAGAGACCCAAAGCTTGACATACATGGAAATTACATTAATTTTGAGAAATACTTGATACATAATTAAAACAGAACCACAAGGACCATAATAGTTTAGTGTCTTTGGAAACTCAGAAAATAATCTTCTAATCATGGTGAAAGATCTTCAACATCTCCAATAAATATCTTCCCCTTTTTGTTTTATTACCTAAAACCATTCGTTAAATCCTCGAGAAAGGAAAACATATAAAGGGTGAGATCAAATGCTCAGTAAGGGTAAGCATAGATAACATATAAAAAAATCATAAATATTTGAATGAAAAATAATGAACATAAAATCTAAACATCAAAATCTTGAGAAAAGTCATAAATCTTGGAAGTACGTAAGGCATATATCATAAAGGAACATAAATCTTGATAAAATAGCATGGGAATAGATCATGTATTTGTGGAAACCATTAAGAACATGTTATGATTTCCATATTAGCCAAAGCATTGCTGCGAAGACCATCTTAGTGGACAAAGTCCCTTTCTGAATCGAGTTCACTCCTCGTTCCAGTCCTGTATCACTGAACCAGATTAACTTACCATTCAGGAAATGTCTATCTCATTAGATATAAATCTTTACCCAATTCATTGGATGGAGATATAAGTCCCACCCATCTAATAATGAAACCATTCTTATGTGTGCCACAAAATCATAAATCATTCATCATAGCATAACCCATGTAATAAAAATGGGATTCTTAATCATCATTCCATCATAACATAATCCATATAAGAAAAAAACATCATAAAAATAATTCCATCATAACATAATCAAAACAATGTAAAAATAGGGATATAAATAGAACCCTATATTATCATATATGGAAAATAATTTTTAAAAAACACTTGAACTCCATTCTTGAGGAAAATATCATTTCTACTTCTAAAACAATTTCCTTTCTTAACCTATCATATAATTTTGACCTAAAATAAGTTGATTAAAATTAAAAATGAAAACTTTTAAAGGATTCCTCATGGAAATAATGTTCTAAAAATACATTCATGCCGTATAAGATGAAAAAACATTCTTCTCGTACTTTGTCCGGAAAATTAAAAAAGTACCTCATACGAAAAACGACAAAAGATTCCTTTCGCATGTTTTACTAAAAACTCACTAAAGGCTAAAATTGGATTTAAAAAATTTGAGGAGGATAGAAATAATATTACATATTGAAGAAACATGTATGTGGATGATAAATATGCCCTAGTAAATTCTAAAGTATAAACAATCTCGGATAAAAATGAGGTTGTGATATTTTCCCTTCCCTTATGTCTCATATGCCTCGTATGTATCTGAACCTCCTCTTCTTTGAAGCGCCTCTTCTTAACCTCCTCTTTGGGCACTAAAGATGGCCATTTAAGAAGACTAGAACCTCTAGGATGTTTATAGGGAAGTGGAGAGGAGAAATTGGAAGGGGTTGGCTGAGCTTGAAGGATCAATGTGGTGTGAGGAAGAGAGGGAGGAGGTTCCCTTTTAAAAGGGAGGAGAGGGGAACCTTTGGAAAAACAAAAAATATTATTTTATTATAAAGTCATATTCAGTTTTTAATAGCATCAAATTGATTTAATTCGAAGCTAAGGTGGGGATTGGTCTAAATACTCTCATCCAATATAATTTATACAAGTTAAGGTTTCTATTTTAACCTTATCATTTATATTTAACTTTAAGTTAAATAATTTTACTTTTACCGTGTCTTCTTGTTTTCTTACACTGTAAGGTTAATAAACTTACTATAACAAGATGAATGAACCACAAGTTGTTTATTATTAATATATATAACCTTATCTAAGTCATTTGGCCAAACCATAGATTTTTAAAAATAAAATAAAAATTAATACTATAATATTTGTTTCAAAAACTATTTTATGTCAATTTTGACACTATTTGTTAATTGATTTTTGTGAAAATTATAACAGAATGATTAGTTTGAAAAAAGTTAATTAAATAAATAATAAAATGACATATTAACCTATAAAATTAGTTTAATTCATAAAAAGTCTCAAATTACATTTATTTGGGTATTTATAACATCAATTGTGTCAATATTTCATTAATAATATAATTACTGCATCATCATTGTGTCATACATAAATTAAATTATTTAATGTCTAAAAAATGTAAATAAAATACCATTATGTAGGAAATCTTTTTATCTTTCTAACGAATATTTATATTTGAATTTATCTTATATATAACCCTATATTAAAAATGTTTTTAGTTATTAAACATTGATTTTAACTATTTTAACTATTCTGTAAATAAAATAATATTAAATGTCCTAATCTAATCCAAGTGGGCCAAAATGTTAATATTTTATTCCTAAGGTTTTTTTGGTCGAATTACACTTATCCAATAGAATTAGTACATGTTTTAGGGTAATAATAATATCATTTTTACTCTTAATTACACTATTTACTTTTAACTGTGGTAAATAAAAGTAAAAAGTTACTAGTCACCAAAAATTATTTTCATCTCATTGAACAACATTTTAATCCTTGATATTAACTATGTCTATCAGATTTTCTAAATTTCACTCACAGAAGCGGTAAAATTATGTTTTATGCGAATTTCCAAATTCTCCAAGAAGGTGGGTAAAAGACGGTGAAAAGTTCACTAAAATTTTTATATATCTAAAATTATTATAAAATGACTCCAATGAATTACATTGAACTTATATAGGTATTATGTATCAATTTTGACCTAAAATAAATTTAAATACAATAAATAATTATTTAAATAAAAAGTCGGTTTTTAAATAGTATCCCAGTGTTTTCACTATTCATAAAAAATGGAACGTTTCGAGAAAAATACAAAAAATTCACCCTAGGCTAATTTCGATATTCCGAATCCAAAAATGAAGTCCATTTCCAAAGATAAAAATTATAAAACTTTAAGAAATGGGTATTACTATTCATAACGGATAGTTTATATAACATATCGTTGTTTAGTGAAACTCGGTATTGCATACAACACACACTATCGTGGAAGGTTGTGATTGCGTGTAATGCAAGCCATGTAAGGGATGCATGTAGTGAAAGATCCTTTTGGTGGATCGTACATCACAAGACATCAATAAAATTAAAAAGAATATTTTTCATAAAATCTCGGGGTGTTACAAAGACTCAACTCCCTTCAGGCATACCCTTCGTAAGATGATAAAGATGATCAGATGTAGCCACTCATTCATCTAAGATGTCGGACCCACATAGGATACAAGACCAGCTAAGTAGTCGGACCCACAAAGGATACAAGACCAGCTACTCTGCTAGACCCGCACAGGATACAAGTACAGAGGTTAATACTGCCAGACCCACATAGGATACAAGAACAGTAGTCATCGTCGTCGATCCCACGGAGGATTCCAGTACTGTAGTCGTCGCTACCGAACCCACGGAGGAACCAAGTACAGTCGTCATTGTCGCAATCGCAGCCAGCACTGGGGTTCCTGCACACTGCATGCTCGATTACAGGAGGGTTCGCTTCTCGAGGAAGAGAGATAGAGTCTATACATAAACTATCACGATGTCCAATGTTGATTTATCCCAAAGTTTCATCTCATCAAAAAAAACCCAACGCGACAGACGGTGCGTCAATCGGATGCCTGGTCTGAGAGTTATTGGCTTTTCCGTGCCAGGGGCCCGGTTGGTTTTGAAGATTAAACCAACCTTAACATACTCCAAATCCATCAAAACCTCAAGTGGAGTAAGCTAAAAGGATCGTCTCAACAAAAGGATCTGATCACAATTGATGACACGTCAATCAGATGTCCGGTCCTTGAGATATAAGCGTTTCCGCTCAAGGGCCCGGTTGGTTTCGAGTTTGAACCAACCTAGACATACCCAAACATTGAAGAAACATCGAGTGTAATATACCAAAACGACCAACTTGATCCAAGGGTTCATACGCAACTGACGGTGCGTCGATCGGAGTTCCACATCACATGTTATGGGCAAAATACCGAAAGAGGTCCGAAGTGGGGGGTCTGGTCCCGGCCCAACCCGCCCCCCCTGGGTCGCCCCGAACCGGGTCCGGGTCCGGCCCGGCCGTGCGCGGCCGGCCCAGTCCTCGCGACCAGCACTAGTACGGCCGGGGGGGTGCGCTGGCTCGGCCAGCGGGCCAAGCCGGGGGGGACGTGGTCCCCCCTCCTTTGCGCTCCATTGACGCGGCTCGCGGTCGCCGCGTCCCCTCCAGATACCGCGCGGCCACGGGATCCAACTGCCCGCCGCCATGCCGGAGGTTTCCACGGGCCACCAGAGTCATTCCGGTGGTCCGTTCTTGCTCCCGTCTGCGCCTGTGGTCGTCCCGGGACCTATACATCACTGCGAAGGCCTCCAAATTCCATTCTGGTCCCGCTTCGCAATAGCCATATGTTCCGCGCATCAAGAACAGAACAGCTGTGGGTTCAGACATGTTCGACGGTCCTCCCCCACCGCGTTAGTAGTTCAAAATTACTACCAACAATTATAATCCATGCCGATGGTATAATTCACATAAAGAAAAATAAACCAAAACCCCTAACTCAACCAGGAAGATGATCGGCGACGTCGTGGTACACGACATCATGGAGAGGAGGATCATAGGCATCATCGGGGCGTGCCGAGGAGGAAGCTGTGTCTCCTCTATGGCCGTGGGGAAGAGGTTTGGTGGCACATCGTCAATCTCCGAGGAACCGGCGTTCCTCTTCGTTCTTCATCGGAGGCCGGTGTCATTGGCGTTTTGTCAGATCTTCCTCTTGCGGGTTATCAAATCGTTTTCGAAAGGTTTGATTAATAAAAGAATTAATCATCACGTTGTGTTCATTATTATGGTTCATTAATGAGCCTAAATTAATGAACCTATTAAACACATAGGCGTTACTATTACACAAACAAAGGGATGAGTCATTAAATGGACCTTGTTTATTGATCGTCGTTACACTGCGATTCTGCCAACTATTTCTCAATGATGCGAGAGAAACAATAAAATAACTTACAATTATTTTATTATATATAATTCTTTTTCTGAAAGTCTAAAAACATATCTTTTTCATCCGACCCTTGTTGGTTGAAGTTAATATTTGCCTATGCGAATCCTGGTGATGTGAATTTATCGGTTCCCTTGGATTTTAATTCCGAGCACCGGGTCAAATGTTAGAAAAACCCGCTAATTCGTTCACTGAACGTACCTGAGCAAAACTTTGAAAATTGATTCTGGGCACACCAGGCCTCGGAATCAAGCGCCTTCAGAAACTTCATACTCATAAAATCCGAAATACTTTTACAAATAAATTCCTTGAAATTTACGGGTCTTTACAAAATAACATTGACATTTGAGGTGCGTGAGTATAGAATAGAAGCATGCACATTCTTGGGTGTGTGAGTATGGAATAGTGACTAGACATTCATGTGTGCATGAGTATGGAATGTTAAAATGGACATTCATGGTGCATGAGTATGGAATGGTAAATGTAAATTCATTGGTTTGTGATTTTGGAATGATAACAAAGATATTCTTGGTGCGTGAGTACAGAATTATAACATGGAAATTCGTGGTGTGTGAGTATATAATGGTAACATGGACATTCCTGGATTCCTGACTATGGAATTGTAACATGGACATTCATGGGTGTGTGAGTATGGAATGGTAATGTTGACATTCAGGGCGTGTGAGTATGAAATGTTATCATGAACATTCATGGATGTGCGTGTATAGAATGGTAACATAGTCATTCATGGTGCGTGAGTATAGAATTGTGGCATGGACATTTAGGGTTGTATGAGTAAGTAATGGTAACATCGATATTAATGGTGTTGTGAGAATGGAATTGTAACATGGAAATTTGTTGGTGCGTGAGCATGTAATGATAAATTATACATTCAAGGGTGTGTGATTTATGGGATGATAATATCGTTCAAATGGTTGAAATATAAGAATTGTAAAATTCCAATTATTTTGTGTAGTAAAACAAAGAATATTAAATAATTTGATAAATATTTCATTATAAATTATATATATATATATATTATTCATGTTCATACTCTTATTATGGCTATGAGTTGAAGTAGGAAACATCGCCAGGTGTCCCTTTGGAACCTGAATGGCTTGTTGATTATTTATTCAATTTTTTTTATTTCCTCATTATGCATGATATTTAAATTTATTTCATTATTTAGATTTTGTTAGATACCGATGGTCCCGACATAAAAAGATTTATATCTCACTCCATATTCAGGCCTCTATTGAAATGGGGTACCCATGTAGACTCTACATGTTTACCGAAAATGGAAATTTCATGTTTATGATTTCTTGTTCTAGGTTGTTAGGATCAGAGGACCAAGAGGGTGCTCATGATGCTCATGGAGATCACCATTTGGGATTTAGGACTTTTCATTTTTTTTATATTACGTTGTAATTCATGCTGATTTTTTTACTGCTTTCATGTATGTCCCCCTATAACATGAAAACATTGAATTAAATAATGTTGGCCATTGTCTTTATTGAGTTGATATTTCAATTGAATTCCACTGAAATATTTATTACATTATACTGCTTCCTTCATTTTCATATATTTATATATTTGTATACTTTTATGAAAAAATTGATATGTGGTTGTAGTCTGCCCACTGACTATCCTTACACCACCGATGCTAGTCGGTTTGCATTAGGGTATAGGGAGGCACACATAAGTTTATGTGTCAACCAGTCTGTATACTGGTTCGATGGTATGCCAGGGTGGGGAATTACAAAGTGGTATCAAAGGGTTAATTTTTTAATCTTATTAATTTGTTATTTAGTTTAAGATTTTAGATATTAGACTATTAATATGTTGGCACTAGGCTAATAGTCATTCCTGGGACTGATCACCCGACATATGGGAATTGAGAAAGTGATCGTGGTTTGGAATTGATGTTTAGGTTTTTTTCTATTACAGTTGTTGTAAATTCACCTTAGGTAACTGGTGTATATTCCACTGCTTATTGATATTGATAAATTTAAAAACAATTGGTGGCCTGATATTGAAAGTATGTTTCATTACATGCATCATCTAAGGCACATGGATATTCACATGCCATGCATATAACATGCCATGTAGTTACATTAGTTGGATACCTAGGAATTTTGATTTTGGGCCTTCGGTGGAATTCCATGGTTTGACATTTTTTAGCATTCCTTATTAGATATTCCATTTAAATAATATATTTATCAAGCCTCGGTGTTTATATTCTATACGTCCTATGATTTTAGCATGGTTTGTTCTTGTCCCATTCCATTATGTTATAGAATGTCTCAATTTTGTAGCATATGATGACATTCTGTAGATGTTTTAATTTGTAAAAAAACTATATCGGTGGAAAAAAGTGTAACCATGATTTTTTAAAAATAGTCCAACGATGGCTTGGTAGGGGATGGTAACAACAATATTGGTAGTGACTTTCATATTCAAGTGATTGGTGTTGAATTCATTCTAAAGGCAGTTCCCCAGTTTAACTAATAGTATTTCTGTCATAGGATGACATTGTATTTCAAGGAATTGGTCTTAGATTGGGGTTCTAAAATGGTTAAAGGTGTGTTGGGCATTTTGGAATGCATTGTGGTCTTTGAAATGAGACTTATTGACCTCGGTGGGTTGGATAGTGTTGTAGTATCTCCTTATGGATTCTCTGGGGTGAAATATTTTTAGGTTGGCAGATTGTATTGTCCCTTGTTTTTGGACAGGGATAAAATATGATTTTTTGATCTTTTCGTTCAATGCCCAGTTCAGTTTTAAAACCATTCTTCGAGATGCGGATTTGTGAGTTGGGTTGGTTTCAAATGTTGATATCAGGCTTGAGTAATGGCTCTTAGAGATCATGGGGTTTTCATTGGGTTTTGGGAGCACCAGTCCCAAAAAACCAGTTCAAAAAAGTCATGGTAGTAGCATTTTCTTGGGCAATTCATTGATAGTCAAACCATACGTGTCAGCCATGTGGGATAATCTAGGTATCTAGTATGTGGTGCATAGTCTGCACATGGTTTGTCAGACCATGCATGTTAAACCGTGTGAATACCTATTTGTACATTACATGTTAAATTAATTAAATTAAATGCTTGGTTGAAAATAATTTAATTTAACGAGTTGATAGTGTTTTCATTTAATTAAATTATAGTAGAGATAATTTAAATAAAGGATGTTGAGATGGAGAAGTTATTTAATTAAATTAATATGAATATAATAAATTTATTATAAATGATGATGGGTTGGAGTCTTTATTTAGAAAAATTGAGATGAGTGGAATTTAATTAAATGAATTACAAATCAGGATTTGGGGGTTATCAAATAAGGTTAACATTAAATTTTAATATGAAATGATGTGTTAATGAGGATTTTGGGTTTTATTTAATTAAATTCAAGGTAAAAAGAAATTTAATAAATTAATTTTAAATGGATTTTCTATTTGATTAAATTCTTGGCTGAGAAGAATTTAATTATTACTGGAAAAATGGGGTTATTATTTAATTTAATGAGGGTTAAATGAGGTTTAAATGACGTGTAAATAAGGTGTAAATGAGGTGTAAATGAAACATTAGGGTTTATCCAAGAATTTTTCTAATTAAACGATTAAAATAATAATATGGGCGTTATTATTATTATTACTATATTAATTATTATAATTATTATAGTGGAAATAATGAGTTAGAGGCGCACAGCTTCGGTTTGACACCCCCTGCAGCTCTTCCATGGGTGGCGCACCATCCATCCACTCAGCTCTCTCTCCACGTGATAGATCATAGTGGTCTCTTTATAGCATTTTTCCATCTTGGAGAGGTGGGGAGGATGATGTCTTGAGACCCATTGGTCCACATTCTGATTAACACCTCCGAAGGCGAAGTACTTGGTCTCAATTATGTTCACCGCCATCATTTTTGGGTGCGATGATAAATTCTAAGTATGTATGCGATTTTGTTGATGCGCGTGTATGTGAACGGGTTACGGTTTGTGCTAGGAATGTTTTTATTTGAAAAAATTGTTGAGGTGGGATTATAAAATTTTCATAATTAATAAAATATAGTTTTGTTGATTTAATGCTTTTGTTAAAGTTGACTTCATTGTTTTAATAAATTATTTAATTGGTTAAGATGATATAATTAATTATGAATTAATTAATTTCATTGAGATGATAAATAATCAAAAGATTAATTTTGAGATATTAAATTAGTTATGTTGGGATAATTAATTATGAAATAATTATTTGTGGTAATATTCTAATTAATATAATTATGTAGGGGATTAGTTATGATATTTTGATTGGGGATATGATGAGATAATTGATTTTTGAATCAATTATGTGATATATATATGGTTTCATGGTGGTAATTAATTTACAAATTAATTATGTCATATTGACATGGTTTTCTCTTTGACTTGTTAAATGGTTAATTAACTATTGTAATTATAGTTACAAATTAATTTTTTAGTTAACTAAATAAATTTTTGTGTTTATAAAATTATTGAATTGGTAATGAGAATGATGTTGATAATTAATTGATGAATTAATTATATTATGAAGCAGTTAATGATAACATAGAAATTTATGGTTTGATGAGTATAGAATGATACCGTGGACAGTCATGGGTGCATGTGTATGGAATGGTAACATGGAATTTTTTGTGTGTTAGTATGAAATGTTAACATAGAAATTCATGGGTGTGTGATTATGGAATGGTAACAAAGACATTCATGGGTTTGTGAGTATGTAATGATAACAAGGATATTTTTGGTGTGTGATAAAGTAATACTAACAAGTAAATTCATGGGTGTGTACATATGGAATTGATAGATGGAAATTTACGGTGTTAGAGTGTGGAAACGTAACATGGGCATTTGTGGTGTCTGAGTATGGAATGGTATCACAAACATTTGTGGCTGTGTGAATATGGAATGGTAACATGTGAATTCATGGTGTGTGCGTATGGAATAGTAACATGGAAATTCATGAGTGCGTGAGTACGTAATGTTAACATAGGCATTCATGTTTTGTGATTATGAAATGGTAACATGGACATTCGTGGGTGCATGAGTAAGGTACAGTAAAATATACATTCATGGGTGCGTGCGTATCGAATCATGACATGGATATTTTTGGGTGCATGAGAATTGAATGATAACTTGGACGTTCAAGTGTGTGTTAGTTATTGAATGATAAACTCCTTTAAATGGGTGGAATATAAGATTGGTAACACACTCATTCTTTTTTGTGGTAAAAAAATAAATTATAAATAATGTTATAAACAATTCATTATACATTATTTATATATATATTACTTATATTCTGACTCTTGTTCTGGCTATGAGCCGAAGTAGGTATCATCTTCAGGTGTCCAATTGGACCTGGATGGGATTTGGTTATTTATTCAATTTTATTATTTCTTATATATACTTTCACGTTGTTTAATTTTATGCATTTCATAGATTAAGCTAGAAACTGGTGGTCCCAAGCAATGGAGATTTATATCCCACACCCTATTTGGGAATCCATTTCACTAGGATACCTGAGTATAATCTACTTGTTTATAGGACTTGGACATGGCTTTTTTTGTACCTAGGATTTAAGATAAATGAACCATGCAGGAGCTCGGTATGCTTGTGAAGATCACCCTTGGGGCTTTGCACCTCATCATTTTTGTACTGAGATGTAATGCATGCTAATTTGTTTACTTCTTTTAGATATGTACCCCCATGACATGCATACATTGTACAAACTGGCATTGGCCATTTTTTTTATTAGTTTGATATTAAAATTTACTTTCACTACATTAGTTATTGCATTATAATACTTCCATAGTTTTCATCTATTTATATATTGTTACAGTACTGTGATGACTTTGATATAAGGGTATAGTCTCCCCAGTAACTATCAAATCACCCTCACTACTAGTCAGTATCATCTGGAGTATGTGGAGGTGTGCTTGAGGCCATGTTCTAACTGGTTCGGCTTCTGATTCGATGGTTAGCCGGTCAGGATGTGACATGTGTTGACTTCATATGTTCCAAAAAATTATTCTCATGATCTATAGAAAATATTATTTTTTAGGAACATGAAGAAAATGGGAATACATTTAAAAATAAAATATTATATTATTTTAATGATATTATCAAAATGAATGTATTAAATTTGAAGAATAATTTTAACTAATTTCAATATTAAAAGAAATTCGATTATTTTTAGCTTATAAATCATTTCATCGATTTAAATTAGTTCAAATGATATTTAAATGTGTTTTTCTAAAGAGTTATTTTTTAAAATAATTATATGTTAGATAACCCATAACATTAAAAAGAAAAAGCATCATGATCATGTTTTTAAAAAATCGATATATTTATATGGATTAGATGAAGCCCTTCGACCAATGGTATAAAAATTTAACTATTTTCCATTCTAAAAATAATTTTGATGATATAAATGATGGTCTGAGTTTAATTACATTTAAAATATGAATTTTTAGTGATATTGTGAAAATTTATGTCGATGTACTTATTTTGGATCATCATGTTAAAAATTTTTTAATGAATTTTATAATTTTATAGCTGTTGATTTTGATATGATTATAATAGGGTAATTTTATATAGGTCATAGTTTATATATTTTTAATGGAAATATTGTATTTTTCAGTATAAATGACTTTATAAAAAGGAATTTCTTAAAGGATTTGGTTTAGAATCTATTATATGTTAAACTAATCCTATAACAACTACATATAAATTATATTTATATAAATCTATAAAATTTATTTATGTTAAATATTATTGTGTCCTGATTGGATGTCTATTTAAAGTGATTGTTTTAATGACTAATTTACCATTTTCTATTTGTATGTGTGCTATATTTCAATGTGAACCTAAGGAAAGTCATAGAAAGTATGTTAAGAGTATTATAGCGTATATTTAAATAACATCAAATCATGGTTTTTTATACTGATATATGTTCCCCATATTTGATATTCTATTTACTTTAATATTATAGTGGATGAAATATATATTATAAAATCACATCAGGTATGGTTTATCTACTTTTTAACCCATTATATTCTTGTTATTAAATGAATAAAAATTTAATTTTTCATTCATCTACAAAATGTGAATATATAGCTATTGCATTGTGTTATAGGAAATCATTATATATTAAGAAAAAAATGATATTTTGGTTTTTTATATGATTTAAAAATTCTATGATTATAATTCAATTAATTAAATTTTGAAAAATACAATACAAAACTCTATGGATAGGAATATTAATGATAAATTTCATTTTCATAGTAATAATATTTAATAAGGAAATATAAATCTCTAATTCAAGTCAACAAAAAATTCTTTATTTTATATCATTATTAAGCCCATATAGTTTACTGAGCATGATAAAATCAATAATGAATTTGGTAGTATACAAATATAATTATTTCCAGCAAGAATTTAATGGGAGTTTGAATGTGTTTATAAGAATAAAATTTAAAATATATATAAATTATATTCTAATATGGAAATTATTTTTCTTTTTTATATATAGTTTTTATAAACACATGGCTATTGTCTGATAATAGTATAAAAATATACATTATTTAAATGGTTATTATATGAAGGGTGTCTAATTAATTTTCTAAAAAATACATTAGAATATACTTTATGTATTAAATTTTCTTTGGAATTATAGGATTCCTAGTGTTTTTAACACATGTTATGAAGTAAAAATATTTATGATATTTTAATATAATATTTATATTATTTTTTACTTGTGTTCTCTAGAATTTTATCATGAATAATATTCTTAAAAAATCAATATGTTTCCACTTTCTCAAGTCTTCTTAAATATTGGATGATTTAATATTTTACTATCAATATAAGGGAGTGTAACACTATTTTTAATTAAGAGATTGATGTAAACATTATCATATCTATTTTCTAAATTTTCTATTAAAACATTATATTCTCTATGCATTAAAAATGGGGGATTCCTTTGAATGGTTCCCTAAAAAATAATATTTTGATAATTAAGAAAATAAATTGTTTTATTACAATTTACATAAGTTTTACTTTTTTTATTTAGTTAATTAAAATATCATATTGTTTTATTTATTATTATTCTTAATTTTTTATCTTATATACTATAAGGTTGGATTTAATGTTACTGTAATAGTTCACTATTTAAATTATATTTATATTTCATGATTGTGTTAATCACAAAATGATATAAAAATTTAATGGTGAGTTTGGATGATAAAAATACCATTTTGGAGATTTAATTATCATTTAAAAAGGATTATCACTATCTAAAAATTTTCAAGATACTAATACCTAGTATCTGAATTGGGAATCGATGAATCAAAATTTATGATCACATAACCATGTATCATGAATTTTTTTCTTATCCATTAAATCTATAATAAATCACTCAAAATTGAGAAATTATTATTTTATTTTATATTTATTAAAATTATTTAAATTTCATTACAAGATCTGATATCATGAATTACAACTAATCATATCTGAATGTGGGTTGGTAGTTACTCTTATATTTTAGTCTAAATTTTTAAGATATTTAAAACTATTATACTTCTACATTTCATTAATTACATGAGCTTGGGATGTAAAATTAAGGTGATTTGTGATTCTTTTGAAAAATTATGAAAATATATAAATATAATTAAATTATACCTAATAATTATTCTCCCTTTTAGAACATATAATTATTTTCTAAAATTTGATATGGTCATTTTTACTAATGTAAATTTTTGTTAATTGAATACGTGATTTGGTTACTTGAAGAAGTCAGTTATGTGATTTTTTACGTGAAATGTTTTGAATAAATATAATCTAGTTATAAGGATGTTTTTATGAAAATAATATTATATTTGAATTATTGGGATTTTTAATTTGGCTATTGTGAATGGCTTGGATATATATATTTGATTTATATAGTGTTTGGTTTGGCAGATATTCATGTTACATTTATACTTCAAATACACGATCAAATCATATTTTTGAAAATTAGTAAAACTGTAAAATGTACCTACAAATTTATATTTTTTCTTATAGGTTGTTCTAAATATTGAAATATCTTATGTTTTATGTAACATTTTTTATTAAATTTTTTTAATATTTTTTAAAACTAGTAATTAATTTTTTAGTATCCATTCGAAGATCTTTTATATTGTATTATGTATAAATAAACGATATTCAGAATGGATTATCCATGTATTGATATTTAATCTGAAATATTAGAACATGAGATATTAAATTTTACATTAGCTAAAATATGGACTTTTAGTCTCATATATTTCTAGGATTCTTTCTAATAAAATTAATATGCATTTTTATATAATTATGGTTTACTGAATTATATATTCTTATGAGATCTACCTACCATTTTTTATGTTTATATAATTCTATGGTTATTTTATAAGAATATTTATTTAATTTACAATATGAATAAAGGGAAAGTATTTTATTACAATCCAACATTAAAACACTATGTTGCACTTCATTAATGTAGCATACATGTATTATTTTGGGAATGATTATTTTATAGAAAATTATAATATTAATTGTTCTATAAGAAAATAATATATATATATATACAGTTGGAAATATAGGGAAAAAGATGATTTTTTAGGATATATGAACTGTGAAGATGTTTTTTTCATTTACATCATATTATCAATGAAGATCTGATAACGTTTATAGATTTAATATTTTGACACTCATTTTCTAGAGGAATCCATAAATCATTGTGTGTCACCAACTTAAATTTTAAGGTTTCATTCTTTGGTGCCCTAACTCTTTCAATTATATTTCGCATACGAATGTGGGGGTTATATTAAACCTTTAAAAGATACATCAAGGATGTTTGTGACCCCCCAGTGAATGAAAATATGGGTTATTACTCCCTAGGAAATGAATGAAAAATTCATATTATTTTACCATGAAAAATAATTATGCCTCGTGGTATAAAAAAATCACAGTTATAGATTTCATACATAAGGATAAAAAGAATTTTCAAATAGGCTACGACTCTAATTCTTCCAAAAGCCTTGTAATATTCTATAGTTAGTGTTATCCTTATATCTTTGTGTATTCATAGGGTGATGTTAATGGTGGGATTAATTTTATCTGAACTACTATTGAAGTCTCATGTTTCTATTTTTTATTTCCTGTATATTTATTCAAAAACTCAAAAAAATAAATAGTCCTTTTAAAGAATGTCAATTTAATTCCAACATTGGTATTTTACTATATTTCCTCTATGGAAAACAATCTATTTGTTATTATTATTATTTTATGTATGAAATCAATGATTTCATTAGGATACATGTCATATTCTATGACATTTATAAAAAACATGTAGTGTTTTTCGGTGAACATGAAACAGAAATGGTTCGAAGGTGTGTTGAATATCTATATTCTGTGATGACTGGGTTGATAATATATTCTATAGAGGATAAATTTTTGGGGTTTCCTAAATATGTATAATATTACCTTAATTTCTTCCCAAAATAGGTTAGATTCTAGCCTAGGAATAGTGATCTAGTTTGATATTGAGATACATCAATGTGTTTCTCTGATCTCAATGTCTATATTTTAGATAAACCATAATGATTTTTGGGATATAGATATGAAAATAAATTATGGCTGTTATTGAGGGTTTAATCGACCAAGTATGTGTTAAATGGGATATCTAGTTCAAATTACAAATAGAGTAAATGAATGTCTATATCTATGTTGATATTCTAACAATTTGAATAATGTGAGGATAAGGATCTTATTTCACATTCAATGGAATGACAATTTGTTAAATTTTTTATTTTATTTAATAAGATCAAAATGATCAATCTATATTTTGTATATCATCAAATGTGGTTTAAGAATGAGGGTAACACAAATATTTAACTCCAATGTCGATATGGGAATTTAGTATTGTTTGTGATGTTTTTCGATGTTATGAATTATCTATCCATATTCATGGGATTGATGAATATAGTGTTTCATGATATTCTAGACTATTTTATGGTAGTCATTATTAATAAAATACTTGTGATCATTTAGTCGAAGGAGGAAAATGTAAAGAATCATTAAGACATGTTGTATGTCTTTTCTTTTCCTCATCTATTTAGAAATCAGTTTCATTGTGACTTTTGGGATCAAGAGGCCCATTTTTTGGGAAATATCATATATAAAAGTGGAAAATCCACAAATTCATGGATTTTTGAGGTTTTTTTTCTTGGTTA
Source organism: Viscum album (assembly GCA_963277665.1). Taxonomy (NCBI): domain Eukaryota; kingdom Viridiplantae; phylum Streptophyta; class Magnoliopsida; order Santalales; family Viscaceae; genus Viscum; species Viscum album. Next base: position 1,264,744,376 of record OY728120.1, on the reverse strand, counting down.
TCCCCTAAGAATGTTGTAGATTTATAAATATTTCATTTCCTCGCTGTTATTATAAGATGTTTATTCATGACTACACTACCATTATTATTGTTATAAAATCATTGACTAGAATGAGTGAAGAATTCATATTTAATTAATTGTGTATGGAATATTTCCAAAATTTAATGTAAATGATTGTAAGTGATTTGATTTTTCATCTACAGGATCATGGCGTTGAGTTATAGAATATATAAAATGTTTTACATCATTTATTAGACTATTTTTGGATGTAATATTAGGTATTTATTTCTTATGGATCTCTATAGTTATGACCTCATGAATGTAAAAAAAATTCATGAACTTTTTGATTCTAGGGTAGTTCGTTCCTTGATATTTTGGCAACACAATATTATACGTGAATGTTTTGTAGACTTCATAGATTATAAGAATCTAAATTTTGTCTTCTCCTAGCACGATTTTTATTTTGAACTACTCATGTGGATATATTATATATCAAGAAAAATATATCAATATTTCCATTACATTATTAAATGGGTTATTGTGGAGGATAACTTATGATGGAAGTTATATTGTGACAGTTTTCATATTTCTCGAGACTATTCATGTGTGACGGAAGAGATTGGTCTAGATAATCCTGGACATAGGGGAAGTTGATAGTAGATGGTGTTTTATCATATGACTTTACATTCTTAACTGGTGCTATATATGGGGTAGTCATAGATAATGGATTCAGTAGTAGGATATTTTCAAGATTTTGTAATATGTACTGAGTATCCCATGTCATACTCAGAACATAGAAAATATCTTCTATTGGTTCAAAGGAATATTTTAATTCCATTAATTCGTGATGTGGTTCTATGAGAGTTATACTATTCTCCCAAGGAAGTAATTACTATTTTGGTGAAGATAAATTCTAGTATAATAGAAAAAGTATACTGGTCTAGTAATAATTTAAATATTATAGAGTTTTTCTGAAAGTGTTCAATTTGTTAGTGGGTAATAGATGAGCATGACAAACCTGTTGGTGTGCTTTAGATCAATGATGTTCCTCAATGGAATTGGGATGACATAATGATGGTAATTTTTTACATTTATCGTATATCATATGGTGGTAATGATGCGATATTATTTAGAATGGTGAAATTAGTACACCTATTAATTATTAATGATTGAGTCACATTAAAGATTTTATAAGGAAACACATAGATGAGGTGGTTCAGATTCCAATGATTCTAAATGTATTCATCATTGATCATGAAACATGGTGGACCTATAGGGTTTATTGTGCCATCCACAATGCCTTTTACATCCCATTATGCACAAGAATGTTTTTAATATATATAAACAAATTAATATTGAATGGAAAAACAAGTCATTAGTGGACATGTTTAGTATATAAATTGTAGATTTTGGCAGTTTTTGGGTGATTTATATACCCTTGTCAGAGCTTTCTAAAAAACTATCACTCTACTGTGGTGTGGAATTTCTTGAATAAATATTTATCCATCATTTTTTATCAATATATTTTATTGGACTAAGGTTTAGTAGTCAACTTTAATTAGATCATAATTAGTGTAGAGAATGAGAAGAATATACGAGTGATACATGAGTTAATGAAGCCATTGCATGATCATCAGATTTCTGATGATGATGATTATAAGATTAATTCAATAATGTTTGATGTTAGATATCAAGTGTTCTTAAAGGGATATCAACATCATGGAATTTTGTAATGTCCTGAGCTGAGTGACACGCATTGGTGATCCAACACAGTCCGTCACATGACCTCATGTGATCCTCCATGTACGCTATAGGTTGCCCACTAAAATAAAGAGTCCAATATTTACCATGGGGAGACTATAACCAATTTTATTATAGTATTAAATCCACGTAAAATATGAAACATTATTAGAAGAGAATATAACCATAAATAGTATAATTAATTAATTAAACGATGAACAATTCATTGAATAAAATATCAAAATAGTACATTCTATATTCCATGCCGATGTACGTGCCATGTGTCAATGTGAAAACGCAAAAATAAAGACACATAAAATTTCATTGTGGGTCCAAACCATATCTGGTTCCATCATCCATGATCTATATGAAATTAACCATATAACACAAGTAATTATCTCTTATCAAATCCAATAAACATAAATTCTATTCTAGTATAGATCAGGAATTCCATGTACAGTGTGAGTACAACTCACTAAGACATAACCAACGGTGTCTAAAACAATACCCATTCTAATAGTGTGTGTATTTTTATAAAGAATAAACAATAGAAATAATGTGAATAGTTTAAATTTATTTAATTACTCTTTATTTAGCTACAGAACACCGTGGTTCCCGGGGACACAGGAAGTCCCAATACATTCATTTCCTGTTAAGGAGTCTGAAGTATACCCAAGGGATATTGTATATCATTGAATTTATTTGTCAATATTATTCATCTCAATTTACTTATACATTCTAATGTTACCATTCACCCTTTATATTCACACAATTTCCTTTTGATACACGAGACCATGTCACATAAATGATTACAACATATGAATTTCATTTTGAAAATTCATCATTTAATTTCACATATGAATTCCATTTTCACCATTCAATATTTTCATTCACACTGTTGTATTCTGATAGAGCAACACATGTCGAGCACACAATTGTCACATATGAATTCCATGGTTAACATTCATCATATATTTTCACTTTATGGGATTTTATTGCAGTATACCATGTCCCTCGCATGATTATCACATTAATTAATTTACCAATTAATTAATGAAATTCAAAAATTGCACACTCACATCATTACCTTAATTAATTCAATTATTAATTAAATATATATATTTAAATAATTAAATCAAAAATTAATTAATCATATCAATAATATATTTAATCATGATATTTAAAAATAATCAATCAATCAATTAATTATTCTCATTCCAAAATATTAATATAACAATAATTAATTCCAATATTAATTATTAAATTTCAATAACCATGATCTCTCCATTATTAATTTAAAAAATAATTACCACAGATCAATCAATGTCATAATCCCAACCATTCCCATTAATAAATTTTAAAAATAAATCAATCAATTCCCACAATATCAATAAATCTATAATTAATTAAGCAATTATTTATTTTAATTTACAATCCCAATAATCCTAATTTTAAATTTTTCCTCAATTTAACTATTTATAAAAATAAATTAATTCCTTCAATAATTCAAATGATTATAATCAAATAGAAATTATTCAATTACATACATGTAATTAAAATCCAATATTTTTTATTTGAATTATAAACACCTACCTCATGATTGACTACGAATTATAAATAATAGATATCCATAATATTAATTAAATAGTTACGTAGATTTAGATCTCGATCTTAAACCCTAAATCATTATTGAATAATCAAGATCCCACAATTCATGATCAAGACCCATCAAAAACTAGGGATGAACAATCCTTCAACAGATAGAAGAAGAAGGAGATGAGAAATGAAAGCATAGAAGATGATATCCTCTTACTGGGAGGGGTTTATATCATTAGTGTGCCCTTCGATTCCCCATTAAAAGAGGATAAAATGGATTGAAAACTATATAGGGGCAGAAAATTCATAGATGAGAGCTTAGGTCTGAACATTGGATGATTAGGGGTTAATATGAGGGGTTAGGGAATTTTAAAAATAGTTTTTTTAATTTAAAATCCACAAACTATTTTTTGGGATGTGGCACATAAATTCTCTAAAATATAAACCTTAACTGAGATCCACTTATGGGGTTTTAATATCTCCTTTTAGGTCACATGTTTTCAAACCCCATACCCAATCCCTAAAAATCACTTCAGTTTGGGGTCACAATTTTTTTTGCTGGGGTGTGTGGTTAGGGAAAACAATGCACCAATCATGAATTTTACTCATTTCTACATATTCCTCAAATTTTCACCCAAAAAAAACCCCAAGGTAAAAATCAAAATAAATGTACTAAAAAATGAAAAATAGTACCTATAAATGAGGAAATGTCATCTCAAAAAATGGTTGGGGTTTTACAATCTCCCAAACTTATAACATCTCATCCTCATGACATAATATTAATTCTATCTGTAATTAAAATTCAAAATGATCCGGAAAATAATCATATATATCCTCTTTTCTCTACTATGTTTCACCCATCACACACCCATACTGCCATAATACATGCACTATCAACATGGAATTTCCCCACAACATATTCTTATTGTCATCCTATAGATATATCAGATTCTCCTCAAAGGATGTATCTATCTAAATCTCAATATAATCCATATAGGTCACTTGTGAAGGATTAGGGTGATACTTCCAATATTATGAAACTTGGAAAACATCGTTAACAACAATATAACTCTATTAATTTCCCTATCAGAACACTATTGGACTGATTTTTTCTTCTACATAAAAAGTTCCATCAAACATGGACATCATGTTTCCATGTCTCTATATCATGGGTTGAACCAATATAGGCGACACATGAAAGAATACACAATCTCCCTTTGTGAACTATAAGGGTAATAAACATCTATTTACAAGTGACTTCTTTCTTCTTTGAGCCATGGAGATACACTTTTGAACAAAATTAAATTTCTCTTCCTTCTCCTACATGAGACGTGGTGAAAATATATCAGATTAACCTTACACTATCCAGTATAGTGTTGATATACATGGAATTCCATAACTATTCTCATATTATTCTATTTGTTAAGTCTCCTGATAATTGTTGTTATAGGAAAACTCCACATGCGCTATGAGTTTTTCTCATGTCCCACCAAAAATAGGACCAAACACTCACAAAAAACCTTGATAACCTATATAGAACGCTCTGGCTTCAAATTATCTTATGGGTGGAATTTTATACTTTTTAAAACTTATTTCCCAAGATGGGGATGTAATCCCTACAAAAAGAAAATTGTAAAACATGAATCACTGTATTGGACAATAGTGTGTGGAACCCCATGAAAAAGACATTTTATTAAACATAAAACACTCCCAACCAATCCATTGATAATGCCTCACATGCCATTAAAAAATGTTCTTCCATCATCAGTCTATAAAAAATCACTAAACTTCCATCACTATTCTGATGGATCATTAAGAGACCCACCCCTATCTCCATAATTAGTTCATCAGACATCAATTCCAAAGTGGAAAATGAATCCCACAAACCACTTGGTCAATGATTCTCAGCCTCCAAATGTAGAGAGGTGTATCATCATGAAAAAAACCTTGTAATCATATATTCATTACTTGGAATAAAAAATATCAATATAGATCACAATACATTTAGGTCACACTTTGATGTACCACCTACTTCGAAGCATGAAACTCGTGCATCGACTCCTCCCACATGCTCATAGTTATAAAACCCAGATTCATGACATAGATGATAACATCCTCATCTATGGTCCAATTGGATGGTGACTTCCCAACAGCAATGCTTTTCATCTTGGTCAAGCATTTTCGATCCTCACACTTCATATCCTGGATCTGTCACATATGTGTACAATCCACTAAAACTAATAGAATATTCATCCACCAATAACTCTCTTGGGCCACAACATGAATCTCTGTAATTATAGTCATCCTATTCCACTTGGCACTATACTCTTAAACCACATGAGTCTATGTATTCCTGCTCAAAGGGCCAGCCTCACTATTCCCCATTCTGAGCATATATGCAATATCAAAAACAAATGACTAGATACACTCATCCAACCTCTTATATCGAAGATTAAAATCTTTTTGGGATAAGATATACATCAAGATAATTTGACCCATATACAATGTAAACATATCACCAATTGATAATTCCACCAACACATTAAATCATAAACCACTTCATCCAACAAGAGGTTGTGTATATGGTAGTTCCATTAATGTGGCATAAATTACTCAGACCGAGACATCAAATATCTATCTACTTACATTAACACTTCTCCTTGCTTGATCCCAGAAGTGTAAAAATATACTAAATACTCTTGACGTGGTTCGGGTTGGATTAATATTGGTATCAATGTCAAATACTTCTTGAACTACTATAAATCATCCCCACATGTTTCCAAAAAGTCAACACTTTTCTTACTTTTGGTCAATCCCCAAAGTGGAAATGCCAATCGAGAAAATTATTAGATAAATCAATTATAACATCATGATTACTTGAGAATTCTATATATACCAGAAATGTAATTTGGAAGATCTAAATACACAACTACTTGATCCTTCTTGGGGTCCATATTCCAGATTGACTTAACCCAAAACATAAATACCACAGGTCCACCACCTCAATTAGAATTTTTAGGGTTCGTCCACCAAATATCACACATAATTTCATATATTATCTTAACAAATTATCCATCTAACATAGGTACATTTTCCTTATCCTTTCCAACAAACATAAAGTCTATTAGACTACCGATTATGAATCCCAAGATGGGATTGAGTAAAACTATGTAGGCACCCACTAAAGGTGTCTAAAATAATATCCATTCATATTTTCTATGTATTTTTATAATGAATACACAAATTTAATAAATAACGAAGTTTACATTTATTGAATAACAATTTATTTAACCACATAACAACTAGGTTCCATAGGGGACATGAACTCTTAGTAACAACTTCACCCCATGCTGGAGTCTAATAAAAACCTAATGATGTCCGATACAGTAAAATTTTGGTTTTACCATTATCTATATCAATTCATAGATTAATTACACCATTATCATTAATCAATTCAATTCAGACTTTGGTCTTCTGATGCAGCATACCATTTCCCAGACAGAAGTATCACATATTAATGCCATTTTACTACTCATCATTTCTTTTTCATATATTAATTATATTTTTACAATTCCCCATATCAATTTATGCTATGTCCATTTGATGCAATATAGCATGTACACCACCATATTATCAGATATGAATTACATTATTACCATTCATATTTTTTTCAGTCTATGGTATTTTGATACAACAAACCATTTCCCACACATGATTATAACATTAATTAATTTAATAATTAATTAATAAAAGTCAATAATTACATAGTCACATCATTCCCTTAATTAATTAAAAAATTATTTATCTATAAAAATTTCATTAAATAATTTAATAAATAATTAATCAACTTATTCAATTCCATAATCACAAAAATATACAATAATTAACTCAAAAATTAATTCTTCTCATTCAAAAATTCCAATAAAAAATTAATTAATTCAGTGATTAATTATCGAATTTCAATAATCTCCATCAATTCATAATTAATTCTATAGTTATTTATTCCAAATAAATCAATTTAATAATAAAAACAATTCACATTAATTTATTAAATAAATTTTTAATAAAGATCAACAATATTAATTACACTCTAATTAATTCGACTATTGATTATTTCAATTCAAATTCTCAATATTCCCAATTTCATAATTTCCCTCAATTAATAAATTCAAAAAATAAATTATTTCCATCATGAACTCAATTTTAAATATTATAATATAAAATAAATAATTACATACAAATAATTGGAATCAATAAATTGGGATTTTAATTATATATCACCTACATCAAGATTGATGATGATGTCTTGTGAACAGATATCCCCAATTTGAATGGAATAATTACATAGAATGAGATATGGATCTGAAACCCTATATCAAGATCGATCAATTATGATCCCAAAATTATAGATCTATATCAACAATCATAGATCTAGATCTAACCTAAAATATGGAATAAAATTCCTTGAATTGATGGAAGAAAAATTGGATGACAATTGAAACCAAATTGGATGATATCATTATAGAGTGAGGGTTTTATACCTTCAATACACTCTTCATTTCGCTATGAACAGAGCTCAAAATGGTTTGGAATATGTAAAATAGGTTCCAAGTCATGTAAATGATATTATGGTTATACTAGGTCTGATTAGTTGTTAATATGGGTGTTTGGTAATTTTAATAACTAATATTCATGTTATTTTAAAATCTACGAACTTGTTTCTGCGAAGAGATGCACATTTTTCTAAATTATGGTTCTTAACTATGCACCACTTATAGGGGGAATGCACTGTTCTCCATTATATTATAAGGTTAGTAAAACCCATTCCCCATCTAGGAAAACACTCTCTGTTTTGGTTGGCAAGATTTGGAGGGTTGCGGTGCTCGATTAGGTAAAACCATGCACCAACCATTCACTTCTTTCTTTCCCCCTTATTTTATAAATTTTTTTCCAACAACACACCAATGTAGAATCCCAATAAAAATTACTCGATGTTAGGAAAAATGGTACCTATAAATGAGGCTGAGAAATATATAGAAAATTTCATAGTTTTACATAAGTGTAGGTTTAGTCAAGAAAGTATAAATTTTACCCAATTTGTTGTCACTTTCATGTTGTTGGAATATTTTCCAGATATGGAATATAAGATATAAATACCCCTATAGATATGATCGATTAATTTAATATTATATGTATCTTTGTTTCTTTTATATATTCATTATGATTTTTGTAAGTCCCAATACTTTATGGGGGTGCATTCCTGTTTAAATGCTCGTTTAAATCTCATAAATTTAGATAATTCAATGTTTACCACATATATGAGGAGGATGAAGGGTTTTTTGGGTGTTTGTGACAAGAATGGTAAATAAAATGGAAATCCAGTGCATGTTTCACGGTTGGATGATGGTTATGGGTAATTGTGCACCCCAACCATGATAACCAGGGGAAAAGGGCACATAATTAAGTAAACTGTGCAAGGGGGAAATCCAAACCATGCAGTCTCAAGTAGATTAATTTTTCATTGTGGTGCATAGTTTTTCAAATCTTGCAGTCCTCCTGGTAACTATGCAACTTGGACCACACTTGGATAGATGACGGTGCATGGTTTGGAAAACCATGCAACCAAACTGTGCATTCAATTAAAAAGTGAGAAACTACCATCCCCCTCCCCAGAATTAAAGTGTTTCACCCAATATCCTTCTCCATTCATCCTATTATATCCCTTATGACGAACATAAGCAACCAAATCTTCTTAAGGGCTGATCTCCTTCATTTATGGTCTGTTTGGAGTGTCATTGGATATGGATCAGAGCTTTGGCTAAGTCCAAAATTCAACTTCATTTGGTTATCTGGATTGTGTCTTGTTGTTTCATTATTCTTGTTCTGAAACCCTAAAATTGTCTTTTTATATAGTATCATAGTTTGGGGATTATTATGGTACTCTAGTCCTGATCTATGGACTTGGTTAAGAGAGATTCTATCTATGAATTTGAGCTAGGTGGTCTATAAGTTATATCTAATAGAATTGAAGTGTATTCGGGAAAGTGTGGTTGTTTAAATGGTTCTATTCTATCATTTAGTTGATTATTTTGATAAGATTTTGTAAAATGGTTGGATATATATTTTTTAAACCCCACATGTCCTCCTTGGGATGAATTAAGCTTGATTAGATTGTTCTTAGGGCCACCATTGTGGCGTACCAACCTCTCCAACATCGAAAAGATTGATGTTGAACTGGAATTGTTATGATAATGGGTATCCCATGATATAAGAGTTGAAAAGACTGTTAGATTTTCCACATCCAATAATGGTGGATGATTCTTGTTATTTATAATGGTATAATGGATTGTTTGGAATGTTGGGAATGTACTAAATGAATTAATGTGATAATAAAAAATGGCTTATGGGGTGATATGGTAATATATTATTTTTTAATTAATGAAGATATATTTGATGTGTTGATTAATTAGTGATTTTCTATGTTATGTGAAATGTTAGAATATTCGTTGTGATACAGTGAATGTGGTTAATGTTTAATAAAATTATGTTCATATGGATTGGTAGTTATGGATAATGATTGATGATCTCCTCCCACAGCTCCGGTTAGATGGAGGCTCGATGCTACACCACTTTAATTCATGGGTTATGGAATTTGAGAGATTCTATTGGACTTTAATGGATGCAATGGATGATTACCTAGAGTGAGGCTCCAAGGTATGTCGGATGAATTTATTGAGATTACCTAAACTGATTCCTAATGTAATGTGAAGGAAATTTTAAAATATGATGTTATATAATGTCATCCCAGATCAAGGTATTATTCCTTCGTCTATATATTATATAATTAAAAAATGAAGAATAATTATTGGTGTTGGTATTAGAGTAACTCGTACATGGAATGAATGAAATATGGCTATGTATTACCAAGATTCGATGGATATTTTGTGTCGAAAGTTTTATTCATTCGTGATTTGATCTGTGTGATGTTGGAAGGTGTAAACATCGTTAAGGGAAATGCTCTTGGTCTTAAATACTTTAGACCCCCTTGATTTTTTTCTTCTTTTGATATATCTATGAGAACCTGTTTTGTTTTGTACTATCTCTTTTATTGAATAATAAATTACATGATTGGATGATGTTAACCCTATTGATATTTTGAAATTTATTTATTACCTTCAGCATTGTTATTGACAAGATTAGGGCGTTGGACAATAAATGATACACATAACCCATGGATCCAAAAAACGATAATGGTTTAAATTAAATAATTATTTATAGATGAAATCATTTTTAATTGTTCTATATTAGTGAATGCATACAGTATTCATTTAAACTCGTTATTTTGTAGACACTATTGATGGTGGCCTACTAAGTTGTGCTCACTCCCTACTCATTTTTCCATTTTGTACCTAAGAATATTTCATGGTTTCATGTTAGTTAAATAGAAAGACCCCTATTCTATAGAGGTGAGTTGGGCATTGGATGTTAGGGATGAGGATCCAGACATGTGTTAGTACCCATTTTGGGAATTCATATGTTTACATTAACTTTGTGTTTTCTATAACATAACACTGTAAGAAAAGACATTTTATGATTAATTTTTGGTTTTGTATTGTACCTAGATATAAAAAATAGTTAGTAATTCATGGTAATGGATTATTGTCATTGTTCCATCAATTGATAATTTTTACCAATTATGTAATACTTTGATAAAGAGGGTATGATCTCCCCATATGTTCTTTTAGACCATCCCTACTAGTTGACAGCCTCTGGAAAATGTGTCTAAGGACACATATCTATTCATACTAGTGTACTGGTGTAGTGGATTCATGGTTGGGAATGTGACAACATGGTATTCAATAGGGTATTTTATATTCATTACTATTTGGTCATGGTATATAGTAAAAATGATTTTTAAGTATGTCTTAAAGAGATCGTGCAGGGAAGTAACTAACACATATATGAGTGAATCCTGGGTACCTAAGGTCTGTATTCTTTTTATTGTAATGTTTTGTTATAGTGGAGTCATATTTCAACATAGTGTGATGCACTTATTATGTGATGTTACTAGTTTATGATATTTTACACTTGGGAAAAAATCAATGATGTTATGCATTCATCCATCGTTATAGGAACCTAGGGATATACATGGATTGCATCATGGTAGGAATACATAGGAAAGGAGTGTATTCCATGATGAGGGTAAAATGTATTTCATATTCTGTGTAATTTGTTTTGAAAATAATAAAGTCTAATAATGGTTATGTAAATGGTTAAATTGAAGAAATGGGTAAAATATAAATTAATTATGCTTAATTAAAGGTTTAACGTGATTTAAAACATTAGTTGTAACAATTTGTGTAATGAGAAATATTCTAATGAAGAATGATTTATGTCGTGAGTGTGAAAATTCTTTAATAAATGGGTTTTTATGAAAGTATTATGACTAGGTATGTTGGATTACCCCATGTTGACCATGCCTTGTGGTACAGATTTTTTACGGTATTTCTCAAGATGTGATAATCTTCATTGGGATAATTTGTTTACAATGGGTTATTTATGGACAGTGGAGATAATCATTTTATGTATACATTTTATGCTTCATGTTATGTGTTCTAGGAATCATGTTTGGTTTTTCAGAGAAATTACACCAAGAAGATGTGTTTTGGTTGGTTGAAAAGATGATATCATTAAGATTTATCCCCTAAAGTGGAGAAATTGACCATAGTGATTAATGGTAACTGAGGAGAGGATTTGTTTCAGATAAACATCACACTTTTTATGCAGATGGTAGAATTAGACATAGGGTTGGTTGTGATCTGCATGTTTTTTCTGACTAGAGTGTTTCAACTACTGCACCCTCCAACCATTTTTATAGAGGGTGGTCTAGTGGCATCCGAGTTCTGGATTGAGTTTATCCAAACAATTTTTCATTATTTAGAGACTCCTCTCAATAATTGATTCAAATGGAATCCTATATATTGTGAGGTTATGAAAAGTGTCGGTCGGACATCTTGGTCTTGAATGAGAAGGTAGATGCTATGTTTAATAAGAGTTTCCTGTAAAATATTTTGTAGAATTTCTATTCAAAGACTCTGATTCAGGATAAGGATGCAGAATTAGTGAGTTTAACCAAGGGAACTATGTTGGTGAGTCACTTCTAGGATGGTATTATGAATGATATCAAGTCCCAGGTAAATTTATTCATCAAAAAAGGTTCTTGGATATGATGGATTAGGATATTATATGAGAGGGAAATAGCAATGAGTCTTCTGGTGATGGAAATGTAGTTTTAGTTGGGTTTTCTGATGGTACAACTTTTGATGTTTGGATGCATCATTTTTAGAGTCACTGCTAGGGGAGTAAGGGAATGTGTAATCAGAAAAGGGATCCAGTTGTTAATGGAAGTGATCAATTATATTTTTATCTATGAGGAAGGATAGGAAACATGGGAGGTATGTGTACTCATCAACTAGTTTAGTGCCAAGCCTAGGAAAGGTTAAGGCATGTGCTTAGGTTCTGTAGGATCCTTCTAATAATGGTGTATGATATAGGCTTGAGGCCAGTATTGACTGTGGGTAGTGGTTCTGGGACCCCATATCATCCAGGTAGTTGGATATCTACTGTCCATTTTATTCAAGGTGTTGGTTGTGGTGCTCTGGTGAGAGAGTTCCCGTACAGCATTAAAATGAAACAATAGGATTTTATATTAGATTTCAGGGTAGAGGGGCTATTCAGATTCCAATATATTAGTCTACACCTAGAGGTGGTGTGGCTACACCATAGACATCTTAATGTATGATTATTCTTGACTCTACACTTTCTAATGTTTTATATGACACAAGTGCATTAAATTCTTTTATTTCTACATATTTTATTTGGTAATTTGGGGTCTAGAAGTGTAATATATATGTTTGGACTAGTCAATTGGTACATATTTAGGGGAGAAGTAGAAAATATATGGCATTTTATAGGGTGTACTCTCAATTGTGGTGGGTACCATTTCATTTGGGACTTGTTTGTGCATGAGATCTCTGATATTGATCTGATTTTTTTGCATGGATTGGATATTGTTTATAGAGTCCTTTATTTAATGTTACCTATGTATGGTAACCTTCATGTCTCTTGAGGGAGACCCTTATGTCCATAATTGTTAATGGGATATTCGGGTAGGCTATGCTGCTCCAGTCAGTCAATAGAGGGGTGAAATCACAACCCATGTTGCGTGAATTATGATTGATGATGGGGGAGTAGAGTGGATTGACATTTATCCTATACTGGATCAGTTTTGGGATTTGTTTCTTGAGGAATTTTTGGGGATCCCACCTGAGAGATATTACAATTTCACGATAGAGGTACTACCAATAGTAGAACCAGTTTCCATTCCTCCTTATATAATGACATTGGTAGAACCCCCATAATATAAAACTCAGGAGGAGTTGGATAATAATTAGTTTATTCACCTAAGTATGTGATGTTGGAGATCTAAAATGTTTTTTTCCATAAACATTGAGGGATAATTGATGTTATGTGTATATTATAGGAATCTAAATCAGATGATGGTTATGATATGATACCCTCATCCTTGAATTGATGAACTTTTTTACTATCTATGAGAAGTTTTTGTGTTCTCCATGATTGATATAATATCAGGGTACCATCAATTAAGGGTTAGACCTTCTGATGTACCATGGACTATATTCAGTAATACATAAGGATTGTATGAGTTCTTTTGTGAATCCCTTTAGATTGAACAATGTGTCAACAATGTCTATAAATGAATCTCCCATTTGGATGTAATAATTATATTTAAAAAAATGGTATCATTTTTGAATTTTCTAAGGAATGCGAGGATTCATTACATGATCTCATGAAGTGGTAGACTTCTACAATATTTTTGATCCTTCCTTACACATGTGTAGTGTATACCATATTTTGTGATGAATCCATTTTTTGGGTTGGGGTAGTATTGATGTAGAAGGATCAGGTTATAGAGTATGGGTCTTAGAATTTGAGGCCTCATGAATTAAATTCCCCTACACATGATCTTGAGTTGGATACAGTGGTTTATGCCTTAATGGTTTGGAAGAAATTTTTGTTTTTAGAATAGTTTAGTATGAATAATAATCATGAAATAATTAATTATATTTTATCTCATCGTGATTTGAGTCATTGATAGTGAATAATGGTTGATTACATGATGTCTTTTTTAATATGAGCTTGTGTATACATCTGGAAAGGGAAACATTTTGAAGATTCTTTTTGTTGGAAGACTCAATATCAGGAAGTAAATGAATCTGAATTTGAGTGGATAATGATGGTGTTTCTTTTTAATATACATATAGGGGTGCAGGATGGGAAGGGGTAGATGAACCTTATATCTATGGTAGTTGAGTCCATGATTTTGAACCAAATTAAGGAGAGATAGCATGATGATCTAGAATTTTTATCTTCGAGAGAATGTCATCATGGTGGTGAGTAACTTTATGGTTGGGCCATTTTTAATGATGGGATTACTTATGTCTATGGATGTGTGGTTGTGCTAATGTATATACTGGATGATTAAATGAGAGTCTTTTATACATAAATTTTGGTGGTGCATCCTATATTAACCATGATGTATTTGTGAGCATCATAGGTTGTATTAATTGATAGTGATGAAGGAAGATATGGAAGGTTTCATGGAATGATGTCATACCTGTTAATGTGTGATGTCTTAGAATTAGTTGTCGAGTGGTCTAATGTATCCCCAACCCATTCTTTAATGGAAGTGTGATGATGTAATGATTTATTTCAGTTTGGGTCTCTTAAGGATTCCATAGAAGAGTGGTATGATTTGGGTAGTTCTGGATATATTGTCCAAGGTGGAGCATTTCCCAATGATTTGAGAGACATACATCATTTATTAGATTGGTGAGTTTTATATTCACGAGATATAACAGTTATATGAGGTCTCACAAACCATAGTTTAGGATAATGATCCACATTTTATACCACCCTTCTTATGGAGATTACATAAGTTAGTTGGTATACAAGTGTTTTTGAGTACATATTTCCAATGAGATATTTAAGGGAAGATAGAGCATATTTTTCGGGTACTAGAGGACACGTTGAGACCTTGTGTCCAATATTTCGGTGGATCATGAAAGAATCATTTTTCAGTTATAGATTTTTCCTATAACAATAGTTAAGAGGATGAGATTTATATAGAACCATATGAGGATCACTATTGTTGATGGTATATGTATCCACACTATTGGATGGAAGATAGATAATTATAGTTGGTGGTACATTGTCTCATGTTGGAGACTAATGAATTTGTCGGTATGATTTATCCCCCAAACTATAGATTAGGATCATTATCCACATTTATATAACACTTGTGATAGGTATTACATAAGGCAATGGGTATGAGATTGTTTTTTAATACTGATTTCCAACAACATATTTAAGGGATGTCATATCATATTATTTAGGTACTAGAGGACATGTTGAGAGCTTGTGCCCAATATTTTGGTAGATCGTGGGAGAAGCATTTTTCACATGTGGAGTTTTCCTAAATTTTTTTTAAGAGACTAAAATTTATATAGCACCATATGAGGCACTCTATTGTAGATGATATACATCTCTATAGTGTTGGATAGAAGATATATTATTAGAGTTTTTGGTACATAGTCTCGTGTAGAAGATATTAGAATAGGTTCAGTTGATTTGGAAACTGATGGAAATGGAACAGAGCTGGAAGAATTCATTTGTGGATCAATGTCGTAGTCCTCTTGAGTTTGAGTTGGGTGATCGTTTGTTTATTCAGTTTTCACCAATGATGATTCACTATCATATTCATAAAGATAGTGAGTGGGATCCTGGGTTTATGGGGCATTTTGATATAGAGGATAGAATCAGACTAATGGCACACCCATTGGATCATCAATAATATTATAGTAGAATGTAAAATGTAATATATATTTCATAGCTTCGACAATAACATCAAAACCCATCTAATGTGATTGATGTTGAGAATGTTGATATTGAGGTTGATGCGTACTTTTAAAAGAATACGTTTTATATTGGTGGTCATAGTTAGAATGTCTTGTTTCCCAAAATTGTGCCCTTGGTGGGAGATTCATGGTAGAATGGAAATGTTTAGGACGGAACATGGGATAGGGAGTTCGATATGTGGGCCTAGTGTCTCAATATATTTTCCTCGGATGACAAGGGATTCTTTAATGTGTAGTTTGGGGATGATCCTTTACAAGGTGGGGAGATTTTACAACCCCATACTTTTTGGATGTACATTTTGGTTTAAATAATTTTTTGTATTATTTAATTTTGTTTAATTGAATGTGTTAGGGTTATATGAGGACGATCAAGGTTGTTTTAGGGGTTCATGATACTATATAAAGACAATATGACCATACAATGAATCTTTCATTGTTGGACAACAACTATGGGAAACTACAATCCCAATTTGTGCATTCCAGAAGATAAGGGGCATCGTTATGTGGACATTGTAGGGAGTAATCCAAAGAGTGTGGTCTTTGATACAAGCATTACACTAAGTTTCCAAACTATTTGTCAGAACAGTCGATCTCCCTAGGTAATGATGTTACTTATAACCATTTTTTATAGAGTTAAGTGAACACTTGGTGCATGTTCGGGATAATCGTGTTGCCAAACCCTACACCCCATTAAAAAGTGAGAAATAAGTATTTTCACCCTTATGTGTTTTATGTGTTTCACCATATTTTCCTTTCAATTCATCCTCATCAATCCCTAGTGGTGAACCTACACACCCAAATCTTCCCAAGGGTTGATATCCATTATTTCTAGGACATTTAGAGTGTCGTTGGTTGTGTATCGAAGATCCATGTAAGTCTAACACTCATGATACTTCTCTTTTCCTAATTAAGGCTTCTGGATTCGTTCATCTAATTCTAAATCCCCACATCACTAATTTTTAAGGGGATCATAGGTTTGTTCATTGAAGGGTTTATGAATCCATAACTAGGTCAAAGTTTATGTGATTATTTTTCTAGGGATTGGAGGTATGTGGCCTATAAGTTATTTCCCATAGCCATGAAGTTTATTATTGCACTTTTTGTTGTTATTTTGGTTCTATTTTGTCATGAATTTCATTTTATTGATTGTATTTGGGGAACTAAATGGCTAAATAATTATTCTATCCCCTCAATATCCATGTGGGTTGAATTTAGGTTTATTATATTGATCGTAGGGCCACCGATGGGGGAATATGTCCTCTCAAACATGTAAAATTGTGATGTTGATCTAGAGTTGTTGTGATAAAATAGATCCCATGAGATATGTGTTGAAATGTTTTTTTAAATTGTGAAAGGAAATAATGGATGATTTTTCTAGTATCTGATAATGATATAAGGGAATGTTTATAATGTTATGAATTGGTTAAATGAATTACTGTTATTATGAAAAATGGGTAATGGGGTGAAAAAGGATGGTGTTAATGTGTAAAGGCATGAAGACAATTTTTTTAATTACATGTGAAGGATTTAATAGTCGTTAGAATATTGTTAATATAGATAATGGATAGTGGAATAATGTTCACATGGCTTGGTAGTTTGGGAAATAACTGATGCTTTACTCCCACAGGATGGGTTGGGATGCAACTCTAAACAACAGCAAGGAAATGCATAGGTTAGGGATTAATACTAATGCTCTAGTACCCTATCAGATGCATTGGAAGATTACATGGGTTATGGTTCCATGGTATCTGTGATGAATTTGTTGAGATTACCTGGATTGATGCTCTATGTTATTAGTAAGGAATTTTTCTTATGTGAGTTTCTCCCTAGTGATAATGGGAACATGATTCATTTCCTTGTTCATGGTGGATCATTGGATTAGGCCATTGTGAAATAAAGGGAAAATATAACCCAATGACCTAAATCATGATAATGGATTAAATTAATTAAGGATTTATCAGTTGTATCTTGTGTAAATGTTATATATAAGTGCTTGGATACCCTATTTATTTATGATGGATATTTTTTAAAAACCAGTTGTTGTGGCCTACTGGGTTGGACCCACACCATACTCAGCCAGCTATTGGGTACTAGAGTAGATTTCATGATTTCATATCAGCAGAAGGGAACATGAACTAATCAAGAGTGTTTAGTTTGGCTTGGGATATGAATGGATGAGGATCTGAAAAAGGATTCAGGACATGATTTTCGGATTCATCTAATTATTTGTATTTTTGGATACCTATCACTCGACACTATAAGGCGTGGCATGGAATATTTACATTTTCGTTGTGGTTTGTACCCATTCATTGAAGATGGTAGGTAATGGATGTTTCTGGATTGTTGTTTGTTGTTACTTTAATTTCACATTGATACCTACTGTGACACACTCTAATAAATATGGTATAGTCTCCCAATATAATTTTTTATACCCTCGCTACTATTAGGAAGCCTTTGGTATTTGGCGATGGCATGCTTGATGACATGTAGAGACCCGGTCCAGGGCACCAGTTTTGTGGCTTCTGAGTTGGGGATGTTACAATTTCAAATTCATAAATTTTGGTTTTTTATATGTATTATATTTTATGGACTTTGAGAAATGACCTATTATGATTCAAGACTGCTGAGAGATGATGTTTAATATGAATTATATTCCCATGGTTCATGCCCTATAACGGGACATTAGATTTTTGGAGAGCACATGGATGAAAAACTCATAGAATCAAGATCAATATCCCATGGCTTTTTTTTCATTATATTTATAATACGTTTTTGAACTGATGTTGAGTCATTAATTATTTTACATTCATGATGTGAAATTTCATTGCTTCATATTGTTTCTGAGGTAACTCAATCAAAAACGTTTTTTTAATTAAGTTGATAATTTTTTGTGTCTACAAAAATAATTCCTATGGTGGGATAGATGTTATTATTTTATAGTGATATCCTTAAGAGGAATCTCATAAATTTCCTTTTAATACCATTTTCAGTCTATTTAGTATTGTTTAAAATTCTGGTGGATTAAAATTATTTGAAAGATATCTGATGTAATTTCCTAGAATAATAAAATAATTTTTCCTTTAATGGTTTATGTTCATACTTTCTCCTAAACCAAAATTATAAATCCATTTATTTTGTAGTATTTCAACGCATTGTAAATTTTCACATGTCATCTCATATTGTTTTCTAGACACAAAAATTCTATGCAAAAAAACACTTAATATTTAACCAAGACAGGGGATATAATTTATATCATTTTTATGTGATGGAATGTTTTAATTAGGATATTTTTAATTTACGTAAATTTGTACAATTAATTATGATAATAATAAAAACATTATTTGGAGTGAGTGGATATATAATAATATAGAATAAATTTATTATATTACTGTGCCTTTTATTACTCTGGAAATAATTTGAGTAAGATAAATTAGAATATTGTGTTCTTTAGAATCTTTTATATATATTTTGTTGAATAATTTTTGTATAATCCCATTTATTAGTAAATACAAATAATAGGATCATTGATCATTATAAAGAATTGGTATTTCATGATATATGGATTAATTGAATTGTTTGGAAGACGTATTCACACAAGTTTAATGATTTCGTTGATATTTACTATTATTTAACTCAACAATGTTTTATCACTTTTAGATATATTTCCAACCTATATAGTTACATTTATTCAAGATAATTTTTAAAAAATTTGAATCTCTAATTAAATGTACATGGCTACGAAAGGAGTCTTGTTAATTAACTGTAATTCCTTTTGAAAACATACAGACTTATAGTAGTGTTTTTAGATCGTATTCATGATCATTTATAGCCTTTATATTATACTTTTTACAATAATTTACATTATTTTACAAATATTTAAAAAGTCATATATATTTCATTATGGGAAATTAGAATTGTTCTTATATAATTAAGAAATGTTTTAGGTTGAATTATTACATTCTTGAGAGAGGGAGGCTTCTGTGCCACAATTTCATTACACTAGTTCCATTACATATCAACAAAAAAACCTATAAATAATATGTATGATTTCATTGGGATGTCTTGAGTTTTATTGTTAAATTTTTTCATCATTTGGAAATATTTTATTATTTACAACATTGATGATAAATTTTTTGGAATTATAAGGCTGCAGTGATGAACGATTTCAATTTTACAAATATATATTATGATATATGTATTGGAGTGGGAATTTTAATGGACTAGTAATGAAGTGTTTAATATGGGACATTATCATTAAATTGTATTCTTTCTTGATGGATGTTACTTTTCATGAAGGTACATATCCTTTTTTGGGGTTTGTTTTTGATTGAGGTAATTTTATTCTATTCCTAAAATGTTCATCTTGGATGTGGTAGATAAGGATAAATTCCTAGAGTACATAGATAATTATGAAATGATAAATAAATAAATAAAATAATGTGGTTGGTTTTTATGTGTTAACATATTTTGATAATATATTTTACAATAAAATAATTTTTTTCATTATGAAAAAAAAGAATGTTTTATAAATTATAGTGTAAATAATTTGAATGAAAATTAATTAATAATTAATTAATGGTATAAATTTTAAAATATAATCACAATTATTGTATGTTGTATGAGATATATTACATACTAGTAATAATGAGTTATCATATGAAACAATAACATCAGATGAGTCTATGGATAACTATTTCCTCCATGTTTTGTTTTGTGTGATATATTCTATATCTTATTATTTTATATGATTCACCAACCATGCACAATTGGAAACCGACACCCAAATGTTTTGGGGTAATTTTATCAAACAACTAGAAGTCGATGGTATGGATGGATGAATTTTTCCTCTCTCCCACACAATCTTTTTCGAAATATCTTTTGTAGTTTAATCCAATAATATAATCACATATTGTATAGTGTGTGTTACATACAATGTTTTTATGGATATTGATTTACTATATATTTATGTCTGGTACATAAATTATCATAATATATAAAATATATATCCTGTTATGATGGATATGACTTACAATAGTTGTAATTTTATGGAATGTGATGACACTAGGTATAATGAATTTAGTCGGACTACAGTAGACTATAAGAAATCACATGGTAATTATTTTGGATGATGAAGATGAGGTTTTAGGATGCATGATATGTAGTATGAATATTATACAATTCCATGATTTTTTGGATGAATTATAAAAGGGATGAATAGAAGATTCATGGTTTTGGTCTGTGATAGTGAAAACCCATTGGAGAAGATGAATCAGGTTTTTAATATATATATATATATTGGTGATAAAATCTTACTCATATATATATATATATTATTTATTTAGTTATCCATATTGAGGATTGGAAAATAATTTTACTTCTTCAGGTAATATGTTAGTTTCATTTATTATTCACTTAAAAGTTTTATGATTCTATAACATTTTCTAATTGAGGTTTCTAGGAGGATACTAATTATTATAAATGTTTATCTCACCCTATATATATAAAAAATTGGGTTTTAGATCCACAAGAACTAGTCACAGAACATACTATGTGGTGACAGAGTGAGGGATTGTTCATGATATTTGGGAGACTCTTAGCCACCTTCCAAGATTTCGTTTTGGTAATTATAGTTTTTTTAGTTGTATACTATTTTATAATAAATCACTTGTATTATGATTGATTCTTTGCGAAACATGGTTCTATATGTTTTTTTCACATATTTATTAATATTAATGTTACTTATCTTTTTGGTAATTCATATAATGTTTTTTTATATGCCATTAGAGTTATTATCATAGAGATAACATATAATAAAAAGACATTGGGTGTCATTATTACCCTTGTTCATTTCAATCCCATGTGGTGTACCTTTTGAAAAATTGGTAATGAAACATATGATATATGTTTCCCTAGTAGATTAGATATACAATTTGAAATCAATTACTATATTATATCCATAAATATAAATTTTATTTATCAATATCTTTTTGGATATGAAATAATTTTAATTTCCTATTCAGAATTAGTGTTTTTCTATTAACATGATCAAAATATTTAATTTCCATGTTTATTTGGTGAATAAAATATATATAATGGATAATTATAATCACCCTGATACAATTCAATAATATCAAGTTAGTGCAGTTGATTATAACAATACATATCGTTAGCATTATCAACATTGGAATAAAAATGAAAAACATATTCAAAGTCTTTGTACTGATAGATTATTTAAATCATCAAATTATTAGTTATTTTAAAAAAAAATTATTTTTATTGAAAAAATTAACAAATAAACATTATGTTTAAAATGTGTGCGGTGATGAAGATATTCCCTAATGCCTAATGTGAAAATAATACAAGTTAGACTATATCATAAAATATTATATATGGCTATCTTAATATTTGAAATTAATAAACCCAAGGAAGATTATATAACATTGAATAACAAATCATATATAATGATATGGTGTTATATTTTTAATTTTTCTATAACAAAACATAATATATGATATGGTATTATTATAAATAAATGATCTATGTAAATTCTACCCTAATTAAACTAGTTTTTTTATGATTGATTAATAGGAGTCTAAAATTATATATTAGTATTTATGATTAATCCACATGAGGCTATAAGTGATTTTATATATTTCTTATGATGAAAATTTGAGGAGAGTTTGATCCAGCAATGATTAAAAATCATTTGTAACTGTTAGATATTTTCTCATGAATTAAAAAAAATTAAATTAATTGATGGATTAATTAGTGTCATTGAATCATGTAAATTTCATGTCGAAACTATATATATATTTTTCTATGTGGTTCTATTCCTCATTCTAATTCATCTTAAAGAACATTTTTCCTTCTTCCAATACCACTTGGGAGGTACTAGTATACTATGTTTCTAAAGATGGTGTTTTTTTAGTAATTGGGTGATTTATGTTTCCATGTGGATACTCCATATGGAAAGGTACATATTTTCTTATTCTAAATAAAATATCTGAATATTCTATGTAAAAAAATTAGTATAACTAATATCAATGTAACATATATATAATATTATTTTTTATTATATATGGTTTTGTTTAATTGTATGGTTACATTTTGTTAAATGTTTATTTTATATCATTAAACATTTTAATAATTACTTTTAATACTTAAAAAAATATCAGTTATATCATATATTACAATTCAATAAAAGAAATATGAAATCAATTTTCTCAAAGAATAAAATAAATATCGTTTGACATATCATAATTCTTATCATTAAAAAGGATCCATAGATTGATCTATTTCATGTTCTATTATATAATGTGTCACACTATGTGATTGGATATGTAAAACCACACATATATTGGGGTGTGAATTCCTTTATATAATTCATAAATATCCTCTAATTTGATAGGTTTTTTGAATTGGATGTGTTGGTGTAGGATAAGGGTTTAGTTTTTGTAGGTTACAAATTTACTTGGAGGTTTTTTTATTTCGAATGAAATAAATATATACTCCAAAAAATGGTACATGGTTTCCATGTTCCAATATATGGGTTCTTTATTAAATGAAACAAGGCATTTAGTTTCCCTATAATTGGTTTTGATTATGTATTGGGTACTCTATAGATGTTTTACTATTACCGAATGGATACTTGGGAGGTTTTATTAATATTTCAATAAGGTTAAATAAATTTTAATAAAAATTTAAACACATCAAATTCTTTATGGCTTTATTATAGTGGTATCACATCACTCTCTATAGTCTCTCATTATTATTCCTCCCTAGTGTCAGATATTCTTCATTCATTGACATATTTTTGTGTCATAATTCATTAGGAAGATCCATTGGTAAAATTATCCCTCATTTTATATCATATCTAAATATCTCTTGTTGTATCACAATTATTCATTTTATATACCTCATTTTGAGCCATATGAAATATGTAATGATTTATTCTAACTGATTTTAAAATAATTATAATAAACAAATGTGAAGTATCCTACTCGCTCTATTAATATGGTTTTTTAGGATTTCTACTCAATTTTTTTTTGATTATTTTATTATCCTAATGAATTATGAGAGGATCCAACTTCAAGGAAATTCAATATATTTATTCAGAACATTTTTTCTGGTATCATATAACCAATTCATTTCAAATAAGCTTATGAGTGTTCCATTTCATGTAATTTCTTGTCTCGATGGTCACCAATAACAATTTGACAAAAACAATGTTATATGAATATGTGACTAAGGTCCTTTGTTGGGTCTCTATTCTTGAGAGGTGTGACCTTGTGAACCAAGTAGTTAACCATAAAATCACCCTTAGAGAATAATGCTGAGTGAGGTTTAGTTTAACGGTAATTTAGTTATATCATGTAAAATTCCATGAAAAGTGGTGATATTTTCATTATATTTACATGGTCTATGATATATTCAGAACACTATTTAATGTTTGTTTACTCTAGAATTGGGAATGACCTTGTTGATTGAAGTATAAAACATTCCAATCGGTTTCTAACATGTTTGTTCATAGAACTGGAAACATCCAATGATTCCATGTCCATTTGGACCTACTTTCCAAAGGAAGGTGCTCATTAGTTTTGGACTGATGAGGATTAGGAATTTGCATTGGTCGAGAGTATGGGAGGTCAGACTCATCACAACTTTTTGAGGGGAACTATTGTCTACTTCGGGACTCTCTTTATAGATTTAAGTAATGTTTGTGAATCCATATTAAATTACCATGTATAAAATGAGTTTTCATTATATCTGGCAATCAATGATTAAATATGTAGGAAATTTAGGGAATCGTTTATATGTATTTGAGGTTCTTCATCGTTAGTGAATCGTCTGTATTTGTTAGAGATTCTTAGTCAATGGTATCCTTTGATACATTAAAGTATCTTGGTCATTATGATGACCATAATGGTTTTAATGCCACTCAGTGGGGAACTTGAATTTTATTGTTATTTAGAAGGACATGGATTATTTCAGAGTTGGGATCGTACCCGCAGATGGGCTACCTATGTATCCTTTGTTTAGAAAAGGAATCAGAACCCACGTAGTTCGAGTAAGAGAGTATGATGTTTATGTATGATTGATGGCTCAAAGAAAGATGTCATAATTACTTTTACACTCTAAGATCAGGTGAGTCATGCTCAGTGTGAGAAACAAGAGGTATTGGAAAAACCAGACAACTGTTCCATGAAAGATTCAATCATAATAAATAATGTGGGGCTTATGTATGTATGAGTTCCCAAATAGATGAAGATTATGATTTAATTCAGGGAAGAAATCCAGGAACACCGTCCATAAAGGTATATGTTCTTTATAGAGATTTGGATACTCTAATCGTGGGGATTACTCCTAAGGAAGATTCCCAAGTTAGGAGGGGACTTATGATTGGGTTTTACTCCTGAGAAGGAGGCCCAGGTTAAGGGACTTGGGGCTTACTCCTGAGGATGATTCCCATATTTGGGAGCTTTTAGACTGGGGCTTACTCCTAAAAAGGAGGCCTAGGTTAAGGGAATTATGACTAGGGATTACTCTTAAGGAGGATGCCAATATTAGGGGACTTGGGGCTTACTCCAGAAAAGGAGGCCCAAATTAATGAGGACTTGGGGATTACTCTTGATGAGGATGCCCAATATTAATGAGAATTTGGACTGGGGCTTACCTGTGAAAAGGAGGCCCAAGTTATGAATTCTCTCATCTTAAAGTATGAGGTTGAATGAATGAACTCTCTAACTTTAGTGATGTAAAGCGGTGTAAATCACTATGTTTTGTGAGATGTTCCACAGAATACCTTTCTAATAAAGAATCCAATAAGGAAATCATGTATTAAAAGGATTTGGAGAGAGTTTTGAAGGATTAATCCTAAAGAGGACAGGTGGATATGTGTACGAGGGGTGAAATGGTAAGGAAGGGCAGCAAATAAGAGAGGGGTGTGCAAGTACTACGTGGGCGTGCGGGTCCTGGTCGTGCAAGTATACTTGCCCGACACATGGGTGCATGCACGTCGACCAATCCTTAGGGTAGAATTTGGGTGAGGCTTGGCTCAAGCCTTTTATACTAACCATGGTGACTTCCAAAAGAGAGGCACACAAGTTATATGGAAGGAGTAAGGCGACATGCAAGTGTGGCCATTTCCCTTAAGGGGTGGCCACCTAGGCGCGCAAGTGTTGATGAATTTCAACACATAGGCCTTCCTCTCCCTCTTTAGTTCTTTTGTTTTAGGTAATAAATTACCTTATAAGTGTCTGGAAGCTTTGAGAAGAGACTAGGGTGCCGAGAGCTCGATTTTGAGCTTCTGGAATTTTTCGTCCCCTGAAAGGTGGGGCCCACAGGGGTATTTATAGGCTAGAGAGACCCTGGAAAAAATTTCAAATATGGCATGCAAGTCACATGTATGACCATTATGAGGTGCGCAAGGGTACTTGCGTGACTAGGATGGAACTTGCGTGACCCAAATGGAAAAAGAACCCTTGTTCATGCCTTTGTCAATTTTAGATGTTTTATTCAAAGGATGAATCAATTTATGCTAAGGCATTTCCCTTTTCATTCGTTTAGACTCTATGACGGAATGGAGCATCAACAAAAGTCCCCCCTCGGAGTTGGATCCAAAGTAAATGAAGATGTGACTCTAAGGAAAAGAATAAAACCAAAGGGAAGGTGTCACACAAGTGGTGAGAACGTAGAGGGAGGCACGTATGTGTTGAGCGCACTGGCTTTAGGCATGTATGGGTTCGGCCTGGCCTATATATAGGTGACCATTCTTGTGAAAACACCCAGATTTTGAATATTCGAGCTCTCGCCACGCAAGTTACCTTCTCCATGCAAGTTGCTCTATTTTTCTTCTATTTCATCACTATCACACTACTGTCAAGGTTTTTGGACTTGCGTGGTTATACATGCGTGTCAAAAAATTGTGCGACACATCATACTTGCACGACACATCCTTACTTTCACGACAAGATTAGACTTGCGCGCCTTAATTCCATTTCCATTTTTTCGCATTCCTTCACAAATTTTATGAAAAATAAACCCATTTAAGAGTTAATTCATTCATCTTTTTTTCAGATTCAATGGCTCCCAAGAGAATCAGAACGGCTGACGAATTAGCTAGAAAACGGATTGATGATATGATGAGCATCATTGGCCATTATTACTATACCATCTGCGATGTCACTCTCCAAGATTTGGATAAGTATTTGAAGAAGTATCATCGTGACTTCCCCCATATCATTTATCTACCTTTTTATGTCTATGGTCATCTACGAGAAGTTACCATTCTAGAAGAAAAGAACTACCTCCCACATTCTTGGTTCCAGAATTACACAAACTTTGCTGAAGAAAATATCTCATGTGGAGGAGTATTTCTATGTGCTGGAACAGTGGAGAAGGCCCATATGATGCATCATATCCCTTGCACGCCAGATCTAAAACATCATATGCCTGAGTTGCACCCACATTTTTATCCCCCAATTTTCTGAAACTCTCAGTTGGATCAATCCAAAGGCTGGAAGAGAAGTTGGGACTTCCTTCCTGGAGGAGGTGTGAAGCCAACCTGGATGTGGGCAATACTGGGTGTGACAAACCAGTGTAGAATTTGTCAAGGATTTGAAAGGATTTGCGATATATGAAGCCATCTTGGTTGGGAAAACATATGATTATAGGCATGATAACTTCGTGCCAGAGATACTCAGGCATTGGAGCCCAGAAACCAATTTTTTCCATCTGAATCATGGAGAAGTAGGAATCAGTCTATGGGATGTCCACAAAATCTTAGGGGATCCAATTTTGGGTGATATGTATGATGAATTCATCCCTCCCAAGGTGACTTGGAATGATTAGGAGAAGACTCCGGCTTTAACTCGGGAATTATTGAAAATCTTCCACAAGCTCAAGAGTTCAGAGACCTCCCTGACTCATTCTAGAAAGGATATTCATCCAGAGGAATGGATGAATATATTTCTTATCGATAAGTAGGAGAAGAATCCGAAGGATAAGGGATCGAAGGAGAAGGTATCCATGAAGAAGAAGCCCACTTGTCATACCACCTGTCCCAAAACAGAGAAGAGGGGTGCTCCTGGCACATTTTGGCCGACTTTGGAAGTAGGAGAATTTGAGAAGTTAGGATATGAGGTGAATCAAAGGATCCCAAAGAAGACTCGTCTGGCGGGCTTCTTGGCATTTTGTCTAATCGTTTATCTTCTTCTAGTCAGGGACTCGAAGGGAGGCATCAGGCCAGGGACCTTCGTTATTACGTCAAAGATGGCTAAGGGAAAAATGGATGGGTTTTCCACACCCATTTTAGCAAAGATTCACATGATCTTACTCCATGTTTTCGTGGGTAAGTCTCCTTTAATAATAGTGGGACCATTCCATGTTTTGTGGGAATGGATCGCAACTCACTTCAGGACGTATAATGTACAGAATGGAGTACAGATTCCTAGAAGTTCTTTCAGGCCATTAGTGCAGGAATTGTCTGGAATTGCTCCATTAATTCTCAATGCTTATGACATGAAGGTGACGTTGAGTATGTATATGGAATTAAACTTTTTTACATACCGAAATCCACCAACCAGGTGGTTTGTTGATGATGGAACTGCCAGCCTGGATTTGAGGGCCTACATGATGGCCTGAAAAGATGGTGTATTGGTCGCCAGAATTGACGGATAGATTATATGTGAGGCCTCTACACCATATAAATTCGCATGTCAATTCAAGTGTTTGCACCAGACTACTGTATCTCCCCCTGTGCTTGTTAGGGCAGAGCAACATCCGATGGATGCCCAGAAACTATGGTTACTGACATCTAGAGAGAAGACCGGGGCAGTGTTTGAGCTACCAGTTGAAAAATCATCATATAGCTTGACTACATGGTATGTCGATCACTGGATAGAAGCATATCCTAGAGGTGTGTTGAATCATCTGGTTTACCAAGTGGGGAAAAGGAAGAGAACTGTAGAGAAAGAAACCCTTCCTCATGAAGGTGATGCTTCCCCACCTGAAGCTGATTCGTCATATTTCTCATCTAGGACTGACTCACCAGATTCCCATGATGGTGATGACAAGGCACAACAAGCGGAAAAGAGGCCTCGTTCCCAATAGAATCCTCCAGTCAGAATCAAAAGACCCACTCCATCAACTCCTGGTATGTTACTTTATTGTGGTAATTTAATCACCATTACTTTATAGAGAAACAAGTCTTATTTTCTTATTCTCTATCAGTAGTTGCAGGAGTTGGGAAGAAGCTGAAGTCGAAGATTGTAGGACCTTCCTCACAGCCTTCTGGTACACATACTGAATATCTACGACCAGAGGCTGTCCAGACATGGCAGGGTTTATATTATGGTACTAAAACTGCCTGGCTAGATTTGTGCGAGGGTCTACAATTCCATGGAATAGGGAATATTGTGGCTTCTATAGATATCCATTACGAGGATAACCCCAATGAAGCGTGGGCTTATATCAGAGAGCTATAAATTCTCATATATTCCACTGACGATTCCATTCCTATCACCAAGAGGGTGAAGGAAATGATTGATCGTGGTGCCGCTGAGGGGACTAATGAGGAGTGGAATGATTATGTGGCCCTTAAAAATGTAAGTTTTCTTTCCTTATTTTCCATGAAACTTGATTTTAGTCAAAGATTTGTTACTCAAGGAAATTATTTTCTTCATCATGCGGCTCGCAAAGTAAGGAACTACTGAGGTTCCTTCGCCACAATATAGCGTCAGTGGTACTTCCATTGGGGTTGCTGCTGAATTTGCTCACGAATGAGGTGAGATATCTCGAGGCCAGCAGGCCATGAATGTAGGGTTGGACATGGCCTTCCATTATCCAATTCAATTGCATGTAAGAGATAATGTTTATACTCCTAAGAAACCAAAGAAACAAAGTCAACAAAAGAGGAAGCCCACAGCTAAATTCTTCATTAGTAGGGGTAAGTCCATCGTGTAATCATGAGTCATAAATCATGAAAAGGTTGCTCATATTTTTACGAATTGTAGGGGATTCTTCAATTTCCCCTCTGAGGGAGAGGACTGATCCTCCTTTGAGGACCATGAAGGGTGCTGTGGAACAATCGCAAATTCAGGCTGATATGGCTGCTCTTGGAGAAGAGCCCGCATCTGTTCGCAGTATCCCTCCTTCCATTGTTGCAAGAAGAGAAGAACCTTCTTCTGGTAAGTTAACAATGCTTCATAAAATGTTGAATGAAACACTGACTGACTTCCATTCTATGATACTTCGGGTTCAACCCATGCATTAGAGCTTTTGGCTGCTATTGCAACTGATGCCGCGATTTTATCTAGAGATGCAGTCCAGGGTCAGGGACCGCAGGATGAAGGTTTCCCAGAAGATTCATCAAATGCTCCCACTAGTGAGATTAACCAGGTTTCTAATATAAAATTAGATGAAATGATGGAACATGGCACATCTTTCAAATATTTTATAAATCATGTTAAATTACCATGTAATTTAGAAGAATATGGATTTGATTGTTATCCTTCGTCATTTTAAAAATAATTTCTTATTACAAGTCTAATCATGATCGGTTAAAATGTGCACTTCTGTCTGAGCAAGCTTCTGAACTACCCAAGCCTGAAGGGGGTACAGAAAACCCTACTATTGCAGAGACATTAGCACAAGTGGATCTTAACCAAGTAGAGCTTCCTCAAACTCATCTTGAAAATCCTGTCGAAGCTAGCAAATTTGGGGAGGAGACTTCTCAGGTTACTATCTACCATTGGGTAAGGGATAAAAATATTTGCAACTAGACTTAATTTGAAAGACGATCAATTAACTTTTGTTATACTTTGAAACTAACCAAAGCTTTAAATTGATTATGCAGGGCCATCAATTTCAATGGCCAGATCTGGAGGTGAGGCTTTAGCCTCTGCCCCAACGGGAATTGAAACTGAATAAGATCAAGTCAGGGGGAAGGAGTAGAAAAGGGCAATTCCTTAAGTGCATTAATCCCAGATTACATTCCCCCCTGTAATAGTGATGCTGAATCGGATCCAGAAAGATAGAAGGCATTCCAATTGTCACGACGCAAGGCATGGAAATACATATGGATGATCATATACGATGTTCCTATAAAAGAGCTATCATCGAAGATCCATCGACTGTCATCACTATTTGTCATAATGGGACTTGGTGGTTTTTGATATCAAAAGATCCCTACCGCGGTAAAACAAGACATCTCAAAGAGGGAACAGGAGCAAAAGTGTCGTGAAAATATGACCAGGGTGAATCTATCAGCCAATATTAGTGAATTTGAGGTTGTGGTATCCTTAGTTGAGGCTGACTATGCTTCCAAGATGATGGAGCTGAAGACAAAGATCAAAGATAAAGTCGTCAAGAAAATTCACCTTCAACAACAGTTAGATGTTGTTACTGAAGAACTTGACCGACTCAATAATTAATTGCAGGGAGCTCAAGAGAGTGGTATTAAAGCCATCATAGATGCCTAGAAATCACTCCCTCAGGTTGAAAAGAGTGAAGTTGGTTGAGTGCATGAGTTTCAAGTAGCTGATGATGAAGCTTGAGATGATGTACATCAAGTGAAGACTTATGTTGAAAGTCTATTGTAATTTCATGGAAAAGGTAAGACACTCCAATCTTGTGGACGTCCTTCTAATTCTTTTGCATCAAATGGAAAGAACACATTCATTTTCAATCATCTATGTACACATTTTCCTTTGCTACTTGCTTTAGATTTATAACTAAGCAAATGGGCCTAGTAGCATAGCTTCATTTTTACTAGGATTATTATAAAATAAATAACCCTACAAACATTGAATATTTTAATTGCTCAATAATACCTAAATCATAAAAAATGTATGTTTAGTGAGCTGGAACTTGACTTTTATTCAGAGTTCCCTTGTCTTTTGTGGGCAATTTAAATTCATTCACGTCGGACATAAAGAGGCTAATGTTTAAGGTCAAAATAGCTTTGACTGAATGGATAAAAATTGACTCAATTCCTTGCCAATTTATCTGAAAACATATTACCACACTCATGTATGAGGGAAATAATGTAAACCATGACTTATGAAATTTTGAATCTGAGGAATGATATGAAAATTTTCTAAAATGCATTAAAATAAGTAGTTCCTAAAAATGAAGTTACCATTATTTAACAAACCCGTTAGGGGGTAGAATTATGTAGGGCCACCTAAGGGAATTGGCTGCATAGTCAAATGATGGTATCTTTTGGCTAATAGGTCCGTTATGTAGACTACTTATGCAAGGCCGCCTAAGGGCACGTGCTACCTAGTCAGGAAAAAGACGTCTCAAAAATTGTCCTTTCTACTGCTAAAAAGCCAGTGGAAGTTTATTAGGATTCAAATTTTCCAAAGCATTGAGTCTGCTGTATAGAGAGAGGTACATGAATATGGAGAAGATATTTCCAAAAAAGATTATCCATGAACTGGATGAATGTCACTCCTACGAAGGTCAGACCCAAATGGAGGGAAGAGAAATAGAAACCATAAACTTGAATACTTTCAGATTATGAAAAAGGACATGAAACAAATATGTTATGGATGGCTATTTTTTCGGATCCTTACATATTTTTGATAATACCAATAAAGTAAAAAGAGGTTCGCTTCCCAAGAATGAAGTTACCATTATTTTACAAACCTGTTAGGGGGTTGAATTACGCAGGGCAGCCTAAGGGCATTGGCTGCATAGTCAAATGATGGTATCTTTTGGAAAATAGGTCTGTTATGTAGACTAATTATGCAAGGCCGCCTAAGGGCACGTGCTGCATAGTCAGGAAAAAGAACTCTCAGAAATTGGACATTTTGTGACCATAAGTCAAGAAAAAGGGTAATGAAGATCAGAAAATATTTAAGTATAGGATTATAACATATAAATATGGGTATTTTCCATTGTATGCAGAGATACACAGATAAATTCTAACCATAATCATTTTGTGGCTGGGTCCTAAATTGAAATATTGGACTTCACTACGTATCCCATAAGGATGGGAATCAAGCCATACGTAGTTCATGAAATACAGTTTAACGTCGTGTGGGAAGAAAGTGTAAGAGTTCTTAGTTTAGGGTCATATAACTCATACCATTATAAGAAATACATAGTGTGCGTTTTCACATGGACTTTTCATCTAGGGGACTGAAAGTGAAATTTGGGGTTAGGCCCAAAATACTTGGGGCTGGATTTAAGGGACCCTCGAACATTCCTACGTATCTCATAAGGATAGAAATCAAGCCCACGTAGTTCTATAAATACCCTCTGTACAAATTTGGTTTGTACATTTGAAGGGTGAAAGGGGACATTAGTGAAATTATGGTTTAACCCAATATAAAAGGTTTAGGTATTGCCATGTATGCACATAGTCTTTGGAATATAACATGATTGAAAATCAATGTAAATAATGATTCCCTCTCAAGTGAGGGTATCAATGAATATTGTAGTTTATTTTCGTATAGTACCAAAGTGTTGCACAGTTTAACGTTGTATAGATAGGACGAAGGTGAACCAATATAAAGATATTGATTTTGGGGGCGGTTTCACGAATCAACATCATATAAGATGGAGGTGAACCGATGTGAAGAGATATGTTTTGGGATTAAACCTTGGGAGGTTTCCTACGTACCCAGGGTGGAAGGCAAGGATCAAAGTCTGCGTAGTTCAATTAAAGAATGAATTAGTGATCAAGTTGTTCTTGAGGACAACTACCTAAAAAGAAAATGGGGTTGGGACTTACGCGTGGTTAGCAGCCCAAAGAAGGTTTTATGGTTGAAGTTTTCCCTAAGCTCACGAGAGTCATACTCGGTGTGATAAAAAAGAGGTAGCAACAACTATAACGATGCACAGTTTAATGTCATGCAGGAAACATGAAGGGACTATGCGGTTTAAAGTCTTACAGTTAGGACTACTGGTGCTGCACCGTTTAGTGTCATGTATCAGGGTTAAAATATAGTTTAATGTCATGTTGGACGTATTAAGGAATTTCTGTACAGTTTAGCATCATGTAGTTAGGAAGGTGGGTAAAATATAGTTTAATGTCATATTGGACAAAAAAAGGGGACAGTGCAGTTTAATGTCATGTAGTAAAGAAAAAAGAGGGCACAGTTTGATGTCATGTTGGACGTATTAGGGACTTTTTTACAGTTTAACGTCATGTTGGACGAAAGTGCGAATTTTTTAAGGTCGTATGCATGGACCGTTGGTTATGCAGTTTAATGTCTTGATGGACGTAGGGGACTTCTGTACAGTTTAGCGTCATGTAGTTAGGATGTCACAGTTTTAATGTCATGTTGAACGTAAGTGCCAATAGTTTAAAGTCATATGCATGGACCGTATATGTATAGTTTAACATCGTATAGGATGATGAAAGGGACACAATTTAATGTCATGTTGGACGAAAGTCCAAATATTTTAAGGTCGTATACATGCACCGTTGTTTAGTTTGTATTTATACAAAATATTTCTTCAAAAATATGGCATTGGTTGGAGTAGTGATGAGATATCAATCCATTGAGATTAAAGAATAAGCTCCATTGGAGTATACCTTATGTATTGAATAAGGTCCTTCCCATTTTGGCTCAAGCTTGGGAGGTTTCTTTCCTGGTATCATTAGAGTTCTGAGAACTAATACCAATTCTCCCTGAACGAATGAATGAATATGAACTTTTTTGTTGAAAGATCGTGCTATTCGATTCTGGTGGACTTCCATGTGGTGCAGGGTGCACAATCGCTTCTCATCTAACTGTTCCAATTCATTCAATCACTTTTGAGATTTTTCATCTGTAGATGACTAATCACAAATGGATACTTTGAGCGAAGATAATTGAACCTCAATTGGGAAGACTGCTTCTGTTCCATATACCAATGAATATGGAGTTAACCGTGTTGTAGTGCAGGTGGTGGTCCGATAAGCCCATAAAGCATGAAAGAATTTATCATGCCATAACCTATTTTCTTTATCCACCATCTTTTGCAGTATGTTTGAAAGAGTCTTGTTAAAGGATTCTATCTATCCATTGGCCACTGCATGATACCGAGAGGATTGATTGGATTTAATGTTGTATTCTTGATACAACTTCTTTACCTCGGATGGACAGAAGTTTGTGCCGTTGACCATCAATATGGTATGAGGGACACCAAATCTGGTAATTATGTTAGACTTGATGAAGCTAACAGTGCATTTAGAACTGACTTTATTGAGGGGTATTGCATCTTCCCATTTATAAAAAAAGTATGTAGCATTAAGAATGTACTTAAAATGCTTGGATGTAGCCGAAGGATATGGTCCCACTACATCCATTCCCCATGTGGAAAATGGCCACGAGTATTTAGCTGTATAAAGAAACTCTGGGGGTTGATGAATGAAGTTGGCATGTACATGGAAAGAATGACACTACTTTGTGAAATCAACACAATCTTGTATAATTGAAGGCCAAAAATATCCAAGCCTTTGAATTTGATCAGATAGTATATGTCCAGACTTGTGGGCACCACCGACTCCTTCATGCACTTATTTCATGACAGCCGTTGTATCTTCACCATCAATTCATCTAAAGAGAACTCCATCAAAACCACGCTTGTAGAGGATTTTCTCTAGGTGATTTGGGCTGTCATAAAGAGTAAAATTGACCACACGTCACCAGATTTGTTCTTTCCCGGCTCTATGAGATGGAAGTGTTCCATTTTGAAGGTATTACCTGATAGGTGTCATCCATCCTGTAGTATGACCATATGGTTCAGAAATGGGACTAATTTCATTGATTTCCTCTATTCTGATTTGAACATAAGGTGAAATTATATGATGGTGGGGAATACTGATTGTTTTCTCGTCCCGATTTGGATCTACCAGAGCTGTGGCTATATTAGCCAGTGAATCAGCTTGGGCATTTTGTGATCTTGGGAGATAATAAAATGTCGGTTCTGAAGGGAATTCCGCCATTAACACTCAGACGTAATCATACCATGGGATTAGTTCTTCGTTTCTGATGGCATAATCGCCATTGAATTATTTGATTACCAAGTTCGAATCACCATTTACCTTTATGTGATTCACTTATGGTTGAAGTTCCAACTCTAATCCTACGATGAGAGCTTGGTATTCTGCTTCATTATTTGTACTGCCTCCCAACAATGAGAAGGAATAATTTAACACTACCTTTTCTGGAGAAATGAGCACAATAATAAGCCAACATTGTTGAAATTTGGATTCTCCATTTTCCTCCCTGTTGGAATTGTGGAAGCACCATCAAAATACATTTCCCATGATTGAATACTTTCATTAATAGAGAAGACTTCCTCATCAGGGAGTTCCATATCTGAAGATGTGTCTTCCCCTGAAGGGTGTTCAGCTAGGAAATCAGCTAGAGCTTTTGCCTTTATTGCCTTCTGAGACACATGTGGAATATCAAATTGTTGCAAGATAACTGCCCACCTTTCTAGACGTCATGTAAGAATTGGACAACTAAGGATGAATTCGAGGAGGATATTGCAAGATACCAATTGGACCTCGTGATGTTGTAGGTAGTGTCTCAACTTCTGAACTTCAAATATTAATGCTAGGCAGCACCTTTCAATACTTTAATATCAGGTTTTGGCTTCACGCATAGTCCGACTGAGATAGTAGAGGCTGTTTTCATTCCCATTATCATTCTTCTGAGCAAGAAAGGTACCCAATGATTACTCTAAAGTTGTCACATAGAGGATATGTGGTCTTCCTTCAATAGGTGGCATTAATACTGGTGGACTCAAGAGATACTTCTTGATAATATCGAATTTATCTTGACATTCTTTATTCCATTGTTATGTGACTCCCTTTTTCATCAATTTGGTGAAGGGTAAGCTTTTTCCTTCCAAATTGGCGATGAAATGACGAATATAGGCTACGTTTCCTTGAAGTCCTCTCAATTATTTCAAATTTTTAGGAGGTGAAATCGCAAGGATTGACTTTTTCTTCTCATGATCGACTTCAATACCATGATGGCGTACAACAAAGCCGAGAAATTTTCCTATGGTTACCCCAAAAGAACATATTAAGGGGTTCATCTTCAAATTATGTTACTGATGTTTGGGGAATATGATTTCCAAATCAGCCAAGTGATTAGGACGTTGGCTGGATTTGACCACCAAATCGTCCACGTAACATTCAACGAACATCCCTAAAAAGGGTTTGAAAATACAATGCATGGCACGCTGATATGTTACATCTGTATTCTTTAGGCCAAAGGGCGTTACCCGATAGTAAAGCACACCCTGAGGGGATCTGAAGGCTATATATTCCTCATCTTCTTGAACCATTAGGATTTGATTATACCTGGAATATCCATCCATGAAGGAAAGTACTTCATAGCCAGCTGTTGAATCAATTAATAGTTCTGTAATCAGGAC
The DNA here is from genome assembly GCA_963277665.1 of Viscum album. Classification (NCBI taxonomy): domain Eukaryota; kingdom Viridiplantae; phylum Streptophyta; class Magnoliopsida; order Santalales; family Viscaceae; genus Viscum; species Viscum album. The sequence continues at coordinate 1,264,706,655 of OY728120.1, read as the reverse complement.
TGGAAAATCATCCTGAGGACAATGCTGATTATGATCTTTGAAATCAATGAAAACTCTAATTTCCCATTATTATTTTTCACTAGGATAATATTATCCAACCACTTGATATATTGAACTTCTCTGACGAAGTAATCTTTGATAAACTTATCCACTTCAGCTTAAATTTTGGAAGCATAGGTTGGGTGTGTTCTTCTAGCAGTTTGTTAGAATCCTTGATGTTCTTCTGGAAAACCCAAATGATGAGTGGGAACATCTGGATCAAGCCCTGACATCTCTGTATAGTTCCAAGAAAATATATCTCGATTTTTCTTTAGAAAGGAAATATACATCCCTTACTCTTCAAGAGGTATAGCCACACTAATTAAAGTGGGGAGTGGATCTTCTTTTGTACCCAGATTTATTTCTCTGAGTTCATCCACGGTAGTAGAGATACCCTCTTCAAATTATGGGGGAGCATCCCTTAGATATTCTTATTCTTCTTCAACATGTTTTATTTCTTCTGTTTCTACTTGAATTGTAGATGATGAAACATAATTTTCATGATCAGAAGAGACAATAAAATTTTCACATCTTAAAGAAGAAGCTTCCATTTCCGACCCAATTGATGATGAAGGGTCATCTTTGGGTGATATAGAGGAGACGATGGATTGAGAATTAACATCATCGTTTACTTATGACATTGCTATAACTTCTTCTGACCTGGTTGGAAAAGTGTAGATTTACTGGATTTCAAAAGATGAAATGAAGACATCTCCATTTGAGCTTTCATCATTGCTTGGTTCATCACCACTTTCTCCCATGTTGTCTGGCTTGATTGTCGTGATTGATATTATGGAGGTTTCTATAAGAGTATTTTGATTTGGTTATATCCTATCAATTTGACTGATAGGCAACACATAATCAGTACTCACATGTGATAATGGGTTTACAGGAATCTTTTCCAAACCATATGGAGCATTAACTTTGGTAATCTCCCTTTTTGTGGATTTCTTATTTCCCTTCATGTGGTAGAATTCCACACCAATGTATTGAGATTCACATGTCTTGAACGTGGACTTATCCCCATTCAATGTCCCAACTTGACCATCGAAACAATATTTGAGACATTGATGGTATGATTAAGCGATAGTCGCATGTTGATGTAGCCAGGGTCTTCTAAGCAAGATGTTGAAGGATGAGTCTTGATCAAAAACCATGAAATCTTAATTGGATACAGGATCTCCAAACTGAGTTCAGAGTATAATCTCTCCTAGGGGTTCTTGTTCATTTTTATCATATCCTTGTAACATCATAGTAGAAGGAGATAAATCAGATTTCGTGAGGCCTAATTGACGAAGTGTACGAATGGGCATGAGGTTGACTCCTGAACCATTATCAATGAAAGATCTCAGGATGTCTACACCATTAACCTTGCCAGATAAATACAAAGGTCTAATATGTCCATGCACGAAATCATCTTCATCTATATCTTTGATATATATCACTACATGACATTCTGCAAGATTATTCTCTACATGGTAGGCTTCACCTGCAGCAATTTCAGTTTCAAACTCTTGAGGACTTGAAAAGGCCTCAATGAGTGCCTCCTAAAGATCCTTTGAAAAATTCAAGGCATCCAGAATTGATAACTTGGCCAGTAGTTGGTCCAGGTGTTTCAATACATCATACTTTTGATCCAAAGGTCTGCATTTCCCAACAGGAACAAGTGGTTTAGCAGGTGCCTTCGAAGTTGATGCATCTTGTATCGGGATAGGAGTTGTCAATATTACTTGCTTTGGAAGATTATACCAAATATGTCTATTTAATTGCTGAGTGGAGGAAGATGGAACCTTCAACCGATCTTCCAAAATAATTGTAACGCCCCGACCCCAGTTACCCAGAGTCGGTGCATTATTACATAACATTGGCATGATCACAAGAAAGATCAAATCTCGAAAGACCGATTGGTTTAGTAGCCTTGGAAACACTAGATATATTCATAAGTTTTACATTACATCATAAAATGAAAAACTACTACAACAACATAATGTTTCCACAGTCCACACTATAATCCCCTCATAATATCCCTACAGGTCATTCATAACTTACATCTTCACTTCCTGGGAAAAATAAAACATAGAAAAGGGTTGAGCTCAAATGCCCAGTAAGGATAACAATATAGCGGAACATTCAAAATAAGCATAAACATTTACGGCAATGCATTACTAAAACAAAATCCTTTTAAACTTGAATTTCAACATTGTATGGCAAAAGTAAAATGAAATAATGCCATTTACTTGTTCACATGGATATTCTACTAATCGAATAATCACATGCAAAAATCAATAACCACTTTCATAATGTTGGAATGCATAATGCCAGACTATCATAACCACATAGTCAAGGCCTCGTGCCAAGACTACAAATAAGATTTTGTCAAGGCCTTGTGCCAAGACACTAGTTTGTCTCATGAGACCTACCGATGCATCGAGGAGCTATAGCGGGCTCCACCCGTCACTTATTAAGTCCAATGCATTCCCATATGAAAAGGTTTAAACATAACATAAACATTCGTATTAAAACTAGCATACGAAATGTCAATAATTTCACCATAAACTATGAATGGTATAAAAATAGCACATCCATAGTCAAACATATCACAAAACCTTCAATACAATACAGAAGTTTTGTATCATAATAAATCAACTTCAAATAATCTTAAAATCCATCAAAGGATGTTGACATAGATGAAATCAAAATTCTTTTTAAAGAAATATCTCCTTTTATTTTGAAATCATTTCAGATCCATATAAAATAAAACATTTTCTATGAAAATATTCTTATAAGCTTGTAAGGAAAGCTTTGAAGATTTTATAACGGCGTAAAATAACCGCACCCGCCGTATAAGTTAAAAAAACATTCTTACCTCAATTCTGTCGAAAAGGTTAAAAAGGACCTTGTTTTGAAAACGACAGAAAGATTCCTTTATAAAACTCTTATAAAAAGACAAACAAGGGTATAAATGACTTTAACCCATATTCTTGTAAATAGTAAAAATGTTTTGAAATACATTTTTAAGAAACATGGATGTGGATGATAAAGATATCCCAGTAGATTATTACGTATAAACAACCTCGGATAATGAAGAGATTGTGAAATAAACCCTTACCTTGTACTTTTCCTTGGTTGGGGTAGGTTAACCTCCTGTATAATGGTGAAATAATTTTTATTAAATTATACAAGAATCATATACATTAATATGATATCATATATGATCTTTTAATATTGATTTGATAATAATATCTTAGTATTATCGCTGTTTCGGGTGTGAACTTACTTGTTTGCTTTTGTATGTTTTATTACGTAAGACATGTTTGTAAAGGATAAGTTGTATATTATTCAAATCCAGAATGGTATCAAGTCCTTAAATATCATTTTTAAATCATCAAATGATAATTATACTTGAATGGATACGATGGAAAATGAATCTCATCGCGTTCATGGAGACGGTAGTCCGTACGTACGCACGAACGCTACTTCCATTTAATTTTTATTTTAAAAGAATCGAATACAAATGATACATAGGTATATTACTATTCCAGTATAATATTTTATACATGTTACTTAAGTTCATTAACACCATCCTTTATACGTTCCATGTGTGGTATGAACGAGTCATATCATTTTAAGGGGGCGGTAGTCCGCACTTCCTCAAATTAAATTATCGTATGTATATACAACATGAAATGAATAATGGTATGAAATAAAATGAAATTACAGAAGCTTATATATAAAATATATATCATTAATATCATATTTAATTACAGTGCCATCATAATGGCCACCATGAGAGGCGGTAAGATGTATTTGAACAATCATCGTTTCGTGAGCCGTTAGTTTGCCATCCACAGAAACATTATGTTCATCATCCATTAGATGGAGTTGTGTGTACGTGTAGTTTGAATCCTTCTTATAACAACATCCTAGTATATTGAGGATACTGTTGTTGTTACAAAAGAAAGGAAAAAAAGATTTTGGGGGTTGGAGAAGCAAAATAAATGAAAATAATTTAAGAGAAATCGTTACCTTTAATTTAGGTGACTCACTTTGGTTGGAACCAAAGGACTTCTTGAAATGCTTTCTGCCTAAGGGGAAGCTTCAAGGAGGAGGAGAGGGATGTGGGGAGCTTATTTGGGCAGAGTTTGGATGAGCCAAGTGGCTTGAGAGGTGTGAGGAATGAGTAGAAGTGGTCTCCTTTTATAAGGGAGAAGAGGGGCTCTTTAGGAAAGAGTGAAAGTATTACTTTATAATATAATTATATTCGGTTTATAATGGTCCACAAATCATTGAGGTCGAAGATAAGATGACTCATATTCTAAATAACATCAACCAATAAGAATTGGACGGGTTTTAGATAATATTTTAATCATTATAATCTTATTTATTTAAATGATTTATTAATGAGGTAAACATTGCATCATTATTGTGTCATTAATAATTTAAATTATTTGATGTCTAAAAATTATAAATAAAATATAATTACGTAGGAAATCTTTTTATCTTTCTAATGAATATTTATAATCGAAAATCCAACATGTATAAACCTATGTAAAAATTGTTCTTCTAAAAGATGTAAGCTTATGCCATTTTTATTTTTATTTTAACTTTATTAATATAAAGTGTCCCTACAACATACAAGTGGCTCCAAGGGGTCCCCAAATTGACCCAAGGATGCTCATGGTCGGGTATGTGTCCACCAATAAGGTTAGGACACGTTTTAGGGTAATTTTGTATTATTATAATATTATTTTTTAACCCTTATTTACCGGATTTACCCTTAACCATGGTAAATAAAATATTTACCACAGTAATTATTCAAAATGTCTAAAAATAAATGTTACCTATTTACACAATTTGGACATCCTGATTCCAAATATGGAATCCATTTTTCTAAATTCAAAACACAGAAGTGGCAGAAATTAATTTAAAATTAATTCCCGTTGTCGAAACAAAAAGCGTGTTTTTAAGAGGTAATAACTATCAAAAGATTGACACTTGTTTATGTTCGGTTTAATTGTAAAATTATGTCCAATGACCAACATTATATTAAATGGTAGAAATATATTCTAAATATACTTTAAAACCACTCAAATTCATAATTTATCACTATTAATTATTTTGATTAAAAAAGTTGTTTTTAATTAAAATTTAGTAATTTTCACTATTCATCAAAATATGAAAGTTATCCGAAATGTACCAAAATTTCACCTTAGGCTAAATTCGATATTCCGAATCCAAAAATGAAGTCCATTTTCAAATATAATATATATATAATTTCAAAAAGTAGGTATTACTATTCATAACGGCTAGTTTGATCGGTTGTGGTGTGTGTTAAAACTCGACGTTGCGTACAACACACGCTACTGTTTTATTCAAAGGAATGCGTACCGTGGAAGCTTGGGATGTTTCATTTTAAATTTTTTGATGTCTCCATTTAGTCAAAAAGTTTAAAATATTGTATTTAAAAAGGTTTCACTATCAAAAGTTGATAAAAGTGCAATACTGAAAATGAATCTGTTCTTGCATTATGACTAAGAAACTCATAATATGGATTCTAAAATTATAAGGATTATATAAAGTTAAAAATGTAGTTAATGATATTCATGACCTCTTTTAATGGCTTTTTTTTTGGTAAGTTATGGTGCAATTGAACTCGGTGTTGCTTGTAGTGCAAGTTATTGAATTATTTTGAAGAAATAACACACTATGAAATCTTGGGGTGTTACATTCTCCCCTCCTTCAATAAATTGCGTCCTCGCAATTTGAAATTGTTCTTTGAAAATAAAAGGTTGAAAATAGATAATATATTTGTGGGAAAATCCACATCGGAAATTGGGTTACTAAAATTTAGTCTTAATATGAGGAAAAGTGAAATGAAAGGGTCACCACCAAATTATGATCTCGATTAGGAGAACATTGGTGGAAATTAGAGATATATAATTGGAGGAAAACGTAAATATTTATAGGTAGTGATTAAGGTCATCAATCACAAACAAGTGTATAATTTAGGTCCTTAAAATCATCAATCTATGATGATTTGAAGTACCATCGGTTCAAAAAAACATAGGGTATTGGGATAACACATTTTTGACGTTTCAAAATATCTTAGTTGAAATCCCACATCGAAAAATGAATTAACGAGGCCTCTATTTAAAATAAAGAGTCGAAAGTATGAAGATTACCGAAAATAACACATACTAGGGTTCCATGTAGGAAAATTTGGATATGGAAGAGAAATCTAACCATCAATTATCTGATGGAGAGTGGTAGAGAACATGGCTATGAAAAGGCCAACAATCCCAAAGCCATAAATTAGTGATGATTTAAGGTACCATCTAGGAAAACATTTTTATTCTAAGTTGCTTTTCTTAATGTTGAAGAATTTATTTATGAGATTGGCTAAGATCATAAGGAGATATACTTACTTTATAATTATAGTTTTATCCATTAATAAATTTTAACTACAAACTCATCTTTCACTCATACAAAAAATTCTATTTATACTATTCATGTAGGGTTCCAAAATAAACGAATTTATAATTCATCTACCAGATCTTATAAAAAAACTACATTATTTAATCCAGGACATTTCTTGGGACAGTGGTAGGTGATACACCCTTGTCGCCCTTCGGTTGCGGGTTCAAGTCTCGCAGCCTTGCCGGACGCGACGGGTTGCCGCCCGACCTCCGGGTTGTCCTTTTATGGCAATCCAAAATAATCCAAACTAGAACTATCCAAAATACTTCTATCCAAACTCACAGTCCAACATTTATAAGTGAGGTAAACATAATGTAGAACCTTTTTACCCCGTAATAGCATATGAATACCTTCATCATGTATTCTTTTAACACACCGAAACATCCTGAATTACCATATTCCTTATTGATTACATTCATGCTCCATTATTCCATATAGAAAGCTGGATATACTTCATTAATCCAAAAAATGTTTTAAACCCCCAACAATGATGGAATATACAAATCATTAATCAGTTCTAGGGTAGTCAAGAATATCCAATATAATTTATCCAAAACAATCACATATTATTCCAAAATCACTACCTCAGTATCAGAACAATATTATGATTTATCATTCTCTCAACCATATATTTTCCAAAAATTTATCCTGCTATTGAGTCACTTTCCTTTGTTCCACACAATCTCAAGTCCTTAATGAAATAGTACTGCAGTACAATCCTTATATACTCCATGATTATTGTAACAAGTACATTGTTGATACAACACTCAATTGACATAATCAACATAAGAACTCTAATCATTCCTCTTCATCTGTGGTAGTATCATAACGTGATTATTATCCGATAACATCATTTGAGGCATATTCTGATGACTGGGACATAGGTTCGCATAGTGTCCAAACTCCTTGCAAATGAAGCATTGTACATTTGAAACCATTTTCTTACCCTTGCAGTCACGTACTTTGTGCCCTTTTCCTCCACACTTATAACAAACTCCCATTCCTTTCAGGCAAGTTCCAGGGTGTTTCTTTCCACAGTTACCACATATGGGAAAATTCTTCTTTTCCCTCATCCCTTTATCCATCTTTCTCTCTTCCATCCTTTTCTTCTCTTACTTGCCTTCAAATCCATATGACTCAGTAAACTCTTTACTTATCTTATCAACACATGATATTATTTCTTCACATGATGATAATACATGGGAGACTATTACTCTTATAAATTCTAGCTTAAGACCATGAAAGATATGATCCTTCCTTCTCTTTGGATCATGTGCATTTCTGGAGTTCTCATTCCTTCTACTGGGCGCCATTTCTAAACAATGGCATACACTAGATCAGTTTATGAATCAAAATACATAATCCCATACTTATAAAACACTTAACATAAATTGAACTATTTATGGATATAATCCATAATCATAAAAATGTCTCCTTTGAGGATGTATATACTCCTTAACCCTTCAAAATGATTTGTAAAGAAAATGAGAGTTATCCTAAGCATATCCCCCGGGAGTGTCGTAACCAAGAGTGCAGCAAGGCCCGTTGTCGTGCACCAGTTCCCGTTCGAGTCTAGCTCAAAGCGGTGTTTTCGGGTTTTACCCCTAGGTACATCTGTGCCAGATCCGCCTCTACCTGCTCGTATCCAGACAGGGATGTATTGCTCGGAAAACTCACAAAATCTCTACAATACCAAAATTCTAGGATGTTCTTCTATACTAATCCTCAAAGTTCATCTTAGGTCTACGTGCTCTAATCAGAGTTTATCTAAATCTAGTTTCCAAGGATTGTACTAAACTTCCTCTGATACCAACTGTAACGCCCCGACCCCAGTTACCCAGAGTCGGTGCATTATTACATAACATTGGCATGATCACAAGAAAGATCAAATCTCGAAAGACCGATTGGTTTAGTAGCCTTGGAAACACTAGATATATTCATAAGTTTTACATTACATCATAAAATGAAAAACTACTACAACAACATAATGTTTCCACAGTCCACACTATAATCCCCTCATAATATCCCTGCAGGTCATTCATAACTTACATCTTCACTTCCTGGGAAAAATAAAACATAGAAAAGGGGTGAGCTCAAATGCCCAGTAAGGATAACAATATAGCGGAACATTCAAAATAAGCATAAACATTTACGGCAATGCATTACTAAAACAAAATCCTTTTAAACTTGAATTTCAACATTGTATGGCAAAAGTAAAATGAAATAATGCCATTTACTTGTTCACATGGATATTCTACTAATCGAATAATCACATGCAAAAATCAATAACCACTTTCATAATGTTGGAATGCATAATGCCAGACTATCATAACCACATAGTCAAGGCCTCGTGCCAAGACTACAAATAAGATTTTGTCAAAGCCTTGTGCCAAGACACTAGTTTGTCTCATGAGACCTACCGATGCATCGAGGAGCTATAGCGGGCTCCACCCGTCACTTATTAAGTCCAATGCATTCCCATATGAAAAGGTTTAAACATAACATAAACATTCGTATTAAAACTAGCATACGAAATGTCAATAATTTCACCATAAACTATGAATGGTATAAAAATAGCACATCCATAGTCAAACATATCACAAAACCTTCAATACAATACAGAAGTTTTTTATCATAATAAATCAACTTCAAATAATCTTAAAATCCATCAAAGGATGTTGACATAGATGAAATCAAAATTCTTTTTAAAGAAATATCTCCTTTTATTTTGAAATCATTTAAGATCCATATAAAATAAAACATTTTCTTTTAAAATATTCTTATAAGCTTGTAAGGAAAGATTTGAAGATTTTATAACGGCGTAAAATAACCGCACCCGCCGTATAAGTTAAAAAAAACATTCTTACCTCAATTCTGTCGAAAAGGTTAAAAAGGACCTTGTTTTGAAAACGACAGAAAGATTCCTTTATAAACATCTTATAAAAAGTGAAAAAAGGGTATAAATGACTTTAACCCATATTCTTGTAAATAGTAAAAATGTTTTGAAATACATTTTTAAGAAACATGGATGTGGATGATAAAGATATCCCAGTAGATTATTACGTATAAACAACCTCGGATAATGAAGAGATTGTGAAATAAACCCTTACCTTGTACTTTTCCTTGGTTGGGGTAGGTTAACCTCCTGTATAATGGTGAAATAATTGTTATTAAATTATACAAGAATCATATACATTAATATGATATCATATATGATCTTTTAATATTGATTTGATAATAATATCTTTGTATTATCGCTGTTTCGGGTGTGAACTTACTTGTTTGCTTTTGTATGTTTTATTACGTAAGACGTGTTTGTAAAGGATAAGTTGTATATTATTCAAATCCAGAATGGTATCAAGTCCTTAAACATCATTTTTAAATCATCAAATGATAATTATACTTGAATGGATACGATGGAAAATGAATCTCATCGCGTTCGTGGAGACGGTAGTCCGTACGTACGCACGAACGCTACTTCCATTTAATTTTTATTTTAAAAGAATCGAATACAAATGATACATAGGTATATTACTATTCCAGTATAATATTTTATACATGTTACTTAAGTTCATTAACACCATCCTTTATACGTTCCATGTGTGGTATGAACGAGTCATATCATTTTAAGGGGGCGGTAGTCCGCACTTCCTCAAATGAAATTATCGTATGAATATACAACATGAAACGAATAATGGTATGAAATAAAATGGAATTACAGAAGCTTATATATAAAATATATATCATTAACATCATATTTAATTACAGTGCCATCATAATGGCCACCATGAGAGGCGGTAAGATGTATTTGAACAATCATCGTTTCGTGAGGCGTTAGTTTTCCATCCACAGAAACATTATGTTCATCATCCATTAGATGGAGTTGTGTGTACGTGTAGTTTGAATCCTTCTTATAACAACATCCTAGTATATTGAGGATACTGTTGTTGTTACAAAAGAATGGAAAAAAAAGATTTTGGGGGTTGGAGAAGCAAAATAAATGAAAATAATTTAAGAGAAATCGTTACCTTTAATTTAGGTGACTCACTTTGGTTGGAACCAAAGGACTTCTTGAAATGCTTTCTGCCTAAGGGAAAGCTTCAAGGAGGAGGATAGGGATGTGGGGAGCTTAGTTGGGCAGAGTTTGGACGAGCCAAGTGGCTTGAGAGGTGTGAAGAATGAGTAGAAGTGGTCTCCTTTTATAAGGGAGAAGAGGGGCTCTTTAGGAAAGATTGAAAGTATTACTTTATAATATAATTATATTCGGTTTATAATGGTCCAAAAATCATTGAGGTCTAAGATAAGATGACTCATATTCTAAATAACATCAACCAATAAGAATTGGATGGGTTTTAGATAATATTTTAATCATTATAATCTTATTTATTTAAATGATTTATTAATGAGGTAAACATTGCATCATTATTGTGTCATTAATAATTTAAATTATTTGATGTCTAAAAATTATAAATAAAATATAATTATGTAGGAAATCTTTTTATCTTTCTAATGAATATTTATAATCGAAAATCCAACATGTATAAACCTATGTAAAAATTGTTCTTCTAAAAGATGTAAGCTTATGCCATTTTTATTTTTATTTTAACTTTATTAATATAAAGTGTCCCTACAACATACAAGTGGCTCCAAGGGGTCCCCAAATTGACCCAAGGATGCTCATGGTCGGGTATGTGTCCACCAATAAGGTTAGGACACGTTTTAGGGTAATTTTGTATTATTATAATATTATTTTTTAACCCTTATTTACCGGATTTACCCTTAACCATGGTAAATAAAATATTTACCACAGTAATTATTCAAAATGTCTAAAAATAAAAGTTACCTATTTACACAATTTGGACATCCTGATTCCAAATATGGAATCCATTTTTCTAAATTCAAAACACAGAAGTGGCAGAAATTAATTTAAAATTAATTCCCGCTGTCGAAACAAAAAGCGTGTTTTTAAGAGGTAATAACTATCAAAAGATTGACACTTGTTTATGTTCGGTTTAATTGTAAAATTATGTCCAATGACCAAAATTATATTAAATGGTAGAAATATATTCTAAATATACTTTAAAACCACTCAAATTCATAATTTATCACTATTAATTATTTTGATTAAAAAAGTTGTTTTTAATTAAAATTTAGTAATTTTCACTATTCATCAAAATATGAAAGTTATCCGAAATGTACCAAAATTTCACCTTAGGCTAAATTCGATATTACGAATCCAAAAATGAAGTCCATTTTCAAATATAAAATATATATAATTTCAAAAAGTAGGTATTACTATTCATAACGGCTAGTTTGATCGGTTGTGGTGTGTGTTAAAACTCGACGTTGCGTACAACACACGCTACTGTTTTATTCAAAGGAAAGCGTACCGTGGAAGCTTGGGATGTTTCATTTTAAATTTTTTGATGTCTCCATTTAGTCAAAAAGTTTAAAATATTGTATTTAAAAAGGTTTCACTATCAAAAGTTGATAAAAGTGCAATACTGAAAATGAATCTGTTCTTGCATTATGACTAAGAAACTCATAATATGGATTCTAAAATTATAAGGATTATATAAAGTTAAAAATGTAGTTAATGCTATTCATGACCTCTTTTAATGGCTTTTTTTTTGGTATGTCATGGTGCAATTGAACTCGGTGTTGCTTGTAGTGCAAGTTATTGAATTATTTTGAAGAAATAACACACTATGAAATCTTGGGGTGTTACAATAATTGTGCTAGGACTGATTCTGCCTTGTGTGGAAGAACGTGATTGTTCTTTTTGAGCTCACTGAAGGGCTCTACCACGAGTTTCTTCCACATACACAGTTCCAGCAAGGGTAGAATTGGAATAGTGGCCTCTGAAAGATCCATGTCTTCCCCTGTATCCTAAGCCTATGGAACTTCCTATGATTCCTCTGTTTGATATGGAGAACCCAGGTTCATCTAATTTGAAACTATGACTGGAATAAGGATCTATTAGGTGAAACATATTAACAAAAAAAAAAGATTAACTCTTCATCCGTTGAAGACTCTTCCTGATTAGCATGTTTAGGACATGCCGTTTGGTGGGGCAGTGCTCGTGGATTTGATATAGATGGAATGAAATCTACCAGAGTCAAAGACATCTTAGGCTTTTACATATACTCATCTTTTTCTGATTCTTCTTCTTTCATTGAATTATATCATTTCTTTAAATATTTTCCCTCGGATGAAGAGGGTTTTGCTGCGGCATTCATGGAAGAAGGCACAATTGTTTTCTTCAAATGTGTTCACAAAACAACATGAGTTTGGTTGATCATTTTTCTGACCATCCAATCATCATATTTTTTCACATTTTTGTTCATGAATTATTTCCACTCTCCTTCCTCCTCTGGGTCTGTAGCAGTCACACATGCTACCTGAGCTGAAGAACCTTTCAGTTTGACTTGTCCCAAGTCGACCATTTTTTGCAGGAGGTCCTCAAAATCAAAACACTCTTGAATGGTATTCCCTAACATTTGATGAAATGGGAAATAGTTGGGACAATCTTCATCTCCTTCCTTTTTTGGCCTTTTGGTCCTTGTCAGTTGAACCAAATTATTTTCCAGACCTGAAATGAAGTAATCGGGAACTTGTTCATTTCGGAAAGAGTAAACTTTGCTTTTAAAATCCTCAAATTGTTTTCGTCTTTGATCACTTTGATAATTTTGATGAAACAACCTCTATTGATAATGATGAGGAGGTGGAGTTCTTTGAGAAGATGAAGGTTTTGAAGTAGAAGCAGGTACACGTGCTTGATTAAGCATAACTGTAGTAGTGTCTGCTTTACCGATTCCTCTTCCTGGAGCTGATGGAATTACACGAGATTTATCCTTAGTCCTAATAAGAGAATCTTCAATCTGTTGAGTGATTTAAGTAAGATCTTGACACCTTCCTATGTATTTCACAGGGATCAACAGTGTGCGCAACTCATCACGTACATTTGACACACATATTGGCAACAATTCCTCTTGAGGGAGTGCTAATATTAGGGAATATGTTAATCCCTTCCAGCGAGCAATGAAATCTGAGACCCTTTAATTCTCCCTTTTCTTATAGTTTTTAAGATAAAAAACAGTTGTCATTGGCAACGTTGAAATGAATTGGGGAAGGAATCTTTGGTGGAGATCCTCCCATTGGGTAATTGACAGGGATTTCAAGCTTGTGTACCAGAGAAAGGCAGGTCCTTGTAATGACTGTACAAAACACCTGAGCTTAACTGCTTCTTGTTGCTGAGGGGTTCCCATCATAGGATCGCAATGAGAAACAAAATGTGTTAAGTGTTTCTCTGGATCTCCCTAACCACTAAATATTGGGAATGTGGTACATGAAAAATTTGATGGGGGAGGAATTGCATCAACCCAATCAGGGTATGCTCTTTTTTCTGGTTGAATTTGAGCACGCTTTCCCTCCATAGATTCCAACCGAGCTGTTAATTACTCAATAGTAGTTATTAACTTTTGAGAAACCTCATGTTGAGCTTGGACTGTTTGATCTTGGACTTGAATAGGTGCAATGAATGGAGCTTGGACAGATGTGGTGATTGTTGCTGCAACTGATAGTAGCACCGCCAATTGTTGTTGCACATGACTCGTAGGATTAGACCTATGAGGGTGTACTGATAAAGGAGGATATCCTTGATCCATTTCAGTAGTCACGACAAATTCCTTTGACTGACCAACTCCAGCATGCTTCAGAGAAATACTACCCTGAAGTAGTTCTGCATTCATCCTCCTCAATTCCATCATTTCTTCCTCTTGTTGTGTAAATCTTTGATCTAGTGAGAATGATTGGCCTTCTCCAAAAGAAGGGTATGTAACCTGATTATTTCCTTTCCTATTATTGGATCCCTTTCGTAGAGGGGGAAGTGGGTTACTTGAAGGATTACTTAAGTTTTGAGTAATCCATTTATTTCGTGTACGCACACCTTCTTCATTTGTGTTTGTGCGTAAAACTTCTTGAGCAGGAACCTATTCGTATGATCCCTCTGAATGAACCTCATCCGGAGGATCAGTAACAACGAAATTGATGGAATTAATTGATGCATAACGCATTTCATCTATTCTATTTCCATTTCTATGATATTATAGTTTTCTATGTCCTTGATGAGACATTGCCTTTTTTTGATTCGATCCCTCAAGAACATCTTGAAGAACCGTAATTTGGAGGGAATCTTCTGATAATTTGGCATTTCGTTCCTCTTGAGGATTCTTCCCCAATCGATAGAGGACTGAATTTCTCTGATGGAGGGATTTAGGATTTGAAATAGTCCCCAGTCTGGTGGAATGGGGTTGTCCTTTCTCACCTCCTTGAATCCTATTTTTTGATTACGAGGGTTGATTTAAAAGAGTCCTCAGTCTAGCAAGCTGGGGTGGCTCTTGAAATTCTATATCAGACACTTTTTTGAAATCTCTCCTGATCTTGAAGACCTTATTCTAGAAATTAGCTGGATGCATAAACCTGCATCCACTTTTATCACCCAGCTCAAAAGACTGTTAGATGATTTCTGACACTTCTGTCACTTGGTTATGTGCTTGCTCCAAACATGAGGCATGTTCAATATTCTTGTTTGCTTGATGCAGGAGTAATTCTACAACTTGTTCTCTGTATTATTGATTTTTAGAGGAACTAATTGAAGCCTATTCTTGGGCAATCTTTTGATTACAAACAAAACCCATTGACTGTGACCGACCATGGGCAATAACATTGCATGGAACCATTTTCGGCGGGATTTTCTGAATGGAGAGTATAGTGAAATGTAGTGCTCCATGAACACCTCATCCCCTGATTTGAATACCAGATGGGGCATTGGAAATTAACTGGTGAAATCTTTTTAGTGCACCAAAGCATGAACGCTGAAGGGCTCTCTGCTGCTTTTCAGCCTTCGGATATCAAGAAACTGAGAGAGATGCCAAGTCAATTTGGCATTGTAACCCTTCTATTATCTTGATATGATTTTCATATTCATCATAAGATAATATTCTCTTTTTCAGCTGACAAAGAGTTTTCCATATTTTGAGATGAATATCATGAATTCCATCTTCCATCAACATCTCTGGAATATCATACTGAGAGTTAGCCAAAGGCCAAACCATGACTGGCAGTTCACCTTTTGTGAGTTTTTTTTCTCATCTTCAACATTTCCTATTTATCATTTAATGAAGATTCTTCTACCTAATTAGACCATAGCTGGTGATTCCTTATTGGTTCATCAGATTCAACAATATTGGTAGAGAAATCAATGATCAAACTAGAAGATGCATGGCTTAGGGGTGGTTCGGAGAATGACCTATACCCTGGGTTATCTTCTAGATGAGAAATTATTTCACCTGCTAATGGTAAAGCCTAAAACATGACTGGCTTCACATTTTCCTGTGCCTCAAGATTAGAGGGCTTTCTTGTCACTACATTGTCTGTTGGAGAATTTTCCAAGCAATGTGAATAACTACTATGGAGAGGACTTTTGCAACTAAATTTATCATCATGGAGAGGACCACCATGGGTGGTTACAGTAAAAAATGAAACATTTTTCTCCTTGGTCATTTGACCACACTGAAGGTTCTTGTGGCTCTCATCTGAAGATGAAACTTCGAGATTGACTGAATTGTCATGAAGTAATCATTGATGAGGAAGTATCTGATGCAGAACTTCAGAATTAATGTTCCCACTATTGGGAACTGAGAGAGCAGAATCTTGAATTATAACAGAAAGTTTTATGAGTGCATCAAGAACTCCTACATCGAATAAGGACTTGTCACAGATGGGCCTTTGATTTCATGACTGTGCTGGGTGGGTCTTCTTCTTAGATGCCTTCTTACTCAGTTTGGCAGGTGTATGTGCCTGCTCAAGAGAAATGATCAGTTCAGGTTGATTATCTCCGCTCAAACCAGGAGTATGTGCCTGACTTGGTTGTCTGTATGATATGGGGGAGTATAACAAAAAACCCTCTTGGACTGGAATAGATGTGTGTGTCTATTCCAGAGTGAATGGTTGTTATGTCACTCCACTTGCAGGGTCATATTTATGTTTCTTCCCCTGAGATGTTGCTGAAGATGTTATAATATCCTGGTAGGCATCCACAATATGATCAGGGATCTTATTTTGCTCTTTCACCATTGATAGAATATTCTTGGTGACTTTAGCTACCGAAATGGGGATATACGTCCATTCCGTGCATGGAGTAGGTGTGTGTTCCTGCTCCTGTCCTCCTTTTCTTGTTAGTGAATCCTAACAGTACTCAAGTGTGGGGGAAGAGAGTTGAGTCTGCCTCCTATTTGTCGCCGGAGCTTTCTGAATGAATTCTCTTAATGCTACTAAACGAGACTGTTGGTAGGGCTTGATCAATACTAGCAGGTGTATGTGCCTACTGATTGTACTCCACTGAACGTGGATGACAAGCCTCCTTCAACACTAACATATGAGGCTGCTGGAAGGATTGATGAGTGTAAGCAGGTGTATGTACTTGTATACCTGTTTTCAACACATTGGGTTGGCGGGCTTCAGTGTGTGTAATCAGGCGAGCTTGATGACTAGAGATGATTTATAAATAGGTATATGTTCCTATTTATAGTACTCCACCAGACTTGCCTGGCGGGATTGACGTGATGCTTCCAGACGAGTCTGCTGGAGAGTGGAATTAAAATGGACGGGTGTGTGTGCCCGCTTGTTTCTTTCCACCAAGTTAGGTTGGTGAACTTCTCCAGAGATTGCAGAGACGAGAACCTACTCACTGTTAACTAGATTTTTCGATGGGAGGTTCGTTTTTCCTACTCGGGTTCGAGGAACGTGAGCCAAACTCCAGGAGTCGATTCCCTCATCATGTTGAGGGCGCACTTCCGCACGATTCTGACAGCGATTGTTAATGGGATCCCTCGGGAAGGACTCCTATCTCCTTGAATTAAGGCCCTGAGGGACCTGCTCATTCACCTCTCCATAATACGAGAGTGAATGGTGATTGCGTTCTGGGTATAACGACCCGAAACGGTTGGAGGCGGTGGTTGGAACCACCTGTTTGTTGATCGTTGGTCGCCACTATCTAGATGACCAGGTTGAATTATTGACATGGAGGCCATGTCGAGTGGCCTCTAGGGTCGGAATAGTACCGTTTTGATGATACTCATTAACCAGCAAATTTGATACCTAGCGTTGAAGACACTGAGTAGGTGATGTCGTCCTCAGAGCGGAGGATGATCCAGCAGGAGTAGCAGCATATGCATTCACAAAAAAGGTTTTCACAACAGAGGTATTCACAGACGTGAACAAAAGAAAAGCCATTCTTGTAATGCAGAAGATCTTGGAAAAGAGTGCATGTTTGATATAAAAAACATAATCATGATAAATTCGTCCGCTAAAGCTTTTGGATGAGCACATATGTAATTGATTATTATGTTGGCCCTCTCATTGAGTTTAAATAGGGGCCTAACAAATAGGTAAAACATCACTTTAATTTGGTTAAGGATTCTTTTCGGGTTCAACAATTTTTGTTTACTCTGGAATTGGGAATGACCTCATTGATTGAAGGTTCAAACATTCCAATCGGTTTCTAACAGGTTTTTTCGTAGAACCAGAAACATCCAATGATTCCATATCCATTTGGACATACTTTCCAAAGGTAGGTACTCATTAGTTGTGGACTGATGAGGCTAAGGAATTTGTATTGGTCGAGGGGATGGGAGGTCGGACTCATCACACCTTTTTGAGGGGAACTATTGGCTACTTCGGGACTCTCTTTATAGAATTAAGTTACGTTTGGGAATCCTTATTACATTACCAAGTATAAAATGAGATTTTCTTTAGATTTGACAATAAATGATTAAATATGTAATAAATTTAGAGAATATTTTATATGTATTCGATGTTCCTCATCGATAGAGAATCATTTGTATTTGTTAGAGATTCTTAGTCAATGGTATACTTTGATACATAAAAGTCTCTTGGTCGTTATAATGACCATACTGGTTTTAAAGCCACTCAATGGGGCACTTGATGTTTTTTATCATTCAGAAGGACATGGATTATTTCAGAGTTGGGATCATACCTGCAGATGGGCTACCTACGTATCCTTTATTTAGAAAAGGAATCATAACCCTCATAGATTGAGTAAGGGAGTATGATGTTTATGTATGATTGATGGATCAGCGAAAGATTTCATAATTACATTTACACTCTAAGATCACGTGAGTTATGATCGGTGTGAGAAAAAATAGGTATTGGTAAAACCAGACAATTGTACCATGAAATATGCAATCATAAGAAATGATGTGGGGCTTATGTATGTATGACTGCCCAAATAGATGAAGATTAAGATTTACATCAGGGAAGAAATCCTAGAAAAGGGTCCATAAAGGTATATGTGCTTTATGGAGATTTGGATACTCTAATATTGGGGCTTACACCTAAAGAAGATGACCAAGTTAGGATGAGACTTATGATTGGGATTTACTCCTAAGAAGGAGGCCCATGTTAAGGGACTTGGGGCTTACTCCTGAGGAGGATGCCCATATTTGGGAACATTTAGACTGGGGATTACTCTTGAAAAGGAAGCCCAGGTTATGGGAATTATGACTGGGGATTACTCCTAAGGAGGATGCCCATATTAGGGGACTTGGGGCTTACTCCTGAAAAGGAGGGCCAAATTAATGAGGACTTAGAGCCTACTCTTGAGGAGGATGCCCAATATTAATGAGAATTTGGACTGGGGCTTACCCCTAAAAATGAGGCCCAAGTTAAGGATTCTATCATCTTAAAGGATGAGGTTGAATGAATGAACTCTCTAGATTTAGGGATGTAAAGATGTGTAAATCACTAGGTTTTGAGATATTTTCCACATAATTCCTTTCAGATAAGGAATCCAACAAGGAAATCATACCATAAATGGATTTGGAGAGAGGTCTGAAGGCTTAATCCTAAAGAGGAGAGGTGGATAGCAGTAAGAGGGGTGAAATGGGTAGGAAGGGCACCCAAAAAGTGAGGGGCGCTCATGTACTGCGTGGGCACGCAGGTCCTGGTCACGCAAGTACGCTTGCACGACACATGGGTACGTGTGCGCGGGCCAATCCTTAGGGTAGAATTTGGGAGAGGCTTGGCTCAAGACTTTTATACTAACCCTAGAGACTACCAGAAGAGAGGCACATAAGTTATATGGAAGGAGTAAGGAGGCGCGCAAGTGTGGCCATTTCCCTTAAGGGTTGGCCACCTAGGCACCCAAGGGTTGATGAATTTCAAAACATAGACCTTCCTCTCCCTCTTTAGATCTTCCGTTTTAGGTAAGAAATTACCTTAGAAGTTTTAGGAAGCTTTGAGAAGAGACTAGGGTGCTGGGAGCTAAATTTTGAGGTTTTGGAATTTTTCATCCCCTAAAATGGGGCGCCCACAAGGGTATTTATAGGCTAGAGAGACCCTGAGTGAAATTTCAAATAGGGCGCGCAAGTCCCCTGTGCGACCATTATGAGGCGCGCAAGTGTACTTGCACGACTATGAGGAATCTTGGGCGACCCAAATGGAAAAGAACCCTTGTTCATGCCTTTTTCAATTTTTGATGTTTTCTTCAAAGGATGAATTAATTTATGCTAAGGCATTTCCCTTTTCATTTGTTTAGACTATGTGATGTAAAGGAGAATCAACAATGTTTTAATGATTTTATATTGGAATTTGTATTCTATCATCTACATAGGATGTTTTATTTGGGGAGGATCATCCTCTATGGAGTTTTTTATGTTATATATCAATATCTATTGGATGTTATGTGGAGGTGGTGACCCCTCCACCCACAGAGTAATTGTGATCTGATGGTGATCTGTAATCCAACTAGAGAAGGTCAATATTGTGTTAATATTCACCTTGAGGAGATGTGATGGAATTATGTCATCTAGTTGGAGGATGTGTGATAGTGATGTAGTCCACTATGGGGAGGTGTGATAGTTATATTTCATTATCCTAATGCTATTTAGTGTGGATATTCAATTTAATATTCAAATTATTAATAGTGATACATAATTCATTGTGGTTGATGTGGTTGAAATATATTACTCACCAACGAATTAAGTAGTGGTGATATGTCATTCATCAGTAGGATTTCAATACATTGAATTTTTATTCACCCATGTTATTATGGCTTGGTGATAACTAATTCACCTTGTCTATAAGATGGGGTATGATGTATTTTTCATGCCTGAGGTCCGTTAAGACATTGAGTGCATTATACCAATGAGATACTAGCTAAGGAATGTATGGTCAAATTTATTATGTTTTTATATAACTCCTAAATGAAATGAGTTATCCATTTACTTGTTCTATTTTTATTTTATATTGAGTTTTCAAATATATATACTATATTTTCATAGATACACAAGTGGTTGTGGCCACCTAATTTGTACTCAAATCCAACTGGGTCACCCAGGTACATGAGAGTACCTCATGGTCGTGGATAGGTAAGGTACATGGAATTATGTGTAATGTATGATATTAATGGTTAGAGAGGGATATAGGATCATTAACAAAACATAATTTGGTTTTGGGTGTTAGGTCTCCATAAATTTATTATTTTTTGCTCATGTCTTACATGATCAACCCTCGAGTTGTCCAATATTTGTATACTAATATGATATTATATATTTTTTCATTTTATATAATTTAACAAAAACATATACATGTTAGTCCCAAAAATTATATTTTCAATGTTGTGCTATTAATTATGATTTATAAGTTATTTTGTATTCATATATTTTTACAGTTGTTAGTACCAATTTGTATAGTCTCTCAATGACCACATATAAACCCTTGATTGTTATAGATAATATCAGACATAATTAGAGGTTCACATGTGGTTGTGCGTTTTCACTACTATTATTAATATTTTGGTATTTTAGAATGGGATTTTTTAAAATTTTATCAAAACTTTTTTTTCTATTTCTTAGTCAGGACCTAGCTTCTTAATATAGGATGTTGTTATTACACGAGATGTATTTTATGACTGGGAGTAGAAAACCCACGTATAGTTAATTTCCATGTTACTCGTGATGTTATTTCTATTTATTTTTTATTGATAAAGGGTTTTGTTCATCAAGATAATGAAAATTAATTTATGGATTAGTGAATTACTCTTGGATGGAGGTGGTTATAGGGGGTACATTCATGTATCATTTTCACCATGTAGGACTCACATGATATTCATTTCGTTTATTCTAATTGAAAACATTATTAGGATTTAGGGTCATGTTTTTAAATATATAACAAACTTAAATAATTTTAGCTAAATAAAATGTTGGTACATTCTAGATGACCAAACCATGGAGTGGGTTATGCTCCAGATATATAGTGAATCATTTTATGAGTCAATATGTGATTACATTTGACTCATGATTAGGTAGGATAAGAATACTTGATATGAATGTTGTGGAATCCATATATCATTTGGTGTGTGTTCATCTAAGGAATTAAATATTTTTCATGTAATTATTGTCCCAAAATAGTGATATTTAATTTTTTGATAGAAATATCATGAACCACTCATTTGGTGTTATTGTAATGTTCCATTATGGGGGCCTCCATTAGAGTGTTAATAGAGAAACCATAAGAACAAAAAACCAATAGTGGAGTGTGTGCGTATTATTTCACATTTACCTCCCCAGGATAAGAAAATTTTATATTGTCTACTTTAGGTCATATAGTCTATGGGACAAGGGGTTTTGTGTTATGGGTCATACATTTCTAACCTAATTGGGGATATCTATATATAACCCACCTATCATCATGGTTGAAGGTGGACGAAATGATGTTGAATTTTTTATACAGGCGGTGTAGACAATATATGAATATATCGAGAGTTTTCTAGAGTTGAGGGTGAATCTTTCTTCCTATATGCTTTATGGACTAGCCTTGTGCTTGTTAGATATTTCCCTCTAGGATATCCAATATGTGTATCTAACCTAGATGGTATTTTAGTATTTTTTAGGGAGTTATTTTCCTTCAGAGTTTGAGATTTTATATGTCAAAAAAGTTTAAGAAATATGAATATGGTGAAAATTTCGTGATATACTATATCCCCCATATTATTTAACTATTTTTATTTTCTTCCATTTTAGTTTTTGAAGAATCTAGATAAGTTATAAATTTCAATGGTGACATGATGCATTCTTAACCTTATTATGTGAATATATTATTCCTAATATAATTTTCTAATTTTTGGAATATTTCTCACATCATTGATAGAAACCAAATAATGAGTAGGCCATCTTGAATTGATAATTTTTCTACTATGACCGACATGGTAGTATCGTCTATTAGGAACAATATGTTTGATGCCTCTCACTAGGGAAATGGATAATATAATTTTCAAGATTGATGTGTAACTCCACTGATGAGATGGGGGGACTGTATATATAATCCTACCAAAGTGGGAAGTCATGACATATGTGATCGGATTGTGATAATCCATTGAATGATTATCACACCTAATTAGATATGGTGAGTCATAGATGGTATATAAATAATTTTCCATTCTTTTTTATGGTTATATTTCTTGTAAAGTGTTGAGTTGTGGAGAAGGTCCATTATTTTCATAGTAATTTGGTAGATTATATACTTTTTTCAACATTGATCATAGTGTATTATATAGTTCTCTTGGGAGGGGAGGAAATTCTTGCAAGCAGATTCATCTTAAGCGAGTAAGGTGATGAGATAATGAGGCTGGTGATCTGCAAAAAAAATTTCCATTATGTTGTCTCATACTAATAGTATTGAGGATCCTTAGTCCATTTTAAGAATTATTAAAGTGTAATTTCCCAATGATTCAATTTTTATTAATATCGGTGAATAATAATTATCCATGCCTCTATATTTTCTAGGGATATATATATTGTTATAGATTTTTTTATGGGTAAGTGTCTATGAATATAACCATATTAGTATGATGAAAATGAATTCAGAGTTGATTAAAGTTTGGTATCATGATTATTATGTGTAGAGTTCTATTTGGATTAATATTGTTTGGGATGAATAGTTTTTATGTCATACTCAAGAAGGATTGGTTTACTCATTATGAGGTTCTCATCAAATTCTAGCATTGAATAAAACCCTTCTCATCTATACACTGTAAATTTTATACCAATATTAGAGAGTATTTTTTATAGTTCATTCACACAAATCCTCAGAATTTGTGGATTTGGGTGATCTCTTCTGAATTATATTAAATTTTCATGGATATACAAAAAGGTAAATTTAATAATTCCTTTTATCTTTTTTTTTTAGTTTTTGGATAATTTCCCTGATAACATCATATGGTTACCACCCTATAAGAGATATCATGTTAATTATTGAGGTTATTACACATAAATATTTCATTTCAGATCTATTATACAATATTATCTAATAATTCATAGATATATGAGGGATCAACTATAAGAAATAGGAGGAACAGGGGTTAATTTTATCATACACATTTCTATGAGTTGTTACAATTTTATTTAATTTGAAGTTGGATGAGTCATGGAATATTTGTATAAATTATCATAGATTGAAAACGGTGATAGTTAATATCATAAATCATATTCCTCATATATATAAAATCTATTATATTATATTATAGGATCAATGTGGCTCCGCCAGATCAATACGAGATCTATGTACCACTAGTTACAAGTGAGGTCAATAGAAATTACTTAATATTAACTAAACAGTATATATTACTGGTATGAGTACTTTATGATCCCAATAATGTTGATATACTCACTAAATATTTTTTATGGACTTGATGAATCAGTTCATAAATTTTTATTAAGGAAATTTCATATTTTCTATTGTTAATGATATCCTATTTTACACCATGTAATGGGTGGAACATGCTCAATATATAGGATGTATAATAAAATAAGTAGAATAATATTAGATATATTCTATTATATGAATGATTCAATTCAAGATTACTGATGCTTTCTTTGGTGGATACATGATATTAGAGGGAGGTGTGTTAGTGGACCAATAGAATTCCATGTCCATACATATTTGGAATGTTACCCTATAACTTATTCATGATCTATAAATTTATATGGTTAATAGGATACTAAAGAAGTTTCATCTAAAACTTTTATTTGTGTCATAATCAATGATGATTTATCTATATAAGAAGGTGGATATTTTATAATTTAGGAATATTATGAGAGAGGCTTTCTGAATTTAAATTAATGGCTGATCCCAAAAATGATAATATAATTACTCCATCCAAGGAGTATTGATTATGATACATTGTTTCAAGAGTTAGTATTGAATAATTTTTGATAAAAGAAAAGTTATTATTCATTTTTAGGTGTGGGAAGTTGAGTTAACATGGGTGGAACTACAAAAAACATGACCCCAAATTAGCAACATTAATGTATGTGCTATGATATTATCATTAAATCACTCTGGGGGTGAGTATTATGATGTATAAAAACTATAAGTTCAGAAATTATATAATTTTCATTATGTGCCATAAACATTTGGTAAAGTAGGTTTGTCAATTAGATTTTTCCCTTAAACAATGGGATGACATACATCATTTAAAAATATATTGTAACACCCCGAGCTTCCATGATACGCTTCTCATTCAATAAGGCAATATCTTGCATTGTACGCAACTTTGAGTTCTAACACACCGCAACTAATCAAAGTAGCCATTATGAATAGTAATAACCACATTTTAAATTTATAAAAAATTTATATTTCAAAATGGACTTCATTTTTTGTATTCGTAATATCGAAATTATCCTAAGGTGAATTTTTTGTAACTTTCTGAGAACATCCAATTTTTATATGAATAGTGAAAAATACTTGAAACACCTTTTTTAATAAAAATAATTTATTGTGATAAATTATACTATTTAGTGGTTTTAAATTATAATTAGAATATATTTTTACCATTTTATCCAATGGTGGTCATTAGAATTAATTTAACATTGAAATTGGGCATGAACAATTGTCAATCTTTTGATATAAATTGTTTCTTAAAAACACGCTATTTGTTGTGACAGCGGGAATTAATTATAAAATTAATTAATGCCACTTATATGTTTGGAATTTTGTAAAATAGTCATCATTTTTGAAATCGGAATATCAAATATAGCTTAGGGTGAATTTTTGGGATTTTTCTGAAAAACTTCAATTTTTGATTAATAGTGAAACCACTAAGTGGTATTTATAAAAATGGATTTTTCGTTTAAATGAAATTTTACCACTTCTGTGTTTTGAATTTCAAAAATCCTGCATACATGGTTTTCATTAAGAATTAAATTTTGGTTCAATGAGACTAAAATAATTTCTTTGGTGAATAGTAACTTTTATGTTCTTAATCGCGATTAGAGGTAATTAGTGTAGTTTAAGGAAAAATAATGTTTTAATAATATGAGATGAGCTTGACACATGTCCTACCCTCATTGTATGTTCCATGGCCAACCACAAAAATCCATGGTTCAACTTGGGGACCCCATGGATCCACTTTAGTAGGAAAATGACATAAATAGCTTTTATTTAATGTTAAAGTAAAATATGACCCAAACATAAAATGTTTTACTAAAACAATTTTTACATGGGGTTATACAAGTCATAGTTTTGACTATAAATAGTCATTGGAAAGATAAAACGATTTCCTATATCATAGTAGTTTTTTTATAATTTTTAGACATTAAATAAATTAAATTATTTATGACACCATGATGATGCAACGATTACCTCATTTATTAACGATTTAAATAAAATGAAAAGATAATGTAAAATCCAAGGCATACACTTGTCAAAAACCTATTTGATGAGTATATTTAGAACCCTTATCACCTTAGCCTCGAATTATATATGTTTGGGACCTCTGAAATCCGAAACTCATTTTATAATAAAGTGACTTTTCTTTACTTTCCAAGAGTGCCCCTCCTCTCCACTTATAAAAGGCCCCCACCTCTACCACCACATTCACACATTCAAGCCATTTGGATCGGCCAACCTCTACCCAAATACTCTCCCAACTTCCCCCTATTACTCATAGAAGCATCACATTGGGTAGAACTCTTCCCAAGAAATCCTTTGGCTCAAATCAAAAAGAGTTACCCGATTTTAAGGTAATGTCTTCTATAATGTTGTTTTGTTTTAATTTTCTTCTCCAACCCCCTAAACACTTTTTATTCATTTTTTTGTAACAACACCAGTATCATAAATATACAAGGATGTTTTTATAAGAAGTATTCGAGCTACACTTACACACACCTACATCTAATGGTTAAAAAACATACTATTTCTGTGGATGGTGAATTTCTGTCTCACGAAACGATGATTGTTCAACACTCATATAACACCTTAAAAGGTGTCCATTAAGATGTCACTAAATTTATATATGATATATAATATGTTTATGTTTTCCTTATGCTTCGGTATTTCTCATTTGTGTCATACTCTATGATTTCCATTATGGGTAAACGCAATAATTTCATTTTAGGAAGTGCGGACTACCGCCCCCTCAAAGTGATGTGAATCATTAATGACATATGTGGGATGTATAAAGGATGGATTAAATGATATTATATATGATATTATACTGGAAATATATTATACCTTTATATAATTATGATTTCATTCCATTAAATACGAAATATAAATGAAAGTAGCGATCATGCGTACGTACGACTTACCGTCTCCTTGAACGGTGCATTTCATTTCTTACCTCTAAATGTTACGTAATATTATGAATGAATGTATATACTGGATATATATGATATATATTAAATCTAAATCATGAATATAATTCTGTAGATAATGGATATTCTACCACATAAACAACTTGTAATTATAAGAAGTTTATTGTTGACTCAAGTACCAAAAATCGACAAAACGACCGTTATTAACTTAAATAATTACATAATGTTCATAAAATTGTAATAAGTGATATAAAAAGGACAATGAAATTGAAAATGGTAGATATTAACTCTAGTTTATTATTCATGAGGTTAAATAACGGCCGAATCAAGTCGAACACAAGGTAAGGGAACTTCTTAACCCAATTTCCATTCTTTGGGATAATCTCCTACTTTCAGATTTTGTCATGATATTATTATGTCATATTTTGTATTTTTACATTATTCATGTGTACCTATAGTGAATACACATAATAGATCTATTTTATTTTAAAAATGATCTTTTTAAGGACTTCGTCTCAATCTCCTTTCATTGAGGCATATTTAGTTTTATACACAACTTTCTTTTATACGGTGTATAAACCCCTTTGACTTTTACGTTTATTCAAAAAGAATCTTTTTTATACGAAGCATTTTACTAAACGACAAAAAGGGAATGTTTTTCTTTTCGTACATATGCGGCGACAATGACTTCTCCGCCGCCGTGACCATTATTTGGGTTTCGGCTTCCTCTACAAGCCTTACTTTTTTTAAAAAATGAAAAATAAATATCTAGTTTTAATTTTCTTTTATTTGGGTATTGAAAATGGTTTTGAAAGAGTTTTTATTATATAAATGTGTTGTATTGATATCTTTTGATTGAAATGTGGAAATTTTATGTTTCCATTATGCATATTTTATGTGATTAAGTTATGGTTTATGATATGTTTAAACCTGTTCATATGAGGAATGCATTGGACTTAATAAGTGAGGGGTGAAGCCCGCTATAGCTCCTTGATGCATCGGTAGGTCTCATGAGACAAACTAGTGTCTTGGCACGAGGCCTTGACAAAATCTTATTTGTGGTCTTGGCACGAGGCCTTGGCTACGTGGTTATGATAGTCTGGCATTATGCATTCCATCATTATGAAAGTGGTTATTGATATTGCATGTGATTATTCGACCAGTAGAATATCCATGTGAATAAGTAAATGGCATTATCTCATTTTACTTTTGCCATTTTATGTTGAATTTCATGTTTAAAAGGCTTTTGTTTTAGTTATAAATTGCCTTAAATGTTAATGTTTATTTATGAAAGCTTCCGCAATATTGTTATCCTTACTGAGCATCTGAGATCACCCCTTTCAATGTTTTAATATTTTTCAGGATGTGAAGAAGTATAATATGAATGACCTGCATGGATAATATAAGGGGATATGAAGAGAAGATGTTGTCATTTTGTTTTACTTTTTTATGTAATGTAAGACTTATAAATGTATCTAGTGTTTCCAAGGCTACTAAACTAATCGGTCTTTCAAGAATTGATCTTTTGTGGTCATGCTAATGTTACGAAGTAATGCATCGACTCTGGGTAGCTGGGGTCGGGGCATTATAGTTGGTATCAGAGGCAGTTTAGTACTAACCTTGGAAGCTAGATTTAGATAAACTCTGATTAGAGCACATAGGCCAAAGATAGACTTTGTGGATTAGTATATAAGAACATCCTAGAATTTTGTTATTATGGAGATTTTGTGAGTTTTCCAAACAATACATCCATGTCTGGATACGAGCAGGTAGAGGCGGCTCTGGCACAGATGTACCTAGGGGTAAAACCCGAAAACACCACTTTGAGCTAGACTCGAATGGGAACTGGTGCACGACAACGGGCCTTGCTGCACTCTTGGTTATGACACTCCCGGGTGATATGCTTAGGATAATTCTCGTTTTCTTTACAAACCACTATGAACGGTTATGAGTATATACTTCCTCCAAGAAAACCTTTTTATGATTATGGATTATATCCATAAATAGTTCAATTTATGTTATGTATTTTATAAGTATGGAATTATGTATTTTGATTCATAAACTAATCTAATTTATGCCATTGTATAGAAATGGCGCCTAGTGGAAGGAATGGAAACCGTATCAATGCACGTACTCCGTGTAGGGATTTCCCTCCTACTCAAGATAATTATTGTGGATCTGGAGATACAACTGGTGTTGATCAACTTATTACCATACTGGGACAACTCACTCAAGTTATGAATAATAACCTTACTCGTATGGATCACCCTGATCCACAATGTGGATGATCAATGTTAGACCGCTTCATGAGGCAAAAACCGCCAACATTTAATGGGGGTACAAATCCATTAGTAGCTGAGCAATGGATAAACTCCTAAGAGAAAATATTCCATGCCTTGGGGAGTAGCGAAAGGGAGAAGGTTGTCATGGCAGTTTACCGCCTCACTGGAGATGCCGATCAGTGGTGGTCGCTGATTCAAAACACAAAGGAAGATGATGACGTATCGAATATGGAATGGAGGGAGTCCAAAGAGCTTTTCCTAGAAAAATACTATCCTCGTGACCATTGAGCAGATATGGAAAGACAATTTTTGAGTCTGAGACAAATGGAGGATGAGAATGTCCTAATGTATGAGGCCAACTTTACAAGGTTAGCAAGGCATGCTGCAGATTATATACGTAACCCAAGAAGTAAGATTGATCATTTCTTTTATGGGTTAAAACCATTTCTCCGTCGAGCATTAGTCTCACAAACCTTATCGTCATACGAAGATATTGTCTTGTGTTCTATCAAGTCAGAAAAGTAATTCTCTATGTCTTATGACAACAAAGTAAAGCAAGAGAAGAAGAGAACAGTGGAACAAGAGACAGATAAAGGGAAAAAGGGAAAGAAGGATTTTCCATTATGCGATAATTGTGGGAAGAATCACCCTGGTACTTGCATAAAAGGAATGGGAGTTTGTTATAAATGTGGGGAAAAAGGCCACCAGGTGCGTGATTACAAGGGAAAGAAAGAGGCTATCAATGTTTAATGCTACAATTGTAGGGAAATGGGGAATTATGCTAATGAATGTCCTAAGCGTCAGGGAAACTTATCTCAGAAAAGGCCAAGGGATCAAGGACAATCTTATGCTGTTACTACAGTTGAAGCGGAATAATTAATGTATTGGTGCTTTTGGATTCAAGGATTATATTCTGGTTATAAGGATAATGTGATTGTACAGCAGTACTTGTTGTTTTCATTAAGGATTTAATATGATGAAGGTAATCATATTTTTAGTATGTGACAATAAGATAAACTTTACTTTGTTCGGGGAATCTGATGTTATATTTGATTTTGGAATTTAAAGACCTTTTAGAAAAAGTCTGGATAGAGGTATTTTGGATAACTTTGGATAGTATTGTTTAAGGTTAAAACATTTATGAAGATTATTTTTGGAATATTATAGTTTTAGGAAAAGGAAAACCTGCAGGGTGGGGCATAACCCGTCGCGTCGGACAAAGCTGTAGGAATCGAACCCACAACCATAGTGCGACAGGCATTTATTACCTACCACTAGCCTACATAAAGTCCCTGGTTATTACAAAATAGTTTTACTAATCTAAATGGTATGTGTTAATATTTGGAACCTTATACAATTAGGATAAATAGAATATTTTTGAGTAGTATTACCTTTTAGAGTGAAAGATGGGTTTGTGGTAAAAATTTATTAAAGAATGAAAGTCTACATGACATGTATGTATATTCCCTTACATTCTTAGTAAATCTCCTAAATAAATTCCTCAACTTTATAAAAGTTAACTCAAAACAAAAATGTTGTCGGTTAACTTTTCCTACTGGGGAATCAATGATCGTTTAACCAATCACAAGTTTGTGATTTTCTTGTAGTTAAAATTTCTCCTAATCCTGTTTTCTATAACTCTCAATCAGACCTTGATGGTTTGTTTCTCCTCCATATCCATATTTTCATAGAATCCTTTAATGGGATATCTCGGGTGACCTTTGTACTTATCTTGCTTTCTTTTAATGTTATATATTTATTAACCTTATTTCCGATGTGGGTTTTCCACAAAGGTATTTTCTATTTTAAACCTTTTTTTTCAAAGAAAAATTTCAAATTACGAGGACGCAATTTATTGAAGGAGGGGAGAATGTAACACCCCGAGCTTCCATGATACACTTCTCATTCAATAATGCAATATCTTGCATTGTACGCAACTTCGAGTTCTAACACACCACAACTAATCAAAGTAGCCGTTATGAATAGTAATAACCACTTTTTAAATTTATAGAAATTTTATATTTCAAAATGGACTTCATTTTTGTATTCGTAATATTGAAATTATCCTAAGTTAAATTTTTTGTAACTTTATGAGAACTTCCAATTTTTTTATAAATAGTGAAAAATACTTAAAACAACTTTTTTAATCAAAATAATTTATTGTGATAAATTATACTATTTAGTGGTTTTAAAGTATAATTATAATATATTTTTACCATTTTATCCAATGGTGGTCATTATAATTAATTTAACATTGAAATTGGGCATGAACAATTTTCAATCTTTTGATATAAATTGTTTCTTAAAAACACGCTATTTGTTGTGACAGCAGGAATTAATTATAAAATTAATTAATGCAACTTATATGTTTGGAATTTTGTAAAATAGAAATCATTTTTGAAATCAGAATATCAAATATAGCTTAGGGTGAATTTTTGGGATTTTTCTGAAAAACATCAATTTGTGATGAATAGTGAAACCACTAAGTGGTATTTATAAAAACTGATTTTTCGTTTAAATGAAATTTTACCACTTCTGTGTTTTGAATTTCAAAAATCCGACATACATGGTTGTCATTAAGAAGTAAAATGTGGTTCAATGAGATTAAAATAATTTCTTTGGTGAATAGTAACTTTTAAGTTCTTAATCGCGATTAGAGGTAATTAGTGTAGTTTAAGGTAAAAATAATGTTTTAATAATATGAGATGAGCTTGAAACATGTCCTACCCTCATTGGATGTGCCATGGCCGACCAAGAATATACATGGGTCAACTTAGGGACCCCATGGAGCGACTTTAGTTGGAAAATGACATAAATACCTTTTATTTAATGTTAAAGTAAAAAATGACAGAAACATGAAATGTTTTACTAAAAAAAATTTTACATGGGGTCATACAAGTCATATTTTTGACTATAAATAGTAATTGGAAAGCTAAAACAGTTTCCGACATCATAGTATTTGTTTTATAATTTTTAGACATTAAATAAATTAAATTATTTATGACACCATGATGATGGAGCGATTACCTCATTAATTAACGATTTAAATAAAATGAAACGATAATGTAAAATCCAAGGCTTAAACTTGCCAAAACCTATTGGATGAGTAGATTTCGAACCCTTATCACCTTATCCTCAAATTATATAATTGTGGGACCTCTAAAATCCGAAACTCATTTTATAATAAAGTGTCTTTTCTTTACTTTCCAAGAGTGCCCCTCCTCTCCACTTATAAAAGGCCCCCACCTCTACCACCTCATTCACACTTTCAAGCCATTTGGCTCGGCCAAACTCTACCCAAATACTCTCCTAACTTCCCCCTATTACTCCTAGAAGCCTCACTTTGCACATAACTCTTCCCAAGGAAGCCTTTGACTCAAATCAAAAAGAGTTACCCGATTTTAAGGTAATGTCTTCTCTAATGTTGTTTTGTTTTATTTTTCTTCTCCAACCCCCTAAACACTTTATTTTCATTTCTTTTGTAACAAAACCAGTATCCTCAATATACTAGGATGTTGTTATAAGAATGATTCTAGCTACACTTACACACACCTACATCTAATGGTTAATGAACATAATGTTTCTGTGGATGGTGAATTTCTGCCTCACGAAACGATGATTGTTCAACACTAATATAACACCTTCAAAGGTGGCCATTAATATGTCACTATATTTATATATGATATATAATATGTTTATGTTTTCCTTATTCTTCTGTATTTCTCATTTATGGAATACTCTATGATTTCCATTATGGGTAAACGCGATAATTTGATTTTAGGAAGTGCGGACTACTGCCCCCTCAAAGAGATGTGAATCGTTAATTCCATATGTGGGATGTATAAAGGATGGAGTAAATGATATTATATATGATATTATACTGGAACTATATTATACCTTTATATAATTATGATTTCATTCCATTAAATACGAAATAGAAATGAAGGTATCGTTCATGCGTACGTACGGCTTACCGTCTCCATGAACGGTGCATTTCATTTCTTACCTCTAAATGTTACGTAATATTATGAATGAATGTATATACTGGATATATATGATATAAATGAAATCTAAATCATCAATATAATTCTAGAGATAATGGATATTTTACCACATAAACAACTTGTAATTATAAGAAGTTTATTGTTGACTCAAGTACCAAAAATCGACAAAACGACCGTTATTAACTTAAATAATTACATAATGTTCATAACATTGTAATAAGTGATATAAAAAGGATAATGAAATTTAAAATGGTAGATATTAACTCTAGTTTATTATTCAAGAGGTTAAAGAACGGTTGAATCAAGTCGAACACAAGGTAAGGGAACTTCTTAACCCAATTTCCATTCTTTGTTTTAATCTCTTACTTTCAAATTATGTCATGATATTATTATGTCCTATTTTGTATTTTTACTTCCTTCATGTGTAACTATAGTGAATACACATAATAGATCTATTTTATTTTAAAAATGATCTTTTTGAGGACTTCGTCTCAATCTCCTTTTATTGAGGCATATTTGGTTTTATACACAACTTTCTTTTATATGGTGTATAAACCCCTTTAACTTTTACGTTTATTCAAAAGGAATATTTTTTATACGAAGCATTTTACTAAACGACAAAAAGGGAATTTTTTTCTTTCCGTACATATGCATCGAAAATGACTTCTCCGCCGCCGTGACCATTATTTGGGTTTCAGCTTCCTCTACAAGCCTTACTTTTTTTTTAAAAATGAAAAATAAATATCATGTTTTAATTTTATTTTATTTTGGTATTGAAAATGGTTTTAAAAGAGTTTTTATTATATCAATGTGTTGTATTGATATCTTGTTATTGAAATGTGGAAATGTTATGTTTCCTTTATGCATATTTTATGTGATTATGTTATGGTTTATGATATGTTTAAACCTATTCATATGAGAAATGCATTGGACTTAATAAGTGACGGGTGGAGCCCGCTATAGCTCCTAGATACATCGGTAGGTCTCATGGGACAAACTAGTGTCTTGGCACGAGGACATGACAAATTCTTATTTGTGGTCTTGGCAAGAGGCCTTGGCTACGTGGTTATGATAGTTTGGCATTATGCATTCCATCATTATGAAAGTCGTTATTGATATTGCATGTGATTATTCAACCAGTAGAATATCCATGTGAATAAGTAAATGGAATTATCTCATTTTACTTTTTCCATATTATGTTGAAGTTCATGTTTAAAAGGCTTTTGTTTTAGTTATACATTTCCTTAAATGTTATTGTTTATTTATGAAAGCTTCCGAAATATTGTTATCCTTACTGAGCATCTGAGCTCACCCCTTTCAATGTTTTAATATTTTTTAGGATGTGAAGAAGTATAATATGAATGACCTGCAGGGATAATATAATGGGACATGAAGAGAAGATGTTGTAGTTTTGTTTTAATTTATGATGTAATGTAAGACTTATGAATGTATCTAGTGTTTCCAAGGCTACTAAACTAATCGGTCTTTCGAGACTTGATCTTTTGTGATCATGCCAATGTTACGAAGTAATGCACCGACTCTGGGTAGCTGGGGTCGGGGCGTTACATATATTTCCATGGATAATTAGTTGGGTCGGAAGACTAAATCCCTAGTGGTGTAGAAGTATAGTATAGAGTGGTAATAAATGAGAATTGTTTCCTATGGTGCTTCACAATATAGAAGACTATTTGAGATGGTATTGTCTTACAACCAAGATCATGACACCCCATGTACTGGTTAATGAAAATGATATTTAGTTTTTTTTCAGATTCCCATGTGATAATGGAAAATAAATAGGGATTATTTTCAGCATGATTGGACCTAATGTTCTAAATATATCATATTTATTCCATAATATAGTCCCTATAACTATAATTGGGGATCATTTTTGAGATTCAAAAACCATGAGATGTGTAGTTTTTTGGGTGGAGTACTATCTTTAACAGACAACAAGTATCATTCATTCACTTCCTTTTGCTAACATGAAGTGTTATGATGTGATGGTGTATTTAATAATAGGGTCTTCTCAGTCAATTCATATTAGTGATGTGGTTTGGGTAATTAGAGTATAGTTGATGAAGATCATATATTTCCAACCAAACAGGTATAAATATTCCATAAATGAGTTTGGTATCATTTATGACCATGAGGTCATGGTTTAGAAATGTGTGAATTATAGTATGGTATATTGACCTCATGTGTGATTCATGTTTTATTATTTTCGGGTCTAATGAAGTTTCATGATACTCACAAGAATATGAAATCATCCTTACTTCCTTATGTTCATAGGAAATTTTAGCGTTTCATTCAATTGTGGAAGGAAATGGTTTAATCATATGTCCTTGATTTTTTAATTAAATGGGATAACCGTATCAATCATAAAAAATTCACCTGAATAAATGGTTAACCAAATACTATTTATATGGTTCCTTTTGAGTCCTTATATGATATACTAGGTTTATCACCAATTTTCTATATAGTGGTAGGGTATCATTGATTATTGGGATGAGTATCACATAAGCGATGATAGTGAATAATAAAATTATCATAAATAATATAGAAATTTATTTGAGAATAGATTTATCCAATAAGGAGGGGTGATGAGGTCCATATTTTATTGAAGGGGTGAGAACATATTCTTGTGAGAGACACATATATTTTGAAATAAGTGTATTCTAAGTACGGAGATGTTGGTTCCCACGCTTGTGGGGCTATTGAGGTTTTGAAGAGGACCCATAAAAAGGGATATACATTTATTCTTCATTAAATATATACTTTTGTACCTGAAATATCCCATTTATAATAATTTTTGAGATACCCTCCCATCCCATCTCAAAAGATCATTATAAAATATATTGACTTGGAGTCTTATGTTCCATTCATGGAAAAAAATATTCTCTATCATGTATAAAATTGAGTATATTCTTCATGAGAAACTTTTTGATATTGTATACATGTTCTGATATTATGATCATATATAGATGGAGACATTGGAGTGGTATTATGATATATGACCATGGTTTCTAGATATTTTCAATAATGTGGATATGTGACCCATAATTATGCAACTTAGTGATGACCATCAAATATGGTTGAGGGGTTGAAACAACCCAGGTATTTAGAGGTACAAAATACTTTAAATTTTCACTAAACATAAAATAATTACAATGTTTCATTCATTTTTTAGTATTATCATAGGCTTAAGGTATGGTTATTGAAAGTTTGACCTAGAACGTGAGGGTTTTATTTTGTGATAAAACACATGTGATACCCAGTGAACTTGTATTACGTAACAAGTGTTCCTAGGTGTAGGAGGGGTTTTTGTGATGATTTTGGGTGGATAATTCTCATGGATTGAGTACCCAGTAAACACAAGATGCATAATTATATTTTCTTAATTTTATGATGTAATATTTAGTAAAAATTGTTAGAAACTGTTAAATGTCTAATTTTATTCCTATATTTTCACATCCAACTCATTAATTAATTATTATTAATCCTATGATAGTTTAGATCTTCATATTTTATGTTCATTATTTTGTTTTTTGTTTTTTTAAGAATGGGTTATATATATATATATATATATTTTGTTCATATTACATGATTTCTGATTCCATCATCCTGATGCCAAATCATCCATCACTATCAAATGAGAATGATAATTCTTGGCCTAGATAGTTTATCCCTAATAATTATCGATAACACACATTGTTTTTATGATTTTTTTAGAATAAATTAATTTTTATTTATATATTTCATTACCCACAACATCTATTTTTTATAGACCATGAAAAATATTAATATTGTTATGTAAACATAATGATTTTTATAGAGCCACTAAAAATTGTGGAATTCATTGGAGTGAAAACATTTGAAAAATAGAAAAAACGTTTTATATAATGATTTCATTTTGATAAAATTTAATTAATTTTCAATAATGTTTTTATATATTTCAAGAATAAAATTTTCTAAAAAATAGTATTTTAATTCATTTTGTGAAAAGAAATACTTTTTTTGAAACCATTAGAAAATGTATTCTCAAAATAAACATCATTTTTAAGTCATAATATCAAAATGATCCTAGGGTGAATTTTTAGTATTCTTTTATGAATAATATTTTGATGAATTTTGAAAAATAAATGTTTTTATTAAAAACTACATTTTCTATAAAACAATTATGAGGATATGTTTTCATATAGTGAATCAAATTTAATTTTATTCAATAATATATCTATTAATACTATTTCATAAATTCTTATTATGTTTATACATAATTATAAAATAATTACATTTTAATCATATGATTATTATCTCTTTGGAAAATTAGATTCTTATCATGACTACAAGTTTAATTATAAAATAAAATTATCCACTTATGAAAATGGAATTTGGAAAAATAGATTACTTATATGTAATTAGAATAATTTATATGATATATTATGTATAATTTTATTTTATTCCATAAATATTTGTAAATGAATAAAAATTTATTTTCCATGATTAATGTAGAAAAAGGTTTACAAGGGAGTTAAAACGAAAAGATAAGGGTTCAAAATGACCCAAAACATGCTGAAAACCCAATTTTATGGATATATATTGACCATAGATATTCAATAATCGATAATGGTCAAATTTTTAACTATTTTAAATAATAAAAACAATGGTATAACATTTTATTTTAAAAAATTACATGATTTCTTGTCACCTCACTTACCCAAAGTAGATGTAACATTATTCAATGATCATTTTTATATTATTTTTCCTCAAACTCGTTAGATTATAAATAAAACATTGTTATATAATAACCGCAATATATTCCATATACTAATATTTTTTTATGTTATGGTAGTTAACTACATCCATATACTCTTCTTTCAAATGGGATGT
Organism: Viscum album; assembly: GCA_963277665.1. Classification (NCBI taxonomy): domain Eukaryota; kingdom Viridiplantae; phylum Streptophyta; class Magnoliopsida; order Santalales; family Viscaceae; genus Viscum; species Viscum album. Next base: position 1,264,668,291 of record OY728120.1, on the reverse strand, counting down.
GATAACATGCCTCATGTGTATGATGGAGTACCACCAAATAAATTGATATGACAATTTTTCCCCTAACACCTCTTGATTTTTTCTATGATAATGGATATAATATATATATATATATATTATTTTTAAAATAAAAAAAATTATTTAAATATAATATCATACATACTTTATTTTAGTTTCCATTACATAGAGAAATAGATAATAACGTTCATGGGTCAGGAGGACAACCGCCTCATGAAGCGAAGTTATCCATTTTACACTTAAATTTTACCTAAAATGTAATAAGGGATAAATATAATGAAAAAATTTGATATACGTAATATATATTACTCTATAAAGTTAATATACTATTTAAATATAATTTTCTTCATCCATTAAGTAAATTTAAGCAATATTCAAGCGTATGTATGGCCTACCCTCTCCATGAATACATTATTATACATTGTTTCTCTAACATTTATAGATTAATAGAAATAGAAATATATATATATGTATATATATATATAATTAATAAAATTTTGGATATGAATGTAACATGATAAATTTTAGAGGAACAAAAATGAAATATCAAACCATATTTGAAAACAATGAAATTATTTCCCAAAATGGGACTTTATCCTGTATTTGATTATAAATATGAAATAGAAGAACATAATTAAATCATTTTTATTATGATATATAAAATAATGGTAAATTAAAATATTTATAATAATATAATATTTATAGTATAGGAGGTTTTACTATGTACGATGGAAGTCCAGATTTAAGTTAATGGTTTTTCTACTGCAATTTTATCTCATTTATACAAATGTTATGTTATGACTATATATTATATTATAAGATGTATATAAATATCACTTAAAAACATATTTTAATAATATAAATATTTAAATTATATTTAATGTTTTATTACATGTTAATCATTACTATTACTTATTATTCAATCCATATCAATGTGTTAATAATTTTATGTTATAATCTCATCGTTTATTGATATTGTTTACGATTATAATTTTGATGATGAAATAAAATTATACATTTTCTAGAAAATAATGAATTTTATTCTCCTATAGAAATTTTAAAGGAATAAATATTTAATCTTTATTCCTCTCATTATATATTCCAGAGTCCAAAATAATATTTTTATGAAAAATTTACTTTACATCCCCCTTTAGTTAAAATCCATTTTATTACAAAAATTGTTTCTCAAATTGTTAAATTTTTTTAACTTTTTAATTTTTTGATTAATGTAATTTTACAAATTTTGTATATTTTAATAAATATTTGGAATGATATCTTTGTTTATTAATAAAATAAATTCCAATTTGGATTTGACTGTAAATGGTATACGAATAATTTTTTAAATATGCATGACATGAACATAATTTCAAGATGTAATGAGAATTACATTAATTGAATATTTTATTTTATGTATTCATGTTAATTTTATAATAAAAGAAATTTGAAAAATATTTTATGGATTTTTAATTTATAAAATAGGTTATTTTCAAAAAAATTATATTATTCACAAGAAACATTCCATGTGTTATTTCTTCAAAATCATATTCAATATAGGATGAAATCTTTTATTGATTCATAGTATTTACTTTATATATGTTCTAATGATACCATCATTATTATCTATCTAGAAGACTTGTGTTTTTAATGAATAGATGTTTATGAAACCTATTTCACATAAATGGTTTATACCCTGATAAAATGCTTATAAACCCGTATTTTTTATCCATGGGTTATTATTTTTTGAAATAATTAAATGATTATGATTCATGTTAATATTACAGACTTTGTGTCAGGTTGAATGTTTATAAAACCCATTTCAAAACAAGGGATCTCATATCATTAATGTTTTATGATATTATGGAATATATATATTTGATTTTCATTAGCTTACATGTGTGACCTTTATCAACCTCCAAATAATTAGGCAAAGATAGATATCTCATGTGATAAAATGGTTTGGAATATGGATTTAACCATGTTTAATAAGGGACTCAATGCACTATCATATTATTGAAAGTGAACCATGACTACAATAATCTATTAGGTAGTTATTCAAATCAACTATAATTGTCTCAATAAAGATCCATGAATTTTTAAGTGAATTATTATATATAATTATGTATACTAAAAAATTCCATTCCTTATTCCATTATAATGCTCACGTGGCTTATGTTATTTTATTACCTAATGAATCTTGTCTTATAAACTAAAAATAATTATTCCATGAATCAAGATTATAATATTTTATTTGTAGGTTATGTTTTTTAAATACTATGCACATGTTCACATAACCTTCTACTCATGTTATTATGATGTATCTACCTTGATTACCCATACTGTGAAATATAGATAACCCATTATAATTCTTCTTTTCCCTGGGTTATTATGAACTTTATTATATATGATTTTTTAAGTACTATTCTCGTTATAAATAATCTAGTGGTGTATGATGTAGTTCACTTTTTTACATGTTGTTTTTTTACATTGTTTAAAGGAAATATACCCTTTCAATCCCCATTCATGTGTTTATGTAATATAATTAATGTTAATATATTGAATTATGTAATATATATAGATTAATATCTTGGGTTTTAATAGTTGGTAACATAGTATATGTTTATCTATCAGTGGGAAACTAGCATGAGAAATATTTAGTGAAAACCATTAAGATAATCCTATGTATAGGGTAACAGCCTAATACTATGTTAAGGAAGTAATTATGTGGTTTTAGTAAAAGTAAATCATTTTGTTGATAATGTGTGTGATAGAGATTTTGGTATAGAAGTATTGAGGCATAATAACTCTGAAAAAATGTGTGTTGAGCTTTACATGAGAATTAATTAGTACACGACACTAAACCTAATTACACACCCGTTTTAACACTATCTATATAGTTGTTTTAGTAAAATCACATTTTTATTAAAAAAAATCATTATGTGTTTGGACAAGTAATGGTCATGGATGAGCAAGGTTAAATATATGACCTTATATTTTAAAATATAAATTTCCTCGATTTATATGTCTATAATATTTTTTCCAGACTACATGATTTATGATAATGAATAGTGTTACTCATGCTACGATTTTTAATTTTATCGAATTCAGTGAAATTTATGAAATCATGTTAATATTATATCTAAAGGAAAATTTAATGATTTTAGTCTTTATAAACTGAATTTTATGGGATTTGGAATGGAAAATCTCATTTTTATGCCCACATAGCTTTCTAAAGATATGAATCATACTATAAATCCAAAAAATAAAATGTGGGGAAAATATTCTTTAAAATCATGATGCAACATTAACCTTCATTATGTGGGTATTATAATACACAACTTTTGGAGAAATAGCTCAACACCTCTGAAAAGATATTTTCATTCCCCCAGTGTTTAGATCCTGAGATAATGATTTTGGATTTATACCATTTGGAATATGAAACAGTTCAATACTGGAAACTTATCAAGAATATGTGCAATATAGGTGAAATTATCTCCATAGATTGGGAAAAGGTCACAAAATTATTTCTTAATAAGTAATTTATCATATAACTCCTTTTAGGAAATAGAAATGAGTTCCATGTTCAAATGAAATATAATAATGATTTTTTTGGTATATATTATGAAAATTTTAATATAATTTCAAGGTATGTTTCATGTATTATCAGCTAACATGAATCTAAGGTTGATATCATATTCAATAGCTTAAAACAATGAATTAAAAGGGTGTGATCCTTATGATATTTCTACAGTATTGAAGAGATTGTTCAATGTAATGTCACAGTGGAAATGGTTCTTAGGGTTATGTATGAAAATCAATGTTTTCATAATAAGATAAATATGGAATTAAATAGAAAATATAAACATTATTTAATAAAGAATATTAATTATCATTAATTATTAAATTATGTGAATAAACACTGAGGATATTTTAGTGAAGGGAAATAGAAATTGTTTTTTGATTTTGGGATGTAAGGTCATTAGGAAACAATCCTCCAAAGTAAAGGGAAAAAGATAGCTAATGATGTTTAAATAGGGAAATATCCATTGAATGATCCACCCACATTCATATGTTCCAAATTCAATGATTATAGTCACTAGGCTAAAGATTCCCAAATTTGAAGGTTCATGATGATGATTGATGTTAGTAATCTCTTATACCAAGGTAGAATAGGTAATCTCATGTTATTGCTATTTTTTATGAGGGTTGGAATAATGATGCAGTGAAATATACATAAACTATCATCCCTAAAGATGTTGATATCCTTTTTTAAATTCTATATCCCCATTATTAAATATTTGAATAATGTTACAATGGTATCATCATCAATCAAAAATGAATAGATGTAGAATTGATAGGGAAACCCATAATTTAACAATGATTTCATCTCTAGTATATGCTCTTACTCTAGGTGATGTTTGTGGGAATGTGCATCCAAAGAATACTTCCATTCTTCATCTAGTTGAAACTGATATTTTTATAGTCTTTTATTTTTTCTCTATATTAATAATATATAACTTTCTAAGGAAGGGATATCACATTTTATACTACAAATGAACATATTATCATCTATCAATGCTATTAGAAATAATAACATTCGATAGAAATGACATTCATTTTAGTGGTATTGATTCCTATTCTAAAGGTTCTTTTAACATATATATGGATGGTGATAAACTAAACATCGATGATATGCCTATTATTCGAGATTATATTGATGTATTTATCGAATAGTTTACTATACTTCCACCAAAATTTGATATAATTTATCAAAATAACTTGTACATGGTGCCACCCCTATTACAATGAATACCTATAGAATGTAGTCAATTAATTTTTAATCATAGGTGAATGAATTCATGGAAAATATTGAAAATGGATTCATTCGGCTAGGTGTGTCGCCATAGGGTTCACCCATTTTTTTCAAAAAGTTATATGTGTCACTGAGAGATGTCAACGATTATCTGGAGTTAAAATAGATCAATATCAAGAAAATGTATCCTCTTCACCAAGTTAATTCATTTTTGGTGAAATAAATTGATATCAGTTTGATAATGAGATTTACCATCATTTGGAATATCATAAACTGAGGTTCATGAAGCTGGATATACGAAGAAAATTTTCATGTACATAATATGGACACTATGGACATATATTTATTCCTTTTGGTCTTATTAATTACTCTACTACCTATAGTTATTTAATATATAGTGACCTTAGATATTACCTTGATTAGTTTTTTGTAGTATGTATGGATGATATTATTATATATTTAATGTTAATGTAAGGGAATGTTGATCACTTGATTATTGTACGCATGGCCTTGAGAAAACATATGTTCCATGAAAGATTTATAAAGAGTTAATTTTGGAGGAAAAATGATTCATTCATGGGGAATATAATCAGAAGAGATTGTATATCCCTGGATCAATATATGACATAGTTTATTGAATGTTGGACTATACCATATTCGAAGAATATTATCTAATACTGTATTGGATTGGGGAGATATTTTGGATGGTTTTTTTGAAAATATCTCGTGACTATCTAATCAACTCAAATATTTAACTGAGATGTGAGACTAGTTACTTTGGATAGATGAATTTGAGGAATGCATTTAATGATCTAAAGGGAACATTAGCTAGTGAATCTATTATTATATTACCTTATAGTGTACATGGGTTTCTAATCAATAACGACGCATACATGAAGGGATTATGATGTATACTTAGTTAGAATGACATGATTATATATTATTCCCATAACTATAACACACTGAGTTTTTATGAGAAATTTATTTTCAATAGATTTAATTTCATTGATGGTTTAGTTACACACAGCACCTAGTTAATTATATGTTATACAAAACTCCATGTTATGCTTCTTCAACATGGAACACTATCTTAGATTTTATAACAATGAGTTTTAAAAATACAATGATATATTATTAATATAGTTTTTTAAATGTTAACATTATAACCTTGTTGATAAATTTAGAGATATTATTGTTAATAAATAAATTTTAAATATTAATTATAATGGTTTTGTATAATAAAATCATATTTGTAGTGACCCGCCAATTCTCATTTACATGAGAGTACAATGAGTCATTATTAGACCTTAAGTGACATCACCGAGATTCCAAAGGCTGGCAATAAATTCCTAATGGTTTAACAAACAAGTTGGGGATGATTTACTGTAAAGACCTGTAAAATTCAAGGGAAATTTTTTCTTAATTTTCTTTGGAATTTTACAAGAGCGCGGTTTCTGACCGCACATGATTTCGAGGCCCGGTGTGCCCGGAATCAATTTCCGAAGTTTGGCTCGGGTACGTTCAGTGAACGAACGAGCGGGAATTTCTAACTTTTGATCTGGTGCTCGAAATTGAAATCTGAGGGCACCGATGAACTCGCAGCGCTGATATTCTCTTAAGGAGACCTTTTCCGAAGTTGCGTTTATTGCGGGACGAAAGTTAATTTTTGGGAGAATTATAAAAAGTTGAATAAAAATGTGGAACACTTTTTATTTTACTCTTGTTGGTTAACTCCTCTCAAAGGAAGTTAAAGGTGGGACCCACATCCACTTAACCTCCATTGAGAGGATTAAGTGTGGTGGGGCCCACACGAAACCCAACCTTCTATCTTCTCTCAAACTCCCTTTAACGCCTCTTTAAATGACATGACAATTGTTATTTAATTTTGGAGTTATCTTATTTTAATTTCAAACCTTTGAAATTCAATTTGTTAAGTTTGTGAATAAAATAAGATCCTATCTTATTTTGTTGGGTTAGAACTCTTTAGCCATCTTGAGAGGATTTGAGAGCTTTTCTCCTTCTTCTTCAAACCTTGACGAAGAACGCTCAAGCTTGACGAAGAACGCTCAAGCTCCGACGAAGAACGCTGCTCCTCTCTTCTTCGTCTTCCGTGTCAACGAAATGGAACGCCGCTTCCTCCTCGGACTTCCTTCGTCGGCATACGACGTTTCGCCAACGACGTACCTCTTCGGATGTACCTCTTCGTCATCGGATTTGACGAACGCTTACCGCGACGCCCGACCTCCACGACGTTATCTTCCGCGGGTCGTTGACAATCTTCGAGCTTGAACCCAAGGTAGGGGTTATTGTTATTTGTTTATTTATTTATCCTTGTTTGTGGTTCTAGCATGAAGAACGTGAGGTTTCATAATTTGTGTTATCATTTAACGTGAAGGGGTCGGACCGCATGAACACGACCGAACCCCCTCCTTTGTTCTTGTTGAATTATCTTGCGGATGAAACAAGATGGCGTGGTGCCGTCGCACCACGCGGATATTCGCACGTTTATATTGCGCGGCGCCATCGCGCCGCGCCGTGGAAGGATCATCAAGAACGCGACGCCATCGCGCCGCGTCGAAGGGAAACGAAGGTGCAGCGGAGGGGCGCGGTGTCGTCGCACCGCGCCGGACGACGAACACCGCGGCCGGTTCCGGGCCGCGGCGGGACGAGAAGACCGGCGGCCGGGCCGCCGGCGTCCGAAGCCGGAAAAGGGGACCGGTTTACCGGTCCCGTTGGAGAAAAACCGGCCGGCCAGGTGGTCAGCCGGAAGGTCAAAGACCGGGGGAATAAATTCCCCCGGTCAACTCTCTAACCCCCCCCCCATTTATGAGGGGGGGTTCCTTTGAGGGGGGCAGGCGGCCCCCCGGTTTCTTCAAGCAGGCCCCCACGAGGGGGGCCAGATCTCCAAAAGGCGCGGCACATAAGCCGCGCCGCCAAGCTGGAAGCGGGGGCTTAGCCCCCCGCGCATGACCCTAGCGGCGCCAGGCCGCGCCGCCGCCGGCCGGGCCGTGCCGCCGCCGGCCGGGCCGGGTCGGCCCGGACCCGGACCCCCGTTTTCGAGACAGATTTGGTCTTTTGGCCATAACATGAGCCACGGACCTCCGAATGATGAACCGTCTACGGAAACGTGATCCTTGGATCTAGATGGTCGTTTCGGTATATCGCACTCAAATTGTCGGAATACTTTGAGTTCAGCTGGGTTGGTTCGTTCACGAAACCAACCGGGCCTTCGGAGCGGAAACACTCATATCTTGAGCTACGAACGTCTGATTGACGTGTCGTCATCTTGTTGTGTTCCTCTTAGTGAGACGGATATTTTGGCATACTCCGCCCGAGGTTTGGACGCAGGTGGAGTACGGTCGGGTTGGTTTTGCCTTAAAAACCAACCGGGCCCCGGGGACGAAAATGCCAATAACTCTCAGACCGGGCGTCTGATCGACGCACCGTCTGTTGCGTTGAGTTCCTGTTGACGATACGGAACTTTTGGATACATCAACTCTGGACTTTGTGACAGTTGATGTATCAGCCTCTCGGCTCGTGGAGCGGACCCTCCGAACGAGCATGCTGTGTGCGGGAACCCTAGTGCTGGCTGCGACTGTTACTGTGACTACTACTGCTACTACTGCTACTGTGACTGCGACGACGACATTACAGAGATCCTGTGTGGATTCGACGACGACGACTACATCACTCAGCGATCCTACGTGGATCAGTGCTACAGGTCCTGTGTGGGCCCGATCCTGTGTGGGTCCGATCCTGTGTGGGTCTTTGCGCTCAGCGGTCCTGTGTGAACCAGCGCCTACAGGTCCTATGTGGCCCCGATCCTGTGTGGGTCTTTTGCGGGGGTTAGTTACCTATCGATCCTTCGTGGGTCCGACGACTTAGATGGATCAGAGATCATCTTTATCGTCTTTCGAAGAAGTATACCTGTGTGAGCTAAATCATGTTGCTTTCCTTTGTGGATTGTGTTGTGCTATCCTGTGTGGATTACGTTTTTCTTTCCTGTGTGGAATACGTTTACTTTCTTGTGTGGACTGAGTTGTACTTGGGCTCGGAGGTTGCAGCATATTTGAAATTGATGACTTAGGTATATGTATGGGCATATACCTAAGTAGTGTCGGTTGTTACATCGTGATTGTACCTTTCTTCGTGGTTTATCCTTTGTGGATTTGAGAGACCTTCAGGGGTCTCGGGGTCCCTACTGAGTAGCTTATACTCACCCCTGCACGGGCTTTGCCCGCACTACATTGTGTTGGTTGCAGACGACGGACATCGTTGATCTTAGCTGAGGCTTGCAGAGCAGGACGGTACCTGGAGGTGGACCACTGGGCGGGACGTGCTCGGAGAGGACGGCGGGACCCGTGGAGCAGTGGAGCTATATGTACCCACCCTTCAGGTGGGATTTCCAGTGGACAGCTCGGTGTAGCGGCTTTTACTTTTCAGTTGCTGTTTTTCCCTTTCGAGTTGTACTTTACTTTCAGTTTGAGTTTGTATACTGGCCCATTTACTTTTCCGCACTTTCAGTTGTACTCTGCTCTTGCTTAGTGTTTACTTTCTGCTTGCTTACTCTGTGGTGTTTGTTTACTTCACAAAGGCAATGCCTTCCCTTTTTACCGGGATTTACGCCTTGGTGCTAGTCACCAGCCCCTGGCCTATGGAAGGCGGGCTTGGGGTAGTCACGACACGGACCCCGAGGGCGGGTCGTGACATTTACCCTTAAATAAAAAACCAATAAACCTACAAACCATAACAAAAATTTCACAATATTATGCATGAACGACTGAAAGACAACTTAACATCTTCATGTATCTCAAAACCATATCATAGTATGCAATAGTGGAAGAATAACCAAGTATCAGTGAACACAATAGATAGAAGATACAAGACTCTCAAACGACCACAAGACTCCATGCTCTACAAGCTTCAGGCTCCACAATCACCAAACTGCCCAAATCTCATGAGGTGGTGCTAAATACATTTGAAACATTACCTTTGTCCCTATCCCAGAAGAGAGCATCTGCAAAAGCACCATTGTGCCCAAGAATGGGTGAGTATAAACCTCTTTAGGTTTTCCCCAATGAATTCCCTACTCACTCCACTAGGATAGAAATGTTAGTCACATTTATATAAAGTAGTTTCTATAAAGAAATTTACCATAACAGTTTATATCCAAATATATACAAGTTTCCAAAACCATTTATAACCAAAAGCATATAAGTGAAAATGAAACCAATTTTTCGAACAAGTTAGTCTTTCAGAAAAATAACAAAACAAGATTTGAAACCATTTGTCAATTTTCTTTTGACAAACCCAATTCATTCCATACATCCACACAACCAACCCTGCATGTAACCTGGATTTCCCAATACTCACGAGTGGTGAGTCATCCTTTCACTGTGTTGACCTTAGTAAACTAATTGACGGGGGAGAGTACTAACCCTTATTCATAATATTAATGATGGGGGAGATACCTAAACCTTAACCATCCCACATTCCCGTGAACACACACAACCATCGTGTCAAAAACCAAGTGTGTTCAACGAATTAAAACCATTTCAATAAAATTGTACTTTTATTGAAAACCAAAGAATAATCCAATTTCAAAACAGCCACTTCACATCAATAAAACATTCCCTTTTATTGAAAACACCTAATCCAAACCATGTGTTACATCTCCAGAAAATCCCCTTCTAAAAATCTCTATTTAAAAAAAAGAGAACCAATGCACTCATTCAAAATCCCCAATTTTCCAGATTTCACAACCATCACTCAAGAAGTTTTCCAACAAGTTTTCAAAAACGAAATAATAATAAATTCAACACCACACACTCAATTTCAATGAATCCCAATTATTTCTATGAAGTGGAGTCGAGAAAGAAGCCTCCTACCTTTAGGTTTATGATGAAATCGACCCACAAGCTACCAAACCTCCACAAATCCGGCGAACACACCACCAAAATTGATTTATATACCCTTCCCCAATATCCACATGTCTTAAAATCAACACCCTAGGAAAACAAAACTCTATATCTACACAAAACCGGTGTGGATCTATAAAACCTAGAGAGAGAGAGATGCACATCTAGAGGAAAACACAAAGAAACCAATGAGAGAGACATACCTGGGAGAATCCGACTTCAAAAACACCTTGAAACCCCTTTGATTCTCTTCCAAAATGTGCTAAAGAGCTCCCAAAACCTTTAAAAACTAGAACCCTCCATGTGAGCCATGAGTGGGAGGAAGAATAAGGGAAAATTGGGAAATCCCGATTGTCCAGGGAATTAAAAACCCAAACCTTATGTGGCCACAAGGTTACCCCGCACGGTTTGGAAAACCGTGCGCCAACCGTGTGGTTGCCAGTATCTCACCCAGGGACTCCGCGCGGGTTACCTTCACGGTCTAACAAATCGTTCGCTGCCTGTGCGGAGCCCACTGTCAAGGGTGCGCGGTTTCTTGGGCTAGCTCCATGGTTTGTTCAGACCATGAACAAACCGTGCGCCCCTCCACTACCTCCACAACATTAAAACATTTTCCTAGAATTTTTTGAACATCAACCATCCACTTCAAAAAGAAAAAAAAGAAACAAGGGTCACATACATCAAATCGGGGGGTAATTCATTCTCCCCACCATTGGACATTCCGTCCTCAGAAAGTATTGAACCGACCCTTTGCCGAAAGTGCTCAGGACATTGCTCGACCATCTCTTTCTACAACTCTCAAGTATCCTCTTAGATCTGGCCATGCGGCCACAAAACTCAAACCAAACAGATGCTTTTACCCCGCAATACTTTCTCTTGCCTATCGACAACCCTCACTACAACATGAACCAACAAAGCATCTAGATCTATCTCAACATGATCCCATCGAATAACATGTCCCAGATCTAGATGATACTTTTTCAATTGTGACACATGAAACCCATTGTGCACTGCACTGAACCTAGGTGGAAAAGCCAAATGATAATCCACCTCACCAACCCTTTCAAGAATATCAGAAGGTCTAATATACCTTGAAGACAACTTTCCCTGCTTCCCAAACCAACGATGTCCCAACCTTGGAGAGATCCTCAAGAAAGCATGATCACTCACCTAGAGTGACAACGGTCGTCGACGATGATCCGCATATGATTTCTGATGACTCTGAGCCATCTCTATTCTCTTCTTGATTAACATGATCTTATCCATAGTCTTATGGACAAGGTTACTTCCAACCATCAAGGACTCACAAATTTCCAGCCAGCATAGTGTAGAATGACATGACCTCCCATACAACGCTTCAAATGGAACCATATGTATGGATTCTTGATAACTTTTATTGTACGAGAACATGACCAACGACAGGTGCTACTCCCACAAGCAACCAAAATCCATGACACAAGCCCGCAACATATCCTCAAAAGATTGTATCATCCTCTCAGATTGGCCATCTGTCAGAGGGTGATAGACCGTACTCATGGTCAACTTAGTTCCAAGTGTTAGCTGAAAGGATTTCTAGATATGAGATCTAAACCTCAGATCTCTACTGGATACGATCGAAACAGGAACACCATGCCTCTTTACCACCTCCCAGATATAAATTTTGGACAGATCCTCTAACGTATAATATTCATGAATTTGAATGAATTGGGATGACTTCATTAGTCGATCCACTATCACCCAAATGGCATCGTTCTTTTTGACCTTTCTTGGGAGACCTATGACAAACTCCATTGATATTTTCTCCCACTTCCAAACAAGGATTGGTAAAGACTGCAACATTCCCACTGGCCTCTAATGCTCTGCCTTGACCTGCTGGCAAGTCAAGCATATCGAGAGAAACTCAACCACTAATATCTTCATACCATCCCTCCAGAACTGCACTTTCAATGCTTTATAAATTTTTTGAATTTTAGTATGAACATCTAATTTGGAATGATGATACACTCTGAGAAGATCCTCCTGACAAGAAACTAGTACAACCATCTCATTCCGAAAACACAAAAATGAATCTCCAGACAGTTTCCAACCCTCAATGGTCTATCCACCATTGGGTTTTGACCTCATGGGCACACACTTAGATTCAGAGATTTTTGCCTCTTTAACTAGGGCAAGCAAGTCAGGAATTAACAAAACTGGAAAGAAGACCGCTATATCACCCTGGTCATCACATTCCAACCACATGTGAGCCATAACCAAAATTAACTTCCATTGGTATGATGCCTATTTCACCACCTGAGCATATGATTTTTTACTTAATGATTCTACCACTAAATTTCCCGTACCCGGTGTGTACATCAAGCCAAAATCAAACATCTAGAGATATTCCATCCATCTCATTTGACACATGTTCAAATCCATTTGTGAGAAAATGAGATTCAAGCTCTTATGATCTGTATATACCATGAATTTATCACCAAAGAGATAATGATTCCACACATTCAAAGCATGGAACACTGCTAGCAATTCCAAATCTTGAGTTGGGTAGTTATTCTCATGCACCCTCAATTTCCATGATCCATACACAAAAAAATGATTCCCTTGCATGAGAATGCACCCCAACCCTGATTCTGATGCATTACAATACACTACATACCCCTGTAATGATTTTGGAAAAATCATTATAGGTTCCGATGTAAGCCAAACATCCAGCTCCATCTACCTTCATTGAAAACAAAAATGGTGTTGTCCATGGAGACATAATTATTTGAATGAATCCATTTCATTACAGCTCCTTTAAGAGCACTTTCAATTCCCGTAACTCTATTGCTGCCATCCTATAAGATGGAAGGGAAATTGGAATGGTCCCCAGAAGGTGATCAATCGTAAATTCTAATTCCCTTAGAGATGGTAACCCTGAGAATTTTGTGAAAATACATTTGGAAATTTGTCCACAACAGCTGGAAAACTATTTTCCTGCATCTTTTCCATTGATCCCAAAGCCAAATCTGGCAATTGGTAAGAGATCATTCCCACCATTGGTTCTAAAAGGCTCTTTTAACCCTTAATTACAATCCCATTTCCTCTAAAGAGATGCCTGATGTTGTCCTCAGTCATGAAACTAACTATTCTTTTATAACAGTCGATTTGTGCCTTGAATGTTGTCAGCCAATCCCTAACCAAGATTACATCATAGACATTCATATCCATCATCGAGAAGTCCAATTTGAGCTCAACTCTATAAACATTATAGAACATGCTCCACACACAAAGGCTTGACATTCTCTTTCACCAAGAGGAGTCTTTAGTTTCAAAATAGAAGGCATCATTTCCAGTTTTAAACCTAGAAAGTCAATAGCACGAGAAGCAATAATGGAATGTGATGCACCAGTATCAAACAAAACTTTTACAATTGTAAAAATCAAAAGAATCGTAACTATCACTATAGATGGTCCAACCTAATCATCGAAAATCATCTGCTATGCTCCATACAATTTCTTCTTCACTATACTATTCTCCTTGATTTCTTGCTAAGGTTGCCCTGTTTGAGGAGTTATGGTATTTCTCGAATCACCCTGGATATCTCTAATCAGATGACAAGACTGATTCTCCTTTCCTAGTCCAGTTGAATCATATGATTATTGCGATAGCTGCGAAGTGTCTTGAGCACCAGTCCATGGAGCACTACGACAATAGCACTGAAGATGTCTCATCATGTAACAATTATGACATGCTCTGGGTTGTTCCATACAATCTCGCTTTATGTGTTCATTGAAACCACATTGAAAACAAATTTCTTTGGTCTAGGGTCGTGGAAGGTGGTTTACTGATCTATCCGTCTGGTTCTGATTTCCACTTGCATCGTGGAAATAGGTGTCCCTTTTCATCTTGTTCCCAGAGGTTGAGTTCCATCCATTTCCTGTGGGTATCAAAATTCCTCATTCTATCGATCTCGAGATATAACATTCAGTAATAGTCTCTCTGTTCACCATCTCTGTATAATCTTTAATGTAGAGCAATGCAATCTTCGATCGAATCTCCTACCATAGCCCCGATTCAAAAATGTGTGCCTTCAAAGACGCACTTGCCGCAACCTCTGGTGAAAAACAGAATAAATTCATGAACAAAGTTGCATACTCTGTGATAGAGAGGCTCTCTTGTTTCAGGATAAAGAAGTCCATCATTTTATGGATTTTGAACGTGTGAAGATAGAATTTTTTGTTGAACAATTCCCCTAAATCCTCCCATGTAAGGCCTTCATCCAATTTACCATGAACCACTAAATCCCACCACTGACGTAAAAGATCATTGAGCATATATGTCACAAAATTTTCCTTGATCTCTGATGGTGTGCCGATGAAATCAAAGATATGACTCATCCTACATAGCCACACCTTTTCCTTCTCAGATTCGGCATCACCCCAAATGATCAGTGGATTCTGCTTCATAAACATGATGGTATGATCCCCATGCCATGGTTCATTCTTCTGTTTCCCCGTATCCACTTCAGGAATATCCTAGATAATAATCTGAACCAGCTCTATGTTCACCTGTGTTTCAGGCGCAACCACATTCTATACAGCTTCTTCAGGTTGGTTATGAGGATGCCCACCAGGTTCCATTTACTAAACCAACAACAAAATTCATCGATCTCACTCTTTATCAATTGATGGCATATCATTTCAAATTCTATCACATAAACTATCCCAAAATTATTTTCCAAAACATCCGTTTTCCCATGTTCAACTTTTTTTGAAACCATTTCCCATGCATTTGAATACTAAACCATTTTCAAAATATTATAATCATTCACATTTCAAATTCATTCATTTGAAAACCAATTCCATACCTTTCAAAAATGAAAAATGTTTTTCACAACATGAATCATTTCTCGAAATGACGTATGCACTCTTAGTGGGAAGTCATTCCTATATAATGCATGTCATCCTCGTCTCATTGTCTAAACCAATGAAAATGAGATTTTAAAATCCTAGAACTGTCTCCAAACACTTATTTACCCCACTCCCTGGTAACTTGATGTTCAACATAAAAGTGTTAGAAACATCCTTTTATGATATATATTTCAAGTTCCAACTAGACTACTCCTTTCTATGATTCCCACCAAGGAATAGACAAGAAGGGATTTTATCTCCAAAACTAGGAATATCAATGACTACTTCTTAGGCAAGGACCGAGTAGGATGATACCAATTGTAATGACCTACCAATTCTCATTGTCTTGAGAGTACAACGAATTATTAATAGACCTTAAGAGACATCCCCTGGATGCCAAAGGCTGGAAATAAATACCTATGGGCTTCAAATACAAGTAGGGGAAGAATTACCCTTTAATAAATCAACCAATAAAACTACAAACCATAACCAAACATTCACTATATGATGCATGAACGAATGAAATACAACCCAACATCTCCATGTATCTCAAAACCATATCAATGTATGAAACAACAGAAGAATAACCATTTATCAAAGTGCACATTGGATAAACAATACAAGAATCTCAAAATACCACAAGAATCTATGATCCACAAGCATCAGGCTCCACAGTCACCGAA
Organism: Viscum album; assembly: GCA_963277665.1. Taxonomy (NCBI): domain Eukaryota; kingdom Viridiplantae; phylum Streptophyta; class Magnoliopsida; order Santalales; family Viscaceae; genus Viscum; species Viscum album. The sequence continues at coordinate 1,264,651,973 of OY728120.1, read as the reverse complement.
CATCTCAAACGTCACGAGGTGGTGCTAAATATGTGCGAAACATTTCCTTTTCCCTTGTCCCGGAGGATAGCATCTTCAAAATCACCAATGTTCCATATCATGGGTGAGTATAAAAATCAGTAGGTTTTCCAAAATGACTTCCCTACTCACGACACTAGGATAACAAAGTTAGTCACATTTATATAAAACATTTTATATTGATCAATTTACCAAAAGAATTTATAACCAAATGTAAATATGTTTCCAAAACAATTTATAACCAAAAGCATACAAGTGAAATTGAAGCCAATTTTTCCAAAAAGTTATTATTTCAGAAAAATAACTAAACAGCCTTTAAAACTATTTCTCAATATTCCGTAAACATAACCAATTCATTCCATACATCCACACAACAAACCCTGCATATAACTTGGATCTACCTATACTCGAGAGTGGTGAGTCATCATTCACTTAGTCTTCCTTAGGGAAAAAATTTACGGGGGAGAGCCCTAACCCTTTTCCATCCTGTTAATGATGGGGGGAGACCGCTAACCCTTATATGTCCCTCATCCACCAATTGATGGGGGAGAGGTCTAACCCATATCCATCTCGATAATGATGGGGGGACCCCTAACCCTTATTTGTCCCACATGCTCATGAACACACACAACCATCATGTCAAAACCCAAGTGTGTTCAACCAATTCAAACCATTTCAATAAAAATGTACTTTTATTGAAAACCAATGAATAAACCAATTTCAAAACAGCCAGTTCACTTAAATAAAACATTCCCTTTTATTGAAAACATCTAATCCAAACCATGTGTCACAAGTCCAAAAAATCCACATTTTAAAAATTAAGAACCAAAGCACTCATTTAAAATCCCCAATTTTCCAGATTTCATTACCATCACATAAGATGGTTTCCAAAAAGTTCTCAATAACCAAATCATAATCAATTCAACACCACACATTAAATATGAATGCATTCCAAATCAATTAAAATAAGTGGATTCAAGAAAGAAGCCTCCTACCTTTAGGTTTCCGACGTTATCGGCCCACAAGATATAACACCTCCTCAAATCTGGTAAAAGCACCACCGAAATCGGTCATATCCCTCTCCCTAAGATCCATGAGTCATAAAATATACATAAAAGACAACCAGAACCCTATATCTACACACAATAGGTGTATATCTAGTAAACTGAGTGAGGGAGAGATTTAGATCTGGAGGAAAACACAATGAAACCAAAAGGAGAGACTTACCGGGGAGAAACCACCTACAAACCTACTTGAAACCCCTTTGATTTTCTTCCAAAATGTGCTAAAGAGCTCCCCCAATCTCTGAAAATGGGAAATCCCATGTGAGCCACGCGTGGGAGGAAGAATGTGGGAAATATGGGAAATATCTAATATCGAGGTACATAAAAACCCAAACATTAAGTGGCTGAACGATTACCCCACATGGTTAGGAATACCATATGCCAACTATGTAGTTTGCACTGTCTCACCTAGGGAAAACGCACTGATTTCATGCACGGTTTTACAACCCATGTGCTACCTGTGCAGAGCCCACTTTCATGGGTGCACAGTTTCCTAGGCCGGCCGCATGGTTTGTTCAGACAATGTGCCAACCGTGCGCCCCTACACAACCTCCACAACATTAATAGTTTTTACCAGAATTGTATGAACTTCATCCAACCACTTAAAAAAGAAGAAAAAACCGAAACAAGGGTCACATAACTCATGCCGAGTGTACTGCAATAATGAAAAATGAGGAACTTAATTTTTTGTTGTCTTTATATGTCTTAAAAAAATAATTATATCAAAAAATAATTTTTAAAAAAAAAATCAAATTATGATTTCTTAGAAAATTAATATGAAAATAGAAACATCATTTTTATATCAGAATGTTAATATTATCTTTTTATGACATTTCAGAATTTTTTTCAACTGTTTCATTTCCAGATGAATAGTAAAAATACTGAATTTTAATTGGAAACTCTATTTTCATTTAATTTATTTAAAAATATAAATAATATTTTAAATTTTAATTATTTTATAATTAGTTATTTTGCACTTATATAAATAAAATGGAGGTCATTAAAATAAATATCTTATACAAATTTTATATTAAAAACTTTTAACTAACAAAAAAATCACTTTTAAAACCTAAATTCCAGTCACTTCTCTATGATTATTTTTTAAATGAATTAAAGTACATATTTTAATGGAATTTCATAAAATTAATTACTTATTTAGATGTAGAATAATATATTTTATATAATCAATTAAAAATTATATTAAGCCATAAATATTAGTGAGTACGATGACATTTTTACATCGATTAAAGTTAGAATGATTTTTTGTGCATTACATGCATTTGTGTCAATTTTAATTTTCCACAGACAAATTATTTTCTTATTTAATAAACCATATATCATATATGAAAATAAATATTTTAGAAATATATAATAATACTATTTAAATCATAGCTATAAATGATATATTACCTGAGTATATAAAATGATACAAGTCACCTTGGAAAAAATTCTAAAGACATAATTGAGTAAACATAAAATGAATGGAATAACATAAAAAACGTGTTTATTTTGTGTTTGGAGGTTTTTACCAACAAGTAAATCCATACACTCTATTATTAATCAATTTTCGAGCCTCATATGGAAATATTTACCTTCTAAAATTGAATGATTTTAGGTATTTACAAAAATTACACTCTTCCACAATTGTAAAAGGTCACTCTCTAACCTCACATAATGAAACATATAAAACATTTGGCTTAAAAAAATAGAAAAATCACATTTCATCTTCCCTACTCTCATTCTATAAGCATTATTTTGTGCAAAAAATCATCCTAAGAAGGATTTTAGTGAAAAACTATGGAAAATATGTGATGAAGAATTTTGGTCACAAACAATCAATTTTGTATTATTTCTTATGAAAAACAATTAAATTATTATTATATAATGATTATATAATAAATTTAGGATCATAAAAATACAAATAAATTATGATATGTAAATGACATAAAAACAGCTCTAATTGGATGGGTTTAAAAAAATGTGACATATATTAAATAAAAATTATTCCTGAATGATTATAAATATAATTTTATTTTCCATCATCCAATTCAAATAGAAAATGGAAAAATATTCATGCGTACATATGACCTACATATCCACAAATAGTGAATTTCATTTCTTATCACTTAATTATATTTATCATAGTAAATACATATATTACTAATATATATGATATATATATCACTGATTTGATTCATGATATTTTTAAATCCTGATTAATGTGAATAATAAAAAAAATTACAAATTAAACACATAAAAAACCAATGTAGTAATTACCAGAAACATAACATTAATATGAAATAGTCAATAAAAATGTTATAAATGGTCATAATAAAGAAATATATGGTATTATATGTATGAATATTGTTATTAAATATATTTATAATTTACTAATATTTAATATAATGGTGTTTAGAACATTTACAACATATGTCAAGACTTGAGGTAAGGGATTTCAATATCTCTTTTTACTTCCATGAGACATGTCATATTCACCACCTATTTATCTTATATTGTGAATATACATCCCATTAATTTATAATAGAATTATTATAAGGAATAATTATTATTTTTACATATCTATTAGAATGTATATATTTCTTGGGTTTTATGGTTTGTATGTTAGAAAATCAACAATGGATTTTTGTGTCAATTTTCCGTCAATAATGTTTAAATTATGTCATGCAGCTATATTATTTCATATGGTTTATATATATCCTATTTGAAAAATAATTTCAGGAATTCATACATCATCATGATATTTTTTATTCATTTTATGTTATTCCTTAGTAGTAAATATTATTGAAAGTTTACAAAGTGGGGGATATTTTATGTTACAATCTCCTATGTTATCATGATTGTTAATGGATAAGTATCAAATGATGAAATATCATATTCCACCTCAAAATAATTATCATTAATTTTCATCTTCTCAATATATTTATTATATATTCTTGTAATTTCACCATTTTCAACACTTTGGTACTTTAATTTTTTTTTAAAATATTTTTAAGAAATATTAATTTATTTTTCTACTTTGAGAGAAATATATATTCTTCCAAAAACGTGATATATAAAATGTTTTCAAATATTATTTTTTAATTTTCTAATTTTTTCAATATACATTTTACCCATGTTTTACTTTTTACAATATATTTTGAAAGTAATAACCATGTTGTTTTCCAAATAATGCTCCTTTATATTTTAATGATAATGTTAAAAGAAACATTGTTATTTTAACTTGAATGACAGGATGGAAATATCCCATAAAAATTTAAAGTATTTTAAAGGTTGATTTTATTATATTTATTAAAGTAAATTTTAGAATACAAATGTTTTCAAAATATTTCATGTTTTAAAAAATTCAGTTTTCCAAGGGGAAAGGATATTTGTATCCAAAAATGTATTAAATAATATCTAAAAATAAATTTCCCCCAATTATGGCTTCCATTTGGTATAAAAATTACTTAAAAAATAAATTATTTAACGACACCATAAATATTCCTTATTTGAATGGTTTTTTTGTGGAATGATTTTTATGAAACATGTTACTCTTCCATGGGTTAAACCATGATGAAATTTTAATGGATCCAACTTCTTCTCATGGGTTATTATATAATGAAATGACTAAAAAATATTTATTTATTTTACATATATCATGATTACATGAAATTTTTATGATAGACATTTCATTTCTTATGTTATGATATAATGATTTTTTATTATCTTATGGAATACATAAATATATATTTTATGTATTTGACTTGTCGGTACTATATCTCCCTCCAATGAATTGGGTAATTATATGTATCTCATAATATATAAATGGGAAATAGGCTTATGAAATTGATCCACTAGGTGAAACCTTTATGTCTTGATCCGTGTTGGGAAATATGTGTGCCCTAAAAAACAATGGTCAACAGGTTTATCGTGATCCATTATGAGAAAGAGATATTTCTAGATCCACAATTTGAATCATGTGATATGTCCCAATCCATAATGTTTATTTTTTTGGATGTTACCCATGATATATGAAAGGTTTTTCTATATTTATGATGGTTCCACCATTTTATGAGTTGATATTATGATTCATGAGTGATTTAAGATGATTTATCACACTTATGGTCTATATTCTACCAAATTATAAAATTTTATTCTAGGACTCAATATTATAATATATGATAGGATTTTTAGGAACATAATATGTTATTATCAGTATAACAAACCCTTATTCACATATGATTACATTATATGAATATAGATTAATATCTCTTATTTTTAGCTTTACTGAGCTTCTAAGATCTCCCTTTTAGGTGTTTCATTTTCCTAGTTCGAAGAATGGTTTTATGTAGGGTCTATCTTCGAATAGTAATAAATTTAATGACCTATTTTTGGAAAAATTGTGTATATTTCATCAGATTACATGATTAAATATCACGATTCTAGTAAAACTAAATTAATATGGTCTTTAGATATGTGTTTGTGTGACGTAATCAATATTCCTAAAAAAATATTATATTCCAGGTATAAAATAATAAATTAGAATTTAATTATTGTTAAATTTTTATTTATACTTTTCTAAACTAAGATGTGAAATCCTTAATGAGATCCCTAAGGAAATGTCTATGGATATTTTTATTGTTGTTTCATTGTATTAGAAAATGTCGAGAAGTTTTGGTAAAAGATAGAGCGAGTGGATTACTATAAATAAATCTATGTATGGATACTAAATTTGAATATATATCTATCCTAGATGTACCTAGGTGTAATGATGAAAAAACACCATATTATGATAGACACGATAGGGAAGTGGTGTAAGAAAACATCCCATGATATGCAATTGTTTTGAAACTCACGAGGGATATGAAATGTATATTCATAAAATATTTACAAGACACTATGACAAATTTAAACATAAGATAACAATATAAAACCTAGGATAAACCTAATTTCAAATATATTATTGAATTTTTCTTTATTCATAAATCAAATAACTTATATTCCATGATAATTTTATTTTCTATCCTAATTTTTATTTATTACACTATTATTTAAGGATTATGTCCATTACTAGAACCTAGTGAAACCATGTTAATGCTGAATATAATAAAAAATGAAATTATTTTACTTATGAGAACTCAAAAAATATAGGATATGGGATAAAAATCATATTGATATGGTCAAAAAAATTTCTACTTTTTTTAATCTTGTTGACAATCATAATGAGGAAATGAGGTAGAAATTTTTTGTTGAGTATTTTATGAGGTAATGACCACCATCATTTAGTGGTATTAATGATCCAATAGTTTATGTGAAACTAACCATAACCAATAGAAATATATTTTTCAATGATCAGGTTTTGGGTAAAGAAGTTTAATTTTTGTTTTTTGCATTCAGATTATGAAGTATTTTGTTGCCGTAATCTTAATAAGTATACAATTCAATAAGAAAAAGGTGAATATATTGAATGGGAAGGGTTTATATGGATATTATCATTATGTAATTAAGTTCTAGTCTTAAAACAATGATAGATATTGAATTCTATGGTTCTTTAGAAAAGGATGAAGAATTTATAGGTACTGATGAAGCTAATTTTAGAAGACTTGAATATTATTCATCTAGTTTAATCAGCATCTATGAAAGAAAAATTGAACAATTATTTTGTTGCAGGAAACTAAGTATTGAAAATGAATTATCTATAAGAGACTATAATAGCTATTAATAATTCATTTTATATGAAATAAATGTATAAATATAAATTGGGTATTCCCACATTATGCTATTTTTTATATGATAAAGAAAATAAAGTTCCATGAAAACTCATATGGTAGAATTAAATTTTAGAAACCTATATTCCAAAATGTGGGAATAATGATAAAAGGAATTACTTTTAAGGAACTATGTGGTTCTTTAAATGTGGAAATAAAAGGTATAATGTTTTTTTAATGTCAAATATTATTGAATATCATGATAATGAAATGAAGAAGAATATGATTCCAACTAATGCACCACCCACACACTAGTGTTACATGTTCAAGGAGTTTGGGAATTATGCGAATCAATCCCCTAATGTGGATGATAAAGAATAAAAATCACTAAATATATTATTAAAAATGGAAAGATTATTCCATAATAATAGATGAGGTTAATGAAGAATGTTAAGGAAAACTTATACACCCCTCATTGGGGGGAAGTTTCAGGTTATAATTTTTTATGAATGATCACTATGTAAACATTATTTTTCACCTATTAGTCAAATTTGATGTAATTATTTGTCTCAACATGAACTATGTAGTAATGAAATCACATTTGATATATGAAGATTACATGGATGAACATGTGATTCATATTAATTTTTGTATAATGTACGATCATTTATAACTAAAAATTTGTTAATTAAATTTATTAAGTGTATATTAATTCATGTCAGATTAACCTAATAGTATTGACACCATAATTAGTTTCTCAAAATTTCATTATTGTTGAAGTCCCGTTTTAAGTATCATGTGATGGAAATTTTTATATGATTAATCATATTTTAGTGAAATATATTGTAATAAAACAATTTAGTTTTGTTTATGTTTTAGTGAAAATGTTACTTGAGGAATAATTACAATACACTTTTGGGACATCTAATTAAAGTCACTATTATAAATTAGAGTTTTTCATTAACTTTGATATTAAGATAAATATGGGATATTGTCAATAAATTTAAAAATTAAATTCACTTCATCACTATCAGAGTAGATTTCTCCTTTTATTTTTTATATAATAAATAATAACAAATTGGTAAGTTTACATTGAGTTCCACAATAAATTTTATCTGATCAATATTTGATGTTCATCTCAATGTTTTGGCGATGTTCTCATCTCTATCAAGATATAGAGTATTCTCCAGCACTATGAGTTCAATTAAAACCTTAATAAATATTTAATGATATTTTTTAGTGTATTTCAATGGTGTTTTAGGATCACATCATCCTTTTTGCGGGTTTACTAACAAATGTATATTTCACTGAAGCATTTAGATGACTCCTTCTGAAGAACTTTATTTGTACTAGAATGAAGTCAAAAAATAAATCTATTTGGACTCACCTAGATGATAAGATTAAAGTGAAGGTTAAAGATGCTCGATAACATGTTTGTACTGTATCATGGTGACAAAGGTGTAATGTAGATATTTTTTGACATGTTTTTGAATATTAATTTATTGAGAAGGTAATTCTACAAAGTTCTATGTATAAAAAAAATCAAAAAAATATTGTGTAGATATATCAATTACATTAATATTTATGATCATATTGGTACACTAACCTATTTTTTGGCCCTTAATGCAAACCGATCTCATTTTTAGTATGTGATCCATAGATCACTATTCTGGATGTACAAAACTGCTCTATCACATATACAAAACACAGAGGTCATTCTACTATAGTACGCGATTTCTTATGAGGACTGACTTATATATATTCTAGAGAGAATAGAGAAAATAATAATAATAACATGACCACTCACATGGTCAATGATTTATTTTGGAACCACTGACTAAAAGAAGATATGTGGGAACATGAATATGCAATGAGGAAAAATTATCCATAGTTTTTGGTACCAATGTCACTAATTTCAAGTTCATTTAATGGTTAGTATATTATAACAACTTGAGTTTTTAAAAATTATATATTCATGTAGATTTTTTTTATTTTATTACTTGTGTTAGAAGAAAACAATGTTAATATTGTTTTATACACAACCACAATATAAGCTTATGCTAAGTTAAATAGTTTATTAACTTGTGTTATGCTAAATTTTTACAAACAAATTCATTTTTTCATCATAGGTTTTAAAAAATGACCATAATTACTATGATATTAAATATAGAGACATTTATATCAATAAATAATTTGAAAGATTATTTATAATGGTATTATATAAATGTTTCATATTGAAAAAAATGAGTTTATTTTTATGTAAACTCATGAATTCATTTGAAAATCATCTCTTAAAAAAAATATTTTTATAAAAATCAATTTTTTAAATTTGAATAATATAATTTTATAAAATTTAATTCATTTTTTTCATAATGTGAACTTTATCATTCTGTGATTTTTTTTGATTTTTTGGAAAAGATTATTTTTTTAATGAATAGGGAAAATACTAAATTTTAATTGAATAATACATTTAAATTTAATTTAACTATAATGTTATATTATAAATTTTATTTGTTTAAATGTATAATTATTCTAATTATAAATCTATTAGTCCAATTTAGTTTACAGTAATAAATTTCGTGTTAAAATTGGATATAAAATTATTTCAAACTTTTGAATGTTTTATCTTTGAAAACATGTAGTGACGTCACGTCGGTGAGATTATATTTGAATTGAATTATAAAAATTTTAATGTTGTAATTATGAAAAATGGATTCAATATTTTGAATCATAATAAGTTTTATTTTCAATTAATGTAAAATTATTTCTTAAATATAATTATTAAATAAAATATTTAAAATTAGTTACCGTGATTAATGTTAAAAATATGTTTTTTGTAGGACATGTGTTGGTAAGAAAATTATTTTCGCACAAAAAAATTATTTTAAATTAGTAAAATTTATTTATTATATATAGTTATAAAATTTATGATATGTAATAATGTTATTTTAATATTTGTTTTAAAGGATAAATTACCTAGGTAAATAAATATATTCATCTTACCATGGTAAAAAAATAAGGATAAAATTGAGTGAAAATAAAGAATAATAAATAAAATGATAAAAAATTTGTCAGTTTTTTGAGAGGTTTTTATAGTTAAATTTATCCCTTAACTCTATTATTCATTAATTTATGAGCCAAATTATGTAATTCTAACCTCATATGTTGGATTACTTTAGTTATTTAATAAATGCCACTCCTCCTCAATTATAAAATGGTACTCAGTACCCTAACTTATTAATTCTTATAACGAAATTTTTCTTAACAATTACATTCTATAATGACTCACAATTTCCTAATCTCATCATAAAATCCTAATTTTGGTAAAAAATAAATCCTTGAAGGATTTTTTAGAATCCCTATAGACTATATTAGAAGAAGACGTAATGATTATCATTAAATATTTTTATAATTCTTTTTTCCTCCCACATATGTTTTTACTATATTATTTATATATAATAAAATATGATTCATACATATAATAAGAATTTTTGATGGTAAGTATGTGACCTACAACAATCTCCACCTTCATTTTATGGGTTGTTAAATCATCTCCCTTATGTATGGTGGACAACCGTCTGACGAATAGATGTCATTTTCATCCTTACCAAGCATAAAATCAATTTATAATGATGGTTTTATTGATTATTTATGATATATATTATATTTATTATTTATTAAGATTTTTTAATTATTATATAACACATGCTATCATACTTTCCATTTTCTTAATATGATAACATCTTTCATGTGTTCAAATAACTACAGCCTCATGAAGCAATGTGATTCGTCCATGCTTTAAATGATTGTATAAAGTATGGGATTGATAAAAATATGTATTATATACTAAATAAATTATTTTTTAATATATATATATATATATATATATTATTTTATTTATTTTAATTCCACAAGATAATCAAAGCAATGTTCATGAGTATGTACGACTTACCGTCTTCATGAACAAAATATTTCATTTCATATACCTAAATTTTAATTATGATTATTAATAAATAAATAATTATTATATATTATATTTTAATCATTTTATACATTCTAGATATTATGAAATAATTATAAAATTTGTAATATGAAAAAAAATTGAATCAAAACATATAGAAAAAACAAATTAGTTATTACCCAAAACGTAACATTAACAAGTAATCATTAATAAATGAGTAATATTAGGTAATAAAAAATATTATATGTTTTGATATATACAAATATTGTTTTATAATAGATTTAGAATGAAATTTTATTTATTAAAATGGATGGTTGAATGTGTATGATGGAAGTCAATACTATATGTATGGAATTCCCATCTTACTTTTTCACTTCTTTCAGACACATATCATATTCACCACAAATTTCATTTATTTTGTATATATAAATCCCATGAATATATATTATTATGATTTAAATAAAAAAATAGAGGGATTAAAATCCATTTTTGGATCTCTATTTCATGTGGATTATAGTTGAAGAGTTTAAAAATTGGTAAGGGATATTTGTATCAATTTTCCCACTATTTGGTTCTTAAAATAATTAAGATTTTTTTATATAATAAAACATTATATGTTTCTTCAGTAAAAAATATATTTTCATCCAAAACCCTTTTTTCAAATAAAATTTAAAAATAATTTAGGAGACTGTTATTATTTTTAATATATAATTTTACCCGTTGTTATATATTTACAATTTTTTTAGTGAAATTGTCTTGCCATTTTCCAAAGAACACAAACTTGGATTTTACAAAAAAAATTGAAATGAATCATTATTATTTTACCATGTAATACATTAAAAAATTTAATTTTTCCAGAAAATTATTTTATTTTTATCGTAAATAGTATGTTCTAAATTTTATTTTCAAAGAAAAAGGATTTCAAAATGTTTTATGTAAAAAAAGTGTTTTTCATATATAGAAAATATTTTACTCAGGAACTATTTTTAATGATATTTCAAAGTAATTTTACATCTATGATGACATATGTTGTTGTTATATATCACATTCTGGGTATATGATCCATGTATAACATTCAAATTCCATCTCTGAATGTATTATGTTTTATTGGAATTATATTTATAAAACCTATTTCTCCTCTAAGGGTTATACCATAAACAAAATAATATGAAACCCACTTATTTTGAAATTTTATTCATTCATCAAATGATAATGAAATATGTCTCTTTTCAATAGGTTATGATATAGTAAAAATTTTATCATACCAATTTTATTTCTTGAAATATGTTACAATAAATGATTATGATCATGGGGAATAGATACATATGGTTCTCAATATGTGATTTGAGAAACCTATATATCCCTGCAATGAATTGGGTAAATATTTGTATATCTTGAAAAATGGGAATAAAGTGGAAATTATTGGTCCAATATATGAAACATGTGTCTCATGACCCATTATGGAAAATATATGTGTCTTAATCCACAATGGTTTATAGAAGGGTCTTGATCCACTCTGGGAAACAACTGTTTACTAATCCACAATTGGAAACATGTGATAGGTTTGAATCGGATATGTTTGTAGTGTTGGTAGTTATCCTTGATGTATGAAATAAATTTTCTATTTAAGATGGTTTTACATTTTAATGAAATTATATAATGATTCATAATTGATTCAAGATGATTTATCACCCTCATTGCCCAATTTGTCGACATTATAGAGTTTTTTTCCATGAATGGTGTTTATGATCTATGATTGCTTGTCTTCGAACATCGCATGTTATAATCACAAGCACTTACCATTGTTCTCATATTAATCATTCATATGATCATCTATTGATTTATCTTATTTCTACCCCTAATGAGCATCTTAGATCAACCATTCTGATGCTTCAATTACTCATTTTATGAAAAATGGTATTATGTTGGGTATTTCAATGAATATTACTAAATTGGAAGATTTATTTGGGAATCATTAAAGTACATTCTCCAGTTTATAAGACTATGTTACTTGATTCCAAAGAAAGTAAATGTTCATGTATCTCATGTGTGTGGGTGTGTAATGTAATGAATATTCAATATAATGTGTTATCCATGTATGGAAATCCATGGTTTCCATAGAAAAATGTAATGTTTCCTGAGAAAAATTATTCAAGTCATGATTTCGAGTGATCTGCAGTAATATTATTAGAGAAGATATACAATAATTATCATTATGGTGGAATGTGTGATATTTATACTAATTATAAAATTTTAAATTATATGTTAATTTACGTTGAGTTGAATATGTATCATATAGGATTTTTATAATTGATTAATGAATATGAATACTCAATACATTACCAACCATTGAAAAAGAATGAGATATAAGATTCTTAATGTCAAAAAGGTCATGCTAGCTTATTCATTTTGAGGATAACAAAAGACCCCAAATATCTAGATATTCCAAATATGTATTTGGAAATATTTAAGAAGGGGATACATATTATATTTCACAATTGAATGATCCACTATATATATAATGGGATGTGGAATCCATTACCCATTGAAAAATTGAAGTGGGAAATAGCACCATGTATTTTATTGTTGGGCACCCCCAAAACATATAAATGGGATAATGTTATATGGGTTGTAGTTCATCAACTTATAAATTCAACACACTTTTCCATGATCATATAAGATTTCTATTTGGATCAACCTACTGGGATATAAATTATTTGAGCTTCCATGATTCATTGAGTACTAAATTTGATTGTATATAATCATGATCTGAGGTTTACCTCAATGTTATATTGAAGTCTTCAGGAATATATTGAAACTAAATTATTTTTTCATATCTTAATATCATCCATAGAATGATTTTTAATATGAGATAACAAAATAAAATCATATAAGATATTTTGATATCACGTTATATAGACTTCCAAGGCATCTCCGATCAATACCTTCTTCTAGTTGAGTTTTTTTAAACAATAACTTCCACAGGATTAGAAAGAAATAATATTATGAATCCCTATATAAAAATATATGTAGAGTCCCAACATACAAAAATGAGTTTGTAGAAATAAATATATTAGGGTATGATATAATAGATGAAATTGAAGATAAAAATGGTGACATTCAATAACACATAAGGGTTGTTCAAACAAGATTGAAATGCTATGATGATAATCACTAGGGTGATATGGTATTTTAATTTAGGAAAAAGGTTTTTTTAAAATTTTCCCTATAGAATAAGGTATTATATTAATGAAGAATGGGAAACAAATACCTAGATATATCATTCCCTTTTCTTTTCAATAACATATTGGGATTGTAAACTATCAGGTGGGGATTCCAACAGACCTCTCCTTAGTCCAGGACATGTTCTATTTATCTATATTGATGAAGTATATAAAAATAATTTATATATATGAAACATAAGGAAAATACCATGGGATCATGATTTTTTTTGTTGAACATCCAAATGAAATTATGGTTCACATAGATAATATTCTATAGAAGAAGACAACTCACCTGATTAATGTTATGTGGTGGTTCTCCTATACTGTGGAAGCAATGTGGGATCCTAATGATGTATGAGGTATATATATATGTAGATAATAGTAAAAAAGTTATATAATATTGTGGAATAAATTATTTTTAAGGGTATTAACATGTGACAACCTATTTTTTAGTGATTTTAATTTTCTAAAAAAAATTAATTTATTCTATTGATTCTGCCACATGAAACACATAGTTTTAACGAACCCAGATAAGCTATTAATATAATTAAATAAAAAAATTACATTATTACATAGTAATAAAATGTGTTAGAATTATTAGTAAAAACATTATGTTAAATATTAACGATAATGGTTCTATAGACATAAAACATATTGATATTTCATTTTTAGTTATTTATTTACATGTCTAAAAAATAATGCTTTCTCAAAAGAAAAATTCTATATATCAATTTGTAAACAATAATAAATTTTTTTTTTAAAATTTTAATTTGAGAAAATAATATTCATTTTTAAATGCAATTATAAAAACTATACGAGGCTAAATTACAGATATTTTTTGAAAAGATTAATTTTTTGATAAAAAATGAGAAATAATAGTTTTTATTAAACATCCTTTTCATTTAAATAATTTATACGTGTCATTTTTGTTTTAAATAGGTATTAAAACTAATAATAGTTCAATTATATATCAATTAATCCAATTTAAGTCAATGGAATCATTTTCATATGGGTTTATTTAAAAGAGTTTTATACATTTGAGTATTTTATATTTGGAAAATAGCTTCATTATTAGGGGTAGGGGTTTAATTTTGTTTTAATTTTTATAAAATCTATGAATTTAATAAATAAAAAAGTATTATATAATTTGGAATTTTAATACTATATATAATATCATATGTTCAACTCAAATGTTTACCATAAACGTAATTAACAACAAAATATATAATATTACATACTTAAGGTAGAAATGCGTTTACTAGAGGGTTTTCTAATAAATCAAGGGTAAAAAGTGACCCAAAATGTTAAGAAACCATTGGATGCCCATAATTTTCTGTTGCATAATATAATATTAATAATAATCCATCTTTTTATCATTAGGTAATTAGAAAAACCTAGGAACATATTATTTTTAAAAAAAATACTAGTGTGCTAATAACCTAACTTATAAAATCACACACCCACTCCTCTCTTATTCACACATAAAACCCCATTGTTTAAAAAATTATATAACCAAATAATATTTTTCTAATTATTTCCTATCATCCTTGAAGCTTTATTTTTATAAAAAATCCATCCTTGGAATGTTCTGGTTGCATACCCAAGGAGGGTACCCAAAGAAGAAGTAACATTATTCAATGATCGTTTATACTTTTTTCTTTCACCACCTCCTATGATTAGTGTTAAAAAATAATAATATAAAAACTTGAGTATCTTATATATAATAATATTTTTTTTATGTTATGGTCGTTAACTACATCTATCTCATCTTCCCTAAAAAGGGTGATGAATATATATCTCATTTGTACGATGGACTACTGCCTCATGAAGCGATGTGACATGTTTTCAATAAAAACCTCTCAAATATGGGTATGATGATAGATATAATTTTTTTAAATTATATTATACACAATTAATGACTTCAATTAATAATTTATTATATAAAACTTGTTTACTTTATGATCCATATAAAATACAAAAATGTGGTTATTTTGTACAACAGACTACCGCCTCATGAAGTGATGTGATCTATTTTTAATATACATTTTAAATAGAAGGTAATAAGGGATAAATTTAATGAATATATGTGATATATAAGAAATATATATTACTCTAGATAGGTAATATATTTTTCAGAATTTTTTTTCATCCTTGAGGGAAATGAAAACAGCATTCACATGTACGTATGACCTACCATCTCCATGAACAATTTATTTCATTTTTTACTAAATTTTTTATAGATTAATCTAAATAAATATATTATAAATACATCTGTTATATATATATATATATATATTGAGTTGGGGCCTTATAACCATCATTATATTTACATTAGGATAAACATATATTCAATTGATGGAATTTAATAAACTACTTATCAGATGAAAATTGTTCTTCTACATGACATTGTATGGGATAATTTCATAAGAGTAGCTGTCACACATAAAGTTCATAACAGATCTTTTCTTTGAGGAAAACCAACAAGTTCCATGAAAATATTCTTGATCATATGTTCTACAGCTGGATGATATCATTTTATGGAACAAAAATGATACATGCTATCAATGGTGGAGACTCGTAGTATTTTTATTGAGAATGAGACCCTCTAGTAGGAAATGTAAATTTATATGTGTCAATATAATTTCATATATTCAGACTTGTGTATTGGTCCTTAGAGTTTCAAATTAATGTTAATGGGTATTATGACTCATGCACTTCCATTTATTCAAAAAAACCATAATGACATATGTTCACGGTGAGTTAGGATATTTTTAGTGCATCATTAGTAATATTGCATAAATGAATACTATGAGAAAGTATTTTTACCTTATATTCCATAATATAAGTAGATATCTTAGGCCATTTAATGGAAATTTTACAACATAAACAAATACACGATGTTCAATTTTTGGGAGGTCAAAGAATGAGAAATCGATCAAATGGGGTGATGGAACTTGAATTCATCCCACTTTATATGAGATATAAAGGAAAAGAGATTATATTACATGATAAGATTTCATATGAGGTGACATGCCATTGTGGCATTAACTTCATTATCTACAAGTGGCTTGATATGTTTCTAGATTCTAACATTAGACTTTCTTCAGGTTCACATAATGCCACTTAGAAAGAGGCCTCGAGTGTCACACATTATGTGTATCCAGAATCCCTATTAAATATTTTATTATTTATCCTGATAAAAAAATAATCCCGATAGCAGTTTAATAATTTATCTTGTATGCTTGATCACATTTTTTAATTGTTGTTTACTCAAAATAAAATATGGTGTATAGAATATTTATTTATTATGAATAATGTAGTCATATTTATTTAATAAATAATAAGTCATTTTCTGATGAAAAATAAATATTAAGGAGGATAGATAGACAAAAATTAGCACTCCAGTGAGAAATGATATTAAATATTATTTTATTAAATAATATATAAATATATCATTCATGTTATGAACTTGTCATGGAGATAATTTTATTATCGTTATTATTTGACATGGGGTTTCACATGGAATAATAAAATAAATAATAGCTCTTGTGACAATATTTTAATACTACCTTGTGAATTAAATTCTTAGTAATCATATTGTTTTCTCATTAACCACGGGGAAAGAGAATATTGGCCATGATGGTTGTGCAAAAAAATTTGGGGAAATATCTCAAGCCTCAAGAGATCTCTTTTCTCTAAGATCATTATCAAGAATAAGAGGGGCCATCCTCCACCAGATCCAAGAACGTCTTGGAATAGACTGTCTTGGTGATCAAAGGTGGATAACAAATGTTCTATATCTTTTGTGATAGAACCCAAAGACTCATTTTATGACATTGATATGTTCATGGATCATATTTGGATCCTCTCTAGAGGAGATAAATTACTTATCTCTACATCCCAATGAAGGTTCACCACATATCTTTTGTCAGACACATCAATGAAGAAAAAAACCATGGAGGTATTTTTTTATTTAATTAAATGAATTATAAAAAAATATGTTTATCTTCTATATGAGTTCCTAGGGAAATTATTACTTTTATAAATCATAGATTCAATTCCATGGATACAAGTGTTTATCATCACATTTATCCTCTAAAGATCAACGATTGAGGAAAATTCGATTTTCGGAACCACTCATCCTATGCTTCTGTTTCCCCAAGAACCTACAATGGGTATCATAAGTGGAATATTTTCATTTATATTTATTTAAATAATTTATTTATGTTCTACGGTTTAATAAGTTAGTTTTTCAATTCATGTTTAATCTTTCTTGTTATATGAATTTTAATATCTATTTCTTCATTACCATTTCACATAGATATAGATGAAATGAATAGTTTAATGATAAAAATGAAATTTGTGATCTCATCAGGAGGCATAAATAATTCTATAGAGGTAACACGATAGTATACGCAATGTTTTTGGAGTTACACACCATATAATCTTCTATACACGACTTGTAATCCTAATTATACACCTTGTAGTTGTGTTTAGAACATCAAGAGTAACTCAAAAATTACTCAAGCCATGTGAAATTATGACATGCAGTGTAGTTAATTCTTACACCATGTGTTTACCATGATAGACTAGCATATGATCATCCATACTACATGTCGTATGGCCCACTATACACGGCATGTAGTCCCTTCGGGTCTGGGTTAATTCATGTATCCCATAAAAGTCTTGTCCAGCTGGTGATAGTGTATTGTAGATTCTACACGATGTGTGGCCCCTATACATGCTTTATACACTAAATATTTCTGAAGTACACCATAGTCGTCATTCCCCAAGCATGTACTTTGGATGGATGGTGAGGAGGTCACATGCCATGCCGTTGAATCTACATGCCTTGTATTTTTCATGATTATTTATATTTAAATTTTTTTATTATATTAATAAAAACTTGATACATGTACCTTTGTTTGGGTCTTAATATGGGAAAAAAACAGGTGATATGTTTTATATATATATGTGTGTGTGTGTGTGTGTTTGTGTGTGTTTAATTAACATCTACGTAATTTTCAATGATCTTCAAATCATGTATGAGTTGTATTAATATTATAATTCAACGTTCAAGCTACATTTCACAAATAATAATGTGTATACAAGAATAATATTTTTTTTGTTGTTTTGGTTGGCTATTCATAAGGATACCTCAAAGGTTTATGTTATGCACATAGTTAATTTTAAATTAGTTTATTAATTGGTATAATGTTATAATGGATGAGGATATAAAGAAAATTCATAACAAATATTAAGATAAATTGATTGATTGATTAAGGATAATAATTAATCCATTAAATCAAGATTTATCTTAAATAAGAATGATTAAATAATTTAATTCTAGTTTTATTATACAAAAAATTAGTTGCATGTTTTTTGGATGATCAAAAAAAAGACCAGACGACTGTATGCGATTGTTTTCATTTTAATTTATTTGTTAATTTAAAAATGTTGACATGTGCCCCCTTCTACTTATTAATATATAAGGCCTATGTGACTGATGTTTCATTTATGAAAACATTCTTTTACCCCTCACTTATGTGTGAGTTTAATGTATATGTAATGGATTAAGCCCACATTCTAGTGAATGCTATTCAAGTTAGGAGCCCAGGTGAAACCAATCCATGGTGATACAAAAGTTTATAGGTGGAAAACTGAAAACATGAATGTTAGAAGAATCAAGGAGTGTCTCCCCTAATTTAGGGTTATTTTATCAAAATCAAGATAATATAACTATGATAAAATATCATGATCATACCCTTTATTTTATTTCTATCAATTGCATGATTGTTCATTATAGATCTATTGTCACGATCCCATAATTAATGAATTAACTAATATGCAAGATGGAACTAAAATAAAACTGCTTCTGTGTAAATATAATTTGAAAATCTATTATCACATAAGTATATCCCACTTAAAATTAACAAGAATGAGAAAATATAAAAGACTAAATTTATTCATAGAGGATAATATACCTCAATAAAATATGAAGTCTATATAACCATTCAATACATCTATTAAAATCAATCCAATTATTCAATGTGATTTAACAGCCAATTTTGGAGTGATATCAATTATCACAAAAAATTAATATTCGGTTTTGGGTAGACTTAACATGTTTTACATCAAGGGTGGACTTCCAAATAAGGACATTATGTAACTGAGTCGAAAGGGATGATGGAATCTAAAATAATGATTTATGGATTGGGGTGTCCACTCAACAGATTAGAGAGATAAGAGTTAATGTAGTTCGAATATGGAATGCCTACCTAAAACAATTAAACAATATTTACCAGATAATGATAGGGTGATTAGAATGGAATATTGATCCTTCCCACTATAATATTCGAGAAGCACGATTTTATGAAGCCAATGGTGGGGGCTATTGGGTTTCGATAAAATAGTGGGAGGATAATGATTATTTATTTTTTATTTTCCATACTTTTATCTGATAAAGTACTAAATTTAAGATAATATTATTTATATAAATAAAATTAAAAATTAACTAAAAAATATCATTTTGATCCATACTCGATACGGAAACCCCTCCCATTAGTACTAGTTTCTAGGATTTGAAAAGGTGCTTTCAGCTCATCCTTCTCCATTAAATGAAACTATATGGGCTGGAAGAACCTTTACAAATTGCATTTGGGAATGAGGTTAGGGATGAGAAGATCATGTTCTACAAGAAATATGTGAATGATTATACAAATTTACAGTGCCTCATGTTATCATCCAGGACCGTGAGCACTTTACGTATCCTAAATAAATGGATTCATATAGAATTATGCCTCACCATAGGAATATCTATCTAGATAAGGAGATACTTGAGAGGCTTGATATCAACAATTATTTTTTTTCAATTAATCACGGATATTCTACACCATATGGACCTCATGTAGTAAAGATTATTGACTACATTGAGCATATATATTTCATAGGGATTGTATTCTCATATGAGTTCCATGTAGATCTCATACTATCATCAAATATAATCACACTATCTAGTTCTATTGAGAATTATAATATGAGAAATAATTATAAGAGACTATTAGAACATGATACCCTTATTCACCAAGTTTATAAGTATATGGGGTGTGAAAATCCTAGAATCATGATAGTGAATAAGAATAGGAAGGAAAATATTAATGGGATTGCGATTTAAAAAAATTCTAAATCCCTCGAGCACCATTCGGCTTGGAGGAAGAAGATCTATAGTCCAGGAAAAGAAAAAGAGGTAGTGTATTCTTAAGGTTGAATTTTAGGATACTGGAAGAGGAACTTCACCCAGAGGAAAGGGGGTTCCAAAGGTGCAGTTGTTATGGAGTTCAATTATTCCATTTCCACACATTCGGTATTAGATATAACTTGTCGTGCTGACATCCATATTCAAATGCAGGAAACAAGAATATTTTGGGAAATTTCTCAAGGATTGGTATATCTGTGAGCTACTAATGGTATGAGGCTGGATACTATTTTCATTGGTGGCTACAACCATTCATTGTTGACCGATATGATTTTGGTTTTACATGACTATTATCATGTACCAAATACTACCAAGAACATAATTTCTGTATCATCTTTAGATATATATAGGATTATTTTCAAATTCGGAATTAAATGGTGTTTCATTTATAAGGACAAAATATGTTATGGTATGAAACATTTAAATAACTGTCTGTGTGTATTAAATTACGGAAACCAAGTATTGGAAATCGAAAATGAATCATTTTGACATGAATCCTATGACACCTAGTTGTAGAATCACTTCCTTGGTGATGTAAAAGAGATGCGCCTAGAAAAGCTCTCTCAAGATGGCAATTTACACTCTTCCAAGTTTAATACACTTGATATATTTCATGCCTATTTACAAGGGAAAATGACAAAACCACCATTTAGTGGATAGGGTGAAAGGGCCACAGAGCATCTAGTATTGTTACACATTGACATCGCTGGACCATTTATAGTATAATATAGAGGTGGATATTATTACTTCATAACTTTTTCTAATGACTTCAGTAGATATGAAAATATTTAATTGATCAGTTATAAGTCCTAATCCATTGTTAAATTCAAGGAAATTATGAAAAAAATTAAAGAATCATATTTGTAAGAAGATAAAGAATCTTTGATTGGAAAGAGGTGGAAAATATCACAACCATGAGTTCAACGACCTTTTACGAGAGTTTGGGATTCTATATCAACACACTTCACCTTATACACCACAATTAAATTGTTTTAGTGAATGGAGGAGTCATACATTCTTTGACATGGTATGGTGAATAATGATTCATGGTTATCTCCCATTATCCTTTGGGGATATGTATTTCAAACTGCGGCATAAAAATTAAACAGAGTTCCAAATAATGTGGAAAATGGAATTCCATTCGATCTATGGAAGGGAAAGAAACCCATTTTATAGAATACATATTTATGGTGATGTGTGGTAATTGTTAAGGCTTTATTAGTAAACATACTATAACCCAGGGGAATGAGGAGAATCATTATTGGGTATCCAAAGGAAATAAAGGGATATGATCAATAAAATACCTCAGATAAGAAAGTGTTTGATTCAAAACAAGGTGTCTTTTTTGAGAGGGTTCATATCCAAAAATAGATAGTGGGAGAAAGATTGACTTCGATGAATTTTATTCTCAAGATACATAGGAGTTGGTAAAGGAATAATTTACATAGCTCCCAGTGGAAGAAGTAATTATTGAAACATGAGTACATAATAGGAGTGTAAGAGTGCTAAGGGAACAAGAGGGATATGTGTTTCAGGTCACTGAGGAGGTGACTAATTATTATTGGACACGGGTGAACCTGTCTCCTTCAAGGATGAAGTAGATATATTCGAATATGTAAGATTTCTAGAAGCTATGAATTCTGAGATGTATTTCATGTATCTGAACCATGTTTGTGTTTTAGTCAGTGCTCTAGTTGATTTAAAGATTGTTGGATGTAAACATGTATTCAAGGGGAAAATAGAAATGGTAGGTAATGTATGTACCTATAAATAACCTATAGTGGATAGATGATTTAATAAATGTCATGTAATGGGAAATGATTAATCCTTTTCACTAGATTCCATGTTTAAGTCCATCAGAATCATATTTTTCGTAGCATCATACCATGACTATGATATTAAAAAGATCAATGTGAAAACTGAATTCCATAATGGGATCCTTTAGAAAGATGTCTATATGAAAAATCCAGAAGGGTTTTTGACACTAGGTGGTTCCAAAAGGGTTTTAAAGTTGCATTGGTCCATTTATTGATTTATGAAAGAATTTAGGTCATGGAATATTAAATTAGATGAATCCATAAGATAATTTGGTTTCATTAAGAAAAAATGTGTTCCATGTGTTTAAAAATGGTTTAATGGGAATGCGGTCATTAACCTAGTAGTGTATGTTTATGATATATTCCATATTGGAAAAAACATACACATCTTATAATATGTTAAGGACTGGTTGACCAAGTTCTTCTCCATGATATACATTGGTAACATATCACACATTATAGGGATGAAGATCAATCGTGATAGATCCTAGAGGATTTTTGGATTATTTCAGAGTATATATATTGACTAGATACTAAAGAAATTTAGTATGGAATAATCCCATAGAGGAATTGTTCCAATGTCACATGGTTTACATCATTATATGAAATTGTTTCCCCAGACATAACAGAAGAATGATATAACAAGTAAGATCCCATAAGCTTCAGCGATTGAATCAATCATGTATTTAATGATATGTATTATAATTAATGTTTCCTATTCACTAATATTGTAGTAAGATATCAAGTAGATCTAGCAGAATGACATTGGATTACTGTTAATACTATCCTTAAAAATATGAGAAGAACTAATGATATATTCTTAGTATATGGAGGGAAAAAGGAGCTTGTCATTAGAGGGTATGTTAATACTGGTTTTTAAGTAGATTAAAATGTTATAATGTCAAAATTGGGATATGTTTTCTATCTCAAAAGAGGAAATATGGGAAAGAAGAGTTCATAAAACCAAATTCATTGATTCTATAGTACAATCTGAATATATAGAGGCTTATAATAAAGCCATGTAAACTAAACGAATTCAGACTTTTTTCTAATAATTTTATGTGGGACCTTGAGGAAAAGACCCTACAACATTGTATTATGAAATACTGTAGTGGTGGCCCTTGAAAAAGTGCCAAGGTCACATAAAAAGAAAAATATAATACTCTGGATGTATCACCTCTTAATGGAATTTTATCAAATGGGTAATGTTATAGTGGGGAGAGTATCCAAGGAAGAGAATGTGGCCAACCTATATACTAACGTCACATCTCATCAGTAGCATGAGTATAATGTGGGTGCTAGAAGGCTAATGGTTGTTAGTGGTTGACTCTAGTGAAAGTGGGAGTCTGTTGGAGTTAGTTCTTTAGAACCAACATATTATGTTCTTTATGATAAAAATATATTAATTGGATAAATATTAATAATCTACTTATCATAACATGATTTTTCTTCAGAATAACTCTTTATGTGGTAATGTCTAAAGAGTAACTATCGTACTAAAAGGTTATAGTGGATCCCTACAATGATGAGAACCTAGAAGTTCCATGAAACTATTCATGAACATATGTTATGTATCCGGATGATATCCTTTAAAGGGGAAAAAATGAAACATGCTATCTATAACACCCCGAGTTTTTATGAAAAATAATCTTTTTAATTTCATTAATGTCTTGTGTTATACGCTACACCAAAATGATCTTTCACAACACACATCTCTGACATGGCTTGAATTACATGCAATCGCGACCTTCCACGATAGCGTGTGTTGTACGCAATACCAAGTTTCGCTAAACAATCATATGCTAATAAGATATTATTAAAACTAGCCGTTATGAATAGTAATAACCACTTTTTGAAATTTTGTAAATTTTATTATTCAAAATGGACTTCATTTATGGATTCGGAGTATCGAATTTAGCCTAAGGTGAAATTTTGGTGATTTTCGGATAACTTGCATATTTTGATGAATAGTGAAAATTACTAAATTTTAATTAAATACAACTTTTTTAATCGAAATAATTAATAGTGATAAATTATTAATTTGAGTGGTTTTAAAGTATATTTAGAATATATTTTTACAATTTAATACAATGTTGGTCATTGGATGTAATTTCACATTTAAACCAGTTATAAACAAGTGTCAATCTTTTGATAGTTATTATCTCTTAAAAACACGCTATTTGTTGTGACAACGGAAATTAATTATAAAATTAATTAATGAAACTTATATGTTGGGAATTTTTTAAAATATAAATCATTTTTGAATTCGGAATATCAATTATAGCTTAGGGTGAGATTTTGGCATTTTTCTGAAAAACATCAATTTTTGTTGAATAGTGAAACCACTAAGTGGTATGTTAAAAACTGAATTTTGCATAAAACTTAATTTTACCGCTTCTGTGAATGGAATTTCGAAAATCCGACAGACACGGTTGATATCAGTAAGTAAAATGTGGTTCAATGAGATAAAAATAATTTTTTGGTGAATAGTAACTTTTTACTTTTTTTACTGCAGTTAATAGTAAATAGGGTAACTAAGGGTAAATATGATATTACTATTACCCTAACACAAGTCCTAATTCTATTGGATAAGTGTAATTCGACCAAAAACAACCTTATGAATATAATATGACCATTTAGGTCCACTTGGATTAGATTATGACATTTAATATTATTTTATTTAATGAATAGTTAAAATAGTTAAAATCAAAGTTTAATAAGTAAATAATTATTAATATGGGGTTATACATAAGATAAATTAGACTATAAATATTTATTAGAAAGCTAAAACGATTTCCAATATAATGGTATTTTATTTGTAATTTTTAGACATTAAATAATTTAATTTATTTATGACACAATGATGATGCAGTAATTATCTTATTAATGAAATATTGACATAATTGATGTTATAAACACCAAAATAAATGTAATATGAGGCTTTTTATGAATTCCACTAATTTGATAGGTTACTATGATATATTATTATTTATTTAATCAACTTGGTTCGAACATATAATTCTGTTATGACTTCCACAAAAATCATATATCAAATAGTGTCAAAATTGAAACAAAATAGTTTTTAAATAAAATATTATATTATTAATTGTTATTTTATTCCTAAAAATCTAATGATCGGAAAAATGACTTAGATAAGGACATATATATTAATAATAAACAATTTGGGGTTCGTTTGTCATGTTATAGTAAGTGTATTAACCATATAGTGTAAGAAAACAAAATGACACGGTAAAAGTTAAATTATTTAACTTAGAATTAAATCTAATTGATAAGGTTAAAATAATAACCTAAACTTATCTAAATCCTATTTGTTGATAGGATTTCGACGCATCCCCACTTTAGCATCGAAATAAGACCCTTTGGAACCATTATAAACCGATTTTGACTTTAATATAAAATAATATTTTGAGATATTCCTAAGGTGCCCCTCTCCTCCCTTATAAAAGGACACCTCCTCCCCCTCATCCTCACACCAATTTGAGCACTCAAGCTCGGCCAACCCCTACCAAAATCCCTTCTCCACTTCCCTAGAATAATCCTAGAGTTCCGGGTCTTCTTCAAATACCAATATTAGTTCCCTAAGTGGAGGATTCAAAGAGGCGTTTCAAAGAAGAGGTAATATCCATTACCGATCTTTTCAATTTCTTTCTTCTTCAACTTCTTCTTCTTTAGTTGTTTCATGAAAAAGTAATAACATCAGTATTAATTACATACTGATATGTTATTATAAATATGAATCAACCCTAATTCACATTCTATCCATCCTGCGGAAAAATGAAATCACTGCGCGTGCGTACGTACGGAATACCGTCTCCCCGCCGTGGTGTAATCTATTTTCCACCACCACCTTAATAGGATGGGTATAATGGTGTAATGAGTAACTATATATGATTATTATAAAGTGATATTGATACTGAAATAGTCTACATACACTTCAACACAATTCCACGACCATGGGAACGATATCATCGCTCATGCGTACATACGGACTACCGTCTCCACGACGCGATGAGATTCATTCTCAATGATTAACCATTCATGAATGATTATAAAGTATATATAATAAGTACTAATGAAATATATGACATAATAATGATACTGGATTTATGTAAATTTATATGTATGTCATCTACTTAATTCCATTCACTTCAAAAAGGAAACGAAAACAGCGTTCATGCGTACGTACGGACTACCGTCTCCATGAACGGTGTATTTCATTCCATTTATCGATATATTATATATATATATATATATTCTGAATATATATTATATATAAATCATGTTTTACATTCTGGATATAAGTAATCATGATCCAAGTAATCATATTAATAATTACAAGTTAAAAACATGAACGACAAATGAGACGATTTTACCCAAAACGCTACATTAACATGAATTTACAAAAGAACGGGTAATATAAAGTCATAAGTGGACCATATATGATATAAAAACAATGAATATGATTCTGTAATAAGTCAATAACATGATTTAAATCACTATACAGGAGGTTCGGACACTTACAAAGTAAGTCGGACCTAAGGTAAGGGAAATATCACAATCTCATTTTTATCCGAGATTGTTTACACTTTAGAATTTACTAGGGTGTATTTTATCATCAAAATCCATGTTTTCTCAATATGTAATATTATTTCCATCCACCTACAATTGTTTAAATCCTATTTTACCCTTCGGTGAGTTTTTAGTAAAAGATATTAAAGGAATCTTTTGATGTTTTTCGTAAGAGGTACTTTTTTGACTTTTCCGACAAAAGTACGGGAAGAATGTTTTTTTTAACTTATACGGCATGAATGGATTTTTAAAACATTATTTCCAAAAAGTTTCCTTTACAAGTTTTCAAGTTTATTTTTAATCAACTTCTTTTAGTTTAAAATTGTATGACATGTTTAGAAAGGAAAAGTGTTTTTTGAAGTAGAAAGGATATTTTCCTCAAGAATGAAGTTCAAGTGTTTTATCAAAATTATTTTCCATCTAAGATAATAAAGGGTTCTGTTTTTATCCCTATTATTACATTGATTTGATTATGTTGTGATGGAAATATTTTTATGAATTCATTTATCTTATATGAATTGTTTTATGATGTCATGTTGTTTAAGAATCCCATTTTTATTACATGGGTTATGCAATGATGTATGATTTATGAATTTGTGGCACACATAAGAATGGTATCATTATGAGATGGGTGGGACCTAAATCTCCCTCCAATGCATTGGGTAAAGATTTCATATCTCATGAGATAGACTTGACTGGAACGGTAGGTTATACCAGTTCAATGAAATAGGACTGAAACGAGGGTGACTCGGTTCAGAAAGGGACTTTTTCCACTAAGATAGTCTTGGAAATTAGTTTTGACTAACAAGAAATGATTATCTATGATTATGTGTGTATGCCACAAAGTTTCATGTTTTAAGTTATGATTATTGTGATTACATTTCACTTCCATGATTTATCCCATGTTATGAAATTTTGATCTCTTTTGCAGGTTAAGATTTCCAAAAGTTATGTGCTTGTGTATACGATGAGATTTATATTTCTTTTGTTTACCCTTACTGAGCATTTGAGCTCACCCTTTTATGTTTTCTTTTCCCCAGGATATAAATAAAGGTTTTAGGTAAAAAAAGGGAAGATCTTTATGGGAGATATTGGAGATCTTTCACCACGATTAGAAGATTACGTTCCGAGTTTCCAAAGACACTAAACTGTTACGATCCTTATGTGTGTATTTTTTATTATGTACTAAGTATTCCGCAAAAGTAATGTAATTTTCATGTACGTTAAGCTTAGGGTCTCTACAGTTGGTATCAGAAGAAAGGTTTAGTCAACATTTGGAAACTAGGATGCGAAAACGTTAGTGAGATCCCTAGAGATATTTCTAAGGTATGTCTAGGGATGTCCCTAAGGTTAAGTATACATATAGGTTATAGTACTAGAATTATGATAACAATCATAGAATTAAACCTAATATGTTAGATATTTAAGGTACTCCCCCTTTATTATGTTGTTTTCCCTAGCATGATTTTTTCCTCTCACACTATTCTTTTTGGGTTTTAGAGGATGGCTGGAACCCGAAGGAACCGTGTTGATCAATGCAATGGACAATGCAATGATTGCCCTCCTGAAAAAACAAATGCTATGGGAGATGGAGTGCAAAATCTTATTTCTATACTTACACAAGCTATGAATCATTGACTTCCAAATGAGCAGAGAAGGGAACAATATTCTATTAAGTCCTTCATGAGGCAACGTCCACCTTCTTCCAGTGGGACTTCCGATCCACTTGTTGCTGAACAATGGATCAGTACCACTGAAAAGATATTTTCAGTTCTTCAATGTTCTGAACATGATAAAGTCATTTTAGCCGTATATCGTTTGGAAGGTGAAGCTAATCAATGGTAGAATCTTATAAAGAATACAAGTCCAAGAGATGAAATTGAGTCCATGGAATGGGACGAGTTCAAGAACTTGTTTTCTAGTAAGTACTTCCCTCATATTCTTCGAACAAAGATGGAAAAGGAGTTTCTTGAGCTGATGCAGAAGGATGATGAATCTGTTGGTATATACAAAGCGAATTTTACAAGACTTGCAAGGTATGATTCTGGCATTATCATCAAACTTGAAAGTAAAGTTGATCGATTTTTCAGTGTCTTAAAACCAAGTCTTCGAAGGGCATTAGCTATAAGAGACTTCAGTAGCTATGAAGAAATTGTGTGTTGTGCTATCAAGGTAGAAATGGAAGTTGGTGTTACATATCCATCTCATGGTTTTGACAAGAAACGAAATATGGAGTTCAAGGAGAAATGTCAGAATAATGGTGAAAAGAAGATGAATGTGTCCTTATGCACAATGTGTGGAAAGAAGCATGGTGGAGATTGTCTTAAAGGGACTAGAAAATGTTTGAAGTGTGGAAAAGAAGGTCATCGAGCAGCTGAGTGTCGAAGTAATGGAAAAAGGGTTTCTAATGATGTGAACAAAGCAAACACTTCAGAGAACGCACCACCAACACTTCAATGCTTCAAGTGCAAGGAAATGGGGCACTATGCTAATAAATGCCCTAATCCAAGGGTTAGTGATGATCAACATGAGCAACCACATAAGCCAAAGGACAAAGGGAAGTCACATGCGATCACTATTGGTGATGTTGAATATGACAATGATGTGGTGGAATGATTAAGTGTTTATTCTAAAATAATTTTTTATATAGTATCATGGAATATTGGAATATTTATGTTTTGGTCTATTGTGGTTTTCAATAATTTTATGGTACCAGTAACCATGGAAAGTGATTGAGTTATTTTTTGAAGAAGAATGATATGCGCATAATGAAGGGAAACGAGAAAATGAAATATTTCACAGTATTCATGAGCTCATGATTGATATAATGACTAAGTGATATCATGGTGTTAGTATATAGAATTTTGAGGATTTTGGTATGTGGAAAGAGTTAATTTTTAACTGCATTCATTTTTTCACTATGGTTCAATGGGTATTCAAGAGAATACCTGATTAAGGCCTTTGAATGTTTGGAATGTGACCAACAAGACATATCTTATGATATATGGGGATCAACGATGGTATAAAATCTCTAGTAATCGTTTTCACTATATTATGAGAGTGGACTACAGTATTATAGATAAACCTAAAGATTAGAATGGATTATGTTGGACATAAGTTAGTATTGTTTAAGGATAGAAGTTTTTTCGATATTATTGATAGGATGTTGTAGTTATATAGTTTTAGAAAAAGGAAAACCTGCAGGACGGGCGACAACCCATCGCGTCGGACAAGGATGTGGGAATCGAACCCACAACTGAAGTGCGACTGGCCTTTATCGCCTACCACTGACCTACAGGAAGTCCCTATTTAGTAGAAACTAGTTTTATTATATTAAGGAGTATGATATATGAAGTATAAGTCCATTTTAGGAACCATATATGATTAATCTCACTATAGAATGACTTATGTATATTTAAAAACATTTGCTAACCTTTTGTTTGAGACAGATGGAATGACCCGTCATTCTATCACATGATCTGCTAACACTTCATGAATAATAAATTCAGCTTCATTTATTTAAGAGATGAAGTGGAAATTGTTCAAGGCATGAACAACAGTGAGATTGTACCAAAATAAAGTAAGTATTTATTCTAATTCAAATTCTTCAACTTTAGGGAAACGATCTTGAAAACCAAAAATGTTGTCCTAGTGCTCTTATATCTGATTAATCAGATGGTACCTTAGATTGTCACAAATTTATGGATTTGTGATTGCTAGATTTTCCATAGCCATGTTCTCTACCACTCTCCATCAGAACATGATGGTTAGATTTCTCTTCCATATCCATATTTTCACCTATGTGGAAACCCAGTGATTAGTTTATTTGGGTAACCGTTATGTTTCATACTTTTGTTTTTAAAGATTGGTTTTGGTATTCCTTTTTAAGATGTGGGTTTCTATTAAAGAAACTTTAGAATAGTAAACCATTTATAACCCCGACGAATTTCGAGGGCGAAATTCATTTTAAGGGGGGTAGAATGTAACACCCCGAGATTTTATGAAAAATATTATTTTTAATTTCATTAATGTATTGTGTTATACACTACACCAAAAGGAGCTTTCACAACACACATCTCTGACCTGGCTTGAGTTACACACAATCGCGACCTTCCACGATAGCGTGTGTTGTATGCAACACCAAGTTTCGCTAAACAACGATATGCTATTAAGATTTTATTAAAACTAGCAGTTATGAATAGTAATAACCACTTTTTGAAATTTTGTAAATTTTATTTTTCAAAATGGACTTCATTTATGGATTCGGAGTATCGAATTTAGCCTAAGGTGAAATTTTGGTGATTTGTGGATAACTTTCATATTTTGATGAATAGTGAAAATTACTAAATTTTAATTAAAAACAACTTTTTTAATCGAAATAATTAATAGTGATAAATTATTAATTTGAGTGGTTTTAAAGTATATTTATAATATATTTTTACAATTTAATACAATGCTGTTCATTAAATGTAATTTCACATTTAAACCAGTTATAAAAAAGTGTCAATCTTTTGATAGTTATTATCTCTTAAAAACACGCTATTTGTTGTGACAGCGGAAATTAATTATAAATTTAATTAATGAAACTTATATGTTGGGAATTTTGTAAAATAGAAATCATTTTTGAATTCGGAATATCAATTATAGATTAGGGTGAAATTTTGGCATTTTTCTGAAAAACTTCAATTGTTGTTGAATAGTGAAACCACTAAGTGGTAGGTTAAAAACTGAATTTTGCATAAAACATAATTTTACCTCTTCTGTGAATGGAATTTCGAAAATCCAATAGACACGGTTGATATTAGTAAGTAAAATGTGGTTCAATGAGATAAAAATAATTTTTGGTGAATAGTAACTTTTTACTTTTTTTACCGCGGTTAATAGTAAATAGGGTAACTAAGGGTAAATATGATATTACTATTACCCTAAAACATGTCCTAATTCTATAGGATAAGTGTAATTCGACCAAAAACAACCTTATGAATATAATATGACCATTTAGGTCCACATGGATTAGATTATGACATTTAATATTATTTTATTTAATGAATAGTTAAAATAGTTAAAATCAAAGTTTAATAAGTAATTAATTTTTAATATGGGGTTATACATAAGATAAATTCAACTATAAATATTTATTAGAAAGATAAAAACATTTCCTATATAATGGTATTTTATTTTAAATTTTTAGACATTAAATAATTTAATTTATTTTTGACACAATGATGATGCAATAATTATCTTATTAATGAAATATTGACATAATTGATGTTATAAACACCAAAATAAATGTAATTTGAGACTTTTTATGAATTACACTAATTTTCTAGGTTACTATGATATATTAGTGTTGATTTAATCAACTTGGTTAGAACATATAATTCTGTTATGACTTTCACAAAAATCTTATATCAAATACTGTCAAAATTGACACAAAATAGTTTTTAAATCAAATATTATATTATTAATTGTTATTTTATTCCTAAAAATCTAAGGTTCGGCCAAATGACTTACATAAGGATATATATATTAATAATAGACAATTTGGGGTTCTTTTGGCATGTTATAGTAAGTGTATTAACCATATAGTGTAAGAAAACAAAATGACACGGTAAAAGTTAAATTATTTAACTTAGAGTTAAATCTAATTGATAAGGTTAAAATAATAACCTAAAATTGTCTAAATCCTATTGGTTGATAGGATTTAGACCCATACCCACTTTAGCTTCTAAATAAGACCCTTTGGAACCATTATAAACCGATTTTCACTTTAATATAAAATAATATTTTGAGATATTCCTAAGGTGCCCCTCTCCTCCCTTATAAAAGGACACCTCCTCCCCCTCATCGTCACACCAATTTGAGCACTCAAGCTCGGCCGAACCCTGCCAAAATCCCTTCTCCACTTCTCTAGATTAATCCTAGAGGTCTTGGTCTTCTTCAAAGACCAATCTTAGTTCCCTAAGTGGAGGATTCAAAGAGGCGTTTCAAAGAAGAGGTAATATCCATTACCGATCTTTTCAATGTCTTTCTTCTTAAACTTCTTCTTCTTTAGTTGTTTCATGAAAAAGTAATAACATCAGTATTACTTACATACTTATATGTTATTATAAATACTAAACAACCCTAATTAACCTTCTATCCATCCTACGGAAAAATGAAATCACCGCGCGTGCGTACGTACAGAATACCGTCTCCACGCCGTGGTGTAATCTATTTTCCACCACCACCTTAATAGGATGGGTATAATGGTGTAATGAGTAACTATATATGATTATTATAAATTGATATTGATACTGAAATAGTCTACATACACTTCAACACAATTCCACGACCATGGGAATGATATGATCGCTCGTGCGTACGTACGGACTACCGTCTCCACGACGCGATGAGATTCATTCTCAATGATTAACCATTCATGAATGATTATAAAGTATATATAATAAGTACTAATGAAATATATGACATAATAATGATACTGTATTTATATAAATTTATATGTATGTCATCTACTTAATTCCATTCACTTCAATAAGGAAACGAAAACAGCGTTCATGCGTACGTACGGACTGCCGTCTCCATAAATGGTGTATTTCATTCCATTTATCGATATATTATATATATATATATATATATTCGGAATATATATTATATATAAATCATGTTTTACATTCTGGATATAAGTAATCATGATCCAAATAATCATATTAATAATTACAATTTAAAAACACGAACGACAAATGAGACGATTTTACCCAAAACGCTACTTTAACATGAATTTACAAAAGAACAGGTAATATAAAGTCATAAGTGGACCATATATGATATAATAACAATTAATATGATTCTGTAATAAGTCAATAACATGATTTAAATCTTTATACAGGAGTGTTGGACACTTACAAAGTAAGTCAGACCTAAGGTAAGGGAAATATCACAATCTCATTTTTATCTGTGATTGTTTATACTTTAGAATTTACTGGGGTGTATTTTATCATCCACGTCCATGTTTAATCAATATTTAATATTATTTCCATCCACTTAAAATTTTTTAAATCCTATTTTACCCTTCGGTGAGTTTTTAGTAAAAGATATGAAAGGAATCTTTTGACGTTTTTCGTACGAGGTACTTTTTTGACTTTTCCGACAAAAGTACTGGAAGAATGTTTTTTTTAACTTATACGGCATGAATGGATTTTTAAAACATTATTTACAAAAAGTTTCCTTTACAAGTTTTTAATTTTATCTTTAATCAACTTCGTTTAGTTTAAAATTGTATGACATGTTTATAAAGGAAAATTATTTTTTGAAGTAGAAAGGATATTTTCCTCAAGAATGAAGTTCAAGTGTTTTATCAAAATTATTTTCCATCTAAGATAATAAAGGGTTCTGTTTTTATCCCTCTTATTACATTGATTTGATTATGTTGTGATGGAAATAGTTTTATGAATTCCTTTATCTTATATGAATTGTTTTATGATGTCATGTTGTTTAAGAATCCCATTTTTATTACATGGGTTATGCAATGATGTATGATTTATGAATTTGTGGCACACATAAGAATGGTATCATTATGAGATGGGTGGGACCTATATCTCCCTCAAATGCATTGGGTAAAGATTTTATATCTCATGTGATAGACATGATTGGAATGGTAGGTTATACCGGTTCAGTGAAACAGGACTGAAACGAGGGTGACTCGGTTCAAAAAGGGACTTTGTCCACTAAGATAGTCTTGGCAATAAGTCTTGACTAACAGGAAATGATTCTCTATGATTATGTGTGTATGCCACAAAGTTTCATGTTTTAAGTTATGATTATTGTGATTACATTTTACTTCCATGATTTATCCCATGTTATGAAATTTTGATCTCTTTTGTAGGTGAAGATTTCCAAAAGTTATGTGCTTGTGTATACGATGAGATTTATATTTCTTTTGTTTACCCTTACTGATCATTTGAGCTCACCCTTTTATGTTTTCTTTTCCCCAATATATAAAGAAAGGTTTTAGGTAAAAAAGGGGAAGATCTTTATGGGAGATATTGGATATCTTTCACCACGATTAGAAGATTACGTTCCGAGTTTCCAAAGACACTAAACTATTACGATCCTTGTGTGTGTATTTTTTGTTATATACTAAGTATTCCGCAAAAGTAATGTAATTTTCATGTACTTTAAGCTTAGGGCCTCTACACTATCGGGGGTGGAGAATCATTGGGCATTGAGGAACCTTATCATGGTGTACACCATAGGTAATGTCTAGGAGGATATCCTGAGAATGTGGCCTGCCAGTAGGATATCAATATTTATAAGATTCATTGGATGTTCCAATATGTATAATTATGTATTAGTATATACACATTAAGATAATTATTAATGGGTTTTAAGACATGCACACATATATGTATTAGATCAAACTATGATGACATCTGTTTGAAGTGAGGTAGGATATGTTGGGATTCTGATGATTAATACTGCATTAATGAATAATGCATGAAAGGATTTATCCATTTTTTTCTTTAAGGGAAGTTGATATTTTAAGGCCATTGATTTGAATGATATTTCCTAAATAAATCCTTGTAAATGGTGTCCTATATGCATGTTAAACTTCTGGGATGTCATGGAATGTGAAATTTAGCACATGGGTTGATGGAACTTTCATGAAACCCACTAGATTGGAGATATTAAAAAAATGGAATTATATTACCCAGTAAGTGTTTTTATGAAGTGAAATGTGGTTTCGGAATTTACATCTTTCTCTGTGGGTGGAATGGAATGTATCTAGACGCTAACCGTGGGCTTTAATAATTTTCACATCATACTACTAAGAATGAGGACTAGAGAGTCACATGATAACTCTATGTGTAATCTCTGTTAAATAATTTATAATTTTATAAAATAAATAAATTTTAATGCCCAGTATTTTTTAATAGCTATTAATGTCTGTCAGATCACTTTTATTTCTTCACTGGTTATTCGATAGAATATATTATGGAATGAATATTTATTTACCAGCAAATAATGTAGTAATATTTATTTAATAAATATAATATATTCAAGGCTTGATAAATATTATGGATGATCTAAGGACTGAGTTTAAGGGTCTTTTAAGAAATTGTAATAAATATTATTTTATTAAATATTATTTAAATACATGGGGGAAGTTAAGAACATGTTAGGAAAATAATTGTGTTACTGTTATTATTTGTATGGGGTTTCACATGGAATAATAAAATATGCAACAACACTAGTTTCAATAATTTATTATTTTCTATTGAATTAAATTCCATATTATGTTATTATTTTCTCATTTAGACTTGGGTGAGTGAATTATATCCACATTGGTTGTGTACAATATTTTGGAGATGTATATCAGGCTTTGTGATATATATTTTTACTGAGAATGTTCTTAAGGGTGAGAGTCTCCAACCTCCACCTAATGAGAGAATTCATTGGAAGTGACTCTCAAGGAAATATAAAGAGGATTTTGCAAGCACAAGGATCATTTGTGCTAGTACACTGATTATATATTGACCAAATCTAGAGGCTCATGAAGCATGTGTGGATCCTTTCTAGAGGTGATCTACTCTTAATCTCTAAAATGAAATTAAGGTGAACCACATATATTTGGTAAGAAATGTTAATGAATAAAGAAAACCAAGGGGGTATTGCATAAATTGAATTAAATTAATTATAAAAAATATGTAGATCTTCTCTCTGAGTTCCAGGGGAATTATTCCATGCATAAATCATTGATTTAATTCCATTGAAACATGCATTTATAATCATATGGATCCTGGAATGATAATTGATTATAGAAAAATCAATTTTGGGCACCACCCTTCCCACACTTCCACTAGGCCCCAAACCATCATATATATCATGGTTAATATTTTGGATATGATGGAACCATGGAAAATGTACTCAGACCAGGAAAATAAATTTAGAACATATATGAACTATTAAGTAATTATTTCCGAAATTGTAAATTTAACATGGAGTTATAAATAAACTAGAAATAAAAGTTCATAAGTAATTTCTTTTATTATTTATATAATTATGGGTTTTAATAGATTAAAATTAAACACATATATATTATATAAAATGATTTAATGTTTATGAATAAATTCAAGACTTAAACGAAGAAATATTTGTACCAATTTTCATTCTTCGCGATATATGTTACGTTATTCACCTATATTATTTTTTGAGGATTATATAAATCCCTTTTATATGTAATATCATGAATTGAATTCTATTCAGGATATTTAATATTTCATTTTAATTTAATCTTTAATGGTAGTTAATATTCAAAATGAAACAATGTGGTAAGTATTTTATGTTATAATATTATCTTTTGTGAAGA
The DNA here is from genome assembly GCA_963277665.1 of Viscum album. Lineage (NCBI taxonomy): Eukaryota > Viridiplantae > Streptophyta > Magnoliopsida > Santalales > Viscaceae > Viscum > Viscum album. The sequence goes on along the minus strand of OY728120.1, from coordinate 1,264,613,967 downwards.
TTATTTATGATTATGATTTTCATGATGAAAATGTGTGATACATATATCAAGAAATACATTAATTTTCTTATCATCTATATATTTTCTAAGAATATAGAATTTTCAATAAATATTCTTCCTCTATGTACTTTAAAGACTAAAATAAAATTATTAATAAAAAAACCTCTTTATTTTTCACTTCAGTAAAAATAAATTTTCCTTCCAAAACCATGTTTATAAAAATTTTATCAAAAATTTTATTAAAATTATAAAATTTATTAACTAAAGAAATGTTTTCACATGTTTGAATTGTTAAATTGTTTATTGAATGGTGTCTCCTTGTCATTTTCCAAAACAAGAACTATAATGATATGACGAAAAATGTGAAAAAAATTATTGTTTTAAATTGCGAAACATGAATAAAATTTTTGTAAGTCATTAATTTTATTTTATTTTAATATTATTATATATTTTTTCATGGTTATTTTAAATACAACTTATTTCCAAAATATTTTATGATTTTTTAATTAATATTTTTTATTATAAATGAAATAATATTTTCATTACAAAAATTTCCATGTTATTTTTGTATCAAAATATTTTTCAGAATAATGTGAAATTATTTTAATATAATTATTATATTCAAGGGGTATGATCATGTGATAAAATCATTATTCTTTCTCTAGAATGATTTCATTTATGCTGACATGATTTCTATGAAACCTTTTTCTCTTCTATAGCTTATACCATGATAAAAATCTTACAAAAGCTAGTTATTTTTTCCTTTCATTATACTTTTATAAAATGATAAAATGATTATAAAACATGTTTCATTCCCAAATGATACATTATAATGAATCTGTATGAAACCCATTTATTGTCATGGTATTTGGTATGATGGATGTTTCATTAACATATATTTCACAGACATATGATTTTTATTATGGGATGGGTGGTGCATATATCTCTCTCTCAAATGCATTGGGTCAAGATTGATATATCATGAGAAAATAATAACTAGAATTGGGAGTGAATATAGTTCAGCATGGTTCTCTATCGACTATAATTGTATTGGGAGTGAATATTGATTATTATATTTATTTAGGAAGAGAACCCATTTCATTATGATAGTTTGACAATGAGCCTTGAAATACTAAGGATATGATTTTATATTCTTATGTGTATATGAAAATTCCATAACCTTTTCCAATTTTATTCCCTAGTAGATAATTTTATTTCATTCCCAAATGATTCATGTCTTATTAAATTACACTCGTTATTCCATGACCCCTGATTATGAAAATAGATATATATAGTATAGTTTTAAAACATAATGATCATATTATCATACCCTTATGCAAATATTATGATTACGTGTCTCCCTTGTGTACCTTTTATATGAATTAAGGCTCACACATTCTTATGTTTCCTTTCCCCATGATGTGAAATTTTGGCATTCATTGAAAAAACGTAAATTTTTCATGAATAATAGAAAATATTTAATTTTATTAACAACTAAATTTATCATTAAATACTTTAAAATTATCACAATATAATGATTTAATAGTAAAAATAGATTAATTATATTATTTATAGTGAAATTAATTCCACTGGTATAAATTTACTATTGGATTTCAGTATAAAACATTTTACAGATCATTAAACATTTTTCATATAAAACGCTTTCATCAAGTATAATAGGTTTAATATTAAATTCAATTCTTCACATTTTTTAATTTAATGAAATAAAATAGGCTCACTCTTTATAATAAATATAATAAAAATAATTTAATAGATTTCAAATAATTATTTTTGGAAATTTTTAACTCTACCCATAATAAATACATCTCTCATATATAAACGATGTACAATATGGTTAAAACCATAGGCTAAAATAATGAAATTTCACAAAATACATGATTAATCATATTATGTCAGTGGTTTGAAATAAAATATACTATTACTTCATAATATAGTTTTTTTTAAATAATTATTTAGTATTTTGAAACCCATGATTGAATTTTTCAATGGATAAGTTACATTTTATTTAACTGAAAATAATTTTTCAGTTTCTCATTTATGGGAATGGTTGAAATATTCCATTAGGTTTTCAATAAATTAAAAAAACTAAAATATTTTATTAGACTCTTATTTAAGGAATAAAAATTATGTAATCCATTTTATTACTTTATTCTTATGGGAAATTCATGTAACACATAAATTAGGTATTTTCCTAAAAAAATTCAAAAACAAAATCTTTATTATATTAAATTTATTTTTTCCAAAAAATATATATTAAATATAATTAAAATGATTCCAAATTTTGAATCATCATTTCATAAATTTGATAGAATTATCCTTTAAGGGTCATATATTTGTGAAGTGATGATAAAAATTTAAATTATAATGATTAAGGTTAAAAATAATTATATGTTGATTAACTTGAATACAATGAATACATTTTATCCATAACCTACCAAAATGTTATTTTATGTGTTTATTTCATTCATATAACATATTATTTTATGGGTTCCTTGGTGCCACATGAATTGATAATAATATATAGATTCATTATATAATATTTTATGTAATTTTATGTGTGTCCATTCCCTCACTTATAAATTGATAAAACCTCTCCAACGTACTACACTATTCATGATCCTTTTTCTCAAAGAATAACTTACAAAAAAATAATAAAATCATTTCCCACATCTGGGGTCTTCTTCTTTTTACAAACATACAATCATTTCAAGGATTATAATGTAATAAAATGGTGGTTTCACAATATAGAGGTCAACCCATAAAAGAGTTTTTTCAATTTTTTATTCTAATTCCTAAAAATATATTTTACTAGTACTAAAAATTTCATTATTATGAATATACATAGTTTTTATAATGATTATGAGAAATTAATTTTCCTACTCTTCTCAATCCCCTTGGAAGAAAAAAACATCACCTGTGCATTTGTACGGATTATCGTCACTACATAGAGGTGAATGTTATTTTTTTAAAACCACATTACATGGATGGTTATTTATGTTTTACTAATGAATATATATTATATTTTCCTAAATTTTGTTTTTCTAATGATAATAACATTTCTATATTTTTACATTCCATTTTGTTGTAAAATGATATAGTCGCTCATGGATACATGTAGACTACCACCTCTACGATGAAATATGATACATTTTTTCATTTTATATTTACATTGATAGTAATGAATAAATATTTAAATATTATATAATATATAATTTAAATTATTTAATGTATAATTATTATTTAACATTCCTTATTTACATTCTTCAAGAAGTGAAAACAATATTCAGGTGTATGCACATCATACCATCTCCATGAGTGATATAATTTAGTTTTACACATATATATTAAATTTATTAATCTATTTAAACATATAATAAATATTATATATATATATATATTGATTTATATTATATATAATATTGGAAGACTATAAATACACAAACATAATTCCAATAAAGGACAAAACATTTAACACCTGAAAACAAAAATTAAAAAAATAGAATTATTAATAAATGGGTATGGAGATGTAATAATTTGAAAACATATGATAATATATTTATTTATATGGTTGTGCTATGTAATTATAATAAATCTAAATTTATTATATAGTTATTTAATATATCATTCGATTCAGGTTGAACATGAGGTATGGGATTTCACAACTCAAATTATTTTCATTGGATTATATGAATCCAAAATTATATTTTATATGAATAGATTACATTTTTAATTAATGTGATTATTTTATTTTTAATTTAAAAATATTTTATTTTAATTTAAATTTTATAAACATAATCACTTCATTTTCTAATTTAAATTTAATCTTTATTATTAGTGTAAGTGGTTTATTCCCAATTCCAACTGAAATGAGATATATATTGTAATATTAACCAATTTTCTTTTATAGGATTTAAATATTTCCCTATTGATGTATTTAAAAGTAATATAAACATCTTACAGATAATTATTTCAAAATAAAAATTTATTATTTTACGGATTTTAAATAAATAATTTATAAAAAGGAAAGAATTGATTTTATAATATGGTTCTCAGTATTTTACTAATTTTCATTGAAGAAATATTATAGTCAATCCTTCATAAATTCCATTTATTGTTTGGTTCTATGATTAATTTTGAAAAATCCATATTTTATTCTAAAATTTCATCTCGTTTTCCACTTCAATCATTTAATGAAACATTTCAATGAAAATATGAACTTATTTCACATTTAAGAGTGTATTTTTTTCTACTGTGTCTATACTTTTTCACATACTTTTTCAAATGTCCATTTTTTCACATATTATTACTATTAATAAAATTTTATATTGTGTATGAAATTTAACACAGTTTTAAAGAAATCCTAATAATGTTTTATAAAAGGGATATTTTTATAATTCATTATAAAAAATTAAAAAGGTATTTTTTTAACATATATGATGTTAGTAGAAATTTATACCCCGATAACTGTTATGTTTTAATTAATTTATTCTATAAAACATTAGTGGTTTTATGAATAAAAATATTTAATGAAAATATATTTTATTGTTTTCTTATATTTTCTATATATTTTCCAAGGATATTATTTTATTATAAACCCTATATTTAAAATGAAATTATATTCATAAATTATCTATTATTAATTTTTTATCCATTAGCATTATAATGATTCATTCACTTGCTATTGACCTTTTCTATTAGAAATTAATTTAATCATAAATATACTATTTCTTTTTTCACATAAATTATTATTTATGAAGATATTTATCTTTTCAACATTTAGTGTTTTATGATAATAGATAATTTATTGACTGTAGAAATATTCATATTATTTATTTTTTACTCAATACCAATATTTATTAATAAGGAATATTTCTTATGAATTGAATTGATAATTAAATATTTGAGTATTTCATTAGAAAAATAGTCAATAGATTGGCCCGATTATAGATAGCTCTTTGATGCATCAACATGTATCAAGTGTCAAATATGTTGGGAAAGCATATTAAAAGGAGATTCGATGAATAACTGTCGATAATTCAAACTTTCCATTAAAGGGACTTGATGGTAATGATGTCATGAATTATGAGATCATGATGTACAATATAAAAAATTTACATGAATGGTAATTTAGTTATTATTACACTTGAGATTATTGTATTTATATTTTAAAAGGATTCATTTAATATTAAGGTCATTGGTTGATGGTAATGTATTTTCAGTTATTTTATATCCATTATTAATTATAAACTATATACTCTTGATAGTATTCACTTTACATAACCATAAATTATACTATTAGATAACACTTTATTTTTTTCATTACCAAATATATGAAGAAGTTTATTATGAATAGTATCAAGATTGAAATAATTTTTCGTATCATACCTGTTCTATATTTCCAACGTATCATGGGAATCACACAGGAATATTTTTCCTTGTGTCTTCTTACTTGATTAATCCATAATGATGAGATCCATTATATTTTGTACAAATGTTATAAAGATGATTTCATCATTGGGAGACTCGAGTTGCTGTTTTAAATATTGTTAGCAGTGGAATTTTTTAAAAAAACATTATCAAGACTAGATTTTAAATAGACATAGATAAAACTGGAATTATGATTACATTTATATTATTTGATATGTATTAGAATCATATGGATTTTTATTTCACATATCAATATTCATGAACATTATAATCTAACTCAATGTGTGGCATTATTTTGTGATGGAACATAATATAAAAATGTGAATCAACACCAATAAGAAATATAAGAATTTTCATATAATAAATCAATTATAGATGTTGTTTGAAATGAGTAGATCAATTCCATATTTGCACATGTCGATTAGGATTTGATGAAAAAATTACCATATGGAACAACCTATCCTTCCACTATATGATTCATCTATGTTGGAGTGCTTAATATTAAAGGAAACTCTATATTTAATTCAATTACAATTTTTAGTTATTATAAAATCCTTAAGTACATCTTCTAACAAATAGAAAAAATAATAGTGCCACACTCCCCAGGACTTCGGCGGTCTGGCATATCACTCACCCTTTAATAGGTTTTCTCCCATATCAATGATGGATACCCTCATAGGATTATCAGTATCATCAAATCATAAAATTTTTCGCATGTATATTTCTCATATGTTCCTATTACATTCGAACAATTTGTGTATTCTTATTGTCGAATTCCATTTCCCCCACCTCTTATTCTATTTCCGTCATTACCATAATCTTAAATCTTATTTTGGTTTAATATGATGTTTCAAAAGATAGTTTGAGATGATTATAGAGGATTTTGGTTTTGTTTCTTCAATTTCATTAATTGGGTGATTTTCAGGTTTGTTCTCATTGTTGATTCACCTGAAGGTGAAGGATGGATGAAATTATGTGGGAGTTTATTTAGCGGTCAACCACCACTTTATTTTCTCTCGATTTGGATTCCATCACACCTCTTGCAATCAGTATGATATTACAGTTTGAGGGATGTTTATTGATTTGATATTTTAGTGGCTGAGGGGGTTCAAGGCACCTCTCTCTACATGTCTCTATCTCTTCAGTCATTCTTTCGTGATGTTTTTGTAGTTCTAGTTCCCTTGAGTGGCCTCGTCCATTTATCTTATTCCTTGAGATTCCATAATTTCCCATGTCAAATGAGTCCACATTGGTCGATGTGTTGGTGTGTTTGTGCATTACAATGGTTTGGGCCTATGCAAGGTGGTTTTTGGATGGTTTGTGAAAGTATCTACACAAATGACCATTTCATCATTCCATGGTGAATCTGATGGTGATTTTGTTGATGATAATATACAGGTGCAAGATTCAATTAGTAGTAGTTCTCATTTTTATAATGGTCGTAAGTTTTTTGTGGTTCTATAGTGTTTTACAGTGGTGTAAATTGTTTATGGTGGTTAGTTCTCACAAACAATATGTTGTGGACCTCGTGTTTGATATCTTTGAAATTTGAGTTTTAATGATTATACCCTAAAATTTGATCTAAAAGGATAGTTGTTTTGGATGTGGATGACATGGATGAAGAAAAGATAAAGGTGATGGGTTTATGTCCATTACACTGTTTTTTGAATGACTCTAAGGTGGCTCATGGTTTTTTGAATATGGTCATTGTGTTTTGTTTTTTATATAGTTTTTTTTATGTTTGAAAATAATATCTATTTGAATTGTGAGGAGTGTTGATACCAACAAACCATAATATTTATTTCTGAAAACTAAAAAATTTATTCGGAAGTAAGGGAATTAATAAAGCATTAGTTGGTGAAAATTTGATTCTATCCCATGAGAATATATTTTATTAATTGGGATGTCACATTCGATATTATAAATCATCATAGAATACTGTTTCTATGTGAGTATGAACAAGAACTCTCCAGGTAAATTACATAATTTATATGGGGTTTCTACCTATTGATGAGGGATATTCATTACAGATTTCTATTATGAAAATAAACTGTAATGCCTGTATTTTAACATAATAATTCATTGATATATATATAATAATAATGTAATTGATATGAGATAATATGACATAATATTCTGAGGGAAGCATTAAATCATTAATAAAACATAATAACTGTTAATTATGATAATATCAAATGCACATTTCTGCCAATAAATAGTTGAATAACTCTCAAACAGAGTCCCAATTCATAAATTTGGGGCCACAATGGTTTCAAAAAACTTTTGTTTTACCCTAATAATAACAAAACAATTATTGTTGTTTGTTGGACCGTTATAATGGTTTTAGGGGTATAATTTTAAATACCCGGATGTTCTATATAATTTTTTAAACAATTTGCGATTAAAAAAATCGGTGAAAATTGAAGGCGCATGAATCTATGGCCCTATATGCCCTGAACAAATTTTTTGAACCTTTTTTAATATATGTTAAGTAAAAATATGGGAGGCATTTTCTAAATTTTGAACAAGTTCTCAAAATTGAAATCTGAGAGTACCATTGAATCTGTCACACCGATATTCAGTTAAAAAAGGATTCACTTCAACTATAGTTTTATGGGAGGAAAACATAATTTTGGACATCACAAAAATAATAATAATATAACAAAACAATGTTATTTTATTTTTCTCCAAAGGTTGAGTGGTGGTGGATGGGCCACAAAGTTTTCATTCCATTAATTTATTGACCCTTTGTTTTTGGAAGCACTCCATTGAAAGATGAGTAGTGCATTAATTAACTTATTGATTTACCTCATTAAGGCTTCACTATGCTAAACTCCCATCCTCTTTATATTTAAGGGAGTCTTGGGTTGGGGTGCTTACATGACACCATCATGAGAGGAACCACGGACAAAGTGACATGACTTCTTCCACTGATTATGAATGTAAACTTGGACATCGTTGGAGTGATCAACGGCGAATGATGGAGGCATCCACGAATAAGGATTCTCCAACCACTACTGCGACATCCCCAACAAATATCAAGGTAGGGGTTTTATGTTTTGAATGGGGTTTATAATTATTTTAATGTGATGTATATATTACTCTCATTTTTTATAATTCTATCACATAGGGTGTGGAACAATATGAACAAGACCCAGACTATCCGTCGCTTGATTTTCATTGTGTTCTTCATGGGATCATTTTTCAACTTGAAGATAAGAGGAAACCAAGAGGAATGGAATGATATTGTCTTATAGATAGGGTCATAGGTTCATCCGAAATGTTGAACTAACAACCACAGATCACATGGTGGCACGCAGATGCTCCGTCGGTGAGGCACCAATGACCAGTGCCTTTGGAAATGGCGGTGGCCAGTGCTCGCCGGCTGCGAAAGAGAGGCAGAGCCTGAAGGCATCATGGAAGACTGAAGGGGTCGTCGACATGTGTCAGTCATGGTGATGGTGAGGCATTGCGACATCATGTGCTGTAGTTGTACAGTTCACAGCTTTGAAGCTATGGAGAAGGGAGGGGACCCGATCCCTACAGGTCCCGTGGAGATCCATGTAGCGCCACCCCACACCGCCAATCAAATATCCGAACGATACTTTGATCCGTTCATGAGGCGGACTGCGCGACCTCCATGTGGGTTTCCCCTGCTTGTGGGCCGATCCGCCGTGGCTGATCCTATCCTCAAGGGGAAAGGCTGATCCACAGCCCTACCCATCCAGGCCGGGTCAAGCCAACTCAGACCCATATGGGCACAGTTTTTCATAAAGAGCCATATCAAGAAAACCATATGTCCTTTTGAAAAACCATTTGTAGTGTTGGGATCCTTGGAGCGAGACAACCCTTTTGATATAATCCAACTATTTTTTGCAGAAATCTATAGTACGAACAGGTAGGATTGACCCCGAATCCAGTCGGGCCCCTGACAAAAAAATGCTAATAACATACAGATCGAGTGTCTGGTTGACGTTCCGTATGTTGCATTTCAATCCTTATAACGTGACATATCATTGGGTAACTTCTTCATGGGTCTTCATTCCAGTTGAAAAATGAATGATGGCTTGAGAAGTGGTTTCTCTCGGAAACATGCATGTTTTGTGCCGGAATCTAGTGGATGGTTGAGAGATAGAGGTTAGAGATATATCATACGTAGGATAGTACCGAGTGATCTTGTGTGGTTCGGCACCTTGACAACCTGTGTGGATCAGCATCTAGTGACTCTTTGTGGATCAACACCTAGCGACCCTGTGTGGATCAACATTCTAGCGACACTGTGTGGATCAAAATTCTAACTACCTTCTGTGACTAAGAATTCTAGTAGTCCTGTGTGGATCAGGATAGTGTGACCTGATGAGGAATATCCTTAGAGCGGCTAGTTGTGGATTAGTGACACATCGATACAGTGTGAGTCGGATCCTATATGGTTATTGTAGGGGTTAGTGCCTATCGATCTTGGGTGGTCATATCCTATGTGGGACAACAAGGGTTAGTATCTATCAATATGGGGTTGTTCGTATCCTGTGTAGGTTAGCAGGGTTAGTAATTATCACTCCTAGGTGCGTCAGACTCCTTATACTCAGCAGTAGTGCCTCTCTATAGAATAAGATGACCAACCTTTGTGATTAATCATATGAACTTTTGTACATTAGTTATACATGGTTATGAGATGAGTCCTTTACATTGTTCTTTATGAATGAGATCATGATTTTATGTTTTAATTGAGGAATTATGGGAGACCTTTTAGGGTCTCGAGGTCCCTACTAGGTTTTTTTATACTCACCCAAACACGGGCATCGCCCGCACCTTGGTGTGCCTTGTGTAGACGACGGGACTGAGACTCAAGGATCTAGGACCTGATGGTTGATGTAGATAGCGGTGGAGACAAGATGTACCTACCCTTAAGGAAGGATCCTTCGTGCACAATCTAGTGAATTGTTTTTTGTTTTCATTTTTAGTTGTATCTTTTCATTTTGTCATGTATTATTTCTACTTTACATTAAGTACACACCTTTACTACTACAATTTTACATCGTGGTTATATCTTATTGTGTTCTTGGACTTTGTATTTGTACATTTTTAATGGAAATTCAATCCCATTTTTGGGACACAACATTCTGGATCTATTCACCAACCCTTATCCTATGGAAGGTGGGTTTTGGGTAGTCACAGCACGGGCCCTGGGGGACGGGTCGTGAAAAAGTGGTATCAAAGGAGTAAGTTATATAGAATAACTATCACACTGATATCTTTAATGGAGTAGTAGTGTGAAGTGTAATTTAGTGTGGTTTTCAGTTCAGGGAGTCAAATTTTGGTGTGGCGGTCGACATATCCATACTCTAGGACAATAAATTCTAATTGCCAAAATGGTGCATGAAAACACTGTTTGAGGGTGTGTTTTTAAAATTTTTTACTCATTATCTCTTTTGAGTCAGCTCGCCATGTATAACATATTGATTGTGGCTCACATGTTTCTTTTCAATATGATATTATGTGGAAAACAAAACATGATTCCTAAGAGAGTAGACGATGATAGCGAACTAAATGATGAGGCTTCGATGCGGGGACCTCTTATTATGGTAGCACCATTGGGTGGTGCACCAGCAGTACCACCACCTGGTGGGAAACAGTTTCCACCAACCCCATTGGTGGACCATGAACACTGATTGAGCGGGTTTCACGAGTTCTAGTGGAAGAGTTCTCAAGAGTTTCAATGTGAGAATGGTCCCCAAGCAGTTGTGGAAAGAATGTAGATTGTGGCATGATTTTTACACCTAGTTGGGACACCAAGAGAGAAGATGGTGATACTGGATGGTAGTATTTTCAGGGGAATTATAGGAAAATGGTGGAGCTTTATTATCTAGTTATAGGATTAGGTGACACACACATAGACATACTTTGAGAGCCACTTCAGGGAAGATTTCATCCCAGTGACACTACGCTCTATGCATATTCAGAAGTTATTGCACTTACATCAAGGCAGCCTGACAGTAGCCCAATACTCCGCAATATTCACTGACCTCTCGATATACTCCCCCAACATGGAACGAGGACCATTTTTAGGTCCTAGACCTTTGATCAGGGTCTCCGTCGAGAGATTAGAGCATCGATTACATTTATGAATATCCCGATGCAGGCAGGAGTGCTCAAGCGATCATAGTCTATGGATTGATTCCTAATTGAGAAGTAACTGATAGTGAGAGCCACCACCAGATGAATGGTAGCTAAGTCATCTATCAGAGGTAGTAGGAAGACGATTCATAGGTCCAAAGAGGTCAAAACCTCTAGTGGACGACCCCGAGAGGCAGGGTCGGCGGTGCGGAGCTCGTGAGACCGAGGAGGTCAGTTAGGAGGCGGAGAGTGCTTCACGTGTGGTGGGAAGGGCCACAAGTCTCACCACTGCCTGTCCTATTGTACCTAAGATCAGCATATGGTCGAGGAACCTCCCAAGAAGAGGAATAGGTTCAAGCGAGGAGGTCTTCAAGGTAGTGAACGTGGTAGAGGAGTAGGCTGTGCAGCAAGTAGTGGGCGGCTATTTGAGGTTCTACTACCACCACCAATAAGTGGTCCACCCTGACCGCAGGAAGTAGGTGGATATGTGAGAGCATAGCTACAGAAAGTAGAGTACTATGACCATGGTGATCCAGAGATGATTAGAGGTATGACCTATGTCTATTACACCCAAGCTATAGTACTTATAGACAGAGGTGTTAGTCACTTTTTCATTCCCATGAAACTTGTTTGGAGCTCAGAGGTTCTGAGGGAGCCGTTCGCTCGATCCTTGAGAATAGATACTCCTGTGAGATAAGAATCAATGATTACACATAGGTTTATGAAGTGTGAGATCACTCTAAGAGGCAAGATATTTTGCTGGGTTCTCCTAGCACCAGTGTCGAGGACTTATGACGTCGTCTTGGAAATGGACTGGATATCCACATTCCATGCTCAGATTGACCATTTTAGGTGCAAAGTTTGGTGTGTATGTGAGGATGTGATCTTGTTTATCTTCACCAGTGATGAGGAAACCATTGCAGTATGGGATGGACTATCTCGGAGGAGGGGGCAGATGATTACTCATTATTTGGCTAGCCTCACCCTCAATGAAGTTGATGTGAGGATTTTGATTTATCTTATAGTGGTGTACCGGTAGTCTGATGTCTTCCTTGATGATATTACAGGACTAATTCCTTTCAGAGAAGTATACTTTTTCACTGATCTATACCATGGGATGGTACAAATTTCAACACTATCATATCAGATGGCTCTTGTGGAGCTTCATGAGCTGAGGGTAATGTAGGAGGACATGCAGAAAGTGGTTTTTGAGGCCCAATGTTTCTCTCTGGGTATACCCAATGTGTTCTCTAAGAATCCAGACAGGATTCTAAAGAATTGTGTAGAATATCATTGCTTGAACTAGGTTAATATGAATAAAAACTATCCTCTACCAAGGATCAATGATCTCTTCGAACATCTGAAGGGTGATCATTGGTTTTCGAAGATAGACCTCAGATCAGGTTATAACCAACTCAGAGAAAGGGAAGAGGATGTAATGATGAAAGGCTTTATATGTCGGTATGGCCATTACGATTAATTGATGTTGCCTTTTGGTGTGACCAATGCTCCATCAGTGTCCATGGGGCTCATGAACTGGATATTCCAGCCATACCTCGATCGCTTCGTGGTGGTCTTCATTGACGACTTCTTGATATTCTTGTCTTCGGAGGAGGATCACACCATGCACCTATAGATAGATTTGGATACACTCTATGAACACCAGATTTATGGAAAACTCTCAAAGTTACAGTTCTGGATATGGGAATTACACTTCCTTGGGAACGTTATCTCGGAGGTTGGAGTTGAGGTGGATTAAGAAATGATAGAAGCAATGCTTTCATGGGAGCCACCCAGTAATGTGACCGAGGTGCCGAGATTCTTGGGATTGGATGGATACTACCGGAGGTTTGTGAATTACTTCTCCAAGGTAGAGGCACCATTTTCATACTTGACAAAGAAGGGGAAGTATTTATCATGGATGGAGAAGTGCTGGCAGATTTTTCAGGAGCTGAGGATGATACAGAAAAATACCCCCATCTTAAGGATACCATAAGATGACACTGGGTATGTAGTCGACTGCGACACACCAGGGACCAGAATAAGTTTTTTCCAGATGCATGAGTGAGCGGTGATCACCTACGTCTCACAATAGTTGAGATAGTATGAGTATACCTATGCTACCCATGACCATGATTTTGCTGCATTGGTCTTTGCGCTGAAGTTGTGGCAGCACTACAATATGGGTGAATGGTTTACTATTTAATATGATCATAAGAGTCTCAATTATATCTTCTCATAGAAGGACCTGAACCTGAAAAAACGATGAAGGACAGAGTTCCGCCAGTACTATAACTTTAATATAGTCTATTCTCTTGGGAAGGGGAACATAGTAGCGGATGCAGACATCAGGATGTCTAGTCTACAACTTTTTAGTGAGGCGACAGATCATCTAACTGCATTGCATATATCCTTCATAGATAGAGATGCAGAAGCTTACCTTTATTTTATGACTATCACTCCCCACCTTTTACAGCCAGCTAGGGAGGCCCAACTTTGGGACATCGACTGTGAGTCTCGACATGCTTAGATATCCTCAGGAAAGACTCCAGAATGACTTTATAAAGGCTGGGAGCACGTCTTCGTCTTCAGAGAATGCACCATGTTACTAGTGACACTATGAGAGGGGGTATTGAAGGATTTCCATACATACAGTTTAGCGGTACATCCTAGTGTGGAGAAGATATACCAGTGCCTACAGCATCAGTACTAGTGTCAAAGGATGAGGAATGCAATGGTAGAGTTTGTGTCCCAATGCTTTACTTTTTAGTAAGTGAATGACGATAATTAGGTAGTAGCGGGGTTAGATCAACCACTTGAGGTTCCAGAGTAGAAGTGTGATGGTATCTCTTGGATCTTTTGGATGGGGATACCATGTACATATATGGGCCACGATTCCATCTCAGAGATCATTGAATGACTCACCAAGTCAGCCCTCTTCCTACCCATCCTATAGCAGGGATCAGTATAGGGATTGAGATTCCTCTACGTTCTAGAGATTGTGTGACTAAAAAGGGTTCCAATTATGATAATCTCAGATTTTGACCCATATTTTACATACTACTTGTTGAAGGGATTGCAGGAGGTGTTCAGGACTCAGCTATATTTGAGCACCACCTTCCATCAGTAGAAAAATGATCAAATGGAGGAGACCATACAGACAATCGAGGAAATGCTTCATGCTTATGCCCTCAATTTTGGCCACAGCTGGGAGGACCACCTACCCCTAGTGGAGTTCTCTTACAAAAAATGTCATCACTACACCAACGACATGGATCCGTTTGAGGCCCTTTATGGATGACCATGCAGATTACCTTTTTTTTGACAGTCCCATGGGAGTCAGCTCTTATGGGTGAAGAGTTGGTACAGGAAACCACAGTGAAGGTGTAGATCATCCATGAGTGGATGAAAAATACACATATCTGGTTGAATTATAATACCGATAATAGATATAGACCCTTGTAGTTTGAGGAGGGAGACCACGTCTTTCTATGGGTTTCACCCTATTGAGGATAACAGAGGATTGGCCGGGGTAAAAAGCTATCTCTGAGGTTTATTGGAGATTACTAGATCTTCAGTAGAGTAGGTGAGGTGGAAAACTATCTAGATCTTCCCCCAAAGATGCATCATGTTCATAATGTATTCCATGTGTCGTAGTTGATATGATACCTGCATGATCTATCGCACGTTATCAACTAGGGATTTTTGGACATCATTGCTGGGGAAACTTTTGAAGAGTGCCCGGTGGAGATAGAGGATTGACAAGAGTAGGTCCTTCATAAGCAATTGGTTGCTCTGGGGTGAGTTTTTTGGTAGCATGGAAATCTTCAGGAGAGCACATGGGGAGGGAGGCTCAAATACATGCTCAGTACCTCCCTTTGTTATCCCAGTTTTTTTGTAGCTTTTAGGGATGAAAATCCCTATGGTGGGTAGAATGTAAAGACCCATAAATTCCATGTTATTTTTTTAAATTATTTTGAATTAATAAAAGTCTGAAAAAATTGATAGTGTGTGATTCTAAGGCCCGATATTCCTAGAAAAAAAAATTATCATTTTTAAGGTACGTTCTATAACGGTATGGGCATAATTTTCTATCTTTTGAACATGTGATCGGAATTGAAATCTGACAGAACTGTTGAATCCACATCGCCAATATTTGGTTAAGGGAGGCATTAATTAGACCATATTAGGTCAGGATGTAAAGATAAATTTTTTAAGTTACAAAAAAAATTTATTTTAGTTTTCTCTAGTGGTTGAGTTGAGGTGGTGGGGCCGCTCAGTTGTCCAGACATTGATGACTAGACCATTTTTTTCATAACCACCCCATTGAAAGATGAGTGGTGCATTAAAAAATTATTAATGAACATCATTAAATATTAGTTGTATTAAACACTCATCCTCTATCTATTTAAGTGTGTCATGGTTTGGAGTTTTGACACAACTTCATCAAGTGAGGAACCCATTATGAAATGACGCGACGTCTTCCATCGACGAGGAATGGAATCTTGGACCTCATTGGAGAGAGAGATGATGAATGTTGGTGGCTTCAATGGACAAGGATTCTTCATCCACCATGGATAAGTCCCCATAGAATCTTGAGGTAGGGGGTTTATGTTATGAATGGTATTTATCATTATTTTATTATAATGTATAAATTACTCTCACTTGTTATAATGATAATGCGGAGGGAATAAGAAAAAAGAACAAGACCTAAAACCTCCGCCGCTGGATATTTCTTACTTTATTTATGGGATGATTTTTGAACATGATAATTAGAGGAATCTGGGAGGCACACATTGATAGAGGTATCCCAGGAGTGCCATAGGTGCTTCCATAAGGTAGAACGAACCCCTGGAGCTCACCCAGTGGCTAGCGGAAGCTCCACCAATAAACCACTATCAATCGCTACTGACGGCCACGACAGCAGACGACGCTTGTCGGCCGAAGAAGAGGGGACGTCTGCGCTCGTCGGCCATGGAAGAGAGGCGGATCCGGAAGGTGCCCCGACAGACAGAAGTGGATACTGGCATTGGTCGGTCATGGTGAAGGAGAGGCAGTGCACTGTCACGCATCACTGTGGTGCAGGCCACAGCTTCAAAGCTGCGATGAAGGGAGGGGACCCACTCATTGCATGTCCTATGTAAAATCATGAGGTGACACTTTTTGGAACCAAAAAAAGATCCTAACGGCTCTTTAAGCTCTTCTGGAGGCGGGCCGTAGGACCCCCACACGGGTTGCGCTAGCTAGTGGGCTGAGCCACCGCAGCCCCTCCCTACCGGGCAGGGTTGGGCCGGTCCGCCGCCTTGCTGGCCAAGAATTACACGGCCCAGACCAGCTAGGGATGTCCAGGCCTTTCCGTGGCCCTATGGGACAAGAACGCTATGGCCCAGGCCAGTTCAGATCGGGCCTAGTCAGACCCAGACCAGGTTGGATCGGACCCAGACCCATTCGGTTCTAGTTTCTCATTGTGAGCCATATCTTGCGAACCAGATATCATTTTGAAGAACTGTCTTTGGAAGTGGGATACTTAGAGTGAGATAGTCTTTTTGAGATACTCCACATGTGTTTTGGAGAATTTTGGAGTAGAACTGGGTTGGATCAACCCCGAATCCATCCGGCACCTCTGCACTTCAATGTCAATATCTTACAGATTGGGCTTCTTTTTGATGTGTTGTCCACTGCATTGGAAACATTATAACGTGATAGATCATTGGGTTACCTCTTTGTGGGACTTCATTACGGTTGAAAAATGACTAATGGATTGATGATTAGTTTATTTTAGAATCAAGTAGGTTTTGAGTGGGATTCCAATGGGTAGCTCAAAGATGGAGGTTGGAGAGAGATCATACTATGATTAGTGCTGAGTGATCTTATTAGGGTCAACATTGAGTGATCCTATGTGGATCAGTACATAGAAAACCCATGTGGATCAATCCCTAGAGACACTTTGTGGATGAAAAATCTAGCAACCCTGTGTGGATCAACATTCTAGCGACCCTATGTGAATCAGAATTGTAGCGACCCAGTTTAGATCAGCAGAGCGCGACCCAATGCGTACCAGCTTTAGAACGACCCATCATGGATCAACGACATACCAATCCTATGTGGTTAAGATGTTTTTTGGGTCTTGCGGGGGTTATTTACTATCAATCTGGGGTGGGTCTAATCCTCGGTGGGTCAGCGGGGGTAAGTACCAATCAATCCTAGGTGGGTTTGATCCTGTGTGGGTCAATAGGGGTTAGTACTTATTGGTAATGTTTTGGTAAAACTCTCTATATTCATAAGTAGTTCGTCATCACATGATAATGTGATCAATCATTATGAATAGTTATCTATACTCATGTACTTTAAAAATATGTAGTTCTATGTTGAGTGTATTTCTTTGTGTGTTGTGATTGATATCATTCTTTAAGGTTTTACTTGTGGAATTCTGAGAGACATTCTGGGGTATTGTGGTACATAATGGGTATTTATATATACACCCTACATGGTCATTGCCCACACATTGTTGGGTCTCATATAGACAACTAGAAGTCCTGACTGAGAGTCAGGAAGATAAGACCTGGCGGTGGACGGTGGTGACGGTTGACATGGAGAGCTATAGAGATGAGTTATACCTATTCATTATGATGGATCCTCAGTGGGCGATCATATGATCAATTTATTTTTTTCAGTTGTAGTTGTATATTTTCATTTGGGCTTGTTTTCTGACCCCTTTACATTTAGTACACACCTTTTAGTACTACAATTTTACTTTGGTGTTACATCTTGTTGCATTCTTGGACTATGTGTTTGTAAATTTTTAAAGGAAACTCCATCTCATTTTAGGGATATGCCTTTCTAGTGCAAGTCGCCAACCCCTGGCCTATGAAAGGTGGGATAGGAATAGTTACGACACAGGCCCCAAGTATGGGTCGTGATAAGAATATAAAATATTAAATTATTACTCATTAATCATTTTTTTAGAAAATAAATACCCCTACTCTATTTAAAACCATTTACTGGAAATTCCCATGGTTATCTATATTACCAAGGATATTTGAGTGGTTCATATAGAAGATCGACAAAAAAAGGATTTCTAATGACATTTAAGTTATAAGATCATTCCAATGAAAAAATATTAAATTTATTATTCATTAAGGATGGATTATAATCCACGATAATATGGGTTTTAGGTGAATTTATCCCAATTTTTTATACCCATCAAATTAGAATCAATTATTCTAGAAAATGGATTTGTGGTCCAATCATGTCATGATGGAGCTAGTTTCTATCATTCCCATTTTTGGAGAATTTGTATTTTATTTTACTATTATTCATTAATCATTATAATGTAATTCATTAAGGTTCAATCAAAATAATGGCCAAGGCTCATCCCAATGGTTTTGTATTGTTCTTTTATACCCTATTATTTTCATGTTCATTGTTTGCGTTTCTTTGATAGATGATTCGATGAATAAAAGGTAGATAACCATTGAAAAATTAGTTTTTATCACATGTGATCAATACAAAATTATTGGATTGAAGAGAAATGGAATGGTAGTGGAACACACCAACATCTATGGTGCCGGAGATAGAGGTGTTCTAATATTCATATTTGGGTGAAACAATCCAACAACCTAGAATGGAAAGGCATGGTCAAGGCCTAATACATGTTTCATGGGTGGGACTAATAGCTAGATATATATGTGGAGGAATATAAGTTCTAAGATGAGTAATGAACCTATTATTTCTTGAAAAACATGCATTACATGGTGTGTACCTTAACAAACAGACACCTTGTTTAGAACTAACTCCCAAATCTAGGGATTACATGTTGAATAAAATATCACAATAAATGTTCATGTGTCACATGACATGTGACCAAGTCTTGATGGCATGGTGTGTCCCCCAACGGTTACATGGGTACATATAAAGTTGGGAATATAGGAATAGGTAAAAGAAAATCTCTGAAACATGTACACAAACAAATCAAGAGGGCCCAGACACGACCAAGTACACAAGATTGTCCAATGAACAAGGAAATGACTTGAGGTAAATGGTCATGGTATAAGGAACATAGGTATACCTAGGGAATAAAATAAACAACATATATAGAAAATACATTGAATTAAAATTTTCTAGGGTACTGTGATTAAATCCTTCTCTTTATTATAGAGAATGGTCATGTGAGTGTTATTCTATACTCCCATACCAAAGGGGGTGAAGTGAGTAATTACATCATTGGAAAAATTTTATGATCCACTCTCTGGTGGTTTTCCCATAATGAGTCTGTAGATTCCCTCTATGGGACCTTTTGCAGGTCTTTCTATTATATCTTCTTCCTAGGTAAGAGATCATGGTATCTATGTCACTTCCATAAATAGGGAATAAATCCCCTATAAGTATTAAAAATCTAGTAGTGTTTCAATAATCCCCTAGTGGCATTGGTTGTGATATTTTAATAATCAATTAGACATCTTTGATGTTAAATTGAGTACATATGATGAAATTGCTGACCACCATGACCTCTCAGATGAGTGAAATTGGCGAGAACATGTCTCATGGAATTGATTATCTATGATGGTAATTTCCTTGAATCTTAAACAATAATCTAGTGGGAAGTAGTGGTTGAGACCCTATTGATAATTGTAGTCTATTATTAGTTTATATTGGTTTTATTATCATTATGTATCAAATCATGATTCACATACCTATGTATTATTGATCTGAATACTATTGATTCACTATATATACTTATTTTAGGGTTTCCTACTAGGTATTTTTATAATAAACCCTATATCATGTCTTCCCACATGCTTTATTTCTTATATAGATGAAATTATTTTCGATGGTTTAACATAAAAATCAATATACTATGGAGGATATTTTTTGCTAGATAGTTTGTGATTATACCATTATCACATTTTATAATTTTCCCATCCTTTCAAGATGATTCCAAATTACATATATATTTATTTGGAATATAATTCCCTTATTATTTGCATTAATTTTTCCATATTCTGATTGAGTTAATATATGTTTTCATTAATTTAGTATCATATTCACTTTATATTCATCATTTTATGGGATAAGAGATTCTTTTTTGTGTAAAAGTGGCATTGGATAAATCCCCACATTTGTGAGACATTCCAACATGGGATTAGACTTCACATCAAGGATATTTTCAGCATGTTATTTTCATGCTTAGGTAATCAGTGGCTAGGTAGGCCCCATTGGGTTGGGTTTCCACCAAATTTTATTAGAGGGGAAATATTATACCTTATACTGAAATTCATTTTTTTATAACTATATTTTTTTGGTATTTTGTCAAAACTATTAATGTCTTTGGGGTTTTACTTTCCTGCCATAGAATCATGTGTTAGTATGGATACCAATATATCCTTTCATTAGGACACTAATAACCTGCATTTTGACTCTATACATATATGAACTATTTTCAGGGATAAACCTCTATATAGACGATGTACGAATATGTTTTTTATTTCAATTTCTCTCTTGATTCATCTCCCAAGATACACTCAATTACTGTGGTGTGTCATGTTTATTTCAGCATGAAACTGTGAGGATTTCCATCCAGGTTTCCTTCACATTACCATAAGGATTTTCCCTTATGTAATGAGGCTTTAATAATGTATCACCCTATGTTTTTATGAAATATTATTTTTAAATTTAAATTCATTGATATAATGCATTATACAAAACATCATGTTATAAAGAAAACCATGATATACTAATAATATTATTATATAAACATGATCGTTATAATGTAGCCATTAATTTTCTCAGTATGATTAGGATTGAAAGCATTTTTAAATTGCGTATAATAATTTTATTAAATTAAACGTATTTATAAATTACTGCAAAATTTCTAGTAGAATATTTTTATGCTTCAACAATAAATTATTCCAAAAAAATATGTTTTATTGATATTTATGAAAAATTTGTTAAATTAAATATTGAAGATATAAGAATTTTATTTACCCAAAATAACAAAATTTTATGAATAAAAGATAAAATATTATAATATTGTGAATTTTTATTAAATTTATTATTATTTTAATTTTTCTATTAATAGTATAAAATACAAATTTAAATTAACAGCTACCATTTCATTTAAATAATTTACGAAGGTTTAGATTGTTATTGAAGTATATTAAAATTATAATTAGTTTAATTTTTTATTAGACTAATTTAGTTAATTTTATTGATATTATTGTTGATATTAGTTATTAAAACCTTTTATTCTTATATAAATTTTTACATTGAAAATAAACATTTCTATTGCTTCTGGGGGATTAATATTAAATTATGTTTTTCAAAATTTCTGAAAAGAATATGGAAAAATTTAATTTTTTATTTTTAATAAAGAGAGTTAATATTATATAATAAATTTAACATAATTTTTTGTGGAAATGAATATAAAAAACATTAAAATTAATTATTTTTGTTTAATTTAAAACATATTTAAACAAAATAATAATGGGTAATAATACCTTAATAATTTTTTAAACTTCATTAAAAGTAATTATTTAATACTAATCTCATATTATGTTGAAAATAATCTATTTTTATACTTTTGGAAGGATTAAAATGTTTCTAAAATATTTTCATTTCAAAAATTCATACTGTGTCACCACCCCTACTTATAAAAGGACACTTTTCTCATCACATATTAGAACTTCTGATTCCCCAAAATTAATCCAATACCTATGAATATGCTTTCCTTAAATACCTTAAAAAATCCTAGATTCCTTATTTTTATCTGAAAACATTCCAAATAAAGAATTTTGTACTATCTTAAGAAGGTTGTTTGGAGAAGATGTATCATTCTTATCTAAGCTGTTAAATTTTATTTTATCATCTTACTCCTTATAATATTATTCAACTATGATTATATAATATCCTAATTTAGTGAAATATAATTATATTTTAATTTATTAATGTAATAACCTTAATCGATCTCCAATTATATCAAATAGGAAGTGTAACCATCAATTGTGTCTATAGTAGCTACCGCCGTGAGATCTGATGTAAATCATTTTCGATAACCAGTAATCATGGATAGAGAAAATGATGAAATTAATGTTTATTTATGATATTAATGAAATATTTATATATATATAATTATAATTACACATCTAAATTCTTACCTTCAAATTCCATGAGAAATGAAAATATTTCTCATGTGTATGTGTGGACAGCCACATCCATGATGACATGTGTTTTGTTTTTTTATTTTATTTTAAAATTAATTGAAATAATGAAAGATTTACTGATTTTGTATAGTATATATGAAATTAAAATTATTATATATTGGTGATATATTATTTATCTTTTTTTATGTTTTTATCGAGAAAATAGAAACATGTTCATGGATACTTATAGCCTACCTTATCGATGAATAGTGTAATTAATTTTTTGTCTCTAAAAGGAATTTATTACTATAATAAACATATGTAATTAATATATATAATATTTATATCCTTATAAACATTATGGTTATGATGTAACCATGACCAATGTAAACTGACCTAAAATACAAAACAAAAAATCATCAAAATGAAGCAGTTGTTATAGAAAACATGATTTAAAAAAATCAATATTAATCAGGTAAAAAGGTCATAATTAAATAATATATTATATGTTATATATATATATTATTATATTAAATATTTTTAAATATTATGGTGTTTAATATACATGTGATTGTAGTGTGTATTATGAAGGTCTAGACATGTTGAATGCGGTTTTCGTCTCACTTTTATTTCAACGAGACATAAGCCATATTCACCACATGTTTATTTTTGGTGTTATATATTTATCCCAAGAATGTATTATAGATTCATATAATTATTTTACGGGTATTCACATATCCACATGATATTTTTTATTTCTTGGGTCTTACAATTAAAATATTACAAATGCGGTAATAGTTTAATGTTTCTATGTCATTGTTTATGAGAATAGTTTATGATTATGATTCTGATGATGATATCTTATGATATATCTCTCAAAAAACTACTGAATATTATTCTAATAATTTTATTTCAATAAATTATATTTTTTCTTTTTTTTTATCTATTTATGTACTCAATAGATCAAAAGAATGTTTTTAAGGAACACTGACTTTATTTAAATCTTCCATAGAAAATATTATTTCATTAATGTTAATGTACTCTAAAAATATTTTAAATAATTATTTTACAATTCTGCCATGATTTTTTACAAAATTTATTACCAATGTGTAACTTTTTTCCAAAATTTTTAATATAATGTTATTTTTTTTGCCTGAAGATGTCCCTTTTGGGTTTTACAAAAAATGTAAAATGAAACTTCATTTAATGGTGTATGAAAAAATGGTATTTCCCACTTCCATCACTGATCAAATATTTAAATCTTTATCTACACGTAATAGATGATATTTAATAATAAATTGTATAAATATATATGTGTTGTGTTTTATGATTTTAATGAATTTATAACTAATAGAAAATTACATTCCAGTAAATAAAATTTTCAAATGATATTTCAAATTCATTTTCCACCTAAGGTGAAATCATTTTTATGGTACATAAAATTTACTATTGATATGATCCAATTATGAAATTAATAATATTTACTTGGATTGTTAATGTTTAAGTTGAAATTTTGTTTTTGAAACTCATTCTTTTTTCTTGCGATTTATAATTATTAAACGATGAAATGATTATAAAACTGGTATATTTTCCTCGTGTAATGAAATAATTCAATGTTAATGAAACAAATTTATATTCATGGGATCTAATATTGTAAATTCTATTTTTGTTTTTTTGGAAATATAGATCTTTATTATGTTTTGGGTGAGACATATACAACCATACAATTCATCGGGTGATGGTTTGTATCTCATCAGATAAGAATGAATATAAACAGGGAGTAAACATATTTTACTACAGAGATTTTTCCAATATGATAGTAATGAGAATGTTCCTTGACCAAAAATATAGTTTGGGGAGTAAACCCAAAAATTAATGAATTCATTAGGAGTTAACCATGACTACTATGATGGTTTGGGGAGTGAAACCAATCTACTATGGTATTATTGTAAATGAGTTTCTAATAATAAGGAAAAACATTTCTACCATTATTTTTATGTGACAATTCCATGTATTATGACATTTTCATTCTTCCCAGGAATATTTTCTTAGATTATTTTTTTATTCATGTATTTTAAACATCATTTATTGAGTAAATAACTGACATTTTTGATATATCATATGAAGAGTTTGATGTCCAAATGCTATTCTCGTGTTCTCATACCCTTATGCCCATGTTATATTGATATCTACCATGTTAATCCTTACTAATAATCTAAGATCACCATTCTTATGTTTCATTTACACATGTTATATAGAATGGTAATATATATTAAATTTAAATTGCGAGTTATAGTTGTGAGGAACTATGTCATATATAATGCAGTTCACCTATTAAGGAATAGTTTATGTATCCATGTTTCCAAAGGAACTTTACCTAACCCATTACTGATATGGATCCTCATGTTATATAATTAATATCATTCTATTACAACATGATATATTTTAATGGGATGTTTAGGTCTTTATAGTTTTTATTAGAAAGATTTTTAATTATCATTTTTAAACAAGGATGAGAAAAATATAGTGATATCATTAAGGATAAATCTACTTATGTAAAAATATCATTGATAATTTTTGAAGGATAGAGTCAGTGCTACCTAAGAAATTATTTACCATTTTGGAGACTACATGGGTATTTGGATATATAATAGTTGGTATAAGGGTAAATAAATAAAAAAAGAGAACATTGATATGGACTTGAATATCACATGGTACATGACAACAATCCTTGCAACACAATTCATTTGACATTCCATTGGGATGTGATTTTGATATTTAAAAAATATATAGACCATTAAAGAGTATTGTAATCTGTGATGAACACTAAATACCAAATGGTTTTCTAATATTTCATAGATTTAAAATAAAGAGTCATAATTTAGACTTCCTATAATTTATATTTCATGATTATGTGGTTTTATAATTTTCTTAATATTTATCGTAATATGATTTTCTATATGTGGATGTGTCTTGAATGTAATGGAATCATATTAATGGTATGTGAGACAAAAAATGAATCAATTTTCCTCTTGAGAAACAAAATTTTAAGGGATATTTTATGATAAATCCCATTTCCATTCTCTAAAAACATTCACAATAATTGAGTCCCCCTAAACATTCAAATGAATAGTGAAGGGAACAATGTTATATCGATCCCTTCATAAGAAAAAATCCACATTCATTTAGTGGTTCAATATAATTATTAGTATTTTAGAAATGTATTTCTATCAATGAACATACATTTTTTATTCTGTAGTTTTCAGATCAAGTAAAGTCCAATTGAACATTTTACCATTTAGAAGGAAATGTAGATAAATGATGGAATATTATTAACAATTTAAATTAACAAGATAAAAATAACTATATATAATTGAATTAGTTTAAGAAAATATTTATCAGTAATTAATTTATTTTTATTCTTCTTATGAAAATAGAGAAGTAATTCAAGTA
Organism: Viscum album; assembly: GCA_963277665.1. Taxonomy (NCBI): domain Eukaryota; kingdom Viridiplantae; phylum Streptophyta; class Magnoliopsida; order Santalales; family Viscaceae; genus Viscum; species Viscum album. The sequence goes on along the minus strand of OY728120.1, from coordinate 1,264,587,814 downwards.
GTTTATGTAAATGGACGATAAATTGGTTGGTACCTGTGATGAATATTTTACAATACATATGATGTATGATTTGGTTATTATCATCCAACTTGAATGTATGGTTGATTTGTTTTTTAGGGGGATTAAAATAAGTCTCTAAAGGGAATAATCCAAATTTTACACAAGAAATATAAAATTCAAAGGAAACATTAAAATTAATAGAGAAAAAGAAAGGTGTTTTCCTTTATATTTAATGTGTGGAAGGAAAAATATAGAAAATAATCTTAGTGGGAATGGTAAACACATTATGTGTTGAAAGGATGTTCATATACCCATCAATTAATGATCTGATGGGGATATGTTATAAAATGATATAACAGAGAGAAATCAGCCTAAAATTCTCCATAAACACTACAGTGGTTAATATGTAATGAGTAATACAATTTTAATAACATGTTCCCAATTTTCATGTTTATTGACGATGGCCAACAAAAAATACATCTTATTCTATTAGAAATATGTTAATCCCATGAAATCACAATTTCAAATGATGGGTCCCATAATAAGATGGTGAAATGCACACATAAAATACAATCTATAACTAAAAATGTATTATTTGTCTATAAATCTAAACTCTCTTTTATATATTGATTTTTTTATAATGGTATAAAAACATCCACCCCATGATTAGAAATATTAGGGGATATAAAATCCATAACCATGTTCCCTTCACACAATGTGTGGAGGAAATCTAAATGATCTTCCTTGGAAGAGTTTGTATCTTGGTTATCTATTCATATGGAATTTAAAAATATGTATAGATATCTAAAAGACTATATATAGAGGAAAAATTTTAATAGATATATTTTATGGTTTTTATCTCACTTTTTTATATTTCATCAAGTGATGGTTGAGATAAAAAATTATATGGGGTTGTTTCAACCATTACCTATGACATAATGGTATTGGGAAAAAATTATAATGGATTATTTCCTTGAAACCCCCACAAGATCTAGAGTGGACAATGGTATATTGGTTTAAGTCAATCACCTAAAAAATTCCAAAAAATTTATTGATATCATTGAATATTTCTCTCTATATTACCATTCTAGGATATACATTAAGAAATTGGAATGGTTTTATGGAGTAACAAATTATATTCTATATGAGAGTGATTCGAGATTTTACTCGAAGATAGAGCACAACCATCAGTTATCCCTAGTATAATAACTAAGATTAAACACTATGGATCATCATTAGGTATATGGATGATATGATGGAATAATTTAAATTTAATAGGATATGTTCAAATATTTTTCTATGGATTTTATAGGTGGTTGGGATCAACATCTTCCTATTTTGGGCTTTTCACACAACAATATATTTTATTCAGGAATTTAGATGGTGGCTTTTGAGGCCCTTAAAATAATGATGTGTTAAACTCAAATGATATGGGTTATAGGAAGATAATTTATTCATATGGACAATGATATTGTATAGTAAATGAACAATATTATTAAATTTATTAAGAAACACATCAATGCATATCCAAGAAGGCATAAATGTAATGCTGAAAATTGTTGGTGTGATCAAGTGTTAAGAGTTGGTGAGAGCACATGAGCCTCAAAACAGTTGGTGAGGACTCCTTAAGTGCATCCAGGTTACCAGGGATCAAATCCAGGGTGAGGCTAATTTACGAGGGTACTATAGCAGGTAATGTAGTTGGGTAACTTAATGGAGGAAAATGTTAATGTTTCTCCTAATAGATTTAGGGAATATACTATGTTGGGTATTATAACGTAACTCTCTATTTAATTGTGATATCTACAATATAATTATGACATGGATTCCACAAGTTACCTTTATGATGTATGATTTATATGTGTTATTCATAAATCTTATTATTTCATTAGGTATGTAATTATTGAAAAGTATTGTTTCATTGAGTTGTATTTATTTTTGGGTTAATGTTTCATTTTTTTATTTGATAACCCTTACTGTGATTTTTATGATCATCCCATGTTTTTGAAATGTTTTCCACAGGACTTATGCATTAATAGGATCAATTATGGGATCAAATAAAATTTCATGCTATCTAAAACATGTAAGTAGACATGTTTCTTTTCATGTCATTTTATTTTATTAAAAAAATGGATATTGAGTAGTAGTGTCTACATGTTTTTCATGTTGATAAGTAATATTTATGGCCTAATTTTCTAAAACACTAAACCTGAATAGATTTTCAATGTGAATTATTCATTTAATTAATTATTATGTAATGTTTTAATGCTAGGTCACTATAATTGGTATCAAAGGTCGATTTAGATAACTTTAGAGGATAGGGTGTTATTTATGCATAAGTGACATAACCATAATGGTTAGCATATTATAAAAAGACATAGTTATTTTAGAAAAATATTAATGAGTTTAACATAACATTAATTAATTTATATTATTATTTACCCTCATCATAAGATATTATATGATGATTTTACTGATATACCCCCACTGACCTTTTTGGTTTTAGTAAATGGATGAATCCTGCTGGCACCAATTTAATAGTGGATGTGAAGAAAAATGTGATGATTTTCTGAATGACCAACTGAATGGAATCAGAGCTTCAATGAGAACTCTTGTGGTTATTCTCAACCAACTATTTGGAGTAATGATTGACCACCTAAACCATGGTGATTTTTATAAGGAATCATATATGCGAGAAACAAATCCCAAAGCATGTTCAGGTAATAATCATAAAGGTAAGTATGTTCAAAAACCAATGTGTCGTGAATGTTGAAAGAAACACCTAGGAAAATGCTTCAAAGTGATGGGAAGATGCTATATATGTGGTAATGAAGGTCATAAAGTAAGAACCATCCAAGTAAAAAATAACCATTTCAATCTAGGAAAGGGATAGAAGTTATTTTCGAAGGATCAATTAAATGTTTTAAATGTGGGGTGCATGGTCATTTTTCAAACAGTTGTCCTATGAAGATGGTTTAGGAATGGGATCCCTAGGATCGTAAAAATATATTTTTACCAATACCTAATTCCATTCTGACCGAGGATGAAGAAACTGAAAAAACCAATGAAATGTATGTATTATTTCTTTAAATATGTTTTTACATTATTGAATCATATGATATGATTCATGATTTTGTTTGTAGAAAATAATTATTTCAAAATAAGATGGTAAGGAATGGTTAATGGATCATGGAGAACATTAAATAAGTAATAAGTCAAAATATAATTGATTCAAGAGTTATGGTAGATTTAAGACGATAAAAATGCATAAATGTATTAAAGCTATTTTGAGGATGAGATTACATTGGAAGAATTTTTATAGTATGTGTAACCCTGAATTTTGATATATGAAAATGTAATTCAAGGAATAATTATCTTTTCTTTTGATGAGTACTGGTGGAATTTTATTTTGGAAGAATATATGTTTTTATTGTGGACATTAGGTGATTTGGGTTATTTATGGAAAAGATTAATCTATCATAGAGAATGTGCAATTAGGTTAATTACACTTTAGTATGAGACATTAAGTGTATTCGATGTTATTTAGAGATAAATGTTATGATTTACTATCGAAGATTATGTGATTAAATCCATCTACATTTTGGGTTTCAATCATAGTTTGGATTATGTTGAAGAATATTGATGATAATTTTATATTTAATGGTCTTTCATGAACTTTTGATTCTTTTTGTTGAATTTTTTAGATTAATTGTCGTATTTATTTTTATAAATACTTATACATTTTGGGATTATTTGATCCTTGTGCTAAAAATTTTTGGTTTTGGTTGATGACCAAAGATATGGGAAATATATAGTCTATCATTTGTAGATTATGTGATACTCTAGATGTTTATTATATCACTTCATTTGTGACCAAGTCATCTTGAATTCTTACAGTTTGGAGAAAAGTTGAGTTTGTGGTAGAATTTCGTTAAAGGGTGTCTCTCTACATGAAAAGTAATTATATATCCTTACAATCTTAGTCTAGTTATTAATATAATTATTCAACTCTAGGAAAATGATCTTGATTAAAAAATGTTATAAGTTGTCTTTTATCATCATACTTTTACCCAACCACATATTTAGGGTATTGTGGTGGTTAACATTCTATTATCAAGTTCTCTATAACTCTCTATTAATCAATGAGAATTAGTTTCTCTTCCATATCCATGTTTTTATGGAATCATATTATCGGTTGTCTTGGGTGACCTTTGTATTTCTATTTAATTATTTTAATGTTATATTTTTATGGACTCGTTTTTTGTTGTGGGAATTTCAATGATGCTTCCAAGCACAATTTTAAAATTGTGAGGACACAATTCCCAAAAGGGAGGAAGGACGTAACATCCCGGGTAAATAAAGAATATAAAATTTTCATATTTATTAAAAAATATTGAATTAAATATTAATTCTACCTTAAAGAGGATACTATGTTCAATGGAATACCTATTACACAAAAATAGGTTTCATTGAAAACTTACGTTGCACACAATGTTGAGTTATAGTGAAAATTATTAATATAATATTATAATTTTAATATTAGTTAACGCATTGTTGTTGTATTTGTGGGAATGAACAAACCTAACCATATTATTACTAAATATTTTTCATAAATTTTTTAACATTTATCCAATAAATTTTAGAGTCTTAAGATAAGAAATAATCCCATGTTAAGCATAAATACTTTAATATTCATTAAAAGGTCGATTTACAACCATTTGATGGAGAACCCTCTTAAATATAGTTTTGGAAACTTTTATATATTCTATTTGAAAAAAAAATCTTTAGAATTGGGACATCAAAATTTACATTGGATAAAATTTTGGTATTTTTTGATAATGTTCAATTTGTCATGAATAGTGGAAAATACTGTATTTTAATTCATAATGGCCTTTTAATATAATTGATTTATATGGATAGATTATCTTTTTAAATGGTTGTAAAGTTTAATTGGATTATATTTTTACCACTTAATCCAATTTTTGTCATTGGAAGTTATTTCACTATGAAATTGGATAAAAATAAGTGTAAATGTTCTGATAGTTATTATTTTATTAAAACACGCTTTTTTGTTTTGACAGTGGGAAACAATTTTAAATTAATTTCTGCCACTTCTGAATATGAATTTAGAAAAGTGGATTCTGTATTTGGAATCATGGGATCCAAATTATTTAAATAAGTAACTTTTATTTTTAGACATTATAAATATTTACATCAGTAAAATATTAATTTATCATGGTTAAAGTGTAAATCTGGAAAATAAGGGTAAACAAATATTATTATAATAAAATTATAATACCCTAAAATGTGTCCTAATACTATTGGTTGATACATTTACGACCATGAGTTTCCTTGGGGTGATTTTTGGACACCATGGAGCCACATAGGAGTGATAATGACACATTATATTAATTAATTTATAGAAAAGACGAAAATGACATAAACATATATATTTTAGTAAATCAATTCTTACATGGGGTTATATAAGTTTTCTATTAAACTATAAATATTAATTTTAAAGATAAAAATATTACCTACATCAGGGTATTTTCTTTATAATTTTTAGACATAAAAAAATGAAATTATCTAGGGCACAATAATTATGCAGTGTTTACCTCATTGATGAATGATTTAAATAAATATGATTATAAAGATTAAAAAAATATCTAAAACCTGTCCAATTTATATTGGATGATTTTATTTAGAACTTGAGTCATCCTATCTTAGACTATATTATGTTTTGAGCCTTTAGAAACCTAAAAATAATATATAATAAAATAATATGTTTAAACATTTCTAAAGAGCCCCTCCTCCCCCTTATAAAAAGCCATCACTTATAACACATTCTTCACACTTCTCAAGACCTTTCGCTCAACCAACCTCTTCATAATAAATCTCCCTACATCCCTATCCTCCTCCTAGAATCATTTCTCATAGGCATAAGGAAATTAAATTAAACATTTTGGTTCAATATAGAGGGAGATACCTGATTTAAAGGTAACGTCTTCTCTTAAGTTATTTTTATTATTTCGTATCTCAAACCCCCAAAAAAATATTTATTAATTTTTTAAAAACACCAGTATACATAATATACTATGTTGTTTTTATGAGAATTACTAGAACAACACTTACACACACCTACATCTAATGTGTAATGAACATGTTGTTTCTGTGGATGGTGAACTTCTTCCTCACGAAACGATGATTGTTCACTCTTCTCCTACCACCTCTCATGGTAGCCATTATGATGGAACTATATTTATATATGATATATATTATGTTTATTTTTTCTCTTTTTTTCGGGAATTTGTATTTACAAACATACCTTTATGCTTTCCAATATGTGTAAATACTATAATTTCATTTGAGAAGGTGAGGACTACCACCCACTCAAGTTGATATGATTCATTCATAACATACATGGAATGTATAATGTATGGAGTTAATGATATTATATAACATATATATCACATAAAAGTATAATTTAATTATAATATACCTATGTATCATTATGTTTTCATTCAATTAAATAGAAAAGAAAATAATTTTCGTGCATACATACGGCTTACCGTCTCCATGAATGGTGTATTTTATTTCATATTTCAAAATGTTATGTAATATTATAAATATACACATATAATGGATATATATGATAGATATTATATCTAAATAATTAATATAATTATTGAGATATTTTACTTTCAACCACATGGATAATTTATAATCATAACAAATTCATTTTAAACTCAAGTTTCAAACGTCAAAAAAATGTCCAATATGAGCTCAAATAAATAACTAATTGTTATAGAAAAGTAATAATGGATATAAAAGGAATACTAAACTTTGAAAAGTTTCTTATGATATTATAAATTAACTTTATTTTATTATTCTGTAAGAACAATGAACAAATGAGTAAAGTCAGACATGAGGTAATGGATTTCAAATCTCACTTTTAATTTCGTGAGATTTCAAATTTTCACCACTTATTTGTTGCATGTGGTGTATTTTGTACTACCATTTGATATATATTATCATGATTCTTTTTATATTCATGGTATTATGTGATTAACTTTGTGGTTATTAACTTATGGTCTTACGACTCTATTGATTACATAGTTGTAAGGGGTTTTAATCTCACTTTTTATTCCTATGAGATTCATGCTATATTTTCCACTATTTCCTTTTATCTGGTATATGTACTGCACATTATTGTATTCATTGTGTAATATACATTAATTTATTGGTATATAAATCTTCATTTTATGATACTTCATTCATGTGGTGTATGTTTCGTAAGTTACCAAATCGGTGGGGGAATCTTTCACCCTCCTCTTTTTAAAAGACTTATTTTTATTGTGTCTTCTAATTTACATCTTATAATGTTGGGATATGTTATTATATATCTTTATTTATGTAAATTTTATTTCAAAGTGATGATATACCCTTTTCTCTCCCATCAACTCATTTTCTACATTTTTATGTGACACCGTTAGGCTATCAAATTTCAGTAAGAGAACTTCCTAACCCAATTTCAATTCTTTGTGTAAAAATTATACTTATTGATTATCTCGTTATGTGAAAATGTTTCAATGTACTCTGATTTTTTTACCCTCAATATCCACTTATATTTGGTGTATTTTTATTTTTCACGCATAATTATTTTATTGATTTTTCCTTTATCCAAGGATATGATTTCAGCAATGGACCTTGTCTCAATTTACATTCCATTGAAAATTATTTATTTTTATACAACAATTAACTTTTATATGGTGTATATACTCCTATATAACGTATTATATCATGAATCACTTTATTATTATGATATTATAAGCTTTGATTGATGTTATTCTTCAATCATTTATATTAAAGTGTCTCTCATTTTGTTAAAAACTATTTAACTAAAATATCATTTTAAATGTTTCAAAGATTTATTATTTTTAATCCTTATCATTAATTTCAATGTTTCAAAAATGGTTTTATGATTTATTTATATAGACATTAACATTTTAAAATTTTAATTCCCTTAAAAGCTTCAAATTGGTATGGGACACTTTGATTCCAAAAATCACTTTATTAAATGTTTTTAATGTTTTTGAAAATGGTTTGACAAAGAATTGTTTATTTCAATATCTTGAATTCATATATTGTTATTGGAATATTGAAATGTTATCTTTAATTTATTCTTCTATTATGGGTATGATTATGTTATGTTTATTGGGCATTATTTACGTATATGGATGGTTTCGTGATAAACCTAGGTCGGGTGAGCCTGAGATAGCTCTCCAATGCATTGGGTAACGTAATGGAGGTAAAAGTTATTGTTTCCCCTACAAGATTTAGGAAATATACTGTGATGGTTATTCCAAAGTAACACTATACATAGCTATGATAGCTAAAATTTAAGTATGATATGTATGTCACAAGTTACCATTATGATATATGATTTCTATGTGTTATTTATAAGTCATATGATTTCATGTGGTATGTTACGATTAAAAAGTATGATTTCATTGATTTGTATTTATTAATATGTTAATGTTTCCTTTCCTGATTTTATAACCCTCATTGAGAATTTTATGCTCCTCCCATGTTTTGGAAATTTTTTCCATAGTAATTAAAGATGAATAAGTTCAATGATGGGCTTAAGAAAAATTCATGCTATCAAAAACATGGAACTCGAAATGTTTCTTTTTATTTGTTTTTATGTTTTGAAAAATTGGATACATAGTAGTAGTGTCTAAATGTAATTTTCAAGTTTATATGTAATAGTAATGTCCTAATTCTCTAAAACTCTAAACCCAAAAAGATCCTTAATGTGAATTATTCATCTAATTCAAGATTATGTAATGTTTTAAGGTCAGGCCTATATAGATTATCATTTATAAATGTTATTCTTGGTTCATATTAAGATTATAGAGATGATTTTTGGATATCTTTGGGAATTAGTTGTTTTAAAGAATTTCTTTTCCCCCCAAGACTGATGGTTAGGAAAATATAATCGTTCATGTCCTAGAGGACATGTTCTGGGATTATCTTTTTTATTTTGGTAGTATTTTGGATGATCTCGAAAAAATGGTGTTGTTTTGAACAATAGATTCTATAATTAAATATTCAACATGAAGTTGATCAATGTTTATTATGGGTGATATTTTAGTTGGGCACTGTGTTGGGTTGATCTATGTGAGTCAAAACACGTGGTCCTAGAGTATGTTTGATCTAGGAAAAAAAGATATGTATCACCTAATAGTATACAAGGACTAAAAAAAGATGTTATATTTTTTATATAAACAATTAAAAGAGGTAATTTGAGGTGGTGTAGGTAGAACATGTGTTCATAATGATATAAAATCAATTTAGATTTTTTAGATTTAGTTGGGTGATAATTTTACAGTGAGATTCATCAGATATTTCCAGATCCAATGTATGGTCTATGATGTGGCATATAACAAGGATCTAAGTCTGTAGTTATATTGGATACAATAATTCTTCTAAAATATACACCCATGTTGTTTATTCAATTACCCATCAAATGTTATTAACCAGGGAAATATGGAAATTGGGGATGAAACTACCTTTGTTGAGTACTTAGTGGAGATCGAGGATGGGAAAATAATATCTTCCATGAGTGAGAAATTCCATTTCTGCATGTCGATTAGATGCCTGAGAATCTTCAAGAGAGATATTTTAAATATGGTACATGTTTCCCAATAAAGTTACATAATATGTTTTATAACCCTTTTGAATTTTTAGTATGCAAATCCCTATAGTGGGGAGAGTGTAACATATCTATATTTTTTCATGCTATACATTGAAAATATATAATTTTTTTGAGATTATTTTTGAGATAATGTGATATTTTGAATCTAAGAGAGGCTCAATATTGTTATTTTATAAATATATAATATGTAAATATAACAAAAAATTTATATTCTTCATGTAAAAAAATAACTCATAAATAGTTACTCGTATGGGAAATCTGAGACCACCATTGAGTCCATATAATTTTTTATACATATGGTGTGACATAACCTTTTTTGATGTAGTTTGATGGTTAGGGTGTGATCATAGATGAAACATTAAATAATAAATAAATAAATTATTCATCATTAATTTTCATCCATGACCTATCACCTCCACTCTTTAATACTGGTTTTTGGGAAAATCCATGGTTAGATGTATAAACCAATAGATTTGAGAGGAATTTGGGGGAGAGAGTTGGGTAACATTGATATCATGGATATAAAATTGGTAAAAATCTTGTATATCCAATGAAAAGACACAGTAAATCTCAAAAGTGACAAGGCATTGATTTTTATTTCATTAATCATTGATCCTAATCAAAGGTAAGATATTTATTTATGTCGATTTATCAATGATTGTTTATCCCATATATTATTTGAATCATCTATTCTAAAAATTTAATTCGTATGCCGATTATGTTGTGTGGGAGTATATTTTTCTCATTTTAGGTTCTAGGGAAATGATACTCTTTGATTAATCTTAATTATCCATTCTAATGATGAATATAAATGCCAACCCATTAAATATTTAATGAACATTCTTATTGTTTTTTATTTTCCATTTCCCCCACTTCTTTGCAAGTTTATTGTTATTGTTTCTATGATTGGTTATACAATGATTTCACAATTTGAGACCCTTGTGAAATCGATTTTCATCTCATTAGACTGATATCAAGGTTTGGGATTGACAAAAAACACAACCATATAAGTTTAGGATGATGAGAGTATAGAAGATATCTTGTTGGAGTTCCTCAGCTTATGGTCTAGTGAATGACAGAGGTGTGGGTCACTGGATATTTTTCTTGTTCTGATATGGGGGTCATAATTTGGCCATCAATGATGAAAATTTATGGTTATTGGCCAACTAGATTTTCATGTGTGAGATCAATGGTGGTGGTTTTGAAATGTGTAGGATGGTGAAGAACCCATCAGTATTGGTGAATCTTATATTACATAGTGTATACCCCAAATAACAGATACTGTGTATGGACCTATTTGTGGATATTATGGTTTACACATGAAATAAGATATCAAAATCTAGGTGACATGTTTCATTGAAATATTTTCTTAGTGATGGAATCCTGATTTGTACCCTCTAGGGTACACATACATGGATACATAGAAAAACATTGGTAAATAAAAAATAAACAATAATTGACATGTTTTAAAAAAAAGGACATAAAAACCAAACACATATAGGTACATAGTAATGACCATAGTATATTGGGAAGATCATAGATACATGGGAATTTGTCATGGTACGTAGGTAGACCCATAGAAGATGAGACACATTGTGTACTAACAGTACAAGCCCTGTACTTTTCTTAAGGAAATTTGAGTCCCTCTATCTCTTCAGTATATAATAGGTTTCGTTAAAGTTGATTCATTGGTCCATTATTATGAGAGTATATATAGTAATTACAGATGTGGTATAGGATTTTGATCTCTTATATAGGTTTTACACCATATATAGGTCATAGTATCTCTCTGTGAGTCCTGTAGTGGGATACTCTATTATATCTTCTTATATATATAGGATTCATGGTATCTGTATGCCCACATTACATTGGATGTCATTCACCTATTTATAAATTTAATATGTTAGGGTTTGTGGAATCCCTAGTGGACTTTGGTGTGATCCCCTCCTAGATGTTGATATTATCAACGTTATAGTGTCAATATCTTTTAAATGATTTGATGAGAAAAAACTCTAGGATGAGGTTTATCATTTATAGCATGGATTGTAGAGTGGATTCTCATAGATGAGAACTTCCTTGGATCCTCAAGATTAATCTGATGTCTATCGGTATTTAAGACCTCTTTGATACTTATATTCATGTATGTGTATATATTTTTTTTCCAAACTATCATTATATATCATATATTCTTTGACGTACCTATTTATTTATGAGTGCACTAATCCTTATTCTTTTATGTACAATGTGTTTTGTGTGTCATACTAGGTAATGATATTATCCCACATATGTGGATATTCCAAAATATTCTGTGTCTTATATAGTCAACAGGACATTTGAATATGTCCTAGGAGATCTAGGAGTAGTTGGAGTGTTTTTTGGGCTATAAATACTGAGCTTCATATCATTGTGTCATTTAAAAACATTCCATTCATTCCAAGTAGGTTGGAATTTATTTCCTATTCTGGATGGCTTGTAATTAGCCTATATACATTCAGGTGGTTTTTTTGACAAACTGATTATGGGAAATATATATATGTTCATGAAGTCGATACCAGTTTCAGATTACATTTATGAATATATGGTCTTTTAGATATTAGTGTTTTTGTGTAGTTACATTTGTTAAATGACTCACAAAATTTTGATATTATTAATTTTATCTTGTTGTAAGCCCCTTGAATATTCAAGGGAATTATTAGGGTTTTCACTCTCTATATATTGATATCTAGGAGATCCTCAAGGTGACTAGTTATGAAATCCAAATTTAATATATTCCAATTATATGGGAGTTTTTTATGTATTCATATAATAGTTTCCTAGTATCCCCTATAATAATGATGTTGAAATTTTAATAGAACTCATACCTGGTGATACACATATTTTAATGATTCAATATAAAATTTCATAGATATATTTTAAGTAATTAGTTATTTAACACTAGGAGTATCTTGGAAATGGATTCATTCAACCTAGTTGTTTACCATGGGGAACTCCTATTTTTTTGTTCAGATGAATGATGGGACAATTATTCTTGGTGTTCATTACTGTGAACCTAACATAATCATTGAAAAGAAATATTATCTGCTACCATGTAATGATGATTTATTTGATCAATTATAATCACCCCAATATTATTCAGGGATTAACTTAATATCTTGATATTATCAGCCAAAAGTCAAGGATGTTATACCCAATATTGGCTTCTATATGAGGTGTGGTTCATATGAATGTTTTGTAATTTCATTGATTTCATACCAATTATCATTTATTATTGATGTATTTAATGAATATATACTTTATATATTACATTTATTAGATTATTTATTATATAAAGATGATACACTAATGTAGATTAAGAGTATGTATGGGTTTGAATATCATTTGATTGTTATGATGACGACCATTGGAAGGGAAAATTTATGTGTTATATTTAAAAACTATTTCTTTTTATTCATAATGATTCATTCATGGGTTAAATAATTTCATGTGATGCTATATCAATGGATCATTCGATAGTGGTATTTTTTTAGAAATGTACTATACCATCCATGGTATCCATGATTCATAATTGTTTAGGGTTGGATGTATATATACAATGATTTTTATGATATTTCTATTGAATTTAAAATCCACTCACTATGCTTACATGAAAGGGGGTAATTTTCCAATTTATAGATGAATATGAAGATAATTTCAATGAACGTGTGAGAATATTGATTTGTGTGCATCTGTTTAGACTACTCTATAGTGGTGATGGGTTTATACGTCCAACATTGAGATTTTATTATATTAAAACAAAAACAGGTGTCATGCCCGGAAACAGATTAGGGAGGTCTGAAATAATGCAGGCCTAAGGAATGTGCATGATCCAATCCAACACATTTAGGGGGAAGGGATCCAATACTACTAAAAACAAGGTGAGGGTTGGCTGGGGAGGCCCAAGATGCCAGGAAGTCCGTAACATTTCTACCTTCATATAGAATTATATATTCATATGTAATTCATCATGTCAATTTAAAATTCATGAACAAAATTACCCAATTCAAGATTTGGAGCTTCCAGTGGTACTTTTTTCTGTAAATAAATGGTGGCCTTAATTATATGGATACATGTTTGATATATATATAAATCATAAAATAATGATTTATATAATTACATAGAAAATGTTGAATATGCACCAGAGTGTATGATTCGAGTTGACCAAATATTATGACTACTCAATACATTATCACCCACGGAAAGAGAACAAGGTATGTGATGATTTCAATCTAATTTTTCAATCATGATGATATAAAGTGATCCATTATTTTGGGATTTTTATATTTTGGATCGTGAAATCTTTAAGAATGGGGAAATACCATATCTTTCTTAGAAGAATTATCAATCACACATTCTTGAGTGGATTATAAATACATGGAATAAATCTATTAATTTATAGAAGAAGATGATTAATTTTCATGAGTTTATCAATTATCATGTTGGAATGATAAGGATCAATACCAGAGTATGTTTACACAAAATACATGATTTAAATAAGTATATATTCGATGAATCTCATATTTTATCATTCTATATCCATATTAGATGTACAGAGATGTATAAATATTTGAATGAGATTTTTTTGGTGGTTTAACACAAATTGATACATTTCAGTGTATGTACCCCAATATTTGGTGTTTTAGCTAATTATTGCTGACAAAATGAAATCTAATGGGATGTTATAACTATTTACCTTACCAGAAATGAAATGGAAAACAAATTACCGTGGATGTCAATGCTAGACTCTCTATGACAACTAAAAGGAATAATTATATTACGGTTTTATTGATTATCTTAAAAAATAAAATAAAAATATCATAATTGGAGAGTATTTATAACCTGATTTGATTAATCAGTTTAACATTTGGGATGTTTTTACATTTTATGTTGTGTCACTCTCAATGGTATTTTATTGGGATTTTAGAATTACCTCAATGTTATCGAGAAATATTTATTTGGATCTTGATATATTTTGGGGTTTCAGTACAACATAAAATATTCATAAATATGTGTATATCAATATAAATACTCAATATCTAGAAGCCATGTTGAGTTATTTCTATCAGTATTAGAAAGAGTTTTTATATCAACACTATAAATTCATTGAATTTTCGTACAAAAATTGATTTCAGTAAAGAATTCACATTGCTCATTGTAAATCCCACTACATATATAAGATTAAAAATTCGATATACTTGTATGATTATAGTGAAATAAATTCATTGAAACTTTATATATATGTGTAAATTTCAGATAAGGATAAATCCATTGAACAATATATAGGGTTACACAAATTCATTAAAACAAAAACATTGAAAATAATTACTGAGATATAGAATTAATAGTTGGTGAAAAAAAATTTGGACGAAAGTTATGATATTTGAAAAAAGGGAGAAATCACTATATATATTCATCCCTTGGAGATTATTGATCTAATCATGATGGTAGAATATTACATTGTTCTTCCAAAAATCACTCACAACATAACAATATGTATAATTTACCTCTCTTATAAATGTACATTCCAAATCCTTCAGATATAATAAAATAAAAGTACAATCCACTAGATTATTATATATATTATGAGGAACCACTAGTGAACATTCTATATCATAAATTTAGTATTATATGAAAGAAGACCACTCACTTGGTCAATGTTTTTTTGGTGAGATCGTAAAATTTTGGAAGCAATGTGGGAATATAAGAATGTGATAAGGAATATGTTACCTCGGTTTTTTATATTTAATTGAATGTATTTTAAGGGAAAAAATATTATAATGGGGTATAATGTAACACGAAATGATTTTAAAAAATATTTATATTCAAATAAATTCAATTTATTTGATATCTGGTGATACATGAATCAATGTGTCATTTCCTACCACATATCATTGGATTGAGAGGGTGGACGCGTGTTACAAGTAATTAAGTGACATACACAAAGCACCAAATAATTCAAATAAATGAAGAAGAGAATCAATACATGAGTGTGGTGATTCTTCCTTGTAGAATAAAACCACTAACCAAAAAATCAATAAAAAAATTGAAACTATATTATGCATCACAAAAATTAAACACAATTAATCATTTTATTTGTTTAAATTATATAAAAACCAAGCTCCACTATGGATGACTATAATATCAATGTAAATTGCATAAGACAATCTAATAGAAATCCAAGAAAACCACAAGACTCTGAGATCCACAGGCTCAATTATCCAACATCACCAACCAACCCTTGTATCACCATGTTGTGTTAACGATATGTGATACTTTACCTTTTCCCATGCCTTAGGAGACAACACCTGCAAAATCAACAAATTAACAAAGCATGAGAGTGTACTAAAACATAGTAAGATATCCCTAGCGACTTCCCTAACCATGAAAATAGGATTACAAATTTTAGAAAAAATAATTAATAAACAAATATAGAACAATTTAAAAAATAGTATGTATTAGAATAAAAATTAAATCCATTATAAATATTTTTCAAATGAATGAACCTAAACTATTATTTAAATAATATAACATTTAATTTTGGCATAAACCTTCTTTTCCACACAACCATACATCATTCATGGCATTCTCTATACAAGTGAGTATTCAGTAAACCTTTCACTTAGCAATAATCTAGTATACCATGTTAATAGTGGTACATTACATCTATATCTATCAACCCTTTTGATGGGGGTACATCTTGCTTTTATCCATCCCATTTCATATGAACCCACGCCATAAAACCATGAAAAACTCATTTTAAAACCATGTTTTTTCATAATATTTCAATAAAATATCATTATTTTTATTGAGAAACATTTTTCCCATGCATAAAAACCAGCATCTATTCTATTATCAACATTTTCTAACAATATTATCAAAAAAATTTCTAATAACACTCTAATTTTCAAAATTTATACAGAAAGCCACTCAATAGTTTTTGAATAATAACCTAAAAGTGGATAAAAAATAGTTCTCAATGAAAAAATATAACTTGAAACTAATCCTTTAGGTTCTAAGATATAAAATTTGTGAGTTAATCCACCTACCTATAGAGCTTTGGTAAAAATGATAAATGGAACAAAAAATGTCAAAAAACTGGGTTTCATCTCTATTAATCCACCATTTATCTCCCCCCCCCCCCTTCATAAACAAGGAAAAATATTAATATATTTTTCATCCAAAACCCTATATTTAACTATAGTTGGTGTAGATATGTTAAACTAGGATAGAGGGTGAAGTGGATCTATGAAAACATCAGTAACAGTCAAGAAGGTTCACATAATGTGAGTAATTGACATAAAATCACCCAAGGATGCCTTTGGATCACTTACAGATCTATGGTAGAACATTCCTTTACCATTGAGATAGAAAAATCCTAATTTAGGGCGGCATAAGAGGTAAATGTGGGGTTAAATCCCTAATCTGAACTAGATACCTTTTTAGGGATCTTTTTTTAACCTCCCACAGTTATGTATCATGTGTTGGAATATCATTTTCTAACAATGTGTTACATACTGCCTTAAGGATGAGCCTCACAAGTTCTTCTCGCATGGTCAATAAACCATGCTCCAACAATATTGATGCCCCTATATCAAAATAACAAAATCCATATATTAAATAGTTCACAGTTCATCCTTATTTGATGCATAATTTAGGAAACCCTTACACTAATTCTTATCCATCCCAAAATGACATTATCTTACTATGCACGATTTCTAGCGTGTGTTTCATGGTTTTCCAAAATTGTGCGCAACTTTTTCGCATGATGAAAAGCCTTAAAACATTTCAAAAGTTTTTCAAACTATCCCAATCATCACCCATATGCAATATATAAGTAAAAAACATAAATAAAAGGTTATTTACAAGAAACTGGGGGTGAAAAATATTCTTCAACATTGGTATTTCCATCCTAAAAATGTTGGAAACTACAAGGGTCCTCAAAGAACTCTGGACATTTCTCTTTCATCTCATTCTCATGTTCCCTTGTCCCTTACAGAATATTAAAATATTTCTACAAAAACCACACTAGAGATTTGTTTTTTTCATGTAAGGATTTCACTTGTGAATTATCCACACTGTGATATGTATAAATGAAGCATCCGAATCTAGGTCAATGTGATCCCATCTCATCATATGTATGTATCACACCGATAAATTTTCAATTATGATACATGGAACAAATTTTACACCCCACTGAACCATGGTTGTATTTACAACTGATATCCACCTCTCCCAGTGAATAATGTATCTGAAAAGTGCCAATGTATCAAAGACATAGCTTGATCTTATTCCAAAAACGTCAATGTCCAAGACTTGGAGAGATCCTAAAGAACACAAGATCACTTATTGTGGATACAAATGGATATCAATGATGGGATGCAAATGATTTCTGATTACATTGATCCAATTCTATTTTATTTATGATAAAAATAATCTTCTCTATTTTCTCTTCAAAAAGGATATGACCAACTATGGATGACTTTCCTATTTCGACCAAAAAAAATATGGAGAATAAAAAGAACACCCAAAATAATTTTCAAATGTCACCATATGTATCTAGGCCTGATAGCTGCTGTTATAAAGATACCTCACTATTGGAACATGATTCTTTCATGAGCAACTAAAATAGATTACACAAACCTGCAACATGTCCTATATCATTTTTTTCATCCTTTAGGATTGGTCTTTTGTCTGGGGATGATATGCATACTAATAGTCAACTGAGATCCAAGGGATTTCTATATGGATTTCATGAAGCAAGATGTGTTGCTCATATCTCTGTATAACACTATTGAAACTGGTATGTCATTACTCTATAGTACTTCTCAGATATATATTATTGATAGATCCACCACCATATGAGTGTCATGAATATGGATTAATGAGCCCTATTGATGAAATGATCCAGAATCTCCCATATGGAATCACTTTTTAAAAATATTCTTGGGAGACCTATTACAAAATCTATAACTATCTAATCCTATTTCCACACTATAATAGGTATATACATTAACATATGTGTAGATATTTGATGATCTACTTTATCTTTCTTACAAGTTTGGAATAATTAAACAAACTCATCCATTATCCTTTTCATGATGACCCACCAAAACAATGATTTCAACACATTATACATATTCTCTATTCCATGATGGAATGTCATCTCAAACAGTTGTTACCATGAAGAAGTTTCTCCTATGAAGTCATAAGTACAAAAATAAGATATGAAAACCACAAAACAAAACTCTCTTCTAACATCCAGTCCCCAATGGTCTCCTCTCAATTGAGTATTGACCTCATAGAAACATATTATAAATTGGATGTATATGCATCATTTACTAGATTTACCAAATTATGAACCACCACGACTAAAATGAAAACCACAACATCACCTATGTGTTCACATTCCACATTAATGTTTTTTAAGACCAACATGAGAATCCACAGATATAAAGATTAATTTTTCAACTGAGTGCATGAATTTTATCTTAATGTATCGTCGACTGAATTTCCTTTACCCATTGTATACATTATGTATGAGTTGAAAATTTGGAGATACTCTTTCGTTATTATTTTCCTCATATTAAAATTTCATTGTGAGAAAACTTGTTTGAAGATCATATGATATGTGAATTTAATAAATTTATCACTAAATAGATAATGATTCCATGCTTTTAATTTATTAATGACTATAGCTAACTCCAAATCATGTTTTGGGTAGTTCTTCTCATGAACAATTATCTTTCATGATCAATAAGAAACAAAATCATCTCATCCACTACTAGAAAACAAGGCTATATCCATATACATATATCCAGGGTTTTATAAGTCTGTGGCTATTTCTTAGTTTATAGGAACACGTCTATTAAAATTGTGGCAAAATTAGTGTTTATAGTGACGCTTAATAAATTCTATATCTAAGTTTTTTTTACCATCCATCAGGCTCCTCTATGATTCCTCTCCCCAGACTCCTCACGACCCAGCTTATCCCCGTGATTGTTGCCCTCTCTTCTCCACATGACTTCTTCTCTCGACAACCCTCCTCCACCCCTACGACTTATCCTCTCTCAGCGGTGACCGCTCCTATCAGCGGAGACGTCTCCTCTCGGCAGCGACATCTCCTCTCGGCAGCAACCCTTCTTCCCCGATGACCTTGGAGACCTCTCCTCTCCCTGATCCTCATCCCCCGATAGTTCCTGGATGGACATCACGATTCTGCTCCATCCTCATCCCCCTCGCGACGATTCCCGTCACTGCCACTGAAAGAGGAAACCCGGTCTACTTCATGGTAACATCTCACCTCGCGTACCTCAAAGTTGATATACTTTATCTGAATTACTTACACATATTTCTCTCTGCTGGAGTTCTTCAAACTATAAATTAATTACAATAGACAAAGGATATTTTCATATCTTGTTGAAATCGTAAGAGGATCTATAGAGATTATGGAGGATTTGAAACCTCAATCTTAAACTCGGTTTATTCATAATTTATTATTGGGACTGTAACTTCAATCCTCACACACATAGGAATACATTGGCCAATGTCTGGGTTAAACTACATGGTCTTAATTAGTTCTTTGGGCACCCAAAAATTCTGAATGGTATTGTCTCCTCCTTAATAACTCCCCACAAAATTTATCATAGAACATTAAATGCCAACTTATGTCCCTTTCCTAGTGTTATGGTGGAAATTAAACATGATTCAAAGCTGCCCACCACAATTAATTTCAATTCAAATGACTACAAAATTGAAACTACAATTGAATATGAGAGGAAATCTCCCTTTTACGAACATTGTAATATCATTGTTCATACAATTATCAACATTAGAGTAATTATAAAACAAGTAACACAACTAGTAGAAATTTATTGGAAGGAAATTATGAGAAATAGAAAGGATAAAGTCCCTATGATAGATATACATGTACCCCCAACAAATAAATATAAAACATGGATGAAATAGTCAAAAAAATTGATATACATAGGGGATAACTCATGTACTAACTGGGATGATATGGATGAATAAGAAGAAAACACCATTAAAGATAAATTTCTCTTAGAAGAAATTGAAATTTCAGGGTTAGACACTATTAGGATATCAAATAAGGATGAATCTAATACATGCTCATCCGAAAAAATTTCAGAATCTAACGAAAATTTTGAACATAGCCCAGGTAAAAACATGAAGTGCAATGAATGCAATGAATACACTACACTCCTTCATAACTATGTGTGCACTAGATCAATTCCTCTTCAATCTGTGGATGATCACTCCTCATCTTTATGTACATGAAAAATCGAGGACCCCTCCCGATTAAATGAAACTATTTCATTAGCGACAAAGAATATGACCAACAGTAAAACTAATGTACCTGATAATTGTTCTAAAACTATAGATTCAACTAGAGATTCTATAGATTTTGGGCATCTATTGTCTATCCCAAAATCTTCTCAGGATATCACACATACTAGTAGTATGAATGCAACTGTTTCCATGGATTTGGAAACTGTTAAATCAATGAAGGTAAGTACACCCTCTGTACAGGTGACTAAAATGCAGGATCTCATTGGATCCATTAAAAAGATTCAACCCATGGAGGATACCAGGGTGGAGAAAAAAAGGATCCAGTTACAACCTCTTCTTCTACATTATAATCTTTTTATGGTTCACAACCAGCTAATAGTGTTGATGTCATTAGTTCTCTGATGCTTTGTAATTTGAATCCTACAGACCCAACCATTAAAAATTCATTAACTCATGCTGGTATGAGTTCTGTTAATCACTTCTATGTCATATCTAACAATAACACTACTATTGAAATGATGTTGGTAACCAAAAATTTAGAGAATGATTTAGCTCCTTCTCCCCTTGAGCACTCTAAATCTATTACTAGTTTTGTTGAGTCGGTGAGTCAGATGAGTATTTTTATGGTTGCTTAAACTAAGACACATACCATGAATTTTAATAATATTAAAAATGATTTATAACCTATCAAACCTACTTGTGCATCCCTGATACAGGACCCTAAACATATGTAGGCATGTAATATCTCATTTCCATTCAATTCGTACCATCCAACAGATCTAGATACTGCCTAACAATATACAGTGGATACTTCAATGTTTTCAGGTACTCGTATTTCTACATCTATAAATAATGATGATTTCACTATGAAATATTGAAACTTGAATTCAAATCATAATATCAATTCTTTGTCGATATATTCTATGATTTCTGTAGACTCACCTATGAATGATCCAATTAGGAAACCTAGAAAGAAGATTCTAGTCACATATAGGAATGAACAAGAACATGCCACTAAAAATAACCCAGAGGTTAGAAGGACTACCAGAAAAAAAGAATCTAGAATAAAGAGAAAAGGGTGTTCTAACTCCAAATTCTGGTTCAAATGATGACCCCTTTTTGGAATTGTCAGGGTATCACTAACTATTACATGTTCATTATTTTAAAAATAATTGTTAACAAACATCATCCTATGTTATTTTCCATCGCTAAAACTGAAATATTGTTTTCTTCTATACAATCATATTTATGCCAAAAAAAATATGTTTTTACTCGTGCAATCAATAATGCACTCAATGCTGATTCTTTATAGATTTTTCCACACTCTTATTTACACAATGTTAGTGTTTTCAATATCTATGCCCAGATATTTACTTGCAAATTTAAAATTTATAGCACACATACATTCTTCCCCTTTTTCAATTATAAAAATAGATACCAAGAAAGAACTATTTGGAAAGATCTCTCATCCCTAGGCACTAACATAACCACCCCTAGTTTCTAATTGGTAAGTTTAATTCCATTCTTAACTTAAGTGAGAGAATTGGACCTTATCAATCTTCTATTTCAATGAAATAATTTAATGTCTCGATTGATGACACTATTATCATTGAAATTAATCTCACTGGTGTAAAATACACTTAGTATAGAAGAAATTACAACAAATTGGTTTCCTCCAAATTGAATAGAGACTTCATGAATGTCCCTAATATAGATTTTTGGGACACTATCTCCAACAACACTCTTCACATGATGAATTTTTATCATCATACCAACTTGTTCAATGTCTCCTCTAATGTCATGAAACCTCGATTGACTTTTATATTTAACAATGTGTGGTTCTATGATGATGATTTCACCCATATATTCTAGAACTATTGGTATTCAATGTCTCATAACAATGATGCCTTTTCCTGAAACCTCAAATAGAAACATCTCAAACAAACTCTAAAAACATGGTGCATCTGTAAAGCCAAACAAGTTAACAATGACATCATGATTCATGAGAAAGTACTCAATGATCAGCAAAAAAAGACCAGATCCAACCTCATTACTGATCCTACTCAAGAACTAGACACTATAGTCAAACTCAAATCGTTGCACACGTTCAATGAAAATATCATAAAATAAAAATTTAAAATTAAATGGATAACCAACGGTGACAGAAATAAAAAATTCAATAACTATCATCAAATAACCAGGATGGCTTGTAGTTCGTTATCCTTTTTAAAGGATAGGGACATCCTTCTTGACAATGAGGGGCAGGGGGTGCAAGTGGAGGGGGGCTATCCAGGAGTGGGTGAAGGGGACTTGGGGAGCAGTGTGTAGTGGGAAGGTAGGGGCGGAAGGGGTGTGGGGGTGTAGGGGTAGGGGGTTGTCCAAGTGGGTTCAAGGGGGCTATCTTAGAGGGTGTGTGGTGTCTGGGGGGGAATCTATGAGGGAGGGAGAGGGGTTTCCAGGGGGTTCCAATTAGAGAATTCTATAAAAAACATAATAGGTCATTGTTTAAACATCTAGGTTTTTATGTGGGAGTTGTAGGTTGACCAAAATAATCTTATGTGCTCATAGAAAGGTGTGACTATTCATGCTTTTTTATAATTTGAAACATTTATGAATTCCCTTAACCATAATATTTGTTATGAATTTTATATTGACATGTTATTTATTGTTACTTATTATCTTATGAAACAATAAATATAATGTTAAGTCATTTTCTTGATTATTTATTTAATGTATGTTAATATTCCTCGGAATGGATAGATAATGGATGTACAATGTTGATTGTATCACTGATGAATTTCAGAAGGAGTTACGACATTTCTTGGACTTTGCTTTCACTAATGATTCAGATGGCAGATTGATTCAATGCACATGTTTTTATTGTGTTGGAATACCATAGTTAACTCGCGAGGAAGTGAGTTATCATATAACTAAATAAGTATTCCAAATCAATTATAATGTATGGTATCACAATGGAGAAAAAGAGGAAGTGGGGAATTACATCGATTCAGCTAAAAGGATTGGTATGAAAAATATGATTTCTTATTGGTTTCCTTTTTTATGAATCCAACACTTCATATAGACCACTATAAGTGGAAATTAATACCCCAACGTAGTTTTTGTCTATTAATTAGAATAATGATGTTGAGAGTGTTAGAAAGATGATGGAAGATGAAAATACTCCATTATATCATGCATGTGAAAAAATGAGTATTCATGAGTTCTTAATGCGATTATATCATGGAAATTCAATATATGGATTTAGTAATACTATAGTTGACTATATCCTTAAATTTATTAATGATTTACTACCTGATGATGCATGTATTTCAAAAAATAATTACATGGAATAAAAGTTGGTCAAAAAATTTGGATTTTCATCTATTAAGATTAATTCTTTCCCCAATGATTGTTGTCTATTCTGGATGGAAAATGCAGAGTTAAGTCAGTGAAAATAGTCTGGCACATCAAGGTGGAAGACTAACAAAGATGGAATGCAATCTCGCATACCAGAAAAAGTGATGTGGCACTTCCCTTTAATTGCCAAGAATCAAAAGAAAATGTTAGAACAAATATCAAAGAATATGAGATAGCATGAAGATTAAAGAAATAAAGATAATGATTAAATAGTGCATCCTGCATACGAGTTGTCTTGGAAGAAATTTGATAGGTTAAATCCTGATTTGGCAGCTGACCCATGAAATGTTATATTTTTATTATCCTATGATGGTTTCAACCCATTTCGCCAAATGCATACTGCACATAGTACATGGCCTATTTTCATTCACATTTATAACTTTCCTTTATTGATGTATATGAGGAATCCATTTACTGTCATGATTATATTGATATCTGGACCCAGTGATCCTATAAATGATATTGATATATACTTGCAGACATTAATATAAGAGTTAAAGGAGCTTTGGATTGTTGGTGCACAGGCATAATATTCGTTCAGGAAGGAGTACATTTTGTTTCGTGCAAATTTATTATGGATGATAAATGATTTTCCTACCTACGGAATGATTTTTAGTTGGAGTAATAAAGGGAAGTTATACTGCACTATTTTTATAAAAAATACATGTTTCCGAATATTAACGTTTCGACGAAATTTCAGCTTCATAGGGCTTCGAAGATTTCTACCGATGGATCATCCATACAGGAAAAATCCAAGACAGTTCGATAATGTCCTCAAGAAAGATGAGACACCTAAAAAAATTTCTAGGAATGATATTGTTAATGAATGTGATGATTTGAATTATGTTCTTGGAAAAAGTAAATCAAATATCATAAATAGAAAACATGTTAATTTGATTTCCAATAACAATTGGAAAAAGAAAAGCATGTTCTTTGAGTTTTCATATTGGTCATCGAATTTATTGCTTCATTGTTTGATGTAATGCATATCAAGGAAAACATTTTTGAGATGTTACTTTCTACTATTATAAATGTTAAAGGAAAAACAAAAGATGATTTTTTGTCTAGTCGTGATTTGATGGATTGGGGTATAAGAGTAAAACTTCATCCTGAGTTAATTGGTCAAAAAAAGTGGAAAGTCCCTATTTCCTGTTATTCTATGACAAATGTGGAGAAGAAACAATTTCATCATGTCTTCGAATGCTTGAAGGTTCTAGATGGTTATTTAAGTAATATTTTGAAAAGGGTTAATACACAAGATATGAAACAAAAATCTCTTAAAAATCATGATTAGCATGTCTTGTTACATGAGTTGATTCCTATTTCCTTTCACCATTTACATTCACATAATGTTAGAGTTGTTGTTATTATATTATTTCATTTTTATCGAGACCCTTTTTCAAAAATATTGAGCAGAGGTGTTGTTCAGAAATTACAGAGAGATGCACTAATTATTCTTTGCGACTTGGAGAAAATTTTTCCACCGTCATTTTTCACATGTCTGTAACATCTGACTGTGTATCTTCCCACAGTTGTTCTTTTTGGTGGTCCTGTTTTGAGTCAGTTGATGTATCCTACAGAAATAATCATTTCTACATTGAAATCTTATTTGAGAAATAAATATCACCCTGAAGGCTCTATTGTGAAATGTTATTTAGCACCATAATGCATGGATTTCTATTCATCGTACGTGGATAACATCACCACAGGGTCTAATCGACTTATGAGAACAGAAGATGAGCAATATGATCACATTGAGCTTGAATTTTATTCACTGGTCCAAAGAGGGGGTATATCTGGATCTTACTCATTGTGTACTTTATGTAGGGAAGAGTGTGAAATGGATCATCGTACATTATTATTCAAATGTGGTCTGCTTGATGATTATATCAAGTAAGTAAACTAATAAATATACATTTTTCATTATGTTATTTCTTTATATCTTCTGAAATTTCTATTCTTTCATATTTGTAGTGAACATTAAGAAATTATAAAAAAGATACATCTCCCTATATCTATTAGGAGGAAGGAACTGCTGCACAAATAAGAATTTGCTACTTGGTTAAAGTAAAAGGTAATAGGTTTTTCTTTCTTCTTATAACATAATCACATGTCTCTATTTAATATTCAATGTTGGTATCTTTTAGGTTTTAACTATACCAATGAATGAAGTATCAAATGAAGTAAGAGCGTTATCCTTTGGTCCAAACAATGTGGTACATGATTGTAATCGATGGTAGTCAATGGATGTAAATTTGTTATAAATAACTATGAAAAAATGGAAACAAAGCATGATGGTGTTATGATAAGTGCCACAACATATTTTTATTTAAGTGCATCAGATAGACAACCTCGGTCAGAAAATATATCATATTATGGTGTTGTTGAACGAATCATTTTGTTAGATTACTATGCACATGTTCGCGTCACAATGATGAAATGTAAGTGGTTTGATTCAATGAGACAACAATGAATGCATATATATAACTGTGGATTTAGAGTGATGGATATGAATCACCAGCTTCAAAATGATGAACCTTATATTCTTGTGTCACAGTCTAGACAGGTGTTTTATGTAACTGACCTGTTAGAACAATAATTTGGTGTTATTGTTGATTCCATTCACAGAAATAGTTTTTTACGAAGACGTGGATTAAAATGTTTTTGTTGATGAACCTGTCGGTATTTATTCAAATGTTTCATTTGATGACACAGATGAATCAATTGCCAGAATAGATTGTGAACGATATATTGTCACAGACCACACAGAATGTTGATACATTTTTAAGTATTTACATGACATTATCGTAATATTGTATGTGTTTTTTTAAACATCTATACATGATATCAAATTAATTAGTATAATTTATCAATATAAATATCACATTGAAACTGTATCCCATTTTTTTAGGATACAATTTTATTATTTAACATTTTGAATTATTTCTATTTATTAGAGAATATTATTTTAAATTTCTAGGCCAAAATGTCTGAATATGATGATATTAGAAGATATATAAGAATACGATGAAATGAACAACTTATGTATCATCTAGCCAACACTTTAAGTGCAATTTATGTGTAAATATTAGGGTTTTTCATATTATGTATCTTTTTATTGTTCTTTTATTTTTAACATCTATGTTATTTTAGGCTGTTTTGTCAAGAAGATGGTTGAATTAAACTACCATGGCTGATAGTATGGCAGGGGGTATTGATTCTTCATTTCAGCCTACTAATTTTTCGCATGATTCACCATAAGGTCATCCTCCCATTATGCCACCTCCATATTATCCATACATGCATTATCCATATCCATTTCTACCCACACCCACATCGAATGGTAGTTCTCAGACTCACATCCATCATTATTTTCCATTCCCACCATCCACTGTACAGGGCTCTATGCCCCCATATATCCCACCTCCATATCCATATCCATATCCACCCTCATCTGTACAAGGTTATCAGTCTACTGTATAGTGTACTCCTACTGTAGATATCCCACCTACCACAGAGGCTACTCCCCCTCTAGACACTGCACTTCATGGGTCAACAAATCCCCCATCTACTGGTATGTGTTTAAACATTACTGTTAGTGATTAATGATAAATTCATATATATTATTATCCTTTTTTACCTTTTTCCATGATTAGATCCATTATCCACCAGACGACGAGGCCACACAAAAATGCGAGAGGTTTAGAATCGATACATGCAAATCATGGTTGAATAAAACGAAGAAAAATCAATAATTTAAAAAATGGTACAGAATGTAAAAGCATTATGGGAACACTTGCTAGACAAAGAAATATCATTCCAGTCAACCAATAAGTTGGTGGGAAGTTGGAGAACAAATAAAGGAAAATGTCTAGGTATAGATCTGGGTATGTAATGTTAATCACCTTATATATATATTAATTTATAATATGTTCTTAACAAATATTTTGTCCATTGTAGCTCCAATATATTTTTCCTGATGGAAAAAATTCCATGGATGTAAGGTTAATGGATTTAGGTGAAATGTAGTGAGAGTACATGTATGACATATATCTTGTTTGGAAAAAGAGAGTTGGGAGAGACCATGAAGAAGTACCAATGATTCATGATTTCCCAATATCACAATACAAAGAGATGATTGGATATTATAATAGTCAATAATTTAAAGTATTTGTTATAGTAATATATATATTCATTCATTTATTTGAAAATGAGTTCTATTTATGTTAGTAAAATTATATAATTATTTTCTTATAGGAGAAATCAGACAAAAAGAACTGAAATATGAGTGGAATGAAACATGTTTATACTAGTGGACACACTTCACTCCCAAATCATGAGCAAACACAAGATATTTAAAATTTTAAAATATTTATCTTCATTTAGTGAAATTTTTTTGACTTCCAATTTTGATTTATTTCTTTGTTCTTTCTAGAAAAAAGAATTGAATATTGAGGGTTGCGTTCCTCTCTATTCATTGTTTTTTATAAGTATAAAAAAGAAAGATGGTATTGTGCCAAATATAGACACATAGAAGGAGATTGTAAGTATATTTCAATTTCATTTATTTTGACATAATTTAATTCCTTATATTATTTTATCATTTTAATTTATGTTATATATCAATTGACAGAATGCTTTGGAGATAGTGGTAGAAAAAGAGACTGAAAATTTGGGCCTGAATGATCATCTACATCAGGTATTAGGGAATGAGCATCAGGGAAGAGTGTGTTGTCGACCTGGGAAGAAGATTGTGTCATCTCAATAGTCTATTGACAACTATTCTTCGAGTACCCATTCTAGTTTGGTCATAGTGGAATAAATAAATTCCACAATCAAAGAAGCAACTCAAAAAGAAAAAAAGTACATATTTGAAAATATAAATAATGTTATGTCTTCCATTTCTTATACACTTTCACTAGAATCTGCTTCAGTGGTTGATTCATGTTTTATGTCGATGAGTTCTGCTGGTGGAGCCGAAGTTTTAGCTGGAGCCGGATCTATAGCCTGAGCCTGAGCTGGAGATGGAGATGGAGCTGTAGCCGAAGCCCGTCCTAGTGTCGGTGCCGGTACTGATGCTGATGTTGATGATGATGTTGGTGGCATGGGAGGTGATGATGGTGTTTCTATAGGAGGCGTGGTTGAGGGTCATCATGAATCTGATGATACTGATATTGAGACTCACTATTGATTTGAATTGTATTTTTGGATTGTTAATATGTGTAATTTTATAATGCAATGAGGTTTTATTATTTTAATACTGAATTATATTGCGGGTTTTCTATGTTTTTCTATATATTTTTTATGTAGTAGTTACGTTTTATTATTATTATATAGATTTGTATCCTCCTCTGACGTGACCAGCATACCTCCTTGATGACGCTGCTATAAGGAAGCCCCTCTATCTCCTCTGGAACACCTCCGATGATATGTAGTCCGATTTTCTTTTTTTTTTCTTGAGGCGGACCCTCTATTAGTTTCATTGATCATATTGTCAGTTTGATGACTTGTATTGGTGTGCAGGATAGGGATTCATGCTATAACAGAGAACCAACAAGAAAAAATAGCCGATTCAATTGATTTTCTTCCACGACTTGGAATCAAGATTGACTTGAATATAAAATTCAAGAGCTAATGATTATTTTATAACATTTTCCCATCAATATTTCCATCAGGTCTTTCTACGATACCAACTACAATTTTTATCATCCATATACTCCATGCCCTACTTCGGCATCTCTGACTCACAATTTTTGTCGCGACTTTCTACGACACCCACTGGATTTTTACTACTGCTCAAAACCCTCCTATAACATGTGAAATATCCATCTTTTTATGGTAAATCGACTTTCATCTGATCTGATGCTCCAATACGTCCATAACGGTGTCGACTTATCCACCGTTGCCAAAGGTATGGCTCTGCCACACCATTTTTTATATCATGACATGTTTTCCTATTCTCAACTGTATCCTCAAATATGAAATTTAACCCCAGAATCACATTTTCATAATATGATGCAGTTTCATGTTTGGTTGTTTAATGTTTTCAATGTGTGGGTAAAATCTCTAGTTTAGGTGATGTCGATTCATCTTCCAACATCAATGGAATTCAAAAGGGTAAAATTGTGATATCATATCATTTTCAAGATTAAAATTAATATTTATACTCTTGTAATTAATAAACACATGATATTATTATCATTCCATTAATGTGATTTCCTCTTTCAGTTCAAGCATCATTTCAAATAGTATTGACAACGACGTTGCAATGTGCCTTACAAAAGGGTTGGGTGGGGAGAATTTTATAAAAGGTGTGTAGTTCAACTATTTGTCAATTATAAATTACAATTTATTTTAATTTTATCCATTGAAATCCTTAAAATTTCCAAAATTCTTTTAGATTCATTTAATGTTTTATATTTTACAATTCCATTTTACTTGATTTCATTTATGAAATCTATAATTTTCAGGTTTTATTATCCAGTTTAGGTGATTATGCTTCATCTTCCAACATCAATGGCATTGAAAAGGGTGAAATTTATATATAATTTTATTTTCTAGATTAACATTAACATGTACACTCTTGTTATTAATGATCACATGGTATAGTTATCATTTCATTAATGTGATTTATGCTTTCAGGACAAGCATCATTGGAAATAGTACTGACAACGATATTGCAATGTGCCTTACAAAATGGGTGGGCGGGGAGAATTGTATAAAAGGTATGTAGTTAGACTATTTATCAATTATCAATTGATATTTATTATAATATTATCAATCACAATCATTAAAATTTTCTAAATTCTCTAGGATTCATTTACTGTATACATGGCTGTATTTTTCCCTATTGACGTTAATGTTTTATCGCTTCTCGATATAGGTCCTCAATTGGAATGGCCAATCTTCATTATTATTTTTCTGAAATTTATTGGAATGTTATATGTTGCTAAAGTTAATTAAAATTCTAATGAATTTAAATTTTCCCAAAGTTATATTTAGATTCTAAATTTTATGCTTTAAGATTGATCATTTTTTATCAATATTTTTATTAGCATTGTTTTTCAATTGTGTTTTTTATGATTTTTTATTGTTTATGAGAAGAGTATAAATTATAAAAAATTTCATTTCTTTAATGATTTTACTTTGATATTCTATTCAAGAAACACATCAATTTGTTCCCAGAAATATGAAATCTGTTCCTATTTTAACTACATCTTCTGATTATGTCACTTATTTTGTTTGTACAATAATTAAATTGGGTCCGAACTGTTATATTAATTGATTTCAAACAATATAAATCATGATAGGCTATAATATTTCGTTTTTATGTCAGGAACATGAAGCAACTGACAGCAATAAATATTATACTATTTTCTTGAAAATAAACTAAAATGATGCTTGCAGTTAGGAGGATTCAACACCGTATATGTGTACAGATATTGACTATCCAGAATTTATACACATTAATACATTTGAATAGATATTGTTGAATTTTTGTTTATATATATTGAACTCTATTCCAGAAATTTACATAATATCTATGTACAGATTAATATGGTTGGGATGTCAGAAATTAAATGCATCTATTTTTAGATTAGATATGGCTCCAAATTTCACAACCAATATAACAATTCATTATCACTATAGTAGTAGTGTGGATGGACCTCTATTAGAAGGGAATCACTGTATTTATGGGTATCCCTATTTTTTATAGTTTTTTACTTTAGGAGGTGGATTCATTTGACTAGGAGATGCTGCAAGATTAAGAAGAGCTCTAGATGGATAATGTTTCAATCCAATCCCACCACCAGCTATATGTAGTCTATTACAAACTCATGGTGAAATTTTTGGGGACCTATGTTGTGTGCTTGGTTCACAAGATCATGTTCTAAAATGAAGAAATTGTAGGAATCGTTCATGATGTTGAAAAATAGAGCACCATGTTTTAAAAGAGATATGGTGCATATTGTTAAAAATGACGAGAAGATCCGGTAGTTGGTATTATGACATTACAATTGGTGCTTAATGATTATTACATGGTCTAACCACATAACACATAAGATTAACACAATTTTAATGTCACAAAAGTCATGTGCACTGACGATAATTATACATAGTGACTTTTCATAAGCCGAAATTTCAATCTCACCTTATACAGGCCCACACATAGATAATTTTATGTAGTGTCTAAAATAATTTTTAATTTTTGAACACTTTATTAAAATAGTTTGTACCACACATTTATGTTTTCAATATATATAGTATAATCAATATTCGTACAGGTTTTTGATCCTGCTTACAAGGTGACATGAAGGAGTAACACTCGATTTTGGAGAAATACAACGTCATGGAAGACTAGAGAAAGGGTATATTTTCAAGTAGTGAGTCATTTTATTTTTTTTAGTTAATAGGTTCTTTTACTTATATTTAATATGATATGTTCCCATGTATATATATATATAAATGCATATGCATGTGATTGGAGACTGGTATATGCATATAAGCATATGTGCAAGGATCCCCTTGCACAAGCTCATGGCCATGAGGGTGTGCGCATAGGGGCTAGGTGTCCTTTCATGTGTCTGAATGTGCGTATACCCTGTGGGGGAGCAGCAAATTTTAGTTAGAATGCACCAAGATCCGAGGTGGATGGTTTGGTTCCACCTCGACGTAGGATCCCTATTCTGGCCTCTTTAATTCAGGAATGCTTTAAATGGAATTTACCTTATTTCTTAGTTATTCTTAATTATATTGAATTTTATATCTTTAATTCATGTTATTTAATATAATTGTTTCATTTGATAAAAAATCATGTTTTTATAATAAAACCCCTCCAACGGAGGTGCACTGTTTGCAAAAATTCCCGGGGATAGTTATAATTATCTAGTTGCTTAAATTATTGCATTTGATTTCTGCAGAATGTGTTTTAGAGTAAATGTTAAATATAATTAAATGAATTTTGTGGTAATTAAATTCCATGATTTTATAATAAAACCCCTCCAACGGAGGTGTGCTGTCTGCAAAAACTCACAGGGATAGTTATGTTGATCTAGTTGTTTAAATTATTTCATTTGATTTGTGCTGAATGAGTTTTAGAATAAATGTTAAATATGATTAAGTGAATTGTGTGATAAAGTAATGCCATGATTTTATAATAAAACCCCTCCCATGGAGGTGCGCTGTCATTTAAACCAAAGAGTATTTGTAGTTATTTGTATCATGTTTAGATTTGGTTTGGGTATTTCATTTGCCTCTTGTTGTTGTTTGTTTTGTGGCTAGTTAGTTTTCATTTTCTTTGAATAATATAAATTGTCTTATCATACTCGTTTAACTCAAATGACAATTTCTATGTAGGCATATACCTTGACCATAAAATGTTCCTTTTCACACTTTGAATACTATAAATAAAATTCCCATGTTTTGAAAAGTGAATGAATTTGTAAATGGTTTGTGTAGGGTGTATGATTTCTTTATGTTGTTTTGTTCCCCATTAGATGTTGCGTCATTGTGACACTCGCTACAACCTTATCTGGTGAGACCTAGTTATAGTATAATAAATAGTTGATATGTTCTATCATCTGACAGTAGGGCGACGGTCAGAATTTTTCCATGCATCCTCCCACTCCCTTCACTCTTGGCCAAAAGATGTTGCCCCGTGGATGTCGCTGGACCAGGCCAACACACTACAGTAACGCCGCGGTAACACCACAGTCACGCTGTGGTCATGCTGTGATTTCGGCCCTGCTCCAATACGACACCCCGCAGTGGTTCGTAGGGATAGTATTCTATTAGTCTTGTGATCAATGTTGAAACTGGCTAATCACAATTTTTGTTGGAGGGGCGACGACCGGAATGTAACCCTGCCTCCTCCCGCCCCCTTCGTTCCTAGCCGGAAGATGTTGCCCTGTGGATATTGCTGGACCGGACCAACATGATGCGGTTGTGCCGCGGTCACCCCGCGGTCTCTCCATGGTCATGCCGCAGCCACGCCGCAGTCAAGCTGTGGTGCCGCCGCGGTCACACCACGGTCATGGCCTGGTCATGCCGCAGTCACATCGTCGTCACGCCGCGGTCACGCCGAAGTCACTCCGTGGTCACGCCGCCGTCACGTCGTGGTCATGCCACGATCACACCGTTCTAATTCCGTGATTTGGCCTTGCTCCAGGATGACACCCCATGATGGTTCGCAATGATAGTATTCCATGAGTGTTGTGATTAATGTTGAGAGTGACTAGTCACAATTTCTGCCAGTGGGGCGATGACTAGAATGCTGCCCCGCCTCCTCCTTCTCCCTTTGTTCCTGGCCAGATGATGTTTCCCTGTTGATGTCGCTGGACCGAGCCAACACGCCGCGGTGAGGCTGCGGTCACTCCGCGGTCATGCCGCGGTCACGCCGTGATCACGCTTTTGTCAGGCCGCGATCACGCCGCAGTCACGCCGTGGTCAGGCCCCGGTCACGACGTCGTCACCCTACGGTCATGACGCGGTCACGCCGCGGTCAAGCCACGGTCATGCAGTGATTTGGCCCTGCTCAAGGATGAAAACCCATGACAGTTCGTAGTGACAGTATTCCACGAATCTTGAGATCAATGTTCAGACTGAATAATAACAATTCCTGTTGGTGGGGCGACGACCAGAATGTTGGCCCGCCTCCTCCCACTCCCATTGCTCCTGGACGGATGATGCTGCCCCGCAGATGTTGCTGGACCAGGAAAACATGCTGCGGTCACATCACGGTCACACTGCGGTCATGCCGCAGTCACACCGTGGTCATGCAGTGGTCACACCGTGGTCACATCGAGGTCACAACGTGGTCACCACAGGGTCATGTCGCGGTCATGCGGCGGTCACACCGTGGTGACGTCGTGGTCACGCCGCGGTCACGCAACAGTCACGCCGCGGTCACGCCGCGGTCACGCCGCGGTCATTCCATGGTCACACCATGATTTGGCCCTACTCCAGGACAACAAACCGCGACAGTTCGCAGTGACAGTATTCCATGATTCTTCTGATCAATGTTGAGACTGACTAATCACAATTTCTGCCGGTGGGGCGATGACCAGAATTTTTCCCTACCTTCTCCCGCTCCCTTCGCTCCTTTCCGGAAGATGCTGCCAAACCGATGTCGCTGGACCGGGCTGACACGCCGCGGTCACGAAGCGGTCACGCCACGGTCACGCTGTGGTCATTCCTCAATAATGTCGTGATTTGGCCCAACTCCAGGACGACACCCTACGGCGGTTCATAGTGATAGTATTCCACGAGTCTTGTGATCAATTTTGAAACTGACTAATCACAATTTCTGCCGGTGGGGCAAAATCCGGAATAGTGCCCGGCCTCCTCCGGCTCCCTTCGCTTCTGGAAGGAAGATGTTGCCCTGTAGATGTCTCTATACTGGGCCAACATGTCGCGGTCATGATGCGGTCACACCGCGGTCACGCCGCAGTAACGCTGCGGACATGCCGTAGTCATGTCGTGGTCAATTCGCGGTCATGCTGTGGTAATGCCGTGATTTGGCCCTGCTCCAACCACATCCAGCCCACACCAGCCCCCTTCCACCTTCATTTCAACTTGCTGCCACCGACCTTCCAGCTCGCAACAGCCCCACTGCCACTTTCGAAGCAGCCCGCACCATCCCCCCAGCACCTGTAACCAGCCCCCTTCCACCAGCATTCCAGCCCCCCTTCCACCTGCATTTGTGCCCGTACCAGCCCCCGACCACCTGCAGTCCATCCCGCACCAACCACCACACCAGCAACCACCCTCAGCCTCCTATAAAACACTCATTCCAGCCCTCTTCCACCTGAAAAATAGCCTCAACCACCAGTTCCGACCCTCACTAGTCCTAGGCCTCCTACATCCCAGCCCGCACCACCTACATCCCAGCCTGCACCAGTTCCAGCCTCCACTAGCCCCCTTCCGCCTTCATTAATTGTCAGAGAACGATGAATTGTTAAACCTAAAAGAGAGAGGGAGTTTCAAAATTTTGTTGGTCACATTAAACAAAATAGGATGATGATTAGAGTAAAGAATGTGGAGGGTGGTGTTGGAGATGATGTCTCATTTATCTAAAGCCAAACATTCGTAAAGGCTATATCCATTTTGGAGGCAACCACCATATTGTAAACTTTTTTATACAAAGTGTATTTGGAACATGTAATATTTATTTAAATAATGTTTCTGTCTTCAATAGAGTTTTTGAATTCTCTTGTGGAGATCATAACATGTGAGGGACCAATTTTATCACTTGAATTGGTTATAGCATTGATGTCCCCAATTATAAATCAATGTGTGCTAATACAGCAACCTCGATAGGTAAGGTCATCCCACAGGGGCCTCCTATAATGATATTTATGCTTGGAATAAACAAACGATCAAATAATAATAGTTCCATCAAAAACAAAATCACATACGAAGGGTTGCTCAAATATGTTAAAATTGTTAACATTTTGGATAGAAGAGTGCGAAAAAATCCAGAGAGAATAACGAAAAAGGATCTTCATTTAAAACAAAATTTGGAGTAATAAATACCTTTTTTATTCTGAAACCCTTGTTTCTAGAATATTTTATGATCTTTTTAATAGTGTTTCTGATGTTGGTCTTTTCCTGCTTTATTTTAGATGAAGTTGGGAACTGTTTTAATTTCTTACCTTATTATTACCCTATGAGGAATCAATGAAGGGGTATTCACAAGTAAGTCCATAGATTCCTTACTAATACATGTAGTATGGTAAACATATTGATGAGTAATCAAGTTATCAGATTTATTAAGCATATTATTGTTATCTGAAGTCCGAGAAATACCAATTGTATATTTGAAAAAAATGTGAGGAGATGTACCTGAAATATTTGCAGCAAGGTTGTCATGTGAAGTACCTGAATGTTTTTCCAGCTATTTTCTAGAACCTGGGGGAATCTGTGGTTTGTACACTCGGTTGGTTTCTCCTG
Organism: Viscum album; assembly: GCA_963277665.1. Lineage (NCBI taxonomy): Eukaryota > Viridiplantae > Streptophyta > Magnoliopsida > Santalales > Viscaceae > Viscum > Viscum album. Next base: position 1,264,550,385 of record OY728120.1, on the reverse strand, counting down.
ATAAGATGAAAATATACACATTAAATTCTTGACCAATTAAATAGGCAGATTTGGGTTGGCATCTTTCTAATCTTACAAACTTGAGGCAACTAAATTTTGATTTGGGTAACTGTCCAGAGCAGTCTTTGAAACACCCAGAACATCAGGTGCAATGGCCATCTCCTTGGGAGATGCACTATCCTAACAAAGTGGGGGTTAAGGGGTATATTTAGAGCTAAAGTTATTCTCCTCATAAGTGTCACTACTCATGTGTAAACCCCCAATATGGTTGCATTTTTTCTACTTAGAGTCATTATTCAAAATCGTCTTGGTCTGTTCATCTTGTCTGTCAGGTAATGTGCCAACCTGTTTTGATTCACAGCCTAAAGAAGAACATGGGTATGAATATTTACCATTGTCAATATTCGTACCATTAAAAAATAATTATAAATTTGATGTGCTTTATTACCTTTAGAGGGGTCCAAAAGAGTATCCCCTGTAGCTAAAACTGCCAAGGCAGGGTTAGTCATAATATGCAGGTCTCAGGCAGTGATGAGCCTATATGATCACCTGCATGTAATGCCGATTTAATATCCCTATCCAGTCCCATAGTTGGGTTTGAATGGATATGCATGCTGGGTGAATTGGTAAACATGATCTAAGATATCAAAACGTTCTATAAACTGTAACATCATTGAGTAATTTAGTCCGTTGAAGCCATTTCCATGCCATGAAATTATTGAATTGAAATGTATACAAAATATAGATATTCCATGTGAACATCATTGGTAGAAACAACAATAGCATCATGTTACAAAAGAGAAAAAAATTTGATAAATCTTACAGAGAATGTATCTCTGTCTCTGAGCATCTTTTTTATCAGTAGTAATTGATAGAAAAACTATAATAGGAATTCATTAAAAAGATATTATGAAGATATATATTACAAACCCATAATCTATTCAATCACTATGATCATATCTGTAACAGTTAAAAAATGAAACATTGACTGCTTCTATAATTAAACCTCAAAAAATGGAAGTTCATAGGCAATCACATAAGAAAAATTAATATTATTAAATCTTCCAAATAAGAGATATGACCTACATAAAAGTCTTTTGACTCAATAATTTCCCTACCTTTGCAAATCAAAAATAATTTATCATAAATGATGAAAATATATGTTTGAAAATAATTTAAAATAATACAACCAATAACATCAAATAAATATTACCTAGATATAACATCTGGGAAACTAAAATATCTCTTCTAAAAAGTGTTATTGTTAAAAACACTTCCCCTTAACAATAACTCACTTCTATTACCAAAAGATAAAACTATTGAAATGAAAACATATCAACTATAGTTAAATTTCCCCACCTTTTCATTTTAAAAAATAATAACCTAGAGAACTACAATATAAATAATAAGAATAACTATATATATAGAAGTTAAAACAAGAAAGATGATAAACATACATTAATATTTATGAATCTTATTCAATTTGAGATATACAATGAATAATAAAAATTAATTTCTCTATGTTTATTTTTCTATTTCAACCCACAATATTCTATTCTCCTATTTATTGAATAATAATAAGTAAAAGAAACTTCTATTACCCTTGTGGGATTACAAAATAAAAGATAATTATTTAAATAAGAGAATAATATAAGAAATAAACCTACTTGAAGTTATATTATGGTTCATGAAAATTAAATACTTCTCATGAATCTGGTTGAAGAAAATTTTTTAATGAAATTTTCTCATCTTACCTATATTTGACTTGAAAACATTAAAAATTTTATATAATGACAATCAAAAAAATTATCCCTTCCTAAAGTGTTTTATTATATTAATGGTCAACTTTTTTTAAAAGTCAGAAATATTATGTAAGCATTAGAATTACTTATAATGATTAAAATATAATTGTATATTTTTAAAAGTTAATTCATAATTAAATTTAACCACCATGGTTAAATTAAATTATACATTGTTATTAAATAATTTCATATTACATTTGATACATTGTATTCAATTATCTTCTAGAGAATATAATGATCCAACATTAAAATTTAGCATAGTTATACATACTGAATTTACTCCCCCTTTTACAATGTTTTTTTCAATTATTGTGGATAGTAAAATAATAAGTGAAACATATTATCAATTTTCATTAATCAAACCTAAAAACATACTTAAAATACTCAATTAATTTATAATTTCAAGATTTTGAAAAAATGGATACAAATAGTTATTTTGTTTATATATATTGGGGAATAATATATAGTTTTTATTTCTGATCTCTAAGGATGTAGTTTCTTGATCAATATGTTTAGGTTTTAAATTATTTTTTGGGTTCATATACAGTGATATTGGACTTGTTTTATCAAAACGAATCAAATATTCTGTAAAATGCAATGTTAAGTTAGTAAGGGTGTGGTATATCCGAAAATATTGAGTGAAAAAACATTTATCATCCACCTATTCAACTTTAGTAGTAGAAGGTGAAAATAATTGTTAATTATTAATAGAACATGAAGGTAAATCATCACTAGTAAAATGAAATATTCAAAAAGAACTATTTTATCCATTCTTCACCCATAGAGTTCTTCATGAAAAAAATTATGGTAAAATTGGGTTTTTAGAGAAAGAAATATCCCATGTTCTAATGTTATATAAAGGAAATCTATGATCCATTTATCTAATTCAAGATTTTCGTATAATAAATTAGTCTGGCAGCTTCTCATGGATCTTCTCCACTCATCTCCCCATCGAGGATACACACTATCTTCACTCCATCAAGGCAGATCTTTCTTTATGATGTTCTTTGGAACACCATTTGATAAATCATACAAAGATGGTGACTTTTTTTCTAATATGGAATAGTAATTCCAACATACTTCCCTACATTTTCTCTCCTCTTGAGAACTAATTTCACCTTCAATTCCCTGCATTGGATGGCGCACTAATAACAGAAAAATAATAAATAGTTAGGGTTTAAGGTGGATTTCCTTACTCATCAATGTGAGCTGTTGGGTTGAGAAAATTTTCTCAACTAGTTTGTCCTTTCCAATTTAGCTCCAAGTCTGGATGGACTCCTCATGCATGCACTTCTAGATTTTGAAGCATCCTTGGGCAGCATGGATTTCTTTCTTCCCTCCCCATGTGATATTTTATTTTTAACATGATGATAGTGCATGGGATTCTCCAGGATATGTGTAAGAGATATGTGGGGGGGGGCTGCTATCCAGGGGGGTCTGTCCAGGGGGGATATCTAGTGGGGGCTGCTGTCCAGGGGGGCTACTATCCGAGGGGGGTTCGTTGTTGTCCAGGTGGGCTGATATCTAGGGTGTCCAGCAGGGGGTGGGGGGGCTACTGTCCAGGGGGTCCAGTAGGGGGGGAAGGTGTGTTCATGGTGGGTGAAAGGGGGTGTGTGCAAGGGGTGCAAGGGATGTGGGAGGGGGTGGTTATTGTCCAGGGTGTCCAGCAGGGGGGCTACACTATTATTATTTATTGAGTTATATTATTTGGGAATATTCTAAGATTTTCTTTACCATAATTTTAGGGGATGAGAACTACTATGTTCTACATTGTGTTGTAGGTACTTTTGAGCTGGTTCCAAACTTCATTGATAGTTTTTCTTATAGGGAGACTCATATAAGTGCAGTTATGTGTTTTTTGGAAAGGTGGGGAAAATAACTTAAATTGAAAATGAAAGAAGTCTGGAAACAAGGAGATGCGTAGGAAAGTTCACATGAGTCATCAAAGGACTCTCCAAGAGGTGCCAAGTTTCTTCTTAATTTTGTTCGCAATATTACGCTCTGCATCCCGTAAATCAGTCAAATCCACTCTTATACCTTGTCCATGCCCGCTCCCCCTAGTGTGCAGAGTTTCAAATTTTTTTTCCTATTGAAGAAGACTTTCATTGTTCATGTCATCTGAGTCATAAGATTCAATTTGTGGTACATTCATTTTTAAAAAATTATTGCCCCAATGGGGTTATAGGGTGTCAACTGCATCACATTTCTCTTGTCTGAATCAATCTGCATTCCAGGCTGCATAACAGGGGGAAGGTCTAATGTCTCATTACTCATAAGAGATGTTTGGGGATTTCATGGAAATGTAAACTTGTCCAGGAAGGTAGAATCAGTTGGGGAGCTATCCCCAAAGATAGTCTTGTCCTCCACCATTAAAACAGAAGCAGAACCAATCTTCATTCCATCTTGAAAGGTAAAAGAACAGTCTTGATTTGTGGTAGTAGAATGAGAAGTGGAATGATAATCCTTTCTAACAACAGAAAAGGTAGGTTCAGAATTTTGGTTGATAGCAGAAGAGGATGTGACTTTAGAAAAGCATCTCAAGGCACCTTCCTTACTAATAGAGGATTTCCCTAGGTAATATCCAACCTTTTTTGGACCTAGAGTTTGTGCTCTGTTATCCTCTGATGAATCGAACATAGCAGTTTTCCATTGTTCAACGATAGTTGCCCTAGATTTATTAACATGGTAACAAATGACATCATTGGGTTGTAGAATGTTTTTAGGTGGAGGCACCAAAGGGTCTGAAGTGTGAGTTTCTTCACCACTGCATGCCTTCAGGTCTGTCTGGATATCCACCCCGGCCTGAGTCAAGTTCGGGGAATTCACAACCTTCCTAAGTGTAGTTATGTGTTTTTTTATATTTGGATTTGTTTAATTATTATTATGTAAGTAGCTTTCTTTTATAATTTAATTTGGAGGTAACTGGTAGGGGCAGGGTGGAAACTGTCAGGGGGGGAGGGGGCTGGCAGGGGGGTGCAAGTGGGGGATGGTAGGGGGTGCATGTGTGGGCTGGCAGGGGCAGGGGTAGGGAAACAGGTGGGGGTGGGGGTGGGGTAGGACTACGGGTGTTTAGGTTCTGGGGGGGGCAGTTCCAATGTCAATCGATGATGGTGGGGGTGGGTGTCCAGGGGAGTGGAGGACTGGGCTGTCCATGGGGATCTATCCAGGGTCTAGGGGTGTCCAGGGTCTGGGGGAGGGGGGGTTCCGGGTCTATCTAGGAGGTTGGGGGTGGCTGTCCAGGGGAGTAGATGTCTGGGCAGTCCACGGGGATTTGTCCAGGGTCTGGGGTGTGTCTAGGGTCTGGGGGGTGTCCTAGGTCTATCTGGGTGGGTGTCTAGGGTTTTTTAGTGGGTGTCCAGGGTCTGTCTGGGGGGTCCAGGGTTTGGGGGGTCTCCTGGGACTATCTGGGGGTGTCATGGGTCTATCCGGGTGCTGTCCAGGGTCTGTCTGGGGGGGTTGTCCGGAGTCTATCTGGGGGGGTGTCCAGGGTCTGTCCAGGGGGTGTCTAGGGTCTGGGGGGAGGTCTTTAAGGTCTGTCTGGGCGGGGGGTGTCCAGGTTCTGTCCAGGAGAGGGATTTGCAGGGGTGCTATCCAGGGGGGTTATGTAGGGTGTGGTGTCTAGTGTCCAAGAGGGAGGGTCTGCAAGGGGGTGGGATACTGCATGGGGGTGTGCAGTGGGGGTGTGCAGGGGGTGGGGGCTATTTTTTATGGTTTTAAAGAGCCTATAGACATAGTTTTTTACCATTTCTATAGGTCTATTTACATGATTTCTAACCATGTATATAATTCTAATGCCATAGTTTCTAACAATGGAAATAAATTTTTCCCCTGTTTTAGTATATCCACAGTTCTAAACCATGGCAATAGAGATATTACCACTGTTTAAACCATGGATGTATACATATAGACACGGTTTGAACCATGGATCTAGACCTATAACCACAGTTTGGAACCATGGCTATATGTCTAGGCCTATAGCCACGCCAAACATAGCCATGGTTTCTCAAACCGTGGCTAATACATATAGCCACGGTTGGAGGACCTATAGCCACGATTTTAAACTTTGGATATAGCCTGAATTTCCAATAGTGATTGAATGAGAACACAACCCAACCTAGATCCTAATGCATCACAATAAACCACATAGACTTATCATGATTCCCAAAAAAAATTAGATCGGTGTGGATATAAGGCGAACCATTAGGTATTGAAATGATTATTGGTATTACATGCACCATAGGAAAGAATAATTATTCTTTTCCTAAGGTTTAATTTGATAGGATATCCATTATATTTCATTAAAAATCCATGGTAATAACCATTTAGGTTAAGAAAACTCTGTATCTCAATTAAATTTGTTGATTTTTTCCAGGATATAAAAAATTCAGTCTTTTTTGGATCCTCTGAAACATCTCGTTAAAAAATTACATGGACATGAACGTTTACCTCTTGTATCCAAAAATAAATCATTGATCATTTGGTATAAAAAATATTTTCTCTTGTGATTTAAAACACCATCACCATCTGTTGCTCATCCTCAATCCTTGTCTATGAATACATCAATTTTTCATCAAAAAACACCACAATAAAAGAATATGGATATCGTTGAAATATCCAATTAATAAATTCCATAAATACATCTAGTATATTCATAAGACCGAAAGTCGTTATGATATACTCATAAGATCCATATATACTTCTAAAAGATTTATTCAGAATATCTTTCTTCTAAACTAACAATTGCTCACATCCTAATTGCATGCCGATCTTAGTGAACCAATGAGCTATGCTAAATTGATCAAATAGATCACTAATTCATGGAAGGGGATAGACATTCTTTATCATAACTTTTTTATGATTACAATAATCAATATACTAGAATAGTGTTCCATATTATTTATTGATGAACATCATCAGTGCTACCCGTGGACATGTTGTTATCCAAATAAAAAAGTTTCTTTCTAGACCCTCCTATAGGACCTTCAATTACAGTAATCTATTTGGTTCGATTTAATTACATCAACATGATATAGGGCTGGTCCCTAGATGGAGATCAATTTTAAACTACATTTCTCTTATTGGTGTAAAAAGTAAGAATTCTTTAGGAAGGAAATCCAAAAACTGATCAACAAATAATAGAAAATCAGGTCTCCAACACTCTTCTTTTTATTCCAAGGAAAAGGCTGCTAAATGGTAAGATATTATTCCCACATATGGTACCAACACACCTATTTCTCTTGGGTTTACATCCCGTTCTATTTTAAAGAGATATTTAATGCCATCCTCGATCGTGAATCTAAATGTTCTTTTATAGTAGTTGATGTGATACTTGAATGTTATCAACCAATCCATTCCAAGTATTAAATAACAGAAATCCATATCCTTCAAATAGAAATCCCATTATATCTCAGCTACATCGAATGTTATATAAAATTACCTACCTAGGAAGGATATATATTAATATTTCCCAATTGGGGTTTGATGTTTTAACATAGAGGGGATAATATCAAATTTTATACTCTGGAAATCAATATCTTGAAAAGAAGTAAAGTAAAGTGATTCACCAGTATCAAACAAAACATTCATAATGGTATAATTCAATATAATTATACCTATCAATATTTATGGTCAAGCCTGATCATCCATAATCACCAGCTCAGCTCTATATAATTGTTTCGTCGTTGCACTTTTCCCCTTATTTCCTTTTTGCGATATAACTACTCCAGGAGTCATGTTATTCCTATAATAGCCATTTATATATCTATTCTAATTATTATAATGGTTCTTTTTTCATCATCCCATCAATGCATATGATGCCTAAGACACTATAGAAGTGTCTTGTTCCCTGACATTGGAGCACTGTGACAACAGTGCTGGCGATTCCCCATCTAGTTACAGTCATGGCATTCACTAGGTTTTTTCACACACTCCCTCATTATAATGTCTATAAAACCATATTTTAAACATCCTTCCATACTATTAGGTTGTGTAAGAAGGTTCACTTATCCTAACATCTAATTTGAATTCACTCTCCCTCCTCGGAAGTAGGTTTTCCTATTCCTCTTTCTCCCAGTATTAGAGTTACCACAATTTCCCAAAGGTATCAACATAATTCCTCATCACATATCTAATTATATATCCCATTCATCAACTATTTCTCAATTAAAAATCTCTATATATTCCACAACACAATGTATAACTACCTTCAAGGGAACCTCCATCCTGTGCCACTATTCAAAGATGTGACCCTTCAAGGATTCACCTTCCGCAACCATGGGAGAAAAAATACTATATTCCTTAATTATACATCATAATTGGTGACAAATTAATTTTCCTTATTCATCTTAAATTGTTTTCATTCTCTAAATATTGACATTGTGAGTATATAATTGTTTTTAAAAAAATTCCTCAACCCCCCCCCCCCCCAATTATGCCCTTGATATGCTTTATCCTTTACTAATAGATCCAACAAATCACTTGCATGATCCTAGAGCTTATACATCTATAATGTAACAGTCTTCTCCACTAATGTGCCGATCAATGATACGATACATATTGTCCATCCACACCTTTTCATTTTCTAGTTCAGAATCACCTCAAAATATGGGTGGATTCAGCTTCTTGAACTAAATTGAATTTTCCACTTTCCAGGGAACATTCCTATGATTACCTATGTCTACAGTTTTATATGATTAAAAGATACACTGAATCAGATATGGGTTCAAATGCGGATTAGGTGTAACCACATTCTCTGTAGCTTCATCTGGTTTCATTCTATGATGTCTACCATGTTCCATTTTTTAAACCACAATAAAATCTATAAGTCTCGCATTCTATTAAATAAGGTATTAAAAATTTAAAAATATACCAAATAAAGATTCAAAACATTTCATTCCAAAATTATCCATTTGGAAATTTATCCATTTTTTAAAACTATAAATTTTATTTTTGAAAATAAATCCATTTTATAAATAACACCACTATGATGTTTTTCAAAAAAAATCATTTGAAAAAACAATAACAAGTTTTTTCCAAAATTAATCTATTCCTCCCAATACATAAATAATTAATAAAAATTATGTGTCCAAACTTATTGGTATGTCATTACTCTAATTCATGGAATGCTAGACTCATTATCTAAACCCGTGAAAATAATATTTCAAAATCCTATAATTGTATACAAAACACTCATGTACCCAACTCCCTAGTAACTAGATGATCAGCCTAAAAATGTTAGCTATGTATTTTTAGGCTCTACATTTCATGTCCCAAAAATCGTACTTGTTTCTGTATTCCCATCCCAAGTAATAGAAAACAATTAATTCAAATCCAAGACTAAAAAAACTAATGTTTACATGTTCAAAATAGATTTTGGATCACAGAAAATTAATACCACTTGTATCATACAAACAGTGGAACAAAAAATGGATACCATTTGAAACATCCCACCCCTTTTTTATTGGATTGAGAGGATGGTAGGGTGTTACATTCCCTTAATCAAAATTACGAAAGAGCTAAACATTTCAAATATTTCACGAAGGGATTTAATACATGTGGGGTCGGATTTTCCCTTTAAGATTTAAAAAACTAACCAAAAAATTCCATGTCCAAAAAAACACTATATGATTCATGATAACAATGAAATACCAATCTATATTTCATTTATCAATGTCATACTAATATCAAGTTCCATAACACAAGAAAAAAATATCAATGTAAATAGCAGAAGACAGACTAATAACAATTGAAGACAACCACAAGACTCCATGCTCCACAAGATTCATGCTCTAACATCACCAATAATCCCCTGAATTATGAAGTAGTATTATAGATGTGTGATACATTACATTTTCCCATGTCTCGATTGATAAAATATAAACGATCACAAAAGTACCAAAGTAAGGATGATTGTAAAAAATAAGTAGGTTTCCCCTAATGACTTCCCTAATCACACCAATATGATAGAACATGTTAGAAACATTTATATAAAACCATTTATATATAAAATTTTAAAAATAGATTGTATTAAAATAAAATATAAATCCATTGTAAATAGTTTTACAAGAGAATAACATAAAATATTATTTTAATAATTTATCATTATATTTTGGCATAATCCATCCATTTAAAAACAACCATACTTATAACCATGAATTAAAACCATGGAACTCCATATACACGTTTGTGGTGACTCTTATTCCCCCAAATAAGTCTCATTGTGGACCACTTTGATGGGTGTACTTCATCCCATATCTGTCTCTACCTTTTTTTGGGGGTATCACATGGCCTTATCCATCCCAATGAATATGAACACACACCACACAACCTTTACAAACTCATTCCAAAACCAAGAGTGTTCATACAATTTTAATAAAAATCCTAATTTTTATTGAAACCCATTTTTTCCATCCAAAATAAAAAGAAACTTTTTTAACATCAACATTGAAAAGTCATGTTATCAAAAAACATTCCAATAACACACCAATTTCCCCAATTTCCAAAATCCATCACTAAAGTGGCTTTTTATGATCATTTATCTATGTATAAATGATCAATTCCAATCATAGAAAACAATTTAAAACAAATCCATCATGTTTTGAGATTGAGGAGTCACGATTAAATCCATCTACCATGATTGTTTTGTCAAAAACTATAAACATTATAAAAAAGTCACAAAATCAGGATAAATCTCCAAGATCCACCCTACGTAACACCCCAAGATTTCATAGTGTGTTGTTTCTTCAAAATAATTCTATAACATGCACTACATGCAACACCGAGTTCAAGCGCCCCATGACTTACCAAACTAGCCGTTCAAAAGAGGTTATGAATAGTATTAACTGCATTTTGAACTTTTTATAATCCTTATAATTTTATAATCGACATTATGAGTTTCTTAGACATAATGTAAGAACAAATTCTTTTTTTCTTAGATACAAGAAGTATTTTTCAAAAATGCACTTTTACCGACTTTTAATGGTGAAAGCTTTTTAAATCCAATATTTTAAAACTTTTATATATTCAATTTGACTAAATAAATTTATTCTTTAGAATGGGGACATCAAAATTTTACAATGTAACACCCCAAGATTCCTTCTTACTCTTCTCTTTGAATAATATAGTAGTGTGTGTTGTACGCAACTTCGATTTCTAACACACACCACAACCAATCAAACTAGCCTTTATAAATAGTAATACCTAATTTTTGAAATTTTATACATTTTATAATTCAATATGGACTTCATTTTTGGATTCAGAATATCGAAATTATCCTATAATGAAATTTTGGTACTTTTCGGATAACTTTTATATTTTGATGAATAGTGAAAATTACTAAATTTTTATTAAAAACAACTTCTTTAATCAAAATAATTAATATTGATAAATTAAGAATTTCAGTGGTTTTAAATTATATTTAGAATTTAGTTTTACCATTTAATAAAATTTTGGTCATTGGTCATAAATTTACATTTAAACCGGACATAAACAAGTGTCAGTCTTTTGATTGTTATTATCTCTTAAAAACATGCTTTTTATTTTGACAGTGGGAATTAATTTTAAATTAATTTCTGCCACTTCGGTGTTTTGAATTTGGAAAAATGGACTCTATATTTGGAATTGTGATGTCAAAATTGTGTAAATATGCAACTTTTATTTTTATACATTTTGAATAATTACTTCGGAAAATATTTTATTTACCATGGTTAAAGGGTAAATCTGGTAAATAAGGGTAAGAAAATAATATTAAAATAATAATAAATTACCCTAAAATGTGTCTTAACCCCATTGGTTGATACATGTCTGACCATGGGAATCTTTGTGTTTATTTTGGGACCCCATGGATCCACTTGTAAGTGATAATGACACTTTATATTAATTAAGTTAATGTAAATACAAAAATGATGTAAGCCTATATCTTTTAGAAAAACACTTTTTACATAGGGTTATGTATTCTATATATTAGTATATAAATATTCATTAGAAATCTAAAAATACTTCCAACATAATGGTATTTTATTTATAATTTTTAGTCATTATAAAAGTTATTTTATTTATGAAACAATGATGATGTAGTAATTACCAAATTTGTGAAATATTAAAATAATTGTTATTAAAAATACCCAAATAAATATAATTTGACTATTTTAATGACTTAAAAGAATTTTATAGGTTAATATGGAATTTTATGATTTATTTAATTAGTTTTTTTCGAAGTAATCATGCTGTTATGATTTTCACAAAAATAAAATACCAAATAGTGTCAAAATTGACATAAAAGAGTTTTAAAAAAATTATATTATTAATTGAAATTAAATTCCTATAAAATTTAGGTTCGTCCAAAAGACTTTTATCATGATATTTGTATCATTAATGGACCACTTGGGGGTCTCTTGGAGATATATTTTAAATTTGTTAATTATATAGTATAAAAATACAAAGTGACATGGTAAGTGTCAAACTAATTAACCAAGAGTTATAACTAAAAGATAAGGTTAATATAATGACCCAAACATGTCTAAAATCTATTGATTGAAAGTATTTCGACAATCCCCACCTTAGGCTTCGAATAATCCACTTTTGAGCCATTAGAAACCGAATATGAATTTATAACAAAATAATACTTTATGTTTTTCCTAATGAGCCCCGCCTCCCCCTTATAAAAGGACATTATTTCTAACAAATTCCTCGAACCTCTCAAGACTTTTGGATCATCAAAAATCTACAAAACTAATCTCCATACATACCTATACTCCTTTTATAATTTTTCCCTTAGGCATATGGCACTTTAAAAGTCTTGTGTGGTTAAAACCAAAGGGAGCTACCAAAACTAAAGGTAACGATTTCTCTTAGATTTTTTCTTTTATTTTACTTCTCCAAACCATAAACTCTTCTTACTATTTTACTTTGTAACAACACAAATATCCTAAATATACTAGGATATTTTTAATACAAGTATTAGAACTACACTTACACACACCTCCATCTAATGGGTGAAGAACATAATGTTTCTGTGGGTGGAAACCAAACGCCTCACAAAGTGATGATTGTTCAATTATCTCGTATCACCTCTCATGGTGGCCATTATGATGGAAATATAATTAAATATGATATTAAAGATATTTGTTTTATATATAATCTTCTATAATTACATTTTATATCATACCATTATTCGTTTCATGTTCTATATATATATGATAATTTCATTTGAGGAAGTGCGTACTACCGCCCCATCAAAGTGATATGACTCGCTCATACCGTACATGGAATGTATAAAGGATGGTGTTAATGAAATTAAGTAACACATATAAGATATTATATTATACTATCATAATAATATACCTAGGTATCATTTTGTTTTGATTTTTTTTAAAATGAAAAATGAAATGGAATTAGCGTTCGTGCGTACGTACGGATTACCGTCTCCACGAATGCAATGAGATTAATTTCCCTATCATATCCTTTAAAGACTAATTATCGAATGATGATTAAACTTAATTTTTAAGGACATCATATAATTCTGGATATTAATAAGATACAACCTATCCATAACAAACACGGCTTACGTAACGAAGCATATAAAGGAAAACGGATCAGTTAACACCCGAAACGACGATAATACTAAAATATTGTTAACAAAGAAATATTAAAAGATCATATATGATATCATATTTATAAATATTATTCATGTATTGTTTAATAACAATGATTTAACTATTATACAGGAGGTTAACATACACACTATCATGGAAAAGTACAAGGTAAGGGGTTTTCATCTCACTCCTTATTCCCGTGAGATTCTTGCCATATTGCCACTATTACCTCTTACATTGTGTATGTACTGCCAATAATTGTATTAATTGTGTAATACACTTTAATTTATTTTTATTTACATATTAATTTTTTATTCCTCTTTCAGGCGGTGTTTTTTTCGTAAGTTACCAAATTGGTAACGGTTAATTTCACAATCTCTTTATTATCTGAGATTATTTTTACGTAAGTATCTACTGGGACATATTTATTATCCATGTCCATGTTTTATGAAAGAGTTTTCAAAGGAATTATTTTTAGCGACTTTTTACTAAAACATCATTTCAAATGTTTCAAATATTCATTATTCTAAATCTTTCTATTTAATGTCCATGTCTTTAAAATGGTTTTTAAGGATTTATTTATATGGACATGAATGTTTTTAGAATGTTAATTCCTTTCAAAAGTTTCAAAGTGGTATGGGACACTTTGATTAAAAAATGTCATTAAATGACTTATTTTCTAAATTGTGTGACTTTTAAATGTTCTCGTGAAAAAGGGGTATTTCGCTCAAAGAGTTTTACAAATCATTTTCATTTATGTCAAATTTATTTAATGGATTTTAAACTTGTTTTGAAGTTGATTTATCATGATACAAATATTCTATACTGTGTTGAGGGTTTTTTGATATGTTTGATTGTGGATGTGTTATTTGTATACCATTCATGGTTTATATAGAATGTATTGAAATATCGTATGCTAGTTTTAATACAAATGTTTATGTTATGATTAAACCTGTTCATATGAGGAATGCATTGGACTTAATAAATGATGGGTGGAGAAAAATATATCTCCTCGATGCATCGGTAGGTCTCATGAGACAAACCGGTGTCTTGGCATGAGGACTTGACAAAATCGTATTTGTAGTCTTGAAACGAGGCCTTGGCTATGTGGTTATGATAGTCTGGCATTATGCATTCCACCATTATGAATGTGGTCAGTGATATTGCATGTGATTATTCGACTAGTATAATATCCATGTGAATAAGTTAATATCATTTTTTCATTTTATTTTTTCTATATTATGCTAAAGTTCATGTTTAAAAGGCTTTTCTTTTAGTTATACATTACCTTAAATTTTTATACATATTTATGAATGTTTCCGTTGTATTTCTTACCCTTACTATGCATTTGAGATCACCCCTTTCTATGTTTTATTTTTTTCCCAGGATTCCACGAATTGTATTGTGAATGATATGCAGGGTTAAGCCAAGAGAATATTGGCATTAATATAGATTATTTATGTTTTTTTGTAGGTATTAAAGGGCAATGTAACATTCATGTATGTAATCTATTTTCCATGTCTACTAAACTTATCGGTCCTTCATGACTTGATTCCTTGTAATTATTCCAATGTTATGTAATAAGGCACCGACTCTGGGTAACTGGGGTCAGGGCGTTAAAGTTGGTATTCTAGTATGTTTAGCAGTATCCTTGGAAACTAGATTTAGATAAACTCTGATTAGAGCACATTACCCTAATATAGACTTTGAGTATTAATATAGAAGAACTTCCAAGAATTTCGGTAATGTAGATATTTTGTGAGTTTTCTAAGAAAATACATCCCTGTCTGGATACGAGTAGGTAGAGGAGGCTCTGGTACAGATGTACCTAGGGGTAAAACCTGAAAACACCGCTTCGAGCTAGACTCGAACGGGAACTGGTGCACGACAATGGGCCTTGCTGCACTCTTGTTTACGACACTCTTGGGGGAAATTCTGAGGATAATTCTCATTTTCATTACAAACCATTACGAAGGGTTTATGAGTATATACTTCCTCAAAGAAGACATTTTTATTATTATGGATTATATCCATAAACTGTTTAATTTATGTTAAGGGTTTTACAAGTTTTGGATCAGGTATTTCTATTCACAAATTAATCTACTGTATTCCATTATTTAGAAATGGTGCCTAGTAGAAGGATTGATAACTCCAGCAATACGCATGATCCAAAGAGTAAGCAAGATAATAACGTTCATGGTCTTAAGCCAAAACTTTGAAGGGAAATAGTCTCCCATGTGTTATCATCATTTGAAGAAATATTATCATGTGTTGATAAGATAAGTATTAATTTATAGAGTCCTATGGATTTTAAGGGAAGCCAGAGAAGGAAAGGATGGTAGAGAGAAGGGCATACAAAGGGAATAAGGTAAAGAAGGATTTTCCCATATGTGGTAACTGTAGAAAGAATCACCTTGGGAAATGATTGAAGGGAACGTGAGTATGTTATAAGTGTGGAGAAAAAGGACACCAATTATGTGACTGCAAGGGTTATAAAAAGATTTCAAATGTACAATTCTTCTTCTACAGGGAGTTTGGACACTACGCGAACCAATGTCCCAGTAATCAGACTATACCGAAAATGATGCTATTGGATAATAATCAAGTTGTGATACTACCACATATGAGAATGAATGATTAAAGTTATTATGTTGTTATTAATGAATTATGTTATTTGAGTATTGTATCAACGATGTACTGATTATAATAATTATAGAGTATATAAGGATTGTACGACATTACTATTTCATTAAGGACTTGAGATTGGGTGGAACCATGAAAAGTGACTCAATAGCATGTTAAAATTTTGGAAAATATATGGTTTAGAGAAAGATAAACCATAATATGGTTTTGATACTGAGGTAGTGATTTTGAAATAATACATGATTGATTTGGATAAATTATATTGGATATTCTTGACAACATTGAAACTGAATAATAATGTGTATATTCCATTATTGATGGAGTTTAAAAAAATTTGGATTGAAGGAGTATATCCATTATTCTTTAAGGAATAAGGGATCAGGAATTTATTCAATAAGATTTTATTGTAATTCAGGATGTTGTAGTGTTTTAAAAGAATACATGATGAAGGTGTTCACATGTTATTATGCAGAAAAAAGGATCTTAATTTTGTTTACCTTCCATATAAATTTTGGACTGAAGTATTTTGGATAGTTCTAGTTTAGTTATTTTTTGATTTTTGAAAAGGACAACACGGAAACTGTGTGATGACCCGTCGCGTTGGACAAAGCTGTGGGAATTGAACCCACAACCATAGTGCAATTGGGATTTATTTCCAACCACTGGACTACGTGAAGTTCCAGGATGCTATAATGTAGTTTTTTAAGGGTCTGATATATGAATTATAAATTCATTTTTTTGAAACCCTATACGAATAGGATAAATAGAATATTTTTTACGTTCTATTATCTTTTAGAGTGAAGTATGAGTTTGTGGTAGAAATTAGTTAAAGGATGGAACTCTACTTTTCAAGAATATATTTTTCTTCTTCTATGAAGAAATTAATTATTATACTTTATTTAAGGGATCCTAAAACAAAAAATTTGTTATCCTAATACCTTATGTTTTGTTGAATTGATGGTATTTCAAATCATCATAGATTATTGAATTTAAGGACCTCAATTCTACACTTGTTTGTGATTGATGACCTCAATAACTACCTATAAATATTTACATTTTCTTCCAATTATATGTCCCTAATTTCCACCAATGTTCTCCAAATAGAGATCATAATTTGCTGGTGACCCTTTCATTTCTATTTTTCTCTTATTAAGACTAAATTTTATTAACCCAATTTCTGATGTGGGTTTTCCCACAAAAATATTATCTATTTTCAAACATTTAATTTTAAAGAACAATTTCAAATTGAGAGGACACAATTTATTGAAGGAGGGGATAATGTAACACCCCATAATTTCATAGTGCGTTATTTCTTCAAAATAATTCAACAACATGCACTACACACAACATTGAGTTCAAGAGCACCATGACTTACCAAACTAGCCGTTCAAAAGAGGTTATGAATAATATTGACTGAATTTTGAACTTTATATAATACTTTAAATTTTAGAATCCATATTATGGGTTTCTTAGACATAATTTAAGAACAAATTCTTTTTTTTCAGATAAAAGAAGTATTTTTCAAAAATGCACTTTTACCGACTTTTAATGGTGAACCCTTTTTAAATCCAATATTTTAAAACTTTTATATATTCAATTTGACTAAATAAATTTATTGTTTAGAATTGGGACATAAAAACTTTACAATGTAACACCCCAAGATTCCTCGGTATGCTTCTCTTTGAATAATATAGTAGACTGTGTTGTACGCAACTTCGAGTTCTAACACACACCACAACCAATCAAACTAGCCCTTATGAATAGTAATGCCTACTATTTGAAATTTTATACATTTTTTTGTCAACAATGGACTTCATTTTTTGGATTTGGAATATCGAAATTATTCTAGGATGAAATTTTTTTACTTTTCGGATAACATTTATATTTTGATGAATAGTGAAAATTACTAAATTTTTATTAAAAACAACTTTTTTAATCGAAATAATTCATAATGATAAATTAAGAATTTGAGTGGCTTTAAATTATATTTAGAATATAGTTTTACCATTTAATACAATTTTGTTAATTGGAAATAATTTCACATTTAAACCGGACATAAACAAGTGTCAATCTTTTGATTGTTATTATCTCTTAAAAACACGCTTTTTGTTTTGACAACGGGAATTAATTTAAAATTAATTTCTACCACTTCTGTGTTTTGAATTTGAAAAAATGGACTCATTATTTGGAATCAGGGTGTCCAAATTCTGTAAATAGGTAACTTAAATTTTCAGAAATTTTGAATAATTATTTCAAAAAATATTTTATTTACCTTGGTTAAAGGGTAAATCCAGTAAATAAGGGTAAGAAAATAATATTATAATAATAATAAATTACCCAAAAACGTTTCTTAACCCTATTGGTTGATACATGTCCGACCATGGGCATATTTGGGTATATATTGGGACCCCATGGATCCACTTGTAAGTGATAATGACACTTTATATTAATTAAGTTAATGTAAACACAAAAATGACATAAGCCTATATCTTTTAGAAAAAGAATTTTTAAATAGGGTTATATATTTCATAGTTTTGACTATAAATATTTATTAGAAAGATAAAAGGATTTAATACATAATGGTATTTTATTTATAATCATTATACATTAAATAAGTTAATTTATATATGACACAATGATGCTGCAGTAATTAACAAATTAGTGAAATATTAAAATAATTGATATCATAAATAACCAATTAAATATAATTTGAGACCTTTAATGGTTTAAAAGAATTTTATAGGTTAATATGACATGTTAGGATTGATTTAATTAACTTTTATCTAAGTAATAATTCTGTTATGAATTTCACAAAAATCCAATACCAAATAGTGTCAAAATTTATATAAAAGAGTTTTTTTTTAAAAAAATATTATATTCTTAATTGATATTAAATTCTTAGAAATATAATGCTCGGCCAAAAGACTGGTCTCATGATAGGTGTATCATTAATGGACCACTTGGGTATCTCTTTGAGTTATATTGTACGTTTATTAACAATATAATATAAAACTACAAACTAACATTGTAAGTGTCAAACTAATTAACCAAGAGTTAAAACTAAATGAAAAGGCTAATATAATGACCCAAACCCAGATTAAAATCTATTGGTTGAAATAATTTTGACCCCTCCCAAATATAGACTTTGAATAATCTTCTTTTGATCCATTATAAACCTAATATAAATTTATTATAAAATAATACTTTAAGTTTTTCTTAAAGAGCCCCTCCTCCCCCTTATAAAAGGACACCACTTCTAACCAATTCCTCACACCTCTCAAGTCTTTTGTATCTTCCAACCTCTTCCCAATTAAGCTCCCTACATCCTTAACCTCCTATTATAATCCTTAACTTAGTCAGATGGCACTTCAATAGTCCTTTTTGTTTCAAATTAAAGGGAATTACCCAAATTAAAGGTAACGATTTATCTTAGCTTTTTTTTCATTTATTTTACTTCTCCAACCCCTAAACTCTTCTTATTATTTTATTTTGTAACAAAACCAGTATCCTAGATATACTAGGATATTGTTATTAGAATTATTAGACCTACACTTACACACACCTCCATCTAATGGGTGAAGAAAAAAATGTTTTTGTGGATGGAAACCAAACGCCTCACAAAGCGATGATGGTTCAATTATCTCATATCACCACACATGGTGGAAATTATTATGGAACTATAATTAAATATGTTATTTATGATATTTATTTTATATATAAGATTCTATAATTCCATTTTATATCATACCATTATTCATTTCATGTTGTATATATATACGATAATTTCATTTGAGGAATTGCGGACTACCGCCCCCTCCAAGTGATATGACTCATTCATACCATACATGGAACGTATAAAGGATGGTGTTAATGAACTTATGTAACAAATATTAGATATTATATTATACCGGAATAATAATATACCTAAGTATCATTTGGTTTTTATTCATTTTAAAATTAAAAATGAAATGGAAGTAGCGTTCGTGCGTACGTATGGATTACCGACTCCACAAACGCGATGAGATTCATTTCCCCGTCATATACATTAAATACTAATTGTTGTTTTATGATTAAAAGTAATGTTTAGGGACTTGATATCATTCTGGATATAAATAAGATACATCCTATCCGAAACAAACACAACTTACATAACAAAGCATATTATGGAAAACGAATCAGTTAACACCCGAAACGACGATAATACTAAAATATTATTAACAAAGCAATACTAAAAGATCATATATTATATAATATTTATGAATATGATTCTTTTATAGTTTAATAAAAATTATTTAACTGTTATAAAGGAGGTTAACATACACACTATCAAGGAAAAGTAAAAGGTAATGGGTTTTCATCTCACTCCTTATTCCCGTGAGATTCCTGCCATATTGCCACTCTTACCTTTTGTGTGGTGTATGTTCTTCTTATAATTGTATTATTTGTGTAATACACTTTAATTTATGTGTATTTACATATTCATTGTATGATACCTATTTCATGGGGTGTATGTTTCGTAAGTTACCAAATTGGTAAGGGTTAATTTCACAATCTCTTTATTATCCAAGGTTGTTTTTACGTAAGTATCTACTGGGACATATTTATTATCCATGTCCATGTTTTATGAAAGAGTTATCAAAGGAATTACTTTTAGGGACTTTTTACTAAAACATCATTTCAAATAATTTAAATATCTATTCTTCTAAATCATTCTCTTTAATGTCCATGTCTTCAAAATGGTTTTTAAGGATTTATTTATATGGACATGAATGTTTTTAAAATGTTAATTCCTTTCAAAAGATTCAAAGTGGTATGGGACACTTTGATTCAAAAATGTCTTTAAATGACTTCTTTTATAAATTGTGTTACTTTTAAATGTTTTCATGAAAAGGGGTATTTCTCTCAAAGAGTTTTACAAATCATTTTCATCTATGTCTAAATTCTTTAATCGATTTTAAACTTGTTTTAAAGTTGATTTATCATGATACAAATCTTCCATATTATTTTGAGGGTTTTGTGATATGTTTGATTGTGGATGTGTTATTATTATACCATTAATGGTTTATGGAGAATTTATTGACATTTCGTATGCTAGTTTCAATACTAATGTATATATTATGTTCAAACCTGTTCATTTGAGGAATGCAATGGACTTAATAAGTGACGGGTGGAGCCCACTATAGCCCCTCGATGCATCGGTAGGTCTAATGAGACAAAATAGTGTCTTGGAACAAGGCCTTGACAAAATCGTATTTGTAGTCCTGGCATGAGCCCTTGGATACGTGGTTATGATAGTCTGGAATTATGCATTCCATCATTATGAAAGTGGTTAGTGATATTGCATGTGATTATTTGACTAGTAGAATATCCTTGTGAATAAGTAAGTGGAATTTTTTATTTTTATTTTTTCCATATTATGATTAAGTTCATGTTTAATAGGCTTTTGTTTTAGTTATACATTTCATTAAATGTTTATTCTTATTTATGAATGTTTCTGCTATATTGCTTACCCCTACTGAGCGTTTGAGCTCACCCCTTTCTGTGTTTTATTTTGTAAAATGATTCCAATAAGTGTATTGTGATTGATATGAAGGGTTATTCCAAGGGAATAATGGTGTTCATAAAGATTATTTATGTTTTTTAATTTCTTAAAGTGCAATGTAACATTCATGTATGTAATCTATTTTCCAAGACTGCTAAACTGATCGGTCCTTCAGGACGTGATTCCTTATAATCATGCCAATGTTATGTAATAATGCACTGACTCTAGGTAACTGAGGTCGAGGTGTTACACCCTAGTTTTATTCCATTATCATAAGCAAGGATATTTATAAACAAACATGGTATCCACATCCCTATATCTACTCAAAATGGGTCTAGATTTTTGAAACCAATAGAGAGGGTGATGTATAAATAAGAAAACATCAAGAAAGATCATTAATGATCATATACTATAAGTAATCAACTTCTAATCACCAAGGGGTGCCAATATATTGCCTCCAAATCGATGGAAGAACCATCCTTGATCTATAAGGGAGAAAAATTATGAGTTAGGGACGAAAAGGACAACAAATGAGGGGTTAAAACCATTAGCCTTCCAAGATCCAAATTTTAATTATCTTGTTTTTAACTATGCATGGTTTTGTTGCATGGTTAGGAAAATCATTCACTAACCATGCATTATCCACTACATTAAGTATGACCCTCTAACTATCAGCTCACATAGTCTCTAAACCATGATCCAACATTTTTGAATCGGAAACCAAAAAATAACAGAAACCATTTTTTTCAATGTGAACTATCTCTCGTTACTGGATGGATGGTTTTGGAAAACTTCACATTACATGTTCACAATCCCTATTTTCCTCTGTCTCATGGTGTACAGTTTCATTCAAGTGTCTCACAGTTTTCCCAAACTTTTCACCAACCGTGAACCTATAAAAAATCCCCCAAAATACATTGAAATATATTTAATATCTCCCAATCATCACCCATATATTTTACAAACTTAAAATATATGAATAAATGATTACTTACTTTAAACTTAGGGTACTACACAAATAGTTTAAATGAATCATGATATACTGATAATATATTATTATTTAAACAATAAATGTATAACATACATATAATTTTTTTTGGTATTATTGTGAATTATAAAACAATTTAAAATTATTTATAATTTATTTAAATAATGTAAATTTATTTGTAAATAATTTATGGATTTTCATCTAAATCGATTTATTCTTTAAGAAACAATTTCATCAAAAATGTTTTTAATTAATGTTTTTTTTAAAATATAATAATTAATACCAAAAAATTTTATATTTTTATTTAAATGAAATAATTATTAAAATCACCCCATGGAAAAAAGTTTCTTTTCAACTATTAGTATTATTATAAAAATATTAAATATTCATTAAATAGTAGAAAATACAGATTTGGATTAAAAACATTTTTTCTTTCAATAATTTAATAATTTTAATTTTATTTTAAAATGATAATAATGTAAAATTAGATCCCATATCTTATTAATAAAACAATTAAGTCATATATAGTCAATTTAATGTTGGATTTTTTCATAAAAGGTTTTTAAATTTATCAAAACATTATTTCATGAAAATAGTTTTTCATCACGTTTTATGGGTTTAATATTAAATTACAAAAACCAATGATATGAATTTAATTTCATATAATGGATTATATTTTTTGGAATTATAATAATAAATATAATGTTATTTTTTATCATTATTTTAGATCATTAAGAATAGTAAATTTAATACGTATTTTACACCTCGCTAAAAGTGGTAAAATCAACTTAAACGATGGGGGATATCATTAATATCTATATAAAACAATCCATTAAAAATTTTCTTAATTGGTTTTCAACCAAATTTATTATATAGAGTTAAATAATTTTTTAGAAATAATTATTTTTTATCTTGTTAACCATTCAAGAAATTTCCAATAGATAACTTATAATTCATCTATTAGAAAGCATTTTCGAGTCTCTTCATTTAATGAAATATTTATGAGCTTCCATGTTGTTATGTCAGGATAAAAAAGTAAAAATACCATTTTTTTTATTATTATTCCATTAAAATTTTTAAAATATAATTTTTTTCATTGTTTCAACTACGAAATGATTTTATATCTTAATTTGTGTATTTTCCTATAAATAGTTTTTCATTTATATTGTGTTTGTATATTAAAAATAATCTCATACACTTATTAAAGGTAACTATAATAAAATTATACATAATTTAGGAATAATAATGGTCATATTTTTTAGAGGTACCCATTTTTACTCATTTAAATATCTTAGTAGATAAAAAATTTAAATTTTCATGATTAATGTGGTTTTACGAGAAAAAGTGTCTTAAGTTGTGTTCAAGGAACTGCCACATATTATTTTGATAGTGTATTTCTACCATATCACATATTATATTTTAATTTGTGTTCAAATTATATCACTCTACCTGATTATGATATATATATTTTTAATAATTTATGTATTTTCAAGTGTTTCTTTTCCCTCCCTTATAAAATGATACAACCTCTCCTATCATATCTATGCCTAATTAGCCATATATAATTTCGAATGCCTTTTATTATACCTTCCATTATTCATTTCCAACTATCTAGATCTTTTCTTGTCAAAAAAATAATATCCCTTCATGGCATAATGTGTAATCCAAATGATGTTTCATAAAAAAGAGGTACAACTCATAACTAAGTACTTTCAAATTTATTTCCTCTTATAATTCCCCATTTTTTATTATGATTATAATAAAATACTAAATATAGTACCATAATTACAAATAGATTATATTTTGATTAATTTATGATTGTTTTCCATCTCCATTCAATCATAAAGAAATCCCAAAAAAATCAATATTACATTAATTGGTCTTACCATCTCTATAGAGCGTTAAAATTCAATTATAATAACCACTTTTTGTATATGGATATAAGGATATAATAGGTAAATATTTATTATATTAATGATATAATTATTCTTCAAGAATTAGAATATCATATCTACCATCATACCTATAATCCATTAGAAAATGATAAATTCGCTCGTGTGTTTGTGTGGACTCCAACCATCACAGAGTTGTGTGATCCATTTTTCATTTCCACATCGCATTGATTATAATAAGTATAGATTTAAGGATCATATATGATATAATAAATTTTATATAATATTTTATTATTACTTACCTTTCTTTCCTTCCATTCTTCGAAAAGATAAAAGAACATTCATGCATGTCTACGTATTACCATCTCCATGAACGATGTAATTCATTTTTATATATCATTACATTATGGATGAATATCTATATAAGGAATATGTATGATATTTATATAATTATTAACATTATAGATATTATTGAGTCAAAATAATGTTATAAGGATTAGAACTACCTAACCGAATATCTCAGGTAGTAGGAAATGTTAACACATGGAAATGATTAATTAAGATTCAATTATCTTTTACTCTTTTATATATTTGTAATTAAATAATTAACTAAATAGAATGGATTTATATTGTAATCATGTTTTTTTGGGATCTCCATTATATTCATTGATGTATTTTTATAATAAATCTATTATAATGTCATAATATTTTCATATTCTCCAAATTCAAAAGGATATCTCATATATAAATCCTCATTTACCTCTCTTTAGAACATGAATCACGAGAATAATGTTTTTAAAAAAATTATATATTTTTTCTCTATTGATCATATATATTATTATTCCTTGTCTACAATTTATAACTTTTTTTCACAGAAGTCTTATTTATTTAGCCTGAATACTTTTTATGTAAATTTTATTTTACTTATCGCATTTGACATGGTTTTTAATGGAATCATTCTATTATTTCCCAAAATTTTCATTTTAGCTTTATAAAAAGTCAAATGGAATGTTTTTTTGATGTATACGTCATTTATATATCTACCAACTACAATAACCAATTTAATCTCTTTATCTTACTATAATCAATATCAATGCTTTTAAAAATATATTATCTTATTGAAATGATACTCTGATGTTTCTCACCAACATTCAATTTTTCTTAAATGGTCATTAAATTATTACATCCTATATTTATGATGAATATATGGTCATCATTTGTCAATGAATTATTTTTTGTCATTCTATTTATATTAAAAAACATTAATGTCATCACATTTCAGTAAATATTATACTCATCACATATATAATTATTCCTTTTATGATGGATAATATTTTCTAGTATACCATATATTATCCCCATATATGGGTTTTAACTATGAAATAAATTTCATTGATAATGGGAATATTGATATTCTGTATTCCATAATCAATATAGTTATTTATTGAAAATGAATATTTATTATGAATCTAATTGACCAATAAATATATGTGTGATAAATTAGGAATGTATGTAGTGGTGTTTGCTCATTATAAAAAACTCCTAGATGTGTCAACAGGACTCATCAGACAAACCAGTGGGATAATCATATAAATTGTTTTTTGGTGTATACTTATTCATATATTAAACTGTATAGGAACTAGAACACGACTGAAATGACATCATTGTGAATTATATAATATTTTCCAAACACAAACAATTTAAATTAAGGAAAATATATTTACTATTATCCATGAGATTAATATAATGTTAATATCCATGGATTCAATTCACTATCAAGTTACTGATAAAATGACATGTGATTTTAGTTATTTACATTTTTATATTTATTATTGATTATATACTAAGCATAACTTCGAATATAAATAAACCTTACAAATCTCTTAAACACTCATTTTTTTCCATCCCATAAGTTAAAATGATGGATATTTTGAATAATATCAAATAAGTGATAATTTATCTTATTTACTATATTTTATATTTCCAATATGATATAAGAATCAGGTGTGTATCTAGTTCTTCAATTATTCTATGCCAATTTATCCATTGTGGTTAGATCCCTTGTATCTTGTACCATTGTAAAATACAAAACACCATTGTTGGTTTACAGTAGTTATATATTCTTCAATAAGATTTAGAAATATGATTTATAGATGTATTAATATGTGTGTTATTTAACTTACCATGATATTACTAGAAAGTATGTTTAATTTTTTAAATTTTTTTTCATTTTATATCCAACCATAATAATTGAAATTTAAAATATCTAATTAGGATTCGAAAAATTTTAAAGTGTTATAGAAATCATTTTTTTCTTATCCATGTTAAAACTACATTGAGGAATCATGTTTTGATAATTTTAATTATATGGGATTTCAACTATATTTGGAAGTTTTAAGTGGATCTTTTCAACTTCATAGATATTCCTTAAAATCCTGCTATAATAAAAATAATTAATAAGTTTCTCTATCAACATTTGTAGCATAATATATTAAAAAATAAAATATTTGTACCAAAATAATATGTTTGAAACAAAATATCTACGAGTTGTTAAAAATTTTATTGAACTCAAAAACACCATTTAAGAATATATATATATATATGCATAAAATATCCCTGCAGAACGAGATTTCATTATTTGATGCTCAAACTATCCCGGTTGTTGTAGAATTAAATATTTTTACCAAAATAATATGTTTCATTAAATATTTTGTGAGACACATATATTTATTTTACTCATTATTTAAATCTATTAGACGCTCATTTAATTCAATATTTGCAAACTAGTTGTTTCTACAATAACCTGGATAAATATAAGTGTCTCACAAAATAAATGGTGATGTCTTCTTAATAGATAGTGAATTTCATCTAGATTTGTAAATATTGAATTAAATGAGTGTCTAATAGATTTAAATAATATATTTAATGACATAACTTTATAAAATTCTTTTCTATCACATATGATGTCAATAAATAGAAATTTATGGGGGATTGGATCTTAATAATACGCACCAATTTCAATAAATAGATCCTTCAATAATAAATTATTAATAGTTTCTTTAAATTTTCATGTGAACATGATTCTATACCAAAAAATGAAACCCAACATCATATTTTTCAATTGTATATGTTCTTTAATACTTTTTATCCTTAGATTATATTTCATACATCACATATTTTAGATTCTTCATCTCTCATAATCTTCAATATAATTCATATCATATGAATTATGTATTCTTCATCATTATTGTTTTGACAAAAACCAATATATTGTCCATCTTTTTCTTTATGTGGCCACCACCATTTAATTAAGAGGTTTTGGTGTCATTATTACAATTTAAACCTCTGTATTTCAATATTCAATGGTTTTCATTATTAAATTAAATAAAAAGGATTTGAAACTAATTTTTTCCCTTTAAGACTTTTAATTTATACATATAAATATAACAATCCCATGCATTATTTTGGGGGGATATATAGGGTATAATTCATGGAATATTTCCAAATTTATTTCCAAATTTGGAACTTTTAATGTCCTCAATACTTGTATGTTCATCTTCTAATTTTATTTTCCTCTACACTAGGTTTACATTTATTGTTTTATAACAAAATTAATATATTACATGTAAATTTTCTTTGTTATATTGAATAATTTTCGATTTTATTTAATTTAAATTTTTCCCACCTCATTCCATTTAATCATATTCCAACAGATTCATGGTTCAAATCCAATTGGGTTTGAATTTTATTAGGATTGTTGTAAACTTTTATCACTACATTAGCTTATGTATTATATAAGGATACTATATTAATTTTAATATTCATCCAAGATGATAATTGAAGACTAGAAAATTGAAATTAGGCCTCCAGGACATCAAAATATAGGGACCCTAATGTAGCACATGAGTATATTCTAAAAGGAGGAGTGTAATAAAATATGAGGATTGAAATCAAAAATGTATTTGGATATAGGATTATCAGGGACGAAATGGTAGGAACATATTTAACATTATGGGATTTTATTGTTCGGGATGATTAAAGGATTTAAGGATGATTTTATATAGATTGCTCATATATATTTGGTCTTTTGGGACCATTATTTATAAACATTGTGAGTCTTAGATTTTATCCCAGTTATTCAAGGATTTAATGTCATTAAAGAGTTCAATCTAAACCTTGTTAAAACATATATTCATCTAAATAATAATTTAATTAAAATTTGTAGAAGAATATTTTCAATATATTTATAAAATAATATTAATGTGTATATACGATAAAAATTAATCAATATTTATTATCACTGTTTTCAATTATCAATTTCCTAAACTCATTTCTATAATTATTTATAATTAATTATTAAAAATATGTTTTTTTCGAAATTGTTTTTTAAGAGGATAAATTTTTTGTTGAAATTTTTATGTTTTATAAGTTGTGTTAAATAAATGTGGATATATATATAAATTATGTAATGTTAAAATCATAATTTATAATTTTTTTCATAGTTATGTTCTAATTTAAGACACCTTTTATAATAATATAATGACATATTTGAATATGATAGGATGGAATGACATTGGAATATCCCTAGTGTATAATGATGTCCTCACTAAAAGTTTATTGTTTTTAACATAAATATTTTAGATACATCAATTTGAGTTTACTTGTTAAGATTAATATTTCACATTTTTTATTTTATCTAACATAAAAATCAATTTTTTACATCTACTATCTTGAAAACCTCTATAGAAAATCGTAAAAAATGTAAAGTCATCCAAATTTTCTAAATAACATATCTTATAACTTATTAAATATATTTTCATTGATTTTTTTCTAAAAAACTACATAAAAATGAAACTAATTTTTTTTCGTAAATATTTTTCACCAATATTATAAATGAATAAAATGAAAAATACAAAATACTAAAAAACAGCAATAAATAACACATCAAATTCAATAGAAAATCATAACCTCAAAACATTGTTCCAGATGAAAAGTATATATAATTTATTATGTTTACATAAAAATAAATATTAAAATTATAGATAGAATATGAACATTTAAATTATTAATCTAATTTGACTATTCTCCTCACAATGTATTTATCATGTATCTATTATAATAGTGGATTTCATTAAAAATATAACAAATAAATGGAAAGTGTTCAGCACATATTCCCTATATATTTATTATATAAATTAAATTAATGGTTAGAATAAAATCTATAAATTTATAATACGTAACAATTAAAAATGAAATTATTTCAATCATAAACCTTATTACATAATATCCATATTCAATTACTCTTTCGAGATGACATTTCTGTTTCAAAAGAAGGTGTTATGAAAATAATATTTAAATATCTAATAAATTATATTATAAAAAATGATGTTAAATTTACAAAAGAATATTGGATCCTATTATTCAACTTTATTGTTTTATTATTTATTCATTTTCCATTTCCAATTTTAAAATTAAAAGAATAAAATAGTATTAATTTTTATTATAATATTTATGTAGTAAAATAATCAAACTAATTTCAATAGTATTTATAGAATGTTTTCTCCCACGTAACTGCACATGGAGAAGAACTGGATAACTATATTTTGACGTTAAAAAATAATAAAAAATATATATTGGGATATAATTTTTAAAAAATTATTTTTTGAGTGTTATTTATTTTTTAAAAATACTTATTTATGAAATATAATATCCATAATCACCATGATAAGAAAAATGATACACTAAGTTTAACGTTTTCAAATCATTCAAAAAATATATATAGTTCACTATACACACATCATTATAATTGTTATTGGATATATGAATTATTGGTCTAATAATTCATACAATGAGGTCATTGTTGAACATGTAATAAACATGAAATTGGTGAGATCGAGGATGTATTGACATATTTGATGAATATTTAAGGGAAAATACCCAAAAATATATCTAAAAGGACTACTTTGGGATGATCATCACCGTTTCTAATGTCTAGAACTCATGAATTTTTCATTATGATATGTTACATCATGAAAAATTGTTTAATATATTTTAATGTCTATGGGAATTACATTAAGAGTTGTTCAGTGATTCATGAACATGTAACTACCAGAAATTGGGGAATTTCTAAAAGGTCATCTACGACGGGATCCCATCGCAAAAAAAACCATTGTAGAAAACGACAACACAAATAGTTTTTTTGTGAGGCCCCATCTCAAAACATAAATAATTTTATGGGTTTATTTCATGTCACAAATACCTTCATCATGTTTTCTATATACGTTATTATGAAGGCCCATAATAAATACTTATTGTGATGGGCCTCTTATAAATATTATTATTATAAAGATATGACCCAGTTACCCAGAGTTGGTGCCTTATTTTTTTATATTGGCATATTAAAAAGTAATATTCATATAGATGGACAGAGTAGTTTAATAGATTTGGATTCTATATACATACATATGTTCTACATTACAACTTGAAATGAAATATAATATATAAATTTTATTTAGAACATCAAAAACTATAATTTAATCCTTTTAGGTCATTCATTTTAAAATTCTTCATGTCAAGAGAGAAAAAATCATAAGAAATAGTTGACTGAAATTCTCAGTAAGATTAAACTATACAGTGGAATATAACATATAAATTAGTCATTGTAAATAATTAAAACACATTCCTTTAGAAAAATAATCATGAACATAATATGTCAGGAACATGAGCTGAGTAAATACTTCCACAATAATACATACTCATGGGTATTCTACTAGTATATTATCATCAAGAAAATTGAATTTATAACTACATAATGATGGAATTTCATATGTTGGAAATTATAAAGCATACCTTTAAGGCCACTCTAAAAAATTCTATGAATTATTAAGGCCTCGGCCAAAACCATATCTAAAAATTGTCAAGCCCATGGGCAAGTCCATATCTATTTGTATCATGAGACATACTGGTGAATTGAGGGGATATAGTGGGCCACCAATTTCCTTTAATATTTAAAATGAATTCATCATATGAACGGTGATAAACATAAATAATTTATACTTTCATATTCAAACTAACACATGAAATGTAAAAAACATTCCCCAAACATTAAGCATAAACACATATGTTTTAGAGTAAAAAGGTGAATGGTTTTAAGATTTCACATCCACATTAAAACTAATCTTAATAAATAAAATAAAACATGGTAGATTTATCATAATTATTCATCCCATGAAAAAATAATAGTCAATAGGTTTGTTGAAATAGATGAAGATACTCTTATTAAATCATTGAGTAATTCTTTAGATAAATACTCTTTTACTTTAAAAAGAAGTGTTCCTTTTGAAAAATCATTGTGTAAAACTAGAAGATAAGTAAGACGTAATTTTCATAATAAAATAATTGATTTTATAAATACAATGGTTTATTAAAACATATTATATAGTGAACATGAAAATAATAAATAATTTGAGAATTTCTCTTGAAATAACCTTGTTTATCGGGAATGATTTTTGAAAGACCCTTTTAAAACCTATAAATACCCATAAATAAAGTTATTATTCTAGTTGTAACACATATATATAATATTAAACAATAAATTATGATGTGTACAAATTAATTAAAAAAGAATTTAATTGAGGTATGTAGATTATAAAATTAACCTGAATGAAAATGGAGGTTCAGGTAGAAAACCATCTCCTTAAGAAGGAATGTGTTCCCCTCTTGAACATATAGTCATCGAATATAAAATTAGACTTATTAATAACATAATATAGAACCTATTAAAAATTTATTTAACATTTAATAATTTTATTTATTTCATTTTTTCATTATTTATATGTTATAAGATTTCATTTTTTCGTTTTGGAGTATTTGTTCCATTGTTTTTCATGATTAGTAATTTTTAATATGAGTAGGGATGAATATGTGGAAATGATGTAATTATATAGAATTTAAAATAATATATTATTTATGAAAATTCAGATGTGTAAATGGTTATATAATGTGTTTACATTTAATGAGGATGAATCATTTGAAGAAATATTAATGACAATCACTTAGATTATTTGGCTGTATTTGGTTTATTATGAACTAGATTTTTAATATGAATTAATATTATGAATATATATAGGATCCTGAATATTTTTTAGGTTATAATACATATGATATATTCTGGTAAAACTTTTATAATGGTTTCATTAACCTTAATTTGGTAGAAATTGAATAACGAAACTATGTCATCCATGAAGGATGTAAATTTGATCCCCATGAACAATGAATTCATTTATAAGAGAGAGAGAGAGAGAGTACTAAGATTGATATTGCTTATTAAATTAACATGGTATAATTATAGTATATAAATGATGGAATAGTTATAAGGACCAATTATATATTTTTGGTTTGTAGAAAATAAGAAACAAAGATAAATTTTAATAAAACTAAATGAAAAAAAAGACGCTTTACCTCTTGAAATAACCTCCTTGAGAACCTCTTTAAGGGAAGGGGTTTTGTTATTTTGGAAAGAACAATATATATGGGTCATGGGGAGTGATTTGGGAATGGTATTTAAGAGAACATTAATAAGATTCAAGGCATATATGAAAGAATATAAGAGGTATTGAGGGGGACTATTATAGTGTAGGATAGGAGGGTTTTCCCATAATTTTACTCGTTATTTTATTATTTTGCCTATGACAACCAATTGTATTGATTATTTTGACCAAGAATAGTAATATGTGAGTGTGATTTCGAAACAAGTGTTCTTAAATTAGTCTTCATGCTAGTAATAGTTAATTTAACTGATAATGTATATCTACAATAAATTACATTTTTTTAATACTCATCAAAAAATCAAGTATATCGCAAAAATCACAAAAAATTACTATAACATTTGTTCGATATGTAGAATCCAAAAATAAAGTACATTTTCTAGAAATATTATTCTTAATATTATTAAATTAATTATTACATAAAATCATAATTTACATGAACAATATAGTTTTTAAAACATTTATTTAATTATTCCATAACATTTGTACATAATACCTCCACTTGAATCATATATATATACTACAATATATGAGGTTACTATTCATAAGCATATATAAATATTCATAAGGGTAACATTACTATTCATAATGTAATTTTTCTATTCCAAAAAAATTAATTTGGTCATATTAGACTCTAAATAACTTTCTGATCACAAATGTGTATGTCATATATTTTAAATTCAAATCATAGGGGTGGTAAAATTTATGTGTACTAGCAAGGTTATAACAATGTGCTATTTTGTAGAGACTCAGTGTTTCATGCATTATATATTCAATTTAATTTCGAAATCATGGGGTGTTACATTTAACCCTCCTTAAAAAATTTCATCCTTGAAATTACCAGAATGTTACCTCACAATAAGATTAGGGTAGTTCTTCATTATAAGCACCTCAGGCACCCATGTTTCCTCTTCAATTATTCTATTTTTCCAGATTATATTTACCAGTAGAGTATTCTTATTCTTTAAGACTTTTTCTTTAGTTTCTGGAATCCGGATAGGCTCTTAATATATATATTAGTCCTATTCCAATTAAATAAATTCAGAAATTAGGACATTCCTTGGGTCTAGCATGTATTTTTCAATAACGAGATTAGGAACACATTGTGAACTTTAGATAGTCTAGGTGGCATAGCCAAATTATATGAAATACTTCGACTTCTCTCCATAATTTTAAAAGGTTCTACATACCTAGGGCTCGGTTTCCCTTTCTTCCAAAATATTATAACTCCCTTTCATGGAGGTACTTTCAATAAAGCATGGTCTCCCACTTAAAACTCCAAATCCATCCTCTGAATCTCAAAACATATTTTTTCCTGCCTTTAGCCGCATTTATAATGAGTTGAATAGTCATTACCTTCGATATTGTTTCCTCAAAAAGTACTCGGCCCACAAGGTTCCTTTCTCCAACTTCATCCCAATATGATGGTGTACGACATCTCATTCTATAAAATTCTTCATATTGTGCCATTTTATTTATTTAATGAAAACTATTATTGTAGAAAAATTTCACTGAAGGTAGTTATTGATCCCACATACCTTGAATGTAAAATGAAAATTATCTCAACATTTCCTCTAAGGTTTGGATCGTTCTCTTTGATTTACCGTGAGCTTGGAGGTGATAAGGAGTATTCAATCAGAGATCAGTATCAAAATATTTTTGATGACTTTTCTATAATTCTTATATACATTGTGGGAAAAAATCAGAAAAAATTGATAAATGTGATCCGTGAGGTCTCAATACATAATTTATATAGAGTCATGCTCGGTTATCGAATGGGAAATCATCCCTTATGGAGAGGAAATGTGATGATTTCATTAGTCAATCAACAATTAACCATATTGAATCATTACTTCTCAGAGGTTTGAGTAATCCATTGAAAAAATCCATGGTATTGTCATATCATTTCAATGTAGGAATAGTTAGAGGTTCCATGAATCCTCTAGGATGTTTTTGTTTTACCTTCACTTGTTGACAGACTAAACATCTTGATACATAATCTGCAATTTCTCTCTTCATGTTATCCCACCAGAAATTTACTTTCAAACCTCTATACATTTTTTTACTAATATGGTGTGTAAAAAATGAACAATGTGAATCATCTAGTAACTGTATTTTTATCTCATGTATAGAGGCAATACATATCCTCTTCCCAAATTTCATAATTCTATCTTCCCATATGAATTCGTCCAACTTCCCCTCTTTCACATCATTAATATCCATTTCGGGTTCTCATCATCCATCTGATATATTTTAATACTTTTTAATAAATATGGTTGGGCAACCAAATGAAACAATTGTGATGTTTCACCATCTTTGAAAATTCTTATATCCATCCTCAATTGATCAATGTACAGATAATCCTTGTCAATCCACCGTTTGATGAGAACTACATGATCCTTCCTTAATAATGCATTAGCTATATTATTTTCTTTTCTTGTGTAGTAGTTTGTGGAACAATATTAATCCTTGGGTTGTTAGTGCCATCCCATTTGCCTCATGTTTAGTTATCACTTTGAGAATATATACTTTCGACTCTTATGATTTGTATATATCTTAAATTTTTCTCCATATAGATAATTTCTATATATTTTCATAGAAATGATTACCACTGCTAACTCATGATCATGAGTGGGAGAGTTTTTTTAATGATTTTTTGACTACATTGATTCATAGTAAACAACTCTATAATTATTCAAAAGGACACTTCCAAATCCTTTATTTTATGCATCTCTATAGGTCCCAATCCCATCATTATCCAATGGTAGAGTATGGATTAGTGCATTCACAAATCTTTTCTTCAATTCTTTGAAGCAGTCCTCACATTATTTTGTCCACACTAACATTCCCCTTTACATTTAAGCATGGTCATCAGGCTGGATAAATGGGTGATATTCTTAACGAAATGCCGATAATATCCTGCTAAACCAATAATAATACATTCCTTAGTTATGTTCGTTGGTGTAGGCCCTTATTTCACAATAATTGTCTATTGAGGATCAAAATATATTTCATCATTAGAGAATATACGACCAAGAAAGGAATCTAATTAAATCGTAAAATAACACATTCTAAACTTCCCATATAATTCATTTTTTCTAAGAGTCTTTATAAAAGTGGAAAATTTATTTTCATGATCATCGTAGCTTTTGGATTATACAATGATATCATCAATAAATACCACCAAGGAGTTATTAAGATATTTCTTGAAAAATATATTCACTATATCCAAGAAAATAGAGGGATCATTAGTCAGTCCAAAAGGTATTTCTATAAACTCATAATTCCCATACCTGGTTCAAAATGATATATTTAGAATATCTTACTTTCTCACATTAAAATGATGATATCCTAATCAGTGAACAATCGTTAAAAAATATTGGGCACCAATATGATGATAAAAAACCATCAACGCGAGGTAGTTGATACTTGTTCTTTATTGTTATAGCATTGATCTCCCTATAGTCAATGCATAAACACATAGAACCATATTTATTCTTAACAAAAAGAATAGAGGATCACAATTGGAGAAACACTAGGGAGAATAAATAATTTGTTACTCAATTCCTCTATTTTTTTCATCAGATCCACAAATTCCACAGTGGCCATTCTATAAGTGGTCTTTGATATGGGCCTTGACTTAGGAATTAGGTCAATTGAATGCCCAATTTCCTACTCCATAGTATGTCTAGGTAAATACTCTAGAAATATATCCACATATTCATTAACAATAAGAACGTCCTCTATTTGATCGTTATTTTCCTCACCCATAGTTAGTGAGTTCGCTTCCTCCACAATATATAATTTCAGTAGAGCTATAGAAGGTGGATCTAGAAGGGAATCATATGGTGATGTTTATTCCATAAATATAATGGCTTCCACATCATCCTAA
Source organism: Viscum album (assembly GCA_963277665.1). Taxonomy (NCBI): domain Eukaryota; kingdom Viridiplantae; phylum Streptophyta; class Magnoliopsida; order Santalales; family Viscaceae; genus Viscum; species Viscum album. The sequence continues at coordinate 1,264,513,489 of OY728120.1, read as the reverse complement.
AAAAAGTATCCTCCTTATTTATGCAATAAATTTTGCATCATGGTTCGAAATAAAACCCATTCCAAGGATTATATCAATGTCAATAATGTGCATGAAAATAAAATCAGAAGATGAAGCACCTTTATATACCATTAGGGGGACTTCCTAACAAAACTTTTTTGCAATGATACTTCTCATTTGAGTTTTGACTAACAAATACCTAACTAAATAAAATTGAAAATATCTTATTTTCATGAAAAACTAGGAATATATAGAAGACTGCATTGATCTAGAATCAAATAATGCATTGGATAACATTGAGGAAATGAAATAAGTACATTCCACGATGTCATTAGAAACATCATTATCATCAGTTGTAATCACATAAGCTTTTCCCTACTCCCTTGGTCATTTCTCAGTATGTTTCCTTGAAGCATTTTAAAATAATTAGAATAGTGTCCCATCTTACTACTATCATAGAATCTAATATTAGTAGCTTGTTTCATACCCTTGAAAAAATCATCATGATTTCCTTTTTGTCAATACTTATAGAACACCCATTTTCATTTCATGTTGTCTCTTGGGTGTTTCCTTCCACAATTATCGCAGGGTGAATGTAAACTCTTCCATTATTCCCCATTTCATTATTTAATCTTCAAGAGTTTTTAGAAACCCTCTTTTTATTTTTATTTCCTTTAATGTCACAATACTTAGAGAACTCATTTTCCTTCTTGAGAGAACATTAATCTATACATCGTATGATAAGAAATTTTGGCTGAACAATGTCTTCTAGAGGAATGTCATTAATCCATCAAATAATGAAACAATATTTATCCTTGGATTATGTATATAGTTAACTTCATGTCTTTCTATACATGTGATCTTAGATTCATACATTTCAACATTCTCATCATCCATTTGCATCAAATTTAGAAACTACATTTCCATATCTTCTTGTTGTTCGTGAGGAAAATATTTTTCTATGAAATTTCTTTAAATTCACTCCATTCCATGTTTTATATCTCTTCCTCCTCTGTTTTTTGAATTAGTGACCACCATGGATCATTATATCTGGAAAGATGATAAAATACCCTGAAAACATTCTCCCTTTTGTTACTTCCAAAGGTGAGAAATATATTCTCTAAGAAACATATCCACTTCTCTTCTATGAATGGGTTTTTAGTCCCATTAAATGATGGAGGTTGTTGTCGCATAAGGAATTCTAACATAGCTCCCCTAAATTGTGGATTTGGAAGCCCCATACGGGTAATTTTATTTTTCAAAACCTATGTAAGTTTTCCTAGTAAAGTTATAAGTAACTTCTCACCATTCGTAGCTCTAGATTCAATATCATTATATTACAAAGGGGGGCAGTTCCTATATGGGATACACGCATTCATGCGGCTTCCATTCCTACTACTATGTTACATTTCTAAATAATAAATCACACTAGATTAAGTTATAAATCATAATGTGATATCTTATCTTAGAAAAAATACAAAACATAAATTAGAATCCTATGCATGATTAACCCCATAATAATAAAATGGTGTCATTGAGGAAAACATTACATTTAAATAAATCAAAATGTATTGTAAAGAAATGTTAATTGCACTAAGCATATCCCCCAAGAGTGTTAGGAAAGGTGAATATTGAGGCTTGTTTTTATTTAATAGGATACCCCGATTGAAGCCCGAACCTCCTTGTCAGAGTTTTAACTCCTAGGTACATTTTTTCCAAAACCACGTCAACTCTTAGTATCCAAACATGGATGTATTTACTAGAAATATCCAAAAAATCTAGTCCTTAAAAATTTACTTGGGTTTTATTGTATGCTTTTCCTCAAAGAGTATGATATGGGTTTCTTACCTATAATTTTTTTCTAAATCTAGAATCCATATTTTCTACTAAACTTTATTTTCTACCTACTATAATGACCTGACCCCAGAGTCCCTAAGGCGGTGCCTTATTTTGTTACAATAGAATATACAAAAGGAATATACATCCCGAAGGACCGAGTTGTTTAATAGATTTGGAATCAATATACATACATAAGATAAACATTATAACATGAACTTGTATTCATCATATATGTTTTATTCAGATCATCTAAAATAATGAGTTTATCCCTACAGGTCATTCATAATAAACATATGCTGGTCATGAGAAAAAGAAACATAAGAAATGATTCATCTAAAATGCACAGTAAGAGTAACCAATAAAGTAGAAGATAACATTAACATTATGCATGATGAATATTTTAAAACCCATGCATTTAAAAAATAAGTTTGAACATAATATGATAGGAATATGATATGTGGAAATATTTCCATAATAAAAAAATCAAGGGTATTCTACTTGTCGAATAACCTCATCACAATTGAATTTCAATATTCATAGTGAGGTAATTTCATATTTTGAAAATTATAAAACATAACATTAAGGCCTCGGCCAAGGCATAAAAAAATTATTAAGGCCTCGGCCAAATCTATATCTAATAATTGGCATGGTCTCAGCCAAGTCCATATCAATTTTTCCATTGAGACGTACTGATACAATGAGGGGATATAGCTGGACCCACCACTAACATATTATGTCAAATTAAATCCTAATATTAATGGGGATAAAAATAAACAATATATACTTTCATAATCAATCTAAAACATAAAACATAAATATCATTCCATGAAAATTAAGCATAAACAGTAACCATTCAGAGTAAAATGGTAATTGGGTTTAATATAGAACATCTAGATTAATACTAATCATAAAACATTAAAAAAAATATATTATATGATATCATAGTAATTAGTCCTAATAATACATAATAATCAATATGAGTTTTGAAATATATGAAGATACACTTATGAAATAACCGAGTATTATTTAGATAAGTACTCTTTTACATTGAAAGGAAGAGTTATTATGGAAAACTATTTGTATAAAAATAGTAGTGAATTAAGATATTATTTTCATAAAAAAAATTTGTGATTTTAGAATTATTTTGGTTTCCAAAAACAAATTATATAGTACCTTTGAAAATAGAACAGAATTTGAGAATTTCCCTTTCAAAAGGTATTGCTTATCATGTTGGATTTTTAAAATCTCTTTTAAAAAAATATAACTCCCCATATATGAATGTATGTTTATGGTGGGGAAACATATTTAGAAAATTAAAACAGAAATTATTATGGGTATAAATGAAGGAATATTAATTTAATTTTGGAATGTAGATAATAAAATTAACCTAAATTAAAATTGAGGTTCCGGTGGAAACCATTACCTTAAGTATGAATGTTTTCTGCTTTTGAACATAAGGTCGAGGAATATTAAATTAGACGTATTTGTAACTTAATTAAGAACCTTTTAAACATGTATTTTCTTAATCAAATTTTTATTAAGATCCTTATTTCCTTATTTTTTAGTAATAAGATTGAATTTTGTTAACTTGGAGTGTTCGGTTCCTCTATTTTCATGATCATTATATTTTTATATGAGTATGGATGTTCATGTAAAAAGTATGTAATTATACTTAATTGAAATTTTATATTATTTATGAGCATAAAAAATATTTAATGGATATAGAATTTGATTACATGGTATGAGGTTGAATCATTGGATGAAATATTAATGACAAATACATAGATTATTTGGCAATATTTGGACTATTATGAACTGGTTTTGTCATATGAATTAATACTATTTACATATATTGGTTCCATAATATTAAGTAGGTTATAATACATATATTATAGTCTGGTTCAACCATAAAAATTTCTTCCTTACTAGAAATTAATAATAAATAGAATAATGAAACATCATCATCAATGATGTTGGTAAATTGGAACCCAATGGATGATGATTTCATTTATAAGAGAAGGAGAGAAAGGATAAAGATTATTGATAATGATTATTACATTAACATGATATAATTCGAGTATATTGATGATAATAGATTTATATGGATCAATTGGAAAATGTATGTTAAGATAGAATAAGAAATGATGATAAATTGAAATGAAACTAAATGAAAAACCAAGATGTTTTACCTCTTGAAATAACCTCCTTAAGGGATGGGGTTTTGGTATTATGGAAAGATAAATAACTCCTAGTAATGGGGATTGACTTGGTAAGCGTACTTTTGAAGAACATTTATGATCATTAAGTCTTATTACAATAATTAAAATAGTGATTGAGGGGGTGTTTTATAGTAAATAAGAGGAGGGGTTTCACATTATTTTACTCATTATTTTTTTATTTTTCCAAGGACAACCAATAGTATTGATTCATGTGACCTAGAATAGTAATATTTGCATTTTATTTCTATCCAAGTATTTTTACATCATCTATGATTATAGTAATAGTTAATTTAACTGATAATGTATATATATATATATATATAGAAAATTACTGTATTTTATTATTCATAAAAAATTCGAGTATTTTAGAAAAATCCCACAGATACACCCTAACCATTTCCTGACATGTAGAATCAAAAAATGAAGTCTATTTTACAGAAATAATTTTCTAAATAAGATTAATATTATTTTTCATTAAAATAATAATTCACATGAGAAATACAGTTTCAAAATAATTTATTTACTTGTTCCAAAACATTGGTACGACATATATATCCTTAAATTCTATATATATTTACAATCATAGGTTAGGATACTATTCATAAGGGTGTGTCAATATTCCTAATTTCAATATTATTATTAATAAGGGTATGTTACTATTCACCAAAAAATAATTTGGCCTTATCAGACTCTAAATAAACTACTGATCAAAATTGTGTATGTAAGATTTTTGAAATTCAAATCATAGGGGTGGAAGAATTTATGTTTACCAGTTAGGTAATAACAAAGTGGTGTCTTCTAGAGACGCAATGTTTGTTGAATTCAATATTAAATTTATTTTCAAAATATTGGAGTGTTACAATTAGTGATGGTTACCATCACAAAAATTCGCAATATTTTTTGCGATGGGCCCATCGCAAATACATTAAAAAATAATTATTATAATAAAATAATATTAATATTAATGAAATAAAAATAAAAATATTATTAAATTAAATTAATTATAAAATAATAAAATAATATTCATATAAAAATAATAATAATAATATTGATAAATGATAATAATATTATTATTAAAATTAATAATACTAATATAATATAAAATTATAAAATAATGAATAACTCAATATTTGAGAAAGATATAAGAAAATAAAAAAAATAATAGTTAATTAAACAAAAAATAAAGAAAATATTCAAAAATAATAAAAAATATTATAATAAAAAAATTAAAAAAATTACCTAAAATAATAAATATTTTAATATCAACAACAATATAAAAAATAACTATATAAAAATGAGAATGTTAATATTACCATAAAATTACATTCAAATGATTGATCACAAAAAATAAATAGATCACTCAGGGGGATAGTTATTTGGAAGAGATGGTGGAGGGAACTCCATCAATAAACCACAAGTCATATATCACATGTTCTCCAACTAATATTACTCCTACTTTTCCCACCATCGATGAATGTCCTCCTCTATCTCCTACTACTGCTATTGCTGTTATAGGAACTCTTCAGGATGCTGCTTCTACCATAGAAACATCTGCTCCTTCACCCTATGTATACTCTCTATAAACTCAATCTATGCTCGCAGCTACTCCTAGTACTGTGTAGCATATGATGATCACTATTTCCGAGCTCCTCTCAATATGGATGCCGACATCCCATCAGTGGCATAATAATACATAGGCATCAATTGAGAGATGATACCAACAACTCAACCTTTCTTAAAGGCATACAGGGTCTCCTGCATCCATGATGTCTCATCATATCGGTGGTCACCATTCTGAGCATCAGTCTCTACCTAACTATCAGTCTATGTTTGAGACTTGCTGACCTCATATGACTCCTTCAATTAAAATTTCAATGTAAAATAATCAATGTATTATTTATAGTTAAATTTTAATATCAAAAATAAAATATAATTACCACAATATGACACTATAAAATACCTTTAATCTCTATAGTGTTCAAATCATAATACATCCTCTTATAACCATCAGACTCCAAAATATTTGGATGATCGACTTCCTATAAGAATATAAAATAAAACGTTGAAATTTAATGTTATATATGATATTTAATAAAAATACTGATCATATCCCATATATGGATACTGAATGTATGAAAAACAGATTGATGTATCCCCTCCTGCATCTGACGGTATTGTCACCCTACTAATGATCTCATTTGAAAACGACCACCCAACCAGTGTGATCACAATCTATCCCAAACCTAAGATTAAATGTAATTAGGTCGGTGTGTGTGACTAGACCCATCAAATTCATTCACTCCTACTTTCCGCATTGCATTCACTCTCAAATTTTGAAAAAACTAACTAAAAAATTTATGCATAGTCAACTTCCATTACCTTCAAATAGCCCCCGGCATGCTCTCATCAAAGAGATACCATAATACATAAAATAATTGATAATATAATGTTATTAATTAAATTAATTTCAAAAAAATATTATCTATTTTGATACAATCCACTGATTAAACATACCGTGATTCACATCATCGAGAATCTGATCCCATGAGACCCATGCCTCAGAAAAATAATTTCCCAGAATAGAGATCCCATGACTAGTATCTATACGCCTAATGCTATGAAAAAAGAATCAAATAAATAAATTATTATATAAATAAATTATTGAAATCATACTAAAATAAACACATTAACATAACTCCACCCATGTAGATTGATGTCAAGGCATGGACATCACTCAGGGATCAGGTCAGGAATCATCAACCTAGGAAGACCACCCGCCTCTAAGTCCCCCCTGAACTTCTAGTAGTCTGAGGGTCGGATGAACCAACATCATACTCTTCTAAATCTAGCTCAGCTTCCTGCATCAGATGATACAAATCCATTTACATCAAAAATATGAAATAATTGGTGTTAGATAACAATTGTAAGCAACAATTATATATAGATATTTATTATATATGATTATAACAAGTTATTAACTATTTAGATTTTCATTTTCATTCGCATATTCATATCTAAAAATGACAATGTCTTCATATTAATCTTCAGGATCATTAATTTTTATATGCTTTTTTGTGTCATTCTCTCTTGACATTTCAAATTCATTTGTAACATCATTAACATGATTCTCCCCATCAACCCTTTAACTATGGGGAATCATCATCGATATCTATGTTTCGTCTTGAAAAAGAAGGATTTATATTAGTCTCTTAAAAATTTCAAATCATTCTAATTTAGTGGAACCACATTCACATTGAGTAAACTAGTGTTCATTAGATTTAATATTTATTATTCTCTCCCAATCACTCAAATCTTTTGAAGTATCACATTATTTTTAATAATAAATTGGTTGTGCCTGATGATCTAAAAAAATGGTTCATTTACTCCAATTATAAATTCATATTTAATGTCAATGATTCCATGGGTTATATAAACTCACAAGCCTCTCTCAGTATCCTACCATTATGATTTAAAAATCGATTTGTAATGTTGTCTATGATAACACAGCTCAATAATTTCTTCTTGCATGCCATAAAAGTCAACATTAGTTTCTCTATAATTAGATCCTCTCGTAAAAACACAACAATTAAATGATTATTTCATTCCCCATATGAGCATGTATGTAATAAAAATATATTCACCAAATATGTATTATAATATTTAATCATTTTATGGTTGATTACTCAATGCATGCTATCAATTATAAATTTTATCAGCATATTTAGGTACATGAAAATTTATAAAAAAATTGTCAATATAAATTATAATAAATTAAATTTATATGTTTAAAAATTGAAATTTATGTTACCGAATTCTGAAAAGATTAAGAAATGTTTTTTTCTAAGGATCATTAAGAGAAACTGCTGTAATTTTTGGAAGTTGTTTCTTGATATAATTATCATATAACCAAAAAATAAAATTAGATTATTTTACTATAAAAACTACTATAGAATATGTGATTTGAGAACAAAATGTACATATAGGGTAATTTCTTCATAATTGGGAAGAACATATGTATGATCTCTATGATGTACATCATCAAAAAGTGATTATTCTTGAACTCCACTAATGTCGTGTTTGGGCTGATTGATAACTACTAATTCGTTGCACATTTAATCATGATCATTTCCCTCTTTATAAAACATATGGTTTTGTTTTTAGGGATATTCCGATTGAATGTAATGAGACCAGAAAAAATAAATTTTCTTTTTCAGATAATCTTCTTCAATTTAACTTTCAACAGATGCTTTGATACGTATTTTTTCTTGAATTTCTACTGGAATCTCCTAAATGAGTAAATATTGGAACTTTACCAGACATCCATATATTTCTTCTTGATGAAAATGTAATATCAAATGTTCTATTGAGTCAATAAAATATAATGGGAGGGTATTTTTTTAATTTACATAAAATTATAACAACATTTTTTTACAATATTCCTAACGCATCGTAGTTACTTTTCACCAAAAAAATATATCAGAGAAAATATATGATATGTTTATTAGTTCATCCCAAATCATAGAATTAAACATACCTATTAATATAATCGATATATATCATTCTATTATAACATGATAGTCATTACTTTTTCATCCTGGAAGATGACCATTTTTGAAACATCTTCCAAAATTGAAAGAATATCAATCTAGAAGTATCAAATCTGCAATCCATGAAAAAAAAATTGATTCTATTTGGTGAGTGTATAAAATACTTTTGGCTTCACTGAATATTTTGATCCGACAATTTAAAATAGTTAAAGTTCTGTTGGCAGGAAAATTTGGGCAATATCAAATAATGCCTTTACATTTTCATTCGTATTACCTAGAGTATGTAAAACACATGAAAAAAATTATCATAAATTTTCTTCTTAATATGCATGAAATCCAACATATGACATACCAACAAATCATAGAAATATGGAAGATCCAAAAAAATTCTATGTTTTATCCAATTGTGTTCTTTCCCAAATGCATAAATTTTTTATTGGATTATTGTTGGTATAATTGTGATTGGAGTTAATGAAGTGACAATTTATTTTAACTTTGTACCAGAGATCATTGATGTAGGTACATATCTTTCAATTGATACTTTTTTTGAAATGATATTTTTTCCTTCGAAAAGGATGATCATTTAGAAGGAATATGCACTAATAGTTTAAAAAATATGTTTTTTCATTGACGAGTATAAATGCATTGCGGTCTCTCAAACATACTGTAAATGATTTTTTACCACGTTTACACTAGCCATATAACATTCCATATGCTGGGAAGTCTCTAATTGCCTACATCAATGAAGCTTTTAGCTTGAAATTTTGCTTTATTGTAACATCAATAGTTCTGAAACCATTACTCTATATTGAATTTAACACATCAATCAATGGTTTCAAATAAACATCAATATTATATTTTGGATGTCCTAGAATTAATAATCACAAAAATATATATGGTTCATTCTTTAACCTCCATGGAGGTAAATTGTACAGAGTTATATGGATATCCCAACATGAATACTTACTACTGTATGAACCAAATGGATAGAATCTGTAAGCACAGAGAGACAATCAAATGTTTCTAGCTTTTAAAGAAAAGTCAGATTCACTTGGTCAAAAATTTTCCTTAAATCACCATTAGTGGGATAATTTAAGTTTTTATTGGTATAAATATTTGTTATGTTCCCTGATAATAATGCATTTGGGTTTAGTGGCTCAAAAACTCCAATCTAGGTAAAAGTGAGAAATATATCACTTCCCTTTCTAGGAATCAATCCAGACATCCCCTGTTAAGCCTCTTTATGTCTTGATTTTCCACAACTGGGAGAACTTTGAAATGAATCATTTTCTCTATAATATAAAAAGAAATAATTTGAATATGCATAAATATTATGATAACCATGTCCCAGATTAAAAACCATCCTCTTCCTCTCATAGAAATTTATATGCAACACATTTCCTTCAGGTAGTAGTGTTTCTACCGAATATAATATCTAATCAAAATAGCTAAGTTAAATTCCATTATATGAATTAATTTCCATATATTTAGCAATAAAATCAAATTTTTATACCTTTAAAACATGATATATGGATTCCTTAGTGGTCCTTAATAACTCCTAAAATTGATAAGGTTCTAACACATGATTAAAATTAATATCATCCTGAGTTTCAGATTGTTGAAAAGACGGACCTTCCACATCATGTATTAAATTTTGAAAGTGTTTTAGATTCAGAACCAAAATATTAGTACCTTCCCTAGAACTTTGTTCACAATGTTGATACCAAAAAATATAATCTGATTGAAAAAAGAAATAGAATAAATGATGTAAAATGTTGTCAAATGTGTAAAATATCTTCAATGAACATTTATAAGAAGGACATTTTACCATCTCTTCCAAAACTGAATCTGGTTTTGATGATGAAAATGATAAAAAAGCATCAACACCCTTAATATATAAAGGATTTAAACCAAAACCATTTTTATGTATGAGATAATTTATCCAAGTGTGGTCATCTAATAATGAATGATGTCATGTTGTTCCATATTTATCAAAAAAATATTATATAATTTTCTTTCTTGTATGATTTTATATAAGAAAACACTATCTGAAAAAGAGACAACAATTAAATTCCATTTCCAATTAAATTATATAAATTTACTTTATTTTATACGTAATTATATTATGTTTTTAAACTATAATACATATATACACAAACCTATAATAATTTATACTAGATACCATTAATTATTATAAATTACACGTAATTTTTACTATTAATTATTAATTATTAACAACTCAATTTCCATTGGATTGGCGGAAACAATTTTTCCTAACGACTCATGTCTACAATATTTTACTGAAATCACTATGAAAAATCTACCCAGACATACACATATCCATTTCTTTATGAATATTGATATAGAGAAGCACGGTGAGGCCTCCATGATCCCCATATTTGTGCATACCAAAACAAATATTCATACATTTTAGCATACCCTTCATAGTGATTTCAGTTGGAGCAATAGAGAGAATCCATCGAGCAAACGAACCTATTTTTCATGACTACTCATCTACTTGCAACTTTCTCTAGATGAAATCAATTTGAATTTGAAGGAAAGCATTGCCACAATTATCTCCATTATCATGCATACGAAAATGAATTTCCATACATCTGGAGAAATTTTTAATAATTATTTTACTATTAGAAAATTAAAATTTGATACGACAACCAACAAATGGGAGCCGCCAATCCGCTGGAAATTTTTCCAATTTGTTCCAGTTTGTTCAAATTTATTACAATTTATTCCTAATTATTTCTAAATATTACTAATTATGACTAATTATTACTAATTAATACAAATTATTACTAATTAATACAAATTATTCGTAATTATTCCAAACTATTTCTAATTATTCATTATTATTATTAATTATTCCAATTTATTCCTAATTATTGCAATTTATTCTTATTATTGTAATTTATTACTAAATATTGCAAATTTTTTACTAATTATTTCAATCTTTTACTAATTATTTCAATTTCATAATAATTATAGCAATTTCATACAAATGTTTGCAATTTCTTTCTAATAATCACTAATCACATACTTATTATTGCTAATATTTTCTAATTATTGATAATTATTTCTAATTTCTTCGAAATATTGCTATTTATTTCAATTTATTACTAATTATAACTAATTATTTCTGATTATTTCTAATTATATTTAATTATTACTAATTCATCCTAATTACTGCTAATTATTTCAATTTCTTACTAACTATTGCAATTTATTACTCATTATTTGAATTTATTACTAATTATTCGAATTTATTACAAAATTTTCAAATTTATTAGTAATTATTCGATTATAATACACATTATTCGAATTTATTACTAATTATTTGAATTTATAACAAATTATTTGAATTTTTTACTAATTATTCGAATTTCCTACAAATTATTCAAATTTATTACCAATTATTCGAATTTATTACAAATTATTCAAATTTTTAACGAATTATTACAAATTCATCGAAATTATTACTAATTATTACTAATTATTACTAATTATTTCCAATTATTACAAATTATAACTAATAATTACTAATAATTACTAGTTATCTAAATTTATTACAAATTATTTCAATATATTAAAAAATTTCAAATTTGTTACTAATTATTCGAATTTATCACTAAATATTCTAATTTATTGCTAATTATTTGAGTTAATAACAATATTGACTATGTATTACTTACTATTTCACTTTATTACTAATTATTTCAATTTAATAGTAATTAGTGCAATTTATTACTAATTAATTAAATTTATAACTAATTACATGAATTTATTACTAATTATTGGAATTTATGACTAATTAGTCAAATTTATTACTAATTGCGGAAATTTATTAATAATTATTGGAATTTATTACTAATTACTAGAGTTTATTACTAATTACAAAAATTTATTACTAATTAATTGAATTTATTATTAATTATTTGAATTTATAACCAATTGATGCAATTTATTACTAATTATTGAAATTTATTAAAAATTGTTAAAATGTATTACTAATTCGTGTGTTATAATTCTAATTACTAAAATTTGTACCTAATTAGTGGAATTTATTACTAATTACTGGAATTTATTACTAATTACTATAATTTATTAATAATTTCTAAAAAATTTATCTAATTATCGAAATTTATTACAAATTTTTAGAATTTAGTACTAATTATTCGAATTTGTTACTAATTATTCAAATTTATTACTAATTACTCGAATATATTACTAATTGTTTCAATGTACTAATAACTGTTGCAATTTATTTCTATGCGTGTCAAGTTGTTACTAATTATTACTAGTTGTTGCAATTTATTACGAATTATTACTAATTGTTTCAATTTATTACTAATTATTACTAATTGTCAGAATTTATTAATAATTATTCGATTTTATTACAAATTATTTCAATTTATTACTAATTATTTCAATTTAGTACTAATTATTGAAATTTCATTCTAAATATACCATATTTATAACTAATTGTTACAATTTAATATTAATTATTACAATTTGAAAATAAATATTACATATTCATATGGTATTTATTAATTATTACTCATTCGTAACTATCACACATAATTATTGTTAAAAATAAATATAAACAGTGATAAATAAAAATATATAAATTTAATTTAATTTAACTACATCAAATTAACAATACCTATAAAAATAAAAAAATAAAATAAAAAATAGATAAATACATTAAATCATAATCTTTAGAATGATATAAGCTGTGAAAATTGTTCCAAATTAAAAAATTATTCTATGATAATTTTTTAGAAAATATTTTTCACTACTGAGAGATAAGAGTAGAGAATGGAATGGAATGAAGGGAAAACATGTTGGGGTATATATAGTTTAGGTTACTTGTGATGGGAACCGTCACTAAAACCCATCCATTTAAAATAAATTTAAAGATGTGTTCTATCACAAAAGGCCACCTACCAACATACTATTTACAATGTGATATACATCCCATAAAAAATAAAAAACATCGATGGGTATATGAGACGGGGAATAGTTTCCCATTGCAAATGGTTTTTCTCGTAGTGTGTGAAGTGTTGATGATAATCTTGACGTAATATAAATTCTGACTAACTAATCCCACCACTTCCTGAAGGTCTTTATTATTCGAGAATGACTCCAATCCGAACCATTGCCATTCCCTATAAATACCCCCTTCAGTCTATCATTTTTGGGAATGACGGTGGCCTTTCTGCGTTTAAAATTGATCTATTATTGTGAACTCCTTGAGCATCATGATTAGTTGAAAATATTGGTCCACCAAGGTATCTATGAATCAAAAAACCTCTTATTTTTTTTCTTGAACTCATCCAAATAATGTCCATATTACTTTCAAAATAGAGCAAACCCTTCAAGTAGGAATAATGCCCTTTGGGTCAGTTGAGGATTCCTGAATAATGCAACCTTGGTGAAGCGCTATCCTATGAATCAGGACATCATCATGATGTTATTTCACCATGTTTCATATTGATATCTCCTTCACAAAGACCCTATCATCCTTGAAACCCCAAATACATGTAATACCCCACATTGTGAACATCGAATCATCATGAAGAACCTCTCATGTGTCACTCCATGGTGCCATCATTCTATTGACATGTTTTTTTTCAAGGTCGAATTCTTAGGACCCCAGCATCAATCCAACACTGGTTCAGTAGAACCTTTAGTATCCATCTGACTAGTTCCACACATTCCTAGGTCTACCCACTTCCCTCCATGTGTGGATTGATCTGAAAACCATCCTATTTCATCAACAACTCTGTACCATAACCCCCATTGCCTCTTAGAATAATGGCATTGACATGGACCTCATGATTGACCACTCCTCTATATCTTTTCCAACTACATCCCCCACCAAAAAGAGCATTAGAAAAAGTCACTCAACCCCAAGTTGTGTGGAGTCATTCCCCCATGTCCGAGCTATATGATATAATACATATTTTTTCGACTTCTTAATCTTATGCTGATAAACTACATGATAACATCCTTATAACATGATGTAAAAATGTTGCCTTATGTTGTGAGATTATCACAGGATTCCCCATCTACAATCATCATGGGATTCAGCATTATCACCTTCCATGAGATATGGTTCACCCACATATAGAAACTCTAATGAATATTCACCACAACATCTATTTTCAAATCCATTTTCTTGACAATTGAGTCTATACTACATGCCATTAAACTCCATGGACCAGTCAGGTCAGAATACATTAAAGTACAACAACAAACTATGTGGGTTTTGATCATTGTCTTTAAAACATGGTACATATAATTCCACTCTATGGATCATTCCTAACCATTTTTAATCCCATGTGTAACATCATTCCTCTTAGGGACAAAAATTTCGGATCATCCTCACATGGAAATTTACCCACTGATGGTAAAATACCAATGTGTAACATCATCCCTTATAGGGATGCATTTTCTAGATGTTCTTCATAGGGTATTCAATCCTCAAATGATAAACTATCCTGGTGTGACATCATCGATCCTAGGGAAACTCCTTATGGATCGGGCTCACGAGGTGGCTGATCCCAGAAAATGGAAAACTATCAAACAATGAAATATTACCTCCTTGGGATGCACCTCCAAGAACCATATCCATGAGGTGATCTAATCTTCTAATACTGTATCCATAAGACGTTAAACTTGTGCTCTTATTTGTCTCATCTAGACATTTTGATCCATCTCTACTAGATGTTGAAATTTTGGACTGATCCAAAATATATATCATATTCATTAGTGTGGGATTCGGGATGAAAAATCATTGAGAGCCTTATTCCCCGCAAATTAATTACATCATTATTTACATGGTATGCCTTGTGTTCCATGACTAATATGCATCATATGAGATTCCATCCCAAGAGGAAGAATATAGGTGAATCATGATCCCAATATCTAAATATTCCAAGGGTTACATTATACTAAACGTCTTATATAAGTGTTCATATCTATTAATAAATTATAAGCATAATTAACTAGTTTTTACAAATAGTGGGCATTGGAAAAAACATCCATGGACATAACTTAAATCTATAAGGGAGTCCCTAGCTAGGAAATGAGCTCAATAAAGAAATCTGGTGAAGGAGGAACTGACATCCCATCATCCTATTTCAATCATGGTGTGAGAATCACTAATAAATGTGATGAAATCTATGTTCAATTGAAATATGTGAATGTTGGGTTACAAAGAGCCAATGTATATTAATTCATTTGAGTCCCTGATGAAAGAATAAGATATAGAAATGGTGTACCTAGATTGGAACACTTCACCTACAATAATGGGGACTAGTATCATTTTGGAACCAGAATAATTTTATCTTTAGAGGATCCAAACATCTAATGAAAAATGGAAACAGGAAAATTGATGTCCCAACAAGGAACTCAAAAAATAATTGGGGAAGTTATCATTGGGAAGCCTCAGTCTATTACAATGTCAGAGTGGATCCATATCCATATTTCTAATATTGGATAGTGTTGGGGAATTTGGAATCGCATCCCTCGTATCTTTACTGACTAAAAAATACACAATCCTTATAAGACCCTAGTTATCGGAAACCAACAACCGAGTGCCCACATGTGCTGGTGAAAGAGGAATATTCCTGAGAAAATATCACACAAACATTCTTCTACAATGACATCAAACAATACTACCACTACTGGGCTACCGAACCCCATATCGCCCAATTAGATCGACCATAAGGGAGTGATAATTTCACTCTTATAAAAATACTGAAAATCGGTTTCTATTCTCACAATGTACATGCTCAAAGACAATGCTTTCCTTAAGGGCAACACAAGGCTAACCAACCCCCACCCCACTGAAAAATTGCTTCGGGAATCTATCCATGGAGCACTCCAATGAAATTATACACTATAATTAATATGTGGAAGATAATACAGTTTTTCATTCTATGTATATTTACAAGGATACATGGAGAAGTCTCCCCACTGCTCCTCATCAACACTGGAAATGCTCAGTCCTTCAGGCTGATGAATTGGTGGGCATGACACCCACATAGGGGGTAAGCTAAAAATTATTCCATATAATGGGAATATTCTATGGCTAATGTATACCCTTATACAACCATTACATCCTGTTAGATCCCAATAGCATACCAATAGGTATCCTTCTTCACCCGATGGGGATAGGGACCCCAACCACCTCATAGGTATGCTAGGTTTACTCTTTCAATTGATTTAATGACAAATAGTCATTAAAAGTCAAATATTAATGAGGAAACATAGTCGGGATGTCCTCCAAGTATAACCATAATTTTAAGTGGAGGTCCTCCCTTATTTTTCAAAAACTATCATAGACATCCTATCCATTCCATTACTAATCATGGTGGAGGTCCTATCGGAATATTTCACAATAATAATGGAGTTCCTCTATTATCTCTTGAGAAAAGTTAGATGGTCTACATTTACTCTTCCATCTCAATATATAGTTCATACCCCTAACATTACCCAACATATTAGAGGTATTCCCCCCTCCAAGTCCAGTAAATAATGTGGTCCTCAATGCCCAAACAACAGACGATGCAGTGGAACTCCTTATATCCTGAATTATCAAAGTGGAGTTTCTCCCAAAATGACAACCCACCAATATAGAGATCATCCCCATATCAATGTGGTACTCAACTTTGATGAAACATTTTGAGGTAGAAGGGAAAATAATCACTTCCAGAGGTGGAATACTGGGATACAAAATGTAGTTGTCGACTGCTGGACCTTTCAAATTCTGGTGGGATAGATGAATCAATGATGGATCCCACACCCTAGTCATGAGATTCAGGGGTAAGATCCCAATAGGTTCTATTTTTCCAAATAGAAATCTATTACCCATCATGTACCCAGATCCATCCATAGTTAATATTTTTTGGCGGGTGTTTTGACTCCCTTATATTGTATCATAGTGAAACCGTCTATCTGATATCTATTTTCCATCAACTTTTCCTCTACACAAGTCATTTCATATATTTCATGATATGTATTGGATCATATAGATGATAATACTATTAAGAAATAAATTAATTTTAACACCCTCGAAGACTAGGCATTAGAAGAAAATCCATAATTTAGTGATGATGTGTTTGTTGTTACCCCTAAGATATGTTAATGAATGAATTGAATAATTCACTATGGAAGTGGCTCTTCTTTTAGTAAACCCACCTAAAAATCAATTAAAACCTATTACACCACATATATCATTTCAAAAACAAATAAGATCTTTAATAAAAATGAATGTGGACCTTCCTATGAGTGATAAGTCTTTTGGGAGGTTCTAGCTACCGACTACCTATCAGAGGTTTTTTGGAAACTTGTAACTTCAAACATCATCATCTCATAGTCCCATACCAAAGTATAGTCCATGTGATTCCACATGATAATTAGGGAGATGCTTCACCGCCTCTGTGATCTGCAATTTGCATATCCAAGAATATAGTAGCACAAAAACATCATGAACCAGTACAGATCAAGTGCTGATATTTTAAAAATCCAAGTTGGTTAGTGCCCCTCTTCATTGGGATACCCCTAAATACTTTAACATACCTACATCATGATCCTGATAGTGCTCTTTCAGGTTGTCAAAGAGGATTCCCCACATGTTTAGATTAGGGGTTGGGGATAATACTCCACTCTCTACTTCATCCCTATCATGAGAAAACATAACCTACTCGATGATAGTGAGGGTTCCCCAAGAAGTTATATTGTGGTGAAAATGGTTTGTATTTATCTACCCATGTACATGGCATCTAGTGTAGGTATTTATAGGGAAAACCACCCCAAATTCATATCACACAACAAGTAATACCGTCACATAAGGGTACTAACTCATCAGAAATTATATTCACGGAACCTCTAGGATCCACCCAATATGACATATCCTACCTATCAACCTCATGAAAAGAGAAAGTATCATGTTTAGAATTCAGATCTATATGATTCTAGGCAAAAATGATAGACAGTTCCCATAATGACCACCTTTCTCTTACAGCTCGAAGATTATAAAAATCTCATCATTAAGCTCATGGATGATCATTGAATGTTTATGGAACTACCTGAAGGGATCTTGCATCTTCTCCATAATGGGAATACATCAACCTTATCTAGATAACCCTATATTAGATTAATAATCCCACACATTTAGGGAGAGTAGTGTTAGGAGTACATGTTAATTTCCCATTATATGAGTCTCTAAAATCGCCTAAGAAATGAAATTATCCTCTTAAGGATCCAATTTATGCCCCTCCACAAGATTCTGAGCTATCATACTAGATTTATGATCCCAACAAGACATTGGTGGAAAGAAATCCTCATCATTAAAACAGATCATTTTTAAGATTACTAGATTTCCACACTCACCTCTCACCTATAGTCCATAGAGACAGGATATGTGGCGATTCCTCTAATAGAATGTTTTACCCGACATGGGTGGGTGAAACTGGAGTGAACTAGTAGTTTGGTAACCCAATATTTTCCACATTAAATACGATATTATATCCCAAGTATCACTTGGCCCACTCATCTCATGGGTTTGACCTGTGTTGTGAACCCGCAGGTAGCATGAGGTCACCGAGCATCAGTGTTTTGTTTAGACATTGGATAGACCGTCCCTTGAATGGTACAATCAACTACCTATATGTTCTTTCACTAATTGGTAAGGCCATAATAGAAAATTTATCAATCATTTTAGTCACCAAATTCTGATGAAAAGTATAACAAAACACTTCAACTTCATGGAAAGTCTTCCTGAATGAGTTAGAGATTTATTTTCATTATGGAAAGTCATCACATACTCACTTGACATGCTTTTAAATCATGAGTGGATACTAATGATGTGAATGGGTAATGTAAATTGTAAGATATCCCTTACCCTCTTCCCCTATAATATTCCTTGTGTGTTGTGATAGTTATCTAATAAGTCTAATCATATGAAATAATCTATAAAGTAGGATAAGTGTGTTCACTGTTTTCTACCTCTAACTCTTGAGTGTAGGCCCACCAATCAAGTTATTGCCTATACTGTACATGTAGTGGGATAGATATGGTAGATTTGTTGGCCCTTTTTCCAAATTATCATCATCTTGTGTATCCGTTTCAAGAACGACCATGTCCATTAGAGAAGCATTAGGGAAAAACACTCAAGACACAACAACCCAGACTATAAAAATTACCTCCAACCTCTCATCAAGACACCATACTAGAGAATTGTTTTTAGAAATAAGTATCCAATCCTATCCATTCAATGATATGTATGTACCATGATATTTTATATCTTCTATGGACATAAAAATTTTGAAGCTTCAATAATGAAAATAGCCATGGGAGTCTTACCTTACTGACTTCCCAAACCATTTATTAAACAACTTTATCATCAAACATACCAGCAAGGAATGATATGTATTCATGGATTCGCACGAGGACTATTCAGATCATGGTCTGGTCATGTTGGCTGATGTTTTATTGTAGGTGATATATATGGACACTAAACTTGATAGCCATAATGAAGGATTGGGTGAATTATTGAGATATTCTATCAATGGGGTGGATACTTATGATGACAAGTTGGACTCCTAGGTAGTCACACATTCCCATGTTGTCATCCTTTTTTTATTATTAATGATAGAACACACTACAGTTGGTGTTCCTTCTTTATCTGCTGCATATGAATCGACTTCATAGCCTTCTATATATTAGAAGAGTGTGTGCTAATGGAATATGGGGTAATTGATTCCTCCACCAGTTCCAAATCTATCACACTCCTTTTTGAAATCATTCCTCTTAAGGTAGGAATCATTCCAAGGGTCCATCTATCACTAAAGGACACTTAAAATGAGAAATTGGATTATTCCCCCATGAATTCCATTGAGTTGATAGATCCCTTTAAAAATATTGATATATATTAATATCAAGAAATAACCTAGGATCCCCCACCTGATTTCGGTGATGGAAATGTTATGGACATATGAAACACTAGAATTCTGAAACCTGTATAACTAAAAAAATCATTCATTACACTCAGACCTTGAAAAAAAATTCAATGATATTATAGAACTATCTTCATGAAGATCGTCATATGATGTGCTTCAGTATCTGACTGTGTTAATTGATATAGAATAGAAGTTTTTATCACATCATGATTGGCCATGTCAAACTAGATCCACACCTCAACCAACCAATAGTCATCCAATAGTGGTATAGAGTGAGAAATCATGTCAACATAATGATATTTCTTATACCATCTAGATCTAAATGGTATAACTAGTAGCACCCATCTTGACTCTTTAAAAATATTACCCAGCAATGGGAAACACATTCATTTGGCATAGATGTATGATGTGTTGTAGAACCTCTCTAGAATACATGGAAGGATATAATTCTATAATGACCACCACATGTTAAATGTAATATAGGATGCACTATAATAAGACTTGAAATTACCCCTACAATTTTATGTTGAGGAATTTTTTATAGAGGCATACTATTTAGAGGAGGCTATGTGAGAGGAATTACAATCGACCCTCTCATTATGAGGAGAAGATGAGGGTTCCCTCCTATAGAGGTTCACATTACATGTGTAAATTACATTCTAATTAAATGGTGTGATAATAATTTATATTCATATGGAAATAGGTTTTGGTACTAACTCATCCCAAACTAGATTCTCTAAAAGATAGGATTAACAGAAGAAGCTCTAAGTCCCTCTAACATGAACATCCAGGGTTATGAATGAACTGAGCACAAACTCTGTTAAAATATATAGTTGAAGACCTAGTTTTGTAGCTTGATATATGTAAATAAATTAATGTTAGTCTCATTAGCTAGAGACTATAATGCATAGTTGGGTAGCCCTTACTTCATTTTCTTGTTTCAGTCCCCTCCTTATATCAACAGTGCCTCAAGTACTCCACCAATGGTCTTGCTAGAGATCTCAATGGTGATGTGTCTCCCTTTGACTCCTATTAATGCACTTATATAGAAGTACACTACAACAAGAGATATGGAATGATGGCTCAAAACAATGAGGTTGAGTGAACAATTCATATGAAATCCACATTAGCATGACTTCGGGCGGACATGGATGATTCCTTCATTATCCTGATTCATCGGATGGATCCCACAAAATATGATCTGTGAGGTAGCATTTTTGTCTCCAATAAAAAGTTTTTCATTATTCTTAAAATGATTTAACATCTATATATTACCATGAAATACTACATAAGAATGGGTCAGGTGATACTAGAATGCCCAACTCCTATAACGTATCGAGAGGTTTCCCCTATTCCTATAGTTTCACAACATTACAAATTGTTCCTCTAAGAATGGATGAATAATAATTATCATATTATCCACCATTAAATTGAAATTAGGGATGAGCCTAATGGTCATGAGCTAGATGTAATTGTCTCAATATCCATTATCACAATAGTTTTAGTGGAATAGGAACCCCTCAGTGGAGATTAAATGGAATCCCGTGTGGATGAAAAAGAGGAATTGGAAGATTCCCCTCACACATTTGAATAAAGCATCCCCAACATCATTTATGAGTTGATTCATGTAAGCATGTGTACTATGGAAGTTCTATGGCCAAAGATAATCAATATAGTAAAGTATAAAGATGTTAAGGATTAGTATGTGTATTTCCTGAAGCAGTATCACAATTTATTTTCTTGGAGTTATGATGAGATTATTGGGCTAGAAAATCAACTCACCATCAACCTCCTGGACTCACAGAAAGTCATCATTATTTCAAGAAGCCTCCCAGAAATATTCATCCTTCCAATGGTTTCATTATTGAGTCTATGGTTGAAAATATTATCAATGATAAATTCAATAGGGATGTCTTGTACCACAATTGGCTAGAAAAAATCATCATAGATTGGAAAAATAATGTGAATATCAGAGTCTATATAT
Organism: Viscum album; assembly: GCA_963277665.1. NCBI lineage: Eukaryota > Viridiplantae > Streptophyta > Magnoliopsida > Santalales > Viscaceae > Viscum > Viscum album. Next base: position 1,264,490,919 of record OY728120.1, on the reverse strand, counting down.
TGCATTCTATGACTATAAATTCCATACCTTAAAAGATTATTTCTAAACTCTAGTGATGACTCTATTGATCTATGATTAATGTTTTTTCTATTTACCCTCTACTATGGATGGATACTCTAGGTACAACCAGATATAGATGGATCATGAGGGTGTAGATTCAACCACCTTCAGAGAACATTAATGGACCATATACTATTAGGGTATTCCCTTTGTGTTGAAGAATGCTGGGGCCACTTATTATTGGAAAATGGATTATATATTTCGATCCATTATTGGGACATTAGTGGATTACTATGTGGTTAATGCTGTTGTAAAATAGTTTTATTGTTAGGACAACTGAGAGATGATGAGAATTATTTCATCTTCCTTTAATCAATGAATTTATAGATAATCACATTGAAGTGTGTATTTAGGTTATCCTCTTGGAATTTTCACATCTTTATCATCAGATACAGAGGCATGTGGTTGACCATATAAAAGATCAAGTCCCTATCAAAAATGAATCCCTTGATCCGCCTTTGAGTGTTGTGAGGCTTCCATGGCCACATAGCCTATATATATTGATTCATCTCACATATTACCACCAAGTGTATGATGATCTCAAATAATGTAAACAAAGATACTATCTACAAGTGGGATGAGGATTTCTAGAAAACAATTATGGAAATCAAGTAGTATCTAATACAACCTATGGTTTTGATTCCACCCAAATTAGGGATGCCTTTGGTCCTTTATGTGACCTCCCTAGAATGGGCCTTGATTTCCTTCCCATCCTGATGAAAAATGAGGATATAGAAATAAAAATATATTATCCCAATCACATTCTCCTTAAGAGAGAGACCGATTAATCCACCAATGTAGAGAGATAAACTGTGCTAATTTTTTTTGTTCAAAAGTAGACACAATACCTTTATGACCATGAGATACAGATGGTGTCTTGGGTGGGCCCATTAATGTATATCAGGAATCACCCCATGTCAATGAGTTGTTTGGAATGTTGGGAAGGATTCCTATATTAATTAAATATCAGGTTCATTCTATATAAATCTGTCAAAGGCCATGTATTGTAGGATTCCGTAGCTTCACATCCTACCCAAAAAGGATAGCTATGGGATTATTATTTTCTTTATGAGGTCATCCAATAATTAGAGAAGTCTATTTCATGTTGTATGTTTATTCTAGATGGTGCCTCCCATTTTCTTGTTGGTTGAAGGAAAAAAACCCCAGATCGACAGAGCAGTCATGTGGATCGTCTTCATCAAGCAAGAGAGGGGTTTATGCTGTATTTATTCATTTTTTCAGAAGGATGCATTAACAATGAGGAAATTTAAAAGGCTCTAATTAGTTATCTTTTTGTGGACCTAAAGACTTATGTACCCCACATTCATGTTATGGTAGACTCCATGATAGACATTAAACAAATTAATGGTGATTAATTCATCAGAAACATAGATCTCATGCCCTTTCTAGAGAACACTTTTTAGATGATTCACCAATTTCCTTCTCATCCGAAAGTAACACATGTCCATGAGTTTTAGAATGTTTGAGCCAAGGACATGGAATTTTTCAACACGTCACTTTTTTATCATGACCATGGTGAAAATATCAGTCTTTTGGAACACCACCTAATCATTTCCATAATCATTTCTGATGGTGATGAAATGAAACAAGTAATACATCTCTCAAGTTGAGGTTAACATTGGAAATGATAGAATATTTCTCCATGTGTGAAAAATTAGACCCCATCAAGGAATTGAATGCTCAATTTATGATCTAATTCAGGATTTCTAACATTATTCACTGATTTGGAGTATGTCACACTATTCGTAAAGAAAATTGAAGAAACATCCTAGTTTCTAACCTCATGATGTTGTACACCAAATAAAAAATTAAGTCCAACCACAGTTCCTGCTATCATGTGTTGGAAATTGGATAGATTGAGGTGTTCAATATGACCCTATCCATGATTATTCACATTTTTTGGGAATAAACAATATTATTTTTCAAGATGAGCTCCACAAAACCCACTTTACCTACCAATGACAACATGAAATTCCTCTTAGCTGACCCCATACTCCCTAGTGTATACAAGAGTGGTAGTCATTCTCATTGAATTTAAATTTATTCACTTATAACAACTATATATGACGATCAAAGATGAGAACAAATTGTATAAGTATATAATTTTAGGCTGGAATCCTGCAAAGAGAACATACACCATGCCTTGCACAATCTTGATGGGCATCCAAATAAGATAGAGGGATAATTAAACAATATGTTTCAACTCTGGTCTTTTATCTAGGGTGACATGGTATTTTCTGTCAAAACACCAATGATACCTCTCAAGATGCCACTAATGTTATCTCCCAAATGGTAAGGTCCTTAAATCATTCATAATGTATATTCTAATGGAGTAAAATCTTTGAACACTATAGACAAAGATTGTATTACAAATCCCACCAAATCCATGTTTCTAAAGAAGTACATTGTATGAGGTTCCTATGGTCTGCACACTATGAATTGAAACTAGGAATCCATGTCTGAGAATCACAACTCTAAACTATGTGTGAATATTCAATGGAATTTTGTGTATGACAGTGGGCCTCCTTGGTCATCCTTCACATTGGTTTTGTGACTCCCTTCAGTACACATATCTATTTTGGATACTCAATCACTATAGTCCAAAAAAAATGTTAAACTAAGATCCCATTGTCCCGGTCATATGACTTTAAACTAATTTATACCCTATAGACCACACAACATGTCCTTAAAACATTTTTCTACTTTTCAATGTAATATATCTTTAAACTATTTCTAATCCATATATTATGACTTATACAAAAGTAAACAATAATGCCTGAAGTCCTACATACACAATGTTAAACTACATTTTTACCCCTTATATGATTCATATTACTCTTAAAAGGGTAAATTTTTACCCCATCTGAAACATGGATGCTTCATTCAATTATAATGATGTGGTAAAAAAATCATTACCCGAGTATATAAACATGTTATTCCCCATGAAAATTGTGGGATTACTCTATTCTTTCACCAAAGGGGATTTCACCTATCAATGTTAGTCTCTAAATTTAACATGTTCCATAATTATATGTGGCTTTATTACTATCATTATGAAATACATAGCGATGATCAAACAGCTCATATCTGGGCCTAGCCTCAAATTAATCAAACCTTCAGCCCATTGGCCCCAGTAATAATCCAATGATTATGAAATTTATACTATGTGTTGTTTTCTTCATGGTACTTGTGTATTTTGTAAACCAGATTTGATACATTCACATAAGGTCTTACCAGATCCATGAAACAGATATAAAATCAATGAAATCATACCCCCATTTTCCTTGAAACATTAATTAAGATAGCTTTCTGGGGCCTAGACTATACGAAATTAATCTGTGTATAGATCGGTTATTGATTGTATCATGTGGTTTCAGGACTCCATGGATCCATCCATTAGTGGTCTAAAATATACACAACACCAACTACCCAGAGGCCCCTTCCCCTGGTTTGAGATTTATTACCCTATTCATTGTGCTTTCACATATCGATTATATTATTTTATTCATTCACAGTGAAGTCTATGCCTCCATCATCTTCTAGAACTATGTATGGATTGATTCTCATCATCATAGGATATACTGTTATTATTAGATTTTCCATCTTTGAGTCTATCTAAGAATTCAATGAAAACTATCTATTATATATGGTACTATCCCCTAAAAATGATAATATGGGACTAATTAATAGTTTTATGTTCCATTAGTCTACCTTGACCCATTAACGGACATATATACCCTTTTATCCTAATACGAGGAAGATAAAAGTGGGATGCTTAGTGAATAATTTCAACACCATTATCCTTAGAGCATGATGTTAAAATAAAATACTAGACTAAATAAAAATTGTATTCATCTTCATGAGAGATGATTTTACCTCATATTAAATTGGTCTTACTCATATAATAACTATGAGGTGACCAAAATATAACATCATCAGTGCAAGATGTCAAACTAAAATCATACAGAATGTAAAATTGGGATGACACTTCCTAATATATTCTTTTACCCCATATCAAATTGGGACCCCCATATAATAACTATAGTATAAAAAACACCAACATCCTTAGTAAATTGTGTTAAATGATAACCATGCCACTAGGGAATTCAAGATGCATCATTTCCTCTTTTGAGAACATGTATTATGCTAATTTGATAAGAAATTTGTCATACAGCATCGATCCCATACCACATCATGGCTCAAAACTACGTGTGTCTTTATTATTTCTTTATGGGATATATTGTGATTCCCAGATATGATATATAGGGTCTAACCCCTTCATGGACTCATGCAGGGGCCTCTCATATCCTTTCTTTTTTCATGTTGAATCTATGTGAACATATACCTATGGTTTCCCTGGTCTGTACTCTATAACGTTAATATATATTCATATGTCTCTAAATCACTTCCTTAATCAATGGTAAATTATTCTTATAAATGTTTTATGTGACTTTATAGCCCCTTTGGACCATTTACATTTGATTTTTTCAACTAACCACACTAAAAATATCTCATTTAAGCACCCTATTGTCTAAACACATTGAACTTAAAATAGGATATGATTGTACAGACACTATGACTATATATTTTGAATATAAGTACACTATTCTTGACATTAATATTTCTAAAATTCTCTCTTAAAATATGTTCTATAAAAACAGTGCCCCCATTGGCTCATCTGTGTCGGGAGGTTATTCTTTGACACCACACATACACCTTTTGGGAATCCCATGTTATAGTAAAAAATCAACTACCATAAACTGGGAGTCATGATCTGAGTATCATGTCCTTAAAATTATGTTTCTTCCTAGTTGATATGATATTTTCAATATGGAAATTCCTCACAGGCTCCCCATGAATGCCGGTTCTCACATCCATTGACATGATGTTAAAAATTGACCTTACCCCATTAAATAGGAATGAGATTCCTTCTTGAATTTAGAAAAGGATAAAATAATGGGAATCGCAATGCATAATCCCACATATTATGTCCCAAATCATATGGAATCAAACTATAAAATACATCATATTATCCATATTATAATAAAAATTAAATCCCAATGTCCTTACTGTACAATGTTAAACTAACAATTTATCATCCTCTTTCATGAGGTATAATTATGAAGCACCATAGACCCTTAACCAATAATACCTATCCTCTAATGACAGTCACCTACTACATTATTCATATTCTTTTATCATCATTAACAGTCTAATATGACACTCCTTTTGATGGTGTGGTTCACCTTTGTTTATATCTATATGCTAACACTAATGTTCTCTAAGTCAAAATGAATAAATTCCAAAAGTGTTGGATAACATTAAAAATTTTCACAAAGTTTTATCTAGGATTTGCGTGCACCTTATTTTTATCCACAACATCCTCCACGTCTAAAGGGACCTCCTAGAAGTAAAATTTTTTGAAAAAAATGGATCACCTAAGACATTGAGACAATTCCCTAGAGCTCTTTGTAGAAAATTCTAAAATATGTTCCATGTTTTGAACATTCTCAATAGTTGACCCACATTTGTTAATTCTCATTCCCATCTAAGCAGTACATATGTATTGTTTTGAACATGGTCATCAGTTATCCTATATCATCCCAACTCTTCCATTATGTTCCATATTTTATTCATCATCACTTAAATTCCACATTCTTCATTGTTATATTATAATTTAATAACCCAGGCATTAACACATTGTTGTTACTAGATAATAGTATACCAGAATTTCAGTTGTATAAGGATCCACTATCTTTATCTTTAACCATCTCAGACAGAGAAATCATAGTGTTTAGTCAAAAAATAGTAGACCTTGAGTGTTCGATGATCATGTGACACATTTATGTGATTGTTAACTCACATGGCCATCACTTGTTTCTCACACTAGGAATATATCAAGTTATCATAGGGTATGATCTCTAGTTATGATTTGAATATGATTAGAGTATGACCAAATTAATTGAGTTTAATAAAACAAGTGTTTACATTAAAAATATATTTTTTCAGAATGTCATCCAAGTGTTCGATCATCTCTATTATAAAATATATTCAATGATAAACCATTATTATTGTGCACTCGAGCTTATTTATCCTTTGTTGAATGGCATATGGGGTGTGATTCTGCTCCTCCAGTACATATTTTTATTCATTGGACTTAGAAAAACCTTTTCCCAATGATCTTATAAGGGTTAGAATAAACCCGACACCAAAACACCAAGGATCTCACCTTTTACACCTTTGGTAATGTCACTTCTAGATGGGAGTTCAGAATACTGTTGTCCTTGATATAGTTAATAGTGACTACAAAATTCTCCTACAACATCTCCTCAAGGTTGGAAATCACACTATAATACTTTTAATGGTCCATAGAGCCCTCAAAATTATTTTTATCTAATAAAAGGTGAAGAAATATCCATTGTGCATACTCCCTATTCATAAAGAAGTCTCAATACAACATGTGATGGATACAGGATTCCAACCAGCTAGTCTCTAAGATAATTATCTAGTGGTGGAATGATCCCACCACGTTTGGCTAGTCAACTATCTAGGTGGAGATGATGTAGTTATGTAAATAAATCCATGCCTTACAATGGTTAATCTCTTTCTCAATTGTGGAATTTGATATGGAATCCATGAAATCTCTAGGTCGAGAAGTATTATAAGAATGGAATATTGCAAATACATCATCAGATATATCATATATTTTTAGGTTTTATAGGGTGGGTAGATAAAGATCTAATGTAAGAAAAAAATCCTTATCATCCTCTATAAATGAATTATAATCAACTAACTTCCACTATGGTTCTTTTATGGTGTATTATTCACTCCCTGATCCCCGAGAAACCACTTTTGATAGAGTGATATCACCCTCGACTCTTGTGGAAACAACCAGTGGATCTTTCATGTTTGGATCCTCAAATGTAGTTGACCAAATAACCTTTGATTCCTAGACAATTTTCACATAATCCATTGGGTATTTATCTCAAAAAACTAACCCATGTGAATCCTCCATGACCTGATCCACCACAATAACACCATCTTATAATTCTAATTTTGGAAATTATATGACCCCCTCCATCAATGTAATGGAATCAATATATCCATCAAGAGGTACCTCGACATTTGAACTGATCATTACGGACTCCACAGCCATTATTTCCTTGAAAATTGAATCCTTAATCACCAAATCATCCCAAGGAATGGTATGTACATTAATTGTTTTGGGTAGTTGAATACAAATAACTATTTGATCTAACATTTCAAAACGTTTCAGTCAAGTATAAGAAGTAATGTCAAAGGAGGAAAGACAATATTAGAAGAATACGCTTACTTGAATATTTAATCTCGGTGGGGATATCTTAGTTTTTTATAGGAATCTCCCCGAGAAATGTTTCCTCAACACACACTCCCTCAATTATGATCATCAACGGTTGGTATCTCATAGGTGAGATGTCAGGGACAGACCCTATACTAACCCTTTTATCGGTTGAGGTTCCCTTTCCTTCGACTTGAGGCATATCATAGAGTTCTCCATCTTCCTTGGTATCAAATTCTAAAATAAGTGAAGTAATGGATTTTTAAATGTATTTAAGTGATAGGTCATGTCCAAATTTCAAAAATGATCAGATACATTTCGGAGTTAGAAATAAGATCTATGTATCTGTATAAAATTTAGTAGGCATCACTTCTAGAGGAGTATTCCAACCCTTACAACTTAACTACACCAGTAGAAATACGATCCTTAAGGGTGACTAAAGAGGGAATTCATTCCCCCCCCCACATGACATTTAGGGAAGCACAATACCCTAATAGTAGAATACATCATCAATATCCACTATTTATTTAATCCCCTTGGTGTGAGGTGAATAGAAACATTACATTGTATGATTCAGCCTAGGTATGTATGTTCCATCAATTCATGGGTATTCCTACACCCCCAGATGCCTGTTGAGACATTTTTGAATACCCTAGGTCTCTCAAGCCTTATAAAACACATTTTCATTGGGAATAATAATGCAACATACTCGTTTACCTAGTCCTTCTACATGCACCACATGTATAACATTAAAGGTATCTCATTATTCTCATAACCACATTACTAAGTTAATTGGACCAGATTTTTCTTCTCCACTCCCTCAAAATTATACCTATGTTGATTCAGGGACTCCTCAACCCATTGTTATAGCCCTGCCTACATGGATATCTCTACCCCATGGTTGATACCAACATCCACTTGGCCACAAAACTGCGGTTATATGGTCTCTCATTCACCAGTCATGGTATTTCAGTGCGTTATCATCTCAACGGTATACACTATATATGAAATTAGTAGAAATTCATGAATGAGTCCATATACTAAAGTATGTGGCGAAAAATCATTCCACATTTTCCAATCCTCACATGTGAAAATGAACCAAATCTACCTCAGAACAAAAGGTTGGAACTCGTGAGGAACCTCCATGTATACCTTTATTATTATCCATTATAATAACCCCAAATGTCATTCAAACCACTAATGATATTTTGTTTCACAGTTTGGATCACAGTCGACTCTTTCCATCATTACTCTTACTCATAATTCCTAGACGTATGATCAATTTTTTATTGTTCCTACACTACCATAAGCCTTTATCCCTGGTTGGGAGGTGAAAGGGTTAAATAATAACATTCTATTCTAGAATTGTGATCGCCATCACATCCACTAGTAATAGTTTATGAAATAAACTCCCAGTGAAAATCAAAATCATTGGTTTAAATTTAATATTGGGAGGGTAAATGCGGCTACAATATTTATATTCATTGATTTCTGTAACCACAGAGATGTACAGGAAATGGAGGGTCCCATACATAGGGAGTGGCATCATACCTTTTTTGATGTGGTGTAACACAATATATAAATTATTCAATATCAGGATAGCCAAATTGATTCACATACCATTCACTAGAATCACCACCATAACTAATGATCATGAAAACAACTATAATGATCATACCTCACAAGGAACATCTAGCTACAAATGAGCATGGGAATGAACCTCGTAGGACAGACCATATGAGCATCATGCTTAATGATGTATCCACAAATCATCCATTATCATGAATCTAAGATATTTCAGTAGGATTTCGTTTTCCTTTGTTTGAATTCTACAAGGAATGTGTGTGGCCTCCCCAATAGATTCTCTACTGGATCCACCAACTTGACTAGCTCCTCCCCTTCTAGATCATTCAAAAAATACATGAACTATTTTATGAATGATTTGGCCATCATCCTTGACCTCTCTTTTCATTACACATAGACCATATCTAGTATCTTTGTTATTATATTGAAACCCTCCAACACATTTAGTGTGGGGAATAAATCATTATAAGTCACACAGGGGATTGGGATCCTTGTGATTTGGTGAATGTCTCATAAGCTGTTGAAAACTTCCCCATGATGAAGCTGGACATTGAAACCACCATTGTATTAATTCTACCATGATATCCGAATAGAGGTAATCATGAAATATTAAGGACCATAATACCACATGAATCACCACTTAATTCATCTCAAACATAAATTCACTGCATGAGTTGAATTCCCGATTAGCCCGGATCCATTCATCTATGAGGCTTATACACTGTTCTAATTCCTAGTTTTCATTCCATAATTTGAGAGGATCTCAAAATCCATATTTTAGGATCATCACATATGGCCAGTGTATTCATAATAATATAGCTTCTCCACAAAAATACTTTGATGTTGTTCCATAGAGTTTATGTGGTGATTAGTGAGTGGCCCTTCTAAAAGTGTCATCCAACTATCCTATGCCATTTGGACTATCCTGATGTGCTTATAGACTAGTAGGTTGAATCATATTTTTTTATTGCAGGGATAGATACATCATCACTCAAACAAAATCCATTGATAGAAAGAAACATTCATAAAGGTCAATACTTTTGAGAATATTTCACTTGGGTAATTATGTTTTCAAGGCCTGATGTGCACCAGGAACTCTCCCTGATCAAGATGTTCCCAAAAAAAATCTCTCGATGAAATGCAGTTCCATAAGCTTTTAGAAAGGACATTTGATTCAATACATAGTGGTTTTTGGAGTCTGATTAGTGAAGGATACTAATAGATATCATTTGTAAGGATATGGTCATAATGGTTGAGTTAATAGAGAGAAGTTCAAGGATAACTATTCACAAAGATGGTGATCTTCATGAGATGTAAGGATCTGAATCACATATCACTCGTGAATATTGTGAGCTTTGAGAAAATTGAACCATGTTTTATATTTTTGAAATTATAGTGATCTATATAAGGGGACCCTCTACTATTTATATGTACACTTTTAGCCCTAGGTTCACTATGGTTTCCATTAAACAGTCTTTGTGAAATATTTTTCGTGAATGGGATTCCCAAATAAACATTATGAATGATATTTTATTGCCAATATTCATCAAATATACTTATGAATCCAACCCTCCTATTTCCCCATATGATCAAATTTTATGGGAGGGGGTATTTGGGCCTAAATATGCAGCGAAAAGGTGTGGTCTAGGAATTAAGGTTCGGATTGAGTCATATAAGAGCCAACATGTCCACATAATATATCATAAGTCCATGTTTCACCAAGCATAACTCATTTGAGATTGAACAATGCTCCTAAATCTAATATTCTAAGAATTTTCTCCACAATCATGTAAAGCATTTTTGGTAATGTCTTACAAAATTACATTTTTAGTCCCAGAGAAAATCATTATTTCATGATAGTTTCATAATAATTTCTATGCACCATACATTCAGACTCATGGGCCCTCCCCATAATGAAGATCCTTCCACTTCGTGAACACCTACAATCACTGTGAAACCCATGACCTATAAGTTCAACCTTTAGTATAACATTTTAGGGATGGATGTTGACCTATTACTCTTAAAATTTATCGCATTATTGAATCCAATGATTATCATCAACAATGAAAAATATATCGATTACCTAAGGAATCCAGGATTCAGGAAACTAGTTTCATTATGTTATTGAATGTCTCCGCCTAATGTGGGGAATCCATTTGTGAAGACACATTTCATTCATGGAGGAAGAATTAAATTTCTATAACTTGAAGATTTCATGAAATATTCAACACTCACAAATCACTCCCCTTATGAATAAGACTTAATCTTGGGCTATGGTCACCCTATTTCACGAAGAATGCTCCTTCCCAAATCACAATAAATTAATGAGTACACAAAATCCTGAACGAACACCCTTCTTGAACCAACAATACATTCAAAGTACCTCTACTGGACCAATCCCTACTTTATCTCTTCTATTGAAATCACAGAATGATGGTTGAGTGTCTAGGACACCCACACACATCTACGTCCAATTTACATGCACCTTGAATCATCGTGTTACTAATTCCACCCATTCCATTGTCATCTGACTTCACACCAATTTTGGATTGAGCTTACCAACTATCTATTAGTTCTATGAATATGTATCATAACCTCCATTTATTCTAAAAATTGATCTCATGATGTGGGGATCATGATTGAATGGTATTGAATAGCTGCTCAAACACCATTATTCACCCAAAGAAACATGAGTCTTTCAAACGTAAGGCCAATGGGTGTGGTGTGAGTCACCCAAGGATCTTACTGCATGCTGTAAAATTTCCTAATTCCACATCCTAGTTAAAATAAATTAAACTACATAACCACTTCCTCATCACATGATATAAAAGTGTAGTCAAATCATTTGTGATCAGAATAATATTCCCATGCATGACAATCATGGGATGCTACATTCTCTCCCACATTTTTATATGAACCACCCAATAATGGAATCTAATATGTTTAAAAACAACAACATACATTGTAATCACTCCATTCATGATGATATAACCTTTACTGCATGATTTTAAACTACATAGATCCATTATATCAATATAGATTAATTTTTTTCACCAAATATAGTACGTTTTGATCCCTATCTTCTAAAGAGGGTACGTAGGATGCCTATATGGGGTTCAATCGAACAATTTGGTAAAATAAGGTGTGACATAATCCCTCCTTTGGATATACCTTATGGATCCACCTCATAGGGAATTCGAAGAAAATACTATAAAACACCATGGTGTGAATGCTTCCCTCATATAGAGAGACGATACAAATCTTCCTCATAGTGAGTTCTATATAAAAATAGTAAACTATCCATGTGTAACAAATTCCCTCCTAGGTATGAACCTTCTGGATATGCCTCACATGGAATATGATCCAAAAAACGGTAAGCTATACAACTGTGACATCTACCCTTTAAGCGATATATGTCTTTGATCCACTTCGATGAGGTGTTCTGATCAACCAATATCATCACCAGAAGTCATTAAACTCTGTAAATCATCCCTCTCAACCATATTTTATGATCAATCACCATATGATACAGATCATGTGACCAGATTCAAAATAACTAAACTTTTTATATTTAAATGTTTCCTCTCCTAAAAATCATTTTAAAACTTACACCCCTGGAATCATGGACCTCATGATCAATATAGGATGACATGGGTTCTACACCATTGATTCCACATATGAGATTCCCTCCCAAGAAGAATAATATACTTGAACAATTCACTAAATGTGCACTAATACTTTGATATTACCAATGCTACTACTATACTTATCGAAGGCCTCTTACCTTTTATAAAAGAAGTATTTTAATTAATCGGTGTCTACTAAGAGATGGTAGTAGTAATGAGGTTCAGGAACATGATACAAACTTATGAGGGATACCATGACTAGGAAATCATATAAAATGAGTAATACGTGGAACGGGGAACTGAAATCCCATAATCCCATTTAGATCATGGAGTATACATTTATGATGAATGTAATGAAAGTTTCATGCCAAAGGAAACTGGGAATATTGGGAAATCAAGAGGCAGCGTATATTATCTCACTAATTGTCCTAGAAAATATATCTGAAGCAATAATATTATACATTGTAAAATTTTTATAAACATGACTAATAAAAAAAATTGGTATAATGTTACATTAAATCAATAAAAATGAAATAAATTTGATAATTTATTATGATGGAAATGATTTATATCACCACAATGATGAAAATATCTATAATTACCATATTCAAGATAATATAATTTGTGAATCATCAGAACAATATCCTTCCCAAAGATGTTAGCACTCATTTATAGGTCATAAAGGTATGACAATATAAATATTAATGTTTATAATAAAAACAATTCCTTCATAAAATGTTTTAAAAAACAAAAGGTTCATCAATAGTAAAAATGATTTAATCCACCCTTTATCATCTCACCCAATTCATAAAAATTAGTTTCAACGTCATTTTTTTCATTTGTAAATATCCTATATCAATGTGATTCGTGAATGAACATATAATTTTTTAATTGATATGCTGCCTGATATTCAAGTATGAGACCTGTTTTTTCTTGTGTTTTTCATATAGAAGACAAAATATCCTTTATAACATCATGTGTGAGGGTCCCCTATCTTCTATAGTCCATAGGTTCTTCTTATATATACAATTTAAAAATTTTATTAGTTTTTTTACAAAATATATTAATTTTAATGTATCATAAATAATATAAATTACATATTTTTATATTTTTATCTAATAAATTTAATAAATTTGGAATTTTTATTCTTCAATTCATCATCTAATCCCTTTTTTCATGTTTTTCATGAGGGAGAGTGGGGAATCTCTATAAATCATGATGAATCGACTATCAAATTCTCAATTTTTTTTAAAATATTTGTTCTTATAATATTGAATACCCTCCATTAGATAAATAATAATGGTATAAATTTTATATTTGATATCTAGATGAGATCTCCATTTTTACTATTACGTGAGGACAAAAAAATCATTAATATACTCATTATTTCTGATTATATGAAATTTAGAATTATCAAAATTTCATATTATAGAATATATTCCTTAAAAATTATTCAAAAAAATTATTCAATATATCTTCATGTTGGACGGAATAAATAATAATTGAATTTTCTTGTTTTCTACTGTCAAAAATTATATCAGGTTATAATATTGCCTAAAAATCCCTTATTCTCCTCACAAAAAATATACCATCTTTAAAATTTTGGTGTCCATAACATGATATGTTATAAAATTTGAATGAAAAAATAAACTATACTAATAAGAGTCATTAAAAATATATAAAATAACCATAAATGAACTCATCCTAATTTTCTCCCATAACACATCAAGTGTATTATTTTCAAAACATCTATAATAAAAATGAATATTATTACTTTTTCCCAAACATTAATAGCCACAACAATCCTAGTTTTTTTGAATGTAATGCCCTTTTTTGGATAATATCATCAATAATTATTGATATCATATATTATATTCTATAAAAATTATGTGTTTTTGAAAATATTTCCTAGTATGTTAAAAAATCCAAAATATAGAAATAAAAAGCTCAATTATTGTGGAATGAGAAGGATAATCATCAAAAAAATTTATAGAGTCCCCATAAAATATTTTTGTGACTCATCTATTTGATTTTGAATCATTATAAAAGCTATATTAAAAACAATAAGTAAATTTTTATACAAACATGAATTCAATATATAAAATTAAATAAAAATAGAAAAATTATAGAGTATAAAGTTACTAAACTAACCTAAACAAAATCCCTTTCTATTAATTTTTATTAAATTAATTTCATAAAATTCAAAAAAATTCTATAATTTTTATGATACATGAAATTATATAGACAAATTAAAAACAAAACATAACTAAAATATAGTTGGAATATAAGTTTTTATGTAAATTTTAATAAAAATATTTAAAAACTAATTTTTTAAACTCTTTATCATATTAATTAATTTTATTAACTAGAATGATAATAAAAATAATGATAATATTTACGAATCAAGAAAATTTATAATCAAATGAAAACCAAACATATATTAAAATTTATCCAATCCTTGCAGACATATATAGAATTAAATTATTTGAAAATGATAAATAAAAACTAAACAAAAAGAATATTATATTTTTTAAAATGTGTGAATTTTATAAAAAATTGAAAATAATATATACAGTATTTTGAAAAAAAAATTAATGAAAAAGTAAATATTATTATATAGAAATTTAATATTATATTATTACTAATGTATTTATTCCTAATATTCCCTTTTCATGATCATACTATATAGTAAAAACCACATCCACAATATGGTCATCAATATCCTCTAACAGTCCATTTAGGTATGTAGGTATCTCATATAATTCAATATAATCGTAATATTTTTCATCATTAATGAATAATTTTTTCTTGAAAAATGATAAAGTAGTTCACATTTTATGGATCAAGAGCATAAAAATTGTGTTTAAATTTTTTGGCAATATTGAATGTTCATATTTGTATACTAAGCTATTAATATTTTCATATGTATCACTGAATTAATTATTTTTAACAATATTGTTACTAAAATTATATTTAGAGTTCAAACAGATATCTCAAAATTTAATTTTATCAATCCCTCATATTTTTTCAACAACAACATAATATGCACGAGATATAGTGATTGAAATTATGTCATATCTAAGAAGAAATTCATTACATTAGTGAAAACTAATAGATTACTATTTGGTAATAAAAATATTTATTCATGGTTTATGTTATAAATTATCTATACATAAATTTTATACCAATAACACAATATGAAACTTAAGGATACGCCACCTACACACCATCAAAATAGATCTAATATATCCTTTATAAAATGCATTGTCTCATTAAACAATGGGGAAAATGTTTTATTATGAACATTAAATACCCATATATCATTCTCCATTAGATTAATGTATTTTGATTCATTAATATTAAAATTATATATGGTTTAAAATTATCTATATTTTCCGTAATTTATACATGTTCATGTTTTTTTAGTTCACCAATCAATTTTTTTTTCAATTAATTGTTTAATATTCTTCCAAAATAGTTTCATTCGTGGAGAGATGTGACTAAATTTATGTGCTCCACTATAGATAAGTTTCTTGTAAGAAACAATTATACCTCACCAAAAATATATTCCTCAATAATGGAGACAAAAATTCAATATGGATTCTTAAAATATTCCATAAATGTCTGCATATAACATTCAAAAGTGTAACAAAGTCAAAAAATTCAGTAGAATTGCAGGCTAATGAGAGCCTTTAATAATATTTTATGGAACTATTAATTTTTTATCTAAGAGTGTGGTGGATTTCAGATGGTTTAGAAGATATTTGAAGGCTATTAATGGTTTCTTTGTAAAATCATGATTTTCAAAACCCAAAATATTTTCTTCGAAACTATGAAATATGATGTACTATCTCAAGGTATGGTGCATGATTAAGGTTTTTGGTTTGGTATACCATTTGGAATTATATAAAAATGTATTAGTCATCCCAGGACTCTAATATCATGCATGGTTCATGTTTGATAAATCATGTGAGAAAACCACGAGGCTTGTCCATAAGCCTAAAAATCTCATAAATTAGCATATAAATTCTAAAACCATGTGTCCAAAATATACATGAAAACATTTACTGATATTTATTATCCTTAACACTTGTTTGTTTTATATTTTAATATACTATTCATTTTATATAAATCCCCATCTATTTAAGAGACCCCTCCCACCTTTCCAAATGAATACCTATCCACTAAAGATATATTTATTTGAATCCATAAGAGTTGTAGATCTATAATTTAGGTTTCTTTTGTAAACCCGTATAATATTCTTGTTCTTTCTTTATCAACAACTATCCTACATCTATTATTATGTATGTCTATCCTTGATCTATTAATTCCAATGAAACTATCAGTGGATTCATGAATCATTTACAGAAAAATGGGTGTTTTGATGTCTCAATAATAAAATATTCTAATCAGGTTGGTATCTGACTTTAACTATTGATGTATATAGGCAAGATTAATTGGTTTTAAATAGTTATATACTCTCTATCTATAATCTAATCAATAATATATTTTCCATTGATGGATTGATGATGGGTCAATGATCATTATCTAGTCACAGGATTCTCTAATAATTTTTTTGAAGAATTCATTAAACACTCTTTGATCTAAAGTGGATCTAGTGAATTGGTTTTGTATCCTTATATATTACCCATAATTGGTTCCATTTATAGGATCCTTATCATGTATAAATTTTTGATAACCCTTCATGATGTGAAATTTTATAGTAACCATTTTTTAACACTTTTTAATGATCCAGAACCTCAGTTAGTCACACATGAAATGTGATATGATTCTATATTTTTTGTAACATGTATTGTTCATCGAACCTTGTTTATAATTGTAGTTACTCATAAAAAACATTTAATTAGTATGCTCAATATTATTTACGTCTCTCATATACACTTATTTCTATTATATGATTAGTGTGTTGGAATTGTGTGTTGTTCTTCGATGATTGTTATATATTGGGGTGTGTGTATAGATTATATTCAACTATATGATCTTTTTCTATAAGATATTTTAATAGATTATCTCATCACAATTATTAATATTTAATACCATGTTGTTCTATGATAGTAAACTATTACACATGACTCCATGTTACTGTTTTTATTATTTTATAACTTTTTTTTATAATCATTCCTTTGGTGGCTTGGTTAATGGTACACATGAAATGTGACCATTATTCTATTATTAACACTTTTATGAAATGTGAACATAATATTCAATAATAAAAATTGTGTACCCATATATTGGGTAGGATAAGGATAGCCTTGTAATAAAATAAACATGACTCCTTGAGTATACAAAAGAAATGTCATGAAACTCGAGGACATTAGGATATTATGTCACATGATTGTCTCAATGCCATGATTTCACCTAGAGACATGTATCTAGACATGTGGTTTGTTTATGAAAATTTAAAATGGCCCTTGATCATCTCTCTAACATAGAGATGAAGAAGGTATGGATAGGAATTTATAGTGGCTTGGTTTGTGGATGAATGCTCAGTTTGTGATTTTATGAATGTTATGATTTAATTTTAATATTTTTTGTTATCATGTTATTAAATTGATATATATATATATATTCATATTTTTTAATATTAATCTTATGTTTCATTTTTGGTTTTATTACATGTATTTATGCACATGTATAGTCCTCTAGTATAATGATCTATGAAATGGAATGCAGACCACGAAATACTGTTCATCCAATTATCATCATGGTGGAGTGATAATGATATATAAATTTGTAGATACATATTTTTTATATTTATTCACCTTCATGAATTTATATTTGTGTATCATTTTCTACAAAATAAGTCCAGTTTACTTATTTTTATGTATGGTATTCCATCAACATAGTATACACATGTTTACTATAATTAATAAATTTCACTTATTTATATTATTATTTGTGAAATGGAATGATAATTAGTGTATTGTATCCAAATTGACAAAATTATACCATCACTAATTGTTTTTAGCACCATGAATACAGTGTGGTGTATATTAGAGAATGGGAATCTCCATCATTGAAATGATGGATCAGGTCGAGAGATTACAGAATGGTTTCAGTGAACTATAATTGTTAACTTATCTGTGAATTATATGGGACATTTTTGTAACGATATTACTCTGTGGGAATTGTGTAGGGGTGTTGGGATGTTCATGCCTAAACCATTTGTAATAGACCTTCAATATACCCTTGAATTTAGTTTTGTTACTATGTGTTGAGGATTCTATTCTATTCATTCATCGTGATTGGGAATATAGGTTGAAAATAATATTTTATACCTATTTTTACAATATAAATTAGTTATTTATTTTATTAAATTATTTGTGATATTTTTTAGGATTGATTTTAATATATATATAAATTATTTCTATTCATTTATATCAATATTGAAATTAATTAGTAGAACTGTATAATTCAGTTATGTTTATATATATATGTGGCTATAATGAACATAAAGCGATGGATAATGTTAATTTGTGCTATGTGGGATATAACATGGTTTATTTGAAGAGCCATAGAGAGAAATTAGTATGAACTCACAAACTAATTAGGGTCTATCATAAATTTTAGATGATCATCACTTTGTGTTGCAGAAAATATAATATTTTAGAATCCTATTTAGGCAACCATATGACGTGTTATGAGGTAATCTTTGTAGGGAGACACCCCTCTTCCACTACATGTAGTGCATGAGTGTTTTTATAGAATTAACTCACAACTAATCTAATAGTATTCCTTGCGCATCCAGATGTACTATTGTTTGTTCCTTCATAGGGTTGAGGGGTAGTGAGGTCTATGGTCTACTAGATCAGAGACTTATAACTATAGAAGAATCCATCCTTTCTATGATTTGAAAGAAAACAATTATTTGTGGAATGAATGTTATGATAGTATAATTCATGATACATGGATTCCCTATACATTGGTGGATAATCAAGGTACACACTTGAATATGTGAGTATTTTACCTAAGGTTTATTCAATTATTTGTTCTTCAGGTATATTCTTTATCATCTAAGAATACACACAAATAGATCTAATGCTGAAATAAAAAATATTACATTTTCATCATTCATAGTGGAAAATGGGACCATATTATTTCCCAAATAGAAATTAAAATCCATGGAAAATATGAAATAATTACATTCCATATGTCATATTAGATTTTTATTTTTATATAATTAAGAAAAACCCATACATAAATAATTACTTTGACTTTAAATGATAATTTCTCCCACTTAACGTAGCATATATTTAAGATATTCACATAACATCATCAAACATATGAAATCACATATTTAAATAATTTATTTGACTTCATTATTTATAACCTATGGAAAAGGAAACATAATAATGGAGAGATAAAATGCGTAGTATGATAAAATGTAAGCATTAGAATATGAATTTCAAAAGTGAGAATAACTTGAAGATAAGTGTATGATTACATAATTAAAGTGCTTTAGTATTACCTAATAATATAAATACCCATCAAAACCTGGACCATAAAAACTGAAAACATGGTAAATTTCATAGAAAAGATAGATTAATAAAAACATTATAATCCATGTGGTATCAATCATGATCAAATGGAACATCATTAACCACTACTAAGAATAGAAAACATGTTTTCTTTTCTTGGGACATCATCTTCAAAAAACAATTATTAAATCCCTAAATAACACTTATAAATGGAAAAATCATACATATAACATTGTATATAATTATCTAATGAATATAGTCATTAACTAATTCATCAAGGAGCTATCTTGGTGAACCCATCAAATAAGTTATAATGAAATCACCTGGCTCTATCGGGGCACAACCATTATATAAGCTAAAATAGGATCACCTGACACTATTTGGGTACACACGTCATATAAATTTTTTTAAAAACACAAGTATATACATAGATCCTATATTTTGTCATAAAAATACTAAAAATAAATTATTACATTGATAACGTGGTTAACCCACGAAAAAATGGATCCCACAACAATCTCATTGAAACATGATAAACTAATTGAATAGAAATGGGTTCTATAATAATCAAAATGAATCATGTTGTACCCATGAAATAGAGATGGGTTTCATAACATTCTACTGAAAACAATGTTAATCCATCCAGATAATGATTGAGGATGTAATCAAAATTAATTTTTTAAAATTAAAACATATGTAATAAAAAGGGTTTTTACATTGATGAATGAATATTCCATTAAAATATAATGAAAGATAATTTTAAGATAATAATTTTTTAAAAAAAACATTTTAATGAAAACTAATGATTATTAGGATTTTAAGAAAATCATTTTCTTGGAAATTAACCTTGTGAAATTATAAATAAATATTTTAAAAAATATAAAATATTTGTTAAGGAATATATCATTTATTAATTATTTTTTAAAACATAGTACATTTTTAAAATCCTTTTCATTCAAATCATATTTTAAAAACTATAAATTTCCAGAATATTTGGGAAAATATTTTCTTTAAATAATTTTCTTTTAAATTTAATAAATATGATATTATAAAATATTGTACACGATGGATGAATGATATTTAAATTCTATAAAACTCACAAATAACATTATTTTTCATTAAAAATTTTTATAAAATTGTTTCAATTAAAAAAAACTAATATGATTCCATTAACATTTTTAGTAAAATCCAAAAATTTCCTTTTTGGAAAATTAAATGAAGATTCCTTCTAAATTTGTTTTAAAGGTAATATTTTTAAATTTTTTCTTTTTAAAAAACATATGAGATTAGTAAACCATTTTGAAAACATTTTTATAAAACATTTTTTAAAAAATAGATCTCTAGCCTATGAGTGAAATAAATCGAAAATTATTTAAAAAAATTCACAATTAATTTTATTACCAATGATTTGAAGATGGGTCCTATTACTTGTAAATATGTTGGATTACCAGATCATAAGAAATTTAATCTCTTTATTTGGTGATTTATTATAATATATCATCTTTTGAAGCATAATCATAAACAATCATAATAAATGGTGAGATTGTAATAGAAGAATGTTTACCATTTTGGTAACGTTGAATCATAATCAACATAAAATAATAACATTTAATTAAATATAAAATATCAGGATAATAAAGATATTCATGATATAATATTTTAATGGGGCATTATATACAACTTTAAAAATTAATATAGTTTTATATGATAACAAATGACTCAATTAAGGAATGTTGAGAAAAAAATCCATTACCAATTCGGTAAAATTTAATCATAAAAACCAATGAATTTTAGATCCTAAAATGGATATAGAAATCCAAATTAACTTTTTGTTAATATTCATATAATAAAATCATGGAAATAATATATTTCTCAAAAAATAATTTATTAATATGAAATATATTTAATAAAATAAAAGTAAGACGAGAAAACCATTACATCTTATTTAATTCGTCAAGATTGGTCTTCGTTTTCATAAATAATCAATGTATTTTATTTTGATTATATCTTATGAAAAAATTTCAGGTTTAATATTTATTTAATTTAACATGTTTACATTTTACATATTATTACATAATCCATTAGTTTTACATCAGATGTTTTGACCATTTTCGGGTTTTTGATGAAAAATGAATTTGGTAGGATAAGTATGGTCAAATAGGTCATTATATAATAATAAAAAGAATAATTATCATGAAATAATAACCATATTGATATGTCAGTTAAACATTTAAAACCAATCATTAACCTTTATAATGATAAATTAATCACATTATTATCAATTATATGGTAGGTTGTATCTACACATGAGTAACAATTCCATTTTTCGCTGAAAATTATAGAAACATGGTAAATAATTATATATATTTAAATAATGATCATAAATTAATACATAACGTATTATTTATTTATATATAGATATATATATATGTGTGTGTGTCATCTATGTGGTGTGGTGATGAAAAGAGAGTCACATTGTTTCGTGAAGGTGGTAGTCCTTACCTAAAAAAATGATTTTATAATCATTTTAGTGCCAAGAAATAAAATGATATATTAACATTCCATAATGAAAATAATTCATGAATATATTAATTATGTTATTTATATAACTTTTAATCAAAAACATTACCCTTATAACCTTCCATGTAAACCTTAAAGAGAAAAAATTAACATCACTTAGTGAGGAGGTAGATCACCGTACATAAGAACTATGTTATCATATCGCATATAGAATGGAATGAAATAAATTTATAAATTGGTATAAAAAAGATATAAATTATATATATATATATTAATAATATTTAGATCCTTAAAAATACACAACATTTAAATGTGGTAATGGAAGAATGAATGACATTAGTTAGCAAGGCGGTAGTCTACTTTAGAAACTAACAAGTATTTCATAACTCATTTTGAGGATGTTGATATGGATGAACATAATTTCATTATTATAACATTATAAAATTATATATATATGACACTAAGTATATTATAGAAATATAGATTAACTATAATTGAAGGGGTAGGAGAAAAAAAAATAAAGATGCTCATTGACAAATACTACATCTTTTTCAAGTATCCTCCTTAGGGTAACACTAAAACCTTCCTAGTTTGGATTTATGCTCAAAATATAGATTTTATGATAAGACAAGGGAGTTTTGTTTGTGACTTGGGAAGTTATTTTTCTAATCCAATGTTGGATTAAGGTGTTATTAATATAGGAGGGTGTGGAAATATATAAGTGGGGGATAGGACACATATAGTATCTTTAAAAAGAATAGAGATCTGCAACATTTTTCATATGTAACAATTGTAACAATGGTACATTTTTAAACGTTATCCATTGAGTGGAAAAAATATATACCTAAAATACATTTTATGTATATTTTTTAGATAATTTTTACAATAATCATTCTAATTATACACTTTCAACCAATTTTAACTATAACTATAAAAATAATTTTTTTATATTTTAACTATTCATTTTTGTAGAAAAATCATTTCAACTCATTATAAAATATAAATTAATCTAATCCAAATTTTTTAATGATTTTTTAAAAATTAAATATAATAGAATTGGAAAATTTGAATTTAAAATCAATCCAGTAGACAAGTTGAGAAAGCATGGTTTTGAAGAGGCAATGTTCCAATGGTTTACAAAGTTTTTTATATCCAAATTTCAAATGAAATTTATTCTAATGAAATAAATTGGATTAGTAGATATATAATTGAACTATTTTTTCTTAATAACCACTTTCTAATATATTTTTTTTCCATTTAAATAAATTAAACAAAAAACCATTTCTAATAAAATATTTATTATTTTTCATTATTAATCAAACAACGAATCATTTCAAAAATTTACAAAAATTTAACTCGTATGTAGTTATTTAATTATGATATAAAAATTATTCATTAAATCCTAATGATGCAATGAGAATAATGGTTTTCAAAAATTTCAATTTTCAAGAATTGGGTGATTTTATAATATCATGATGTCATATAATAATCTGTTAATAAATATCAATTAAATTATATGGAAATATAATAAATACATTTAATTAGAAAAATAGAATATTAGGAATTATTTTAATTAATTAATATATAGAAACATAGTGTACTTTAAAACTGTTTTATGAAAATTCCCCTTTTAAAAACATAAATAATCTTCTATGAAAGTCAAATATAATGTTGATTCAAAAAAATAGTTGAGTAAAATAGAAATAAATAATTGTTATGTTACATAATAATATATTCCAGAATTTAAATTTCAAAGTTCATCAAAATTAAATTATTCTTTTACAAAAACAAATTATTTGTGTAGCACCCCAATATTTCATAGTACGCAATTTCATCAAAGTAATTCAATAACTTGCAGTACACGCAACACCGAGTTCAAGCACAACACGACTTACCAAACTAGCCATTCAAAAGTAGATATGAATAGTATTAAATATATTTTTAACTTTATATAATCCTTATAATTTTATAATCCATATTATGAGTTTCTTAGAAATAATTTAATAACGAAATCATTTTTTTTCATAAAAGAAGTATTTTTCAAAAAAAATATATTTTACCACCTTTTAACGGTGAACCATTTTTAAATCCCATATTTGAAACTTCTTTATATAAAATTAGACAAAATAAATTTTTTATTTATAATTGGGACAAAATAATTTAGTTTCAATACATTTTTGGTGTTTTTCTGATAACTTTCATATTTGGGTGACTAGTGAAAAATACTATATTTTAACTGAAAAAAAGTTTTTTTAATCAAAATAATTTATAGTGTAAAATTAAAAATTTTAATGGTTTCTAAGTATAAATAGATTATATTTTTATAATTTAATCCAATTATTTTCATTTTAAGTAATTTCACTTTGAAATTGGACATAAAAAAGTGTCAATCTTTTTATAGTTATTATTTCTTAAAAAAAATAACTTTTGGTTTTGACAACGGGAATTAATTTTAAATTAATAAATCCAACTTGAATGTTTTGAATTTTTTAAAATTGAATTCATTTTTGAATTCGGAATATCAAAATTAGCTAATGCTGAATTTTTTATATTTTTCTGAAAACATTTAATTTTTTATGAATAGTGAAAAACACTGAGTTATTATTTAAAACCGATATTTTAAAATAATTATTTATTTTATTTAAATTTATTTAAGGTCTAAATAGATACATAATACCTATATAAGTTAAATTTAATTCATTGGAGTTAGTTTATAATAATTTTAGATATATAAAAATTTTATTTAACTTTTCACCGTCTTTTACCCACCTTCTATCAGAATTTAAAAATTCACATAAAACTTATATTCACCGCTTCTGTGAGTTGAATTTCAAAATTTTAGAGACATGTATGATATCAGTAAGTAAAATCTGGTTCAATAAGATGATAATAATTTTTGGTGAATTATATCTTTTTACATTTATTTTCCACGGTTAAAAGTAAATTGGGTAATTAAAGTTAACAATCATATTAATATTACCCTAACACATGTCCTAATTCAATGTTGTAAGTATAATTAGACCTTTAAGAACCTTAGGAATAAAATATGAACCTCTTTGATCCACATGGAAAAGATTCGGACATTTATTATTATTTTATTTAAAGAAGCATTAAAAGAGTTAAAATCAAAGATTAAGAACTAAAAAAAATTTAATAAAATGTTACACATTAGATAAATTTGATTATAAATATTCATTATAATTATAAAAATATTTCCTACATAATGGTATTTTTTTATAATTTTTAAACATTAAATAATTTAATTTATTTATGACCTAATGATGAAGCAGTAATTAACTGATTAATGAAATATTAAAACAATTGATATTATAAATATCCATATAAATTTAATTGGAAACTTTTTATTAATTCCACTAATTTTATAGGTTATTAGGACATTTTATGGTTGGTTTGATATAATTTTTGCGATGTAATAATGTTGTTACGAATTAAAAAAACGAAATTCGAAATAGTGTCAAAATTGACATAAAAGAGTTTTTAAAACAAATATTATATTATTAATTGATATTATATTCCAAAAACTCTAAGTTTCAGCCAAACGACATTGATAAGTTTATATATATAAATAATAATCCACTTGGGGTTCACTTTTCTAGTTATAGTAAATTTATTAACCATATAATACAAAAATACAACGAGACATTGTAAATGTCAAAATATTTAACTAAGAGTTAAATATTAATTATAAGGGTAATATGGTGACATAAACTTGTCTAAAATCTATTGGTTGAAGGGATTTCTACCCATCCCCACCCTAGCCTCACAATAAGTCACTTTGGAAACATTATAAACCGAATATATATTTATTATAAAATAATATTTTTTGTTTTTCCTAAGGTGCCCCTCACCCCTCTTATAAAAGGGCACTTCCACTTCTCTCAAATTCACACCTTCAAAGCCTTTTTGCTCGGAAAAACCCTTCCCAAACTCACTTCAACTTAGACTCCTTCCTTTAGTCAGAAATCCAACTTAATGATCCCTTTTTGATCATATCAAAAAGAAGAACCCGAAAAAGAGGTAAATACTTCATCACCTCATTAAAGTTCTTTTCTTCTTCCACTTCTTCTTTCCTTATTTTTCCCATTATAAAATAATAACTCCAGTATCTTCTATATACTGTTATGTTATTATAATTATTGTACAACCAGATTCATTATTCTATCCATCCTTTGAATGACATGTCACCATACGTGTGTACGTACGGCTTATCGTCTCCATGTCGTGGTGTAGTTGTAATTCAATACATTATTATTTGGATGGGTATAATAATGATGTATAATTGATGTAAATAATAAATATAACATGATAATGATTATGTATATATGATATACCATCCAATTATAAAATATTTTAATATCAAAATAATGATATTGTCACTCATACGTACGTATGGCTTACCGTCTCCACGAACGCGATGAGATTCATTCCCCATCGTATCCATTCAAGACTATTTTTCATTTGATGATTTAAATGATGTTTAAGGACTTGATATAATTCTGGATATGAATAATATAAAACCTATCCATAATAAAAATGGCTTATGTAACAAAACATATAAAAGAAAATGAGTAATTGAACACCTGAAATGGTGATAATACTAAAATATTATTAAGAAAGTAATATTAGAAGATCTTATATGACATAATATTAATGTATATGATTCTTTTTGAATTTAATAATAATTATTTAATTATTCTACATTAGGTTAACCTACCTTCGACCAAGGAAAAGTATAGGGTAAGGGTTAATTTCACAATCTCTTTATTATCTGAGGTTATTTTTACGTAAGTATCTACTGAGACCTCTTTATCATCCACATTCATGTTTCTTAAAAATATATTTCAAAAAATTCTTACTATTTTATATACTATGGTTTAAAGTAATTTATACCCTTGCTTGACTTTTTATAAGATTTTTATAATGGAATCTTTCGGTCGTTTTCTAAACAAGGTCCTTTTTAAACTTTTCGACAAAATTAAGGTAAGAATGCCTTTTTTACTTTTACGGAGGTTGCAGCAATTTTCCACCGTTATAAAATCATTGAAGCTTATTATACAATATTATTAGAATATTTTCATAGTAAATGTTTTCCTTTATAATTATATGAGCTTAAAATGATTTCCAATAGAGATATTTCTCTCAAATAGTTTTTTTCATCTATGTCAACATCCTTTGAAGGATTTTTAGCCTATTTGAAGTTGATTTATTATGATAAAAAACTTCCATATTATATTGAATGATTTGTGATATTTTTGACTATGGATGTGTAATTTTTATACCATTCATGGTTTATGGAGGATTTATTGACATTTTATATAATAGTTTTAATACGAATAATTATGTTATGTTTAAACCTGTTCATTTGAGGAATGCATCGGGCTTAATAAGTGACATGTGGAGCCCACTATAGCTCCTCGATGCATCGGTAGGTCTCCTGAGACAATCTAGTGTCTTGGAACAAGGCCTTTACAAACTATTATTTGTAGTCTTGGGACAAGGCCTTGACTATGTGGTTATGAAAGTCTGGCATTATGCATTCCATCATTATAAAAGTTGTTATTCATATTTCAAATGATTATTTGACTAGTAGAATATCTATGTACATAAGTAAATAGAATTATTTCATTTTATTTTTTCCATATTATGTTGATGTTTAAGTTTAAAAGTCTTTTATTTTAGTTATACATTTCATTTCATGTTTATGCTTATTTATGAAAGTTTCTACTATATTTTTATCTTTACTGAGCATCTGAGATCACCCCTTTCAATGTTTTATTTTTCCCGGGATGCGAAGAAGTATATTATGACTGACCTGCAAAGGTATTCTATGGGATATCAATGTTGTCTTTGGAAACAATTTTGTTGTAGTTTTCCATTTTATGATGTAATGAAACCCTTATGAAAGTATCTAGTGTTTCCAAGGCTACTTAAATAATTGGTCATCGAGAATTGATCTTTTGTGATCATGCCAATGTTATGTAATAATGCACCGACTTTGTGTAATTGGGGTTGGGGCATTACATTTAGTATTAGAGGAATTTTAGTACAATCCTTCGAAGCTATATTTAGATAATCTCTGATTAGAGCATGTTACCTTAAGATAGACTTTGATAATTAGTATAGAAGATATTCCTAGAATTTTGTTAATGTGGAGATTTTGTGAGTTTTCTGAGCAATACATCCCTATCTAGATACGAGAAGGTATAGGTGGCTCTGGAACAGATATACCTAAGTGTAAAACCCAAAAATACCGCTTTGATCTAGACTCGAACGGGAACTAGTGCATGAAAATGGGCCTTGCTTCACTCTTGGTTACGACACTCCTTGGCGATATTCTTAGGATAATTATAATTTTATTTACAAACCAATATGAAAGGGTTTAGGAGTATATACATCCTCAATGAATTTTTTTTATGATTATGGATTATATCCGTAAACTGTTCAATTTATGTTATGTTTTTTACATGTTTAGAATTATGTATTTCTATTAATAAACTAATCTATTTTATGTCATTTTATATAAATGGATCCCAATAGAAGGAATGTGAACTCCAGTAATATTTATGATCCAAAGAGTAAGAAGGATCATATCTTTCATTGTATTTAGCCATCATTTTGAAGGTAAATAGTATCCTATGTATTCCGAACAAATGAAGAAATAGTATCATGTGTTAATAAGATAAGTAATGAATTATAAGAGTCATATATCTTTGAAGGGAAGCAAGAGAAGAAAAGTATGAAAGAGAGAAACATGGATAAAGTTAAGAGTTAAAAGAAGGATTTTCCCATATGTGATAATTGGGGAAAGAATCACCTTGGTAAATGCTTGAAGGGAATTGGAGTTTGTTATAAGTATAGAGAAAAAGGACACCAAGTACATGATTTCAAGGGTAATAATAAATTTTCAAATGTACAATGCTTCATCTGCAAGGAGTTGGTACACTATGTGAATAAATGTCCAAATCATCAGAGTATTCCCCAAATTCTGATATTAGATAATAATAATGTTATGATACCACTGAAGATGAAGAGAAATGATTATATTTCTTACGTTGTTATTATAGAATTTTTCCATCTGAGTATTGTATTAATGATGTACATATTATACGAAATATAGATTATATAAGGACTGTACTATAGTATTATTTTATTAGAGATTTGAGATTATATTTTTCTAAGAAAAGTGACTTAATAGTAAGACACACTTTTTGGAAAATACATGGTAGAAGGAAAGGTAATCCTTAATGTTGTTCTGATAATGAGGTAGTGATTTGGGAATAAGAGATTATTGATTTGGATAAATTATATTGTATATTCTGGACTTCCTTGAAGCTGATTAATTATTTGTATATTCCATCATTTTCAGAGTTTACAACATTTTTGGATAGAAGAAGTATATCCAATCTTCTATAAGGAATAAAGGAGCATGAATTTAATCAATAAGGTTTTATGGTAAATCAGGATGTTGTAGTGTTTTAAAAGAATACATGAGGAAGGTGTTCAAATTTTTTGCTCTGCATATGTATTTATGTGTTTAAGCTAGATGGTGAATGTATATATTATTCATTATTTGAATCAATATTAATAGATATAACCTTTATTTTATTATATAATGATATTGGTTGAATATATTCTTTACACATTCTTTTATGTTTCTCCATGTGGATCTCATTTTTTATTTCCTCATTTATTTTGATAATCGAAAATGTTATAATCTACCCAATATAACTGTTAGGCCCTCACCACTAGTCTATATCCTCTAGCATATGGGGTGGTTTACTTGAGGCCCTATAAATGTTTTGAATAGGTTATGTGTTGGGTTGACCTAGAATGGTTCTATATAAAATGGTATCAATAGAGGGTGGACTTGTAATTTAGTGATTTGGAAGATAGGTGGTATTGGAACATGTTGGATCATGTGATGGATATTGAGCTTGTATTTATGGAACACAATTGAAGATAGGATTGACTAGTTTCTAAGGCATGATACTACTATTTTGTTTTCCATTAGTATGGTTTCTGGATTTCATCTAGTGTGATCCGTTTTGTTTTTTGATTTATATATAATTATCATTTTTTTGATATTATCCCATGGGAAAGAGGATTGAATTAATGAATTAATTTAGATCTGTAGGATTAACATAACAAATTCTTTTATGTATGTGATTTCATGAATAATGAATATTTATTTATTTAATGTATATGAAATGACTTATATGGTGTATCATATATACAACCCTAGTGGAATTATACATAATAGAACCAAATGAATATATTTGTTTCTTATAAATGATCATATGGATGACATGGTAAGATGTTCTCCAGTGGTATAGATGCAATCCTATCATTTAGGGAAGTATGCATATCCTAATGGGTTGGTTTGGGTTATGAGTACTAAATTGGTGGAACTATTAGGGAAAAATGCCTTGTATATGCTTTGAAATGGCACATGCTACCCTAAGGTAGTGGTTCCCTTATTGTCCTAGGATTGAGTTTTATATGATGGATATGTTCTTGACATGGTTTCTCTATGATATCTTGTGGTGGTGCCCAGTTTCCCACAATAAAGAATAGATTGGGTGAGTTTGGACTTACTTACATCATGGATATGTTGACGTATTCTATTCCTAGGGTGTTTTTTGGAATGCATATTATTGGTGTTTGAGATGTGGATAAGTGGGAGTGTTACCAGTATCATAACTGTATTGAGAGGGAAGGTTTGTTTGGACACATAACCCTGTTCATTTTTGTTTCACTTTGAGAAGTGTGGTGAGAGTTTGATTGGATGCTTGTTTCATTGTATCAATATAGGAGTGGATTGTGGTAGTATGGTTGATGTTTTCATGAAGGATAATAATCTATTTTGAATATGTGTTTTGGAGTTATCTTATCTTTTAAATTGTTCTATGGGAGGAGTATGGTCAGTGGTTTTAGGCGTGTTAACCTAGCTATGTTAGAAATTGACCAATGTAATATTATGTATCACTGAATGGTCATGAAAGATTTAATGATTTCCTTATTGTGGGTAGAGAACCATTTTCTCATTGATATTATGAATTACATTTTTTTTGTATGGAGGATGCTATTTATTGTGACATATTATTGAGCATTGGTTCTTGGGGTTTTAATGTTGGGGCTCATCTATGAATGTTTTGTATTTATTTATCTATTTTATTTAGTGACAGACATAGCATTGGATAAATGTTTTCTATTTGTATAGAAGGGTGATGAAAATATAGTTCATTGGTATGTATAATAAGATCAATGATTATGTAATGTATCTTATGATGGGATATATTAATGGACTATGTAAGACTAATCATTGAATCGTCATGATAAAACCATATATTGTATTTCATATAGTGAGAAAATTCATTTTTGTTCAAAATCAAGGATTCTCAATGTATATAAGCATTAACAGTGGGGTTTTGTGATGATTTGAATCATCATGGGATGTTGAAAAGCAAAAACAATTTGAAGTATTGAACCAAGATGTTTTTAGAGGAAAAATGGTAAATTCTATTCTATGATGAAATTATTTTATTTTTTGACCGCTATCTTGGTCTATAAATATGTTTTTTATCATAGGAATATATTTTGGAAGATATTTGAGAAGTTAAAATTTTCATGGAATATATAATATTTTAATATTTTAATATTAATTTACTCATACATGTTTTTGTGGTGATAAAATTAAATTGACATGACATATCGAAATTCTATATCCTTTGTTGAGTATGGAGCGTACTATTTTTACTAAGTGATACATAAAATAATCACATTCATAGAGGTCTGTCTCAAGACCCTTTTCATTTCATTATGTTTTCTTTCTTCCTTCTCAATTTTTCATTTTCTTCATTTCTCTTATATCCTGTTACATATTCCACTAGTGTTCTCCCATATTACATAATTTAACTATGGTAGAAGTGTTAGTGAAAAGGTATGAGTCACATAAATGACATTTTTGAAAGTAACTTTTCATTTAATTTCCATTCCTAATTTTTTTGGGGGGTTTAAATGCATTTTGGTGGAAATGGTGGGTTTTGAAAATTTTGGTCCAAACTGTGAGATCATTTCCAGATTTAAAAACCAATTTTCTTTCTTTTATAACACCTTCAGTTTTCAACACTTCTCATCCATTACAATTTTTACATAACCTCCCCTAACCTATTAAAACCACCAAATCAATTTAAGGACTTTAAAAATACATAATCATGGTATGTTTGGGTTTTCACATAAGGTATTAGGTTTACATTTAAGCCCATATTCTGCATTAAATGATTTTTTTAATTCTTTAATATCTCCATAATTTTTATTTTGTTTCAGTGATTACACCTCCCTCTCGAAGCCAATATCCCTAGGATCACCCCCAGTACCGGTTTCACGTTTTTGGGGCTCATCTGAACTCTGAATTAAGGATAATCTTTTCTGGGTTTCTTAAAACATCCAGATATGAGAATGTAAAATTATTTCGTCATAAATCATTAATTTCACTATTTTCCCCTATTTTAGTCCCTACAGGACCTCCTCAGCCTCTCTCGAGCCCCACTATCATGTTTTATTGGTTGCAGATTCAACACTTGGTTAATTTAGCGTGATTTTTCAATTATTCTATCAGGTAAGTGTTCCTCCCTTTTGTTTCATCCCTTTACTTAGGGTTTCATCCATCATTCATGATATTCCAATGTGTCCAAAAGTTAGGGTTCGAACCTTGGGTTTGACATGGTGTCTTATTGTTTTACTCTAGAGATTTTCGTTTCCACTTCACTTCCTTATGATGCGGTGGTGGTGAGCTTGATGTTTTGCACCAAGATTTGAGGGTTTCAATTCACAAGGTATGTGATTCCATGGTTACCCATTCCGTGATGAGTTATTATTATTGTATTAAATGTTTTTCATGTTCCCCATATGTTGTGTGTGGTGGGAAAATTGTTTTTGAGGGATTTGGTTAAGAATATATTTTTATAATTTCATTTTTGTAGATGTTGGGATCATTTAGAATGTAACACATGTGGTATCTTTTGTGGTAGTTTTATAATATTTGAAATTGATCTATTAGTTGGTGAAAGGGGCTGAAAATTATGTTTTTTATTGCCTTAGATTATTGTGTGCCATAGAAGAGGTTTTTTTGAATAGGTTTGGTGTATAAAACATTGGTTTACTTCTTGAGATAATTTTATGAAAATGTGTGTTTTCATTTGTATCTTTCGTGGTATTTTTCAAGGAGATTTTATAAAACTTTGAAGTGGTTTTACAAATGTCTCTACGGCTGCCAATTATTATTTGGCAGTGTTTTGGTGTGTTTTTTCCTTAAATATGGTTTTGAAATCGGTTTTATGAGAAATGTATGGGTATAATCCTTATAATTGTTTTATGAAATATTTGAATGATTTAATGATTTATGTAAGAGGTGAAACCATTATAGAAAACAATGCTTGAGTTTGTATAATTTGAAATGGTAAATTTTAAATGCTAAAGGTTCTATTTTAGGGTGTGTTCTATATTGGAAATGATTTATGAAAATGTTTGAGGGGTTTACTAAAGTGTGTATGAGATGTGAAAGAGATGTGGGATATTTTGTGTGAGTGTGATGTGAAAAATGGATTTTGGTTATGAAAAGTGTATTACGTAACATGTGAGTGGATAGTTATGTGTGTTGGAATATCTTATAATTGTTTTATAAATTTTATTAATGTATTTTTGGAAGTGTTAATGAAATGTGAAATGTGTTGTGGGATATTTTGGTGTGAGTCACATATCAAAATCAATTTGAATGAAAAGTGTACATTTGTGACTTATGTGGAATACATGTCAGAATTTTGGTGAATTTGTGACGTGGAAATTATATTTTTATGTGCAAAGTATATTTATGGACTTGTTGAACTTTATTTTTCATAAGGGGAAAACCCAGGTATCTAGGTGGGTGGACATGTACTAGTATGATAGTGAATCTGTGGGGTTTGGCCTCAGTTACACTTAACAAGATTGACACTTGAATATATAAATAAACAATGATGATAATGATTAGGGGCCACTAGGTTATGGGTATGTTCCCTACCAGTGGCTTGTGAAAGAGAGTGAATATTTGTGATGGTTACTCACACCGAGATATGAGGTACCTGAGACCCACAACTAGCTAGTACCTAGGGGTTATTTCCCATTTCTTGTTCCCATTAGATCCTATATACATACCTTATTCATACGGTATATTTTTCTGTAAAATTCAGTTGATTTTGAATTTTTTTAAATTTGTTGATTCATTAAATTAGCTACTTGGTAAATAAATTTTTTAAGAACAATCTTTTAGAAATTGTGACTAGAAAATACATATTATTTGAAAACATAGGTGATTTTCATCTTTGAATGTTTATCCCATGGAATATCTTAGTGGTGTTATCCTACTAGGCTTTGGATCACACCCAAACTACACCTTTATGTGTATGTATACTTGTTTTTTGTTGTTGTCACAGGTTTGGGTACAACTTGTGTGCCAACAGTTCGTATTTTTTCTTGTCATTCATGATGCAGTGTTGTTGAGATGGATTTGGGGCGGAACATCATTCTATGTGGTGGTTCTGGGGCTGTCCTTATCTGGTTTTTTACCTAATAATTGGTCTTTAAACAGAGTTTTAACTTCTTTAATTCAGTTCTGAATTTTTTTAAAAGATAGTTTTAGTTGAAAATCCATATTTATTTTATTGAGTTTTTTTGTTGATTAACCTTTATAAACATGGGTAAATCATTACCAAAAGTCATTTTATTATACCCAGGAACCTGTTCCAGCCCATGGGGATCGGTAACGCCCATCAAGCCTTATTTCGATCTAGGTAGAATGCTGGTTTTGATGGTGACCAGATTCAGTTTGTGAAAAATTGGTATCAAAGGAGATTTATGTTATGTTATTTAGGGAACAATTAGGATAGTCTATAGTTACGATTTTCGGGACCTAGAATTTTGGTTATGGGTAGTTTTCATGATCACCACACATCATTATGGGATTTATGTCACCATGGGAGGCCAAGACTTATCTAATTCCAATGATTTTTTTTGGTTTGATGATGAATAGGGGAAATGGAAAGAGAGTTTGGTAATGGTCTTAGTGAGCTCGCATGGAATGTAAATCCATGTGAAACTGGGGATATTTACCTATAACACTTTCTATGATGGTGAAGTTATTGGTGTATGACCACCAACCATGTGTCCAAGTCACCCACCAAAGCTAGTTCCCCATCACATTATCTTGTGTCCTTTGGTTTTGAACTCTAAGAAGTTCGGTTTTAAAGTAAAAATGATATGATTTTAAGAAGCCTCAGGATATTGTGAAATTATATTAAATTAAAGAGGGATGGGTTTGATTTTTTAAATTGTGGAACTAAAATTTCATATTTCTTAAATTAGGAAAATGGTGTGTACATGCCTCTTTTGAAACTACGAAGTATGTGAAAGTTGGTTTGGGAAAAATCTTTCCAATAAATTTCCCAAAACTATTGAAGGGAGTTTTAATGGGGTGAGAAGTTTTGAAATTAATGTGTATGACTTGAGTGTGAGTTTTCATTTTAATGATTGTGCATTTCTGAAATGTTTGGTAAGTGGTAATTTGGGTTTGATTTCATTGTTAACTGTATTGAGAAAAACAAAGTATTAGTAGATTGATTTGGTTTTGAAAATTGGAAAGATTTTTTGTTTTAACCTTTGGTATTTTCATGAGTGACTACATGCATGTAGTTATATGGTATGAAGGATGGTTAATGGAATGAATGGATGAGTGGCGTGATAGATATGAGGAGGGTTCCTAGTGTGGCATGGAAACGTCCATGTGTGGGGCCCATAAGGTACCATTGGTGGATATGCTAACCGATGAACCATTTGTTTTCAACAAAAAGTTTTTAAAAGGAAAACTTGGTGTATTGATTAGTTTGTTGGGATGGTTTGTATTATGTGGTTTTTGGAAATGTTGATTTAGTGGAATGTTTGAGTCCAAGAACCCCTCTTGTTTGAACGGTGTTTTGGGTTTTTGTTTGGTCAATAAGATGGGTTGAAGGGATGGTTAATGGTATCTTATGAAAAAAGTTTGTGAATCCTTTATGGTGGTTCCCCTCATCCGTTTCGATCTTGTTGCTGAAATTATTAACCAATGGACTAGGTTGGTCGGGTCGTTTGGTTCTCTTGTTGGATAAGGTATGCCCCCATTAAGGGTTAGGGCACAACTAAAGTGAAATCCATATTGTTTTGTCATAGGAAAATACTCTAGATGATCAATGCATGGAATCACTTCTCATGCTTTTTAGAATGATTCTACACCCTTTAATTTTTGGGTTTGAGGGTACTCTTGTAGTGGGAGAGTGCTCGTGGAAGGATGAAAGATAAAATAGTTTCTTAAGATTTCTAATTCTTCGATGGTGGAAGTGGTCTGGGGTTATTAGTGTGGATGAGTGTCTGGATAGTGTCTAAGAGGGACTATGGGTTTTTCATAGTCTCTTTAATGTAGGCGTTCACGTTAAACCACTATTGTGGGGAATCTAGTCATGAGATGCCATTATGGCCACGTTCTGGAATTGTGTGCTTTTGGGGACTTAGCGAAGGTCCCCTTCCATTTATTTTTTATACCAATCACAATGGTTATGTTTGGTGAGGACTTGTGATGTCATGTACTAATTTGACTATAATGGGGAAGGTCGTGCAATCCTTTGAGGGTATCTATAATGTTGGGAGTATGGCTCCCTTGTAAAAAACATGCAATCCTATATCATAGTGGAATGTGTTTATATGTGTCTCTTCCTTCAGTTGTTTCTCACTTGAAGAAACAAGGTGCAATGTGTGTGCATATACTGATAACTTGTATTATTGAAATGTGAGGTTTTGGTAAAATGAGTTCTAGAGTGTGTTATGTCATCATGTACCCAACAGTGTATGCAGTGTAGTTGTTTGTTTCACCGAGAGAAGAATTTCCATAGAAGGGTTTCCAAAGCCTAAATGCGAGGCTGAAGATGCTTCAATCTTTTGAGCTCCATCAATAAGTCTCGGAGAGAAGCTGTTGCATAGTCATGGTAAATACTAGGTTCGTTTAAACCCTTCAATAATTAATACCTTTAGTATGAATGATAACAAGATTTTAAACCTCTGGTGTGATCATCATTCTTCTTTTATTCTCATTCTATGGAAAGAGGTAGAGGGAATCATGCCCATGTTTTCACCTAATGTAATTCCTTCACCCTTTGGTTTCCATTTATTTTTTTGAGAAAAGTATATTATTTGTATTGAAATGTTGAGAACATGGTTTTCACATGATTAGTTGTAACTATGCCCCAAAAACCATGTATATATAAGGATCCACATAGTTAGCGCACTGTTTCCCAAACTGTGTAGACTAACAATGCAGTCATCCCAACTCTTTGAGTATTGGGGTCTTTCTGTGCCAGACCATGCTGGTCATTTAAGATGGGTTGTTCTTATGGTGGTAAGACCCTCCATGGGTCACATAGATTTTCTTTTTGAAATGTCTAATTGATGTATACCCCTTGTACCAGGGAGTCCGTTTGGGCCTCCCCTATTAGTGCCCAGATTCATTCTCAGAAAAAAAAATTAAGTTGTATCTTATGGTGGGGATCCCATTTGTGTCTCCTCAAACCTATAAATTAGTTTTGTCTATGGTCTTGGCATGGAAATGGGTGGTATCCTTTAGATATATCTTACTATTTATATCATCAATGGGTAAACGTTTGTATGGTAGAGACCCCACCATTTTAGTTATATCATGTTAAGTGTAACCGTGTTTGATGTTATTGTTTGTTTGGATAAAATGCTTGATCCTTGTTCAGATAGTGTTTGAAGAGTTTTATTTTGGGATAAATCCTGAATATTCTTGATCATTTATGTAATGTGTTTTATGTTTTTTGTAAGTTATTCCTTCCATAATTGATCACTTGAGGTTTTTTGGTCTTTGGGCCGAAGCGTGGAAAAAGAGTCCATATCGGCCTTTCAAATGGATTTTATTTTTGATTTTGGCCTTACTGAGGTATTCTGAGGGAAGAAAATTTTATGGTGGGGAGAATTATAACATGAATGAAATTTTTTAAACTAATATTTCATTTAATTTTCCATTTCTATTTTTCGGGGGGTTTACCAAACATTTTTGTGGAAATTGTGGGTTTGGAAAATTTGGGCCAAACCATGAGCCCATTTTCAGATTTTAAAACCAGTTTTGTTTCTTTTTCAAATACTTCATTTTCCAACATTTTTTCCCATTTAAATTCATACATGGCCTCCTATGACCTATGCAGACCACCATGTCAATTTAGAGACTTTAAAAATCTATAATCATGGTGTATGTGGGTTTTTACTTAAGTTATTGTGCCTCCCGGTAAGCCCATTTTCAGCTTTAAATGTTTTTTTAATTATTTAATATATCCTTCATTTATTATTATTTTGTGGCGATTCTACCTCCCTATCAAATACAATTTCCCTAAAATCACCACCAGTATCAATTTCAAATTTTTGGTGCTAATTGGACCGAGAATAAGGGAGAATCATTTCATGGTTTCTCAAACCGTCCATATTTGAGAAGGTAACTTTATTTATTTATAAATCATTAATTTTTCACTCTTTTTCCCCCATTTAAGTCCCCAAAATACCTATTCATCCTCATTCAATAATATCTATCATGTTTTGTATCTCATAGATTCACAATCACGTTAATTTAGGGTGTTATCTCCAAGATTCGATCAAGCAAGATTTCCTCCCTTCTATTTCTTTCACTTCCTTAGGGTTTCATCCATCTTCATGATGTTCCAAAGTGTCTAGAAGTTTGGGTTCAAACATGGGGTTTGAAATGGTTTCTTTTTTGTAACCTTGTGATTTTAAGTTTCTCTTCACTTCCTTGTAGTGTGGCGGTGGTGCGCTTGATGTTTCACACTTCGATTTGAGGTTTTTGACTCAAAATTTAAGTTATTCCATTGTAAAACATTATTTGATGTGTTAGTTTTCTTTTTTTACTAGTTTTTCATGTTCCCAATATTATATATGTGATGAGAAAACCGTTTTTTATGGATTTGGTTAAGCATTTAATTTTATAATTGCATTTTTGTTGAATTTGTGAACTTTTCGAATGTAACACAAGTTTTATCATTTGTTGTAGTTTTATAAATTATGAAATTGATTTATTAGTTGATTAATGGGGATGAAAATTATCTTTTATAATGGCTTAGTGTCATGTGCAACTTGTAATGGGTTTTTTGAAATAATATTGGTTTATAAAACACTATTATACTTTTTGAGATCATTTTATGAAAATGGTTGTTTTCATTTGTATCTTTCATTGTATTATTCAAGGTGATTTTATAACACAAGAATGTGGTTTTATAAATATCCCTATAGAATCCAATTTTACTTTGGTAGTTTTTTGGTGTGGTTTTTCCTCAAAATATGGTTTTTAAATGGGTTTTATGATCAAAGTATGGGAATACTCCTTAGAATTGTTTTGTGAAAGATTTGAAAGATTTAATGATTTATGTAAGAGTTGGAACCATATTGGAAAACTCTTTTGGAGTGTAGATATTTTTAACTGGTACATTTTAAATGTGAAAGAGGCTATTTTGTGATGTGTTCCATCTTGTGAATGTTTTATAAAAATGTTTGAAGGATTTACTAATGTGTGTAAGAGATGTCAAAGTGATGTGGGGTGTTTTGTGTGAATGTGATTTTACAAATGGATTTTGGTTAGGAAAAGAGTATTATGTAACATATTAATGGGATATTATGTGAGTTGGAATATCTTGTAATGGTTTTATAAAAAATTTAATGGATTTTTGGAAGTGTTAAATAAATGTGAAAATTATTGTGGGCTTTTTTGTTGTGAGTCTGAATTTAAAATAAATTTGAATGAAAAGCAAACTTTTGTGACTTGTGTGGTATACATGGGAGCTTTTTGGTGAATTTTTGAAGTGGAAATTATAATTACATGTGTAATGTATATTTTTTTACTTGTTTAACTTGTTTGAGCACAAGTGGAAATCCGTGTATCTAGGTGGGTCGATGTGTACTAGTATGCTAGTAAATCTGTGGGGTTTGGACTCAGTTAAACATAGCAAGATTGATGCTTACAACTCTAACTAAACTATGATGATGATGATTGGGCACCAATAGGTTGTGGGTATGTTCCCTACCGGTGGCTCATGCTCAAGAACAGATATTTGTGAGGGTTACTCTCACCAAGATATGAGGTACCAAGGACCTAGAGCTTGGTAGTGCCTAGGGGTTATATCCTATTGCATGTGCTCATTAGATCACTCATACATACAGTCAGTATGATATATATATGGTGGAAAAATTATGTAAATTTTGAATTTAATTTAAATATGTATATTCATTACATTCCCCAACTTGAAAAATAATTTTTTTTATGTTTCATCTTATAGAAATTGTAAAATGAAATTATATTTTTTTGAAAACATGCATTGTTTTCATCTTTGAACATTTATCACATGGAATAACATAGAGGTTGTATCGTACTAGTCTTTGGCTCACACCCAACATACTCTTTTGGGTGTAAGTATAAGTGGTTATTTTCTTTTTTCTGGTTTGGGTATATCTTTTGTGCGAACATGATGGGTTTTTTACCGGTCGTTCGTGATGCAGTGTTGTGGAGATGGCTTGAGGGCAGTGCCTCATTCCATGTGGACGTTCTTAGGTGGTACTTATTTGGTTTTATAACTTTTTAATGGTATTTAAACATAGTTTTAACTTCCGTAATTATGTTCTCAAATTTTTTAAAGGATAACTTTAGTTGAAAATACAGATTTGTTTTACTAAGATTATTTGTTTTTTAACATTTATAAACTTGGGAAAATCATTTCGAAACTTCATTTTATGATACCCGGGAACTTGTTCCAGCCTGTGGGGATTAGGAATGTCCTTCAGGACTTGTCGCAGGCCAGGTCGGGTGTCAGTTTTGATGGTGACTAGATTCGGTTCCTGACAGCATAAGGATGAGGCACCTTTGGTGGATCTCATATAGAGGAATATCAAGTGTCATTGGGTACATGAAGTGGATTCAAGATGGATACATTTTCATATTATGCATGTAGTTAGCCTCTTTGTTTTACGATATCCCCATATATTAGTCTTTTTATGTTTTTATTCTCATTTGGTGTTTCTTAGGGTACCATGATAGCCCCCATGTAGTACTTTACGTTAAATATGTGGGATATTAGGTCCTCACAATGGTTTCTATTAGGAAATTCCAAATATCATGTAGAGGGTTTCCATTAACACAAACCATGTGTTTTTCTTATTGCTGGGATGATGTAATTTTTGAAATTACACTTATTTTACCTTGAGTACAATATTTATATATTAACATGGATATATGGAAGATTACCAGAAAATATTTATTTTTTAAAACTACGCATGATGCTCTTGGAATAAATTTCATCTAGTAATACATGGGTATATGGTTAGGTACATTAGAAAAAACCCCAAAAAGGGGGACATGTTGGTGTAGTAGGAAATGGAAATTCCATATGTATTCCCTATCCATGTTCAAGTATATAAACATACCCATTTGTTCCCATTATATTTATAAGATCATGTGATGGTGTACTTTTGATTATACATGTCGTGTACTCAGATGTATATGACATGTACTTTTTTATCAAGGGTTTTTGGGTGTTTTATTCCCCTATGTCAGAATTAGACATTAGTGTATTCTATTATGAGTGTTTTTAATTATAAATAATAATTGTATATTCATTTGGGAATGTAGAGACCTTTTTGAAGGGGTTTTAGAAATAATGGGTTTTGTCATATTATTTCTTTCATTTTTGAATTGAAATTCCTTGTATCAGTTGAGTTGACATTGCAGGACTCGAGTGTTTGTAATGAACTTGACAGTTATCTTTTATCGTGGATTACATGTTATATTTTTTATTGTTTTTTTTCAAATGGTCCCCAAATGGAACGAGTGAGTAGTATCTCAAAGGAGATCATTGATCGTCCCTAGATATTAAGACCCATTTCTCGAGGATATAGAAAATTAGGATTAGAATCTATGTTTAAGGATCATACTTATTGTGGGAATTCATATTCAATTGAGATGGTATGTTGGTGGTTAGGATTGGATTCTATAAAATAGTTGACGTGGGTTTAAGAGGTCCATTATTGATTCCATTATGGGGTGGTTTCTGATAAATTGAATCATTTAATGATACATATAGAAATTTTTTATTCTATTACCCCTTGGTTTTTCTTTAGATTCTATTTTAAGATTGGCAGTACATAAGGATAGGTGGTTTTCTAGATAAGATGAGTGAGTATTTCTAAGAAGTTTTTTTATCCTAGAGGTTTCACTATTTCTATGGATCCCATGTAGTGTTTTCAGATATTTAGGTGGTTTCAAGGACTTTTGTGAACAATAATGTAGTCCTTCCCATTCTGGGATTCCCCAGTGAATCTGTTTTCGATATTTGATTAGTAAGATTCCAATGAGGTTTGATTGAATATATTACATTTGATGGGCCAATAATGGATGTTTAGAGGGGGTAGAGGAACCCATATTTGGGTCTTATGATCATATTGTTCCATTTTTTGGAATTTGATTATTACTTGATGTGTATTTCTTGATAGCTCAGGTGTTGTTAGGGAGTACCTAATATGACTTCTCTTTATTCAATGACATTGTGAATTTTGGCTCCCCTTGTTTTATTATCTAATAGTCGATGAATGTTTCTATTTTAAACTTTTTAGTCATTAGGTTTGAGAGTGGGATCTTCCAAATTTCATTTAACATTCAGTTGTGACTTTATCAGTACTACATGTTATGATTTTGGATGATTATCTTGAGATTAATATTTTTCCATGTTATGGTGACCATTGTAAAATAAATTTCAGTATGTTTCTTCTTTGAACATGGTTTGTGATATGATTATTTGGATCTCATCGGACCTGGAGTTAGACCTAATTTTGATATGGTGTTATCCACTATTTTGGGGTGTTTGATTTGGTTCCCTAGAACCAACATTTGTGTGATTTATGAAAAGATTTATTCATTTTTTTAATATTTATAATATCCTTATTAGATCATGATTTTTCTTATAGGATATATAGTTTGTGATAATTTCATGTGATTAGTTGTTATAATATAAGATCATACCTGTTCCCCGCTATGATGAGATCATAGAAGTTCAACAATATTATTTGTAAATATTTGTTATTTTGCATATTGATATCATGCGAAGAACACAAATGATACATGATATCATGGGAGTATAATTATAAGACATGTATTCAGTTTCAATAGGTGAACTTCCTTGGTAATATCTCTTGTAATATATTAGGAGAACAAAACATGTCAGTAGGAAATCTACATTTATATGTTTCTTTGGATTTTAAGATCCAAAGACACGTGATTTGATCCTTATACATTACTATTATTTTTTATGTGTGTTATAGGTAATTTAAATAGATGTATTGATGAAAACCCTGATTGAATATATTCTTGGTGAGGATGGATACATAGGGTGTGTCACGAGTAATATTTCAATAATAAATACTACTATAAATGATTTGTCCATTCTTTTCTTTAATAGAAGACAATATATTACACCCTATGATGTAGTTGATATTTCCTAAATACATCCATGACCATGGTATTCTATAATAACATACAGATTACATAATGTCAAATAATGTGATGCATAACACATAGGTTGATGGAACCCTCCTGAAACCTACATGTTTATTAATTTCACCGTAACATGATTATATAATAGAATATTAATTAGTATGAGGTATTATGTCATGACCACATTATATTCTTTCACTATGGGTTCCTTGGAGTGTTACAAGACTATAACCATTGAATTTAGGCCTCATTTCCAAATGCCATTGATACATTGGCCTTGAGGTTCACTCAATAAGTTTATCATGAATCTTCGTTAAATAATTTAGTATTTTTCTAACAAGTTGAATAAATTATATTTCCAAATTAGTTTAATAGTTATAATAATTTTCTTAATACTATATATTTCATCCCTAGTTATTTGAGAGAATGTTTTTCTAATGAATATTTAGTAAATATTTAATTTCAATTTTATAATATAAATATTTATTTATTAGAGAATTAAAAAATGTTATTTTTTATTAA
The DNA here is from genome assembly GCA_963277665.1 of Viscum album. Lineage (NCBI taxonomy): Eukaryota > Viridiplantae > Streptophyta > Magnoliopsida > Santalales > Viscaceae > Viscum > Viscum album. The sequence goes on along the minus strand of OY728120.1, from coordinate 1,264,446,132 downwards.
ATATATTTTTTTATTCAAGGCCTGAAGAAATATTGTGGGGGAATAGTGGACCTATTTTATAGGTCCAACGAGATATAATATATTATGAATATTACTTTAATAAATAATATTTAATTTAATTCACATGTTATGTGCATGTCAAGAAATAATAATATTATGATTATTACAAAAAAGTTCTCCTAAAGGTATAATAAAATATTAAAGAGAACCTTTCAAAATATATATTTATAACCCGACCATTATATAAACTATGTTTTATAATTCTTTTTATAAATAAAATTCATTTTTGGTGTTCACAATAAATGTCGGGGAGGTTCCCGTCAATACATATAGAGATTCCTCTCCACGTAATCTCCCAATAAGAGAGATTAGTTTTTCTATACCTTTCACTCTCTATTCAAGAGATATCAAATAATGTCATTTGGATAAAATTGCTTGGGGGATCAATTGAGAGTGACACATGTGATAAAATTTACCATGGTAGCACTAGACAATTCATACAGTGACATTAAGATATTTTTAAACACATGAGGATCGTCTCTAGGGGAATCTGATATTGATTCCTATAATGCAATGATGGTATGATGTAGATTCATTTTTATATCCACAAACAATGTTATAATTTCTTAAAAGGTAAAAAAACTTTAAATTAGTTATAAATAACATAAGATGATCTTGCTCATTTTTTATGGTGTTTATCAATTATCTATATTATTTTATTCAATCCCATTGATCATATAATTTATCATTGTGTAATTCGATGATTAATCATACATCATAAAACAAATAAATTCTTTTCAAAACCAATAAAACACTTCCACTATGATCTGAAACATAAATTTTATTATAGTAGTAACATTAGTAGTTATAAATATTTAAAATCCGTTCATTGATTTATGCATTTATTATTGGTTCACAATTATATTTCATTTATTTTATAATTTGATTCGAGATATCAATTTTCTTCATATTTGATTCTCTTATACATAATCTAATCGATAAATTTTATGTGCACAATAAATTTTATGATCTCATATGGAGGTGGTAAGGAATATTGTCAAATAAAACCAGAGTAAAAATTATGTATCATAGAGGTACAGATCGTGTAATTGTGTTTAATTCATCAAGAATTAATTCAGAATTAATTCATTGTTATTTAATTTATTACATGTGGAAAATTTAATTATAAACCACATATTGACAGGTTTATCATAGTGCATGGTCAGCTGGAGTACTCTCCATGTAACATCCATACACAATATGCATCCCTTTAGTCATAGATTGGCCATTGGACTTCCTACATGTCCTACATGTTTGGTGGGTGTGTAACCGAATGACGAAATGTTGTGTAGCCCATGTAAATACTATTTACTAAAAAATTCCATGGCATGGTTTCATGTTTATTCATTAGGTGGGTTCTACGGTTAGATGGAGAGAATAATATGTGCCATGTATCTAAAATTTAAACAATATGTACTTTTACGAAATTATAAAAATAATATAATTGATTTCATTGGATATGAAAACCATATCAACATGTACTTTCATGAGGCCATTTTGTTTATAGGACAAGCCATGTGACATGTTCTTCATATATATAAACTATTAATTTATTGTTGCATATTTTTTACATCTACTTATCATGTATAAGTAATATTACAGTTATAAAACTATGTGCATTGAAGACATTCATGCTATGTTGTAATAAAAAAATATGTAAACCATGATATTATTAATTTCATAGAACATTTCATGATATTATGTGATGAGTTATTTATGTCACATGTCCCAATAGTAAATAGTACATGTGTATAATACATGTGTGGTAGTTCGGATGGGTACTCAATGTGTTTCCTATAATATATATTTTGGTAAACAATTATTTTTAAATTAATTTATTTAATTCGTAGATAATTATAACGAAAGAGAATCTCAAGTAAATTTTGATTGTAATTAAGATAATATATTTTATTAATAAAATAATAAAATAAATATATTTTATTGTGATTAATATTAAATAAAAATGATTATATTTAAATTCATTTTTTAATTTTTAATATATTTCATGCATGTGTATTATATTGATCCTAAACCAGGCCATTTTATGCGATTTGAATAATTTAATTTATTTTTAAAATAAATTATTGGTTTGTCTTTCATCTCTAATATCATTATGTAAGGTCATGCATTCTTATGGGTAAATTTATTTAAACTCAAGAACTAGTAATTTTGTTCCCCTCGCCTTTTTATGAGGGAAAGAATTTTTGATGGACAGAGCTCCCATGCTAGTGGTGGATTTTCATGTTTTGAGATTATTTGAAACTAATCCAAAAGTGATACAGATGTGGGTATATGGAAACCTCCAACAAAAATTATAACTGGTTCAAGGTGTTTTTCACATATTTTGATGGTTAGTTGTTCGAATAATAGATAAACTAACCATTAGTAAAATATCTCCATTTAAACTATTTATTATATTATTTTAATTAAGACTCAGTGTCATTTCATTATAGATATTTTTTCACATTACAAAAATTAATTTCTTAATAATCATGAAATATAGAACTAAAATAAATTGTCTTCTGTGTAAATATTATCTAATACATATTTTACCACTTAATTATATCCACATAATATAAAGAAGGTTTGTATAAAAATAATAATTTTAAATTTTATCATAAAATATAAAATCCCACAATTATATATTTTATGTTTTTATTTCATTCCCCTCCTTATATTAAAATTGGTCTATTGTTCAAAGTACTTGACTAGCCCTAGTTGGAAAGTATTCAATTATAATAGAATTATATCTTTTAGTTTTGGGTCGACATAACATTATCCACATCGATGATGGAATAAAAAATTATTAAATGGTGTATCTAATAGGAAATGGATTAATGAAGAAAAATTAAGGATTTCAGTGTTGGTGAGTTAACTCAACAGATCTATGGATTGTGAGTTAATGGAGTTTCCATTTGTAGTTCATAACTAAAACACCTTGAATGTCATGACCATCCAATGTGGGGGTGATAAGAAGGGGAATATTGATCCTTAATTCTATAATTTCCAAGAAAATTTTATTTTGATTCTAATGGTGCGGGATATTAGATTTTGATAAAAATATTAAGAGATTAATAAATATAATTTTTATTTTACATATAATTTTAAGTGAAAAATTACTAAAACAATTCTCTTCATATTTTTATAATGTGAAATAATATTAATTCAAACATATCTCTATGATACATACATTGTATGTTGGACCTTATAATTGGTATAAATTTAAAATAATGGAAATGGGCCATACATGTTATCCTATACAATGAAAGGAAACTGCGAGTCCTAGATGAACCTATTATTGATGAGCCTAGAAATAAGGATAGAAAGGAATAATTCTATCTCTATGAGAATAATTTTATTTATTAGATAGTTTTTTATAGATTCATGATATCATCCATGAAAAAATATATTTTGATGTAACATGGGGACATAGATATGAATATCTGGATGTTTCATCATTGGGATATCTATACAGAGAATGAGAGATGAGGGATATATAAGATCTCAAATTCCCTATTTAAAAATATTCTTATAGATTGGTTCTATATAGGCCTGATTTATTTTATATTATTTTCTAAATGGATCACATAGACATCTTAGGTATTAAATTTTCATTTGGGTTTCACAAGCTTCTCATACATTCCACAATACCGATGACCTTGTATCATTTTTTTGTTAATTTTACCATGAGAAATAATGAAAAGAGTCTATCATAACTTCTTACTCTGATTCTCTAGGTGGGTAAGGACATGGGGTATGAAAAACTTATAGTCCATATGGGTAATAAGAAAATGATGAACATGGAAAAGGGGAGGATGAATCACAATAATTATAATGACCCCATGTAATATACATCAAAGAAGAGATTGATCTAGATGTAGAGATAGTAAAATATTGATTTAGGCATTTAATGATGAAAGAAAGTCCACTAAAAGAATAAATACACCCTATAGAATGTGTAATCTAATTGTTCCTTTCTTATCGAGTGTAATATTTCAAAATCGATATATTTGGTATTTGATACATCTTTTTGTCCTCATATCTATATGAAAATATAGGAACAAATTAGATTATGTAGGATTATAAGAGGATAGGTGGATTTGTGTGATTATAAAGGTGTGAGCCTGGATACTCTATCCATTGGTGGCTACCACCTCTCTCTTCTAGCAAGAATGACAAGGTTATTAAGGGATTTTTATTTTGTACTATGAATTCTTAATAATATAATTTTTTAGTCCTTCCCCATTTTAAATGGATTTTTTTTTGAAATAAATGTTTTTTCTTTTACAAATAGAAAATACGTTATTGTATGGAGAATTTATATAATGGTTTTTATGCATTAACTTATGATAACTAGGTATTGGGAATAGATAAATAATCATATTCACATTACTCATAAAACTCCCTGTATAGCGTCACTATATTGGTAATGTACACGAGAAGTGTTTGATGAAGCTCTATCAAGATTTTCATTTAGAATATTATGAGCTAAAACCATTTGAATTATTTCATTCACATTTACAAGAAAAATAACCTAACATAAATTTGGTGGATTTTTTGAATGAGACATTAAGCATCATGTATTGGAACACATAGATGTGTGATAACCATTTTAAGTAGAAGCTTGAGGTAGATATTCTTACATTATAACATTTACTGATGACTTTATTGGATACGATATGTCTACATTATGATGTATACGTCATCATCCTTTAAGAAATTCAAATTTTCCATAAATGATGTTGAGAATAAACCTTTATATACAATAAATAAGTTTCAATCAGATTGAGTTAGAAAAAATATATTAACATATAGTTTATCCAATTTCCATTATAGTTTGTAATTAAATATCAAATTACTACAACATACGTACTAGATTGGAAGGGTGTTAGTAAATAGAAGAACTATGTGATTTTGGACACTGTAAGGTTATTGATTAGTAATGAAACTATTCTATTATCCATTTAGGGATATTCATTACAATCTATATAATGTACATTCAAATGGAAGTCTCATTGTTTTATAGCTTGTAATTCTACCTATTTTTTCACATACCCTTGTATGGGTTTGATATAAATATGTTAGGGCCTTCTGAGAAAAAAACTAGCACCATGGGGAACAAATCATTTCTTTATAGGTTATTCTATAGAAATAAAATGATACTAATGATAAAACCCCTCAGAAAAGAATATTTATTTTTCGAGTAAAGACATCTTTCGTGAGGAGGATCACATCCTAAAATATTATAGTGGTTGGAAGATTTAATTAAATGAATTGAATGATCATGATGAACAAGAGTTTGTAAAGGATCAGATTCCATATGTCCCCATAGAGGGAGATGTTCATGAAAAACATGTACTGTTTAGAAGAACTATAGTGGAAACGGAACTATAGGGATGTGATTATCAGGTCACCAAATATGGATACTCATTATTGGTAGACAATGATGAACTTATATCATAAAGAGAGGAAGTTTAAAGATCAGAGGCTATAAGATGGAATGATTGAAATCAACTATCCAATGAATTCCATATATCACACCATGTTTTGGTTTGAGTCAATACACCATTTTATGTAAAGAAAATCTGGTGAAAATGGGTATTCAAGAGAGAAATGTATATGGATGTTTTGGTAAATACCTATAATGTATGTCTTTTTTCTAATGGTATTAAATTGTATCATGGAGTTGACTATGATTAGAACATTTCAGAAGTTTCTATTTCTAAATCCATCATAAATATAGTTTCTTTAAAATTATAACATCACTATGACATATTAAATGTAGATTCTGAAACATCTTTTTTATTGGTATCCATCAAGAGGATGTCTACATAACACGGGTAGAAGGGATTGGGACTCTATGTGATGCCGAAAATATTTTCAATTTCGATAGATATATTTATTGATTGAAGAATGTATCCAAAAAAGGAACATTTGATTCGATGAAGCTATAATATAATTTGGTTTCATTATGAAAAAATATGAGGCATATGTTTAAATTATTTTTAATAGAAATACATCTACTATCCAGGTAGAATATTTTGATGGCATATTACATATTTGAAATAAAATACCAGTGTAATAGACTGTTAAGGATTGGTTGGAAAAGTGTTCCTATATAGAGGATTAAGTTGAAGAAACCTATATTATAGGGATCAATATCATCGATGATAGATCAAATAGGCTAGTTGGACTATGTCAAAGTTAATATATAGATATGGAACTAAAGGAATTTAGTATTGAAAATATAATATGGTATTAGTTTTAGTGTCCCATGGTATATATAATTCAAAGAAAATATTTTCTCACAAACAATAGGAGAAAGAAATAATGAGTAATATCTTATAAAATTCAGGTATATCATCAATCATATATTACATTCTATGTATTGTAATTTTTGTTGCATATGAATAGAGAATGCATGAAAATAATAAATTAGATATAGTAGAACAAAATTGGTGTATGGTTAAGGATATAATCATGTATCTAAGAAGAACTAATGTTATGTCCCTAATTTATGGAGGATATGAGGAGGTGATAACCAGGGGTAATATTGATTCTAGTTTTCAATAATATTAGAATGTTCGGTAGTTATAGTCTTGAAATTGTTTCTATCTCAACAAAGGAGATATGAGAGGGTATTGTTCTAATAAACAAGAATGATAAATTATAAAGTGGATAATGAATATATAACATCTTTTAATGTATCCATGTAATCCATTTGGATGTGAAAATATGGGAAGGATCAGGATGTGGTATCTAGTAGAAATGAGTATCCCACATTGTGGTTTTATAGTACAACATTAGTGTCTCTTTCCAAAAAGACAAGGCTATACCAATAAAAAACATAATCTGGAAGAATCATCTGTTGATGGATTTTTACTAAAGGAGTTAAGATACATTAATATGTCTTCCCATAGAATAACATTTGGTGGAACCCTTGACTAACAACCTATATTAGAAGAATTATGTTTATCATGAGAATGATAGTAGAATGAAGGTTTTTAGAAATCATATCTACTGCAAGAAGGTTCTGTTGGAGATCTTTACATAGAACCATTTTTTTGTACAATGTCATTAACTGTATTCTTTTTTAAATTTTTTTTTTCTCTTTATAAAAAAATTATTCCTATTTTACCTGACATAGTATGTTGTAATGTCCTAAGAGAAAATTTCACACTAAAAGGACTTACCAGTTCCCTACTGTGATGAGAACAGAAAATTGATATGACTGCATTCATAAATTTATGTTCTATATCAAGATAATATAAATTGATGGAGACAAATGAATCAAGATATCAGGGGTGGAGACTCATAGGACCATGAGGAAACTTCTCATAGATTATTTCCTTGGTAATATCTAGTTTATGATATTCTGTGAATGAGACCATAAAATTGAAAATCCACATTTATATGGGTCATTGGATGTTCTGATCTATGGATGAGTGTTTGTATAAATTTTCATTAATATTTATATTAAAAAAATTTATAAATCATGTATTTTATATATTTATGAAAATTGTGATGATTTACATGCATAAAAATGAATGATTCATTAGGTGAGTCACAGGTAATATTTCATTAATGAATTATTTAAGAAAGGATTTTACAGTTCTGTTATTCAATAGAATATTATATCACGTGATCTTGGATAAAAACCATTAAGTGTAATTAAATCAATGGTCCGGGTGTTCTGTGGGAATGTTCCCATACAAAAATTTAAATAAATACACATAGAGCAAAAAATTTGATAGCACCAACATGTAACCTTCTTGATTGGGTAAAACAAAATAAAAATTTATATTATACAGTAAGCATCCAAATGATGTACTATGTAATTGCAGTATTAAGTTATATCTCTATGGGAGCCATGGTGTGTTCCTATATTTTAACCATGGACATTAGGATACTTCGCCAAATGCTATTGTCAAATAGGTCTAGATGTTCGCACACTTAGTGTATACAAAATCTCAAATTAATAATACATTATTAATTATTATTAATCATTTTGAATAAATAATATTCATTCATGGGATTTAATAATTTTTTAATTTTGATTGATCACATGTATCATGTCACCAGTTATTCAAGAGAATATAATGTGATTGCAATATATATAAAATATTTACTTTTAATTTAAAGAATATAAATTTCATTATTTATTAGTGAATAATGAAGTGATATTTATTTATTAAATAACCAGTCACTATTCAAGGCCAGATAAATATTATGAAAGAATAGTGAACATGTTTATAGTTCAATGAGAATATAAATAATTATATATTTGATATTATATTGTTAAATACTATTTAATTTATTTCAAAATATAAGAACATGTTGAGACGTAATAATAATTATAATGTTATTATTATAGACACAAGGTTCTATAGAGTTAAATAAATATTAGCGGTCACACATGTAATGAATTTTTTATAACCCAAGAATTATGTAAACTAAGTTATATAATTTTTTAAATTAGATATAATTATTTTTTGTAGATAATGTGTAACACCACGAGCATCCATGGTACGGTTATTCTTATAATTCAATAGCTTGAAATACACGCACCATCGAGTTCAAGCACACCACAACCAATTAAACAAGCCTTTTAAAAAGTTTTTATGAATAGTATTGACCAAATTTTGAATTTTATATATCACATATAATTTTAACATTCATATTGTTTTTTTTCTTAGACACAATATAAGGAGAAAATAAAAAAATAATATAAAAGAAGATTTTTTTTAAAAAATGATGTTTTCCACCATTTAGCGGGGAACCATTTTTAAAACCAATATTTGAAAATTTTATATATTAAATATTAAGAAAATAAATTTTTCCTTATAGAGGAAAATAAAAATATAGTTTGGATTAAAGTTTTGTGTTTTTTTGATATCTTTCATATTTTCATGAATAATGAAAAATACTGCATTTTAATTCAAAAGCATTATTCATCTAAATTATTTATATATTTATGTTATCATTTAAATAGTTTTTAAAATAAAATTATATAAAATTTTCATAATTCAATATAATTTTGGTCATTGGATGTATTTTCACATTTAAATAGGATATAAATACATGTCATTATTTTGATCGTTTTTACTTCTTAAAAACATGATGTCTGGTTTTGACATTGGAAATTAATTTCTTCCAATTATGTGTTTTCAATTTCGAAAAATGGAATATATATAAAGAATCATGAGTTCCATACTATATAAATAGTTACCTTTTATTTTTTTGATACTATGAATATTAACTTCAATAATTATTTTTATTTACCGTGGTTAAATGGTAAATCAGGTAAATAAGGGTAAAAATTAATATTATAATAATATATAAGTACCATAACACAAGTTATAATCCAATTTGATTATATATTTATGACCATCATAATCCTTAGACTGAAATAGTTTCATTTTGTAGCCAGTTGGGAGTGAAAATGACATTATATAATATTTAATTTAATGAAAAGTGAAATATAACATAAACAAGTATCCTTTAATTAATCAATTTTAATATGGTGTTATATAATTGATATATATGACTATAAATAGTAATTATAAAGATAAAAATATTTCATAAAATATTTTATTCTATTTATAATTTTTAGAAATTAAAAAAATATAATAATTTGTGACACAATGATTATGCAGTGATTACCTTATAAATGAATGATTCAAATTAATGAATTTATAAATATTAAAATAAATTAAATTTGAACATTTTTATACTATATAAAAATTTCATGAATAAAACTGACATATTAAGGGTTTTAAGGCCATTTTTTGAAAAAATAAAGTTTTTATGACTTAAAATAATCAATTACTAAATAATATCAAAATCGATCTAAATGAGTTTTTTTAAAAAAATTTAATTGATGTAATAGTACATAAAGTCTATTATTATATAAAAATAATTATAAAATTATATAAAAGTCATTAATGATCTAAATGAGGTTCTTTCTTCAATTTATTTTACCTATTTCAAACCTATTTTATGATAATACAAGAAAAGACGATAAGATTTAAATAGTTTAACTAAGGGTAAATCTCAAATGATATGGTCAATTTAATGACATAAACCTATCTAAAAATTATTTTATTGGAAGATTTCGACCCATTATAATATTATACTATAAATAAATCACATTGGATCTATATGAAACCGAAAAAAATTATAATAAATTAATATTTCAGGATTTTTCCTAAAGTGTGTGTCACCTATTTTATAAAATGGAACATATACTTCTATTTAATTAAAAAATACAATTCCATTTGGATTGGCCAAAACCATCCCAAATAACCACCTAACTTCCCTAAATTCATCATAGAGTTCATAATTTGGGCATAATCCCATATTATGGAGTCCTTCGGTAAAAATCAAATGGAGGCAGCCGAAGAATAGGTAATAATTTTATCCATTCTTTCAAAGTTCTTTTCTTCTTCTACTTCCACTTCCTAAGTTGTTACATAATAAAGTAATAACTCCAGAATATAATATATCCTGATATTTATTTATGATTATGGTATAACCATATTATTCATTTTACCCATCCTATAAAATGTAATATCACCATGCATGGGTATGTACAGATTACCATCTCCATGTCGTGGGGTAAACTATTTCTCATCTATATATTATTTAAATAGGAATAATTATGAATATAAATGACATACATAATAAATATAACATGATATTATTTATTAAAAATTCAGATTACATCAAATTCTATATTAATTAATAATTAATTAAATGATATCATCACTCGTGCGTACGTACGACTTACCGCCTCCACAATGCGATGAGACTCATCTTTCAAATTCACCAACTGAAAATCATTATAAAAAAATCTATTATGAATAATTATGAAATATATGGCATAAAAAGTCTATTGGAATAATATATATATATATATATACATATATGTCATTCACTTACATCGATAAAATATGAAAACAGAAACAACATTCTAACGTACGTATGTGTCACGAACCAACCCGGGTCAACACTGAACCGGTCACCCACGCCGGCCCGCGACATGGCCCGAGAGGCGTTCCCGATCCTCCCGGGCTGGCTACAAGCGCCAGGGCATCAACAGAGGCTGTGGGAACGATTTCTCCCAGTAAAAATAAATATTTAAAGCAGCAGAAAAACAAACAGAGCAGCGCAAAATAAATAAACAAAGTAAAGTAACTAAGAACAAAAGAAAATGAAACTAACCGAAAGAGACAACCACTATCACCGTGTGACCTTGCGGGTCACTCTCCAATTCACAACCAAACGTCACCCAAGGCGACGCACCCAAGCTGTAACCTGCACAAACACTAAAAACAGAAAAGATCTATAGGCGTGAGTATTAAAACTCAGTAGGTAGGCCTGACTAAATCTATCCCCAAAGCACTACCTTTAAATAAAGAAATTACTCATTCCAGGCTTGAACTAAATTATATAAAATATGGTTTCCACACACATTCATTTTTAAAACAAGTAACAGTCCATTGCCCTTTTTAATTTAGAACATGTTTAATGGTGAAAGAAACAGGTGCATTGCATTTATAAAACATTTTGCGAACAATTTAGAAATCCAAACATTGGTTTTTAGTCAAAAGGAGAATCACACACAACACACACTAAGGGCAATGGTAAAAGTGGCACATATGGGTCAGCAACCGAACTCGACCTCTCAATCATCCACCACACACAAATAAACACTAAAAGAAACATGGGTCGAACCTAGGAGATTGTGAACAATCCAGAACGTACTATACATCTGACTCATCCTGAAGGCATGCCCTAACTCGATGACGTCATAACGCCCTAACGCCCGGCATAGCCCCACATGGCCTAACCGAGGGGCCCAATCCCCATAGCAGCAATAACTCATTATTCCCCTGCTATGAGGCCACTAGCCAGTGCGTAATCTAAACTAGTGCAGCAATCGTTCTCAGAAAATTCACTCAATATGCCAGGTTCCCATGTCATCACAAGCAATAAAAAGGGGCTGTGTCCACAATGTAAATTAATCAGTCACAATGAACCAACATCACATACAGCTCACGAAAACAACTCACACCAAAGATCACCCCCGAGTGGGTTTTCCAAAATAATCTATTTTTATTAAAGTGCCAAACGGGCCTTCGCCAATTCAAAGTAAAACTTTATTTATCAAAAAGCTCAAAACACTTGTTCATAAGAAGTCATTTATCTTTAAATCAAGAAGTACATTTGAAATGTCGTGAATTATGTTTTAAGGCCAAACATGCATTCTTTCAAAACTGGGTGTCCGCCCGTCAAGAAAATGTTCCAAGTGTTTGGTATAAAATAAACGGTTCTTTTCACAGTAAATGATCATTTTAAGTTTTCTTATTTAATATTATTTCTAATTAATTAAAAATTTATAAAACAACAAGAAATTAATAAATTCTAAATCTAGAGGTAGGTGCAGTGGGGGACCTACCTCGACTCGTAGCCCGGTTATGACGACGATGCATGTCACACACTCGTGCAAGAGTACGCGCAACCTTCTGACGATCGCAACATCACGGAAAGCCTCGCCAATCCGCTGCAACAACGCAAAACCTCTCAAAAAACGCACAAAAGCAAACCTAAAAATAATCCTAACACATAAACAATAAAAGATAACTAGCTCGGCATGTTTTTTAAAATATCACATCAAAACACGTTTCAAAACACAACCAAACTCTTTAGTAGAATTCAATTTCAACCTTTAGACACACCAACTGCTTTACGCACCACAAGATCAAAGTAATAAGGCATTTGAATAATTTATAAAACATCCGAAAAAGGTGAAACCAAGGTTCACATAAAAACAACCTTAGTTTCACATAAGAAAGCACTTTAAAATAAAACACACAACATCATCACACCTAGAACATGTCTCGCACCTAGCAACCAACCCATAAAACATTTTATAAAAAAATGCACCCGTTTGCACACACAAAACATTGCAGCTTTGAATTAAAAAGTATGTTCGCAACACTTAAACATGTTCACCACCTTTAAAAATATAATTCACACCCAAAAAAACAGTTTATTAAACACTTCTATAAAATAACCCAAAACAAGACCAAAATGAAAACACATCATTTCTAAAAGAAGATACAATTTCATCACACACGCATGCCAAAACAATTGTAAATCGCGTCTCACACCATCTAAACACTCTTAAAACCCATTTTGAAACCATGCATACACCGCTTTAAAAAAACTACAAACCCAAAAGTCTACCTTTGAAAACAAGCGCGCCTCAAAATACTCCCAAAACACAATCCGCACCACATAAACAAATTAAAGGACATGAAAGATTAATCAAACAAACAAGCAAAAGAACGTAGACACATGTAGACGCAAACCAGGAACCGACTCAGGACCAGATAAAGACCTCAAGGGTCCGCAACTCAATTCTAAAAAAAAATTCAGAACTCTATAGAAAGATAATTAAGCGCATAACAAAGCTGCGAAACAAGTTTTAAAACAAAAAGGAAGAGTACAAACATTAGCGGAGTGATCCAGAGATATAAATACGCAAACTCACCTACACCGGCGGTGCGTGAATCCAACTGCGCTTCAACGGAAGGGGGAAATGAACTTCGCAGACTAAACACACACCCTAGATACCGAGAAAAACGTGCAAAAACGAACCATGGTATTAGGGTGATGGTAGATTTGATAATAACAAAAAATATAATTAAAAAACCAAAAGGAATTATACCGGAAGAGGAGGACACCAGGGGAAAAAAAGAGGGAGATAGGGGTTACGCCGGACTGAGAGGGCAACTTCGCCGGAAATGTGCCGAAAGGGGAACTGGGCTCGCCGGAACGGCTGTGGCTGGTCGTAGGGACGCCGGCGGAAGGGAGGAATGTCAGCGGGTGCAGGACAGTGGGTGCGGATGCGCGGCGGAAGGTTGGAACGCCGGGAGGGGGCCGGGAAATGACGGCTTGGCACGACGAAGGGGAAGCGGGGGCCGGGATGGCCGACGGGCATGGAGGCCGGACAGGGGGGTGTGCGGGGCGGTTCCGACGGGAAAGAGGGGAGGCGGATCAGCCGATGCGGCGGGGAAAAAAAGGAGATGGATGGGGGGCGCCGGCGGACGGCGCAGGGAGGTGGAGGCAGACGGCGAGGAGGTCGGACGGGGGCCGGACGGCGACGAGGTCGGACGGAAGGGGGGCTGTGTGCGGCGCGGGTCGGATGAGAGGGGAGGCGGCGGCACCGGTGCGATCGGGGTGGGAGAGCAGGGGGCGGCCGACGGCGGCTGGCGGAGGCGGACGGCGAGGCGCAGGTGGACGGCAGCGGACGGTAAGCGGCTGGAGGCGGGGTCGCATGGAGGGGGTTCGTCGCGCGCCGGCCGAACCAGGAAGGGGGGGGAATCGGGGAAGAGGGGGGAGGGGGGGGCTGCTCGTGTAGACTAGGGTTTGTTTTATTTTTATTTTATTTTATTTTTTTTCCTTTATGTTATAATAATAATAATAATAATAATAATAATAAATAATAATAATAGTTATTATAAACATATATACATATATAAATATATATAAACAAATATAAACCTACTTATGTAAACATAGATACATAGATACATATATATATATAAACATATAAACATATGTGTACATATATACTCCTATAAACATATATACACATACCTTATATATATATACACACACAATGTTAAATCATGAACGTATACAACCGCAGATGCACAAATATATATATATATATATATATCTATATAAACATATAAACATACAAATACATAAATCTACACGCATAGCGTAAAAAAAAGTTTGATCGTGCGGTATCTGCGCACCACACGGCACCCAAGCGGACAGCGCGTCTGCACGTACCCAAGCGGGTTGTGCGCCTTAAAGGCACAGTGTTTGCGCACTATCTCAAACCATAAACTCATCCCAACAATAAAAATTTAAACCGGGACTCACCCGCACTTACGCAAAAACACCCGACGCCAAGAGAAATAAAATAATTAAAATGACCAAAAATAAACGGGTGTGACAATTCTCCCCACCACAAACACTTTCTGCCCCCAGAAAGTCACCAACCCAATAGTTATCATAACTCGAGTCCGTGCCCATGAAAAACCAGAAGAAACTGAAAGGCTCGGAGTGACCATTGCCAACACAAGTCACACCCAACCAACTCAAGTACAAACATTGTCCGAGATTGAGGGGAGAACAGGGGAGGGTTCTCCCTACCACAGAAATCTACTAACACGGAAACCTTGAAACTCGAACACACCACCCCGGAGGGGGGGCAACACAGGGACTCCCAAACGAACCCAGTTACTTTCTCCACACAGACCGAACAACACTCGGAGTTTTAAACCGGAAACTTGCTCCGAAAAGACCCAACAGCTCTAGGATAAGGAATTAACTCAACCCCTCACACACCGACTGAAGAAAAACATCACCGCAACCAGACTCTAGGGAATTTCTAGCCCGACCTCACAAAGGGCCTCGAAAAACCGCACGTGAATTTCACGAAACCAAACATCCCCCAAACGAATGCAATTGAGACCCAACTCAAAATTAGAACAACCCGGTTATTCGCTTGCCCAACATCCTTCAAAGAAATCCGAACGATTTTGAGAACACACTGAGAACAAATAAGACTGCTTAGACTGTGGTAGAACAAGTTCATCACGCAACCGCAACAAAGGTGATCTTACAACGATAACAAGAATAGAACAAGGAATATTTTGATATTTTTCTTCAGAAAGATGAAAACAGAATCCGAAGTGAGGTTCTCCACACCCTCGGCAACTCCTGACTGTGCGCGAGCTTCACCCCGAGACCTGTGGCTGGGGCCCTGATGGCTGAAGCATCTCCTGCCTCACAGTCAGGCATTTTCATCTCCTGGTCTCTAACTCCTTCGCGAGCGACGCTTCTTCTAGAACTCTCCCTGGTGGCTTGAACAGCCGCACGGTAGCAAGACTTCGAAGGGATGCGGCAAGGCGACTTAGAATGTCTGTACATGCCATACTGGTGGCACACAAGAGAGCGGTCCGACGAACTATGAGACGGTACCGACAAGGATGGTTTCTTGGAGACAGGTTCTACTGGCCCACATTCCTTGCCAGGTGGGGAACCATCGTGGAAGTCGACCACCGTTAATCACACCCAAAACTCCAACGACGATGAAACATATCATCTTCACTAGTCTAAAACTGAACCCTCAAATAAACCTGAGATGGTACGCACCCTAATAGCCCTGGGAGTTCCCAACAACCTGAAGACCCACTCTAAATCCACAACCACACAACTGCCCCTCACGGACTTAATTACATTGACCGATAGGCAACATGCAGAAAGAACTGGAAACTGGGCATGACTCATTAGCAACCATAACGACCTTTTTGGGCGGCATACTCCTGACAACACGAGAAACATCATCGAAACCGGCATCAAGCCAAAACTCAATCAAGGCAACAACACAAGTCAAGGTCGAAAGGCCCATAAGCCAAACATATACAAACACAAGAATAAATCACTTTTCCAAAATCATCATTTCTTTAAAATTTGTAAACCCTCCTATGGCACCTTGTGAACCGTCACATGTGCGTTTATTCAATCTCGCTCAAATCATCTGCAAACAAGTGCCCCCTACGCACTCTCCGTACATACCCACGCACATCTGACCCTCCATAAGGAGTTCCAAGGTTCAAACACTTCATTCCTTACCAAATCCAAACACATAACATATTGTTCCAAACCAAAAGACTTTTTCTTTAAAACCCCACTTTACTAATTTCAAAAACAATTTGGGACTTTCATTTTCAACACACACACACACAGACCGAGTTTAAAACAAAATACAACCAACTATAAACCATCGGAATGAGGGACTAGTGTCTGCACTTAACTCGGCGACATGGTGGTGAGCCATGCCCCAAGTAAGACATAACACTAAGAGGACCTTAAACCGGGCACTTGGACTCCACATGGGTCACCACCCCATGTGAGGCCACAACGGGAACCGATTTGCTCTCATTGTCATCCCTTAATCCAAAACAACTAAGGACAAAAGACTCAATCCCGAACTAACCCTGGTAACTCAGGTCTCGTCACGAGCGGTGGTGATCAGGCACCGACCCGTAACCTACCTCCTGAGCCCCGACAGTCCTAATCTCCTTCTATCAGACATCCCAAATAACAAAGGGCGCTCTTAAAAGCGAGGTCTGCTAAGAGCCGACCTCCTCTGATACCATTTTGTCACGAACCAACCCGGGTCAACCCTGAACCGGTCACCCGAGCCGGCCCGCGACATGGCCCGAGAGGCGTTCCCGATCCTCCCGGGCTGGCTACAAGCGCCAGGGCATCAACAGAGGCTGTGGGAATGATTTCTCCCAGTAAAAATAAATATTTAAAGCAGCAGAAAAACAAACAGAGCAGCGCAAAATAAATAAACAAAGTAAAGTAACTAAGAACAAAAGAAAATGAAACTAACTGAAAGAGACAACCACTATCACCGTGTGACCTCGCGGGTCACTCTCCAATTCACAACCAAACGTCACCCAAGGCGACGCACCCAAGCTGTAACATGCACAAACACTAAAAACAGAAAAGATCTATAGGCGTGAGTATTAAAACTCAGTAGGTAGGCCTGACTAAATCTATCCCCAAAGCACTACCTTTAAATAAAGAAATTACTAATTCCAGGCTTGAACTAAATTATATAAAATATGGTTTCCACACACATTCATTTCTAAAACAAGTAACAGTCCATTGCCCTTTTTAATTTAGAACATGTTTAATGGTGAAAGAAACAGGTGCATTGCATTTATAAAACATTTTGCGAACAATTTAGAAATCCAAACATTGGTTTTTAGTCAAAAGGAGAATCACACACAACACACACTAAGGGCAATGGTAAAAGTGGCACATATGGGTCAGCAACCGAACTCGACCTCTCAATCATCCGCAACACACAAATAAACACTAAAAGAAACATGGGCCGAACCTAGGAGATCGTGAACAATCCAGAACGTACTATACATCTGACTCATCCTGAAGGCATTCCCTAACTCGATGACGTCATAACGCCCTAACGCCCGGCATAGCCCCACATGGCCTAACCGAGGGGCCCAATCCCCATAGCAGCAATAACTCATTATTCCCCTGCTATGGGGACACTAGCCAGTGCGTAATCTAAACTAGTACAGCAATCGTTCTCAGAAAATTCACTCAATATGCCAGGTTCTCATGTCATCACAAGCAATAAAAAGGGGGTGCGTCCACAATGTAAATTAATCAGTCACGATGCACCAACATCACATACAGCTCACGAAAACAACTCACACCAAAGATCACCCCCGAGTGGGTTTTCCAAAATAATCTATTTTTATTAAAGTGCCAAACGGGCCTTCGCCAATTTAAAGTAAAACTTCATTTCTCAAAAAGCTCAAAACACTTGTTCAGAAGAAGTCATTTATCTTTAAATCAAGAAGTACATTTTAAATGTCGTGAATTATGTTTTAAGGCCAAACATGCATTCTTTCAAAACTGGGTGTCCGCCCGTCAAGAAAATGTTACAAGTGTTTGGTATAAAATAAACGGTTCTTTTCACACTAAATGATCATTTTAAGTTTTCTTATTTAATATTATTTCTAATTCATTAAAAATTTATAAACCAACAAGCAATTAATAAATTTTAAATCTAGAGGTAGGTGCAGTGGGGGACCTACCTCGACTCGTAGCCCGGTTATGACGACGATGCATGTCACACACTCGCGCAAGAGTACGCGCAACCTTCTGAAGATCGCAACATCACGGAAAGCCTCGCCAATCCGCTGCAACAATGCAAAACCTCTCAAAAAACGCACAAAAGCAAACCTAAAAATAATCCTAACACATAAACAATATAAGATAACTAGCTTGACATGTTTTTTAAAATATCACATCAAAACACGTATCAAAACACAACCAAACTCTTTAGTAGAATTCAATTTCGACCTTTAGACACACCAACCGCTTTACGCACCACAAGATCAAAGTAATAAGGCATTTGAATAATTTATAAAACATCCGAAAAAGGTGAAACCAAGGTTCACATAAAAACATCCTCGGTTTCACATAAGAAAGCACATTAAAATAAAACACACAACATCATCACACCTAGAACATGTCTCGCACCTAGCAACCAACCCATAAAACATTTTATAAAAAAACGCATTGCACACACAAAACATTGCAGCTTTCAATTAAAAATTATGTTCGCAACACTTAAACATGTTCACCACCTTTAAAAATATAATTCACACCCAAAAAAACAGTTGATTAAACAATTCTATAAAATAACCCAAAACAAGACCAAAATGAAAACACATCATTTCTAAAAGAATATACAATTTCATCACACACTCATGCCAAAACAATTGTAAATCGCGTCTCACACCATCTAAACACTCTTAAAACCCATTTTGAAACCATGCATACACCGCTTTAAAAAAAACTACAAACCCAAAAGTCTACCTTTGAAAACAAGCGCGCCTCAAAATACTCCCAAAACACAATCTGCACCACATAAACAAATTAAAGGACATGAAAGATTAATCAAACAAACAAGCAAAAGAACGTAGACACATGTAGACGCAAACCAGGAACCGACTCAGGACCAGATAAAGACCTCAAGGGTCCGCAACTCAATTCTAAAAAAAATTCAGAACTCTATAGCAAGATAATTAAGCGCATAACAAAGCTGCGAAACAAGTTTTAAAACAAAAAGGAAGAGTACAAACATTAGCGGAGTGATACAGAGATATAAATACGCAAACTCACCTACACCGGCGGTGCGTGAATCCAACTGCACTTCAACGGAAGGGGGAAATGAACTTCGCAGACTAAACACACACCCTAGATACCGATAAAAACGCGCAAAAACGAACCATGGTATTAGGGTGATGGTAGATTTGATAATAACAAAAAATATAATTAAAAAAACAAAAGGAATTATACCGGAAGAGGAGGACACCAGGGGAAAAAAAAGAGGGATCAAGGGGTTGCGCCGGACTGAGAGGGAAACTTCGCCGGAAACGTGCCGAAAGGGGAACTGGGCTTGCCGGAACGGATGTGGCTGTTCGGAGGGACGCCGGCGGAAGGGAGGAATGTCGGCGGGTGCAGGACAGTGGGTGCGGAGGCGCGGCGGAAGGCTGGAATGCCGGGAGGGGGCCGGGAAATGACTGCTTGGCACGACGAAGGGGAAGCGGGGGCCGGGATGGCCGACGTGCATGGCGGCCGGACAGGGGGGTGCGCGGGGCGGTTCCGACGGGAAAGAGGGGAGGCGGATAAGCCGATGCGGCGGGGAAAAAAAGGAGATGGATGGGGGGGGTGCCGGCGGACGGCGCAGGGAGGTGGAGGTAGACGGCGAGCAGGTCGGACGGTGGCCGGACGACGACGAGGTTGGACGGAAGGGGGGCTGTGCGCGGCGCGGGTCGGAGGAGAGGGGAGGCGGCGGCACCGGTGCGATCGGGGTGGGAGAGCAGGGGGCGGCCGACGGCGGCTGGCGGAGGCAGACGGCGAGGCGCAGGTGGACGGCGGCCGACGGTAAGCGGCTGGAGGCGGGGTCGCATGGAGGGGGTTCGGCGCGCGCCGGCCGAACCAGGAAGGGGGGGGGGGGGAATCGGGGAAGAGGGGGGAGAGGGGGGGCTGCTCGGGTAGACTAGGGTTTGTTTTATTATTTTTTAATATTTTTTTTCCTTTATCATATAATAATAATAATAATAATAATAATAATACGAATAAATAATAATAATAGTTATTATAAACATATATACATATATAAATAAATATAAACAAATATAAACCTACTTATGTAAACATAGATACATAGATACATATATATATATATAAACATATATATATAATATATAAACATATAAACATATGTGTACATATATACTCCTATAAACATATATACACATACCTTATATATATATATACACACAATGTTAAATCATGAACGTATACAACCGCAGATGCACACACACATATATATATATATATCTATATAAACATATAAACATACAAATACATAAATCTACACGCATAGCGTAAAAAAAAGTTTGATCGTGCGGTATCTGCGCACTGCACGGCACCCAAGCGGACATCGCGTCTGCATGTACCCAAGCGGGTTGTGCGCCTTAAAGGCACAGTGTTTGCGCACTATCTCAAACCATAAACTCATCCCAACAATAAAAATTTAAACCGGGACTCACCCGCAATTACGCAAAAACACCCGACGCCAAGAGAAATAAAATAATTAAAATGACCAAAAATAAACGGGTGTGACAGTATGACATTTCGTCTCAATGAACGGTATATTCCATTTCATATATCTTTCTATCATATTTTTTTATGTTATGAATATATGTGATATTTAAATCATATTATACATTCTGTAATTATGTAAATCATGATCTAGGTAATATGATCATTAATAAAAAGTCAAAACACGTACGATAAACAAAGTAATAATTACCTGAAATGTTGTATTAACACGAAATTGTAAATAAATGGGTAATATAATGTCATTAAATAATTATATATGATATCATAAATATTATTAAGATTCTGGTATAAGTTATTAATATGTTTAAAATCATTATACAAGAGTTTCAGAACTGTGTGTGATGAGTATCAGACTTAAGGATAGGGTTAGTTTCTGCAATCTCATTATTAACCGATATTGTTTGTGTGTAATTATTTACTGGGACATATCTATATTACATGTCTATGTTTCATATAAATTATTTTGAAGGTATTATTATTTTTTCTATGGAATGGAGTCATTAAATAGATAATCATTTTCAATGTTTTAATGAATTATTTTCTATGTCTTTTTAATTATTGTTTGGGTTTTCAAAATGATTTTAATGATTAATTTATATAGACATCATTGTTTTAAAATGTTAATAATTTGAAAAGTTTCAACTTGTTATGGGATAATTTGACTCAAAAATATATTTTAAATTAATTCCTTTATAAATTCTATGAATTTTAAATAATTTCATGATAAAATGGATATTTCTATCAATGTTTTTTTCATATTATTTTTATCTAATTCAATATCCATAATTGGATATTATTATTAATTGAAGATGATTTATTATAAATTAATATTACAAGTTTTATTGAAAATATTATGTTATGTTTTAATATGGATGTGATATTTTTATACCATTCATGGTTTGCAGTTAAAGTATTAACATTTCATATTCTAGTTTTAATACGAATGTTTATGTAATGTTTCACCCATTTAATATGAGGAATAAAATGGACTTAGTAAGTAACTGGTGGGGCCTGCTATATACCCTCGATGAATCAGTAGGTCTATTTAGTTAAAATATATTTCTTGTATAGGTAATTTTCAAAATATTTTTGTATGGTCTTAGCACAAGGCTATGACGTAATAGTTATAATGTTCAGCATTTTAGATTCCATCCTTATAAGATTAGTTATTGATTTTACTTGTTATTTTTTGAGTAGTAGAATATTCATGGGAATGTTTAAATGGACTTATTTGATATATTATTTCCATATTATTCTGAATATTATCATTAAAAGGCTTTTGATTTCGTTTTATACCTTTCCATAAACATTTCAATTATTTATGATAGCTTCTGCTATATATTTTTACCTTACTAAGTAGCTGAGGTCACACAGTTCTTTTGTTTTATTTTCATGGGATTCCCATAAGTGTTTTGTGATTTATATATAGGGTTTAGATATGGGAATAATACCATTATAAAAAGATTATTTTGGAAGTGTTTTATGTTAAAATTGTAATGTAATGATCATGTATATAATCTATTTTCCAAGACTGCTAAACAGATCAGTACATTGGGAATTGATTATTTGTAATCATGAAAATGTATTAAAATAATACTTTGGATCTGGGAATCTATGGTTATGGCATTACAATTGGTATTAGAGTATGTTTAGAAACGACCTAGGAAATAGATTTAGAAAACTTACATTAGGGATCACAACCCAAAGATAGGCTTTGGTGACAAGTATAGAAGAACCCCTAGAATTTTAGTAATGATCATGGATAACCTAGAATTAATATTAAAATTTTATAAATTGAAATAACATTCTGGGGATTATGTGGTTTTCTTCAATGAGATATGTTTCTCACCATGTGATTTCTTGTCTTAGTTTATGGAGGAATCCATAAGGTAGTGTATTAACATTGAGTTTTTTTGGTAAATCTTGTGATTTCAAGAAACAAAATTGGATAATAACTATAGAGAAATTTATTGTGATTATACCAAAACAGTTATCATAATATATTATTAAAAATGTTATCTTTGATGAAAATCTAAACACATTGCATAAGAGGAATATGAACATTTATAAATGTTTAATTTTTTAGAAATTTTGAGGAAATAAGATTTCATTTCATATATTCCCATTGAAAGGGAAGAAAAACCTTGAGGAATACCTAAAATTGAGGGGAAGATGTTATCTATATGGGAAAAAGGGCATATAGTAACCAATTGTTATAGAGTTTAATTTCTCATCTGTGGAAATCATGGGAATTACCTAACTCAATGACCAGACATAAATATATACATCTAAACTATGGATGAACATATTTCTTTCCAACCGTTAAATTGGAAGGATTGATGTATATATGTATTTAGATTCATTAATTATGAATAGTGAATTATATAAGGAGTGTTTAGTTTATGTTTTTTGTTATGGTTTTTCAATAATAGGATGAATAGTTATATTGGACATGAAAATTTATTTAAGGGTACAATTATATTTCTAGTACATATGATTAATGTAAAGATAAGCCTTGGTATGTTATTTACGTTATGATAATGATTATTGGATAATGATATGTTGGATTTTTATAAGTAAATTGAATGATGCTAGTTTCTTGAGGAATAATAATGGATTTGTCAACATCAGGGTTTTTTAATAATGGATAATGTATAAATCAGAGGTTTCTTGTTTCCTGAGAAATAATTTATTATTGGAATTTGACAACCAAGAACTGTCCTATGATATTAGAGAGATAATGCTAAGACTATTTGGTTCACCACTTTTTAAAGATGTAGATATTCATTTTTTGGGAGATTATCCATTTATGGATAGTATAAGTTATACTACACTAGAATTTTTTTATATTAATGTATTATCTCACTATAGGTGGACTTATTAATATATGATAACCTATTATAACACCTTTGTGGAGACCGATAGAATGTCCTATCATTCTATATATAGATCACATGATATTCCAATACTTCAAGAAGAAAAAATACAACCTCATTTTCATAAATAAGACATGTTGTTGAAATTTTTCAAATCAAGGCAAATTGTGTGATTATATTAAAATAAATTGTTTATTTCATCTCATGTTCTCAAACTTTATGAAAATGATCTTGAAAGAAAGAAATTCTTTACTAGTACTTTCTTTTGCGATTAATCAAATGGTTTCTTGTATCATCGCAGATTTGTGGATTTAAGATTGATAACATTATCCTAATTATATTCTCTATCAATCTCAATCAGAACATGATGGTTATATTTGTCATTCACATCCATGTTGAAGTGCCCAGATCAGTGTGAATCACTGAGAGGGGGAGGGGTTGAATTAGTGATCCCTTAAAACTTTTTACTAATTGATTCTTTATCAATTAAACCTCTATGGCTGGTTAAAGCCTCGATCCACTCTTCTTGTATCTCTCACCTTTCCTCGAATGATGCAGTAAATGTAAAGGCACTGGACACAAGGATTTACAAGGTTCGGCACCAAAGGCCTACGTCCTTTCCATGTTGGTTATACACCCCAACATGGTTTCTCCCATTATAATCTGTTAGTATTACAATGGTCAATACAGAGTCCCACTGTATCTCTCTTGAGTCCCACAGGAGGGTCTTTATACTGCGTCCCACAGTGTTACCAGAGTCCCACTGGCCTGCTCCAGAATCCCACTGAAGACTTCTTCCACCCTGAGTCTCACAGGGGGCTTCTCCTGGCTCCTCGAATCACACGAGTAGCTCTTCTTCTTGTTTAGCTCTTCAAGTATCTTCAGCAGCCTGGGATAAAGAATGCTGGCCTTGCTTTGTACCTCTGATCACTTTGAGTTGATCAGGTCTTCTCGTTTTGCTCAGGATTTATCTCCTTCTTCTCAGGATGACCTGGCTTCTCTCCAGCTACTGAATACTCAGACAACTGATATCATTAACTTCAGTCTGGTCTAGTCTCACTTCACTTCGACTTCATGCACTGAGTGCATGGAAACTCTGCATCTTCATGCACTGACTGCATGGCCTTCTCAAATCTCTTCAAGATCTTCAAGTCTTGGACAACTCAAATGCACACAACCAGATTTGGCTTTGTTCACGTGTGAATGTGCATACATGCATGCATGCACTTCCCTTCTTCTCCTCTTGGTGCAATAAACCCACAAAGGGTGTAATCCTTTTTAGCACACACCTTCTCACTTCCTTCACACACTTAATTCCTTTTGATTACACACATAAATGTGTGTTATACTTTAGTGTGAGATTCTTCCACTTCTTCTAAGTGTATACACTTCACTTAGTGCACACACTAGGTTCGGCCTTTTTATTCCTTTGCACACACACCACTAAGGTAAGTCTTTAGCCTTCCTCCTTCACTTTGAACACACACAAAATGTGTGGTCTTCACTTGGTGCACACACAACTTGTTCTTCGTTTTGCACACACTTGGGCTTGTCCTACTTCACATACTAAGCACACACACTTCCTTGTTCTTTTAATCTTCTTCAAAGTGTGCACTTCACTTATGCACACACATGGTTCTCCATTTTGTACACACAAGGGCTACGGCCTCTTTGTTTTATTTTTGCACACATGTAGTCTTAGGTGTTGTCTTTACTTGGTGCACACACAAGGGCTAAGCCTTGGCCTTCCACTTTGAACACCTACTGCCTGTAGAGAGTTCTTCTCTTCACTTGGCTCACACAAAGGTATTCCCTCGGGTTCTTCTCCACTTCTTCTCCATGCAAGGTTGCAAGAGTGTGGCCTCTACTGTCTTCAAATGCCACGCGCAAGTCCTCAAGGTGCACAAGGGTCATGCAAACACCTCCTGCCGCGCAAGTCCACGGACAGAGAAGGATGCAACCACGGGCGCGCAAGGATGCCGCCACGGGTCTTCCTGTCATGCAAGGAAGGCGCACAGGGGACTCCCTTTCTTCTTTCGTGCATGGAGTGCACAAAAGGATCCTTCTTCTTGTCACGCAAAGAAGTAGCGCGCAAGGAACTCAGCCGCGCAAATACCTTGCGCGGGGCTTCTTTCTTCGTGAGGCAGAGAGCTTCACGGTTCTTCAAAAATTCAGCGCATCAGCAAGCATATTCATGCCTCGGGTTCTCCTTTTATAGGCAGAGAAACACTTCTAAACATCCGCGTGATAATAACTCAAGTTCCCGAAAGTTTCGGATCTTTAAAAATCTTTCAAATCATTATTTTTATCCTCTTTTCACGCGGGCTCTCCTTCTATATTTTTTCTCCTCCACGTGCATGCGACTTAGAACGCATGCACGGCCTTTATCTCTTCTATCCCATGAAAAACACGAACACACCGAGGCCTCGGCACTTCGTTTGCCTTCAGCCTTCATCGAATTTTCTCATTTTTTGCATGCAAGTATATTTTTATGCATGATCATGTTCAGTGTGGCCAGACGATCACCATGGACACTTCGGTTTGATCGGAGGTGGCCGGGAACTCGAATTCTGCATTCGGGAGGCCTCTAGTTCAGCGGCGGCTTCGCGGGGTGGTCTTCGGCTGAGCTCGAGGAAGACGATGTGGCAGCAGTCGGATCAGATCTTCGGACGGCCGCGATCATATCATCGCGTGCGGGATGCGATGAGCGGCTGTGATCAGCCGCGCGATTGGATGGGCGGCCAGGATCTCTTCCGTGGCAAAATCCTGCGTCCCACATCGAAATGGTTCGCAGAATTTCCGCGGTTTATCAAACATCCGCTACCCCCTTCACCGCAATTGAACTCCTCCCTCCACAGTGCCGCCCCGCACCGTGTTCTTTCTGCGGGCGTGCTCTGTGCCCACTCTGCTCCCTGCGGGCGCGCCACTGGCGCCCACTATGCACAGACACGGATACTCTTGGGGGCGCGCTCCTACGCCCCTACCGCGCTCCTTCGGGCGTGCCCCAGGCGCCCATGCGGTGTCTTGGGTGCGTCCTGCCGCCCTAGGCTCGCCCCACGGGTTCCCCCATGTGTGTGGTGCCTAGCGCCCATGCCTTGGGGTTGAACCCTCAAGGTGTCCATGGCTGGCCATATTTTTTGGCAAAGGAAAGTACAAATACTTTGTCAAAAACAAAGTAACCCATGAGTATAAGCCAAATGCCAAGTGCCATTCAAGCCATTTATTCTCCTTCATCTTCTTCTTGAGAATTCAAACATTAATCCTCTTGATTAGAAACAACTCCTCAATTTATAATTCTTCTTCATCATCTCATTTTCTACTTAGGAGAGAATTCTCAAGGGTCTTCATCAACCGAACTCTTGAATCACATAACTTCTTCAATGTGCTTCGTTGATCTAATCAGAGATCAATTGGATCTTCTTCTGATTCACATGCACTAAGAGATAGTGAATGGACTTCTTCTGCTCACTTCATCAACTCAGTGGTTGTGGATGGATCACATTCACTTCCTCATGCATTGTCTTAACAATGCATGGTCTTCTAACATTGTTGTAACATTGTATCCACTTGATACAAGTTCTTTGAACTTTAAGAAGAGCTCAACAATCGTCAGATGTAATGATGATACTCCATCATCATCCATTCTTCAAGTGGTGTAACTTAGTATCATCTTGATACAAGTATTGAAACATTAAGAACAGCTCTACAATCGTCTGATATGCATAGAAAATGTTTTAACCACAACATCCTATGTCACATAGTGAATCTCCTAAGTGACATGCATCTTAGTACCATGGACATTCTCCTTTCCTTACCAACACCATCACATCCTTTGTCATTCACATATTGAACCTCCTTGACATCCATCCATTCATTCCTTGACAACAACATACCTCATTGACAACAAATGCAACACAGTGCACTTCAATCTCCCCCTTTGTATTTGTTGTCAATACACTTCTTTAGCACATATGAATGGGTCAACATGTGTGCCAATATTTCTCCCCCTTATTGGCAATAAAATGCAAAGGTGTGGTGTGGTTCTCTTAAAAAAATCTCTTCCTCCCTTTGAAAAGTATTTTCTTGAAAAACACTGAGAGAGGGATGATGTCACATGTTCTCTTTAGCAAAGAACCTTTAGTAAATCAACTCTAAGTCTAATTGGGCTAACCCAGTGTAGAAAACAAGAGTGATATGACTAAGGAATTCAAAGCTGTCCATAATTATCTACACATGTGAGATCATGCTTAGGGGTTTGAATTTTTTTAGATATAACAATGAATTTGCTAAATCCTGCACATACTTCACAAAACTCATTAGAAAGTTCAGGTGCAAAGATAAAGCTCCCCCTTTCAACCATTTGTCTTCAATCAATACTCCCCCTTAATTGTCATGATGAATACAATTAAGAAACAAGGGATGAAAGTATGATTGGAATACCTGCAGCTTTTCTCAAGATGGTATTAATCTCAAAATCCCATCTTCTTCAGATAGGCTCCCCCTCAAGGGGTGGACTCCATTCCTTCCAAACCATCCTCCAGCTGAGAATGATCATCATCTTCAATTCCCTGCAATGTCAGCACATGTAAATACAAGTGATTAGGGAATAAGATGGAACCTCCTTGGTTCATCAATGTGAACAAAAAGGTTGAGAAGATTCTCTCAACCGAGATGTCCCATTTTCACCATTCTTCACACTTGCACATTTGATCTTCAATGATGTTTGTGCTGGTGTGGATCTTAAAACCTCTTTTACTTCTTTGTGTGTGACTCCTCTATTTCTAGGTGCCTTCTGAGCACTAGAGTCTCCTGGTGCAATCTTCATTCTTTTGAAGAATTCCTTCTTAGCTGGAATGAATATCATGCATTTATCACAAGTATGTCCAGCTTGATTGCACCTCACACACAGAACTTTATCTTCATGTGAAATGTTCTGCTTCCCTTTTGCCTTAGCTACTACCAGTGCTTCATCTTCAGCTCTTTGTAGTTCTCTGGCAAGTTGCAACTGATTAGGCCATTTGACTAGTAAGTCACTTGGAAGTGTGGCCTCAGTTATGTAAGTTCCACATGGTTCTTTTGATGCTTTCAAGCTACCTTTCTTAGGAAACTTTTTTTCAATCAATCCCTTCTGCTTCTTCGGGATTGATTGTCTTTTTGAGTCAAGTCTGCTTCTATTCAGTTCCATGGATTGTTCACAAAGATCCATGGTATGACCTTTCTTTCCACAGTAGAAGCATGTTTTCTTCTTGATGGCTCTTCTTGATTCATCACACTTCTTGGATTTGAATTCCAAGGACTTATCTTCCTTTTTCATAATCTTCTTGGGAGCATCTTCAACTTTCTTCTTGCCTCCCAAGGATTCTTTCTGAGCCAGGTTCTGTGATCTTTTCTTCTTTTGAGCTCTGGATATAGTTGGAAATTGACATGTATCTATTTGACCACTTTTGCAAACATCCCAGATGTTGTCAAGTAATCCAAATCTATTTGCAGTAAACAGATGTCTCTGGACCTGTGGATGTTGCTTCTTTTCCTCTGGCTTGCTCCCCCATGGCATGGGCTTCCTCTGTGCTTTAACATTCAGTGGATTGTACCAAAAATCCTTTGCACAATGCCCATACTTATTACAACACCAACATTGACCCACAAATCTTGACTTTTTGATTCCTTCTGATTGTAGGGTACTTGTCTTGAATTGTTGTGCTGCTTCAGGAGAGCTTTCTTTCTTCATTGTCTTCATCCATACTTGTTTGGAATTATTCTTCCATCCTGCACTTTTTGTGGAAACACAATTAGAAGCATTAGTACAAGATGGGATGGATGGTACCTTCCTTTTAGAAGATGTTGCCCTTTTATTAGAGGATGTCCTTCTTTTGGAATCATCCTTCTCAATGCACACTTGTGTAGCAACATTTCTACTTTCAGCTGACTGGGAGGATTCAGCTTTGGGTGATTGCAGATTTTTCAATATCACCTCTAGTTCTAAGCATTTCATGTTAAGGGAGTTCTTCTCATCCTCAACAGTTCTTAGCCTTCCTTCCCAATTTTCTTTCAGCTGTTCTAACTGGTCTTCATGCACCTTCTTCATTTCTTGTAATGAATTGTCAAGCTCCTTTACCCTGTTTACTTTGTCTTCAAGTTGAGCATCTCTGACATTCATTGAAACTTTGTGCCTCTTTTCCAGTGCATGGAAAACATCTTTGACCACTGTCTTAAATAATTCTTTCTCAGAAAGGCTTCTTTGCAATTCTTCAGTAGTGTCTTCATATCTTTCATTGCAAAGGGAAACGGTTTCATCTTTAGCCTTCACCAGCTTTCTGAGAGTGTTGGTTATGCCAACCCTTTTTGCCAATTGGACTTCCAGAGAATTGGCTTCATCTTCTAGCTGTAATTTTTCTTCATGAAGATCAAGGAGGCCTGTAGCTATACACATTTCCACTTCCTTGGGGACTGTCTTCTGAAGATATTTGATTGCATTTAGAAGATCATTGTTCCTTCCATCTTCATCACAGCTGGAGCAGGCTTCATCAGAAGAATGATAAAAGGAATTGTCATCTGATGTGACTTTCACATTTCTTTCCATAGAAGGAGTTTCTCTGATTGCAACAACCTTCTTCTTCATCTTCTTTGCCCGTTTCTTCTTTCTATTTTTCTGAGTCTTGGCAGATATCTCCATTTGAGGCTGGTCACTCATTTCCTCAAATCTGCACTCCATAAAGACTCCCTTGGATCTTTTAGAGGTAACCTTCCCTCTGATACCAATTGAAGTGCCCAGATCAGTGTGAATCACTGAAAGGGGGAGGGGGTGAATCAGTGATCCCTTAAAACATTTTACTAATTGATTCTTTATCAATTAAAACTCTATGGCTGGTTAAAGCCTCGATCCACTCTTCTTGTATCTCTCACCTTTCCTCGAATGATGCAGTAAATGTAAAGGCACTGGACACAAGGATTTACATGGTTCGGCACCAAAGGCCTACGTCCTTGCCATGTTGGTTATACACCCCAACATGGTTTCTCCCATTATAATATGTTAGTATTAAAATGGTCGATAAAGAGTCCCACTATATCTCTCTTGAGTCCCACAGGAGGGTCTTTATACTGCGTCCCACAGTGTTACCAGAGTCCCACTGGCCTGCTCCAGAATCCCACTGAAGACTTCTTCCACCCTGAGTCTCACAGGGGGCTTCTCCTGGCTCCTCGAATCACACAAGTAGCTCTTCTTCTTGTTCAGCTCTTCAAGTATCTTCACCAGCCTGGGATAAAGACTGCTGGCCTTGCTCTGTACCTCTGATCACTTTGAGTTGATCAGGTCTTCTCGTCTTGCTCAGGATTTATCTCCTTCTTCTCAGGATGACCTGGCTTCTTTCCAGCTACTGAATACTCAGACAACTGATATCTTTAACTTCAGTCTGGTCCAGTCTCACTTCACTTCGACTTCATGCACTGAGTGCATGGAAACTCTGCATCTTCATGCACTGACTGCATGGCCTTCTCAAATCTCTTCAAGATCTTCAAGTCTTGGACAACTCAAATGCACACAACCAGATTTGGCTTTGTTCACGTGTGCATGTGCATACATGCATGCATGCACTTCCCTTCTTCTCCTCTTGGTTCAATAAACCCACAAAGGGTGTAATCCTTTTTAGCACACACCTTCTCACTTCCTTCACACACTTAATTCCTTTTGATTACACACATAAATGTGTGTTATACTTTAGTGTGAGATTCTTCCACTTCTTCTAAGTGTATACACTTCACTTAGTGCACACACTAGGTTTGGCCTTTTTATTCCTTTGCACACACACCACTAAGGTAAGTCTTTAGCCTTCCTCCTTCACTTTGCACACACACAAAATGTGTGGTCTTCACTTGGTGCACACACAACTTGTTCTTCGTTTTTCACACACTTGGGCTTGGCCTACTTCACATACTAAGCACACACACTTCCTTGTTCTTTTAATCTTCTTCAAAGTGTGCACTTCACTTATGCACACACTTGGTTCTCCATTTTGTACACACAAGGGCTATGGCCTCTTTGTTTTCTTTTTGCACACATGTATGCTTAGGTGTTGTCTTTACTTAGTGCACACACAAGGGCTAAGCCTTGGCCTTCCACTTTGAACACCTACTGCCCGTAGAGAGTTCTTCTCTTCACTTGGCTCACACAAAGGTATTCCCTCGGGTTCTTCTCCACTTCTTCTCCATGAAAGGTTGCAAGAGTGTGGCCTCTACTGTCTTCAAATGCCGCGCGCAAGTCCTCAAGGTGCACAAGGGTCGCGCAAACACCTCCTGTCGCGCAAGTCCGTGGACAGAGAAGGATGCAACCACGGGCGCGCAAGGATGTGGCCACGGGTCTTCCTGTCGCGCAAGGAAGGCGCACATGGGACTCCCTTTCTTCTTTCGTGCAAGGAGTGCACAAAAGGATCCTTCTTATTGTCACGCAAAGAAGTAGCGCGCAAAAAACTCAGCCGCGCAAATACCTTGCGCGGGGCTTCTTTCTTCGCGAGGCAGAGAGCTTCACGGTTCTTAAAAAATTCAGCGCATCAGCAAGCATATTCATGCCTCGGGTGCTCCTTTTATAGGCAGAGAAACACTTCTAAACATCCGCGTGATAATAACTCAAGTTCCCGAAAGTTTCGGATCTTTAAAAATCTTTCAAATCTTTATATTTATCCTCGGTTCACGTGGGCTCTCCTTCTATGTTTTTTCTCCTCCACGTGCATGCGCCATAGAACGCATGCACGACCTTTATCTCTTATATCCCATGCAAAACACGAACACACCGAGGCCTCGGCACTTCGTTTGCCTTCGGCCTTCATCGAATTTTATCATTTGTTGCATGCAAGTATATTTTTATGAATGATCATGTTCAGTGTGGCCAGACGATCACCATGGACACTTCGGTTTGATCGGAGGTGGCCGGGAACTCGAATTCTACATTAGGGAGGCCTCTGGTTCAGCGGCGGCTTCACGGAGTGGTCTTCGGCTGAGCTCGAGGAAGATGATGTGGCAGCCGTCGGATCAGATCTTCGGACGGCCGCGATCAGATCATCGCGTGCGGGATGCGATGAGCGGATGTGATCAGCCGCGCGATTGGATGGGCGGCCAGGATCTCTTCCGTGGAAAAATCCTGCGTCCCACATCGAAACGGCTTGCGGAATTTCCGCGGTTTATCAAACATCCGCTGCCCCCTTCACCGCAATTGAACTCCTCCCTCCACGGTGCCGCCCGGCACCGTGTTCTTTCTGCGGGCACGCTCTGCGCCCACTCTGCTCCCTGCGGGCGCGCCACTGGCGCCCACTATGCACACACACGGATACTCTTGGGGGCGCGCTCCTACGCCCCTGTCGCGCTCCTTCGGGCGTGCCCCAGGCGCCCATGCGGTGTCTTGGGTGCGTCCTGCCGCCCTGGGCTCGCCCCACGGGTTCCCCCATGTGTGTGGTGCCTAGCGCCCATGCCTTGGGGTTGAACCCTCGAGGTGTCCATGGCTGGCCATATTTTTTGGCAAAGGAAAGTACAAATACTTTGTCAAAAACAAAGTAACCCATGAGTATAAGCCAAATGCCAAGTGCCATTCAAGCCATTTCTTCTCCTTCATCTTCTTCTTGAGAATTCAAACATTAATCCTCTTGATTAGAAATAACTCCTCAATTTATAATTCTTCTTCATCATCTCATTTTCTACTTAGGAGAGAATTCTCAAGGATCTTCATCAACCGAACTCCTGAATCACATAACTTCTTCAATGTGCTTCGTTGATCTAATCAGAGATCAATTGGATCTTCTTCTGATTCACATGCACTAAGAGATAGTGCATGGACTTCTTCTGCTCACTTCATCAACTCAGTGGTTGTGGATGGATTACATTCACTTCCTCATGCATTGTCTTAACAATGCATGGTCTTCTAATATTGTTGTAACATTGTATCCACTTGATACAAGTTCTTTGAACTTTAAGAACAGCTCAACAATCGTCAGATGTAATGATGATACTCCATCATCATCCATTCTTCAAGTGGTGTAACTTAGTATCATCTTGATACAAGTATTGAAACATTAAGAACAGCTCTACAATCGTCTGATATGCATAGAGAATGTTTTAACCACAAAATCCTATGTCACATATTGAATCTCATAAGTGACATGCATCTTAGTACCATGGCCATTCTCCTTTCCTTACCAACACCATCACATCCTTTTTCATTCACATATTGAACCTCCTTTACATCCATCCATTCATTACTTGACAACAACATACCTCATTGACAACAAATGCAACACAGTGCACTTCACATGTTTTCCAACATGGAACCCTAGTATGTGTTATTTATGGTAACCCTCATACTTACCCTTCTGTATTTTAAAATAGAGGTCTTATTAATACATTTATCGATGTGAGATTTCATGTAAGATATTTTGAAATGTTAGACACCTTGTTTTCAATTAAAAATATAAATTTCGATTATCATATTAATTGAATGAGGGGATAATGTAACACCCTATGCATTCATGATATCCATCTTCCTGTAATTCAATATCTTGTTTTACATGCAACATCGAGTTCAAGCGCACCACAACCTATCAAACAAGACGTTAAAAAAGGGTTATAAATATTATTAAACAAATATTGAATTTTATATATCCCATATAATTTTAACATATGAATTATCTGATTCATATAAATAATATAAGGACAAATTCAATTTTTTAGGTAAAATAAGTATTTTTCATAATGTTTAGTTTTTCCTCCATTTAATGGTGAACCCTTTTTTATTCCAATTTGTGAAAAATTTATATATTGAATTTTATCGAATGAAATTATTATTTATAACTGGGAAATAAAACATTATTATGGATATGTTTTGGTGTTCTTCTGAAAACAAATATATTTTAAATAATAGTGAAAAACAACATTTTAATTCATAACTACCTTTTCATATTAATGATTTATATATTTATATTATTTTTATAATTATTAATAAATTATAATTAGAACATATTGTTATAATTTAATATAATTTTGACCATTTTAAGTAATTTATCAATTACATTAGACATAAAAATGTGTCAATCTTCTGATAGTTATTCTTTCTTAAAAACACGATTTCTGGTTTTAACATGGAGAATTAATTTTAAATTAATTTCCACCAATTCTATGTTTTGAAGTTTGAAAAATGGATTCTGTATTTCTAATCATAACGTCAAATTTTTTAAAATATATAATTTTTATTTTTTTGACATTATTAATAGTAACTTCGGTTATTATCTTTATCTACCATGGTTAAAGGGTAAATCAGTTAAATATGGGTAAAAATAATATTTTAATAATATAAAACAACCATAACTTCTAACATAATTCTATTTGATGATATATTGATGACCATGATCATACATACGATGATCCTTTGGAATTTGGGAGCCACTTCGGTGTGAAAAAGGTCATTTTATAATATTTAATTTAATGAAAAGGGAAATATTTTATAAAATTGTATCTTTTACTAAATAAATTTTAATATATAGTTATATAAAAAAATATATATGAATATAAAAATTCATTATAAGGAATAAAAGTTTGTATAAATCATGAAATTTTTTATATTTTTATTAGTGATTAAATAAATATATTTATTTATGAGAAAATGATGATATAGTGATCCCCTTATTAAAAATGATTGAGATAATTAATTTTAAAAATATTTAAAAAACTGAAATTTAATAATTTCGATTCCATAAACGAATGTTATGGAATAAATTGAAATATTAGAATTAATTTAATTCCTTTGGTTTGAAGGAATCATATTTTTATGACTTTAAAATAAATCAATTACTGATTAGTATCATAACTAAAAAAATGAGTTTTTAAAATAAATACTATTTTAATAAATGATGTAATAGTACTAAAAATATAGGATTCATCCTAATGACTTAAATAATGATTATAATTTCATTATAGGTCTACTTGAGGTTCCATTATCATTTTATTATTACTATATTAACTATATATTATTAAAATACAAGAAGACATGGTATGAGATAAACTGTTTAACTAAGTGTTAATCCCAAAAGATATGTTTAATATCCTGACCTAAACATGAATAATAATAATTTAATGAGAATATTTCTACCCATAATAATCTTATCCCTGATATAAATGACATTGGAGATATTAGAAATAGAAAATAAATTTATAATAAATTAATATTTAATGATTTTCCTAAAGTTCCCTTCACCTCTTTTCTAAAAGGGAACTTCTCATTTTCTTCAATTCACACCTCCAGAGACCTTTGTATCTGCCAAATCCTACTAAAAACACCTCCCAACTTCCATAAATTAATCCTATTGGCCACTATTTTTGAATATTTCTAACTTAAAGAGTCCTTTTGTGCAAATCAAATGGAGACACCCAATAACGAGGTAATGGGTTTATCCCTTATTTCGATGTTCTTATCATCATCAGTTTCAACTTCCTAGGTTGTTACCATAATGAAATAATAAATCCATAATATTATAAATTATTAGATGTTTTTATGATTATGGTTCAAAAATATTCCTTCTTTTTGAAATCCTATAAAAAACAATATCACCATGTGTTTGTACGTATGAACTATCATCTCCATCCCGTAGTGTAAACTATATTTCATCTATAACTTTTTTCAATAAATATATTTATGAATATAAATGAAATAAATAATAATTAAAACATGATATTATTCCTTTAAAATTAATATTACATTAAATTCAAACCCATTTAACTCGTAAGGAAATGATATTGTCACTCGTGCGTACGTACGACTTATCATCTCCACGATTTGATGAGATTCATCATCCACATTCACCATCCAAATAATGAATATTAAAAATATTTAATAGGAATAATAATTAAATATATAACATAATAAGGCTACATAAATTATAAATATATATACACTTATATTTCATTCACTTACATCAATACGATAAGAAAACAGAAACAATGTTCATGCGTACGTACGACCTACCGTCTCCATAAACAATGTATTTCATTTAATATATTTATCTATCATATATTTTTATGGTATGAATATATATGATATATAAATCATATTATACTTTTTATAATTATGTAAATCATGATCTAGGTAATATTATTATGAATAAAAAATTCAAAACATGTACGATAAAAAAAGAATTTATTACCTAAAATGTTACATTAATAAGGAATTATTAATAAATGGGTAATATAATGTCATAAAAGAATAATATATGATTTTATAAATATTATCATGCTTCTGATACAATGAAGTAATATGTTTTACAATCATTATAAAAGCAGTTTGGACACATATGGAGAGAATCTGACATAATGAAATGGTTTATTTTCCCTATCTCATTATCATTCGAGATTTATTATATGTAATTATTTATTAGGAAATATTTATTGTCAATGTTGTTGTTTCAAAAAAAATTGAAAAGGATAACTTTGTATTTTTATGGAATCTAATTGTTAACTAGATCATCATTTCAAATATTTTAAATAATTTTTTCTAAATAATTTTAATTAATGTCTCTATTTTCAAAATGATTTTATGGTTTTATTTATATTGACATCATTGTATTAAAATGATAATTCATTTCAAAATATTCAAAGAAGTATGGGAATAATTTATTCAGAAAATCTATTTTAAATATCTTCCTTTATATATTATGATACTTTTAATTTATTTAATGAAAAATGGGATATTTCGCTCAATGATATTTACAGATTACTTTCATATAAGTCCACATCCTGTATGGGAAAAAACTCTTCATTTATGTTGAATGATTATAAAACAATCATCCATATTTTATTGAATGTGTTATGATTTGTTAGAATATGGATGTGATGTTTTTATACCATTTGTGTTTTATGGTTAATGTATTAATATTTTGTATTCTAGTTTTAATATTAATGTTAATGTTATGTTTCACACTTTTCACATGTGGAATGCACTGTACTTCATATGTGATGGTTGGGGCCATCTATTTCCCCTCTATGCATCTTCATGTCTCATGATACATACTATTTTCTTCGCACAAAGCCTTGATAGAATATTTTTCTATGGTTTTTGAACAAGGAATTGACATAGTGGTTATGATGTCTGACATTCTGAATTCCCCCATTATGAGATTAGTTATTAATTTTACATGTTTTTTTTCAACTATTATAATATCCATTTCATTGTTTAAGTGGAATTATTTGAATTATTCTTTCCATATTAGGATTAAGATTATGTTTAAAAGGAATTTATTTCATTTTTATACCATGAATTAAAGCTTTATGTTTATTTATGATATCTTTCTATATATTTTTTATCCTTATATAGCATTTGTCCTCACCCCTTTCTTAGGTTTTATTTTCCCAGGTTACTAAGAAGTGTTTTATGATTAATATGTACGGTTCATCTTGGAAACTAATGGCATTATAAAAGGATGTTTTATGATGTTTTTATATTAAAAATTGTAATGTAAAGTCCATGTATTTAATATATGTTCCATGAATGAAAAACTGATCAGGCCTTTGAGACATGATTCCTTGAAATCAAGAAAATGTATTAAAATAATGTACCTATTATGGGCTTTTGGGTCAAGGAATTACATAATGAATGTTATAGAGAATGATATCAAGACCTATAAATCTCCCTCTCATAAAGAAATCCTAGGAATATAGATTTATCATACATCACCTTCCACCCTCAAGTCAACAGTGATCAAATATATTCCTTTTAATGTGATTCTAGATTCTATTAAAGAAAAACGACACAAGCGATATAATATTTCATAATAGAACCCATATATTCGTGTGGAAACATTCATATATTTTTGGAACATGTGTGTACCACTAATAGAGGGAATATAATATCGATACCTACAATGATTTTATGGTACAATGTAGATCTATTATTAGATATATCAATGAAGAATTAATTTCTCACAATTCAATTCTTTGATTATTTAAATTATTTGTAAATAATATTTAATAATTCAGTGCTTCAATTCCTATGATTTCCTATAGAAATTTTTATTTAATTTTTTTATATTGATCATGTTTTTTATCATCGCGTAAATCTTAAATAAATATTCGATTATAAAAAATGAAATATTAGTCAAGAGTCATCACATGCTTCCTTTATACCATGAACATTTATCAAGTAGGTTGTTGTGGGATTTATTAGGGATATATTGAGGATCTGGATTAGTAGACCCCATTAGTTTTGTGTAATTCAGTGTATAATGTTTATCTGGCATTGGTGTTGTGTGATCTTGGTGCTATAGATGTTTCGAACTCATGGTTATTCTGGTGGGATGCATAAGTTAATGTATTTTTCAGGCCCATAGATGTATGAGATCCATAAAATAGTGGAACTATAGTGACCATGGGTGGAGGGTCCTATAGGTCTATGTACACATTGTGGGATTTATTTTGGTCTCTATTTGTTCTGTATGACATTCGAGATCTAAAAATTTTCTCTAGGGTCTATCATAGAGTTATCTCACTAATTTAGATCATGTTATTAGTGTAAATGAGACCAATTTCTTCATGTTATAAGTGGGATTCTTATTTTTATGCTCCATGGTATTAAATTAATTATTTTTTATTTAGATACTTTGGTGATCCTGTTTAGATTTAGAGAATGTTCGTGATAACATGTTGAGGATTAATCCACATGATATAAATCATCTGTCTTGGGACATGCGAGAGTAGATTTACCTCAAGAGTCAGACTCAGAACCACAATGGTTTTTTTTCATTAATTTAATTTAGACTTTATTATTTTATGTAGCAATCATTTTGTAAATGTATTATTAATTTTTTATAATCATGGTCATATCATGTGTGCATGAGATTTTATTAAAGAAGATTACAATTCCACTATTTTTAGTGGCCAACTAATATTTTTTTCCCAACCCCTATACATAAACCTCCATGACCATGAATAATATATATCTACATTCAGGTGGGAGCATAGGTATCATAATTTATTAGGTGGAGGACTAGTGTTTCTTATTAATGGTAAGACACACATGTGTATTCAAGTGAGTGGGATAGTGTACCTTGAGAGTCGTAGAGACTGGGTATTTGGTTTTACTCAAGGATTGTAGTAGAGCCTATTGTATTTATATTCATTTTATTTATTTTTTATATATGGATTTCCCAAAAGATGAAGTTTTATTGTAAGTTTCACATGAATTATGACTAAAGTATTGTATTATACATGTAATTTATTATATCATGTTGTTGGTTTAGTCTATTTATTGTTAATACTATGATGTTTTTCCCTGATATTTTTTATTTCAAGTTTAAATTACTATTTCCATAGGGTATATTCTCAAAGTTTTAAATTTTGGACCATTTCCTCTTGTCCTTATCCTCAATAGTACATGGAGTTGCACTTGAGGCCTAATGACATGTTGGATAATGTGATGTATTAAGTAAACCTATTAAATTTTTCTACAATACTAGTTTTAAGAGGGTTTCTTGATATAAAGATACGGTTGAATAGAAGCCTCATGTTGATACTTCTCAGGCTATAAATTAATTATGATTTGTACTAAGATGCATGAGGAATTATTCTAGGACCTGTATAGGTATAGAGGGAGAATTTAGTAGCTTTTGGGCAAGGCTAGTTGTGACCACATGAGTAGAAATGTCAAATAGAATCAATATAATTGAAATTTTTGTTCTTACTATTAAAATATTTTTTCTTAACATTAAATTTTTTGTGATGAAAACAATTTAGTAAGAGATTTCTTGGGTTAACTATCCATAATAGCCTTTATTATTTCATCACACAAAGGGGATAATATTTAATAAAAATTTGATGTGTAGAGTATCAACATATGATGGATCGACAAACAAATCCCAAAATTTTCCTATTCAAGGTGACCTGAGTTCCAAGTGGTTATTGGATGATGATAATTTTATTCCCAAACATGGGAGAGTAATAGTCCAGATTTACATTGGGTATGACATGATGAAAGTCTTATCTACCTCTAGTTGGTTGGTTCATCTTGGTTTGAAAATGATTTTAGATATATTGTGGTTAATATTCTAGTGGCTAGGTATGAATAAACAAATTGTTGGATTTGTTTGTCGATGCATCATAGGGTAGGGAATATAGGTCGAGAAAAATAATCCCTATGGTTTTCTCTTCACACATCTAGTTCCTATGTGGATGTGGGAGTACATCACAATGGATTTTGTCATGGGGTTACCCAGGACATCAAAAATTCATTACAATGTCTGTTTTATTGTTCATATTTTTAAAATATTCACATTTCATACAGATCCATGAGACTCACTAATTATATGATATTTTAGTGGATTATGTGAGTGATATTGTACAATTTCATGGATTTACCAAGAGTATTATATCTATTATAGATTCATGTTATACATCACAATTTAGGATGGGTTTATAGAAATCAGTGGGGACTAAGATAAGCTTTTTCCCAAAATAAAAATCCCATAGTAATTGATATTATGATAATATGATTTTTATATAGGAAGACATAATTTATTATTTCACCCTAGATGTACATGGATTATTTTATGATCTCATATCCTTTGTATATATTTCCTATAAAAGTTGTTACCTGTGTTTGATTCCAACGTAACCATGAAAGTGTCTTTAGGTATGCAATTTTGTTCATAGCATGGTTTGAATAAGGTTGGTGAGGTAGTATTAGTAGGGCATTGAATCGTATAAGAGTAATATGAGGGAGTGATACTTAGTTAAATGATGTTTATCATAGATCAGATGAGATAAAAGTTATATTCCCACCATAGGAGAAGAGTATTATATTCCCACCATAGGAGAAGAGTATTGATGTTCTCTGAATATGATTAGGTTTTTTGAGGTTGTCTCATCATTTCAGAGACTAATGTTTGATGGAGAAATTAAATATTTCACTATTTTTTGTTGGTATGTTCATGATCATAGAATGTGATCATATAGTGGAATACCATTTATAAATTCCTTCTTTCTTAAGTGGATTTTCAAAATGTTTCATGTTTCGCATCTCTATATTTTTATGCATGGTACTTCGCATGTTATTGATATATGAGTATATTATGATGGAGCCACCAATATAGAATATAGAGTTCCTGGTGAACATCATAAA
The DNA here is from genome assembly GCA_963277665.1 of Viscum album. Classification (NCBI taxonomy): domain Eukaryota; kingdom Viridiplantae; phylum Streptophyta; class Magnoliopsida; order Santalales; family Viscaceae; genus Viscum; species Viscum album. The sequence goes on along the minus strand of OY728120.1, from coordinate 1,264,403,733 downwards.
ATAAAATAAGAATTTATTTTGAGGGAATATATTAATTACTATATAAGTTATATGGCATCCGATATGGATCCAACAGGATTTTGGGGAGTATGAGACTATGTTTCTGGATCTCTGTCTGGAGTTGTTCAAGAAGGATTCTTAAAATACCTATTTTATGATGAGACGTCTTTAGAGGAGGAAAATCTAATGGCCCTGAATTTTTTAAGTGTCTTAAATGTCAATTTAATCCTATAATAATATTATTTTAATCCTTTTATTTTTTGGGATCATTTCTGGGAGTTTTATATTATTTTAATGATTTTTTGTGGTGTTTTATTTATTTAATGATTAAAATTGTTTTTTCTCAATCAATGAATATTTTTAAGAAATTCTTATTGATGAGGAAGAGGATTAAGGGAGAGTAAACAATTAATGAAAATGGTTTTAAAAATAATACATCCTCACATATAAATCCACATGTTATTCCATAGTGTCCAATAACATGGCTAGTTCATGTTTTATAAAATTGGCCATCAAAATTGTGCGGCCTGACCCTAATCCATGAAAGGGAAAACTATTGGTGTATGGATTGTCAAACATCCTAGTCAAACAATGAAAACCTAATATTAATGAACCAAGTTCCTCTATAATTGAAAATTATATATATTTTAAACATAATGATATTTGTAAATGAAACCCTTATGATTTTTGAGAGTCCTTTGGACTTAGTAAATTCCTATCATCTACTATAAGATTTTGATGAATCCATATCGGTTGATAGTTTTGAATTTATGTATGGGTTATAAAACAATTTAATATTTTAGGTCATTACTGATACCCCTCATTACTACTTATATGATTCAAAAATATTATATGAAGACACTAAATATATTAATTCTAAATACAACTAAGGGTATATTGTTAAATGGTTGATAAAATGGTGGTGGTTTTGAAATATCATATGGAAATATCTTTTGATTAGAGTGAGATAACTCATGAATGGTAGATATTATTGGGTAATATTTCTAATACTGATCATAGTGAGATATTGTTCTTTATGTCCATCATATTAAATCAATATTACACTAAATTATTTAGGATGGATCAATGATCATTGAATACAAATAAGGTAATCTTCTAGAATTATTGAGGAATTTATGATATATTCATTGATTACATAATGATCTAGTGAATTGGAATCCTATAATCTATAATACCATACAATTTTTTCAATTTTTGGAATCTTCAATGTTCCAATTTTAAATAAAAATTTATTTATGTGTATTATTCTTGAGTCTTTATTCTAATACACTATGTCAGGAACCTGAATTCAAGTTAGGAACCCTTGATTTTTGATATTAATCTTCATGGTGTGTAACTTATGTTTATTGTCTCCCATTTATTAACACGTGATTTGTTATCATAAAATATGATATAGTAATATATGTTATTATTCAAGGCCTCTTATAAACAATATTATATGGCATGAGTTGTGATTTTGGATGGATTTTTGTTGTTGATTGATTCTTATATTCTATGGTAGTGTGACTTTTGATATTAACACATATCATCACATTTTCTAGGATATTTTTCTATATTATCTTGTTACCATACATGATATTGATCCAAAAGTATTTATATGGTGATACAATTGCATCCTATTTTTTTACCATATTCAATATTGTTTTGACTTATATTACCATTTGTCTTTTGGAACATTGAATAAAATACATGTTACCCTTATTGCATGATTATTGCTTTGAGGGGATGGGCACATGATATTTGATGATAAAGATGGTGGTCCCCAACATTGGATTGGAGCATGATATGATTATGGGGTGAATGAAACAAGATTCTTTAGGAAAATAGAAGACTATACAAAAAATTTATTCCTTAATCATACCAAGAAACATGATTTTAGAGAATCTAAGAGGATACTACGAGACCCGAATAAAACCAAGTTACAGATCTTTATTATTTCTATTGACCCTAGGTAAATTATTTTGTATGGATATAATGTAGTCATGACCATGGTTATTTTGTTCTTTCTCATCCATGACCATTTAGCATGTGATTTTAGGTTTGTTTTTCTTACCTTTACATTTATTTTTACCCCAACGTACACATTATTTTCATGTTCACACATTACTAGATGATTTGGTTGTGTTCTAATATAAATTCTTACTGACACCATATATGATTATTTAAATGAACATAAATAATTCATCTTCAAGGATCCCAAAAAAGGATAGGGGTCTGGTATTGAGGTTTGAGATGAGGTATCAGGATTTGGGAGTAGTACATAATAATATTATAAATGATATTAACGATTATATACTAATTAATCTAATTGTAATTCTATTGGAAATGGATTAATGAATTATAATATCTATTTACTTATTTTTATAACTTGTATTTCATCTTAAGAGTATCCACATGTTTAATATAATAATTAAATTATTTTATTTTATTTTATTTTATTTTTTTGTTAAAGCACATGATAGTTAAGGTATTGTATACATAGGGATGTACATTGACCCTCAATTATATTCATAATCATATTGAATATGTAGAGATGTTACTGAGGTCATGTGACACTCTAAATTAGAACTGCTGGTTATGGGTTGGAATTACACAAAGGATACATCCAATTTTTATATAAGTAATCCTAAAGATTTTTTTTCTCACACAAAATGAATGATATGTATTACATAACATAAAAAAATTATGGTAGAAATTTCATTCATAGTTGAAATCATATGTATATATATTTCATATTTCTCAAAATTATTCTTCATATTAATATTAGTCACTTTATTTCAAATTGAATTGAAAAATTAGTAGAACATGACGATCTTCATTCCTACATGGATTGGTATAAATGAAGGAAGTAAAACATGAATCATATGTCACATCATACAATGAAAGTCGTGAAATTTTAATCCTACCAACAAAAAATATTTTAATGAACGAAATATTTTTACATTTGAATCGTAATCGTATGACACATTGATACCATGTAGTCATTGAATAAAATATTATTTTCTTCCTCGTGGATAATGAATCAAAATAAAAAAAACTATGTTTTTTTCATTTATGTGTTGATGAAGAATCATATAATATTCCTACTAATATTAAGTCTGATCCATAATGAAACCCAACCTTGTTCTTTCATTTAATATTTATCAAGGTTTTAATAAGATTTTCATAAATATTTTCTCAATAATCATCACATCAAAGTTGTGTTTGATATCATGATATCACTAATATCAAGGATAAATAAATATCATTTTTACTAAAAAATATTTATGTAATTACAAAATTACTATTAAATTCCAATATTAATGGTATCCTCTGATTAATTGTGATATTCTTCACTTCAAATAAAATTAATTTTTTCGATAACATGTGATATACCTACCCTATAAACTATATAATCCATAATATTGTCTAGAATTATAACAAAAACATTAAATTAGATAAATTAATTCAAATAAAAATATATTTAAAATTATGATCAAATTTATTAGATAATAAAAGATATGGATAAATAAATACACATTTCTTATTTATTTTTTATATTATTTAAAAATACTTATTTTTTTTGAAAAATGGTTTTTATTTCATTTATTTGATCAATTAATTTCATTAATTTCCACCACATATATAAAATTAATTTGAAAAATAGCTCCATTTTGGAAATATTAATGTCAAAATTCCCTTATACTAAATTTCTTGATTATTCCTTTAAAAGATTAAATTTTTGGCCAATACTGCAAATACATGTTTTTATTTAAAAATTCATTTTAATTTGAAGAAATTACACATTTATATATTTTATTAAAATTGTTTCAAAAGTTTCATTGTTTAAAATAAATTATTTATAAAACAATTTATGTAGTTCTAATCTGTTTTATGTTTAATATTGATAAAAAGTTGATACACTTATGCAAACAATTTTCAATATAGAACCTCTTTTTCATTTTTAGGTATAATTTTTATTTAAATTCTAACACACACTTGAATTGAAATTTTTAATATTGATTATTTATTTGTAATAAAAATATTTAAAAATATATTATCAGTTCCACATAATATTCTTCCAAGATGAATTGAAATTTTAATAAAAATTCAGAACCACTATTAAGGTAAAAACAACTATATCAGGCACTGGGCCTAGAACTGAAACATATAGATAAAGGTATTTTTGGAAAATAGAATTTTATAACTGATATTTTATATCCATATTTTGAGCATGTACTATACCCCATCTAATATATTTCCATTTTAAGAATTTCTCAGTGTATAGATTTATTATATTTCAATATATTATGAAATTTCATATGTGTCATCTCCCCAGGTTATAAATGGACACCCCTAACTTCTCTGATTAACACCACATTGATTCATATAGATATACCATAAACAAAGTAATTATTTTATAAAAATACATATTCATTAATTCAATGTTATAGTCGTCATAAAATACCACACTATGTTTCCTTATGAAGTGATATAAATGAATCCTATTGAAGAAGTGGTAAGCACCATACGAGACAAATGTAAATATATATATTCCTCTAAATCATCTAAATATGTGGTATTAAAATTAAATTATAAATTTATTATATTTAATATAGTTTTAATTTATTATGATTCTGTATCAACCAATAGACACATCTTATTCAATCAAATTGGAAGTTAATGTTTCGCACTTGCATACTTCTGTACCACAACTACCATGTGAAGGTAAAATTCATTTTCCACCACCATAATTCCTAGATTGTTATTGTCATGTGTCCAATTATCATATATGATATAAATTACATAATTATTCTTCTATAATTACATTATCACAAATATATTAATACCATTAAATCCATTGGGAAATGATAATGTCGCTCATGCGTATATAAGAACTACTGTCTCTAGGAAGCAATGTGATTATTTTTTGAATAACATTTATATAAAAGGTTATAAGGATATATTTAATTAATATATATGACCTATATGATATAATAATTTTTTTATACTGTAATAATTATTTTCCTTTTTTTCGTTCAATTCATTAAAAAATAAAAATAACGTTCATTCTTACGTTCAATGTATTGTGTCTATGAATGAAATAATTCCCTTTTTTTCTCAACATTTTATGGATTGTGTTAATATTAATATAATTAATTTATATGATACATAATTAAATATTAATAATATATATCAAATTAATCCATGATCATGGTACATGTTCTGGATCTACCAAACATAAATTCCTATGAAAAATGAGAATGATATGATATAGAAATGATGATTCTTATATAAATTTATTATTATAATACTTTTAAAATGATATAATCAAATAACATATGATATTATAATTATAAAAATTATCTTTGAATATATTAAAATTATTTAAAATTTATTATTCCCAATATAAGAGCGTTTTTGTAGTATGTTTAACCCGATGTAATTGTTTTATGTTACAATCTCTTTTTTTATGTTATTATTTATATTATGTTTTAGATTAAGAAATTTCATGATATTATACTCAATAATCTAATTATTTTTATTATTCTATGTGTATATTATGATTTTACATGATTTCTTATCATATTTTATGATTTAATAATTCAAGAGACTATAAAAATATTTTTATGTAATAATGGAAATATCTTATTTTTAGTGGAAATAATTTTTCAACTCTATACGTGTTTTCAAAAAATGTTTTCAATAATTTTTTCAATTCTCCCCTATAATTGGTTAATTATAATTTTTCCAATTATTTTATTTTTTAAATACGGTGGTATAGTAATGTTCTTGTCATTTTTTGAATGTGGTGCCATTTACATTTTATAAAAAATGAAGATGTAATATTTTTTTTACACACACAACTTGAACGAGTTTCCCAAATTCCATATCCAAACAATTATTTGATGTTTTGTTTTAATTTTTCAAATTTTATTTTAAAATAAAATTATTTTCATAATATTTTTGAATTTTTAAAATTATAAATATTATATTTCAAATAGGAAATTATTTTATTATAGAAATTTTCCAATGATATCTTTAATAAATTATTCTTATGTGACAAAATCAATTGAAATCATATATAATTTTCTTAGTATATGACCTAATAATACCATAAAATTTAATTCATTATATAGATAATGATGATGATTATTTGAGGATGATTTTATAGACCCTATTTCTTTCCCATGAGTTAATTATGTTATGATAAAACCATTTTGAAAAAAATTAAATTACATTTGGTTATTCAACGATAAAATTATGGAGTGTTTATTAAATATTATTCTTTTCAATGATTGATTCCATTATATATTGATGACATGTTTATGAATCATGTTTCCATTCCATGGGTTATAATATTTTAAATGACATTTGATCTTATGGAAGAAAAATGTATGTATATCATTATATAATGTGTTATACCAAAATTATATAGAGCTAACATGGATTTTGTAAAGATGGATATCTATTGACATATTAGGTAATGAAATGGGTAGTGATTCATGTTGAATAATGGTATTTAACCACCATGATATTCTTAGGAGTGAACATTGAATGAGGATATAATGGAATATGGAGTGATCCCACTCTAATATGAACGTCTTGGAAATGAGGCATGAATAAGGATGTTATTTTCCATTCTAGTGTGTGTAACACAATCTTATGTCTTGAGACAATATTATTCAATTATATAACAAGTTCATTGATTCCTTAATGATTCATTTATTATGAAATAACATGACTTATTTAGTGACTCAACATTGGGATATTTTATATGTAGGATAGGTTTTTCATTTGATAACCACATGTTCTCAAACCCTTATTCACATGATATTCTTTAGTGATCATTAATTTCGGCATTTTTTTTCATTATCAATCATTAGAGCTACCCATTACCTATTTTTACTATCCAATGGTTATTAAAACTAATTATTATCATGATATCTCTAAGAATGGTTGTTATTATAAAGAAAAAACAAGTGGATGATGTAAATCTTGTAAGATTTTTTTCGTAACTGTGCTTCTACATATAGTAAACCTATATGATTCCATTATGGATAATAGTCTTATAAAATGAATATTAATATATTACTATGTAATTAAAATATATGAAATGTATTGGTCCCTATAGTTGTCATTATAGAAATGTGATGTGACTTTTGGTAACTAGGATGAATAAATTAGTGTTAATCACGAGGATAATCATATATAAAGGAGAACAACCTATGTTATTGTAGAGAAATATGTATGGGTTTTATTAGAAAAAAATAACTATCTAGATATTAAAAGTGGACATGGTTTTAGAATATATTCATCTAGGGTTAATAAAAATAATAATATTTGTTTGATTGGATCGTGGTCATTAATCTATTTCATGTTTAATGTTCCCTTCAAATGAACCTATTTTGAAAATTCCACGTGCTACCCTTAGGTTACTTCACATTTTCATTATGAACAATTGTAAAATATTTAAATATATGATGGCCATTAATTATATTGATTAAACATAATGTGTTATATATTTAATGAATTTTTTTCCTTTTAGAAATTATATAATATATTTTCCTGATTATGTTGTTTTCCCCTATAATTATTTTCAGTCACACTATCTGTTATTCTTTTAGTTAATGGGCAGAACCAAATGAAATTGTGGTAATGATGAATTTGAGGGAAAATACACTGATTATCCTTATTAGAAACCAAAGGTTATGTGTGATGGAAAGAAAAGTATTATTTTCTCTTCTAAGGAAGTTTTCTCATAGTATGAATAATGTTGATCATACTAATGATAATAGGATAGAACAATGTTTTGTTGAGAACATCATGGGGGACATCTAGATTTATTTTCAGGGTCTTATATTCTAATAATTATTTTTTATTGGTTTAATTCCCCATGATAGATATTTTTTATTCTCTAGTGATTAGAAAATTCAAATTTTATTTTATTTGATTATCATTTTGGAGGAAAAAAAGATTAATTATATAATATTATCTAGCAAAAGAGGAAAAAAGATGAAATTTATTCCATGAAGTGGGTTGAGTTTAAGAGTTCATTTCAAATATATAAATTTTTTGAGTTATTAATGTCCAATTGGGGAAGGAATTATTAAATCTATAGTAGAAGACGATGTCTTATTAGTTCCAATTAAGATAATTTTAAAAATCATCTGACATATGCTTATGGTATTATCATAAAAACTAAAATCATTATTTAATGAATAATTTTTTGACCTAAATCCTAGTCTCAGAACCTTTTTATCCATAGGATACCCCAGTAACTATGTTGAAATTTTTTTATGTGTAACCGAGATTGAGATAGAGATTGGATTTTCCCATAAATCTCTTGTTTCTATATGAAATGAATGATTAAATCAGAATGAGATTATAAAAACCACATAGAAAATATGATGGTATTTCCATTATACTGAATGTGTGAAGGTAAACCGAGAAGAATGTTTTTTAGGGTAATTGTTAAATTAAATAAATATTAAAGGGAGGTTATCTAGTAATTTAATGAAAAAAATTTGATACAAATAATTTTTCTAGTTATGGATAAAAAGAAACCACAGAATGCACCATTATCACTCTTGTATCTGAAATTCAAGGTGTATAGGAATTATTCTATCGAGTACCCTAATGTGTTGTTTAATGAAAATGATTAGTAAAAAAACATTTAATCCCATAAACAAAAGAAAATTTCAATTAATCACTCTGTTTATTGTGGATAACAAAGTGGTTAAAGGTACAACTATCTTACACTCAATAACTAAAGTTTTCTAATTCAATTCTGGATATACTGACTCTTTTATTCAAGTAAACATTTATATGGGTATCACAATACCACAACAATAATTATATTTATATTTTGATGTTAAAACCCGTTATGGTATGATGATAATATATAAAGCCTACGATTATTCTTCGATTGAAGATTATGGGAATATAGTTTTTGAGAATCTCATTATTCTTTATCTAGTTGAATTTGATGTTTTCTAAATCAAGGACTGAATTTAATTACATAATTCTCAAATCAATTAACATTGAAGGTAATTTTTTTGTATTTGAAATTAAATTATTATAATATATAATTGTGATTATAAATATTAAATACCAATGGAAATTGCTAGTGTTTAATGTTTAGTTATTGTAATTAAATGGGGGTGTTTATTTATGATGTTTCGGGAGAAAGAAAATATACATGATATTATTATTATATATATAATATCACTCTTCATTTAGATTATTTTTTATCACTCTCTATTAATCCTGGATGTATAAATATATATATAAAACCAATTGAATATTTGTAGTGGAATAACATGAAGAGTGATATTTTAGATTATATATCTTGTTTCTTCATATGTACTAAATTAAAATCTGAGATATATAAATCTATTGGTAATGCACAACCACTACCCATACTAGAATGTAATGTGGAAAACAACACCATATATTTTCTATGGAACTCCCAAAAACATAAAAACTATATAATGATATATATGAATAATTTAAAATATACTTATGATTTTAAATCTCATTATTTCAATCAATGAAATTATCTCACATGATTATCCTTCTTGAATATAAAATGTATATGTTATGTTTTCTTTGATTACCAAATACTATTATAATTGGTTGGGATCATATGTTTAACATGATGTTCTACGGTTGTTTGCTATATGATCATGATTCCTAGTTGTGTTTGTATAATTATTGCAATCCACAAAATGATTTCCAGTCTGAAGTAACTATTAAAACCCTATAGTAAATGTATCATTATTATTCAATAAATATGAATGATGGTTAGGATCAATACATTAATATAGTTGATGTTTTTTAATACAATATATTTCCCTCCATCAATTGGATGGTACCATATGATGGTATCTATGGAAGGAAGTGTATAAATCATATGTTATCTAATGATGTTCGATAAATAGATCTATTGGGACCCATTATAGAATACTAAATTGTCTAAAATGTGGGATCCATAATGAACCACATTATGATATCTAAGTGTTCATAAAAAATAAGTTCCAAAATATTGTAATTTATGATGATGGGGACATATTACTATTAATTTATACATGTAAAACTTTTAAAAAGATTCATAATGAATGAAAATCTAATCTCTAGGTATATTTTACCTAATGAAAATTATGATTGAATATGAATTTTTTATTATAACATGGAACTTCAATTATACCTCTCTTAAGTTCATGATGTGACCCATGAATCTATCCTGAGAGAGTAAATACCTGGTCCTTCACATGTACTAAAATCAAAAGTTATAATAATGAATAGGGACATTTCCTATAATGATATACTTGTAGAAGTCTTGGATTTTTGTGATAAAGCACTTCAAAACTAGACTTATGTTACTAAAAAAGATATATATATGAATTTTAAATTCAAAGAAGCTATATAGGAACCCAATGCTATAATGATAAATATATTTCTTAAATTTCTTGTATCGAAGGTATGGAATTGATATTCTAGATTTTTTATTAACGGGTGTATAATGTAACACCAAGAAAATTTGTTATGTATTTATTCTCAAATAATTTTAATTTCTCTGATATTTTAGAATACATGAAACCACGTGACTAAATGAAAAGTATTATATTATACCAACATAATATATCAGTTAAATTGGTAGAATGAATAGGAGTGAAAATTTTTTGAAAATTTTATTTAATCGGTTCAGACCAATAAAATACATTGATAAATAAATATTTAGTTTTTATTAAATTCCAAATGTGCATTAAAAATACATTTTTCCACAAAATGGTTTTTATTGATTTTTTGAGAAAATTGTTATAATTAATTTATTCCAATTTACGAAAATTTAATTTAATAAATTAAAATTAATTTTTAAATAATATTATCAATATATTTGTAAAATTATTTATTAAGAAATTTATGGGAAGATTACTTTTCTAATGAATAACAAAAATTCTAATTTTTATTAAAAACTGATTTTTTTAAAAAGAATTTAAAAATATATATTTTTATATAAAACGGTTTTAATTGTATCACAAGATAAATAATAATATTATTAATCAAATTTAGTTCAATAGAATATATTTTTTGTTGAATTAATATATAAGACCTTTTTATACTTATGAAATATTTTTTTATAGGGAACTTAATATTGTCCCATTTTATGGGTTTAAATTGAAATAATATTCTACCATAATTTTGAATTGAATTTGATAAAAAAATAATTACATATTAATAATAAAAACAATTATTATTATATAATATTTTCATCATATTTTTTGGTAATTATGAATACTAACTGAGGTAAAACATTCATTACCACAGTTGAGGTCAAAACAAGTTTACCATGGTTATGAGAAGTGTTAAGGGTATGAATTATACTTTAACAAGTCTAAATAATTACTTATATCCATATTTATACCTTATATTATCCCCAAATACAATATATTATCTTTTTAAATATATTTTTATTGGAATTAATTTATTTATATAATAATATTTTAATTAATTCCAACCATCTCTACTCACCCACTTAAAAAATGAAATCCCATATTTATCTTATTTATAGTACATTTAGATGTATGTATCATGAACATTCCCAAATAGATTATATTAACTTTATATCTATCAATTAATTATTGGTGCATCTCATTTTGAAATATCATTCATATGGTCCTGAAGAAGGGATCAATAGGAGGCTCACAGAAGAAGGGGAAACTATCTTAGTTCACTTATTTCTATATATTTTTTCATATAAATCCCATTAATATAATATATTCACTATAAAATAATAAATAATGAATCATAATTTTATTTAAATTTAATTATAATTCTTTAAAATCCAGTATCTAGAACATATTTCATCAAATGGGAACTGAATCTATCACTCAGGAATATGTGTGAACTACCCATCCGCAAAGAGAAGAAATTCCTTTTCTACAAAGAGTATCATAGATGGATATTGAGATAGTTTAAATATTTATATATATTTTTTAAAATAATTATTCATATGAAATTATTATATCACATGAACCTTCTAATATTACATCCCATTGGAAAATAATGACATCGCTCATGCGTACGTCTATAATACTGGCTGCAAGAAGTGATGTGAATATTTATTCAGTTTTAACTACATAGATATTAATAAGTATATATTTAATAAATGTATTTTATTTATATTATAAATTTAATTTTCAATAAATTTTACTTACTATTTACCTTTCATTCATTCCATTAGTCAAACTGTGAAAACAACTTTCATGCATATGTATGACCTATCATCCCCATAAAGGACAGATTCATTTTTATATCTTTAACATCATTTGATAAATATACATATATCTACATATATCTGATGGATAAAAATTATATTTATATAATTATCATCATTTTATAGATGATGGAACCTTGATAAAGGTACTCGTACTAGAATAAAAAATTGAAAATAATGGCAGAAAATATGAAACTTTTCCCTCAAAAATGATTTTATTAATGAATTATTAATAAATGGGTGTCAATATATTAATATATAATATTATAAGATATTATAATTTTAAAACTTACTCTCATATACATTTATTAAAAATTAAAATTTATTAATCTGTAGTTCGAGAGATTTCAAATCATGTCAAATTTGATGTAAGGGTATTATTTCACAATCTCATTATTTGTCAATATTATTAATGATTATATTTCTAATGGTGATATTTCATTATTTTATACTTATTAATCTCATAATTTCACTTATCCATTTTTTATTTCTATATTTTTGTTTTTTCCTATTCATTTTCATCTATTTATAAACTCAGTTGACCAAAATAATTACTTTAAAGGCAATCAACATTATTCCTCTCTTTAGTCAGAAATATATTTTATATAAATCCATTATTTTTAAAATGATTAGTTAACTAGTTTTAATATCCATACTTGAATATTTAATATAATTTTTAAATATCATTTGTTTTTGACAGATGTGTTAGAAGAAATATTCTTTTCATTTTCGTAATGATATAATATTTACATTTTACCAAAAGGGAAAAATGAATAATTGATTATGAATAAATGGCATCAATGATGTTTCATACTGTAAAGACCAAACAATGAATTTATATTTCTATTACATGTTTCTATGGCTATATTTGATGAATTATTTTCCATAAAATGTGTGAAATTTTTAGATTTTAAATATGTGGGTTCGATGTGAAAGGTGTATTTTCCTCAAGAAATGTTATAATGATAATTTGAAAAAAAAAATAAGATAACATATATTGATGATAGTTATTCTTAAATAGGAATATGATCTTTATATAACATCCAATATAATTCATTACATGTATGATGATGAAGATGATTCGATTTTGATTTTAGGAAACCCATTTATTCATGAGATAATTATGTTATGATGGAACCTTTAGGAATCCCATTAATTTTCCATGGTTTATGCATTGATGAAATGTTGTAACATTTATAAAACTCATTTTTTCCATTCATTAGAGTTTAATAGAATGATTAGATGTTTATTGAAACATTTACTTTCCACATGTTATGATATGGTTAATGATTATTTATAATGTGGAACAAATATGTATTATATTTATACTGTAAAAGGCGGTCCCATAATATTATAACCCTCTAATGCATTAGTTAAGGATTAATATCTCATGACATAATATTGACTATAATATGTAGTTAACATATATTATTAATTTTAATGTTTCTCTAATATTGTCTTGGGAGTGAACCCTGACTATGAAAATAATGAAATGGGTAGTGAACATAATCCACTATGATAGTCATGGATGTGATATTTAAAAAAGGAAATGATTTCAATTATAATATTAATTCCACAAACCTGCTCCTTAGTGTAATGTTATAAATTCATGTATCATTTTCATTTAATTCATTAGAATTCATGTCTTTTTAACTTCTCAATATTAATCCATGACTCATGATTATGATAATTCACTTATAGGGTATGGTATTAAAATGTCGATATCATGTTCTAGTTCACTTATGATCATTTTATTCATTAATAATCATTTATATATCCATAACTGAGAATTTTAGATCACCTATTCTTAGGTTTCCTTTTACAGGTTTGGAATAAATGTTTCATGTAAGATATATTTAATATGGGTTAATGTTATTAATATGTTAGTGGGGGATGAAGTAGATGTTTATGAATTTTTTTAATTTATATATTATTACAAAGACACTAAACCAATATGGTTATAGTGTGGATCTTCATTTTATGTAATGAATATTAATATATTAATATGTCATATACATGAATTTAAATTATGTGTAGATATATGTTATATCCATATTTTTTCCCTCTCAAAATAATGAATAGGACGGAAAAGGTTTTTAGCAAAATCAAATTACCATGAGCAATTTAATTCCTCTATATTCATCAAATATAGTGATCAATTGACAAAAATATTGGATGGACATTACTTATTTTTTATCTAGTGGCATTGTCCAAAACATGAATTCCTTTATTTTTTGAATGGGAAATATTTATTACTCTTAACCTTCAATCATGATATATATTCATATCTTATGTAGTTATTATAGTGAATATAACCATCTTATGAAACTTAATATATTTTATTTTATAATAATCAAAAAATTGGATACATCCCTCAAATAACGGTTTAAAATCATTAATTAATAGTTAATCATCATTATAATTTCTTGGATGTTTTGGTTTAGAAATAATTAAAAATAACATGATATAGATTTAAATTATATATTATTCAACAGATGAGTTTTATATTCCCAAAAAATATGCCATTATGTTTTTTTCAACTAGGGTTTCGTTCACAAATCGGCCCGAGTCGACCCTAAACTAGTCACCAGGCCAGCCCAAGACAAGTCCTGAGAGGGGTTCCCGATCATCCCAAGATGTTGAAAAGAACTGTGGTCATAAATAGAATACACAGGGGAAGTAATTATCCCAACTATAAACAATCAAACAAACAGAAAAATGAAACAGACATCCCAAAATACATTTATATAAAAAATGATCTGAACATTATTTGTACAAGAAATCGAAAGTAAAAATAAACCAAAAACTCAACCAAAAAAACCATGAAACCCCACTAACTCTATGTGAACCCACTGGTCACTCTCCAACATAATGATCACACATCTCCCAAGGTGATTGAACTCAAGCTGAAACCTTCACAAGGGATAAAAACAGATGAATACTATAGTCATGAGAATTATAACACAATAAATTAGCACAAAATTATATTCCCAGTTCACATCCGTTAAAATCAAAAAACATCAATTTCATGTTTTAAATAGAATATATAAATTTATGTTTTTTCAAATGAGGTTTCATGCTATAATAATTATCATATAATATAGGTATGTTTTATAAACAAGAATGCTAGTAAAAAAGTTTCCAAGAGATGCAACTTCAAAATGAAAATATTTTTCAAGATATAAACTTTAAGGAATGAACACTATTAAATAACTCACCAAAACTGCTGAATTTACCCACTAAACACACCGTATACTGACGGTGAGTAAAAAATATCCAATGAGCACATGTCATAGGAACACCCCTAGGCACTAGTTAGTTGTGAGCCCCAGGTACCTTGTATCTCGGTGCAGGTAACCATAATAAATACTTGTTCTTGTGCACAGATGCCACTATTAGGGATAATACCAATAATAAAGTGTTCCTATGACATCATCATCACCATCATTGTTTATATATTATTTTCATCATCAAACTTTCTATGTGAAGCATGGGCCAAACCACCACAGGATCACTAGCATACTAGTACACGTCTGCCCACATAGATACTGGGGTTTTCCGACTTTGCTGTCAAACATGTTATACAACTATAAAATACAATTTTCTCATTAATATTCCATTTATATATCATACACACCTTAAACAAGACACACACATGTATCACATTTCTTTTATTGATCAACAAAACACCTAAATTTTTATATAATAATTTCAAGATGTATAATAAGGAATTGAACATGAAATCCATTTAAATGATCTTTTAAGGCCAAAACCCATCAATACCATATCAAAAATATTTTTATAATCCCCATAACAAATTAATAAACCATCTTCATGAGATATAAGATGTCTCCAAAAGATAAAACATGAAATAAACATGGAAACCATTTTTACAAGAAAAAAATGCCAAACAACCATTTATGCCTTTTAAAAAACTAACAACTGATAAAGGTATTAATTTAAATTTTATTAATTAGGTGAATACCATTTAAATCATAAAATAATTTCCATAAATCTATTAAAACACTCAGTTTAAATATTCATAACACAACCATGTTCTTAAGGAGGTGAAACATTCCATTTTATAGCAACTCAGGCCAAAAAATATTGTAAACTCAAACACATTTGTTTTTAAAACAAAATAAACATTGGAAATCCATAAAAGGACCCAAAAATAATATTTTTAATTATTACAATGAATTTATAAATCTAAAAAAAATAATATTTAAAAAAACTCATAACACATAAAATCCAACATTGCAATTTACCGATCACATGACATGCAATTTTTAAAAAAATTATTTTAAGCACTTGAAAATGAATAAAAAACCTATTGAATTTCAAATTTGATTCATGATACAGGAACATGATCAAAATACACTAAATAAGGCTCTAAAACACACAAAATAGGTGCGAAAGATAACATAACATTTTAACAAACACATGGTGTGAACTTTTATGATAAAACAACACTGCCTTTCATAAAACAAATATTAAAAAAGAGTTTTGAACACTAAGAAAATTATTAAAATGATTAAAAAAAGTAATAAAAAAATATATCAAGAATGGAAAATAGTAAAATGATGAAACTTTAATGTTAAATGGAATGGTTAAGGGATTTCATACCTCTAATATTTTTGGGTAATGGAAACACACACCCAATATCCCCATCCAAGGGTTTATAAACCCTAAACCTATGACGACCAGACCCAAATAAACAAAAAACCACATAAAAATCATGGGATAAGAGAAAAATATGTATATCATGACTATAGGATAATATAAATCCTAGAAATAATGAATGTAGGGGAAGAGGGAGGAGAAATGAGAAGAAATCTCACCTTGGAAGGAAAAAAACTGCTCACCTTCCCAAAGATCTGCAAGCATAGAGGAAAGTGAATGGCTCGAAACTCCCTGGAGAGGATACTATGTTCTGGATGAACTTGTGTAAGAAGATTTGGGGAAAAAATAGACTGACTTAAATGATTTAGGAGTGAGAAAAAATAACATTGGAAAATCTGGATGATTTTAGAACCATTGAGTATATTTGACCAAATCTGAGACAATATGAGCTCCAAAGAGATACATTGGAACATTAGGGTTCTGCTAGGGTTTTTGGACTTGAGTGTATATTTAATTACTAAAAATTATCAAAAAATAAATATTTTATAAAAGAAAAAAATATATTTTTTTAACAGGAAATGGGCCCTCGGGCTGTCCCAATACTTGAATAAACGACCCTTATTAGTCATGCTTATCAATTTATAAGTGTTTCAATAGGATATTGTTGTTTTAATATTTAAGTGGAGGCTATGTGGGAAGTGGAATGAGTGAAATGTTTTGAAAAATGAAGGAGTTATAAAAGAAAAAAATTTGTTTTTAAATCTGGAAATGGGCTCAGGGTTGGCCCAAATCATGAAATAACCACAGTTTTCTCCAAAACTCTCAAATTAGTTATGGGGAACCAATTGTATGATGATTAGAAATATATAAAATTTCAAAACTCAAAATTAATCTCACCCAAAACCTAGTAATATTATCTGTATCTCCAATGAACCAGATTAAAACAAAGACCTGAAAATAAAAAAAATGGGAGTGATAATTCTCCCCACCATTAAAACTTTTCGCCCCCAGAAAGCAATAACACTATACAACTAAAAAATTAACAACTAATTATTCCTTATCAACATGATACAACCTCTCAAGAAAAATAAATATTATTTACCATCAACAGAACTTAATCCTCTTCACCAAACAAAACACTAAATCACAACCACTTTATGGGAATAAACAAAAAGATCAAACCGCAACTTCCACAACCATGCCAAGAACCAGATTGTTGGTCATTCTCTCAATGAACCCAATGATCACCCAAACCAAATATCACTCACTAAATCCAATGACTTAGGGGGGGGTCTTGAACGTTCTCCCAAACATTAAATCACAACTACCATTCGACAAATCCTTAATTGAAATATATTTGAGACCCATAATGGGTCTCCCCACCATTAAAGAGAAACTAGATATGAACGAAAAGAATTCAACAAAAACTAGAATTGGGTATCACCCGCACATGCACACCAAAACTCTCCCACAACAACCTAAAAACCCATGTTAATAGGGTTGCAACATGAACATCGAAACCACCAACTCCTAAATGGAGGGAACAATAACTCAGCCAACACTTTCTACAAAAATCCAAACCTGCACATATAAGGGATGGAAGTGAATGTGACCTAATCATTAGGCCACTGAAACCACAAAATAAACAAATGAACTACTAAGTACTCTCCACCTATGAACAAGTAATACCATGACTCCACCTGATTTACACAGGTGGTCCATAAAGGTACATTAATTAAAAACCCACATCCTTGAAGCCATAACCATAGACACTATGTGTGTGGTATATCCACCACACTCGTTGCGATAATAGGAAATTCACAGTGATGAGAAACCAAAATAGAGTATAAAATAACATACCAAAACGATGTATGTGTGAGTCTTGTGGAGAACTCCACACCTCTGGTGATATCCTAACTGTATAAAAAGATTCACATAGAGGCCTATGGTTGGAGCCCTGATTCATGAAGCACATACTGCACTACAGTCAGGAGAAAAGGATCACAACACCCCCACAAAACTCCCTTTCTCAAAAACACAACTTCATCTAAATAGGAACACATAGATAAATACCATCATTCTATCTCTCTTGGAACATGGATCATAATGGACAAGAAATACAATGAACCACATCAACCAAATAGAAAAAAACTACTATGCCCAAAAGAATTATAACGACCTGGAATCACATTAAATAGACCCCAAAAATATCTCTACTCCAATAAATGGGCCAAGTTGTCACCTGAACATGTGTATTTATTATTTGAAATGAATCCTTAGGTTGATCAACATGAAATATTTCCAATGGATAACTTTCCATGGCCAAAACACATCATCCAACACTTCTTTAGAAACCCTTTAATCATTACTCTAAAACCGAGCCACGAACAAGATCTCATCTCATGACACAACAAGAGTATGAATTTTAATGAGTTATTAATGAGACAAAATAACTTTTGAAAATCTAGACGATTTGAGAACCATTGAAAATATTTGAACTAATATGATATAAGAGGATAACTAATGAGATAAAATGGGAAATGGGGGTGAGATTTGGGTTTTTTGCCTCGAGTGGGAGGTGGAATCACTGAAATTTATCAAAAAAATGAACAAGGTATTAAAGAAAGAAATTATAAATTTTTAACAATAAATGGGCCCTTGGGCTAGGAAAATACTTGAATAAATAACACATATTCACTAGGCTTATAAATTTATAAGGGGTAGAAAAGGATATGGTAGTATTAATATTTTATGTTGGAGGCCATGTGGGAAGTGGAATGAGGGATTTTTTTGAAAAAATGAAGGAGTTATAAAGGAAACAAATTTTGTTTTTAAATATTCAAATAGGCCCACAGTTGGCCAAAATGATGTAGTAACCACCATTTTTTCCATAACTCCCAAGCAATCTATGGGGAACAAATTGTAGGATGAATAGGAATATATGGAAGTTCAAAACATAGAAATTAATCTCACCGAAAAACTAGGAAAAGGATCATATTTTCCAATGAACTAGATGAAAAAAAAGACATGAAAAAACCCGGGTGTGATAGTTTAGAAATAGTTTTATAAAATATATACACAATGTTATTATGAGATTCCAAAAATATATTATTTTTTTTGAAATGCTTGATTATTTTATAATTCTGGATAATTTTCTAGGTGGCATAATTTTACTCTAAAAATCCATTCAATTTAATTCCATCCCAAATATTTATTTTATTTTAATTTGGAAATAAACATATTATATAAAGAACTATAAGAAGATATATATTTTCATTTATAGGAATCATGGATCATGGATTAAAAAATAAATCCTGATTTTATTTTTATTATAAAATAAAACAATATTTATAATATTTAGGGCACCCTAACAGATTGTTGGACTACTCTCTATATAGAACAGATACATTGTGGTGGACAAGTTCCTTCTTATAAACAAATATCATTGGGTATAATATATTTTTTTAATTATAAGTATAATCTCACATATTTATTTCATCAGATATTATAACATTAAATATTTATATAAAATTATAAAATCTATTATAACACCATAAATTAATAAATTCCACGTAAACAAATCTTAACATCGTTGATGAAACCCTTATTTATTTCCAACTAGGATGCGATGGTTTTCAATATCACCATACATGTAATCAATATTTAGAGTTTTTCTGATTTCATTCACTTAAATATCATAAATAATTTCTTTCATTTGATATTAATTATTATCTTTAAATTATCAACTATCATTAGATCATGACTTTTTCTCAATTTCACCATATCCAATCCATGGAATATAATAAATAATTAAAAAATTCAATTAAATTTTTATTGATTTCTATTAATTTTAGCATCATTATATTTTATCATTTCACATGGGTAGAAAAATATTTCATCTATTGGAATATTTTATTACGGAAAATTCCGTGAAATCATTACCCCTTCCTCATATCCATCAAATTTTTAGAATGTTTTAAAATGACCATGATTCATTATCTCAAATAAAAACATTTATTTATTGGTTTTAAAATATTGTATTTTTAAATTTATATTTAAATTGTGTTCTCTATATATCAATATAAATATATTTTTTAAAATAAAAATAAAAATAGTTATTAAATTTTATGTTATATATAAAGACAAAATAATATTTAATTATTGACAGACATTTATTTTTGGATATGTTTTCGACAACAAGGTCATAAAAACTATAATATCATTTATAGATGAACTTAAATGAATAAATATGTAATTGTTTCACTTCAAAAAAAGTATATGATATGATGAAAATATCCTTGTTACGTCGAATGCGTTATTTTTTATGAAATACTAACAAAGAAAAAACACATCAATCATTAAAAAATATTTATAAATAGTGGATATTATTTAGAGATTTAATATTTGAAAACACATATTTTAATTAAATTATAATATTTTTAGATAGAATAAAAAATATTTTTTTAATAAATATATATTGTAAAAAATTTATTATACAATTATTATAAATATGATAAAAAAATATTTTTATATAGTATAATTCATAATATAATTTTGTTCATAAAATAGAAATAAAATACACATATATTCCAATTGCTAATATATATTCACATTACAAAATGTAACATCCCAATATAATTCCAAAGTAGATAAAATTTAATGATTTTGTAAACAGAAAAATTGAACTATTTGACATAAAAGTATCATATTATTGAATATTAAAAATGAATTAATAATAATAATTTAGTATTTAGTACAATTACTCAACATTAAAAAATGGATTCCATATTATATAATATTTTTGCATCTATTACATGATAATAAAAAAGTTAAATTATATGTAATGAATAAAACTACTCTATATTTTGATACAGAAGTAATAAGTTGTTCAATAACATATAATAACACAAAAAATATTATTAATGATATGAAAAGAATGTTATAGGTTATATATAGATTATTACACACACATGTTATATAATAAAAAGAAACAACAACATGAGGGAAAGAGGTTGAAAGAAACAAGGGTTAGATGATGGCATAATGATCCTGTCGCAAAGTATAAAGGACATAAAGAGTGGTTGAATGACATTAGATCCCAATAGATTAGGGGAATAGGGGTTATGTTTTCTATTATGATAGATAATTGACATGTGTCACATGAAAATATTGTTATGTTCTAGATATTTAAAAAAAGTTAATGGTTTCCAAAAATGGTTATTTAATATATGATATGGACCAAATATTCAATAGTTTTCAAATTTTATATTATAAAATTAATGATATAGAAAACTATTAGTAATGTAAATTATTAATAAATGACATTATAAATTTGTTTATAAATGTTTTTTTCAAAAATGTAAATCAATCAAAAAGAAATAAATTTTCAAGATTTTGTTAGTTGTATAACATAAAAGTAATCTATATTGGAACTATATAAGAATACAAACCCAATATGATCAATGGGTTCGATATCAATGAAATTTTTTCTATTTTCTATACATATGATAGTGTCAAAGGTTCAAAAAATTTATATATAAATAATATATTCATCAATGTTGTGACCCATCTAAAAATATTCATATAGAAATTTATTTAAATAAAATTTTTATTATAAAATTATTATGTTTATATATGAAATTTGATTTAAATTTTTGAATTTTGATTTTATATAACAATTTAACAATAAATTTTCATATGCGATAATTGATATTGGTGATTTTTTTTATATTTTTTGAGTAATCATTGAAATTTTTGTTTTCTATATATGCATGAGAAAGGAAACGGAATGATACCCTAAGATATATACATAACCTAGAATGACATAATCTTGTATTTCATTTGGGAATCCTATGGTGAAATTTCCCTTACCTAAAATTTCTATATAAATAAAATGATTCATTGTAACATATTTTGTGGTCCAATCCAACGGTGCTGTATAATTATTCTAGAGATAATCAGAGTTGTTGGGGCGTTTCCACTATATTGAAGGAAAGTTTTTATGTTGATTTCAATTCAGATTATAGAAACATGAAGGACCTAATTTAATGATTTCAATGTAAATATAAAAAATTAATGATTTTCAAGGTTATAATAAAATAATAATGGTAAATCTTTGGTTGGTATGGGACTAAATGGGATGATTATTTTTCTTATAAAAGTTGCCTCAATATTTCTAGAGGTATCCAACAATGAGATAATTCCACAACATAAATAAACAATTTAGTACATAAAAATATAAAAAAATCACATATAGTGTCATGTTAATGAAAAATACCTGAAAATTGATATTACTATGACTTTTAATTTTTCAATTTTAGAATAAAAGAAGATGAATAAAAAAAGGAAGTCATCGAATGGAAGGTGGAATTTGACATAATGTTGTGGGAATATTGATGAAAAAATAACTCAACTTTTGTGTAAAAGTATTCACCCTAGAAATTAAATGTAATTATAGTGATATGTTTGAAAATAATAAGTATTAGTATAAATAAATAACAGAAAATAGAAAACTATAGTGGAATGGAATAACATACATGTTGAAAAAACAATACGACAACAAAAATGTTACATTACATTATAAGGAATGAAATATAACCAAAAGATATTTATTTTATCCTAAAAGACACATTAAATATACCATGGTATTCCATTTTTTCAATTATATCATTTGAAATTAAAATAATTTAATTGGGTTTGCCAACAGTTTGAGGAATATTAATGTAGGATCAATCTTTTATCACTTCTAAGGAACCATGCATTACATTTCTCTATCCTCATTGATACACTGAAACATCTTTGATAAATTACTGATTTGGATTATACATTGAAAAATTAATAATTTATATTTTTTTGTATTGTAATATTTTTCAAAATCTTATAACAATTGTATGATCAATTTTAATGTTATTCCCAAATGATTGAGATGTATTTTTATGCCACAGATTATCACCTAGAAATTAAAAATCAATTTGGGAAATAAATATCTATCAAAAAATTAAAATATTATTAATGGAAATTGATTAATGAAATGTTAGTAATAATTATCCCAATCATTAATTAATGTATCTAAATTATTTTCCACCAATACTTTCTCATTTCTTGTTATAATTGTCTTGGATCAAATCTTTTTTCCCTATAAATTTTGGTGATGCACACCCAATATTATCAACATCCATTTTAGATCTTGAATTTATTAAAGAATAAAATAATACTCTGATAATTATATTCATTATTCTGAACTTTAATATTAATATTATTAATATTGAGTTTTTTATAATCTGATGTAATCATGGTGAGACAGTAGTACATTTTATACATTAATATCCTAGATGATCAGAAATGAATTGCAAACTGTAAAAATTAATTAACTAAGTATTTTTGGAATAATGGAACACATAAAAATTAATCAAAATGAAATTTATAGTTTTTAATTTATGGGTCCAAAAATACACTAGAAATGAAATTTTCTAGTCTATATAAAAATACTAAAGAAACAAATTCAATCCATTTGTCTAATTTTTTTCATATATACATTGTAACACCACAAAATTTAATGAGAATGAT
Source organism: Viscum album (assembly GCA_963277665.1). Taxonomy (NCBI): domain Eukaryota; kingdom Viridiplantae; phylum Streptophyta; class Magnoliopsida; order Santalales; family Viscaceae; genus Viscum; species Viscum album. Next base: position 1,264,379,264 of record OY728120.1, on the reverse strand, counting down.
TCTTTTTAATTTTATTGAGTTCTGGTGTTGTACACTGAAAAAAGATTATCTTTTTCTATAGGCAACACTGTATTATCTTGTAGTATACGCAAACACTATTCTTGGCTTGTGTTCCACACAAGAGCGACCTTCCTCAATTGCTTGTGTCGTGCGCAATACCAAATTACACTAAACGATATATTGTTATAATATTATTATGAACTAGCCGTTATGAATATTATTAACCACATTTATAATTATATAACATTATCATTCATCTTAAGAATATAATAGAACCTGATATGAGAATACAATTAATTTTTCAGATAAAAGATATATTTTTTTAAATGTAGTTTTGTCGCCCTTTGATGGCACAACCATTTTAAATTTAATTCTTGAAAAGTTTATAAGTTCAATTTGAAAAAGTAACCTTATTCTTTGGAATCAGGATATAAAAATTTATGTTGGATAATTTTTTGACATTATTCTGATAAACTACATTTTTTTATGAATAGTAAAAATATGGTAAATTTTAATTAAAAACAACTTTTTTCATCAAGATAATTTATATGGTTAATTTATAATATTTAATGGTTTTAAGGTATAAATAGAATATATTTTTACCATTTAATATAATGTATGTAATTAGCATTACTTTTTATTAAATTCATAGGTAAAACATTTCAATCTTTTGAAATATTATAACTTTAAAAACCCATTTTCTCAATAGCGGTATTTATTTTAAATTAAATACTACAACTTCTGTGTTTTTAATATAGAAAAATGGATTGCATATTTTCAATCAGTAGGTCCAAATTATTTTACTAGGATACGTTTTATTTATAAGAATTAGGAATAGTAACTAAGATAATTTTATTTACCATAGTTAAAGGTGAATCAGGTAATTAAGGGTAAAAATAATATTATAAAATTACCCTAACACCTGCCTTAATATAATTGGATGATTATATTTATCTATAAAACATACTTGGGTCTAAATGGAATCTTTTTTAACCCACTTGGATGTGATTAAGACCATTAATTTATTTTATTTAATGAAAGTGAAATATGTCTCACTCAAACATTAATAATTAAAGTATTTTGAATATAAGGTTATATAAAATATAAATTCAATAATAAATACTCATTTGAAAGACAAAATGTTTTTATTTTTTATGGTAATTTATTTTTAATTTTTAAGATATATTTAATTACCTAAATAATTTATATATTAATGATTCAAAAATTATTTATTTAGTGAAAAAATAAATAATGTTTTTTTTCAAATAATAATACCCATTAAAGGACGCAAAACCTACCAAAAATTATTGGTCATGTATATATAAACCATAATCATCCAATTTTATAATTTTGGACCATTTAGATCCTCATAAAAGTGATTATGGCACTCATGTTATTTTATTTTAAAAGATGTCAATGTTGTCGCCTTCATAATTTAAGAAACATAACATTTTAAAAAGTTGGGTGTTTTAAAATATAAATTCGACTAAAATTATTCTTTTGAAATATATTTGATTTATATTAATTATAGTATTTTATTTTTAAATTTTATGAATCAAATAAGTATATTAAGTAATTATACAAAAATGTTGTAGTAATTATTTTATTAGAAGAAATATCAAATAAATCATATTAAAAGTATTAAAATGAATATTAAATGAACTAATTAATGTTATCGATGAATTTAATTGATTAATATGACATGTTAGGAATATATTAAATATTTTGTTTTGAATATATCCTCTATGTGGAATTTATTTAAATTCAAATGAATTAATTGTGTCAAAATTGACAATATTAATATTTTATAAAAATAACAAAATATTAAATTGTATAAAAATTACAAAAAAATTAAAAATTAAAAATAAAATTTATATTCTCAACAATTTCATAACATATGAAATTATTTACAATTAAAAACACATAATTTGGTATTTATAACCATTTAAAATTTATAACATTATTAACACAAATTAAATTAAATAGATTTAATAAGGATAAATCAAAATGATAAGATTTAAAATAAAATAAAAACATGTATAAATTTGGTTGGATGATGAGATTAAAACCCTATATTATCTCATAACCTAATTTGAGTCACTTGGATGTTTTTATGTGGGGTTTGAGTTTATTATAAATTAATATTTTAGAGGATTCCAAAAGTGCCCCTCTCTTCTCCAATTTAAGGGCACCTCCTTCCCTCTCCTATTCACAAAATTTTGAGCCTTAAATCATGGATAAACCTAGTTAATTTCTCTTCTTCACTTACCTAGAATCATTCTATGGGTCTGGGTATTCTTCAAAGATCAACTATACTTCCCTAATAGGTGGTTTAGAAGAGTTGTGTTGAAGAAGAGGTGATATCCTTTACCAGCCCTTTCAAATTTATTTATTCTTATACATCATCATCATTAATTATTTGATTATAAAGTAATAACATCAGTATCACTCATATACTAATATGTTATTATAAATTTGAAACAACACTATTTCACCTTCTATCAATCCTATGGAAAACAAAATCATCGCGAGTGCGTACGTACGGAATACCGTCTCCACACTGTGGTGTAATCTGTTTTCCCACACCACCTTACTTGGATGGGTATAATGGTGTAAATAATAACTAGATATGATTATTATAACATTATACTAATTATGAGATATTCTATCATCCACTCCAATACCATTCATTAAATATGGGAACAATATCGTCGCTCGTGCATACGTACAGCTTACCGTCTTCACAGTGCGATGTGATTTGTTCTACATGATCTTCATTAAACAATGATTATATAAACTAATTGAATGAATAAATCAGATATATATTATTCCAATACCATTTTTTAAATTATGTATCTATAACCTATAAAAATGAATAAGAATTTATTTGAAAAAATGCACATAAGAACATAAAGCAATGAACACCCGAATAACAAGTAGCAAAGAAATACTACTAATAAGAAGATAATAAAATGACCATATATGATATCATAACAATTAATATGATTCTAGAATAAGTCCATGAAATTATTTAAATCATTATACATGAGGTTCGGATATGTACAAAGCACATCAAACCTAAGGTAAGGGATAATTTTTCCAATCTTGTTCTTATCCAAGATTGTTTACTCCTAAGTATTTACTGGGGTTATGATTATAATCCATGTCCATGTTTTCTCAAAATGTTTTCATAAAATTTTTACTACTCTTCCATGTATGTTTACAGTCTTTTTTCCCTTTTTTTACCAAATGGTATGGAAGGAATATTTCTTTTGTTTACTATTCATGGTACTTTTTGACTTTTCCGGAAAAAGTATGAGGAGAATGTATTTTTTAACTTATATGGCATGAATAGATTTGAACAGTTTCATAATGCCTTATTTACATGAAGATTCTTCTACATTATTTCATGATTATTTTCAACGAAATTCATTTCTTTTAAATTTTCACGTCATTTTGATAATGTAAACTTATTTTGAAGAAGAAAGGATATTTTCCAAAATAATTCATTTCAAGTGTTTTATCAGAACTATTTTCCATCTATGCTGAAACACTTTAATATGGATATGTTTCATATATAATGTTTGTATTATTTACACGGATTTATTTTTTTCATGATGAAACTATATTTTCATTGTTTTATATGGATTATTTTATGATGGGGTGATGTTTATAAAACCCATTTTATTCATTAGGTTATGATGAATGATTTATGTTTATTTTGTGGCACACGAAAGAATGATTTCATTATGATATGGGTGGGACCTATATCTTCCCCTAATTCATTGGGTAAAGATTTATATCTCATGAGATAAACATGGTTGGAACAACAAGTTAATTCGGTTACGTATTACAGGGATGTAACGACAAGTAAACCCGATTCAGTAGTGGACATTATCCACTATGATGGTCTTGGTAGAAATTCCATGGCTAATATAGAAATCATATCATTTAAATAATGGTTTTACAAAATTAAATGTTTTATTACTATGATATTTTATCATGATTAATGTTCTTTTGTGATCTATTCCCTTATGTACTTCCTATATTTATGTCATTACTCATGTTTTATGTTCATCTTTTTACGTTCAAATGTTAATGAATATATTGATGTTCTCCATGTTTACCCTTACTGAGCATTTGATCTCATGCTTTTATTTTTTCTTTTCCCTAGGATATAAAAAGAAGTTTTTGGTAGAAAATGGGGGAAGAACATTATGGGAGATGTTGACGATCTTTCACCATGACTAGAAGATTTTGTTCGGAGTTTCCAAAGACCCTAAACTATTATTGTCATTGGGTGTCTGTTTTTATAATGTATTAAGTATTCTTAAAATGTAATTTAATTTCTATGTATGTCAATTTTCGGTCTCTACATACACTATTTGAAAAAACCACATTACTTTAATCAATGATAAATCCTATAAAAATCATTTATGTAATCTTATTTAAAAAACATATCCCAACATAGAAAAAAAATTCATTTCCACCACTACCCTTCATCCACATCCAGTTATTCATAAATATGTTTTTTGTATCACAAAATACATGGTGTATATTTTCTTGTTCAAGGGGAAAATAAAAGGATGTTATATGTGGGAATCACAATCCAATTTCAACTGACTATATAATTTGTTCTTTTTTATATTCTATTATTTATAAAAAAATTATTTTTTCGTGAACTGCAATACTGAGGAAAAGGTCATCTTTGGGAAAGAAAACTATTCATTTATAATACCCATGAGTTGAACCACACACATTTTTTCAATACCATGATCAATAATAGAGTTTTAAATCCTAAACCTTTGAATGAAAACTATGGATTTACCATCCCCAATATTCAAATTAAAAACATTAAGATAAAAAATATATCTATGTTCTCAATTTTTCATTTGTAATTTTTTTTATTATATACTCAAATAAACTATTATGTAATAATAAAATATATTATATAATGAATAAACCCTTTGAAAACAAACATACACCTACAATACAATGGTCATTAAATGTGTACATTTGATTAAATGGATTAAATAGTATATTGTGAAAACGTTGTCATACAACCATAGAAACAAAAATTAATTCCATGCCATATAAAATAATAAAAACAAAAATAATGGAATTAAAAAATATAAAAATAAGTTTTCTTGTACCAAAATTAAATTCAGAAAAATAAAGGATAATAAAAAACTATTATTTTCATTAAAGACCAATTTTTTCAAAAAAAATAATTACAACGAATATTTATTTTTTCACTCCTAAAAAAATGAATTTATTATAACATAATTATGACAGAGCATAGAAAATAGATATAATAATTAAAATGAAATTTTGGGATAAATGTTTATGAAATTTATATGAAATGAAATTGTTGGTAAAAATCACTTAGATCAATGATGGATAACTAGTATTATTCAATTGATAGTGCATAATTATTTTCACATTTAGGTTCCTCACGGATTATTGATGATCAGTATTTTGATGCTAAAATCAATTTTGGATTCAATTGTGATTCCTCGTATTCTTCATCTATTATATGTCACTCACAAACGACATCAGTGAACTCTAGAAACCCCAAGCCGTTCTGTTAACAAAAAATCAAAAATAAACATATAAAGGAGAATAATTTTTTTATTGGAAGAATATAAGTATATGAATGAAATATAAAAATATAGTTGGTTCTACTCTAGTAGTGCACATATTTTAAGGGCTTTATCTATAAATGGACTAGTTAACTTACTCAATACCAACAATAAATTTCAAAATGTTTTTCTTCAGAGACTGTTATATAATATTGGGTTTGATAATTTATTTTCAATTTTTTCAGGTACAAACATCAATGTCCCAATGAGAGGTAAAATAATAGGAATTATAAATATTTTCCATCAAATTATATTCCTAGTATTTCCTAATACATCAAAGATAATTCTATAATTTTTTTTTATAAAGATAAAATGTGGAATAAGAACGTTTTAACTTTACCCTTGGTGGTCACACTTCCGTGATGTGGGAAGGAACATGAATTTGAGATCCGTATAGATGAAATTTAAAAAATAATTTTTGAAAGTTGAATTAATATATATTAATTTTCCAAAAATAATATAATGATTTTCCCATTTAGAAAAATAAACAGTAGAAAAAATTATACATTTAATTTTTGAGGGATGATATAGACTCAGAGATCAAAATTTATCCAAATAGATCATTGATTTTTGGTCTTGAAAATTCATTCAAGGAGATAAATCTTGATGATTTATTCCAATAAGAAAAAAAACTCACTTGTAAATACAAGAGCACTATTCGAAATTTACATAAACAATAAAAATTGATGTTATTCATGTTATAAATAATTAATGGTTGGTTATTTATTATTTTTATGATATTATTTTGACAAACTAGGTGCTCTAAATAATGAAATGGAAGGTATAATAAATATGGGGATGGCTACCTCACTTGTTTTATTTTTTTAGTTATAATATATAAGATGAAACATCAAAATTAATTTTCACAATTTCTTCATATAAGAGATATATCGATTGTTTTTTAAATAATTTCATATAAGGTTGTTATTACTAGGATTGAAACAAGATATGTGTCAAACTGTTTTGTGAATTTTCAATATTCGTACAATTTACATGAATGGGTTGATTATTATACAAAAAAGCTATTTCGAAATGGGATATGTAACTCAAATTTAAGTTAGTTGATTATTTTTCCTTATTAAAATTTAGATCATCATCCTCCATAAAGGGAATCCTTATAAGTACATCTTATATTTGGGGAATGGTCATGTAGTTTTATGGTTCCGAGTCTTCATTGTCACATATTTAAAAAACATAGTTTGTTTATTATATTTTATTGACACAATTTTGGTATATTTCATCCTTTTTTATATAAAGGGAACCAAAAATACCTCAAAACCATTCATTATCACTATGAGTGTGTATCTTACTAGGTTTAGTGAAATAAGTAATGGTTTGATAAAAAAACATTGGCTTATGTTAGGGTCTTCCCAATATATATTTGACATTTGATTTCCATAATGGTTAAAAATATTTTAATACCAAATATACTCGTTTAATGTGGATGTAATATTAGTTTTATACAATTCAATAAAATATTAACTTAAAGGAAAAAACCTAGAATATCACATCATCCCACTAACAAAATTTTCTAATGTATAATAATGTGGTTGAATAGTTTTGAGTTTGAATGTTCATTCACATATATAAATTGTAGAAAGAGAAATTAAAGATTTGGGTAAAGTGAAATGAAGTAATAATTGATTTAGAGTGTATCTAATAAATTAAATGGGTACACTAAAAGGATTATAAAATATCATATCACCTAAATTTACCCTATAGGTAGAAGTAGACATTGTAGAATAATTAGAGGTAAAATAAACTAGGATCTATGATTTAATATGGGATTACAAATATTTTTTGGGGGGGTTTTAGTTGTGGAGGGGACACCTCTACAATTTATTGTAATTTCTAAACAAGAACACTATAATACCTAATACATTTATTCTTCATTTTAATAATTCATTTTAAAATTATTTTAAAGGAAACTATTTATGGTGATGGGTTAATCAAAGAATTTTTCATGGGATTTATATGACAAATTGGTTTTTGATAAAAAATTAATATTACAAATTGAACAAGTATCTGAATAATGGGATAATTCCCTAATTTAATTCTCCCATTTATTACTAAATAAAAATTTTGTATTTTTACCAATTCCAATTGATTATATCAATATCAGTCACTCTATGTAATTTACATATAATAGTAATTAAAATGTATCATCATTGAAATTGATGAAGATAAAATAAGAAAATAACTCATCATATGAAACTCTACAAAAAATTACTATATTTAAAATTTTAACCAAATGAAATTACATCCCATATATCCCCTTTTTTCTACCTATAATAAAACAACCAATTGTTTAACATTCCATTAATTAATACCTCTAAATGTATGTGGAAGTCGACATAAATAATGGGTATTCAAATAGAGAAGATGAAAAAATATCAATCATGTTTCTAGTTTTGTGAATATAATCACAACATGAAATGAATGGAAATATAGTAATATGGATGATAACAAGAGTGAGAAAGAAATAAAAATTAAGATATAGTGAAATTTAGTAAAAAATAAGTGATGGAAATGAAAATGACCACAAAATTGAATCATAAAATTATAGTAATGGGAAAATATCCAAAACACTCACTTTATTCAGAAAAAAATCAACACAAACATATAATTGGAGTAATTTTGGTTTACTATATTGTTATATTTCAAATCCATCATCAGGATTGGACATAATATAGAGGAATGTGTATGGATTACTAATGTCTCATAATTTCTAAGGCTGTGAGGATGCATTTTATCCCACAACTTAATGTCCTATAATTTTATTGATAAAAACTAAATTGGGTTTTTATACAAATGGAAAAAAATATAAATATTAATGTATTAAAAATTATTACAGTATTTTATACCAATTTGAATTATTATTTATGTTTTTTTCTTTAAAGGGTGAGATGTATTTTGTGTCCTTCAAATAAATCCCAGAACTCAATATTTAAATTGGACCAGTTGGATCTACATCAAAAATAATGAATTACACATGAACCCAATTTAATTAACTATTAAAAAAACTTCAAAATTATCTTATAAATTTATATCCTTCTATATCATCAAATTATGGGTCTATGTCAATTTTAATAGGACTAGTTCTAATTAATATTTCATATAAATTTCTATTTTGGAAGCCCAATATGATCATTATCAATTGTGTGTTTTGGATTTATTGACGAAAAAAAACTATTTATGATATAATTATATTCATGACAATGAATTTTTAAATTAAATTAATTATTATAGAGTGTTACACGGATGGATAAAAAAATTTCCAAGGATAATACATTTTAAACATGAATTATAAAAATGATAGAAATGATGTTAAACATGTAAAATATATTATCAAACAATTTTAGGAACAATGGCGGAAATGAAAAATAACAAAAAAATATTTAAAATTATAAATTTTCAGTGGATAATAATAAATAAATTTAATATTGAATAATAGGGAGGTACACTATATATATAAGAGGAAATATTTATGGGGAGGTCATCGGTCAGGTCTAGAGGCACATTGACGACCCGATGGGGGATGAAAGATCGATAGAGTCTAGGATGTCTAAGTGGTGAGATTACAAGGGAGGTAACATTGTTGGTTTAGTGGAACGGGGCATGATGGTGGCTAGAGGGAGGAGGAGGGATCAATTTCCAGGGATGATAGCATGGATTGCACAACAACACAGAGATATGGAGGCATGAGTATCAGAGTCCAAGTGACGGTTGGGACATGAATCGAGGTGGAGGTTCAATTTGGTGGTAGTTGGATGAGTTGAAGTGGATAGAATTTTGGCTGAGGAGCTTGAAGGAAGAAAGATTCATTAGATAATGAATTTTTTCTGTAAAAATATTTGGATGTGATACTAGGTGTAGTCCTAGACAGGGCCAAAGGTAAGAATAATAAATTACAATGTTCTTAGATTATGAGTATTGAGAGGGTATGACATCCGAAATTGTACCCATCCCATGAAATAATCCATTGAGAGTAATAGTTCAGTAGCATTTTTGGTTGATTCGTGCGTTTTAAAAACAATTAGTACAAGCAAGGGTGTGGATTTAAGTTGGAAATTTTGTCTTTGGGGCCTTAAATGGTTATTTATTAAGGCGTAGTGCCTTTAAATGTTCACAATATTTAAAATATACACCAAAACATATAAAATCGAATTATAAATTTAATAATAAAATATAAAGGATTTGATTATTCTGGATAAAAAATAATAATATTATATATTTTTCAAAAACATTGTAAAATTATCTGAATTTATTTAATATAAGATTGCTAAAACATTATATTGTCCTTGTCATCTTTGAATTTAATATTTTTTTAGGCTAATTCATTGTTAATATTATTTTATATGAGAATATATTTTAACTGATAAAAATATATATCTATGAGTTTTTCATTCTAGAAATTTTTAATAATAATTTTTTTTATTTTATAATTTGAAATCTATTATTTTTATTTAATTATTAGTTTAAAAAAATTAGTTTAATAATATATTTATAGTTTATTGTAATGTATTTTACATTATCCTGGAAAACATGATATCATTTAAATAAGTTTTTGGAATTTATAATAATATAGGGAATCGATTTTGGAAATCATTTCCAATAAATAAATTATAATTTAACATGATACAGTTTTATCGAGGTTCAATTTTATATTTTATTTATTTTTAAGAAAATTCTATATCCTCAATAATATTATTTTCCATGATGTAATTATATTTTATATGTAATTATTTATAGTGACTAGTTTTTGAAAAATATTTTAATTAAATTCAATCTATAAACTGCATTTTTCATTTGTTTCTAGGTATTAAGTTGAAAAATCATTATGAAGCAGAGCATTTTAAAGAAATGTGGTATCACTATAAAAAACGTATAATCTTAAAAATATAAGGATGTAATACCTACCCCCATAGTATGTTGTACTTCATTACAATGGGGACAACTAAAACTTCATCATACTGATCATATAGTTGTAATATTATATAATCAGATTTGTTATGGATTCATTCAATGGATATTAATTTTATTACATTGTTTAGGTTAGGATCACATTTTTTTGTTAATGTTATTGTTGTCCTAAATTATAATGTTAGAATTCAAGGATTTCTCAATGATAATCAATTGTGTTAATGAATTGTTCTGGTATTCCATTATAATTTTTTTTTGGGTTCCCCGTATGAGATTTTCAGAAATATCATTGACGAGAAATATATTTCAAACTTATAATTCCACATTATTCCTATTACATTTTTTTTGTTTATAATTTTGACAATTTCATACTGTTTTTTTTGGTTCATCATATTTTATTGGTGTAGCTTCATTTAATTAGTTCATTATAGATTATCACTTCCTTTAAGAGGAAGAATTTTTGTATCATTAACCTATTAAATTATGGTTATGTATAAATTTTAATTTCAATAGTTTCATAAAAAACCAATTATTTTTTTGTAAAAAATAAATTTTGATACATGATTTTCATAATATATAATTAACATATTATATATTTAATATATAGAAATAAATTTCAATCTATATAATGATGTTATAGGAATAATCTTAGAACATTTTTTCTATAATTTATATTTTGATAATATATTTGACTGATTTAGTTAAAAATATTAATAATAGTGAAAAAAAATTCATTCTCTACCATTTTAAAATTTTTAAGAAGTAATGATTATTTTTGAAATCTCATTGGCTAATATGGGTGATTATATTTATATGTTTGTAATGTTTTTCAATAATAATTCTTCCAAAGGAAAAATTTGTAAAATCACAATAAATAATAATCCATGAAATATTTATATTTCTACAATTGGAATCATTTTTGAAGGTTTTAAATAATAGATGATTGTTACAAAATTTTTGAAAGATATAAATCTTAGACAATGATATCAATTGATGTTTTGGAAAAAAATCCTTGCATTAGATAGGTGATGTTTTCCCAATGTTATAAAAATATTAGTAAAATAATTTTTTGGAAAGATTTTCATTTATATTTAATGGATTTTTAGTGCCATCGAACAAATAAAAAGTGGTAGTGGAATGAGTTTAAGAAACTTTATACACTAAAATTATCAATATCGATGCATTAAGGAAGGAAATCATTATAAGAAAATGATATATTAAATCCAAGTATGAAAATAAATGAATGTTCAGTCCCAAATGATAAAATATATAATTAATACATACTGACAAACCATTTGATGTCATACACAATATTAGATTCCCAAAATGATAATATTAGAAATAATTAATTAAAAAATGTTCCATAAAAATGACTTCATCATAAAAATTATAATACTAACGAATGAGTGTAATTGACTAGTTCCATTTATTTTAAGTTGTTTTTATTCATTCCAATTAGAAGGATTAATATTAAAATGAACATGTTGACATAATTAATTATAATTCCACATTTAATCACGTTGAAATTATTTCAAGTACTTATTAAAAAATTGAATTATTATTTTAGAAACACCTTAATAAGGGTCCAACCTTCAACCATTAAAAATTGAAACTATAAAGAAATAAAAATAATATTATAATATATAATTTATCAATTATTTTCCCTAGTATTTTTGTGTTTTAAAATTTTTATTCCTCTCATTTTTTGATAAAAATTTAATTTCACAATATATTAATTCAATATATGTAAATTTAATAGATTAAATAAAAAATATAGGTTTTTTCTATATGAAATTACATTTCAAGAAATTTTTATTATATTCATTAGAATATAAGATGATAATTTGTTGATGAAATGTTTGTAAAATATTGTTAAATTCACCGTCATTATATATTATAGCATCCAAGACATATATGTTATTTTTAACATAAGAGAATTATATTTTCATTGGATTAGTTCATGTTTGAGATACTCAGATTTATTATATAGTTATATCCCTATAAATTTAGAGAAAGAGAAATAATAAAATCACATTACTTATTCTATGATATAGTGTTTTGATTTATGTAGGTGAATATTATGCACTTAATTTTAATTTATTTTTTAATTCTCTCACAACGTATATTTTTACTCTCTTAGAATAACCTCTTATTAGTAATGAAAAATTAAATTTTTTTAGAATAAGTTACAAAATATAGATTAATGTCGTTATATTTATACTGTTAAATAGAATAAAAAACATTGATGTGATACGGATTTACTTGGCCCAATTTTAGATTCATGATAATCATTTTGATTGACTATCTTTATTATAAAATTATACCCCTATCACTCATCAGTAATATATAATTGGATACAGAGGTGAATTTATTGTATTGAGATACATTTTTATTTGTGCATTTGAAGATAGAAATGAATGTATCCTTTAATCTCAATGTGATAAAGATGATTATTTGGTTAATTGTGAAATAAATAAATCTACATAAGAAGTATTATACTTCTTATAAGGATTAAATGAGGAAAATGTTTCTTAACATGAAGATTTTTTATAGCCAATCATTTTCTAATAATATCAATTTTTTCATTATTATTACAATTTTGATGATATCATTGGATATTGCATTTTAATGTGAGGTGAACACTCCTATTTTACCATCTTCGCACAGAGATACTTATGAAAAAACTATAAAAACATTTAATAGTTTCTTTATTTTCTAAAATTTGTTTAATGTTATTATAAAATTAATTCATAGTGAGGATATATTTTGAATCGATATATATTAATTCATTTATTATTCCTTAAATTATTATGTATTTGGTTTATCAAATTAAAAGTAAAATCAATTAGGAGTATCTATCTTTAGAATAAAGGGACGATAAAATAAAATTTATATTAATTAAAAAAAATTAAACTTATGAAGCCATGGTACATAAAATGATATACTGGAAGGATAAAAAATTTGTATTTGAAACTAACTAAACTAATAAAATAATTTAAAGTGTTGTCGATGTATTACAATCTATTATCTAATATCCCATTGATTAATTGAATTTATAATTTTTTTTGAATATTTCAAATCCAAATTAGAAGAATCTTTCATGAACAAATTTCATATATGGAAAATTGAAATAACATTTTTTTATGGAGGACCATTAAATATAGTGGAAATTTGTAACAAGAATATGAAAATGTCTTCATGGGATTTTTTTATAAAAAATTATTTTTAGTATGTCCCAAAGATAATAAATGATGTTATCTTAGGATTTATTTTTAATGATGTTTTACTATTCACCACGTTGATATGATATACATTAAATATTTCCTATAGAGAGATAGTTATATGTCATATCATGAAAAAAATAGTTTATAATATTAAAAAAACATCACAAAAATTTATAAAACAACCATGAACATAGACAAAATATAAATCATAGATGGGTAACCAAATAAAAAATTTAGAGGTTAGGTGACATGTGTGATAATATGATAAAGGTCCTAGATATGAAATGAATTCCATTGGATTAAATGATAGTGGTATTTATCCTCCAAGAAGACTATAGATTTAGAAGGAAAAATAACGGATTTTTTTGAATGAATTCACAACATTGAATGCTTTATATTTGTACTTGGTGGACAACTATCCGTGGGGAACCACAATAATATATTAACTCCATGCCACAATGTATTTCATTGTTTTTTTTTCAAATTCTACAAAAGGGAATGAATATTAATATTAATTAAAAAATAATTCTATAATGTATATAATATTTTATAGGCGGATGAGTCCTGTAGACAAAGAATATAAATTAATTTTTAAATTATTAATTAATTTTATTAAATAAGTTTCGATAAATAAGTTTTTAGGTAATAAATTTTTAGTAATAGAGTTAAATTGGATAAGACACATCAGAGTAACCCACAATAACAGACTATAGTTGTGTGAATGAAATAAAATCCAAATTAGAAAATTCGTATTATAAAGCCCCTCATATCAACACCCAATAATTTTAAGGATAAGATAGTAATTTCATTAGTATGTATTTTCTATTAATCGTCATTAATTACATTTAGATAATTTTTATCAATGGATAGATGATAAGGAAATAAGGTGTGTCTCTTCTTTGATGAGACACTGGTCATTTACAATATGGTTAAATATGGTTTCCCTATTAGTCATGGGAAGATGAGAACTAGGGATCGTGAAAAACAATAACATTATATTAAATAATTGAATCATATGAGAATATCTGAATTCAATATTTTTTATATAGGTTTTTAAAAAATGTTTCATGGATTAACTATTTCTTTAGAACACGCACTATTCGTAATCTATAATTCATAAGGAGGCTATTCTATGAGATAATCATGAGTGAGAAATCACATGAAGTTATATTTGAAATTATTGTCCAATTCTTTATAAAATGATTATAGATACCAATATAAATTAAATATAAGATGTGAATAAATGATTTTATTGAGTGTTAGCTAATGATGAATGATAATATCACCTCATTACATGAAGATAGGACATGAGGCTTAACTTAAATAATATTTGTAATAGATGAATTTTATAAAAAAGGGTGTATTACATAAAAATTTGAATATTTATAGAAACATGAGAAATTTCCAAATCATTTCATACTTGTATTTATCATACCATACTTTTGACTATAGTAAAACATGTAGTAATAAAAATCACCATTCTTCTAATGGTTTTTTGTGATATGTTTCAATTTATGTTGGATTTTTATTTCTATAGATCTTACTTATAATGAAATTTTATATGTTATGTGATATTATTTAAAGAGATATAAACCTTAATATTAATAATAATGTTCTAAAAAAATAATTGGTAGATTTAATTATATATTAAATGAAGTGGTAAAATTTTGAATCCATTATAATAAATTTATATTTTATAGAAATGTATTTGAGAAATATAGGATTTTTAGGTGTATAATTGATGGATTTATAATCTATATTAATCCATTAATAAGTAATAAAAGATATTTTTATAGAACTATATTTATAAAATTGTAAACTAATTTTTTTCTCACTTCTACATTACTCTGCGGTTCTTAAAAACCATCTGTATGAGGTGAATCCATTCAATGAATTAGAATATTGAAAAAATATAGAATAAACTTATAGGATGGATTATTTTCACCACTAAATTACATTTAACATGAATTTCTAAGGAATGGAGAAATTATATGTTATATATTGTGGTATATTAATCATTTGTTTTAAAATAAATTTTATGGTTGGATGTTGTTTAAAAATTTCTTATACAAGTTTTTATATTATGTGTATTAATTAGTTTTTTCAATACTAAAACCCAATTGTTTTTTCATTTACATTTCCATTTAATTTTTATGTTTATATTTATTAGATGAATAAATAATACAAGTTATGTTGGTGGAAATGTTATCATAGATCACAGAAAAGCGGAATTGGTAATTTAAAATCGTTCAAACTACATCCAGGTTTATTTACAGTATTTTGGATTACGTTGAATATTATAAAATTTCAAATAATTTCAAGAATATGGGGAATGTTTTTTAAAAAATAATTATTATGAAAATATGATTTTTACATCATAATTGTTTATAAATGTGATTTTTTTTATAAGAATGATATTTTCATTGGAAAACCATGGAATAGTGTAATATAACCACATTATACATTAAAATTTAAAAAATATGATATATAATATATAAAACAATTCCATAAATATTAAATATTGTTGTTATTATGAAAAATAATTTCATGTATGAAAATCATATTGTTTATCATTGTGAAACATGATGTAATTTTCTATTTAATAATGAGAAATTAATTACAAAAAAATATAAAAAAAAATTCCATAATAGTGGCCTTATAGTATAAAAATCCCTTATCTTATTACACAAATATTACATCCTATAATATGAATATTTATTGAATAATATAATAATCCAAGCTATAATATTGTAGGATTAATGCCTTTATAAACATGGACACATAAAAAACTGGTTCATAAGAGATCTATATCATATCCACCAATGTCATCTATGACTATAAAAATTATTATACAAATTATAATTAATTTTTTCATATCATGAGGAAATGAATCATAAAGAATTCTGGGATAATGTAATTAGTAATGGTAAGAAAGGGAGATATCACTGACCACTTAAACATCATAAGATAAAATGATATTATAATATGACATTAATATTTAAAACTCAAACTGTTCAGATAATAGGTAAAAATATTTTGTAATATAATAATTCATGGAAGTTCATAATACATGAATAAATATGAAATAAAGGTATATGATCCGTGATAGTCTAGAATTTTCAAAGAAATAGGTTTGTGGAATTCACATAAGTATAGAAAAACATTATCATGTAAGTCAATGCTCACTTCGGAAAATGTCAAATTATAAGGGGTTCACACTATGATCAATAATATCCATAGAAATTTTTCAATCCCTATAGTATCATACATTAAAATTTCCCTTACTGAACTGGATTCAATTCAAATGATAGAACCTTTTCTCACATGAGATATGCCTACTTACATAAATAAACAAAAATTAATATAATTTTTGGATCAATTATAACATAAAACAAATAATATATTTTTGGTCAATAATATTATAAAACATACTTCATATAAATACACGTGGATATGAAATGGGATTCTATGACATTTTAACATTTAATCATAGCCTCACCCAAAGAAATAAATGTGTTTCATGAAAGTCTCATCATCATAATTATAATCTATATAGATAATGATTAAGGATTTCATTTTTTATCATATACCTAGAAAATAAAACTTACCAATAATGGTTTTTATCAAATATGAACATTATAATATAACATATCTGGAATATATCTTTTGGAAAATAACCATTCAATATTGAAATCACATACCAAAAATA
Organism: Viscum album; assembly: GCA_963277665.1. Lineage (NCBI taxonomy): Eukaryota > Viridiplantae > Streptophyta > Magnoliopsida > Santalales > Viscaceae > Viscum > Viscum album. The sequence goes on along the minus strand of OY728120.1, from coordinate 1,264,361,766 downwards.
AAAACATTTCTAAAATATTAATGAAACAATTTTATTTAAAAATAAAAATAGGGAACAATGAAGGATTATTAAAAACATCGAATAGGCAGGATGGTTGGAAATTCCGTTCATTCTGTTTATATTAAAACATACCTTCCTTTCACATATTCAATAGAGTCAAAATTATATCATTGAGAAAATGAAATGTATAATTCGTTTAAACCAATATGCAAAAGATAAAACGTGGTTAAAAATTTAATTATCCAGTTATAGGTTAATATTTAAAAGTTTTATGAAAATATTTTAAAAAAAACAAGGACATGGAATAAAATAATTCTTGATCGGACAGTAAAACATTGAATGTCTAGTTTAAAATAATTTTCTATATATCATTGTTAATTAAACATAACAAAATAAATAGGATAAGTTTATTATTTATAACTAAATATATCAAAATAAAAATGAAACACAAATTTATATATAATTAGAATGTAATATACTCTAATGTATATTATATCCTAAAAAATACTGATTAAAATGGGATTGGAACCAAAATCCAACACATAAAATATTATATTACTTCATACATTTTCAATAAACTGGAAAAATATGTATATATTTATTATAAATATGTTCCATAATGATAATTATATATATATAACCATATATAATTTACTTATTATATTTTTTCAATCACATCCTATAAATTATTTACTTAAATCTCTATTCCAGGTGTTAACATCTTCATTTTTCATACATGTTTCAATTTTATAGATCTGGTCCTTATACACTATTCATGGATTAATATTCTCTTTAATTTTATCCATGATATAAATAAAATATATATTTTATATATATACATAAAATAACGTTTAGATTCATCAATAAATGTTAGATAAGAAATATTATTTACAGCATTAATGAGATGATAGGTCTTACTAATGTGTGAAGGCTCTTTTCATTTTTCAATGGATGTAATCAGTGAAATGTAACTAATAATTCAAATTTTCATAATCAAAATAATTTCATAATAAATATATATATATTTTTTAATACTATCATTATACCCATTTAATTAAATTCGTGATTAAAAATGACTTACATCACTACTTAGAGATTTTATGTTGTATATACACACGAATGATTGTTTCACATTCTATAGGATAGAAAGATCATGGATAATTGGAGTTACAGTGTCATAATAAAATTTTAGTATAATTGGTATAATTAATTGAAAATTATATGTCAGATACCATGAATTTATAGGTGCTATAAGATGAAATTAAAAATAAAATGCTTAGTTACAATTTATACCTCTTTATTGAGAAACAACTTTTGTCATAAAACTTATGAAATGAAATAATGATATTTTGGATGGGATAAAATAATGATTCGGGGGGAAGGAATCTCAGATTTTTTTTCCATTCATGTTTATTATATAATGATAATTAAGTGTGGAGAAAATATGATCGGCGGAATAATTTTTTAAGGAATGAAAAATGACACAAATGGAATTACATAAATGATTAAATAATATATATATATATGCATATATATTATAAGCATGTAAAGTGACCCAAAGACATCCAAAATAAGAATATATGATTTATCAGGTTTTAATTAAACTCAATAAATTACATTTGGGATTGTATTTGATACATTTATGGAAATACCATCTAGTTAAATAACATTAAGACCATTATATCCTTCATTGGGAAAATTTAAATATTCATATGATAACGTAATAATATGGTCAAACATAAAAGGTTCTATATTAAAAAAATAGTAAATGTTCATTTTAAAATTTCAATATATTTTATATTATTTAATTTCAACATGTTCCACCCATTAATTTTAATAAAATTATAAAAACATATGAAAATAATTTCTATAAAAAATACATAATTTAATAGAAAAAATAATTTCACCTTTAAAAAATGAAATTAATTTATTTTCTAGAATAGTTTTTATTAAATAACAATATTTTTATGTATTTGGAAATAATTGAATCTAATGCCAAATACATTCTTCAAAAAATTCCATTTAATATAGTGACCATGAAATAAATTATAAATTGAATAAAAACAACTTATTATCAAAAAAGTAAATATAGGGTTCCCAAACACAATGTAATTATTTATGATAAAATATTTAACTTATTAGGTATAATTTTGGGAAAATGTTATGTGATAAGATTAAGGAATTTTTTTGTGTTATTTAAATTTTTAACACCATGGTTTTACATCAATTTTTCCTCCTTTACCAAGGTGACAAATATATATTATGATTAATAAATATACATGAATAACTATATTTCACTATCGGATTATTTTAATGATTATGATTAAAAATATTTAATCTATATTTTCAATTTTAATTCGTAGAATTAATGGAATTTAATTTAAAAGTAAACCAATAAAACATAATGAAAAGTCATTTTTTAGGGGAAAAATATCTTCCACCTAATATAAATAATTTATTCCAATGAACAAAATAAATAAATAAAAATAAAACTAAATTGGTAATTCATTATATAAATTAACAAATTTTAAAATAAAATAATTTTCAAGTAAAATATATATTTGAAAATCATTGATATAGAAATATTTTTTTAATAAAAACTAGTATTTTCATAATTCTTAGGAAAAAAGCATTCATTTAAAAAATTATGAAAAATGAAATACCATTTAAATATTAAATTTATATTTCAATAATGAAAATAATTTATTTAAATTCATTTTATAAATGGGGATGAAATTAATTATTAAACTTTTCTAAGGTATGTAAAATAATCATTTTTAATAAAAAAAATGTATTTTTAATCATATAATGAAATTCATCAAAATTTCATAATTATCCATTAAAATATTATTTGTTAAAATAAGGTTGAATCTTTTTTATAAAGGGTTTATACCTCCTCATATGACAAATTTTAACGACTTGGTTGTAATAGTTACACCTGATTAGTAATATTTTAATTATACAATATAGTTTGTTTATTCGCATAGAATGTAATGAAATATATCAAATAAATAAAATTTATTTAATAGAAATATATTTAAAATTCTATGGAGGTTAATTTATACCATTTTAAAATTATTTTTCCCTCAAATTCTATCACCCCATTAAAAAAATGAGGATATCACTATTTCACTACATCTGCAAGTTCCCTTATAGCTTCATCCATTTTCTAATTCTTCTAGAGAACAATAAATATGTTATAATTCATATTCTACATCACTATATATATATATATGATCCTACATTTATAATTGTTTTCCTTTATTAAAAAACATTTTCCCAAGGAACATCATTTGATTTTAGTTCATGTGGAGCATCTGGTATATGTAAGGACCATGTTGGTTGATAATGTTTTTATAAGCATGATAAGTTTTATTTTCTTGTCAATGATGTTTGAGAATAATGTAAATCACATCACATTGTTTAAATGGGTGAGGAAAGACAAGAACGTTACACTAATTTCCACGGTAAATCTGACAATGCTTCACTGGTTTGTATTTCACAAATATCATAATTCGGTTGGAGAACATGTGATGCATGATTTATGACGGAATGGGGGAAAATTTGTTGACCATTAGTTTAATTTGTCTTGATAAAAGTTTATTTCCATGAATACCTTATTTAAAAATGGTAAAGGAATTAATTTCTTGGAGATGTACTTCATGATGTAGATTTCGTGAAGACATGAAGAATATTGATCATGTTCTTCGCGATAACAATGAGCTTTGCGAATAGATGGGGAATGGATCATTACAGTTTATCATTGTAGTGAAATGGAAGAAGTATAATCATTATGATGAAAAAAAATAAATAGAATTGTGGTGGACCAAAGTATTTGACAGAATTCATCCTAAATACAACTACATTTGTGAATCCGTAAAATAAAAATGTTGCTTCGTGAAATAGAATACATTTCACTGGAAATTTCAAGGCTCTATGATTTGGTACTGACATGGAATTGAGGTGGATGGAAGGTTCTAGAGTAGGAGGGAAATTCATATAAAAATACCCAAAACCCTAAGAGAAAATTATATATAATTATCATGAACATTAGTTCTCTCTAATTGTGAAGAAGGTTCGCCGAGAAAGCAAGCTCTCTGAAAGATGTAAGCTATGAAGTGTAAAATAGCTTCGCGGTGAGCCACTGAGCAATGATAAAGAAGTGAACATTGAAATGAAAAATTTTTTCTCATAGAAATATTGAAATGTGTGATCTAGTGGGCTTTACAAACTATAGAGCTCTAGGAACTATAGTGCTCTACAAATATGGGAGCTTCACAAAGGAGCTCTATGAAGGATCTCTACAAGATGAACATTTGAGAACCCAAATTAAGTGAAAAGTGCTTTCAAGTGGATAAAGATATGAAAGAGAATAATATTAACTATTATTACGATATCTAGGTAGTTATTATCATCTATGGGATATGAAATTGATGACCTATTTTAAAATATTATATTTGTAAATGTTTGTTAAGAAGCACAATGATATTGCATTACCCTGCATATATTGAGAAGGTGCACACACACTTGAGGATTATCACCAGAGTGCTACACATGTGTAAGGGTATATCCAAATCCCGGAATTTCACATCAGTTGATTGTTTTATATAGGATTATATGGTACTGGAATATTTTTATACCATACCAAGGACCTAAAAACACATGATGAGTATTGAATATTGTAAATCATATGTTCTAGTGGTTTTGCACATCCATTAGGGAAAGAACTCTTTAACAAGAGGTGAGGGTTGTTTCAAAAAAATGTAAACATAAAAAATAAAAAGATATCATTGATTCAACTCCTTCACCTCTTAGTGAAAATTGGTTCTTGGACTGGGTAACCTCAGTATATACTTTTTCAATAGAGATACATAGAACACAAAATTATCATGAGAGAGGTTCAATGGAAGCACTAAGTGATAAGCTATCTTCCCTAATAAATTAAGATTCATAATGTGGCGAATATTTTTAGGTATTATACTTTATTTTTTTTTCTGAATATAGTAAACATTATCAATTGTCAAATTTATATCAATACATTCCCACCAACTTTAAATTACATATTTTCTTATGATTTCCACAGTAAATTTTCTATAGACATGGTGCTTCCATTGCAAACTTGTGAATGTTTTTGAAATTCAATACCCTTCTTTAGCAATAATAGGTCACAATATATTTCATTCAATGATATAGGAATTTTATCTAAGGATAATAAAATTTTATGAAATAAAACCAGATCCATATATTTCAGAAGACATCTCTAGGTCATTAAGGTAAACCTCGTATTCTGATAAGATACACCTTAATAGGGTACTCCATGAAATTTATCCAATAATATAATGTATAAAATGATAATATGATTAATAGTGAAAACATATTTGATATAATATTTTCAATTCATATGGTGATTGACTAAAACCCAAATTAAATCCATCTTTTTAGATGTTATTAGAATTACGATGATAAAATCCATGACAATTTTTTCCCATTTCTCTTCAGGTATGGGTATTTTTTGTACCATATCCTTATAATTTGTTCTTTATTTCTTATCATGAGGAAGTAATAGACATTGGGATACATTATTTATTATATCCCTTTTAAATTTATCACTGTGTAAATAAATATTAATATATATATATATATATAATTTTTATATCCATAAGTAATTAAGAATGGTGAAAATTTAGATTCATTCAATATAACCATCGTGAAATATCATATGGATTATACACATAAATGGTTATTGAACCTTATCATTCCATAAAAATCTTAGTTTATCTCTGGAACATTTTTGAACTTTTTCTACTTATCCACTTCATCATTTTGTGCCTCTTTAATCTCAACATAGATATATGGAAACAAAAACATTTGACAGAGACAACAATACTCCCCTTACTATAATATTATCAAAATACATCCCTTTTAAAAATAGAAATTTCAAATCTAATTTGATCCTCAAGATCAATAAGCAGGACTGTTTATTTTAACTCTACTCTTAGACTAACTAGTTCATGTTTCCATAGTGGTAATGTATTTTTCTTAATGGTTGGGGCTAAAGCCTCAATTTATTATTAAAATAAAATAAATCATTAGTGTGGGTAGTGGAATACCCATTACATATCTCGAAGGCCCAATTCCATGTGGCCTGAATACATGGCTTGAAAGCCTATTTTTTTCCAAAGGACCCCTCGGTGAACAATACTGCTACAGTACCTGAACTGCTATAGTAGTTTCTACATTTCCACCAGCACTACAATACTTATTACAGTTCCCTACTATATTAACTTGCAATTTTTTTCCTACCTTGATATGATCTTCGGTCTTTTGGATGATAAGAAGGAGCTTGTACCACTTGGATACGGGCTTGTTGACTAGTGGTAATTTATTAAATAATCACAATTTTTAATAAATCTGAACCAACATATATATCTCATATAAAATTCATTATAATTTATTATATAATTTAATCTTTTATGATAACTATATATATCATTCCTCTATTCGTAATTATAATACATTGACACCATCAATTAATAAATTACCACAACTAAATCAGAACAATTTTTTGGTAATTTTTTTCTTGAAAAATCAATTATCATGCGGAAAAATCAATATTAATATAATTCAAAGAAAATATTCATCCTAGTACCTTCATTGATGTATTATTATTTATCCCAAACCCTTATCTACAATAGTTTTTTCTAATAATATGTGGAATAACTAACATTCTCTTTAATCCCAAGAAATTTTCTTCACATTCATCTGCTAAAGGGAACTTTGATTCTTTTTCAGCTACATAGTAAGTGGATTTGATAGTCATGAAAATTTATCTAAAAATGATCAATGATATATTTCACAATAACTAAATCCATGGATCTCATTCATAGGGGCTGAAATTGGTGAGTGTTCAATTACTTACATCATTAATGGGTACATAAATATACAATATCATGAGATAATATGATGAAAAATGAATCTTTTTGTTTCCATAATTCATTGTTGGTAAATTTTAAATATTTATTATCCTTCATTATGGTGTTTAGTACAATATTTAAGTAGTCCTATTGTTATTATATTATTATATAATATATATTAATATCATATATATGGAATGAAAATTTTATCAAGGTATTCTATAAAAACTCTATTTATAAAATATATAATGATAGTGTGGAATTTGAAAAATAAAATGGAATCACAATAAGGTCAAAATATCAAAAACATTAAAAGAATATTGTCCGATGTATATCATCTGTGATTCTCAATTTATGATCTCTAGAATGATGGAAAATATTAGAAACTTACTTCACTCAATATATTTGATCAATGAAGTAGTTATTACCATTTTGATGATACATTTTCATGATTGTGATATGATTAATTCCACAATTATTAATAAAAAGGTGAATTATTGAATCATTTTCTTTATTAAATATAACATGTTCCCTAAATTGGTGACGAACTCTGCTGAATGAATACATTATCATAATTTTCTAAGAGTTTCTTCTTCAATTACTATAACACAATTAGTTTAATTTAATATGGAGTATTTTTAATAGGTGTAGCACCTTGTATGAGTTTTATTAAAAACTCAACATCATGATTCATGGGAATATGTGGAAAATCATTTTGAAAAAAAACAAAAAAAAACTCATACAAATGATGTACCATATATTTTGAGTCTCTCTATCCCCATAATAGATAAATACACTTTTTATTATCATTAAAAATCCATGAAATATATTAAATTTTGATAGGATGTTCATAATTTTCATCGCATTGATAGATTATAATTGGTTTGTTCATAATATCCAATATTTCATCACTTGGAAATTTATATGTATTCAAGTATTGAAAGATAATACATGCCCAGAATAACACCAAATTCCAAAATGGATTAATTGTTTATGTTTAAATAATGAACATCCCCACAATATTAAATTAGGGATGTGTCATATGTAACACCCCACAGTTTTTGAAAATAAATATTGAATGTATTTTATAATCTAGCCATTAAATACAACTTTTCCTCTACTATGTTTTGAATTTAGATAAATTTTCATCTAGAGTTGTGGCTAGTAAGTCATTTGGAGTCTGATAGAACAAACATTATTTTTGATGAATAGTAACATACCCTTAAGAATAGTAATATGACACTTATGAATCGTAAATAATGATATTATTTTATTTTATTAAGGTAATTATATAATAAGATCTTAATTAATTTTTCAATGTGATATAAAAATAATTATAACTTAAAATTGTTATTTTTCAATTTAATAGTTATTTTATTTAAAAATTAAATTAATAATATTTCGATTTTTTTTGAAAAATTGAGTTCATTTTTGAATTCTACACATCAAAAAATGGCTGCGGTGAATTTTTGGGATTTTTCTAAAATAATTGAATTTTACTTGAATAGTAAAAAAAAGGTTTTGAGTTTTTGGTAGTTTAATGGCATCATAATGACATAATAAAAGGCTGGTAGACTTTTGTATAGTAAAATATGACATGAGGTGTCCCATGTGGCTAAAACATTGGGCAAATACCATGGGAAATCTCATGGTTTGGCAAAAAACTCTAATGAGGTGTTCATTTGAAATTATTAAAAAATTCCTTATCTATTTCTATAAATACCCACTCATCCATTCGTTTTCTATCATTCCAAATCCATCATACTAAAATTTCTTGTATTTATACCTCTCTATTAGTCCTCCCAATGTTTCATTAAGCCCCAAATGTCCCAAATTTCATGATCTCGGTGTTACTCTATAGGGTAAGGGAATTTTTCACACTCCTCTTTTAGTCAACACTTCTTTTATGTTATCTCTTTAAATTTCCATTACCATGTGTTGGAGTTTTATATTATGTATTCATCTTAATTTAAAATTGATTTCCATATGATTATATAACATTTTTATCTAATCATTTCTTTTTATAAAATTTTATGTGACGTTGTTAGGCTGCCGAATTTGCTTAAGGGATCTCTCAACTTTTCGTTTATTTTGAAGTTCATCTCTTTTCATTTCCTCTCCTCACCTCCTCTATCCAAATGACCACGATAACCCCAGTATCATCTATATACTATAAATATATCAATTGAATGGACTAACCGTCATCAATATCCTCTCTCTCCCACACCCTTTTATTTTTCTAATGAAATCAACTTCTATGAGCTTCCAATTTATATCCCTTGTGGACGATGAAGTTTCATTCTTAAATTAATCCTCCATTACTATTCATGAAATCATTTTGATGGTTGAAATAGAATATAATATATGAATTATAAAAAAATTAATATTCAGAAACTAGTATATGTACATAATATTAAATCATAAGACAAAATTGGTTCTGAAAAATCAAAATACTGCTTAAATAATCTATGTGAATATCATTAATAATTCATCTAATTATTCATCCTTTTTCAATGTAACCAAATGATAGAACATAATATTAAAAATTATAAGTTTTCATAAAAAATATGTTATTTCAGTTCTGGATATTTATGTACATTCCACATAAACTCCATTACATAAAAACAAGAGAAATGATTATGAAAATCAAGAAAACGAACACTCCATAACAACAAAATTCGATATTATAACTTCTCCTAAAGACATAAATGAAAAAATAATAATTATGAAAAACTAAATAAATTTATAATAAGTTTTTAATTATGTTTTTAATGATTATAATGTCATATTATAGGACCTTATGTTCTATAGGGGAACACATTCGGATTTAATGTAAGGCTTTTTCACCTGAACTTCCATTTTCATTCGAGTTCCTTTTATTGTCTATTACCTCAGTGACACATTTTTTTTATTATTATGTAATCCTCAAAAAAACATTTGTCGGTTATATATATGTTTACTAACCATAATTTTTCCTTATATTATGGATGGTTACACGTTTTAAAAGAATCTTGCAATATTGTTTCCAAAATACAATCCCAATTCAAGGTAATATCTTAGTTTCATACCTATATTCAAGGGGAATATATAATCTCTTTCTGGAAACCATTATATATATATAATAACAAGTTTTATTGTAAAAATAATATCTTACTTCACTTCTGGCCTTAAACAATGATATTTCCAAAATAACTATTCTTTTAAAAGTAAAAGAGTATTTATTTCAAGAATAACTCGAAGATTTTATAAGAGTATCTTCCTCCATTTCAACACTCATACTGATTCTTATGTATTATTTGGATTAATACTTCATGTTATCATCTACCATATTTAATTTAATGGTTTATGATTAATTTTTATGTGGATGTGGTATATTTAAGCCATTCACAAATTTACTCCAAATCATTAGTGTTTATGATTAATGTTTGGGGAATGTTATTCACATTTCAGTTATTAGTTTCATTATGAATGTATATATAGTTTATGTTTAAACACATTCATATGGAGATTTCATTGGAAATACTAACTGTTGGGTGGGGACCGCTATAGCCCCTCAGTGCATCGGTAGGTCTAATGAGACAAACTATGGTCATGGCACAATGCCTTGACAAAATTATTACTTATGGTCATGGCGCGAGGCCTTGGCGGTCTAGTTATGTTGTCCAACCTTACGCATTCCTCATTATGAAAATAGTATTAATAGTTCATGAGGTTATTCAAATGTTATAATATACATGATTCTATTACGTTTTGGAAATATTTACTCATCTCATTTTCTAGAATATTATGTTCACGTTTATTTTTAGAGGCATGTGTTTTCAATTATTCTTCATGTATAATGTTTGTGTTATCTTCCACTGTATTGGTTACCCGTACTGAGAATTTGAGCTCACACCTTTATAATGTTTCATTTTATTAGGACATTAAGTTGTTTATCATGAATGGCATGCTGACCCAATGTATGTTGAGTGACCTAGTTATAGTAGAATTCGACATGCCACAAGTGAACGCGCCCTATGCGCCTGAAGCTTGGCCTTCAGATATGCTTTCATTGCCTTTGGATCTTGTTCCTTCATCATCTAATTCCGGAACATTCCATCTTGATATTTCTTTATGGGGTAGTTCTGAAGGTTTTTCGGTTGTGCATAGGGTATCAGCTTCATCATATTTCACATAATCGTTCAAAGATGTAATTTTTGGGTCATCTTAGGGTTCAGGTTTGTCCGAAATTTCAGATTTCAAACCTTTTTATCCAAAAATCTGTAGAGATGCGTCTAGCATATCAGTATAATTTCTATGAGGGGGTTATGATGAGGTAGTTGGTTGTCTAAAATTTAGTCATGTTTCTTGCTTTAGATCCTCAAAGCCACCGATTTTGATCTTCAAAATGTTTTTCAAATATTGTGGTCTCTCTGCCCCAGTCCAGGTTCCACCACTACATTGTTCTTCTTTTTTACTATCCTTTTCTTCTAAATGGGATTTTTTAAAAACATGTTTCAATTATTCTCATCACATGGGACGATGAAGCTTCATTCTATCACGTTGGTCTCTTGATGTTCATAAGGTTAAAGAAAGTCCTTATGCGGTAGTGTGGATCTCTCTTCCAGGTTTTCCATTACCACTGCATAACATTTCTTTTCTCAAAGATTTTAGGGATTCTTTCAGGGGATTTATATGTTTGGAATAAAATTACAGGGAGTTTTTGGATGTTTCAAATGTCTAGATCATTTTTTTACATTACTTGTCATTTCTGATTCAGGAAAAGGTCTCTTTGAACATGAAGGCGTCTCTTTCTTAGAATGAAGTCATTATTTACATGGTTTTTACAAGGTATTGTTCTCATTGCTGTCTGCAAGGTCATTGATTGTAGATATGTAGGAAATATAAATTTGGTAGGTTTAGTTTCCAAAATTCTATTAAAATTGTTGAGAAGTTTGATGATGAGCTATTTATAAAGGATGTTATATCTAATGATGTTATCACTGATTCGGTCGATATTTCTAATGTTGATTCAACTAATAGAAATTTGATTTGATATCAATTACTATATTTAATGATTATTCAAGAAAATTCGAGATTTTTTTCTATGATTTGTATTGTTTCTTTATATAATGTGGAAGCACCTGATTTGTATATATCAGTGAAGATGATTAATATTTTTCTTAATACACCTGTCATTAGAATGGCTTGGAAGGGTTCAGTCAAAAATTACTTTTCCTAAGCTGGTCCATTGAAATGTATTTGTCTGGTACTCAAACACTTATAATCTCTAGTTGAGATGGGTAAGGAAGAAATGTCACTATGGGTTTTCAGATGCATGCATAGAGAACCTTCATTAAAAGGGAAAAGGAGAATGTCTGGGTCTTCACAGTGATCTGTTACCCCTTCACATGGAAGCTCAAGAGTATGAAATGAAGTGGTTTTGGAATATATGGACCTTGATAAAGACATGAACAAAGATAGAAGAGATATCGATCGAGGTTGTAATTTTTTGGCTTCTTCTGTCAAGTGTATTATGTCTGCTGATGTAGGATTGTGTAGTAGGGAGAATATTTTGTATATTAATGATTATCTAGAATCCCAATCTAGTCTGACCATGATGCATGGGGCCAAATCCAGGCATAGATTGTTCCAATGAATCAAATTATTAGATGGAATTCTCATGAAATTGGTACATGAGTGAAGACAGATTTATTAGTCACCGAAATTAAGAAGAATAAGGTGTATTTTGTTGCTATTCTAGAGAAAAATAAGAATCCTAATAGGACCAATTAAATTGCACATAAACTGAGGACACATACAAGGTTTCATTCATACTAAAATAGTCATCATATATCGGTCTTCTAGAATTAATATGTGTTAGTGGATTTAGTTAATGCTAGTGATCAATATATTACAGTGAAAATCAACATATGTAAATAACTCTTTCTTATATCATTTTTTTATGGAAGTTGTGAAGCTCAAAAGAGAGAAATTTGGTGGGAATGTTTGAATAGTTTTTATTTAGATTATCTTCCTTGTATTGTTAGTGGAGATATTAATGTTATTACTGATCCAAGTGACAAGAAGGGGTGGGGTACATTCCCTCGTGTGGCTATCAGGATTTTTGTGGCATGAAAGTTTCCTACTGATATGGGATACTCTATTGATTGTTTCATGTGGTGAAATAACTGGAAGGGAATTAATCATTGTGGATATTTCTTAGTTAGTTTTTTGTAAATGTTCATGTTTTTTCTAGGTTATCAAATGCGAAAGTGGATCATTTTGTTAATGGGACATCAGAACACTCTCCCCATCTTGATTTTCTATCTCCCAGACAGGTTGGTAGAGATCATTTTCGGTTATGTGATCATTAAAATGATATTATTTATTATCACCAAATTTTCAACGACTACTAGGAGGAAACGTTTCATGGTTATTATTGGGTATCTATCCATAGTAAACTGAGATTTCTCAAGAACATGTTACATGATTGGAAAAAAAATCTTCCTCATATTGATCCATACCTGGAGAATATGAATCATGATGTTGAAAATATGGAAAGAACCCATGAAGTCAGGTGGGATAATGGTATCTATAAGTACTTTAAGGGTGTGAACATTTTTATGGAAGATATTATCCTAATATAAGAGTTTATTTACCATGAAAGTGGAAGAGTAAATTAGATTAGCAAATGACATAAAAATTCATCTTATTTCTAGGCGTGTATAAAATAATGGAGAAGGATGGTTAATGGGAATATTATTCAAGATGATTTTATTTTTCAGTGATATATAAATGTGGTTTGGTCCTTAGATTTTTTCTTCTTTAAATAATTACTTTTTGATCCTAACCTGAATATGGTGAATGGTTTCCCTAGTGGGAAATCAGATTTGTTGGAGTAGATTTCGAATATGATGTCTAATATAGAAAATGACATGCAAGAGGCTATTCCTATTAAGAATGAAATTCTTGATGTTATGATGATACATATCCCAAAATGTGCTATGTGTCCTAATTTTTTTCTAGGTTCTTTAAAAGGGGGACCTGGGAGTTGGTTAAAAACAAGATTATTTTGTCTATTCATGAATTCTTTCGATGTGGTTTTATTCCAAGGGTGGTTGCTGCTTCTACTTTAGTTATGCTTACCATGGATAAAAACATGTCATAAATTCGTGATTATTGGCTGGTGAGTACATGCAATTTTCCATAAAAATCTTATCAAGTATAGTCAATTCATGGGGGTCTGATATTATTTCTTTTTGGATTTCATTTGAGGATCACCATTTGGTTAGAGGTCGTTCTATTCAGGGATCTGTTTCATTGGCTTATGATATGTTTAGAGACATCATCTTCAAATTCCATGGGTCAAATATGGATATGAAATATGACATGAACAAATATTAAGACATAATATAATGGGGATTTATCATAAAAGTGTTTAAAATTATGGTATTTTCTCCTAGGGATACTAATATTCTGTTTAGATGTTTTAGCTCCTCCAAGATGACGGTTTTATACATGTGTAAAAGTCATGGTTTTTTTAAGGAAACATGGGGTCTAAGATAGGGGGACCTTATATATATCTGACCCTCTTTAATCTCATGCAATATGATCTAATTCATCTCAATAATAAAAAGTTATCCATGAAAGAAATTTTTCCTCATCAAATAAAATGGATTCATACATCTATTTTACACGTGATGTTTACGGATGATAATATGATTTTTATCAAGGATATTTTAAGATTGGTGAGTGGTCTTGTTAATGTTTTGGATGAATGCTGTTTTTGGTGTGGGAAATTTATAAATAAGGAAAGTAGTAGTTTTTATATCTCTATCAAATGTGGTGAAAGGTATGTATTTTCTATATCCATATTGTTTAACATTGAAAATGGAACATTCGTATTGGAAAATCACAGTTCTCCTATATTCCCAAGCTGTATCTGAATCAATGATTTTTATGGAATTGTTAACAGAATCATGAGGTGTATGTTGGATTGGAAAAACCATTTTCTTTCATCTGGTGGTTGGATTACATTAATCAATATTTTATTGCTAGATATTCCGTAACTTGTTCTTTCTTATAACATTGTTCCAAGTGGGGTTATTTCTTCTATTTAAAAAATCATTGAGGTATTTATTTGGGATGCACATTTGGAGAGGAAATGTCATTGGTCTTAATTAGGAAGTACAAAAATGTTTGTCGATGAGGGTGGAATTAATTTCTGGAGTATAGGGGATGCGATATATTGGATGCATGCTAAAAATTCATGGTAGGTTGTGGAGGGACTCAAACTTTGGGGTAAAATTATGTCATTACAAGGATAAGACCTTTTGGAAGACAGTAAAATTTTCTCACCATTCTGGTCATTAATTCCTAATATTATACATGCCTTTAATCAACATTCATTATGAATTATAGGCTAAGTGATATTTCTTTTTTGAATCATAATTAGGTAGGATCGGTAATTAGTTATTCATGTTATCCAGTTCCCATGATTTGTTTCGAAGAGGATAGTAGTTTTCCTAATTTTATCAGCGTTGTTCTTGATGATGAAAAATGAAAGAGTTTTTAAAATATTGTTTTAAATCTAGAACATGTCACATCTGTGTTTACTATCTCTAATTCTGTCGTGTTATATTCTAACTAATTTAGGGAAGTTACTATTTCTCAAGGGAAACATGATATCTAAAATAATGTGGTGTGGTGTAGTAATATCCCTATGAAATTCAATTTTCTTGTATAAAGAATTTGAAATCAGTTTATTCCCATAGATGAGAATGTAAAAAAAAGTGGTATTAATATAATTTCTAAATTTCATTGTTTCATTGAAAATAATGACGAAAACACTAATAATTTTTTCTTTGGTATTGAATGATTAATGGATGATTGATGTTTTTTTTTGGTAAATTCACAAGCTTCATAGGCTCATATTATGTTGAAATTTATTTTTTGGATAAATGGTTTCATTTATTGAATGGTGTAGTTCCAAAAAAGACAACCAGAGTTGTGATTCTTAGTCAAGGGTGTTTGTGTATTTTAGAGGCAAGAAACAAAGCTCATTTTTAGGGTTTTCATGCAACAGATTGGTCTATTATCTTGAAGACATGTTTTATTCTAATTGAATTGGTTCAATGCTCAAATATTTAGCTTTATACTCTTTACTTCAAGAACATATAGTCACATGATTATTTATTATCTTCTTTAGGATAGGTGATAAATGGGAAATGGTTGTGCTGGTTACCTCCAAACATGGGTCTGAAACATAACATTGACGCTTATGGATTTCGGGTGAGTATTAGAGGTGGTGGTGTTACACGGGATAGGAGTGGAATCATTCTTCATTGTCTAATAGAAACTAACTCCAAGAGCTTCTTGACTCGATGAATGGAAATATTTCTCCTCCATGGTTGATTTCATATATTATTAGGAATTGTAGAGAAAAACACATCAATAACAATATACATATTATTCAAACATGGCATGATGGTTATAAAGATGCATATTAGTTGGCATCCATGGAAGTGGTTCATCAGGGTACCAACATATTTTTACCAGTTATATTCAAATGAATCAGGAATTGGTGAACGTGATTAGCAGGGGAATTCCTGGTCTTCATTATTTTAGGCCACCTTGAACTTGTTTTTTATGAACATCCTTGGTTGTTATGGGCTTTTTCTTGAATAATAAAAAAATATAGCGTCGATGTTTATGTTTGACCCAATTCATTTGGTTAATAGGAACGATGTTGAGTTGGAGGATGAAGCTTATTTGTAGGATAGACTACATGACAAAACAATTTTGAGTGAGAGGAACCAACATATAAAGAAAATATGTTGGGTGAAATTATATAAAAACGTAGGAATATGAAAGTGGAGACCTAAGAGAAATTGTTTTTTGTATGTTCAATATAGTTAAGACTATTTATTGAATATATATATAGGCGCTTCTTAGAAGATTGAGTTTATAAGGAATCATAAATATTAAAATATTTATATGAGGTCCATTGTATTATTGGATTATTTATTCATGGTTTATGGGAGTGTTATTAAAGTTTGGGTGTTCATAATTGAACAGTAGGTAGTAGTTTGGAAAAGAAAAATACATCATGTTGGGTACCGAGGTACACTGTAAGGGATTATGGTATATCATGTACCTACGTTGGGATGATATTCCAGAGGAGGTTTTCATAATGAAGAAATAGTTTTTGTTGTACTTTCATATTGATCATTCCTACCAAAGGCTTTACTTCATTCGATAATGGAACTACTCATGGTTTTGGGACCCCAAGGTTAATAGGGTTTATTGAACTATAGTGTAGATGGTTACTGTAGATTGGGAAATCATGGTATCTATGATGAGAATTGGAAAGGGGAGGTGCTCCATGACCAATCTAGTTATGCTATATTGGGACTCCTAGATAGGGGAGGTTAACTATGGCCAATCATACCACACCAAAATGTTATCCCAAAAAGTATTTTAATATAATTTTTGATAAATAAATAAAATATGTGAAAATTAAAAAAAATTATCCCCCTCCATCAACACAGCCATCGGTTTTAATCCCAATTGTGGATTCATCATTTCTT
Organism: Viscum album; assembly: GCA_963277665.1. NCBI lineage: Eukaryota > Viridiplantae > Streptophyta > Magnoliopsida > Santalales > Viscaceae > Viscum > Viscum album. The sequence goes on along the minus strand of OY728120.1, from coordinate 1,264,344,281 downwards.
TTCAAAGATCCCCATCTTCATTTATTATCCATTTCATATTTTGTTTATCATGATCATCCATATTTTATATTTATAATTTTATGAAATCAAAGGAAATATTTAGGAAAAACATTATATACTTACTCTATGTAATGTCGAAGTTTTTTAGGGTTTGTTTCTAGTTCATCAAATCTGATGGATTATATTGTAATTTTATAATGTCATTTTTAATATTGGATATTGACTATTTATGGTCGTAATTATATTAAATGATTCATTTTTTTTAATTTTTGTTGGGATAATGTACATGTATATATGTGTGAATTGATTAAAATTGTTTTCCTACATTATAATATTTATTAGGTGGGTAGATATTAGTTTAATTATACCTTAGGATGGAAAATATTATTGTTTTTTTATATAGAAAACTATTTTTGATATAATATAATTGTATCCGTATTTTCATAGAGGGTGGTTAAGAATAATGTGGTTTTTTTCTTGATAACAAATATGTAGAAATATTATCATGGATTATGGGTATGGCTATTGAAATCTATAATGTGAAAGCATTGATTATTAGGCAGGTCTTATAAATGAAAATTTTCATGGGTTGAGTTATGATTGGAACAAATGGCCATTAATATATTCTTTACGATGTGGGAGGACTATGTTGATCTAAATGTTAACCCTAGTACCATGTGTATCAGATTTTAGCTTCATAATTAATTTTATTTTATGGCCAGGTGAGCTGTTCCACTAGTCCCTACATCTAAGGATTTGTTTGTGTAGCAAGATATAGATAATTTATATGTTATTCACTCCCTAAAAAAATTATTTCCATTATTGGTTTTCGTATTTTTTGACATGAAACCTTACCTCTAGGGAGATTCTGTTAAAGAATACATTAAAATATTTCAATTTCATTCACATTATAGAATAGTGATTATTTAACTACTAAATATCCTTATTAATATCATGACCCCCTCCATCTAAATATTCCCTTCCTAGGATTTCAATGAATAAAGGGAAATAATAACCCACGATTCCCACCTCTAGTAGGAACCGGGTTAGAGACAAGCACCAGGGTATATAGATCTCACAATATGGGAGTCATTTCCATTTTATTGAGATATGATATAGAGATAATAATGTTCATACCAAACAAAACTCCATGAAATGTATATAAAATTATTCCAGAAAAACATCCCACATTATTGCATAAAGTAGAATTATTACATGTATAAAAGTCACAAATATTACAACCAAAATTAAATCTATCCAGCGATTTAGAAGTAGTAAATATTCAAACTAGTAGGGTTTGTAATGGTCCATGAAATATTCATGGAAACATGAAGAAAACAAATATACATAGGGTGAGAAATCATGTAATCTTAGTAGGAAAACCATACTCTTTCATGCACATGTGACTGTATCATACTAATTTCACAATGATAAAACAACATAACCAAATAGCACCTAACCATTATTACTAACCATCCCACTCTCACAAATGAATGATAACCAAATAATTCAGGTCATGTAACGTAATATAATAAACATCAATTATCAGCTACCATAGACCACTCCCACTAATTATCCACTCTTTCCTAATTGAAAAAATTCATTCCTTCCAACCTCTTCCAAATGTGCCACATCTATGCAGACCCAATGGTAACGTACATGTGTATTACATCATTTTAGATGAGTATTTAGTAAACTGAAAAAATATATTCTCTTGGACCATAATAGATTAATGTCTTCGGAAACAAGGTATAAAAATAATTTATCTTAATGAAATATCCTCAAAAATTTCCATTAAAATATATAACATTATCACTTCTACAATAAACCTTTCTACATAACCTTGAGAATGGAAACATAAAAAAGGGTGAGCTCAGATGCTCAATAAGGGTAATCAATCGAAGCATGTAAGAACAAAAGTGAGCATAATATTATGATAACATGATCGTAACATTAGTTTATCATACCCTGCACATCAAGGGTCATAAACATGAGCTATGGGATAAACCATGGCATTTCATAAGACATGAATCATAAGGAAATAAACCCCATGAGACATGAAATAACAACAAATTAATAAGACATATGATTTTTTTCATACATATAAGAATATAATATATTATGTCAGGGATACCTAGAGTGAAATTTATATCATGTTAAGATTGGTCTATAGCCCATGTAAGTACATTAGTGTTGGTATAACAACTCGTGTTCCCAAATTCATTTAAGATTGGGATATAACCCATGTACATTCTTATTTTTTTCATGGGTTACTACTCGTGTACCCTCTATCACTTATTCAAGGGAATAAACTCATACACCCTCTTTAATTTTGGGATTGGGCTCCTACCCAAACACCCCATTTTTTCGGTCCTAGGATACAACATATGTACCCTTTGAGCTCATATATAACATATAATTACCCAATTAATTGTAGGGAGATATATTTCCCTCCCATATCATGGTAAAATCATTCACACATGTTCCACAAGATAATAAAACATGCATCATATCCTAACCCATAAAAAATATAGGTCTTATAAACATCAAATTGTGAACTATATAATTAAATGGGTGTCACTAAAATTTGATCACAACATTACCTATTGAAAATAGATAGGTTTCGTAACCATTTCAATGAATCATAACCCAATAAATGGAAATGGATTTCATAAATATATAACCATTGAAATAGAAACATGTTTCAAAAATACCATGACATTATGCGTGACCATTCATAGAATGGATATAAATGAAACATTTATGGAATTTCCTAAAAAGGTAATGAGTAACATCAATGTATATAATAATATAAGAAAAGTATTTCTGAAATATCATTCATAAATATTTCTTGAGTAAAATATCCTATCATTATTGAAAAAGGGTTGTTAATACATAAAACCATTTAAAATTAAATTACTCAGAAAATACCTTGAAAACATATAAATAATACTTAATACCAATTTGAGAATATTTTTCCTTGAAAATTAACTATAAAAAAATTATTAATGATTATCCTTTTAGAAATGAAAATTAATCATCAATGGAATGATGGTGGGTAAATCCTCAAATTTTGTACGAAGTATAAAAGTTACTTTCATTTTTTAGGGTTAGAAGTCTTGAATGAATTACTTGTTTGGAATGAGGCAGGAATATTACTTAAAAAAATAAATTTAAAAGAATAAAAGGGGTAAAAATTTATTTAAAATATTATAGGATAGTGGGATAATATTCTTGGAAGCCCCTTTTAGAAAACATAGATTCTTGACCGAAAAAAGGGTAAAGATTGGCATTCCTAAAGACACATTGTTGACAATATTGTGTGCCAAAAAAAATAATATGGTACTTATACATTATTATATCATGAAATAATTGTGGATAAAGAAACTCATTAATTTTTTTGAGATTTGGATCACAATATTTCATCAACAGAATAAAAAATATAAATTATCTTGAAAAGCAATGATATCGCCTCAATAAACTATTATAACTCAGAAACATGGGATCATACCCTCCATGTAAAAAAATGAAACTACATGAACCATAATATATCTTGAAATAATTAAATTCATGATATAACATGTGAAATGGCTGTATGTGCACCTCGATGAAGATTTTAGGTTCATAAGAAACATGAATTTCAAAGAAGGTGAATTGAGACAAAATAGTTTTACCGATTTGGTAACTTTTGGAAGCTAAACCCCATGGAATAAGGATTGTAAAATGAAAATGTGAATACCAAAGAATTTATGTAAATTATATATATAATATAATAATTGGAAGTAAATACACAACAGAAAATGAAAGAGTGTGAACCATCGCTTTTATCTCACAGAAATTAAAGGTGAGATGAAATCCGCATACCTTGTGTCTTGACTCTCTTCTTGCTCATACAAGATTTTTTAAAGTAGATATAAGTTTATTATAAATATTTTATTGAACCATATTATTATACATAAAAACATATATGGTTTTATTATGACCTTATATTACCATACTTTTAAAAAAGCCTACATTAATGTTCACTTTAGGTTAAATTCACTTTTTTCTTTACATGTATCTTAATTTGTTATATCTTTGGTACTTAAACATATATCTGGATTCCAGAATGTAAAAAATGGTATAAATATCATTTATATACATTATATTTTGAGTATAATAATTTATATAATATTGGAGTATGAAATGGAAAACAACATTCATGGAGATGGTAAGTCGTACGTACGCATGAACTTAGTTTCTGTCATTATTGTCATATTGAAAGAAACAATGTAAATGACACACACAAAATCACACACACACGCATGCACACATACACACACATGTATATTTATATGTATATATATAATTATTCCAGCAGCATTAATATATCATATATATCATATAATTTCATTAAAAATGTTCTTAATACATTCCATGTTGTCTGTGAATGAATCACTTTACTTCGAGGGGGAGGTTGTCGGCACATCCTCAAATGAGAGTAACATATAAAAATAAAATTTAGAGTAGAGTGAGTAATGTTTTAAAAATAATATAGAAACATAAAGAATTAATAAATATAATATAATAAATATAGAGAGAGAGATTATTTATCATAATTGACACCATAAAATGTGATAAATTAGGAATGAACAATCATCATTTTGGAAGGTTTAAGTTTTCCACACATAAAAACATTATGGTCAACATACATTAGATGAAGGTGTGTGTATGTGAAGGTCAAACCCATTTCATTACAAAATCCTAGTATTTTGAGGATATAGGTGTTATCATAGAATAATTGAACAACGTGAGTTGAAAGGTTGAAAAATAGAGAAAAAATAAAAGATCATGATAGAAGACGTTACCTCTAAATAGGGTAACTCCTTTTGATTTGTTGAAAATGGCTTCCTTGATAATACATCTTCCAAAAAAGAGTATTATATGTGAAAGAGGGCATTTTTGTGTGGATACATGGGAATATTTTGGACGAACATAAAAGTTTTGATATGTGTTAGTAATGGGTAGAGGTGGTGACCTTTTTTAGGGAATGAAAATGACTCTCGTGAAATTTTTAAAATCAAATTAGGTGTGCACATATTCAAACTTAAGAAAGTCATAAAAACAATAAAATTTAATAGTAGAAGGTTTATTTTTGATCTATTAAAATCCAATGTTTGTTGGAAAAGTGTCTAGGTCATTTGGCCCATTAATTTTAAGGGTTAGTCCTTAATTAAGCTCAATTTGAACTTAATCGTTGTGATTAATTTTAATCACTTTTATAAATAATTTTGGTATAAAATTAACATGTTATTTTTCATCCTAAAAAACTTAATTGAATACAATTTGTTTATTTAAAATTTGTAAAATCTCAATCACAGAAGTGGAAAAATTAATATTTGTGTCAATACTGCAGATATGATGAAATAACAGGGTTATAAAGTAGGAATAAGTTGAAAAGATTGTTAAGAATTTTTATTCAAATTAAAATTCACGTTGATCCTAAATACTTTCAATGTATTAGTAAATTTAATATTATTGTAGTTTTTTATTAAAAATATTTATAATTTCATTTATTATTGATATTTATTTAGACAAAAAGGTTGTTTTTAACTAAAAAGTAGGTGTTTTCTCTATTAATCAAAATATGGTGTTTCTAAGAAAAATCCCAAAAAATAACACTAGGATAATTTCAATGTAATTAATTCCAAAATTATTTTTATCTTATCCAATTCAAAAAATAAATTTTTCTAAATTTATTTATTAAAACTAGTTCATTCAAGAAAACAATATTTTTATCATAAAAGATCATTAACAAAAATAATTATTGTTCATTATCAATATGATTTGTTTATATAAAACAATAATATTTGAAATTTAGTTATTACAATTTCTAATATCTAATTAATAATAAACATATATAAATAATTAAAAAAATAAAAAGATATGTTTCATAGAAACTTAGTGTTGCATGCATTGTACGCCAAATCATTGTTGCTTGTAGTCAAGCCACGTTGGTTTTTCATGTAGCATAAGTGGAGATGGTATTTCAGATTAATGGAATATTTGACATCGTTACATCATATATAAATATATATAAATAACTATTTCCATTTTCATGTGAAATAAAAATCTTGAAAAGAAAGAAAAATTTGATAAAAAATAATTCCCCAAATATTAGGTTGTTATATTTTTCCCCCTTAAAATGATTTTCTACCTGTTAATTTTAATGGGTTACCAACGGTTAAATAAATGATAGTTTTGTTCAAAGAAATCCACACTATCAAATGGATACTCAAAATTCCCTTATAATGAGAAATTTCAAACCATACCGGTTACCCAGAGTAGCATATAACTAGGTTTCCACATCGGGGAACATTGGTGGAAAGTGAAAATACGGATATAGAAGAAAATTATGTCCATATTGTTATTATGATAGGTGTAAAAGAAAATTTAAGGATGAAGTTACCAATAAGAAATCCATAAATCTATAAGGTCCTAAGGGACTATCTAGTTCATAGAAAACAATGTTTCTAGAACAACATTTTTGGCTTGAGGATTCTTTTTCCTAATGTTATGTAATTATCATGAAATTACTTACATGAATGATTTATGAACATCATCACCCATTGTTTTTCATTGATGTGCTTAAAATATTTCATTAAGAAGGAAGGTAATTTTTTTGATAATGAAGTACTAACAGATCATGAGATACATGATATGGAATTTCATTTTTCATAAGTTACTATCAATATAAGGTAGTTTGAATATTATTTTCAACATTCACAAATCCATTTATACAATATAAATCTTTAATATTACTAACTAAATTTGACATTTAACTTATAATTTCCATAAATGGTTATAATTCATGTGTTATTACTTTTATATGCACTTATCTTTAACCAATTTAATTAGATTCATTGGTCCATCCTAGTACTAATAGAATATAAAATGTTATTTTATTATTAAATTATCCATGATAATAATTATAATCAAATAAAATCACACAAAATGAGGAAAAATAAGACATTCATTGGGATTATTAATACAAAAATCAAACATAAAATTTCAAACATAAAAATTATAGGTAATTATTAATTATCTGGTTTCACTTTAACTATTTTGATCAAATATACTTTCCCTATGTTCATTCTCTTCAACGGTTTTTAGTTCTCGTCATCATTATTAACCATCTGATTTTGGATATTTATGGAGAAAGGCTCATACTCCATGAATTTGAAACACTGAAGTGTAAAATGTGCATCCTGAGGAGTTATATCAATATTTTTATAATTATATAATTTTTTTTCATTCACATTGGAATTAAACATCTCTATGTCCTTCCTTTACACACCTAATTCATTTACTAGTACCATTAATAAAATTATCACCTCGTTTATTTCTTTATGCAGAGCATAAATGAATGCTCCTCATCTAATCTCCAGGTTTTGTTAATTATCCTTCTAAATCCATTTTCTTCTTCGAGTTAAAATGATGAGATTCATGCATAACTACAGCCTCTATTTAAACTTTTATTTCAAAATATAAAATCTATTTATAGCTACTAATGTATCTTATGGAAAAAACCCTTATGAAACTTGTATTTAAGCCACTGAAGAACCCATCAACCATACATTCTGCATGGATGAAAATTCCAAAAGCATATCTCCTTAGGCTTCTGATAATTTTCATCATAAGTACCGATAGATTCATCATCCTGTTTATTCAACTCAAGGAACTCCTTATCTATCATTAAATGAGGGAAGAGTAAACTAATAAATGATGAATATGTTATAGAACTCATCCCAATCCATGGATTCATTTTCAAATTCATTCATTGTATTTTTAATTAGAGTCCATCACTTTTCTGTTTCACCTTCTATACAATAAATGGCCAGAATGACTTTCTCATGATTAGACCACTCGATAATAGAAAATATCTTTTTAGTGGTACTGATCCAGGGATCTGTAACAAGTGTATTAGATGTCCTACTTACCAAATGTGAATGATTCCTCATGAAGTAATCAACAGAATGTTTCTCCCTCTTATGAATATTTGGAAACTCAGTGATATTCATAAATTGATAAATCTGTGACAGTATGGAAATGCATCTTGGTATTCCATCCTTGATATCATGTGTACCTTCTGGAGGGATTTCATTGCACTATCTATCATCGACATTATTAACATGGTTCCTTCAGGTTCCATCCATTGACTAAAATAAAAGCATAGAGTAATAAATACATATCATAATGAGGAACCACCTAATAATGAACATTTACTAATATTATTTCTAATGTATGAATCCTTACATAATCTATGACCCTTTTGGTTTATCCTAGTTATAAATATTCAACATATAACTCAATCCTTCAATATAGTTTTTGATGAGTTGTATAATTATCAAATCATATCCCCCGAGAGTGTAATACCAGGTGTGCAGTAATACATTTTTCATGTACAAGATTACCCCAAGTCAAGATCCAAACATTTTTTCAGAGTTATTACTCCTAGGTACATATGTTCCAATGCCACATTTAATAGTAGTATCCAAACAAAGATGTATTTCTATAAAACCACTCATTCTATTTTTTAACAAAACTCTTGGATATTTTCAGAAAGGTTAACTCATCAATATACTTATCCTTAGATATATCCCTAGACATACCCTAATAAATAATCCATGTTTTATCACTATGTTTTTCTCATCCTAGTTTCAAATTTTTTACAAAATCATTAGTTTTATATACCAAAAATAGTGACCCAATAATATTATATATTACATCATTTTAGATGAATATTTAGTGCATTCCAAAAATACAAGCCCAAGGACCATAAAATTTTAGTGTCTCTGAAAACATGGAAACCAAATCTTATATCCTGGTGAAATAAATTAATCATCTCCCATAAAATCTATACCTTTATCAGTTCTACCGAAATATATTCTTCATAACTTGGATATAGGAAACAAAAGAAAGGGGTGAGCTCATATGTTAAATAAGGGAAATCAAGGGAGACATTTAAGCACAATCATGTACATAATAGTATGATAACATAATCGTAACATTAGGAGATCATACCCTATATATCAAAGGTAATAAAAATGAGATTTGGAATAATGTTTTGTAGTTCATAATAAATTAATCATGATGAAATAAACATCATGAACTATTATTTCATAAATAAGGAATAAGATATAGTATTTATGGGATACATATAATTATGGAAAATTTATGTCATGGATACCTACCAGGACCATTATTACATGTTAGGCCTGGGAAACGAATTGGGTAACTACTTTGGGATCCGTTTAGGGACCCATGTTCCAAATTTCGTTTTGGATTGGGAAGAAAACCGTGTACCTTTTTGTTCTTGGACTTTGGAAACTACCGGTTTACCCTCATTCATTTAGGATTGAGCTACAAACCACACAACCACTTTCTTTTTAGGATTGGGCTATAACCCAAACACACTATTTCATTTTGGGATTAGGCTACAAGCCATGTACCCTTTTATATCATATAAAAAATAACAATACCCTATGTATTTTAGGGAGATATAGGTCCCACCATCTCATAGTAAAATCATTCGCACATGTGACATAGGATAATAAAACATTAACCATATCATAATGTATAAAATGATATAGGTCTTATAAACATAAAATAATGACCCATAAAATGAAATTGGTATCATTTACATTTCATCATATCATAACCTTTGGAAAAGAAACAAGATTCATAACTATTTCATAATATCATAACCTATGATAGATAAATGGATTTCATAATCATATAACCCTTGAAAGAGAAACATGTTTCATAAATACCATGAAATTAAGCTTTGATAATTCATAAAAAAGATATCAATGGAACCATTACAGAATTTATAAAAAGGCCATGAGTAACATAAATTGATGTCATCTTATATGTAAAATAGTTCTGATATATCTTTCAAAAATGTTTCTTAAAAAAAATATCAACTATTTTTTGAAAAAGTCTTGTTAATAAATAAAACCATTTAAAAATAATTATCTCATATAATAACTGGGAAATATAAAAGTAATACTTGAAAATATTTTGAAAATATTTTTCATCGAAAATAACATTTAAAATTATTTCATAAATATTATTCATTTTATAATCTAATGTAATATTCAATGTAATGATAGTGGGTAATCCATATATGTTGTATGAATTAAAAAGGTACATTACTTTTGCATAGTAAAAAAATTTAAAAGGAATTCCTTGTTTGGAATGTGAAAATATCAATACCTTGAAGATATTGGAAAAATAAAAAAGGGTAAATATGACTTTGAAAGATTATTGGATAATGGAATTGTATTCCTGGAAACCATTTTTTGAAAACATAGCATTCTGACTGAAAAAATGGAAAAGTCAGGCTTTGTTAAAAAATATTATTAAATATATTAGGCACTGAAGACTCTAAAATGGTACTAATACATGAATATATAATGAAATTATATATGGGAAGGAAAATCATGATTATTTTTTAGGGAAGGATAATAATATTTCATCATGGTAACCAATAACATAAACAATCTCAGAAATCAATGAGATTGTGTCAATAAATTCGTATAACTTGGGAACATGAGATCATACACTCCATGTTAAAAAATAAATTAAATAAAGCTTAATATATAATTAAATGTAGTATATTAATACTATTACACATAAAATGGATGTATAAACCCCTAGAATAAGATTTTAGGTACATAATAAAACATGAATGTTAATAAAGGAAAATTGAGAAAATATTGTCTTACAGATTTGGTATATTTCTAAAGATAAACCCCATGGAATAAAGGTAATAAATGAGAATGTGAATAAAATAATTATAAGTAAAATATATATAATACATTCATATTAATCACATACACAACACAAATGAAAATAGTGGCGGACAGAGCTTATATTTCATAGAAATTAAAAGTGAGATGACATCCCCTTACATTGTGTCTTAACTCTCTCCGTTCTCATAAAAGCTTCATCTAAAATAAATATAATTTTATTATAAATCTTTTAAAGAAGAAAATTATTATACATAATACCATATATGGTTTTATAATTACCTTATATTACCCTCTTGTTAACGATACTTTTTTAACTTTCACTTCAGGTAAAATTCACATTGTTCTCTAGATATCTCTTATTTTGTTATATATTTGGTCCGTAAACATATATCATGATTACATCATGTAAAAAAAGATATAAATATCAATTATATATAATATATTTTCATTATAATAATCAATAGAATATATGAGTAAGAAATTTAATACATCATTTGTAATGCCCTGACCCTAGTTACCAAGAGTTGGTGCATTATTTTAATACATTGGCATGGTTACAAAAAATAATGTCCCGAAGGACTAATAAGTTTAGACCTCTTATAAAATACATTACGTATATAAATGTAACATTACAATTTCTAAAATAAAACCCAACATAAATAATCCTATGAGAATTCCATTATTACCGTATTTTAAAAATGAATGTCAATCATAATACACATCTTCATATCCTGGGAAAAATAAAACATAAGAAAGGGGTGAGCTCAAATGATCGGTAAGGATACCAATATAATGGAAACTATCCTAAATAAGAATAAACATTTAAGGCAATGTATAAGACTAAAACATAATCATTTTAAACATAAACTCTAGCATAAAATGAAAAAGATAATCAAATAATTCCATTTACTTATTCACAAGGATATTTTAATAGTATAATAGTCACATGTAATATCAATAGCTAATTTCATAATTATGTAATTCAAAATGACTGACATCATAATTATATAGTCAAGGCCTCATGACAAGACTAAAAATAATGTTTTTTCAAAGCCATGTGCCAAGATTGTAGTTTTTAATATGAGACTTTATGATTCATCATGGAGCTATAGTGGGCTCCACCCATCACATACTAAGTCCAATGCATTATTCGTATGAAACGGTTGAAACATAACATAAACATTTGTATCAAAAATAGCATAAAAATGTTAATACATTATCCATAATCAATTAATGGTATATTAATAAAACATCCACAATCAAACACATCATAATTCATTAAATACAAAATTTATGATTTTATTATAGTAAATCAACCCCAATAAAGAATAATATCTAATAAAGGATGTTGACAAAGTTTAAGATAATCAACAAAAAACTTTGAGAGAAATACCAATTTTCATGTAGTCATATAAAAGTCGCAAAATTTGTGAAGAAATACATTTAAAATATATTTTTGAATCAAATTGTCCCATACCACATTGAAACTTTTTAATGAAATTAACAGTTTCAAACAATCTTGTCTACGTAAATAAATCCTTAAAATCATTTTGAAAACTTGTACCTTAATTAAAATTTATTGAAAAATAAATCTTTGAAAACATTTCAAATGATGATCTAGTTAAAGAGACCCTTCTATAAAAACATAAAATACTCCCTTTTAAAAAAATTTAATGAAACATGGATATAGAGGTTAAATATTCCCCAATAGATATTTAAAGATAAACAATCTCAAATAACAATGAGATGGAGAAAATAAACCTTACCTTGTACGTTCCTTTGCTCAAGGGTTTGTTTAACCTCATGTATGAGGACCAGGGTATATTATTAAATTATACCAGATTTATTTTCATGTATATGGTATCAAACTGTATTCATTTATTTCATTATAATACACTTTTAATAAAAATATCTATACTGTAATAAAATTTTGGGTAACAATCCCTTTCCCTATCGTACATGTTTTAACATGTTATTCAGGATCGTATCGATTATATTATGATATAATTGCTTCCAGAATATAAAAATTATTTATGTATCATATATATTCATAATATAAATATGCATAAAATATAGATATATAAAATGGAAAATACCATTTATGGAGACAGTATGCCATATGTACGCATAAATGTTGATTCCATTTACATATCATATTGAACAGAAATAGGTGAATGAGATATATGTATGTATATATGTATATAAATATTTACAGTATAATTTTAGTTCATATATTACATACATATTAATAATATATATATTATAATCATCGTTGAATGGTGAACTTGGAAATGAATCTCATCGCATCGTGGAGATGGTAAGTCGTACGAACACACGAGTGACGATATCATTATATTGATGGTGAAATATTATGTTATTGGATGTTACATTATATATACAGAATAATTAACATTTTATATTTATTATTTACATCATTTATACTAATTATTATACCCATATAAATAATTAAGTGTTGAATAAAAAACTACACCACGACGTGGATACTATAAGTCATACGAACACATGTATGGTGAATTTTTCATTCATAGTATTGATAGAATAAGGAATATGGTTATACCATATTTACAATAAAATATATATATGTATAAGTTTCTAGAGTTCTTATTTTATTATGGAAAAAATCAAAAGAAAAACAGGAAGTGGAAGAAGAAAATAACATTGAAAGTGGTGATGAAGTAATTATCTCTTCTTCAGGTTATTCCTATTGATTTGATCAAAATGGCTCTGTAAGATGTCATATGAGAAAATTAAGTCCTCTTGGATTATGTGAGGGTAGTTGGGAGGTTATTTTAGAAGGTTTTGGCCGATCCAAATTGCATTGGAGGTGTGACTTTAAGAGAAGTGGAATTACCCATTTATAAGAGAGGTGTGGTTCACTTTTGGAAAAGCTTGAAATATTATTTTGTTATAAAATTGTTTTCATTTTATAATAGGTCCAAATAGATTTATTTCAAGGATATGGTATGTATGTATCGAAATCCATTCAGAACATAGTTTTAGAAAACTTTAGGACAATATATATTAGATTTTACAATTAGATAAATAGTTTAAGTTTTACCATGTCCCTTTGAATATTTATATTACATGGTTAATAAACATACTATAAATGACCAAAAGAACCTAAAGTGGTTCATTAATCACAAATATATCATTATATATGTCTTTTTTTCAAACCATATATTTTTATTAATATTATATCTTTTAATAATATAGTATTATTTTAAAAATTCATTTATGTCAATTTTAATACTATTTAGTATTTGGTTATTTTGAAAGTCAAAAAAACTGATTTCTTAGAAATTAATAAATTAATTAAACCCAAAAATTTCATATTAACCTATAAAATTTGTGGAATGATTCAAATTTCTAAATTAAAATTTATTTTTATATATATAATATCAATTATTTTAATCGTTCATTAATAATGAAATTACAGAATCATTACTGTGTCATAAATAAATTTAATTATTTAATATCTAAAAATTGTAAATAAAATACTATGATGTAGGAAATATTTTTATATTTCCAATGAATATTTATAGTGGAATTTTACTTATGTATAACCCTATATTAGAAATTATTTTGTTATTAAACGTTGAATTTAACCCTTTTAACTATTTTTTAAATAAAATAATAATCAACGTCTAAATCTAACCCGAGTGGACCAAAAGGATCCTATCTTTTCCTAAGGTTGATTTTGGTCGATATACACTAATCTAATAGAATTAGAACTTCTGTTAGGGTAATTATAATATCAGTTTTACCTTTAATTGCCGAATTTACATTTAACCATGGTAAATAAAATTCAAAATTTACTATTCACAAAAAATTATTTTCATCTTATTGTCCAACGTTTTGCTTACTGATTTCAACCAGGTCTCTCGGATTTCGGAAATTCAATTCATAGAAGCTGTAGAATTACATTTTATGCAAATTTTCAAATGTTTTTAGAAGGTGGGTAAAAGGCGTTAAAAATATCAATAATTTTTTTATATCTCATCTTATTATAAAATTACTCCAATGAATTAAATTATATTAATATAGGTATTATGTATCTAATTTTACATTTAAATATATTTATTTCAAAATAATAATAATTTAAATGAATGACGGGTTTTAACAATAACATAGGGTTTTAAACTATTCATCAAAAATTGAATATTTTTAGAAAAATACAAAAAATTCACTCAATGCTTTTTTTGATATTCAAAATTCAAAAATGAATCTTATTTTATAAAATTCAAAACATATGAGTTTCATTAATGAATTTAAAATTAATATATGTTTTTAGAACCAGAAAGCGAGTTTTTAATAAGTAAAAACTTTTAAAAGATTGACATGTGTTTATGAATAATTTAAATGTTAAATTACATCTAATGACATAAATTAAATTAAATGATAAAAATATAATATAATTATACTTTAAATCCACTCAAATTAACAATTTATCACTATATATTATTTGGATTAAAAAAGTTGTTTTCAATTAAAATTTAGTATATTCTACTATTCACCAAAATATGAAAGTTATTAGAAAAGTTAAAAAAATGTATCCAAAATAAAATTTTATGTACATATTATAAATAAGAATTTAATTTCATTAAATGTAATATATAAAAGTGTAAAATATTTTCTTTAAAAAGGGTTCATCATTTAAAGGCTATAAAATGTCATTTTTTTGAAAAATACTTCTTTTACCTGAAAAAAATGTATTTCTTCTTATATAATGTCTAAGAAACACATAATATGGATTTTAAAATTATATGAAGTATATAAAATAAAATATTTTTTTAATACTATTCATATCTGCTTTTTAAATGGTAGGTTTGGTAAGTCATGGTGCACTCGAACTCGGTATTGCGTGTAGCGCAAGCTATTGAATTACTTTAAAGATATAACATACAATGCAGTCTTGGGGTGTTATATTCACTAATACAAAAATAGGAAAGGGAAGTACCACCTTATACCAGCTCTAAGAAAAATCCACTGATAAAGATTCCATGTATCAATGCTAAAATATTAGCGCTGATACACAGAATCATTATTAGTGCTTTTCTAGTGCTGATAAAGGTCTTCTTTATCAGCGATGATAATGATTCCCTGTATTAGTGCTAAAATATTAGCACTGATATAGGGTAACTTTTAATAGTGCTAAAAGTGCTAATAAATAGACCCTTTAAGAACTCTAGAAAAGCACTGATAAAGAAGGCATTATCAGCGCTAAAATTTTAGCTCTGACACAGGAAGGATTTATCAGCGCTGAATTTTTAGTGTGGATAAAGGTAGCCTTTATCAGCACTTTTTTAGCACTGATAGAACCATAGTCCCATATTTTATAAAATCACTCACACAGTTTCCTCGGTTTATCGCGACCTAACACTCTCGCGGTACAGTAACCCTGCGACTCCCCTCCGCCGCCCCCGACTTCGCGTTGCTGGACTTCCACCGCCCCTGATCTTCATGTTGCTAGACCTCCACCCATATCCCTTCTCTTAATCCTCCCCCTCTAACCCCTTCAGAGGATCCTCCTCCCTTCAAACCCTACATCTCCTCCTCTTCACTCGATCCTACTCCACACGAATGCTACTCCTCCACTTCTCTTCGGTTGGAAGCTCCTCCCGTGCCCCTCCACCTCTGGCAGTTGTGCCTTCCCCTCCCGAAGTAGTGTAGAAGGTTGCATAAATCTCCTCCAATAAGTTGAATTTCATTTCTATTCTTCTTGATTCTCTTCTTGATCTTTCTTCTTAGGAAGAATGTGACAACAAATCTGATTCACTTTTTGTGTATTTCTGTTATGTTTTAAATGGTTAATGGTCATAAATATGACATTTACTATGAATTTCTTATACGTTTTCCCTTTTATGGTACTATGTATGGGGTATTTATCACTATGATTATAAGGGTGGTGGTTGATTGATGTGGATGGATATGACATGGTAGGTAAGATATATGATTTTCGAAACATAAATTGTAGGTCACGAGCGAGTGTTTGAATAGTTATTGTAACACCCCGAGATTTTATGAAAAATATTATTTTAATTTCATTAATGTCTTGTGTTGTATTCTACACCAATATTACCTTGCGCTATAGGCAACACCGTATTAGCTTGTAGTATACGCAACACTATTCTTGGACCGTGTTACACACAATTTTGATAATAGTTATTCTACGCAACATTGAGTATATATATATATATATTAAATGTATAAATGAAATATGGTTGGATTCTGTTATACAAAACAACGAAGGATTCTTTCACAACACGCAACCCTGACTTGGCTTGCAATACATGCAATCGCGACCTTCCTCGATAGCGTGTGTTGTACGCAATACCGGGTTTTAATAAACAATGATATATTAATATAATATTGTCATGAACTAGCTGTTATGAATAGTATTAACTTAATTTTTAATTTTATAACATTATTATTCATCTTACACATTTTCTAGAACATGGTTTAAGAACAAAATAAATTTTTCGGGTAAAATAAGTATTTTTCAAAAAATGTAGTTTTGCCGCCTTTTGATGGCGCACCCACATTGAATATAGTTTTTGACATGTTTATAAGTTCAATTTGACAAAATAAAATTCTTCTTTGGAATCAAGAAATAAAAATTTACTTTGGATAAATTTTTCATATTATTCTGGTAACTTTCACATTTTAATGAATAGTAAAAACACGCTATATTTTAATTAAAAACAACTTTTTTCATCGTAATATCTTATGTGGTTAAATTATAATATTGAATGGTTTTAATGTATAAATAGAATATATTTTTACCATTTAATATAATTTATGTCATTAGCATTGATTTTACCTTGAATTCGTAGGTTAAATCAATTCAATCTTTTGCAATGTTTTAAACAAAAACCCGTTTTTATTCGACAATGGGATTAATTTTAATTTAATTTATGAAACTTCTGTGTATTGAATTTTAAAAAATGAATTCCATATTTAGAATAAGTGGGTCCAAATTATTTTAATAGGCTACTTTTTATTTTTGGGAATTATGAATAGTAACTACGGTAAATTTTATTTACCATAGTTAAAGGTAAATCGGGTAATTAAGGGAAAATATAATATTATAAAATTACCCTAACACATGCCAAAATTATATTTTATGGCTAAAAGTAAACCCATATCAACTAAGGGTCGGATTAGATTCATTTTATGGACTTTTGACCATGAAAATAATTTAATTATTATTAAAACCAAAGAAAGTGACAACATGTCACTCTCTTAAATATTATAAGTATAATAATTTTAACTTAGTGATAAACATCATAAAACATCGAACATGAATAGTCTCTAGAAACTAACAAAATTATCTACATCATGAGAATTTATTTATAATTTTTTGATATTAAATAATTATCATTAATTGTGACACAATAGTGATGCAGAAATTATTTATCTAGTGAAAAATCAAGAATATCGTTTTTATTAAACTAATAGTGACCATAAAAGGCACAAAACCCTGAACAAAACTTATTGGTCATGGAAATTTAAACTATAAGCATCCAATGGTCGAATATTTGACCATTTGGAGTCTTATACAATCAATTATGACACTTATATTATTTTATTTTAAATGATGCCAAAGTTGTCACCTTCATAATTTAATAAATATAACAATTTTAATATTATTATTTTAAGATGATAAATTCGAGTAAAAGTATTATTGTGAAAGGTAATATATTTATCTTCATCATAGGATTTTAGTTTAAATTTTTATGCAACAAATAAGTATATTAATTAATTATAAAAAAATGATGTAGTAATTATTTTATTAAGAGATAAACCAAATAAATGGTTTTAAAAATAATAAAATAAATATTATATGAACTATTTAATGTGATACACTAATTTTATAGATACATATGACCTTTTATTAATATATTAAAGCTTTTAGTTCGAACATATCTTCTGTATATATTTTATTTAAATTCAAATAATTGAATAGTGTCAAAATTGACACTATTGTTATTGTATAAAAATAACATATTATAAAATTGTTTGAAAATCACAAAAATATTTAAAAATTATAAATTTAAATTTATATGTTCTATAATGTTATAAAGTAAACAATTATGGAAAATTCACAACAAATAAGTAATTATTTTTATAATTTAAAATTTAGAATTTTATTACCACAAATAAACTTAAATAGATTAAATAAGGATAAATCAAAATGATAAGGATTAAAATAAGATCCAAACATGTCTAAATTTGATTGGTTGATGAGATTACAACCCTATATCATCTAATCTTAGAATATGAGTAATTTTTGGAGGTTCTTAAGTGGGGTTAGATTTATTATGAATTAATATTTTTAAAAATTCCAAAGGTGCCCCTCTCCTCCCTTATAAAAGGGCACCTCCTCCCTCTCCTCCTCACACCAATTTGAGCATTCAAGCTCGGCTAAAACCTGAAAAAATCTCTTCTCCACTTCCCTAGTATCATACTATAGGTCCTGGTCATCTTCAAAGACCATCCGTAGTTCTTTAAGTGGAGGTTAAGAAAAGGCGCGTCAAAAAGAGGTAATATCCATTACCGATCTTTTTCAATTTCTTTCTTCTTCAACTTCTTCTTATTTAGTTTTTTCAAGATAAAGTAATAACATCAGTATTTATTATAAACTTATATGTTATTACAAATATGAAACAACTCTAATTAACCTTCTATCTATCCTACGGAAAAAGGAAATAACCGCGCGTGCGTACGTACGGAATACCGTCTCCACGCCGTGGTGTAATATATTTTACGCCACCACCTTAATTGGATGGTTATAATGGTGTAATGAGTAAATATATATTATTATTATAAAGTGATATTGATTCTGAAATAGTATACATACACACCAATACAATTCCAAAATCATAGGAACGATATCATCACCCGTGCGTACGTACGGAATATCGTCTCCACGATGTGATGCGACTCGTTCTACATGATCATCATTTCATAATGATTATATAAATGAATTGAATGAATGAATATGATATATATTACACTAATACCATTCTGGAAATGAGTTATCTATAACCTAAAGAGAAGAATAATAATTTATTCGACAAACACACATAAGAACAAAAAGTAATAAACACCCAAATAACAAGTAGTAATGAAATATTACTAATAAGAAGCTAATAATATGACCATATATGATATCATAACAATAATTATGATTCTGGAATAATTCAATAACATTATTTAAATCATCATACAGGAGGTTCGGACACTTATGAAGCATATCAGACCTAAGGTAAGTGAAATATCACAATCTCATTTTTATCTGAGATTGTTTGTACTTTGGTATTTACTGGGGTGTATTTTATCATCCAAATCCATGTTTCCTCAATATGTAATATTATTTCACTCCACCTACAATTTTTTAAATCCATTTTTACCCTTTGGTGAGTTTATAGTAAATGATATGAAAAGAATCTTTTCTCGTTTTTCGTACGAGGTACTTTTTGACTTTTCCGACAAAAGAACGAAGAATGTTTTTTTTAACTTATACGGCATGAATGGATTTTTAAAACATTATTTACAAGAAGATTCCTTTACAAGTTGTCAAGTTTATTTTTAATCAACTTCTTTTAGTTATAATTTTATGACATGTTATGAAATGAAAAGTGTTTTTGAAGTTGAAAGGATATTTTCCTCAAGAATGGAGTTCAAGTGTTTTATCAAAATTATTTTCCATCTAAGATAATAAAGGGTTCTGTTTCTATCCCTATTATTACATTGAGTTGATTATGTTGTGAAGGAATTATTTTTATGAATTCCTTTATTGTATATGAATTGTTTTATGATGTCATGATGTTTAAGATTCCCATTTTTATTACATGGGTTATGCAATGATGTTTGGTTTATGATTTTGTGGCACACATAAGAATGGTATCTTTATGAGATGGGTGGGACCTATATCTCCCTCCAATGAATTGGGTAAAGATTTTATATCTTGTGAGATAGACATAGCTGGAACGGTAGGTTATACCGGTTCAGTGAAACAGGACTGAAACGAGGGTGACTCGGTTCAGAAAGGGACTTTGTCCACTAAGATAGTCTTGGCAATGAGTCTAGACTAACAAGAAATGATTCTCTATGATTATGTGTGTTTGTCACAAAGCTTCATGTTTTATGTTTTGATTATTGTGATTACATTTCACTGCCATGATTTATCCCATGATAGGAAATTATGCTCTCTTTTGCAGGTTAAGATTTCCAAAATGTTATGTTCTTATGAATATGATGTGATTGATATTTATTTTGTTTACCCTTACTGAGCATTTGAGCTCGCCCTTTTATGTTTTCTTTTCCCCAGGATATAAAGAAAGGTTTTTAGGAAAAAAAGGAAGATCTTTATGGGAGATGTTGAAGATCTTTCACCATGATTAGAAGATTATATTCGGAGTTTCCAAAGACACTAAACTATTACGATCCTTGTGTGTGTGTTTTTGTTATGTACTAAGTATTCTGCAAAAGTAATGTAATTTCCATGTACGTCATGCTTCGGGTCTCTACAGTTGGTATCAGATGAAAGGTTTAGTCAACCTTTGGAAACTACGATGCGAAAACGTTAGTGAGATCCCTAGAGATATTTCTAAGTTATGTCTAGGGATGTCCCTAAGGATAAGTATACGTATAGGATACAGTCCTAGAACTACGGTAAAGATCATAGAATTTAACCTAAGGTGTTAGATATTGAAGGTACTCGCCCTTTATTATGTTGTTTTCCCTAGCTTGATTTTTGCCTCTCACACTATTCTTTTTGAGTTTTAGAAAATGGCTGGAAACAAGGTGATTCACGATAATGGAGGATATGATGGACAATAGAATGATATTCTTCATGAGCAACCAAATGAAATGGGATTTGTAAGTCCAAACATCATTATTATGCTGAATTAGAAATCTCATAATATGATCAATAAAGTAAAATTTGGTAAGTTTCCTGACTCGGCTTATAAGAGAAAGATGGAGTTTCATGATGATCATAGATGAAAGAAAGTTCAATTTCCCCTATGTAAATCATGTGGTAAGAGGCATCAAGGAGAATGTTTCAAAGGAACTGGAAGATGCTTTGGGTGTGGAAAAGAAGGACACAAAGCCAGTAAGTGCAAAGGAAAATGTTCAGTTAACACCAGGGATGAGGATAATGGTATTGCTACGACATCAACAATGGTTAAATGTTTTAAATGTGGAATGTACGGGCATTATGCAAACTAATTCCCTAAGGGAAAGTCTCATGAAGAGAATCAGTATGGCCGTATGGGTAGTATTTATGTTGATGATGATGAAGAGACTACAAATGATATATGAGATGAAAGAATTTTTGAAGCTCGGTCAATGGTTTAAGAAGGTAGTGGAATGATTACATGTTTATCAAGTGTAATGTTGTATAAAGAATCTCATGGTAATATGGAATAAAGAGACATCTAAGGATTGTTACATTGTTGTCTTCCCTTGAGTTTTGAAAGTGTGTGATTAATGCTACCAGTATCCATGAAAGGTTATTCAGATATTTTTGGAATGAAGATGATATGCGCATAATGAAGGGATTAGGAGAAAATTAAATGTTTGATAGTATTCATGAGCTCATGACTGATATAAGGAGAAGGTTATATCATGGTTTGAGTATATAGAATTTTTGGATTCTGTTATGTGGTAAGAGTTAACTTTTGACATCATTCATGTTTTCACTAAGGTTTAATAGGTATTCATTTTTCAAGAGAATACATGATTACGGTATTCACATGATTAGAATGTGACCAACAAGATAATGGGAGATAAATGATGGTTGGTTGATGACATTTCAAGTAATCATTTTCTTTATACAATGAGCTTGGACCGAAGTATTTTAGATAAGCCTAAAGATTGGAATGGATTATGTTGGACATAAGTTAGTATTGTTTAAGGATAGAACGTTTTTTTGATATTATTGATGGGATGTTATAGTAATGTAGTTTTAGAAAAAGGACAACCTGCAGGACGGGCGACATCCCATAGCGTCGGACAAAGCTGTGGGAATCGAACCCACAACCGAAGTGCGACTAGCCTTTATCGCCTACCACTGGCCTACAGGAAGTCCCGGGTTAGTAGAAACTAGTTTTATTTTATTAAGGAGTATGATATATGAAGTATAAGTTCATTTTTGGAACCATATACGATTAACCATAAGATGAACTTATAACTTTTTCTAACCTTTTGTTTGAAATAGATGGAATGACCCATCATTCTATCACATGATCTGCTAACACATCACGAATGAAAAATTCGACTTCATTTCATTAAGAGATGAAGTGGAAATTTTCCAAAGAACGACAAACGGTGAGACTATACCAAAATCACGAAGGTATTTCCTCTAATTCCAATTTCATTAACTTTAGGGAAATGATCTTGAAAACCAAAAATGTTGTCTTAGTGCTCTTATACCTGATGAATCAGATGGTACCTTAGATCGTCACAAATTTATGGCTTTGTGATTGCTAGCTTTTCCATAGCCATGTTCTCTACCACTCTCCATCAGAACAAGATGGTTAGATTTCTCTTCCATATCCATATTTTCACCTATGTGGAAACCTAGTGATTAGTTTATTTGGGTAACCGTTACGTTTCATACTTTTGTTTTTAAAGATTGGTTTTGGTATTCCTTTTTACGATGTGGGTTTCTATTAAAGAAACTTTCAAGTAGTAAACCATTTATAACCCCGACGAATTTCGAGGGCGAAATTCATTTTAAGGGGGGTAGAATGTAACACCCCAAGATTTTATGAAAAATATTATTTTAATTTAATTAATGTCTTGTGTTGTATTCTACACCAATATTACCTTGCGCTATAGGCAACACCGTATTAGCTTGCAGTATACGCAACACTATTCTTGGACCGTGTTACACACAATTTTGATAATAGTTATTCTACGCAACATTGAGTATATATATATATATATATTCAATGTATAAATGAAATATGGTTGGATTCTTTTATACAAAACAATGAAGGATTCTTTCACAACACGCAACCCTGACTTGGCTTGCATTACACGCAATCGCGACCTTCCTCGATAGCGTGTGTTGTACGCAATACCGAGTTTTAATAAACAATGATATATTAATATAATATTGTCATGAACTAGCTATTATGAATAGTATTAACTTAATTTTGAATTATAACATTATTATCCATCTTACACATTTTCTAGAACATGGTATAAGAACAAAATAAATTTTTCGGGTAAAATAAGTATTTTTCAAAAAATGCAGTTTTGCCGCCTTTTGATAGCGCACCCACTTTAAATATAGTTTTTGACATGTTTATAAGTTCAATTTGAAAAAATAAAATTCTTCTTTGGAATCAAGAAATAAAAATTTACTTTGGATAAATTTTTCATATTATTATGGTAACTTTCACATTTTAATGAATAGTAAAAACACGCTATATTTTAATTAAAAACAACTTTTTTCATCGTAATATCTTATGTGGTTAAATTATAATATTGAATGGTTTTAAAGTATAAATAGAATATATTTTTACCATTTAATATAATGTATGTCATTAGCATTGATTTTACCTTGAATTCGTAGGTTAAATCAATTCAATCTTTTGCAATGTTTTAAACAAAAACCCGTTTTTATTCGACAACGGGATTAATTTTAATTTAATTTATGCAACTTCTGTGTATTGAATTTTAAAAAATTGATTCCATATTTGGAATCAGTGGGTCCAAATTATGTTAATAGGCTACTTTTTATTTTTTGGAAATTATGAATAGTAACTACGGTAAATTTTATTTACCATAGTTAAAGGTAAATCGGGTAATTAAGGGTAAATATAATATTATAAAATTACCCTAACACATGACAAAATTTTATTTCATGGCTAAAAGTAAACCCATATCAACTAAGGGTCGGATTAGATTCATTTTAGGGACTTTTGACTATGAAAATAATTTAATTATTATTAAAAACAAAGAAAGTGACAACGTGTCACTCTCTTAAATCTTATAAGTATAATAATTTTAACTTAGTGATAAACATCATAAAACTTCGAACATGAATAGTATCCAGAAAGATAACAAAAGTATCTACATAATGAGAATTTATTTAGAATTTTTTGGGATTAAATAATTATCATTAATTGTGACACAATAGTGATGCAGAAATTATTTATCTATTGAAAAATCAAGAATATAGTTTTTATTAAACTAATAGTGACCATAAAAGGCACAAAACCCTGACCAAAACTTATTTTTAATGTAAATTTAAACTATAAGCATCCAATGGTCTAATATTTGACCATTTGGAGTCTTATACAAGCAATTATGACACTTATATTATTTTATTTTAAATGATTCCAAAGTTGTCACCTTCATAATTTAATAAATATAACAATTTTAATATTGTGATTTTAAGATGATAAATTCTAGTAAAAGTATTATTGTGAAAGGTAATATATTTATCTTCATCATAGTATTTTGTTTCAAATTTTTATGCAACAAATAAGTATATTAAATAATTATACAAATATTATGTAGTAATTATTTTATTAAGAGATAAACCAAATAAATGGTTTTAAAAATAATAAAATAAATATTATATGAACTATTTAATGTGATACACTAATTTTATAGATACATATGACCTTTTATTAATATATTAAAGCTTTTAGTTCGAACATTTCTTCTGTATATATTTTATTTAAATTCAAATAAATGAATAGTGTCAAAATTGACAATATTGTTATTTTATAAAAATAACATATTATAAAATTGTTTGAAAATCACAAAAATATTTAAAAATTATAAATTTAAATTTATATGGTATATAATGTTATAAAGTAAACAATTATGGAAAATTCACAACAAATAAGTAATTATTTGTTATAATTTATAATTTAGAATTTTATTACCACAAATAAACTTAAATAGATTAAATAAGGATAAATCAAAATGATAAGGTTTAAAATAAGATCCAAACATGTCTAAATTTGATTGGTTGATGAGATTACAACCCTATCTCATCTAATATTCTAATATGAGTCATTTTTGGAGGTTTTTAAGTGGGGTTATATTTATTATAAATTAATATTTTTAAGAATTCCAAAGGTGCCCCTCTCCTCCCTTATAAAAGGGCACCTCCTCCCTCTCCTCCTCACACCAATTTGAGAATTCAAGCTCAGCCAAACCCTGCCAAAATCTCTTATCCACTTCCCTAGTATCATCCAATAGGTCCTGGTCTTCTTCAAAGACCATCCTTAGTTCTTTAAGTGGAGGTTAAGAAAAGGCGCGTCAAAAACAAGTAATATCCATTACCGATCTTTTTCAATTTCTTTCTTCTTCAACTTCTTCTTCTTTAGTTGTTTCAGGATAAAGTAATAACATCAGTATTTCTTATATACTGATATGTTATTATAAATATGAAACAACTCTAATTAACCTTCTATCCATCCTACGGAAAAAGGAAACCACCGCGCGTGCGTACGTACGGAATACCGTCTCCACGCCGTGGTGTAATCTATTTTCCGCCACCACCTTAATTGGATGGGTATAATGGTGTAATGAGTAACTATATATGATTATTATAAATTGATATTGATTCTGAAATAGTATACATACACTCCAATAAAATTCTAAAATCATAGGAACGATATCATCACTCGTGCGTACGTACGGAATACCGTCTCCACGA
The DNA here is from genome assembly GCA_963277665.1 of Viscum album. Classification (NCBI taxonomy): domain Eukaryota; kingdom Viridiplantae; phylum Streptophyta; class Magnoliopsida; order Santalales; family Viscaceae; genus Viscum; species Viscum album. The sequence goes on along the minus strand of OY728120.1, from coordinate 1,264,317,770 downwards.
TGTGATGCGACTCGTTCTCCATGATCATAATTTCATAATGATTATATAAATGAATTGAATTAATGAATATTATATATATTACACTAATACCATTCTGGAAATGTGTTATCTATAACCTAAACAGAATAATAATAATTTATTCGACAAACACGCATAAGAACAAAAAGTAATAAACACTCGAATAACAAGTAGTAATGAAATATTACTAATAAGAAGCTAAGAATATGACCATATATGATATCATAACAATAATTATGATTCTGGAAAAAGTAAATAACATTATTTAAATCATTATACAGGAGGTTCAGACACTTACGAAGCATATCAGACCTAAGGTAATGGAAATATCACAATCTCATTTTTATCCGAGATTGTTTGTACTTTGGTATTTTCTGGGGTGTATTTTATCATCCAAATCCATGTTTCCTCAATATGTAATATTATTTCAATCCACCTAAAATTGATTAAATCCATTTTTACCCTTTGGTGAGTTTATAGTAAAAGATATGAAAGGAATCTTTTCTCGTTTTTCGTACGATGTACTTTTTGACTTTTCTGACAAAAGTACGAAGAATGTTTTTTTTAACTTATACGACATGAATGGATTTTTAAAACATTATTTACAAGAAGCTTCCTTTACAAGTTTTCAAGTTTATTTTTAATCAACTTCTTTTAGTTATAATTTTATGACATGTTAAGAAATGAAAAGTGTTTTTGAAGTAGAAAAGATATTTTCCTCAAGAATGGAGTTCAAGTGTTTTATCAAAATTATTTTCCATCTAAGATAATAAAGGGTTCTGTTTCTATCCCTATTATTACATTGAGTTGGTTATGTTGTAAAGGAATTATTTTTATGAATTCTTTTATCGTATATGAATTGTTTTATGATGTCATGATGTTTAAGATTCCCATTTTTATTACATAGGTTATGCAATGATGTATGGTTTATGATTTTGTGGCGCACATAAGAATGGTATCATTATGAGATGGGTGGGACCTATATCTCCCTCCAATGCATTGGGTAAAGATTTTATATCTCATGAGATAGACATGGCTGGAACGGTAGGTTATACCGGTTCAGTGAAACAGGACTGAAACGAGGGTGACTCGGTTCAGAAAGGGACTTTGTCCACTAAGATAGTCTTGGTAATGAGTCTAGACTAACAAGAAATGATTCTCTATGATTATGTGTGTTTGCCAAAAATCTTCATGTTTTTTGTTTTGATTATTTTGATTACATTTCATTGCCATGATTTATCCCATGATATGAAATTATTCTCTCTTTTGCAGGTTAAGATTTCCAAAATGTTATGTTCTTATGAATATGATGTGATTGATATTTATTTTTTTTACCCTTACTAAGCATTTGAGCTCACCCTTTTATGTTTTCTTTTCCCCAGGATATAAAGAAAGGTTTTTAGGAAAAAAAAGGATGATCTTTATGGGAGATGTTGAAGATCTTTCACCACGATTAGAAGATTATATTCCGAGTTTCCAAAGACACTAAACTATTACGATCCTTGTGTGTGTGTTTTTGTTATGTACTAAGTATTCCGCAAAAGTAATGTAATTTCCATGTACGTCAAGCTTCGGGTCTCTACATTTATTATTTCATTGATCCTTAAGTTACCATGGGTGGTTCAAAAAAGGTGTCTTTGAGGAATTAATTAATCTAATTCTAGAATTTTCACAAATCCTAATATGATGTATGTGTTCCCCAGTTGAGTTCTAATTGATATAGTTGAGGTTCTTATGTCTCTTTACTAATGATTCCATATTTTCTGTTAATATCCTTTTATGCTATTAAACTGGAGTAGGAAGCCTATTATAGTGAACTTCCCCTAGTATCAATTGAATTTTCAAAAGTGTTTCCTTTAGTCTTTTTTGGTCTAACACTAGAGAGGGAGGTGGAGTTCTCTATCAACCTGGTGATGGGTACAAAACCAATATCTATTCTATCTTACCATATAGAACTAATTAAATTGAAGTAATTGAATAATCAGTGGAAATAATTTGTTTCCAAATTCATTATTTAACCTAGTGTGTTGCCTTGGGAAAAACTAGTTCTTTTAACCAATAAGGTCATTGTAACCCTTCGCTTGTGTGTTTATTACCATAATATCAATTGGGTTATGATCAATATAATGTATATATTGACCAATATTTATGATTTATTAGATCTTTTAAAGGGGAGGGGATTGGTTCTCTAAGATCGATCTTTAGTTTGGTTAACACATTCTCATGATCATGGAGTTTGATATTCCAAAGACCTCATTTAAGAGTAGGTATAGAAAATATGTGTATTTTTTATGCCATTTGGCTGAACCAACACTCCATATATAATTATGGTGATTATGAATAGGATTTTCCGCTTGTATCTCAACTATTTTGTTATGGTATTTATGGATGACATCATGGTTTATTCTAAAACTATGGATGATCATATACCTAATTTGATAATAGTTTTGGACATCTTGAGGAATCACCAATTTAAAGCCATTTTTTCAAAGTTCCAATTCAAGATTTGGGAAGTAAATCTCTTTGGTCATGTTGTCTCCGAACATGGTATCTCTATTGATCTTAAAAGGTTAAAGATATCATGTCGGGGGAGAAACCATAGAATGTCTTTGAGATTTATACTTCTTGGGTTTATTGGATTATTATCACCAGTTTTTGATTTATGTATGACTATATAGTCATTATATTTTTTTATTATTTCTTACAAACCACCACATGAGTCGAGTAACCTGATTGAAATACATGTGGGTACTTTGGTTCTGAGTGTTTTTCTCAATATCTAGGTTATAGAGGGAACACATATGGAACCAATCTCTCTTCCCTTCTCCCCCTTCACACTTAGTATGAGTTGTAATGGCTCACAGTGGGTTTATATATACGACATATAATGATTTTATGTTTTGGTGTATATATATTATTTTTCACATGATTATGTGTATTTGGTGTGGATATATTGTGGGGGTTGTGCATTGTAGGAGGAGAGTATGATATTTATTTCCTTCATGTTCACGATTTCATATTGTGATGAGTATGTGATGTGTGGTTGTGATGTGGATATGGTTTTTTATGTGTTTGTGACATGTGTATGTGTGGATATATAGTAATGAGAATATATAAAAGGGGTTGAAGCATAAGAAATATTCCATTAGAGTGTGAGAATGACCATATTAGTGGCGAAGTAGGTGTGGGGTAATTTATTAATATATATTCCTTTGATATTACACTTAATATGGAGTTTGGAATTAGATACTCATGAGGATTGAATGGGATGATAGATCAATAATATTTGATAAAATTTTAATATCGAATAACATGGGAGACCATCTATAAAACAAGTGATTATCCCCAGTTTGATTTAATTTAAGTAACTTGATCTTACCAATAATATTAGGCATGATGATATTGAATGTAGGGCTGAGACCTAGGAGTGGTAGATGTATCATTCTTGATTATTGTAGTGTTTGGATAGGGGTGATTTGATGAAACTATAATGAATCTGAAGTAATTATATTTAATGAATTCCATATTGTAGAGATTATGATAATCCTTTCTTTATATATAGAGATGGCTACTAGTTTTCATCCATATATATTTTAGGATGGTGAGGTATAAAAGGATGGACTAGTTGACCATTGAATGGTTGACCCGATAGAGTATGGTAAGCTATAGAGGATGATTTCATGTGATTTTTATCATCTATGACACAATTGATTTTCCCCGTGAACACCTTGGTGTTTGGAAACTGTGTTGATTTCTATGGGGAGTCTATCTTGGTTCTATTGATTTCTAAATCATTATTGGAAATGGTTAGGCTCTATTAATCTCCATTTTTATAAGGAAGTGGTTCACTTATACTGTATTTGGATGTCTTTTTTTGTGTACATGATCCATAAATACTAATACTTGAAATTCAAATAGGATGGAGATGAATAAAGATTGGATAGATGCTAATCGTTTGACAATAGAGTATGAGAACATAGTAAAAGTGTTCATCAAGTTTTCATAGGATCACGCAAATGATCCTTCTCAAATCCTTTTTCCGTGTTTACGATTTTGTTATTCTAGAATACTTACTCCCTAGGAGTTGGAAGAACATTTTACATGTCATGGAATGGATCGGAGTTATAAATGTTGGAATAAACATGGAGAAAAAGAGAATGTAGCTACTTTCGTGGAGAAAACTGTGTTTTATGGATCATTAGATATGAATAAAAATATGGATAATGAAGAAAACCATAAGGAGGATGTGATTAAAGATGTCAATGATGATGAAGATCTTATTGAGGAAATGAAAAAGACAATTGAAGATGAACTCCGGGATTTCCCAAAATTGTTTGAGAAGTTAAAGAGTTGTGAAAAGACCCCAATGTATGCTGCTTGCACTAAATAAACAGTAATGTCAGCTGTACTGAAGCTGTATAAATTGAATGCAGTCAACAGATGGAGTGATGTTACTTTTACAGAACTACTTGATCCCTTGAATGACATGCTCCTGGAAGATAATGAGCTCCCAAGCCAGAAATATGGAGCTAAACGAATGTTACACTCGATGGTTATGATTTCTGAAAGAATACATGCCTGCATAAAAGACAGTATATTATTTTTCAAGGAGAACAAATCACTTACAGAATTCCCAAAGTGTGGGGATTCTCAATACAAGAACGATGAATCCAATCCTATGAAAGATGTATGGTACATTCAAATCATTCCATGGATTAGGTTTCTATATGGATGTGAAGAAACTGCAAGACAATTATCATGGCATACAGGTAAAATAAATAACGATGGGAAATTATGTCATCCTGATGACTCTCTTAAATGGAAGAAAATCAATCATGAGTATCATGAATTTGGAAAAGAGTCGAGAAACCTTCATCTGGAATTATCTATAGTTAGAGTGAATCCCGTTGGTTTTCAAACAAGAACTCATAGTACATGGCATGTAATGTTGGTAAATTATAACTAGCCACCCTAGTTAGGCATGAGGCGGAAATTCATCATGTTATCTATGCTTATATCCAGACTAAAACAACCAGGTAATGATATTGATGTTTATCTGTCTCCCTTGATCGAGGATGTGATGTTATTGTTGGATTCAGGTGTTATATTGTATGATGATTATAAAAGAGAATACATTATGTTGAGAGTGATGTTGTTTGGGAAAATAAATGATTTCCCTACTTATGGAAATTTGTCAGGCTATAGCATTAAAGGAACTCAATGGTGTCATGCGTGCGTAGAAGATACAGAATCAATTAGGTTGAATCATTCATCGAAATATGTTTTTCTATGACTTCGTATATTTCTACCTCGTCGGCATAAGTACCGATCATGGACGACATCATTCAATGGATGTTCAGAACAACGTACAAAACCCTCTCCACTAACAGGTGATCATATTTTTGATAAAGTAAAAGATTTGAACACTATTTTTGGTAATCCACTTTCAAAAAACCTTAAGAAAATCATTTGGAATAAGAGATCAATTTTTTTGAATTACCATACTAGAATTGTTTGTATGTCAGACATTATCTTGATGTGATGCATATAGAAAAAAATGTATGTGATAGTATTTTCAAAACGTTTTTTAATGCCCATGGAAAAAAATGATGAAATTAAGTCAAGTTTGGACATGGTTAGCATGGGAATACGAGAAGAGTTGGCTCCCGTGAAGAGTGAAAATAGAATGTTTCTTCCTCTAGCTGCTTATAATCTTTCTTGGGATGAGATATATGTTTTTCAACTTCATCAATGATGTAAAGGATCCAGAGGGGTTTTCATCAAATATCAAGAACATTATGTCAATGAATGATTTGAAGTTAAAGGGTTTGAAATCCCATGATGGCCTTGTTTGGATGAAAGATCTAATTCCTATAGCTTTACATTCCATTTTTTCCTAAAATGTTCATCATACGTTAACAAAACAGTGGTTATTTTTCAAATCTATATGTAGTAATGTCTTTGAACTGTCGAAATTTCCAGCTATGGAAAAAGAAATTTGCATCATATTATTTGAATTAGAAATGTTCTTCCCACCCACATTCTTTGATATGACTGTTCATTTGATGATTCACTTGGTGAGAGAGATTCGACTTTGTGGTCCTGTGCACTATAGAAGGATGTACCCTATTGAACGGTATATGGAGATTTTTATAGGGTATGTCAAAAATCGAAGTCGTCCATAGGGTTGTATAGTGGAGCGATATATTGTTGAGTAAGGCATTAAATTTGTAAAGAATACCTATCTGATGGGGAAAGCAATGGTATTCTAAAATCGTGTCTCACTGGACACATTGAGGGTGACTGAATTTATGGAAGAGATGTTGTGACAATCAGTATTACAGATTGGGAGAAGGCCCACCTTTATGTTTTGCATAATAGATGAGAGGTTTCTCTATATATTGAAACTCACAACGAAATTCTTAGGCAGTTGAATCCATCAACGGATGAAAAATGGTTATCAAATACACATATTAACCCGTTTATAGGATGGTTTCAAGACCATATTTTCAATGTGGTGGATGAAAATCCAAATTCAATTTCAGAACATCTTCGATGGTTAGCCGCCAGACCAAGTGTGTCTGTATTATCTTAAAATTGATTTGAAATTAGTAGTTATACATTCTATATAGATGAACATTATGAAGATAGTACCATGAAAAATAGTGGAGTTAAACTGGTGGCTGAAGCGATGCATGTTTCTAGTAGTAAGGACAAAAATCCAATTTATGCAAATATGCCATACTTTGGAATTATCAAACAAATATGGGAGTTGTATTATACGACATTACAATTACCGATTATTCAATGCAAATGGGTTGATAACAATAATGGTTTTAATATTGATGAATGTGGATTTGTGAAAGCATATTTTAGTAAAGAATGGTACAAAGATGAATAGTTTATAATGGCATCACATGTGGTACATGTTTTTTATGTTCCAGATCCTGCAAACCGAATGTGGTCGATTGTTCTGTTATCTTCCTAAACTACTGAAGGTTCCTATGAAAATTTAGTTGAGGATGATCCTTTTAGTGGTACGCCACAATCATTTCACAGTGGTCCAACTATAGATGATTTATTTTATGTTAGAGGAGACCACAAATAAGGGATTTGGATAATCGATAGAGGTGTCAAATCTCTTCAGCCTTTGAAAAAAAGAAAGTGAGTTCAATAAACATGTTATATTTTGTTTTTAATATAGATCTTTTATTGCATGTTATTATCTTATTATTTCTGAATTTATGTAATCTAAATTTACTATTCAACAACATTTGTAGATAATGAATTCTGTACATTCTGGTGCTCCAAACCTTGATGCTGAACAAGTATCTCAAGCAGATCACAACAGGTTTCTGAACTTATTGTTTCTCCTAATGTTGAGTCCCAAAAACCATCAGCACATGTCATTACTACCATTTCAGATGAACATATAGATGATACTGATATCGATTAAATGGTCGGGAATGAAGGACCAACGTCACAGAAAACACAGGTGCTCCGTATTTTGACGGTGTTTACCAAAGTTATTTTGAAAAAAAATCAAAGGCATCAAATCTGATGTCGGATAGAATGAATGAGGCCAACATGTGAATCCCAAAAAGGCTATGTTTATTAGTTACATTAGATTTTTCACTCAGCTACACTTGCTGATTGACATAGATTCATGGCACCATGTTGTGTCCGGGCTGAAGGCTATGATCTGGGAAGAAATTATGGTAACATTATGATTTTATTTCTTTAATTTACTAGCAAATAAAATAATGAAACAATTTATTATTCTTCTCAATATCTTGTAGAGTAAATTTATATTAGGTAATTTACATAAGGATTATGTACTAAGAATTTCAGGAAGGATTCATCGAGGTTTTTTCTCTATTTTAAAAAGATGTCACCTGAAATATTCCAAAATTCAAATAAACCTGCACCGACCCCTTGTATATGATCACCTGATATCCCAAGAAGCATGGGATGGATTTTTTGTCCATCGTGGGGATGAGAAGTTTTAGGTATATTGTGGCTGATAATATGTTGTTTTAGGATACGTGTATTCATCACTTTGATTGTCAATATTTCATTTATGAAACAACAACTATGTACTGAAAATAAGGAACTTGCATAAAAAACATCACACCCCTCTCGTAAAGCAATGATGGGTTACGCTTCACTAGAATAGAAAATAGTACATAATTTCAATTAACAATAATATTGTTAGGATCCAATAAACTACATCATAATTATGTTTCTATTTTTATATGTAGATTTATGAGTCTAAAACCAAAGACACAACCATCCCACGTTATGTGATATGGAAGGAGGCTTGTGTGAATAAGGAAGGGAATTTAGTAGATAAGAACACACAAAAACTATGGGAAATATGTGTAAGTATGACACGACGATAAAGAGATATGTTTTAAATTGGTATTACATAAAAATAATTAGTTATTTTCATATATCCAATAGTCACAGGAATCATCTACTCCTGTAGAAGATGTAGACCTATTATCGATGGCTTTGAAGTAGCCAGAACAATACGGTCGTGTCTGAGGTGTGGGTTTGGGGGTGACGCCCTGATTATATTTTGAGAATAAGAAATATGGATGATAGAGATGAAAAATTGAAACAAATGAGAGAAAGAATAGGAACTCTTGAAGAACAATTGTAATGGTGGGGAGATTTTCTAGAAACTTTTATTGGTGAGAAGCAAAGAGAAGACACAACTCTAGAACAACCAGTGCTTGAAGATCCCGCCCCACCCCCACCAGCTTTGAGGCTAGCCATTCCCCTCAAAGAGCTGTCTTAGCAGAGTTAATAAATATTCTAATAATTGTTCCCATGAAATGTGAATCAGACAATAAATGATACTTTTCATGTACTGATCTTCTATAGGGTGATAATGATTGTGATTTATATCAATAACACCCACCTATCACCTTGTAGTGAGGGATACAGTGTTCAACGTCCCAGATGACATGCTGCATAATATACCACTTCCGAAAGATCATCTGAAAGTGATGATTACTGTATCTCATGATCGAAATGCAGAGATACTTATTCCACATGAGTATGATGATATTCATATGGTCAAAAAGGCTATTGGGACATTCATTCCATGGTCTTCACAACTTGTAAGAGTAAATCCAGAAAAAGAGGTATTTATTTCCTTTTTTATCTAAACCCTTAACAATTAATGAAAAAAGGATCTGAACCAATTAATTTCATTATAAATGGAGAAAGCGAAGGGGCGAATAACATTTAATGCAAACCATCTAAAAGATCGACCAACTGATCCCAAGGAGCTACTAAAAGTAGAATAACACCACCTATTCTCTATCCACATTTACTAGCATTGAAGACTCATGTGGATACAAAGATAAGAGGCAGTAGTAGTCACATAGTGGTTTTCGAAAAGAATAAATATGAAGAGGATATTCAATATTTTGTTGCAGCTAATAATGTAAATGAGGACTATGAAAACAGTTTGCTAGGCATCATAGTTTTAAATATATATATATATGAGGTATGTTTTCATGAATTGATTTTCTAAAATCTGATCTAATGTGAAAATTATTATTAATTCATCTTATATTGTTGACAGGCATATATATGAAAAATAGTTGAAGGAATTTTCCCATGAGACAAAATTCGGACTCGTTATTCCTCATACCACATCAACACATCTAACGAAATTAGATCCATCAAAAAAGAATGAAATATTGAACGTCTTTCTGGAAACATTTGAAAGCATGATTACAAATGACAGACCTTTCCTAATACCAAACACACAGGGCTAAAAATCTATGATTAAAGAATGTCAATTATATTTTCACTTATTTTATTACTTATTCCTTTTTCTGTTTTTAGGCCACATTGTATGTTAATTTCGGCGAACATGGATACTCTAAATATTTATTTTCTGGATTCAAAGCAAGGATATCCCTCAAACTGACAACACATGATGGAGTTTTTGAATCTGTAAGACACAGCATCCAACATTTTTGGTCTAAAAATCAAGTAATTAAATTTATATTACCTTTTATTGAGTATTTTGTTGTTATAGGGAAGTTTATCATTATCGACTAATAAAGGAATGAGGACAGGGGCTAAGCATAAGGAGGCGAGCAATTACTTCATCTGGAAAAATATCGGGGTATATATAATAAAATTTCACTATCTCGAAACATCTCAACACAAGTTACATATTCTCCTAATGATAATTTTTTTTTGCAGTGTACAAAACAAACAAACAATAATGATTTCGGTTATTATTTTTGAAAATTTATGAAAGATATCATTTCTTATCGACAAACTAGCATCCCTGAAAAGGTATTTTAAAAAACAACCACTATTTCATTTAATTTATTTATTAATTCTTTATTTTTGTATTTTGCAGTACTACTCTGACTACCGAGAAGCCTTATACTCACAAGATGATATAAATTTGATCATAAACTATTGGGATGCATACCTGAAGGAATATTCTACACAAATATCATGAAGATGTAACTTGGGGACATGTACAATTGGCGGTCATTTTTTAGAGGGATCAAAAGATGAAACATTGTTGTATGTAAATGATCGAAAGAAAATTGTAATTGTTAGTAAATAAAACATCGTTTTTCAATGATTAATTTTCGCATTTTAGCAGATGATATGCACCAACAACATGCAAGAATGACGAACCACTCAATGTGTTTCTCTTTTGTTTAAATTGGGCAGATTTTTAAGTGAAAACAACAACTGACGTACAGAAATCCGACCAAAAACATTCATATTGGGTTTATCCTTTAATAGAACTGTCCATGGGTGTGTTGGGGACATGTACGAGTCAACCCCGCCACAATTTGAGGCACGGTGTGGCCGGTATCACTCAAAGTGGTTGTCTTTTGTTTAAAATGGACATAATTTTATGTGAAAACAAAATCTAACGTATGGAAATTCGACCAAAAGCAATTGGTTTATGTTAATACTTTATGATAACGATCCATGGGTGCATTGGGGATGTGTATGAGTCAACCCCACCTCAATCCAAGGAACGGTGTGGCCGGTATCACTCAAAGTGTGTGTCTTTTGTTTAAAATGGACAGAATTTTAAGTGAAAACAACAACTGATATAAGGAAATTTGACCAAAAGAATTCATATTTTGTTTCCCCTTTAGGATAAAGTTCCATGGGTGCGTTGGGGACATGTACGGGTCAACCCCACCTCAATCTGATGCACTGTGCGGCCGGTATCACTCAAAGTGTCTCTCATTTGTTTAAAATGGACATATTTTTAAAAGAAATCAAAAACTGACATACATAAATCTGAATAAACGCATTAATAATTTGTTTATCCATTAGGATAACATCCATGGGTGTGTTGGGGATGTGTACGAGTCATCCCCGCCTCAATCCGAGGCACGGTGTGGCTGGTATCACTCAAAGTGTCTGTCTTTTGTTTAAAATAGACACAATTTTAAGTGAAAACAACAACTGACATATGAATATCTGACCAAACGCATTCCGATTGTGTTATTCCTGTAGGAGAATGATCCATGGGCCCTTTGTGATGTGTAAGAGTTATCCCTGCCTCAATTTGAAGCATGGTACATCTAGTATAACTCAAAGTGTCTCTCTGTTGTTTAAAATGGACAAAATTTTAAGTGAAAAAAACAACTGACAAACAAAAATCAGACCAAACACATTCAGATTGTGTTAGTCCTTTAGGATAATGATACCTGGGTCCTTTTCGACATGAATGAGTCAACCCTGTCTCAATATGAGGCATGGTGTGGCCGGTATCACTCAAAGTGTCTGTATTTTGTTTAAAATGGTCACAATTTTAAGTGAAAACAACAACTGACCTACGGATATCGGACCAAATGCATTCTGATTGTGTTTATCCCTTTATTATAATGATACAAGGTTCTTTTGTGATGTTTACATTTCATCCCTGCCTCAATCTGAGGCATGGTGTGCCTGGTATCCCTCAAAGTGTCTTCCTTTTGTTGAAAATGGACACAATTTTAAGTAAAAACAACAACTAACCTATGCAAATCTGACAAAATAAATTCATATTGTGTTGATCCCTTAAGAAAATTATCCATGGGTCCTTTTTGACATGTACGATCCAACCTCTCCTCAATCCGAGTCACGGTGTGGCCGGTATTACTCAAAGGGTCTCTCTTTTGTTTAAAATGGACAAAATTTTAAGTGAAAACAAAAACTCACGTTCGGAAATCCAACCTAACACATTCGTTATGTGCTTATTCCATAGTAGAACGATACATGGGTGTTTTGGGGACATGTATGAGTCAACCCCGAATCAATTCGAGGCATGGTGTAGCCGGAATCACTCAAAGTGTCTCTCTTTTATTTAAAATTGACATAACTTTATGTGAAAACAACAACTGACATACGGAAATCTGACCAAACACATTTGTATTGTGTTGATCCATTAGGATAATGATCAATGGGTGCATTGGTAATTTTTACAAGTCAACCCTGCTTCAATCCGAGGCATGGTGTGGCTGGTATCACTCAATGTGTGTCTCTTTTGTTAAAAATGGACAGATTTATAAGAGAAAACAACAAATGACGTAAACAAATCCAATTAAATGCATTAGTATTGTGTTGATACATTATGATAAAAAGCCATGGGTGCATTGGTGATGTTTAAAAGTCAAACCTGCCTCAATCTATGGCACGGTGTGACCGGTATCACACAAACAATCTCTCTTTTGTTTAAAATGGCCAGAATTCGAAGTGAAAACTACAACTGACGTATGAAAATCCTACCAAATGCATTCTGATTTTCTTTATCCTTTAATATAAGGATCCAAGGGAGAATTGAGGATGTTTACGAGTCAACCCCCCCCCCCCCCCTCAATCTAAGGCACGGTGTGGCCGGCATCACTCAAAGTGTCTGTCGTTTGTTTAAAATGGACACAATTTTAAGTGGAAACAATAACTGACCTACGAAAATCTGACCAAACACATTTGGATAGTGTTGATACTTTATTATAAAGATTCATGGGTCCCTTTTGATGTTTACAAGTCAACCCTGCCTCAATACGAGGCATGGTGTGGGCGGTATCTGTCAACATGTCTCTCTTTTGTTTAAAATGGACATAAGTTTAAGTGAAAACAACAACTGTCGTATGAAAATCTGACCAAACACCTTCGGATTGTGTTGATAAATTAGTATAACCATACATGGGTACTTTTAGACATTTAAATTTCAACCTCATCTCAATCTGAGGGACGGTGGGCCGGTATCACTCATGTTTTTTGTCTTTTCTTTAAAATAGACACACTTTTAAGTGGAAACAACAATTGGCCTACGAAAATCTGACCAAATGCATTTTTATTATATTTATCCTTTAATATAATGATAAATGGGTCCTTTTTTATGTGTACGAGTCAACCCCACCTCGATCAAAGGCGTGGTATGGCCAGTATCACTCAAACTGTCTGTCATTTGTTTAAAATGGACACAATTTTAAGTGAAAACAACAACTGACCTATGAGAATATGAAAAAATGCATTCAGAATGATTTGATCCATTAATAGAACGATACATGGGTCCTTTGTAACGTGTAAAATTCCACCTTGACTCAATATAAGGTGTGGTGTGGCTGGTATCGCTGAAATGGTCTCTCTTTTGTTTAAAATGGACAGAATTTTAAGTGAAAACAAAAACTAACATATGCAAATCCAACCAAACGCATTCGGATTGTCTATATACTTTAGTAGAATGATCCATGGGTGCATTGGGTATGTGTAAGAGTAAACTCCACCTCAATCTGAGGAACGGTGTGGTCGTTATCACTCAAAGTGTCTATCTTTTGTTTAAAATGGACAAAATTTTAAGTGAAAACAACAACTAACGTACTGAAATATGAACAAATTCATTCTAATTGTGTTGATCCTTTAACTGAAAGATCCATAGGTGCGTTTTGGATGCGTAAGATTCAAATACACCCCAATCCATGACATGGTGTGGTCGGTCTCACTCAAATTGTCTCTCATTTGTTTAAAATGGACATATTTTTAAGTGAAAACAACAACGGACATACAGAAATCCAACCAAACGCATTCAGATTGTGTTGATCCTTTAAGATAATGATCCATGGGTGGTTTGGGGATTTGTAAAAGTCAACCCCTCCACAATTAGAGGCACGGTGTGGCCGGTATCACACAATGTGTCTGTCTTTTGTTTAAAATGGACACAATTATAAGTGAAAACAACAACTAACCTACAAAAATCCATCTAAACACATTCAGATTGTGTTGATCTTTTAATAGAACGATCCTTGGGTCCTTTTTGATGCGTAAATGTCATCCCTGCCTCAATCTGAGGCACGGTGTGGCCGGTATCACTCAATGTGTCTGTCTTTTGTTTAAAATGGACACAATTTTAAGTGAAAACAACAACTGAACTCTGCAAATATGACCAAACGCATTCGGATTGTGTTGATCCTTTAAGATAACTATCCAGGGGTCCTATGTGATGTGTACGAGTCAACCCCGCCTCAATCTGAGGAATGGTGTGGCTGGTATCACTCAAAAGGTGTCTTTTTTTTAAATGAACATAATTTTAAGTGAAAACAACAACTAACCTACGTAAATCCTACAAAACGCATTTTAATTGTGGTGATACTTTAGGATAATGATCCATGGGTGCATTGGTGACGTGTATGAGTCAAACCCGACTCAATCTGAGGCACGGTGTGGCTGGTATCACTCAAAGTGTCTCTCTTTTGTATAAAATGGTCAAAATTTTAAGTGAAAACAACAACTGACGTATAGAAATATGATCAAACGCATTCAGATTGTGTTGATCCTTTATGAGAACGATATATGGGTGTGCTGGGGGAATGTACGAGTCAACCCCACCTCAATACTATGGCACGGTGTGGTCGGTATCACTCAATGTGTCTTTCTTTTGTTTAAAATGGACACAGTTTCAAGTGAAAACAACAACTAACCTATGAAAATCCAACCAAACGCATTCATATTGCGTTGATCCTTTTGGATAACGATCCCTGGGTCCTTGGTGACGTGTACTAGTCAACCCCATCTCAATCCGAGGTATGGTGTGGCCGGTATCACTCAAAGTGTCTCTCTTTTGTTTTAAATGGACATAATTTTAAGTGAAAACAACAACTGATGTACCCAAATCCGACCAAACACATTCAGATTGTGTTGATCCTTTATGAGAACGATAAATGGGTCTATTTTGATGTGTATGAGTAAACCTCATCTTAATCTGAGGCATGGTGTTTCCCCCCCAAACCCTAGATGCCCCACCCCCCTAGACACCACCCCACTACCTGGACACCACCCCCACCCCCTGGACACCCCCACCCACATGGACAGCCACCCGACCCCCACACCCTAGGAAACTACCCCACCCCCCTTGGAATTCCCAACCAACCCCCTAAACTGCCCCCTCCCCCTGGACACCCCCACCCCTCTGGACACCCCCACCCCTCTGGACACCCCGCACCCCCTGGACACCCCCACCCCTCTGGACACCCCACCCCCTAGAAATCCCCCTCAACCCCTTGGACACCACCACCCCCATGGACATGCCCATGGACATCCCCACCCAACCCACCAACCCTACCCCCCCCCCCCCCCTCGGACAACCACCACCCCCTGTACGACACCCCCCACCCCTCCTCAACACCACCCCACCAACTTGGAAAGCCCCACCAATCCCCTGGACCTCCCCCAACCCCCCAGAAACCCCCAACCCCTGGAAATCCCCCCCCCCCCCGACACCCTGGACAGCAACCCACCCCCCCTGGACAGTCCCATGGACAACACCCCCCCCCCACGTGGACACCCCCTCCTAGACACCACCCCGCCACCTAGACACCCCCACCCCCTCTGGACACCCCCACCCTCTTTGAACAGCCCCCTAACCTCCTAGACACCCACCCCACCTTTAACACCCCAATATTCCACGGTAAGATTCTCTTTGAATAATATAGTAGCGTGTGTTGAACGCAAATTCGAGTTCTAACACACACCACAACCAATCCAAGTAGCCGTTATGAACAGTAATACCCACTTTTTGAAATTTTATAAATTTTATCTCTCAAAATGGACTTCATTTTTGGATTTGGAATATCGAAATTAGCCAAGGGTGAAATTTTGGTACTTTTCGGATAACTTTCATATTTTAATGAATAGTGAAAATTACTAAATTTTAATTAAAAGCAACATTTTTAATCCAAATAATAAATAGTGATAAATAATGAATTTGAGTGGTTTTAAATTATATTTATAATATATTTTTACCATTTAATTTAATTTTGGTCATTGTACTTAATTTCACATTTAAACCGAACATAAACAAGTGTCAATCTTTTGATAGTTATTGTTTCTTAAAAACACGCATTTTGTTTTAACAGTGGAAATTAATTTTAAATTAATAAATCAAACTTCAATGTTTTGAATTTGGTAAAATAGACTTCATTATTTAATTCTTAATATCAAAATTAGATCAGTGTAAATTTTTGGCATTTTTCTGAAAACATTCAAATTTTGATGAATAGTGAAAAACACTGAGTTACTTTTTAAAACCGGCTTTTTATTTAAATAATTATTTATATTGTTTCAATTTATTTTAGCTAAAAATATATACATAATACATATTTAAATTAAATGTAATTCATTTGAGTCAGTTTATAATAATTTCAGATATATAAAAAGTTTATTGAACTTTTTCACTGTCTTTTACCCACCTCCTAGGAGAATTTGTAAATTCACATAAAACATAATTTTACTGCTTCTGTGAGTGGAATTTCAAAAATCTGAGAGGCACGGTTAATTTAAAGTAGTATAATGTGGTTCAATAAGATAAAAATATTTTTTGGTGAATTGTAACTTTTTACTTTTATTTACCACGGTAAAAAGTAAATAGGGTAATTAATGGTAAAAATGATATTATTATTTCCATAAAACATGTCCTAATTCTATTGGATAAGTCTAATTCGACCAAAAACAACCTTAGGAATAAAATATGACGCTTTAGGTCCACATGGATTAGATTAGGACATTTATTATTATTTAATTCAAAGAAGAGTTAAAAGAGTTAGAATCAATTTTTAATAACTAAAACATTTTTAATATAGGGTTATACATAAGATAAATTGTATTATAAATATTAATTAGAAATATAAAAATATTTACTATATAATAATATTTTAATTATAATTTTTAGAAATTAAATAATTAAATTTATTTATGACACAATGATGATGCACTAATTACCTTATTAATGACAGAATCAAATAAATGGTAAAATAAATATTAAAATAACTATAATTTCAATGTTTTTATGAAATACACAAATTTTATAGGTTTCTATGACATGTTAGGGATGATTAAATATATCTTGTTTGAAGTAATCAAATTGTGATGACTTTCAAAAAAAATTACCAAATAGTGTCAAAATTGACATAAATTAATATTTAAAACAAATATTATATGATTAATTGATATTATATTTATAAAAATATAAGGTTAGGAAAAAAGACTTATATCATGATAGGTGCATCATTAATGGACCACTTGGGGGTCTCTTGGATGTTTATAGTAATTTTATTAACCAGAAAATATAAAAATACAAAGAGACATGGTAAATGTCAAACTAAGTAACAAAAGGTTAAAATTAAAATATAAGGTTAATAAAGTGACCCAATCCTATATAAAATATATTGGATGAAAGTATTTCGACCAATACCCACCTTAGGCTTTGAATATTCCACTTTTGATCCATTAGAAACCGAATATGAATTTATTATAAAATAATACTTTATGTTTTTCTTAAAGAGCCCCTCCTCCCCCTTATAAAAGGACACCACTTATAACCACTTCCTCACACCTCTCAAGTCTTTTGGATCGTCCAACCTCTACCCAATTAAGCTCCCTACATCCCTATACTCCTCCTAGAAGCCATACCTTAGGCAGAAGTCACTTTAAGATTCCTTTTTTGGTTCAAACCAAAGGGAGTTACCCAAATTAAAGGTAATGATTTCTCTTAGCTTCTTTTCTGTAATTTTACTTTTCCAACCCCTAAACTCTTCTTATTATTTTCTTTTGTAAACAAAACAAGTATCCTAAATATACAATGATATTGTTATTAGAATTATTCTATCTACACTTACACACACCTCCATCTAATGGGTGAAGAACATAATGTTTCTGTGGATGGCAACCAAACGCCTCACGAAGCGATGATTGTTCCATTATCTCCTATCTCCTCTCATGGTGGCCAATATGATGGAACTATAATTAAATATGTTATTAATTATATTTATTTTATATATAAGCTTCTTTAATTTCATTTTATATCATACCATTATTCGTTTCATGTTTTATATATATACGATAATTTCATTTGACGAAGTGCGGACTACGACCCCCTCAAAGTGATATGACTCGTTTATATCATACATGGAACATACAAAGGATGTTATTAATGAACATAAGTAACACATATAAGATATTATATTATACTGGAATAATAATTTACCTATGTATTATTTGGTTTTAATTCCTTTTAAAATGAAAAATGAAATGGAAGTAGCGTTCGTGCGTACGTACGGACTACCGTCTCCACGAACGCGATGAGATTCATTTCCCCTTCATATCCATTAAAGCCTAATTATCATTTGATAATTAAAAGTAATGTTTAATGATGTGATATCATTCTGGATATGTATATGATACAACCTATCCATAACAAACACGACTCATGTAACAAAACATATAAAATAAAACGATTCAGTTAACACCCGAAACGACGATATTACTAAGATATTATTAACAAAGAAATGTTAAAAGATCATATATGACATCATATTAATGTATATTATTCTTGTATAATTTAATAACAATAATTTAACCATTATACAGGAGATTACCCTACCCTTGACAAAGGAAAAGTACAAGGTAAGGGGTTTTCATCTCACTCCTTATTCCCGTGAGATTCATGCCATATTGCCACTATTACCTTTGTGTGGTGTATGTACTGCCCATAATTGTATTCATTTTGTAATACACTTTAATTTATGTGTATTTACATATTCATTTGTATGATACCTCTTTCATGGGGTGTATTTTTCGTATGTTACAAAATTGGTAAGGTTTAATTTCACAATCTCTTTATTATCCGAGGTTGTTTTTACATTATTATCTACAGGTAAATATTTATTATCCATGTCTAGGTTTTATGAAAGATTTTTCAAAGAGATTATTTTAAGGGAATTTTTACTAAAACATCATTTCAAATGTTTTAAATATTTATTCTTCTAAATAATTCTCATTAATTTCCATGTATTCAAAATGGTTTTTAAGGATTTATTTATATGGACATAAATGTTTTTAAAAGGTTAACTCCATTAAAAAGTTTCAAAGTGGTATGGGACACTTTGATTCAAAAATATCGTTAAATGAATTATTTTCCAAACTGTGTGACTTTTAAATTTTTTCATGAAAAAGGGGTATTTCTCCCAAAGAGTTTTACAAATCATTTTCATCAATTTCAAAATCCTTTAATGGATTTTAAACTTGTTTTGAAGTTGATTTATCATGATACAAATCTTCCATATTGTGTCGAAGGTTTTGTGATATGTTTGACTATGGATGTGTTATTTTTATACCATTCATGGTTTATGGTTAAAGTATTGACATTTCATATCCTAGTTATTATACGAATGTTTATGTTAAGTTTCATCCTTTTCATATGACGAATGTATTGGACATAGTAAGTGACGGGTGGAGCCCACTATAGCTCCTCGATGCACCGGTAGGTCTCATGATACAACTAGACGTGGAATTGGCTGAGGCCCTTTCCCATTTTGATATATGGTTTTGGACGAGGCCTTAATCATTTTTATACGTCTTGGCCGAGGCCTTGAAAAAATGTTTTAGAATTTCTGGCATTATACATTCCCTCATTATGGAAATAATATTAATGGTTCATGTGGTTATTTGACTAGTAGAATACCCATAATTATGTTTTATTATGTCATTATTTACTCAACTCATATTCTTTCCATAAAAGTATTCATGTTTATTATCATTAAAGGCATGTGGTTTCAATTATTCACCATGCATAATATTTATGTCAATTTCCGCATTATTGGTTACCTTTACTGAGCGTTTGATCTCACCCCTTTCTATGTTTTATTTTTTCCAGGATTCCAAGAAGTGTATTCTGATTGATATGTAGGGATAGGCTAAAGGGAATAATGGCATTCTCAAATAACTATTTATGCTGTGTTTTATTTTTGAAATTGTAATGTAATGTTAATGTATGTAATCTATTTTCCAAGACTGATAAACCGATCGGTCCTTCGGGACTTGATTCCATGTAATCATGCCAATGTATTAAAATAATGCACTAACTCCTGGTAACTGGGTTTGGGGCATAACAGTTGGAATCAGAGGAATTTTAGCAATAACCTCGAAAGATATATTTATATAAACTCTAATTAGAGCACATAGCCCTACGATATAATTTGAGGAATTTTAGAGAAGAACTAACTAGAATTTTGAAATTTTATAGATTTTGTGAGTTTTCTGAGCAATACATCCCTGTCTGGATACGAGCAGGTAGAGGCGGCTCTAGAACAGTTGTACCTAGTGGTAAAACCTGAAAAAACCACTTTGAGCTAGACTCTAATGGGAACGGGTGCATGACAACGGGCCATGTTGCACTCTTGGTTACGACTTTCCCAGGGGATATGCTTAGGATAGTTATCATTTTCTTTAAAAACCATTATGAATGGTTTATGAGTATATACTTCCACAAAGAAGACATTTTTATGATTATGGATTATATCCATAAACTGTTTAATTTATGATAAGTGTTTTATATGTTTGGGATTAGGTATTGCTATCCATAAACTAATCCAGTCTATGCCATTGTTTAAAAATGGAACCCAGTAGAAGGAATGAGAACTCCAGCAACACGCATGATCCAAAGAATAAGAAAGATCATATATTTCATGGTCGTAAGCCAAAGTTTAGAAGGGAAATAGTCTCCCACGTATTATCATCATATGAAGAAATAGAATCATGTGTTGATATGATAAGTAAATAATTCTCGGAGTCCTATGGCTTTGAAGGGAATCCAGAGAAGGAAAGGATGGTAGAGATAAGGATAGATAAAGGGAATAAGGTAAAGAAGGATTTTCCAATATGTGATAAATGTGGAATGAATCACCTTGGTAAATGCTTGAATGGAATGGGAGCATGTTATAAGTGTGGAGAAAAAGGACACCAAGTATGCGACTGCAAGGGTAAGAAATAGAATTCAAATGTACAATGCTTCATCTGCAAGGAATTCGGACACTACGCGAACCAATGTCCCAGTCATCAGACTATGCCGAAAATGATGCTATTGGATAATAATCAAGTGATGATACTACTACAGATGAAGAGGAATGACTTGTGTTATTATGTTGTTATTTTGGAATTATTTCATTGAAGTGTCGTATCAATGATGTACTGGAAATAAATAAAGATTGTGATGTAGTACTATTTCATTAAGGATTTATGATTTTATGTTACAAAGAAAAGTGACTCTATAGAGAGTTAAAATTTTTGGAAATTACATGGTCGAAGGAAAGATAAACCTTAATATGGTCCTAATATTGGGGTACTGATATTGGAATACGATATGGTTGATTTGGGTAAATTATATTGGATATTCATGACTGCCTAGAAACTTATTAAGGATTTGTATATTCCATTATTGTTGGGGTTTACAACATTTTTGGATGGATTATGTATATCCAGTATTCTATAAGGAATAAGGGAGAATGAATGTAATCAATAAGGTTTTATGGTATTTCAGGATGTTTTTGTGTTTTAAAAGAATACATGATGAAGGTATTCACATGCTATTATGGGGTAAAAAGGATCTAAATTATGTTTATTTTTCTTATAAATTATTGACTGAGAGTTTACAAATGTATTTTTGGATTAGTCTAAAGGTTGGAAGGGATTAATATTGAAATGTTATTTTTGGATTTTTATAAAAGGACAACATGCAGACCGTGTGACAACTCGTCACGTCTGACAAAGCTATGGGAATCGAACCCAAAACCATAGTGCGATTGGGATTTATTGCCTACCACTGGACTATGTGATGTCCCTGGATTGTATAATGTAGTTTATTTTTTAAGGGGTCTGATATATGAATTATAAATTCATTATATTTGAAACCCTATAAAATTAGGTTAAATTGAGTATTTTTGAGTTGTATTATGTTTTGGAGGCAAACATGAGTTTGTGGTAGAAATTTATTAACGGATAAAACTATGATTATAAATTATGTATATCTCCTTGTGATCTTATCCAATCTCATAAATAAATTCCTCATCAATAAGAAAAGGAACTTAGAACAAAAATGTTGTCCTAGATGGTACCTTAGATCATCGCAAATTTATGGCTTTGGGATTGTTGGACTTTTCATAGCCATGTTATCTACCACTATCCATCAGATATTGATGGTTATATTTCTCTTCCATATCCATATTTTCCTACATGGAACCATAGTATGTGTTATTTTTGGTAACCTTCATACTTAACACTCTTTGTTTTAAATAGAGGCCTCATTAATCCATTTTTCAATGTGGGATTTCAACAAATTTATGTTGAAATGTCAACCCCAAGTTTCCAATACCGAGCATAAATTGCGAGGATGCAAATTATTGAAGGATGGGGTAATGTAACACCCCATGCTTCCACATTATGATTCTCTTTGAATATTACAGTAGCGTGTGTTGAACACAACTTCGAGTTCTAAAACCCACCACGACCAATCAAATTAGACGTTATGAATATTAACACACACCTTTTGAATTTTTATAAATTTTATCTCTCAAAATGTACATCATTTATGGATTTATAATATCAAAATTAGCCAAGGGTGAAATTTTGGTAATTTTCGGATAACTTTCATATTTTGATGAATAGTAAAAATTACTAAATTTTAATTTAAAACAAAATTTTTAATCGAAATAATAAATAGTGATAAATAATGAATTTGAGTGGTTTTAAATTATATTTATAATATATTATTACCATTTAATCCAATGGTCATTGGACACAATTTCACATTTAAACCAAACATAAACAAGTGTCAATCTTTTAATAATTATTGTTTCTTAAAAACACGCATTTTGATTTAATAGCGGGAATTAATTTTAAATTAAAAAATGAAACATCTATGTTTTCAATTTGGTAAAATATACTTTATTTTTGAATTCGTAATATCAAAATTAGCTTAGTGTAGATTTTTGATATTTTTCTGAAAACATTCAATTTTTGATGAATAGTGAAAAACACTGAGTTACTGTTTAAAACGGCTTTTTATTTAAATAATTATTTAAATTATTTAAATTTATTTTATCTCAAAATAGATAAGTAATACCTATATAAATTCAATTTAAATCATTGGAGTCAGTTTATAAAAATTTCAGATATATAAAAATTTTATTGAACTTTTTCACCGTCTTTTACCCACCTCCTAAGAAAATTTGTAAATTCATATAAAAAATAATTTTACTGCTTCTGTGAGTGGAATTTCTAAAATTAGAGAGAAACGGTTAATATCAAGGAGTAAAATGTGGTTCAATAAGAAAAAATAATTTTTGGTGAATAGTAACTTTTTACTTTTATTTACCTCGGTAAAAAAGTAAATATGGTAATTAATGGTAAAAATGATATTATTATTACCCTAACACATGTCCTAATTATATTGGATAAGTTTAATTCGACCAAAAAAACTGTAGGAATAAAATATTACCCTATAGATCCACTTGGATTAGATTAGGACATTTATTATTATTTAATTCAAAGAAGAGTAAAAAGATTTAAAATCAAAGTTTAATAATTAAAACATTTTTAATATAGGGTTATACATAAGTTAAATTAGATTATAAATATTCATTAGAAAGATAAAAATATTTACTACATAATGGAATTTTAATTATAATTTTTAAACATTATATAATTAAATTTATTTATGACACAATGTTGATGTAGTAATTACTTTATTAATGAAAGAATAAAATAAATGGTAATATAAATATTAAAGTAAATATAATTTCAATATTTTTATGACATCGAATAATTTTATAGGTGACTATGACATGTTAGGGTTGATTAAATGTATCTTTTTAGAAGTAATAAAGCTGTTATGACTCTCACAAAAACAAAATACCAAATAAATTCAAAATTGACATAAATTTATATTTAAAACAAATATTATATGATTAATTGATATTATATTCATAAAAATATAACATTCGGCCAAAGTACTTAACTCATGATAGGTTCATCATTAATGGACCAAGTGGGGGTCTCTTGGATGTTTATAGTAAGTTTATTAACCATATAATATAAAAATAAAAAGAGACATGGTAAATGTCAAACTAAGTAACTAAGGGTTAAAACTAAAATATAAGGTTAATAAAGTGACCCAAACCTATATAAAATATATTTTTGGAAAGGATATATACACATACCCACTATAGTCTTTGAATAAACCACTTTGGAGCCATTAGAAACCGAATATGAATTTATTATAAAATTATAATTTAAGATTTTCCTAAAGAGCCCATCCTCCCCCTTATAAAAGGACACCACTTCTAACCAATTCCTCACACCTCTAAAGCCTTTTGGATCGTCCAACCTCTGACCAATTAAGCTCCCTACATCCCTCTACTCCTACTAGAATCCTTACCTTATGCAGGAGGAACTTCAAGAGTCCTTTTTGATTCAATCCAAAGGGAGTTACCCAAATTAATGGTAACGATTTCTCTTAGCTTCTTTTCTTTTATTTTACTTCTCCAACCCCTAAGATCTTCTTATTATTTTCTTTTGTAATGAAAACCAGTATCCTAAATATACTAGGAGATTTTTATTAGAAGTATTCTAACTACACTTACACACACCTCTATCTAATTGGTGAATAACCTAATGTTTCTGCGGATGGCTACCAAACGCCTCACGAAGTGATGATTGTTCAATTATCTCCTATCACCTCTCATGGTGGCCATTATGATGTAAATATAATTAAATATGATATTAATTATATTTTTTTTATATTAGATTATTTAATTCAATTTTATATCATACCATTATTCATTTCATGATGTATATATATACGATAATTTCATTTGAGGAAGTGCGGACTACCACCCCCTCAAAGTGATATGACTCGTTTATATCATACATGGAACATATAAAGGATGGTATTAATGAACTAGTGTAACAAATATAAGATATTATATTATACTGGAATAATAATATACCTATTTATTGTTTGTTTTTGATTACTTTTAAAATGAAAAATGAAATGGAAGTAGCATTTGTTTGTACGTACAGACTATCGTCTACACGAACGCGATGAAATTAATTTCCCCATCAAATCCATTAAAGACTAATTATCGTATGATAATTAAAAGTAATGATTAAGGAATTGATATCATTTTGGATATGTATAATATACAACCTATCCATAACAAACACGGCTCATGTAACAAAACATATAAAATAAAACGAGTAAGTTAACACCCGAAACGACGATAATACTAAGATATTATTAACAAATCAACGTTAAAATATCATATATGATATCATATTAATGTATATTATTCGTGTATAATTTAATAACAATCATTTAACCATTATACCAGAGATTACCCTACCCTCGAAAATGGAAAAGTACAAGGTAAGGGGTGTTCATCTCACTCCTTATTCCCGTGAGATTCATTCCATATTTCCACTATTACATTTTGTGTGGTGTATGTACTACCCATAATTGTATTATTTATGTAATACACTTTAATTTATGTGTATTTACATATTCATTGTATGATACCTCTTTCATGGGGTGTATGTTTCGTATGTTACCAAATTGGTAAGGGTTAATTTCATAATCTCATTATTATCTGATGTTGTTTTTACGTAAGTATATATTGGGACATATTTATTATCCATGTCCATGTTTTATGAAAGAGTTTTCAAAGGGATTATTTTAAAGGACTTTTTACTGAAACATCATTTCAAATGTTTTAAATATTTATTCTTCTAAATCTTTCTCATTAATGTCCATGTCTTCAAAATGGTTTTAAGGATTTATTTATATGGACATGAAGGTTTTTAAAATGTTAAGTCCATTCAAAAGTTTCAAAGTGGCATGGGACACTTTGATTCAAAAATGTATTTAAATGAATTATTTTCCAAACTATGTGACATTTAAATTTTTTCCTGAAAAAGGGGTATTTCTCTCAAAGAGTTTTACAAATCATTTTCATCAACGTCAAAATCATTTAATGGATTTTAAACTGGTTTTGAAGTTGATTTATCATGATACAAATCTTCCATATTGTGTTGAAGGTTTTGTGATATGTTTGAATATTGATGTGTAATTTTTATACCATTCATGGTTTATGGTTAATGTATTGACATTTCGTATCCTAGTTCTTATACGAATGTTTATGTTAAGTTTCATCCTTTTCATATGAGGAATGTATTGGACATAGTAAGTGACGGGTGGATCCTGCTATAGCTCCTCGATGCATCGGTAGGTCTCATGAGACAACTAGACCTGGAATTGGTCGAGGCCCTTTCCCATTTTGATATATGGTTTTGTCCGAGTCCTTAATCATTTTAATACGTCTTTCCCGAGGCCTTGACAAAAAGTTTTAGAATGTTTGGTATTATACATTCCCTCATTATGGAAATAATATTTATGGTTCATGTGGTTATTTGACTAGTAGAATACCCATGATTATGTTTTATTATGGCATTATTTACTCAACTCATATTCTTTCCCTAAAAGTATTCATGTTTATTATTGGTAAAGGCATGTGGTTTCAATTATTCACACTGCTTAATATTTATGTCATTTTCCGCATTATTTCTTTCCCTTACTGAGCGTTTGAGCTCACCCCTTTCTATGTTTTATTTTCCCCAGGATTCCAAGAAGTGTATTTTGATTGATATGAAGTGTTATGCGAAAGGGAATAATGGAATTCTCAATGAACTATTTATACTGTGTTTTATGTTTGAAATTGTAATGTAATGGTAATATGTGTAATCTATTTTCCAAGACTGCTAAACGGATCGGTCCTTCAAGACATGATTCCTTGTAATCATGTCAATGTATTAAAATAATGCACCGACTCTGGGTAACTGGGGTCGGGGAATTACACCACCCCGGGACATCCTAGCCCCCCAGACACCCCCATCCCCCCGGACACCCTCTATCCCCCTTGAACAGCCACCCCCAACCCCTGAAGAGCCCCCAACCCCCTGAATTCTGAATTGAATTCTTTATGTATTTAATTAACTTTTGAATTATGTGTTAATGGTGTGTGGTTATACTTGTTCTATGGGTATACATGTTTTATGCGTATACATGGTGTAATTACCTTATGATTTGTGTGTTAATTTATTATGGGTATACTTACTTGTTGAGATGCTGAATTTTTTGTAGGTGTTGTTTGGGTGTGCTGCTGTAGAATTTTTTGTTGAACCAGAGAGGGAATTTATCATTGATTTTTTAGCGCTGATAACGGAAGCCTTTATAAGCACTAAAAAGAGATGATAAAATCCACCATTATCAGCCCAAAAAAATCACTGATAATGGATTATTTTATCAGAGCTAAAATAGCGCTGCTAAAAACGCATTTATCAGCTCTTTTTCAGCTCTGATAAAGGGGTGGTTTATCAGCGCTTTTTTAGCACTGATAAAGGGGACCCCCAATCAGTGCTGAGCTTTACAGCGCTTTTTATGTGCTGATAAAGCCCGTTTTGAGAGCTGATAAATCCTATTTTTGTAGTAGTGATTCTAAAATACATCAATAAATTTTTTACTCTCAATTTTATATTGTTATTTGAAAATAAAAAGGTTAAAATAGAATGTTCCTTCTTAGAAAACCATCATCGGAAATGGGGTTAAAAAATTAGTCTTAATAAGAGTTAACGGGAAATGAAAAATTCACCACCAAATTAGGGTTTTTAATAGGAGAACATTGGAGGAAGTTATAGAAAAATAAATGGAGGAAAAATGAAAATATTTATAGGGAGTGATTGAGGTCATCAATCACAAACAACTGAAAAATAAATGGAAAACTAAGGGCTTAAAAGACATAAATTTATGTTGAGATAAAATATCATCAGTTCAACAAAACTTATTATATTTGGATATCTCTTTTTTGGTTTTGATATTGTTTCACTGATTTTTAAGAATTAATTTTTTATAAAATATAAAATAATAATAATTTACAAGTAGAGTTCAATCATTTAACTAATTTCTACCAAAAACTCAGCATTCACTCGAAAAGATAATATAACACAAAAATATTCTCTTTATACTAATCGTATAGGGTACCAAAAAAATTAATTTATAATTAATCTATTATAACATTTATAAAATCTACATTATACAATCTAAGACATCCTATAGGCTAGTGGATGGTGATTCACCCTTGATTCCCTTCAGTTTCGGGTTCAGGTCTTGCGGCTCTCCCTGACGTGACGGGTTTTCACCAGACCTTCATCTTGTTCTTTTAAAAAAATCCAAAAATAATATTATGAAATGATTTAACCTTAAAACATAGTATCCAATGTCCAACATAATCCATTCCAACCTTTATAATTATCCAAAATACTTATGTCCAAATTCATAGTCAAAAAATTTATAAGGAAGGTCAACATAACACAATTAATATCTCTTTTTCAAAATAATTACAAGTGAGTACCTTCATCATGTATTCTCTTAAAACAAGGTGAAACCCTGAATTACCATAAATCATCATTGATTAAATCCATACTCCCTTATTCCTTATATAATACTAGATATATTCCTTATATCCAAAAAAATTTAATACTCAAAAAATAATGGAATAAACAAACCAATAATCAGATCCAAGGTAGTCAAGAAGATCCAATATAAGCTATCCAAATCAACCAATCTCTTTTTCCAAAATTACTACCTCATTATCAGGACCATATTAAGGTTTATATTTCCTTCATCCATTTATTTCCCAAAGTTTTTATCTTGTTGTTGAGTCACATTTCATAGTACCATACAATATGAAATCCTCAATTCTATTGTACTACAGTACAATCCTCATTTATTTCCACAATTCATATAACCGGTGCATCATTGATACAAAACTCAAATGAAATAATTTTTTAATAACAACCTAATAAAAATAATCATTCATCTTCATTTGAGGTAGTATCATAATTGTATTATTATCCAATAACATCATTTGTGGTATACTTCCATGATTGGGACATTGATTCGCGTAGTGTTCCAACTCCTTGCAGATGAAGCATTGTACTTTTGAAATCTTTTTCTTACCCTTGAAATCAAGTGCTTGGTTTCATTTTTATCCACGCATATTACAAACCCCCATTCCATTCAAAAATTTAACAAGGTGATTCTTTCCATAGTTATCACATATGGTAAAATCCTTATTTCTATTCTTCCCTTTATCCATCATTCTCCCTACCATCCTTTTCTTCTCTGTCTTCCCTTCAAATCCATAAGAATCAGATAATTATTTACTTATCTTATTAACACATGATAATATTTCTTCATATGATGAGAATACGTAGAATACTTTTTCTCTTATAAATGTTGGCTTATGACCATGAAAGATGTGATCCTTCTTACTCTTTGGATAATTCGTATTGATGGAGTTCACATTCCTTTTACTGGGAACCATTTCTAAACAATGGCATACACTAGGTTAGTTTATGAATCGCAATGAATAATTCCAAACATGTAAAATATATAACATAAATTGAACAGTTTATGCATATAATCCATAATCATATAAGAAATGTTTTCTTTGAGAAAGTATTTACTCAAAAATCCTTCATAATGTTTTGTAAAGAAAATTTGAATTATCCTAATCTTATCACCCAAGAGTGTCATAACCAAGAGTGAAGTAAATCCCTTAATCATGTAACAGGATAACTTGAGTCAAGACCGAAACTCCAGGTCAGAGTTTCCACTCTTATGTACATATATTCCAGAGCCACCTCGACTTGCTCATACCCATACAGGGAAGTATTTCTTGGAATATTTACAAAGCTTCTACATTTCCAAAATTCTATGAAGTTCTTCTATACGATTCCTCATTGTCTATATTAGGGAAATGTGTCAAAATCATTGTTTATCTTAATCTATTTCCATGTTTATTGTTAATATTTCTTTGATACCAATTGTAACGCCCCGACCCCAGTTACCCAGAGTCACTGCATTATTTTAATAAATTATCATGATTACAAGGACTCGTGTCTTGAAGGATCGATCAATTTTTCAGTCATATAAAATATATTATATTTTAGAATGTTACAATAAAATTTCATAAATAAAACACAACATAAATTATCCTTTGAGAACAGCATTATTCACCTAGAATAACCGTGCATATCAATCATAATACACTTCTTCGCATCATAGGAAAAATAAAACATAAGAAAGGGTTGAGATCAGATGCTCTGTAAGGATAAAAACATAGCAGAAACTATCATAAATAAGCATAAAAATTTATGGTAATGTATAATTACTAAAACCATAGAATATAAAACATAAAATTAAAAATAATATGCCAACGATAATCAAATAATTCAATTTACTTATTCACATGGATATTCTACTAGTCGAATAATGACATGTAATATCATTGGGTATTTTTATATTAATGGAAGGCACAATGTTGGACATCTTAACCACATAGTAAAGGCCTCATGCCAATACTAGAAATAATATTCTTTCAAAGACTTTTTCCAAGACACAAGTTTTTATCATGAGACCTACCGATGCATTGAGGAGCTATAGCGGTCTCAACCAATCACTTACTAGGACAAATGTTTCCACTTATGAAAAGGTCGAAACATAACATAAAAATTAATATTAATCCTAGAATACAAAATATTAATACATTAACCATATACCACTAATTTTTTAAAAATAACACATCTATAGTGAATCATATCATAACTCATTCAATACAATATGGAATATTTTATTATATTCAATCAACCTCAGTAAATAATAATATCAAATAAAGGATTTTGATATAGATGAAAATAATCAATAAAACTCTTTAAGAGAATTAACCATTTTCAAGAAATAATTTCAAAGTCACACAATTAATAAAATAAGTAATTTAAAATAGATTTTTGAATCAAAGTATCACATACCAATTTGAAACTTTTGAATGAAATTAACACTTTAAAACAATCAGGTCTACAGAAATAAATCCTTAAAATGATTTTGAAAATGTGGACACTAATTAAAAGATTTAAAAAAATAATTCATTAAAAAAATTTAAAATGACGATATATTTAATGATTCCCTTACATAAAAACATAAATTTTTTCTTTTAAAAACATTTTAATAAAACATTGACATAGATGATAAATATTTTCCAGTAGATACTTACAGATAAACAATATCATATAATAATGAGATTGAGGAAATAACCCTTTCCTTGTACTTTCCTTTGGTCGAGGGTACATTTAACCTCCATTATAATGATCAAATTTTGTCATTAAATTATACCATAAAAATATTTATATTTATGATATCATAAATTCTTCATTAATGTCTTTATACTACCCATTTTATAATACTATCTTTGTAAAAACAAAATTTCGGGTAAGATTCTCTTTCTTTGTCGTACATGTTTGAACATGTTATTCTTGATCGTATCACTTATATCATGAATTAATTTATTCCAGAATATAAAAAAATTATTTATGTATCATAAATATTCGGAATATAAATATATATAATATATAGATATATGAAATGGAAAACACCATTAATGGAGACCGTAGGTCGTACGTATGCATAAATGTTGTTTCCATTTTCATATCATATTTAACGGAAGTAAGTGAATGAGATATATGTATATATAGATATATATATATATACAGTATCATTATTCTTTCTTATATTACATACTTAATAATAATATATATTTTTATAATCATTGGTGAATAGTGAACATGGAAATGAGTCTCATCGCGTCATGGAGACGGTAAGATGTGCATACACACAAGTGACAATATATTTCTATTGATGGAGAAATAGTATGTAATTGGATGTTAGATTATATATAAAGAATCAATAAAAGATATATTTATTATTTAAATCAATTATACCCATTATTATACCCATCCAAACAGTGAAATGTTGAATAACAAAGTACACCATGACATAGAGACGGTAATTCATACGTACGAATAGATAGTGACTTTGTCATTCATAGGATGGATAGAATAATTAATATGGTTTTAAGATATTTATAATAAAATTTCAGTATGAAGAAGTTACTTTAGTTATTATTTTACTATGGAAAAAATCAAATAATGATGATGTGGTAGAAGAAAAGAACTTTAAATGAGGCGATGAAGTAATTACCTCTTCTTTAGGTTCATCATTTTGATTTGATCAAAATGTCTCCATAGGTTGGATTATGATAAATTTAGGACCTATAGGTTGATGTGAGGTTAGTTTGGAGGATATTTTTCTGGGGTTGTCCGAGCCAAATGGCTTTGTAGATATGATTTTAAGAGAAGGGGAAGTACCCTTTTATAAGAGATGTGAGGGTCACTTTAGGAAAAGCATGAAATATTATTTTATTATAAGATAATTTTCTTTTTATAATGTCTATAAATGGATTTATTTCAAGTATAAGGTGGGTATGGATCTAAATAATCTCCAAAAATATTTTTTAGACATGTTTAGGTCATCATATTCAGTATATATTTTAGATTTAACTCTTAGTTAAATAGTCTAACATTCACATTGTCTTCTTGTATTTTTATATTACATTGTTCAAAAAATTACTATCTAATGAAAAGAGAACCTATAGTGTTTCATTAATGGAATATCAATCATTATATATTTACATTGGACAAACCCTAGATGTTTAGGAATATTATATCATTTAATAATATAGTATTGTTTTAAAAACTCATTTATGTCAATTTTGATACTATTTAATATTTTGTTTTTTTGAATGACCAAAAAAACTTGATTACATCAAAAAAAATAATCTCAATAGACCCTAACATGTCTTATTGACAAATAAATTTTTTGGAATACATGGAAAGCCTCAATTGACATTTATTATTATATTTCTAATATCAATTATTATAATAATTCATTAATATGTTAATTACTGCATCATCATTGTGTCATAAATATATTTATTTATATAATTTCTAAAATTTATAAATGAAATAAAATGATGTAGGAAATATTTTCATATCTATAATGAATAGTTATAGTTGAATATATCTTTTGTATAACTCTATATTTAAAAAGGTGTAATTATCAAACATAGAATTTAACACTTTTAAATCATCTTTAAATAAAATAATTATAAATGTTCTAATGTAATCCAAGTATTAAAAAAGGATCATATTTTATTCCTAATTTTTATTTTATTCGAAATAAACTTATCCAATATAATTGGGACATGTGTTAGAGTAATTTTAAAATCAATTTTACCTTTAATTACACTATTATTTATTAATCGTGGTAAATAAAATTCAAAAGTGAGACTTAAAAAAATTATTTTCATCCTATTTAACAAAATTTTTCTTACAGATGTAAACCATGTCTCTCAGGTTTTTGATATTCAATTCACAGAAGCAGTAAAATTACGTTTTATGTAAATTTGCAAATGTGCCTAGAGAGTGGTTAAAAGAAGTTAAAAGGGTCAAAAAAATTATATATCTAATCTTATTTTAAAATGACTCCAATTAATTAAATTTTAATAATATGATTATTATATACCTATTTTTATTTTAGAATATATTTATGTAAAAATAATAATAATTTAAATGAAAGTCAGTTTTAAACAATAACACATTATTTTTTACTACTCATCAAAAAATTGAAAATTTTTAGAAAAATATCAAAAATTCGCCCATAACTAATTTTTATATCCATATTAAAAAATTATGTCTATTTTACGAAATTAAAAACATATTAGTTGAATTGATTAATTTATAATTGATTTCTGTTGACAAAACCAGAAATCGGGGGTTTAAGATATAAAAACTATCAAATGATTTACTTGTTTTTATGTACAATTTATATCTAAAATGACATCCAATGACCTAAATTATATTAAATTATACAAATATAATAAAATTGTACTTTAAAACTACTCTAATTCATAATTTGAAACTATATATTATTTTGATTAAAAAAATTCAATTAAAATTAATATTTTCCACTATTCATAAAAATATGTAAGTTATCCGAAAAGTATGAAAAAATTCATCCAAAATAACTTTTTTTGTCTGTATTCTAAATAATAATTTAATTTCATTAATTTGAATATATCATAGAGTAAAATATTGTATTAATAATGATTTCACCACTAAAAGGCTGTAAAAAATGCTTTTTAAAAAAATACTTCTTTTATATGAATAAAATGTATTTGTTCTTATATAATATATTTGAAACACATAATATAGATTATAATATTATATGGAGTACATAAAATGAAAAACATTGTTAATACTATTCAAAACAGATTTTTGAATGGCTAGTTTGGTAAGTTGTGCTGCGCTTGAACTCGATGTTTCATGTAGCACAAGCTGTTGAATTACGTTAAAGAGATAACATACAATGAAATCTAGGGGCATTACAACACTCATAGAGATGGTAATCCACACGTACTCATGAATGTTGTTTTTGTTTTATTATCATATTTAAAGAAAGTATGTAAATGACATACAAACACACATATATATATATATATAATTATTTCAGTAACATTACTATACCATATATTTCATATATTTTCATTATTATCATCCTTTATACATTCCATGTGGTGTGTGAACGAATCACATTTCTTTGAGGGTCAGTATTCCACACTTCCTCAAATGATATTATCGTATTGACAATAAATGGAAAGTAAATAGATGTGTATAGTAAAAGAAAGAAAAAAGATTATATAAATAATAAATATAACAAAATACATATATAAATACAGTGTTCAGCATAATGGCCACTATGATAGGTTGTAAAAGGGAAATGGACTATAATTGTTTTGGAATGCAGTATTTTGTGGTACACAGAAACAGTATGTTCAAGATACATTAGATGGACTAGTCTGTATATTTTGGTCAGAAAATTTTTATAAAAACAACCTATTATATATAGGGTATTTTTTTTCTCCTAATAATTTACTAATGTGAGTATAATTGGTGAAGTAGCGAAATAATTAAGAGTATCTTTAGATAAGAATTTACCTCTAAATATGGTAACTCATTAGGGTTTGTTCCAAAATGATTCCTTGAGAATATATCTTCTCGAAGAGAAGATTCAATGTCTAAGGGAGGTTCTTTTGGTTTCTACATGATTAGATAATGGATGAACATAAATGTTTTTATAGGTGTGAGGAATGGGTAGAGGTTGTGGCCTTTTATAAAGAAAAGAAAAGGAATAACATTGAATTTTTAGAAACTTATTAGGTGTGCACATGTTATAACATAAAAAGGACATGAAACCCAAAAAACTAATGAATTTATGGTTTATGGCCGAAATATGGATATAAAATGGGTTTTGGATAGGTTTATAGGTCATTTGGGCCCTTAATTTTAAGGTTTAATCCTTAATTACACTTAATTTGGCATTACCCATTGTGGTCAATTGTAATCACTTCAACTAATACATGGGGTAAAACATATCATATAATTATTATAATTTAAAATTTATACTGAATACAATTGTTTTTTCACATTTTTTAAATTGTAATCATAGTAGCGAAAAAATTAAGATTACTGCTAATCCCACAGACAAGACAAAATAATGATGTTTTAATGATGGAAAGTGTTCAAAAGTTTGTTATGATTTTTTATTCAATTTCAATGTGAAGATAACCCTAATTAATTTAATTTATTTAGAATAGGTAATATTCATCTAATATAATCTTAAAACATATTTATAATATCATTTATCATTAATAGGTCATTAGACAAAAATGCAGTTTTTAACTAAAAAGTAGTATTTTGACTATTCATCAAAAATTGATGTTTCCAGAAAAATCACAAAAACTCACCCTAGGATAATTGAAAATCATGAATTTAAAAATTATGTTTATTTTTTCCAATTAAATTTCAAAAATTTTTAAAATTACTATTATTATTAAACGTGATTCATCAAGAAAACAAAATTTTTAACATAAAAGGTCTTTACCAAAATTACTATCTTTTATTGTCAATATTGTTTGTTTATATAAAACAACAATATTTGAAAATTAATTATTAAAAATATTAATATCTTGGTTCTTATTATGTTAATTAAATAATTAAAACAATATACAGACATATTTGTAGAAACTCAGTGTTGTGTGCATCATACACCAAGTCGATGTTACTTGTTGTGCAAGCCAATTTTGTATTGCAGGTAGCGCAATCCAAGATAGTATTGATTGTGAAAATAATGTTTGAATTAGTATTTAAATATATATATATATATATATATATCTATTTCCAATTTCATGTGAAATGAAAAATATTGGAAAGTAAAATTAATTCGGAAAAAAATGATTCTCCAAATTTCTTGCTGTTACAACTTCACATCCCATCTGCATAGACCTCAGCCTCAAAACACAGCACATCATTCCCAAAGACACATTTTCCCTAAACAAAATCGCATACCTACGGTAGAAACATTGGAAGAAACCACTTCCCATATAACTCCCATACACCTTGTCCATAAACTACATCACATCTTGAAGACGCATGATAAATCACAACACATCTCATCCTGAAGTCACCTTGGAATGAACATAAAATCACAACCCAAAGACATCTAGGAAATGAAAACACATATCACCTTGAGGACAACAGGTAATGAAAAACTCACCCACACACATGTTGTACTCACAAAAAACCACCTACTTGAGTCATCTTGGGTTATCACCTCTAGGAATAAGGAGACAGGAAGAGCAGGTAGCTAGTCATCCATCCTTTCACCAGATGTTTTTGGAAAGACACATGATCTAATGATTATGGGGGTTTTTGGGACATAGTTCTTTACTAGAGTGGGGTGCATAAAGATATCATGAAGAAAATAAGAGTATTTACATATATTATACCAAATATTCATGACCAATATATGTGTTCTCATACAAACCCCCAACTCACACCACTAACAACATTGATTCTACCTATATATTCACATTACCCCACAACAATCCATCAATCAAAATTTACATTACCAAAAAAATTATTTTACCAATTTAATTATCTCTTTCATTTATCTATTACAACATTACCTGTGAAACAACAAATAAAAACAAACAACATGAAAAAAGGTCTCACAAGTTGAATATCCATTATAAACTAAAGTTACATCTCATTTTCTCTGCATTTAACACCCACTCATGATATAATATATACTGATCACTAGATACGTGGGGATTATTTCTACATGTTTATCATAGAGAATCAAGAGGAAAATTCACAAACCAATCACTAATGTTCCCCTTCAAAAAAATCCCACTCTGGTCATATACCAACAAAACCAACCCTAAAATCACAATCCCAACTAATGAAACATTTCTACACAACTGGTTCTATAGACCCACAACACAACACTTCTCATCCAATCGATAATCAATCAATATCTCATCTTGAGATTCCATCACACCACCCAATCTATCTCACAATGCACAATTACACTCTCCACCAAACTATAATACAAACCAGAGTAAACCATACCATCACATCACCCCACATATCATGGAAACATAAAATTCTAGATCTAATATGACATCTCTTATTTAATTCCACTTATTAAATTTAGGGGTTATCATCGAACTATATGATAATGGGGAATCCATTCATTTTTTGGATATTGGGGATTATAAATTTTCCATTTTTATGTGATACCAAACAATCTTGATGAAGAAACAACAAAAACACACTCACCAATCACAAGAAAAGCCACCAACAACCACAATTTTAAACATGGTGTTTAGACCGTATAACCACAACATAACAATAATAATATAAAAACACTAAGTATATCCAAAATGAATCCTTATACCCTTTAAAAAATTATTTTATCTATTTTCTTCATAAATTAATATCGAACAACAAAATTTGAATGGTTAAAAAAGAGAAACCATTCAATATACATAACAATTAAGAGAAAAAAAAAGGAAATATTAACTCGAATGGGTGTCAATGATCCTCACCCAAGAATGAACGACACAATTGATCTTGAATCACCTATCCTATAAGATATAAATACATCCAAGGATGCTGAAACACCACCCCATCGCCTATTACTGAAGATAATCCCATTTAGAAGTATTGTTGGTCATTCTACATCACATGGAATGATGAAATAGAGGAAAAGAATGACAAACCTATAAGAAATTGAAAAAATGGGGAACAAAAAACCATATATTGATGTCATATATCTGTGAATTGAATGAGGGAAGATAGAAATATATCCTTGACAGTGGAATCTTTATGATGTTGGGGAATGGTCATTAGGTCACCTAGGGTTGAGGGTGTAATCCAACAGTAGCCATGATTAACCCCATAACTCCTACAAAAAACACCTGAAACTATCCCCAAACATCTCCAACATCCAAAACTAGAAAAATAATGGACTGGGATGACACTAAAAATAACACATTGTTATGAGGTTTTCCATAGAGGGGAAGGAATATACTATATAAGAGGTCTGCTATGATATTCTCTCCATTGATCGATTCATATATCCTCATAGATGATTTTTTTGTATTATTAATTCCCCATTCCATCATTAACAACTTCAAGAATGGTTGGGGATCATAATGGATTGGTTATTCTGCATTGACCTGACATAGGTGGATAATTTTTTCTAAGTTTAACATATATAATATACATGAAAAAATATGATAAGGATGCATTTGTGGTTTCCTATTTTCTTTTTTTACTTAAATATGCATTGGTGCCTCTATGAAAAAACTTTTCATTCCAAGGATGGATCCAAGGGTAAGGGGCCTATGTCTACAGATTGGGTTGGTTGAATTTGTAAGAGTTAGATGCCATACGAGGACATAGATATAGACCATTTTTTGGTTATATGCCAAAATTATTTAATATCATTCATTATTTTAGTTATTTTCCTTTTAGTTTTATATGTTACTTATTTCTGTTGAAGATTTATTGGATTGTAATAATTCTTTTATATCATTGTATATTATTTATAAGGTTGTATTACCACTTTGATTATTTGTTCTCAGTTATAACTTATTTTTTCATCCTATATTTATATATTTAATGATTACATGATATTATTATACAGTCTCCCCATTTTATGTTTGAGGTCATAATTGAATGTCAATGACATTTTTCATATAGGGAGACATGCAAGATTCCATGTGCCAGTCCAGTGTTGAGT
Source organism: Viscum album (assembly GCA_963277665.1). Taxonomy (NCBI): domain Eukaryota; kingdom Viridiplantae; phylum Streptophyta; class Magnoliopsida; order Santalales; family Viscaceae; genus Viscum; species Viscum album. The sequence goes on along the minus strand of OY728120.1, from coordinate 1,264,278,274 downwards.
CAGGGAACTATGTCATCATGTTAAAATGTCAATAATAGGGGGAGAACTAAATTTTATGTGGTTATTTATAGATAGTGTGGGATGATATGGTTATCTAAATTATAGTATATACTATCATTGTCCCACAAAAATTTAGAATATTGTATTATGGTGATGATTATAATTGGGATTTTATTAATGAAGTTTCTGTAGGATTTGTTTAGAAAATAAAATGAAAATATATTGCATTGTGTTTGTGTTCTACATCTCATAAAGAAACCAATTATTTACATAAAAATGAAGCATATTAAAATAATGAAATAAATTATATGACGATGTCTACCCAATATGATTATGATTAGAAAAAATACATGTAAAAAAACAAATTCAATAGTCATGTTAAAAATACCAATGGTTGTTGAAATGTTAAAGCCATATTGTATTTTGGATGGTCATCAATGATGAAAAATATTGAGAGTCAAAATAGTTCATTTTTTCTATGTGATCATGCTTGCGATGACCACTAATTGTATACATTAAATTTTTCTAATTATTATTTATGTGTAATATTTAATTATAGGATACATATTGAAACATAAGAAACCCATAAAAATAAACATTATTTTATTATTTCAAAATAGAATATTACATTTTAAGGATAAAAGCAATCCATGAAAAAATAGTAAATTGTGATAACAAACATATATAATTTATAAAGAATTTATTTATTATAAAAAAATATTGTACATTATTATAATTATCATACCCCCAGTGAATATAGTAAAAATGAAAATAAAAAATAAAAAATATGAAATTTACTTCTAAAATTAAATACAGAGAACATTGGGATAAATGTTAGTGAATGAATATTGTTAATAAATATGTATATTTTTAGAATGTGTAGAATTATATAATCACGAAAAATATGACCATTATAATAGTAACCTAACAATTAAAATAATATCCTCTCTATTAGAAGAGTAAAATGACCATGAGGGTAACTGATAAATTAACCTTCTAAATACTTTTTAACATTAATTTAATAGATAATAATATTATCATAATACCTGGAAATAATCATTAACTAAATATAACATAATGTAATCATGTGTACACATTTTTAGTGAAACATTATTTACTTTATTAAATGTGAGATAATTGTTTTTATAAGAAAAATAAAAATTACAAAATATAAATAATTAATTTTCCGTTTTTTATATTTTCAATTAGATGATAATACTAGGAAATGGTGATTCATTTTTGGAATTAAGGAATAGAAAAATAAAAAGGATTATAGTAAAATAAAGAATAAATACCATATTTTTTATTGGTAAAGTATGAAAATATTATTTGGTTTGTAGATGTTATATGAATATTATAATATAATATTTACTACTATTTCATAATAAACTTACTATTTAATTTTATAGATATCACAATTTAGGGAAATAATATTATATTATAATATATTATTGAAAAGAGCCCCTATTCACCAATGTTGAATACCATATATTACTACCCATATTCTCCTCATAGCATAACCATATTGCAATGTTAAATATCTTTTAAATACAACCCTTTAAGACTAGCAGACTCATTAGAGGCCTATTTTTTAAAAAACACATATATCCATTAAAAATGGTCGTTTCTATTACTATGGGAATCCCGAAAATATTAATAATCTATATCCATGGGTACTACAATTGTGGATCCAATTGATGTGGTTGTAGACACTAGGATATAGCCATAGTAATCGATTGTGGATATTTCCATGGTCTATATCCACATCACCATATAACCTAGTCTTGGTGTCAACTATATCCCCAAGAATGGTACCTATGGGTATCCCTCTATCATTCTATGTAACATCTCAACCCACTGGAGCCCACGTGGCCAGCAGAAGTCCAAGCCGCCACAACCCCATGAAAACCTCTATATCCTTTGTGATATAGGCTTGAACCATTAAGGGATAACATTAATAGTGGGATTTTCTTATTGTATATGTATGCATGAACCCAACCATCAGGTTTCAATAGTGTAGAGGAATATAATGAAAATACTATAACATATATTGATAATACAATCATGAATTGGCACCTACAGAATTAATTATATTAATAAATAAAACAACAAAATTTTAATGGGGAAAAATACATTCCCAACTAGAAATGAATTCCCAATATAAAAACAACTTGAATAAAGTAATCATAGAGATCCCTTCTCATGATCTCAATGATCGGACATCATATGTTTTATAAGAACTTGAGTATCCTATTCTAAAAAAACCACCTATGATCTATGTATATTCTATATAAGTCTTTATTTGTGTTGTAAAATCTCATGTATGGGTGAGTATATACATACCATGTAAGATAACCCAAAATACCAATAGGGGGAGTAGAGAGATACGAATGAAGTAGTCATCCCATTTCAATGAAATATACAAAACCCAAGAAAAATATTCTAAAAATAATCATATAAATGTGATAAAGGGGATATCCATATCATATCCTAGAATCATTTGAGTCTTCCAAGATAACTACGTAGAGGACCCACCCCTCTCTACTCTTACACAAAATATAGGTGGCACAATCTGTAATAGAGGACCCACACAATATTCCATCAATGTGTTCCACTAAGTATGTAGTGGACCCAAAACCCAGTCCATTAGGGGGATTCCACTCTTTAGGAAGAGTAACCATTCCCTTGTCCTTCATGGGATTTCAACTCAGTATTTAGAATACTGATTCCCTACTATGTCAGGGATGGGGTTCCACATATTATATAGAATTCCAACATCTTAGTACTTTTGTGAGGCTCCACTGAGTTGTTAGAGTACCCAAAACCTAGTCAAACTTAGGGGATACACTCAAACCATTACATGGAGTAACGAGGACCCACAACCTAATGCAATATGACGTTTTCCGTCCTGATCCTCTCTATGGTGATCTTTCCTAATCTATTCCATCAATAGGAATCTCCTAAATAAGTTTCACACTCTAAAAATTCCACATCATATCATGAAATCCATAATAATGGACTGTATCATGTTTTATGTGATAAATTTCTCAAGATAGGCTACCCATATTCTAATATTATAGTCCAGATGATGGAGATACACGATGTGGTATTTTCTCAAAGGGGGTACACAATGTGTCTAGGACCCACAAGACTTGTGGTCCTACTCTTTTCCCTAGCCCCATTATCCTTTATACATGGCTCTGAGGCTATGTCACTTCATAAAACATGTATGAGGAAAATAACATGTGCAATATCCACTAAGGGCTACCCATGATTTCCTCGTCGTGCTAGTGTTATTTGGGCCATGTCATGTACCTGGCCAAGTACCTGGTCATTCCCAAGTATCATAATTTTCCAGTTTACTCCCAGTCTAAACTATGGTCCTTTAATATTTGTTATAATCCATGTAATTATAGAATAATATGTAGCAAATATGAGAGGATAACATGGTGTGTGGACCTAGCCTCAAAATTTAAGATCGATAATTCCATAAGAAAACCATATCATCATAGATCAAGGGGATGACCATCATAAATATTCTATATTCCCAAAATTCTATAATGATTCTTCTATATTTGTCGTCTCTACCATAATCATTATGGTTGGAACACCCAGTATTGATGGAAAAAACAATCGGCCATTAATTTATGGCTGTTAATTTCTAAAAATTGGAATCCAATGATCTTATTAATGTCAACATAACCTCTAGTCATCCATAGTGTCTCACATCTCCCCCTATTTCCACTCTTTGTCCGTGATAAATTAACTATATCCCACATAAAATAGTATTATCACTATAAATCACTAATAATTTCATCTTGAATACATACACTGTGAATTCGACGGTCTATATATTCTCAATTGTGCCCATGAAAAGTTGAACAACGACCGCATATGTCAATGATTAATAACACAAAAAAAATATTACAAAAACAGGTAGAAACCATTTTTGGAAATCAATTATTGACCTAAAATCACATGAAATGACATAATCCTAGTGAAATCATGGAATAACTAAAATAAATATAATAATACAATAATTTTTTTTAACCATCTCATTTGAATTGTGTTAAAATTAAAAATAAGATATCATATATAAATAAATTCATAAAATCATAAAAAAAATGGATGAAAACAAATTATTGATACCTCAATCAATTATAGATTGATCATTAGTGAAGAATTTGTTCTCCAGCATCATGGAATTCCAACTACATTCACTAACCATTGATCTAACTCTATTCTACCAACATTCTTCATTCGATGTCAATCCACCATCATAGATTTCTCTCCTCCTACACTAATATCTTACAGGAGTTATAAAGATATCCTTTGAAAAGTAATCATTGGTGATTATTTATTGATGGAATTAATTAGATTAGTTAATAAATGTTATTAATTTAATATTTATTTATTTTAATTACATGCACCCACCTATGGATGGAAAAACTGGAAATATGGTGCTGAACAAAGTTAGGAAACGCCTAGGGTAAAATATTTATAAAGGAAAAATTGTTTTCTTATATTTCAGATATGAGAGAACATTTATTATTGGTTACTTTTTTAGGATAAATATGAATGCATGATATTAATATATTCAATATTTTTTAATATCAAATCCAGACTCACTAGACATCATAATATCGTGTTTTCTATGTGGCTAGACAAAAATATATTCCTTGATATATTTTAAACTCCATCAAGGAAAAATTAAGGTCACTGAATTAATTAGTTCATCAAGGATTTTCTTCCCCCAAATGAACAAGATGAAAAAATGTTGGGATACTAAATCTGAATTGATCTCTCCTACTCCCAGAAGATCTCCTATAAGATACCATGCTCCCCCAAAATAAAAAAATAAGGAATGGTTTGTTGTTTATGCATCCTCTAATGATGAACTTGGTTACCCATGTTTACTTTTTGATGTCAGATCTATCATTAATGTGCATCTCTTTCAAACAAATGGCGTGTGTCAGAACCTGAATGTATCTCTTCAATTACAACACATCAAATACATGGTCTCCCTTCTTAATCTCCAAGGGTATATGAAATGAAAATTATATCCACTATAGATATTCCTCATCTATATGAGAATAACCTCTTCCATCTTCATCATCATATCCACCTTCTCTGGAAAAATAATCGAATCCTAACTAATCTCACCACATCATAGGGGTGGCCAATAGTTTCTCCCATACAATAAGTCGCAATGTTCCTTTCCAATAATAGTTTGATGGTTATTATTAGTAAAAAATACCAACAGAATCTGATCCTCACTATTATTGATAATTTTAAACATGAACGATATCTATATATCCTTTAAATCAAGATAGTGTTCCTAGTTTTCCCATCCATATAGGGGTTGAATTTCATCCTCATTTTTATATGGATCCCAAATTCCTTGTTCACATCTCTCCCCAACCATGAAATAAACCAATTTTCATATTATTATATAGTCATCCATGGTACACCATGAAGATGAATGATCTCCTACACATAAAACTGCACAAAACTCTCCATTAAAAATTAATATTTAATAGAAATGAAGTGTAACAACCTTGTTAGTTTGTCAATAATCACCAACATAGAATCGTGAACATTCTCTATCTGGGGAAGCCCCGTCATATATTCTAATGGTATTCTATCAAATTTATACTATGGGAAATCATGATAATATTTAAAACCTTTTGAATCATGGAGTTTATCTTTCACAAGATGACATCAGAGACACCGATAGATGAACACGAAAATAATAATTCGCATTCATTCCAAAAAAAACAGCCACTAAAGGTCACTATACATCTTTTCTACACTAGGATTTACATAAAATAATGTAATATAAAACTCCCTCATCACCCCTATCATATCATGTATGGAAAAACCATATATCCCATTAAAAGGATTCCATTATCCCATACATTAGAGAGTACATCTCGATAATCTGTAGAGGATATTTTTTCCTGAAAAAAAACATATTCATTTTTTCCAAATGAGCCTCTCTCATATTAAAAAGAATAACATGAGTCAACGCCATTGAATAATGAATTAATTCACCATTATCCTCCTCCTGGTCCAGCTATAAAGAAACCAACAACTCATATTCCTCCTCCACTAGGATAAAATGAGACATATATCTATGGGAATATGACACCATGTTTCCCATCCTAAGAGTATAAACTGTATTGAATTCATATGTTTTTTATCACTCCAACTAGTTCCTCGGTCATAGGTTATGATATATATGATTAGTGATGTATGTGAGACTATGGTGGTTTGATTAAATAAAAAATTTATCCATAAGGAGATCAATCCTTTAACTTTCTTGAGTGAATACGTTGGCTTCATACTCATGTTCATGAGTCTCATTATTTTTATAATGCAGTCTCAAATTACCCCATCCATATATGATCAATACATAACTTTACATCAACATATTCTATTCTTATCTCTATATGAATTATATTATACTACATATTCTATTCCATCATCTGATAGTCTCAACACATGAGTAATGTTCATCCTTAGCCTCAACTTCTCATTGTCTCCCTGATAGCAATTTATCAAGGTAAACATATTAACTATCCATGTCAAGGTATAAAAATGGTATAATTTCTAGGATAAGTACTACAATTACTTCCAATAGTTTCCCAAAAATCTACTATAATTGGTCACCACAATCATTCTCATGGTAGGATCCTATAAAATAGTAAATAAATCTTCTCCTTGTCCAAAACTAATCCACGGTGTGAAACAACATGCCCCAATATGTAAAAATTTAAGATCCTAAATTTGATCATCGAGAAATTACCATTAAGATGGTTATCCTAGAGTATGAATAAGACTATATTTAAGTGGAATGCATGGTCCTCTTCTATGGAAGAATATGTGAGTTTGTAACCAATGAAGAAAGAAACAAAATTTTCAGTGTATTAATGGAAGATGTGGTTCAACAATTCCATTAATATATTATGGGATTTAATCAAAATAAAATATGTCACCAATAAATAATTGTGTATATTGTGTGAACATAATTTTCTATTCATATTATAATCCTCATGAACCACCACCATATCGTAGTTAGACAACAGATCAGACTTCAAGAACTAAATAGTTCATCATAATAGAAAAAAGTGGTCATCAATATTCAGAAAGGGAATTTTTTATCATTAATTGGTCCAGGTGATGACAAAAAAACAGAATATCAGTCCCCCATACACCTTTTTCATTGTAAAAGTATAGCCGCTGAGGGGGATATGCTATGTCTAATAAAATGATTCAATCCAAGGTCCTCCAAATATACCCTCATATCCCCGAGCCAATTAGGGGTCATCCGATATTACACAAAAATATTTCATCATGATTTCAAGGTACATGTGGAGGAAATATTCTGAATCCTATTACATAGGTAGTCCCAAGACATCCTTGGAGAATATTTTAAACAAATACATTACTATTGATGGAATCTAGATTCTTAAAGAGCCCATTAGGATGATGGTTAAAAATTCCTACTAATCGGTGATGGGCTATGGCCTCTTACTCCGAAGTACCATACATTCATCCATGATTTCTCACATTCATGTTTTATTAAATCTCTTGATTTATTTTCAAAGACATTTTACACATCTAAGATGATATATTATCTTAATTTTAATCAAGAAAAACTAGTTCATTACCAATATCATGTCATTACGTTTTTTCATGATCACCATGAGGTCCCATTGAAACTATATCCACAAAAATATTTCCTGCAATACCTTTAGATAAGAAATGTTGAATTATTCCACCCAGTTTGAACCTCAATCATATGAGGATGTGATAAGGTATAAATTGGGATATCTAGATTGTGCACAAAGAATAATAGAATTATGAAATTAATGAAAAATGTTTCTAATAGTAACAGATAAAGTGTATAATGAAAAAGAATATACCTTATATCTTATCATGAGATTCATGATAATAAGATTCCCTGGATGGATGCTCCCATCTATCCCATCCACCAACTCATTGAGCCTGTAATGGGTGGCCTGGTGTTATTTGGGGATATATATCACAACATTTCCTTCACCAATGTATCCTACAACTGGATCTGAACCAAACCCTTTGTTAGCTCTATCTCCCTAGGGGATTCACTAGCCACGCATGGTAGAACCTAATTCATAATGATTTCTATCTCATGGAATCCCAAACACCACATACCTACCCTTATCTATATAGTTGTTTATTCAATCATGTGCCCTATGACATCACCCATCACATGTATAGAATATCATCTTACGGGGATGACCTGGTCCCCAACATGGACATCTTGCTGAATGTGTACATGATTGAGAGTGTCCATGAGAAGATCTCATGCACAATGAGCCTCATGAAAACCTCATTCTGTTTTATGAAGCCTTTTTATCCACAAAATGTCCACTTCCTGTCCATGCGTCCAAAAATACATCAAATAGAAAGATCTCAGTCAATAGAAATATCTCTTATACTCCATCATTAGTGGAAATTCACATGGTGACAACAATAGTATGGATTCCTCTCTGAAGAACCAATTAAAAAATCCACACAAGGAAGTAACAAACCTACACCATGTAGGTTTAGAAAAGAGTAACGTTAGTAAACGTTGAGAAATTCTACGAAAATGACATGTAATCCTACAGTAGCTCTAGAATCTCTTGAATCTAAATTGAGAACAATCGTGAGGGATTGTACTCCTCTAAAAACAACTAGTTGAAGTAAAATCCTAGGAGTGTTGTCACTTCATGGGGTTTAAAATTAAAACTCCCCCAGTGCTCATTTAATTCATGTAAAATACTAGCTTCTAGAATAACCATATGACCTATCCGGGTTTGAGACATGATCAAGACTCAAACAACATACTCAATCCAATCCTCTTATTCATAGTGATTTGGCTCACTACAAAACCACAGTGACATGTCAAAGTGGAACTCTAAATGTTTGTTATGACTAAATTCATCCAACTCTATCCCTTATAATAGAATATTATAATCAAATATAGGGATTTTTACTACCATCCCACTGAGAGGAAGTATCTTGTGAGATATTGCCTAAATTATAGCCTCATTACCCATTTAATTTTCGTCAGGATCTTGAGTATGTACCTTAGTTGGATTTCCCCATGGAGGTATCCTGAAAGTGATCAAGAAGTACCATGGTGGGATTATCATATATATTTATCGTATGGTGAAACAATAAAGGAATTCAACAGGGAGAATCATATATTATGCATTGGCTATGTACCCTGCATATGAAGCCTAAGTATGTCGAGTTGATTTGATGGTATCCAGGGTCTTATGGTATAGATACGTTGGACAGTACACCAACGATGGGTTCCCTACTAGGAAATATATACTTGAGACACTTTGACATTGATTATCTATGTTCCTATCCAATCACCACCATGGTTTGGTCTCTACACTAACCCAAGGATAAAAAACCTATGATACCACTTTGTAATGACATGACACATTGGGGTTCACCTAGTGAATGGAAGGCAGGATAGCAATAACCACTGGCTCGTATACATTGGATAGGGTCCTGAGAAAAGATTTTAGAAGGCTTAACATAATTGGACCTTGTTTTCATAGTGTACCTATATACACACACCCAATACTCTTGATGCAACAATGAAGATAAATATAAAGAAAAGAATATTAAATCTAGAGATAGACCATGCATGATACAAAATATAGAGAGTACATCGGAGTATGACATAATGAAACTAATGTGTAATGGGTAAAAATAAAAAACCCAAATATAAATTATGTCTCAAACTCACAACAACATGAATTATGTACACTGAGAGAGTTTGACTCAGGATCTCCATGCTCAACTATATTACATGCTATATAAACCTGATAATCATATCCTCAACCAAAATCACTACAGATATTTCATTAATATTTATAAAACATGAAAATTGTAAAAACAAATACACTCAGCGATGAGTATATACATACCAAGTAGGAATCCACAAAAACTAGAGTGGGGAAATTGAGAGATACGAATGAAGTAAACACAAAGTAAGAGGGAAATGAAACCCCAAAATCATATATATGAAGTAAAAGATAATCAGGTTAGAGAGAAAGGGTTTCACCATCTCATAGTCCAATATCTCATGAATGCTTCATGGTATGGATGTTGAGGATTCACAACTTTACAATATGAAACATAGATTATGGGGGACAATCTCTGGTAGAGAACCCATGCCCTAGTCCATAAGGGGGTTCCACTCAGTAGGTAGAGGCCCCACAACCAAGTCCATATAGGGGAGGGGGTTCCACTTTATATGAAGTGAACACAATACATATTACATCAGGGGGTTTCACTTACAAGTTAGAGGACCCACACCATTTTATATCTAGGTGTTACACTTAGTAGGTAGAGGACCCATCTGCTTGTCTGTTAGGGGGAACCACTCTATTATTATATGACACATGGACTACTTTATTTGGGTGGTTCCATTCAGTAGGTTGATTACCCATTACCTAATCCATCATGGGTGTTCCAATGAAATGAATTCAATGACTATGGGTGACTCACACACAAATAAAACTATGGATTCCAACTCTAACCTCTCTCTGAGGATCACACCTGATCACTTAGACCATCAAGAATTTACAAAAAAAGATTTGTTCTTCGAAAAATCTATGTTGTATCTCATGATCCCTTATGAAAGTTACGATCATATTCTATCCTCAATACCTATGAAGATATTGTACTCATTGGTAAAAGTCTGAGTCCATATGAATGATATTCAAAAAAGTAGAATATTATCGAAGAGGGTACACAACATGTATGTGGCGCAGATAGTGTGTGGTCTTGCCCTAATGCATAGTCATGTTCTCTATTAGGCATAGATATGAGTCCATGTCACTATAAAAGTCTTTTGAGGTGAAAACATTGTGTTTTTATGCCACTATGGTCTTACTCATATTCTCTTGGTCATGCCTATGTTATTGAGTTATGTTCTGTTCCTAACCATGCCCAGGTGCTCGCATCTACTCGAGTAATCTATGAATCATGGTGTGTCCTCCCAAATAGGGACTTATACATATGTACCTATTACATGGATTATCCACTATGGGATGTTCACGTGACATATGGGCCCATCTATAGGTTTTGTGATCCTAAATTCCACCATAAATCACAAGCGCCACAAGTATAGGGGCTATAGTTCGTGTGTTTTTCCAAGATACATAGTGTATAGTTATGAATATTATATATTTGATATATTCATTCACAAATCAAATACATGTAGTCTCTACACCACTATCTCTACATTTTGACAACATTGAATCAGTGGAAAACACCTCTAAGAATCAATTCTCATCTTATAATGACTTGAAATCAGGATCCTATAATCTTCCCAAAGTCGCAATTACATCCAATCTTCTATAGAACATTACAGTTATACCCATCACCACTATAGGTCAATGATCCGCAAATAAATAACTCAATATAATATTGATGGATTAATAAATCATTTATCTAGTCATAAGATTCAAATCCACCATGAATTTGACGGTCATATCATGCTCATACTATCCCAGTAAAATTTGAAACATGACCTGGTAGATTAGTATATTTGAACATGACCATAATAAAGATAGAAGGAACAAGAAAATTGGTGAGAATAGCATCAGCCTACAGTTCCTATAAATCAAATAAATTGGGATAATCTGGGGTAAATAATTGAAGAAAAATAAGAAATCTAATAAATAATTTAATTTGTTTAATAGGCTCATGTGAAGGGTTTGAAAATACATATTAAGAATAGTATATTCAAGTCCATCTTTAAAATTTCAATAATAATGGTGCAAAACCCACAATAATGATCACTCCATCAATGATGGATCAATTAATGGTGAAAAACACATTCCCCCACAATAAGGATAATCCATTGTGTTCTCTACACATCTTTTAACCACGATTTGTTGGTTTTCATCGTTCTGTGTTGATCTTCCAACTAAGAGTGTTCTGCATCTCCAATTAGATCTCAAAAGGATAATGCATGTAACCCTATAGAAATCATCATTATTTGGAATTTATAGTGTATTTTAATTTGGTTATTTAAAATAAAATAAATAAATAATTTTTTTTTCAAATCCAACCACCAATAACTACCTTAACCCGATGCCTGGTGCCGACCAACCATAGATAACACCTGTAATTATGGAAACATCACTAAATCTATTGTGGTCATAGATTTTATATTTTTGGATCCCTTTAGGATTTATTCAATCTTTTTTCGGAAAACTACATGCATATGATATTAAAATATTTATTATTTATAAAATATAGTATTTAAGATCACCGAGACCAAGAATCTCATGTTTTTCCAAAGCATGGATTCAAAAAAATTCAATAATATTCTGAAAATTAATATAATTAAAAAATGTTTACAATAGTTTGTATCCACCTCAAACCACAAAACTCGAACACATGGCTATAATAGGTTCAAGGACTGATTTTTGTCCTATTTTATTTTGTTACAGGTATCTGGTTTGGTATTCAAAAGCATCTACAACGTTTTAATAAAACATATTATGTATATATATATTTATTTAATAAATTATAAATATGATTTCCGATTATTATTTAATATTATATTATTGATCCCCATTTGATAGGGTTATAACCTCATGCGAATAAGACCATTTTACAATAATCCATTATTTTTATACATGGGCATTACTTCATTTTTTTTTTATAATTTCATATATTACACAAACACATGCTCAAGGGCTGTATTAGTTTAGTTCCATTTGAAAACTGGAATAGAAACTTATAGTCTGGTGAAATATATTCAATTTATCATAGAAACAATTTCCTTTTTAGTACCCCTACGTAAAACCATTTTTTATTATATGTGGTAAATAAAACATATGAAAAGGGTGATCTCAGATGATAAATATGGGTAAAAAAGGAAGATTCGTAAGAAAAATCATGAATATGAGGGTATTAGAACAAAATAATAACATTAGAATATAATAACCTTCATATAAAGTATCATATACATTACTCATGTAATATCCATTTTGGTTCACAAGGCATGAATCATTAGATTATCAAATAACATGAGCCACAATAGTATAACAATGGAATAAGATATGGAATTTTTGGAAAAAATAGAATCTTATAAAATCATAGGTAAGTTATATCTACCAATCCTATCATAGTATGATAGGATTTAGTTAAGGAACCATGTAACTACATCATTCATGGGATGACCATTTGGGTTCTTACTAGTTGAGGGCTTAGGATGACCACTATTGTTCACTAATATTTGGGGATTTTGATAACCTCACGTGGACCCATTGATTTCTTAGAACATTTATCATTACCATTTTAATAGGATAGTGGTATATGTACAGCCCATCACATAATGAAAATAATAAATATGTATTCTATAGTTCCATAAATCATTCACTATCTTAGGACCCATGTAAATAAATGAGTTTCATAATTCCTTCATTATATCAAAATTCATGTACAGGAAATATGTTTCATAAGTATCATTCTATCATAAAAAAACATTTTTATAAATAAAAAAGGTATAATTTTAAAATATCACCAATAAATCATACTTAATAAGAAAATAAATGTTATATATGAAGGAAAACATAACATCCTGTCACTATTTTATCAGGTAAACACTTAACCACATCATCATTTCCCCGTCATTTGAGATTGGCATGATACCTATAATGGGGAGGTCATATATTTGTCATACTTTCACAAAAAACCGTTCGTTTCTGCAAGATACACCGTTGTTACATGTGAGAAAACTATACTAAATATCGTGTAATGGTGTCTAGATATATTTATTGAAATACGACATCGTACTATGAAAGGTTACATGTCATGACCATGAATTAAATAAAGTGAGTTTTTAAAAGGGATAGTTTTTAATCCAAATGGATACGTTTTTTCAAATGTACATCATGGGGGGGTTAAATATTATATAACATGGTTACATGCCATGAAACATCCCACATACAATTTTTAAAAATTGTTGTTTTCTATTTTGTTTGAGTTCCTTTACAGGTTATTTGTAGCTCTTGACTGATGGAAAAACCATTGCATTTTTGAGAGACTGAACCCCTCCTTGATTGATCTGTTCAACACTAAATCTTTATTGTGACTATAGTGTCACTCACGGTAGGTGATCATTCTTCTTCATTAATTCCAATTATTGAGTTACCAACCTTAGGGTATCTTATCAGATCTGTTATTTTATATTGGTGTTTCTACTTTATTTTATCCATGATTCATTGTGAGATCGGTTATTTTAGAGGATTTCCATCATTGGTCATGGTGTGGTAAGTGTTCGTCATTGAGGTATGCAGGTTTACAATATTCTTCCGACCCCCTATCTTCTAAATTAAATCAATCCTGATGTGGATTGGATTATGGGGAATTTTATTGTCATCATTGGATTTTCAATGTTGGTGAGTATTGTTGCTTGCATATTCCACCAGATTTTTGAGGCATGTGGTTTCATCTCTATCCTATGACAATGCATATTATTATTTCGAAATGTAAACTAATTCTAATTGAAATTTTTATGATTTTTTGTGTGTATTGAATAGGGTTTTATGGAAAAAAAAAATTTCCCTAGTTATTGATAAATTGGGGGAAAATGGTTATTTTAAAATCATTGAAATGGAATTTGTGAAATGTTTTTGAAATAGTTATCAATGCATTAAAATGAATTGTAAAAAATAGAACATGGGTTCCCATGGGTACATAGGTGTATGAGGTATCATGGGGCCATCGTCCATTGTTTTGTGTTTTCAAGGAGTTTTGTCTTGGGGATTTCCTATGTTTCCTAGGACTGTAATTTATGGGGACTGATATTGACATTTTGGGTGATTTACTCACAGGGTATTCCTTTGCATCCTGTACTCATTCTTCTAAGAATTTTTTTGTGCTCTTGATTCTTATTGTATGAGTAGTTTGTGTAATGTACCTATTGTATTCATTGGTGTTGATATACATGTGCTTCTATTTTTTATTTATTTTATTTCTAAGTTATCCTTGATTTGAATTTTTAATCTTGTGAAAATCAATATGGAAAACATGATTTTAAAGTACCGGGAAAGGAAAGGAAATGTAGTGAGGCTACATGGATCATGTATGCCAGATGGATAACTGGTGTTGAGATGGTTGGATCATTTACATGACATCATTTGGAGTAGATGTTTGACATTGGTCCTTTGAAGTTGGACTTGTCATTTGTAGTTTTAAGCTACAATCATTATTTTCTTTTTCAACTGATCTATTAGATTTTTTCAATATATATATATATATATATATCTTGTTTGTCCTCAACTGTCCCCTTTTTTATTAAATATATAACATGTGGTTGTTTTGGTATGGAAAAATTGGTCCCTCTATTGTGTTGTTAGGTGCTCAGGTTCTTTTCACGATCCCGTTGGGATTTGGAATGCCAAATGGGTTTTTAATATTACACAATATAATTCAATATAAAAATGTCCTTACCATTTTAAAATATGGTTTCCCGATAATAAAAAAATAACCAACATTTTTCATTTAAAATTTCTGTTGAATCTTATAAATCATTCTTTTAAAACCTTTTTAAAATTTTTTAAATACGTATTCCTTGAAAATTCATACATGAATGTTAAAACGACTTTCATATTTATTTTTGAAATAATTGTTTTGAAGGAACCTATATTTCTGATTGAAAAGAGAATAACATTACATGAAACTTATAATATCATGAAAAGAATGATAAAAATTATACTCTAGGTAAAATGGAAGTATATACACACAAAAATAATATAGGTTCATAATATAACATTTGTATCAATGAAGGAAAATTCAGACAAAATTTCATTAAATATTTGATAACTCTTGAACCATAAATACAGTGATAGAATGATGATATATTTGATATGTAAATAACCATACAATTTGGGATAAGTACCATATATTATATTCATGGTATCTTTATACAGCTCATAACATAAATGTGCGCTGATATGTCATAAGTCTCATAGAAATAAAAGTTAGACTAGAAATTCCCTTACCACTTTGTAATCAGTCGAATCATATGCCTTATGAAAGAATAAAATTACATGGATATGTAAATACCATAATATAAGGATAATACTCATAAAAAATATCATAGGAAATATATACATCACATTTAAGAAATAGGCGGTGAGCATGTCTTGTATCTCAAGGAAAATTAATGGGATGTAGAAATCCATTACCCTATATCTTGCATATTGTTATACTGATGAAATCCACTTGTTTAATAATTATAAGTTTCTATAAATCTATTATAGAAAAATATTATTTTATATAATAACATATATGATTGACTTATGACATTATATTACCCTCTTGCTAACAATTCCATGTTTATGTCATGTATTGTGTAATCACCACTCTATTTCTCAAACATGTTTTGACTTTTTGTTCTTCTTTTTCCTAAACATAACATGATTTAATTACTTCAATAATTATAATAAAGATATAAATAACATATATATTCATTATATATGTATTTATGTTTATATATAAAATATATAAATTTAAAATGAAATACATATTTTCATAGAGATGGTAGGTCGTACATACCAATGAACACTGCTTCTATTTCATATCTTATTGAAAGAAAGTAAGTTAATTAAATATATCTATTTGTATATATAATATCATTATAGTAGAATTATTATTTCTTATATATAATATAATTTCACTAAACACTTTATTAATACATTCCATGTAAATTGTGAACGAATCACATCGTTTTGAGGATACGATAGTCCACAAATCCAAAATGATGTTATCGTATTTCCAAAAATTGGAAATCATGAAGGTATTTTTCAAATAATGATTAAATTAGCATAAATTATTCTTAAATATAATATATATCACATAAAAATAATAAATAAATCATTATTTTCAACCTTGAAAGGTGTAAATTGAATAAAAAGCGTCATTACTTCACAAGGCGGTTGTTCGTCGTACACATGAATGATGATTTCGTATCACATTTGATTGAAGTGTTTTTGAGTGTTGGTAAAAACCATAATATAAAAAAAACTTATATTTATTATAGTAATGTTATTATATAAATATGAAATAACTATATTTTAATGGTTTGATGGAAGAAATAAAAAATCATTATTGATGAACAGTACCACCACTATAGATATATTCATTTCATATCTAGAAATGGAATTATTTGGTTATCTTTAAGACCAATGTAACAATTATATGTTAAAGTTACCAAAGTTTTTTTTTGTGATTTATAATTATTTTTTATGATCTAAATAGGTTATATAGGGTGAATAAAAGAGATCAAAATGATGCATTTTCTATGATAGGGGAAGGACACTTATGGAATTTTACTACAGATCAATTTATCATAAAATAAATCTCAACAAAAATTTCCTCCAAAAAGACATTTATTGAAATATTAAGATATTATAAGGTTTTAATATAATTAATATAAATATTTTTCACATGTATTTTTGTTATTATAATCGTTACAATTAAATTATCCCTTAGTTAATCCATTTCAATTATAACAATAATATTTTGTTTTTCAATTTTATGAGGATGTAAAAATTTCATATAATGTTAATTATGGACCATAAATGAAAATATAATGATTTTTTAGACAAAATAAAATACCCTTTTTCATTATTTAATATTTCTATTATTCATAGATAAATTAATCAAAAAAATATTTTCATAAAATTTCATAAGTGTCAATTTTGCACTATTCATTACATTGTCTTTATGAAAATCATTACAGCAAGATAACATAAAAACATTAATTTGATACAAAAAAAACTTTTCATATTAACATTAAAAGTCATTTATCACCATAATTAATTAAAATTATATTTATATTAGTAATTAAAATATCATTTATTTGATTTTTTCTTTAATTGAATAATTACTACATCATATTATGTATTTATGTATTAAAATAGTTTATTAACTATTTTTTTTAAATATTCTTTGATGTATATAAAAATATATTGTTTCATAACAATATATATACTCGATAATATCTTCTATTTATTATCATTTTAAAAAATTTATACTTATAAAAATTATGAGTGTGGCCTTTTGTCACCTTCCTTGATTTGAATTATATCAATGTCATTATCATGTACATGTATCCATTAAAAATTTTAATTTTGATCTATAGGTGTTAATGGTAGAATTAAAATACAAAAATATCATTTCTAAATGTATTAGGGTAGTTTTATAATATTTATAATATTATTTTTACCCTTAATTTAATGATTATCCTTAATTATGTTAATAAAAATTACTAAAATTACTATTCAAATTGTACAAAAATAAAAAGGATCAAATCAAAAAATATATCACATCATATTCCAAATATGGAATCCATAGGTAAAAATTTTATACTTATAATTTTGAGTAATTAATTTAAAATTAATCTCATTGAGGGAATGAGAAAACATGATTTCTAAAATGAAAACATTCAAATGATTGAAGTGTTTTTTATCCAAATTCATTGTGATATTTATTATAATGACTTACATTGGATTAAATGATTAAAATTATTTATAATTTTATTATAAAATAGTAAAATATATAAAATATCAATATAAATTATTTCTTTGAAATAGTTGGTTTCAATTAAAATTTTGTATTTTTTTCATTATTCATCAAAATATGAAACTTCTACGAAAAATAACAAAAATACTAAAAAAAATTAAAATTTCATATTCCTATTTGAATGAATAATATTATTTTTTCAAATAAAATTTTTAAAAGTGTCAAAAATTATATTTAAAATGGTTTCCCCATTAAAAGTCCCAAACATTACACTTTTGAGAAATACATAATTTTATTAACAAATAGGGATTATTATAACCAAATAACTGTCAAATATATATAAGGAGTGTTAAATAAATTGATTTAAAATATCAAAAATAATGTTTTTTAAATAGTCATCAATAACTGGATTTTGAAATTTAATTAGAAAAAAATGGTGCTTGAACATAGAATTTGTTTTTCATTGAAATGGATTTTCATTATTTAAAAATAGTTCTTAATTTGTTTTATTTATTATTGATAAAATTAGTATTCATATAAAATTCTCATAATTTCATTAATCTCATAACATT
Organism: Viscum album; assembly: GCA_963277665.1. Taxonomy (NCBI): domain Eukaryota; kingdom Viridiplantae; phylum Streptophyta; class Magnoliopsida; order Santalales; family Viscaceae; genus Viscum; species Viscum album. The sequence continues at coordinate 1,264,259,105 of OY728120.1, read as the reverse complement.
TATTGAGTTTTAATGATGATAATATTATAATAATTTTAATAGTATATTATATTTCGGTAAAACAAAGTCTTCATTGTAATGCAAGATATCAAAAGAATTTATAATTGTGTGTAGTAGAAGAAAAACATGGTATTTCATATAAAAATGCTAATAAATTTGTTTACTATAGAGAATACTTTATATAGTGTTTTATATAACAAAAGAATAACATGGTTCATTAATATAACACATGTTATATTTAGCATTGTGTGAAATAAAAATATCAAAATTATTAAATTAATTTGAAAAAAAACATTTCAAAAAGCTCATGTTTTTATATTCTACAATAAATAAGATTAATATTTTCTCTAAATTAATTTGGGTTGTCAAAGGTGTAATAAATTAATGTGCCTCTCATATAAAACCACATTGTAACATTTAATACTAAAATTTACTTTTAAAAAGTAAATTTAAAACCATAATTGATACCCAAATTAAATCATATATAGTATTCCCAACAGATATGTAATTGGAAATTGAAAACATGGGACACGGAATACAAATTAAACAATCATGTTTTAATGTAGAGTTATTGAAAACATATTTTGGATAATATTAAACATAAAAAATTCAAAACCCTTTGATGATTGAAAAAGGACACTAATTTCATAAAAAATAATAACAAATGGAAGAAAATATTATTTCCAAACCATTTTCCCTAAATTTGGAGATAATAATAGAGAATATATACATATATGGTATTAGAAAAACCTCACCCTATTTTGGTTCTTGACTAAATTTTACATCATCTCTTATTCCAATAAATAATGTTGAATTGTTTATTCCTAAAGTACTATAATATCATGATATTTACAAATTGAATGATTTTTCATAACAAAAAGGTTATCTTAAATTATCCAGGATGAATTAATACTCATATGTAGAGATAACTATTTAATCGTTAAAACCCATTATAATGTTTAACATAAATTTATCTATAAACGATTTTCCTTATGACCCTTCTGAAATACGAAATTCCATAACATTAGAAAAAATACAACTTAATTTTGTAAAAATATTTTTACAATAATCCCTTATATATCACAATGTATATCTTTTTTGTCACATAACAAACATGTGAATGCCTTAATCATGTTTTATTTGGAGAAAAATTACTCACAATAAATACATATTTAAAACATGCATTAGATCTAAATCCAAATATTAATGGATATATTCCAGAAGTCCAAAAATATCACAAACTCCAACATTGATAACATGAACCACTTAATCAAAAAAATCCTTAATCTGTTCAAATGAAATTAGTAACATCCAATTTACACATTCATATCTGACATATCATTATCTAAACTTTATTATGTTTACATTAGGACAAAATTATGTGCTATCATTCCCTTAATCATGTGTTTACCATGAATATCACCATGATATTAAATAAATTTTCTATGTATTCAGAGCCATTCGATAAATAATTTACTTTCCTCCAAGACAAAAATAAAATAGAAATAAATATTTATTTCATTATTCATATAACATTAATATTGAATTAGAAAACATGTAGACTTCAATGATATAAATTTATTATTAACCCACTACTGAGGATCATTCATCTTATTCATTCATAGAATGTGGAATATAAATCATGTCTTATGGATTATCAACATAAATCTAATCATGCATAATATGGTTAATGTAAATAATGTTGTCTTAATAACCCATAACATTCACACGTAATTTGAGGTTTCGTTATCCTCAGCAATATAACCAATATTCGTAACACCTTTTGGATTATCTTGATGATATTTCCACTTTGGAGATAAATTTTTATGATTCCAATAAATTCTATATCTTAATCATTCAATGGTGACCTTTTTACTTCTATTTCTAGATATTTACTAAGACTAGAAATCATAATGTGAGTAACACTTATCATTATAGAAAAACACAAAATAATAAAAATTACTTACATGACTCCAAAACCATGAAACCTAGTTTTAAATATTTGAGAAAATATTATAATCTTTAATGAATCCCCTCAACATATCAGTAGAAATATCCCTCTAGATCTCACAATAGTTTTCTCCATTGAGTTTCCAATGTATTACTAACCCTTTATTTGATACCAACTATAATGAATTTTGATCTTCGTACATGTATAGTACATTATTTTGGTGGAAAGTTTCATACATTATACAAACACACACCCAAAGACAAAATTATTATTGTGCCTTTGGAAACATGTAACAGAAAATTATTTTCTCTTGGAAGAATCTCAATGATTTCCAAAAATATCTTCACATTTTTTACCAGATCCTTAAACAATTTATTATTATTCGGTAAAAATAAAAGACAATAAAAGGGTGATATTGGATAGTTAGTAAAGGTAAATAAGGGATATAAATAATAATAATCATGAACCTGAGGGTATGATAACCCAAGAATAAAATTAGGTGGGAATACCCTTCATTTTAATGATCATATAAATTAGTCATGGCCTTAAAATTTTTAAATCATAAGTAATTAATGACAAGATAAAAAAATCACATGATCCATGAGAGTATAACAATGGAATAAGATGTACGTTTTTTGAAATACATAAAATATTAGAAAATCATAAGTCAATAAAACCTACCAATACATACATATTATGTTATTATTGGGATAATAAAAAGTATACCTAACTTGAGAAATGTATGACATCACATGTACCTAATAGTTTTTAGCATAGGATAACCTCTTCTGTACCCTCTTGTTTCAGTATTTAAAATAACCCTTGAGAACATTTTGAGGTCATTGAAAATTTACCATTACCCAAATAATTAGAGGGAGACATTGGTCCCTCCCATCACATAAGGAAAACTATACATTTGAGTTCCACAAAATCTAAGATCATTCACCATCTCATAACCCATGTAATTAAATGTGCTTCAAAGAAAATTAAATCTAAAATAACTTCTGTAAAAATAATTGGTTTCAAATGTATCATTATATCATAAACATACCCCATTATTAAAAAAATATGAATAGTATCAATGGGTCATATCACTAGTAAATAATAAGTAATCATCCAAAAATGTTGTCTTATAAGAAAAATGGTTTTGAAAGATTATATAAAATAATTATTTCGGAAAATATCCATTCATATATGAAAAATTCATTTAAATCATAAAAACTTTCAAAAAGAAATTTAATTGATAATAAACCTGAAAATTTTTAAATGAATCTTTTAAAACCATTTTAAAAATCATTGAAATCCCTATTTCCTTGAAAATTCAAAAAATATCATTTAAATAACTTTTAAAACAATTGTTTAAAAATCATTTTTGAAGGAAAATAGATTTCTGGACGAGATGAGAAAAAATTTACATGAACATTATAATGTAATTAAAATAATTTTATTCAAGAAATAATTTCTCTAATTTCATTATATACACCTAATAAAATAATATAGGTTCACAAAAAAACATGTGTCTCATAGAATTAAAATTGAGAAGAAATTTCTATATCAATATTTTTCCTTTTCAACCATATACTCATTGAAGGATATATCTTAATATGGGTATGTAAATACTCATAAATTTATAAATAAGGTGCATATATTTATTTTATGGGAATTATATACACTACCAAAAATAATTTATAGGTGGATATAGTATATGTCTAACAGAAATAAATGTGGGACTATAAATCCCTAGAGAACATTGCAATCAGAGGAATTATAAAACAAATTAAAGAAATAAAACTATATGTATATATAAATAAATAAAATATTTAGGATAATATTTAAAATAAAATTCAGGGTAATTATATACACCAAATATAATAAATAGATGGTGAACATGGTTTGTATCATATGGAAAATAAATGTTAGATGGAAATACCTTAACACACATCTAGAGAGTTATCGTACATGTGAAAACCTCATGTATAATCATAAAAATATTATTATATTCATATTAAATATCCATATTAATATATTAAATAACATATAATATTTATTTTTTACTTTATATTTCCAACTTATAAACAATTACATGTTTATGCTATGTTTTGGGTAATAACTTCTTTGTTTCTCATACATCGTTTGTCTTTTTTATTTGTAATTTTGATACATAGATCAGGATTTCATTATCTACAAAAAGATAGTAAATATCTAAATATAATATTAATTCAATATATTTATAATTATTGTTATTTTTATGATATATTAATAAACAATTAGATACAACATTTACGGAGACGGTTGTTAGTACGTACACATGAACAATGCTTCCATTTCAGGTTTTATTGAAAGAGAGAATGTAAATTATGTATATGTATATATATAATACAAGTATAATTATTATGTAATATATGATAAATAATTTCACTAAACATACCCTTATTTAATTCCTTGTATGGTATGAAAGAATCACATCGTTTTGAGGAGGTGGTAGTCCATACATCCACAAACAATGTTATCATATTTAAATGAAAATGAAATCAGGATGGAATGTGTTATATAATAATTAAATAAGAATAAAAACATCTGAAATATATTATATATCATATAAAAATAGAAATTATATCTTTATTTCCATCCATGAAGGTGGAATTAGATGAACGATCGACATTGTTTCGTGGTGCGGATGTCCTCTATAACCAAAAAGGATGATTGCCTAATATATTTGATTTAATAGTGTGATAGTGTAAGTATAACCCCAAATATAAAAATACCTATGTATATTTCTTATACATTGGTAATTATATTATAATTAAATCAAAATAATTTAATCGGTATAAGGAAGAAATAAAACTAAAACATTCATTGGTGAATGTTACCCGTTCTTTGGGGTTCTCTTGTTGATTTTAAAAAATGTACTTCTTTGATTGGATTAATTACCAATGTAATGATTCTAAGATGAAGGGAGGTATTATGGTAGGATATTTGGATAGATTTATTTCTAATATAATGTTTAATTATGTGTAGATAATATATAATAAGAGGTTCAATTTTATAATAGTGCGGAGGGGTACTTATAGAAATTATCAAAATATTAAATTATAATAAAATAAATAGCAAGAAAAATATATCTATAATGTTATTTATTAGAATATAAGATATTATTTGGTTGTAATATCATTAAAAATATAATTTTGACAAACTTTTTGTTATTTTCAACTTTACCATTTTAATTAACACATAGTTAATCAATTTTAATTTTAAGTATGGTTACAAATATTTCATTATTAAGTGGATTAAATTTTTACATGTAAAGGGAAAATTGGACCATAAATTTCGAATATATGTTATTTTATACCATATATAATCTCCCTTTCCATTATTTAGTATTTTTATGATTTATAATAATATAAATAAAATAATATTTCAATAAAATACCACAACATTCAATTATGATGCAATTCATTACTTTGACATTATGAAAATATTTATAACAAGATATCTTATAAAAATTAACATAATACAGCACTATAATATAATATTTACCTATAATATTTATTTATACCCAAATGAAATAAAATTATATATATTTTAACATTTCTAACATCATTTAATTGATTGTTTCATTAATTGAATAAATACTGCATAATGATTATATTAGTATGTATTATAATAATATTTTCACTAAAATATAAAAAAAATTAATATGATGTAGCTAAAAATTTATTCTTTTAGAATAATATATATAGTCAATCATATATTATATTAAATCCCATATGAAATATATTAAACATATTAAAGTTTAGAGTGTGACATTTTGTCACTCTCTTTGATTTTAATATTATCTTTGTCACTTTTATTAACAAGGGTCCATTTAAAAAAATTATATCCATAGGTCTTAAGGGTATAATTTAATTTATAAAATATCAAATATTCCTTAATTTTGATAGTTTTATAAGATTTATATTATTATTTTTCCCCTTAAATATAAAATTTACCCATAATCATGACAATAAATACTAATGTTACTATTCAAATTATCAAAAAATAAATGGTACATAATTACTAAATATGGACCTTAATATTATAAATAAGGAGTCCATTATTAAAAATTATAATCATATAATTGGAATAATATAATTTAACATTAGTCTGGTTGACGGAAAAGAAAAAAAGTTTTTTAAAATGAAAATGTTTTAAGGACTGAAAAGTTTTTGTATCAAAATTAAAAGTGAAATTTTTTATAAAATTTTTAATGGTATTAACTAATAAAAATATATTTTAATTATACTTTAAAACAAAAAATATATATAATTTATCATTATATTTGTTTTAATATTTTTTTTCAATTAATATCTCGTGGTTTTTCACTATTTATTAAAATATGAAACATCTCATAAAAATACCAAAAACTCAAAAAAAGTAAATTTTTATATCTTTATTTCAAATTTGAACAGTCATTTGAAATATAAAATTTATAAAAGTGTTACAAAATTTATCTAAAATGGGTTTCCATTAAAAGGAAGAAAAATTACCCTCTTGGAAAATACATCATTTTTTTCATAAATTTGTGTTTATTCTTATCTTATATGCATAAAATATGTTTTATGACAATAAAAAAAATTTCACTGAATATTTAAAAAATAAATCATATTACTAAAATTTATAAATAGTTTTTAGATTAAATTTATTGATATAAAATACTGTTTCTATATAGAAATATAGTTTTCTTATAAAATGAATTTAATTATATTCAAGTAGTTCTTAATTCCATTTTATGATAATTGAAAACAAAATTATTCAAATAATATTTTCATAATTTAGTTAATCTCATTGAAACATCTAACTGGAAACTATTATAATATTATAATAATATTATAGTAATATTAATAGTACATTGATGTTTGGTGAAACTAGGTTTTTCATTTGAAGCAATATATCAAAAAGATTTTATATTGTGTGTAGAATAAGCCTAATATAGTGTTACCTGTATCAAATGATTTCATAATTGTAGTGTGTCGTAGAATCATGACTCTGTGTTAAGAAAAATGAAAAATAACTTGGTTCATTCATAAAACAAAAATTTTATTTAGTGTTTCTTGAAATGTGAAACATCAAAACTATAAAATTAATTCAAAACAGATCCCCAAATCTCTGGCTATTAGACATGGATATACCAAATTTAAAGTAATATTCCACCATGTATGTAGATATAACCCCCATCAAAAAAACTATGGACATGATCCGCCCAGACCATGGAAATTTATCATACTCTTTACAACCTATAGAAAAGGATGAGGTTGACTATGCATATATCTCATTCTTCCAACCATACCCGATATCCAAAATTTACCTAAACTAGGTCAACAGTCCCACTCACTTATAAAAATCTTTCAGTTTTCTCCCATCACTAGGGATAAATCTAAAACAGGTAAAATATATGGCCATTTTTTACATAGAATTATGTATATATGATAGTTCACATGGTGTTCCCGTATAAGAAAATATACTTACAGAGGTGTCAGAAAAGATATATTCACCATGAGGGGAAAACTACAGGCATACATTTCCAAAAGCAGTAGATGATCAAGATATGGGACATGTGTCCATGAATATAGGTATTCTTTAGAGTAATTGGATGTTATGGAATCATCAATAAACAATCGTTTGAATGTATAAGTTGATTTTCAATGTTGTTGACATGATTTGTATTTTAAGAATACATATAAATTATATATCAATTAAATTCATATATTTATTCTATATTTCAGTCATAAATAAGATAAAAATTATTTATATTATAAAAACTGTTATTATCATCATTGAAATTATTGAAAAAACTCTATAGATTATATAAATGTTGTTTTTTATGGTTATAAAATTCATTTCTAATATGTAAACATATGAGGATGTTGTTTTAAAACAACTATTTCCAAAATACTATATGTTTATAATAAAAAATTTCCATAATTTATAAACACATAATAAAGGCACTATATTACTATTCAAATTCCTAGATAGTTAAATATACTCGTAACTAAATAAAAATAATCAGTTTATAAGGGGTTAGAAAAATTACTAAATAAGCCCACTATTAAATGATAAATATTACAGTAATTACATTTTCAAATTGGATTATTTATATGAATTTTTTATATTACCACTAACTAATATTTTTAAAATACTTAAACATCACATCCTTATACAATTATAGTTGTTATCTCTTTAAAAATCAACATCAATATTTCACAATATATCGATGTGACCTTGTAACCATTAAAACCGTGCCATAGATGATGGACAAAAAATCTTATTTTAATTATGTTATTATAATTATTATAAAATAATCTTAATAAATTTAATAAATATGTATTATGATTTTAAAAAATGATATAATAAATTTAAATTGATTATTCAGGGGTATAAATATTCCAATAATCTATGTCAAGAGTTAAGGTATGAGTTTCGTTGCACAATGTATAATTATTTTTGGTTAGGATCTCTCACTACACCACTCTTACACTCTAGCTTCATCTAAAATTTTTTATATAGTGTTTTTATATATGCTTCCTCAATTTATATACAGTTTATTTCTTCTTATTTTTATTTTTATATGAATTTTTTTTAGGTTCTCTTTCTAAACAACTCAAAAAAATACCCAATAAAAAAATATTTTTCTATTTTTTGATCCTTATTATTTATTAATGTTATGATGTATATTATATCTAAAATAATTTTTATTTTTATATAAACTTTTATTCAAAATACACTGAACATTTTATCCGAAAGTTGGTGGTTAATTTATTACATATTCACTAGATACAAATATTTACAGCTCAAAGGACGGAATATTGTATTGGTCTTTGAAAAAAAGATACATACTAGAAATAGACCTTACATTTTAAAAAAATATATTCAAATTGTTTTCTCTTATATAATTAAATAATTCCCCTTATAAAGACCCAATATATTTATCCAAAAAACAATTCTTAATATAATGGGGATAATAAAACATAACAAAGGGGTGAGATCAAATTCATTGTAATGTTATTAATATAGTATAATAAATCATTAATATGTATTAATAATAAATATGACATGGTAATTAATTAGAATGAGCATTCCACTTCATTAATAACCATAGAATGAAATAAGGAAGAATCAATATTGATATGTAAATAACTAAATACACGTGCCATGTGATTAATAAAATAGGAATAAAATAAATCCAATGATAATATCAATGAATCAATTGCATGGATAAAAATAATGATAATTTAAATCAAAATTAAATAAATTATTAATTCGTGGACATAATTATCTCAAGAATCATGATACCTTATCCATTAGGAACTTCATCCAGCACACTTTAACTACTGGGTAATTATACACCAAAAAACATTTAAATAATTATATAAAACTAATTCATTTAATGAGACTATTTATTTATTATGGTTATATATATAAAGTTTTCACATCCATAACTACATTTCCAGTAAATTCCAAATGTACTAAATTATATATCTTATTCATGAACAATATTCCTTTTCACTAAAATTAAAAATCGAGTATTGAGTACTAATTAACTTTATTTTACCCTATAAATATTTTTATAAACAATCATTAGGAAATATTAAGATGGTTTCAGTAAAACATATCCCTATTTCAACATATTTAAATGAGGGTATTTTGTTTTTTTTTGAAAAAAAATTCCATGGAATGATCTTTAAAAGAATTCTAGAGTAAATTAAACAATTCACATTGAAAATATCCATTGAAAGATATACATAAAAATAATAATTTTCTTCAAAAGTAAACATAGAACCATGTAAAGTAATATTTATAACATTTATTTTTTATGAATATGGAAAATTCTATACATTTTGTAAATTAATAAAGAGTCTTTCCATAATGTAGTAAAAAGGATTAAAGAATCCTTTTAGGAAAAATAAATGAGTATTTAAATTCAAAAAATTTGTAGGAAGATCAAAATGGGTGTTATTTTTTTATAAATAATTTTTATAATTTTATATAAATATTTGAAATTATTTTTTTCATTATTTTTTTCAAACAAAAATGATTTGTGGGTGAAGAGATAAATGAAGTCATCTTTTCCAAAAAAAATTCAATAATATTAAACAAAACATTTATTTAAATAGTAATATTACATGTATTTCTAATTATTATAAATTTTTAAAAACAATTAGTTGGTTTAATATAGAAATATCAATCAATTCCCCAAAGGGAGACATAAATATAATAAATTCATAATAATGATGAGATTGTGAAATAAACTCATACTCCATTGGTAAATATTTAATTACAATCCCCAGAAAATGAATAAAATAATATTAAACACTAAATAAAATTAATTTGATGATAATAATGATATATAATATCATTAGTGTAAGTGTATACACTACTCAAAATAATATGTGGTGGATATGGTATATGTCTTGTGGAAGTAATAGTAAGACCAGAAACCCTTATCTTAGGGTTTATGCCCTTTGATTATGTAACGAACTCATTTATAATATATATCTGTTTTTTATAAAATAATTACATTACCATACTCATATATATCATACAACATATGATTTAATTATTGTTCTTATCACATGTTTATTATTATTTCTTTTTAAAAATATCTATTTTATTATAATTACATTGTTTTTTATGTGTTTTTTCAATCATTAATTTATGTCCTTATAATTTGATCATGTTTAAATCATATAAATAATTTTCACCATGATATAAATATCATATATATTCATTATATAAGTTTTTTTCATCTATTAATGTTAGAGATATAAAATGGATTACACTTTTAATAGAGATGTTAGGTGGTGTATATGCAGGAATGTAGATTCTATATTTCACGATGGATTGGATGAATGGATCATAAACAATATATAAAAATTTTTATAGTAATTATTATTTATTAAATAAAATATATATTACATAAATTTATCCTTATCATATTCTTTGGAATGTGTTAGTGAAAAACAACTCAAATTTATTTGCAAGGCGTTAGGCCACCAAACACAATTGTGATGTTATAGTATCCTGCATGAAATAGAAAGTAATAATGAATAAGTGATATCGTGATCAAGGATTATAATCTGTTTACAATGTTCATATATATATTAATTTAATATAATTTTGTTACCAACCATATAAAATCTATATTAGAAAAATGCATTGTATTGGTTCGCACAACTATAGTCTTTCATACACATTGGTGACATTATTCTTTTGCAACTAGTTGAAAGGTAAGAAGGTAGATGTGATATTATTAATGAAAATGTATATTAATGTCATAAATATCATATTAATATGTTAAATAAAATATTATATACATCCATGATATGAAATGATGGAAAACAAATTACATTGTTTTATAGAGGCGGTCGTCCTCCGTACACACGACTGATAGTTTTGTCACCCATTTCATGGAAGAAGAGATTTATATGGGTAGTTTACATAGTATAAACCCATATTATTATATTTTCTATATATATTTTGTTAAATATTCAGGGTTTTATAATATTTTTAGGATGATAAAGAAGAAAAAATATAAAAATGTAGTAAAGCGCTGGGATTTAGAGAATTATTTTTTTCAATTTAATCTATCTTTTCAAAAAAAAATCATTTCACGTGACACTATAAATTTTAGTATATGTATATACTAAAAAAATATATCAAACATTAATTTCACCTGAAATTCACACTTTTCTTGTGCTACATGCAATAATAACTTGGCTTTCACTCCAAGTAACACCGCCTTGGCGTACGATGGATGCAACACTATGTTTCTATGAAACACCTTTATATATATATTCAATTAAATGAGATAATTATATCCTAACCGTTAAAAATTGTTATAAGAATATTACTTAATACTTTCCAAATATTTTTTATAATTTATTTATATAAATAAGACATATTGATAGTGAACGATATGATTTTTGGAATATCCCATCTATGTTTGAAAACATTGTTTTCTAGAATAAACTACTTATAATAATAAAATTTATATTATAAACATTTATAAATTTAATTTGATAAATAATATTAATTTTTTAATTCATAATGTATAATTTATCTTTAGGTGAATTATTGGTATTTTTCTAAGAAACATCATTTTTTATGAATAGTGAAAAATTCTGATTTTTCGTTAAAAACTGCTTTTTTCCAAGTTAATTATTGAAGATAAATTATATTATAAATATTATTTAAAGAGAAAATTGGAAAAAAATTAAATCCATTTATTCATTTTAATTCATTATTATCTATTTGACTTTGGGACTGTATATAAAATCATAACAAACTTTTTATCTTTTTCCAACATTAAAACCTTGTTATTTCATACTGTCTAGGGGATTAGAAAAAATTTTAATTTTAGTGATTCTATTATTTTATTTTTGAGAATACAACATACAATATTTTATTTAATATAATATTTGTATTCTAACAATATTATGATAATTATTTCCAAAATGAATAGTAAAAGTGATTATAATTAATCACACCAGTTAAGGGAAAATTAAGATTAATTAGGGAATAACCCTTAATATTATGTGCCAAATTATCTTGTGTCTTTTAAACACCCATTTTATGTCCATATTTTGTAAATAATCCTTCAATTATTCTGATATGATGGTTTTGTATGACTTTTTTTACGTAAGAACATGTTCACACGTAACTTGTTTCTAATAATTCTAAGTGAGTCCTTTTATTTCCCTATAAAAGGCCACCAAAACTACCCATTACATAGACCTCTAAAAACATTTATTTTTTTAAATTATATTCCTTATTAGACTCTATAAAATTCCATATTTTTTCATTGAGTAATCAATTTGGGTAGAAATCTTCTCAAAGAAGACTTTTGGAACAAACCAAAAGGCGTTACCTGATTTTTAGGAAACATCTTCTATCAAGATCCTTCAATTTATTTTCATTATCCACCAAATACACTCTATTTGTTAAATTATTTTGGGAAATAACCTTTATGATCCATATAATGGGGTATTTTTATGAAAATGTTCTGAAATAATGATTGTTCATTTCTCTTTTTCCACCATTCATATCAGATATTTTAATGGAAAATATATTTATTTATTTCTTATATTATATGTAGTATGTATTTATTCATTTTTTTCCTTTTATAAAACAAATATCTTTAACATCTATTTTGTGTTAATATTATAATCTTGTTTATGGAAGTGTGGACTACTTTCCCCTTAATGCGATATGATTCATTCGCTCACCACATGGAATGTATTAAATATTGTTTTAGTGAAATTATATGAAATATATGATATAGTAAGGTCAATTTAAAATGACTTATATATATAAATTAATATATATATATACATATATATATCATTTATATACATTTATTCAATAAGAAAATAAATTAGAAATGTTATTCATTCTTATATATGGCTTACAGTCTCCATAAACGATGTTTTCAATTTCATAATTCTATATTATATAGATTATTATTATTATAATATACTATATATACCAGATATTTATATCATGGTTTATGTTTTTCAATCATGAAGTATGTATAAGAATGAAAATTGTAACAATTTTAGACATATGTAGAGAACAATGTGAATTTTACACGAAGGGAAACATTTATATAGAATCGTTAAAAAGTGGGTAATTTAAGGTTATAATTAAAAAAATATGTAATTTTGTATAATAATAAGAATATGTAAATTATGTATAATAAAATTATATTTATCTGCACCTGTGCACCCCTACACATGGACTTGATAGCCGAACATTCAAGCAAAGGTGGAGAGCTGATCACGGTGTAGATACTGGGGAAGATCAGTATCAATTAGTCATAGTCTGTATGATTTCCTTAAGAACTACAGGTCATGTAATGTCTCCAAGCCTACAGGCAATGTAATTCCAAAGCCTACGGGGCATGTCAGGGTTCCCCCTTATCCCTTGAAAGGGGGGTTATAAGAAAATCAATAAAAATGAAGGCCTTTGGGCCATTCAGTCAAAATTATATTTATTATACATGTACCCTATATTATTACATAGTTAGTCAATATACAAGATGAGGGGATTTCATCTTACTTATAATGTCTGTAAGATACATGATATGTTCACCACTCTTTGCTTTTTTGTTGTGTATATATATCCCATTTTTATATTACATGTATCATGTAAATATATTTTTGGTTAGTCACATTCCCATTGGAGGATCCTTTTTTCATGTGTGATAGCTTTGGAAAGATACCAAATCGATAAAACCATTTTGTCTCAATTTTCCTTCATTGAGATTCATGTTTTTTTATAAACCTAAATGCTTCTTGGAGGTGTATATACTCCAAATTTACATGTTATGTCATGAATATACTTCTTTTCGGGATATCTTAATCTTTATGTAATGTCAATTTCTTACATAGAGTGTATAATACATAGCTACAATGTCATTAGAGATTATTGAGACAATCTAATCACAATCTGTGATTTTTTATGTTTATGCTTCCTTTGGCGTGGTCACATGATCCATATCTCATGATTATAGATGAATTTCATTCATATATTTTTATTCAATATATAATCATTTTTAATTACATTTTAATCTCTTTGGTTCATAGGATAATATTTTAAGGAAAATATGACTATCTCTCTCTTTGGTAGAAAATATATTGTATGAAAAAAACAAATTTTATACAATTATTTTCAAAAACATTATAAAAAATGTTTTCAAAATATCCTTGAAGATCATTTTATAGGTAAAATGATTTTTTTTATAAAAAAATTATATCAGTTTTCAAATATTTCTTTATAAGTTTTCAAATCCATTTTCAATGAAATATTTTTCCAAATGTTTTCTAGATTCTTTTTTATGTATTCATGAAAAATGGTTTTAAAACCGTTTTAAGCACCATTTATAAGTTTTAAATATATTTTCTATTAAATTTTTTCCCTAATTTTTAGACTTCTTTTATATTGTTTCATGAAAAATGATATTCGAAATGTTTTCAAGATCATTATATATGATTTCATGGTATTTTCAAATAAATATGTTTCAAAATGTTTCCAAGATTATTTTAAATACCCAAAAATTTTCATCTAAATTATTTTTAGTATATAGAAATATTAAAATCCTGTAAAAATTGAAACCATGTGATTCTGAGGCGCGGAGTGGCTGGAATGAATTTATGAATATTTGTTAAGTATATTTAGTTAACATGCGAGTGGGAATTTTTATTTTTTAAACCAGGGCTCAGAATTGAAATATGAGGACACTGTTAAACTCGCAGTGTTGATAATCAGTTAGGTACACATTCACATCAACCAATATAGTTCGATGGTGGATGTTGAATTTTTGGGTTTTGTAGAGGAATAAAATAAAATAATTGTTTTATTTTTATTCAAAATCTCTCTCCCACTTTTTAAATTTGGTGGTGGGGACCACCCAACCATGAAACCCATCTCTTAATGTAGTAACTTTAATGGATAAGTTAAATCTAATAAATTAACCTAAATAATAAGGGCACTTCAACTCTCGTGGTGGGGGAATTGTAGGAAAACTAGTTTTTCTGGGGAACTCTTGGTGGAAGAACATCCTCCAACATAGAATGAATCTCCGAATCAAGAACGCTGAACCAAAGTTTGAGAATGGATCAGTAGAATTTTGTGGGAGTAATGAATGATGTTGTCTCCTTTATCATATTCATCTTCTTCCTCATGCCATATCCAATGAATGGTCATGGTAGGGTTTGTTTGTGATTGTTCATCATTAATTTACGTTGATTTAATATTCTTGATCCGCATGTTATCAGTATAATGTGAAGGATGCAGGCCAAATGAATGCGCCCTGATCCCTCCGCTACTTCATTGATTGACATATTCTTCATGGGAGAAACATTGGGTGGAGTAGAACTCAAAAATGATGGACTTGATGCCATGGCGACGTCCCAAGATAAATATTGATGCTTTTGAAATGAAGAACAGGAAACAAGATCTCACACAGTGACCCGTGGAAGGCCACCTATGAGACGACATTGGTGACTGGCGCTATAAGGGTACAAGGCAGCGGCCGGCACATCGGCCCGCCACAACGGTGGAGGCAGCACAACCATGCTACCGAAGGAGGATGGGACTTGTTAGTCGCAACAGAAGAGGGTGGTAGCTGGAATGCTAGCTGGCCACGTGGATGCCTGGGCGGCGCACGTCTATGCCGCCAAAGTTGAAGGTTGTGGCTGGTGAATGGTGGTGGCACACTCGGTGGGCGGCAGGCACCCAGTCGGTCGCAGTTTGAGCAGTGGCACCATCATTCCGCATAAAGGGGAGATGGCCAGAGCCCCAACCGGGCATGTCATGCCGATCAGGACCCTCTCTGGCAGGTCCCACATGCCAGCAAGCTGCCCCACGTGATGTAGTCAGGTTTTCCACAACCGAACGACCATCAGGCCATTTGGGAATCCAAGAGGGTGCCTCCCCCGATGGGCGGATGGGGTGGGCATCGCCACAGTGGGCCACCCCATCCATGGGCCACCAAGCTAGCCACATATAGCTAGTCGGGCCACCCCCCTTGCGGGTTGGGCCGGACAGCGGCATAGCGGGCTGGGCTTGCCGCGGTACAACCCATCCGGACTGGACCCGGACCTAGGAGGTTCGACCCGAAATGATTCGGGTCACTCTATGCATGTAAAGACTGGGAATTTCTAACTAGTGTTTTTAAATACATGGGTATTTTATGAGTCCGAAAAAATTTACGGCGGGTGATTCTGAGGCCCAGAGAGCTCGGAATGAATTTCTAAACATTATTTCGGATACGTTCAGTAAATGTGTGAGATGGTTTTTCTAACTTTTGAACCAGTTCTTGGAATTGAAATTTGACGGCACTGTTGAACTCGCTACACTGGTAGTCACTTAAGGAGACTTTCAGCTCGATGATAGTGGGTCGAGAGTGAAAAATAGTTTTTAGGTTTTTCATGTCAGAATAAAATAAAAATACAAGTGTGTGACATTTTTATTTGCAACACCCATGTGGGTGTTGGAAGGTGGGTTCTACCATAACTAAACCTACAAGTGGATGTTTGAATTGGGGACCACCATACCATAACCTCCCATGATAGGTTATATTGGTGGGGACCACCCGAACCATAATGTCCCTTGAGAGGTTGTGGTGGTGGGGACCATGCGGGATTAAACCCCCCCCCCCCTTTAATGAGAGAAACCCTCAACCCCCATCATTAATGTGGAGGAGCCTCTTGACTTCCTCCACAATAATTTTACCAACGCACATACATTTAATTGTGCCAACTGATTTATTTGGCTTACCGTCCTTTATTAATTATGTAACAGCATCGTTGGAATTTGGGAAGGCTACTAATAAATGAACATTCATAAATTACATGATCTTTACCTTCATTTCCCCCTCTCCTATATATATGGTGCTTGGGAGGAGGATTTGGGAGGGCTTCAACAAGCGACGAAGCACTGGTAAAGTCACGCGACGACCAACACGTAGAGGATTACACTCTCCAACAAAGAATGATTCCTCTACGAAGAATGCTTACTCCACAAAGAATGCTGGCAAGGAATGTCTATGACTTCTTATTCGGAAGTATCTTGTGGATGCAACTGACGTGGGACGTCTTCGACGACTGAACTTACCTCTTCATCATCTTCAAAGAACAATACGAAGTAGGGATGGCTATTAAATTCTTGAATCTTCTCAATTAATATCCTAGTTCTTGATTCATGATTAATGTTTATCCACTTGTTACCACACTAAATGAGGAGGGTGTGGGCCAAAATAACATGGCCCGACCCCCTCCTTCGTTCTTCTTTGTGGTGTTCATCAGAATCAAGGAAGATGGCAGATGCGACGAAGGAAACAGCTCCGCCCATGCGGCCACCGAGACCTTCACCGCCCCTCGAGGCAACCTAGTCGAACTGGCCCCACATCCCGGCGTGCACTGCCCAATGGCCGCACCACCCATCGGCTCGCGCCGCCCGCCGCCCGCGCCCCCTGCCGGTAGAGCCCCCCAATGACCAAGCCGCCCCGGCCATGCCCCCCACCGGTCGTGCTGCCCGCAGGCTGCGCCCCCCACTGGCCGAACTGGCTGTGCCACCACTGGCCATCCGAGCCGCCCCTGCCATGCCTCCATCGGCCCACCGAGATGCCCGGCTCACGGTGACCCCCGGCCTCCTGAGCCGACTGTGCCCCTCATGGTGCTCCAAGCCAAACTAGCCACGCGCTCCGATCCGAACCGCCCCCGCGATGCCCTCTTAGCTGAGCCACCCACGAGGCACCCTCCTAGCCAAACCGATCTCGTGCCGACCCACAGCCAATCCGCATCCTCGCAGCCAGTCTGCACCCTCACGGATCTCCACGGCCCCTTGCGGCCTATAGGGAAGGGCCCAGTGGGCCAGGCCGAACCCAACAGGTTGGCCCACCCAATGGGTCGGGCCAGACCTAATGGGTCCGGCTGGGTTGACCTGAACCGGGTCGGCCGAGACAGGGTCGGGCTGGGTCTGCCGACCGAGTCAAACCGGACCCGTCCCCACTACGACCCATTTACGCTCCTTCGACCATATCTTTGGAACCATACATCCATTTGACGAACCGTTAGCAGTGCTGGAAATCATGGAGCATTACTGTCCCTTTGAATATAACCCACTAGAGTTTGGGGTATATTTGAGATACGGTCAGGTTGGATCATGAACGAATCCAACCAGGCCCTCAGGATAAAATGGCTAATAACTCACAGACTGGGTGTCTGATTGACACGTCGTTTGTTGTGTTGAGACCATTATGGCATGGGACATTTAAGATAATTCTTCATGGGACTTCATGACATTTGGAGTATAGACCAGTAGCTCATGGTGCGGATCCTCCTGGAGATGAGCGAGTGTAGTGCAGAGACCTAGTAGCTGGCTGTGACCTGACGAATGCTGACCATTTTGACTTGGATTGATTCTACTAGCCCAATGGGGAGCACCTTGGTGTTGTGGAAGTCCTGTAGTGGGGAGCACCTTGGTGATGTGGTATACCCACGGTACTCGACAGGAGGAGTACCTCAGCAAGATATGAGGGGGAGCACGCTTTGGGACACGGAAGATCCATAGTGGGGAGCGTGCTTGGTGACGTGGAAGATCCACGGTACTCGACAGGTGTACCTCAGTAGTCCATGTTTAGTGGGAAGCATGCTTGGTGTCATGGTAGGCAAAATGTACTCGATAGAGGAGGAGTTCTCCAGCAGCCGATGTTTCGACAATGTGATTGGGGATGTTACTTGATACTACCCTTACAATAAAATCATGGTTTGAGATGAGTCAGTTTTTCTGTGTTTTCCTATTGATTGGTATAGATCACTTATAACTTAGGTATATGTCACGACCTGTCCTCGGGTCCCTGCTGTGACTACCCCAAACCCGCCTTCCATAGCCAGGGGCCAGCGACTAGCACCAAAAGAGTAAATCCTAATAAAAAGGGAAGGAATTGCCTTTATAAAAGTAAACAACACAACAGAGTACAAGCGAAAGCAAACATTAAGTACAAAAGAAAGTCCTGAAAAGTAAATGGGCCAGAATACAAAACCAACTGAAAAGTACAGCTACAACTAAAAGGAAGTAAAACAGAAAATACAAGCAGTTGGAAGAATATAAGTAGATCCTAGGTCATCCACCTTGAATCCTACCTGAAGGGTAGGTACAGATAGAGCATCTCCTGGATCGTCCACCACGGATACTGACTCGTCATGAGGTCCACCTCCGGATACTGACTCGTCATGAGGTCAACCTCCGGGTATCGTCCAGTCCTCGAACACTCGGTCTCTGTCTGTGTTGTCCGTCGTCTACATCCAACACAACGAGGTGAGAGCATAGCCTGTGAAAATGTGAGTATAACTATACTCAATATGGACACCGAGACCCTCAAGGTCACAATATATCAAACAAGGATAACCACAAAGCAGGATCTAAACAGATAACCCTTACTTAGGTATTAGCCCATAATTATACCTAAGTTATCATGTAACC
Source organism: Viscum album (assembly GCA_963277665.1). Lineage (NCBI taxonomy): Eukaryota > Viridiplantae > Streptophyta > Magnoliopsida > Santalales > Viscaceae > Viscum > Viscum album. The sequence goes on along the minus strand of OY728120.1, from coordinate 1,264,239,133 downwards.
CATCTCAATCAATAGGTAACACAATGATATGAAATCAATGGATAACCACTACTTAGGTATATGCCCAAACATTTACCTATCTTATCAAGTAACTCATCTCAATCATGAGGAAATCACAAAGGTCAACAACTCAGCTCAAACCATGATTTTTATTTATGATGTCGAAACCACAGCTACTGGAGAACTCCTCCTCTGTCGAACATAGTAGTCCTGTCATGACTCTGAGGTGAAACTCACTAACCTTAGACTACTGAGGTACTCCTCCTGTTGAGTACCGCAGGTCTGCCACCTCACAATGTAGTGCTTCCCGCCATGGGTCTGCCACCTCACACAGTAGTGCTCCCCATCATAGCCTATAGAGGTACTCCTCCTATCGAGTACCACGGGTCTATCACCTCACAAAGTAGTGCTCTTCTTCCATGGGTCTTCCACCTCACAAAGTAGTTCTCCCCACTGAGCTATACAAGTCACTCTGAATCGAATCGGACAAGAAGTCATCAGGTCCACAGTTACTAGGTCTCCGCACTTCATACGCTCGTCTCTGAGAGGGTCTGCTCCACGAGCTACTGGTCGATACTCTAAGAATCTCAAAGTCCCAAAAAGAAGTATCACAATGGACTTCCTCATCACAGGGGTCTCAACACAACGGACGACGCGTCAATCGGATGCCCGGTCTGTGAGTAATTAGCCTTTTAGTCCCGGGGGCCCGGTTGGTTTTGTGTATGAACCAACCCAGCCGTACTCCAGCTGCATCCAAACCTCGAGCGTAGTAATCCAAAATAACCATCTCACTAAGGGAAATCCAATGAAGTCGACGGCACGTCAATCGGACGTCCGGGGCTCAAGTTATAAACATATCCGCTCCGAGGGCCCGGTTGGTTTCGTATTTGATCCAACCTAGCCATAACAAAACTTCACCGAAACCTGGAGTGTAATATACCAAAACGACCATCTCGATCCAAGGATCGCATCACAACTGACGGTGTGTCGATCGAAGGTCCGTAGACCATGTTATGGGTGGTTGAACGAAAATGTCCGAATTTAGGGGGTTTGGGCCCGGACTGACCCGGCACAAAACCCCCTAGGTCGGATTGAACCGGGTTAACCCGAACCGGGTCCGAGTCCAGCCCAATTGGTGCGGCTGGCCTGGCCCAGCCCGGTGCGGGCGGCCCGGCCCGCATGGACAGTGGCTCGGCCTTCGGCCGAGCGGAATGCGAATGGGGCGCTGCCCCCTTGATTGAAGAAACGGTGGACCTAGGTGGGGTCTGCCCTAGGTGACCACTAGGGGTTTCAAACCCCTGGTCTTCTTGGTAACTACCGGCCGTTTTGGCCTACCGATGAGCTACCGCGGAACCCCCGCGGGTCCCGCCTCTTGATGTGCCGGTGGCCGGCGGAGTCCGTCCGCCCCCTTGCTGAACCGCCGCGGCCCCAAAGGGTCGTGGCTCTTGCCCGTCCGGTGAGGCGCGCCGGTGCCATGCCCCTCCACCGCGGCCCCCTCGGTTCTCCTGGGCGGCGCAACGGCGCCCTGCTCCTCCTCCTTGGCCCTCTCTTGGCAACGACCTCCTTCGGCTTCACCGGCACGACGTGACGGTGCCATGCTCCTTCGTCGTGGTCCGCTCAGGCTGTGGTTCTCTTGTTCCCACACGGTGCGACGACACCACGTCGCCTCCGTTTCAAGCCACGAAGAAGATCAACAACAAAGGGGGAGGACGGTCGGCCGTGTTTGTGCAATCCGACCTCCTCCTGTTATATTGATAACAAGCATCCAATAAATAACGAATAACGTCAAAATAATACTTGGATGATGAAATAACCCCTACCTCAACAACGATGACAAAAGTCAGCGTCGCGGTTGACGGCGTCGACGTACGTCCAAGGATGGAATGACGTCTCACACCGGCTGTAGAGAGGAGAAGAATGGCACCTCGATGACTCCTTGCATGATGGTGTTCTTCTTCTAGATCTTGGTGTTCTTCAACGAAGATGATGGAGTTGTCCATGACTTAGGGAATTCTATCCAAATATTCTCTCACAAATAAACAACCCCAAATAAAATAAGTCCTTCCTTATTTTATTAACACATGCCATGCTTTTTCAAATTTAAAAAAGTAGAATTCACTTAATTAATTTTGAGTTGTGAAAATGAATGGGGTGTTAAGTTGGAATTATTGATGTGAGGGAGAGTCACATAATTTAAGAGGGGGTTTTAGAGGAGTTAGGGAATTTAAAAAGGTGGTGGATCGTATGAGCCCCACCTCCCTCATAACCACACATGGGAAGTTGGGTGTTCGTGGTCCCCACCAACAACTTCCCATGAGAGATTTTAACTTCCACGGATAAAATAAAATTACACACAAATTTATTTTACTTATAATTTAATCCCTAATTTCTTTACAACTCCACCCGTGCAAATGCAACTCCAGAAAAGGTCTTCTTCAGTAATTACCAGTGTTGCAGTTTCATCGGTGCCCTTAGATTTCGATTCTGAGCACCGATTCAAATGTTAGAAAAACCAGCTCGTTCGTTCACTGAACGTACCCTATCTAAACATCAGAATTTCATTCCGGGCACACCGGGCATTGGAATCAGGCGCAGTTAGAAACTACGTACCTGTAAAATCTCAAAGTATTTAAGAAAAAAATTTCCTTGAAATTTACGGGACTTTAAATTACTCCCACCTTAGGGCTTTACGTCCTCATAAAGATACATCACAAACTAGGGAAACAAAAGAGGGTACTGTGCATGCATCGGAGCCTCCCGCTCCCAAGTGCTCTCCTGGAGGTTCCCGTGCTATCACTTGATGCACACTAGAGGAATCGACCACCCATGTAGGACCCACATCGGTCGATCCTTGATCTGCACCAGAACCTCCGCAAAAGTATCCATGTCACCAATGTCCAGCTCCCCATGGTCGATGATATGCGTCGGTTCGCGCACGTATCTCCTCAGCTGAGATACGTGGAAGACGTTGTGCACCCGGTGTAACTGAGGTGGAAGAGCCAGGCGATAAGCCACCTTGCCTATCCTACTGAGAACCTGAAATGGTCTGATTAAGCACGAAGATACCTTGCCGCCCTGGCCAATGCTTCTTAATCCACTTCGAGGTGAGACCTGTAAGAAAATGCGGTCGCTGTCCTCAACCTCTAGTGGTCTCTGCCTTCTGTCATCATAGGACTTATGAGCATTCCTCATCCGTTCCTAGAAGATATGCACCTTCTCCGTCGTAGTCTAAACCATCTATGGTTCTACACGTACTCAATCCAACACTATCCACAAAGGATACCTGGAAATGCGGCCAGATCATGTCTCGCCGCTCCTAACAGCTGGATGCCCGATCTCCTACTAAGAGCTTCAGCTATAACGTTCCCCTTCTTTACTTACGTTCCATAAGAGCTGATAAGATTTCTCTTTTTCTGAAAAGTGAAATCTGGTCTCATCCCCTGGATGAACCACCTTCTTCACCTAATACAGTCAATCCTGACATGAATGATACATTCATGCCATGGATGACATCATAAGGCCTCGACGCTACTACCAAGAGATCCAACCGTCACTCTCGCCTCCAGGGTTTGAGTCACACTATCAGCATCAGTGTATGATTACTGGGTCTCCTCTAGTAAAAAACTCGAAAGTGAGGGTCATGTCAACAGTTTTAACCGAAACCTCATAGTATCAACCACAAAAAGTGGACAGTAAAGTAATCGTCACAAGAAAGGTGTCTTCTATTACTGTAGTGCAAAGTACAAAGACACGTATAACTACAACATCGACCACATGGAAACTAAAAACACCAAGAACAAGGGCCTCTATGCCTAGACCTGCTCCTGTCCACCTGCTTCCGGAGCTCTGTAGTCATCTGATTCAACTGCCTGATACTGAGCTCTCCCTTGTCCACCCCTTACCTGCAGTCGGGGTGGTCATCTGGGTGGTGGTGGTGGCAACACCTCGAAGCATCGTCCACCTCTATCTGCATGGCCATCTTCTCTACCTATGCCTCCTGCTCCTTGTGGTCCACCTCGATTGAACCTATGCCTCTGTCTGGGAGGTTCTTCATCTATCTACAGATCGTCCGAGAAGTGGGTCGGACATTCATGTGCCATGTGACCCTGTCTACCGCATGTGTAACACAGCATGGCAGTCCTGGATCTATCTCTACCCTTGGTGCCTCGCACTACCGACCCTGAGTCATGCGGTCGACCACCCGTAGGTCTGGCCATCCTGGACCTCTGCGTCATCTATCTACTACAAGATGCAGATGACTCTACTATAAGTAGACTAGTGGTGGGTCCCACTATTGGAGTCTTCTCAGCAAGGAAACACTCCACTAAGAGGGCTCGCTCCAACACCCCTGCCTGAGTCGGGATGCTGAGAGGGATCATTGAAGCTCTGATCTCGTGCCTCAGTCCCTAGTCGAAGGTCTGGGCCCAGAAAAATGGGTCTCGTACCATGTCTTCGGAGTAGCGCGAGAGGTTTGTGAACCTTGCTGAGTACTGAGCTACACTCATGATTCCCTATTACAGATAAATTAACTCATGTATCTGCACCGCTCGTAGTGTGGCTGGTACAAACTCTTCCAGGAATAGGCTCTCGAAGTCTGCCCATAGAAGTGACGTCTCGTCATGCATCTGGAGCATCAAGCTCCACCATCTGCCTGCTTCTTCCTGAAGGAGGATGGCGGCAAGGATCACCATGAAGTCCGATGGTGTACCTACTAGCCTGAAGACTCTCACCACAGCCTCCAGCCAATCCTCAGCCACCTGTGGGTCCGTCTATCCCTTATTCCTGGGTGGCCTCTGGCACTGGAACTCAGGCGGCGCGGTCAAGCGGTGTGCATCGCCTACTACTGGGGCTGGTGGCATAGGTGGCCCAACGGATGGTAGTACCACTGGTGCCTCAACTGGAAGAGGGCTCTATTCTGAGGCCTCATCGCTCGGTGGGCTTTCAGTACATACAACTCTCAGGGCTCTAGCTGGTCAGCTGTGGGGAGGTATCCTAAAAAAACAGATGTGACACAGTCAAAAGACTATACCTGGTGAGATGACCTGGTTTGAGATGATGTAAGGGAAAACTTTTGAAAACACTCACGCAAACAGTCTTTTCGTGTACTAAGCTGGAAATCAGAATTCAGGTTCATGGTGTATTGATACATCGTCCGCCCGCACCAGCACTGGACTCCATAAACTGAAGAACACACTTTTTACCCTTTACACTATTGCTTCAATGAAAGAAAATATCAGAGTTTTATGTTCTTCCGTAGAACTGACTCCTTTGATACCAATTTGTCACGACCCGTCCTCGGACCCATGTCGTGACTACCCCAAGCCCGCCTTCCATAGGCCAGGGGCTGGCGACTATCACCAAAGGCGTAAATCCCAATAAAAAAGAGAAGGCATTTCCTTTATATAAGTAAACAACACAAAGAAGTATAAGTGGAAGCAAACATTAAGTATAAAATAAAGTGCTGAAAAGTAAATGGGCCAGAATACAAGCCCAATTGAAAAGTACAGCTACAACTGAACGAAAGTATAACAGAAAAGACAAGCAGTTGGAAGAATAGAAGTAGCTCATGGGTCATCCACTTCGAATCCTACATGAAGGGTAGGTACAGATAGCGCAGCTCCTGGATCATCCACCACGGATACTGACTCATCGTGAGGTCCACCTCTAGATACTAACTTGTCGTGAGGTCCACCTCCGGGTACCGTCCAGTCCTCGAACACTCGGCCTCCGTCTTCGATGTCTGTCGTCTGCATCCAACACAACGAGGTGCGGGCATAGCCCGTGCAGGGGTGAGTATAACGATACTCAGTAGGGAACTCGAGACCCTCAAGGTCTCACTATATTCAACAAGGATAACCATAAATCAGGATCTAAACAGATAACCATTACTTAGGTATAAGCCCATACTTATACCTATTTTATCAAGTAACCCATCTCAATCAAGAGGTATCACACAGATATGAAATCAACGGATAACCACTACTTAGGTATATGCCCATACATATACCTAAGTTATCAAGTAACCCATCTCAATCATGAGGAAATCACGAAGGTCAACGAGTCAGCTCAAACCAGGATTTTTATTCATGATGTCGAAACCACGGCTACTGGAGAACTCCTCCCTTGTCAAACACAGTAGTCCTATCATGGCTTCGAGGTGCTACTCACTAACCTTAGACTTCTGAGGTACTCCTCTTGTCGAGTACCGCGGGTCTGCCACCTCACAAAGTAGTGCTCTTCCACCATGGGTCTGTCACCTCACATAGTAGTGCTCCCCACTGGGCTATACAAGTCACTCCAAATCGAATCAGATAAGCAGTCATCAGGTCCGCTGCTACTCGGTCTCCGCACTCCAAACGCTCATCTCTGAGAGGGTCCACTCCACGAGCTATTGGTCTATACTCCAAGTATCTCAAATTCCCACAAAGAAGTATCACAAAGGACCGCCTCATCATAGGGGTTTCAACGCAATAGACGACGCGTCAATCAGATGCTCGGTCTGTCAGTTATTAGCATTTTAGTCCCGGGGGCCCTGTTGGTTTTGTGTACGAACAAACCCAGCCATACTCCAGCTACGTACAAACCTCGAGTAGAGTAATCCAAAATAACCATCTCACTAAGAGAAATCCAATGAAGTCGACTACACGTCAATCGGACGTTCGGAGCTCAAGTTATAAGTGTCTCCGCTCTGAGGGCCCAGTTGGTTTTGTGCTTGATCCAACCCGTCCATACCTGAAGTTCACTAAATCCTTGAATTTAATATAACTAAACAACCTTCTCGATCCAAGGACCGCATTTCAACTGACGGTGCGTCGATCGGAAGTCCGTAGCCCATGTTACGGGCGTTTGAACGAAACTGTCCGAATTTAGGGGGTTTGGGCACGGGCCGACATGGCCCAAAACCCCCTGGGTCGGCCCGAACCGGGTCGACCCAACCCAGGTCCGGGTCTGGCCCAATCGGCGCGGCGCGGCCCGGCTGGCGCAGCCCGGCCCGGCGCGGCTGGCCCGGACCGGTCCGGGCGGCCCGGACCGCGTGGCCAGCGTCTCGGCCTTCGGCCGAGCGGAATGCAAAGGGGGTGCTGCCCCCATGATTGAAGAAACAACGAACCAAGGTGGGGTCTGCCTTAGCTGACCACCGGGGGTTTCAAACCCTTGGTCTTCTTGGTAACAGTTGGCCATTTTAGCCGATCGGTGAGCTGCCGCGGGACCCCCGCGGGTCCCGCCCCCTGATGCGCCGGCGGCCAGCAGAGTCCGGCTTCCCCCTTGCTGAACCGTCGCGGCCAAAGGGCCACAGATCTTGCCCGTCCGGCATGGCATGATGGCTCCGCACCCCTCCGTCGCGTCCCACCCCAGCAATGGCTCCTTGGTGCTCCGGCGCGCCGCGACGGCGCCGCGCTCGTCCACCGCGGCCCTCTCTTGGTCACGGCCTCCTTCGGCTTCACCGGCGCGGCACAATGGCTCCCCACTCCTTCATCGCGGCCCACTCCAGCCACATTTCTCTCGTTCCCGTGCGGTGTGACGGCAACGCATCGCCTCCATTTCAATCCACAAAGAAGATCAACAACAAAGGGGGAGGAGGGTCGGTCGTGTTTGTGCGGTCCGACCTCCTCCCATTATATTGATAACAAGAGTCCAATAAATAATGAAGAACGTCAAAATAATACATGAACGATGAAACAACCCCTACCTCAACAATGATGAAAAAAGTCGACGTCACAGTTGACGACGTCGGCTTACGTCCATGGAGGGAATGACGTCTCACACCGGCTACGGAGAGGTGAAGAACTGCACATCGGTCACTCCTTGCAGTGACAACATTCTTCATCGAGGTCTTGACGTTCTTCAATGAAGATGATGGAGTTCTCCAAGACATAAAAAATTCTCTCCAAATATACTCTCACAAAAAAAACAACCCCAAATAAAATAAGTTCTTCCTAATTTTATTAACACATGCCAAGCTTTTTCAAATTTACAAAAGTTGAATTATCTTTATTAATTTTGAGTTGTCAAAATTAATGGGGTGTTAAGTTGGCATTATTGATGTGAGGGAGAGTAACATAATTTAAGTGGGGATTTTAGAGGTGTTAGGGAATTTGAAAAGGTGGGGGCTCATATGGACCCCACCTCCCTCATAACCACACAAGGGATGTTTGGTGGTTGTTGGCCCCACCAACAACTTCCCATGAGAGAGTTTAACTACCACAGATAAAATAAAATTGCACACAATATTATTTTACTTATCATTTAAACCCTAATTTTTTTACAACTCCTCTCGTGCAAAAGAAACTCTAGAAAAGGTCTTATTAAGAAATTATTGGCACTGCGGTTTCATAGGTTCCCTAGGATTTTGATTCCGAGCACCGATTCAAATGTTAAAAAAATGAACTCGTTCTTTCACAGAACCTACCCGAGCTAAACTTCATAAATTGATTCCGGGCACACCGGGCCTCGGAATCAGGTGCCGTCAGAAATGCATACCCGTAAAATCCCAAAGAATTTAAGAAAATATTTTCCGTGAAATTTACTTTTCTTTACTATATATGTATGGGAATATACCTACTTAGGGTTATCTATTGAATTCATTCTTTTTGGTTTATCCATGGTGGATTTTGTGAGACCTTGAGGGTCTCAGGGTCCCTGCTGAGTATTGTTATACTCGCCCCTGGACGGGTTATTCTGACACATTGTTGTATTGGATGCAGACGACAGACTACGCTAATCGAGGCTAAGAGTATCAGGACTGGACGGTACCCGATGGTGGATCATACAACGAGTGAGTACACGGAGGAGGTGGATAGACGTGGAGTGCCGAGGAGGTGATATGGACCTACCCTTCAAATAGGATCTTCAGATGATGACCCAAAGCCTATATTTTCTCTTTGTTCAGTTGTATTTCATTTCAGTTGTACTTTTACCTTTACTGTTGGGCATGTATTCAGTCCCTCTTTACTTTCAAAACTCTTTTTTATACAGTTTACATGGTGTTTCTTCCAAATGAGTGCATGTATGTGTGTGTGTTTACTGGTTATAAAGGCAATGCCTTCCCAGTTTTAGGGAATTACACCTTTGGTGCTAGTCGCTAGCCCCTGGCCTATGGAATTTTGGATTTGGTTAGTCACGGTACGGGCCCCGGGGGGCAGGTCATGAAAATGGTTATCCATGGAGTCAGTTCTACCGAAGAACTTAGGACTCAAATCTTTTTTGTGATGCAATAGTGTTAAAAGTAGTGAGTGTGGTTTTCAGTTCAGGGAGTCCATTTTTGGTGTGGCCACCGACGTGTCCACACACCAGGACCGTGACTACTGATTTCCAACTTAGTGCATGAAAAAACTGATTGTGTGTGTGTTTTAAAAAGTTTTCTTTAAGTCAGCTCACCAGGTCATCTCACCTTGTATAACTTTTGATCGTGTCACATCTGATTATTTTCAGGATGCCCCCACGAAGTCAACTGGCTAGTGTTTCAAGAGTTATACGCATAGATATCCCAATGAGCGATGAGGCCTCGGGGTAAGTCCCTTTTTTAGAAGAGGCACCAGTGGTACCACTCCCCTTTGGGCCACCGTTTCCACCATCCCCAGCAGAAGATGGTGCACACCACTTGAGCACGCTGCATGAGTTCTATTTCCAGAGGCCACCCATTTTTAGAGGAGAGACAGACCCTCAAGGTGGATGAAGAATTTATAGAGGCTATGGTGAGAGTCCTATGACTGGTAGGGACACCAGCAGACCTCATGGTGATCCTTGCTTCCATCCTTCTACATGAATAAGTTTGAAGATGGTGGATTTTGATGCTCCATGTTCACGACAAGGTGACATTTCTTTGGGAAGACATTGAGTGCCTGTTTTGGGTAGAGTTTGTCCCAAAAACTCTTCACTCATTATGAATACAAGAGCTACTCCATATGTATCAGGGCAGCATGATTGTAGCTTAGTACCCCGCGAGGTTCATAGACCTCTCACGCTAATCAGCTAATATGGTGCCAGACCCATTATTCTAAGACCAGACCATTTTTCAGGCACTCAGGCGAGAGATCTGGACTTCTGTTATCTCACATAGCATCCCGACACAGGTGGGGGTGTTAGAGAGAGCCGTCTAGTGGAGATTTTCCTTGCTGAGCAGTCTCCAATAGTGAGATCCACCACCAGTTGACAAGTTGCAGAGTCTTCTGCAGCTGGCAGAAAACAGATGTTTCAGAGGTCCAAGAGGACCATACCTAGAGGGTGGACAACTGCATGACTCAGGATCAGTTGTGCGGGGCACCCGATGCGGATCCAGTCTTGCCAGGAGCTGGTAGTGTTATGCAAGTAGCGGGATGTGACCCATGGCCCCTGACTGTCTGAACCGTTGTACGGATGATCATCAGATGGTCAAATGACCTCCCAGTTAGAGATAATATTCAATTGAGGTAGTCTAAATGGAGAATGTAGACGTGGTAGAGGAGCAGTTTGTGCAGCTGGCATTGGGCGATGTTTCAAGGTGTTACCGCCACCACCACCAGGTGGTCCACCCCGACCACAGGGAGTAGGTGGATAGGGGAGAGCTCAGCTTCAGTCAGCTGAGGATTACGATCATGGCACTCCAGAGATGGTATGAGGTATGATATGTGTCTACTCCACTTTAGTTTTAGTACTTATAGACACACGTTTTAGTCATTATTTTATTGCCTCAACCCTCGTTCGGTGCTCAAAGATTCTGACAGAGATGTTGGCTTGATCCTTATGGCTAGAGACTCCTACTAGAGTGGATTTTATTATTACGCACTAGTGCTGGCAGTTCGAGATTACTCTAGGAGGTGTGAGTTTCGTCTTGGATCTCCTAGTAGCGGTGTCAAGGCCTTATGACGTAATCTTGGGTATGGACAGGTTATCTACAGTCCATGATCATATTGAGTTCATTAGGTGAAAAGTGTGATGTGTCTGCATAGATGGGACCTGGTTTACCTTCACCGGTGAGAAGGGAGCCTTTCCAACAGATGATGTACTTACCCGGAGCATGGTTCATCCGATTACTCATCAGTTGGCTAGCCTTACCCTCGAAGTGGTTGAAGTGGAGATTCCTATTTTCTCTATACTGGTGGACCAATATGCAGATATTTTCCCGTATGATGTCCTAGGTCTACCTCCTCATAGAGAGAAGGACATTTACATTGACTTGTACCCCGAGATAACATGGATATCTACACCAGCATTTTGGTTGGCTCCCACGGAGCTTCGCGAGCAGTGGGTACAGCTTGAGGACTTTCAAGAGAAGGGATTCATCTAGCCCAGTGTTTCACCTTGGCCAGCCCTAGTTCTATTTTCCAAGAAGGCGGATAGGAGCTTGAGGCTTTGTGTCGACTACCCTCTCCTGACTCAAGTGACTATGCAGAACATGTACCCACTCTCGAGGATTGACAACTTCTTTGATCAGTTGAAGGGAAGATGGTTGTTCTCGAAGATAGACCTCGAATCTAGCTATCACCAGCTCAGAGTTTGAGATTAGGATGTGCTTAAGATGGCCTTTAGATGCCGGTATGGCCATTATGAGTTATTGGTTATGCCATACGGTGTAACCAATTCTCCAACAGTGTTCATGGGTCTCATGAACAAGATATTTCAGCCACACCTCAATCGCTTTGTTGTATTCTTCATTGATGTCATTATGATCTACTCGACTACTGAGGAGGAGCATGTGAACCATTTCCAAGTAGTACTAAACACACTTCGAGAGCACCAGATTTATGGTAAGCTCTCGAAGTGCCAGTTCTGGATCCAAGAGGTTCACTTTCTGGGACATGTCATCTCGGATACTAGAGTTGAGGTGGATCCAGCAATGATCGAGGCGGTACTTCCCTGGGATTCGCCCATGAGTCTGACGGGGGTACTGAGTTTCCTAGGTTTTGATAGATATTACTGGAGGTTTGTGTCATACTTCTCCCGAGTTACAGCACCGTTATCAGCCTTGAAAAAGAAGGTTCAACCCTTAGTGTGGTTGGAGAGATGCCAGTAGAGCTTTCAAGAGCTAAGGTAGAGGCTGACTAGTGTCCCCATCTTGAGGCTTCTAGAGGAAGGAGTAGGGTACGTAGTTTAATGCGACACATCAGGGACCAGAAACGGATGTGTCTGGATGTAGGATTGAGAAATGATCACATATAGTTCTTGTCAGTTGAGACAACATGAGAAGAACTATGCAACCCAGGACACGGAGTTAGTATCAGTGGTCTTCTCCTTGAAAATGTGGTGGCACTATCCGAGGGGAGAGTGTTTTACCATGAACTCTGATCACAAGAGTCTTAGGTATATCTTCTCCCAGAAGGACCTGAACATGAGACAATGACACTGGCTTGAGTTTCTATAGGACTATGACTTCAAGATAGTCTATACTACTAGGAAGCATAATGTTGTTTCAGATGCACTCAGCAGGATATCAGGTACACAACTGCTAGGAGACGCGACAGAGCAACTGCCTACATTATAGATATCCTTTTTAGATTGAGATGGAGTAGCCTTTCTATAGTCTCTTACAGTCGATCCAACAATTATTCAGAGATTCAGTGAGGTGAAATGTGGGGAAACTGACTATGATACATGACATGATAAGATTTCCACGGGACATCCACCTAATTGATTTTATAAAGGTGGGGAGCATGTCATCCTCTTCAGATGACGTACTATGGTACCGGTGTCACATCAAGTGGAAGTGTTGACAGATTTCAACACGTACCCTCTAAAGGTACATCCAATAGTGGCGAATATGTATCGAGATATCCCACGACAGCACTGTAGGTCGTGAATGAAGAATGTAGTCGTAGAGTTTGTCTCTCGGTGCCTCACTTTTCAGCAAGTGAGGGTAGAGCATAAGGTACTAGCAGTCTAGGTTCAGCCCTTTGATGTCCCAGAGTGGAAGTGGGATGGGATATCCATGGAATTTGTGACAGGACATCCATGTACATCTAGAGGTCATGACTCTATCTGGGTGATCTTCGACCGACACACCAAGTCGGCCCACTTCCTACCGATCAGAGATCAGGGTTCAGTAGAGAGCATGGGATACCTCTATATGTAGGAGATGGTGTGGCTTCATGGAGTACCCAAGATGATTTCCTCTGACTGTGATACACGTTATTCTTCCTGGATATGGAAGGGGTTCCTAGAGGATTTTTAAACATATCTTTGTTTGAGCACCGCCTTCCATCCTCAGACAGATGGTCAGACTGAGCGGACCATTCAGACCCTCGAGGACATGTTGCGTGCTTGTGTCCTCGACTTCGGTCACAGATGGGATGATCACTTGCCACTTTTGGAGTTTGCATATAACAACATTTATCACTCCACCATTAGGATGGCACCTTTTGAGGAATTATACGGGCGAGCATGCAGATCACCCTTGTGCGGGTCTCACCCAGGGGAGTCACCACTAGTGGTACCATAGACGGTATGGGCTACCATAGAGAAGGTGTAGATCATCCAAGGGTAGATGAGGACAGCACATAGTAGGCATAAGTCGTATGCCTAAAGGATACTGAGACCTCTATAGTTCGAGGATGGAGACCACGTCTTTCTACAAGTCTCACCTCGATGAGGTTTGTAGAGATTTGGTCGAGGCAGTAAGTTAGCTCCAAGGTTCATCGGACCTTTTCAGGTCCTCAGCAAAGTTGGCGAGGTGTCATAACGCTTAACTCTTCCAACTTAGTTGCATCGGGTGCACGACCTCTTCCATGTCTCCTCGCTAAGGAGATACATGCATGACCCTTCTCATATCATCGACCATGGCGAGCTAGACGTCAACGATGGTGAGAATTTTACGTAGGTTGCAGTAGAGATTGAGGATCGATAGGAGTAGGTCCATTATGGATGGTCGATACCTTTGGTGTGCATTCGTTGGCAGCACGGGAACAACTAGGAGAGCACATCGAAGCAGGAGGCTAAGATGTGTGCTCAATACCTCTTCTTGTTCCCTTAGTTTGAGTTATGGATTACAAGGACGTCAATACTGAGGTGGAGAGAATGTATAGACCAAGAATTTCCATGCTATTTTTTTAAATATATGTGAATTCTACGAGTCCGCGAAAATTTACAGTGTGTGATTCCAAGGCCCGGGGTGCTCAGAATGAATTTCTGAACATTATTTCAGGTACGTTCAGTAAACGTGCGAGTGAGTTTTTATAAATTTTGAACTGTTACTCGGAATTGTAATATGAGGGCACCGTTGAACTCCCAACGCCAGTATTCACATAAGGAGACTTTTACCTCGATAGTAGTGGGTCGAGAGTGAATGATAGTTTTTGGGATTTTCTTGTAAGAATAATATAAAAATAAAAGTGTTTGAAATTATTATTTTTATTTGAATCACCCATGTTGTGTTGGGAGGTGGGGTCCACTGAAATTAAACCTCCATGAGGAATTTGGATGTGGGGATCACCTATCCTTAACCTCCAATGAAAGCTTATGGTGGTAGGTACCACCCGAGATTAAACCCTCTTGAAACCCCCTTTAATTGAGAGAAACTCAGAACCCACTCATTAATGTGGAGGAGCCTATTGACTTCCTCCACATTAATTTTACCAATGCACATACCTTTAATTGTTCCAACTGAGTTAATTAGCTTACCCATATTTTTCAATTAATTAACAGTGTCATTGGAATTTTGGAAGGTTCCTAATAAATGAACTGTCATAATGTTTCATGATCGTTACCTACCTTTCCCCGTCTCCAATGTATATGGAGATTGGGAGTAGGATTTGGGACTTCTTCAACATGCAACGAAGTGCTCATAAAGTGATGTGATGCCCAACACCTGGAGGATTACGCTCTCCAACGAATAATGCTTCATCCGTGAAGAACACCTCCTCTTCAAAGAACACTGATGAGGAACATCTTCAACTTATTCCTCGAAAGCACCTAGCAAATGCAACTAACGTGGGATGTCTTCGAAGACTGACTTTACCTCCTCATCGTTGCCAACAAACAATATAAATTAGGGATGGTTATTAAATTTGTGAATCTTCAATATCCTCATTCATGATTCATGATTAATGTTTAGCCACTTTCTACCACTCTAAATGCGGAGGGTGTGGGCCAAACTAAAATGGACCGACCCCCTCTGACATTCTTCTTTGTGGTGTTCATCAAAATAAAGGACGATGAAGGAGGCAACGAAGGCAACGGCGCTGCCTCCCGTGGCCACCGCGACCCACGCCATCCCTCGCTGTTCCCCGACTGAACTAGCTCCGCTCCCTGGCTCGCACCACCCACTGGCTGCACCACTCGTCGGCTCGCGCCCCTTGCCTCTGCGCCGCCCCAGCCATGCCGACCACCAGCAGTGCCTCCTACGGGCCGAACCGCCCACGTGACCGCCGGCCCTCCGAGCCGCCCCAGTCGTGCCATTGCTGGCCCTCCGAGATGCCCGAATCGCGTCACCTTCCGGCCTTCCATGCCTCCCATGCCCCTCACAGCGCTCTCAACCAAACAAGCCATGCGCCCCAGGCCTAGCTGCCCACGCGGAACCCTCTAGTCTGAACCGCCCTCGCGCCGAACCATGGTCAGCCAGCACCCATGCATCTGGTCTGCCCTTCACAGCTCTATGTGGCCCCTCGAGGCCTACAGGGCTGGGCCTAGCAGGCTGGGCAAAATCCAACGGGCTAGGCCATACCCAATGGGATAGGCCAGGTCAGACCGAACCCGGGCCCACTACAATCCATTTATTCTCCTTCGGCCATATCATTGGCAACAGAAGTCCATTTGATGAACCGTCAGTGGAGCTGGAAATATGAGAGAGTGACAATCCATTTGAGTATACCCCACATGATTTTTGTGTATAGTTAAGATACGGTCAGGTTGGATTGTGAATGAGTCCAACCGGGCCCCCATGACAAAAAGGCTAATAACTCACAGACCGGGAGTCTGATTGACGCATCGTGGGTTGTACTGAGACCCCTTTGACGTGGGACCTTTGAGATACTTCATCGTTGGACTTTGTGATAGTTGTAGTATCGACCAGTAGCTCATGGAGTGAATCCTCCTAGAGACGAGTGAGCGTAGAGTGGAGGCCTAGTAACTGGCTGAGAACTGATGACTACTGACCATTTTGACTCAGAGTGACTCTACTAGCCTAGTGGGGAGTGCCTTGGTTTCTCAAAAAACCCATAGTGGGGAGAGCCTTTGTGTCACGGAATACCCACGGTACTCGATATGAGAGGTACCTCAGTAGTCTATGAGGGGGATCTCACTTTGTGATGTTGCAGACCCATGGTGGGGAGAATTCTTGGTGACGTTGAAGATCCATGATACTTAATAAGAGGAGAACCTCAACAGTCCAAGGTTAGTGGGAAGTGTGCTTAGTGCTGTGACAGGCCCATTGTACTCGATAGAGGAGGAGTTCTCCCACAGCCGAGGTTTCGACAATGTGACTGGGGATATTACTTGATACAACCCCTTGAATAAAATCCTGGTTTGAGATGAGTCAGTTTTTTCTGTGTTTCCTCATGATTGAGATGGATCACATGATAACGTAGATATATGTATGGGAATATACCTAAGTTGGTTTGTCTATTTAATTCTTCTTTTTGGTTTATCCTTGGAGGATTTTGTGAGACCTTGATGGTATCTGGGTCCCTACTGAGTATCATTATACTCACCCCTCCACTGGTTATGCCTGCACCTTGTTGTGTTGGATGCAGATGAAGCATAGCGCTTATCGAGGCTAAGAGTATCTGGATCAGATGGTACCCAGAGCTGGATCATACGACGAGTCGATACACAGAGGAGACGGACGGACGTGGAGTGTGAAGGAGGCGATCTGTACCTACCCTTCAGGTAGGAACTTCAGAGGACGACCCAGGGGATATCTTTTCTCTTTCTTCATTTCTATTTAATTTCAGTTCTACTTGTACCTTCACTGTAGGGATTATATTCTGGCCCCTTTTATATTCATCACTCTTTGGTTATATAGTTTATGGGGTTTTTCTTCTAGCAGTGTGGTTGCATGTGTGTGTGTTTACAGATTATAAAGGCAATGACTTCCCAGTTTTATGGAATTATGCCTTTTGTGCTAGTCTCCATCCCCTAGCCTATGGAAGGTGGGTTTAGGGTAGTCACAACATGGGCCCTGGGGTACAATTTGTGACAAGGTTGGGTCGGGTCGGGTCGGTCCGACTGGGATGGACCGTACCCCATCCCATCTGGACTCAGATACACCTTTTTTGGCTATATCTTGTGAACCGACCGTCCATTTGAAGAACCATCTATGGAACCAAAATCCTTGGATCGAGATGGTCAATTTGGTATAATCCACATGGGTTTTTCATAAATATGGAGTTTAAATGAGTTGGATTGAACCTGAATCCAACTGGACCCTCAGAATGGAAACACTAATAACTTACAAACCGACCATCCGAATGACACGCCCTCTGTCGTGCCAGGTCCCTTTTGATGTGACAGACCTTCCTAATAATTATCTGTGGTCTTTGTATCAGTTGAAGTATATAACTATGTATTGATGATTGGATCCTCCCAGAATCAAGTGCTCTTAGTGCGGGAACCCAATGGATAGTTGTACATGATGAACCATCAGATCCTATGTGGGTCATCTTTGGATCTTGTGTGGGACAACATCTACCAATAATGTGTGGGTCATTTACAGATCCTTTGTGGGTTATCTACAGATCATTTTTGGGTAATATTTAGATCCTGTGTGGGTCATCTTCAGATCCTGTGTGGGTCATCTTCGATCATGTGTGGGTGAACAGTAGAGCATCTCGACAATGTAAGATGATTTATTAATACATCTAATCATTTTTACCTCCTTAAATAAGTTATACCTGGTTTGAGATGATTATTTTTCTTTGTGGTACAATTCAATGTGGTGATACCTTCATGGTATTCTTCTTTGTGGTAATTACCTTCATGGTGTTACTTTCGTGGTGTTCTCTCCTTTGTGGAATAGTTGTGATTTGGGCTAAAGAGTTGGGCCTAGTGTTTCCTCATGAACAAAATGGGTATACTTGATAACTTAGGTATATGTATGGGCATATACCAATGTATAATTGAAAATTGTTTTTGTGATCTGTAATTATGGTATTTCATTGTGGTTTATCTTTTTGGATTCTAGGAGACCTTTGGGGGTATTGAGGTCCCTACAGAGTGTTTTTATACTCACCACTACACGGGCTATGCCCGCACATTTCTCATTCCGGTGCAGATTTCAGACATCATTGATCAAGGGAGAGGGTGTCGGGACTAGAGTCTGCTCAGAGGTGGACCATTATATGATACATACCGCAGAGACGACTGTTCAAGAGTTGTACCTACCCTTTAGGAAGAATCCCTGGCGGGTGTTCACAAGAGATGTTTTCAGTTTTACTGGTACTTTCCGGTTAGTCTTGTATTTCAGAACCTTTACATACCCTATTCACCATATTTTCTATACAGTTTACTTTGTTCTTGTATCTTATTGTGTTCTTGTATTGGTTGAGTTTTCAGGTTAAATGGAAATGTCTTCCCGGTTTTAGGGATATTTCTTTCTAGTGCTAGTCTCCAGCCCTAACATATGGAAGGTGGGCTTGGGGTTGTCATCACACGGGCCCCGGGGGGATGGGTCATGACACTAAATTTATAAGTGTTCAATAAAAATGGGTTCGAAATGATTTGAAGACTATTTTATAAGTTTTCATGTAAAATTGTTTTCAAAATTGTTTTAGAATATTTTTATTTATTTTCAATGTGTTTTCAAATAAAATAGTTTTAAAAAGGTTTTGAATCTTATTTTATAAGATTTAAAGAAAAATATTTCTCAATATGTCTTCTTAATATTCATTATATTTTTAAATAAAATTATTTTCAAATTTTTTTATGTGTGAAAAATATTTTTTAAAAAACAACGGAAAATTATTCTCATGAAACTCTTTTAGAGAACATGTCTAAATTATTTTTCATCTAAGAAAAATCTATTGACGTTACTCATGCCATTCTAGGAAATGATCAAAAGGATCCATTTATTACATTTATATGGATGGGTTATTCTAAATTTCATGGTTTTTATGAAAATTATTTCTCTATCACAGGTTACACATATGTGAAATCTGTTTCCCTTATATGAGTTATTCTTTTGGTGAAATATCTATGAAACATTGATTTTTTCCCAAGGTTATGATATTTTTACATGTTTATGATACCCTTTTCATTTCATGGGTTATGATATAATTATTTAGGATCTTATGGAACATGTATGTATGGTTTCATTATTTTATTGGTGGGACCTATATCTCCCTCCAATGCATTGCGTAATGTTTTATATCTCATGAGATTAACTAATATGGACTTGGGGGTGAACCTTGACTACAATGATGGAAATAAGAGTGAACCATGACTACTAAGATGATATGTGGAGTGAAATCATGCTACTATGATTTCCATGAGAGTGAACCATGCATACTATGATGGTTTGGGGAGTGAACCCATATTGCTATGATGGTCTTCCCAGTGATGGTTTGGCTACTATGGAAATTATTGTATGCTTATGTGTTTTCCACAATTCCATGTATAATTCATATCTTATGATTTCATGGAATATACTATTTATTTTATTTTGTTAATTTCTTCTAAACATCCAATATTTATGCCTTTATTTGGGTTATGATCATTGACATGTATGGTGTGATCTTTTATTCACAAGATCATGTTCTCATACCATTAAACTCATGTCTATTCTTACATATCTCCCTTGTTTATCATTATTATGAATTTGAGCTAACCTCTTATGTTTACTTTCCCCTAGGTTATGATGATATGTACTATGATTTATATGTCTAATAAGGGTTATAGTCATGAAGAATATAGAGGGAGATGATGTAGCTCACATATGTTCCAGTGTTTATGTTTCCATGTTTCCAAATGCACTATAAAATCATTGGTCTTTGGGATTATGTTTTTATATTTATTAAGTATTCTCGATAAGTTTTGTAATGTCAATAATTTTAAAGCATGGTACATTATAAACACACACTTAATAATGGTACCTCATATTTAGAAAATTCCACCGTGGTTGGAAAAAATACTTCCTTGGATGGCCTTATGATAAATACAAAGTCTATATGATTGTTTCAGGATATGTATAATATATTCGGTTATGTATTGACCAAATAATTGTGATTTGGGAGTGTGAATATGTTAGTATGTGGGTAAGCTTTTATAAGTGTGGGAGAAGATAAAATTGGTGTGTTTGAAATGAAAAATAGTTACCCTTGTTTTTATAATGAAAAAATCCTAAAAAATGGGCCACTATTGAACTATGAAGAGTATAATTTCATAACATGTCTATAATATTGGATTTATGCTTGTTATTTTAATCATTTTTACCCCTTATTATTTAGTTTTACCCATGTTAAACCAATTTTAACCTAAACTACGGTAAAGAATATCTACTATTTTAAATACTCATTATAAAAAAGTTTAATTTATTATATAATATATATTTTAATTATTCAAAATATGAATTTATATTGTAAAATTATATTCATTGATTTATTATAATTCAATTTTAATGTAAACCCACAGATGTGGTGAGATAATAGTTTTTTTACAAAAGAATACTTAAAACATAAAAAAAATTATATAATAATTCATTATGAAATTGATTCCAAATAATTAAATTAGATACAGTATAATATATTTAATCATATGTTATATTTAAAAAAAATTATATAATTGAACATTGTAAATATCTTAAATGAATAGTACCATTTTCTTTAAAAATGTATTTTAGTATCTTCATAAAAAATATAATATTTCTATAAAAATATAAAAAATCACCCCAAGATAATTTTAAATTGAATATTTAAAAAATGTTATTTTTCAAATGAATTTTTTATAAATTATAAAATTTATTTTTAAATCACTTTAACAAACAGTTACAGTATGACATTTTAGAAAAATTATTTTTTTAGAAAACATTTCATTTTATTTTGAAAGCTTCTCATTTTTTTGTAATAAATAGATAACCGTTGATTTTATTTTATATATTTCTGAAAAATTTATTTTTTATATTTTATTAATCACTTTTCATACCCACCAACTTAATGAATTGGTTATAATGGAAGTGTTTATAAAATAATATTTTAATTCATTATAGTGTTTTGTACAATCTCATTGTTTCATAAATCATTGGATAATAAGGATATTGATTTTATTAGAAAAATATCATAATGTCATGGGGTGTTACATTCTCTTCTAATCCTGGTAATTTATTTGTTATATACTCTATTAAAAAAGTTGTTCTTTATTAAAAATATCATGGTGTTACATTCCAAACCCTTACATAAAGTTCATCCTCACATTTTAATCTTGAATTTTATAATTAGTGGTTTGAAAATTAAAAATTACTTTGCTGAAAACCTACATAATTAAAATGGATCCAAAGACATCCTCTATGTAATTTATATGTATAATTATTAATTTTATTAAGAATTAAAAATTACTAGGTTTTGATGTAGGAAAACATTGTGGGATGTGAAGATATATACAATGAAGAAAACATTAAATAATTATAGAGAGAGATATAGATCCTTGTTAACAATAAATGAATGATATACAAAATTTAATGACCATATTTTCACAAATTTACAATGATTTAAAATACCCTTACTGTCACTAGAAATAAAGGTAGTTTGATTATATTTTTTCAGGATCCCTTTCCTAGAGTGGTGTAATTATTTACCAACTAGTCTGAGAACATCATAAAATATAAATACTTGATAAATTTCTATTTTAGAGGCCTGATTTTATCCTTTAGTTGGGTTCTGATCAATTACAACTTCATTTCTATCTATATGAAATAAATATACAAAATATTCCTTTATTCCATAAGAAAATAAATTAGCTCATAATGGATTATAAAAAGAATGAAAGTTCATTCCTCCTACCTGTAGATATTTTCTAATAAAAAAAGTTATAATGAGTAATGTGATAGTACATTAATTTCTAAAACTAAAAAAATAACAAATTTTTTTATCTTTATCAATTTCTTAAATTTTGAACCTTATGTCCCATCAAAAATATTTCATTCCAAATAGAAAGTCCAAAAATATTTATTGATGTACAATAAATATTAAAAATTAACTTATCATTAGATCCCCCAAAAAACATAATGTATAACTCAAAGTTAGATACCAAATATGTGAATACCACGGTCACTTTAAAAACATAATGAAATCATGCATGCTTCCAATTATAATTTTCCAATTTATTCTATTAATAATATCTCCAGTTATTAAATTTATTCCATAATTTTGAGAATGAAGAAAACTATTGAATGGTTAACATACATCATAAAATCATTCACTAATTTCATGTTCACCAATATTACCCCATATAATAGTTTCATTATTAATATAATATCATGGGCATATTTTAAGGGTTATCCTCCCACAATCATTTGTATTATAAAAATATAAACATTACATAGTATAAATTTTCATGGTCATGTGCACCATTCAATGTATGTCTTAAAATACATACTATAGTAAAATACATAAATGTTTCAACAAATAGTACCCACTAACAGTATAAACACCTTTCCCTAACATAGTCATCTGGTCCTGGACTTGCAGGCCCCACCAGTTTTCCCACAGATATGTGGTCCCCTACCTGGGACCCACCCACATGTTGGAATGGATCATGATTCTCACTTTCTCCACAGACTGAAACGTAATATTTGAATGTTATTTTTATCACTCACACACAAAATATGGATCTTTTTAAGAGTCCACACATCATGATCACTACTCTAGGACAATAATTCCAAAATATGGAGTTTTAATTATGATGGTTTTTGAATAGAATGGTTCAAATTTTTGACATGAGTCATATAATTTTTACTTTTAACCCTTTAATATTAGAGTGTTTTATATTAATTCCTTCCAAACATTTATTGTTAAAAACTATCATTTTGGACCCACTATCACAACCTAGGAATTTCCACCACCCATATGGTTCGGTTAATCTTTTGATACAATTTAAGAATTGGGCCCCACTGATAGAATATGTACCATACCTTAACATGGTCATCGGGCCATGACCCATTAGGAACCTCATTTTTACCAATAGAAAAGTAATTTCGTAACTAGTTCTCACCCATGTGTAATAATGTTTCATCAAACTTGTGACTACCCCCATATAACATCACTTATTCTTTTAGTGTTATTTTTCCCCACCCAAAGACACCCTTGAAGACAGCCAAGGAGGTGAACTATAATTATCATTACACTAGTACGTGATTGATTAACTATAGATTTCCAAGAAAAGATGATCATAAAAGGGATGTCTCACCTTGTTGAGATGAGTCACATAATTTTTTATTTAAACCCTTCGTCATTATGGGGTGTTACAGTGGGAAACCAAGACTGTGACAAGGGAAAAGTATGCTTAATTAATTTTATCAAAGTGATATAATTTTTGTGTAAAAATTATTATATGGATGATTGAGTAAGACATCCTAGGACATAATTATTTATTTAACTTTAAGGATGGTTTAATTCATTGATATCTTAATTTATAAGAAACACATAGTAAAAATGAACCACGGTATACTATTGAATTATTTTATTTCAAAATTAAATTTAAATAAAATCCTTTCGATTGGATGTATAATTAGTACTAAAAAAATTATAATTAGTTTTTATACATGATGAAAACTACTTCACAACATCTCAATTTATAATAAATGAAAACAACATCATTTGAAATTCAATTGGGGTGTTTTTTTTGAAAACTTATTATTATAAACATAATATATTTTTTATATTAATGAATTAAATAAATCACTACTAAATAATAATTTTGTATATATTTTTACCTAATATACTAAATTAAACCTTTTAACATTCATATAAAAAAATTTATAAGGAATGCAAAAAAAACAGTTTTATGGTTAAAAGTTTTTCAAACATGGGTTTCATTTGGGTTTTCACTCTTATTAAAAAACATACCTTATCCAATTGTAATCAAATAAAATGATTTTAACTTTTTGTTATTCATGTATAAATTTGGTATTGATTTCCATTTCATATTTTCTCATTATGATTACTAACTGGGGTAACATTTATGTACTTCAGTAAATATTAAAAAGGATATAGAGGGGTTATACTAAATAGTTATGATTTTTAATAACCTTAATAATTTTCTAAATATAATTGGTTAATTGAATAAGGAAAAACCCATACCATTACTTTTAATTTTGGCTACTCTATTTCCTATTTCACATGAATATTATATTATATATATATATATATATGTTTTATATTTTCAAGAGTTCCAGTCACCTCACCTAGAAAATGGATAATCTAATAATCACCACTCCACACATCATTAGAACATTATCTTATAAAATAACTACCCAAATACTCTCTCAAAACTATTAATCATGTTCCTAATGTACTGGTCTTTAAAAAAAATCTTTCTAGAAACCATAGGGTGCACTTAAATTAATGATACTCAATGAATAAGTATATACATTTTCATGTTTATTTTTTTAATACTTCTTAAAAAAATTTATATGAATATTATTGTTATTGTATCGTTGTCTTTGTTATACTGGGAAGATTTTATATTAATTTTAAAACTGTTTACAATCTCTTTCACCAGTGCTGGGAAATGATGACATTAAGTGTTTGTACATGTGAACTATCACCTCAATAATGTAATGTGATTCATTTTCCATTTCAAAATTAATTGGAAATTAATATGGATAGAATTAATTAATACATTTTATATTTATAAAAAAATTATTATTCTATAAATGTTAATTATTATTTTAATTTCTCTGTACCAATATTTGAGAAGTTGAAATGTCACATATGCGTATGTATAGACAATCATGTCCTTAATGTAATGTAATTATTTTATCAACACTGATTTATAGGAATTTTTATAAAATAATATAAATTTATTAAATATTATAATTATTAAATGACTGGGTATATGGATAATATGAATCAATATGAAAGGGGAATGTTCTAGAATTATGTAAGTGAAATATTCATGTAATGTAAACATGTTTTAAAAAAAATAATAATTTTAATTAATTGTTTCTAGTAAAATGATATTTAGAAATTATAATTAATTGATATATAAATATTTTTATTGTAATATGGTATTAAAATATATCTAAAATTAATTATTATTTATTTTACATGAGTTCTGATTATATAGGATGTAAGATGAGATAAGAGAAAAAAAATATTTTACAATCCCATTTATTTTTCAAATTATTTGTGATAAATTTTAATTAAATAAAATTATTTCCATATTATCTTTAAAAACACATATATTTTCATTTATTTTTTTATTATATAATTTTAAATATTTTATAAGTATTTTCCTCTCTCACGTACTTTAAAATAACAATAAAATCATTTAAAAAATATTAAATTATAATCATTAGTATATAATTTGTTTATCCCATATCATTTTTCATTAAAATGTTTTTCTGAATGTTTTTTACTTTGATTGAATAATTATTTAATATTAGATTAAAAAATATTTACATTAATTATATTTCATAAAGGTAAATGTTTTGAATATAAATAATAAAGTAATTATAATATTTAAAAAATAAAATTATTGGAATCACTGATTTAATGTTTACTAAATAAATTTATTTTCCTACCATCTAATCCTTCAGAATGTTTTCTTCACTCAATATAAGATTCCATAGTTTTTATAAAATAAATCATTTATTTTAATATTAAGTGATTTTTAGTTTTAATGATACATATATAAAAAATATATTATAACCTTTTTATGAAATGTTATAAATATTATTTTATATGTATTGTTGATCAATGGAAACATACTTTGATGTTTCATATACTTCATTGGGGATATTTCATAAGTATACCATCCTCATACTTTTACAGTATATTTTATGATAAATATTTTTAAAAAATGTTTTTTGGAACAATTTTCATATAATAGGTCAATTATATTATAAAACAATCATTATAAAACCCATTTCATTTCCATGGGTTATGTTATGTTATAATGATGAAATTTTTTTGAAACTCATTTAATTTCCATGGGTTATTCATTGAATGATTGTTTAATGTCATTATGTTATTTTGGAAAACATAAGTTTTGTTTTCATTATGTTATGTGTTGGACAAAAAATTACATAACCCACTAATGAATTGGGTTTTTATTGATATCCCATGAGATAATATAAACTAAAATTGTGATTAAGCATAGTTATGATCAGTAATCAATCTATCTTGAAAGTATTGTGAGTGAAAATTGGCTATGTAAATGATGGAATATGGAGTGAACAAAATGTATTATGGATCTTTGTCTACTGTGATAGTCTTTGACAAGAACCATAAATAAGGAAATTATTTTAAATAATTTATGTTTAAGAAATAGTCTAATTTATAATTCTTTTGACATATACTCTTGAATGATGATTGATTAATTTGGATTACTCACAGATATGAAATATGTTTTTTGTTATTAAAAATCCTTTTACAATGATTTACGATTAAAAATATTTGATTAATTATGAATGTCATTTGAAGGATACAATTATGTTATCTCACACTTATTCATATCTTAGGCAGTTGTAAAATCTTTTATTGAAATATCCATTATATACCATTAGTCATTATCCATTCTCACCAATGTTATTTTCCATTTCCTTATTATCTGAATAATGGGTTCTAGGTTTTGTATGTATAATAAGTGTATTATGTGAGAAGAATATTTATCGAAATGTTTAATGTATTTCATGAAAGAAGAATGTTATATATCTAGTCTATGTGAAACTAAATCATTGTGGTTATAGGGATTTTTATTTTACGATATGTATTGATTATTCATGTTACATGAGGTAATAATTATTTATTTGAGGCTTCGGGCTCCCCACAAAGGCCATTTCATTATCAATTTTTATTATTACACATCCCAATTTCTTTTTTCAACAATCACCATATAACAATCATCATTCTACATTGGAGTATATTTTGAGTGATGATGGAGTAATTAGCCTTTTTATTAAATAATTTTTTATTTACCCAAAATATTATTTGTAGATAAACATTAATATATTTTTAGTTATCTTGGTATTTTTTATTTGATAATTTTGAGAAGTATCTAAAAAAATTTGATTTTAACAGTATAATCTAGGAAAACTTCTCATAATTATCCTATATGTTGTTCAAATAATATCTTAAGTTCCCCTTATCATTAATGAATCAAAATATTTTTCATTAAATGTGATAACATGCAGAAATAGTGTATCTTTCATGATCCAAAATTCTCATTAATTGTAATTTTTTATAAAGTCCCCTTTTAAAATGTCTTCAGTACAATACTCAAATAATCTTCATGTTTTCTCTTGATTTTGTATTATATGGGAATACCATTTATAAATTATATAAAATATATAATGGGAATATATAAATATCCATTCATAAAGCCGTGATATTTTTTAGAGAATTTTTTTAATTGAATCACTATAAACTCATATTTTAAATTTATTGTACAAAAGGGAATTTTAGAAATACCTACATTTTCTCATTCAGTTGATGATATCCAGATCATAAATCCCATTTTGTTATGTATTTGTCATCACAATCTTTATTGAACAATTCCTAAATTTTTGGAATTAAATACCTATTCATTATCATGAATCTATTAAACTAACACTAACAAAAGAGTATAATCAATAATCAATACATATGCTTTAATGGGAGGATTATGGAACCCCATGAAGATGTATTAGGGAATATAAATCGATTATCCATGTTTTATTATAACTTTTAATCAAAATATTCATGTTCAATTGTGATCATTTAATAGTTACTCCAAGAAATGGTACTTCCTCTAGAGATAAGTTCTACTCATAACTCAACCACTTAATTATGAGAATGGTTAGGGAATTATTCAATAAATACATCATAATATCCAATCACAATGGGAATCCCCTCATTATTGATCATTTTCATTATCTAAAAAATTGATGGAGATTTTATTTCTTATAATGAAATAATATCTATTCTTTGGAAAGATATTTGAAGGGAAATTCAAAATTCTATTTTCACTTTAGTAATTCATCTTAAATTGATGTGAAATACCTCAGCCAAATACCCAAGCTAGTCTGCCTCATGAGATCAATAAATTAATTGATGTGCTATAGTAGTCCACATTAAATAATAATTCCAATGAATTTATCATATGAAAATGTGAGAAACATAACAAATGCAAACATTCATATTGAAAAAATAGTAATAAATTTTTTTATACATTTCAAAAAAAATAAACATAATCATAATCAATCCCTAATAAAATAGAGAATGAATAAATATAGGACATACACATTCAAAATGATCATAACTGATTCACATTAATTATAAGGATTTAATAATTACATTTTATCCCTAGTGGAGAATAATTAAAATTTATTTTTTTGCCTTTGATTAATATAATAAATAATTATAATCATTGTAGAGAAAAATACACTGTACACATTGAATAAGAATTTTAAAAATAAATAATTACTAAATAAAAAGTAAATAAATTTCATTGAAATGTAATCAATGAATAATTTTAGGTATGATTACTTGTAATGAGTGGCCGTGAGAGTAGATAATTTCTTATATTTTGTATAAGTTAAAAAAACATTCCATTCCCACATTTGTGAAATGGTTTAAAAGTATGTCATTCAGAAAACTACGTGTATAATATCTTGATACAATTTTAAAAAAAATTATCAATTTGTAAAAAAAATATCATTAATAAATCTTTTTGGGTATTTTTAAAAAATTATTAGAAATTATTTTAAAAAACATTTAAATATTAGAAAATTAAATCTATAGAGAAGAGGGAAATTAAGTCACGTTTTCCTAAAAGCATTGTTTATATAAATATATGTACCAAAGGGATGAAAATGGAACTATTACATGAAATTTTTATTATTATATATAGGAGAAGATAATATATCATGTTTAATATAGGATTATTAAAAGACTCCCCTATGTGAAACATAAATATAAATAATAACGAATAATTATGATATTGTGAAATAAACCCTTACAAGTATAGTTACATTTGAATCATAACCCAAATTAATAAAATAACATCAAAAAATCAATAATTAAAAACAATATAATTACATTAAATATGTCATGACCCGTCCCCTGGGGCCCGTGGCATGACTAAACCAAGCCCGCCTTCCATAGGCCAGGGGCTAGCGACTAGCACTGAAAGGCGTATCACCTAAAACCAGGAAGTCATTACCTTTATATCCTGTAAACAAACTCAACCAATCACACACCAAGATACGAACACAAGTAAACTGTATAGAAAAAAGGGTGTTAAATGTAAGAGGGGTCGGAATACAAGTGAAACACTAAAGGTACAAGTACTACTGGAAATACAATACAACTGAAGAAAGAGAATGACAGCTACAAGGTCGTCCTCCAATGTTTCTACCTGAATGGTAGGTAAATATTGCCTCCTCAGCACTCCACTTCCACTCGTCTCTTATGTGTACCGACATGCCGTATGGTCCACCTCTGGGCATTGTCCAGTCCTGGTACCCTCAACCTCGATCAGAAATTTGCGTCATCTGCACCAAACACAACTAGGTGTGGGGGATTCTAGGGAAGGGGTGAGTATAATGATACTCAATAGGGACCCCAAGACCCTAAAGGTCTCACAAAATCAACAAAGGATAAATCAAATTGCATGTAAACCTGTGACAAACCTACTTAGGTATATGATGATATATATACCTAAGTTATCAAATATTACCCATCTCATTTAAGAGGAAACACAAGGCCCGAATCCTTAGCCAAAGTACAAATCTTCCACGAAAGAAATACTTCCACAAAGGTAAGTACCACATAGGTACACCACATAGAATAATATCACAAAAAATACTTCATTTAGTAAAATAAAATAATATTCTATTAAAAAAAATTCTAAAACATCATAAATGTGTAAAAAAATGAATTCATCAAACCATTTTTTGGATATTGAAAATGGTAATAAAAATGTTTTTGAAAACCTGTATATGAAATAAAATTTATATTCAACTAAATATTTATATAACATCATTCGTTATAAAAAAAATACATTTTCAATAAATATAACACAAATAAATGGGAAAATTGTACTATTATATTAAAATTTCATAAATAACACATTTATAAGATAATATATATTTTTTAGGATATTAATATCTGAAAATAATAACAAGGGAAATTTAAACAAAAATATCTAAAATACTAATTATATTAAAAAATAAATCCTTTCCACTTTGGTAACTTTGGACTCACAACCCCCATGGAAAGAATAATATAAAAACCTTGAACCCAGTTTCCTAGAGTTAATGGTCAATTTATTGAAATGGAATAGATACAATAGATCACATCACCAGGGATCGATCAATTTAATGATCTTTATGAAAATAGATACATACATGGTTCCCTTAATACATTGGTATTTTAATATAGAATATAAAAAAATAAACTGATTCCTCGACACTTATTCAAAGGTTTCATATTTATTACCTTGGTTGGAAAAAAATTAATCTGGTGAGATTAAATTCTCAGTAAGGTTCACTAATACTGTAAATAAGAATCATTAATAATTAATTCATAATCAATTAGATATAATAAATATTTATGGTGAAAATTTGAAAAACACTGGCTATCAATAAACTAAAAATGTAAATATATCCATAGATTTTATCATAGTGAGAATTCTCAAGATAATGAAAACTAGATACTGATTGAATAAATAGATTAATTAATAGAAATCTTGTATCTGGAACACAAACCATCATATTTTCCAGATGGTTTAATTTTTTCGATATATACCCATTTAATTATGTTTGGAAACAAACACAATGGGTTTTTCGCCAACTATTTTTTCTAATCATAACTGTTTATTATCGAGGGACTATAAAGTTGGGCCTCACCCATCACTATGAGTATAGCTCATTATTCATACACATATTTAGTTTAGGAACACTATTCTACAATAAAATATTCATATTTTGTAACACCCGATGCTTCCATGGTACGCTTCTATTTGAATAATACAGTAGCGTTTGTTCTAAGCAACTTCGAATTCCAACACACCACAACCAATCAAACTAGTCGTTATGAATATTAATACCCAATTTTATAAATTTTATAAATTTTTTCTTTCAAAATTGAATTCATTTTTGGATTCTAGGTTTTGAAATTATCTTAGGGTTAATTTTTGGTATTTTAATAAAATCATTCAATTTTTAATGAATAGTGAAAAATACTAAATTTTAATTAAAAATAACTTTTTTAATAAAAATAATTTATAGTGATAAATTATACTATTAAGTGGTTTTAAAGTATATTTAGTTTATATTTTTACCATTTAATCCTATTCTGGTCATTGGATTTAATTTCATATTTAAACTGGACCTAAAAAAGTGTCAATCTTTTGATAGTTATTATTTTTTAAAAACGTTTTTTTGTTTTGACAACAGGAATTAATTTTAAATTAATATATGCCAATTCAGTGTTTTGAATTTAGAGAAATTTATTTCATATTTAGAATCAGGAGGTCCAAATTTTTTAAATAGGTAACATTTATTTTTAGACATTTTGAATAATTACTTCGGTAAATATTTTATTTACCATGGTTAAAGGGTAATTTGATAAATAAGGGTAAAAAATAATATTATAATTATATTCATTACCCTAACACTTGTTCTAACCCTACTGGATAATACATGTCCAACCATGGTCATATTTTGGTTGATTTTGGGACCCCATGGAGCCACTTCTAAGTGATAATGATGCTTTATATTGATTAAGTTAAAGTAAATACAAAAATGACGTAAGCATATATCTTTTATAGAACAATTTTTACATAGGGTTTTACATGTTATCTCTTAGAATATAAATATTAATTAAAAATATAAAAAGATTTCATACATAATGGTATTTTATTTATAATTTTTAGACATTGAATAATTAAAATTATTTGTGACACAATGATGACGCAGTATTTTCGTTATTACTGAAAGAATCAAATAAAGGGTATTATAAATGTAAAAATAAATATAATATGAAAGTTTGGATGCAATAAACATATTTTATAGGTTAATATTAAATTTTAATACTGATTTAATGATTTTATTTTGAATTAATAAATTTTTATGACTTTATAGAAAATCAATTATTAAATAGGGTCAAAATTGATATAAATGAGTTTTTAAAACAAATATTATATTACTAATTGATATAATATTCCTAAAAATCAATGGTTCTGCCAAATGACTTATATAATGATATTTGTATCATTAATGAACTACATGGGGTTCTTTTGGAAGTTTATTGTTAGTTTATTAACCATATAATATAAAACTACAAAGAGACATGGTAAATGTAAAACTATTTAACTAAGAGTTTGATCTAACAGATATGGTTAATATAGTGACCCAAAACAATATAAAACCTATTTCTTGTGTGGTTTTCGACCCATCCCCACATTTTCCATCAAATAATCTTCTTTGGTGCCATTATAAACCGAAAATGAGTTTATTATAAGATAATATTTCTAGCTTTTACTAAGGTTCCCCTCACTCTTATAAAAAGGAACTCCCCCTTCTCTCTAATTCACAACTTCAAAGCATTTTGGCTCAGCCAACCCCTGACCAAATACCCTCTCAACTATACTACATTCATCCTAGAGGCATTCCTTTAGTCATACAAGAATCCTAAGGATCCCTTTTGATCAAATCAAAAAGAAGAACCTGAAGAAGAGGTAAATATTTCATCACCTCCTTCAAGTTCCTTTCTTCATCCACTTCCTCTTTCTATGTTGTTTCCATTATAAAATAATAAATCTAGTTTATTCTATATATTGTGATGTTGTTATAAATATCGTACAACCATATTCATTATTCTATCCATCCTTTGAATGACATTTCACCATATGTGCGTATGTACGGCTTACCATCTCCACGTAGTGGTGTAATTGTTATTCAATACATTGTTATTTGGAAGGGTTTAATAATGATTTGTAATTTATGTAAATAATATATAAAAAATGATAATTATTCTGTATATATGATATAACATCCAATTATATATTATTTTAATATCAAAAGAATGATATCGTCACTCGTGCGTACGTACGGATTACCATCTTCATGAACGTGATGAAATTCATTCCCCATCATATCCATTAAAGACTAATTTTAATTTCATGATTAAAAATAATGTTTGCAAACTTGATTATATTCTGGATATGAATAAGATACATCCCATCCATAACAAATATGACTCACATAACAAAGAATATAAAGTAAAATGAATCCGTT
The DNA here is from genome assembly GCA_963277665.1 of Viscum album. Classification (NCBI taxonomy): domain Eukaryota; kingdom Viridiplantae; phylum Streptophyta; class Magnoliopsida; order Santalales; family Viscaceae; genus Viscum; species Viscum album. The sequence continues at coordinate 1,264,205,796 of OY728120.1, read as the reverse complement.
AACACCAGAAACGATGATAATACAAATATATTTTTACCAAAAAACTGTTAAAAGATCATATATGATATCATATTAAGGTATAAGATTCTTGTATGATTTAATAACAATTATTTCACCATTATACCGGAGGTAACCTACCCTCGACCAAGTAAAAGTACAATGTAAGGGTTAATTTCACAATCACTTTATTATCCGAGTATTTTTTATGTAAGTATGTACTGGAATGATTCCCTTACAAACTTATAAGAATATTTTTAAATATAAATGTTTTTATTTTATAATTATGGGACCTTCAAATTATTTCAAAACTGAAAGCGATATTTCTATAAAAAGGTTTGGATTTCATCTATGTCAATATCCTTTGATGGATTTTAAGAATATTTGAAGTTGATTTATTAAGATACAAAACATCCATATTTTATTAAAGGTTTTGTGATATGTTTGACTGTGGATGTGTTATTTCATACCATTCACGGTTTATGGATAATTTATTGACATTTTTTATTCTAGTTTTAATAAGAATTTTATGTTTTTTTTTAAACCTTTTCATATGGGGAATGCATTGGACATAGTAAGTTATGGGTGGATCCCACTATATATCCTTGATGCATTTGTAGGTATCATAAGACAAACTAGTGTCTTGGATCAAGGCCTTGACAAAATCTTGTTTTTATTCTTGGAACAAGGCCTTGACTATGTGGTTATGAAAGTCTGGCATTATGCGTTCCATCATTATGAAATTGGATTTGTATATTTCATGTGATTATTCAACTAGTAGAATATCTATGTGAATAAGTGAATGGCATTATTTTGATTTTATCTTTTCCATATTATTCTAAAGTTCGTGTTTAAATTTTTTTATTTCTATATATTTCCTTAAATGTTTATGCCTATTTATGAAATATTCCGCTATATTGATATCTGTTCTGAGCATCTGAGCTCACCCCTTTCTATGTTTTATTTTTCTTAGGATGCCAAGAAGTATATTATGATTGACCTGCAGGGATAGTCTATGGGATCTCAGTGTTGTATATGGAAACAATGTTGTTGTATTTTTCCATTTTATGATGTAATTTGAACCTTGTCAATGTATCTAGTACTTATAAGGCTACTAAACTAATCAGTCTTTCAATACTTAATCTTTTGTGATCATGCCATTGTTATGTAATAATGCACCGAATCAGGGTAACTAGTGTCGGGGTGTTACAATTGGTATCATGGGATGTTTAGTAAAAAACATGGAAACTAGATTTAGATAAACATTGATTATATCACATAGACCTAAGATATACTTTGGGAATTAGTATAGAAGAACTTCCTATAATTTTGGTATTGTATAGATTTTGTGAGTTCTTCCAAGAAAAACATCCCTGTCTAGATACGAGTAGGTAGAGGTGGCTCTGGCACAGATGTACCTAGGGGTAAAACCCAAAAACAACACTTTGAGCTAGAATCTAATAGGAACTGGTGCACGACAACGGGTCTTGCGGCACTCTAGGTTACGACACTCCCAGGGGATATGCTTAGGATAATTCTCATTTTCATTACAGACCATTATGAATGGTTTGTGATTATATACTTCCTCAAAGAAATTTTTTTTATGATTATGGTTTATATCCATAAACTGTTCATTTTATGTTAAGTATTTTACAAGTTTGGAATTTTTTATTTCGATTCATAAACTAATCTAGTTTATGAATTTTTTTAGAAATGGATCCTAGTGGAAGTAATGGAAACTGTATCAATGCACGCACTCCATGTAGGGATTCCCCTCCTGCTCAAGATAATTATAATGGAATTGGTTATGAAATAGGTGATGATCAACTAATCACTGTAATGGGACAACTCACTCAGGTTATGAATAATAACCTTACCCCTACGGGGCACCCTGATCCGCAGTGTGGAAGATTAATGTTATATTACTTCATGAGGAAAAACCACCAACATTCAATGGGGGTACGAATCCACTAGTATCTGAGTAATGGATAAATTCCTTAGAGAAAATAATCCATGCCTTGGGGAGTAATGAAAGGGAAAAAGTTGTCATGGAAGTTTACCACCTCACTGGAGATGCTGATCAATGTTGGTCATTGATCAAAACACAAAGGAAGATGTGGAAGTATCAAATATGGAATAGAGGGAGTTTAAAGAGCTTTTCTTAGAAAAATACATTACTCGAGACCATCGAGCAGATATGGAAATGCAATTTCTGAATGTGAGGAAAAAGGAGGATGAGAATGTTGCGAAGTATGAGGCCAACTTTACAAGGTTAGCATGGAATTCTACAGATTATATACATAACCCAAGAAGTAATATTGATCATTTATTTGGTGGGTTAAAACCACCTCTCCATCGAGAATTAGTCTCACAATCCTTCTCATCATATGAGGATATTATCTCATGTGAAATCAAGACAGAAAAAAAATTCTCTATATCTTACGACTTTAAAGAATAGAAAGAGAAGAAGATATATTCTAAACACTCAGGAAATGAAAATAAGGGGAAGAAGGGAAAAGTTGAATATCCATCCTGTAGTAAATGTGGGAAGAAACAACCTGGTATTTTCCTAAAGGGAATGGGAGTCTGTTACAAGTATGGTGAAAAAGACCACCAAGCTCGTGATTTCAAAGGGAAGAAAGAGGATGTCGATGATGAATGCTACAATTGTAGTGAAAGGGGGCATTATGAGAATTAATTTTCTAAGAGTCAAGGGAACATACCTAAGAAAAGGCCAAGGGATCAATTCCAAGCCTATGTTATCACTTCTAGGGAGGTTGATACTCTGAAAGATGTAGTGGCAGGTAATTCAATGGTTTCTTCAAGTTTATAAAATGCTTTATTTGATTCTGGATCATCTCATTATTTCATATCGTCCTAGTTTGAAATGAAAATTAGATATTTCCAATTTGATTTAAGAAGGGAGTTGTCATTCAAAACTCCTAAGGGAAGTATCATTGCTACAATATTTTGTGAACTGGTACCCATTAGGGCATATAAATGTTTTTTATCTACTGATCTCATCGTCATACCCATGATTTAATTTTAGATAATCCTCAGTATGGATTGGATTTTGGACCATGATGAAAAAATTTATTTTAAGGAGAATGAGGTTACTATTTTTTTGACGATGACAAAGAACTCTTTATCTCTAGAGAAGAATCATGACAACCTAATTCTTATCTAGATCCACCCAGAGTATATCAACTAAATTCAATTATTGGGGAGGAAGAGAATGAAATTATTATGGGTGAGGAAAAGAATGTTCAAATAGAGGATGTACCTATTGTGAGAGAATATGTTGATGTGTTTCCATAAGATTTACCTAGACATCCTCCGGAATGAGAAATTGAGTTTTCCATTGCTTTAATTCATGGATCAAGGCCCATATCGAAGACCCCTTATAAAATTCCCACTGTGGAATTAGTGGAACTAAATAAACAAATAAAGGAATTGAGTAATAAGGGATTCATTCTACCTAGTGTTTCTCTATGGGGAGACCCTATCCTTTTTGTTAAAAAAAGATGGATCTATGAGGTTGTGCATTGAATACAGGGAGATCAATGCTGTAATAATAAAAAACAAGTATCCCCTACCTCGCATTGATTATGTATTCGACCAACTTCATGGAACTCAATAATTTTGAAAGATTTACCTTCGATCTGGATATCATCAGTTGTGCGCGAAGAAGGAATACATTCCGAAGACAGCATTTAGAACCAGGTATGGCCATTATGAGATTACAGTAATGCCTTTTGGATTGACTAATGCATGCTCTATCTTAATAGATCTTATTAATAGAGTTTCCAAGGAATATCTTGATGACTTTGTAGTGGTATTTATTGATGATATCTTGGTATACACCAAAAGCTACAATGATCATGAAAATCAAATGCACATTATCTTAAAGACTCTTAGAAGACAAGAATTATATGGGACGTTTAGCAAGTTTGAATTATGGAATCATGGGATTTCTTTTCTTGGCCGTATTATCGCCAAGGATGGAATCTCTGTTCATCACTCTAAGACCAATGCAATCCAAGAATGGCCAGCATCGACGAGTATAACTGAGGTATGCAGTTTTCTTGGTTTAGCAGGTTATTATCGATGTTTCGTCCAGATTTTTTCCCAGTTGGCTAACCTATTAACAAAGACAACACGAAAAGCTGTTAAATTTGTATGAAAAAAAGACTGTAAAGAATGTTTTGATGAATTGAAGAGAATATTTTTCAATGCTCCTATATTGACTCTACCATCAGTGAATTATGGGTTTGTTATTTATAGTGATGCATCAAAGAAAGGACGTGGTTGTGTCCTTATATAGAATGATGGGGTTATTGCCAACACATCATGACAGCTAAAAATTCATTACCAAAACTATTCTACTCATGATCTTGAGTTAGCAGTTATAATAATTTCTTTGAAGATATGGATACATTATATCTATAGTAAAAAATGTTAGCTTTATACTGATCACAAGAGTTTGAAGTATATTTTATCACGGGAAGAACTCAACATGAGGCAAACCAGATGGCTTGAACTACTGAAGGATTATGATTTCATGATATACTACCACCAGGGGAAGGAAAATAAGGCGGAAGATGCTTTGAGTAGAAATGATCATGGAGTTTTGAACAAGATGAGAGTTGAAAAGGATCCTATATACATGGATCTAGTAACGATGGATATGGGAATCACCATGGAAGGTGAAACAACAATAATTTTTCAAATGGTTTCCAAACCATCATTACTAGAATGAATAAAGAGGTATCATACTGCTAATGAAGATATTAAAAAGAAGATTAAAGCTATGAATGATGGGAGATTGAGTGACATTGAATATGAAGATGGAATTTTGAAATTTGGGAAGATACGTTGTGTCCCTGATATACCTAATCTAAAAAGAGAATTATTGGATGATTCTCATAGTTCCAGTATCTCTATAAACCCTGGGAGAACCAAAATGTATAGATATTTGAAGGACAATTTTTGGTGGGACAACATGAAGAGGGAGATTGCTAATTTTGTGTCAAGATGTATGGTTTTTTAAAAAGTTAAAGCTGGAAGGCAATGACTTGGAGGAGATATGAAACCTCTTCCCATACCTGAGTGGAAATCGGATAATATTAAGATGGACATTGTCATGGGACTACAAAAGACTCCTAGAAAGAATAATGAAATATGGGTCATTTTTGATCATCTTACCAAGTCAGCACATTTTCTTACTATAAGAGAATATTTACCACATGAACGTCTAGAAAGACTATATATTAATTAAGTTGTGCGACTTTATGGAGTACCACTATCGATTTTTTCTGATCGTGATCCATATTTTACATCATGATTCTGGAAAAGTCTTCAGAAACCCCTGGATACTGAACATCGTTTAAGCACTGCCTACCACCCCCAAACTAATGGATAAACAGAACGGACTATTCAAAACATAGTATACATGATGATATCATGCTCACTTGACTTTCAAATTATGTGGGATCAACATTTACCTCTGGTAGAATTTTCGTACAACAACAGCTTCTATTAAAGTATTCATATGGAACCGTATCAAACATTATACGGAAAGAGATGTCACACCCCAACCTTTTTGGATGATGTTGGTGAAAGAAAAGTTGTAGTCCCATAACATGTGGAGGAAATGATTGAAAAGGTGAAGGTAATTCAAAACCACATCAATGAATCTCAAAGTTGGTAGAAGAGCTATGCTGATAATCGAAAGAAGGATTTGGAAATTTTTGTTAGGAGATCATGTTGTCTTGAAGGTATCTCCATGGAAGGGTGTTATACGTTTTGGTAAGAAGGGAAAATAATGTCCCAGTTACATCGGACCTTTCGAAATTCTAGAACGAATTGGGGCTGTAGATTACCGTTTGGAAATGCCGCCAAGTCTCTCCAAGGTCCATGATGTGTTCCACGTATCACTTTTGAGAGAATACATGTCTGACCCAAATCATGTACTCACCTATGGGGAATTACAGCTGGAACCCAATCTATCTTATTTAGAAGATCCTCTCATAGTTATTGATACAATAGAAGAAGTGTTGAGAAACCGGACGACTCGTTTGGAAAAATTTCTATAGAGAAACCATAATATAGAAGAGACAACGTGGGAACCCAAAAAACATATGATGAAGAACCACCTGAGTCTTTTTATGCAGTAATACTGCAAAAATTTCGGGGGTGAAATTATTTCAATGAGGGGAGAATGTAACACCCCAAGATTCCATGGTACGCTTCTCTTTAAATAATACAGTATCATGTGTTGAACACAACATCGAGTTCTAACACACCACAACTGTCATGACCCGTCCTCGGGGCCCGTGCCGTGACTACCCCAAGACCGCCTTCCATAGGCCAGGGGCTGGCGACTAGCACCAAGGCGTAAAATCCCAGTAAACAGGGAAGGCATTGCCTTTATAAGTAACAACCACACAGAGTCAGCAAGCGGAAAGTAAAGTGCAGAAAAGTAAAGGGGCCGGAAATACAAGCCCAACTGTAAAGTACAACTGAAAAGTAAAGTACAGCAACTGAAGAAAAGACGGCGGCCTCGTGTCGTCCACTGGCAATCCCACCTGAAGGGTGGGTACAGATAGCCTCCAGGCTCCTCGGGTCCCACGTCCGCTCCGAGCACGTCCCGCCCAGTGGTCCACCTCCAGGTACCGTCCTGCTCCACGCCCCAACCGTGATCAGCGCTGTCCGTCGTCTGCAACCAACACAACAAGGTGCGGGCATAGCCCGTGCAGGGGTGAGTACAAGCTACTCAGTAAGGACCCCGAGACCCCCGAAGGTCTCCCGAAATCCACAAAGGATATAGCACAAAAGAAAGATGCAATCACGAAGTAACATCTGACTCGACTTAGGTATATGCCCATACATATACCTAAGTCCCCAATTCTAGCTCTGCTCACGAGCTCAAGAACAACTCAATCCACAAAGGAAAGCAAGACTCAAATCCACAAGGAGAGTAAACAGTAAAATCCACATAGGATAGTTCAACACAATCCACAAAGGAGAGTAACATACGATTCAGCTCAACCAGGTATACTTTTTCAGATGACGTCAAAGATGATCACTGATCCATCTAAGTCGTCAGACCCACAAAGGATCGATAGGTACTAACCCCCACAGAAGACCCACACAGGATCGGGCTCACACAGAACCTGTAGGCAGTGGCTCACACAGAACCGGTAGTAAGGACCCACATAGGATCGGGCTCACACAGAACCTGTAGCACTGATCCACGTAGGATCGCTGAGTGCAGTAGTCGACGCAGTCCACTGAGGATCTCTGCACAGTCGTCGCCGCAGTCCACGAAGGATCTCTGCTCTGCCGTCGTCGCAGTCCACGAAGGATCTCTGCTCTGTCGTCGTCGCAGTCCACGAAGGATCTCTGCTCTGGCGTCGAAGTCACAGCCAGCGCTAGGGTTCCCGCACAAAGCGAGCTCGTTTAGGAGGGTCCGCTCCACGAGCCGAGAGGCTGATACATCAACTGACACGTAGTCCGAAGTTGATGTATCCAAAAGTTCCGTATCGACAACAGGATCTCAACGCGACAGACGGCGCGTCAAACGGACGCCCGGTCTGAGAGTTATTGGCATTTTCGTCCCAGGGGCCCGGTTGGTTTTTAGGGCAAAACCAACCCGACCGTACTCCGCCTGTATCCGATCCTCGGGCGGAGCATGCCAAAAGTTCCGTCTCACTTAGAGGAAACTACCACAGCTGACGGTACGTCGATCGGACGTCCGTAGCTCAAGTTATGAGCGTTTCCGCTCCGAGGGCCCGGTTGGTTTCGTGTACGAACCAACCCGGCCGAACCCAAAGTCTTCCGAAACCTTGAGTATAATATACCGAAACGACCGTCTTGATCCAAGGATCGCGTAGCCGCTGACGGTTCGTCAATCGGAGGTCCCAGGCCCAAGATATGGGCGAAAGACCGAAGAGGGCCCGAAAACGGGGGTTCTGGGCCCGGGGCGACCCGGCCCGAACCCCCCCTGGGGTCGGCCGAACCGGGTCGGCCCAAACCGGGCCGGCTTGAACCGGCCCGAACCGGCTCGGCCGGGTCCGGTTCGGCCTGGGCGCGGCCCGGCCGACCGGACCGGCCGGCTCGGCTTCGGCCGAGCGGCCGAACAGGCCGCCGCCGCGGGTTTGACCCGCGGCATTTGAAGAAACGCGGCCCCCGCGGGGGGCCGCCTGTCACGCGGACGCGGCCGGGCCGCCGCGTCCGTTCCCAGTTCCGCGCGGCCGCGGAACCGGCCGCCACCGCCGCCGCGGCTTCAGCCGCGGCGGACTTCCTCTACGGCGGTGCGCCGGGCGCCGCCGCCGCTGCCTTCCGCGGGCCGCCGGAGATGCTCCGGTGGCCCGTTTTGCCTCCCGTCTGCGCCGATGCCTCTCCCGGATGCCGACCTTCACTGCGGAATCAACGGATCGCCCCTGCCGCGCGGTTTGTCGTCGTCCGTCATATCCGCACAACAAAAGAGATCGGCGGAGGGTTGTCGGGTCTTGTTCGTTAGACCCGCACCCTCCGCGTTAGCCATAATCATCGGGAGAAAAGAAAAAGATGATCAACACATGATCCAACAATTTTATTTAAAGATAAAATTGTTCGTTTGAAACCGACTTTTTAAATTTTCAAGAACGTTCACGAGAAAATTTAAAAGGGGTAACTTTTCCAAAATAAATCCCTACCTCGAAGTCGTCGTCAGACGAGAGGTCGTCGCGGATTCGCTCGTCGCGGAAGAAGGAGATCGTCGCGTCGTCGCGGTATCCGGCGTCGCGTCGCCAATCTCCGGATCAAGAACAAACAGATTTAATTAATTAAATCCGTTGTTATTGAAATTAAGAAGGGAGAATTTAGAAGTTTCGATTCTCACCTTTAACCGCCGATCGCAGGTTCGCCGCGGAAGAAGAGGCACCGAAGAAGAAGAAGAAGAAGGTCGCGGAAAAGCTGTTGACGTCGCGGATCGTGCGTCGTCGGATTCCGGTTCCGGCGTTCTTCACGTTCTTCGCGTTCTTCGCGTTCTTCGCGTTCTTCGCGGAGAGGGTGGAGGCTCAGAGGAATTGCACAACGATAGCAATCCTCCAAAATAGACAAGTTTGTCTATTTTATTATTTTGCCAACAAACGTAAAACGCATAAGTAACGACCCAATTAATTCACGAAGAAACAGTCCATTTAATTCACGAAATAAACCGCCCAATTAAATGGTCTGTTAAGAATTAAAGAAAACGCGTCGGTTGACTTTTCAGTTACTTTGACGGGTTTTCGCGGGTGCGTTACTTAGCGAAAGAAACGGCGGGGCTCGTGCGGGTCCCACCGCACAAATATCCTACCAAGGGGTAGGATATTTCTGGATAGCATCCTATCCAGTTCAACTCAGTTCAAGCCGCCTTTAAGTGACTTTAAGTGGCTTCCAAGCAGTTTAAGTGAAATAAAATAAAGTTGTCGCACAAACTTTATTTTATTTCTGACTTAAAGCCGCAAAATTTAAAAACCACGTCTGAGCAAACGCAACTCCGGAAGAGGCGTTTCTAAGCAAATACCGGCGCTGCGATTTCATCGGTGCCCTCAGAATTTGATTCCGGGCACCGGTTCAAAAGATAGAAAAACCCGCTCGTCCGTTCACTGAACGTACCCGAGCCAAACTTCGGAAATTGATTCCGGGCACACTGGGCCTCGGAATCAGGTGCCGTCTGAAGCTGCGCTCTTGTAAAATTCCAAAGAAAATTAAGAAAAAAATTTCCTTGAAATTTGCGGGTCTTTACATTACTCCCACCTCAGGACTTTACGTCCCCGTAAAGATACATCAAAAACTAGGGGAACAAATGGGGGTACTGAGCACGCATCTGAGCCTCCCGCTCCCAAGTGCTCTCCTGGAGGTTCCCGTGCTGCCATCTGACGCGCACAAGAGGAATCGACCGCCCACGTAGGACCCGCTCCTGTCGATCCTCGATCTCCACTGGGACCTCCGCAAAAGTCGCCCCATCATCCACGTCCAGCTCCCCAAAGTCGATGATGTGCGTCGGGTCGTGCACGTATCTCCTCAGCTGAGACACGTGGAAGACGTCGTGCACCCGGTGCAACTGAGGTGGTAGAGCCAGGCGATAAGCCACCTCTCCTATCCTGCTGAGGACCTGGAAAGGCCCGATGAAGCGTGGAGACAACTTGCCGCCTCGGCCAAATCTCCGTAAACCACGTCGAGGTGAGACACGCAAAAAGACGTGGTCGCCATCCTCGAACTCTAGTGGCCTCCGCCTCCTGTCAGCATATGACTTCTGCCGGCTCTGAGCTGTCCTCATCCTCTCCTGGATGATCTGGACCTTCTCTGTCGTGGCTCGGACCATCTCTGGTCCCACGAGTGCTGACTCCCCAGGGTCTGTCCAGCACAACGGTGATCTGCAGGGTCTGCCGTACAACGCCTCGTATGGTGCCATCCCGATGGTGGAGTGGTAGCTGTTGTTGTACGCGAACTCCACCAAGGGTAGGTGGTCCTCCCAGCTGCGACCAAAGTCGAGGACACATGCACGGAGCATGTCCTCGAGTGTCTGTATGGTCCTCTCCGTCTGACCATCCGTCTTAGGGTGGAAGGCTGTGCTCAGATGGAGCCGCGTCCCGAACGCCTCCTGCAATCCCTTCCAGAGCCGGGAAGTGAAACGAGCATCTCGATCGGAGACGATAGATGATGGCACACCGTGAAGCCGTACGATCTCCTGGACGTAAAGACGTCCCAAGCTCTCCACTGAGCCCTGCTCTCTGATGGGTAAGAAGTGTGCCGACTTGGTGAGTCGGTCGACGATCACCCGAATGGAGTCGTGACCTCTGGAAGTACGTGGAAGTCCAGTCACGAAGTCCATAGATATGCTATCCCACTTCCACTCCGGGACCTCCAAGGGCTGTACCAAACCTGCTGGTACCTGATGCTCTGCCTTCACCTGCTGGCAGGTGAGGCATCGTGAAACGAACTCTGCCACAGCTTTCTTCATGCCCGGCCACCAGTGCTGTCGTCTGAGATCCTGGTACATTTTCGCCACTCCGGGATGTACCGCCAAGGGAGAAGTGTGAAACTCTCTCAGCACCTCCTCTCGTAAAGCAACTGGTACGAAGGTACGCCCCCTGAAAAGGATGTCGTGCTCTGCTCCAAGGGAGAAACCATCAGGCGCCTGACCTGAGGATATCAGTGCACGCCGGGTCTCACAGTCAGCGTCCTCACGCTGAGCCTCTCTGACCCGCTGTAGAAGTGGAGGAGAGACTGTGAGAGACTGAAGAAAGGCTGCTCCGTCTCTATCCACGAAGGATATCTGCAAGGAGGCTAGCTGCTCCGTCGCCTCCTCAAGCAGCTGAATGCCCGTCCTCCTGCTGAGGGCATCGGCTACCACGTTCCCCTTCCCAGGAGTATAGACTATCTCAAAGTCATAGTCCTGGAGGAACTCAAGCCATCTCCGCTGTCTCAGGTTCAGGTCCTTCTGAGAGAAGATATACCTGAGACTCTGGTGGTCAGAAAAGACTGTGAAGCGCTCGCCCATCAGATAGTGCCGCCAAGTCTTCAGAGCGAAGACCACTGCTGCTAACTCCAGGTCATGAGTGGCGTAGTTCTGCTCATGCGGCCTTAACTGACGTGATCCGTAGGCGATCACGGCCCGCTCCTGCATCAGGACGCACCCGAGTCTAGTCCCTGACGCATCGCAGTAAACTACGTATCCAACTCCCTCCTCAGGCAACCTCAAGATAGGTGCGCTGGTCAACCTCTGCCTCAGCTCCTGGAAGCTCTGCTGACATCTGTCTGACCACACGAAGGGTTTCCCCTTCTTCGTCAACGCTGAGAGTGGTGCCGCAACTCTGGAGAAGTCTGGCACGAATCTCCGATAGTATCCGGCTAGGCCCAAGAAGCTCCGCACCTCTGTCACGCTCTTGGGTGGCTCCCAAGCTAGCACTGCCTCGATCTTCGCGGGATCCACTGCAACTCCCGCCTCAGAGATGACGTGTCCCAAGAAATGGACCTCACGTAACCAGAACTGGCATTTTGAGAGCTTGCCATAAAGCTGGTGCTCTCGGAGCGTGTCTAGCACAACTCGCAGGTGGTAGGCATGCTCCTCCTCAGTCGTCGAGTATACCAAAATGTCGTCAATGAAGACCACGACAAAACGGTCGAGGTATGGCTGGAAGATCCTGTTCATGAGGCTCATGAACACTGCTGGAGCATTGGTTACGCCGAACGGCATAACCAAGAACTCATAATGGCCATACCGACACCTGAAGGCCGTCTTCTGCACGTCCTCGTCTCGAACTCTGAGCTGATGATAGCCTGACCGGAGGTCTATCTTTGAGAACCACCGTGCTCCCTTGAGCTGATCGAAGAGGTCATCAATCCGTGGCAGCGGATACTTGTTCCTCACTGTCACCTGGTTCAGGCGACGATAGTCGACACACAGTCGCAAGCTCCCGTCCGCCTTCTTGGCGAACAAAATCGGGGAAGCCCAGGGTGAAACACTGGGTCGGATAAACCCCTTGCTCTGCAAGTCCTCCAACTGTACCCGCAGCTCCCGAAGCTCGGCGGGGGCCATCCGATATGCTGGAGTAGATATCGGGGCTGTCCCGGGGTACAAGTCGATGTAAAAGTCTACCTCTCTGCGAGGAGGTAGCCCTGGAACGTCGTCGGGAAAGACGTCTACGTACTGGTCCACCACTGCAGGAAAAGCTGGACTCCGCACGTCCACTGCTCCTAGGATGAGGCTAGCCAACTGATGAGAGATGGGCTGCACTCTCCTCCGCGGAAGTCCATCCTGTGCTGCAAAGGTTCCCTTCTCGCCGGTGAAGGTAAACCTGCTCCCGTCGGTGCGAACACATCGCACCTTGCGCCTAAAACAGTCGATCTGGGCATGAACCGTGGATAGCCAATCCATGCCCAAGATGACGTCGTAAGGCCTCGACGCCGCTACAAGGAGATCCCAGCCGAAGCTCTCGCCTCCTAGAGTAAGCTCACACTGCCGGCACCAGTGCGTAATCGTCGAGTCTGCTCCCGTAGGAGTCTCTAGCCATAAGGATCGAGCCAACGGCTCAGTCGGAATCTCCAAGCTCCGAACAAGGGCAGAGGCTATGAAAGAGTGACTCGCTCCTGTGTCTATAAGTACTGCAGCAAGGGTGGAATAGACACAGATCGTACCTCGAATCATCTCTGGCAAGTCGGGGTCGTAGGCCTCCACTGCCTGGAGCTGGGCCTGTCCCTGCCCGCCAGCTCCATGTGGTCGAGGTGGCCCTCCTGGTGGTGGTGGGGGTAGAGCCTGGAAGCGTCGCCCACCACCCGCTGCTCGGCCAGCTCCTCTGCCTCGTCCGCCTCCTCCCTGCGGACCGCCACGGTCGACCCTCTGCCTCTGCCTGGGTGGCCCCTCCACCGTCTGCTGCTCCTCTGGTCGGCGAGTCGGGCAATCACGAGCCATGTGACCCTGCCCGCCGCAAGAGTAGCACAACCTGCCTCTCGGAAGGCTGGCACTCCGCTGTGTGCCCCGCACTGCTGAGCCGGTGTCCTGAGGCCGTCTGCGTGGGGGTCTGGTCTGCCTGGACCCGAGAGTCATCCGTCGGCTACCTGCTGCCGAAGACTCAGCTACCTGCCGCCCTGCGCTAGGTCTCGCCGCTGAAGAAGGCTCTGCCAGGAAGCTCTCGATCAGGAGGGCTCGCTCCAGCACTCCCGCCTGGGTCGGAATGCTGAGGGAGATCAGCGACGCCCGAATCTCCTGTCGCAAGCCCTGCTCGAAGGTCCGGGCCCGGAAGAAGGGGTCTCGTACCATGTCGGTCGAGTAGCGAGATAGGTCCGTGAACCTCGCCGCGTACTGAGCGACCGTCATGCTGCCCTGGCGCAGCTGGAGAAGCTCCTGGATGCGCACCGCTCGGAGGGTGGCCGGGACGAACTCAGAGCGGAAGAGGCTCTCGAAGTCTGCCCAGAGCAGGGATGCCTCATCGTGAACCTGGAGCATCAGGCTCCACCATCGTCCTGCCGCCGCCTGCAGGAGGCTCGCTGCGAGAATCACCATGAGATCCGCTGGTGTCCTCACTAGCCTAAAGGTCCGCACCACCGCCTCTAGCCAGTCCTCGGCGGCCTGGGGGTCCGCCTCACCGCGAAACCTGGGCGGTCGCTGGCCCTGAAACTCGTGCAGTGCCCTGAGGCGACGTGCATCGTCAGCGTCTGGTACTGGCAGCATCGGTGGCTCGGCGGGTAAAGCTACCGCTGGTGCCACTGCTGGCAAAGGGCCCTGCACCGAGGCCTCATCGCTCGGTGGGCTGCCGTCGCGCCCTACACTCGGAACCCTAGCTGGCTGTCGTCGCGGGGCCATCCTGAAAAGGAGAACAAGAGCACCACAGTCAGAACAGTATACCTGGTGAGCTGGCACAAGTAATCACAAGGAAAACATGAGACTTTCATAAAGCAGATCAGTATACCCGGTGAGCTGACACAAGTAATCACAAAGAAAACTCGAGACACACACGCAATCAATGTTTTCATGCATTAAGTCGGAAATCAGGAGTCAGGGTCCTGGTGTACGGATACGTCGGCCGCCGCACCAACACTGGGCTCCCTGAACTGATAACCACACTCAATACACTAAACACTATTGCTTCACATAGAAAGAAAGGACGATCAGAGTCTGCGGTAGAACCGACCACCTCTGATACCAATTTGTCACGACCCGTCCTCGGGGCCCGTGCTGTGACTACCCCAAGCCCGCCTTCCATAGGCCAGGGGCTGGCGACTAGCACCAAGGCGTAAAATCCCAGTAAACAGGGAAGGAATTGCCTTTATAAGTAACAACCACACAGAGTCAGCAAGCGGAAAGTAAAGTGCAGAAAAGTAAAGGGGCCGGAAATACAAGCCCAACTGTAAAGTACAACTGAAAAGTAAAGTACAGCAACTGAAGAAAAGACGGCGGCCTCGTGTCGTCCACTGGCAATCCCACCTGAAGGGTGGGTACAGATAGCCTCCAGGCTCCTCGGGTCCCACGTCCGCTCCGAGCACGTCCCACCCAGTGGTCCACCTCCAGGTACCGTCCTGCTCCACGCCCCAACCGTGATCAGCGCTGTCCGTCGTCTGCAACCAACACAACAAGGTGCGGGCATAGCCCGTGCAGGGGTGAGTACAAGCTACTCAGTAAGGACCCCGAGACCCCCGAAGGTCTCCCGAAATCCACAAAGGATATAGCACAAAAGAAAGATGCAATCACGAAGTAACATCTGACTCGACTTAGGTATATGCCCATACATATACCTAAGTCCCCAATTCTAGCTCTGCTCACGAGCTCAAGAACAACTCAATCCACAAAGGAAAGCAAGACTCAAATCCACAAGGAGAGTAAACAGTAAAATCCACATAGGATAGTTCAACACAATCCACAAAGGAGAGTAACATACGATTCAGCTCAACCAGGTATACTTTTTCAGATGACGTCAAAGATGATCACTGATCCATCTAAGTCGTCGGACCCACAAAGGATCGATAGGTACTAACCCCCGCAGAAGACCCACACAGGATCGGGCTCACACAGAACCTGTAGGCAGTGGCTCACACAGAACCGGTAGTAAGGACCCACATAGGATCGGGCTCACACAGAACCTGTAGCACTGATCCACGTAGGATCGCTGAGTGCAGTAGTCGACGCAGTCCACTGAGGATCTCTGCACAGTCGTCGCCGCAGTCCACGAAGGATCTCTGCTCTGCCGTCGTCGCAGTCCACGAAGGATCTCTGCTCTGTCGTCGTCGCAGTCCACGAAGGATCTCTGCTCTGTCGTCGAAGTCACAGCCAGCGCTAGGGTTCCCGCAAAAAGCGAGCTCGTTTAGGAGGGTCCGCTCCACGAGCCGAGAGGCTGATACATCAACTGACACGTAGTCCAAAGTTGATGTATCCAAAAGTTCCGTATCGACAACAGGATCTCAACGCGACAGACGGCGCGTCAAACGGACGCCCGGTCTGAGAGTTATTGGCATTTTCGTCCCAGGGGCCCGGTTGGTTTTTAGGGCAAAACCAACCCGACCGTACTCCGCCTGTATCCGATCCTCGGGCGGAGCATGCCAAAAGTTCCGTCTCACTTAGAGGAAACTACCACAGCTGACGGTACGTCGATCGGACGTCCGTAGCTCAAGTTATGAGCGTTTCCGCTCCGAGGGCCCGGTTGGTTTCGTGTACGAACCAACCCGGCCGAACCCAAAGTCTTCCGAAACCTTGAGTATAATATACCGAAACGACCGTCTTGATCCAAGGATCGCGTAGCCGCTGAAGGTTCGTCAATCGGAGGTCCCAGGCCCAAGATATGGGCGAAAGACCGAAGAGGGCCCGAAAACGGGGGTTCTGGGCCCGGGGCGACCCGGCCCGAACCCCCCCTGGGGTCGGCCGAACCGGGTCGGCCCGAACCGGGCCGGCTCGAACCGGCCCGAACCGGCTCGGCCGGGTCCGGTTCGGCCTGGGCGCGGCCCGGCCGACCGGACCGGCCGGCTCGGCTTCGGCCGAGCGGCCGAACAGGCCGCCGCCGCGGGTTTGACCCGCGGCATTTGAAGAAACGCGGCCCCCGCGGGGGGCCGCCTGTCACGCGGACGCGGCCGGGCCGCCGCGTCCGTTCCCGGTTCCGCGCGGCCGCGGAACCGGCCGCCACCGCCGCCGCGGCTTCAGCCGCGGCGGACTTCCTCTACGGCGGCGCGCCGGGCGCCGCCGCCTCCGGTCGCCGGCGCCGTCGCGCCGGCGACCCGCGCCGCCGCTGCCTTCCGCGGGCCGCCGGAGATGCTCCGGTGGCCCGTTTTGCCTCCCGTCTGCGCCGATGCCTCTCCCGGATGCCGACCTTCACTGCGGAATCAACGGATCGCCCCTGCCGCGCGGTTTGTCGTCGTCCGTCATATCCGCACAACAAAAGAGATCGGCGGAGGGTTGTCGGGTCTTGTTCGTTAGACCCGCACCCTCCGCGTTAGCCATAATCATCGGGAGAAAAGAAAAAGATGATCAACACATGATCCAACAATTTTATTTAAAGATAAAATTGTTCGTTTGAAACCGACTTTTTAAATTTTCAAGAACGTTCACGAGAAAATTTAAAAGGGGTAACTTTTCCAAAATAAATCCCTACCTCGAAGTCGTCGTCGGACGAGAGGTCGTCGCGGATTCGCTCGTCGCAGAAGAAGGAGATCGTCGCGTCGTCGCGGTATCCGGCGTCGCGTCGCCAATCTTCGGATCAAGAACAAACAGATTTAATTAATTAAATCCGTTGTTATTGAAATTAAGAAGGGAGAATTTAGAAGTTTCGATTCTCACCTTTAACCGCCGATCGCAGGTTCGCCGCGGAAGAAGAGGCACCGAAGAAGAAGAAGAAGAAGGTCGCGGAAAAGCTGTTGACGTCGCGGATCGTGCGTCGTCGGATTCCGGTTCCGGCGTTCTTCGCGTTCTTCGCGTTCTTCGCGTTCTTCGCGTTCTTCGCGTTCTTCGCGTTTTTCGCGGAGAGGGTGGAGGCTCAGAGGAATTGCACAACGATAGCAATCCTCCAAAATAGACAAGTTTGTCTATTTTATTATTTTGCCAACAAACGTAAAACGCATAAGTAACGACCCAATTAATTCACGAAGAAACAGTCCATTTAATTCACGAAATAAACCGCCCAATTAAATGGTCTGTTAAGAATTAAAGAAAACGCGTCGGTTGACTTTTCAGTTACTTTGACGGGTTTTCGCGGGTGCGTTACTTAGCGAAAGAAACGGCGGGGCTCGTGCGGGTCCCACCGCACAAATATCCTACCAAGGGGTAGGATATTTCTGGATAGCATCCTATCCAGTTCAACTCAGTTCAAGCCGCCTTTAAGTGACTTTAAGTGGCTTCCAAGCAGTTTAAGTGAAATAAAATAAAGTTGTCGCACAAACTTTATTTTATTTCTGACTTAAAGCCGCAAAATTTAAAAACCACGTCTGAGCAAACGCAACTCCGGAAGAGGCGTTTCTAAGCAAATACCGGCGCTGCGATTTCATCGGTGCCCTCAGAATTTGATTCCGGGCACCGGTTCAAAAGATAGAAAAACCCGCTCGTCCGTTCACTGAACGTACCCGAGCCAAACTTCGGAAATTGATTCCGGGCACACCGGGCCTCGGAATCAGGTGCCGTCTGAAGCTGCGCTCTTGTAAAATTCCAAAGAAAATTAAGAAAAACATTTCCTTGAAATTTGCGGGTCTTTACAACAACCAATCAAACTAGCTGTTATGAATAGTAATACCAACTTTTGGAAATTTTATCGTTCAAAATGGACTTCATTTTTGGATTCAGATTATTGAAATTAGATAAAGGTGAGTTTTTTGTATATTTCTAAAAATCATTTAGTTTTCGATGAATAGTTAAAAATACTAACTTTTAATTAAAAAAACTTTTTAATCATAATAATTTATAGTTATAAATTATACTATTGAGTTGTTTTAATTTATAATTAGATTATATTTTTACCATTTAATATAATTTTGGTCATTGGACATAATTTCACATTTAAACTTGACAAAATCTAGTGTCAATCTTTTGATAGTTATTATTTCATAAAAACACGCTTTCTTGATTTGACAACAGGGAATTATTTTTAAATTAATTTCTGACACTTATGTGTTTTGAATTTAGAAAAATGGATTTAATATTTATAATTAGGTGTTATAAATTGTTTAAACAGTTATCTTTTATTTTTAGAACTTTTATATAATTACTTCGGTAAATATTTTATTGACCATGGTTAAAGGGTAATACAGTAAATAAGGGTAAAAATTAATATTATTATAATATTAAATTACCCTAACACATTTCCTAACCCTATTGGATGATAAATTTCCGATCATGAGATCTTTGAGTCAATTTTTGGACCCCATGGAGCCACTTGTAAGTGATAATGACACTTTATATTAATTAAGTTAAAGTAAATACAAAAATGAAATAACCATATATCTTTTAGTAAAAAAAATTTACATAGGATTATACATGTTTTCCCTTCAACTATATATATTCATTATAAATCTAAAATGATTTAATACAGAGTTATATTTTATTTTTAATTTTAAACATTTAATAATTAAATTTATTTATGATACAATGATGATGCAGTATTTTCCTTATTAATGAAAGAATCAAATAAAGGGTATTATAAATGTTAAAATAAATATAATTTGAAAGTTTTGATGTCATACACAAATTATTTAGGTTAATATGAAATTTTAGTATTTATTCAATGAATTTAGTTCTAATTAATAAATTTTTTTGGACTTTAGAAAGAATTATTTATTAAATAGTGTCAAAATTGACATAAATGAGTTTTTAAAACAAATATTATATTATTAATTGATATAAAATTTTCATAAATATAAGGATCAGTAAAATGACTTATATAATGATAGTTGTATCATTGATTAACCACTTGGGGTTCTATTATAAATTCATATAATGTTTATTAACCATATAATATAAAAATACAAAGAGACATTGTAAATGTCAAACTATTTAACTAATAGTTAAATATAAAAGATAAGGTTTATATAGTGACCCAAACCTGTCTAAAACCTATTGGTTGAGTGGTTTTCGACCCATTTACTCCTTATACCTTAAATAATTCACTTTTTATCCCCTATAAACTGAAAATGATTTTATTATAAAATAATATTTCAAGCTTTTCCTAAGGTTCCCCTCACTCTTCTTATAAAAGGGCACTCCCCTTTCTCTCTAACTCAAACCTTCAAAGCCTTTCATCTCGAAAAAACCTTGCCAAAATACCCTCTCAACTATCCTACCTTCATCATAGAGGACTTCCTTTAGTCATAAATCCAACCTATGGAGCCCTTTTGATCAAATCAAAAGGAAGAACCTGAAGAACAGGTAAATATTTCATCCGCTTTTTCAAGTTCCTTTCTTCTTCCACTTCCTCTTTCTTAGTTGTTTCCATTATAAAATAATAAATCCAGTATATTCTATATAATGAGATGTTATTAAAAATATGGTACAACCATATTCATTATTCTATCCATCCTTTGAATGACATGTCACCATACGTGCGTACGTACGGCTTACCGTATCTAGGTCGTGGTTTAATTGTTATTCAATACATTATTATTTTGATGTGTATAATAATGATTTGTAATTTATATAAATAATAAATATAACATGATAATTATTCTGTATATATTATATAACATTGAATTATATATTATTTTAGTACCAAAATAATGACATTTTTTCTCGTGCGTACGTACGGATTACCATCTCCACGAACGCGATTAGATTCATTCCCCATATTATCCATTCAAGAAAAATATTCATTTTATGATTAATAATAATGTTTAAAGACATGATATCATTCTGGATATGAATAAGATACATCCCATCCAAAAAAAATAGGACTCACATAATAAATAATATAAAATAAAATGAATCTATTAACACCTGAAACTACGATAATACTAAGATATTATTAAAAAGTATTGTTAAAAGATCATATATGATATCATATTAATGTATATGATTCTTGTATAATTTAATAACAATTATTTCACCATTATACAGGAGTTTAAATTACCTTAGACCAAGGAAAAGTGCAAGTTAAGGGTTAATTTCAAAATTTCTTTATTATCTAAGGTTGTTTTTATGTATGTATATTTTGGGACCTCTTTCTCATCCCCATCCATGTTTCATAAAAATGTATTCCAAAACAATTTTACTATTTAATAGACTACGGGTTAAAGTCATTTATACCTTTGTTTGAATTTTTATAAAATATTTTGAATGAAATCCTTCTGTTTTTTCCAAACAATGTACTTTATATCATTTTCGACAAAATTAAGGTAAGAATGTCTTTTTTTAACTTATACGGCGGGTGCGGCTATTTTACACCGTTATAAAATTTTCAAAACTTCCCATAAAAGATTATAATAATATTTTAAAATATAAATGTTTTATTTTATAATTACGTGACCTTTAAATGATTTCAAATAGAAAGAGATATTTCTCTAAAAAGGTTTTGATTTCATCTATGTCAACATTCTTTGATGGATTTTAAGTTTGTTTTATGTTTATTTAATATGATACAAAACATCCATATTGTATTGAAGGATTTGTGATATTTTTTACTGTTTTTTTGTTATTTCATACCATTCAAGATTTATGGATAATGTATTGAAGGTTTTGTGATATTTTTATGTTAATATTTCAAATCTCTTAGTGATTGGAGTTTGATAGATCCAAAACGTCCAAATTTATTCTAAAAAGATTTATAGGAAGGATTTGGGAATATATATGGATTTATAAATTATGGGATGAGTGGTTTTCTAAAGGAATGTTTAATGGTTATTTATACATTAGGATATGGTATTTTTAGAATACAATATTAAGTAAAATATTAGGTCAACTGTGATACTTTTAGAAGTGAATTTTTTATAATATATATCATGTATTAATATAATATAATTGGTTTTTACATTAAATCGTATTTATAATTATAATTTATTTGTATATATAAAATTAAAGAAGAATGAAAAAATTAATAATTTAAGGAACCACTTTTGACTTTAGGTTTCAGAAAATACATCTAAGGATTGGAAATTGATTTATTTTTATTTTATTCAATAATTTTTATAATTAATTAAATTATATCCTAAATTTATGTTATGTAATTTATTATGTCACTAACACATTATGTATGATGTAATTTATTTTACATTTGTTAAATTAAAATTGTATTTTTTACTATTTGTCTGAAAATTTAATTATTTCAGAAAATTATCCAAAAATAACACTTTGATAATTTTTACTTGGGTGATTAAAAAATAAAATCCATTTCATGAAAATGATTTTATGAATATGATAAATTTATTTTTTAATTAAAATAATAATTTGTTAGAAAAATATTGATTTTATTAGTATAACTTCTTTTGTGACGCATTGAAAAATTAAATTTGGTATTATAAAATTATTTTATAATCATAAGACCTCAAAATTTTAATTTATAATTTTAATTTTTGTAAATAATCATTATTTTAAATTTTTTTATGAATTATGAAATTGGAAACCGACCCTCAATTTATCATTTTTAAAAACCTTTATTTACTTATTACATTATATTAATATGTCATATTTTCATTGATAAGATACCTAAATTAAAATTACAATTTTATCAGTTCCGTTATTATTCTATTAGACACATTACTATTCATATGGGGCACATTACTATTCTTAAGGGTCGTATTACTATTCCAAAGGGTCGCATTACTTTTACAACAATCATGTAAATATTTAATCACTATTAATTTATTTTCAGTGTTGTGGGAAATATAATCTATCAACTGAATTGAATTTATCTCATAAGATACATTCTGTTAATCTTTGGGTGGTATATTATTCCCTCCAAAAAAATTCCTTGAAATTTTCAATTAATATTTCCTTCTAAAAATATGAGAGTGGATCTTCTCCGATATATCCTTATGTTTTGATGATATTTAATCCATTTTATGGTTTCTCCAAAGAAGTTATAAAATTTAAGTCATCTGATTTCTCTATTCCTATTATATACTATCAATAATCTTTATAGTCTCTTCATAATAAATAAAATCAAGTTCTTGTTCTATTTAATCATAGGTCAGTACATGAGTAGTGTATGACATGTACTTTAACAATTATATGTGGAATAGATCATAAACAATGTAGAGACATGGTGTCTTTTCTAATCAATATGCTACAATGACTTTTCATTCCAAAAGTTCATGTGGTCTAATGTACCTAGGGCCCAGTTTCCCTTCCATATAGTACCTTATGACATCATTCCTTGGAGATTATTGCAGAAATACATGTTCTTACACATGAAATTTGAAATCCATTCCCTGGTTAGTAGCATATCTATATTGACTAATTTGACATGATTTAATAAAATCATGACCTATCTTTACCTTTTTCAGTGTCTCTTTAATATATTCTAGGACTATATGTTTCCTATAACCAACATCAACCCAACAAGTTGGATCACAACATCTCATTACATATACTTATTCATATAGTTCAATTTGAATTCTATAATAAAAAATACATTTATTTGAAAATTATACCAAGGGTAAATAATGATCCCACATACTTTGACTGTTCTGTGATTAGTATCTCAATATGTCTTCTAATGTTTGAATAGTCCATTCCGAATATCCATTGATTTTTGGGGTGATGAAAAATAATCAAATTAAGCCCAGTATCCAAAGCCTTCAAGTGACTCATCCATAATTTTGATGTAAAATGGGGTTCTTGATGAGACAGACTTGATAAAGGTGTATCATGATGGCATAGAAATTCATTAATATAGATTCCTTCTAGGTGATCAAGCGTAAAATCTTCTCTTATAGAAATAAAATGGTTTGATTTTTTAAGACGACTAAAAATAACCCATATCACATTATGACTTCAATTTTTCATTGGTAGTCTTGTGACAAAAAAATCATAATGTCATCAGAATCCCACGTATGAATAGGTAGAGGTTACACACTCTTCTTGGATGTTGTTTCTCAACCTTGACATGTTTAAAAACTAGACACCATGACACATAGTCATGAATTTCCCACTTCATGTTAACCATCCAAAGATGTTCTTCATATCTCTATACATATTCATACTGCCATGGTGTTTAGAGAACTTTTATTTATGAAAATCATCTAACAAATCCATTTTGAGCAACAATATTGATGTAAATCATATCATCTTTTAAAATTTCATGACTCCAACCTTGTACATGATTTCTTTCAACCCTTCAATCTTAATGGATTTAATTTTCTTTTTATGACTCTCATCATCAGATTATGTGGATTTAAAATACATAATAATATGGTTTAAAAATCATTTGAAAATGAGTGATTTTTACCTTTTCATAACAATTATCATATCCATATGTTTTAAAGCCAAGAATATAGAATCCTTCTCAATCGTAATTTGGTTTAGAATTCAATGATATTTCCTACTAAATTCATCATCTACAATATGTTTCATTCCTAGGGTGGTAGTGTATTGAGAAATAATAATCTTTGGGTAACTCAATACATCACCTTTACCTCATGTTGATTTCTTTCTATGTAAATATTTATTTAAAACTATTGAGATCAGAATATATATCACATATCTCTCTATAGAGATAATGTCTTCATAGTTTCAGAGGAACGATTACATCCTCTAACTCATTATCATGAGTTGGATAATTTTATTCATGAGTACTTAACTAACATTATGAATATGAAATAAATTTTTCAATTATATAAATACACAACCCATTCCATTCATTGAATAATTATTATATATCATAAAACCATCATTTCATGATGGAAGAATAAAAATTTGAGAATTGACCAATCTTATCTTAATTTCATAAAAAAATTATAAACTTTTTCCATATTAACTTAGCCCCTTTATATGCAAGCTGGGTTAATGGGTTAGCCAAATGAGAAAAATTATCAATGAAACACCAAAAGTAACCTACTAAACCAATAAAACTACAAAGAATCATTATATTTACTATCAAATTCCATTATTGGATTTTAATTTTTCATCATTGGATCAACTTGATTCCATTGATAGAGACAATATATCCATGGAAATATACTATTTTAAGCTATAATTATTTCTTGTTAAACATTCCATAAAAATATTTTATTCAAAGATACTTTCAAAAAATTTGTAAGTGGTTATTATGGTCCTCATATCAATTAGAGTACACCAAGATATAATCAATAAACACAATAACAAAATTTTCATGATTTTCCATGAATACTCTATTCATTATATCTATGAAAACAATGGGTGCATTAGTTAGTCAAAATGGACTTATTGTAAACTCGTAATATCCATACTTGGGTCATAATGTTTTCTCAGGAATATATTCCTTCCTCACATATAATTTATGATATCCACAACAAAGGCCAATATGTGGAAAACAATTCATTTTTGAATTTGTTCAAATAAATAATCTATCTGAGGAAGATGATAATTTTTCAATATTACAATAGAATTCACTTCCCAATACTCAATAAATTTCCTCGAAGATCTATATTTATTCTTCACAATATAGAGAGGGGATATCCAAGGTGAAACACTATGGTGAACAAATAACATACTAATCAAATATTGAAGTAGTTACTTTAACTCTAGAAATTAATCTATATCCATTTTATAAGGAGTCCTTGATTTTCATATTTCATCATTGATAAAATAAATCATAATCATTTCTTCTTTCTCTAGGGTGTGTCTAGGTAATTATCATGAAATATTTCAATGTATTTCTATTAAATATTTATATACTCAATTCAAAGATTACATTCCTCATCCTTAGATGTTTTTTTCTCTTCCTCATAAACAATTTCATTTATTTGAACTACTGGGGGAGGATCTTGATAATATTTAGATGATTAGAATTATTCTATAAAGATAATGGATTATATATCATCCTCACACATTTCAATTTCATTTTTCATGAAATAAATTTTTGAATCATATTTTGAAGGACAGTCCAAACCAATGATTATATAATATTCAATCATATGTATAATGAAAGGTCATCAACTGACAATCAATTATGTATGATAAGCTATATATTATATCAAAATATGGTTATGATCTACTCAGATCTAACACTATCAATTTTCAATTTCTCAAAATGGAAATCCCTACATCGTCCATCAGTATTGATTGACTTCCTTGAATTTGGTTCCATTTATAAACAATAGTGTACACTAAATTAGATTATGAATCACAATGAATTATTTTGAACTAGAAAATATTCAACATAAAAAAAATATTTATGGATAAATAATTTCTAAATCATAAACATTGTTTCTTTTGGGACATATTTACCTTTAAATCCTTCATAAAGGGTTGTAATGATAATGTTTATTATCCTAAGAATATATCAATTGAGTTTCAAAAAAGGTACACACTATGTTTCATTTATGTGAACCATGTTATGTTGAGTCACGCCTCATGCACCTTGCAAGAGTTGATACCCAGAGGTACATCTGTACCTCATCCATTTTCACTTCTAGTATCTAGGTAGGTTTGTATTTCAAGGAATACTTACATAATATCAAACGTAACAAAATCCTTGGATGTTATTCTAATATTATCCACAAATTATAACGTTGGATAATGTTCTCTTCTCTAGTTTCCAATGATTCTACTTAATATGAAATGATAACAACTGTAACAACCTCGAACCAGTAGCCCAGAGTCGATTGTCATTTTATTACAACAGAATTGATATAAAAGATCACATAACCTTTGATCATTCATTTTAGTATTCTTGATGAATCCAAAAACAAATATGGTTCCCATATTATATAGTAAATTTAATATAAAATAAATAAAAGAGAATTAGTGTAACGCCCCGACCCCAGTTACCCAGAGTCGGTGCATTATTGCGTAACATTGGCATGATCACAAAAGATCAACTCTCGAAAGACCGATTAGTTTAGTAGCCTTGGAAACACTAGATACATTCAGAAATGTTACATTACATCATAAATTTAAAAACTACAATAACAAAGCCTCCATTGTCCACCCTCATATCCACTTATGACTATCCCTGCAGGTCATTCATAAAATACTTCTTCACATCCTGGAAAATATTAAAACATTGAAAGGGGTGAGATCAGATGCTCAGTAAGGATGACAATATTGCAGAAGCTTTCATAAATAAACATTAACATTTAAGTCAAGGTATAACTAAAACAAAAACCTTTTAAAATTGAAATTCAACATAATATGGAAAAAATAAAATGAAATAATGCCATTTACTTACTCACATGGATATTCTACTAGTCGAATAATCACATTCAATATCAATAACCACTTTCATAATGATGGAATGCATAATGCCAGACTATCATAACCACTTAGCCAAGGCCTCGTGCCAAGACTACAAATAAGATTTTGTCAAGGCCTCGTGCCAAAAAACTAGTTTGTCTCATGAGACCTACCGATGCATCGAGGAGCTATAGCGGGCTCCACCCGTCACTTATTAAGTCCAATTCATTCCTCATATGAACAGGTTTAACTATATCATAAACCATAACATAATCGTATCACATAAAACATGCATAAAGGAAATATAACATTTCCAAATTTCAATCACGAGATATCAATACAACACATTGATATAATAAAAAAATTATCAAAACCATTTTAAATACCAAAATAAAAGAAAATTAAAACTTGGTATTTATTTTTCATTTAAAACAAATTATAGCTTGTTGAGGAAGCCGGAACTCAAATAATGGTCACGGTGGTGGAGAATTCATTGTCGCCACATACGTACGACAATAAAAGCATTCCTTTTTTTCATTTAGTAAAATTCTTTGTATAAAAATATTCCTTTTGAATAAACATAAAAGTCAAAGGGGTTTATACACTATATAAAAGAAAATTGTGTATAAAACAAATATGCCTCAGTGAATGGAGATTGAGACGAAGTCCTTACAAAGATAATTTTTTAAAATAAAATAGATATATTATGTGTATTCACTATAATTAAACATAAATAATGTAAAAATACATGATAGGACATAATAATATCATGAAATAATTTGAAATTAGGAGATTAACCCAAAGAATGGAAATTGGGTTAAGAAGTTCCCTTACCTCGTGTCCGACTTGACTTGACTGCTCGTTAACCTCCTGAATAATAAAATAGAGTTAATCTATACCTACTTAAGAACATTTTTCAAGTTCATTATTCCTTTTATATCACTTATTACCATGTTATGAACATTATTTAATTATTTAAGTTAATAACAATTGTTTTGTCGATCTTAGGTACTTGAGTCAATAATAAACTTCTTATAATTACACTTTGTTCATGTGGTAAAATATCCATTATATCCATAATTATATTCATGATTTAGATATCATATAAATCATATATATCCTGTATATACCTTCAGTTATAATATTACATAACATTTAGAGGTAAGAAATGAAATGCACCGTTCATGGAGGCGGTAAGTTGTACGTACGCATGAACGCTACTTTCATTTGTATTTAGTATTTAATGGAATGAAGTTATAATTATATAAAGTTATAATATAATTCCAGTATAATATAATGTATAATACCATTTACTTCATCCTTTATACATTCCACATATGGCATTAACGATTCAATTCACTTTGAGGGGGCGGTAGTTCGTATTTCCAAAAATGAAAATATCGCGTTTACCCTTAATGGAAACCATAAAGGTATGTCATAAATGAAAAATACAAAAGATTAAGGAAAACATAAACATATTATATATCATATATAAATATAGTGACATCTTAATGGCCACCTTTGAAGGTGTCATATGAGTGTTGAACAGTCATCGTTTCGTGAGGCATAAATTTTCCATCTACATAAATAGTATGTTCTTTAACCATTAGATGTAGGTGTGTGTAAGTGTAGCTCGAATAATTATTATAAAAAAAATCCTAGTATATTTAATATACTGTTTTTGTTACAAAATAATGTAATAAAAAGAGTTTAAGGGGTTGGAGAAGCATAATAAAACAAAATAACCTAAGAGGAGACATTACATTAAAATCGGGTAACTCTTTTTTGATTTGAGCCAAAGGCTTCTTTGGGAGAATTATGCCCAAAGTGAAGCTTCTAGGAGTAATATAGGGAAGTTGAGAGAGTATTTGGGTATAGTTTGGCCGATCCAAAAGGATTTGAAGGTGTGAGTAAGGTGGTAGTGGTGGGGGCCTTTTCTAAGAGGAGAGGATGTGCACTCTTGGAAAGTAATGAAATGTTACTTTATTATATAATGCGTTTTGGATTTTAAAGGTCCCACACATATATATTTCGAGGCTAAGGTGATAAGGGTTCGAAATATACTCATCCAATAGGCTTTGGAAAAGTGTAATTCTTATATTTTACATTATCCTTCCATTTTATTAAAATCGTTAATTAATGAGGTAATCGCTGCATCATCATGGTGTCATAAATAATTTAATTTATTTAATGTCTAAAAATTATTAAAAAAAATATCATGATGTAGGAAATATTTTTATCTTTCTAATGAATATTTATAGTCAAAATATGACTTGTATAACCCCATTTAAAATTTTTTTAGTAAAATAACTCATGTTTGTGACATTTTTATTTTAACATTAAATAAAACGTTTTTAATGACATTTTCCTACAAAGTGGCTCCATGGGGTCCCCAAGTTGACCCATGGATTTTATTGGTTGTACATGACTCATAAAATAGGGTTAGGACAAGTGTAAGGGTATTTTCATATTTTTATAATATCATTTTTACCTTAAATTTCACTAATTACCTTTAATCGCGATTAATTAATCTTAAAAGTTACTATTCAACAAAAAATTATTTTAATCCCATTGAACCACATTTTACATATTAATGAAAACCATGTATGTTGGATTTTTTAAATTCAAATCACAGAGGTGTTAAAATTTCATTTAAACGAAAAATTAGTTTTTAACTACCACTTGGTGGTTTCACTATTCATCAAAAATTGAAGTTTTTCAGAACAATGCCAAAATTTCACCCTAAGCAATAATTGATATTCTGAATTAAAAAATGATTTCTATTATACAAAATTCCAAACAGATAAGTTGCCTTAATTAATTTTATAACTAATTCCCGTTGTCACAACAAATAGCGTGTTTTTAAGAAACAATATATATCAAAAGATTGACAATTGTTTATGTCCAATTTCAAAGTGAAATGAATTTTAATGAACACCATTGGATAAAATGGTAAAAATATATTATAATTATACTTTAAAACCACTCAATATTATAATTTATCACTATAAATTATTTTGATTAAAAACGTTGTTTTACGTATTTTTCACTATTCATAAAAAAATTGGACATTTTCAGAAAATTACAAAAAATTCAACTTAGGATAATTTAGATATTCCGAATAAAATAACGAAGTCCATTTGAAAAGATAAAATTTAAAAAATTTCAAAAAGTAGGTGTTACTATTCATAATGACTACTTTGATTGGTTGCGGTGTGTTAGAATCTCGAACATGCGTACAATGCAAGCAATTGCATTATGGAAAGAGAAGCATATCGTGGAAGCTCGGGGTGTTACATTCTCCCCTCCTTCAATAAATTGTGTCCTCGCAATTTGAAATTTTTCATTGAAAATAAAAGTTTGAAAATAGAAAATACCTTTGTGGAAAACCCACATCGGAAATAAGGTTAATAAAAATATAACTTTAAAAGAATGAAAGATAAGTACAAAGGTCACCCGAGATAGCCCATACTAGGATTATATGAAAATATTGATATGGATGAAAAACAAACCATCAAGGTCTGATGGAGAGTTGTAGAAAATAGGATTATGAGAAAGTTAACCACAAGAATATTACAAACTTGTGATTGGTTAAACGGTCATTGAATCCCCAGTTGGAAAAGTTAACCGGCAACGTTTTTGTTTTAAGTTACCTTTTATAAAGATGCGGAATTTATTTAGGATATTTACTAAGAACGTAAGGAAATATACTTACTTGTTATGTAGACTTTCATTCTTTAATAAATTTTTACCATAAACCCAGCATTCACTCCAAAAGGTAATAGAACTCAAAAATATTCTATTTATCCTAATTGTATAAGGTTACTAATATTAACGCATACCATTTAGATTAAGAAAAAAAATTTGTAATAACTAGGGACTTTCTGTAGGCTAGTGGTAGGTAATAAAGGCATGTCGCACTATGGTTGTGGGTTTGATTCCTACAGCTTTGTCCAATGTGACGGGTTATCCCCCAACCTACAGGTTGTCCTTTTCCTATACTATAGTATTATAATATTCCAAAAATAATCTTCATAAATGTTTTAACCTTAAAAAATACTATACAAAGTTCAACTTAATCCATTCCAACCTTTATTATTATCCAAAATACCTCTGTCCAGACTTTCTCTAAAAGGTCCTTAAATTCCAAAATCAATTGTAACATTAGATTCCCCAAACAAATTAATGTTTCTCTTATTGTCACATACTAAAAATATGATTACCTTCATCATATTAAAACCTTAATGAAAACAAAAAGTACTGTAGTACAATCCTTATATATATCACATTATTCTTATAACCAGAATATAATCATTGCTTCCAAAAACACCAATACATTAATTATTCCACTTCAACTGTAGTAACAGCATAAGATTGTCATTGATCCCTTGGCCTTTTCTGAGGCATGTTTCCCTGACGCTTAGGAAATTCATTTTCATAATGCCCCAATTCCCTACAATTGTAGCATTCAACATTGATAGCATCTTTCTTTCCCTTACAATCACGTGCCTGGTGACCTTTTTCTACACATTTATAACAAACTCCCATTCCATTTAGGCAAGTACCAGGGTGATTCTTTCCACAATTATCGCATAATGGAAAATCCTTCTTTCCCTTTTTCCCTTTATCTTTCTCTTATTCCACCATTCTCTTCTTCTCTTGCTTTACTTTATTGTCATAATATTTAGAGAATTCCTTTTCTGTCTTGATAGCACACGAGGCTATATCTTTGTATGTTGAGAAAGATTTTGACAGTAATGCTCGACGGAGAAGTTGTTTTAACCCATCAAAGAAACGATCGATCTTACTTCTTGGGTTACGTATATAATCTGCAGCATGCCTCGCTAACCTTGTAAAGTTAGCCTCATACTTTGCGGCATTCTCATCCTCCTTCTGCCTCAGACTCAGAAATTGCCTTTCCATATCTGGTCGATGGTCAGGAGGAAAGTATTTTTCTATGAAAATTTCCTTAAACTCACTCCATTCCATACTTGATACTTTTTCATCTTCCTTTTTGTTTAGAATCAGCGACCACAATTGATCGGCATCTCTAGTGATGCATTAGACTGCCATGACAACCTTCTCCCTTTCACTACTCCCCAAGGCATGTAATATTTTCTCTAAGGAGTTTATCCATTGATCAGCTACTAATGGATTTATACCCCCATTAAATGTTGGCGGTTGTTGCCTCATGAAGTAGTCTAACATTGATCCTCCACGTTGCGGATCAGGGTGCTCCATATGAGTAAGGTTATTATTCATAACCTGAGTGAGTTTTCCTAGTATGGTAATAAGTTGATACACACCAGTTGTATCTCCAGATCCAAAATAATTATCTTGAGCAGGAGGTAAATCCCTACACGGAGTGCGTGCATTGATATGGTTTCCAATCCTTCCACTAGGCGCCATATATAAATAATGGCATAAACTAGATTAGTTTATGAATAAAAATACATAATTCCATACTTGTAAAATACATAACATAAATTGAACTATTTATGTATATAATCTATAATCATAAAAATGTTTTCTTTGAGGAAGTATATACTCATAACCCTTCATAGTGGTTTGTAACGAAAATGAGAATTATCCTAACCATATCCCCCAAGAGTGTTGTAACCAAAAGTGCAGCAAGGCCCGTTGTCATGCACCAGTTCTCATTCGAGTCTAGCTCAAAGCGGTGTTTTCGGGTTTTACCCCTAGGTACATCTGTTCCCGAGCCGCCTCTACCTGATCGTATCCAGACAGGCATGTATTTCTCAGAAAACTCACAAAATATCTATAATACCAAAATTCTAGGAAGTTATTCTATAAAAATCCTCAAAGTCTAACGTTGGGCTATGTGCTCTAATCAGAGTTTATCTAAATCTAGCATCCAATGTTAGTACCAAACTGCCTCTGATACCAACTGTAACGCCACGGCCCCAGTTACCCAGAGTCGGTGCATTATTGCGTAACATTGGCCTGATCACAAAAGATTAAGTCTCAAAAGACCGATTAGTTTAGTATCCTTAGAAACACTAGACACATTCATAAATGTTACATTACATCATGAAGTGAAAAACTATAATAACAAGGTCTCCATAGTCCACACTCATATCCTCTTCTGACTATCCATGCAGGTCATTCATAAAATACTTCTTCACATCCTAGAAAATATTAAAACATTGAAAGGGGTGAGCTCAGATGCTCAGTAAGGATAATAATATTGCGAAAGCTTTCATAAATAAACATTAACATTTAAGGAAAGGTATAAATAAACCAAAAGCCTTTTAAACTTTAACTTCAGCATAATATGGAAAAAATAAAATGAAATAATTCCATTAACTTACCCACATGGATATTCTACTAGTCGAATAATCACATGCAATATCAATAACCACTTTTATAATGATGGAATGCATAATGTCATACTATCATAACCACGTAGCCAAGGCCTCATGCCAAGACTACAAATAATATTTTCTCAAGGCCTCGTGCCAAGACACTAGTTTGTCTCATGAGACCTACCGATGCATCGAGGAGCTATAGCGGGCTCCACCCGTCACATATTAAGTCCAATGCATTCCTCATATGAACAGGTTTAAACATATCATAAACCATAACATAATCGTATCACATAAAAAAGGCATAAAGGAAACATAACATTTCCACATTTCAATCATAAGATATCAATACAACACATTGATATAATAGAAACATTATCAAAACCATTTTTAATACCAAAATAAAAGAAAATTAAAACATAGTATTTATTTTTCATTTAAAAAATTTATAGCTTGTTGGGGTAGCCAAAACTCAAATAATGGTCACGGCGGCAGAGAAGTCATTGTCACCGCATACGTATGACAAGAAAAACATTCCTTTTTTCGTTTATTAAAATTCTTCATATAAAAATATTCCTTTTGAATAAATGTAAAATTCAAAGGGGTTTATACACTGTATAAAAGAAATTTGTGTATAAAACAAAATATGCCTCAGTGAATGGAGATTGAGACAAAGTCCTTAAAAATTTAATTTTTTAAAATAAAATAGATCTATTATGTGTATTCACTATAAGTACACATAAAGAAAGTAAAAATACATGATAGTACATAATAATATCATGACATAATTTTAAAGTAGGAGATTAACCCAAAGAATGGAAATTGGGTTAAAAAGTTCCCTTACCTCATGTCTGACTTGACTCGACCGCTCTTTAACCTCATGAATGATAAACTAGAGTTAATCTCTACCTACTTAAAACTTTTTTCAAGTTCATTATTCCTTTTATATCACTTATTACCATGTTATGAACATTGTGTAATTATTTAAGTTAATAACGGTTGTTTTGTCGATCTTAGGTACTTGAGTCAAAAATAAACTTCTTATAGTTACACTTTGTTCATGTGGTAAAGTATCCATTATATCCATAAATATATTAATGTTTTAGATATCATATATATCATAAATATCCAACATATACATGTATTTATAATATTACATAATCATTTAGAGGTAAGAAATGAAATGCACCGTTCATGGAGACGGTAAGCCGTACATACGCATGAACGCTACTTTCATTTCTATTTCATATTTAATGGAATGAAGTTATAATTATATAATGGTATAATATAATTCCAGTATAATATAATGTATAATACCATTTTTTCCATTCTTTATACATCCCACATATGGCATTAACGATTCAAATCACTTTGAGGGGGCGGTTGTTCGCACTTCCTAAAATGAAAATATCGCATTTACCCATAATGGAAACCATTAAGGTATGCCATAAATGAAAAATATAGAAGCTTAAGAAAAACATAAACATATTATATATCATATATAAATATAGTGACATCTTAATGGCCACCTTTGAAGGTGTTATATGAGTGTTGAACAATCATCGTTTCGTGAGGCAGAAATTTTCCATCCATAGAAACAGTATGTTCTTTAACCATTAAATGTCGGTGTGTGTAAGTGTAGCGTGAATACTTCTTATAAAAAAATCCTAGTATATTTAAGATACTGGTTTTGTTACAAAAGAAAGGAATAAAAATAGTTTAAGGGGTTGGAGAAGCAAAATAAAACAAAATAACATAAGAGGAGACATTACCTTAAAATTGGGTAACTCTTTTTTGATTTGAGCCAAAGGCTTCCTTGGGAAGAATTATGCCCAAAGTGAGGATTCTAAGAGTAAGATAGGGAAGTTGAGAGAGTATTTTTGAAGATTTTGTCCGAGCCAAAAGGCTTTGAAGGTGTGAGTAAGGTGGTAGTGGTGGGGGCCTTTTATAAAAGGAGAGGAGGGGCACTCTTGGAAAGTAATGAAATGTTACTTTATTATATAATGAGTTTCAAATTTTAAAGGTCCAAAAATTATGTATTTCTAGGCTATGGTGATAAGGGTTCGAAATATACTCATCCAATAGGCTTTGGACAAGGGTAATTCTTATATTTTACATTCTCCTTCTGTTTTATTAAAATCGTTAATTAATGACGTAATCGCTCCATCAGCATGGTGTCATAAATACTTTATTTATTTAATGTATAATAATTATAAAAAATATATCGAGATGTAGGAAATATTTTTATCTTTCTAATGAATATTTATAGTCAAAAATATGACTTGTATAACCCCATTTAAAAATTGTTTTAGTAAAACAACTCGTGTTTGTGACATTTTTATTTTAACATTAAATAAAAAGTTTTTAATGACATTTTCCTACCAAAGTGGCACCAGGGGGTCCCCAAGCTGACCCATGGATTTTCTTGGTCTTCCATGACTCATCCAATATGGGTAGGACAATTGTAAGGGTATTTTCATATTTTTATAATATCATTTTTACCTTAAATTTCACTAATTACCTTTAATCGTGATTAATTAAACTTAAAAGTTACTATTCACCAAAAAATTATTTTATTCCCATTGAACCACATTTTACATCCTAATGACAAAAATGTATGTCGGATTTTTTAAATTCAAATCACAGAGGTGTTAAAATTTCAATTAAACGAAAAATCAGTTTTTTAACTACCACTTAGTGGTTTCACTATTCATCAAAAATCGATGTTTTTCAGAACAATGCCAAAATTTCACCCTATGCTATAATTGATATTCTGAATTCAAAAATGATGTATATTTTACAAAATTCCAAACATATATGTTGCATTAATTAATTTTATAACTAATTCTCGTTTTCACAAAAAATAACGTGTTTTTAAGAAATAATATGTATCAAAAGATTGACAATTGTTTATGTCCAATTTCAAAATGAAATTAATTCTAATTAACAACATTGGATAAAATGTTAAAAATATATTCTAATTATAATTTAAAACCACTCAATAGTATAATTTATCACTATAAATTATTTTGATTAAAAAATTTGTTTTAAGTATTTTTCACTATTTATAAAAAATTGGATGTTTTGAGAAAATTACAAAAAATTCAACTTAGGATAATTTAGATATTCTGAATACAATAAAAAATTCCATATGGAAAGATAAAATTTATAAAATTTCAAAAAGTAGGTATTACTATTCATAACGGCTACTTTGATTGGTTGCGATGTGTTATAATCTCGAACTTCCGTGCAATGCAAGCTATTGCATTATTGAAAGAGAAGCGTATCGTGGAAGCTCGGGGTGTTACAATCAGTGGATTACTATACACTTATTCAAAGTATTCATAAATAAAACATAGGGTTGAGAAACAAATTAATGAAGTGAGACAAAATTATTATCAAGGGTCACATTTTGTTTAAACATGAATCCATAATTAGTGAATCTTAGTCTATTATACATAACCAATATGGAATGGAGAATTACTGAAAATCACATGCCATTAATAAATCAATATTGAAAATATATCCATAGATATTTTTAAAGTGAGTATACTATATATAATGATAAGTGAATGCTGGATGAGGAATGTGATTAATTATTGGACCTCATGTATCTGGATTATGAACTATCATAGCATCAATACAGTTTATGTCTGTGGGAAGCTACCCATCTAATTATGCATGGAAAACAATGAAGTGTTTGTCACCAACAGCGTTGTGTCATGAGACCTATCGATGCATGTAGATTCTATAATGTTGGAGGCCACAAAACACTACATGTTCTAATAATTATTCATACATTTTTTTAGTTAAAAATAATATGCCTCAACAAAGTATCTCTATCACGTAAGATATACTTATTTGTCAACCTTTTAATATAAAATGTAAACACTAAAGGTAAAAATGATATCCGACATATACAATTATCATATCCATGATAGAATAAAATATTTTTTAAGATGAATAAAAATTCAAATTCATAATGATCCCAACTGGGTAGTACGTACACCACGTAAAAATTATTAGTTACACAAAACCACGAAAGTCACAATAAAATGGAAATTAGGATAAAGTCTCTTACCTTAATAACTGCTTAATTACAACTCATTTTAAGAAACCTAAATAAAAATAATATATTTATTTAAATGATAATACATATGTGAATTATAGTAATTTATAAAACTATTTATCTATTATAATTATTATATTATAATTTTTTGTGGATGAAATTGAAGCATATTGATATCATGTTTTCTTAAAAATTTCCAAAATTTCCTTGATTTCATTATTTTATTAAATTTAGATATTAAATTAGTATAATTAATTCCCTAAACATAGAATATATGTAATCACATATTTATATATTATATATAATTCATATTTTCAATACATGATGGTGGTTATAAGAATTGTTTTTCTAAATATCATTGAAGGTTGTAAACCATCCTTTAATGGAATGTTGTCGTAATATTTGGACAAGAGAGTGAAAATTTTATATATGTAATACATATAATACATACATTATGATAAAATCATTAAGATAATGATAAATTACAACATAAATATTATCCATATTTTATTGTTTTCAAATAAATTGAGTAAAGATGAAGGAAAAGAATAAAAGAGGGATGCGTTTATAGAGACTTGATGTATCCTAGATGTGTCTTCACTTCAACGACACTAAAACTACCTTAGGTATTGTATTTGGATGGTTCTAGAACATACCTAGGTCTTATAAGAGGATTTAGAGGGAGTATATGGGCAGATCGTTGGCTTTGGACGGGGATGGATGAGTGATTTTCCAAGGGAATTGAGAACGGTTATTTTTCATATTGGAGAGGGGTTTTTAGATAAAAATATTAAGTGAACTATTATATCAAATGTTACACATTTAAAAGTGAATTTTTTAGAGTATAAATCATATATTAATATAATATTCTTTTTTTATGACTTTTTAATACATTTATAATTCAAATTTATAAATTTATTTAAATGGAAAGATGAAATAAATAAAAATTAAGTTTTTAAGGAACCTCTTTTTTACTTTTGGTTTTGGAAAATACTTCTTTCATTAATAAATTAAAATTAATGTATCATAATTAATTAGTTATAATATTAAATATATGATTGAAAAAAATGAATCTCAATAATTTATTATGTCACTAATACTCCAGGAAGGAAAACATTTAAGTTAAAAAAGTTTTATGAAGCCTATATATTTTACTATTCATAATAAAATTCATTTATTTCAAAATATTAAGAAATAATCACCCCTGGGTAACTTCAAAATCATATTTGAAAAATAAAATCCATTTTTTTAAATGATTTTAATATGAGAATGTTATTTGTTATCTTCAATCATCTTTTTTTGAAAAATACCGATTTTAAAAATATAACTAAATTTGTGGAACATTGAAAAATTAATTAAGGTCTTATAAGATTATCATATAATCATATGGAATAAAATTATAAATTTATAATTATTTTCATTGAAAATAAATATTATTTAAATTCATTATATTAACTATTAAATTGTAATCCAATACATAATTTATCATTTTTAAAACATTCATTTACTTATTCCATGATATAAATATGTGATATTTTCATTCATAAGATAACTAAATTTTATTTATATTTTCATCAGTAAAGATATTATTCTAATGGTAAAATCACTATCCTAAATATAAATTTTCTATTCTTATGGGTCACATTACTATTCATAAGGGTCACGTTACTATTTTAATGATCACGTTATTATTCTATCAATATTCATTTAGGTTTAGTGTTATGTACTGTATAAAGCTATTTGGTTAATTAAATTTTCTTAATTACTTACATACAATAAATATTGTGTTTCTATAAAAAAAATAAAATTAAAATAAAATTTACATGAATATAAATATATTTGTGACATATCATATGGATGGTGAATTATATACACCATGCAATATAATTTTAACTTAATATGGGACATGTCTCACAAATTAAAAGTGAGATGAGGAACCCCAAAATTAGATCTAAACTACTCTATATGTGAAAAAACCTAATGTATAATAAATTTATATTATTTATATATCAATTAAAGAAATAAAAATATATAAATAATACAATATATTATTTAGTAATAATAATAAATCACTATTTTATAAAAAAAATTCTTTAATTAAATTTTATTATAATAAATTATTTATTTTTCATCTATGTTTTTATTTTTTAGATTTTATCCTTATAATTTAATTATGACTTATTCATATATAAAATTTTAAAAATAATATAAAAATAATGTATATTTATTATTTATGTATTTATAGTCATCCATAAAATTTATTGATAGAAAAATGAATTTCACAGTTCATAGAGATGGTAGACTGTACGTATGCAAGAACTCTATATTCATAATATAACTAATTACTCAAAAGAAATGTAAATAATAACTATCCTTTATATAATAGTTATTATATAATATATATCAAATATATTAATTAAATATATCTTTATTATCATCAATATAAAATTGAAAATAAAATTAAATCACAGCACTTTGTGGAGGTGGTTGTCTAGATGTATGCATGAGCAACATTAAAATATTAAAAATGCTTTAAAGTTATGAAGAAAAATATGATATTATAATTAAAAAATAAAAAATATTCCAAAGTATCATATATTAATATTTTACTCAAAAAAACATATCCATAATATATTTCGATGAATAATAATTTTATCATTATGTGGAGAATATAAGTCATACATGCACATGACGGATAACTTTACATTATATTTTATGGATTAAAGAAAATATATAATTTTTTTCATTAGAAAAATGAAATTTTTATAAATTTGGGGTAAGGAATTTAATATTTTATGTTAACTAATAACTATTAAGTTGATTTTGAAGAATATGTGAACAAAATGTGATGGAATAAAGTGAATACCACTTCTTTGAATGAACTCCTTTAGACCTCCTTTTAAGGACACAATAGTTGATGTTATCAGAATAATATAACCCAAATAATGTGTATATGGGATAAAATAAGGGAATATGGTATGGTTTGGTAACCGTTTATGGGTAATTTTGCTGTGAATATTTGAGAAAGGATGTTACCTTTTATAATTGAGGTGAGGGGTACTTTTGGAGTGTTTTAAATATTATTATATAATGAATTTATTATCAATCCAAAATACGTAAAAGTGATATTTATTTAATTATAATATTAATGGGGTTTAAATAACATCATCATAAAAAAATTCATATAT
This sequence comes from Viscum album, assembly GCA_963277665.1. Taxonomy (NCBI): domain Eukaryota; kingdom Viridiplantae; phylum Streptophyta; class Magnoliopsida; order Santalales; family Viscaceae; genus Viscum; species Viscum album. The sequence goes on along the minus strand of OY728120.1, from coordinate 1,264,165,410 downwards.
TTTTATGTAGTTTTATACTCCATATCATTTGGTGTAACCCCTTGGTTTTCCTATTTAATATTATTTGTAGTAATGTTTCTCTCAAAAAGGGACATAATTTTTCATATAAACTGAAAATTGGATAAAAAATGTACAATAGTGAGTTATAAACCATATATAATCATCTTATTCAAGTTTAATATTTTCAATATTTTTAAATAATTTAATAATATGTCATTTCAATAAAATATAATTAATGTCAACTTTCTCACTATTCACATGATTAGAAAAAAACAAAAAGTAAATGTTTTATTTCTTATAAAATCCTTTAAGAGAAACTATTATTTTTTATTCTTATTAAAAAAATTTGTACCATTATAAATAAATCAAAATAATTTAATTCTAATATTTTGACAATAAATTATTTTTTTCCATAAATTGAATAAATATTGTGTCTACGTTGTGTATGAAATTTATGAAATTATATGATTCATAAAATTTTTAAATAAATACCAATAATTAAAATAAATTCATTGATCTTAGGAATGATATTTTATTCCATTATAACATTCTTTTGCACCTATATGGACACAAAATTGATATTTAAAACTAAGAGTGTGAAATTTTTGTAGCTTTCTTTTATTTAAATATTATATTTCAAATTTCCATGAAATGGTGTCCGTTAAATAAATAAATTTAGAGCCAATGGTGATATGATAATAATTTCATACAAGAAATAAGAATTAAGATGAAATATTCATATATTATCACTGGGTTTTATCCTAGATTATCTTGATTTACCCTTTACGAATGTGATATATTTTATAAAGGAGACGATTCATATTGAAAAAAAGGTAAATATTAACTAAATTTGATCATTCTAATTCAAAATATGGAATCAATTTCAAAAAAATAATTTTATATATGTAGAAGAAATAAATTTGAAATCAATATTAAAAATTAATCCAAAATTTTATTTCAGAAAAATGTGTTATTATGTGTAAATATTTTGTTATAAAAAATTCAATCATGATATTAATTTTAATGAACATAATTGGATTTTATATAATACAGTAGTCCTAACCTTATTTTAAAATAATTTGAAAGTTAAATTTAATTATGTAAATTTCGTAAAAGAAAATACATTTTTAGTTAAATATTTTTTCACTATTCATTTGAAAATCAATCATTTCAAAAAAAATGATGATTTCCTTATTATATAATTTTTATAGGGTAATTGGAAACAAGATAAAAAATTTATAAATTAAAAATTATTAATATTCTAGAACATGGATAAAAATATTCTCTCTCATAAATATTACAATCAATTTTTAAGAAAAAAATATTTATGAATCAAAAAAAAGCATTACTCATAATTGAAACAGACGTTGGGTGCCAGTGATATGGCTGAATGTGCCTAAATGGGTCTAAGGGGGTCCGGGTTTAGTCCGACATGGTCGGACCGACCCGGCCTACTAGGTCCAGCCCGGCCTGGTGGCCTGGCCTGGGCAGCGGTCTGCGGGGCGGCGGAGGTCATGGAGTAGCGTGAGGCCGCGGGGCAGCTCGGAGGGCGGTGAGTTAGCGAGCATGAGGGGCAGAGCAGAGGGCCGTGGGTGGCAAGCTCAGGGGCCTCACGGAGGGACACGGGACGATGAAGTCATGGGCGATGGGGGTCGTGGATGGCGGAGGCCGCGAGAGGTGGGGGTATGGAAGGAGGAGGTCGTGGGCGGTGGGGGTTGCGGACGATGGAGGTAGCGGGCAACAGGGGTTTCAGATAGGGGAGGCCTCGGGCGACGGTGGCCGCAGACGATGGAGGGCGCGGGGTGGCTGTGGCCGCTGGGGGCGGATGCCGTGGTTAGCAGAGGCCGCGGGGTGGCGTCGTTGCACCGTGGCCTTTATCAGGGCTGGTGGTGGGGACATCCAATGTTCTTGTGTTCCACCGATGCCAAACGCCGGCACTGGTTGTCGTCACCATCATGAAGAACACAACAATAATGAAGAACAACGGATTGGTTCGGCCATGTTTGTTTGGCCCGCACCCTCCACGTTAGGGCGGTAGTAGGCGGCTCAACAAAATCTTGAAATAAGAATGTCAAACTATATAATTTCATAAGAATCATGGATCAACTCATTTTGGTTGATACGCATTCTCCATGCATTCCATGAATGAGGAATTTAATTGAAAAGTTTCATGTATTTAATAAAAACCCCTACCTTAATGGTTCAGTTGAATATTGTCAGTGGTTGTGATGGTTTAGAGTTTGTCAATCTTACAACAAGTCTCCTCCAACTACGTCAGTGAGGAGAGGAAAAAAGTGTATTCAGTGACGATGGTGATTCCTTTATCATCGGTTCATTAGTCGTTGGATATCCTTTGACAGAGATTAGAGAAATATTTGTCGAAGGAGAATAGTTCTTCGTTGGCATTCTTCGTTGGAGAAGCACTTCGTTGGAGGAAGTGATTCTCCACAATTCTCCACGATTCTCCAAGTTTCTCCCTCCTTATTCAACCTAAAGAATAACAGCCAACATAATAAAATATTTTTTTCCAACTTTTAAAATGTTGGCACAAATTAATTTGGCATAATTAATTTAATGGAGTGGCATAATTAATCAAGGGGTGGCATAATTAATCAAGGGGAATTTCAAGATAATTCCCCACATTTATGTGGGAGGTTCAAAGGGGTATTAGTATCAGGTGGTCCCCACCACCATAACCTCTAAAGGGGGGTTTAGTTATGGTGGTCCTCACCTCTCCACATCCACATGGGAGTTTCAAAGTAAAAATAAAAATGTTATACAATTTTTATTTTTATTTTTCCGCGAAAAAGTGATAAAATATCTTTCACCCATGACCTACTGCGGTTGAGGTGAAGGTCTCTGTAAGCAAATATCAATGCTGCGAGTTTAACTATGCCCACAAATTTCAATTTTGAGAACCAATTTAAAAGATACAAAACCCTGCTTGTACATTAATAGAACATACCCAAAAAAAGATCAGAAATTCAATCTGGGCACACCAGGCCTCGAAATCACACACTCTGAGTTTTCATAGACTCATAAAATTCACATTTAATTAAAAAAATTAAATGGAATTTTAAGGTTTTTATAATCTCCCCACCTCAGGGATTTACGTACCTGTAAGAAACAACTCAAAGAAGGAAAAAAATGGGGGTACTAACCACAAATCTAAGTCTCCCACTCCCATGTTCTCTCGTGGAGGTTCCCGTGCTACCAACGAAAGAACAGTAGAGGAATCATCCACCTATAAAGGACCTGCTCTTATCGATCATCAATCTCTACTAGAACCTCCGTAAAAGTTTCCCCATCATCGATGTTCAGCTCGCTATGGTCGAAGATGTGAGAAGGGTCATTCGCTTATCTCTATAGCTGGGATACGTAGAAGACGTCGTGCACCCAGTGCAACTGAGGTGGAAGTGCTATAAGGTAAGCCACCTCTCCCAATCTGCTGATGACCTATAAGGATCCAATGAACCTTGGAGATAACTTGTCGCCTCGGCCAAATCTCTAAAAAACCAGTCTAGGTGAGACCCGTAAAAAGACATGGTCGCCATCCTCGAACTCCAGAGGTCTACATCTTCTTTAGACATACGACGGCTGCCTGCTCTGTGCAATCTTCATCTAATCTTGGATGATCTTCACCTTCACTATGGTATCTCGTACCATCTCTGGTCCCACTAGTGCTGACTCCCCTAGGTCTTTTCAACATAAATGTGATCTACAAGGTCTCTCGTACAATGCCTCAAAAGAAGCCATCCCAATGGTGGAGTGATATCTATTGTTGTATGCAAACATTACCAAAGGAAAGTGATCCTACCAACTGTGATTGAGGTTGAAGAAACAGTCACACATCATTTCCTCGAGGGTCTGCATGGTTCGCTCAGAATGGACATCTGTCTAAGGATGGAAGGAAGTGCTCAAATGAATCTGCGTCCCGAAAGCCTCCTACAACCCCTTCTATAACTGAGAAGTAAAACGCGCATCACGATACGAGATAATATTCTAGGGAACTCCATGTAACAGCACAATCTTCCACACACAGAGGTGTCCTATGATCTCTATTAAACCATGCTCTCTGATCAGTAGGAAGTGGGCCGACTTGGTGAGTCGGTCAACGGTCACCCAGATACAGTCATGTCCCCTAGATGTACATGAATGTCCTGTCATGATGTCTATGGATATCCCATCCCACTTCAACTCTGTGACCTTTATTGGTCGAACCAAGCATGCTTGTAATTAATACTCCACCTTCATTTGCTGACAAGTGAGGCATTGAGAGAAAACTATGCCACTGCTTTCTTCATTATTGGCCACCAGTGTTGTCTTCGATGATCTCGGTATATCTTCGCCACTCCTGGAAGTACCTCTAGAGGGGATGTGTTGAACTCCATCATCACTTCTTCTCGAAGTGACACTGGTACAATGGTATGTCCTTTGAAAAGGATGACATTATCCACACCTTCATAAAATCCAATAGGTTCCTTCCCTGTGGATATCTAAGCACGTCGAGTCTCGCAGTCAGCATCCCCACACAGCACGTCCTTGACTTTCTGAATAAGTGGGGGAGTGATTGTAAGAGACTAAAGAAAAGCTGCTCCATCCCAATCCAAAAATGTTATCTACAAAGTGGCCAGCTCCTCCGTCATCTCACCTAGTAGATGTATACCAGATCTCCGACTGAGTGCATCTACTACAATGTTCCCCTTCTCAGGAGTATAGACTATCTAAATTTCATAATCTTAGAGGAACTCAAGCCAACATCGCTTTCTCAGGTTCATGTCCTTCGGTGAGAAGATATACCTGAGACTCCTGTGATCAGAGTACACTATAAAATTCTCTCCCATCAATTAATGTTGACACATCTTCAAGGAAAAGACCACTACTGCTAAATCTAGGTCATGGGTATCATATTTCTACTCGTTTTTTTTTCTCAACTGTCGTAAACCATAAGCAATAACTGCTCCCTCCTACATCAGGACACATCCAATCCTCTTCTATGATGCTTCACAGAAGACTGCATACCCTAAAACCTCCTTTGTAAGCCTCAATATTTGGGCCCTAGTCAGCCTCTGCCTTAGCTATTGAAAACTCTAATGGCATCTCTCCGACCACATGAAGGGTTACCCCTTCTTTGTCAATGTAGATAGAGGTGCTGGAACTCTAGAGTAATCTGGAAAAAACCTCTGATAGCATCTAGCCAATCCCAAGAAACAACGTACCTCTATCACACTCCTAGGTGGCTCCCAAGAAATTACCGCCTCAATCTTCAAAGGATCCACTACAACTCTAGCCTCTGATATGACATGTCCCAGAAATTGAACCTCTCGGATCCAAAACTGACACTTTGAGAACTTTTCATAAAGCTAGTGCTCTTAGAGTGTGTCTCAAACTATATTTATATGATAGGCATGCTCCTCCTTAGTAGTCCAGAAGATCGGAATCTGGTCGATAAAGACTACTATAATGTGATCAAGTTATGGATGATAGATCTTGTTCATGATTCCCATGAACACTATTGGAGCGTTGGACACACTGAACGACATGAACAAAAACTCAAAATGGTCATACCATCATCTGGAAGTCGTCTTCTATACATCCTCGTCTCGTACTCTGAGCTGTTCATAGCCCGGCTTGAGGTCTATCTTCGAGAAACATTATTCTCCCTTCAGCTGATCAAAGAGGATGTGAATCCTCAAGAGCGGGTACTTTTTCTTCACAATCACCTAGTTCTGGCATCGATAGTCAACAAAAATCCTCATGCTATCATCCTCCTTGAGGGTGAACAAAATTGGGCTGCCTAAGGAGAAACATCAGGCTGGATGAATCCCTTCCCCTATAAGTCCTCTAGTTGTACCCACGGCTCATGATGCTCCACAAGAGCCATCTGATATGATGGTGTAGAAATCAATGTTTTCCCATGGTACAAGTTAATGTAAAATTACACCTATCTATGAGGAGGTTGAGCTGGATAATTAATAGGGAAGACATCTGCGTACTGGTCCACCAATACAGAATAACTCTAACTCTACACATCAACTTCTCTGAGCGTAAGGCTATCCAACTAATGAGTGATTGGCTGCAATCTCCTCCAGGTAAATCCAAAATGTGATGCAAATGCTCCATTCACACCGGTGAAGGTAAACCCAGTCCCATCCGGGTGGACACACCACACTTTGTGCCTAATATAGTCAATATTATCATGGACTGTAGATTACCAGTCCATACCCAAGATGATGTCGTAAGGCCTCGATGCTGCTACTAAGAGATCCCTACAAAATCTCTCACATCCTAGAGTAACCACACACTACCGAAACTAGTTCTTAATCATCGATTCTGATACTATAGGAGTCTCTAGCTATAAAGATCTATCCAACGAATCTGTTAGAATCTCCAAGCTCTGAATGTGGGTAGTGTAAATAAAAGAATGATTGGAACCTATGTCTATAAGTATTTCAGCTAAGGTTTAGTATACACAAATCGTACCTTGTATCATCTACGTTGTTCTGTGATCTTAAGCCTTAGATACATGGAGCTGAGCTCTCCCCTGTCCTCCTGCTCCCTGTGGTTAGGGTGGAACACCTGGTGGTGGTGGCAGTAATATCTAGAATCATCATCCACTGGCTGCTTCATAGCCAGCTCCTCTGCCAGATCCAACTTCTCCTTGCAGACCTCCTCGGTCGAACTTTTGTCTCAGCCTGGGCGGTCCTTCGACTGTCTTCTGATCATCCATACAATGGTTCGGACTGTCCCGAGCCATGTGACCCCACCCTCCACATGCGTAACACTTTTTGCTCATGGCATGACTGGTTCTACATCAGGTGCCCCGCACAACCGACCCTAAATCCTGCGGTCATCCCCCTGTAGGTCTAGTCCTCCTCGTCCTCTGCGACAGATGTTTTCTTCCATCTACAGAAGACTCTACTGTATGATTTTTGGGGGTGGGTCTCACTACTGGTGACTGCTCAGCATGGAAACTCTCCACTAAGAGGGCTCTCTCTAAAACCACTGCCTGCGTCGGGATGCTAAGAGAAATCATTGTAGCCCTGATCTCTCACCTGAGACCCTACTCAATGGTACAGGCTCTGAATAATGGGCCCCGCACCATATCCGTAGAGTAGTGTGAGAGGTTAGTGAACCTCGCTGAGTACTGAGCTAAAATCATGTTGCACTGCTGCAAATGAAGTAGCTCCTAAATTCACAGTGCATGAAGAGTTGCTGGGAAAAACTTTGTCTGAAATATGCTCTCGAAGTCTGCCCAGAGAAGTGTCACCTTATTGTGATCCTAGAGCATCAAGCTCTACCTTCTGCCTGCTGCTTCCTAGAGAAGACTGGCGGCAAGGTTCACCATGAGATTGTCTGGTGTCTCTACCAGTCGGAAGACTCTCACTACAGCCTCTAATCAATCCTCAGCTACATGTGGGTCCAAATCTCCCCTAAACCAAGGTGGCCTCTGTTTCTAGAACTCGTGTAACTCTATCAAGCAGCGTACACTCTCTACTGATAGGGCTGGTGGAATCGGTGGACCAATGGGTAATTGTATCGTTGGTTCCTCCGTTGGTGCCTTTACAAGAAGAGGTCCCTGTACCAAGGCCTCGTCACTCGGTGGTCTATCTGTGCGTAATAATATCATAAACCTTGCTGGTTTTCACTGTAAGACCCCATGATTCTATGATATGCTTCTCTTTTAATAATTCAATAGCGTGTGTTGTATGCAATATCGAGTTCTAACACACCACAACAAATCAAACTAGCTGTTACGAATAGTAATTCCCAGTTTTTGAAATTTATAAATTTTATTTTTCAAAATGGAATTCATTTTTGGATTCGGAATATCGAAATTATCCTAGGGTGAATTTTAGGTATTTTTCTGAAAAAACATCATTTTTTGATGAATAGTGAAACCACTAAGTGGTAGTTAAAAACTGAATTTTTCATAAAACGTAATTTTACCGCTTTTGTGAGTGGAATTTTGAAAATCCGAGAGAAACGGTAAATATCAAGGAGTAAAATGTGGTTCAATGAGATGAAAATAATTTTTAGTGAATAGTAACCTTTTACTTTTATTTACCACGGTTAAAAGTAAATAGGATAATTAAGGGTAAAAATGATATTAATATTACCCTAAAACATGTCCTAATTCTATTGGACAAGATTATCTCGACCAAAAACAACCATAAGAATAAAATATTATCATTTAGGTCCACCTGGATTAGATTAGGAAATTTATTATTATTTAATTCAATGAACAGTTAAAAGAGTTAAAATCGAGGTTTAAATACTAAAACATTTTTAATATACGGTTATACATAAGATAAATTTGATTTTAAATATTAATTGGAAAGCTAAAAATATTTCCTACATAATGGTATTTTATTTATAATTTTTACACATTATATAATTTAATTTATTTTTGACACAATGGTGATGCAGTAATTACCAAATTAATGAAATATTAAAATAATTGAAATTATAAATATCCAAATAAATGTAATTTTAGACTCTTTATGAATTACAATAATTTTTTAGGTTAATATGACATATTAGTTTTTATTATAGGACTCTTGTTCGAAGTAATAATGTTGTTATAAATTTATAAAAAACAAAATACCCAATAGTGTCAAAATTGACATAAAGGAGTTTTTAAAACAAATATTATATTATTAATTGATATTCAGTTCCTAAAATCTAAGGTTATACCAAGATACTTATATCATGATAGGTGTATCATTTATTCACCACTTGGGGGTCGCTTGGATGTATATAGTATGTTTATTAACTATATAATATAAAAATACAAAGTGACATGGTAAATGTCAAACAAATTAACTGAGGGTTAAAACTAAAAGATAAGGATAATATAGTGACCGAAACCTATCTAAAACCTATTGGTTGAGTGTTTTTATACCCATACACACCTTAAACTTTAAATAATTCACTTTGGATCCATTAGAAACCGAATATGAATTTATTATAAAATAATATTTCTAGCTTTTCCCACCACCCTTTTTCAAGTTCCTTTCTTCTTCAACTTCTTCTTTCTTTGTTATTCCCATTATAAAATAATAACTCCAGTATATTATATATACTACGATGTTATTATAAATATGGTACAACCATATTCAGTATTCTATCCATCATTTGAATGACATGTCACCATACGTGCATACGTACGGCTTACCGTCTCCACGTCGTGGTGTAATTGTTAATCAATAAATTATTATTTGTATGGGTATAATAATGATGTGTAATGCATGTAAATAATAGATATAATATTATAATGATTATTTATATATGATATAACATCCAATTATATATTATTTTAATATCAAAAAGATGATATTGTCGCTCGTGCGTACGTACGGACTACCGTCTCCACGAACATGATGAGATTCATTCTCCATCATATTCATTCAAGTATAATTCTCATTTGATGATTAATAATAGTATTTAAGGACTTTATATCATTTTGGATATGAATAATATACAACCTATCCATAAAAAACATGGATTATGTAACAAAACATATAAAAGAAAACAAGTAAGTTAACACCCGAAACGACGATAATACTAAGATATTATTAACAAAGCAATGTTAAAAGATAAAATATGATATAATATTAATGTATATGATTATTTTATAATTTAATAACAGTTATTTCACCATTATAGAGGAGGTTAACCTACCCTAACCAAGGAAAAGTACAAGGTAAGGGTTTTTTTTTTCACAATCTCTTCATTATCCGAGGTTGTTTATACGTCATTATCTACTGGGACTTATTTATCATCCACAACCATGTTTCTTAAAAAATGTATTTCAAAACCTTTTTACCATTTACTAGAATATGGTTTAAAGTCATTTATACCCTTTTTTGAATTTTTATAATAGGTTTATAAAGGAATTTTCCATCGTTTTCCAAACAAGGTCCTTTTTAACCTTTTCGACAGAATTAAGGTAAGAATGTCTTTTTTTAACTTATATAGCGAGTGCGGCTATTTTCCGCCATTATAAAATCTTTGAAGCTTACCTTACAAGTTTATAAGTATATTTTCAAAGTAAATGTTTTATTTTATAATTTTGTGACTTTTAAATGATTTCAAAAAAGAGATATTTCTCTCAAATAGTTTTGATTTCATCTATGTCAACATCCTTTGATGGATTTTAAGATTATATGAAGTTTATTTATTATGATAAAAAACTTCCATATTGTATTGATTGTTTTGTGATATGTTTTATTGTTGATGTGTTATTTTTATACCATTTATGATTTATAAAGAAAGTATTGAAATTTCGTATGCTAGTTTTAATACGAATTTTAATGTTATGTTTAAACCTGTTCATATGAGCAATGAATTGGACTTAATAAGTGATGGGTGGAGCCCGCTATAGCTCCTCGATACATCGGTAGGTCTCATGAGACAAACTAGTGTCTTAACACAAGGCCTTGACAAAATCTTATTTGTAGTCTTGGCACGAGGTCTTGGCTATGTGGTTATGATAGTCTGGCATTATGTATTCCATCGTTATAAAAGTTGTTATTGATATTTCATGTGATTATTCGACTAGTAGAATATCCATGTCAATAAGTAGGTGGCATTATTTCATTTCATTTTTTTCATATTATACTGAAGTTCAAGTTTAAGATACTTTTGTTTTAGTTATACATTGCCTTAAATTTTTATGCTTATTTATAAAATTTTCCGATATATTGTTATCCTTACTGGGCATTTAAGCTCACCCTTTTCTATGTTTTATTTTTCCCAGGATGTGAAAAAGTATTTTATGAATGACCAGCAGGGATAGTATAAAGGGATATGAGTGTGGAGACAGAATGTTGTTGTAGTATTCACATTATGATGTAATATAAACTTTATGAATGTATCTAGTGTTTCCAAGACTACTAAACTAATCTGTATTTCGAGACTTGATATTTTGTGATCATGCCAATGTTATGTAATAATGCCCCGAATCTGGGTAACTGGGGTTGGGGCATTACAGTTGGTATCAGAGGAAGTTTAGTACAAACCATGGAAGCTAGATTTAGATAAACTCTGATTATAGCACATAGATCTAAGATGGACTATGAAGATTAGTATATAAGAACTTCCGAGAATTTTGGTATTGTAGATATTTTGTGAGTTTTCCAAGCAATACATCCCTATCTGGATACGAGCAGGTTGAGGCAGATCTGGCACAGTTGTTCCTAGGGGTAAAACCCGAAAATACCGCTTTGAGTAAGACTCAAATGGGAACTGGTGCACGACAACGGGCCTTGTTGCACTCTTTGTTACGACACTCCCGAAGGATGTGCTTAGGATAATTATCATTTTCTTTACAAACCATTATGAAGGGTTAATGAATATAATTCATCAATGAAACCATTTTTATGATTATGTATTATATCCTTAAATAGTAAAATCTATGTTAAGTGTTTTATAAGTATGAAATTATGTATTTTGATTTATAAACTGATCTAGTTTATTCCATTGTTTAGAAATAGTATCTAGTGGATGAAATGGAAACTGTATCAATGCACACACTGCATGTAGGTATTTCCCTCTTGATCAGGATAATTATAGTGGAGCTGGTGGTGCAACTGGTGCTGATCAGTTAATCACCATACTGGGAGAACTCACTCAGGTTATGAAAAATAACCTTACCCGTATGGAGCACCCTGATCCACAATATGGAGGATCAATTTTAGATTTATTCATGAGTCAGGAACCACCAATGTTCAATGGGAGTACAAATCCCTTAGTAGCTGAGCAACAGATAAATTCCCAAGAGAAAATATTTCAGGCTTTGGGGAGTAGTGAAAGGGAAAAAGTTATCATGGCAGTTTACCGCCTCACTGGAGATGCTGATCAATGGTGGTCATTGATTCAAAACATGAAGGAAGATAATGAAGTATCAAATATGGAATGGAGGGAGTTCAAAGATCTATTTTTAGAAAAATACATTCCTCATGTCCATCGAGCAGATATGGAAAGACAATTTATGAGTCTGAGACAAAAGGAGGATGAGAATGTCGCAAAGTATGAGGCTAACATTAAAAGGTTAGCAAGATATGCTGTAGATTATATACGTGACCTAAGAAGTAAGATTGATCGTTTCTTTGATGGCTTAAAACCATTTATTCTTCGAACATTAGTCTCACAATCCTTCTCGTCGTACGAAGACATTGTCTCATGTGCTATCAAGACAGAAAAGGAATTCTCTATGTCTTATGACATTAAAGCAAAACAAGAGAAGAAAAGATCTGCTGATCAATCTGGGAATAGAAATAAGGGGAAGAAGGGAAAATTTGAGTATCCATATTTTAGTAAATGTGGGAAGAAACACCATGGTAATTGCTTAAAAGGAATGGGAGTATGTTACAAGTGTGGTGAAAAAGGCCACCATGCTCGTGATTGCAAGGGGAAGAAGGAAGCTACCGATGTCCAATGCTACAATTGCAGGAATATGGGACATTATGCAAATGAATGTCATATGCGCCAGGGGAACTTACCTCAGAAAAGGCCAAGGGATCAAGGCCAAGCTTATTCTATCACTACTGTTGAGGTAGAAGCTCCGAAATACATGGTGGCAGGTAATTTAATGGCTTCCTCAAGTTTAGTAAATGCATTATTTGATTTTGGATCATCGCATTGTTTCATATCTTCCCATTTTTCTAAGAAAATTAGATATTTCCAATTTGATTTAACAAGGGATTTGTTAGTTAAAACTCCTAAGGAATGTATCATTGCAACAATGTTTTGTGAATCAGTCCCCATTAGAGCACATAAATTTTCTTTATCCGCTGATCTCATCATCATACCTATGATTGAGTTTGATATAATCCTCGGTATGGATTGGATTTCGGACCATGATGCGAAGATTTATTATAAGAAGAAGGAGGTTACGATTTATGATAACGATGATAATGAACTCCTTATCTTTAGAGCAGAATCATAACCACCTAATTCTTATCTAGATCCACCCCTAGAAGCTCAACTAAATTCAATTATTGGGGAGGAAGAGAATTAAATGACAGTGGGTGAGTAAAGGAATGTTCAAATAGAGTATTTACCTATTATGAAAGAATATGTAGATGTGTTTCCAGAAGATTAACCTGGACATCCTCCAGAACAAGAAGTTGAATTTTCCATTGATTTAATTCATAGATCAAGGCCTATATCGAAGACCCCTTATAGAATGTCCAATGTATAATTAGTGGAACTAAAGAAACAACTATAGTAATTGATTAATAAGGGATTTATTCTCCCTAGTGTTTCTCCATGGGGATCCCCAGTTCTTTTCATTAAAAAGAAAGATATATCCATGAGGTTATGTATCGATTACAGGGAAATCAATGCTATAACAATAAAGAACAAGTATCCCCTACCTCGCATTGATGATTTATTTGACCAACTGCATGGAGCTCAATACATTTCAAATATTGACCTTCGGTCTGGATACCATCAGTTGTGTGTGAAGAATGAAGACATTCTGAAGACATCATTTCGAACTAGGTACGGGCATTACGAGTTTACAGTAATGCCTTTTGGGCTGACTAATGCACCCTCTATATTCATGGATCTAATGAATTGTGTTTTCAATGAATATCTAGATGAATTTTTGGTGGTATTTATTGATGATATTTCGGTATACTCCAAAAGCTACGATGATCATGAAAATCACTTGCGCATTATCCTGAAGACTCTGAGAAGACATGAATTATATGGGAAGTTCAGTAAGTGTGAATTCTGGCTTCAGGAGATTTATTTTCTTGGCCATATTCTCTCTAAATATGGAATCTTTGTTGATCCTACTAAGACCAAGGCAATCCATGAATGGACTGCACCGATGAGTATAAATGAGGTACGCAATTTTATTGGTTTAGCAGGTTATTATCCACGTTTCGTCCAGAATTTTTCCCTGTTGGCTAACCCATTAACAAAGCTCACACGTAAAGGGTTTAATTTATTTGGACAAAAGTGTGTGAATAATGTTTCGAAGAACTGAAGAGAATATTAGTCAATGCATCTATATTGACTCTACCATCGGGGAATAATGGGTTTGTTATTTATAGTGATGCATCGAAGAAAGGACTTAGTTGTGTCCTTATGCAGAATGATAGGGTTATTGCCTATGCATCACGACAGTTGAAAATTTACGAGAAAAACTATCCTACTCATGATCTCAAGTTAGCGGGTGTGATCTTTTCTTTGAAGATATGGAGACACTACCTCTATGGTGAAAAATGTGAGATTTATACTGATCATAAGATTTTGAAGTATATTTTCTCAGAAAAACAACTCAACATGAGGAAAAGTAGCTGGCTTGAATTACTCAAGTATTATGATTGTACGATACACTACCACCTGGGGAAGGAAGATAAGGTAGAAGATGCTTTGAGCATAAAAGATCATGGAGTTTTTAACAATATGATAATTGAAAGGGATCCAATTTTCATGGTTCTAGTGAAGATGGACATGGGAATAACCATGGAAGGTGAAACATCAGTGCTTTTTCAAATGGTTTCCAAACCATATTTACTAGAAAGGATTAAGATTTCTCAGACCAATGATGGAGAATTTCAAAATAAGATTAAAGCTATCATTGATGGGAGATATAGAGACTTTGTGTATGAAGATGGAATTTTGAAATTTGGTAAGAGACTTTGTGTTCCCGATATACCTTATCTAAAAAGGGAATTTTTGGACGATGCCCATAGTTCCAATTTCTCTATACACCCTGGGAGCACCAAAATGTATAGATATTTGAAGGAACATTTTTGGTGGGACAAGATGAAGAGGGAGATTTCTGATTTTTTGTAAAGATGTATGGTTTGTCAACAAGTGAAAGCTGGAAGGAAACAACCTGGTGGATTATTGCAACCTATTCCCATACCTGATTGGAAATGGGATAGTATTATGATGGACTTCATCATGGGGCTACCAAAGACTCCTAGAAGGAACGATGCAATATGGGTCATTTTTTATCATCTTATCAAGTCAGCACAATTTCTTGCTATAAGAGAAGATTTACTACTCGAACATATAGAAATACTATATATTAATGAAGTTGTGAGACATTATGGAGTACCCCTATTGATTGTTTCTAATCGTGATCCCTTTTTTACTTCAGGATTTTGGAAATGTCTTTAGATATCCATGGATACTGAAATTCATTTGAGCACTGCCTACTACCCTAAAACAGATGGACAATCAGAATGGAATATTCAAACCATAGAAGACATATTGAGATTCTAATCACTGTACTTTCAAGGTATGTGGGATAAATATTTACCTCTGGTATAATTTTCCTATAACAATAGTTTCCATTCGAGTATTCAGATGGAACCATATGGAGTGTTATACGGAAAGAGATGTCGCGCACTAACCAGTTGGGATGACGTTGGTGAAAGAAAACTTGTAGGACCAGAACTGGTGGAGGAAACATTGGAAAAGGTAAAGGCAATCCAAAACCACATCAAATCAACTCAAAGTAGGCAGAAGAGCTATGCCGATAACAGAAGGAAGGATTTGGAATTTCAGGTAATATATCTTGTTTTCTTGAAGGTATCTCCATGGAAGGGAGTTATACATTTCAATAAGAAGGGTAAATTGAGTCCCAAGAACATCAGACCTTTCAAAATTCTAGAACGAATTGGGGTTGTAGATTACCATTTGGAAAAGCCCCCAAGTCTCTCCAAAGTTCACGATGTGTTCCATGTATCAATGTTGAGGAAATACATTCCTGACCCAACGCATGTACTCACCTATGAGGATTTAGAACTGGAACACAATTTGTCTTATTGGGAAGATCCCATCAGGATTCTTGATATGAGAGAATAGGTACTGAGAAACCAAACAACTGGTCTGGTAATGGTTTTTTTGGAGAAACCATAAAATAAAAGAGGCAACGTGGGAACCTGAGGAACTTATAATGAAGAACCACCTGAGTATTTTCATGTGGTAGTATTCGAGAAATTTCGAGGATGAAATTATTTGAAGGAGAGAAGAATATAACACCCCAAGCTTCTACGGTACGCTTCCCTTTGAACAATGAAATAGAGTGTGTTGTGCGCAACCAGAACCAAGATGAAATTCATCTTTCATAAAAATACTGAAGTGATGGACTAGTAGTAACACATAACCTAGTGACATTGTAGTGGTCCAGGCCCCAATTGAATGTTAATAACTAGGAAGAATATAAACCTTGTACTTATAATCCACAAGGGTAACTAATCCATGAAAAATCACGATGTAACATATGTCTACCTCAGTAGTCATCCCTCAATCCAAAAAAACCAGAACGTGACAATGACTCAATTCACGAACTACCCTTGGTGACTCGAGGTTCAGAATAGGCGGGGGTTAATGGAATCCTTTCCATACCTACCTCTCAAGTCTTAAGAGTCCTAATCTCCACCTAACAGACACACCAAATATCAAGGGGCTCCTATGATACCATTTTGTCATGAACTAACCCAGGACGACCCTAAACCGGTCACCTGAGCTGGTCTGTGACATGGCCCGATGGGTGTTCCCGATCCCCACGGGCTGGAAACCAATGTCCGGCATCAAAATTTGATCGTTGGAAATGATTCTTCCCATAAAAGAAAAATAAATAAACAATATTAAACAAAACAATAAATCTAAACTCTAGCAGCGTAAAAATAAAGATATGGAAGAACTCAACATACCTCCATGTGACCTTCTAGGTCACCACCCAACCAAAATACTACATTTCTCTAATGATGAGCAACATGACGAAGAGAACCTGAGAAAAGAAATCTTGCAAATGAAATTATAAAGTAGGTGCGAACATTAAAATGCTCAGTAGGGTTTCTATGACAAACCACAGAGTCCAATGTCTCCTTTCCCAAGATAATTCATTAACACTAGTTTGAAATAAAATTATAAATATAGATCTTTCACATTTTAAAATAAGAAATGTTATTTTCCCCATTTTAAAATCCAACACAAAATACCAATCATTTCCAAAAACCAGAATCCATTTTATAACCAAATTCCAAAAAATGAATAACAAGTTAGTACTAAAAGGAACCAGATTAACAAGTAGGAAAAGAATCTAGTATAGTAGAATGTAATCAAGAAACATGATCAATAACCATGAGAGATCAAAAATATCACTAGAAGACCCCTGGACGTACTCGGTTCAGACCCACCTGCTAGAGTTTGGTGAAGCTCCTATGTATATTAACAACAATCTACCCTTGCGGGAAATGAAACTAGCAGCACTCCCCATCTAGCCTCTATACCTACCAGTGGGTACTAACCCATCCAATCGGGGAAAATAAGAAACCATCACTCAATCAAATAATCTACACCCAAGAACCCATGGTTGTTATAAAAATGTTTTGTAAGTAGGAGTCCCACTAATGTGTGACTCATCTCACTGCACTTGCATAACCCAAACACAGACAGTTACTATAGATTCTCCCATAATGAGTTAACCTAGATAAGAGCACCCCCAGATACACATTCAACAATATCACATTAAGAAAGTTCCAACCAGGATATCACGTCACATCCATGTAAAAACCATTTTTCTAAAATATTTTAAACTCTGACCAAAGAACACAATTTTTAAACACAATCCTTTCTAAAATTTCATACAAACATCTTCATTGAATTTAAAGTGCCAAATAAACATACCTTATTATTATTTCATTTAATCCAATTTTACAAATCACACATGGGAACCAACATTACATAAATATAGAAAAATCCATTTAAAATAAACAAGGTTTAGGGAGGAACACCATTTTCAACTGCCACTTTCATTTGAGGGAACATCTATGTGTGTACGTCATGCACCTATGGATGTGATGACATCCAAGGGCATACAAAGAGTAACCATGGAAAAATTAATACACCCTTTAAAGAATATCACCCTCCATCAAGACAAAACAATTACCCGCACGACACCAAATCCATTAACCATTGTTTTGTTTTTATAACAAGATAACCTTTAAAAACATTTTTACCAAAATCCTCAAGACAAAAGATCACCAAATAATACGCACCATGAAAAACCCACAATTCAACAATTTTACCATAACACAAATAATACTAATCATTTCTTACACACCCAATTTCCCTTTAAGGAAAATACATGGAATCTCAACCAATAAGAAAGGTGCAAATTGACCTATACATATTTAAATAATTGTTTTGAAACCCAACATTTTTCAATTTAAATAAATTTCAAAACACTCTACTAATCTAAAAAAGGTACCTCAGTGGTGAAATTCTTGTATATTAATTTTTTTGAATGTGTCGAGTATCAAAAGAAGGAAATTATAAATAAATGTATGGAGACAAGTACCTCAAAGCCATGTAAGTGTGATGCCGCTTTCATGGAATGTAGAAATTATCCTCACAGGCCCCTCACAATCCATTAAACAACAAGAAAAATGCACAAAATTTAACTTAGACAATAGGGGTTAATTAATTTGAATAAAAACAATCCCAAATTAAGAAAACATTGGAGGGGTGATGTTTGTAGGCCAGAGGGGAGGCAGAGGTGCTACGAAGGAGGGTTTGGGTTTGTTGGAAAGGGGGAAAACATCACTATCAAAGGCCTCCAGAGACGAGGTCTAGTGAGGGGATCTAGTGAGTATTTGGTCGGAGGGGCCAGAGAGAAGGTTGGGAACTAAGTAAGGAGGCAGCTTTAGTGAATAACAGGGGGTCGGTGGTGGAATACTGGGCCGCAGTCTGTAGAGTGCTGTTGATGTGAGGCTGGGCGAGGGTAAGGTCCGTTAGAGCCGGCGCATGACATGGGAAGGCTGGAGTGAAAAGGCTGGGATGAAGGAACCGTTGGATGGAAGTGTGACGGTCTACTGGAGGAGTTTGGTGGGGTAGGTCAGCAATATGGTGTGAGGTGAGGGCGAAAGGGGCCTTCTGGGGCTAGTCAGCTAGGTAAATGTGGAAGGTCGCTAGGGGTCAGGTCATAGGCAATGTAGTTGTGTAGCTAGGGAAGAGGGGCAAGGGGCGGCGGTGAGCAGGGAGGGGGCAAGTACAGTGGCGGCTAGTGGGTAAGGGGAAGGGGGTATGTGTAGAGCTACGATTTATTTTTTTCTTATTATAAAAATAATACTAAAAACAATAAAACTAAAATTACAATAAAAAGAAGAATAGTAATATCATTTATACAATAATAATAATTTTATTGATTTAAATAATAACAATTTCAGACAATAAAAATAATAACACCTTAGTAATATTAATATTATTTATTAAATAATAACATTATTGTTAATACAGTTTAAACATTTAACCGATTTTATTTACGTAAAATATTAATTGTTTTAATCATTTGACATTTACACAGCCACCCAGGTTAACTACGTGTCTACCGCCCATGGTACGGTGACCGTTCATGGGTCTGAAACCCAGTAAAATTATTTAAGAGACAAAAATTTTAAGCTGGTACCCAGCTCAGACCTTGGCTTAAGAACCCAGAGCCAATAAATATTAAAATAAATATTAATTACAAAGTTGTTGTGTGACATGGATTGCTATAATTATGGAATTTATAAATAGATAAAATTATATTGATTATGAATTACTATACGCTAGCCACTTCAATACCATTCAACAATTATGGGAATAATATCGTCTCTCGTGTGTACGTACGGCTTACCGTCTCCATAGTGTGATGTGATTCATTAAACATAATATTTATTAAAAAGTGATTATATAAATGAATTGAATGAGTAAATATAATATATATTATAATAATACCATGCTATAAATGGTATAATTATAACCTAAACATAGGAATAAGAACTTATCAAATAAAACATACATAAGAACATAAAGTAGTTAATACCCGAATAACGAGTAACAATGAAATGTTACTAACAAATGTATTAAAATATGATCATATATGTTATCATAAAAATGTTTATGATTCTAGAATAAATCAGAAACAATATTTAAATCATTATATAAAAAATTTGAATATATACGAATAATAAAATACCTATGGTAAGGGATAATTTATCGATCATATGTTTATTCGGTATAGATTACAAGTTAGTATTAACAGGGGTATATTTATAATCCACATCCATTTATTCTAATTATGTAAAATTATTTATTTTATTCTACAAATTATTAAATTTAATTTTACCCATTGGTTAATTTTATTTAAACTTTATGAAAGGAATATTTAGTCGTTATTCGATTTAATGTACATTTTGACTTTTGAAGAAAATGTACGAGGAGAATGATTTTTAAACTTATACAGCATGAATGGATTTTGGATGGTTTTATGAAACATTATATCAATGATATTTATTTAATATTATTTCAATATTATTTTCAACTAAATACTTTTCTTTTAATATTGGGTGTAATTTTGAAAAAATAATATGTTTCTAAAAAAGAATGTATATTTTCCTCATGAATTAAGTTCAAGTGTTTTGTCAAAATTATTTTCCATCTAAGATGAAAAAGGGTTATGATTCTATACCTAATACTACATTGATTTGATTTTTTTATGATGTAATTATTTTTATGAAATCCATTTATTTTATATGTATTATGATGGAATTGGATTTAAAAGACAATGTTTTTATTCCATAGGTTATGGTATGATGAACGGTTTATGTTTTGGTGGAACATGTAAGAATGGTTTCATTATGAGATGGGTGGGAACTATATATCCATCCAATACTATGGGTAATGATTTATATCCGATGATATAGTCGCGAATTGAATGGAAAGTACATCTGGTTCAGTAATACGGGGTTGTAATGAAGAGTGAACTCAGCTCAGTAATGGACTTTGTCCACTATAATGGACTTAGAAATGAGCATTGACTAATATGAAATGATTTTATACGCTTTTGTGGGTATGCCAAAAAATTTCATGTCTTATGTTATGAATATTGGGATTAAATTTCACTTTTATGATTTATCCAATCACATGATATTATGATCTTTTATATATAAGATAATATTTTCACCTGTTATGTTCTTATTATTATGAAATGATTAATATTTCCCTTGTTTACCCTTATGAGAATTTGAGATCACCCTTTCATATGTTTCTTTTCCCTAGGTCATGAAAAAGTTTATTCGGTAAGATATGTCAAAAAATTTTCTGGTTATGACAAAATAAGATCGAGACAATGTACTTGTTTTATGAAAAAGTTTATTATGATTTCCTGTTTATAAAGACACTAAACCTATACGTCACTGGCATGGTTTTTGTTATGTTATGTAATAAATATTATTAAATGATGAGGTAAAATCTATATTTAATGTATGTTCTATTATATCTTATCATACTAATTGTTTTATTTAATTCTTTTTGATATTTCAAATTGTTGGGACCAAGTCATATTGTAGTGGTTTTTGGATGTTTAAATATGTTTTGTGATGTAAGTAAATTATTTTTTTTTGTCGAAGAATAAATAAATCAATTTACATGAGAATATATTGATAATATGAATCACCATCATATTAAATATTTCATAATCACAATGATTAAGAACTTCCATTGGATTTGGAAAATGTTATCTGGAAGAAAAGGCTCATTAGACTCACCTTGAGTCCAAACTGAGGTTTTGATCATTACAAGGAATAGAATTAGATTATGTGTGGATCCAATTTCAATCTAATAATTATTTGTTTCATTAATTGTCATAAAACTCACATATTTTTTGAGAAATTAGAATTCATTTATTATTATGTAAATAGGTTGAATAGGTGATTACAATCATGTTGACATTTAGTTTTAAAGAAATAATTTTCTCAAATAATGGAATGTTATAATTCATTCAACTATAAGATAGATGATTATGATACCAATATTAATCATATTAAATGTAATGAGGAAGTCATAATATAATAATTATATTATGGAAGAAAGATTTTGCTGAAGTTGATGTTATCTGGTCTCCATCCATTGGTGTGAGAACACCATATATAGAAATGTTTGTTAGCTGAGGAAGTTGATAGAAATATGAAGTTACGAAGATGTTGGATTTTAGTAAGACCAATAAACCATGAAAAATAAAATATTTATTTAAATCATTAGTGTGTATAATAATCATAAAATTAAAGAAGTTTATGATATCAAAGTTGTTACAATAGGTCCAACTGATACGGGTTTCCAAAAATCATTAGATTCATACTGACACTGATCCTATGATGAATATCATTGTTAGAATTTTTTTCCATTGGTTTTCTGGAAAATATAAAAACAATATAATTAAGATGTCATTAGGTCAAGTGAAAATAAAATAAGTGGACTTCTTGAAAAAGAATCATGGGAGAAGGTTAGAGACTAGTCAACAATGTAGTCCACAATTTTCATCAAGAAGAATATATTGTTTTTTTCAAGATGTTAGAGAATGAAATGAATAAATTTTATTTGATTTGAATAGTTTTTTTTATCATGTTGGTCAGGATGGTCTAACTGAAGATGACATCAATGAATTATTTAGAACCAAAATAATCAGTCTGATAAAGAAGAAAATAAGAATTAGTTGAATCTTTTCAAATTGTTATCAAGGAGATTATAGAAGAAATTGAAGAATTTTATACAATGGTTTTCATATGTTTCATTTAGTTTAGAGAAACAAAATTAATAACATTATTTATCGATTTTAATGAATATATCCTAATGAGAAGTTGTTTTAGATAATCTTAATGAGAATAATGATTTCTAATTTTATGTCCATGCGTCTAAATGTAACGAATAACATTATATCTTCATAGGAATGGGAAAATCATAATGGAAAATTTGAATTGGAATGATTCTTTTGAAGAATTTATAAATTGGTATTGAGTTTTTATAGATGTTTTGAGAAGATTAAATAAGAATTGAATAAGTCAAGATCAACCATAAATTAAAGTAAATATGAGGTTTTAGTAAATTTGGGTGAGTGGAAAGGTTTCCATAATCCAGACCACGTCATTTTTGGGGAACCTATAAATGGATAAAGTACATTGTACTTTCTGAAAATGTTTTTCTATTGAAAAGATAAGGAAGAACATTAAATAATTATATATAGAAGAAGTTATTAATCCGTGTTTTTCTATATAATTTTATTGGGTAGAATAAAAAAAGATAATAAATAAGAATGTAAATAGGGAATCTAAATTAAAACTGATAAATTGGATTGTGATTTCGTGATTCAGATAGAACTTGTTTAATATTTCCTCAAATATATTCTAACTGAATTAGTTTTCTTTATTAAAAAATTATACTCAGGAATCAGACTGGGAAATTAGACTAAGTATCATTATGATGTCCAATATTTTTTTATTTCCAGGAAAGAAAGTGAATAATTTTTTAGAAGATTATATTTTTGAATGTTTATCAAGAACCACCATAACATGTTTTTTTAAAAAATATGTATTACATAATCTCATTATACATGAATTAGATGCACTTTGTTTTTAAAATAGTTCTACAAAATTATAATGCAAAATCTTATTCATTGTATTCCACAAAAAATGATTTTTTTGTACTGGATTTTGTGGTCTTCAATTGTATTCATTCCATAATATGGATGTAGCTACTCTTCTTGTGTATTGATCCTTGTAAATTATTATGTTCATGTGCATGTGTGTTTATTTGTATATAGTATGGTATTATCTATAAAATTAGAGGATAATATTGTTTCAAACCAATGAAATCTTAAAATAAAATGAAATAACTATTTCACCCCTCCCCTTCTCAGTAATACAATGATCATGATGGGTGTTCTTAATTAGAATGGGATCCATGGAAATATTATTTTACTCATTACTATAGTTTTGAAGAATAATTTTCTATAGATAACGTGAATTTATTGAACTGTAAGAGGATTCTATCGTTTAATGGAAATAACTATTTGATGAAACACAAGTTTTACTTATTTCATTACAATTCCTTTTGTTTTGGAAACCACAAACACATTATTAATCGATGATTTCTGGTTTTTTATTTTCTAATTATTCTAGAATGTTTGTGTTTAAATATTTTAAAATATATAGATTATGTTGTTAATTATTTTTAGTATAAAATTTATACTCTTCATTATGAATATTGTAATGAGTATGTGTCTGATTAATAATAATTTCTTTTATTAGATTAAGTGTTAAACTTTTTGTCATATCTATCATACTAAAAAAGTCATAAACATCATACAGATACTGGTACCAATAACATCATATTAATACTCATAAATGTTATTTTATTTGTAGACATAAGGAAGTCCATGAGATTAAATATATTTATAATCATTTTAACAAGAATTGTTTCTAAATATAAGAAGACTTTTTATGCTGTAATGGTGTAAATCAATACGATGTTGGGCATTTAGTTATGTCTGGTCATTAAAATCAATCATATTCCAGGTTTCAATGTTGTTTCAAAAGAATTAGTGAAATATAACCATTGGTAATGAAATGTGTCTATAGTGATGAATTCTCTAAATACTATGTTATTAAAAGAGTTTTAGATACTTATTGCATTTGAATTTTATCATTTTTTGAATGATCTAAACATTTTGTAATGTTAATGTCATTTCTTTAGTCTTTGTAATTATGTAGAGATTTAATAATTATATGGAAAACATGTTAGGTTGTATCCTTATGAACTTTTTTATTGTAATATGTGTATAATCATGATAAAAATAAAGGGATTCCAGTGATAGGAGGTCAGAGAATCTAATCTGTCAGATAAAGGGAAACTAGGTATAGGTTTTCAAATAATCTTGGCAACGTATTGAGGATTTATGTGGATATGAGGACATATTCATTCTGATCATCATATTCAGGGTCTCTCTGTTAATGTGATACTGACATTATTGTATTTATAAAAGATGAGATACCTTTAGTTTTAGTTATAGAATAAATTTATCATAATGTTAAAAGAGTTTTATTATTCTAATAGTTTATAAGTCAATATTATATTTTTATGTTATTTCTATTCATGTTTCATAAAATATTTTCTTTTCTAGTTCACATTTTAATAAAAATTGATACATTGTTTTAATATTTTTATACTATTTTATTTAATAGAATTCATTAGGATTACAATACTCTGACGATAGGATCCATATTGACTCTTATATTTTTCTCTGATTTAATCCAATCATAGATAGACTCTGATTCTGTGATTACAATCATCAGACTAAGGTCCATGTTCGGTAACAAAGAATATTCCTCTTTGTATATTGTTTAGTTTTTTTATTTTAAACTTTGTTTTAAAACTACAATTCACCCCCAACCTCACTTTTAATTTACGAAAATTATATTTTTCATATGATTCTAGTCTGTATTAGTTCAATAATGTTGATTCTATAATCGGTATCAAACAAGGATTCCACCTATAAATCTCATTCTGAGTTTTTTCTTTCATTAAAAATTAAGGATTTCGTATGTTTTGTTATAAAATTTATGATCATATGAAATATTTTAATATAATGTGGTTTTTGAAATTTTATATTTTTATTTTTTATAAATATATAAGTAATGCATATCATATCCATATAAAAATTGATTCCAATGAGACCTCTATTATTGATAGTGCTAACTATTTTTACTAGAGGGATATGATGAAGATTATTGATATCAACACTAGATTTGATAACTTTTTCATGATTACATAATATTATAAAATATAATATAAGGAAGATACTACCTTTAATCAATAAGAAAAATTGAAATATAAGATAAATTGCATATTTTTAAGTATATCATTATACACATTGAATAGAATCATATATAGTCAAATATCATCTTGTAAAGTAGAAAATTGTGTATTGGAAAGGTTTAAAATCAAACATTTAGGATAAAAATGTCTGTATAGACTAGAATAGATATTTTAAGAGATTATTATCAGGCATTTTATTTCTTAGTTGGTTAATTAGTTTTAAATATCCATTAGAAATTCATGAAATTTATACACAATTTATAATATCTTGGTGTAAAAGGTCAGAATGAAGAAATACTTGTTGATAAAATAATTGATATCATGCCCAATGAGTGAGAATCAAATATAAATACTATTTATGAGATAAGGAAGATAAAAATCATACTCTTTATTATTTTATTGGAACCCTTATGTAGTATAAGGGATGATTAAAAAGAGATGATGAAAAATAGAACACGAAAAATGGGGGAGTTTCGTTTACCACTACAACCATAACTCCAACTGTTTGATATTATGAAAAAATATTTAATCATTCAAAAAATAAGAAAGTGGTAATTTGATTTAATTATTTTTTTCTATACATTTGGAGAATTAATTGGATAACCTCACCAACAGTGTAACGCCCCGACCCCAGCTACCCAGAGTCGGTGCATTACTTCGTAACATTGGCATGATCACAAGAAGATCAAATCTCGAAAGACCGATTGGTTTAGTAGCCTTGGAAACACTAGATATATTCATAAAGTTTTACATTACATTTTAAAGTGAAAAACTACTACAACAACAAAGTCTTCATAATTCACACTCATATCCCCACATACTATCCCTGCATGTCATTCATAACTTACTTCTTCACATCCTGGGAAAAATAAAACATAGAAAAGGGGTGAGCTCAAATGCCCAGTAAGGATAACAATAAAGCGGAACATTCAAAATAAGCATAAACATTTAAGGCAATGAATTACTAAAACAAAAGCCTTTTAAAATTGAACTTCAACATAGTATGGCATAAATAAAATGAAATAATGCCATTTACTTGTTCACATGGATATTCTACTAATCGAATAATCACATGCAAAAATCAATAACCACTTTCATAATGTTGGAATGCATAATGATAAACGTTAATTTCTTTGTCTAGGCCTCATCCCAAGACCTAGGGGTTACTTCTAACCGGAACCCAACCCGGAGTGCCTCTAATAACCGGACACCAACCCGGAGTGCCTCTAATAACCGGACACCAACCCGGAGTGCCTCTAATAACCGGACACCAACCCGGAGGGCATACTTTTACCAGTCCCTAACCTGGAGGGCTTACTTTAACCAGTCCCCAACCTGGAGGGCTTACTTTTACCAGTCCCCAACCTGGAGGGCTTACTTTTACCGGTCCCCAACCCGGAACATACTTGTTTAGCACATTCATCTGAAGAAAAGTTTGAAATATAACATAAACATTCGGATTAAAACTAGCATACGAAATGTCAATAATTTCACCATAAACTATGAATGGTATAAAAATAGCACATCCACAGTCAAACATATCACAAAACCTTCAATTCAATATAGAATTTTTGTATCATAATAAATCAACTTCAAATAATCTTAAAATCCATCAAAGGATGTTGACATAGATGAAATCAAAATTCTTTTTAAAGAAGTATCTCCTTTTATTTTGAAATCATTTAAGATCCATATAAAATAAAACATTTTCTTTGAAAATATTCTTATAATCTTGTATGGAAAGCTTCGACGATTTTATAACGGCGGAAAATAACCGCACCCGCCGTATAAGTTAAAAAAAACATTCTTACCTCAATTCTGTCGAAAAGGTTAAAAAGGACATTGTTTTGAAAACGACGGAAAGATTCCTTTATAAACCTCTTATAAAAAGTCAAACAAGGGTATAAATGACTTTAACCCATATTCTTGTAAATAGTAAAAATGTTTTGAAATACATTTCGAAGAAACATGGATGTGGATGATAACGAGATCCCAGTAGATTATTACGTATAAACAACCTCGGATAAAGAAGAGATTGTGAAATAACCCTTACCTTGTACTTTTCCTTGGTTGGGGTAGGTTAACCTCCTGTATAATGGTGAAATAATTGTTATTAAATTATACAAGAATCATATATATTAATATGATATCATATATGATCTTTTAACATTTATTTGTTAATAATATCTTAGAATTATCGTCGTTTCGGGTGTTAACTTACTCATTTTCTTTTATATGTTTTGTTACATAAGTCATGTTTGTTGTATCTTATTCATATCCATAATGATATAAAGTCCTTAAACATCATTTTTAAATCATTAAATGATAATTATACTTGAATGGATACGATGGAGAATGAATCTCATCGCGTTCGTGGAGACGGTAGTCCGTACGTACGCACGAACGCTACTTCCATTTAATTTTTATTTTAAAAGAATCGAATCCAAATGATACATAGGTATATTACTATTCCAGTATAATATTTTATATATGTTACTTAAGTTCATTAACACCATCCTTTATACGTTCCATGTGTGGTATGAACGAGTCATATCATTTTAAGGGGGCGGTAGTCCGCACTTCCTCAAATGAAATTATCATATGTATATACAACATGAAACGAATAATGGTATGAAATAAAATGGAATTACAGAAGCTTATATATAAAATATATATCATTAATATCATATTTAATTATAGTGCCATCATAATGGCCACCATGAGAGGTGGTAAGATGTATTTGAACAATCCTCGTTTCGTGAGGCGTTAGTTTGCCATCCACAGAAACATTATGTTCATCATCCATTAGATGGAGTTGTGTGTATGTGTAGTTTGAATCCTTCTTATAACAACATCCTAGTATATTTTGGATACTGGTGTTGTTACAAAAGAAAGGAAATAAAAAGAGTTTGGGGGTTGGAGAAGCAAAATAAATGAAAATAATTTAAGAGAAATCGTTACCTTTAATCTAGGTAACTCACTTTGGTTGGAACCAAAGGACCTCTTGAAATGCTTTATGCCTAAGGGGAAGCTTCAAGGAGGAGGAGAGGGATGTGGGGAGCTTAGTTTGGCAGAGTTTGGACGAACCAAGTGGCTTGAGAGGTGTGAAGAAATGAGAAGGAGGAGTGCCCTTTTATAAGAGGGGTGAGGGGCACCTTTGGAAAAGCTAGAAATATTAATTTATAATAAATTCATATTCGGTTTTCAAAAGCTCCAAAGTTGACTATTCAAAGGGTGAGGTGGGGATAGGTCGAAAACAACTCATCCAATAGAATCTAGACAGGTTTGGGTACTTATATTAACCTTATCTTTAAATATTAACTCTAAGTTAATTAGTTTCACTTTTACAATGTCTCTTTGTATTTTTATATTATATGGTTAATAAACTTACCATATACATCCAAGCGACCCCCAAGTGGTCCATTAATGATTAACCTATCATGCTATAAGTCTCTTGGACGAACCTTAGATTTTTAGGAATTTAATATCAATTAATAATATAATATTTGTTTTAAGAATTCTTTTATGTCAATTTTGACACTATTCATTAGTTGATTTTTGTGAAACTCATAACAGATTTATTACTTCGAACAAAGTCAATTAAATCAATCCTAATATATCATATTATCCTAGAAAATTAGTTTAATTCATTAAAAGTTTCATATTATATTTATTTGGGTATTTATAATATCACTTATTTTAATTTTTCACTATTATAGTAATTACTGCATCATCATTGTGTCATAAATAAAATAAATTATTTAATGTCTAAAAATTATAAGTAAAATATCATTATGTAGGAAATCTTTTTAGCTTTCTAATGAATATTTATAATCGAAAATCCAACATGTATAACCCTATGTAAAAATTTTTCTTCTAAAAGATGTAAGCTTATGCCATTTTTATTTTTATTTTAACTTTATTAATATAATGTGTCATTATCACTTACAAGTGGATCCATGGGGTCCCAAAATAGACCCAAAGATGCCCATGGTCGACCATGTATCAACCAATAGGGTTTAGACACGTTTTAGGGTAATTTAGTATTATTATAATATTATTTTTTTTTACCCTTATTTACCGGATTTACCCTTAACCATGGTAAATAAAATATTTACCGCAGTAATTATTCAAAATGTCTAAAAATAAAAGTTACCTATTTACAAAATTTGAACATCCTGATTCCAAATATGGAATCCATTTTTCTAAATTCAAAACACAGAAGTGGCAGAAATTAATTTAAAATTAATTCCCGCTGTCAAAACAAAAAGCGTGTTTTTAAGAGATAATAACTATCAAAAGATTGACACTTGTTTATGTTCGGTTTAATTGTAAAATTATGTCCAATGACCAACATTATATTAAGTGGTAAAAATATATTCTAAATATACTTTAAAACCACTCAAATTAATAATTTATCACTATTAATTATTTTGATTAAAAAAGTTGTTTTTAATTAAAATTTAGTAATTTTCACTATTCATCAAAATATTAAAGTTATCCGAAAAGTACCAAAATTTCACCTTAGGCTAAATTTGATATTCCGAATCCAAAAATGAAGTCCATTTTTAAAAATAAAATATATATAATTTCAAAAATTAGGTATTACTATTCATAACGGCAAGTTTGATCGGTTGTGGCACGTGTTAAAACACGAAGTTGCGTACAATACACGCTACTGTTTTCTTCAAAGGAAAGCGTACCGTGGAAGCTTGGGATGTTTCATTTTAAATTTTTTTTTGATGTCCCCATTTAGTCAAAAAGTTTAAAATATTGTATTTAAAAAGGTTTCACTATTAAATGTTGATAAAAGTGCAATACTGAAAATGAATCTGTTCTTGCATTATGACTAAGAAACTCATAATGTGGATTCTAAAATTATAAGGATTATATAAAGTTTAAAATTTAGTTAATACTATTCATGACCTCTTTTAATGGCCTTTTTTTGTAAGTCAAGGTGTGATTGAACTCGGTGTTGCGTGTAGTACAAGTTATTGAATTATTTTGAAGAAATAACACATTATGAATTCTTGGGGTGTTACATTCTCCCCTCCTTCAATAAATTGCGTCCTCACAATTTGAAATTGTTCTTAGAAAATAAAAGGTTGAAAATAGAAAATATATTTGTGGGAAAACCCACATCGGAAATTGGGTTACTAAAATTTAGTCTTAATATGAGGAAAAGAGAAATGAAAGGGTCACCACCAAATTATGATCTCGATTAGGAGAACATTGGTGGAAATTAGAGACATATAATTGGAGGAAAAACGTAAATATTTATAGGTAGTGATTGAGGTCATCAATCACAAACAAGTATAAAATTGAGGTCCTTAAACTCATCAATTTATGATGATTTGAAATACCATTGGTTCAACAAAACATAGAATATTGGGATGACACATTTTTGACGTTTCAAAATATCTTAGTTGAAATCCCACATCGAAAAATGAATTAATGAGGCCTCTGTTTAAAATAAAGAGTGGAAAGTATGAAGATTACCGAAAATAACACATACTAGGGTTCCATGTAGGTAAATATGGATATGGAGGAGAAATCTAACCATCAATTATCTGATGGAGAGTGGTAGAGAACATGGCTATGAAAGGACCAACAATCCCAAAGCCATAAATTAGTGATGATTTAAGGTACCATCTAGGACAACATTTTTGTTCTAAGTTCCTTTTCTTAACGTTGTGGAATTTATTTATTAGATTGGCTAAGATCATAAGGAGGTATACATACTTTATAATTAGAGTTTTATCCATTAATAAATTTCTACCACAAACTCATCTTTCACTCTAAAAGATAATAGAATGTAAAAAAAAATCTATTTACACTATTCGTATAGGGTTCCAAAATAAACGAATTTATAATTCATCTACAAGATCTTTTAATAAAAACTGCATTATTTAATCCAGGACATCTCGTGGGCCAGTGGTAGGTGATACACCCTTGTCGCCCTTCGGTTGCGGGTTCAAGTCTCGCGGCCTTGCCAGACGCGACGGGTTGCCGCCCGACCTCCGGGTTGTCCTTTTATGGCCATCCAAAATTAATCTCAAACTAGAATTTATCCAAAATATTTCTGACCAAACTCACAGTCCAACATTTATAAGGAAGTTAAAAATAATGTAGATCCTTTTTACCACGTAATAGCATATGAATACCTTCATCATGTATTCTTTTAATACACTGAAACATCCTGAATTACCATATTCCTTATTGATTACATTCAATCTCCCTTATTCCATATAGAATGCTGGATATACCTCATCAATCCAAAAATGTTTTAAACCCCAACAATAATGGAATATACAGATCATTAATCAGTTCCAAGGTAGTCAAGAATATCCAATATAATTTATCCAAAACAATCATGTATTATTCCAAAATCACTAACTCGGTATCAGAACTATATTATGGTTTATCATTCTCTCAACCATATATTTTCCAAAAATTTATCCTGCTATTGAGTCACTTTTCTTTGTTCCACACAATCTCAAGTCCTTAATGAAATAGTACTACAGTACAATCCTTATATACTCCATAATTATTATAACAAGTACATTGTTGATACAACACTCAATTGTCATAATCAACATAAGAACTCTAATCATTCCTCTTCATCTGTGGTAGTATCATAACTTGATTATTATCCAATAGCATCATTTGCGGCATAGTCTGATGACTGGGGCATAGGTTCGCGTAGTGTCCAAACTCCTTGCAAATGAAGCATTGTACATTTGAAACCATTTTATCACCCTTGCAGTCATGTACTTTGTGCCCTTTTCCTCCACACTTATAACAAACTCCCATTCCTTTCAGGCAAGTTCCAGGGTGTTTCTTCCCACAGTTACCGCATATGGGAAAATTCTTCTTTTCCCTCTTCCCTTTATCGATTTTTCTCTCTTCCATCCTTTTCTTCTCTTGCTTCCCTTCAAAGCCATAGGACTCAGTAAACTCTTTACTTATCTTATCAACACATGATATTATTTCTTCATATGATGATAATACATGGGAGACTATTTCTCTTATAAATTCTAGCTTAAGACCATGAAAGATATGATCCTTCCTTCTCTTTGGATCATGTGCATTGTTAGAGTTCTCATTCCTTCTACTGGGCGCCATTTCTAAACAATGTTATACACTAGATCAGTTTATGAATCAAAATACATAATCCCATACTTATAAAACACTTAACATAAATTGAACTATTTAGGGATATAATCCATAATCATAAAAATGCCTCCTTTGAGGAAGTATATACTCATAAACCCTTCATAATGATTTGTAAAGAAAATGAGAGTTATCCTAAGCATATCCCCCGGGAGTGTCGTAACCAAGAGTGCAGCAAGGCCCGTTGTCGTGCACCAGTTCCCATTCGAGTCTAGCTCAAAGCGGTGTTTTCGGGTTTTACCCCTAGGTACATCTGTGCCAGAGCCGCCTCTACCTGCTCGTATCCAGACAGGGATGTATTGCTCGGAAAACTCACAAAGTCTCTACAATACCAAAATTCTAGGAAGTTCTTCTATACTAATCCTCAAAGTTCATCTTAGGTCTATGTGCTCTAATCAGAGTTTATCTAAATCTAGCTTCCAAGGTTTGTACTAAACTTCCTCTGATACCAACTGTAACGCCCCGACCCCAGCTACCCAGAGTCGGTGCATTACTTCGTAACATTGGCATGATCACAAGAAGATCAAATCTCGAAAGACCGATTGGTTTAGTAGCCTTGGAAACACTAGATATATTCATAAAGTTTTACATTACATTTTAAAGTGAAAAACTACTACAACAACAAAGTCTTCATAATTCACACTCATATCCCCACATACTATCCCTGCATGTCATTCATAACTTACTTCTTCACATCCTGGGAAAAATAAAACATAGAAAAGGGGTGAGCTCAAATGCCCAGTAAGGATAACAATAAAGCGGAACATTCAAAATAAGCATAAACATTTAAGGCAATGAATTACTAAAACAAAAGCCTTTTAAAATTGAACTTCAACATAGTATGGCATAAATAAAATGAAATAATGTCATTTACTTGTTCACATGGATATTCTACTAATCGAATAATCACATGCAAAAATCAATAACCACTTTCATAATGTTGGAATGCATAATGATAAACGTTAATTTCTTTGTCTAGGCCTCATCCCAAGACCTAGGGGTTACTTCTAACCGGAACCCAACCCGGAGTGCCTCTAATAACCGGACACCAACCCGGAGTGCCTCTAATAACCGGACACCAACCCGGAGTGCCTCTAATAACCGGACACCAACCCGGAGGGCATACTTTTACCAGTCCCTAACCTGGAGGGCTTACTTTAACCAGTCCCCAACCTGGAGGGCTTACTTTTACCAGTCCCCAACCTGGAGGGCTTACTTTTACCGGTCCCCAACCCGGAACATACTTGTTTAGCACATTCATCTGAAGAAAAGTTTGAAATATAACATAAACATTCGGATTAAAACTAGCATACGAAATGTCAATAATTTCACCATAAACTATGAATGGTATAAAAATAGCACATCCACAGTCAAACATATCACAAAACCTTCAATTCAATATAGAATTTTTGTATCATAATAAATCAACTTCAAATAATCTTAAAATCCATCAAAGGATGTTGACATAGATGAAATCAAAATTCTTTTTAAAGAAGTATCTCCTTTTATTTTGAAATCATTTAAGATCCATATAAAATAAAACATTTTCTTTGAAAATATTCTTATAAGCTTGTATGGAAAGCTTCGACGATTTTATAACGGCGGAAAATAACCGCACCCGCCGTATAAGTTAAAAAAAACATTCTTACCTCAATTCTGTCGAAAAGGTTAAAAAGGACATTGTTTTGAAAACGACGGAAAGATTCCTTTATAAACCTCTTATAAAAAGTCAAACAAGGGTATAAATGACTTTAACCCATATTCTTGTAAATAGTAAAAATGTTTTGAAATACATTTCGAAGAAACATGGATGTGGATGATAATGAGATCCCAGTAGATTATTACGTATAAACAACCTCGGATAAAGAAGAGATTGTGAAATAACCCTTACCTTGTACTTTTCCTTGGTTGGGGTAGGTTAACCTCCTGTATAATGGTGAAATAATTGTTATTAAATTATACAAGAATCATATATATTAATATGATATCATATATGATCTTTTAACATTTATTTGTTAATAATATCTTAGAATTATCGTCGTTTCGGGTGTTAACTTACTCATTTTCTTTTATATGTTTTGTTACATAAGTCATGTTTGTTGTATCTTATTCATATCCATAATGATATAAAGTCCTTAAACATCATTTTTAAATCATTAAATGATAATTATACTTGAATGGATACGATGGAGAATGAATCTCATCGCGTTCGTGGAGACGGTAGTCCGTACGTACGCACGAACGCTACTTCCATTTAATTTTTATTTTAAAAGAATCGAATCCAAATGATACATAGGTATATTACTATTCCAGTATAATATTTTATATATGTTACTTAAGTTCATTAACACCATCCTTTATACGTTCCATGTGTGGTATGAACGAGTCATATCATTTTAAGGGGGCGGTAGTCCGCACTTCCTCAAATGAAATTATCATATGTATATACAACATGAAACGAATAATGGTATGAAATAAAATGGAATTACAGAAGCTTATATATAAAATATATATCATTAATATCATATTTAATTATAGTGCCATCATAATGGCCACCATGAGAGGTGGTAAGATGTATTTGAACAATCCTCGTTTCGTGAGGCGTTAGTTTTCCATCCACATAAACATTATGTTCATCATCCATTAGATGGAGTTGTGTGTATGTGTAGTTTGAATCCTTCTTATAACAACATCCTAGTATATTTTGGATACTGGTGTTGTTACAAAAGAAAGGAAATAAAAAG
Source organism: Viscum album (assembly GCA_963277665.1). Taxonomy (NCBI): domain Eukaryota; kingdom Viridiplantae; phylum Streptophyta; class Magnoliopsida; order Santalales; family Viscaceae; genus Viscum; species Viscum album. The sequence continues at coordinate 1,264,129,825 of OY728120.1, read as the reverse complement.
AGTTTGGGGGTTGGAGAAGCAAAATAAATGAAAATAATTTAAGAGAAATCGTTACCTTTAATCTAGGTAACTCACTTTGGTTGGAACCAAAGGACCTCTTGAAATGCTTTATGCCTAAGGGGAAGCTTCAAGGAGGAGGAGAGGGATGTGGGGAGCTTAGTTTGGCAGAGTTTGGACGAGCCAAGTGGCTTGATAGGTGTGAAGAAATGAGAAGGAGGAGTGCCCTTTTATAAGAGGGGTGAGGGGCACCTTTGGAAAAGCTAGAAATATTAATTTATAATAAATTCATATTCAATTTTCAAAAGCTCCAAAGTTGACTATTCGAAGGGTGAGGTGGGGATAGGTCGAAAACAACTCATCCAATAGAATCTAGACAGGTTTGGGTACTTATATTAACCTTATCTTTAAGTATTAACTCTAAGTTAATTAGTTTCACTTTTACAATGTCTCTTTGTATTTTTATATTATATGGTTAATAAACTTACCATATACATCCAAGAGACCCCCAAGTGGTCCATTAATGATTAACCTATCTTGATATAAGTCTCTTGGACGAACCTTAGATTTTTAGGAATTTAATATCAATTAATAATATAATATTTGTTTTAAGAATTCTTTTATGTCAATTTTGACACTATTCATTAGTTGATTTTTGTGAAACTCATAACAGATTTATTACTTCGAACAAAGTAAATTAAATCAATCCTAATATATCATATTATCCTAGAAAATTAGTTTAATTCATTAAAAGTTTCATATTATATTTATTTGGGTATTTATAATATCACTTATTTTAATTTTTCAATATTATAGTAATTACTGCATCATCATTGTGTCATAAATAAAATAAATTATTTAATGTCTAAAAATTATAAGTAAAATATCATTATGTAGGAAATCTTTTTAGCTTTCTAATGAATATTTATAATCGAAAATCCAACATGTATAACCCTATGTAAAAATTGTTCTTCTAAAAGATGTAAGCTTATGCCATTTTTATTGTTATTTTAACTTTATTAATATAATGTGTCATTATCACTTACAAGTGGATCCATGGGGTCCCAAAATAGACCCAAAGATGCCCATGGTCGACCATGTATAAACCAATAGGGTTTAGACACGTTTTAGGGTAATTTAGTATTATTATAATATTATTATTTTTTACCCTTATTTACCGGATTTACCCTTAACCATGGTAAATAAAATATTTACCGCAGTAATTATTCAAAATGTCTAAAAATAAAAGTTACCTATTTACACAATTTGAACATCCTGATTCCAAATATGGAATCCATTTTTCTAAATTCAAAACACAGAAGTGGCAGAAATTAATTTAAAATTAATTCCCGCTGTCAAAACAAAAAGCGTGTTTTTAAGAGATAATAACTATCAAAAGATTGACACTTGTTTATGTTCGGTTTAATTGTAAAATTATGTCCAATGACCAACATTATATTAAGTGGTAAAAATATATTCTAAATATACTTTAAAACCACTCAAATTAATAATTTATCACTATTAATTATTTTGATTAAAAAAGTTGTTTTTAATTAAAATTTAGTAATTTTCACTATTCATCAAAATATTAAAGTTATCCGAAAAGTACCAAAATTTCACCTTAGGCTAAATTTGATATTCCGAATCCAAAAATGAAGTCCATTTTTAAAAATAAAATATATATAATTTCAAAAATTAGGTATTACTATTCATAACGGCAAGTTTGATCGGTTGTGGCACGTGTTAAAACACGAAGTTGCGTACAATACACGCTACTGTTTTATTCAAAGGAAAGCGTACCGTGGAAGCTTGGGATGTTTCATTTTAAATTTTTTTTTGATGTCCCCATTTAGTCAAAAAGTTTAAAATATTGTATTTAAAAAGGTTTCACTATTAAATGTTGATAAAAGTGCAATACTGAAAATGAATCTGTTCTTGCATTATGACTAAGAAACTCATAATGTGGATTCTAAAATTATAAGGATTATATAAAGTTTAAAATTTAGTTAATACTATTCATGACCTCTTTTAATGGCCTTTTTTTGTAAGTCAAGGTGTGATTGAACTCGGTGTTGCGTGTAGTACAAGTTATTGAATTATTTTGAAGAAATAACACATTATGAATTCTTGGGGTGTTACAAACAGGTTGAATAAAAGAGTTGGTACTAATGATTTTTATAGTGTTACAATAATAATATGTAGGATATATGTGAAACAAATTCAAGTTACTTGTATGAATGAACAAAATATGGACACATAAAAGTAGATTTTTCAAAGATGATGAGGGAATATTCATAGGATAAGAACCCAGGAAGGAATAACTAGATCTTTTACAAATATAAATTAATGAGTATTTTAGAGGTTTCTGACACATAGAGTAATAGAAGATGTTATTTTTCAAAGAATTATTAGAATAAATAATGTTCTCGATAGAGGAACATAGGTATATTTTTCTAAAGTAACATAAGAAAATCAATGTTTCCTGAAAACTGTATGAATAGTTTATAATATTAAAATATTTCTATTTTTGAAAACTATCCTGATGAGAAGGATTTATTATATTTTTATGAATAATCATCCTTAACAACTGGTAATAATTCATTACCTTCATATCAAAAATTTTAATGATTTTATAAACATTTATAAAATTAAAAATGTTAAATTTGTTAAAAAATGATAATGCTAAGTAAAAAGTTTCCAATGATGATTCAAGTACTAATTTTTTTAAAATTGAAAAATTAGATATTTAAAAAGAACATTTTGTGAAACATTTTGAAAAAAAATCTAATTATTTAGATTGAGTAGTTTATGAGGGTAATGTTTTAGAAACTAAACATAATTCTACAACAAAAACTAAAAAGTATTAAGATTTAGTTGTTAAAATAAAATCAAAAATATCATGTGTGAGAAAATATTTGACAAAATTTACCACTAAAAATGATTATTTTGATAAAATTTATAATCAAATAATTCCTCATGGTAATAGTTATAGAATGGGCTATAATTATAAAAACTAGTTTTTAGAAATAATTTCATAGTTTATACGAATTTAACTTTTTCTACTAAATGTAATAGTGGTGGTTATTGGAAAATTAAATCTTCCTTAATTAAAAATAAATCCCAAGTATTTCCCAATTCCTATTTTCTCTAAAGAAAATTATAATCCCAGTGTTTTATTTCCTAATATTACTATATCCATTAATATTTCTACGTTGAATGTCTAAATTTTTTTTTCAGGAAAATAAAAATAACACCAAAATTAAGAATAAAAGGAACATGGATATTCATATTTCTAGAGGAATGACTAGAAACAAATAATTATTCAATAATATAATAAATATGAAGGTTGGAAAGGCCGTATTTGGAGATAATTCTCAATTAGTGATTATCAGTATATGTGATATTTTTGTTCATGTAGAAGCTTTAGTATCAAATGTTTTTTTGATAAAGGTATTAAGAATAACCATTTGACAATAATTAAATTACATGATGAATGTATCCTTTTGAATGCTAAAAATGATAAATTTTTATTAAATAGTTCCAATGATGAATTTATTCTTTGTTCCAATTATTATGACAATGCTTACACTCTAAACTTTGAAGACCATAGTAATCAATACATACATTGACTTAGTGAAATAAAAGATAAATATTGGTTATGGAATATATGTTTAAGACATTTAACCTTATAAAATTATACCATTTTTCTAAGAAAATACTTTTTTAAGGACTCACCATATCATAGGTTCGATAATTCAATTTTTGGTGACCCTTATCAATATAGTAAAAAACATAATTCAATGATTAAATATTGTATTGAAGTCTCAAAATATGATTATTTACATATTATTCCGATGGATTTATTATGTGCTACATAAACTCGATGTATTTCAGGAAAATACTATGTAAATTACTTTGTTAGTGATTAAGCTAAATATGCATGGTTTCATTTTCTGCCAATGATATCTTAATCCATTTTTATTTTAAAATATTCGAGGCCAAATTTAAAAATGAGTAAACCCTTCCCTTGATAACTATTCATATTTATTATGAGTGAGAATTTTTAAATTATGATTTTGAAAATTTTTATTAATAATAATGGTATTAAACATAACATATTAGATCTTATAACTCCTCAAAAAAAGGTTTAATTGAAAGAAAAAATATAATTATTCAAGAAATAAAATGAACAACGTTGATTGAATACTGAATTGTTAATTGTTTTGGGGATGAAGTGATTAAAACTGCATGATATTCTATAAATCATGTCTTTATTTTTTATTTTAAAAATAAATATCATTTTCAGTTATTAACATTCCAAAAAAAATTATTACATCAAATTTTTTTGTTGCAAATTATTCATCCTTATTGAGAAAGATAACATACATGAATTTTCACCAGAATCAGATGACTGTATATTTTTAAGTTATTATAATACTTTTATAAAATATAGAGTTTTAAAAAGATCTTTTACTAATGAGAAAATAGTTCATGTTAAATATGATCAAAGAGACCCTTTTTATTTCACTCAACCATGATTGACATATTCATATATAATTACAAAAACTGATTTTAAACCATTATCAGAATGTAATTCTTCAAAGAACTTTTCCCAATGAAAATTGATGTTCTCATCAAGAATATTTAGTAAATATTTTTGATTAATGGACTTTTAAAAACCCAATAATTCATTTATTTTGTATAAATCATCGCGTTTATAGTATCATTGGAGATGTTAGATAACTAGTTAAGACTAGATGTTCCTTGAGAAATGAAACTAAATATCTTGATTAATTATCAAAATTTGAATATAATATTACAAATGAGGCTTTTGGTGATTATGACTACATTAATCAAATTAAATATGAGCTCAAGGAATCTTGGAATTAAAAATTCTTGACATTAGTTGAACGACATAAAAACGTATATAATTTGACTAAAATGTGTTTTTAGAAACAAATGTGATTCAAATAGGGTTATTATTATGAATAAATCAATTCTAGTGGATAAGGGTTATAATCAAAAAGAAAAAATAGACTATAAAAACCTATTCACTAGTATCTTGAAATGAACATATTCGTATACTTATAGGCTTTACTGCATTCAATAATTTAACACTTTTTCAAATGAATGTGAAGTGTGGTTTTCTTAATAGTTATTTTTAGGGGAATTTTTATGTTCAGAAGGCTACTAGTTTTAAAAATAATAAAAATCCAAATTACATTAATAATGCTAAAAAATATTTATATGGAATTAAATGTGCCCTTTGATTCTATCATGATAGATTAATAGTATTTTTTCTATAAATTCTTTTTACGGGATTCGTGGTTCAAAAGGTTTTTTTAAAATAAATTAATTAAAACATTATCATTGTACCTATTTATATTTATGAAATTATAATCGAATAAAATAAATAATATTTAAAGGGTTCATTTGATGATTTTATGAAATTTTTGTCTGATTTGGTTGTGATGGGAATGTTAACATGTTTTCATTGTATAGGAAATTCACAAAAACCATGGAGATCTTTTATATCTAAACAATGGTATATAAAAAAATTCTTAATGAATTTGGTTTTAATGATACTAAAAATATTTTTACTAGTATTGGTACCTAAAATACCATTGACCTTGATGAGTATTGGAAACAAGTTGATAAAAATAGTTTTAAGAGTATTATATGATATTAAATATACCAAACTTCTTGTCCTCTTGATTTAATGTTTTCTGTATTTTTGTGTGTAATCTGTCAATAAAATCTAGTGGAATCAAATCTAAAAATTATAAAACAAACATTTCATTATCTTAATATAACTATGGATTTAGGACTTTTTTATTATCATGGAATATTTTTCAAACTATAAAACATATTAGATGCTGACAATGGTGTTCATAAAATGTATAAGAGAACAAGATATTGAACATGTCATTTATTAGGAGTTTCTATATTGTCATTATCTGGTATAAAATAACACTCAATATAATTTCCTACCTCTAATGTTATATATTTGGTAGTTGGATGTTTTTAAGCTCAAGTGATGTTAATGAAACACACACTCACTAACTATGGAATTAGTTTTACAAAATCTCATATACTTTGTGTCAATACAAGTTCCATTTCCATAAAACAAATTGAATCACATATCTCACGAGATAATAAAATAGATATATGACATCACTTCCTTCAAGATCAAAAAATTAATGGAGATATAATTTTATTATTAATCATAACACAAGAACAAATATATGAAATGTTTTCAAAACACAATCCTTTCAATAGATTTGAATACATTAAACATAATTAAAGAATGATCAATGTAGACTAATCATTTATATGTCCTTATTTTTTACCCATATCCTAACATTATGATAGTCCTTTTCATTTGAAGAGTACATTTTTTTAAAAACATTTAGTTTTCTAAAATTTAATTTTCTTTAAAAAAATTATCATAATTATGTTTACACACTCGTGTATTTTTATTAACATTTTTTGGATTCATAATTATTAAAAATATTCTTAAACTATAAAAATGTTAATTTTTTTCTAAAGTATTGATATGTTTAAAATCAATTCAAATTGAAAAATATAGTAGTATGCTTTTCTAATAAAACTATGAAAAATATTTTTATTTAAAATGTGATTATAAATAGATTTCTTTAAACATTACTATAGTTATGTTTTATTTTAAAAATTAAACATTCAATAACATGTAATTATACAATATTAATCTCTATGGTTTTGAAGAAAATCTTGAAGAAAAGATTAGCCATACTGATGGATTTCTTCACTCCCAAAGGTAACTCTCTATTTCTTTTACCTTTTCCTTATCTCATAACATTAGTTTATTATTTTTAATTTTTTTATTTTAATCTTTTATATTAAAATAAAAAATAAAATTTCTTACAATTGTTTTGGTAAAATTTCCATATTTTATTAATTTTAAATAATGTAACAATGATTTGAACCATGAGTGTTCAATATTTTAAAATCATTCTTCAAATAAATATCAACCATTAGATCCATTTTTTTTATTTTAAACCATTTAATTTTGTATGGAAGATCAAATACACCAATAGTTCCTATAAAAATAAGGGTGCAACCCCATCTTACATTAGTTATCTTAGGATTTTCCCCAACATGGTTATTCCTTTAAGTGCACCAATCCAATAAATCATCTTTTTTTCGATAATCTAGATGTGGTCCACTGTGAAGGCCACAAAAAAGGATTTTTAAAACTGGTATGTATTTAAGAAAGTGTTGATATAATATTATTCTTATGATAAATTTTGTTCTATATTGAATAATACTATATCTCTTCAAGGATGGGAATCATTCTGTGTTCAAAATGATGATATGGATATTAATTTATTTTATCCTAATACTGTTTCTAATTATTAAAAATCAGAAAACATTTCATTTAATATAGTAAATATAAATTTTATACTCAATGGATGGTAATTGGTATAGTATTTATCAAATTATACTATTATACTTCATTGGATTATCTTTTGAGGTAGAGGCACATTTTTTTCGGAAGAATTTATTGATAAGATTTTAATGCTCATTAGGATGAAGGAATAAGATTATTTAATTGATCATTAAATTAATTTAATAAAATTTACAAATCCTAAAACTGATTATAGGTTTGTATCCATGTAGATTAAATTATAATCATTCCATGGAAAGGAAATTAGGGTACTTTAAATGTTTCAGATGTGTTTGTATTGGAAAATTAAGTCATTATGAGGAAGATTGATCTTTTATTATTTTTAAATCCAACCATAAATTGTATCAAAATTTGAACTATCAAATAAAAAATAATCATGTTTAATGAAATCATAATAAATATACTAAAGTAATTTTTTACTATTTTAATGTATCTAAAAAGCCGACTCTGATAAGGGAAAAGAATGATTTTGTGTATTATGATATGATAAGAAGAACGAATTTTGTTTTTGATAAAAACTCACAAAAGTTTATATAAAATATTGATGGAATATATTTGGAAGAAGATCCTTTCAAGAAAGATAATAAGGATAATAAGAAAAAAATAAAAGAAAAAAGGAATATTCTGCCCAAAAAGAATAATAATAAATAGAATACATTCTTTTTTATTTTAACGATAAATGGTTGAAATGGAATGATGGAAGTAAATTCATAGATCTGGTAAAAAATCGACACTAATGAAGATGATGACATGATTATAAATGCTACAAAATGTTGAAAAAATTAGTAATTTAAATAAATTAAATGAGAATATTGTTAGATGCTCAAATTTTTTAAAATATTCTAAAGGTTTTTGAAAGAGAATCTGAGAAGGAAATTCCTCCAAATTCCTAAAATGATAAGGTTAACATGTTTTCCAGTATAATTTGTTACGAAACATAAATTTTTCAACATTATATTCTATCCATATATACTATAGGTAATAGTACTCATGCTGAGGAATATTTGTTACCAAGAGTTCTTTAGGAAAGGGAATTGAAATTGGATACAGGAAAATCTTATTTTAGAATACATAGTAATCTTAAAAAAGTGATTGAAGAGAAACTTGATGAAGAATTTAATAATTAAAAAATTTATGGGGATAATGTAGAATAAAAATAAGAAAATGAAAAATAATAAGTATGTAAATAAAAAATATTAATGAATAAGTAGAAGAAGATGAGAATGAGGAAGATGATGATGATAAAGAGAATCGAGGGGATGAAAAGGAAAGGCTGATGAAAATGAAAATAATCATTCCATAAAATCATTGTAAGAATAAACATAGGATATTTCTTCAAAATTATATATATAATAAATGTATCAATGTTTAGAAATATATTCTTCAGAATAAGACACAAAATATTCATCATATAATAAAAATGTGATCATATTTCAAAAAATAAATCAAATGAAAATGTAAATATTTATCAGAATACTGAGATCATTGAATTTTCTAATGATATGGAAGTGGATGGAAAACTTTTTAGAGAATAATAAAAGTGAGTTTGAAATGAAAGATAAATGAAAAGGAAAATAAGTTGAAATTATTTCAAGTCGAATAAAACCTCCAAAAGTACAACAAGAATAATCAGACTCTATTAGAAAAATTGTTTTTGAAGTAGTTTACTACATTATATGTTCATAAAAAATTATAGAGGGAATAATCACATATTTTCCAAATATTCAATCTCATTATAAATCAATACAATTAATTTTGATTGAAAAAATCCAAATTAGTCTATGTTTTGTTATAAAGTGGTATTTTTATTAAGTCTCAATTGAATGTTTATGAAGAAATATCCCAGACTCAAAAAAAAAGGATTTTAATAAAATTAAGATGTGGTCTCATAAAATAGATGCTAATATAAATTTTCATGATAAAAAATATTATAATTAAAATACACTTATGAATTAATTATGAGAATGAATCCACCAATTTTCCAAAGACAATGATAACTGTGTAAATACTATGGAATAATTCACAGATACAAATGTTAATCCTAATGTGGAAATAAATTCTATAAAATGAATTATTTGATATATGGAATTAGAGATAACTAGACTCAATTTTCTATAATGTAAAATCAACATATTGAGGAATTAGAACAAATAACTATCTATGACAGTTCATACTCAAGGATATAGACTAGTAAAGTTGGAGTAGGACTAAAAGGAAATCAGGATAATTAAATTGTTTGTGAAAAATTTAATGAAGAAAGAATAATTTTCTTCCTGAACATTTTTTGTATTATTTTCCTTTTAAAATATTTTATATATTATAAAATAATTAATTACTCTATTCAATAAAATATTATTTTTCAGAATTTTTTCTTGTTGACTTTTGGATTAATTTTATTTCACGTTTTATTTATTGATAAGATAATTCATTATAATTTTTTTTGTTTATTTATGTAAATTTTGATAAAACATCAAAATTATTCCCCATTACTTTTTTTAAAATCATAATGGGAGATAATTTTTAAATAAATGGGTTTTTTACTTCGATGAATTTATTTCTTTAATTATAGGTGATATCCCTTTAAAAGATAAAATACAATACTTATGGGGAAGATACTAACCTAAGGGGAGTTAATCATATAAAAAAATTTAATCTCCATCATATTTAGATGTCTTACAAAACCCAAGATGACTAAATGTAAAAGTTTTAATCACTAAATAGGAGGTAATTTAAATAAATGGACTTTTTTCAATGTACTTTTTTATTTATTTTTTGTGTTTGGTGCTTTCTAAAAATGGTGAAATTGTTGAGTCAGGAGATCTACTTATTAATTTAACATTCATTTTATTTTTGAAATAACATACTCTTTCCTAATACACTGTTAGTAACTTTTTATATCTATTGTTTATTTAGGAATTTTTTTGTAGAAAACGTTATATTTTACATGTTTATAATATGTTCTAATTTATTATGAGTATAAACCTTTTATTATTCATTTCAATTATCTTAAAAATTATTTTTCTTATTAATCAAACTCACACGTATCAGATCAGGTGTTATAAATTCTACCATTTATATCAGACCAACAAAGACTTAAACATTATACTAATACTCGTACTGATAATATCAGATTAATTCGCATCAATATTATCATAGTGATATAATAAAGTAAGTCCATATAAATAACTACTTCTGTAATCATGTTTTAAAATCTTATTTTACATGTAAGGAAAAAAAATTAAACTGTAATGGAGTAAATTAAAATGACATCATACATTCAATTATTCCATATTTGTATGAGCTATCAAGTTTCGGGACTTTTTATTATTGTGAAAAACTCAAAGAAATATGACTATTGGGTGAGAAATATGACCATTATGAGTATGACAAAAAATTCCATCTCATTTAATATTTTTTTAGATTATTATTTTATTTTCAATTTCACATTTTTATATAAATCTAAATATTTCATATCAAAAATATATTATTCATAGTATTTGGAATGATTTAGTGTTTTTTAGTTCTAAGGAAACCTTTTAGGGTTGTCTACTTATGAACATTTTCATAATAATCTATGTCTGTTCATCCAGAAAATAATGTGGTTTTGAGGATAATAAGATATAGATTAAAATCCATTAGATTGAGGGAAACATGGTCTAAGTAGGTAGTTAAAATGATCATTATGTTGTGGGATTCCTTTTATATGAAGGCAGAGCTGTTATTTTTATCGTATTGAGGGATTCCCCAATAGGGGAAGATATACATTCTTTTATGTATAAAACAGGAGATAACTTTAGTCTTGGTTATTAGAAACCATTATGTTAATACTAAAATATGATTATTTTTTAATAAATCATATGTTATTTTTATAATTGATAAATATTTTTATACTTGTTTATTTCATCTTTTTATTTTCTTATATACATTTTAATAACAAGTGGATCACCATATTCATCATTTTAAACTTTTTTATATAATCATATTCATCATGATTATGATACACTGAAAGTTATACCAAAAGTGAATCTGATATTTTAATTTGGTTTAATTGGATAATATTTAAACTCTAGTTATATTATTATGGACATAGAACTATGGTTAGTGTTTGGTAACTTATATTAATAGGGATAGTTTATTGTTTAGTTTTATTTTTTTAATATATGTTTTTAAAATGGGTTTCACTCTATAAACATGTATGTTATGAATAAGATAATATTCTTATGATCATAATAAATATTAATTCTACAATACTGATCCAAACCTGTCATATCTAGAAATAAAATATATTTCCTTAGTTTATGAATTTTGGGTATGATGTTATTATAGCTATCGTGGATTGATTTCATCATTTTTTTGGTAATGTTCCTCTTACATCTATTTCCAAAATGAATATATAGAATGAAGGAAGGTCCAATGATTATTTATTCTCTTAACATTATTAATGTGTGTTTTATGGTTTAAGGTAGTTTCATTGCTAATGGTTTTTGGTGTAATATGAAGAATATTTATAATGAAATTAAGAGATTAAAATATAGAAATGTTTAAAATATGGAGGATAATGTATAAAGATATCATGATGGGTGTTTTTGAGACTATTGGTGACTTATATACAACATTTAATGACATTATTAGCAATATTGTATGTCATGGTGGAAATTTATAATACTGAAACGTTATTGAAAATATATTGAAATTTATTTACAATATGTTTGATCCTAATGTTTTTCCATTGGAAAATAGATATCCTGACCATTATTTATAAATGATTTTTATAGAAATATCATTAATTATGGGACTATAAGGTAAACATTATAAACATTAAAACAAACATTTGTAGAGATATGTATTTCATGTCTTCCTAGAAGGAAAATTCACATAATGTTTTTTTCTTAAAAATATGGTGAATATGATTTCGAAAATGAGGTATATAATGATCCTGATGAAGTTTTATCCTAATTTCTAAAAATTATAAAACATATATAGGAAAATATAATAGAAATATTCCCTTGAAATGTTTTGAATGTGGAGAAACTGGGCACTTTGTTGCTAGTTTTCCATGATGAAATAAAGAAGAGGATAAGGTGGAAGATGATAGAAGGAATAGAAGATCCTAGAAGAAATAGTTTGATAAAGATAAATATTTTTCAAAGTAAATGGATAAATATTTATCAAAATCCAATGGGAGATGTTTTTATTATAATGATAATGAATAAAAATAGTGTGTATTTGAATCCATATAGTTTGTTTTGAAGGATGATAATACCATTATTGCAATAGTTAACAGTGAAGAGTTCAGATGTAGAAATTCAAATAAAAAATAAACATAATTATATTTTTATTTGAAAGAATAATTGAAATAGTTCTCAATAAATAATTCGAGGATTTAGAAATAAATTAGAATCTAAAAACGTAATACTTCTCAATAAACAATTGTTTATCTTTTATTAATGAGATAATTAAGAATCTGGAAGATATTGATCAATTGAATAGAACGGTTATGAATGAAAATAATCATAATGATCATCTCTAAGTAATGTTAATGGAAAAAACAATAATACATTGAACATGTCCACCAAAAACATTCTAAAGTTGAGTAGGGGTTATAAGTTTCTATAATTATATATTTGATATTAGTGAAACCTCTAAAATGAGTAAAACTACTAAAAATCAATAGATATATTCAATGGTTGATATTAAATTTGAAATTTTTCTAAAAATAAAAAATTGGAAATGATATATATTTTTTTGTGAACAATAAATCAGAAGTTTCTAAAAATTAAGAATCTGATAGATTTTATCTTACATTATTTTGATAATGATGAATATAAAATAGAGATATTAAGGATTATTATAGTTGATAATATAAATGTTGGCAGTTAAAAAAATATTATAATAAAAAAATATTGTTTCTAAGAAAAAAGTTCAAAAAACTGGATAGTATGGATTTTTCAGCGGAAAAAATTCTTTTTGTGAATATAACTGGTATTGTGGTGGATTTATACATTTTTTATGCTATCAACTTATGTTAATGATTTTATAGTGATGCAAAAGGACCAAATTTTATGGATTGAATAATAATTCGTAGATATATTAGAGGCACATAAAATTGCATAATCTGGTATGATGTCTTATAAAAATTTAATTTTTTTAGTATTCAGATACAGTTTGGGTTGTAACTGTTGGTGATAGAAGATCCACATATGGTGGGCTTTTCATTATGGGAATAATTTCTATTATTTTTAATAAAAATAAACAAAAAAAAATTAACTCTTATCACAACTAAAGCTGAGTATGTTTGTTCCACTAAAACTACTACCCATCTTAGGTGGATGGAGACTCAGTTGGGAGATTGAATTGTTGATGTGTGGATAACCTAGATCACGGGTTAAGTAAATTAATGTGAAATAAAACTATAAAGAAATTTTTTAAAAAATTAACATTAAAATGATATTAATATAAATATCATTTAATCAATGAGACCATGGAGAAGAATAAATTGATTCTTGATTATGTTCCAACATTTTGAAAATATTCATACATTTTAAAAAACCATTTTTGGAGGAACTGTTTATTAAACTAAGGTTGAACATTGGAATCTAAATTCATTTTCATTATGGTTGAGGTAATTGTTTTTCCCCTCCATCAATTGGTCATTGGAATGTTTTTTAAAATGAATAAATGTTTAATAAATCTATCAATTAATATGTGCTCACCAATATAATGAAGCTAGTAGAAATACAGAGTTATGGAATGCTATCAATCCAGCATTGTAAATGGGTTAAGTTTTCTAACTATTTTTTGGATTGGGTGTAGAACATAATTTTTCTTATAGAATGTTTAATTAGTGAATAATTATTTTAAGGATAGTTGAAGATTATTTATAATCAATACTTTTGAAAAACATGGTTTTTCTATCATTATTTATTATTTCCAAGAATGAGTTATCTCATATAGTCTTAGAATTTTCTATAATTTATCCATTTATGGAGGTAACAATGTTCAGTGATTTATGAATATTGGATGAAAATGAAACCAAATAGATAGACTATTAGGAACATGATGTATTCATGTTGTTTTATGAAGATGATATATGTTTTATTTTGAAAGTGTTATCTTTTTTGTCAAAGTAGAAATATATCCATTAACGTTGTAATGTTTTGATAACCATACCGGTCATGGTTATCTTTATTTTAGACTCACAATTCTTATAAAATCCCCTCATATTAAGAAAATTTTTTATCGGAGAAAAGTCTTACTGGACTATCCATGGTTCTAGAATTGGGACCTAATCGTAATAAGGAAGCGGCTAATCATATACATGGATAAAAACTTAATATGATGATATTTTCTATTTAATTTTTCCAAAAATTCATTAGTCCTCTATGAACTTGTTATAAAAAACATATAATGGAATGTGGGAGAACATGTGATGCCAATCAAATTGAGATTTTATTCTGAAAAAAGATGTTTTTAGAATAATTGAAAGTTAGAATACCTTACATTATATGTTAGGTGATTATGTTGTCGATCTTAGTTATATTCAAATACATGAATTATCCCTGAGAAAAGTATAATATTATGGGAGAAAGAAGTTTTTAATGTTGAAGGTTTATGGTCTCAAACAATCTATGTGAAAACACCAGATAAATAAATGTTTGCTAGCTGGGATGTTTGATCAAAATGTGATTTTATAATGATTATGGTTTTCAATACAACCAATAAACCATGAGAAAAAAATCATCCAATAAAGAAGTGGTGTATATCATAATCAGATAAAAATGAATTTTCTGAATTCAAATAAACTATAATTGGTCCATCAACCGTGATGTGTAACCTATTATTGGAGCCTTACATACATAGATCATCTGATGTAAATTAGAGGAAAACCATTTTTTTTTTGAAAATATAAACTGAAAATAATTTAAAATGTGTTGGGAAAAGTGAAAATTAAAGATATGGAGTATTTGAAACTGATTAGTGGAATAAATATAGTGAATAGAAAACGACATAGTATACCATTTTAATAAAGGTGAATTTATAGTTATTTCTATTTGGGTAAATAATGAAAAGAATAACGTTGATTTGTTTTGCTTGTTCTTATATCATGTGGGTTTATTGTATGGTAATTGTGAGGACACTGATGAAATCATCAGACTCAAGATCATCGCTATAACAATTTAGAAAAAATAATTTCCTAAGGCTTGTAAAATTGTTATCAAGGGGATCATATAATAAGATGATGAAGTTTGAAGAATATTTTTATATGATTAATTTTGTGTAGAGAAATTTATATAATATTCTGGTGACTCCATTATAAGGAATAGAATAGAATAGGAAGTTGGTTCTGAGTTTTATAAAGAGAACACATATTTTTATATCTCAATTGGTATATAGAATCATAATAAAGAATAAATTTCCTTCATAGTGATGGAAGAATCACAATGGAATGTCAAAATTAGACTATATAGTTTGAATAAATTTAGATGTGAGATGATGTTAATAGAATATTCTATATGTTTATAGAAGAGTTAAGAAGAATTGATGAAAGTAATACACACCATAAATTCAAGTAGAAATTTTGATTTGGGATTTTGTTTACTGGGAAATATTTCCAAATAATACGCAATTATTTTTTGGGTTACCCATATAAGTTTTAGGTACTTTTTACATCATAAAAATGACAAATTATTAGAGAGATAATTTGGAGTGCTAAAGTATATTAGAGAGAACTTGTTTTTAGATTGTGTTTTACTGAGTAATTTTGTTTGAAAAAAGAAGAAATAAGGAGAGAAAGGATCTTAATTAGGGTTTCTGGATTTAGACAGAGAAATAATACTGGGGTTTCCGTATTTAGATAGAAGTAGTTTAGTATTGTCTCTATTGTATTCTCACTTAATTGTCTTTACATATTTAAAAATCAGACTTAGTACTTAGTCTAGGAAATCACACTGAGTATCATTACAAATTCATAGAAGTTATTCTCTGCTGCTGGATAAGTAAGTGAATACTTTTTTTAAGATAATGTGTGTGAAAATTGTCAAGAAACATAATAAGATTTTGGTTATATAATTTTTTAACAATATTTCCTTCTACATGAAGCACAAGAACTATTATATTTAACATAGTTATACATGAGTGTATGGAAATATCATACTCACTGTATAACAAAGAAAATGATTTCTTTCTACTAGATTTCATGGTATTTTATAGTTACCATACCATACCAAGGATGTTTCTACTCATGCTGAGTAGTGAAACTTGAAAGTTCTTATGTTCATGTGGATTTCATTTTAGTTTTGTTTTTTTATGTAAACAACTCTTTAACTAAATGAGATTATTTTTTCAAAATAAATCAATCATAAGAGGAAAAGATATCACTGATTCACCCACTCCCTATTTCACTGATACATTGATCCTTTTGGGGATTCTGACAAAATAATTTAGTTTAATATATTCAACATAACATACTATTAATGTCCTTTTAAAAACTGATCACATAATTAGACATTGAAAATAACATGAAATTAATTTAATTTGAACAAAAACAATATAAAAAACAATGATACGTTATAGGTATCTTATAAATTCATCAGAAAATTTTATAATATTGAAAAAAAACTTTTAGAGTTTCTAAAATCATTTATATTATTTTTTTAGTTCCTTCATGTGCCCCATTTAATGATTCATAAGAACATTAGATAATTATTCATTCAGAAAAGGATAAAAATAAATTTACATGATCGAAATAATTCATTATAGTTTAATTAAAACATTATAATAAAAATTCAGTGGTTTTATCCATATGATAAATTATTATAGGTATTAAAAGCATGGGATTTCCATTTTTGACGTTATCATTCAAAGACATATTATAAAATTAAAATTATAATTAGAAATGAAACAAAATAATATAATTTAGATATTTGGATTATTATGAATAAATTGAGTAATAAAATAAAATATGAAAAAACTATTATATGAATTTTATGCCTTATTCCATAAGTTGTAACTATATGTGACCCATTTTACCATTATGATGGAGATAAAAAATTAAAATGGTTACTATTCATGTTGACGAAAAATTGGTTGTAAATATTTTCCAAATTTTAACCATATGATTTAAAATAAATATTATATTTTTAAAGATTAAATTTTTATATGGGGAAGAAATTATATTAACATAAAAAATGAAATCACAAGGAAAAATATTTTTTTTAGAAAAAAGCCTTTGGAGGTATAAAAAATATTCTATACAAAATTCAAAGATGATTTTTGATTTTGATGAACATTTTTTTATCATTCATAATATAATAAAACTATTTTTAGTTTTATTCTATTTTTAAACCCAATCTAACTTTTTAAATTATTTTAATAAAAATATATGTTTCTAAAAAATTATTTTTGTCACTATTCACTTGAAAATAAATCATTTTATAAAATTTCCAAATATTAATCCAATGTTAATTATGATATGAATATTAAAAATTATAAACATTATTATCAAGGATAATTTTAATATTTTCATAAAATTAATTATAATAACCATTAAAAAAAGAAAACAGAAAATATTTTTAAAAAATTGACTTTATATAAAATAAATTTCATATTTCATTAGAATTAATAAAACATTAGTATTGATTTGTAAATTTATAAATTTTTTGTAGCATGTTTTATTCTATTAATAAATTCTAACTCAAATACTATGAAATAACTCTAATAAAATAATATTATTCTCTAGTTCATTTAATATAGAGGTTGCATGTTGTATTCAAAGTATAACTTAGTGTTATTTTAAAATCTCTGGGTGTTATAGGAAGTGTATATAACTACATTTTAAGGTATAATTTAAGATTATTGGTATTAAGATATGTGAACTATAGTGAAAATCCTTGGCATAACTCCTATCAAGAATTCTATGTATAAGATAACATCCTAATGTTTTGAAAAAGTATATATTATGTGGTTCTCCTAGAAATTAATCCCATACTGAATACAATAAAGGGATAAATGTTTTGGAGTCTATGTATATGTGTTTAATAACCCCAAAATGTGTGTGTTGGTTATTAACTAAATCACCCCCCCTGGGGAATGATAAAGGGGACTATCTTCATATTTTTTACACTCTATGGGATACACTGTTGTTAATTGACATTCTCTTGATGGATCATTATGGTGGATTTAAATATCATAATGTTAGATAACCAAAAAGAATGTGAATATGGATAACATAGATTAAATTATAGTGGTTCATATGTTATCGTGTATATAAATCAATAGGTACATTCATGTGTGAATAATAATTTCAATTTGTATAGAATATATTTCAATAAGTATTAGGTTAAGAATAATATAAGAAATCTCATGGTAATATCGGATCTCTATTTTGGGAATTATGTCACGAACTATGATATAACCCAACTAAAAGTTAACATAGATGAACCTATAATGTTACACGATAAAAATAGAGTGATATTGGTTGAACATAGTCTAATATAAGTTAAGATGTAATAATAATAAGATAATAACCAAATGGTATGAATTGAGAAATGTATATGTTAATTTTTTCAAATGGTTTTATTTTTTATTGATCTTATAATTATATTCACTCATGTTTATCCATTTAGTTTCAAAAATGTCTTAAACCAGAGCAATCTCAGAATAAAAATGGATATTACAGAAAATATGGAATCCTTTCAACGAATAACCTAATGTGATAAATGCTGGAGTGATAAATACCATTACTTTTTCAAACTAGATAACAATAATTTTGATTCACAGTGTGGATATAGTTGAAACCCTAAACAAAAAAATGATAAAAAGGTTTAAATTTCCCAGAAAATCTAGTAACTGTGATTATAAATGAATGAAAATTCAACATTAAATATATAAATATATGGGATGATGCATCTGGAAATTTTTTAAATGTATTGATTTATTTCATTGGTATAAAGGTGAATAAACATACTAAATAAAAGGAAACAGAGAAGCAATAAAAATATTTTCATCAAATTATAAGAGAGTATAAAGTAATGTGAAATAGTGGTCTAATCTAGGGAACCACATGGGATATAGTATCGAACAACCATATGAATGTAGAAAATACTATGAAACATCTACTAATGTTGTGGATAGTGAATATGAAAAATAAATTTTCGACTTTATAATTCCATAAAATGTTTCAACAAATTATGGATATATTGTTATCAATACAAACCAATATTGTTATTATTATCTTGTATATCATTTTAATGAATTTTGGGAATTTATTCCATATGAAGATAAATTTTATTACCTTTGTTGAATTCATTGTGAAATTATTAATGTGTTAGATATACTTATATAGTATTTATAATAATTCTTTGTATAGTTAAATCTCATTCCACATCCTAAATAAACTGATGATATTATTCATTCTTATGGTAAATTATGACATTACTATAAAAATCAAATTGATATTATGAGTAAAATTATGGGGATATAATTTATTTAAATGGCTATACTATAACACCCATATATTTTAATATCTGGTTACCACTAAATAATTTAATGTGTTTGATTGTTAGCTCCACACATAATAATGATCTGTAACAAATCAATGATATATTATTAAAAATAAAAAAAATTATGTTTTATCATTAAATTAATGTCATTGATGTAAATGGATTGAATATGAGAATAAAATATAGGAAGTATTTATAGAGATAAAATAATGTCTATTGTTAATTTTAATGAAATTCAATTAGTATAAAAAAAATAACTATGAAAATATTTTTATTCATAAAATTTTATTTTCTAAAATTGGTTATTCAATTTAAGAGTGAGAGTATATTATTATTTTATTAAGATAAAATGAACTGATAATATGAATCTTTTTTTTCAAATTAATTTATTATTCATTGATATGAAATAAAAAAATTAATAGTTACCATTTTAGAAAATTATTTTCAAATTTCTTCAATTATATTATAGTTTATTATTTAAATATTTAATAATAAAAAATATCAATATAATTTGAATATTATTTAACATTATATTTTTATTAATAAAAAAAAATTAATCTTACGTTGAATTATGGGTATTATTCTGAAAATATAAAATTTTAGTTCATATATGTGAAGTACTATTTTTACAAATTACATGAATTTTATGTCATTTTTATTAATTGGGTATTAATTTGAAATTAATGAAAAAAATTATAAGAATTTTTTTTTATTATGATTGATTCTATATCTTTAACAATTTCCATCTTATTTTACAAATTCTAATTTTATATTTTAGAGCATAAGTTAAATATTTGAAAAAATATTGATTAATACATTATAATTTTTTTTTTAAAACTAATTTCTTTAACATTTATAAGTTTATTAAAATCAAAAGGATCTTAAATTATCAACCTGTTGTTCAACTTATTATAATAAAGACCACATCATTTTTTAGAAAAAATATTCATATTCATAAGGTAAAAATTAGATTCCAATATAATTGTTACAATTATAAGTGTAATAATTACAGTGTTTAAGGGAATTAAAAAAGATAAAAATTATTGAATTGAATTATTTTTATTATATTGATCTTTTCCATTATAAAATCCCTTATTTATGAATTTCAGATCAATGTGGCAGGTTTTATAATGATCACATTTTACTAAATTAAAATTTTTATAAAAATTCAATTCTTACTACTTATAGATGGGGCCTGCCACAACCCCTTCATAGTAATACTATTAATTATGATTCATCATGAAACTCAATCATTTTCAATTCCCATATAATTCAATTTCACTCAATTCAACTTTTTGTGAAAATATATTACCCATTTCTATCCATTTCCATGGGATCTTCCAAGTGTATTCAAAGTTATCCACATGATTATTCATTTTTAAATAACTTATATATAATCTATTTATATTTTGAAATTATAATTTTAATATATCTAACAAACTAAGTTAGTATATTTCATATATTTAATGTTACTATGTGATGATAATAATAATCAATCAATTTTTCAAGTTTCTATTCATAAAAATGAAACCTCTTTTTGTGTGTTGTGTGAACTACCACATATATGATGAAACGTATTTCATTTTCCATCAAAAAATTACATGGATGAACATAATTTTGACATTTATAAATAATTATTCTATATACTTAATTTTTATGATTATAATGTAGTGAAACATATTACTCTATTAACTCGTGCAATAGTAAGCAAAATAACCAAACATGCATTTTTGTGGACTACTAACTCAATGGAATAATTTTTATTCATTTTTCATTTCATCACCACCATCCTAGGCTATTGCTGATGATGGTATTAAATGATAAATATGTTTTTTGTAATTTAGAATGGTTTTGGTATTAAAAATTGGAGAGCATATTAATGATACGATCAACAAATGATTATTGTTAAATCAATTATTTAAAATGAGTGAAATAAGAATCAAATCATGTTTTATTTATATTATTTGTATTTTATATTAAATATATTATAAATTTAAAAATTTATATTTTTATATATCAAAAAATCATCATGTATTAATATCATTATTCTTATGTAGTAATTATATTGTAACTAAAACATCTCACAATCATCAATTAATTATGGTACATTCCGGTTTAGGTCTGTTTGACCATTAACTAAAATAATAATATTTAGTTATATTATGTGTTAGTAAGATGAAATATATAACACTATAGTATTGTATAATTATTTGAATAGTTTTAATTTTTTAAATGATTTATTGTAATTTAACACACTAATTAATAAAATACATTTCTTTCAATAAGAGTCACTAAAACAATATCATCATCGATTTTATAACCATGAATCATAACCTATAATACAATGAAATGATATTATAGATTAAAAATACATAATATAATATAATATAGTAACATATTTTATCTATGAATGATGTAATATAGGAAATCAATATATACCACACTGCATTTACAAAACATGTTCAATGTGATAAACATTGCTTACACCTATTTTTAAATATAGATTAAAACTAGATAATATATATGTATAAAGATATTAAAAAGGAATATTATAGATAGTAATACATATTAATATGGTTCATATGTATTTAATTAATGATATTAATTTATTTATTCCATAAATTTAATAAAATTGAATAATTATTATGGTCTAGGGAAAGAGATTCATCTCCAATCCCCACTAATGAGACATTTTTAGTATTATGGACTAAAAATAATTTATATTGTTTATATAAAACATATTTCAAAAATAATATCATGAATTATCTTTTAATCATGTTATTTTATGTTTAATTTCAATCAATATCTTTCATGATGTTTTGTTTAAAATGTTACCCAAGTTAAAAGGTTACCTTGTCTGAAGCTCTAATTCTTTGAGAAATGATTATGGTATGCATCATGTTTTCCAATGTATGGTGAATTAATTATCCATTTATTTATATATATCATATATTTTATAACCATTTTAAATACTAATCTTAATTTGTTCATTTTTGTCAAATGTATTTTAACTAAACTGTTTCCCTAGTTGTGAAGCTTTTGGGTACCTAAGACTCATTCATTAAGTTATGATCATTATCTTTGACTATAAGGACATGTAAATTATAAAAAATGATTTTACTATGAGGAATTAAATTTATTTTATATCAATTTACATTTCTAGAACACTATTCACAGTTTTTAACTAATTCATACATCAAATAGTTTGTTTCTTCTAATGAATATTGATAACACAATTATCTTTTCATTGAGATATATTGTTTCACCAGGACTCATATCTTCCATTAATGAATTATATAAACCTAATATTTTAATTTTTTTTATTTCATTTAATATAAATGAAATAATATATTTTTCTTCAATAAAATTTTTTACTCCTTAGATAATGTGAGATTTGAAAATTTTATTTTCCACAAGTTAAAACAGGATTTAATTTCATATTCATATGTTTTGTCTTCCTTTATTATTTTATATATTATAATATTTATATATTTTCAATTCTCTATAATTATATATTAATTATATTTTTTTAAACATCATTCACATCACAATTTCAATAGTGACCTTTTAAAGACACCTGTAATTTTATATTTCACGTCAATGCTAAAAGTGTTTTGTGTAATATATTTTACGTTTTTTATTCCATTTACCTTATAATTTTAAAAATAATTTACACTAATGTTTATTATATTTATTGGTTTATATTTCATTGAATATATGAATCATTTTTTGTATGAAACTCACGGTATCAAAAAATGTGGTTCTAAATCCACTCTTTTCTGATACTTTTTAAATCATTATTTTTATAAGGATAGTTTTAATTTAGGTAGACAACTATATGATTCATTTGTTAAATTGGGGTTATATTCCTTTGTGATCATCCTCCTAATTTATTTGGATGGGTTATTATCATTATATTATATTGTTGACTTCAATGTATACATATTTTTCTATATGGTGTGATCATTAAATTTTATACATTTTATATTGGGAGATGTTTGGATTGGAAGAATGTTACTCTATTATCATGGGGATTGTTAATTGTTTTATTTATGGTGTTATTAAAATAATGTTATTTATATTCAAGTTTACAATTTATTACATGTCCATACAACTTCTTTACCATGATGAATAAATTATCATGATATCCCTTCTATTTATACAGGGAAGAGTATCAACATTCATGAAAATTATTGACTACCGACATGGGTTGAATTTTTATTGAAATTTGGTATAAATTAATATATATATATATATATATATATATATATCCAAGACATTATTCTCCTATAGGATATTTAGATAATAGTAGGAAATTAATTTTCAACTATTATGGTTAATAAATTGGAAATAGACATGTAACATGGGTGACCCAAAATTAATTATCTTCATTATGCATCATTATGTATTCTGAGATAAAAATAAATAGGATTTGGTGTATCCCTATCCTCTTATCTTTATAATATATTTTAACTATGTCTTGATAGTTTGTTTTTATGATCTTCATTATGTACTACATCCGTGTAAGATCAATATTACTGATATACATGTTTTTATTTATTGTTATTGATATAAAATTATATTCATTTTAGTTGATCGTTATATTATTTTTTTATTTTCCCTTATATAATATGTTTATAAGAAATCATATTTTTATTTCTTTTGTTATTTATTTACATTACAAATTATTGTGTGTAAATTACTTTTTTTGATTCAATACCCCATGTTATGATCAAATGTAATACCCTTTACATATTTATAATGAATGAAAATGTGAAATAATGTATAGGATATGTTGAATACATAGAAAACAATTATGTTCATTTTTATAGTAGAAATATCATCTCCATTTTTTATGAAAAAAATCATCTTCATTAGTTTGAAATGTGTAACATTCAATAAATCCCTAAATATAAAATGATATTTAGCATGAAATATGGTAAATATTCATTATTTTCTTTCTCTATATGGATGTTTATATCCAATATTTTATAATTGGTACTGTTGTTGGTATATAGTGTACATGTTAATGGAATTTGATTCAATAGTGAGTTTCTGGGGAATCAAATTCATTCTCTACATCCTTTGTTAGATTTCGTTAGAGATACTAGTATCAACTTTGTAGCATGGAAACTATAGAAGAAATTATTTCAAATAGATTTTCACTCAGTATACATACCTATATAATTAATATTTTAATAAATTAAAATTGTTTTTTACCATGAAGTATAGTAAGGGGATCGTTGTAGGGTATTAAAATAGGATTTATGAATTTTTTATTTCATCTTTAAATATATTGTTTAATGATGTGTTGAAGGATAGATTATTTGAAATTCATCTTAAACCAAAAATTTACTCATAATCCATCCACTTAAGTATTAAATGATATAAATTGTGAGAATATTCATATATGATAGTTGAGATCAACAAGGTTGAGGTGTCATGATTTTTTCAGACCTTCACCAAGATTTTTTTGTGAGTTTTTCTTCTCAATTTAACTAGAAATAATTATGAATTAATTTGACATAATTTTAGTGGTTTAATTTTAATTAAACAATCATATTTATACCCCTATGAAGATGAATAAATCATATTATCCTCTAGTATGTAAATTAACTATATATAAATCTCATTTTATTTGAGACATTTAACACATTACATATATGTAGGCTAATGGGAAACCTCTATATAATCTATAGTTCTCATATTCAAGTGATGAGAGTTATGGGATCCTTATATTCATAGGACACTAAGAAAAGAATAAGGAATAAATGGTTGGTGGATCTCATTCATACACATATGGTGATATATTAAAATCATCATAATATAAGTTTTAGGTTTAGTATAGGCCTTGTATTAGTTTTACTATTCTGTCTAAGTGTTTTAGTAGATGGATTTCTGTCTTAGAGAAAGCCCTCATATAATTAGATGTATGACCATCAATGTTGTGTACTATAGTTCTTGTTTCATTCTCTATAATGGTTTTATTGTTTTATTTTTTGTTCCATGAACCCAATTATTTATAATCATAGTATCTATTTATATATTAATCCCTTAAATATAATGGTTTATGTAATTGATATATCAATACACCTCATAATGGATTAGGACGATGGATTTCAGTTCCCCTCATGAATCATCTCTCTAATCATCGTGGAGTTAAATTGTTATTTTATTATCCCTAAAATGAATATTTTTAATGTAATATTTTATTTGGAATATAGGATGGGTTTTGACTCATATATTTGATTAAATCATTAAAGTTAGACTTTTAATACACGTGATTGGTGTGAGAATACTATCCATGGAGAATACGACACGTATTCATATCATAAGTGGATTATATATCATTATTATCTTTATTTTAGGAAGTTGATATGGGGAATTCATTGGCTTTGTTACATACCATGTTCTTGGAAATACTTTTGGTTTTTCTAAACAATTTCTGGCTGGTTTCCAGTTGAATATAAGGTTTGATAAAGTTTTAATTAGAGTCATGTGATGCAATTTATATCAGTATTTTTTATCACATAAATCCGACTATATTGAAGGAGTTGTTTATCTAAAAAATGTAATAGAGGCAAAGGAGATTATCATTCGATGTGTTCCCCCATGGGTTTCCACAATGTTTTTATACAATATTGAAATGGTTTATCTACACATATGAATTCAATATATAAAGGTGAAGGAGGAGAATATTTTGAATAATTTTCTCTTATGTTTTATTGATTATTTTTTTATTAATTATGGGAATATCATAGTTTTAAATTTTTTCTATTATACATTATATTACCATATCTATGGGAAAGAATATTATTAATAATGAATGAATTTTGAAATATATTTGACCATAATGATTAAAAAATTACTATAATTAGAAAAAAATCAATCACTTCATGTAATTATATAATTTATTAACCATATAATCCATTAGTGTCATTAAAAATTTATCATGCTAAACAATAATAATAATTTTTTCTGCATTAAAACTAATGAAATTTAATAAAAACATTAAAATATTTTCTTGGGGTTTTTTTAAGGTAACCGTATAAATACTAAGATATCCAAGTGTATTTTTATGATATGAGAACTAAAATTCAATGGTAATTTTTTGTATTGATTGATTATTTGAATTGATCAAAAATATGTTAATGATGAAATTTCATTATTCGATCTAATGAATTTCATTGAGATATGGACCTTATTAGTAATTGAAAACTACTTCAAGAGATTCTTATTGGATTTCACTAAGTTAGAGTCACTATTTAATTAACATACTTGGAAATGAAGAATGTTTCAGTAGAGATCATAATGTCATGAATCATTTGATGATATGAAATAGTGGTTTATATAATACAATATCTTGATTCAACTTTAATTATATCTAGTTTATTTGGTATTTTGTTGTCAATAGTTTTTTGGCCTTTTTATTGTACTAATAAAAAGGTATCCAGTGGTTTTTTTTATTGGAAAACATGACCAAATTGAAGGAGTTTTCTTTTCCAGGTTTTGAAATCGAATGTTCTTATTCAAGAAAATAAGTGTTTGTGAAATAATTTTTTTCTGATAACTTTAAGTAATACAATGATCACTAAATACTATAATATTTTTTTTTCATATATTTAAATAAAAAAACATGAAAAATATGTGGGTGGAATAACTTACAATTATTAACAATTACCTCTATTATAAAACATTTAATTTGAATTCTATTGGATGTGCATTAAGTTTGAAATTCATGTTACAAGTGTATAATGAATCCATTAATGAATTAATTATCAAGGTTATTTTTATTTAATTTAATATGGAATTAACTAATTATATGAAATGGTTCCTACTTGCTAATTTTCAATAATATAATTTACTCCATGGGATTATTTGATATAAGAATCCTAGAGATAATGAATTTCTATGTATTTGTGGAAGTATATTTTCTAGAAAAATCAACTATGTGTGGCCTCTCAAAATGATTATTACATGTTACATTATAAATTTTTATGTGGTCACCCCATATGTGATGAATGTTTTTATCGGGGACTACAATCGATCATATTTTGTTGGTTGTCTCCGTTCCACCAGGATTTATAATTTTATGTGAGAATAATTTAGAAAAGGGAAAAATATTGCATAATTTTTTATGAGAAAATAATATATTACATAATAATTCACACACTATAATAATAAATTTATTACTATGATATATAAATACACACATAAAAAATTATGACAATACATATCTTTAATATACACTATAAATTTGTACAATCCTAATAAACGTATTTGACATATCCAACATAAATTCATTATTCACAGCCTAGGGAAAATAGAAACAAAAAGTCAGTTGAGCTCCTATTCCATTTGAGGGTAAATGTATGAGATATCAATCAATGAGTATATTCACTACTAATATTATCCTTTTAGTTTAAAAAAATGATCTTAACTAACAATGTTCATATCCAATCAGTTATAGATCATAAAATAGTATTCCTTTTGTAAAGCTCTTTCATTTCAAATCACATGATTCATAAGTGTGAAGAATCAACATTAATCAATAATGATTATTGTGATAAAATCATAAGAATAAGAACATAACATAATAATTTTGAAATTTTCATAAGAAAAAAATAATAATTTCATTTGAAAAGGGTCACTTCCATGATAATCATCACATAGTGAGAATTTAACATAATGGAATGGGATCACTCACCAAACTATTTTCATAACTTGAATGGGTTCTCTCAAAAAACTCTTTAAATAATATCATATAATTTCAATATTTAACTAGTGAGTTTAATGGATTTAATTTACATAACCATCATATATTTAAAACCATACATATGTGTTTGAAAACACCATAATAACATTAATCAGTTCATCTCAGCATAACGCATGGAAAATAAATGAGTTTCAAAAAAAATTAAATATCTCATTATAATAAGCCATTCATGGAAAATCATGGTTGGTTTCACTAGATGATATCCCAAGTGAATCACATGAAACTTCAAAATATGTTTTCATATATGAAGAAAAAACCTATTAACATATCATTAGATCTTTTTTTAGAAAACTTGAGAATAATATAATTTTTTTAATGCCATTTTGAATATAAAATTCATAGAATATAGAGAAAATGATTATATTTAAATGTGAATATAAACATATAATCAATTATTTTATGAAAATATTTTTCATTATGGTTTTAAAAGGAGTTTATATAATAAAAAATAAAAAGTATTCCTTTTACATTTTTCAAAAAGTCATTATAATATTTTAGAAAAAAGTAGATAAAATATTGTTTTCAATTCGTACAAAAAATTGTAAAATACAGTTTAAAATTAATTTATTAATCATTGGACCATAGAAATTAATAATCTAGAAATAATTTTAATTACATGTTCATTGGAAATATCATAAAAAGTGTTCGGAAAATCACTATAAAAATTCGTTTTTAATCTTTTAAAAAATTGTAAAATATGGATTAAATTAATATTATTAAAGGTTGAATTGTTGAATTTAAAATAGGGAAACCACTTTAAAAAATAAAGATGTTAAAAAATGTTCCCTTATGTAAGTGGAAATAAGGTTTACATTTTTCTATTAAAAAATCTCATTCATGTTAGTTTCAAAAGAGATGAAAATAAAATGAAAAAATAAAAATCCAAGAAATTTCCCAAGATGAGAAAATATCGATAGGGTTTTAGAGATAAATATTATATAGTTCCTATACTGGATATTCAGGTAAAAAAATTCTAATTAAAAATGACATTGCATCATAAACCACTACCTTAGATCTTGGCATTATTAAAATGTAATATTAAAATCATGTATAGTAAATTTTAATTTTTTATATATATATCAGAAATCGTATTAATTTTTATCATAAAATATAAAAACACATTATAATTTCCAATTACCCATTCATTAACATTTCTTCATTAAATTTAATATTTTACATTAACTATTCCAATTCGTTTTTATATTTTGGTTTTATTGTTCTGATCCTTTGACCATGGTAATTTTTTAATAATGTAACTAAAAAAATTATCAGTGTTATATTTCATTATTATATAAAATTTTAAAATTTTCTATATTAGGTGGTGATGAAAATTTAATTACATCACTGATTGGAGAAATTTATTCGTATGTACGCACTATTATCTTTCATATTTCCAACGAGTGAAATTAAACAAAGGTAATTAATAATATATCACCCAATAATGTTAATAACATACTAAACATCACATTTACTCCTTAAATCTATTCATATGACCATATATTTATGGCCAAAATTTAAAAAAATAATCCTAACCCTTAAGGGAGGTGGTAGTTTATATATATACAAAAACGAAGTTATCATTTTTTCTAGGATGTAAAGGAGGTGGAAAATGGATTTATCGCTATAATAAAGACATTACAATATAGTAATGATAGAAATTTAACAATTTTATATTGGTAATAGGATATTTAAATGTAATTAAAGAAGAATGAATCTCTAAATAGATCAAAAAGTCAATTACCACTTATTTTGGAAACCACCATTGGCTTACATAATAAAACATCAACATTTGGATTTTTAAGAAAACAGAAACCTGAAGGAAATGATGAATTAAATTATAAATATATATGTTCATGGATTTGAAGAATTATAGTTCTTAATGTTTATGAAGGAGTAAATGGAGTGGTACTCTTTGGTAAATTGTGTTGTTTTCCCTCTTGTACATACATAAATCATTAAAATTTAATAAATCAATTATAAAATTAATGTGAAACAAATATGACACAAATTCAATGAAAATGTAATATGAGGTAAAAATAATTTCAACAACTCACATTTTACCAATTTTATCAATATTTAATTCCTCATCTATATATTTAACTCCACGTTAATCCTTTTGATCATTACTACAGTGACAATGTTTTAACATGGATATTATTCTTAAAAGGTAAAAATGAAAAAAAAAAATATTTTAAAATATTGTATATTAATATAAAAGATATGGAAAATAGTTTATCAAATTTATTTCATATATGTTATTTAAATTCATATTAAAATAATAACAAAAATTTCAACGAAAATAGCTTTTAGGAAAAATTATTTTTATGCATAAAAATCAATTAAATACAGTTCCATCACTATAAAAAACTGATTAGATAAATATTAAAATATATTATTGAATATATAATCTATATAATTCATTGATTTCATTCATTACTAGTTATAAATAAAATTTATGATGACAAACACACATTTCATGTATAAAAGAAATTCTATAGAAAAATATCTCTTTTTTTAATTCTAATACATTTTTTTTGATTTATAACGAATTGTTCTGGAATGGATTAACATTATAAATATATACAAAATTATTTATCTTATAATTAAAAATTGTAATTTTTTATTAAATAAAAATTATATAAAAAAATCTCGTAAACAAAACATTTCCAAAGCCTAATTTAATATAACATGTATTTCATTAGTGAATAGAAATTATTTTTGAATAAAATATTTTATTAAAATATAATATAATTTTTTTATAATTAATAATGATAAGTTTTGATATTTTTATTCTATTAGTCATCATAAGATATTTAAACACATAAAATTTATTTATCAAAAAATAATTCTAAAATATCAGGGGTTACATTCTACCACATTATAATAAATTCACTCCTTAAATTATGTCATTCAAAAAAACAAATGATATCCTTAACCGGTCACATCCTTACTTACCCATATTGTTTCCCAAATTTTATTGTTCCTCTATATTTTCTTAACCATGTTAGTGGTATTATTTCATTTGAAATTATTTATATAATCCATTATTTCTACCAGTTATCCCTTATAATAATTTTTTTCATCCAACTATATCAGTATTGTGTTTAGTAGAATTGAAATATCCTGTATAAAATTTCTAAAAGGGGATACATGGAACACATCAAAATCATGAAATGGGTTTATATAAAGCACCAAATGATTACAAACTATCCAAATATGACCAAGAATATCATAGGGAACAATATATCTAGGGCTTAGCTTTCCCTTATTTCCAAATCCCATAAAAATAATCTATAGAGATATCCATATGTCTAATTTATCACCAGAATTGAACTCCAAATATTTTCAAAAGTTATAATAAAAATTATCCTATTATATTTGAGCTATATTGATTTCTTGTTGATTGTCTCTAAGTCATATGAATAATTATCTAGAATATAAAGTTAAATATTATATATTGATCAGTTATTATTGTGAGTTATAATCCATGGAAGCTTACCACTTCATTAACATATATCCTATTGATATGATAATTAAGTAATGAATCTCTAAAAATAATTACCTGTGGATATTTTTTTAAGGTCATTGACTATGACTGAAAAAACAAAGTTCCATTTAGATATCTTAGAGAGTCCCATAAAGTCATCCATTGTGATGTTTCCACATTTCCACTCAGTTAATGGAAAGTGTAGTAATGTCCCAATAAGCTTATATGTCCCAGTATTATCGTATAAGAATACCAAGCACCGAGGTACATAACCTATACTATCTATATTCATGTTATCCCACTAAAAATTATCATTAATGTCACTATACATCTTTATAAATCCTGTATGAATAGGTAATGATGAACTATAAGATTTATCCATTATTAACTTCTTCAATTTTTTAATATAAAGGACCCATACATATTTCTAGAAAATGACCATTGTGTCATGTTAATAATTGAACATTTGAATAATCCTTACCAGACATTACGGCTAGAGATCCTCCCTCTTCTTTTCATTAATAATGTTGTAAATTTTTGGTTGAAAATTCATTTTATAAATATAAGATGATTCTCATAAAAATATTTTTTATAGTTCTATTAACTTTAAGTACATTCATATTTGATCTCTTTTTGTCCTATTTCTGAAAAAACATGCATGGTCCTTCTAGCTGAGATAATAATTCTCATTATATTTCATCTCATGGTGGTTATGTACCATCAAATAATTATTATTAATGATTACTAACCATTTTAATTATATAATATGTATAATTGTTTATTTGGATATATAATTTATTATTTATGGTTGGTATATATGTCACACTAATCCCTGTAATCATAATTATTTTATATAATCAATGAAAAAGATACCTTTATTTGATACAAAGTCATGATTTTTGAATTGTTCCTCATTAAACATCAATAGGAGAGAGTTATAAGTGAATAATATGTCATTATGCATGAGAAAACAAATATCAGTCATATCTTTTATGCATCACTGTATATCAAAAACCATACTCCACTAAAATTTATTGTGAGAATTGGTGCACTAGAAAGCCTTTACATAAGTTCAATGAATTTTTCATCATATACATCTATCTAATGTAGCACATCCCCATTTTATGGGATCATATTTAGTGTATTTGATATCCTTGTTATGTTTCTCAGAAATCATATTCTGTTTCCATACAACCTATGATATATTTTTATTCTTATCATTGTGGTTGGTTTGGATTATTTTCTATTAAAATAATTCATTGAGGAATCCACAGAGAGTCCCTCACATTTAATTACATTATCCAAAAAAGTTAATTTATATAGCTATAATTCATTGTTGATAAATTGGGAAAACATATTTTCCTTGTCATGGTCTTTAACGAAATCCTCAAGTGAAGATCATTGTCATACTTTCACATATAATATAAATTCATAACATCAATACTTACTACAAAAAACTAATCAATGCAATATATAAAGACTATACTCCTTTAATAATTAAATATAGTATAGAAAATTATATATTCAAATGGATTCACTAAAAATTCATAATAACCATACATTATATGAGTGGTTGTCATATATATATTTATCCTTTTTCCCATCAACAGATGATATCTAGATCAAAGGATAATATTCATAATATATTGATCTTATCATAGATGGTAAAAATTAGTCAATATGGGTAATATGATACGTTTTCTTAATTGTTATATTATTATGTTCTCAACAATAAAATAAAAGTATCATTGATACATATTTATTCTTATAAAAAATAATAGTCGTACTATATGGTGACCCAGATGGATGATTTAATCCCTTATCAATATTCTCATCAGGATTATTTTTTAATATAAATTTAACATCCCAAGTAAGTAATGAATTATGGAATTTCATATCTATGACTATTTATGAATTAGATAATGTTTTAGAGGCTTAAAATGAGAATAAATCCAATCTTAAGCATAGAATTCTCTAATATTTTTAAAAGATTTTTTTACAGCCTTTTTGTAACGCCCGAGACTTTTATGAGAAATATTTTGTTTTTGTGTTATATAAATCATCAAAGGAATCTTTCACTACACACAACACTAGATTGGCATGCTTTACACGCAACTGCGGTGTAAAGACCCGTAAATTTCAAGGAAATTTTTTTCTTAATTTTCTTTGGAATTTTAAAAGAACGCAGTTTCTAACAGCACCTGATTCCGAGGCTCGGGGTGCCCGGAATCATTTTCCGAAGTTTGGCTTGGGTACGTTCAGTGAACGGACGAGCAGGTTTTTCTAACTTTTGAACCGGTTCCCGGAATCGAATTCTGAGGGCACCGATGAAATCACAGCGCCGGTATTCACTTAGAAACGCCTCTTCCGGAGTTGCGTCTGCTCAGGTGTGGTTTTTAATTTTCGGGCTTAAAGTTAAGAAATAAAATAATTTTGCGACAACTTTATTTTATTTCAATTAAGCCACTTGAAGCCACATAAACTGAGTTAAAACGGATAGGGTGCTATCCAGAAATATCCTACCCCCTTGGTAGGATATTTGTGAGGTGGGCCCGCACGAGCCCCGCCATTTCTCTCCGCTAAGTAACGCACCCGCGAAAACCCGTCATTATGAAAGTCAACTGACCCGTTTTCTTAAATCCTTAATGCACCATTTAATTGGTTGGTTTATTTCATGAATTAAATGGGCGGTTTCTTTTGTTGAATTAATTCAACGAATTGATGGGTCGTTACTTACCTTTTTTGTTTGTTGGCGTAATAATAAAATAAGACCAAAAAGTCTTTTTGGAGGATTACTCGTTGAGAGGTTTTGTCAGAGTTATTGAGCCTTCATCCTCCTTCGTGAAGAACGTGAAGAATGCGAAGAACGCCGGCCTTCGACGAAGAACGCCCAACCCGCGGAATTCGACGACGCGACGCCGTGTTTCGCGACGCCGACGTTCCCTTCCTGCAACGTTCTTCTGCGATGTCTCTTACTCCGCAATGGAATCTTCGATCAGCTGTTTGAGGTAAGAGACTTCGGGATTCTCTTAAATCTCCCTTGTGTTTTTTAACAAAACAC
The DNA here is from genome assembly GCA_963277665.1 of Viscum album. Lineage (NCBI taxonomy): Eukaryota > Viridiplantae > Streptophyta > Magnoliopsida > Santalales > Viscaceae > Viscum > Viscum album. Next base: position 1,264,094,557 of record OY728120.1, on the reverse strand, counting down.
AGATTTAATTTTATATAATTAAATTAAATCTGTTGTTTCTTGGTCCGTTGAGTTCGCCGACTCAACGCCGGATTCTGCGATGACGCGACGCCCTTCCGCGATGACACGATGATCCCCTCCTTCCGCGACGAACAAATCCGCGAAGAACATGCGTACGACGACGACTACGAGGTAGGGGTTATTGTGAATAATTCCTTTTTCCCATGACCGTTTCTTTTAAAAGTGAAGAACCGGACAATAAGAACAATTTTAATCCATTAAAATTGTTGATTCATGTGTTGAATATATTTCTCCCGTTGTTTATCTCTAACGCGAAGGGTGCGGTCCAAACGAACACGGCCCGAAAACCCTCCGCTTTTCTTCGTTGATGTACGGATTTGATGAGCGATGATGGAATGTGCCGCAACGGAAGTTTGATGATCCCGTAGTGAAGAACGAAATCCGGGAGGAACAACGGCGCAGTCGGGAAGGAAAACGGACCACCGGAGCGACTCTGGTGGCCCAAGGAAGCCGGCGGTGGCGAGGGTCACCGGCGCGGCGGCGCCGGCGGCCGGAGGCGGCGGCACCCCGACGCGCCGCCGGAAGAACCGTCGCGGCTTCGGCCAGCGGCGGTGGCGCCCGCTGACAAGCGGCCGCGTGGGTCCGGCGCGCGCGGGACGCGGCTGAAGCCGCGTCCGGCTGTCCAGGGCGACACCCCGCGGGTGCCACGGGGTTGTCACGCGGGGGCGGCGGCTCCCCCCCACGTCGCTCGGGTCGTCCAGGGCGACACCCCGCGGGTGCCGCGGGGGTGTCACGCGGGGGCGGCGGCTCCCCCCCGCGTCGCTCGGCCGCTCGGCCGAGCCAGGCCGGGCTAGCCGAGCCAGGCCGGTCCGACCGGGTCGGGTTGACCCGGCTCGGCCGACCCAGGGGGGGTTGGGCCGGGTCGGCCCGGGCCCGGACCCCCCGTCTTCGGACCGTTTCGGTCAAATGCATGTAACATGAGCTACGGGCCTCCAAACGACTCGTCGTCAGCAGCAACGCGATCCTTGGATCGAGACGGTCGCTTCGGTATATTGCACTCAAGGTTTCGGAATACTTTGAGATCGGCCGGGTTGGTTCGTACACGAAACCAACCGGGCCTTCGGAGCGGAAACGCTCATATCTTGAGCTACGGACGTCCGATTGACGTGCCGTCGGCTTTTTGAATTCCTCTAAGTGAGACGGATCTTTTGGCTCACTCCGCCCGAGGTTTGGACGTAGGTGGAGTACGGTCGGGTTAGTTTTGCCTTAAAAACCAACCGGGCCCCTAGAACGAAAAAGCCATTAACTCTCAGACCGGGCGTCCGATTGACGCGCCGTCTGCGACGTTGAGTTCCTGTTGACGATACGGAACTTTTGGATACATCAACTTCGGACATTGTGACAGTTGATGTATCAGCCTCTCGGCTCGTGGAGCGGACCCTCCCGAATGAGCTTGTTGTGTCCGGGAACCCTAGTGCTGGCTGCGACTGCTACTTCGACAGTGACGACTGTGCAGAGATCCTCAGTGGACTACGGCAACAACTGTGCAGAGATCCTTAGTAGACTGCGACAACGACTGTGCAGAGATCCTCAGTGGACTGCGACGACTACAGCACTCAGCGATCCTACGTGGATCAGTGCTACAGGTCCCGTGTGGGCCCGATCCTGTGTGGGTTCGATCCTGTGTGGGTCAGCGCTCAGCGGTTCTGTGTGAGCCAGCGCCTACAGGTCCTGTGTGGGCTCGATCATGTGTGGGTCTTTGCGGGGGTTAGTACCTATCAATCCTTTGTGGGTCCGACGACTTAGATGGATCAGTGATCATCTTTATCGTCATCCGAAGAAGTATAGCTGTGTGAGCTGAATCCTGTTTTACTCTCCTTTGTGGATTATGTTGAGCTATCTTGTGTGGATTTACTGTTTACTCTCCTTTGTGGATTGTGTTGAGCTATCCTATGTGGATTACTGTTTACTCTCCTTTGTGGATTGTGTTGTGCTTTCCTGTGTGGGTATATATTTTTTCTTTCCTGTGTGGACTGGGTTGTGCTTGGGCTCGGACGTTGGAGCCGAACGGGAGTTGATGACTTAGGTATATGTATGGGCATATACCTAAGCAGTGTCGGTTGTTACTTCGTGGTTGTATCTTTCCTTTGTGGATTATCCTTTGTGGATTTCGGGAGACCTTCGGTGGTCTCGGGGTCCCTACTGAATAGCTTATACTCACCCCTGCATGGGCTATGCCCGCACTTTGTTGTGTTGGTTGCAGACGACGGACAGCGCTGATCGTAGTGGGGGCGTGCGGAGCAGGACGGTACCTGGAGGTGGACCACTGGGCGGGACGTACTCGGAGCGGACATCTAGATCGAGGAGCTGTGGAGGCTATCTGTACCCACCCTTCAGGTGGGACTTCCAGAGGACGGCTCGACGCTGCGGCTTTTCTTTTCAGTTGTTGTTTTCCCCTTTCATTTGTACTTTACAGTTGGGCTTGTATTTCCGGCCCCTTTTACTTTCAGCACAGCTTATTACAGTTTTTACTTAGTGTTTACTTTTCTTCTTCCTTACTCTATGGTGCTAGTTTACTTTTCAAAGGCAATGCCTTCCCTTTTTTTGGGATTTACGCCTTGGTGCTAGTCTCCAGCCCCTGGCCTATGGAAGGCGGGCTTGTGGTAGTCACGGCATGGGCCCCGAGGACGGGTTGTGACAAATTGGTATCAGAGGTGGTCGGTTCTACCGCAGACTCTGATCTTTCTTCTATGTGAAGCAATAGTGTTTAGTGTATTGAGTGTGGTTATCAGTCCAGGGAGTCCAGTGTTGGTGCGGCTGCCGACGTATCTGTACACCAGGACCCGGACTTCTGATTTCCGACTTAATGCACAAAAACATTGATTGCATGTGTGTTTCAAGTTTTCTTTGTGATTACTTGTGTCAGCTCACCAGGTATACTGTTCTGACCGTGGCGCACTTGTTTCCTTTTCAGTATGGCCCCATGATGGCAGCCAGCTAGGGTTCCGAGAGTAGAGCGCGACGACAGCCCGCCGAGCGACGAGGCCTCAGTACAGGGCCCGTTGACAGCAGAGGCACCGGCGGTACCTTTACCCGCCGAGCCCCCGATGCTTCCAGCGCCGATCGCTGACGATGCACGTTGCCTCGGAGCTCTTTACGAGATCCAACGCTAGTAACCACCCAGGTTTCGTGGGGAGACAGACCCCCAGGCAGCCGAGGACTGGCTGGAGGTGGTCGTCCGAGTTTTCAGGCTAGTGAGGACACCAGCAGACCTCATGGTGATCCTCGCGGCGAGCCTACTGCACACAGCAGTAGGACGATGGTGGAGCTTGATGCTCCAGGTACGCGATGAAGACTCCCTCATCTGTACGGACTTCGAGAGCCTCTTCTGCTCAGAGTTCGTCCCGGCCACCCTCCGTGCGGTGCGCATTCAGGAGCTTCTTCAGCTACGGCAGGGCAGCTTGACGGTCGCCCAGTACGCGGCGAGGTTCACCGATCTTTCTCGTTACTCGACCGACATGGTATGGGACCCCTTCTTCCGGGCCCGGACCTTCGAGCAGGGATTGAGACACGAGATCAGGGAATCGCTGATCTCCCTCAGCATCCCGACCCAGGCAGGAGTGCTAGAGCGAGCCCTTCTGATCGAGAGCTTTCTGGCTGAGTCCACATCGAGACCTACCGCAGGGCGGCAGGTAGCAAAGTCTTCGGCTGCTGGTAGCCGACGGATGAATCAGGGTTCCAGGAAGACCAGACCCTCTCGTAGACGACCTCAGGACACTGGCTCAACAGTGTGGGGAGCACAGCGCGGAGCCAGTCTTCCAAGAGGCATGCAGTGCTACTCATGCGGCGGGCAGGGCCACATGGCTCGTGACTGCCCGACCCGCCGTACCGAGGAGCAGCAGACGGTGGAGGGGCCACCCAGGCAGATGCAGAGGGTCGACCGTGGCGGTACGCAGGGAGGAGGCGGACGAGGCAGAGGAGCTGGCCGAGCAGCAGGTGGTGGGCGACACTTTGAGGCTCTGCCACCACCACCACCAGGAGGTCTACCCCGACCACAGGGAGCTGGCGGGCAGAGACAGGCACAGCTCCAGGCAGCAGAGGCCTACGACCACAGCGCGCCAGAGATGATTCGAGGTACGATTTGTGTCTATTCCACCCTTTCTGCAGTTCCGATAGACACAGAAGCGAGTCACTCATTCATAGCCGCTGCCCTTGTTCGGAGCTCGGAGATTCCGACAGAGTCGTTGGCTCGATCCTTACGGCTAGAGACTCCTACGGGAGCAGACTCGACGATTACGCACTGGTTCCGGCAGTGTGAGATTACTCTAGGAGGCGAGATTTTCGGCTAGAATCTTCTTGTAGCAGCGTCGAGGCCTTAAGACTCCATCTTGGGCATGGATTGGTTATCTACAGTCCATGCTCAGATTGACTGTTTTAGGCACATGGTGTGATGTGTGCGCACCGACAGGAGCAGGTTCACCTTCACCGGTGAGAAGGGAGTCTTAGCAGCACAGGATGGACTCACACAGAGGAGAGGGCAGCCCATCACTCATCAGTTGGCTAGCCTCATCCTTGGAGCAGTTGACATGCGGAGTCCTGGTTTTCCTGCAGTGGTGGATCAGTATGTGGACGTCTTCCCTGACGACGTTCAAGGACTACCTCCTCACAGAGAGGTAGACTTTTACATTGACCTATACCCCGGGACAGGCCCGATATCCACTCCAGCATATCTGATAGCCCCCGCCGAGCTTCGAGAGCTACGGGTACAGTTGGAGGACTTGCAGGGCAAGGGGTTCATCTGACCCAGTGTTTCACCCTGGGCTTCCCCGATTTTGTTCGCCAAGAAGGAGGACGGGAGCTTGCGACTGTGTGTCAACTATTGTCACCTGAACCAGGTGACAGTGAGGAACAAGTATCCGCTACCGAGGATTGATGACCTCTTCGATCAGCTCAAGGGAGCACGGTGGTTCTCAAAGATAGATCTCAGGTCAGGCTATCATCAGCTCAGAGTTCGAGACGAGGATGTGCAGAAGACGGCCTTCAGGTGTCGGTATGGCCACTATGAGTTCTTGGTTATGCCTTTCGGTGTAACCAACGCTCCAGCAGTGTTCATGATCCTCATGGACAGTATCTTCCATCCATACCTCGATCGATTTGTCGTGGTCTTCATCGACGACATTTTGGTGTACTCGACCACGGAGGAGGAGCACGCCTACCACTTGCGGATTGTACTAGACACACTCCAAGAGCACTAGATTTATGGAAAGCTCTCGAAGTTCCAGTTCTGGTTACGTGAGGTCCACTTCTTGTGGCACGTCATTTCTGAGGCGGGAGTTGTTGTGGATCCCGCGAAGATCGAGGCAGTGCTAGCTTGGGAGCCACCTAGGAGCGTGACGGAGGTGTGGAGTTTCTTGGGTCTAGCCGGATACTATCGGAGATTTATTTCGGACTTCTTTAGAGTTACGACGCCACTCTCAGCTTTAACAAAGAAGTGGAAACCCTTTGTGTGGTCAGACAGTTGTCAGTAGAGCTTCCAGGAGCTGAGGCAGAGATTGACCAGCACACCTATCTTGAGGTTGCCTGAGGAGGGAGTTGGATACGTAGTCTACTGCGATGCATCAGGGACCGGACTTGGGTGTGTCCTGATGCAGGATCGGTCCGTGATTGCCTATGGATCATGTCAGTTGAGGCCGCATGAGCAGAACTACGCTACCCATGACCTGGAGTTAGCAGCAGTGGTATTCTCTCTGAAGACATGGCAGCACTATCTGATGGGCGAGCGCTTTACAGTCTTTTCTTACCACCAGATTCTAACGTACATCTTCTCTCAGAATGACCTAAACCTGAGACAGCTGCGATGGCTTGAGTTATTCCAGGACTATGACTTTGAGATGGTCTATACTCCTGGGAAGCGGAACGTGGTAGCCGATGCCCTCAGCAGGAGGACGGGCATCCAGCTACTTGAGGAGGTGACAAAGCAGCTATCTGCTTTGCAAATATCCTTCGTGGATAGGGACGAAGCAGCCTTCCTTCAGTCTCTCACAGTCTCTCCTCCACTTCTGCAGCGGGTCAGAGAGGCACGGCGTGGGGACGCTGACTGTGAGACACGGCGTGCACAGATATCCTCGGGACAGGCACCTGATGGTTTCTCCCTTGGAGCAGAGCATGACGTCCTTTTCAGGGGACGTACCTTGGTACCAGTCGCTTTACGAGAGGAGGTGATGAGAGAGTTTCACACTTCTCCTTTGGCGGTACATCCTGGTGTGGCGAAGATGTACCAGGACCTCAGACGACAGCACTAGTGGCCGGGCATGAAGAAGGTTGTGGCAGAGTTCGTTTCACGGTGTCTCACCTACCAGCAGGTGAAGGCAGAGCATCAGGTACCAGTAGGCTTGGTACAGCCCTTAGAGGTCCCGGAGTGGAAGTGGGACGGGATATCTATGGACTTCGTGACTGGACTTCCACGCACTTCCAGAGGTCACGACTCCATTTGGGTGATTGTTGACCGACTCACCAAGTCGGCACACTTCTTACCCATCCGAGATCAGGGTTCAATGGAGAGCTTGGGGCGTCATTACGTTCAAGAGATTGTACGGCTTCACGGTGTGCCATCGAATATCGTCTCCGATCGGGACGCTCATTTTACTTCCCAGCTTTGGAAGGGATTGCAGGAGGCGTTCGGGACGCGGCTACGTCTGAGCACCGCCTTTCACCCTTAGACGGATGGTCAGACGGAGAGGACCATTCAGACTCTCAAGGACATGCTCCGTGCATGTGTCCTCGACTTTGGTCACAGCTGGGAGGACCACCTACCCTTGGTGGAGTTCGCGTACAACAACAGATACCACTCCACCATCGGGATGGCACCATACGAGGCGTTGTACGGCAGACCTTGCAGATCTCCTTTGTGCTGGACAGACCCTGGGGAGTCAGCACTTGTGGGACCAGAGATGGTCCGGCCCACGACCGAGAAGGTCCAGGTCATCCAGGAGTGGATGAGGACAGCTCAGAGCTGGCAAAAGTCTTATGCTGACAGGAGGCGGAGGCCATTAGAGTTCGAGGATGGCGACCACGTCTTCTTGCATGTCTCACCTCGACGTGGTTTTCGGAGATTTGGCCGAGGCGGCAAGTTGTCTCCACGCTTCATTGGACCATTCAAGGCCCTCAGCAGGGTTGGAAAGGTGGCTTATTGCCTGGCCCTACAACCTCAGTTGCACCGGGTGCACGATGTCTTCCACTTATCTCAGCTGAGGAGGTACGTGAATGACCCGACGCACATCATTGACTATGGGGAGCTAGACATGGATGATGGGGTGACTTTTTCGGAGGTCCCGGTGGAGATAGAGGATCGACAGGAGCGGGTCATACATGGGCGATTGATTCCTCTTGTGCGCATCAAATGGTAGCACGGGAACCTCCGGGAGAGCACTTGGGAGCGGGAGGCTCAGATGCGTGCTCAGTACCCACATTTGTTTCCCTAGTTTTTGATGTATCTTTACGGCGACGTAAAGCCCTGAGGTGGGAGTAATGTAAAGACCCATAAAAATCAAGGAAATTTTTTTATTAATTTTATTTGGAATTTTACAAGAATGCAGTTTCTAACGGCACCTGATTCCGAGTCCCGGTGTGCCCGGAATCATTTTCCGAAGTTTTGCTCGGGTACGTTCAGTGAACGGACGAGCGGGTTTTTCTAAATTTTGAAACGGTGCCCGGAATCGAATTCTGAGGGCACCGATGAAATCGCAGCGCCAGTATTCGCTTAGAAATGCCTCTTCCGGAGTTGCGTTTCCTCGGGTGTGGTTTTTAATTTTCGGGTTTAAAGTTAAGAAATAAAATAATTTTGCGACAACTTTATTTTATTTCACATAAGCCACTTGAAGCCACTTGAAAGCCACTTAAACTGAGTTAAAACAGATAGGGTGTTATCCAGAAATATCCTACCCCCTTGGTAGGATATTTGTGAGGTGGGGCCCGCACGAGCCCCGCCGTTTCTTTCCGCTAAGTAACGCACCCGCGAAAACCCGTCATTATGAAAGTCAACTGACGCGTTTTCTTAAATCCTTAACGCACCATTTAATTGGGCGGTTTATTTCGTGAATTAAATGGGCGGTTTCTTTCGTTGAATTAATTCAACGAATTGATGGGTCGTTACTTACCTTTTTCATTTGTTGGCATAATAATAAAATAAGACCAACAAGTCTTTTTGGAGGATTACTCATTGAGAGGTTTTGTCAGAGTTCTTGAGCCTTCATCCTCCTTCGCGAAGAACGCGAAGAACGCGAAGACCGCGAAGAACGCTGGCCTCCGACGAAGAACGCTGAACCCGCGGAAGTCGACGACGCGACGTTGTGTTCCGCTACGCCGACATTCCCTTCCTTCAACGTTCTTCTGCGACGTCTCTACCTCCGCAACGAAATCTTCGATCAGCTGTTTGAGGTAAGAGACTTCGGGATTCTCTTAAATCTCCCTTGTGTTTTTTTAACAAAAAACGGATTTAATTTTATATAATTAAATTAAATCTATTGTTTCTTGGTCTGTTGAGTTCGCAGACTCAATGCTGGATTCCGCGATGACGCGACGCCCTTCCGTGACGACGCGACGATCCCCTCCTTCCGCGACGAACAAATCTGCGAAGAACGTGTGTACGGCGACGACTACGAGGTAGGGGTTGTTTTGAATAATTCCTTTTTCCCGTGACCGTTTCTTTTAAAAGTGAAGAACTGGACAATAAGAACAATTTTAATCCATTAAAATTGTTGATTCATGTGTTGAATATATTTCTCCCGTTGGTTATCTCTAACGCGGAGGGTGCGGGCCAAACGAACACGGCCCAACAACCCTCCGTCGTTCTTCGTTGATGTACGGATTTGATGGGCGATGACGGAACGTGCCGCAACAGAAGTTTGATGATCCTACAGTGATGAACGGAACCCGGGAGGAACAACGACGCAGTCAAGAAGGAAAACGGACCACCGGAGCGACTCCGGTGGCACGCGGAAGCCGGTGGCGGCGCGGGTCGCCGGAACGGCGGCGCCGGCGGCCGGAGGCGGCGGCACCCCGGCGCGCCGCCGGAAGAACCGCCGCGGCTTCAGCCGGCGGCGGCGACGCCCGCTGACCCGCGGCCGCGCGGGTCCGGCGCGCACGGGACGCGGCTGAAGCCGCGTCCGGCTATCCAGGGCGACACCCCGCGGGTGCCGCGGGGTTGTCACGCGGGGGCGGCGGCTCCCCCCCGCGTCGCTCGGCCGCTCGGCCGAGCCAGGCCGGTCCGACATGCCGGGCCGCGCCCTGGCCGGGCCGGACCGGGTCGGGTCGGCCCGGGCCCGGACCCCTCGTCTTCGGACCGTTTCAGTCAAATGCTCTTAACTTGAGCTACGGGCCTCCAAACGACTCGCCGTCAGCGGAAACGCGATCCTTGGATCGAGAAGGTCATTTAGGTATATCGCACTCAAGGTTTCAGAATACATTGAGTTCGGCCGGGTTGGTTCGTACACAAAACCAACCGGGCATTCGGAGTGAAAATGCTCATATCTTGAGCTACGGACGTCCGATTGACGTGCCGTTGGTTTTGTTGAATTCCTCTAAGTGAGACGGATCTTTTGGCTCACTCCGCCCGAGGTTTGGACGCAGGTGGAGTACGGTCGGGTTGGTTTTTCCTTAAAAACCAACCGGACCCCTGGAACGAAAAAGCCAATAACTCTCAGACCGGGCGTCCGATTGACACGTCGTCTGTGACGTTGAGTTCCTGTTGACGATACGGAACTTTTGGATACATAAACTTCGGACTTTGTCACAGTTGATGTATCAGCCTCTCGGCTCGTGGAGCGGACCCTCCCAAACGAGCTTGTTGTGTGCGGGAACCCCAGTGCTGGCTGCAACTGCTACTTCGACAGCGACGACTGTGCAGAGATCCTCAGTGGACTGCGGCGGCGACTGTGCAGAGATCCTCAGTGGACTGCGGCGACGACTGTACAGAGATCCTCAGTGGACTGCGACGACTACAGCACTCAGCGATCCTACGTGGATCAGTGCTACAGGTCCTGTGTGGGCCCGATCCTATGTGGGTCTGATCCTGTGTGGGTCAGCGCTGAGCGGTTCTGTGTGAGCCAGCGCCTACAGGTCCTGTGTCGGCCCGATCCTGTGTGGGTCTTTGCGGAGGTTAGTACCTATCGATCCTTTGTGGGTCCAACGACTTAGAAAGATCAGTGATCATCTTTATCGTCATCCGAAGAAGTATACATGTGTGAAATGAATCTTGTGTTACTCTCCTTTGTGGATTGTATTGAGCTATCCAGTGTGGATTTACTGTTTACTCTCCTTTTTGGATTGTGTTGAGCTATCCTATGTGGATTACTGTTTACTCTCCTTTGTGGATTGTGTTGTGCTATCCTGTGTGGGTATACGTTTTTGCTTTCCTGTGTGGACTGGGTTGTGCTTGGGCTCGGACGTTGGAGCCGAACGGGAATTGATGACTTAGGTATATGTATGGGCATATACCTAAGCAGTGTCGGTTGTTACTTCGTGATTGTATCTTTCCAGAGGACGGCTCGACGCTGCGGCTTTTCTTTTCAGTTGATGTTTTCCCCTTTCAGTTGTACTTTATAGTTGGGCTTGTATTTTCGGCCCCTTTTACTTTCAGCACAGCTTATTACAGTTTTTACTTAGTGTTTACTTTTCCGCTTGCTTACTCTGTGGCGCTGGTTTAATTTTCAAAGGCAATGCCTTCCCTTTTGTTGGGATTTACGCCTTGGTGCTAGTCGCCAGCCCCTGGCCTATGGAAGACGGGCTTGGGGTAGTCATGGCACGGGCCCCGAGGATGGGTCATGACATGCAGTCTTCCTCGATAGCTTGCGTCGTACGCAATATCGAGTTTCACTAAACAATGATATGCTATTAAAATATTATTAAAACTAGCCATTATGAATAGTAATAACCACTTTTTGAAATTTTATAATTTTTTATTCTTCAAAATGGACTTCATTTTTGGATTCGGAATATCAAAATTATCCTAGGGTGAAATTTTGGTATTTTTATGAAAACTTTCAATTTTTGATGAATAGTGAAACCACTAAGTGGTAGTTAAAAACTGAATTTTTCATAAAACTTAATTTTACCGCTTCTGTGAGTGAAATTTCGAAAATCCGAGAGACACGGTTAATATCATGGACTAAAATTTGGTTCAATGAGATGAAAATAATTTTTGGTGAATAGTAACTTTTTTCTTTTTTTTACCACGGTTAAAAGTAAATAGGGTAATTAAGGGTAAAAGTGTTATTTTTATTACCCTAACACATGTCCTAATTCTATTGGATAAGTTTAATTCGACCAAAAACAACTTTAGAAATAAAATATGACCATTTTGGCACACTTGGATTAGATGAGGACATTTATTATTAATTTATTTAAAGAAGGGTTAAAATAGTTAAAATCAAAGTTTAATAAGTAAATAATTTTAAATATAGGGTTACACATAAAATAAATTCAACTATAAATATTCATTAGAAAGTGAAAAAAATTTCCAACATAATGGTATTTTATTTATAATTTTTAGACTTAAAATAATTTAATTTATTTATGACACAATGATGATGCATTAATTATCTTATTAATGAAATATTGACATAATTGATGTTATAAATACCCAAATAAATGTAATTTGAGACTTTTTATGAATTCCAATAATTTTATATGCTAATATGAGATGTTATTATTGATTTAATTAAAAAAAAATTGAACTAATCATTCTGTTATGATTTTCACAAAAATCAAATACTAAATAGTGTCAAAATTGACATAAAATAGTTTTTAAAACAAATATTATATTATTAATTGTTATTTTATTCCTAAAAATCTAAGGTTCAGCCAAATGACTTATATAAGGTTATATATATTAATAATAAACAACTTGGGGTCCGTTTGTCTTGTTATAGTAAGTTTATTAACCTTATAGTGTAAGAACACAAGAAGACACGGTAAAAGTAAAATTATTTAACTTAATGTTAAATCTAAATGATAAGGTTAAAATAGGAACCTAAACTTGTCTAAATTCTGTTGGATGAGAGTATTTCTACACATCCCCACCTTATCTTCTAAATAAATCAATTTGGATCTATTTAAAACCTAATTTGGCTTTATAATAAAATAATATTTTTAGTTATTCCAAAGGTGCCCCTCTCCTCTCTTATAAAAGGGAACCTCCTCCCTCTCTTCCTAACACCACTTTGAGCCTTCAAGCTCTGCCAAACCCTGACAATTTATTCTCTACACTTCCCTAGAGACATCCTAGAGGTCCTGCTATTCTTCAAAGACCAATTTTAGTGCCCTAAAAGGAGGTCTCAAAGAAGCGCTTCAAAGAAGAGGTAATGCCCATTACCGATTCTTTCATCTTTATTTCTTCTTCCACTTCTTCTTCTTTAGTTGTTTAATTATGAAGTAATAAAATCAGTATCAATAATATACTGATATGTTATTATAAGTATGAAACAACCCTATTTCACCATCTATCCATCCTACGGAAAATGAAATCACTACACGTGCGTACGTACGGAATACTGTCTCCACGCTGTGGTGTAATCTATTTTCCACCACCACCTTACTTGGATGTGTATAATGGTGTAAAGAATGAATATATATTATTATTGTAAATTTATATTGATTCTGAAATAGTATACATACACTCCAATACAATTTCACGATCATGGGAAAGATATCATCGCTCGTGCGTACATACGGAATACCGTCTCCACGATATGATGCGACTCGTTCTACATGATCTTCATTGAATAATGATTATATAGATGAATTTAATGAATGAATATGATATATATTACACTAATACTATTTTTGAAATAAGGTATATATAACCTATAAAGAATAATAATAATTTATTCGACAAAACACGCATAAGAACAAAAGGTAATAAACACCTGAATAACAAGTAGAAATGAAATATTACTATTAATAAGCTAATAATATGATCATATATGATATCATAACAATGATTATGATTATGTAATAAGTCAATGACATTATTTAAATCATTATACAGGAGGTTCAGACACTTACGAAGCAAATTGGACCTAAGGTAAGGGAAAACATCACAATCTCATTTTTATCCGAGATTGTTTATACTTTGGTATTTACTGGGGTGTATTTTATCATCCACATCCTTGTTTCCTCAATATTTAATATTATTTCCATCCACCTAAAATTTTTTAAATCCAATTTTACCCTTCGGTGAGTTTTTAGTAAAAGATATGAAATGAATCTTTTGTCGTTTTTCGTACGAGGTACTTTTTGACTTTTCTGAAAAATGTACGAGAAGAATGTTTTTTTAACTTATACGGCATGAATGTATTTTTAAAACATAATTTCCAAGAATCTTCCTTTAAAATTTTTCAATTTTATTTTTAATCAACCTATTTTAGTTTAAAATTGTAAGACATGTTAGGAAAGGAAAATGTTTTTGAAGTAGAAAGGATATTTTCCTCAAGAATGGAGTTCAAGTGTTTTATCAATATTATTTTCCATCTAAGATAATATAGGGTTATGTTTATATCCCTATTATTACATTGATTTGATTATGTTGTGATGTAATTATATTTATGAATTCCTTTATCTTATATGAATCGTTTTATGATATCATGTTGCTTAAGAAACCCTTTTTTTACATGGGTTATGCAATGATGTATGATTTATGATTTTGTGGCACACATAAGAATGGTATCATTATGATATGGGTGGGACCTATATCTCCCTCCAATTCATTGGGTAAAGATTTTATATCTCATGAGATAGACATGGCTGGAACGGCAGGTTAAACCGGTTCAGTGAAACAGGACTGAAAGGAGGAATGAACTCGGTTCAGAAATGGACTTTTTCCACTAAGATAGTCTTGGCAATGAGTCTTGACTAATAAGAAATGATTATCTATGATTATGTGCGTATTCCACAAAGTTTCATGTTTTATGTTATGATTATTGGGATTACATTTCACTACTATGATTTATCCCATGTTAGGATATTATGATCTCTTTTACAGGTTAAGATTTCCAAAATGTTATGTTCTTATGAATATGATGTGATAGATATTTCTTTTGTTTACCCTTACTGGGCATTTGAGCTCACCCTTTTGTATGTTTTATTTCCCCAGGTCAGGAAGAAGGTTATTAAGTAGGATATGCCAAAAAGGGACTCTAGATATGATGAAATAAATGGGAGACAGTATAGACGCTTTATGAACTAGTTGTTTATGTTTCCCATTTTCTAAAGACACTATACCTATATGGTCCTTTCCTGGTTTTGTTATATGTTGTAATAAGTGTGCTTCAATTTTGATATAATAACAATTTATGTAAAGTATGGGTCATTATAGTTGGTATCAGAGGGAGGTTATAGTCAACCTTTGGAAACTAGGATGTAAAAGACATAGTAAGAACCCTAAGGATAAGTCTAAGCGTAGAACACAATCTTAGTGTTTAAGAAATGGCCATGAATAACCTAGGATAAGACCTTAATTTTGAAATTTTATTCTTGATTATGTGGTTTTCCTATTATAATTAGTGTTTCTCACACTATTGTTCTGGGTTTTAGTCAATGGCTGGAACCCGAAGGAACCGTGTTAATGCGGAATGCGACGGGCAATGCAATGATTGTCCCCCTAAGCAACCAAACGTTATGGGAGCTTTAATGGAAAATCTTGTAGCCATGCTCACACAACTTTCCCAAGCTATGAATCATGCAGGACTTCCAAATGAGCAAAGGAAGGAGCAACATTCTATTGAATCCTTCATGAGGCAGCGTCCACCTTCATTCAGCGGGTCTACTGATCCATTAGTTGCTGAACAATGGATTAGTACTACTGAAAATATATTTTCAGTTCTTCAATGTTCTGAACATGATAAAGTCATCCTAGCAGTGTATCGTTTGGAAGGATATGCTGATCAATGGTGGAATCTTATTAATAATATGAGGCAAAGGGATGAAATTGAGTCCATGGAATAGGACGAGTTCAAGAACTTATTTTTCAATAAGTACTTCCCTCGTATTCTCCGAACAAAGATGGAGAAAGAGTTTCTTGAACTAAAGAAAAAGGATGATGAATCTGTTGTTACCTATGAAGAAAATTTTACAAGACTTCCAAGGTACGCTTCTGGTATTATTATCCAACCTGAGAGTAAGATCGATCGATTCTTTAGTGGAATAAAACCAAGTCTTCGAAGGGCCTTATCCATAAGGGACTTCAATAGCTACGAGGAAATCGTTCGATGTGCTCTCAAAGTTGAGATGGAGATTGGAGTAACCCATCAGTCATATGGGTTTGATAAGAAGAGGAAAATGTAATTAAAAGGAAAATATAAAGAGCATACTGAAAAAAGATGAGCTTTCCCTTATTCTCAAAGTGTTGAAAGAAACATGGAGGGAGTTGTCATAAAGGGACAAGTAAATGTTTCAAATGTGGAATGGAAGGTCATCGGGCATTTGAATGCTGCAATGATGGGAAGAAGATGTCTAATGATGCAAACAAAGGAAGGGACACACAGAATGAACCTACTACACTTCAATGTTTCAAGTGCAAGGAGATGGGGCATTATGCCAATAAATACCCTAATCTAAGGGTTGTTGATGATGATCGACATCAAAAAAATCTTAAGGCTAAAGAAAATGGAAAGTCACATGCAATTTCTATCAGTGATGTGGAGTACGATAACGATGTGGTGAAAGGTACACTTACCATCCACTCTAAAGTATCAAATGTTTTATTTGATTCTGGATCCACCCACTATTTTATTTCTGAAGATTTTTCTAAGGGTATCACCGTATTAACTCAACAATTAGATGTTGAGTTAGCTGTGACAACACATAATGGCACATCAGTCGCATCAAAAGTTTATAATTCTTCCCCGATTGAAGTTTGTGGGAAAGTGCTTCCTGCAAATATTGTGATCCTTCCTATAGTGGAATTTTATGTGATTCTTGGTATGGATTGGCATTCTTTATATGGAGCTCATATCAATTTCCAAAGAAGGGAAGTCACATTTCATATTCCAGATCATTCTATGATCGTCTATTGATGCAAGGATGAGCATAACCTTCCAGTGGAAATTTCTTCCATCTTATGGGTCTTGATTCCACTAAATGAGGGTTATTTATCTCAAATGGTTAGTGAGAAACTCACGATTAATAATATTCCCATTGTACGGGAGTTTGATGATGTCTTTCCGGAGGAATTTTCGGGTCTTCCACCAAATCGTGAAGTTGAGTTTTCAATAGAACTCGTACCGGGTGTTTTGCCTATTTCAAAGACACCTTATAGAATTTCCCCAATTGAGTTGCAGGAATTAAAGAAGCAACTCCAAGAGAATCTTGATAAGGGATTCATACGCCCTAGTGCATCACCTTGGGGAGCACCTGTTCTGTTTGTTAAGAAGAAAGATGGATCAATGAGACTCTGAATTGATTATCGAGAACTTGACAAGATCACTATCAAGAACAAATATCCTCTCCCGCACATTGATGACTTATTTGACCAACTACGCGGAGATCAATACTTTTCCAAGACTGATCTTCATTCAGGGTATCATCAATTAAGGGTCAAAAGGGAGGATATACCAAAGACGACTTTCTGTTCAAGGTATGGATACTATGAATTTATAGTGATGCCATTTGGTCTTACTAATGCCCCTGATATCTTCATGGATCTGATGAATAGAGTCTTTAGAGACTATCTTGATCAGTTTGTGGTAGTCTTTATAGACGATATTCTTGTACATTCAAAGAGAAAGGAATAACATGAAGAGCACTTGAGAATTATATTGAAGACCCTAAGAAAGGAGAAACCTTATGCCAAATTTACCAAGTGTGAATTTTGGCTTCAAAAAGTTGCATTTTTGGGTCACATAATCTCAAAAGAGGGGATATCTATCGATCCAGCAAAAATAGAGGTTATCGAAAAATGGTCGAGACCAACAACAGTAACCGAGATCCGAAGTTTTCTTGGTTTGGATGGATATTATTGACGTTTTGTGAATTATTTTTCATGATTATCTAATCCACTCACCAAGTTGACTCAGAAAGGAGTTAAGTTTGTTTGGACGGAGAAATGTGAAGAGAATTTCAAGGAGTTGAAAAGAAGGTTATCCAGTGCACCTGTGCTCACACTGCCTTGTAGTAGAGAATGGTTTGTGATCTACAGTGACGCATCCAAGAAGGGATTGGGGTGTGTTCTTATGAAAAATTATATGGTAATAGCTTATGCCTCACGATAGTTGAAAATCCATGAGCAAAATTACCCAACACATGATTTGGAGTTTGCTGCGGTAATCTTTGCATTAAAGATTTGGAAGAATTATCTTTATGGAGAAAGGTGTGATATTTATACTAATCATAAAAGTTTAAAGTATATTTTCACACAAAAGGTGCTGAATATGCGCCAAAGAAGTTGGTTGGAGCTGATTAAGGATTACGACTGCTCAATTCATTACCACTCTGGGAAAGCAAACAAGGTGGCAGATGCATTAAGTCGACAAGACCATGCTATCTTATCCATGATGAGGATCACAAAAGATCCAATATTTATGGATTTACAAAGGATGGATCTTGGAATTTTAATGGAAGGGGGAAAATCGAATCTTTCTCAAATGAATGTTCAACCATCTATACATGTGAAAATTAAAGAGGCGCAGAAAAAAGATGTAGAGTTACAAAAGAAGGTGAGAAATATTCATGAATTCAACCTTGATTGTGATGGGATAATAAAGTTCAGGAATCGGGTTTGTGTTCCTCCCATCCCCGAATTAAAGAAGGAGCTGCTGGATGAGGCTCATAGTTCTTCATTCTCTATTCATCTTGGAAGCACAAAGATGTATAGGGACCTGAAAGAGTACTTCTGGTGGGATGGCATGAAAAGAGATGTTGCTGAATATGTCTCTCGATGCTTGGTTTGTCAGCAAGTTAAAGCTGAGAGACAGAAGTCCAAGGGGATGTTACAACCATTACCCATACCCGAATGAAAATGGGAAAACATCACTATGGACTTTGTCACAGGACTTCCTAAAACATCCAAAGGAAATAATGCTATCTGGGTCATAGTTGATCGTCTTACAAAGTATGCACACTTCATTTCTATTAGAGAGGATTTCTCTCTGGATCAGCTTGCCAGGATATATGTAAAGGAAGTGGTAAGATTGCATGGAGTACCACTTTCTATTATATCTGATCAGGATCCGAGGTTTACCTCAAAGTTCTGGAGAGGTCTTCATCATACTCTAGATACATAGTTGAGTTTTAGCACTGCTTATCATCCTCAGATAGACGTTCAGTCTGAGAGGACAATTCAAACACTAGATGATATTTTGAGAGCTTGCTCTATGGATTTCGAAGGTGGTTTGGATCAAAACCTACCTTTGGTGGAATTTTCTTATAATAATAGCTTTCACTCCAGTATTCAGATGGCTCTTTATGAAGCTTTCTATGGAGAGAAATGCAGGAATCCAACTTGCTGGGATGAAGTTGGGGAAAGAAAACTATTAGGACCTGATCTTGTTGATGAGATGGCAGAAAGTGTCCGATCTATTCAACAACACATAAGAGCAGCTCAGAGTTGACAGAAAAGTTATGTCGACAACCTAAGAAAAGACCAAGAGTTTGAAGTGGGTGATAAAGTGTTCTTACGAATATCTCCCTGGAAGAGGGTCATGAGATTTGGAAAGAAGGGGAAGTTGAGCCCTAGATATATCGGTCCTTTCGAAATACTGGATCTTGTTGGAAAGGTAGCTTACCGATTGGCGCTTCCACCGAATCTCTCTCAAGTTCACGATGTGTTCCATGTATCTCTCCTGAGAAAGTAAATACCTGATCCTTCACATGTACTCAACTCAGAAGTTGTACCACTTGAGCAAGATCTTTCTTATGAAGAACAACCGATAAAGATTCTGGATCGTAGCGAAAAATTCCTACGAAACAAGACCACTCGATTGGTGAAAGTTTTATGGAGGAACCACCAATTAGAAAGAATCTACATGGGAGCTTGAGGATATGATGAGGGAGAGGTATCCTCATCTGTTTGTGATAAAGTGACGAATTTTGAGGGCGAAATTCATTTTAAGGGGGGTAGAATGTAACGCCCGAGACTTTTATGAGAAATATTTTGTTTTTATGTTATATAAATCATCAAAGTAATCTTTCACTACACACAACACTAGCTTGGCTTGCTTTACACGCAATTGCGGCCTTCCTCGATAGCTTTCGTCGTACGCAATACCGAGTTTCACTAAACAACGATATGCTATTAAAATATTATTAAAAATAGACATTATGAATAGTAATAACCACTTTTTGAAATTTTATAATTTTTATTTTTCAAAATGGACTTCATTTTTGGATTCATAATATCGAAATTAGCCTAGGGTGAAATTTTGGTATTTTTCTGAAAACTTTCAATTTTTGATAAATAGTGAAACCACTAAGTGGTAGTTAAAAAACTGAATTTTTCATAAAACTTAATTTTACCGCTTCTGTAAGTGAAATTTCAAAAATCCAAGAGACACGGTTAATATCATGGACTAAAATGTGGTTCAATGAGATGAAAATAATTTTTGGTGAATAGTAACTTTTTGCTTTTTTACCACGGTTAAAAGTAAATAGGGTAATTAAGGGTAAAATTGTTATTTTTATTACCCTAACACATGTCCTAATTCTATTGGATAAGTTTAATTCGACAAAAAACAACATTAGGAATAAAATATGACCATTTAGGCCCACTTGGATTAGATTAGGACATTTATTATTAATTTATTTAAAGAAGGGTTAAAATAGTTAAAATCAAAGTTTAATAAGTAAATCATTTTTAATATGGGGTTATACATAAAATAAATTAGACTATAAATATTCATTAGAAAGATAAAATAATTTCCAACATAATGGTATTTTATTTTTAATTTTGAGACTTAAAATAATTTAATTTATTTATGACTCAATGATGATGCAGTAATTATCTTATTAATGAAATATTGACATAATTTATGTTATAAATACCAAAATAAATGTAATTTGAGACTTTTTATGAATTAAAATAATTTTATATGTTAATATGACATGTTATTATTGATTTAATTAAAAAAATTCAAACTAATGATTCTGTTATGATTTTCACAAAAATCAATTACTAAACAGTTAAAAAATTGACATAAAATAGTTTTTTAAAAAAATATTATATTATTAATTGTTATTTTATTACTGAAAATATATGGTTCGGCCAAATGACTTAGATAAGGTTATATATATTAATAATAAACAACTTGGGGTCCGTTTGGCTTGTTATAGTAAGTTTATTAACCTTATAGTGTAAGAACACAAGAAGACACGGTAAAAGTAAAATTATTTAACTTAATGTTAAATCTAAATGATAAGGTTAAAATAGGAACCTAATACTGTCTAAATTATATTGTATGAGAGGATTGCGACCCATCCCAACCTTATATTCTAAATAAATAAATTTGGAGCTATTTAAAACCGAATTTGGCTTTATAATAAAATAATATTTTTAGTTATTCCAAAGGTGCCCCTCTCCTCCCTTATAAAAGGGCACCTCCTCCATATCTTCCTCACACCACTTTGAGCCTTCAAGCTCGGACAACCCCTGACAATTTCTTCTATCCACTTCCCTAGAGACATCCTAGAGGTCCTGGTCTTCTTCAAAGACCAATTTTAGGGCCCTAAAAGGAGGTCTCAAGGAAGCGATTCAAAGAAGAGGTAATGCCCGTTACCAATTCTTTCATCTTTATTTCTTCTTCCAATTATTCTTATATAGTTGTTTCATTATGAAGTAATAACATCAGTATCACTCATATACTAATATTTTATTATAAGTATGAAACTACTTTATTTCACCATCTATCCATCCTACGGAAAATGAAATCACTGCGCGTGCGTACGTACGGAATACCGTCTCTACGCCGTGGTGTAATCTATTTTCCACCACCACCTTACTTGGATGGGTATAATGGTGTAAAGAATCAATATATATGATTATTTTAAATTGATATTGATTCTGAAATTGTATACATACACTCCAATACAATTCCACGATCATGGGAACAATATCATCGCTCGTGCGTATGTACGGAATACCGTCTCCACGATGTGATGTGACTCGTTCTACATGATCTTTATTGCATAATGATTATATAGATGAATTGAATGAATGAATACGATATATATTACACTAATAACATTCTGAAAATAAGGTATCTATAACCTAAAAATAAGAATAAGAATTTATTCGACAAAACACGCATAAGAACAAAAAGTAATAAACACCCGAATAACAAGTAGCAATGAAATATTACTATTAATAAGCTAATAATATGACCATATATGATATCATAACAATGAGTATGATTCTGGAATAAGTCAATGACATCATTTAAATCATTATACAGGAGGTTCGGACACTTACGAAGCAAATCGGACCTAAGGTAAGGGAAAACATCACAATCTCATTTTTATCCGATATTGTTTATAATTTGGTATTTACTGGGTTGTATTTTATCATCTACATCCTTGTTTCCTCAATATGTAATGTTATTTCCATCCACCTAAAATTGTTTAAATCCAATTTTACCCTTCGGTGAGTTTTTATTAAAAGATATGAAAATAATCTTTTGTCATTTTTCGTACGAGGTACTTTTTGACTTTTCCGAAAAAATTATGAGAAGAATGTTTTTTTTAACTTATACGGCATGAATGGATTTTTAAAACATTATTTCCCTGAAGCTTACTTTAAAAGTTTTCAATTTTATTTTTAATCAACTTATTTTAGTTTTAAATTGTAAGACATGTTATGAAAGGAAAATGTTTTTGAAGTAGAAAGGATATTTTCCTCAAAAATGGAGTTCAAGTGTTTTATCAAAATTATTTTCTATCTAAGATAATATAGGGTTCTGTTTCTATCCCTATTATTACATTGATTTGATTATGTTGTGATGGAATTATTTTTATGAATTCCTTTATCTTATTTTAATTGTTTTATGTGTCCTAATGCTACTGGTTGTGTCCTCTCCGACCATGGGATGCCTTGTGACAAACTTTGGAACCCCATGGAATCACTTTTGTGTGATAGTGACATTTTATCTTTTTATATTTAAAGAAAGTTAAATATAACAAAAGTATATAACACCTAAGTAAAACAATTTTAATTTTGTATACATAAATTATCTATTAGACTATAAATATTCATTGGAAATCTAAAAATATTTCTTACATCATGGTATTTTTTTTATAATTTTTAGACATTATATAAATTAAATTTTTTATGGCACTGTGTTGATGCAGCGATTACCTCATTAATGAAAGATTTAAATAAAATGAAAAGATAATGTAAAATCTAAGACTTAAACTTTTCAAAGACCTATTAGATGGGTATATTTCTAAACCTTATCACCTTATCCTTGAAATTTATAATTGTGGGACCTTTAAAATCCGAAACTCATTATATAATAAAGAAACATTTCTTGAATTTCCAATAGTGCCCCTCCTCCCTCTTATAAAAGGCCCCCACCACTATCACCTTAACCACACCTCTCAATCCATTGGATCAGCCAAAATCTGATCATTTTATCTCTATACATCCATAAATTAATCCTATAAGCCCTACTTTAGGCATAAATCTCATCAAGAAACCCTTTTGGTTCAAACCAACAGGAGTTACCCGATTTAAAGGTAACGTCTTCACTTGTGTTCTTTTGTTTTCTTTTGCTTCTCCAACCCCATAAAATCTTTTTATTCCTTTTTTTGTAACAAAACCAGTATCTTCAATATACTAGGATGTTGTTATGAGAAGTATTAGAGATACACTTACACACACCTCCATCTAATGGTTAATGAGCATATTGTTTCTGTGGATGGTGAATTCCTGCCTCACGAAATGATGATTGTTAAATATTCTTCTAACACCTTTCATGGTGGCCATTAATATGTCACTATATTTATATATGATATATATTATGTTTATTTTTTCTATATTCTTATGTATTTTTCTTTTATGGCATACCTTTATTGTTTCCATTATGGGTAAACACGATATCTTCATTTTAGGAAGTGTGGACTACCTCCCCCTCAAAGTGATTTGATTCGTTAATGCCATAAGTGGGACGTATAAAGGATGGAGTTAATGATATTATATATGATATTATATTGTAATTATAATATACATTTTTATCATTAGTATTTAACTCCATTAAATATGAAATAGAAATGAAAGTATTGTTCATGCGTACGTACGGCATACCATCTCCATGAACGGTGCATTTTATTTTTTACCTATAAATTTTATGTAATATTTTAAATGCATGTATATACTGGATATATATGATATATATGATATCTAAATCATTAATATAATTCAGGATATAATGTATATTTTACCACATGAACAACTTGTAATTATAAGAAGTTTATTTTTGGCTCAAGTCCCAAAGATCGACAAAACGACCTTTTATATCTTAAATAATTACATAATGTTCATAACATGGTAATAAGTGATATAAAAGGAATAATAAACATGAAAAAGTTTCTTAATAAAGTTGAAATTAACTCGAGTTTATTATTCAGGAGATTAAAGAACGATCAAGTCAAGTCGGACACGGGGTATGAGACTTCGTCTCAATCTCCTTTCATTGAGGCATATTTTGTTTTATACACAACTTTATTTTATACTGTGTATAATCCCCTTTGACTTTTACTTTTATTAAAAAGGAATGTTTTTATATGACACGTTTTACTAAACTACAAAAGGGAATGTTTTTGTGTTACGTATGCAGCGACAATGACTATTATGCCGCCATGACCATTATTTGAGTTTTGGCTTCCTCTACAGGCCATAACATTTTTTAAAATGAAAAATAAATACCATGTTTTAATTTTCTTTAATTTTGGTATTGAAAATGGATTCGATAATGATTTTATTATATCAATTTGTTTTTGATATCTTTTGATTGAAATGTGGAAATTTTATATTTCCTTTATGCATGTTTTATATTATACAATTATGTTATGGTTCTTGGGCATTGTTTATGAAGATGGCTGGTTCTGTGATAAAATATCGGTGGGTGAGCACATGATAGCTCTCTAATGCATTGGGTAACATGAATGAGTTAAATTCTAAGGTTTCTCTGAAGGGATTTAGGGAATATACTGTGATGGGTATTCCAAACATAACCATGAGGGTTACTCCCTACGTAAGAATGTTATGAATGCCTCAATTTACCTTTATGTCTTCTGTTTTCTATGAGTTCGTCATAATATTTATGATTTAATGAGTTATGATAAAGTGCTTATGTTTTATGAGTAAAGTATGATTTCATTAATTCTTATGTATACATAGACTAATGTTTTCATTCCATACTTTTATATCCCTTACTGAGCTTTTTATGCTCATCCCAAGTGTTTGAAATGTTTTTCACAGGTCAAGGGAAAAGTACATGATGTGATGATAGTGTTGAGGAAGTGTCACGAAAGAATCCTTGTTTTTTTTAAATATGTATCCTTTGATGGGAAAAATGAATACTGTTTTTTTTGTAAACACCTTGTTGAAATGTGGAATGTAATGCATGATTTACGATCTTATTATCTAAGACTCTAAACCTAAAAAGATCCTCAATGTGTATTCTTGTAATAACTCAAGATTAAGTAATGTTTAAGGCTGGGGATTTATAGTTGGTATCAAAGGGTGGTTTAAATCAATAGAGAATATTTTCGATGTCATGAGGTGTACATACAATCAAAAGGTTCGTCTTGTTGTTTATCTTTTGGAGGGTGAAGCAGATCACTGGTGGTCGATGGTTAAAATAATCCAGGACACTGATGAGATTGATGCTCTTGACTGGGATGAATTCAAAGGCATGTTTCTTAAGAAATAATTTCCTAAGGATATTCGACATAGGATGGAAAAAAAATTATTTGAATTGAGGCAAGGGGATGACTCAATGGATTCTTATGAATAATGGTTCACTTGATTGGCATGGTATGCTCCAAATTTTATCCAAGACCATGATAGTAAAATCAATCGTTTTTACGCAGTATTAAATCCAAAGTATCTAAGGGTGTTAGCTTCTTGTGAGTTAAAAAGTTATGAAAAGCTTGTTCAATGTGCTGAGAAGGTGGAAATGGAGTTTTTTGATGATCAAGTGTTCTATAACAACCAATATAATAAGAGACTGAGGTGGAAAGAGAAAGAGAAGAATCCTTCAAAAAGGTCTAATGGTGAGAAAACTATGTTTTCAGTCTGTGATAAATGTGGTAAAAAGAATGTTGGGGAATGTCTTTTGAATTTAAGAAAGTGCTACTGATGTGGTAAGATGGGACATAAGGCTCATGATTTCAATGAAAAAGATCAGGGTGGTGGTAAGACCAAATTTGATTTATAGTTAGTGAAATTTTTCAAGTGCAATGAGATGGGTCATTATGCAAATGAGTGTTAGACAAGGAGCTCAAATGATGGGAAACAATTAGACTACAAGTAGAAAGGTGTGGTGAAAACCTTTGCAACTACTTCATCAGATGCTGGGCCATCAAATGAAGTGGTATCAGTTACATTGTTTGTTTTCTCAGATTATTCCAATGTGTTGTTTGATTCGGGGGCTGCACATTCTTTCAGCTCTGAAAAATTTTCTATTAAATTGGGAATTCCATCTCATGAAATGTCTCCTGAACTTGTGGTAAAAACATTTGGGGGAAATATTGAGGAAACAAAATTTATAAGACTATTCCTATACTTATCCGTGGAAAGAACCTACTTTCAATCCTTATTGTTTTACCTCTAGTAGAGTTTGATGTTATCCTGGGTATGGATTGGCTCTTTGTTTACCATGCTAATATTGATTGTAGATCTAAAGAGGTTTCTTTTCAGAAAGACTTTCAGTTTGTGTAAAATAATGAACCCTTACTGTTGATAACATATCAAAAGGCTGAGAAACTGGTAAAAGATTGAAATGAATGTTACCTTGAACATATAGTTGAAAATAAAGGAACCGTTCAGATTAATGATATGCTAGTGGTAAATGAGTATCCTGATGTCTTTTCTAATGAGTTTCCTGGAATAATACCAGATCAGGAAGTTGAATTTACTGTTGACTTAGTTCCTGATGCTAAGCCAATTTCAAAATCCCCTTATCGAATGGATCAAATTGAACTTTTAGAGTTGAAGGAGAAATTGCATGATTTATTAGAGAAAGGTTTCATTCGACCTAGTACATCACCATGGGGTGATCCTGTCTTATTTTTTAAAAATAAAGTTGGTTCAATGAGAATTTATATTGATTATAGAGCCTTGAATAACATCACTGTTATAAAAAAAACATCTTTTGCCTCAAATAGATGATTTGTTTGATCAGCTCTAGGGAGTTCAGTATTTTTCAAAGATTAACCTGAGATCGAGGTACCATCAGTTGAAGGTAAAGGAAGCAGATGTTATGAAGACTACGTTTCGTACAAGATATGGCCATTATGAATTTTTAGTAATGCCTTTTGGGCTAACCAATGCACATGTTGTATTCATGGACCATATGAATAGAATTTTCCATGAGTTCTTGGATAAGTTTGTGGTTGTTTTCATTAATGATATTTTGGTGTTTTCTAAAAGTAAAGAGGAGCATGAAAGTCATTTAAGGGTTATTTTGAAAACCATAAAAGAAAATAAATTGTATGGGAAATTCAGAAAGTGTGAGGTTTGGTTGCAATAAATTTATTTCCTTGGTCACATTGTTTCTAATGATGGAATAACTGTCCTACAAAAACAAAGGTTGTTGAATAATCGCCAAGACCCACAAATGAAACCAATATTCGTAGTTTTCTTGGTTTGGCAGGAAATTACCGAAGGTTTGTTAAAAAAAATTCATGGTTATGTAGTTCAATGACTAAGCTAACTCGAAAGGGTTTTATGTTTATCCGGACAAAAGAATGTGATGATTGTTTTTAAAATTTGAAAAGAAGATTGGTGAATGCTCCAGTTTTGGAAATACCTTCGAAGAATGGTGATTTTTTTATCTACAGTGATGCTTCATTGAAAGGATTTGGTTGTGTCCAAATGCTGAATGATCAGGTAATTTCTTATACTTCATGTCAATTGAAAACTCATGAGGTAAATTACCCTACACATGATTTGGAATTAGCTGCTGTTTTTTTCACTTCAAAAATTTGGAGACATAATTTGTATGGTGTAAAGTGTAAAATATATAATAATCACAAAAGTTTAAAGTATATATTCACTCAGAAATAATTGAACATGAGAAAGAGGAGATGGATAGAATTAATCAGGGATCATGATTTTACAATTCATTACCATCTTGGAAAAGAAAATAAAGTGGTTGATTCTTTGATTCGAAAAATTAATGCTTCATTAACCATGTTACGTTTGTAACATGATCCTTTGGTTAAGGATTTGATGAAATTTGGCATAGAAGTTGTTGGTTCAGGATGTTCTTCTGTTTTTTCAGGTATCAGTGAAATATTTTCTATCAAATAGAATTAAACAAGCACAGAAGCAAGACAGTGACTTGCAGAAAAAGGTAGAGCTGGTTCAGAAGGGTAAGTTGCCTAAATTCAACATTGATAATGTTTGTGTTTTGAGATTTGGGAAGAGATTGTGTGTGATGTGTGATTCATAGTTGAAGAGAGAGTTGTTATGTGAAGCTCATAGTTATCCGTTTTCAGTTCATCCAGGTTGTATCAAGATGTATAGAGATCTTCTGGAATATTACTGGTGGGATGGAATGAAAAGAGATATTGCTGATTTTACTGTGAAGTGTTTGACTTGTCAACAGGTTAATGCTGAGCGGAAGTTATCGAAAGGGATGCTTCTGCCATTACCAGTACCAGAGTTGAAATGGGAGAATATATCCATGGACTTCATTGTGGGATTTCCTAAGACACCCCGAGGTAATAATGCAATCTGGGTTATTGTTGATCGCTTGACTAAATCTTCTCATTTACTTGTTATACGAGATACTTTTTCCCTAGATCAACTTTCTTGTTTGTATATTAAATAGATAGTTCGGTTAAATGGAGTTCCCCTCTCCATTGTATCTTATCGTGATCCCAGGTTTACTTTTAACTTTTGGAAAGGCCTTTAGAAGTCGTTAGGTACTGAATTAAATTTTAGTACAACTTTTCATCCTCAATCAGATGGGCATTCAGAACGAACAATTCAGACATTGGAGGATATGATACGTTCTTGTTAGATGGATTATTAGGGAAGTTGGGACCAATATATTTCTCTGGTTGAGTTTTCTTATAATAACAATTTTCATTCAAGTATACAGATGGCACCATTTGAGGCATTATATGGGAAGCGGTGTCAAACTGCAGCTTTTTGGGATGAAATGGGTGAAAGGAAGTTGATGGGACCAGAATTGGTAGAAGAGTTGGCATAAAAAGATCAGCTGATACCAAAACACATGAGAACAGCTCAGAGCAGGCAGAAAAGTTATGCAGACAATTGGAGGAAGGATCTCTCTTTTAAGGTAGGTGATCATGTCTTTCTCAAAGTTTCACCATGGAAAAGTGTGATGCGATTTGGTAAGAAAGGAAAGCTGAGTCCATGGTTCAATGGACCATATGAAATTATGGAGAGAGTTGGATCAGTTTCATACCGAGTGGATTTACCTCCGAGTTTATCTCATGTATACAATGTTTGTCATGTTTCAATGTTAAGGAATTACATGCCAGATCCATCTCATGTTTTGAGTTGAGATGTAGTTCATCTGGAAGAGAAATTATCTTATGAGGAACAACTAGTCTAGATTTTTGACCATAGGGAGCATTTATTTTGGAATAATTTGATTCATTAAGTGATGGTTTTGAGAAAAAACCACATGATTGAAGAGGCAACATGGGAATCTAAAAATGAAATTAGGGATAAATACCCCCACTTATTCGATAAGTAAATAAATTGTGGGGATGCAATTTTTAAAAGGGGGGAAGGATGTAACATTCCAAGTAAGTAAAGAATTATGTACTTTCATATCTATGTATTTTTATGAATTAGATAGTGTTTTATAGGCTTAAAATAAGAATAAATACAATCATAGTCATACAATTCTCTAATATTTTTAAAATATTGTTTCACCGCCTTTTGATGGTGAACCATTTTTAAATATATATTTGCACAATTTGATAAGCTCTATTTGTCAAAATAAACTTATTCTTTAGTATGGGGTCATTGAAATTTACATTGGATAAATTTTTTTTATTTTTCTGACAATGTTAATTTTTTAATGAATAGTGAAAAATAATGCACTTTACATCAAAATTATTTTTCATCAAATTTAATTATATGGATAGATTATCCTTTCAATTGGTTTTAAAGTAAAAATAGAATATTTTTTCCATTTAATCCAATCTTGGTAATTGTAATTAATTTCACTTTGAAATTGGACATAAACAATTGTCAAACTTTTGATAGATATTGTTTCTAAAAAACCCGCTATTTGTTTAGAAAATGGGAATTATTTTAAAATTAATTACTAAAATTTTTTTGATTAGAATTTGGTAAAAAGGATTCCATATTTGGAATCAGAAGTTACAAATTATGAAATTAAGACTCTTTTGTTTTTGGACATTATGAATAGTAACGACGATAATTATCTTTAATTATCATGATTAATTAGTAATCGGGTAGTTAAGGGTAATAAAATAATATCATAATAACATAAAATGACCCCAAAATGTGTCCTAATGATACTGGTTGTGTCCTCTCTGACCATGGTATGCCTTGTTCCAAACTTTGGGACCCCATGGAATCACTTTTGTGTGATAGTGACATTTTATCTTTTTATTTTTAAAGAAAGTTAAATATAACAAAAGTATGTAACACCTAAGTAAAACAATTTTAAATTTGTCTACATAAATTATCTATTAGACTATAAATATTCATTGGAAATCTAAAAATATTTCCTACATCATTATATTTTTTTTATAATTTTTAGACATTATATAAATTAAAGTTTTTATGACACCATGTTGATGCAGTGATTACCTCATTACAGAAAGATTTAAATAAAATGAAAAGATAATGTAAAATATAAGACTTAAACTTTTCAAAGACCTATTGGATGGGTTTATTTCTAAACCTTATCACCTTATCCTTGAAATATATAATTGTGGGACCTTTAAAATCCGAAACTCCTTATATAATAAAGAAACATTTCTTGAATTTCCAATAGTGCCCCTCCTCCCACTTATAAAAGGAACCCACCTCTACCACCTTAACCACACCTCTCAATCCATTGGATCAGCCAAACTCTGATCATTTTATCTCTACACATCCATATCTTAATCCTATAAGCCCTACTTTAGGTATAAATCTCATCAAGAAACCCTTTTGGTTCAAACCAACAGGAGTTACCCGATTTAAAGGTAACGTCTTCACTTGTGTTCTTTTGTTTTCTTTTGCTTCTCTAACCCCATAAACTCTTTTTATTCATTTTTTTGTAACAACACCAGTATCTTAAATATACTAGGATGTTTTTATGAGACGTATTAGAGATACACTTACACACACCTCCGTCTAATGGTTAATGAGCATATTGTTTCTGTGGATGGCGAATTTCTGCCTCACGAAATGATGATTGTTAAATATTCTTCTAACACCTTTCATGGTGGACATTAATATGTCACTATATTTATATATGATATATATTATGTTTATTTTTTCTATATTCTTATGTATTTTTCTTTTATGTCATACCTTTATTGTTTCCATTATAGGTAAACACGATATCTTCATTTTAGGAAGTGCGGACTACCGCCCCCTCAAAGTGATTTGATTCGTTAATGCCATAAGTGGGACGTATAAAGGATGGAGTTAATGATATTATATATGATATTATACTGTAATTATAATATACCTATATATCATTAGTATTTAACTCCATTAAATATGAAATAGAAATGAAAGTATTGTGCATGCGTACGTATGGCATACCATCTCCATGAACGGTGCATTTCATTTCTTACCTATAAATTTTATGTAATATTTTAAATGAATGTATATACTGGATATATATGATATATATGATATCTACCTCATGAATATAATTCAGGATATAATGGATATTTTACCACATTAACAAATTGTAATTATAAGAAGTTTATTTTTGGCTCAAGTCCCAAAGATCGACAAAACGACCGTTATAAACATAAATAATTACATAATGTTTATAACATGATAATGAGTGATATAAAAGTAATAATAAACATGAAAAAGGTTCTTAATAAAGTATAAATTAACTCAATTTTATTATTCATGAGATTAATGAACAATCGATTCAAGTCGGACACGAGGTATTAGACTTCATCTCAATCTCCTTTCATTGAGGCATATTTTGTTTTGTACACAACTTTATTTTATATGGTGTATAATCCCTTTCGAATTTTACTTTTATTCAAAAGGAATCTTTTTATAAGAAGCCTTTTAATAAATGACAAATGGGAATGTTTTTTTCTTACGTATGCGGTGACAACGACTTCTCCGCCACTGTGACCATTATTTGAGTTTCGGCTTCCTCTACAAGCCATAACCTTTTTTAAAATGAAAAATAAATACCATGTTTTAATTTTATTTTATTTTGTTATTGAAAATTGTTTCGATAATGTTTTGATTATATCAATTTTTTATATCTTATTATTGAAATGTGGAAATGTTATGTTTCTTTTATGCATGTTTTATGTGACACGATTATGTTATGGTTCTTGGGCAATGTTTATGAAGATGGGTGGTTCTGTGATAAACTAATGGTGGGTGAGCCCATGATAGCTTCCAATGCATTGGGTAACGCGAGTGAGTTAAACTCAAAGGTTTATCCGAAGAGATTTAGGGAATATACTGTGATGGGTATTCCAAACATAACCATGAGGGTTACTCCCTACGTAAAAATGTTATTAATTCCTCAAGTTACCTTTATGTCTTATGTTTTCTATGAGTTATTCATAAACCTTATGTTTTCATGAGGTATGATAAAGTGATTATGTTTTATGAGTAAAGAATGATTTCATTAATCCTTATGTATACATGGACTAATGTTTTTGATCCGTACTTTTATATCACTTACTGAGATTTTTATGCCCATCCCATGTTTTTGAAATGTTTTTCACAGGTTAAGGGAAACGTACATGATCTGATGATAGTGTCAAGGAAGTGTCACAAAATAATCCATGTTATATTTTAAATATGTCTCCTTTTATGGGAAAAATGAATACTATATTTTATGTAACCACCTTGTTGAAATGTGGAATGTAATGCATGATTTATTATCTAATTCTCTAAAACTCTAATCCTGAAAAGATCCTCAATGTGTATTCTTGT
The DNA here is from genome assembly GCA_963277665.1 of Viscum album. Taxonomy (NCBI): domain Eukaryota; kingdom Viridiplantae; phylum Streptophyta; class Magnoliopsida; order Santalales; family Viscaceae; genus Viscum; species Viscum album. The sequence continues at coordinate 1,264,062,201 of OY728120.1, read as the reverse complement.
AATAACTCAAGATTAAGTAATGTTTAAGGCTGGGGCCTTATAATAAACAACTAAAATATGGTAATTATATAATTATTCATTTATATAGGAATATAATTAGGCTAAATTTCTATTGAAAACTAAACATCGTGATTTGATGTAAGGCTAGGAAAAACTTAATGAAATTCATCAGTGTATTCTAATAAAATATGTATATGATAGTTTTTATTTTTTATCCCCATTCATTTAAGTTATTTACCCATTCCTAATAGATATTGAGACCTATATAATATAATACTTTCCCTCAGAAACCCACATTCATCCTCAAAATTATAGGTAATCAGTGGTTCATTCAAATTACAAAATATTTCATCCATTCACAAAAAAATGGTATGTGATATTATTAAAAAAATTCAATACATACTAAAAATAAAGTCAAATTCAATATGATGACAAATTAGATGTTTTTTATGAATCAAATTCATATATAACACTATTGAAGATGAGTTAGGGACATGTTATGAAATAAAAATACCATTAGGTGTATTCAATGATATTTTGTCATATAATCATTGTTGTAGTGATGTATTACAATTAAAAAATACTATATAAAAAATGTGTTCATAACTAGAATCATATAAGAAATTTACAATTATAGAGTGGATGATAATTATAAATTTTACTATTTAATTGATAGGACAAGTTTTATCTATTTTTATAAAATGAACATTATTTTTAACGTTTTGAATAAAAAGTTATTTTCATCAATTATCATTATTGACCAATGGATTCAGGGACTAGTTAGGATAATTCATATACAAATTTTGGTTATAAAATTTGAGAGTCGGTGGTTCTTTATTTAACTCTCTCTCTATCTCTCCTTGTATTAATTTCATTTCCATTCCACATTATATATCATTAACATTCACTTTCTAAATTAAATTTCCCTATAAAGGTGAAAATTTTACCCATACATTATATACAATTTTACCCATTCCTAATTTTACACTTGTATAAATGAAGATTAATTTTATTTAATCTTTGGGTTTTATTATTTTCATATTCCAGATATTTCTTATTTATCTTCTTATAATAACCATGGGAATTATGATATTATAAACTCTGAAATTCTATGTGGAGAGAACATTGAACTTTTTCTATATAGAATCTAATTTCAATTATGGATGTGGAAATTTAGATAAAATTTATGATAATTTGATGAAATAGTTAATTTTTCTTTTAGTTATTATAATTAAACTATAAGAATGTGTCACATTACTAGTAAATTATTACTTATGACATCAAATATATTATTCATCCATATTTTTTTTATTTTGGAACTCACTAAAAAATTTCATTTGAATTGTTTTTTAATGTACATACAAAAATCCCCTTCATGTCTTCCCATTCCATGGATTCTATTTCTTCCTCTTTCCTTATATTATCAAAAAGATTTTATAATTTATCTTATTTACCATAAAAAATATACACCACCAATAAAACATTTAATTCTCTGAGGACTAGGGGTTATAAAATATAAGATCAGTTTTACTAATCCATTTCTAAGAAACTAATAGATTATAATACCCACTTAAAATGTTTATTTTTCCTCATAAAACACCCAATAGTCCATTTTTTCCACATTAGATCAATTCTAATCTAGTAATGAATCTTGTATTGAGATATTTTTGTGATAATTGAAATTATATTTTACATTCTATATACAATTTGATTCAGTTTATTAGGAATACAATTATCTCGTTATCTTCCACGTTCATTTTTAACATGATATAATTTACTTCTAAAACCCATCTATGAATAATAACCATAGTGTAAGTAAAAAACTACAATAATCGGGGTGGGAATTAGAATAATCATGAAAATAGTTTCAAATATTTCCTAAAAAGGAGCACATCATTATCAAGCTCTGAAATTTATAATTTCATCCTATGTCACTTTTAAATTAATAATATATGTTCTTAAGATAATTATTTATAATCTAAAAAAACCATATCAATAAATAACTAAATATTATCATGATATAAATTGAGGAAACCCCGGAAAAATATCTACAAATATTAAAACAAATTGGATAAATTAAAAATATATTACAAAATAATTCATAAACCAGATCCATAACAGTCGTGTATATTTTTAGAATATAAAAATTATTATTTTATTCCACGAAAGATATACACCATCCCCCATATAATTTATCTCTTATAATTCTCTCACTTGACATATCCTACTCAAAAAAGCTTCATAACATTGGGGAAGTAAAAAATTAAGAAATTGTTATATCAAATTCTCAGTAATGGTAAACATGAGGGGTAAAAATTGATGTTATTTTATAAGAATAGAATACTAGTAGGGGAATGAATGAATTATCATAAATAATAAAATTCATTAAAAATCATTCATATACCCTATATAATAAGTTATTTAATAATGAAATAGAATTTCAAAAGAGTTGAGTCATAAGAGTGGGAAAGAATCATCAATATATCATGATCCATTAGAGAATTTCATAAGAATATTAATATTTCATATGCATTTTAGAATAATTATAAGGATTGAAACATAGTCCATCATTAAAGGATTACATCCAATACAACCATCACATAGTAACAATATCCTATAATAGATTGGGTATATTCCCAAAAAACCTTCCATTTTCTGCGGGGGTTCCCTCTAAATTTTTTCAAAATTATATCATGAAATATCAATTATTATCCAATACAACAGAGGCCATTAATATATCCACATGATATATACTGAAAATGTAGCATATGTGAGCCAAATGATCATAATAATATTCGTAAGTTCATCTTTAAAAAACTAGTAAAAAACTAATTTCATAAATATTCTCACACCACATAATAATAAATCATCTATAGAACAACATCGTTAGCATCAATATATAATATCTTTTATGTATCCTAAAAAAATAAATGGATGTTGAAATTGATGAAAAAAATAAAATTCAAACATTTCAATGAAATAAAAAAATAAGACATTATTTTATTTTGATAAAACCTAAAAAAATCAAAAAATATTGACAATATAATTTTATTTTAACACAAAAATATAAAATTAAATGGAAATTTTTTAAAAATAATAGTAATGATGGTGGGAAAATTTTCTCAGGCAGAAATATTAATAAAATATTCATTTCATACATTTGTACAAAGACCAAAATAAACTATTCAAAAAACAGTATAAAAAATTAATAATCATTAAGATTATTATAATATAAAATGTGGTGAAAAATTAATGTTATAAATAATTTTATTAAAGAAGTTATTTTTTTAAAACATTTCAAATTATATGGAAGTCGAAGAAAAACATCACTACCCAAAAACAAATAATGACAATTTTTGTAAAAAAATATCATCTATTATTTTAGGTAATAAAAAGATATGAATTAAATATATAACAGAATATAAAAAAACTAGATGAGAATAAAATATATATTAATTAATTCCTCATGAAAATATAATCACCCGAAATTATATTCAAGCATGAAAAAATGTTATTAAATTAATATTTCAACATAAATACATTCCTCATGTCCAAAATTCATTACTAACATTCATGAGATCATTTATAAAAAATTTATATTATTTATAAATATATAAAAATATTATTATTATATATCTTACAATATAAATATTCATCGTAATTTAAATTATCATATTTAATAAACATTCTTCATTTAAATCAACATTTATTTGTTACGATTTTATATTTCCCGTTCATATTTTTTTACAGTTCATGTCTTTACCCCTTATTCATGAATTAATCATATATAGATTCATAAAAATGCTATAATTTTTATATATATTCATGATATATGATTTCTAATAATATATAAAATGTGGTGATGAAAATGGTTTACATCACTTCTTGATTATGGTAGTTTGTACGTACACATACATGGTGTTTTCATATTCCAATAAATTAAAATAAATAATCATAAATAATAATATTTGATTCCAAAATATATATAATGTCAAAAATATCATATATATTACAACAAAATTACCATATAACAGGCCACGAATGTCGTACAACAATAATAATTGCAACACTATGTGTGTGTGGTAGTGAAAATAAAGACTTGAGTCAATTTTCCATTTCACAGAGAATGGATAGAGGGTAGAAATTTAAAATACCATTAACATAATTGAAATTACTAATTCTAACATTATTTTTTTATCATATTAAGATGTTAAATGTTTATTTGGTGGAATTTAAGAAATATTGAATCTCTAAAAAGATTGGTGAAAAATAGTACATGTTCTTTTGGAAACCATGTTTGGATGACACCTTAATCCATTAGTGGATGGTATTTTTGGAACAATATAAAACCTAGAACATGGGGAGATAATATATAAACATATTTTGGTAGTTATTCTCTCAAAAATATGGCTCAAAGTGAGTAAATAAGTGAATAAAATGAGTTTACTTTTATAAGTGAGGTGGGTGGAACTTTGGAAACTACTCAAAATAATAAAATATAACTTTTCCATATTAAAATTCAATTAGAACAAGGAAAAATATGAATATAACATAATTTTGTATCTAAATATTTTCAATATATCACACTTAGCCCTATTTTAGTGATATTTTATTCGTTAGGTCCATTTTTAGCCACTTGTTAATCAATTTAACCCTTATCATTATGAGAATGTTTATAATGGTTAAACTCGTAATGAAAAAAACTAAATTAAAATAATTAAAAAATATGGAAACTATTTTTAAAAATATGGAAACCATTTTATTCAACTCAATTTATTTATTTTGTGAAAATTATTTATTAAATAATTTTGAAAAAATAAATTTTTATGTTAAATAAACGATTAAGCATAAAAATGAATTTAATTTGATAACATTCCATGGAAAAAAAATTAGATGAATATCACATATTTTTCTAAATATATTATTTTAGAATATTTTTAATATCAATAATAATTAGTATATAATTTAATTTATTAATATAAAAATACATTTTCTGCATTCAAATAGTTTTATTGGAAAACAACTTTTTCCTAATTATTTTTTTTCATTTCCAATGAATTGGTAAAAAATAAATTAATTTTATTAATATTATAAAAAATAATCCTTATTATAAAACAATAAATTATTCTTTATTTAAATTCTATATGATGAAAAACCAATGATAATAAATAAAATATTTCAAATTAGTATTTTGGATCAACAAATATATTCTGTATGAATTAGAAATTATCTGAGAATATTATATATAATTTAAGTACCATATATTGTGATTCATTTTATAATATATAAAACATTTTTTAATATGTTCATGTTACTATTATTCATAGTCTACTGAAAACATCAAATTTTTTTATAGAGAAATATATAAAAAATATTAGGGTGTTAAAATGTGAGACATTGGCACATGTGGCCATGATTTAGGTGGGATATAAATGATTTTTTTCTCAATGTAATACCTTAAAATATTATTAATATGAAATCTAAAATTAATACTTTTTTATCTACAATATTTTAATCCCTAAATTGAAATAGAATGAGGTATCTAGGGACCTCATCCGGGGACTACCTCATACTCCCAAGGGAAGGAATGCCATCTTGGTCTTAATAGATTGTATCATTAAGTATTCTTATTTTATACTATTTAACGATATTATGAAGGAGTGGGATAATTTTATGATCTATATTATTGATATCTTGAGATATCCTTTTTTAACATCACACATTATATGAGATATTCATCCTCTTTTAACAACTTGATTTTGTAAATTCCATTTAAAAGTTATGGGATCCTCAGTGAAGCTAACAATAAGAGACCACACACAGAATGATTCCCAAATAGAATGATATATTAAGATTATTAAATATAAACACGGATAATATGTTTTACAATTTTTATTCTTAAATATCTATTTTTTGTTCATTTATTTCACATATAACAACTATAGCATGTTATTGATTTGGATGGCCTCGTTTCAATCCCTTTCTAGTAGGTCATGTTACACACCCTTATGCCTGACTGTGGTTGGTGATTCCCCCCAATTAGGACTCCGACATATCTATTACATGATTGTGAATATATATATTATTTAGTATTATATAGAAATGACCCAAATCTGTTATAATACTTATTACAAATGTTATATTCATCACGTGAAATATTTTGGTGGGTTACTGGATCTTTTTTGCAATATCACAACCATTAGATAATCATTGGTTGGAGATGTAGTGGAAGATTTCCACAATGTATTTTGGAACTTATTAGATTACTGAATGTATTAAAATAATTTTATATTAAATTAATTTTCCAAATTATTTTATGCCTATTAATTTTCTATCCCATGTCTCTCATGTGCAGAGGTATCATCATGATACCTCTTACATCGATATGGGTGATATATTGAAATAGAATCAAATTTCTCTATCACGAAGGAACAAATTATGATTATTGGCTAAAAAATTATTTCCACAGAATTCCATTCAATTTATTTAGGTATTGTGACATCAAATGACTGACTATAATTATACATGGGAGTAAGAAGCCCTTATAAGAGTGAAATTTCCTCATTTATTAAAAGATAATCTATTGAATATACTTCTGTGGAAGAGAATAATATAGTTGGGATTGTTTTCATATTATAAATATAATTTAATAGTTATAAATTTATAATTTAATATTATTTATTAATAATTTTAATCTATGTATCATTTTCATATAAATAATTAGAAAAATAATGTTATAGTGTGAATTTAATAATTTTCACATGGTATACCATATCAGCTTGAAAAATGAGGAAACTTATATAGTGTAATGTATTCAAACTTACATGGTAGGAACATGATATTTTTTACAATGAATCCAAACCATTTGACATACGAATATTGGTAAAGAACCATAAATATTTTTTGACCCACATGACCCCTACAACACTTCTCTCATAAAAAAACCACATTTCCCTCCTGCAGTATTGATTTTTATGGGATTTAATCATTTTCTATTCTTAGAAATGACCCGAAAAGAAATTATTTTTATTTTTATTGGTTATTATATATTATTTTAATTCATTTTAATTCACTAATAAGGTCTTGGTTTCCTAATTAACATATCTCCCAAATTTTTTGAAGTTGGAATTTATGTTTTTGATATTATATTTCCTTTAATGATCCTACCTTTTATTTTAAAAGGGATTAAAACTATAGATTAATAGTTTCAATGAGTAATGTTATGTGTTTAAATTTTCCCCTTTAGGAAATTAAAGCATCAATTCATTGATTTTGAAATATAATTTCTAAGATTGTACAAAAAAAATTATCAACTTTTATATATTGATTTAAGTATAATTTTAATATTATGGTTCTTCAATTATTATTAATTCAAAAGTAGTTTTAAATAATGTTTTTCTCAGAATATATATGGTCAAAAAAAAATTAATTTAATTAATTCTTTAAAGGAAATCCAAAATAAGAAAACATCAGGGGAACACTAGTTAACTAGGTTATAAATCCTAAATTGGATGAAGAACCATTCATAATTGTTATGTGTGACACACTACCATTTATAAAATGTTCAATACATATGTATATGTCTATAATATGATTTTAGCTGATAATTTAGTTCAGGTTATTTCCTAAAATACAAATTTCATTTCACTAGGTAACATTATAATTAATGAAGATCGAGTGAACATCGAAGTTGTATATTTTCTATGCATGAAATTCTTTTTATTTCATCTATTTAAATTTTTAAAAAAACAATTAAAAATTTATTTTATTTTACTAAAAAAAATTATTGATATTTCCATACATTTATATTCAACTTATCCAATATTTATTTCTCTAATAGAATTTTTATATGGAAAAAATTTGGGATCCTACATGGATGTATTTCTTGCACCATGAATAAAAAATTTGCTGAATTAATTACTTGTTTTATCTTATTAGCTAAAACGATTGATATTTTTATGTTGTTGGGTTTTAATGATAGTTTTTTAGATTTTATATAGATGAAATGATGGTGGTATTATTCACTATTCTAGAAAGGTTTGGGTAGAATTTCATTTTGGTTATTATTTTGGTTGTATAATTTTGTCTTTATATTGATCATGAAATTCTTATTCAGATTCCAATACCTTATTTATTAAATATATATATATGATTCATTATTTATCATGATTATATTTTTTATATATTAATTATTGTATTTGGTTTCCCTTTTTGGGGTTTGGATTTTATATATCTTAATATAGGTTTATTTCTGTTGTTTTTTGGTCTCTAATATTTTGAAGTTAGACTCAATTTTCTTTTGAGGTCATTCATTGTAATCTAATAGAATGTTCATGAATAAATATTAGGGAAAAAATTACCATGGTATGTTCTTTATTCCCAACCACTAGTTTTTAACTCTTGGGTATAAATAACATCATTTAGTAATTTTTTATAATTGGATAAGGCTCCAGGGTATAGGTTATCATAGGTTGGTTAATGACTTTATAACTCACTATGTTTCCTTGAAGGATTTATAAGAATAGACTTTTATTTTTTTTATTCTTGGTTCCATTCAAATAATCTTACTAATTATATATTACTCATAGATCTCTATCACTAACCATCATAGGTTTCCCCTGAACCAAGAACCTGATATACCTCAGATAAAGCACTAAATGGATGTCTCAAACATTATGAGTTAGATACATGCACTTGGGTATCAAAAAAACAATAATAATGGTTTTACTCAATAAAATAGATGGAATAAATCAATAAAAAACAAAAGATTAATAATAAAAAGGGAAATGAACCTATAAATATAATATAATTAATATTCCAACATGGATCATGATTGTTAATCATAATGGTAATAAATGATACAATAGATATCATGAAATTTAGCTATTACCAATATACTAGAAATAAGTCTCTATGTGTGTTCCCACATAATCCCACATGAACCTCTATAAAACCCAATCCTATAGATCTATATATATACACTATATCTTAGTGACATACTAACATACAATATATAGTTTTGATATAAACATCCATGTTTTCTTCCACCCATTTCTAAAAATCATATTCCTTAGAATGAAAATATATAGAATTGATGATAGAAAAAATCAAAAAACATATATATCCTTATTAAAATTATTTATTACATAGTTATAAGGAAATCTCCCTTTTCTCAAAAATCCAATTTTATTTCTAAATTGACCAGATTTTTTAATCCTTTATCAAAATAATTCATAAATTAAAATTGAATAATTTTTATAGTAAATAATTATTTAAATAATAAATTCATTTCAGATATTGAGAAATATATATTCCATGTAAAATATAGTGTCATCAAAAAATCATTACTTATCAAGGGAAAATATTTATTATAGAGTTTACATGGTCATCTATAATGTAATTTATGCACATCGTAAAAGTAATTTCCCATTAAATAACCTTCCAGATTACCCATTTGTTCCACACCTAGCCTAACAAAGGGGAAACATTTGATTGGATAACAAATTCCCAGCCTAGGGCCACTAAATAAGTCCTACTTTATAACTAACTCACATGTGTACCATGACATCCAACATAAATTAATATGTATTCCCATTAGATATTAATCTATGTAAACATTTCATGTATACAACATATTACATTATTTTATTAAAAATATTATCATTTGTCCCACTCACATTATCAAACACCCGTATTTAAAGATCTCATTTTTCTACTAATAATTAAAATTTTCAATATCCACCAACAAGGGTACTTATTATAATAATTCATATATAATGATTTTTCAAAAATATAATAAGGGGAATGTATTGACCTAACACTAATATACTGTAACAATTGTCTACTTTTTTTCAATGGAATATGATACATGAAATTACATCAAGAAACACCAAATAGTTTAGAAATCTTTGTAAACAGGAATCATATATGAAATTTACATTACATTTTATAATAATAATACTCACAATACTATTCTATAATTTCATTATCCACATTTTTGTATCCCAAAATATCAATCACAGTACACATCCTTGTTTCCTAGGTAAAATAAAACAAAAAATTGTGTTGTGAATGGATTCCCAGCATGGTAAGTGTACAAAAATAAAAATAAATAAATAAGGAATAAAAAAATAGGGTTTGGTAAAAAATAACAAAAAATCATTTAATCAAAAACATGATCATAATATTGTAGGAATAAATGATGAAATAATAATTCTATATGAATCATTTCCTAAAAAAACATGACCGTGTATATTCTAACTAATTGAATAATCAAATGATATATCAATGACTAAATTCATAATGATGGAATGAATAATTATTTAAATATAAATCTTAAAATTGATGTCATGTATCAAGAAATATAATACCTTCGTGACCTTGTTCCGATATATTTATAAAAAGCGGTAATTTATTGGCCAAAACTTAATGTAGTTTGTCTCATTTGACCTACTGATGAATCCAAGGGCTATAAGATGACACAACCATTACATACTAAGAGAAATTCATTCTGTATTTTATAAGAGTGAAACAAAATCCATATGAACATTCACATTTCAAAAACATGAAATAGATAAATAATTACCCTAATTAATAAAAGAATTCATAAAACATCCAGAGTTATTTTAATGTTGTTAAACTTGTAAATCCCTTACCAAACTGACCATAAACCATACAGGTAATAAATAATGATAGTATTAATATTACATATATCTATGATATCATATGTTCAATTAATATTTTATGAATTTTATGGGTATAGAAAACATAAGAATATATTTGAAATTATTTTTGAGGATAATAACATTTTCTGTTAGAAAATATTTTGAAAACTAAATGATTGAAAAAACATTTTAAAACCCATTTTTTGGAAAATAACATTTGAAAACTTTTAGAATAATCAATAACATGTTGATTATTCATGTTTGTTGAAATTTCTATTAATTTCATACATGTTAAATAAAATACTCTTTTTACATTTATGTTAACATCCAAACATGAATTTTGTTGAAAACAATATGAATATTTGATTCAAAACATTTTTTAGTAAGTACAAATTATAAAACTCCAAGACATTTTAATATTTTCCATTTAGAATTAATTTTTTATAGGATGATTTATATGAATCACCAATTATGTCATAAACTAATGAAAAAATGATATTAGCTAGTGGTACATTAATAATTATTCTTATATTTCAGTACATAGAACACTGATGTTAGCTTGCGGTGCATGCACGGCTGAGTATTACCTAAATAAAATATAAATTTAACATTATATTTAATATGATATTTATAAGCTATCATTTTTAATGAAAATTATGAATATTATTAACTAAATTTATAAATGTAATTTATGTATTTTTATATAATTATTGTTGTTATAAATTAATAAAAACCCCAATTGAATAAAAAAGATATGTTTTTATAAAAGACTATTTTATATCCACCATAGTTTTTTATCATAAGAGATTAAAATAATAACTATTGTAAAATTATCATAATGAAATTTCTATGTAATATATTCAATAAAATGATCTTGTATTATCCTAATAGATTTGATATGCATAAGATCAGATTAAATCCAATATTATGCATAAAAACCAATATTATTCTGAATAGAGATTTTTTTCTTTTAGTAGAGAACCTATTTTAAAAATTATTTTTGAAAATTTTAATAAAAATTATAATTAAATATTAAATTCATTTATTAAATAGTATTTTCATAATTATCAAAGGTTAAATATTTGGTATTCTTCTACGATGTTTTGTTTTTTTATTATTGGTGAAAAATCCTAAATTTTAATTGAAAACTGGTTATTCATTTAAATAAATTATTAGGAAAAATAATATATAAAATTTTTATTAAAGTATAAAGAGTTAATTTATAAAAAAATTACTCTTATATAATTCATTTTAAAAAATTTCCCCATGAAATTGGATGTAAACACAATTCCAACATTTCATCATTTTTACTTTAAAACCAGTATTCTCATCTCGTCTAAAGGTTTAATTTTAAAATATTTTTTTCCAATTCAATGACTCTAATTTGGGAAATTTTATAAAATATTTGGATTAATAATAATTTTTATTATATAATATTTTAATAATTTTTTTATTTACCAAATAAATTTATGAAAACAATTAAAATTAATTACAATGATTAAGAGAAAACAAACCTAAAGGGGACTAAAACATAAACATAAGGGTAAAAATGACCAAGATAATTGTCCAAAACATAATGAATGGAATTGTTTTTTAATATATCCTAAATTTAATTTAATTTGGTTCAATATTAAAATAACATTATTTACGGTATACCTGTTAATAGTGTACCATTTTTTATGTACTAGAGTGCCACTCATCCTCCACTATAAAAAGGAACTCACAACTCAAACATATTTACACATTTAAATCCCATTGTATCATCCATACCTAAAAAATATAAGCTCCCATATTCCATACACTCATCCTATAATCCTCAATTTTTTATGAAATCAATATAAGGATGTCTTTTGGATCAGACCAAAAGGATTTACCATAATAACATGTAATGTTCTTCCACAATCACATTTATTTTATTTTTTGATCAACCCATTTTGTTATTATAATATTCTGATTATATAAAAACTTAAGTATCCTCAATATTATTATTTTGTTTTATTATTTGGGAAATACCTAAAACTAAATATGCTTCCCTAAAATTGGTTATGCAATCATTCTTCGTTTTTATTGTAAACTACCACCTCATGAACCAATGTTGTTTTTTCTTCCATAATTACAACTCATGGTTGGAAATAATGATGTATTTATTGTTTTAAAATAATATATATGATATTATTAAGGTATTTAGGATTATAGAAATTTTATATGACACATAACTATATTATTTCTATTTTTTGGGAGTACGATAACTTCTCATGTGGATGTGTGGTCTATCACCTCCTCAATGAGATGTGATTCGTTCACAGTAAACATAAAATTTATTAAATATAGTTTTAATAAAAATATGTTTCATATATTACATAAATATTATAATTCAATAATAATATAAATATATATATATAGTTTTATTTTTAAATATGACAATGAAATGGATGTAGCATTCATGCGTACATATAAACTATTGTCTCCATAAACGGTGCATTTCATTGCCTATCTTCAAACATAATGGATAATTATAAAAAATATACAAAATATATATATAATATTTATAGAATTTTTTAAATTATATAAATTATTAATTCATTATATATAAAATTGGAAAAGATATAACATGTCAAGACATACTTAAATAACTAGGAAATTATCACCAAATATTGATAAAATAATTAATGATTTTTATCAAATTGGTAATAAAATATAATAAGAATATAATATACATTATTATAAATATTAATATGATTATAATCTAAGTTATTAAATTTTTTAAACCATTTTTAATGTTGTTAAATACAAATAAATGAAAATAATCATAAGGTCAGGGATCTTGTCTCAATTTGCATTCTGTTGAGACTTATTTGTTATTATGCACTGATTCACATTAATGATGTGTATACACAGTATATTTATAATATAAAATCATTATTAAATCACAATTCATGGTATTTTATGTTTCAATTTGAACTATCTCACCAAAGGGGTTTTGACATGAAATTTACCAAATTGTAAAAGTCATCTTTCTAATATCACATTCAATTGTTATTGTTAACTTTCTCTTGAAACATTATCTTATTATAAATTTTATTGTACATTAAATTTATAATAAATATCAATATTATCATTTTGGGGATATTATTATTTCTTAAACCTTATAACTCTTTTACCAACAATGTTCACATTGACAGTTATTTTATCCATTGGGAAATATTGATAAATCTATATCTTACAGTCAATATAAATATTTGATGATAAGGCATATTGTAAATTTTTTAAATATATTATTAGATATATGAAAAATAAAATGTAAATCCACTAAATATGTTGGGTAATGGTTAATTTAAGACCCTATATTCATTGGTAGTCTCATGATATGAAATTAATTGGCCAAATTAGATGTGTTTTTATCTAGAATATTTTAAACTCTATTTAATAAATATTTTGAAGGTAAATGTGTAATGATCCTAGGAAACATTATGAATAATAACTATGAATTTAAATCATTTATTTTTTATTTTTTATTATTATCCATAAAAATTTATGTTTTACATCATATATAGAACAATTTTCATTCTCAATTTATTGATTTGATGGAATTTGTTTTTAGTTATTTACCTTTCCATATTTATTATATATAATATAGTTATTTGAATATAATTATGGTTTGGTTATTTACCATTCCATATTGATTATTAATTATTAATTCATGATATATTCTGTTATACTTAACACTAAATTATAATTTTAGACCACCCATATTTTGTTTCCTATCTTTGTATTATAAAGAGGAAGTATTTAATAACCATTCAAGGATGTTGTTCATTTAATATTATTATGTGTCATGTTTAATATTATATTTACCACTATAATATGGATATCATGTATGTAATATGTTTTTCAAAACAAAATTATATCAACTAGTCCTTTGGTAATTTATTCCTTGTAATCATGCGAATATAATAATGTATGGCACGAGATTCAAGAATCTAGGGTCAGGGTATTACAGTTGGTATCAATTAATGTTTAGTATAATCCTTTGAAAATACTGTTATAAAACATAAATTACGAAATATCACCCTTAGATAGTCATTGAATAAAATTATAGAAGAAACCCCTAAAATATTGATAGGGTATTGAAAATGTAACACCCCAAGATTCTACGGTACACTTCTCTTTGAATAATGTGATAGCGTGTGTTGTACACAACACTGAGTTCTAACACACCATAACTAATCAAACTAGCCGTTATGAATAGTAACACCTACTTTTTGAAGTTATATATATTTTATATTTCAAAATGGACTTCATTTTTTGGATTCTAGATATTGAATTTATCCTAAGGTGAAATTTTGGTACTTTTCGGATAACATTAATATTTTGATGAATAGTGAAAATTACTAAATTTTAATTAAAAACAACTTTTTTAATCGAAATAATTTATATTGATAAATTATGAATTTGAGTGGTTTTAAAGTATATTTAGAATATATATTCACCATTTAATACAATGTTGGTAATTGGAGATAATTTCACAATTAAAACGAACATAAACAAGAATCAATCTTTTGATAGTTATTATATCTTAAAAACACGCTTTTTATTTTGACAGCGGGAATTAATTTTAAATTAATTTTTGCCACTTATGTGTTTTTAATTTGGAAAAATGGATTCCATATTTGGAATCTGGATTTTTAAATTGTGTAAATAGGTAAATTTTATTTTTAGACATTTTGAATAATTACTCCGGTAAATATTTTATTTACCATGGTTAAAGGGTAAATCCGGTAAATAAGGGTTAAAAAATAATATTGTAATAATAATAAATTACCCTAAAACGTGTCCTAACCTTATTGGTTGATACATGTTCGACCATAGGCATCTTTGGGTCGATTTTGGGACCCTATGGTGCCACTTGTAAGTGATAGGGACACTTTATTTTAATTAAGTTAAAATGAATAAAAAAATGACACAAGCATATATCTTTTAGACAAAAAAAATTTAACTACGGTTATATATGTTGTATTTTCGACTATAAATATTAATTAGAAATATAAAAATATTTCCTACATAATTATATTTTATTTATAATTTTTATACATTAAATAAGTTAATTTATTTATGACACAATGATGATGCAGTTATTACCATAATAGAGAAAAATTAAAATAATTGATATTATAAATAACCAAATAAATTTAATTTGAGAATTTTGATGAATTAAACTAATTTTCTAGGATAATATGACATATTAGGATTGATTTAATTGACTTTTTTCGAATAAATAATTCTGTTATGATTTTCAAAAAAAATCAATTATTGAATAGTGTCAAAATTGACATAAAAGAGTTTTTAAAAAACATATTATATTATTAATTGATATTAAATTCCAAGAAATATAAGGTTCGTCCAAGAGACTTATATGATGATAGGTGTATCATTAATGTACCACTAGGGGGACTCTTGTAGGTTTATAGTAAGTTTATTAAATATATAATATAAAAATACAAAGTGACATGGTAAGTGTCAAACTAATTAACTAAGAGTTAAAACTAAAATATAAGGTTAATATAGTAACCCAAACCTGTCTAAATTCTATTGGTTGAGTGTTTTGCGACCCATAACCACCTTAAACTTTAAATAATCAACTTTGGAGCCATTAGAAACCGAATATGAATTTATTATTAATTAATATTTCTAACTTTTCCAAAGGTGCCCCTCACCCCTCTTATAAAAGGGAACTCCCCCTTCTCATTACTTCACACCTTAAAAGCCTTTTGGATCGGCCAACCTCTGCCCATATACTCTCTCAACATCCCTTACTTCATTATAGAGGCCTTCTTTTAGTCAGAAATCCAACCTAAGATCCCTTTTGATCAGATCAAAAGGAAGAACCCAAATAAGAGGTAATGATTTCACCACCCTTTTTCAAGTTCCTTTCTTCTTCCACTTCATCTTACTTTGTTGTTACCATTATAAAATAATATCTCAAGTATCATATATATACTGTGATTTTATTATAAAAATGTTACAACCATATTCAGTATTCTATCCATCCTTTGAACAACATGTCACCATACGTGCGTACGTACGGCTTACCGTCTCCACGTCGTGGTGTAATTGTTATTCAATAAATTATTATATGGATGGGTATAATAATAATTTGTAACTCATGTAAATAATAAATATAACATGATAATGATTCTGTATATAAGATATACCATCCAATTATATATTATTTTAATATCAAAAGAATGATATTGTCGCTCGTGCGTACATACGGACTACCGTCTCCACGAACGCGATGAGATTCATTCTTCATCGTATCCATTCAAGTATAATTATCATTTGATGATTTAAAAATAATGTTTAAGGACTTGATATCATTTTGGATATTAATAAGATACATCCTATCCATAACAAACATGTCTTACGTAACAAAATGTATAAAAGAAAACGAGTAAGTTAACACCTGAAACGATGATAATACGAAGATATTATTAACAAATCAATGTTAAAAGATCATATATGATATCATATTCTTGTATAATTTAATAAAAATTATTTCACCATTATACAGGAGGTTAACCTACCCCAACCAAGGAATATTACAAGGTAAGGGTTATTTCACAATCTCTTCATTATCCGAGGTTGTTTATACGTAATAATCTACTGGAATCTCTTTATCATCCACATCCATGTTTCTTAAAAATGTATTTCAAAACATTTTTACTATTTAAAAGAATATGGGTTAAAGTCATTTATACCCTTGTTTGACTTTTTATAAGAGTTTTATAAAGGAATGTTTTCGTCGTTTTCCAAACAAGGTGCTTTTTAACCTTTTTGACAGAATTAAGGTAAGAATGATTTTTTAACTTATATGGCGGGTGCGGTTATTTTCCGCCGTTATAAAATCGTCGAAGCTTCCCTTAAAAGCATGTAATTATATTTTCGAAGAAAATGGTTTATTTTATAAATATATGACTCTTAAATGATTTCAAAATAGAAATATATATTTCTCTAAAAAGAGTTTTGATTTCATCTATGTCAACATCCTTTGATGGATTTTACGCTTATTTGAAGTTTATTTATTATGATACAAAACTTCTATATTGTATTGAAGGTTTTGTGATATGTTTGACAGTGGATGTGTTATTTTTATACCATTCATGGTTTATGGATGAAGTATTTACATTTAGTATGCTAGTTTTAATACGAATATTTATGTTATGTTTAAACCTTTTCATATGGGAATGCATTGGACTTAATATGTGACGGGTGGAGCCCTCTATAGCTCCTCGATGCATCGGTATGTCTCATGAGGCAAACTAGTGTCTTGGCACAAGGCGTTGGCAAAATCTTATTTGTAGTCTTGGCACGAGGCCTTGGCTATGTGGTTATGATAGTCTGACATTATGCATTCCATCATTATGAAAGTGGTTATTGATATTGCATGTGATTATTAGATTAGTAGAATATCCATGTGAATAAGTAAATGGAATTATTTCATTTTATTTTTGCCATAATATGTTGAAGTTCAAGTTTAAAAGGATTTTTTTTAGTTATACATTGCCTTAAATGTTTATTCTTATTTATGAAAGTTTCTGCTATATTCTTATCCTTACTGGGAATTTGATCTCACCCCTTTTCTATGTTTTATTTTTCCCATGATGTGAAGAAGTAAATTATGAATGACCTACAGGGATAGTATGAGGGGATAAGAGTGTGGAATATGGACACCATGTTGTTGTAGTTTTCAGTTTTATGATATAATGTAAAACTTCATGAATATATCTAGTGTTTACAAGGCTAATAAACCAATCGGTCATTTGAGATTTGATCTTTATTGTGATCATGACAATGTTATGTAATAATGCACCAACTCTGGGTAACTGGGGTCGGGGCATTACAGTTGATATTAGAGGAAGTTTAGTACAAACCTTAGAAGCCAGATTTAGATAAACTCTGATTAGAGCACGTAGACCTAAGATGATCTTTGAGGATTAGTATAGAAGAACTTCCAAGAATTTTGGTATTGTAGAGATTTTGTGAGTTTTCCGAGAAATACATCCCTGTCTGGATACGAGAAGGTAGAGGCGGCTCTGTCACAGATGTACCTAGGGGTAAAACCCGAAAACACCGCTTTGAGCTAGAATCGAATGGGAACTGGTGCACGACAATGGGCCTTACTGCACTCTTGGTTAAGACACTCCCGGGGGATATGCTTAGGATAAATCTCATTTTCTTTACAAATAATTATGAAGGTTTTATGAGTATATACTTCTTCAAAGAAAACATTTTTATGATTATGGATTATATCCATAAATAGTTCAATTTATGTTAAGTGTTTTATAAGTATGGAATTATGTATTTTGATTCATAAACTGATCTAGTTTATGCCATTGTTTAGAAATGGCGCCTAGTGGAAGAAATGGAAACTGTATCAATGCACTCACTCCATGTAGGGATTTCCCTCCTGCTCAAGATAATTATAGTGGAGCTGGTGATGCATCTGGTGCCGATCAGCTAATCACCATACTGGGACAACTCACTCAGGTTATGAATAATAACTTTACCTACATGGCACACCCTGATCTGCAGCGTGGAGGATCAATGTTAGATTGATGCCTGAGGCAACAACCACCAAAGTTCAATGGGAGTACAAATCCCTTAGTAGCTGAGAAATGGATAAATTCCCTAGAGAAAATATTTCAGGATTTGGGGAGTAGTGAAAGGGAAAAAGTTATCATGGCAGTTTACCGACTCACTGGAGATGCTGATCAATGGTGTTCATTGATTCAAAATATGATGGAAGATGATGAAGTATCAAATATGGAATGGAGGGAGTTCAAAGATCTGTTTTTATAAAAATACTTTCCTCACGACCATCGAGCAGATATGGAAAGGCAATTTCTGAGTCTGAGACAAAAGGAGGATGAGAATGTCATAAAGTATGAGGCTAACTTTACAAGGTTAGCAAGGTATGCTGGAGATTACATACATAACCCAAGAAGTAAAATTTGATCGTTTCTTTGATGGGTTAAAACCATTTCTCTGTCGAGCATTAGTCTCAATATCCTTCTCGTCATACGAAGACATTGTCTCATGTGCTATCAAGACCGAAAAGGAATTCTCTAAGTCTTATGACATTAAAGAAAATCAAGAGAAGAAGAGATCTGTTGATCAATCTGGGAATGTAAATAAGGGGAAGAAGGGAAAGGTTGAATATCCATCCTGTGGTAAATGTGGTAAGAAACACCCCGGTACTTGCTTGAAGGGAACATGAGTCTGTTACAAGTGTGGAGAAAAATGCCACCAAGCTCGTGATTGCAAGGGGAAGAAGGAAGCTACCAATGTTCAATGCTATAATTGCATAGAGATGGGACATTATGAAAATTAATGTCTTAATCGTCAGGGGAACTTACCTCAGAAAAGGCCAAGGGATCAAGGTCATGTTTATGCTATCCCTACTACTGAGGTAGAAGCTCCAAATCACGTGGTGGCAGGTAATTTAATGGTTTCATCAAGTTTAAAAAATGTATTATTTGATTCTGGATCATCACATTGTTTCATATCTTCCCAGTTTGCTAAGAAAATTAGATATTTCCAATTTGATTTATTAAGGGAGTTGTCGGTTAAAACTCCTAAGGGAAGTATCATTGCAACAAAGTTTTGTGAATCAGTCCCCATTGGAGCACATAAATGTTCTTTATCTGTTGATCTCATTGTCATACCTATGATTGAGTTTGATATAATCCTTGGTATGGACTGGCTTTCGGATTATGAAGCGAAGATTTATTGTAAGAATAAAGAGGTTACGATTCTTGATGATGATGATGATAAGGAACACCTTATCTTTAGAGCAGAATCGTCACCACCTAATTCTTTTCTAGATCCACCCCCAGTATCTCAACAAAATTCAATTATCGGGGAGGAAGAGAATGAAATGACTATGGGTGAGGAAAGAAATGTTCAAATAGAGGATTTACCTGTTGTGAAAGAATATGTAGATATATTTCTGGAAGATTTACTTGGACATCCTCCAGAATGATAGGTTGAGTTTTCCATTGATTTAATTCCTAGATCAAGGCCTATATTGAAGACCCCGTATAGAATGGCCACTTTAGAATTAGTTGAATTAAAGAAACAACTAGAGGAATTGATTAATAAGGGATTTATTCGCCCTAGTGTTTCTCTATGGGGAGCCCCTGTTCTATTTGTTAAAAAGAATGATGGATCTATGAGGTTATGTATCGACTATAGGGAGATCAATGCTATAACAATAAAGAAAAAGTATCCCCTACCTTGCATTGATGATTTATTTGACCAACTACATGGAGATCAATACTTTTCAAAGATTGACCTTCGATTTGGATACCATCAGTTGTGTGTGAATAAGGATTTTTGAAATTTGGGAAGAGAATTTGTGTTCCCGATATACCTGATCTAAAAAGGGAATTTTTGGATGATGCTCATAGTTCCAATTTTTCTATACACCCTGGGAGCACAAAAATTTATATAGATTTGAAGGAACATTTTTGGTGGGACAACATAAAGAGGGAGATTGCTGATTTTGTGTCAAGATGTATGGTTTTTCAACAAGTGAAATCTGGAAGGCAACATCCTGGAGGAGTCATGCAACCTCTTCACATATCGGAGTGGAAATGGGATAATATTACGATGGACTTTGTCATGGGGCTACCAAAGACTCCTAGAAGGAATGATGCAATATGGTTCATTGTTGATCGTCTTACCAAGTCATCACATTTTCTTGCTATAAGAGAAGATCTACCACTGGAACGTCTAGCAATATTATATATTAATGAAGTTGTGAGACTTCAAGGAGTACCCCAATCGATTGTTTCTGATCGTGATCCCCGTTTTACTTCAAGATTCTAGAAAAGTCTTCAGAAAGCCTTGGATACTAAACTTCATTTGAGCACTGCCTACCACCCTCAAACAGATGGACAATCAGAACGAACTATTCAAACCTTAGAAGACATGTTGAGATCCTTCTCACTTGACTTTCATGGTATGTGGAATCAATATTTACCTTTGGTAGATATTTCCTATAACAATAGCTTCCATTCGAGTATTCAGATGGAACCATATGAAGCGTTATATGGAAATAGATGTCACACACCAACCTGTTAGGATGACATTGGTGAAAGAAAACGTGTAGGCCCAGAATTGGTGGAGGAAACGATGGAAAAGGTGAAGGTAATCCAAAATCACATCAAAGCAGCTCAAAGTAGGCAGAAGAGTTATGCCGATAATCGAAGGAAGGATTTGGAATTTCAATTCGGTGATCATGTTTTCCTGAAGTTATCTCCATGGAAGGGAGTCATACGTTTTGGTAAGAAAGGTAAATTGAGTCCCAGGTACATCGGATCTTTCTAAATTCTTGAACGAATTGGGGTTGTAGCTTACCGATTGGCAATGTCTCCAAGTCTCTCCAAAGTTCACGATGTGTTCCATGTATCTCTATTGAGGAAATACATGCCTGACCCAACGCATGTACTCACCTATGAGAAATTAGAACTGGAACCTGATCTCTCTTATTGCAAAGAGCCCGTCAGGATTCTTGATACGAGAGAACAAGTACTGAGAAACCGGACGACGCGTCTTGTAAAAGTTTTGTGGAGAAACCATAAGATAGAAGAGGCAACGTGGGAACCTGAGGAACTTATGATGAAGAACCACCCGAGTCCTTTCATGCGATAATATTCTAGAAATTTCGAGCATGAAATTACTTGAATTAGGGGAGAATGTAACACCCCAAGCTTCTACAGTACGCTTCTCTTTGAATAATGTGATAGCGTGTGTTGTACACAACACCGAGTTCTAACACACCATAACTAATCAAACTAGCTGTTATGAATAGTAATACCTACTTTTTGAAATTATATATATTTTATACTTCAAAATGGACTTTATTTTTGGATTCGGGATATTGAATTTATCCTAAGGTAAAATTTTGGTACTTTTCGGATAACTTTAATATTTTGATGAATAGTGAAAATTACTAAATTTTAATTAAAAACAACTTTTTTAATTGAAATAATTTATATTGATAAATTATGAATTTGAGTGGTTTTAAATTATATTTAGAATATATTTTCACCATTTAATACAATGTTGGTCATTGGAAATAATTTCACAATTTAACCGAACATAAACAAGTATCAATCTTTTGATAGTTATTATATCTTAAAAACACGCTTTTTGTTTTGACATTGGGAATTAATTTTAAATTAATTTCTACCACTTCTCTATTTTGAATTTTGAAAAATTTATTCCATATTTGGAATCATTATGTTCAAATTGTGTAAATAGGTAACTTTTTTTTAGACATTTTGAATAATTACTTCGCTAAATATTTTATTTACCATTGTTAAAGGGTTAATCCGGTAAATAAGGGTTAATAAATAATATTATAATAATAATAAATTACACTAAAACGTGTCCTAACCTTATTTTTTGATACAAGTTCGACCATAGGCATCTTTGGGTTGATTTTGGGACCCTATGGTGCCACTTGTAAGTGATAGGGACACTTTATTTTAATTATGTTAAAATGAATACAAAAATGACACAAGCATATATCCTTTAGAAAAACAATTTTTACATAGGGTTATATATGGTTGTTTTTAGACTCTAAATATTAATTAGAAAGATAAACATATTTCCTACATAATTATATTTTATTTATAATTTTTAGAAATTAAATAAGTTAATTTATTTATGACACAATGATGATGCAGTAATTACCATAATAGTGAACAATTAAAATAATTGATATTATAAATACCCAAATAAATATAATTTGTGACTTTTAATGAATTAAACTAATTTTATAATATAATATGACATATTAGTATTGATTTAATTAACTTTTTTCGAAGTAATCATTCTGTTATGATTTTCAAAAAAATCAATTATTGAATAGTATCAAAATTGACATAAAAGAGTTTTTAAAACAAATATTATATTATTAATTGATATTAAATTCCTAAAAATATAAGGTTTTTCCAAGATACTTATATCATGATAGGTGTATCATTAATGGACCACTTATTGGTCTCTTGGAGGTATATAGTATGTTTATTAACTATATAATATAAAAATACAAAGTGACATGGTAAGTGTCAAACTAATTAACTAAGAGTTAAAACTAAAAGATAAGGTTAATATAGTAACCCAAACCTGTCTAAATTCTATTGGTTTAGTGGTTTGCGACCCATCCCCACCTTAACCTTTAAATAATAAACTTTGGAGACATTAGAAACCGAATATGAATTTATTATAAATTAATATTTCTAGATTTTCCAAAGGTGCCCCTCACCCCTCTTATAAAAGGGCACTCCACCTTCTCATTACTTCACACCTTCAAAGCCTTTTGGTTCGGAAAAAATCTGACCAAATACTCTCTAAAAATCCCTCACTTCATCCTAGATTCCTTACATTAGTCAGAAAGCCAACCTAAGAGCCCTTTTGATCAAATCAAAAGGAAGAACCCAAAGAAGAGGTAATGATTTCACCACCCTTTTTCAAGTTCCTTTCTTCTTCCACTTCCTCTTCCTTTGTTGTTACCATTATAAAATAATAACACCAGTATCATATATATACTTTGATGTTATTATAAATATGGTACAACCATATTCAGTATTCTATCCATCCTTTGAATAACATGTAACCATATGTGCATACGTACAGCTTACCGTCTCCACATCGTGGTGTAATTGTTATTCAATAAATTATTATTTGGATGGGTATAATAATGGTGTGAAACTCATGTAAATAATAAATATAACATTATAATTATTATTATATAATATATACAATCCAATTATATATTATTTTAATATCAAAAGAATGATATTGTCGCTCGTGCGTACGTACGGACTATCGTCTCCACGAACGCGATGAGATTCATTCTCCATCGTATACATTCAAGTATAATTATCATTTGATGATTTAAAAATAATTTTTAAGGACTTTATATCATTTTTTATATGAATAAGATACATCCTATCCATAAAAAACATGGCTTACGTAACAAAACGTATCAATGAAAATGAGTAAGTTAACACCCGAAACGACGATAATACTAAGATATTATTAACAAATCAATGTTAAAAGATCATATATGATATCATATTATTTTATAATTTAATAAAAATTATTTCACCATTATATCGGAGGTTAACCTACCCCAACCAAGGAAAATTACAAGGTAAGGGTTATTTCACAATCTCTTCATTATCCGAGGTTGTTTATACGTAATAATCTACTGGGATCTCTTTATCATCCACAACCATGTTTCTTAAAAATGTATTTCAAAACATTTTTACTATTTAAAAAAATATGGGTTAAAATCATTTATACCCTTTTTTGACTTTTTATAAGAGTTTTATAAAGTAATATTTCCATCTTTTTCCAAACAAGGTGCTTTTTAACCTTTTTGACAGAATTAAGGTAAGAATGTTTTTTAACTTATACGGTGGGTGCGGTTATTTTCCGCCATTATAGAATCGTTGAAACTTCCCTTACAAGCTTATAAGAATATTTTCAATGAAAATGTTTTATTTTATTAATATATGACTCTTAAATGATTTCAAAATAGAGAGAGATATTTCTCTAAAAAGAGTTTTGATTTTATCTATGTCAACATCCTTTGATGGATTTTACGCTTATTTGATGTTGATTTATTATGATACAAAACTTCTATATTGTATTGAATGTTTTTTGATATGTTTTATTGTGGATGTGTTATTTTTATACCATTCATGGTTTATAGATGAAGTATTTACATTTCATATTCTAGTTTTAATATGAATGTTTATGTTATGTTTAAACCTTTTCATATGGGAATGCATTGGACTTAATATGTGACGGGTGGAGCCCGATATAGCTCCTCAATGAATCGGTAGGTCTCATGAGGCAAACTAGTGTCTTGGAACAAGGCCTTGGAAAAATATTATATTTAGTGTTGGCACGAGGCCTTGACTATGTGGTTATGATAGTCTGGAATTATGCATTCCATCATTATGAAAGTGGTTATTGATATTGCATGTGATTATTCGATTAGTAGAATATCCATTTGAATAAGTAAATGGTATTATTTCATTTTATTTTTTCCATAATATGTTGAAGTTCAAGTTTAAAAGGATTTTGTTTTAGTTATACATTGCCTTAAAGGTTTATTCTTATTTACGAAAGTTTCCGCTATATTGTTATCCTTACTGGGTATTTGAGATCACCCCTTTTCTATGTTTTATTTTTCCTAGGATGTGAAGAAGTAAATTATGAATGACCTATAGGGATAGTATGAGAGGATAAGAGTGTGGAATATGGACACTATGTTGTTGTAGTTTTCATTTTTATGATGTAATGTAAAACTTCATTAATATATGTAGTGTTTCCAAGGCTACTAAACCAATCGGTCTTTCGAGATTTGATCTTTCTTGTGATCATGCTATCATACACCCCTATCAGGAAAAAAAACTGGGCATGGTTCTAGAGTGGATGAAGATAGGGGTATGAAATCCAAAATGGAACATTATGACTCACTCAATAACAATTTGTTCCATGAAAATGGGCCATATGTTGAACCTTGTTGGACATTCCTAGGGGATATTCTTATGATAATTCACATTTTATTTATAAACCATTATAAAGGATATATAAATAAATATATCCCCAAATAAACTTTATTTATGACTATTATATTTGATATGCATAAATTTTTTAAATTATATTAGGGATTTCACCTTTTTTGGGACTATATATTATATTTCAAAATGATATAATCTCATCTAGTATATTCCATTATTTATAAATGGATCATAGAAGGAAGAATGTAAATAAAAATCTAGTAAAATAAAGATGTTTCCCTATCAAGGAAACCTACAAATATGTTATTAGTGAAGATAAAATTATGACAATATAGGTGATTCCAAATTAAATTATGAAAAATACGGTTTCCCAAATAGAGAAACTTTTTCCACCATAAGAATATTCTATACTATATCTTTTTATCAAATAGAAGCACACATAATTTGGTGGGACCACAATTACAATGGTTTTTGAGTAATGGATTATTTAATTTTAGAGCATATGTATGGAATAAAGATGTTTTAAAGAGGGAAAGGTTACAAATTTAGTGTTTTCCCTCAATGGTGATGATGAGTAATAGGGGTTGTTGATCCAAAATCCTATAGAGTAGGAAGAAATAGAACTTATCGAATGGAAGACATGTAAGGAAACATTCATCAATAAATACATCCCTCATGAGAAAAAAATTTAGAATTATAAGGTTCTATATATAAATGAAATTATATAGAAGGTGTTTCAGATTTTTAGGACACATTTAGAATATTTTTAATGTATTCTACTGTTCACATATGTTAGAGGGTGTTCATGAAAAATTATTTCATTAAATGGATTAAGTGAAGTATCTAAAATTTTATATTATCCAAAAAAATAATCATGAGATGAAATTTTTTTATAAATATCCAAAAAATGAATTGCATATAAATATAATACAAATAAAATGGAAACCAAGAGAAGGAGTACTTTGAACACTATGATCCTTGGAGTGGGTAAAACAGATGATAGGAATGTAAAATTTTCCACCTTGTGAGAATTGTGACAAAATTCACCTTGGAAATTGTTTAAATGGATTGGGAGGTTATTATATGTATGGAGAAAAGATTCATTAGGTTATATATTTGAAGGGGAATAAGTAAAAAAGTGGTATGTAGTGTTTAACCAATATATGGATGGGCACTACGCAAATAAATTCCCCAATCATCAAGGCAATATACCTATAAATAATCTAATGGATCATTGTCACGATAGTGTTATGGATACCACCAAATTATAAATGTTTATATGGTTGTGTTTTTATTAAATAAATATGTCATTTGAGTATTTTATCATTGATATACTAGTTATATGAATAATAAATTAGGTAAGTAATTTATTGAGGTACTTTTACATTAATTATTCAATGTAATATATTGAATGGTACAAAGAAAAATGATTCGGTATAAAGTTGAAATTTTTTTGAAAATCATGTTATTTAAGGAAATATAATCCTTAATATTTTCTTGATGATAGGAAAATAATTTTGGGTAATGAGATTATTGTTATGGATAAATTACATTTGATAATACTAACTACCATGTAAGTGTTGGATCACAATCTTTCTGAAAGTTTATCCATTTATGAAATAGTTTACATTGAACATTAATTTTAGAGATTAATGCATTACACAACCATATGATAAAAAAGTACAAATAGATGATATAGAAATAGTTCAAGGAACAAAAAAATGATAAAATTGTTCTTATGAAATAGAAACATATCAATTAAATATATATCATTTTATTCATATAGAGTGAATGGTTTCCTCACCTCTAGAAAAAGGGTCCTGAAACAAAATATTTATCTTATTATCAGAATTTTTTATGATATAAATGACCTTTTTTACAACACTAGTTTAAGTAGTTATGGTAAAAAATTATTCTCATTAACATGTTATTTACCACTCTCCACCAAAACATGACAATTATACTTTTCATCCATGACTATATTTTCACTAATGTAATCATATTCGAAATCCTGGTTTTGTGGTGACCATCACTCTTACTCTTACCTATTATTAATATTATTTTTTCCCTAATTTATGATGTAGGTTTTTCAAAAATATTATTTTACAATATCAATCCCCCAGTTATGTAGATCGTGTTTCAATTGTGAGGATAAAATTTACTTAATGTGGGGATAATGTGACCCCAAGACATTATAATATAATGCTATTGTGAATAATTTTATTTATGTTTCTATAATGATTTATAAGAACCCCAAAGATAATATTAATCTACCAGAAAAATTGACTTTATATGACATTACATGTTATATTATTCTTAGTTTCTCTCCAATAAACACTAAGTTTATCTTGCAGTACACGCAAGACCTAGTTTTTCCTAACTGTAATAACATATAATAATTATTATTATTATTATTATTATTATATTTTACAACTATCCATTGTAATGACACATATCAAATGGATTATCTAAAATTGGAAAATATTATTTACATTTTTTCATATAATTATGTGGTGTTATAAATAAATATAGAACCCATTTGAATATAATGGATATGTTTTTATGAAAAAATATTTTATGCCCAACAATGTGTCTTATCTTAATAAAAAAATTAATCCATTTTATTTAATGATAATAATGAAATTTATGTTT
Organism: Viscum album; assembly: GCA_963277665.1. Classification (NCBI taxonomy): domain Eukaryota; kingdom Viridiplantae; phylum Streptophyta; class Magnoliopsida; order Santalales; family Viscaceae; genus Viscum; species Viscum album. The sequence goes on along the minus strand of OY728120.1, from coordinate 1,264,033,277 downwards.
TATATAAACAATCAAATTTATTTTACCTTCATGCAATATGTTTCATAAGAATAAGATAAGAATAAAATACACTTTTATGCATAAAAACATATATTATTTAAAAGTTGTATCACCTCCTTTTAATGGTACACCTATTTTAATAAAATTTTACTAAATTTAAAAAACTCTATATTTCAATATAAAATTAATATTTTAAATTGGATTTAAAAAATATAATAAGTCAATTGTAAGTATTAATCTATGAAATTCCATTATTTAATGAATAGTGAAACATACTGGATTTTAATTTAAATCTACTATTTCATTTAAATTAATTATAAGGATAAATTATATTTATAATTGGAATTAAAATATAATAATTTCAATTATACATAAATTTATACAATTATTGTAATTAGAATAAATTTTAATTTGAAATTTGATATAAAAACATTTCAGCCTTTTGGACATTTTTTTTAAAAAACCTTCATTCTGATCTCATCCACATGATTAATTTTAAATTAATTTGTAACAGTTATATTAATTGAGTTCATAAAAAAGGATTCTATATTTTTAATAAAATTAATTAATAATTTCTATTAATGTATATATATTTTTGGAATGATAATAATTTTAAATCAATTATAATTAATTACATCGATTATGAGAAAAACTTTCTTAACAAGGGACTGAACCATAAACATAAGGTAAAAATTTCCTAAGCACATATAAAAAAATATTTTATATAATAATTTATACCATAATCTTTTTTTATATAATTTTTTTCATTATTGGAGAAACATGATGTATGGGAGAACTCTCAATAATGTCAACCTTTTTAGATTTGTGATTATTCCATCCTCTATAACAAAAGGCACTCACCCCTCCCACTAATTCACACCTCTAAAGCTATTTATCTAATCAAAATCGTTCCCAAATAAGATCTAAAATCCCATAAAGTCATTATATAATCCACACATTAGGAATAAATCAATAAAATGAAGACTTTTGGTGTGAACTAAAAAGTGTTACCGGAATAAATGGAATTGTTCTTGAATGATCACTTTTGAATTATTTCATTATCAGCCACTTATGTTATTATTATGTCCAGATTATATAATAACCTTGAATTTATCAATATAATTATATGTTTTTAGGATAATTTTTTGACTTACACATTCATACCATTCCATCAAATGGGATATAAAATCATCATTTGCATGTACAACGAACAACCGACTTGCAAATGTATTTCATATGTTCTTACATTATAACCATTAAATATTGGGAATAATGATTGAATTATTGTTATATATGATATATACGACATTTATAATGTATTTATTCTTCTATAATTTTTATAAAACATATAACATTATTCATTACATTTTACGGGAATGTGATAATTTCTTTGGTGGACGTCTTTACTACTACCTCATCAAAGTGGTTGGATTTGTTCATGTTATACATTTAATGCATTAAATATTGTTTCGATATAGATATTTTAAATATATGAGATAAATATGAATCTTTTATGATAATATATATATATATCCTTTAATATTTTTATATGAAAATGAAATAGAAGTAGCATTTATGCGTAAGAATGACCTTAATATCTATGATTGGTGCATTTTAGTTCATTTATCTAGATAGAATAGATTACTGAAAATATGTATATAATGAATATATATAATATTTAAATCATGGATCAAATTTTTTGATTTTTAAATCCTTATATAATTAATAGTAACAAATATATGAAGATAAAACATACTCAGATAACTTGGTAATTAACACACAAAATTTTATAAATAATGAGATATTATTAACAAATGGGATATAAGATATTATAAAGAGATCACATATGATATTATAAATAATATTATGGTTCTTTTTTAAGTTTTTAACTTGGTTTAAACAACTATAAAGGGTGTTAGATACAACATTATGAAATAGAATTATAAGGTATCGTTTGTTTTCTCAATTTACATCCCATTGACACTTATATGTTATCACAAACCAACTAAATTTAATATGGTTTATATATATCAACATTGACATTTAATTTCATTATTCCCTCATAAGTCATGGTAATTTAAGGCGAAATATGAACAATGTCACTCATGGTTATTTGACTTCGAAAATACTATTTGGTAAAAGTTATCTTTTCAATATCAATTTGTTTGGTGATTATTGACTTTATCTTGAAATAATATCTTACCTTTGATAATTTTTATTTTACATCGAAATTTTATTAAATTTATATATTCTCATGAAATTATTATTATTATTATTTATAACTATATAGATTTTTTAAATATGGTGTTTAATTTTAAAATAAATTAATTAACTGGGTGAATATTTATAATTCTGTATCATTCTATGAATGCATAAATTTTTCAACAAGGAATATTGTTAATTTATTATTTTTATTATTTTATATTTTATTAATGATTTTGAAATCTGGCAACTGTGTGGGAACTAGTTAATGGAATCCCATTGATGCATCTGGAGTCTTATGTTTTGAGACCATTGGGCCAAATTAGGTGGGTTTTTACTAAGTATGTTTTATACATTCTTGAGGATAAATCCTAAAAGTAAATATATCATATTACTAGGTATAATTACATCCAATAATTATTCCGTACATTTATTAATGTTTTTGTTATTATTATTATTCATGATATTTTTTCATTAACATCATCTATGGTTGTATTTTACATTATAGTTTGTTGACTTCTGGGCATGTGTTCTTAGTTATATAACTTGATATAATGATTATTTATTATCTTGTTATATAAATGGAATGGGGGATAAGTTCTTAACATTCCATATTTATTATTCATTATTAATTAATGATATCTTATATTGTACAAAACCCTCACTGTGCATTTGATCCCACTGAAATTTGGTTTTCATTCCATAGATTATTAAGAATAAATCATAAAATAATAATTCAAGGATAATATTCATTCCATTTTATTATATATCATGTTTTATTTTCTATTTGAAATTTAATATGGGTATCATGTCTGTATGTTGGTTTTCTAGAACGGAAAATTGACTGGTCCTTCGTGATTTGATTCAATATAATGATACAAATTTAATAAATTACAATACCTACTGAAGGTATCTATGGTTGAGGAATTACAAAAATGGTGAAAGAATTCATTAGTAAATAATTTTAATAATTTTTAAAAAAATAAAATATTTTTGAAATTCATATATTTTTATGAAAAAGGATTTCATATAGAAGATTCGAATTAATACATATTTTATTAAAAATATTTTTTTAGTCATTTTAGGTACCAATGAGATATAAAAAGGAACTATTAAATTAATAATTCCATTAATAACTATTTTATAATAAAATATATTGATTTTAAGATAGAAATTTCAAAAAATTCCCCAAACAGGGACTTAAATAAAAAACAATATTTATTAATGATGAGACTGTGAAATATACCATTACCACTTTTGGTAGTTTTGAATCATATTCCCAATGAAATAGATAACATTAAATGAAAAATAAAATACCATGAAGGTAAGATATCTCATGATATAATATATATAAATTGAATTATATAAACTAAAACAATGATATATGAGTTAAATGTGGAGTATTCTCATGGAAGTAAAAGTGAGACAAGAAATGTATTCCATGCGCTATACATTAGTTTAATGTTAATTATCAACCTGTATAATTGTTTTATGAATTTTTCCAAATTTGTAAGAGAACAATATTTATATTTATAATAACATATATGATCTCATTATTACATTTTACCACCCTTCTTCTAATATTATAAAACATTTTCAATAATTTTTGTATTAATTACCTTGTTTTATCATACATTGATTTACTAAATGTTCAAGTTCATACATATTGGATATAATTAATTCATATATATAATTATAATAATTTTATAAATATCATATTTACTCAATTTATACATTATTATTACCCATTATTAACATTGTACAATGAAAACGAATCCATCACTTCATAGAGATGGTAAGTCGTACGTTTGCATGAGCGATAATATCATTATCCTAACAATTTAATGGATAAGGAACTGGGTGAAATATTAATTTTATAGAACAAATATAATCACTTATATATGATATATATTCATTAATTTTATCCTTATTAAATTCGATTTCAATATTAATCTTAAAATGAATCACATCGCCTCGCGAGGAGGTGTTTCTCCATACAAATGAGTGATGTTGTCATTTTTGAATCTGAATATATTTTTAAAAAGATTATATAATAAAAAATAAACATGTTTATTAATATCATAAATATCATGAATATGTTTTAAGTTAGTCATTATATCCAAACATTATGTTTAGTGAGGTAAAATGAACTATATCGAGTTGTGAGGTAGTAATCTGTAGTACACATTATTGGTGATTTCATTTCCTATTTGATGGAAGTAGAGATTGATAAATATTATAAATTTTGTATAATAACATATAAAATTATGGTAGATTCATTTAAATTGTATTTTTTGTAGTATTAAATAATGAATGGTGAAAGGATATTAAATAACCTGAATGATAATTGTTAAGAAAATTAGCTTCTCTCAAAGAACCCTCCTTTGGATCTCTCCTAAAAGACCCTTGGTATGGACTTTGGGGAAGAAAAATATCCCCAGAATGTGTATATGGATTTTGGAGTGGGATTTTTTCAGGTCTTTTCAATTAAAATTGATTTTTTGGTGTAAAATATTGAGGTTGGGAGTTCCCATTTATAATTGGGGAAATGGAAACACCATGAAAAATAATTGGAAATTTCCCAAAAGAATCCAAGATGATAAATTCATTCACCTACCAAAATGTTCCAAATGACCCTATATTATATAATGTAAATTATAATGTTGATATATGTCCATCCAATAATATGATAATAATTTTTTTGGACAGGTTAACCCAAAATTCCTAATTTTTCACCTTACCCTAGTAATTAATTTTACAAATTTCTTCATTATTAATTATGGTGAAAAAATTAGGTTGAGATTATTTGATAATATAATTTTTTTTTTCAAATATGGAATCCAATTTTCCTATTTTCATTCATAGATTTATAAAATTTTTAGTTAAAATTAATTCCACATAAAAGATAAGAAAGTGGGGTTTTAATGAGAAAATGCTAAATAATTTAATGTTTTTTATGTCAAAATTAAATATTAAAATATTTCCAATTATGTAAATTGGCTTAATATATATGTAATTGAACTAATTTTACTTTAAAATCAACATAAATTATAATTTATTTATATAAATAATTTAAACGAAAAGGGTATTTTCATTTAAAATTCATTATCATTAAATATTCATCAAAAATGGTAAGTTTTAGAAAAATACAATAAAAATTACCATAATAAAATTTTGTTATGAATTTTTAAAATAAATTATGTTATTAAAAAAATGTTCCTAATATGTTAAAAATTGAATTTTTATTATGTCCTCAATGTGTGAAAAATCTGCCTTTCTAAAAAATATTCTTTTTATAGAAACATTTATTTTAATTTTTTTATTTTATTTTGAATCACAGATAACCATAATTTTAATAATTTCGTTATTACTATTCATACACTGAAATTTTAAATTTTTTAAAACTATATTATTTTTCATTTTGACTTTGTTTTTTGTGTTTCCCTGGTGATCAAAGAGATTAAATTTAAATAAATATTGTTCATGGGTTCTTCAAGCTCGGTTTTTTATGTCACATATGCTATCAAAAAATAATAATCTTTTAAAATATTAAGGATTTTCATTCTCCAAACCATAAATTTTTTTTCTGAGATATTTAATCCTAATCATAGTAATCATGGGTTTGATCTTTGTAAATACATTTTTTGACAAATGATCATCATAAAATTATTAATAAAATATACTCTTTATAAGTGATAAAGGGATGCTCAAATTTTCTGTGGAAGAACATTTAACTTGGTTTTCAAATAGGATATAATATTTGGGATGTGAATATATTTCAATGTAAGGAAAACACAATGCTGAAATAATGATGGAGAGTGGCAGAGACCATTGATCCTACGAAATTGAATGATATTTTGAAAACACCAAAACCATAATAAAAATAGGTGGGAAAAATAAATTATATCATCATAAATCATTGTTCTAAGATAAAATTTTATTTCTATGTCTTTTTCATAATTTTGAATTACTTTTGTGAGATGATATACATAATTGATTTCATTCCATTTTAGAAGAAAAATATTATCCATTGGTTATAGATTGAAATTTTTTTATTTTATATCTAACTCTAAAAATGATGATGAATTTTTAATACTCGAAGTAATAACATCTCATGATATACCTAATACAATTATAAGTCATTATTTTTAGCACTAGTCATAATTATAAAAAAATATTTATCATAGGTTATCCAATATTCATAAATATTCATATATTGATGTTATAAATTAATCTCTAAAAGCCCATAAATTGTTCAACATAAACTAATTATTGACTGGTTAACCTTTGAACCTTTAAAATAATTAAGCTAAAAAATATTAGAGAGAGAATCAATAAATTTCCAAAAGAAATTTATCATTGATCCCCCAAAATACATGAAGTAAATAATAGTCGTCTCATTCTAAAAATGTGAATAAATACATCATGTATTCTACTAAGGGAATTTTATAACTTGAATTATCATAAAACATTATTGAAAACATGGGGCCTTTCTTATTCATTAAATATATTAAAAAATATTATATATATTCCTTTAATCTATAAAAATTCTAACTCCATCAATGATAAAATAAACTAATATTTTAAAAAACCAATAACCATTTACAATGTAGTTAGTAATATCTGTTTTAAATAACATAGATCAATCATCACATTCACCCTACATCATTATCTCAACATTTAAAACATATCACTCCTTTTCCATGAAGGCCAAAGATTCACTGAATCATATTTCATTTTAATCATCACTATTTAACATATTCTTTCATATCCTTAATGAAAAATTATTGTAATACAATCCTCATAGAATTTATAATTCTAATTACCTGCCTATAATTGTCAAAAAAACACAAATAAAATTATTCTTGAATCCTGACACAGGAAAATTAATTCTTCCACTTTGTCTCTCATAATTCAATAAATTTTTCCATGATCTATAAGCCTATTTTGAGGTATATTCCTTTGACTCTTTGGTAAATAATCTATGTAATACTTCATATCCTTATAGTTGATGTATTGAACATTAATTATTTTTACTAACCTTTCAATAACGAGCATGGTGGACCTTTTTCTCCACACTTGAAGAAAAGTAATCTTCCTTTTAAACATGTACTCATGATTTTCGTTCCACAAGTATCACTTATTAAAAAATCCTTCTCTATCTAATACCTTTTATATGTTTTTTCTCTACTACCCTTTTCTTTCTCTTATAAACCTTCCGAGACATAAGTCTTGGAGAATTTATTCTCTATCTTGATTTCATATGATTTTACATCTTCGAATGACGATAATGTAATAGCCTAATAATCTCATACCTAGTATTAATATTATATTAATGGTCTAATTCATAGCCTAAAAAAGAATTTTTTTTTAATATAATATATGAAATTAAGTATATTAGTTAAATAATTAAAACTGTTGTACCTATTTGAATTTAAATGATGATATTTTCTATCAAGAAAATTTTTTATAAAATATTTTAAATTAATTGAATATTATATATTTTTATTATTAATGTTCACATTTCATTCAACCTTTTAAATAATTATATTATTATAAAATTTACTTGGTTTTATTTTCAAAAGTATTATATATATAATTATGACTTTTATTTTAAAAATTTGGATTTGATTAATGTTTTATAAAATTATTAATATTATGAATTTCATTTAGTAAAATTATAATTATATGAAATAACAATTTAAATAGAATGTTAAAATTTTACATATATAAATGATATTTTTAATGTGAATGTGAATTTGTTTTATAAAACTATTAATATATATAAATTATCATAGTTTTGATAGTTTAAATAAATATATATTAATTATATGAATTATTTTAAATTAAATAAAATTAATAGAAACTAATAATATTAATAATAGTATTAAATGGTACAAAAAGTGATTTATAAATACATAAATGAAATTATAAATAAAATACTATATTAATATTTTCAAAATAATTGATAATGAAACAAATAATAAAAACAATGAAATTGATTTAAAAAATATTGATATGTTTCTATATATATATATATAATGTAATTAAAAAAGATTATTGTTTTTTAAAATAAATAATAGTAAAAAATAAACGATTTAAATTAAAAATGGTGAAATGAAATATTTTTTAAAAATGAGAAGAAAATATTCAATAATAATCATGATTTTGGGTAGGGATTTACGCAAGTCGACTGTGGCGAGTTTGAGACCGAGATAACGGTCGTTCTATTCGGGAGTAGAGTTTTACTGTGATCTCAGATAAGAGAAGTGTGGTAGATGAAATACACGCTTCTTGAGACATTGGGTTCATCTCTAGGAGGTGTCAAATTAGAGGATACTTGTGCTGGAATTTTTTAAGCTGGATCTAGATCCAGTACTGAGTATGATGGTCATCACACATTGAAAAATAGTTGCAAGGAGGGAGGTAAAGAACAGTGAAACCATGAACATAGGTATTTGAGAATTTCTGACAAGATCTTGGCCATAAAAGATGATTCGAACATTAATTTCAAAAAACAATCATTGAATATTTGGAGTTTTTTCTTATGTCATCTAGTTTCTCATGTAGGATTAGTTTATCCAAAAATCATATCCACTAGACTAGTGAGATTAGTTATCAAGGAAGAGTGAGGAGCCCAATTCTATTTCTTTAATGTGAGTAGGGTAGTCGATTTTGGTGTTTTCTCATGAAGAAATAATTTCTGCCAATACCATTTAAGGGATTTATTTATACTGTCATTGCAATTCAATTATTATTTTAGTAGGGTATAGTTTTATTTGTTTATAAAATTTATCTATTTCAAAATTATTTTTAAGATATTGTTAGTTTATTTATTAAAAAATTAGGATTTTAATTTTATGGTTGTGTGTAAGGGATTTCATGCATTTAAAATATGTTTTACTTTAATAATTATAGAGGATTATTTTGTTAAACAAATATTATTTGTTCTATGATATGCATATACATATATGAAATTGGTTTTCAGAATATATAAGTTAAGGGAGAAAATATTTATTTTTAAGAAAGTTGTTGTTTTCAAATATTATTTCTATAAGGGGTGTTTATTATGATTATTATATTTTTTTGGTAAGCTATAAATTTATAAATCAAATTATTTCTTTGAAAATTGTATTAAAATATTAAATTTTTTTAACTCTCTATCTTTAAGAGAGATTATAAATTTCTATATATGTATTACTTATTTATTATCTATATGATCAAATTTATGTTAAGGGTTTATTTTTATCAATTCATGTTTTTGTACATTATAGTGTAATAAGATAATTTGTTTACTTATAGAAATGTTTAAATTTATAATAAAACTATGTTTTAATTATTCTTGAAATATGAATATATTTTTGTATTTATGTTTCATCATAAAATTTATTCAAGGAGATTTAATGTTACATAATTCATGTTTTACAAATATGTGTATGTGTAAATAATTTATTTAGATATATACATGTTTTTTATTATGTACACAACTAATCATAAATAAATTATTGATACTAATTATATTAATGCGAATATGTATTTCATAAAATGAAATAATATCATCATTCTTGTGATGTTTGTAATTTTATCACCATGTCATAATTTTTATTTCCATGTTTCAAAACATGTTCATAGCATATCATTATGTTATATTAAAAGTAGGTTCATCACATCTTCATATAAACATGGCTATGTGATTAAGCATAATGATATACCTTTCATTCATAACCATGATTTCAAACTAATGGTTTACTTCTTAGATAATTAAAAAAATAGTTTTCTTTATGCATTGAAATATTTTTTTTAAAATATTTATTTTATAATATTATGTGTGAAACATAATATTTATTATGATATATATTGAAAATGTAAATCATAAAATAAATTATAAACATAAGGGCACTTCATGAAAAGTATTATGGCCTGAATTTTATTGGAACAGAACATGTTAGACGTGTGAAATAAATTTATAAACATACATATATATATAAATATATATGTGAATGTGTATTTTAATGTAGTAGCATGTTTTCAAAATCAAAAACTCCAGTGAAAGTATATATTTGTAAAGAATGTTTAAAATGTTTTTAAAAAATCCAGCACCTGAATATTTAATATATGGTAGGGAATTGTAGAGTGAAGTCAATCCCTTCAGAAGTGGGTAGAAACAAGATGACCTTTAATGTCTTATGTTTCCACAATCCATAGAGTTTTTTTTCCAAATCCTTCACTATAGTTTCTAAAAATAAATGTATTACATTTCAAGAAATTTATTTACATATGAAATCTCTAAATTCAGATATTATTTTAAATTAGTTTTTTATATTTTATATATATTGGAATTTTTAAATGTTATTTTTAGATAAATATTTTATAAAAGGTATTTAAATAATTTAAAAAATCCTTACTCTTAAATTGAATGCTCACCCTTCATTTTAAAATGATTTATCACATGTATCATAGAAGTTTAATTACATATGTCATTGCTTTTTGAGTTAGCACGCACAGAAGCGTAGTGGATTATTATTTTATTTTTATTCAACTCTTATAAATTTATTGTTTTGTCTAATATTATAGAACCTAGACCTGAAAATGGTCATCGTTTGTGTAATCCATTGTGTAATGGTTCAGTTTATTTTATAAGAAAACAATTACCCTGCATTTTTATGCACTATTTTCCAAAGAGTGGGCTCTAGGAATTATAATTGGTATTAGAGGAATGTTATACACAACATTGGATATTATATGTTTTTGAGTCTAATATTTTATCGGTCATAGTGTTTCTTAATTCGGAAGATGGAAATTGAGTATTGTTTTTAATCTAAAAAATGAATTGTGACGACACAATTATTTTGAGGGTTGAATAATGTAACAACCCAAGAAATATCATACATGTTATAAATATTATATTATTAGACTAATTCATAGTTAAAAAAACTAAAAAGGTATTTATTTTTAAAATAAAAAAAAGAATTATGTATTTCAGGTAATCTAATTAAAATTTATATATCCATTTGAATTTAAACGACAAAATATTATATCAAAAAGATATTTAATGAAATCCTTAAAATGAATTGACTATTATATATTTTTACTATTATTTTTCACATTTTAATCTTCCATTCGAATAATTATGCTATAATAAAATCGACTTTATTTTATTTTTGAAACTATGATATATATATATATATGTGATTTTTAAATTATAAATTTTGATTTGATTAATGTTGTATAAAATTATTAATATTACGAATTTTATTTAATAAAATTTTAACTATATAAAATAACTATTTTAATAGAATATTAAAATTGTACAAATATGATTGATATTTTTTAACTTGAATGAGAATTTGATTTATAAATGTTTGAAGATTTATAAATTATGATAATTTTGATACATTAAAAAAATATTGATTATATAAATTAAGATAAATAAATAAATATTAATAGTAATTTATAATAATAATAATAATAATGTTAAATCATACATATTGTTATTTATAAAAACACATATGAAATTATGGATAAAATATAATATTAATATTACTAAAATAATTGATAATGAAACAAATAATAATAATAAAATAATGAAATTGATATATAAATGAATATTGATATGATTATATATATAATCAAATGAAATGTGACAATTCTTTTATAAAATAAATAATAACAAAACAATAAATGATTAAAATAAAAATTGGTGAAATGAAAAAAAAATAAGATGAAACTATTCAAGAAGAATTGTGATTTTGGGTAGGGTTTCAAGAAAGTCAACCAAAGAGAGCATGAGACCCAGATCATGGTCATTATCTTCAGGAGTAGAGGTTGATGGAGATATGACCCATGAAAAGAGCTGCAGATGAAACAGAGGATTCATGAGAGGTTGAGTTCATTTCTAGGAGGTGTCGAATCTGAGCATAACGGTACTAGAACTGCCAAGTTGTATGAAGATATTTTTTGAGTTGTATGGTCATTACGCTTTGAAAATGAGTTTCAAGGAGGAAGTTCGGGTGTGGTAAAACTATGAACTTAGGGATTTGAGCATTCCTGACCGGATCATGACTATAAAAGGGGATTTGAACTTTATTTTTAGGAAACAATTTTTGAATTTTTTTGATTTTTTCCTCATGTCATCCAGTTTTGTATGTATGATTAGTTAATCTAAAAATCTTTTCCACTGGTTCAGATAAAGTGTAATAATTTTCTTTCTGTCATATTCTTTAATATGTCTCTCAAATGATAATGTATTACTACTGTAGAATTGTTGACATATTTTGGGATCATTTTTCTTATTGTTGAGGATCGATTCTTTTTAGAGAAGAATCTCTGATTTTTTTATTTCATTCTCAATCAAATTAAGATTGCAATTATCCTCACCATATAAATTTATAAATATCACTATTAGTCTATATGCCCAAGACATGATCGTTTTCTGAGTTTTGTTTTCTATCAATAGACTTTTCTTACATCACTATTGTGTTTTTAATATTACAACGATCAGCTTTTAATCCAAACTTATCCAATCAATAATTTAATCTTAGAAAGATAAAATAAATTAATCACATATATTATGTTGTTATGAGTATAAATAAGGGAGTGTTGAAATTGTATTAGGAATGATGTTGGTGTTCCATGTTTCTTTTTTTTGTTCCAATTATGAGAGACTAGTGTCCTTATTATTTATTTATTTTCCCCAAATCTATATTTTCTAGTGTGGTGAGAGAATTTATCATGGAAGAGGTCTGATCTCTGTTTTCTTTGTTTTTGGTAAGCTTCAGTAGTCTAGATTTTTGTTTTGTCAAGTAGAGATAATTTCTACCAATTCCATGTAATAGATTTATTTATAATTTCACTGTAATTTAATTATTATATTAGTAGGGGATAGTTTTATTTTATTGTCAAATTTATCTATTTAAAAATTATTCGAAAGAAATAATTAGTTAATTTATTTCAAAATTATGATCTTAATTTTTGATTATGTGTAAGGGATTCCAATAATTTAAAATATATTTTACTTCTATAATGGTAAGGGTTTATTTTGTTAAACAAATTATTTTTCCTTAATATATTCATATACATATATGAATTTCATTTTTATAATATATATGGTAAGGGATAAAAAATTTATTTTCAAGAAAGATTTTATTTTCAAATATTTTTTCAGTAAGGGGTATTTATTATGATTATTAGATTGGTTTTGGGTAAGGGATCAGTTTATGATTCAAATTATTTATTTGAAAATTATATTACAATAGTCAGTTTGTTTAACTATATATATATATAAGAGGGTTTAATAATTTTTTAGAAATATTACTTATTTACTATCTATACGATAAAATTAATTCAAAGGGACTATTTTTATCAATTCATGTTTGAGTACATGATGGTGTAATAAAATAATTTACGTACTTATCAAAATTATAACATTTATATAAAAACAATTTCTTAAATATTATTAAAATATAAATATATTTATGTATTTATGTTTCATCTTCAAATGAATTCGTGCTTCTTTAAAGTTACATAATTCATGTTGTACATATGTGTGTATATTTAAATAATTTATTTATATATATAATTATTTTATTAAGTATGTAAATAATCATAAATAAATTATTGAGGACTAATTATATTAATGTGAATATTTATTTCAAAAAAAGAAATCGTAACATCATTCTTCTCATGTTTATAATTTTGTTGACATGCTATAATTTATATTTCAAAGTTTCCGAACATGTTCCGAGCATGTCATTGTGCTATATTAAAATTAGGTACATCAAATCTATATATGAACATGGCCATGAAATTATGCATAATTATGTACCTTGAATTCATAACCATGATTTTATATTAAAGGTTTATTTGCGATATTATTGTGAAAGATTATTTATTTATGCTTTGAAATATTTTTTTTAAAATATTTTTTTTATAATGTTATTGTGAAACATAATAATTATCATGATATATATAGAAATTTTATTTTATAAAAGAATGTGTGAATGCATGGGAACTTCATGCAATGTATTATAGCATGATTTTTATTAGAAAATCAACTCGTGAGTGGTGTGAAAAAAATGTATGTAAATTCTTATATATGTAAATATATTTTTTTTTTATTTTAATGCAGTAACATGTGTTCAAAATAAAAAACTCCAGTAAATGTATATATATGTAAAGAATGTTTAAAATTATTTCAAAAAATCCAGCACATGAATGTTGAAAATATGGTTTGGAATTTGGAAGTGAAACCAATCCATCATATGGTTTGTAGTCCTAAGATGGCCTTCAATGTTAAAAGTTTCCCCAATCCAAAGTGTTTTCTTTTCAAAATCTCAGACTATGCTTTCTTAAACTCAAATTATTACATTTAAAGAAATTTTTGTATGTATGTAATTTAAAAGGTGGTATATAATTTTAAATTAATTATATTTATGTTATATGAAAGGGAATTTCTAGATGTTATTTTTAATGAAATATTTTCTAAAAATTATTTAAATAATTCATAACTCCTTATTTGATAATTCAATTCTCAACCCTATTTTTAAACTGATTGGCCACATGTATCATAGAATTCTAATTAGAGATGTCATTGCTTTTATAGATAGTGTTCAGAGGTATAGTGGAACTTTGTTTTGTTTTTATTTAACTCTTATAAATGTAAGGGTATCTCTAATCCTCCAAAAACTAGACCGATAAAAGTTCATAATTTGTGTAATCATTTATGTAATTGTTTAGTTTTTTTATAATAAAAAAATTACACAACGTTGTTATGCACATAGTCTTGAAGTGCGGGCTTAGGGAATTATATAGAATGTTTCAGAGACTATATTTCATTAATGAATTTTCTGAATACCATTAATGAAATGGTCGATCTTCCCATTTGGATTGCATACTTATTTTAATTCATGAATTGTTATCCTTATAATGTTAGCTTCATAGATAGAAAAATTTCCCACTTATTTATATCATATACTTAAGAACATTAATCTCATATCCTCTCATTGCTAATATCGAAAATATTTTTATATAGATTTTACATTTAATTCATTCCCCTCCATGATTTGTATTACCTACCTATTCATACTATTTTGAATAATAACCACCATTGATTTACATATCCTGAGAGATGATACACTACCATAATAGATTTATCCCATTATATACTTCCTAGAGTGATAAAAATCTTCTCTGAGGAACATAT
The DNA here is from genome assembly GCA_963277665.1 of Viscum album. Lineage (NCBI taxonomy): Eukaryota > Viridiplantae > Streptophyta > Magnoliopsida > Santalales > Viscaceae > Viscum > Viscum album. The sequence goes on along the minus strand of OY728120.1, from coordinate 1,264,017,874 downwards.
TGATCGTTTATCTAATAATGAATTTTTAGACCCACTGAATGAATGAGTTTTTATACACATGATTCCATAAAAAAAATTATATGACGTGGTTGATCAGCATGCTTGTCTAAATGGGAAAGGTTATTACTTATATCCTGAGTAATCCACCCTAATGGGATTACAATTTGACTTGTTCTATCTGAATCTATTGGTCAATCTTCGATTTCATTTTTATATGGGAAATACCTTCAAAGAGTGCATGTATATATAAAATGTCCATTCCATCCATTAGGATCCATTTTGATGTGGTTCCATGCACTAGAGTATATCATAACATTATGATAGATAATTTATTATCCCAAAACTATTGAAACGCGTAACATAAATAGAACAATTTATACTAAGATAATATATTAATGATAAACCAGTATTTTTTGGGGATATCATTATTTTCAAATATTATTAATTTCACGTAAAGAAAATTTGAATTATCCTGATCATATCCATTATTAGTGTCAAACTAGGTTAACAGTAAGAACTATTTTCATGCACTCGGTGATGATCATGTCAATTCCAATTCTCACTTTTTTAAGTTATCAACCCTAGGTGTATATTTTCCAAAACCATTTCCACATTTAGTATTGATATAGGGATGTATTTATCAAGAAAAACAATTATTTATTTCTTACCAAAAATTTAGGATGTTTCTTAATAGGCATATTCAATTTCTGTCATTGGGTTATTTTCCCCAATATATGTTTTGCTGAATCTATTTCATTATGTTTCTAATAAAAATCCTCTGATAAAAATTATTTTTTCTTAACTCTAGTATCCTACAATAGGTCTCTTATTTTTAACATCGTCATATGATATAGGGTATCGCATCCCCAAGGGGTTGTTATATTAGTTTTCTTGGTAGACCAGATATATACATGAAATTCAAATTATATTTAGAAAATATATATAAGGATTTTTATTTGATAATTCCATTAATACCCTTACTTTATCACTTTATTTCAATCACAAAGCACATCATTGTATTTAGGGAAAATAAAACTTATTATGTGGGTATGCTTAAATGCTCAGTAAGGGTAAGTGTATAGTAGAAACTATGAATAAATATGGAATAATCAATATGGATGGGTATATAACTAGAAGAAATCCCATTTAATCAATATATTAATCATAATATAGAAGGAATAAATGATGATCAAATAATTCCATATAAATAATCCCATGAGTATGAAACATGAATATAGATCTTATAACTAACTAAATAACAATATGGATGATCAATAACATATTTCATAATGATGTAATGAAAAATATTGAAATATAAAACATACCATTAGGCCTTGTTCCATGAAATCTAATGACGTCAAGGACCTGTTCCATGATATTTATATAAATGGGTAATTACTCAGCCAAAACCCAATCCATTTTGTCTCATGATACCTGTTGAGGCATCAATGGGCTATAGAGGAACCCACATTCACTTACTAAGTCCAAAGTATTCCACATATGAAATGGATTAAATATAATTCAAATAAAATTACTTATTTTAATAATAATATGAATTTAAATCAATTACCCAAATTAGTAATCATAATCATATACTTTCCAAATAAATATGAATTGTATCAAATAAGTTCACCCATTTTCAAGCTTGTTGTAAAATATTGAAATAAATAATAAAGTTGATATAAATATAACAAATACCCAATTTAAAATATTATAAACCAAGGTTTTATGTCATTGATGAGTAAAAAATCAATAAAAATATATTTAAAAACATTTTTGAGGCAAATTACCTTTACACATTAAAAATAATTTTAAAATAAATAGTTCATGAAAATATTTGAACAATTATTTATTTGAAAATAACCATTTAAAGCCAATAAAATAATATTTAAAACATTGATTGTTTGGGAACATGGATAATTTAATTTATTCTATACATTTTAATGTATTGATTCCATTCCCATTTTTAGTATAATCCCAAAGTGATTTTTTTTGAAATGACAGAAATATTCCATTAAAAATTTATAAAATGCAAAAAATATAAAAATATTATTACATAAATCATTCTTAAAATTATAACTTCATTTTTTAAATCATTGTTTCAAAACATGGGTTTTGTGGAAAAATGATTTCTGGCGGAAGAGAGAAATAATGTCATATTATATCAAAAAAATATGAATTAATCATTTTATGTACCAAAGAGAGAGAAATATAAATATTACATAAAATAATTATTGAATAAATAGCGGATAAGACAATTAATTTATTTTAAAACATAAATATCAAATAATTCACCCCAAGGGATACATCAACAAAAAAATCATGAATAATGTTGAGATTGGGAAATAAACCCTTACCAATTTGATAACGTTTCTATAATAAGCCTGATGAAATGAATAAAATTAAATGAAAAATTAAATAAAATTAATATAATATAATTCATGAAATAAATTGAAAAAATAGAAGTATATAAACCAAAAAAAATATAGTGAATATGATGTATGTCTCATAAAATTAAAATTATGATGAGAAACCCTTACCTCAATCATTCCATTAGTTTAACATCATTTAATCGAATGTATAATTGTTTTAATCATGCTACTAATTTATACCATAGAATTAATAATATTTATAATATCATATATTATCATATTATTATATTTTACCACCTATTCGTTAATAATATTTCACTATTTTCATTGTTTTTATGCCAATTTCCTTGTTTTATCATGCATTTTTTGTAAATTATGTTCTGGATATTGTATATAGAATATAGTTACACCATATCCATAATAATAATAATGATATAAATATAATATTTTATCATTTTATACATTATTTTTTTAATTTATGAATGTTGGACATGGAAAATTACACATAACGCTTTGTAAAGACTGTAGGTCGTACATAAGAATGATTGATAATATAATTCCATTCACTATTAAAAGGGTAAGAAATTTGATGATATACTAATTTTTTGGAATAAATATCATCTAATATATATTACATATATTTATTATTTTTTTCATTAAATGTAAATATTTAGTGTTAAATGAATCACATCACTTCGTGAGATGGTAGTCCGATATTTACACAAGCTACATTACCATATTTTAATAGAATGTAACATAAAAAGGAATAAGTGATATTAAAATTAAATATATTCAATAATTGCATAAATTTCATATGTGTGTGTATTTGTATTAAATACATCATTATATCCATCCTTAAATGGTGGTTAAGGTAGACGATCATAATCGATTCACAAGATGGACGTTGGCCATACACTTAATCGATGATTTCAATCCCAATTTGATGGGAGTGGAGATGGATAAATATTACAAAATCTATAAACTAACATATAATATTATTTTATTTACACGTTTTATTATATTTTATGTTATAATACATAATTTATGGTTTAAAAATAATAAATAAAATGAATGAAAATTGTTAATATAATTACTCTCTTTACAAGAAATTTCCTATTGATCTCCCCTTAAGCACCCTAACGATGAACATTGGTAGGACGAGAAGCTATAGAATGAATATAATGATGTTTGGGAGTTATTTTTGTAGAGTTTTTTTTATTCCAATTATCTTTACATGTGGGAATATTTTATGGAAGGATGTTTCCCTTTATAAGTGGGGAAGGGGGACCACTTGGTAATTACATGGAAATTTTCCAACGGAATCCAAAATGATAATAACCTTCACCTGCTAAAAGATTCCAAATTGCCCAATATTATACATTAAGAATGATAAGGTATAAATATGTCTAAAATATCCTATTTTAATAAGTTGTTATATTATTTTAATGATTATATTCATAGTAAAACATAATGGAAAACCTATTTTTACCTTAACCGCTTTAAATACAATTTTACTATTTTCAGTATTTATTATGGTAAAAATTAAATTTCACCTTATTAGATGATATAAATTATTATTATTGAAAATATTGATTCCATTTTTCAAATTTACATTTTCATATGTAGAGAAATATAATTTACAATTAATCATGAAAATGTGATGAGAAAGGGGGTTTTCAAATAAATATAGTTCGAATGTTTACAATGTTTCAAAAACAAAAATAAATTATGAAAATATTTACTTTAAATAAGTTATATTAATAAATATATTATATTACTAATGTATATTTTAAATAAATTTTAAATATAAGTTACCTTTACAACTAATTTAAACTATAAGGAACTTTTCAATTAAAATTTAGAATTTTTCACTGTTCAAAAAAATGAAAGAATTCAGAAAAAATATCAAAACAATATAAGATACTTTTTATATTATGATTTCAAAAAATTAATTTTATGTTTTTGTATAAATATTTTCAAATTTATAAAAAATAATTTTCCATTATTTTCACATTCCATGATGATCTTCCTTTCGTAGAAATATATATTTTCATAAAAAAGTTATTTTAAATGAATATTTTTATTTATAATCAATATATTACCATATGTTTGATAATATAGGGGTTAATATACATACCCATAAATTTCATGGTTGGGTAATAACAATATTATACATTATTACAACATAGGGGTGTGTCTTCATCTTACTATCGAAGAGATTAACTTTTTTGATATATAATCCATTTGTTGTTGATCTCCAGTTTTACATTTCCTATACATAATAAAAAATGTTCTTAATAAAAAAATAATAGAATTTTATTAGGACTGCCTTATGGGGAATCACATCAATGATATAATTAAAGGTGTCATATATTCCCAGGGATTATTATTTAATGATAAAAATTGTTGAAATGTATTTGAAATTCATATCATATAAATCATTATTTGATTAATTCAATAAATAAATACTCTCAAATATTTATTCATAAAGGACTAGATACACATAAAAATTATATAAAAACACTATTAAATCTTTTTGGAACATAATAACATATGAAAGATAATTATTTAATTATCAAATAGTGATTTCATTAAAGGTTAAAATACCTAATTATTATGTTCAATTTCAGACCCCCATCTAATAAATATTATGTTACAAAACTCCTTTCAATATTCAAAAAAATTGATTTATGGGAATCTGGGGTCTTAAATTTTTTATGTACATTAGGACTTTATCAAATCCTATTATTTTTAAGGATCCATCATCTTGTATTAGGATATGATATTTCATCATAATATATGGGTGTTTGTACCAATTTCATGACTAAAATTGATATTTAAAAGGCATATTATTTGATGGAAAGGATATTCATCTTAAACGTACTAATACTATGTGGCTTCTTTATATAGTTTTTGATATTTTATTTAGATTATTTACTTCCCAATGGTTCATAATTTCACTAAAAAAGGATATTTTTACCTTAAATTATTTCATGAACCTTGGCAAGGTGATCCCCCTTTCACCATGTCTTTTTAACATAGCACATGATGTCCATAATGGGAATGTTAATAATGGAATCTCCAGTGGGCTTGTTCATTATTTTAGAGGTTTTTACTATTCTAAAGGAAAATGACATATATTTTTTATTGATAACATGATATTCATTATTAAGTATAAATGAAATTATATTATAAACATCAATTCAATCTTGAATTCATATAGTAAAAATGGTTGGATCAGATATCTCTTTCTAAAATTAAGGAAAATGTTTCCAAAAAAATATTCATGATGGAATTCCATATGTATTGGTATTTTACTTTAGATACCCAAAAATAATTTTTCAATGGACTATCTTGGATCACCATTATCAAATGGGAGATATCATATTCATTACATTGATATGATTTGTAAATCAATTTCTTGAGGGATCTCTAACTGGAAATGAAAATTTATGTCTTTTGTAGGATGAATGACATTGGTTAATGATTTAATGTCATCTATTTCGAATAATGATTCTTCAATTTTTAAATATCTAAAATATAGATTCAATAATATTGATAAAAATCATAACAACATCATCTAAGACTCTCATCATGATGATAGAAATCATATAACATGCTAGGAGAGATTTTTTAAACTAGTTAATACAAGGGAAATAAATAGCATAAGCATCTTAGAAAATATTTCATTAATATAGGAAAAGCTCAGTTTAAAGGGTGTATTTTCTAATTATATATGGTAAAAATTTATTAAATAGAAAAATAGATTTTATATTTCATGATGTAATGGTGGGACCTCAAGTTCACACATCTAGTGTTGCTTTCACAACAACATTAAGATTATTGTTGAAGCACCCTACCCAATCATTTTCCATAGTGGTACATAATTTTTTTTGATAGTTTTTATGGATCTATAAATATCATTATTAGATGTTTAGTTCTATACATCATCTTCAAAAGGATCCCAAATTCCTTTTTTTGTAGTTGGATCTCAGTGGGGATCAAAAATATCTATTTATTAGTTTTCAATTGGTTGAAACTATAGACAATATCACCTTCTCTACATCCTCTTCATGATTTTTCTCTATCTTTTCATTAAATGATCAGTTCTATGAATCCCATTATACTGAACCATTCTAAAAGCATCTAATCAAATAAACTACCATTGAGATTAATTTTCTATTTTGGATCCACCATTCAACACCCTCCCACTGATATATATTAAAAAGAAGTGTAATAAAATCAAATCAAAGTTATTTTGTTACAATAATGACATCTCCAAGTCTATTTCTCACATGTTTTTAGAGAGTAATTAGTCAACCTATATCATGTTTAGTATTTTATGAAATATAATTTGATTTTATTATTTGGATGTATTCATATAATAATTTTTTATCACTTATAGGTGAAGCCCTGAACGATGCCGGATGTAGAATCTCATTTTTGGTAGGATGTATGATCATCTAGAACAAATATATTAACTTCTACCATCAGTTTCAGTGTCCCAGCAACAATGATTTGAAATCCTAATTCCTTTACCTGATTCACTCTGGTTCACTGCTATATATAATTTCTATTGATCCATGTGATGTATTTTCCAATATTATCAACCATTTTTTGATGATTTGTTGTTCTATTCAAGAATTAGTTGTTCATGGGTCAACTAGATGTCCCAAAAATCTAACAAAAAACTCAATACCTAAAGTCCATGTCTCTAATGGGACATAGTATAAGGTGGCCTCATTTGTTATGTAAGTAGTTCAATCATTTATTATTTCTTGGTCCTCTATGGAAAATGAAATTATATTCATGTTGAATATCCTTCTATGCTTACTTGTCAAAAAATATATTTTTTGCAAAAAATTATTCATTTATTTGTTGAATTTGAATCATAAATACTTGTAAATATTATTTTTGGCCTTAGACTAAGCCAGTAATGAATGTAAATTAAACTGGGATAAGTCATGGCATCATGAACTAAAATATAGATATCCTAAATTACTAGAGGGAGGAAAGTAAGGAAACATGTCCTCTTATATCACAACATAATATTAAATTAAATATTAATGTTTTTTAAGAATATTATATTTACCTATGACCTCTAAAAAATCATCAAAAAGGATTCCATTTACTCTACCACTTCAGATCCCCTAACATTATTTTCACAACCTTTTCTATCCCTTTTGTTTTCCTTACACATAGTTTAATAATTTTCAATTTTCCATTTGTTGATCAATGATCCAACAAGGAATAGAAATTTTAAAAATAAGGGTAGAAATTTTAAAATATATTTAAAGACCATTTTATATAATGAAATAATTTTTATCATTATTTAGAAACTAAAATCTGAAAATATCATTTCATATGGCTATTCAAATATAACCGGTGACATTAATTATGCATTAAAAATCAATAACAAAAGAGTTTTTAATCCTTTATTTAATATTAAAGATACATAAATTGGTCATCTAGAACAAAACACATCACATTCAATGACCATAGATGTAATTTAACACTACACGACATAAAAATCCATATGGTAACTAAATAGATTTAAAAACCCATAAAACATTAAAAAAATAACACTCTATTTAATATTCGTGATCAATGAATTATAGGGTTTGGGAGGATATAATCATAATAAATAGTAAAAGTGGGAGATAAACATTGAATAAAAAACCTTAAAGGCTCTACCATAAAGGAAGAGATAAAAAATGTATGTGAAACCGGGAGTCGTAGGAGTCAGATAAGAGAGATGAGGATCCCAAATGGGGTTAATCTCAAGTGGGGGTAAATAGATTTAAAACCCCAATTAAAACTGAGTTGACTACATTCAATACATGATTTAATATTAATGAAATGAATTAATATAAAACAAAAATAATGCTTCTATAATATTCCCCTTTACCACATAAATATATTCCACCACAAACATTGAGAAATTGGACATATGATTTATTTGAGAAACATAAAATTGATTGATGGCAATAAACCAACTTTCGATGTGTGAACTATTGTAGTCAATTTCCTCTAACACTAACACTCTCTTAGGACCCTTAAAACTCCTTGAATATGTTAAAAAGGATATACAATAGTTAAAACCCAAAATAAATAAATAAAATAATCTGAATTAGTGATATGAAAATTATCCCTACCATAGAACTTGTTCTCCTAGAAATTTTGAATGTTAATGATTGTTCATAAAAATGTATAATCATATTTCTCGAGAGGAAAATTTAAATAGGGGATACACGTCCTAAGCATAAAAACTACTCAAAAATATAAGAAACTGAAAAACTATGTAAAAATTAAAGGCTCTAATAGATTAATTAAAATGCAATTCTTTTTTATCTAAATGATGGTTCGATAATTACCCTATCAAATAAAATAACAAGTGTGAAAGGCTTGGTGATAGCTTATAACACTAGAAATAATATATTAGAAATCATATAAGAGTGGAATTACTATAGCAATCATCACAACATGAAAAAACAATTGACACTAATAAAAAACAAGAGTTAACCAAAAAACAATTGTATATGCATAAAATAGAATAATTCCTAGAAAATAACTATATAATATGGTCATATTTATAGAGAGTGTATCTAGAAACCATTCTTTCAGAATACCATATCCCTATGAATCAAATAAAACACCAAATAATGTCCAACATTAGTTAATGGTATCAAAAACACCTACCTTTATTATACACAATCATTAAAATTAAATTTTATATCATAAAGCACCCAAACATTTGAAAACAAGAAACAAAACTAAATACTAAGGCATGATAATTTCTAAAGAAACCACCAAAACACTATATATATGAAAAATATTATTGAATATGATAAATAAAGTAATGATTTTATCTATGTATTCAACATCCATATTACTATATTCCTATATTCTGAAATGGAATAAAAAATACCACATTAATTAAAATCCTACAAAATATATTAATAAATTGTCTCTAACATGAATAGCAATTGAAATAGGTTTGATGAAGGTACTGGTAAAAAACCAAGTCCAATAGTTAATGATAATTAAGATGACAAATAAATATGTATTAATTCATAAAACCATCTCCCCTTATCTAGATGATAACATTGAATATGTAGAAACCAGTAGATACTCACTCACTCTCTCAATTCTTCATAAAAATGAAAATTTCAAAGAGAAACCACCATATCATGTGAGTGTTGTTTCAGAGAAAAATAAATAACTGATTTGGTTAAGAAAATTTGTAGATGAGAACTAAATACAAAGTATAGGATATTTCCAAGGGAACTAAAATTAATTTTAGGGTTTACAAGGACATCGTAATAAACTGCCAAAAAATTTAAGTAGATAGTATTTCAATATATAAATAAAATTATTGACGATCCCCCCTAAATTTTCTATTTTTTTCATATTGAAATTCCCTTTACTCAAAAAACCCATAAGTCAAAAATAATAATGATTACATTAATATCCATAAAAATGTGATTATTATTTCACCAGGATAAAATAAATAAATGAGACTATTAATTCAAAATTCCATCAGTTCATTCCCTATGAAACCAAAAACAACACTGGATATTACATGAATAAAAATTGTAAATAGATTACATAAAATAGAAAAAAAATTGTATTTACTTAAATATTTTGTTCAAAAAGCTGAATCATATTATCTTCTGAAGGGATATATTTAGATAAAACAATCATATAAGAACCTCTACTTTAGAAACATTCAGATAACCCAAAAAACCTTATGAATTTTTGGTTTTATGATATACTTATTTAGAAGGAATCTTATGTTACTTGTTTCCACACTAATAGAATATTACATTCATACTCTCAATGAAGCTTGTGTGAAGAAATAATAGTGTCTTCTGATACCGCTTCCAACAATGTATAAAATTAAATTCATCATTATTCCCTAAATTTTTTCCTCCTACGCACCATGGAAATTGGGAAACTTCTAAATCATATAGTCCTCCTATAATGATGATTCAAAATTTTATATCATCATTCAAAACATTTTTATTAGATTCAATGTTATGGGAAGAAACTTCCAATTATTTTTCTAGTGGATGATCATAACTAAAAACAATAATCCATTGAATAACAATCCAAATACAGATCAAGAAAGTACAACACCAAGTTGATAAAATGTCATACATAATCCACCACTATTTTAACCATTTTCTGGGGATAAAAAATTACATTACTTTATGTACCTTCATCGAATTATAAAAGTATTCCTATATGAATCATTCCATATAAATATCCTCTAAATGTTATTTCTATGACACATATTGAATAATATAATTCCAATAATTGTAATCTAGAACCTAATTAATTTATGTTTAAAACATAATATTTCATTCATTAATAAAAAATTAAATATTTTTATACATTTTTCTAAAACACTCTTGACATAAAAAATATGTAAAAAAGATACTATCATAAATTCATTTAACACATAATCCATTTAAATTATTGTAATTAAAATTCCATAACATCATATGAAAACCCTAAATGTAATTAACACTATTTTTCCTGAGGAACATTTCATAGATAGATTATCATTTTACAACTAAAGTGTTCCATAAAAATGATTAGAAAAAACATCATTTTGAATTAAAATAATCATAAACACATTTTCAATAGTGGATATCTTATTGAATGTATTTAAAATTGTTTTTAAAAACTGATTCCATTTTCAAAAACATTTTTATATCATTGAAAATTAAAATTTTCTTTTTTCTTTTCCCCAAAAATCATAAAAATGATTTAAAAAAAAATCAAAATTAGTAAAATAATCAGAATGAGGAAGTAGCTAAAAACCAAATAAGATTGATATATTCTATGATAATAGAAACTCACATCCTAGAATGGATTAACCATAATGTTTTTTGAAGTGGTGTGATAACAATAAAAATCCAAATTTTTGTTATTTAGGTCACATGATATGCACATTGTTTTCAATCCAAGCATCAGTATCGTTTTCCTTGGATGTATGCCCCCATTTTAGTTATAACTCATAAATCACTAAAAATTAAAGACCAGAATTCTTGAACAATAGAAAATATTGATTAATAATTGGATTGACTAATCACAGACACCCATAAAATCTCAGGTATCATTATGGAATATAGTGACTAGGATCAATCTTGTGATTTAACTCTTGATTTGACATCCTGACTTGACCCATTTACTAGTGGTGGATTGAAAATACACTAATCTACGGTGTCCTTTACAAGGTACCAATGAGGGATAGTAAATTATACGGTAATTACTAAACAATGTAGAATTATTTTACCTTCATTAACTAAAGAATAAGAAGACCAGAATAAAGAGTCATAATAGGATTCATGATACAAAACTATAATAAAATCCAAAAGTATATAAATATTAATAACTATAACATTGAAATAGAAGAAAAATGTAATTATAAAATACTTGGTAAAAAAATTAATGATAATAAGACTCATGTATAAAAGATCCCTGGAACCAATTTTTATCTTCTCGAAACTCCATGAATCGACTCCCACCCCAATCTGTAGCTATAGAAATCCAATAAAATAGCATCAAAAAGTATATATATTATAATAAGAATCATTCCCCTTGACTATATAATGATAAAATCCTAATAAAAACCAAAGTTCATATCTGAAAGAAGTTATACTACCTAGTCGGAAAACCTTAAGACTTCACCCAAATGTTAAAAAATAAAGAAACTTGTCGGATCACATTTTTTAAAATAACATGTAGTTATAGGAATGAAGAAAACCTAAATATACATATAATATGGTAGATAAATATCTCAAAGAAAAATTATACCCATGTAATGAACCAACACACCCATTTATATCATTTATTAATTAAATCAATTCACAAAGGCCCCCATTAATAATCTAACTCATGAAAGGTCTCCATGCTTACAGTCCCAATTCATCACTTGGCGGTATAATATCATTTTCCAAACGATATTCAGTTTGACAATTTATATCCCAAATAGTCCTTTAATATTTATATAAACACAAAACAACTATGTTTATTCCATTTTATCATACCCAACACCACTTTTAGAAAGAAAAAAAATTAGACATATAATCCAATACATCATAGGAATCACCCTCCATTTGTGATTTAAAGACCACCCAAGATAGATGAATTTATAATAGGGATTTCATAACACTATTGCAACTAAAATTATATAAAATATATTTATAATACAATTATCCTTCAGGTTTTAAGGGAGAATGGAAGACGGGGAGAATTTCCCTACCTTAAATGTCTTTGTCATGTTGAATCATCCCAGTATCTTATATATCTAGTCTCCCATTTTTTACTATATTAGTTGATTCTAAAAAGTATTTAGCAAAAATATTCCATAAACCATATATCAAAGAATTAATTCCTCAAACTATGGTTCCACTTAATTTAAAATAACATAATCTAGGATAGAAAAAAATAATGTCACATTTGCGAATGATCTCTGAGATCCAATTCTCTTTGATCCATAAAAATTGAGTATCATGTGTTAGAATATCACTGAGAAAACCAATGAAAATTTAATGTGTTTTGTTACTAGGATAAAAGGGTATGAATGTGTGTTTTAGGAGAATATATTGGATAGAAATAAATTTTCCACAATTAATTAATCTATTCATACAATTTTTCATGTAATTAGGAATACCATGTGTTAACAATATATATATCTTATTTATTAAGAATAAAATATATATATAGTTCTCAAATATTTTGTCTATTCATGTGTTAATGATTCACCTGCTTAAAATACCACTCCATCTCTTGATTAATTACATAGATTTCACCTCATAGTTTCACCTAACCATTCAGAAACTATAAACCTCATAAAACCATCACATTTCCTTTTAAAACCTATTATATGCATCTAGAACGCAAAATAAAAATTATATAACATGAATATAGATTTCAATTTTTTATATACTTGAATAGAAGGTTGTTATACTCTCACCACCATGGATAATTACATCCATGTGCAATTTGAGGTAGGTTCTCCACTTAATGAGTTGAGTCCATCAATCTAGCATGAGCATCTCCGACTCCAAATTCCAATAGAATGAAACTATTATTCCATTATATCCATTCAAATATATTTTTTCACCTTTAAAATGAATTTTTTTATTATAAAATATACAAATCTTATCATGAATAAATGTTTTATATGGTAAAAAAGGATACATAGTGCCAAAATGTCACATAGCAGGGGTTTGGATGATATTTATTTAATTATGATACATGGAAAAAGTTACAGATAATATTGAATCTCAATGGAAATATTAACCAATATGAAACATCTTTTATATATTCTTAAACATAATATGTCCTTATTTACCAAACATCAAATTTTTCTTACTTCCTCAAACTATTTTCATGTAGCCTCAGGGTTAATTTATAGAATATGTTGTCACAAATTTTAATTGATAATGGACTTCAAGGATAATCATTATACTATATGATAGTTGTGTTTCATTTCCATTTATTTGTTGGTCATATGTATTTTTATAGTAGACTCATGGATAATACATTTTCTAATCCATAAATAATCCTCAGTCTCTCCCCAGATAGGTGTATACAAACATAGTCGGCTATAAAATAACTTTAACATAGGTGTTTTAATCTTTTCCTAAAACCTATTATTATATTAAAAAGATACCATGTAAAATGATCTCCCTCTAAACCTAAAATATCAGTGACACATTCTCATTGAATATCATGAAATATCTTGATTGTACTCAATGATTTTCCATCCATTTGTGGAGGATATATTGTGACCCATGTTAATTGAATTCCAATTGATTATTTAATGTATTTGTAACACCACTAATAAAATTGAGGGTCATGGTCTAAGTAAAATGATATAGATACTCCAGGAAATTTTACCACGTCTAAAATATATTAATTTTCTAAACCTTCCACTTTATTGGAATGTCAAATTAAAATAAAATGTGCCAACATGGTGAGTTGGTCTATAGTCAACTAAATATCATCATGTATCAGAAGTGTCCATGGTAAATTGGTGAATATTTTTAGGGAAATATGTACCCATTTCCATATGGTTATTAGCATAGAATATTATTTGAATGCTAGTCATTGAGTATAGCCATTATATTATTTTGTTGTTGTGAAATATTGTAGCATAATCATCTAATTTCCATTTAACACTATACCAACAAAAAGTTTTCCTTAGTTTTTCAACATATATTCGAAATACCTAGACTAGAAAATTAATTTTAATGGTGATATATTGAATCAAGCAATTAATGGAATAATTATGGACCTATAATTCAATTTTACAAGTGAAACACTGAGTTTACAACTTATATTTAAAACTATTTACTCTATACATCATTTTTTATTGTGTTTAATTGTTTATTTATTTTGATTACTAATAATCCTCGATGAGTCTCAAATAACTAGTAATATTAGTAAAATAAAATAAAAATTTCTCTGGGTTATATTCCCTATATTTCGATTTCATGTATGAAATTACTCCCATAAGATGACACAAGTAATTGGATTTTATACCCACTATGTTATATAATTTATTACTAAAATAATCATCCACTGAATTTACATTTCATGCTGTATAAACACTATTAATTTCAAATATCTATTGGTATTTAACCTATCATAGTATCCTTAGGTTCATGTACCTTGGTGAAAAGATGTGTTTCAGGCTTTTATTTTCTATAAAATGGAGATATTTTCTCTATGGAGGTAGTGGACCACGTTATTAATAAGATTACCACCACATTAACTTCTAGTTCATTAGTCATATGATTATTTTCATTTATTATCAATTATATCATGACACGTGTTACAAAACGGTCACCTTGGATAAGAACACAACCCATTATTGATCTAAATACATCATAATATACATCATAGTCTTGTCCTGGTTCTAGAATGATGAGGACATGTGGTGGATTGATATGATAATTATGCTCAAGAAATAATGTATTGAAATGATTACATTATTTAAATTTAATATATTTTCATTACAAATTACTCATTGGAGATGAGAACCTTTATAATTATTACAAAAATGATGATAATACCCTGAAAATCCCATAAATCATTATGTCTCCATGGAATTCTTTTATGGTAACCAAGAGACAACTTGTTCTGTCTTTTTAAGATTGAAATATATGCCTCTTTTAGAAGTAACATTATAATTTAAATAAAACTCACGTATCAAGAAAATAGTCTTATAAAATTTAGTATAAATTTTCTTCTCAAAAAATAAACCCAATTAAACTTTTATGTTCTTTTTTGGGGTCATTTATTTTTAATATCAAATGAAACTATCATTTAAAAACACCACAACAAATGAGTCATGTTACTTGTGGATAATATAATTTAATAGGGTCGTGATACCAATATGAGAATTTATAAGTACAACTTCCTTGACTATATATACTTGATGACTACAACTACTTCAAAAGGAATTATTTTGAATACACACATAACTAAATCATTGATGGTGATACAAAGATCATAGATCAGTTTTTTAGAACCATTCAGATCCCATTAACTATTTCAAATGGATATATATTCAAGGAATACTATTTTTATTCTTGATCAAAACATGATTCAATTAATGATTGTGAACACATAATCAATTTTAACCTTATGCTTTATTTATTATAAGTATTAAGGTTTCCTAAGATGATGTTTTTGGTTTACTAAATATCATGTTCTATGTTCATAATTATATAAATTACATTCCCATAATTATATTGTTACTATTCTATATAATTCAACTGAAATAAGAAGTTTTCACGAAGTTATATTAACATAAACATAAATTTCCAATTAATATTTTATCCTTTTAAATCATAGAGAAATACATTAGGGTACCAAAATGTTATAGTAGTAAGAAACATATTTCTATATTCTTCAATTATTCACATTGACATCAATGAAAACTAGAACTATAAAGTTCCATATGCATCAACCAAAGGCCCTACTCTTCAAACATTCATATCCTTGTTCCCTTTGAATAATTGAACAACGCCATATAGGGATGTGAATGATTATTTTCAAAAATAATAATAAATATTATATTTGAATTCATACTTACAGTCTATTATAAAGATCAAAATACATATTCCCATTTCCTAAAATATAATTCCCTATTGAATTTATAATACATCAATGGTAATGAGGAATGGTTCACACATAATTCATAATCATTCCATACCTAATTATATTATTTTATTATCAAATCAGTAGGCCTAATTTCTGTATAAAAAAATAATTTAATTACAAAATGATATCCAAGAAACAAGTGGGATCTCTAATATCATACAATATTTGAATTTTAGTGGATTTTGGAATATTTTTACCTCACTCTATTGAGGGACCTAATATTTTAGTTATTATTTTGTAACACATATCTATGTAGTTATCCGTCAGCTCTCATAAGGTTTTTCACACTACCCTATTGAAGTGGATTTGAATGGATGATAGATGTACTAATGGAATTAGAATGAGATTATCTACCTTGAAAGTGAGAACTATATTGGTTATATCTCCCAATTTTACAATGTGATAAATGAATGTAATTTTAGTCATCTACAGACAACCCCATTGTGGATCTTATACACTACTAATTAGGATGTCATTTATAGCCATAATTTTGATAGTCTCATGGACATGTAGACTGTTTAATTTTCTTATGCATGAATGATCCACATTGGAAAAAAATAACTTCCATACACTGATGTGGTGGAAATGTGACTTCTCATGCATTCATATTTACTAGTTCTCTAATTTCATGGTAGTAAGATACAACCATCGTAGTGTTTACATCATTGGAGTACTAACTAATGTCAACAAAGAAAAAAGTGTTTAATCTGAAATTATTCCTTTTTATGTCCATATATGATGTATTATATTTACTGAACAAGTCTATATAATTATTGGTTATTTACATTGTAAAAATATAATTAATATCCTATTAAAACCCTTCCACTAAAATATGAACTTTATATGTGTTCTTGATACCACCACTGTTGAAAAATAAATTTTCATAAATATATCCATTTATTAAATAATTTTTATCTATATCCTTATAATAAAATCAATGTTTTATAGGCTTTATTAATCTGTGTTTCTTCATGTTTGGGTCCTAAATCCCCCCAAAAAATAGGAAGATTCTCTTTCTGAAACTGCAAAGTATGTTTATTATGTCTTTATTCTCTAGTTCTATTCTATTTTATCATAAATTAAAATTATAATATAATTATATGAATAATTTCATGGGTCACCTATGGTTTATATGAAGCAACAATCATTGTGGTTCCCTCTTATAGGTTTTGAGGTCTTCTTACTGGTGCCTATATCCTAGAAACACAGAGAAAAATAATAATCTATGTTATGAAACATTTCATTAATCCTGTGTTATATAGTATATTGAAATACCACAATAATGTTCATTGTAATAAAATTTCAAAATAAATAACTTAAATGATATTTTAATGATTAAATATCTATGGGAATCCTACTTTTTAATGCATGATTTTGAAAAAAAAGAATCTCTAATCCCTTGAAGATTAGTTGATGACATGTTTAGAATTGTTTGTTGATACATTTTCTACTCCATAAAATAATTGGTAACATGAATTGAATTATAAATATTTTTTATACATATAAATTTTTAACCATGTTATATCCTATATCCTTTCTAAACCCCCATAATATAAACTATAAAAAACTAATACCATTTTTCATATCCAAACTACCATTATCATGGGAAGGAGAAAAATGAAACATGCATTAGTTGAATCCCCCAGGGTTCCAATGGATAGAAATCATTTTCTAGGGATATAATACTAAAACATGGGGAATTATATTTTTTTAACTACCAGACATCAAGAAAACTAAAATAAAAATACACAATATTATGCATGATATAAACCATAATATACTATAATAGTATTTTAAAACTATAAAATGACTAAGAATAAAAGAAATAATAATAATTCTATAATCCCAATATTATTTAACCAAAATTTGAATAATAATGAAGTTAAGAAGTCCCAACACACAAATGTGACAACACTCCAAATTCCATGACTTGATAGTTTCCCAAAGATCAAACTCCAGACATCCAAAACCACATAACAATGATGTTCCAATGGAAAAATAATCAAACTTCCTTTATCTATATTATGATCACAAGAATATACATATTCACTGAGGTTTATATATATGTTATGAGTATAGAACTCAGTTAGAGAACCCCAATAACATAACTTAAATTACACTAATCAAATAAACAATTTAGATCACAATTTATTTTAAATAAACTATTGTGAGAACCTTAAAACTTTATAAAAATTATATATATATTTATATATATGTGTGTGTGTGTGATTATATATAATTAGTAAGTGAAATAACTAATACCATAAAATCACCCATTCCATGAACAGACACAACAATGCAAAACAATATTTATTGCAATACCTACCAGACCCCCACCCCTTACTCAAACGGTCTCATGTGTCAGTAGTATATATCTCTATCTATCATACCAAGTCATCACTCAATGGTAAAATCCAATTTTTCACACGATAGTCACCATAATTACTATTTATATGTATATGAGATCACACCCATAAATTTCATTTCATGTTATCAAATAAATGTTTTTTTATTTTAAAAAAAAATTAATTATATAATATATTTAGAAACATTATCATTGTCGCACATAATTCCAATTTTAATAGAAACCAAGAATTTGATATTTAAAATAGTTAGTTAAAAATTTTATAATAACTAAAAGAATGGGAAATTAAATTTGAATACAATAATATTACTAATTTCATGACAATGTTAAAAAATAATGGAATCCCTTTGATTATTATACATTGGACAAGAAGAATCACACATAGATCTTGTATCTTTTTTAACATCCAATTAATTAATTCAATTATTTATCAATAATATTTACTACAAAAATTACTAAACAATATATATATATACATTGAATACTAGATCATGTATTTCTCTTTTGATAGAAAATAGATTCAAGGAGAGGGAGAGGAGAAAACAAGAAATCTACCTTTTATATATAGGATAGAACACTCTGATTAGTTCAAATCCAGTATTATAAAAAATAAGATTATAAAAAAAATATTATGATGTACTAGGGATTGGTATCATATGCAAATAGATGTATAATGATTCTTTTAGGGTTATGTGTAAGTTAAAATATTTTTCTTAAGTAATAGATCTTATCATAAGGTTTATTAAATAGGTTTGTTAAACCATTAAATAATTATGCGGATCACGTATGTATCAAAACTAATAATTCACCTAATTTCCTCATAATTTTCTCAATCCATCTACCAACAAATTTCCATGCCCTAAAGACCCCTCCATCTCTATCACAATTAGATAGAGGACACCAATTGGTTTCTCCTAAATGAGCAGAAACTATACACCTCATAAAACATTCCAAAAACATCATAAAACCACATTCAATCCAACAAAACATAACAAGAAATTTATTTATTTTGAATATAAATAATGAAACAATTAAATAAATCAAATTTTTGTTCTTTTATATATGTTCTGATAATAATATCTTTTGGCTATCAAACATTAATAAGAAAGAATAAAACCAATATGGTCTACCCAAGAATAGGGAACCCATGTCAACCTTTAGAAAGACCATTAGGGTTTTCTCAATCTCCATGGGTTTTTAGAATGTGCATGGTATCAATAATAATATATTGGTATGGTTTTAGAATTATAAAAAATAAAACAAAAAAAATTGCTAGAAGAAAACCCCTAAGAAAATGGGATAAATGAAGAACTCTGAGATAATAAATAAACAAGCGTAGTAAAAAATCTGAGAAGTCGTTTTTTATGAATGATTCAACAAAAAATTAGGAATTAAAATACTAAAATGACGCCTGAAAAATGAATCATTTTTCAGTATGAGGAAACACCACATGATCCTCCATCATATTTAAACCATGATTTCCCTCAACATCCTCTTTATTTTAGAGACATTTTAAACTATAATATATATTTTTCAGCTAAATATCCCAATATTTCACAACCCACTAACCCAAAACGAAACCCTATAAAAAATTTATAACATCAATGTTAAAAAAAGTATTCAAAATATGTTTTCTTGACATTTTGGGTTTTTTATTTTTCAGGAAAACCTCCAATTTCGAGAAATCATATCTTTATTCTTATGAAGATGATTACTGTCATTTATGGATGATGAATTCATGTGTCTTTGGGGGTTTTCAAATTAATTTTATTAAATATAACCCATATTTAGATCCTAAATTAAAACCACCCATCATCCGAATCTTGATAGGATTTGATGGCCTTCTGCTTCATTTGTTCATAAGATAATCCCTTTTTCCAATGTCTGGATACATTGGACAACTGCTTAAAATGGACTATGCTTCCAAAAATCATTCCAGGACCTCATTTTTGAGGGTTTACATAGAAATTTACATCTATCATCCTTTTTAATAGATTTTTGGGATTCAAAATGGAGGGTCAGGATTTCATCAAGAGATAACATTTGAAAACCTACCATCATACCTTAACTAATGTCATAATATTGGTCATTCCTCTAAAGCATGAAATCTTGAAATAACAATATCATTCCATCTCACACATAACAAGTTAGTGTGGGTGGATATATATAAGAATAAATTATCTTCAAAATAATTTAATGATTATGAGTGTTGGACCTTTAGGAAACCTATGGCCTTTGATGGATCTATTGATACCCAAACTCATTAAGATACTCTGTTGATGTATAATGAAAAACCAAACATTGAAAAGGGGGATAAGGATCCCCAATGTGTACCACAACCAATAGAGATTTGGTTATTCAATTTAATTAGTACCAGCCTCTAAGTCCTACTTTTGATGGTTTCTCTAGCATTTTAGATATTTTTAATAGTGATCATCCTATCTTTGTTACCTCATAAGTCACTCTTTCTGTTTAAAAGAGAAAAACATGAGATACAATATTACTCTATTTAATCAAATCAAGATTCTTGTGATTGTGTATGTAAAATTGAGGATTACTACATACATTTATATTCTAAAAAGGGTAGAATCCGATTGTTGACCCATAAGGATTTATTACTCAACCCCCAAAGAAGACCTGGAAATGTACCGATTATTATATGTTGTAGATAACTATTGTCACCCAATCCTCAATGATTAAATTAGAAAACCATGTGATACATACTCATCCAGATAATGGTGGGATCCCTCATCCTCATTGGATGAAGAGGATCCCTCCCCATCTTTTTATTTAGAGGAGTGGGATATGCTATTATGACTAGGAATTTCACCTGTGGTATCACGGAGATTTATAAGGATGAATTTTACCACTAGATCAAGGAATGAGGTATAGAGTCCTTTGGTAGGTATATTATCAAATATATAACAATATATGTGTATCTAATTATCAGAGATTTTCTATTTGATAGGGTGGAGGTTGAACATGATTGAGACACTACCATGGATTTTTTACTACATGGTTGTGAATAGATCTATGTGGATGATTCATTGAGGGGATGTTTATCTATAGGTGTTATTCAAGATTCTGTGATTGATATGTTAAGTTTGTGCTATTTCTAGCTTCATTTGGTAAGATTTGTGATCTATGAAGAAATATAACTGAATGAAGGATCAAATGATCAGGAATTCACTAATATGGATTACAAGATATAGGGGGATATCATTTGGATTCTCTTCATTTGTATAATAAGTTGTATCTTGAGAAGTGGTTGTGATTTTTCCTATAATGTTCTAGATGTGATTATGTAATTATTTTAGTGAAACTAATCAAGATGATCATGGTCACCATGTTGAGGAAGAATATATTAACTAAAGAGACAAAAATATATACTTCAGAATAACTTTTCCTTTCAATTAACCTTTACATGTTTCCATGGTGATTTTTACAAATTTGTATGATTTCCATTGGTCTTTGAAATTATTTCATTGGTTTCCTATAAATCCACTGGTTGCAGTCTTGCACATCCATGGATATTGTAATTTGTTAAAGGTTATATAATGGAATTCCAAATTTCCTTATGTTTTGGCTGATGGATTTCTATCATGATTCTTGATAAAATCACAAACTGTATGTGGAGGTTCAAAGTGAAATTATAGACTTCCCACTTCATGCTCCAAAATAAAGAAATATGTTTGACCCTACAGGAGTGAAACGAGAACATGATTGAGTAGAGTTTACATCTATAATTCATAATTTGAAATCACATTTAAAACCTTCATCAATACATTCATGAAGTTTTTTTTCTAGATCCAACAATTCACGAAGAATTAACACAGTGAAAAGTTGTGTTTCGACTTTTAATGTTTCCCAGAAAACACAAGTATGATGGTAGTCCATTTTTTATATTAATAATTCAACGATGGCCCAGAAAGTGGGGGTTAATTCCT
Source organism: Viscum album (assembly GCA_963277665.1). Lineage (NCBI taxonomy): Eukaryota > Viridiplantae > Streptophyta > Magnoliopsida > Santalales > Viscaceae > Viscum > Viscum album. The sequence goes on along the minus strand of OY728120.1, from coordinate 1,263,995,003 downwards.
TTAAGAGTCTATAATTTTAATTTTCTATATGAAAAATCATTGGGTATAATTTCTTATTGATAATTTTCATTCCCACTTAGTGATGATTTATTGTTTTTAATTAGAACCTTAATTTTTATAATACTTTTTCTCATGGTAGTAAAAAATTAAAACACCTCATGTAATCACCTGACCATTAAATTTTCATAATAAATTTCAGTGATCCTATGTTTTAACTCATAATCTGATCATTTCTGGTTGTTATGAATAATAAAAAATGAACGAAAAATATTTATTGAAAAACGTGAATATATACATACATTTATCATCATCATGGAATCATACGTGACCAAGTGGAAATATCATGTAAAAAACTAATAAGTTTATCGATGAATTATTGTCTTCATTATAGATGAACAACCATGGACCAATCAGCTTATATGAGTCCCCAGTCATACACCACCTATCCTAACTATTGAGGAGATCCCATAGGATGACCAATCTCCCCACTAAGGTCCAATAAACAATGCCTAATTCATAACTAATTTGTTTTTCTATGAAGACATCCCATAAAGCAAACTATTTAGTAGAATGAAAAATAAATAGAGGTGAGAATTTAATTTATCAACGATAACATATTAGAATTTTATAAAAACTATTATTTATCGCACTCACACCTCTAAAAAACATATAGTTCCATCATCATGGATATTTAATAAAATAATTCAAAAAAATCATTAATATCCAACACATATATTGTGTAATTTCTTATGTGTTTTCATTTCAATGATATCATTAAATGTTCCAAATGATCCTTGTGAATATATTTTAACTATAAAGTCAATAATCATATATTTTATAATACAATCCCAAAATCATTCATTTCAATACTTTAGTAAGTAAATCTTTTCAAAACATTACTGAATGCCTCAAAAAAAACTGAGAATTAATGAAAAAATCATTTCCATCATTTTGGAAGTCAACATAATATGATATTTAAGGATGAAATGATCAAAGATCATATTGGGAATTTTAATTACCAAAATAAGGTTTGAACTATTAAAATCGATTAATTTAATAATTCACATGATACACTCCACTTTCTAAATTTTTTAAAACATGGGGAATAATGAATACATTGAAACATACACTAGTGCATATCTGGTAAAATAAAAAATAAATTTGAATTTAATACAAAACAAAACAAGAAATCCATGATTTAATCATAAAGGGAGATTCATGGGACATCAACCTTAGATATTATAACATTCATTGACCATAGAGTTAACCCATTACCTAACATCCCATGTATCCTTATGAAACCAATAGATAACCGAAAACAATAAATAACCAAGACAATAAAATTATGAACATAATTATATATGAGATTCAAACACCTTGGATTTTATAGTTTTATAGTATATAAGGATATGATAGAAGATATGAGGTAATCTTATCTTGAGTAACAGAACATAGGGCTTGGAGAAACTAAAAGGATCCACAAAACAGCAACACAAAAACCTTGGGCGTGTTGTCTAGATTCTTAAGAGTTTAATTTAATGTATAAATCCCCAAAAAAATTAAACATTATTAAGTTAAAATGATTAAAAACCCAAAATTAATACTCTTTTGAAAACATTCATAATGTGAATAATTATTGATGACATGAAGATATATTCAGAGTGAATAATCATGTTGTGAATATATCAATCACGAAGTTAATACAATCAAACAAATGTGGTGAATAATTTTTAAATGGTATTAACAAGAGTATAATAAAATATTTTTAAGTAATGATACCATATTTCATGTTGTGAGCTACATTGGATTGTTTTTTCAAACCATGCAGCCTCTCCTAGATCATCTAAAACATCTCAAAACCAACGCTAAAGATGAACAAAAGGTAATAAACTAAAATAAATAAATGATATATATTTCCATGTCCAAAAGTATCTCTCTCTCTCTTTTCCTCCATTTTTCATAATAATATTCATGTACATTGTTTGTTGAGGATAATCACACTCAAATGTTGAGATATTTGATGTTGTTCTTGGAAAAACAATACATGAGGGATCTCATTCCTCTACCTCTTTGATATCTTCACCAATAATGTGGGATGAAAAAATAAAATAATAATCTCAATGTTGAAATGTACACAAACATTATTCTTTTTATTTTTTGCTTGGTTTCATTTTTTTATGCATGGAGATTATACGATTGGGAATTTTGTTGCGTCTACTTGTTCAATTCAGTGTTACTCTCTTAATTGAAATCCATAATTGGTTTCAAATATTTTGAATCATTATAAATTAGTGAAATCAAGTTTCAAAATGAAAAATCATGATATATAATTTCCATTTAATTATTTATTATGAATTGAAAATCATATTTTCCATTATTCCTGAGTCTGTGATACTGAAAATTGAACAATGATATGGTAATTTCATATATATTATTATATAGTAATAATTCATTTAAAAATTCCGATAAATCATCCTAATATTTTAGAATACTATTTTAGATGATATTATATATTATCAAACCGGCCAATGTTGGAAAATTAAATAACTATATCATTATTATTTTTTTGAGTTATTTCATAAAAAAGGGCAGGCATAAAGGGGTTACACAAGAGAAAGGATTTTGGTAATTCATAACAAAAACATAATCTATGTTATTTATACTCTACACTCAATTAAAATGACATGAATCATATCCAAAAATGTAATGTATAATGACACACTACATTGTTCTGACACAGAAAAATATTCTCATTGTTTAAATCTTGTAATGACATGATTAATGCAACATAGTGTATTTTATAGGTAGTGAAAGGTAGGAACCATCGTATTAATAAGATACGGGCCACTATAACTAAATTGTTTTTTTATAAAATTATAATCCTATATGGATATATATCATATTCTTTGACAGAATTACACCAATAGATTACCCATGCAAGATATCATGTTCGTCGAAATATACACAATAAAATACCTTAAATTTTGTGAAATATGTTTTGTATGTTACAACATATCAATACAATTTTAAAATATAAAAATATCAATGAAAAATATATAAAAAAATTACTATTAAATTACATTTATATTTTAGATTTAATAATAAAATATACATTTTTTTGATAAATTATGAAAATGACATTTTTTAGACATTTATATTGTTTTTTAAGGTGACAATATTATAATTATATGTAAAGTTTTTAATTTTATTAACATAATTTTTTAAACATTTATTAAATGAATAGTACTTTATATTAAATAAATATGTTTTAATAACATTTAAATTATGTGAAATTTCATATAATTTTTAAATTATGTCTTTATTTAGAAATTAAAAAATCAATATTTTTTTTTATAAATAGCAACACAACACTTTAATATAATGGGGTTATATTTTACTTCTGAATTATTTATAATAACATAATATATTTTTTCAAAATAAATTGATAATATTATAAATAATATAAACTATAAAAATGGATTTTGAATAATTCATTTGATCAATGTTAAAATTATATATAATATTTTATATTTTATATTATATAAATATTTTAAAAAATAAAAATAAAATATAAATTATCAATTTTTCATAATATATCATATATTTAAAGTAAAATCCATATTTTAAAAAAAATTATGTAATTTTTATTTAGAAGAAATATAAATATAAATATATGTATTATTAATTATGGACTAACCATAATTAAATTATACATTATAATGTGGTTATAACTATTTTTAAATGAATATTTCACAAATATTGTATCACATATTTAAATATATGATTTGTGGGTTAATTTAATTTATATCCATGATTGTTATTCATGGATATGAAATATTTACATTATGAATTTTTATATACTCATTATATTATAATGTTAAGCTACATCAACTAATTTCCTTAAATGAATCTATGTATTTTCATTCTTTTTATAATAGTAGATTTAGTTTTATTATACCATATCACTTTCTGGTCAATTTGATGTTAGGATAGTTTCACGTCAATAATATTTTATCATATTGATTGGTTAGATGGAATAAGATTAAAAACACTAAATCATTTTAAAGATTATAACATGTAACACGAATAACAAGAGAAAATATTGTGATATTGAATCCACATAAAAAATTACATGTGATAGATTACTTATAAAGAAATAACATATCAAGACCATGATTATTCAACCAGGTATGTTTTACTAATGTATCATACCAATAGGTTTTCATCATCAATGAATGGTGGAAGTGGAAAACTGTATGATTTAGGTAACAAAATCCAACTATAATATTTGGGTTCTAATTAACCAAGTAAAACTAACAGATAAGATACAAGAGGATTGATGTTTTTTTTTCATATGATGTTTTGGATAAATAGTTATCCACTAAATCATCCAATAGTATTAAATGTTTTAAAAGAAATTATTATATCCCAAAATATCTTATTGGAATGTGGATTTATAAAGTTAACTCATTGAATATTGAAATATATATTATGGCCCACAAATGGATGTGATGATTTTAAAATGGGATATCATTTTAGTGTAATAATTTTTTTTGAAATTTTTTTAAGTACTTAAAAAATGGGTACTCATCTCAAAATACAATAAAATATAAATTAAATAGAAACATAAATATAAAACATAAATTTTTGATCAATCATTTCAAAATAATTGAATATATGATCTAATTCCTTGCATAATATAAATATTTAAGTATTTTATTTCATAAATAAAGGAAATTATATGTGTTTTATTTGATCCATTAACTATATATTATTATTTGAATATTTCATATTTTTATCAAATATATACTTATTTTAAGAGTAAAATGATTCCCTCAAGGATTTATTAAGTCATTTTTTATCCATAGAATATATTCTATTGTCATTTTTTGAAATATTATTATAATTTTAATGAATTCCAAAATTTGATATTTGATATTATCAAAGTATTTGGGATAGATGAAAGTGGATTATGATATCAAGGTTCCAATGTTGTGTTAAGAGTAACTATAGGGACTTGTACAACCCAAAAGAAGAAAATTTAATTGATAATTTGACAATGTTTCCTAAAATAAACATGGCCATTGATTCATAGAGTTATCAAAATGTGTATATATTGTTTCCATTTGATTTATATTTCAATGATATCTAAAGTATCTTAAAAACACATTGGAGAGTCTATTTTATATATATATGTCATAAAAGTTAATTATTCTTCATTAATGGGTTTATAATAACTAATTTAAAAAATTCAAATATTATGAGTATACAAGAGTTCAAAATATAGATAAGGTTAAATAAACCTTACAGTTCCAATTGAAATGAAGAATTAGAGGGATATTGAGTCATATAATTTAAGGAAAATGATTCCATCAATCTTATAAGGATCAAATTAAATAATGTTTTTAGTAATCTATATTATATGATATAATAAGATATTTTTTTTATTTAAAATGAGTTTTTTGGAATGATATGAGATGTTACACATGGAATATAATTCATAAAATTCTATAAAATAAATGAAAACAACATGGGTCAAAAATTTGTCACGTTTCATAAAATATTGGGTAAATAATTTAATCTACAAATATTACATGTTTTATTATACCTTGTTGAATAACCTTTGTACTTTTTACAAATCCTCTATGAAAATACTTGGTTATATTCTTATGAATATCCCATTTAAATGTTCTATCCATATATCCATGTTATGATTCATGTTTTTTTATTATATTAATATTCTTCCATATCTCTATCCTTTATGATATTACACAAGTTCTTATCAATATTTCTCAAGATCACATGTAAATGTTTTTCTTGTTTTCCCTTAATGGCCATTATACTCAACCTTTCCATTAATGTTAGACCCCATGTTAGGAGATGAGGTAAATTTTTTTAGGATAAACCCCGAATAATCATTTCATGTTTTTTATAAGTACAATTTCTATTTTCATGAATTATGCAACTTTTTTTCAAGAAACAAAACAATAAAAAATCCCTTATTTCACATAATTTAATAAAAATTTTATGAAATAAAAATTTGGTATATCATAGTTGGTATAAATGTATGGTTTTTAATTTCATAAATTTATTATTTGAAAACATTATGATGAACATTATAGAAATGTAAAAATAATGTAAACATCATGGTATTTTGGTAATGCATTAAGCATGTGGTTTCTAAGAGATTAAATCCTTATCTAGATACGAATAAGTGGATGTGGTTCTAGAAAAAAAATTCTTAGGGGTAATGACTCTAAAAATGATCATCATGCTAGACTCGGTGTAACCTGGTTCATGACAATGGGCCTTACTGCACAGATGTTTTGACACTCCTAGGGGATATGATTGGTTAATCACATGTTTTTTATGAAAAATCATGAAGGATTTAAATAAAATGATATTTTTTCAAGAATATGATATTTAGGAATTCTGTTTTCAGCTATAAAATTTCATTAGAGATATAATACTATTAAAATAAACATGTTTATCACTAAGATTTTCTTCTTTTAGAAAAAGGTGGTAAATTGGATAAACTGTGTAAATGGTGATCATAATGGACCATGCACTGAAGGCCCTATTATTTATGTCTAAATGGAAAACTTCATGAGAGTGTTGAATCAATAGAATCAAGTTATTACTAATAACATGAATCAAGCCAAGAGATTATATTCACATAAAAGGAAACAACTTTTTGTTGAGTCATTTATGCATAAACCACTATATTAAATATATGGATCTTCCATTAAATTTATTGTTTCAAAATGGACAATATCTATAGATAAAGTATTTTATATACTCCATAGTTCAAAAAAATATAATGCCACCCTGACTGGTTACAACTTAAAGGGAGAAGTTGGTCAGTTGAGTACACTAGTTAAAAACATTATGCTAAGAAGGAAAATTGTAGCTACAGAGTAAAAAGAGTTCATGTAAAACATTATCAAAAAATATGTACGATGTTTCTTTTGAACAAAAATGGAAAATAAATTCCTAAAGATTAATAATTACAATGAATCTATGGGGAGATATGAGATAAACATTAAAAGTCTTTCTTACTAAACTACTTTCTTTCTCATGGGACCCAATGGAATTTTTGATAGATTTTTTTAATGGACTATGACCACATAGTAAGAAGAATCTAGAAAATCATTCCTATGATACCTATACAGAGATAGTGAGAGGTGCAATAAAGTTTGAACTCATGTTATGTGAGGAGCAGTGGTCTCAAAAATCGAATGAAATGTAGATATCATTAGAAATAAACATGGGGAGGATCTTTTATCATGAAATATTTGGAAATATAGTTAATCATACCAATTGTAATTAATGTTGGAATAAGAACTCAGGGAAATCTTTTTTTGTGAGTGTAAAAGTATAAAATTGTGGACTAGATGTCCATATTTCTCAGAACCATCATAGTTATGTGAAGCCTCAACATCTCTATACTAATGAAAAAGGTAAGATGGTGCAATCCCATCCTGAAGTCCTATTATTCAAGTGTGAACAGCTTGGGATCTTCTCAAATCATTATCCAAATATGAATATAGTAGAGGGGAATCACCATCAACCACATCATAGTTCATAGGAGTAGGGTCATGTTTTCTATGATGATGGATGATTTTGAACCTCAAAAGGATGTAGTGGTAGGTACTCTCATTATTCTATCAATTCTAGCAAGTAATTTTGTTGATTATGGTTCTACGCATTCCTTTGTTTCCTCTAGTTTTTCAAATCATATAGAATCAACCATTGAACTAATGGATGTATAGTTACTAGTCCTAACTCTTGGAGGGATCATCCAAGAATCAAAAGTGTATAGAAAATTTTCTATTTAGTTTGGAGATCATAATATCATCACCAATATATTAGTCATTCCCATGATAGAATTTGACATTATACAAGGGATGGACTAGCACTAAATGTTTAATGCTAAGGTCAACTGCATAAGAAAGTTAATCTCACTAGTCCTGAATAGAAAAAAATAGTTTCTTTCATTGTAAAGTTATCTCAAACTGATCATAATCTAGATGAATCTCTCATAGAATTCATTATAGAAATGATTGGAAAATCTGAAGAATGAAATGGAAGTATAAAAATAGTGAATATCCAATTAAATGATGAATATGTTAACATGTTTCATGAAGAGTTACCTTGGCCTCCCTTAGAAAGAGAGTTTGAGTTCTCTCTTGAGCTAATTCCCAGTTCCAAGCTAATTTCAAAGACCTCATACATAATGGAAAATGAGGATCTAGTGGATAAAAAGATACAACTCTATGATATTTTGGAGAAGGGGTTTATCCGTCAATGTGTGTCCACATTGGGAGCACCTATTCTATTTGAGAATATGATTATGGTTCAATAAGTCTATGTATTGATTATAGAGAACTTAACAGGATCATAGGGAAGAAAAATTACCATATTCCAAGGATTGATGTTCTATTTGACCATATTCATGGGGATTAATTATTATCCAAGACTGATCTTTGATCTGGTTATCACTAATTTAGGGTGAAGAAAAAAGATATTCCAATGTTCACCTTCTCATAAAGATATGGGAATTGTGAGATTGTTATTAATTCCTTTATCTTAACTAATACACCTACTATATTTACAGATTTGATGAACAGAGTCTCTATGGACTACATTGACAACACTGTGGTGGTTTTTATTGATCATATTATGATATATTCCAAAATTTTGGTGGAGATTTAGGATAATCTAAGATTTAAATTTAAAACTCTAAGGAAGGGGAAAATATTTGGAAGGTTCATAAATTTTGAATTTTGGTTACAATAAATTACATTATTGGGTCACATTGTAACCAATGAATGAATCTCAATTGAACCTGCCAAGAAAAGAGTATTGGAGGAGTGTCCTCATTCTAAAATAGTAACATAGATTTTTAGTTTCCATTTTTTAGTGGGATATTATAGGAGGTCTGTAAAAAAAATTTCATGACATTTTATTCAACTAACAAATTTAACTCAAAAATTGGATAAGATAATATGGATAATGGAGTGTGATTAATGTTTCTAAGAGATTAATAATACATTGGTTACTATTCTCATGTTAACTATAACCTCTATCAGAGAAATATTTATTATTTTTAGTGATTCATCTCGGAAAGGGATTGGGTGTGTCCTCATGAAAAATTACAATGTTATTTCTTATAAATTGTTATAGTTGAAGCCTCATGAGAAGAATTATCCTATGCATGAACTAGAGTTGGTTGTATTTGTTATTTATCTTAAAATATTGAGATAATATCTTTTTTTGGAGAAATTTGATTCATTCATAGTCCACCAATTATTGACGAATATTTAAAAAAGGTATTTAACATGAGATAGAGGAGATTTTTGGAACTTCATAAATCCTGTGATAGTTCAATTAATTATCTTCCCAAAAGAACAAACAACATCTCTAATTTATTAAGTAGAAACAAACTTGTCGTGTAGGAAATGATGAGGATTCAAGGAGATACTTTGATCCAATACCTACTAAAACTTCACAAAAAAATTGTAAGGTAAGGTAAATCATCAACCCTATCAAAAAAAGTTTCTTAGCCATAATTACTAACGAAGATAAATAAATATCAATGATAACATCCTTTTCTATAGAAGAATATTGAGTATGTAATGAATGGGAAGTTTCATAATTTTAATTTAAATAAAAAATGTGTGATGAACTTTCATACAAGTCTATGTGTTCCATCTATTATAGAATTAAATAAGGTGTTGATTGGTGAAAATTATATCTCTACATTCTATATACATCCTGGAATCACTAAAATGTATATAGACCTTCGTGATCATTATTGGTGGGATGACATGAAATGTGAGATAACCGACTAAACTACAAGATGCCTAGTGTGTCAATAAGTGAATTCAGAGTAAAAAATTCCTAAATGGGTATTACAAACACTACCTATAGCAATATGGAGGTGGTAAAATACCACTCTGGAATTTTTCACTAGTCTCCCATGAACATATAAAAGAAATAATGTGATATTGGTTATATTGGACCATCTCACCAAGACGTCCCATATTATCTCTATCTAATAAAACTTATCTCTTGATCAATAGTCCAATATTTGTGTAAAATATCTGGAGAGATTGCATAGAATTCCACTTTCTATCATATCTAATTGTGATCCAAGTTTCATATCAAAATGCAAGATAATTATTCAACATTTTATGGGTACCGAATTGAATTTGATTATGGTCTATCACCCCCAAACTAATAGGAAATGTGAACAGACAATTCCAACACTAGAGGACTTGCTGAAAACATTGTTAATGGATTTTAAAGGTAGGTTGTATCAACATCTCCAATTAGTTGATTTCTCAAACATCAACCTCTTCTATCGGAGTATTCGAAGAACAACCTATGGAACACTATATGGGAAGTGATTTATTACTCTTACATGTTATGATGTATTTGGTGATTGAATGTTTCTTGGTCCTGATCATATGTACGAAGTGATAGAAGATGTTAATAGCATCCAACAACACATTAAGGATGCTCATAGTTAGCAGAATAGATATGTTAAAAACAATATAAGGGACATAGAGTTTGGTTTTGGTGACAATTTTTTCCTTTGAATATCACCTTGTAAGAGAGTCCTGAGGTTTGGAATGAAAGGTAATCTTATCCCCAGATACACTATCCCATATGAAATCTTTGACCGCATAGAAGCACCGGCCTATCATATTTCACTTCCTCAAAATCTATATCAACATCATGATGTATTCCATGAATGTATCTGAATAATTAAAGATCTGACACTTCACATGTACAAAATATGGAGGTTCTTCAATTGGAACATAACCTCTCGTAAGAGGATCATCTGGAAGAGATTTTGGACCATAGATACAATGTTCTACATGAAAATACCACCCACATTATCAAAGTGTTATGGAGGAATGTTAAATATGATGAAGTGACATGGGAACCTGAATAGATAATTTGGAAAAAGTACCCAATAATTTTCTTAAATGATAGAACAGGTTGAAATTTTGGGGTTGAAATTTCTTAAGGGGAGAAGAATGTACGTACCCAAACTTTTTGAATGAAAATTGCTTCCTGAATTTTTATGTTATATTACTTACAACTAAATCATATATTTATTACATAAAGATAATGTGAAATGTAACCATATGGATTTGATTTTTATATAACAATAGGTCAACATGATAGTTTTGAAATATACTATTTATAAAAAAATTAATGGTATCATTTGATTTTATCCGTAAAATTTTGACAAAAGAAAATTGATACAGAAAGAAGAGTCGAAGACCTCAACCAATAATGTTGTCTCATTTAAAGCACATATGTTGCAACATGGGATTGATGTATCCCCACTATGGTTTTATCTAGAGAAATCCCAAGTTATGATTCATCAAGTGAATCTTGAATGATATCACCTAATGTGGATGTTCAAGATAATGGAGATTATCACTCGCTAGATGTTAGCCGAGGCACCCCACGAAACAACCCCCATTAAACACCTTACACATGGGGAATATGTGGGTATAATATTGGGATACGTCTTGGGGCCCTGGTTACATAAATTTTCATTCCATTTTATAAATAATATTTTTATTACATTAATTCTGTTTTAAGAATAGTTTTTCTTAATAAAAGTGAGTTGAATTTGGTAAATTGATTTTTCAAACAGAAATTTTACATCTCAGAAAATATATAATTATGATAATATACTATGGTATTATCATTATAGGTTTAATTTTATAAAATATTTTGATTAATTCAAACTTATTTAAAAATAAATTAGAATTTTTTTTCTTCTGTTAGAAATTTTACTATGCATATTTAATCTGCTTTTATTTTCTATAAATAAGGATTTTAATATATAAAATATAGAATTATTATATATATAGAATTATTATAATGAAATAAACATCATTTTTAAATAAAAACATAAAAATTTGGTTACGGTGAATTTATTAAAATTTTATAAAATACGTTATTATTTTTTAATAGTAAAAACACAGTTTGTGTTGTTCAGTTTGTTAATGAAATAAAAATTATTTCATTATTATCCTATAAATAATTAACCTCAATTAAAGACTTAAAATATGTTATTATATTAATATCAATTATTTTAATTTATTTTAATCAATTTCCATATATATAATTTACATTCAAAATTATAAAGATGAACCTTTAACTTTTAAAATGATATTTTTGTGAAAAAATTGATTTTATATAACAAAATAAGTAATATAAAATTATAGTAAACTCTTATGGATTAATATAAAAAAATATGTGTCACAATTTTCCAATAACATAGGTAAATACTGTTATAAAACCTCTGGATTTTCATTTACCACTACCTAGGTTTCTAATTCCTTTATTTAGAAATTCATAAATAAATCCCCCATATTTTTTATAAATACCAACCCATTTCATCATTTATATTCACTCTCATTTCATACCCCATAAATATCTGCATTTTATACCTCCCAATGAGGCCACCCATGGTGTTCTCAAGCCCACACTCTCCCAATCATCTTCTTTGAGGAGTTACTCTTCAAGGTAAACAAAATTGCAACTCCTTATTTCCTTTCATGTTCCCTTTTTTATGTTGTATGTCTTTAATATTTCCAAAATATTTTGTTAAATAAATTATATTCCATGAAATTATTTTATTAATATTATTTTATGTCTTCTATAAACTTTTCAATATATTTTTATTATTTTCTAAAACCATCTTCCATACCTATTATGCTATTGAATTTTCTTTAAAAAAATTCAATATTTTTCTTTTGAAATTAACTTCTTAATATTTTGAATACCGATAACTATGTATTTTATATGTTCATCCAAATATAATTCAAAATGTTTTATTTTATTCATGTATTAACATACATTAAACCTTCTTTTCATTTTTTTGCGTTAATAATGACATAATGATCTTTTCATTAAGCACGTTTCTTTTTAAAATTCCATGATTTTGATATGAAACCCAGCTGTATTGTCCTCCAAGGGTTATTTATAAAATGTTTTATTGTGATATATGTGTCTCAAAATAATTAATAAATATTAATGGTGCTCCATAATAGCACTCCAATGCAATGGGTAAAAAATTAAATCTCTAGAGATGACATGTTTTACGATACCTTGGTGAATAACCTTGGTAATTTTTACGAAACCTCGGTGAAAAACCATGATGATATGGTTATGAATATATCATTTAAATGTTTTATCCACTTTTATATGTTATGATTAACAATTATCTTATTATTATAAGCCTCTTTTTTGTTTTATCATGCCTATTCCTCAATTTCTAATCAATATTTCTCAAGATCACATGTATATTGTTTATATTGAATTCCATTACTTTACATTATGCTACCCCTCTCATTTAATGTATGTCTCTAGGATATGAGATATAGTAAAAGTAATTTTTACAAACCAAAATGAATCTTTTCATGTTTTTTATTATACACTTTTATATTTCCATATACTATGTACCTTATTTCCAAAAACCTAAACCATAAAGGATCCTCTGTTTTTAGAAATGTTTTGAATAGTTTATTAAATAAAAAAGTGGAAGTTCATATTAAATGTGAATCTTAATGTCAGGAATTTATTTCTCATTGTATACCATTTATGTTCATGTGTTCAGGATTGATATTAACCTATCAAAAGTTGTTAGACATTTGTTATAAGGGGAAGACCATACAGAAACTCTTAAGCCCACATGAGCTATGCCTGGTGTGAGAAGCCAAGAATGAAAAGGTTTCATCTCACCAAGAAGATGAATTTCAAATTGGGACATGGTTGTTTTCAATCCAATGGTGGTTAGACCAAGATATAAGATGAAGGCATCCCTAATTCTCTCATTGGAAATGATAATCAATCCAAACATAGTTCTAAGAACTCTGTGTTGTTTATTATCATGTGATAATTATGTGGGTGAATCAACATTAATGAAGATGTATATTATGGTTTTTTGTAGTTTTTTGTCATGAAATAATGACTTAGATCACCCTTTATAAAGTAAAGTGAATTTTTTTCATCCATACTATTTTATGTTATGTTCTGAGGACATTTTTATTTTAGTTTAATGTCATGTTTGATGGAAATTGGATCATCCAATGTTAAAGTAAAGTAATCCTATAGTGGGGACCATTAATAGAGGTTTGGGAATCACTATGTATCTTGTCATAGTATGAATCAATCCATACATATATCTTAGGGAACCATGCGGTTTGACATCATGTGGTTAGGATTAACACCATACAGTTTATTGTCATGTTGTTAGGATGAAGGATACCATCATTTTAAGGTCTATTTGTTAGGACTTGGTCCATGAATTTTAATGCCTTATGGTTTGGGAAATTTCCAAGCAGTTTAACATCTCATGTTAGTGATAATGGTCATGTAATTTAACATCTTGCGGCAAGGATGATGGCCATGTAGTTTAATGTCTTTTAGAAAGGAAAATAACAATGCAATTCAATGTCTATTTTTTAGGGTTAATTTTTAATGTTTAACATCATGTCCTCATGATGAATTATTAGGATTACTCTGTTGTGGATTCTCATTTTATGACAGTTATGCAATGTATTTATTGATTAATATCACATTGGTGGGTGGTGTGAAGGATCTATTTTGATAAACCTTATGTATAAAATAAGGCTCTTCCAACATGGGTTTCGGTTTTGGGGGGCTTAATTCCCCTTATCATTGGGGTTTTGAGATAGAAAACCAGTTCTACATAGGGTAATTAACAATGAAATACTTTTTATTAAAATCATGTGTTACCTGATTCGGATTGACCTCTAGGCAGTAAAGTATGTGAAATTTGTTCTCATCAAACAATTATAATACATCCATTAACAATTTTGATTTCTCATAATCAAACAGCTTCCCAAAAATTTCCATTTTGAGTAAAGACAGCTGGACCTCTATGCTTAATTCTGCCTTGGTCCCATACACCAATGGGTATGGTATTTCTTGTGTGGCAATGTGCATGGTGGTACGATAGGCCCATAAAACTTGGGGGATTTTTTCCGACAAATACTTATTATCCTTGAGAACCATTTTCTAGAGTATATTTGATAGATCCTTACTGAAATACTATATATTTCAATTTTCCACTACATCATATAAAGATGAGTGATTAGACATAAAATTATACTCATGGTATATTCTCATCAATTCTATATAAAAAGAAGTAATTGTTTTTTTGTCAATATATTGTGAGTCACCC
The DNA here is from genome assembly GCA_963277665.1 of Viscum album. NCBI lineage: Eukaryota > Viridiplantae > Streptophyta > Magnoliopsida > Santalales > Viscaceae > Viscum > Viscum album. Next base: position 1,263,979,762 of record OY728120.1, on the reverse strand, counting down.
CAAACCTAGAAATGATATGGGACATTAGAAATTTGATTGTATACTTCATTCCATCTTCCTTGAGGAGTATTAACATATCCAATTTGTAAAAGAAGTTGGTATAATTAAGGATTTTCATGAATTTCTTAGTTGTGGCTGGGGGATATGTACCCACAACATCCATTCCCCAAACAAAAAACTGAGTGGAATGTTTTCTGTATAATTCAATTCTAGGGGGTTTATAGATGATTTTTTATGGATCTATCAAGCATGAAATTTCTTTTTGAATTCTAAAAATTCATATATCATGGTTTCTCAATAATATCCCAATCCTCTTTATTTGGTGAGAGTGTCTGGTTCCAGACTGATTGGTGTCGTAAGATCTTATGTTGACCTATTCTATAATGGATAGAATCTCCCCATATTCTATTAATCTAAGGAGTATTTCATCAAATCCTTATTTCTAGAGGTATTTAGTATAATTTCAACCATACTATAGAGTGAAATGTACTTCCTGGAAATGAATTTGTTCTAATCCAACACTATCTGTTTGGAGAATCCCATTTTATAGATTTCAAATTATAGGATCCATCCATCTAGGGGTGGTCATTGGATCATCATGCTCTTTTTAGGTGATGAACTTATTGATTTTATACATATCACAAATGACAACCTATGAGAATATACATTAATGTGTGATATAGGATATTTATTCCTCTGGATTTGGGCCATCCTAGATGGTGGATATATTTCCCAATGCATCGGCGCAAGCATTATATAATGAGAGAAAATGATTCAATGTCGGATTAAAATGTAACTCTACCATAAATCCCATGATGTATCCAGTGATTGGGGTTATTTCATCCTGATTAATTTAATATTTACCATTGATATACATTATCTCTAATTCTGAGTCCCAATTGATGTTCTTGTAGGATATGTGTAGTTGTAGGTCCAGTTACAATCCAGGTATGAGGGCTTGAGTCTCAGACTCATTATTTTTTCAGCCTTCAGATAGTGAGAGAGAGTTGGGAAAAAATTATTTGTTAGGAGAGTGAAATAAAATCCCCATAGAAACTTAATTAATCTATTCTTTTTCATCATTATACTGATAGGGCTCTGGGATGCACTATCAAATTATGTCTCCCATATCCAGGGAGTGTCATTGGAATAGAAGATTATAACAACCCTACTCTTTATTACCCACTTAAATAGATGAGAGTAACTCCACTTCATCACTTCCTCTAATTCGCACATTGCTTCTTCAAACTTTTGGTTTCTCCACAACACCATGTTGTGGGTCATTTTTTATTTCATAGAAATTTTTTCCTATGATCTAATATCTTCATCGGCTTCTCTTCTAGTACTACCTATGAATTGAGTACATGGGATTGGTCGGGTTTGTACTTCCCCAAGAGTGATACATAGAATATATCATCGACTTGAGATAGGTTTGGTGGGAGTTCTAGTCGATAGGTCACTACTCCAATGCGATCAAGGATATCAAAAGGGTTGATGTACCTTGCAATTAGATTTTCCTTTTTCCCAAATCTCATAACTCTCTTCCACAGTGATATATGTAGGTATACCATATCTTTGAAATCAAACTCTAGGTTTCATCGACAATTATCACCATAACTCTTTTTTCGACTCCAAGCATCATTAATGTGCTACTAGATGGTCATAACCGTCTCCACCATTTCATAAACAATTTCTATACCTAGTAGGTTCTTCTACCCAACTTCATCTCAACATTTTAGTGTTATGGACCTCTTCCCATATAGGGCTTTATAAGGATCCATTTGGATGCATAAGTGGAAACTATTATTATAAGTGAACTCAACTAGAAGAATATGTTGATCCCATCCTTTTTTAAAGACCATTGAGCATGCTCTCAACATTTACTCTTGTGTTTTGGTAGTAAACTCAGATTGACTATCAGTTTGAGGATGATAAGTCATACTGAAGTTCAACTATGTATTCAGGGCATGATGAAGACTCTTCTAGAACACAATGGTGAATCTTAGATCAAGATTCTATACAATAGATATTGGTAATCCATGTAGCCTTACCACTTCTATGATATATATCTATGATGGTTGATCTAATGATAAACACTCTCGAATTTCAATGAGGTGTCAAGTCTTCATAAGATATTCCACAAAAACCCAGATTTCATTGTTTCATTTTGATGTCTTCGGATGTCTTGTGACAATGTCAATGGTGATGTTCTCCCATTTCCATGCTAGTATGGGTAATGGTGGCATCATCTACTTAGAATTTTTCCTCTCAGCCTTCACTTGATGATATACTAGGAACTTTAATGTATACTCAGAGATCTTCTTATTCATGTTATCCCACCAATAATGATCTTGGAGATCTTGATACATCATTGTGTTTCTTGGGTGAACAGGGAAATCCAAACTATATTCATCATCCCAAAGTTCATTCTTTTTCTCTGGATTTGATGGAATGCATAGTCTGGTCCCAAATCTCACAATTCCTTCTTCATTAACATTGAACTCCAAGGATTTCCCTTTCCTGATATTTTCCACTTTCTTCTGAATTCCTACATCATCATTGTGAGAATCCTTTAACCATTCCAAAAAAGGAGGCTAAGCAATCATTTGTGAGGGGATTTATGTTGTTCCATTCTTTATGATTATCATGTCCATATTCTTCAAATCTATGAATATTGGATCCTTTTAAATTCTCATCAATGATAGAATCACTATGTCCTCTATACTTAGATCATTTTCCACCTTTTTCTCTTTCTCAGGGTGCTAATGGATTGAGCAGTCATAGTCTCTGATCAGCATTATCAATATTTGTTGGTGCATGTTCAACTCTCTCTGTGTGAATATATACATGAGGATTTTGTGATCCATATATATTTCACCCTTCTCCCCAAAGAGGTAATGTTGCCAAATTTTTGAAGAGAAGATTTCTGCAGCCAACTCCATATCTTGTGTTGGATAGTTTTTTTCATTAACATTCTAACTCCTTGAAGAATATGCAATTACTTTTTCATTTTGCATCAACACACAGCCTCGTCCCTTATTCGAAGCATCACTAAATACCAAAAAAAAATTCTCTACTTGTGGGTTGTGTGAGCACATGGCAGTGATAAGCCTCTTTTATAACATTTTGACACTATATTCACAATCATCACTCCACGAAAACATGAATCCATTCTTAGTTATCTTGTTAAGAGGGTTTGAAAATTGTGAGAAATGTCTCATAAATCAACGATAATATCCTGCTAACCCTAGGAAGCTATGGATATTTTTCACTGATGTTGGCCTTGTCTATCCCTCAATTTAGGTTCTCTTGGAGGGATCATATAAATCTCATTTCTTTTCATGAAATTGACCAAGACTGATACTTCCATCAACCAGAACTCACACTTGTTATACTTTTAATAGAGCTTCTCCTTTTGCAAGGTCTCCAGTTCAATGCTTAGATACTCTTTATGCTCCCCATATTTTTATAGTATATTAGAATATCATCCATAAATAAAACCAAATTTTTTTTGAGGAAATATTTAAAGTCTATATTCATCAAGTATATGAACATTAATAAATAATTAGTGACTTTGAAATGAATTACTATGAATTCATAGTGCATGTATCTTGTACGAAAAGCAGTCTTGAGGATATCCACCTTTCTCACCCTTACTTGGTAATATCCCAACCACAAATACACCTTGGAGAAGTATTGAGCTCCATGTATCTGATCGAACAAATCATCAATTTGGGGTAGAGGATACTTGTTCTTTATCTTGACTTTATTGAGCTCACGATAGTCAATGCGAAGGCATATTGACCCATCCTTGTTCTTGATAAAGACGACTGTTGAACCCCATTCTAAATCACTTGTGCGTATAAACCCTTTATCCAGATTCTCTTATAGTTGTTTCATCAAATTCCCATGCTCTACGATAGACATTATATACAGAGTCTAGGATATTGGAAACTCTCCAAGTATAAGATCAATTGGTAATTTGACATATCTTCTAGGGGGAAGACAAGGAAATTCCTCAGAAAATACTTCAGTGAGTTCCCTTGTAATAAGATTGTCTTCAAGGATGGTTTCTTCCATAGACTCAATCATATGAGCAATATAAACATTCTTATAGGGATTTAATATCCATACTTGAGATTATGGTGCTAAAGAATATTGATCCTTATCCTTGCACTTGTATGGAATCTGGGGTTGATTCACCATATAGATAGTGATTTTCCCCTCATGGCAATTTATGTTGGCTCTATATATGGAAATCCAATCCATGCCATGAATTACATAAAATTCCACCATATGGAGTATGATGAGTTTTTTTAGGAAGTTCAAACCAAAAGTTGTGATAGGGGAGAAGTCATATTCATTGGTTGAAATGATTTCCCAATTTTATGTTCTCACTAACATCCTAACTTCCATGTTTTTTGGTTGTGTTAGGATTGTTCTACTAATCTTTTGGGATGTAAAAGACTGTGTAGAACTAGAATAAAAAATAATTTTCACTATTCTTGAATTAATAACTACCATACATGTCCCCACTTCTTTTTTCGAGTTCACGTCGATGGTAGTGATGGAAAAATCTCTTCATTGCTTCCTTGGAGGTTGTTGGTTTCCACTGAAAATCCATGTCTTATGGGACTTGTTTGCAAAGTTCCCTAGTTCATTTTAGTTGAAGTAATGAACAGCGTTTTGAGGGTCGAAGGGATTATTCCTCTTCTATGTCGTAGGAGCAGGTTTTTCTTGTTGGAGGTTAATGTCCAGGTGACCTTATCTTCCACACCTAAATCATTTCTTTGTCCCCTTCATGAAATTTCTTGGGTGATTCTTTCTGCATCTTTAGAAAGTGGGGTGATAGATTTTCTTTACACCATTGGATTTATCCATCGGACTGCCAAAATTAAATTCCACCTTACGCTTTTTAACCCCATGACACCCATAATATTCATTTATCTCTATTTCGTCTTTGTGGGAACATCAGACAATTTCCTCATAGCTATCGATGTCACAGATCACTAGGGATATTTGTGGTCTAGGTTTTAGCCAAAAAAATAAGTGGTCAATCATTCATTTGGGAGTAATGAAAAATTCATAGATTTATCATGTAAGACTTATAAATTTTTCCTTGTACACTCTGATTGATATGTTGTCATTTTTTTAGGGAAAGGATGTCCCTTACCATCTTAAAGTCGGAGGCTGTGAGGAAAATATTTATCAGAAAGCATTTTTCAGAAATCCTTCCATTACATTGCTCTCAATATCCTCATTAGGCTTCATATATTTGATCAATGTCCACCATTGATCAGCTTCACCATCCATATGATAAGGATCCAGAATTACCTTCTCTTTTTTAGAACATTTATGGATGGAGAAGATCAGTCTAATGTTGTTGATCCATTGTTCAGCGATTGAGGGATCAGATGATCCATTAAAAGTATGAGGCATTTGTCTCATTAAGAAATTGATTGTGTCTTGTTCTTTCATATGGGGGGTCAAATTTTCCTCTTGACCAATGTTTCTATTCAAAACATTAGTTAACTAAGAGAGTATCATGAAATATTTTGTGATTCCCGCTCCCATCGGATTGGGCATCTCATTAGAACAACTGTCACATTGATCAGAGCATCAGTTGTTAGCCCAAGACCTCTTATAACCAGCCATTAGATAGAATAAAAGGAATGTTTGTGGTTAAACATAAATGTTAGTCCAAAGACAAAAATGGATGACATATAAATTACTTTTATTTTCATAACTTGTGAATTTATAGTCTTCAATCTATGTTATCCATTATCTACTTCCCAACATATTTTATTAGGGGAATTTTTTATTCCATTAATAATGGTTCATACCATGCTTTTGAATTAACCAGATCATATACCCTGAGATTTTCACAACCAGTAGCATAGCAAGGCCCGTTTCCATGCACCGGTTCTCATTCAAGGCTAGCTCAAAGCTGTGTTTTTGGGTTTTACCCCTAGATAGTTTTGTGCCAGAGAAACCTGTACCTGCTCATATCTAGAGAGGGATGCATTTTTTGATAAACCACTTCATCAATACTCACAAAAATTTAAGGTTATTTTTATTATACTTAGTCTTATCCTTAAGGATTTCACTAGGGTTTTATAATCCTAATCCCATCAATACCTAAACATATCATCTGATACCAACTATAACAACCATGCTCTTTATTACACACTTAAACATGATATATTACCTAAATTTTTACATAAGATGACTCCAATGATCGATAGGTCTAGTAACATGGGAAATTAGAGACATTATATGAAAACATAAGACATAAAAATACAATATCTTTATTGGAAAATCCCTTTACATTACCACAATATTCCCTCGTACAAAGTATTGCGTGGGATAACCAGAGGACAGAAATATAAAATGGGTAAGCCATAAATCCTAGTAAGGGAGTAAAAAATTAATAACATGTATAATACAGTACATGTTAATAAAGAGGCATATCATTGGATCATAAGTGAAACTTTAACATAAAGGCATGATATAGCATGATTATCACAACATGGAAATGTGGAAACAACATTTAACATGATATTATCATGTTCCAAGGCTCATTGAACATATAGAATGAGTACACCATCATTTCACATGAATTGTCATTAGTAAACCCTCATTTCACTTGATGTATCGGGATACTAATCATTACCTAATACATTGGTGTGCTGTCAGGATGAACCCCTCTTAATCATTTCATTTCATGCATAAGAGTTCCACATTGATCATATAACTCAGATTCATTAAACATTTTCATTTATTCCACAATAAAAAAATGTGAAATAAATACATGAAAATCTATAATCAATAATTAAATTTGCATAAATTTTAATACCATTGATTTATAAATGGGAATGGTATTCACTACACAGTGACATTGGCTTGGAAAAGCAAGAGGAAATTTCAGTAGCATAACGGCATGACATAATAATTCATAAAAATGGTTGATGAGAGAAAAATTGGTTTCTCATCATATGCATATTAAATTTACACAACGTGGATAATATAGATACATGTCCCAACAAATTTAATGGAATATATATTCATAAAACCAAATAATTTCTTGAATGTAAATGAGGTTAGAGAAATTCCTTATGGAATTTCAGCATGGTAACAGGTGTACATTAGAGGCATTAATGAAATAAAAAATGGAATCTCATCATTCGAAAATAATTAGGGAAGTATAAGGGTAGTGTGTAATCATACCTCAACATTTTTAATTGAAAAGACAAGGGTATAGAAACATAAAGAAACTTGGACAAAAAATGAGAATGGGATAAATCCCTTACTTGGATGTGTGATTCTAAAGGATTTGGAGAGGATTTAGAGATGTTTCATTGGATCTTGGGGAGCCTTGTTAGGATTATAGAGAGAGGATGTAAGGTTTTGGTTGAGCACCAGGTGGGTTTTGTTAAAGATAATGATAGAATAAGTGGGTTTATAGAGGAAAGGAGAGGGAATTCTTTATTAATTGGGTTTTGGACACTACACCTTAAACTAATAATAAACACAAAACCACTAATGGTTTTTACCCATGGTTTTTGAGAAAGGGGATTAGATAAAATTATTTTATATGACCAATGTCCGAACATATTAAAATATTTTTCTTTCTTATGTGGAGGTGAGTCACACTCTCAAGGAAATCATTTTAAAAAGTTAAAATGTATTATAAGTCATGGAGGGTCCACGAAGGCTTTCTAAAATAAATCAAACAAATTAGAATTAACATCATTTGAAAGTTAAATCATATATTAGAGGAAAATACATTTTATTGTATTTTATTTCATCACTATTGTGTCATTATAATGTCAAAAAACACATTATATATTTAAATGGTATTTAATTTTTACCCAAAAAAACAACAGTCTCGAAAAATGATGAAAAATTCACCATTGGATTATTTTGAAATCCTAATTCAAAAAGAATATTGATTTTATCTAAATAATTGTCATAAACATGTAAACTTTTAATTTTAAAATAATGACCGACATTTATCCAAAATTCCTGTGTTCTGACAAAAAGAGCATTCAAACCGTAATAAATATTACAATTTTATTCATAAAAATTATATAATAATTTATATTTAATAAATCATCATTTAGTAAAAAATATATTATTAAAATATTATATAATTAAAAAATAAATTAATTCATCAAAATATATTTCATTATTTAATTTAATTATTAAATAAAAATAATATTTTTACTTTAAAATCCATTTACAAAGTTACAATAACATAACAAATGTATATTATTTAATATATACAAAAATAATGCACATAATCATATTGTTAGGTTCAGGATACATAACCCCTTATAACACCCACATAATACTTAATGGTACAGTGTTTTTTGGTGATATAATCTTGGGGTGTCTCAGATAACATCGCTCGGGTGGTAATCTCTATTAACATACACTTCTCCCTTAGTTGATTCCGTTCAAGTTTAAAATGTTGAATCTTGTCTTGGGATTGGTCAAGAATGAAGCCCAGTGACGCTTCCTCCTTTAGGAGCTCCAAAAAATGGGATTAGTTTAGAGAAATTCTACTGGATGGTGTCATCACATCCTTTGCTAGAGTAAATTAGATTTGTTAAAGCCCTATATTTATTCTAATTATTTGATAACTATTCAACAGTTGTATTAGAAATGGTAACAATTCATAATGGTATTTTAAAACCCAAAAACATAAAACCAAGGAATTTCATATGTTTTATAACCATTCCACATAATAAGAAATTTTATTAGATCAAGATGAATTTTCATTAATAATAGTCTGGGTCATTACAAAGGCATCCTAATTTGGAATCTCCTTGACTTCCCATGTATTTCTTTGGGTAGGAAGTTCTATGAAGAAATCAAGAAAGTTATTTCCCCTTCATTAACATATGTTATATGAAACAAAATTAATATTTCTCTTCTCTTGCATTGTAAAGATGAGAACAAGGCAGTTCCTATTGAATAACTTACTAAAAATTATATTTTTATTATTTAATAATTTTTATGGAAAAAGTGAGAAACCATGATTTCAACCATAAAAATAAATATTAGAGAAATGGGATAAAAATCTAAGCCTACAAGAGTCAATATACCTAAATAGTTTCCATGAGATGTTGATTACCTGGGTGTTTTTTTCGTTCATTATATGATCAAAAAGATGAAAGGAATACTTTTCCCAGGACTAGATGTACACCTCTATGTAGATATTTCAACTATTGAATCCCACAAAAAAGATCAGGTATGACTTTCTGATCCAATTATATTTATCCCCATTAAGATCCACCCTCAATGATCACACCAACATTCTAACACCTTCCCCTTTAGTAGTATTATGTGATAGAGTCTGTTAAACTGCTTATTCTAAAAAGATATGAAACTAAAACGATTTATCAAGAATTTCACCAGAAATCTACTTATAGAATTTGGAATCATTGTCTATATTCTTAGCTTTAATGTTCTTTTTTGTTGTGTCTCCATTGGAGGTGCCAAAATGCAGTAATTCTTCCACTCTCAATGGATGCCTTTAGGCACTTATTTATCTTCGAGTTCAGAGACCAATCTCTTAGAAACTCTTATTCTAATTCACTTGCATTGGATTTTCACCCAAACACCTTCTTACCCTAAGGGAGTCATGGGAGGTGCCTCGATCACATTGGAATCTAATTCACTAATAGGAGAATCTCTATCCATCTTAGAGTGAGTTGTGTGAATTGAACCAGCAGAACTTTCCATCACTAAATTAGTATCATCTATTTCCCTTTGAATCTTAGAGTGTGTAGTATAATCAGTATAAATGAAAACACCCCATCCCACTAAATTTCCCTAAAGAGTCACTACCACTTGACAGTTTAGTCCATTAAGATCATCTATTAATCTGCTGAATACATCATGGACCTTCAGAATGTATATTCTTAGATTTATTTGGAGTTACCTATGTATCTACACTAGAATTAAAAATGATATCATTTTGAATGATCTGAATTGAACATGATCCGTCCCATTTAGTAGAAGATACATTTCAATCAGTATTCAACACTAATTTCATAGCATTAGTCTGACTGGAGGCTGATCGGACTCAGTAATCTCACAATCCACAGTAGACCCAAAAAAACTCCCACAAAAAGAGTTATCTTGAGTGGCAGGAACCCCAGCTTGGACCAATTTAGTCCAAGTAGCAGTCAATCAAGGTTCATTCTACAATGCATTCATTCATGCCTTCTCTCCATGTCCTTGATTCTTAAAAAATAAATATAAATCATACCAAGTTCCAAAAATATTTTATTTCTTTTACCTAAAATCATCACCAACAGTGATCCTGAAAAACAAAGTAGGTGTCTTTGACAGATCTACCTCAATCTAGATTCTAGGTGAAATTAGGCGACATACGGATCGAGTACTAATATTAGAGAAAAGGTAACAACCTACGAGCATACAAAGAACTGAAGGGTTCAGAAAGGGTTGGGGATGTTTGGGAAGCCTTACCCAAAACTCCATAGATGATGAATCCTTCTTCATATGATATTTTTATGAAAATTTGAAGAATAAAAAACAAGACCCATTATAGGAATTAGGAGGACTCCACCAAGGAATGATTAGATCATATTCTGAAGAATCCCTGATCATGATATTTTAGAATCGAGAAGCCCAACAGTCACGTGCTTCTAAAGGCCCCATGAATCAATGAAGAAGTGGTAAAAGCATCCAATGGAGATCACCAAGTCTTAATAGATGAAATAAAAGTAAGATGTAGTAAATAATAATCATCTGTGAATTCTAGATTCAAGATTGAAAATTTTGGAGGTCCATTAAAGATGTATATAACTTTCAGGCTAATATCTGCATGTGGTTCTCATCGAGTAGGATGAGAGGGTGCATAGCCACATGTTGATTTAATCCATGAATTTAAATAGTGTTCCAAGAGTACACATATCTATGTTTTTAAATAAATTTGTTGTACACCTCTTTCTATTCAAGGGTAATTGTATCACAAATAAAAATATGTCATAGATCTTCTTCAGTTCACAAATTTATTTTCCTAATCCCATATATTGTGGTGGGGAAACCTTCCAAGAATTTTAGAGGGGTATTCCTAGGTTGAAACTCTTCCGCTTATAATTTTGAATCTTTGGAGACATTTTCAGGTGAAGATGGATATATGGGGGCTTCTTCATCACTATCGGTATGTGGAAGTCCTTGTAAAAAGACATCATTATCCCTTTCAATCTGAGTCGACAAAAAGATATGTTAGAGCTAAATTTATTTTTTAGTATCATGGAGTATAGGAGGGGATTTGACATCTGGTAGAAAATCTATTACCTTGACCAGACATATGGGGATCACAATGTTTATGTTGTGCATACTCTATGGGTTCACAAGGGAGGTTCCAAATCCTTTGGGGCGTATAACCTATATATAATCATCCACTACTGTTTTCTTTCCTCCCATCATGTATTAATATTCATTTGAATATGTGGATCTATTGGACTTAAAGGAGGAATTGTCTCGATGAAATATACTGACCTTTCCATCAACTGCTAATGATTTCTCCCAATGATTTATATGTCACACAATTTATCATCTTGTGATTGGAACATGTTCTTTGTAGTTTTTCATCATGTGGTATGCTTTTAAACATTGGTGGTTTGTCTAGGATATAGGATCCAAGTTTCCCAACATATAACAGTAGGATGTGAATAAATGCATATGTATTTCTAGAATTAAGGTGTGGTAGGAGACCAACACCAACAATTGGGGTCCTCTCAAGTGAGGTTCATAGGAACATAAAATTTTATGTTTTCTAAGGGACATCAACAGTGCAATTTAATTTCATATTGTGAGTACTTGTGGTATGAATTTTTTCATCTTGAATTCATGATCAAAATGTTCTTATCTCTAGCTTTCATGCATTTTTTTGTGGGAAAACCCTTATTGAAATTCCTAAACTCACATGAGGTATGCTCAGTGTGAGAAATAAGGAATGAGAGTGGTTCCTTTAAATATTCAATAGGAATAAAGGGTTGAATATGTTTATTTTCCTCCATCTTGTGATTAGACCATGATATAAGGGAAATTAATATCTACGTATCTCATTGAAAATGATAATCAATCTGTTTTTAGTTCATTTGGAAATATGCAGTTTGATGTCATGCAGTAAGGACGTCTACCATGATGTTCAAAATCACATATAAAGGATGAGATTAATGTAGTTTAATGTATTACCATAAGGATTTTGATGAATAACTTTTCAGGATAGTGGATGTTCTAAAGGATCTTGGACAAATCTTATGCATATTGTATGATTTTTGGGATCTTTTAACTATATCAAGAATAAAGAGAACTGTTTCACTGACCAATATTTTAAGAAAAAGTATCATTATATTATGTTCCAAATATATCGATGATAGGGGAAATATTTTTCATGTCTAATCAACACTACCATATTAGGTTTCCTAATTGTTGGGAGTTCTATAAAATCATTTTTAATTGTGCTATCAAAATACAAAGAGACCTGGTTTTTTTGGGAAGTAATAGGTTTTTCTTCAATAAATAATTGAATGATGGCCTTATCTACCTCAAAGATAGGTGGATCATTCTATACTACATAATCATTGCACCCTCTTTAGATTCATCAGATAACTGGTGAAGGAATTCATTTGTTATTGGTCCTAATAACCTCATGTCCATCTGCACTTGAAACCAGTTTTTAAGGGAAATAGATTGTTTAATTGTATATTTGAGATTTCTATGGCAGGGGAAATTGTTTCCATGTCCTACAATTTTATACTCATGGGGATTTCGCATCACTAAGAGCTCTCTCAAACCATTTTCCATGAAATTGTTTAAATGCCTTGTAACATGTTTGGATTGAATGATATATAATTTTTTCTATATGTCTTCAAGATATGGGAGATTGGGAAACTTCTCCAACATGTAATGTGTTCCGCCATAGGTGTAGGTGCATGGATTATTCTAGAGTTTGGTGTATAGATTCGTAGTATTTTTTGGTCTGGATCAGGTGATGAAGCATTGAAAATCTTTTACGATACATACACTTCCCATTGATTAAAATATCTTGAATCGTGTGATTCTTTTGTGGAAACATATAAAGTTAGATATATGTGAGAATATCCCTAACTATGAGTTGGAAAATATTGAAATTTCACCAACTATGTTGTGTGGGGTGAGGTGGAACAATATTGTTATTTTTTTCTAGAGAGGATTTGACAAATAAAAAAATTCTCCAAACACTATGGGATGGGATACTTCACTAAAAACTGGGTTTTCATTTGAATAAAAAAGTACATTATCCCAAGGGATAGATATCATGAGTATTCCCACAATTGTCTCTTGGATATCCCTTTTCATTATTATATTTTAGAAAACTGTTCTTCTATACAAGTAATCAGGTCATCCTCAGGGGGCTAGATGGAAGGGGCCATGGAAACACCCTTTCATATATTGATTATAGGGTGAGTGAATGAGGATTAGAGTCCTAATATTGATCCAAGATATACAATAAAATAATTCTAGTTTCCGTATTCTCTATGGTTATTACCCCTTGAAATACTGACATGGTCAGTAACACCATCTGTATATTCATAGTGGATACCACTGAGCCTTTATTCTCTTGTTCTAGAGGTAGAAGAGATAACATACTATTGTTTCTTATATGATTGTAGGAGGGTTTGATTTTACCCTTTAAGAGAATCCTCATTCGAATATGGTGATAACTATTTGTATCTGATAGATTTCATAATTAATGAGATGGAAGCATGTTAGTTTTCCTCCTTCATGGAGTATCTCATTCGGTGGGTTAGTGCCCATGATACCGCTTAGGGTGTTGGTTCCAAAGATATAGATTGGGGGTCAAAGACTATGATACAATATGGGGGTCTATTCCCATGATGAAGGATAAACCTAGGTAAAAATATCATAAAATTTCCCCCATCCCTACAGGATATGCTTTTCCCTGGGATTATACAGTCATCACGGCAAACGATGATGAAGTCAAAGTCTCCTGGCTAGATATGATCTGGTATTTTTTCTGGTACACTATTAGGATACACTAGTAGACCCCAGACATAATTTTGGATGTAGGTATATAATCCTAATATAAAGATGCATCATTTGTAAAACCCTACACGGATCTCATACTGGATTCCCCAACTTGGATAGTTGGTGTAGGTACAACTTCATCTACAGCTCCTTGTGGATTCATAGTCACATGACAGTGATGATGACCTAAATATATGGGATCCCTATTAGGAATTCCCTGAGTGATTGAGTTGTCATGTTGAATATCCTAATACACTCCTCTGATGTAAGGAAGTTTTTCATTTCTATATTCATGTGACTGGCTCCAAATGTGGTTGAATGTTGCAATAAGGGACACTTATTATCTTAAGGCCTATTGTTGGAAATAAGGACAATGGTAATTCATCCTCAAAATTATTTAATTATTTGATTCTAGATTTATTATGGATTTGTTGATGTGGTAATCCTAGATCAAGATGTTTTCCAATTGATACTAGAAGTTGTGTGTCAGTGAAAATGTATTTCATGGTCTCATGGCCAAAGATTCTTGTGCAAAAATCTTATAATCCATTAACACATTCAATGATGTAATTTAAATTACAAGGAAACTATATATTCCTATAGAAGAAAAAATTCACCTTATCTATGAGTCATCTTATATAAGGGTACACTTTCAATTAATTAATTTCACATTTGAAAGATAAATAGGTCATCCTTTCATTTTACACGAGGTTTAGTGTGATAAAAAGAAACATGTTGGGTTTATTGTTTTGTTTTCCAATGAGAAAATCATAAAATATCCTGAAGAGAATTAGACAACCTAACCATTTTACCTATGAAATGAATGGAAAATTTAATTTACTTCACGTTTAGTTCTCCATTTTTTGTTTCATAGGGGTTTTTTATGTGTTTATGGCATCCATCTGATGGATTGATTATGGGGTATTTGTACTGTGAAAAATAATTAACAACATATTAACATTGTACCTCTTACCAAAAACACCCAATTGATCCCTCACAAATGATGGATCCCTCGCAAATTATTTCCAGAGGCATGAGGTCACATGAATTTTAAGACCAAATGATTTTAGGCGACTAACATTGGTCAATAGGATGGGAGGTCACGCTCGTCACAGCAATTCTGGGGAAATTGTTTCCTACTCTTGGAATCTGTTATAGAATTAAGATATTATTTTGAAATCCTTCATAGACTATGATATGGAGCTGGTTACCCATGTATCAATATATTTTTTGGGAACATGTGTTTTTATGAACAATGGATTGCATATCATGGGTTCCCTATCACTCACTTATTTATTTATAATGCTTTTGGATATGGGAATGTTTGAGAAATTTGAATTTTATTACTATCTAGGGTGGAAGTTGGTGTCCTGGAGATAGAATTTATCCTCTAGGAGGCATCTTATGTATCTTTTGAATCAAAAATCAAAAAACATGTAGTTCTTTTCAACAATGTTTAAGGTCATATGACTATACCCATCCATGCAGCTTAACATCTAGTTGTAGGGATGGGATGATTAGTCTTAGAACACAATGAGGCATCCTACTTATCCTTTATAAAATAGGAATCATGGCCTATATAGATCTTATTTTGGGATTATATGTCATGAGAGATACAAAAAAAGAGTCCCTAGGTAGGATGTATGCATGTGAGACTACCATGGATTTCTTCTTCATGAATGTAGACCTTTGATTGGATATGGGATATAATCAGAAATACCTCTAAATGATGGAGACACAATAATGGGGGAATTTTCAACATGATTTTGATACATTGACCACTAATCTATAAGCTTGTATGCTACATTATCAATGTGAAAAACAGTATATACTGTTAGATTTTACACATTATATGAGAGTATATCCCTACCGAGTTTACACATTGAAGTTGACCTTTAATGGGTATGATTAACCATATCATGGGTTTATGGTTTAGAGATAGGGAAATCAAATGGAATCCTATGCATCTAGGTTATGGATGGAATTAGAGTTCATATAGTTCACTTTAACCCCCAACCCATTGATGAGTTTTCGGAGCAAGGGACGTGATCAGGGCTTATAATTAAAGTAATTCACATGTGTGAATCATATTATCATCTAATGATGGATGGGGAAGAATGGAAGACCTATGAGTGAATTCAATCCCATAAGTCGAGAATAATTGGGACATGAATATACTTACACCAAAGTGGAGGCCCATTGGGGCTCAGGTCCATGGAAGGTGTCCTACATATCACAATTATGGCAGGAATCAAAGTTATTTTATTTTTCCTATCCCTTAAAACCCTGAGAGACTAAGTTGGATAATCACACTAAGGGATATTACTGTTATACCTTATGTTTTAGTAATGGTAGGGACTTATACCTGGATGGATTCCCTTTGTATGATGACATTTTATATTATTTTCTTATTTGAGTCTTATGCACTGAGGATTTCCATTGATCAGGGATTACACTCTGAGGCTACCCATTGACATACACATTCATTATCCTCTGACATATTAAAGATAAGTGGTTATGAAAATGAATGTTCTATATGAGTGAATGAAATTAGTTAGGTTGCATGAGTGAATAACCAAACTCATCAAAGACTCTTCTCTTATAAAAGGGTGATGTGGCCAAATGTTCTCGGCTTAGGTCCGTATGACATGCGTCTCAATGGGTCTACATTAAAATGTAGTCCTATCAAAGGGGATTTTCCTAACACATCTTTTATTTATGTTAGACATAACTTAATTGTCTTTATGATATGTTGGGGTATCAATCTTCCATGTAATTCACATACAAAGGTGTCTGCCTGACATGCTTGTCATACCTTACATGACCTATGTTGGAATTCATAAGATCATCAAAATGATCAAAGTGGACATGGCCAAGGTCATTTGAATGATATACTAACTCATCATATGTGACATTTCATGAGTGAAGAGGGGATTTTCAACAAGCTTCAAATAATCAAAAAAGGACACATCTGAGGTCCAATTATTTATTGAAGTATACATGACCATGGATTGTGTCATGATCAACATGTCATATCTTTAGACTATCGCATGTAAATCCTCACATGTAAATGTGAAATCGCTTGATCATGTCGACACGCCAATGATTTTTCCTGAGGTTATCCTAGCTTGTACATAGTCTATATTGTGACAATGAAGACATTTCAATGGGTTGTCGCCTAATAAACTAGGCTTGTATTCATATTGTTCAATGACAATGCCTCCATGTCAATGGGAAATCTCATGATCATCCTAACATGCCAACGTCTCCCTTAAATTATCAAAATGAATTTTCTAGGAAATATTAACATAACTAGGGTGTCCATGGTGATTCCCATGATTGATATGACTTGTAATTGGCTTGTCACATGAAAATGAAAACTTTTTGATGGCCTTTCACCATATCGATTTACTTGTCTTTAGGCTTTCCGTGGGGATAATATGTCATGTTGATGGATATTAACATGAATGATTTAATTGTCTTTAGGAATATCATGGGGAAAATGGAATGTTAAAGGTCACCTATATCCATCTTGAGTCCCATGAGGACTCTTTCAATAATGTTTCATTAAACCATTCATGTAGAGGGGTGTCTCGGTTATGATTAGAGTCTCATTTTTCTTCAAATTTATCAAGTGTGTGTTCGAAGGTATCATTCCTTATGTTTGATAGGAAAAAAACTTATGGGAAGAAAAATTATGGATGGTGGGTTTATCCCATAGCCACATATTCTAGGGTATTCATGAAAATGTATAATATCATCTATATGGGATTCACAAAAATGTACATGCAGAGGAGTGAACACATGATTTCATCATATGGACAATTCAATTCTTATGACTCGCGTGATCCCAAAGGTGGTATTACAAAAAAAACATCGAAAATGAATGGGTTAGTTTGTTGAGGCCATATATACATGAAAGGGAATAAAATGCAAAAATAATGTGCAAAACCAATGGCTTGCACATCCTCTATGTATTCCTTTTATGAAGAAGGTATATGTGAGACCAAGCGAAGGAGCCTCGGGATATCAAGGGTGTTGCTTCTAAATTCCACATGACAATGAAGTGTTGGGCCAGACATCACTTATGCACCATGTTTCCCAATAGGGATTATGCAAAGGGATCCTATACAGGTGGTGAGGCCATTAATTTGTGCTACATGAATGGATAATCAAATGGATCCATGGAATGTTCTACTATGTTTCATGAGGTTCTATAATTTATGTGATCACATGATGTGAAGGGGGTCTTTCAAGGGATCTTTCAATCTTTTCAAAAATTTGATCAAGGATTGCTGAATAATCCATTTTTAGAGGATATGTGAATTATGTTATCAAATCATGAAATCACATTATCATTTGAAGATAACATGATGGGATATTTCAATGAATTCCTGCAGAAGATCCTCGTGAGGTAGGCCTCTGACTTACCTAGAAAATATCTATGATGGTGGTTTCTGGTGACCCTATTTCTCTACCCAAATTTCCTTTGGGAGATCTATTTACTTCCCCATTTTATATCCTTTTCTTAATGGGATAGGGGATTATATAATTGATGTCCTCATTAGTGTGACATTGCAACACCCTAACCTTAGTTACCCAAAGTCGGTGAATTATTACATAACATTGGAATGATCACAAAAGATCATTCTCTAAAGACCGATTAGTTTAGTAGCCTTGGAAGTGCTAGATACTTTCATATGGGTTACATTACATCATTAAATTGAAAACTACAACAAAATTGTTTCCATAAACAACACGGATATCCCATAGACTATCCCTGTAGGTCAGTCATAATATACTTCTTCACATCCAGGTAAAAATAAAACATAGAAATAGGTGAGCTCAGATGCTCAGTAAGGATAAAAATATAGCGGAAACTTTCATAAATAAGAATAAACATTTGAGGAAATTTATAAGAATAAAAAAATACTTTTAAACAAGAAATTCATAATAATATGGAAAAGATAAAATCAAATAATTCCATTTACTTATTCACATAGATATTCTACTAGTCGAATAATCATATGAAATATCAATAGCCACTTTCATAATGATGGAATGCATAATTCCAGACTTTCATAACCACATAGTCAAGGCCTTGTTCCAAGAAACTAGTTTGTCTCATGAGACCTACCAATGAATCGAGGAGCTATAGCATGCTCCACCCATCACTTACTAGGTCCAATGCATTCCCCATACGAAAATGTTTAAACATAACATAAACATTCGTATTAAAACCGGCATACGAAATGTCAATAATTTATCCATAAACCATGAATGGCATGAAATAACACATCCATAGAAAAACATATCACAAAACCTTAAATACAATATGGAAGTTTTTTATCATAATAAATCAACTTCAAACAATCATAAAATCCATCAAAGGATGTTGACATAGATGAAATCAAAACTTCTTTAGAGAAATATCACTTTCTATTTTGAGATCTTTATAAGTCACCTAATTATAAAAGAAAAAATTTATATTTGAAAATATATTTATAAGATTTTAAAGGTAGAATTGATGATGTTATAACGGTAGAAAATATCCACACCCACCGTATAAGTTAATAAAAATATTCTTACATTAATTTTGTGGAGAAGGTCATAAAGTACCCTGTTTGGAAAATGACTGAAATATTCCTTTCAATCCATTTTATAAAAAGTAAAACAAGGGTATAAATGAATTTAACCCATAGTATAGTAAATAGTAAAATGTTTTGGAATACATTTTTAAGAAACATGGATGTGGATGATAAAGTGGTCCTAGTAGATTCTTACGTAAAAACAACATCGGATAATAAAGAGATTGTGAAATCAACCCTTACCTTGTACTTTCCCTTGGTCGAGGGTAGGTTAACCTACTGTATAATGGTTAAATAATTGTTATTAAATTATACAAGAATCATATACATTAATTTGATATCATATATTATCTTTTAACATTTATCTATTAATAATATCTTTGTATTATCGTCGTTTAGGGTGTTAAAAGATTCATTTTCCTTTGTATTCTTTCTTATGTGAGTCATATTTGTTCTGGAATGGATGTATATTATTAATACCCAATATGATATCAAATCTTTAAATATTATTTTTAATCATAAAATTAAAATTAGTCTTGAATGGACATGATGGGAATGAATCTCATCGTGTTTGTGGAGATGGTAATCCATACGTACGCATGATCGACAATATCATTCTTTTGATATTTAAATAATATATAATTGGATGGTTAATCATATATAAAGAATAAATATCATTTTATATTTATTATTTACATCAATTAAAATCATTATTATATCCACCCAAATAATAATGTGTTGAATAATAATTACACCACGATGTGGAGACGGTAAGTCGTACGTACGCACATATAGTGAAATGTCATTCAAAGGATGGATAGAATAATGAATATGGTTATACCATATTTATAATCCCATCACAATATATATAATATATTGGAATTATTATTTTATAATGGAAACAACAATGAAAGAGGAAGTGGAAAAGGAAAGCAACTTGAAAGAGGTGATGAAAATTTTTACCTCTTCTTCATGTTATTTCTTTCGATTTGATCAAAAGGGATCCTTAGATTGGATTTATGACTAACATAATGCCTCTAGGATGAAGGTGTGAAATTTGAGAGGGTATTTGGGCAGGTTTTGGTCGATCCAAATGGCTTTTATGGTGTGAATTAGAGAGAAGGGAGAGTGCCCTTTTATAAGAGGGGTGAGGGGCACTTTAGGAAAAGTTAGAAATATTATCTTATAATAACATAATTTTCGGTTTATAATGGCTCAAAAATGAATTATTTAAAGGAAAATGTGGGTATGAGTCGAAACCCACTCAACCAATAGGTTTTATATAGGTTTGGGTCACTATATTAACCTTATCTTTAAATTTAACTCTTAGTTTAATAGTTTGACATTTACCATGTCTCTTTGTATTTTTGTATTATATGGTTAATAAACATACTATATACTTCCAAGAAAACTTTAAGTGGTTAATTAATGATACACCTATCATTATATAAGTATTTTGGATGATCATTATATTTTTAGGAATAGAATATCAATTAATAATATAATATTTGTTTTAAAAACACTTTTATGTCAATTTTGACACATTTTGGTATTTTGTTTTTTCTAAATTCATAAAAGAATTATTATATCGATGAAAATTAATCTAACCAACTATAATATGTCATTTTAACCTATAAAATTATTGGAATTCATAAAAAGTCTCAAATTACATTTATTTGGATATTTCTAATATCAATTATTTTAATATTTCATTAATTAGGTAATTACTGCAGCATCATTGTGCTATAAATAAATTAAATTAAATAGTGTCTAAAAAGTATAAATAAAATACCATTATGTAGGATATATTTTTATATTTATAATTAATATTTATAGTCTAATTTATCTTATGTGTAACCCTATATTAAAAATGTTTTAGTTATTAAATATTGATTTTAACTCTTTTTACTCTTCTTTAAATTAAATAATAATTAATGTCCTAATCTAATCCAAGTGAACCTAAAGGTTCATATTTGATTCCTAAGGTTGTTTTTGGTCGAATTAAAATTATAAAATAGAATTAGGACATGTGTTAGGGTAATAATAATATCATTTTTACCCTTAATTACCCTATTTACTTTTAACTATGGTAAATAAAAGTAAAAAGTTTATATTCACCAAAAATTATTTTCATCTTATTGAACCACATTTTACTTACTAATATCAATAGTGTCTCTTGGATTTTTTAAATTCAACTCATATAAGTGGTAAAATTATGTATTATGTAAATTTTCAAATGCTCCTAGGAGGTGGGTAAAAGACAGTAAAAAAGTTCGATAAACTTTTTATATATCTAAAATTATTATAAAATGACTCCAATGAATTACATTGAAAATATATAGGTATTATGTATATCTTTTGACCTAAAAGAAATTTAAATAAAATAATTAATTAATTAAATAAAAAATTAGTTTTAAACTATAACTCTGTGTTTTTCACTATTCATCAAAAAATGAATGCTTTCAGAAAAATACCAAATATTAACCCTATTCTAATTTCATTATTCCAAATCCAAAAATGAAGTCCATTTTGAAAGATAAAATTTATAAAATTTTAAAAAGTGGGTATTACTATTTATAACGGAAATTTTTATTGGTTGTGGTATGTTAGAACTCGAAGTTGCATACAACACACGTTATTGTATTATTAAAAGAGAAGCATACCGTGGAAGCTTGGGGTGTTACATTCTATCCTCATTAAAATAATTTAGTCCTCGCAATTTCTAGAGTATTACTGCATAAGAAGACTCGGGTGGTTCTTCATCATAATTTCCTTGGGTTCCCATGTCTCCTCTTCCATCTTATGGTTTCTCTATAAAACTTTTACAAGAAGAGTCATCTGGTTTCTCAACACTTGTTCTATTGTATCAAGAACCCTAATAGGATCTTCTCAATAATACAGATCGGGTTCCAGTTCTAATTCTTCATAGGTGAGTACATGCGTTGGGTCATGCATGTATTTTCTCAACATTGATACGTGGAATACATCGTGAACTTTGGAGACTCGGTGACATTGCCAACCGGTAAACTAAAACCCCTATTCGTTCTAGAATTTCGAAAGGTCCGATGTACCTGGGACATAATTTTGCCTTCTTACCAAAACGTATAACACCCTTCCATCGAGATTCCATCAAGAAAACATAGTCTCCTACCTAAAATTCAAAATCCTTCCTTCGGTTATTGGCATAGCTCTTCTTCCTACTTTGAGCTGCGTTGATGTGATTTCGATTACCTTCACCTTATCCATAATTTCATCCACATGTTCTAGGACTATGAGTTTTCTTTCACTAACATCATCCCAACAGGTGGGTGTGCGACATCTCTTTCCATATAATGTTTCAAATGATGCCATCTGAATACATGAATGGAAGCTATTGTTATAGAAAAATTCTACCACAGGTAAATACTAATCCCATATACCTTGAGAGTCAAGTGAGAATGATATCAACATGTCTTATATGGTTTGAATAGTCTGTTCTGATTTTCCATCAGTTTGGGGGTGGTAGGCAGTGCTCAAATGAAGTTATTTATCGAGGGATTTCTGAACACCTTTCTAGAATCTTGATGTAAAATGGGAATCAGGATCAGAAAAAATCTATAGGGGTACTCTATGAAGTCTTACAACTTCATTAATATATAGTCTCTCTAATTGTTCATGTGGTAAATCATATCTTATAGCAAGAAAATGTACGGACATGGTAAGACGATCAACAATGACCCATATTGCATCATTCCTTCTTGGAGTCTTTGGTAGTCCCGGGACAAATTACATCATGATATCATCCCATTTACAATCAGGTATGGGAAGAGGTTTCATGACTTCCCAAGGTTGTCACCTTCTAGATTTCACTTGTTGAAAAACAATACATCTTGACACAAAATCTTTAATCTCCCTTTTCATGTTGTCCCACCAAAAATGTTCCTTCAAATCTCTATACATTTTGGTGCTCCTAGTGTGTATAGAGAAATTGAAACTATGAGAATCACACAATAATTACCTTTTTAGATCATGTATATCGGGAACACAATGTATCTTCCCAAAATTTCAAAATTCCATCTTCATATACGAAGTCACTCAATCTCCCATTATTCACATCTTTAATCTTCTTTTGAAACTCTTCATCACTGTACTAAGAACTCTTTATCCTTTCTATTAAAAATGGTGTGGAAACCATTTGAAAAATTATTTATGATCCACCTTCCATTGTTATTCCCATATCCATCATTTCTCGATCCATGAGAATAGAATACCTTTCAACTCTCATCTTGTTCAAAACTCCATTATCTTTTTTGCTCAAAGCATCTGCCACCTTATTTTCCTTCCCCGGGTGGTATTGTACCATGAAATCATAATCGTTGAGTAGTTAAAGCCATATCCTTTGCCTCATGTTGAGTTATTTCTGTGAGAAAATATACTTCAATCTCATGTGATCGGTATATATCTCACATTTTTCACCATAGAGATAATTTCTCCATATATTCAAAGAAAATATTACAACTGCTAACTCAAGATCATGAGTATGATAGTTTTTCTCATTAATTTTTAGCTATTGTGATGTGTAGGCAATAACCCTATCATTATGCATGAGGACATAACCAAGTCTATTCTTTGATGCATCACTATAAATAACAAACCCATCATTCCTTGATGGTAGAGTAAATATAGGATCATTGACTTATCTTCCCTTCAGTTCTTGAAATAATTATTTACACACTTTTTTCCAAAAACAAATTCACCCCTTTACGTGTGAGCTTGGTTAATGGGTTAGCTAATTATGAAACATTCTAGACGAAATGCCGATAATAACCTACTAAACAAATAAAACTGTGTACCTCGGTTATACCCGCTGGTGCTGGCCATTCTTGGGTTACCTTGGTCTTGGAAGGATCAACAGAGATTCCATCCTTAGAGACAATATGGCCAAGAAAAGATATCTCTTGAATCCCGAATTCACACTTGTTAAACATCCCTTATATTTGTGTCTTCTAAGAGTCTTCCGGATAATGCGCAAGTGATTTTCCTGTTCTTCGTAGCTTTTGGAGTATACCAAGATATCATCAATAAATACCACTATAAATTCATCAAGATATTCCTTGAAAAATCTATTCATTATATCCATGAAGACAGAGGGTGAATTAGTCAATCCAAAAGGCATTACTGTACACTCGTAATGCTCATACCTGGTTCAAAATGCTGTTTTCGGAATGTCTTCCTTCTTTCACACACAACTGATGATATCCAAATCCAAGGTCAATCTTTGAAAATTATTTATCTCCATGAATTTGGTCAAATAAATCATCAATGAAAGGTAGGGGATACTTGTTCTTTATTGTTATATCATTTATCTCCCTCTAGTCAATGCACAACCCAACAGATCCATATGTTTTCTTATCAAAAAGAATAGGGGCTCCCCATGGAGAAACACTACAGAGAATAAATTCCTTATTACTCAATTCCTCTAGTTTCTTATTAAGTTACACTAATTCTATAGTGGCCATTCTATAAGGGTTCTTCGATATAGGCCTTGATCTAGGAATTAAATCAATGGAAAACTGAATTTCTCATTCTTGAGGATGTCCAAGTTAATCTTCTGGAAACACATCAACATATTCTTTCAAAATAGGTACATCTTATATTTGAACATTCTTTTCCTCACCCACAGTTATTTTATTCTCTTCCTCCCCAATAATTGAGTTTAGTTGAGCTACTGGGGGTGGATCTAGATAAGAATTAGGTGGTGATGATTCTGCTCTAAAGATAAGGTGTTCTTTATCATCGTCCTCAAAAATAGAAACCTCATTTTTCTTACAATTAATTTTTACATCATGGTCTAAAAGACATTACATACTGAGTATTATATCGAATTTAATCTTGGGTATGAAGATGAGATCAGATGATGAAGAAAATTTATACACCCTAATGGGTACTGATTCACAAAACATTTTTGCAATGATACTTCTCTTAGAATTTTTGACTAACAACTCCCTTGTTAAATCAAATTGGAAATATCGAATTTTCTTAGAAAACTGAGAAGATATGAAACAATGTGATGATCCATAATCAAATAAACCATTTTCTAAACTTGAGAAAACCATTAAATTACCTAACACCACATGTTTCGGAACTTCAACCTCATCAGTAGTGATAGAATAATCTTGTCCTTGATCCCCTAGCATTTTCTGAGGTAAGTTACCCTAATGCTTAGGAAATTCATTCACATAATTCCCCATTTCTCTACAACTGTAGCATTCAACATCTATATCCTCTTTCTTCCCCTTTAAATCACGAGCTTGGTGGCCTTTTTCACCACACTTGTAACAGAATCTCATTAACATCAAGAAAGTAGCAGGGTGTTTCTCCCCACATTTGATGTAGGATGGATATTCAACTTTTCCCTTCTTCCGCTTATTTACATTTCCAGAGTGTTCGATAGATATCTTATTCTTTTTCATTGCTTTATAGTCATAAGACTTATAGAATTCTTTTTCTGTCATGATATCACAAGAGGCAATATCCTCATACCATGAGAAGGATTGTGAGAATAATGATCGATAGAGAAATGGTTTTAACCCATAAAAGAAATGATCAATCTTACTTCTTGGGTTATGTGTATAATCTGCAGTATGCCTTGCTAACCTTTTAAAGTTAGCCTCATACTTTGAAACATTCTCATCCTCTTTTTTCCTCAGACTCAAAAAATTTCCTTTCTATATCTTCTTGATGGTCATGAAGAAAGTATTTTTCAATGAAAAATTTCTTTAAACTCCATCCATTCCATATTTGATAATTCATCATCGTCTTTTGTGTTTTGAATCAATGACCACTGTTGACCAGCATCTCCATAGAGGCGGTAAACTTCCATGACCACTTTTTTCCATTTTGATATTTCCCAAGGCATGGAATATATTCTCTATGGATTTTATCCATTTCTCATCTACTAATGGATTTTTACCCCCATTGAATTTTGGTGGTTTTTTCCTTAGGAAGTGGTCTACATTGATCCTCTATGTTGTGGATCAGGGTGCTCCATATGCGTAAGGTTATTATCCATAACTTGTGTGAGTTGTCCATGTATGGTGATAAGCTGATCAGCACCAGTTGTATCACCAGCTCCACTATAATTATAATGAGCAGGAGGGAAATCCCTACATGGAGTGCGGGCATTGATAGGGTTTCCATTCCTTCCACTAGGTGCCATTTCTAAACAATGGCATAAACTATATTAGTTTATGAATCAAAATAAATAATTCGAAACTTATAAAAAAACTAGACATAAATTTATCTGTTTATAGAGATAATTTATAATCAAAAAAATGTTTTCTTTTGATGAATTATATACTCATAAACCCTTAATTATAGTTTGTAACGAAAATTAGAATTATCCTAATCATTTCCCCTGGGATTGTCGTAACCAAGAGTGCAGCAAGGCCCATTGTCGTACGCCAGTTCCCGTTCAAGTCTAGCTCGAAGTGGTGTTTTCAGGTTTTACCCCTAGTTACATATGTGCCAGAGCTGCCTCTACCTTCTCGTATCCAGAGAGGTGTGTATTTCTTGGAAAACTCACAAAATCTCTATAATACCAAAATTCTATGTAGTTCTTCTATACTAATCCTCAAAGTCCGTATAAGGGTAATGCTCCCTAATCAGTGTTGCTCTAAATCTAGATTAATCAAAGGATTGTACTAAACTTCCTCTGGTACCAACTGTAACTCCCCGACCCTAGTTACCGAGAGTCGGTTCAATATTACATAACATTTTCAAGATCAAAAAAGATCAAGTCTCGAAAGACTGATTAGTTTAGTAAACTTGGAAGTGCAAGATACATTCATAAGGTTTACATTACATCATGAAATAGAAAACTACAACAACATTGTTTCCCTAGAAAACACTGAGATCACATAGACTATCCCTGCAGGTCAGTCATAATATACTTCTTTACATCTTAGGAAAAATAAAACATAGAAAGGGGTGAGGTTAAATACTTAGTAAGGATAGAAATATAGAGGAAACTTTCATAAATAAGCATAAACATATAAGGAAATGTATAAGAATAAAAAAAAGCCTTTTAAACATGAAATTTAGTATAAAATGGAAAAGATAAAATCAAATAATTCCATTTACTTATTCACATAGATATTCTACTATTCGAATAATCATCTGAAAATATCAATAGCCACTTTCATAATGATGGAATGCATAAAGCCAGACTTTCATAACCACGTAGTCAAGGCCTTGTGCCAAGACTAAGAATAAGATTTTTTCAAGGCCTTATTCCAAGACACTAGTTTTTCTCAATAGACCTACCGATGCATCGAGGAGCTATAACGGGCTCTACCTGTCACATACTAACTCCAATGCATTCCCTATATGAAAAGGTTTAACATAACATAAACATTCGTATTGAAACTGTCATATGAAATTTCAATACATTATCCATAAACCATGAATGGTATGAAATAACACATCCACAGTCAAACATATCACAAATCCTTCAATACAATATGGAAGTCCTTTAACATAATAAATAAACTTCAAACAAAATTAAAATCCATCAAATGATGTTGACATATATGAAATCAAATATTTTTAAGAGAAATATATCCTTCTATTTTGAAATCATTTAAAGGTCACGTAATTATAAAAGAAAACATTTATATTTGAAATTATTATTATAATCTTCTAAGGGAAGCTTTGACGATGTTATAACGGTAGAAGATAGCTTCATCCACCGTATAAGTTAAAAAAACATTCTTACGTTAATTTTGTTGAAAAGGTCACAAAGTACCCTGTTTGGAAAACGACAGAAATATTCCTTTCAAACCATTTTATAAAAAGTAAAACATGGGTATGAATGTATTTAACCAATATTATATTAAATATTAAAAAAAATTTTGAATACATTTTTAAGAAACATGGTTGTGGATGATAAATAAGTCCCAATAGATACTTACGTAAAAACAACCTCGGATAATAAAGAGATTGTGAAATTAACCCTTACCTTATACTTTTCCTTGGTCAAGGGTAGGTTAACCTCCTGTATAATGGTGAACTAATTGTTATTAAATTATATAAGAATCATATAAATTAATATGATATCATATATGATCTTTTAACATTTCTTTCTTAATAATATCTTAGTATTATCGCTGTTTCGGGTGTTAAGAGATTCTTTTTCCTTTATATTCTTTGTTATCTAAATCATATTTTTTATGGATGGGATGTATATTATTCATACCCATAATGATATCAAGTCTTTATAAATTATTTTTAATCATCAATTTAAAATTAGTCTTGAATGGATATGATGTGGAATGAATCTCATCACGTTCGTGGAGACGGTAATCCATACGTACGCACGAGCGACAATATCATTATTTTGATATTAAAATAAAATAAAATTGGATGGTATATCATATATACAGAATCATTATCATGTTATATATATTTTTTACATCAATTAAACATCATTATTATACCCACCCAAATAATAATGTATTGAATAACAATTATACCAAGACGTGGAGACAGTAAGCCGTACGTACGCACGTATGGTGACATGTCATTCAAAGGATGGATAGAATAATTAATATGGTTGTACAATATTTATAATAACATCATAGTATATAGAAGATACTAGAGTTATTATTTTAGAATAGAAACAACAAAGAAAGAGGAAGTGGAAGAAGAAAGGGACTTGAAAGAGGTGATGAAATATTTACCTCTTCTTTGGGTTCTTCCTTTTGATTTGATCAAAACGGCTCCTTAGGATGGATTTCTGACTAAATTAAGGCCTCTAGGATAACTATAGGATAGTTTATAGGGTATTTGGTAGAGTTTGACCGAGAAAAATGACTTTGACTGTGGGAATTAAGGATAAGGGGGAGTGCCCTTTTATAATAGGGGTGAGGGGCACCTTAGGAAAAGCTAGAAATATTATTTTATAATAAATTTATTTTCTGTTTATAATGGCTCAAAAATTAATTATTTAAAGGATATGGTGGGGATGGGTCGAAAACCACTCAACCAATAGGTTTTAGACCAGTTTGGGACACTATATTAACCTTATCATTTAGATTTAACTCTTATTTAAATAGTTTTACATTTACCATGTCTCTTTGTATTTTTATATTATATGGTTAATAAACTTACTATATACACCCAAAAGAACCCCAAGTGGTTCTTTGATGATATACATATCATTATATAAGTCTTTTGGCTGAGCCTTAGATTTTTAGGAATAGAATATTAATTAATAATATAATATTTGTTTTAAAAACTATTTTATGTCAATTTTGACACTATTTTGTATTTTGTTTTTTCTAAATTCATGAAAGCATTTTTACTTAGAAAAAAATTCATCTAAACAACCCTGATATGTCATATTAACCTATAAAATTATTTGAATTCATAAAAAGTCTCAAATTACATTTATTTGTATATTTATAATATCAATTATTTTAATATTTTATTAATTATGTAATTACTCCATCATCATTGTTCTATAAATAAATTAAATTATATAATATCTAAAAAATATAAATAAAAAACGATTATGAAGGAAATATTATTATCATTATAATGACTATTTATAGTTTAATTTATCTTATGTGTTACCCAATATTAAAATTGTTCTAGTTATTAAGCTTGGATTTAAGCTCTTTTAACTCTTCTTTGAATTAAATAATAATAAATGTCCTATTCTAATCCAAGTGGACCTAAAGAATAATATTTTATTCCTAAGGATGTTTTGGGTTGAATTACACTTATCCAATAGAATTATCAAATGTGTTAGGGTAACAATAATATCATTTTTAGCCTTAATTACCCTATTTACTTTTAACTGTGTTAAATAAAAGTAAACAATTACTATTCACCAAAAATTAATTTCATCTTATTGAACCACATTTTACTTACTAATATAAACCGTGTCTCTCGGATGTTTGAAATTCAACTCACTGAAAAAGTAATATTATGTTCTATGTAAATTTTCAAATGCTCGTAAGAGGTGGGTAAAAGACGGTAAAAAGTTCAATAGATTTTTTATATATCTAAAATTATTATCAACTAACTCCAATGAATTACATTTTACTTATATAGGAATTATGTATCTATTTTAACATAAAATAAATTTAATTAAAATAAATAAATATTTAAATAAAATTTTATTTTTAAACTATAACTCTGTGTTTTTCACTATTCATCAAAAATTGAAAGTTTTCAGAAAAATACCAAAAATTTACCCTAAGATAATTTAGATATTCAGAATCCAGAAATGAAGTCCATTTTGAAAGATAAAATCTTTAAAATTTAAAAATGTGGGTATTAATATTCACCTCCCTGGCCTCCCTGATTTCCCTCATATATGTGTCTCCCCTAAAGTCCCTGCTCGCTTCCAGGATTCTCCTTCGCTCCCGCTTTCTCTCCAAGAATTCCCGGAGGCTTCATCGCCCCTTGAGTTATCCCTAGTCACCCGATTTGGACATCTAAGACTGTCCCTTGATATCTTTGATAGGTTTGTTAACAGTGCCTGGCCCCTGAAGTCCCGCATCGTGGTTGGGTTGTTGGATTCGCGTCACTTTCTTCTCCGCTTCGACACCACTGATGATTTGGCCTCCGCATGGTCCAAAGGTTTGCGCACCTGTTCTGGTTGCCAATGATTTCTATTCAGATGGGAATATGAGTTCTACTGTAATCGTGACCCACCAACTGCTATGATCTGGGTTAGTTTCCTGAATCTCCCCCTTCCTTTAAAAAATCCAGCTATTTTGGTGATGTTAGGTAACCTCGTCGAAAGGTTCCTTGATTTAGATGAACATTCTCAGTCTGTCAGCCAACTGATTTCTCCTCGGATCTGCATGGAAATTGATGTCTCAAAGGCTCCTATGGACTGATTTAGGATTGAGGTTTGTGTTGAGTCCAGATACAAACAAACTATGTTTTTTGAAAGATGGATAGACTTTTGTCATTCCTGTTCTCATCTGGGACACCATTATCATGTCTTTCATTCGAATTATTTTTCTCCTGAGGTTGGACATTATACGGGTAGTGTCCCCTCCAGTAGTGGTGTTCCTCTTTGTCTGGAGGCTCATCCATATATCTCAGACTCAAAGACGGATGGTACAGAGGTGAGATAAGGGGGAGCCCGTATGTCCCCTGCTATTATAGCCACCATTTCAGAGAATGCTGGAGTGCATCATGTGAATAGCCAAATCACGGATTCCCCCACTTCCAAGAAAAAGTCGGTTCACTCTGATCCAATGGTTGAAGACATATTTTTTTTATTAATATGCGATTTGGATCCCCTCAAACACATTCAGGTACAGGGAGAATGCAGCTCTTCGGTGCCTCCCTCCTTTGCCGAAATGGTCAGGGATGGGGGTGTGTAGAATGGAATGGAACCAAGGATTAGTGATCATTCTCCAGGTGGTTATGATGGTTGTTTATGGGAAGGAAATTCCAAGCAGCTTTAGTTCATGGGTCGTGGATTTGATCAGCTTAATGGTGTTGACATGGTTCTGGGGAAGTCCTCCTTGGAGTTGTCACTTCACTGCGGTCTGGAGAACAAGGATGGTATGGGGATGCCCTCAAGTGCACACATTACCCGCAAGGAAGGATCAGAGGTCAAGTTGGGGAATCATTTTAATGTTTTGAAGGATGATGAATCTGCACTAACTCAAGAAGAGGTATCTTCAGGTGATGATAGGATTTTTCATTCTTCAATGGATAGCATGGACCGCTCTCAAGGTAAAAGACCTCACAACATTAGGAGGAAGAAAGGGAAATAAGGAATTTGCGACCCAGGGGAATGTATTGTGGTTCAGGGGAAAAATATAAGATCCGCAAAGATTAATCCCACCTGCAAAATCCATGGAGGCCAGGACGGCCAAGAAGGGTAGGAAAAAGGAAAGCACAATCCCACTGAAAGGGGAAAGTGAAGTAGTGGTAAGGACTATGGGAGATAGGGATTGAAAAGATAGGGAGTTCTTGGGGATTATCTTACACTGAAAGGAATAAATGCTTGAACAAGATGTACGACCAAAAGTATCAGAAGAGTTTCTTAGTAGAATTGATGAAAAGAAGATACAAGTGGAGACCAATGAGGAGCAAATAGAGTGGCTAGATAAACAAGACAGTATTGTGGCCAGAGGCTTCGATGAGAATAAAATCAACACAGAGGAATTTATTTAGACAATGGAACAGATGATCTCTAACCTGGAAGAGCTTATTGGCAAGGATCTAGACACCCAGATTAGTTCCCTGCACTGGAAACTATATTGAGTAGCCGAGTCATGTAATCTTAGTTCAGTGTTTAATGATTTTGTGAGCTCATTTAGCACGTATTGGTGTATGGATTTTGAACCTTGGTTTCCATTTTCCCTAAAAATGGACTTATCTTAATAAAAAAATTAAATTTGGTGGTAGTGGGTGTTACAGATACTGCTTTCCACATAGAGGATTCTTCATGCACCATATGCGGTGGTGGAGAGTTTCTTGTGATATTCATTCATGATGTCACATGTGATGAAAAATAAGAATTAATTTGGATGAAATTATATCAAAGGATGAAGGATTTATGAATGTTAATATTCTTGAAAATACTTCCCCGTCCATGTCTCCTTTTGATCAAGTGATCAAAGAATTGTCATGTGATGTATTTAGTGATAGCAGGAGATCTTACAGCATGATGACGGTGTCCCCGATTGGTGGTCATGATTTCATTTGTTGGTTTTCTGAAACACATGTGGCAATCAGCAAAGGTTTGATGATTCCAGTGATGATGATTGGGTGTCATGATTTGTCGAACCCACAGTGAGGTAAGTTGGAGATGGAGGTCTAGTGTCGTGTGAGATCAGCTAAGTTCAAATTTGCACAGGCATAGGATCCACCCAAATGTGAAATTGTGATCCATGGGAAATGAAGTGGATGGATATGATTGGACTATGGTGCAATCGGGTGGTTAGAATTACTGTAGTCCTGATCAAATTTTCAATATTTTATTTCCATGAAAAAATGTCATCTCACATAGAACTCTAACCCATTCCTCCCTCTTTTATATAATTCTATATGAAATTTCCATTTTTTAACTAAAAATGGGGTCGGTACTCACACCACATGCATCACTACCACCCTCTAGAATCATCCCACTGAGCTTCTGGCTTAGTATATGCATACCTGAGAGCTCATTAACTATATTCCCTTTACACAAGCCTGCTAAATTTTTTCATAACTATTATCTTTTCTCCATCTCTAGTCTAGACCAGGCCGACTTCCACTGGGCATGGTAAACCCTAATACCACATGTTCATATGTTTTACTTGATCGAGTTGGATAGTGGAGTCCATAACTTTTTTTTAAGGAAATAAAACCCACTATGAATAAAATTATGTGTTGATTTGTAGAAAGTGTGTCTCCTTTATATCAAAAATAACAAGATCATTCTTCAATGGTGCCATGTAGGCTGCATTTTTATTATCATATAGCTCATGACTAATATGAAATCATCATCAAAACTATAATGAAGAACAATTATAGATGCTAACAATCATGTTCACATTTATCATTTAAAATGGGATGTATTTATAATAATATCACATAATCTCTTCCTTAACAAAAATATAGGATGTTATACTATATATAGGAAACTCCCATGGGTTTTCACTAATATTTTATCATCATAATACCCAAAGAAGAGCAAAATAATTATTTGACAATAATTATAGAATCCCATATATTTTATACATAAATATAACACATTATTAGATGAATATTAAATATATGACATAATGATCCATGAAATAATCATATTTTTTTCTGACATTAGAAATTTAGATACTTAAACAACATTTCCAAAGGATATAAACATCATTTATACCCATTTTATTCATAATTAGAAAAATTCATAGATAAATCATACTTAAAATCATTCTTCTTATCCTATGAAAAGTAAACATAATAAAGGGTGAGTTAAGATGCTCAGTAAGGGTAAGAAAAGGAGATAAAAATGACCACATTAAAATTACATATGAATAAAGGTATGATAAAATAATATTAACATTTGGAAACTATATTTTGAATATCATGGATCCTAATATTGACTCATAATATAATTATTGGACATTTTAAAGGAATGAAGCATAAAAATCAATAAACATGATCTATGAGAGAATAAAATTCGCATGAGACATAATTTTTTAGCAAACACATAAGCATGGGAAATCATTTCATTAGTAGGTAAGTCTCACTTCCTAGACTATAATATTGTATTGGGGTCCATATTCAAACCAACATACCCTTAGTTAAGGTTCACTCTCAAGGATATTATAGTGGAAATAATATATTACAAAAATGAGTTCACTCCCCATTAAAGTACTTATTTACTAATGAGATATCCATATTTAGACATTTCAATGGCGGGATTTATAATTCTGGGGCCACCTATTAAATTATTAAAAGAATAAATATGTTTTCCAAAAGATCATAAACCAGTAAAAATGTCATAAAACTTGGAAAGGGAATTGGTTTCATAAACATTTCAACATACCATCATTATATAACCAAAATAAAATAAACATGTTTCAAAAAATCATTACCATCATAAAAATAAACCAAATAGAAAATGAATAAGGTTGGTACCATTGAATTATATCCCCAATAAATCACAATTAACATAAAAGGATTTAATCATATGTGAAAATTATTTTGAATGATGACTGAAATATTTCTTGATTAAAATTCCCTTTTTATAATTAAATCATGTATATAAAATAATAATATTTATAATATAATTATAAAATCATTTTAATTGAAAATAAATATAATAATATGTAAATTAATATTTTAAACATAGATTTTTCATGATTTTAAAATATATTTTTCATGTCAGGTGTGCTAATTGAATATTTCATTTCACATTTTCAAAAAAAACAACAAAAGTACCTCATTTGAAAAATGAAATTCATGTTCATTTTAATCCATTATATAAACCTATAAAAAATGTTAAGAATTAAATAATATAATCATAATATAATATTTAACATATTTTAGAAAATATTTTAACGAAAATATGTATATGGAATAAATATATTCCTGACCAAATACTAAAACATATTTAGATTTCCTAAAAACATTGATTCTAAGTCCTAGTTGTACATAAAGAGAATAAAATAAATTGAAACAATGTATTATAAAGAAATTAATTTTTTTGAAGTAAAATTATTGGGAATTTATCTTATAAGAATTATATAATTTCATTTTATAAAAATTAAACTATAACTCATCTCGATAAAAATGGGATCGGAACATAAATTCCTTACATAAAACGTCATATTTATTTTTATTCACTAAAAAATCATGTATAATAAGTAAAGTGTTCTTTTAAATATATTCGAGAACCATAATGTCATATATAATTAAATATATTATTTATTTAAAACATTTTATTAGGCATTAATTAGAATTTATTTTTTTAATTCATGGTTGTTAGGGAAAAATGCATCATTTTTCATGAATGTTTCAGTTTTTCTGTTCCTATCATTATACATCAATCATTCTTAAAATATCTCTGGAATTTAAAAAATTGTATAAAGATAATATTTATTCATTATATAAATATAATTATATCTACATTAATCCATTAATTATATACAATAAAAATTATTTAAGGCATTCATGGAGAAGACATATCATACGTACTCATGAAAATTGTTTATATTTTTTAAAAAAATTGAATGAAGTAAAGGTAACTACTAATTCACATTTGCAGAATCAAAATAATATCATTGATGACATATATATTTATTAAATACCACTTTTTAACCATCTAATTAATGTGGTTATGGAAAAATAATTACATTACAATGTGGATTTGGTAATCTTTATGTATGCACGATTGATGTTTTATGTTTCTATGGGGTGGAATGAATTGGGATAATTTTTGTTCCATTATCAAAATAATGTGAATATTTATGATAATTATTAATTTATTTTATAATTGATACCATTAATTTTGAGGTTTTATATGAGTAAATAATAATGAAAATGATCAGTTAAAACTCATAATTATTCATTGAGAAACCAATTTTGGCATACATGTTAAGCCGTAAAAGAATGTAATTTGTAAAATACTGAATACTCTTTAATATAGGTAATTAATCTATTAAGGAATCAGGTTAGGGATTTCCCATGTAAGAATATATAGAACTAGTATTTTCATAAATGGATATTGTAGTTCTTTGATGAATATTCCTTGCATTTCAAAAAAATATACCCGAGAACTGTAGTAATTTAGTGAATTTAGAAACATGGAACGCATTCATTTAATTTGGTGAAATATATTAATCATATACCATAAATATATACCCCATTATAACTACGATATAAAAACATTATTTATAACCTAGGTAAATAAAACATTAAAAATGGTGAGATGAGATGCTCTGTAAGGGTTAACAAGGAATATATGAATCATAACATAAACATAAGTCTATAAGAATATGATAAAAACATTTAAAATTTATACCCTAAATATCAAAAATAAAAATATCTAGTCATATAATAAATCATAAAAATTCCTAATACATTAATAATAATATAATCGATAGCATAATAAATAAAACCATTACATATGAATAGGACAAAGAATTGTGGTAGGAACATAAAATTTTAATATAATTCCCTATATGTTAGGAAATGTTTCCTTGACATATGAGTGCACTTCTTGGGGAATAAACCAACTGGGAGGAACACAAGACCAACAATGATTTTATTTCTAAACTTATAAAGTAATGGATTTCTCCATATTCCCATAGTGTATATCATTTTCCATCTTCCCTTAGTGGATCATGTCTGTCAACTATATTCTCATTGTTATCTCATTAGATATAAATCCTTAAAGTATGAATTAAAGTGATACACAGTTCCCTCCTGTATCATAATTAAAAAAAATACATATTTTTACCAAAATATGTAAAATAATTCATCATATCAAAACCCATGTATGAAATGAGTTTCATTAATATTATTCAATTGTAACATCAACCTTGTAAATGAAATGGGTTTCATAAAATCCATTCCATAATAAATATAAACCAACATATGAAAAATAGGTTTAAATTATTTAAAAATAACCCCATTAAAATAAATTTAACTTTTAATAATTTCATAATATGTGGAAAATAATTTTGATATATCTCTAGAAAACAACTCTTCATGAAAATATTATTCCTACTATAAAAACATTTTATTTTTTTAAAATTCCACACAATTTTAAAAGAAAAAATCTTCATTCAACCAAAAAATTTTATTTTATAAATTAATCTTCAAATCAATAATTTTAAATAATGGTGGTGTATTTCATCTATTCTATATAACTAAAAAAACATTCCTTTCATATATTTTTCTTAGTAATGTCTCAAAGAGTCTTGTTTAGAAAACAATAATAATATTCTTTTCTAAACATTTCATAAATAGTCCAAAATGGGTAAAAATAACCTTAAATATTCACATAATAATATAAAAAACATTTTTAAATTTTTTTATAAAATAATTTACATGCAAGAAAAAGTTTCCCCATTGTAAACATAACGATATACAATCTCTAATAAAAATGAGATTGTGAAATAACCCTTATCACATTATAATTAGAAGTATCATCTTCCCCATTAATGATTGAAAATTTTATGTATATTAAAATACAAGAATAATATAAATAATTCACATAAAATACATCAACGATAAGTATATACATCACTCAAAAGAAACATGTAGGGTGTACGTCATGTGTCCTGCAGAAATAAAAGTGAGACAAAAATTCCTTACCTTTTGTCTTAACTTCCTCCATACACTTTAAAGCCTCTTGTATAGTAAGTAATAGTTTATTATAAATATACCAAATTTACATATTAATTTATTCAATACAATATATTATTTATAAATGATTTTATATTACTCGCTTATGGACAATTCATAATTTAAGTTTTGTTTCAGTTAATAATTACTTTGTTTCTCATACCTGTTTTGACTTATTATTATTAGCCCTCATGATAAGATCAAAATTTCATAATCTTTATAATAATAACCGTGATATAAATATCATATATATATATATATTCATTTTATATGTTTATATGGTTATGAATAAATGTTAGAGGTGGAAAAAACAACATTGTTTATGTAGATGGTTGATCATAAATATTCATGAACAATTTTTTCATTTTCTTTTTGGAATAAAAGAAATAAAATTTTTATGATATATTATAATTTATTAATCATTATATTATTATATAAAAAAATTATAGTCATAAAATTCATCCTTATTACCACCAATTTGAAATATGTATTCAAAATTTAGTGTGTCAGATCATGGAGATGGTAAGCCATACATACGCACGACTTACATTATAATTTCCCAGAAGACAAGTTGGTAAAAAGGTAGATATAAAATTATAATTAAAAAAGATTAATTATTTCATAAACATCATATATACACCTTAGACCTGTCATAATTTTCCATCATTAAATATGGTTATGGGAAATGAATTGTATGCTATGTGGAGACGGTTAGTTTTACGTACGCACAAACAGTACTTTCCTTTCTCATTCGATGGGAAGGGGACATATAATGGTGTGTTCATAATAATAAAATTTCAGAATATTTATTATTCTGATTTTATTATTATATGATATATATAATATATTCTGATGAGGTATGTAAGAGTATAGAAAACAGTGTGGTCAATTAGAACGATTACCTCTTCTTCAAAACCATTCCTTTATATCTCATCTAAATGACTATATAGTTGGTCATTTTTTTATGAAAAGTACCTTTATAATGTGGATAGGGAAGTTGAGAATATAATTTGGAAGTATGTTTTTGATACATAATACTCAAATTCATGAAATGAGATGAGGTAGGTGGTGTCCTTTTATAAAGATGGTGATGGGCACTTTTAGAATTTCATAAAATATTAATTTATAATAAATTAAATATGAATCAAAATACCACCAAATAGAAATTAATTTGAATAGAATTAATGATAGTGTGGATATTTTATTAGCTAATTGATTTTAAACAAGTTTTTTTTAATTTTATACAGTTTCTTTTTTAATAATCCTTTGTTAACCAATTTTAATTTTAGCTATGGTAATAACATTTTCATTTTAAAAGATGTATATTTTTAATTATTAGGTTTAAATTGAAAAAAACATTTTAATATAATGATATTTTAGACTATAAAATTTCCATATTTTACATATTTATGTTATTTATGATTTTTAACTAATTTAATAAAATATTATATTCATAAAAAACATTAGTGTAAATTTTAATAGTATTCATTACATTAATTTTAATAATATCAATACCGAAATATAAATTTGAAAAAATGAATTTAATATATCTATAATATGTCGAATTATCTACAAAATTCATGGATAACATTAATTAAGTCACATTTTATTTCTTTGAGTATTTATAATATCATTTAATTAATAGATTCATTTTATAAATAATTACTACATCATCATTGTATAATTATTTTGGAAATTTATTAATTCACTAAGAATTATAAATAAGATTACATGATGGATAAAAATATTACATATTTCATAATAATATATATTATAGATCATATCTTCTATTTAACCTCATAATAAATTTATTATAATTATTAAAAATAAAAGTGTGACATTTTTTCACTTTCATTGAATCAAATAATATCTAAGTCATTTTGTGGAAAAGTTTCCATTAAAAAATTCATATTAGAACCTTTTTTAGTAAGGGTCTAATTAATTTCATTATATAACTTTTTGGAAAGTGTTAGGGTCATTATATAATGTTTATAATATTATTTTTTCCCTTGATTAACTAATTTACCATAAACTGTGGTAGTGAAAATTACTAATGTTACTATTTATATTGTCTATAAATAAAATGGGCCAATTTACAAAATTTAGAAATTTTGATTATAAATATGGAAACCATTTTTCATATTCAAAATTTATAAATTCCTAAAATTAATTTAAAATTAATCTCATAAATGTGGTGAGAAAATGGGTTTTTAATGTGAAAATGTTCAAATGATTGATATGTTTTTAAATCCAAATTCAATGTGATATTGTTTGATTTACTTGAATTGAATTAAATGATAAAAATTTTGTCTAATTATAATTTATAAAAAAATTACAAATATAATTTATCACTACAAATTATTTTAATGAAAAGGTAATTTTCATTGAAAATGCATTATTTTTCATTATTAATTTAAAATGATATTTGAAATAAAAATACCCAAAAAATAAACAAAAGTAAATTTAGAATTCTTGTAATACAACAAGATGTTAATTTTTTCGAATTTAATTTATAAAATTTTCAAATAGTATATATATAAAAAGTGTGACCTCAAACTTTGTGTAAATTGTCATTATATAAAAATACATAATTTATGCATAAAATCAGATTTATTCCTATATCATGTTTAAAAAACATATGATTAATTATAAAAATTAATTTGAATATTATATATATATATATATAATATAATTCAACAAGGGGTATTAGTTTATTTTGTCAGTATGAAACACATTTGTGTGCATTTAAACAGTTTTCCAGGAAAAATATTTCCTTTTAATATCAAAATATTTTTGCATGTGTAAACAATAATTTCATAATTTAATTATTCTTATTCATGAAATACATTAAAATATATGATTTATAATTTTATTTTAACATAATTACAATAATAAAATGTTGTTTTGTAGAAACTTAGTGTTCCTTGTACCAAAAGCTGAGATGGTGTAACATGTAGCACAAGAGAAACATTGATTAGCATGAAATTAAAGATATCAATGAAATCACATAATTTTAAAAAATATTTAATAAAAGTATTTTGATGTTACATTCTACCCCACTTATAATGAATTTATACCTCTATATTCATCAGGTTTATCAAATTATTAATCCTTACAAGCTATATTCGTAGAAACCCATATCGTAAAATTGAATACTAAAACTCCCTTTAGAATGGGAAAGTTAGAAAGAAAATATATACCCAAAATAATTAATTACCTATTTTAAACATATGATAACATATGTTTCATGTGAAAACATGGACGTATAAGAGTTATCTTACTATCATGTTTTGATGGAGAGTGATACAAAATATGTCCAGGAGAAAGTTAATAGTCACAAAGTCATAAATATGTAATGGTCTATTGAACCATTTGATTAAAAAATAGTAGGTACTAGGATACAGTTTCATTGGTTTCATGATAGTTTCCTTATATTTAAAGAATTATCATCTGAATAAATACATACATGATTTTATTCCACTTCATAAGCATAATATTTTCCTTTTTTGTTGCTTGATCAATTTCCACTTCATCTCTTATTCCATGAAATGAGGTTGAAATTGTAATTCCTACAAAAATAGTGCATCATAAGATCTATAATGGGATGAAAAGATCTCCATTCTATCTCTAGATATCATAACAAAATATTCAGCATAGTTTTTGCAGTACATACAAATCATTTTATGGTTATGTAAAACCTTAATCTTT
This sequence comes from Viscum album, assembly GCA_963277665.1. Taxonomy (NCBI): domain Eukaryota; kingdom Viridiplantae; phylum Streptophyta; class Magnoliopsida; order Santalales; family Viscaceae; genus Viscum; species Viscum album. The sequence continues at coordinate 1,263,937,547 of OY728120.1, read as the reverse complement.
AAAACCTCATCTAATGTTTAACAAAAAAAATTCATAAAAGATTACCATTATAAACCTTCCAAAATATTTAAGCCCAATAATTTGAAAATAAGGTAACTTAATTTAAAATTTTAAATGATCATTAATCCGCCTAATAACTTTATGTAGCTATTAGTTATCCCACAAAAAACATGTGATAAAAATTAACATTCTTTTTTCTCAAAACATAGTAATAACATAAATTAAGATATAACCTTATTTAAAACATTAATCAATTAAAAATTTAACTCCTTCAACATAATATAATTCCAAAAAAAATTAAACTCAATCCATGATGTCATACAAGTCCAAATTTCATTAATATTATCCCATTTATTTCATCACAACCAAAGATATCTTTATTTCATTATCTCAACATCATGCACATATTTAAGGTTATCCTCCTCATAATCTTGTGTTCTACAAAAATTATCACCTTTCCTATTATGGCCTAATCATGATATAGATTCACATCATATCACTTTTTTGGAATACATAATACATTAAAAAAACATATTCCCAAAGACCATATTTGTTTAGTGCATTTTGAAACATTGATTTCATTTTTTTAATTCGGAGAAAGATGTTAAAAATCCCGCATGATGATCTTAACATTTAGTAACCTAAACTAAAATTATTATTTATATAGTCGGGAAGAGAAAACATTAGAAAAGTGTGATCTTAGATTCCCAGTAAGGGTAATCAAGGGAGATAAGAAAATATAATCATGACCCTAAAGGTATTACAAAATGATCATGAAAATAGAATATCATGACATGCTTTTCAATGATAATAAATAGGATAATGGTATAATTATTGGTAGTTAATAATTCATTAATCATGTGTAAAAAAATAATAGAATCCATAAAATTCTTATAGAATAATAAGATGAGGAATTTTGTATAGACACATAATCCAAAAAAATGATTTCCATACTAGTCAATGCATCACATCCATGGACAACATAGTATTATGGATTCAATCACCATAACATGTTGGTATTCATTTCATAATCCAATAAATATCTTTCTTTACATGTATTACTCCCATAACTATCTCAGTAGTAAACATTCACTCCCAATACCGTCTTAAAAGACAAGTCCATTTATATCTATCGAATGATATATAAATCATTCCTCAATGCACTAGACAAAGATAAAGTTACCAAAAATTACATAATTAAATCATATATATTTTTTATAAAATAACATTCATCATATATCATATCAGAACACATGGAATAAATAAAGTTTTATTAACATCATGCAATCATAACATTACCCATAGAAAAGAAATGGGATACCTAAATATCATTCCTTCATAGAAATAATCAATTCATAAAAATAATAGTAATGGAAACAATGAATCAAATCCCCATTAAAACATATGTAACATCAAACAATTTTATCTTTGTAGGAATATAATTTTTTGAAATATCCAAAAAATAGTTCATGTGGAAAATATAATTTTTTCATTGACAAAAGTTTATTTAAATAAATTACCAAAAAAATTAAATGAAACGATTTTCCAGGGAAATAAATTTTTATGATTTTTTGGTAATATTCCTGGAAATAAAGAGTCCTTAAAGTGTAAAAATCTATTCATGTTTTATATGTTAAAATAACTACATTCTCATAATTTTTATGGAAGAGTCAAAAAGTACCTTGTTATGAAAATGATGAAAGAGACCTTTCAAAACCCTTAATAAAAAGTAATAAAATGGGAATAATGACTTAAAAAAAAATATAATAATAGTAAAAAATTCGGTTAAACTTTTTAGAAACATGGATAATGAATATAAATATTTCCCAGTAGATACTAATGTATAACGAATCTAGATAACAATAAGATAGTTGAATTAACCCTTACATTAATTATGATTCACTCAGTATGTGTAACACCCTGAGATTTTATGAAAAATATTCTTTTAATTTCATTAATGTCTTGTGTTGTATTCTACATGAAGATTATCTTTCGCTATACGCAACACCGTATTAGCTTGCAGTATACGCAACACTATTCTTGGATCGTGTTACACACAATTTTGATAATAGTTATTCTACGCAACATTGAGTATATATATTTATATATATTCAATGTATAAATGAAATATGGTTGGATTTTGTTATACGAAACAATGAAGGATTCTTTCACAACATGCAACCCTGACTTGGCTTGCATTACACGCAATCACGACCTTCCTCGATAGCGTGTGTTGTACGCAATATCGGGTTTTAATAAACAACGACATATTATTATAATATTGTCATGAAATAGCCGTTATGAATATTGTTAACTAAATTTTTAATTTTATAACATTATTATTCATCTTACACATTTCTAGAACATGATATAAGAACAAAATAAATTTTTCGGGTAAAATAAATATTTTTCAAAAAATGCAGTTTTGCCGCCTTTTGATGGCGCACCCACTTTAAATCTAGTTTTTGACATGTTTATAAGTTCAATTTGACAAAATAAATTTCTTATTTTGAATCAGGATATAAAAATTTACATTAGGTAAAGTTTTTATATTTTTCTGATAACTTTCATATTTTAATGAATAGTAAAAACACGCTATATTTTAATTAAAAACAACTTTTTTCATCATAATATATTATGTGGTTAAATTATAATATTGAATGGTTTTAATGTATAAATAGAATATATTTTTACCATTTAATATAATTTATGTCATTAGCATTTATTTTACCTTGAATTCGATGGTTAAATCAATTCAATCTTTTGCAATGTTTTAAACAAAAACCCATTTTTATTCGACAACGGGATTAATTTTAATTTAATTTCTGCAACTTCTGTGTATTGAATTTTAAAAAATGGATTCCATATTTTAAATCAGTGGGTACAAATTATGTTAATAGGCGACTTTTTATTTTTGGGAATTATGAATAGTAACTACGGTAAATTTTATTTACCATAGTTAAAGGTAAATCGGGTAATTAAGGGTAAATATAATATTATAAAATTACCCAAACACATGAAAAAATTCTATTTGATGGCTAAAAGTAAACCCATATCAACTAAGGGTCGGATTAGATTCATTTTATGGACTTTTGACCATGAAAATAATTTAATTATTATTAAAACCAAAGAAAGTGACAACATGTCACTTTCTTAAATCTTATAAGTTTAATAATTTTAACTTAGTGATAAACATCATAAAAATTAGAACATGAATAGTATCCAGAAATCTAACAAAATTATCTACATCATGAGAATTTATTTAGAATTTTTTTAGGATTAAATAGTTTTCATTAATTGTGACACAATAGTGATGCAGAAATTATTTATCTAGTGAAAAATCAAGAATATAGTTTTTATTAAACTAATAGTGACCATAAAAGGCAAAAAACCCTAACCAAAACTTATTGGTCATGTAAATTGAAACTATAATCATCCAATGGTCTAATATTTGACCATTTGGAGTCTTATACAAGCAATTATGACACTTATATTATTTTATTTTAAATGATTCCAAAGTTGTCACCTTCATAATTTAATAAATATAAAAATTTAAATATTGTGATTTTAAGATGATAAATTCGATTAAAAGTATTATTGTGAAAGGTAATATATTTATATTCATCGTAGGATTTTATTTTAAATTTTTATGCAAAAATTATGTATATTAAATAATTATACAAAAATGATGTAGTAATTATTTTATTAAGAGATAAACCAAATAAATGGTTTTAAAAATAATAAAATAAATATTATATGAACTATTTAATGTGATCCACTAATTTTATAGACACATATGACCTTTTATTAATATATTAAAGCTTTTAGTTTGAACATATCTTCTGTATATATTTTATTTAAATTCAAATAAATAAATAGTGTCAAAATTGACACTATTGTTATTTTATAAAAATAACATATTATAAAATTGTTTAAAAATCCCAAAAATATTTAAAAATTATAAATTTAAATTTATATGGTCTATAATGTTATAAAGTAAACAATTATGGAAAATTCACAACAAATAAGTAATTATTTGTTATAATTTAAAATTTAGAATTTTATTACCACAAATAAACTTAAATAGATTAAATAAGGTTAAATCAAAATGATAAGGTTTAAAATAAGATCCAAACATGTTTAAATTTGATTGGTTGATGAGATTACAACCCTATATCATCTAATATTCGAATATGAGTCATTTTTGGAGGTTTTTAAGTGGGGTTAGATTTATTATAAAATAATATTTTTAGTTATTCCAAAGGTGCCCCTCTCCTCCCTTATAAAAGGGCACCTCCTCCCCCTCTTCCTCACACCACATTGAGACTTCAAGCTCAGCCAACCCATGCCACTTTCTCCTCTCCACTTCCCTAGAGACATCCTAGGGGTTCTGGTCTTCTTCAAAGACCCATTTTAGTGCCCTAAAAGGAGGTCTCAAAGAAGCACTTCAAAAAAGAGGTAAAGCCCATTACCGATTCTTTCATCTTTATTTATTCTTCCACTTCTTCTTCTTAGGTTGTTTCATTATGAAGTAATAACATCAGTATCACTCATATACTGATATGTTATTATAAGTATGAAACAACCCTATTTCACCATCTATCCATCCTACGGAAAAAGAAATCACCGTGCGTGCGTACGTACGGAATACCGTCTCCACGCCATGGTGTAATCTATTTCCCACCACCGCCTTACTTGGATGGGTATAATGGTGTATATAATGACTATATATGACTATTATAATGTTATTCTGAAATAGTATACATACACTCCAATACAATTCCACGATCATAGGAATGATATCATCACTCGTGCGTACGTATGGAATACCGTCTCCACGATGTGATGCGACTCGTTCTACATGATCTTCATTTCATTATATAAATGAATTGAATGAATGAATATGATATATATTACACTAATACCATTCTGGAAATGAGGTATCTATAACCTAAAGAAAAATAATCAGAATTTATTCGACAAAACACGCATAAGAACAAAAAGTTATAAACACCCGAATACCAAGTAGCAATGAAATATTACTACTAAGAAGCTAAGAATTTGACCATATATGATATCAAAAAAATAAGTATGATTCTGGAATAAGTCAATAACATTATTTAAATCACTATACAGGAGGTTCGGACACTTACAAAGCAAGTTAGACCTAAGGTAAGGGAAATGTCACAATCTCATTTTTATCCGAGATTGTTTATACCTTGGTATTTACTGGGGTGTATTTTATCATCCAAATCCATGTTTCCTCAATATGTAATATTATTTCCATCCACATACAATTTTTAAAATCCAATTTTACCCTTCGGTGAGTTTTTAGTAAAATATATGAAAGGAATCTTTTGTCGTTTTTCGTACGAGGTACTTTTTGACTTTTCTGACAAAAGTACGAAGAATGTATTTTTTTAACTAATACTACATGAATGGATTTTTAAAACCTTATTTCCAAGAAGCTTCCTTTACAAGTTTTCAAGTTTATTTTTAATCAACTTCTTTTAGTTTAAAATTGTATGACATGTTATGAAAGGATAAATGTTTTTGAAGAAGAAAGGATATTTTCCTCAAGAATGGAGTTCAAGTGTTTCATCAAAATTATTTTCCATCTAAGATAATAAAGGGTTCTGTTTTTATCCCTATTATTACATTGATTTTATTATGTTGTGATGGAATTATTTTTATGAATTCCTTTATCTTATATGAATTGTATTATGATGTCATGATGTTTAAGATTCCAATTTGTATTACATGGGTTATGTAATGATGTATGATTTATGATTTTGTGGAACACATAAGAATGGTATCATTATGAGATGGGTGGGACCTATATCTCCCTCCAATGCATTGGGTAAAGATTTTATATCTCATGAGATAGACATGGTTGGAATGGTAGGTTATACCGGTTCAGTGAAACAGGACTGGAACGAGGGTGACTCGGTTCAGAAAGGGACTTTGTCCACTAAGATAGTCTTGGCAATGAGTCTTGACTAACAAGAAATGATTCTCTATGATTATGTGTGTACGCCACAATGTTTCATGTTTTAAGTTATGATTATTGTGATTACATTTCACTGCCATGATTTATCCCATGTTATGAAATTATGCTCTCTTTTTCAAGTTAAGATTTTCAAAATGTTATGTTCTTATGAGGTGATTGATATTTCTTTTTTTTTACTCTTACTGAGCATTTGAGCTCACCCTTTTATGTTTTCTTTTCCCCAGGATATAAAAAAAGGCTTTAGGTATAAAAAAAGGAAGATCTTTATGGGATATGTTGAAGATATTTCACCAGGATTAGAAGATTATATTCCGAGTTTCCAAAGACACTAAACTATTATGATCCTTGTGTGTGTGTTTTTGTTATGTACTAAGTATTCCGCAAATTTAATGTAATGTCAATGTACGTCAAGATTCGGGTCTCTACAGTTGGTATCAGAGGAAAGGTTTAGTCAACCTTTGGAAACTAGGATGCGAAAACGTTAGTGAGATCCCTAGAGATATTTCTAAGGTATGTCTAGGGATGTCCCTAAGGATAAGTATACGTATAGGATATAGTCCTAGAACTATGGTAACGATCATAGAATTTAACCTAAGATGTTAGATATTGAGGGTGCTCCCCCTTTACTATGTTGTCTTCCCTAGCATGATTTCGCCTCTCACAAAATTCTTTTTGTGTTTTATAATGGAGGGAACCAGAAGGAATTCGATTAACATTGAATCCAATGGATAAATTGGTGACTATGAGAAACAAAATTGTGTAATGCCTAGAGACAAAGATATTGTGATTATGCCGAATCATTCATCGTGATATATGATTAACAAGGTGAAATTTAGTGGTATGACTAATTCATCAAAGAATAGGAAGATAAACTATTATGCACGTTTGCATGTTGAGGAGCATAAAGAAAGGAAGATTGAGATTTCTAAAGAAGGGAAGAAGAACCTTGAGGAATACCTAAAATGGAGGGACTGATGTTATCTGTGTGGAGAAAAGGGTCATAGAGTGACAGATTGTTATGGATTTCAATGTCTTATTTGTGGAGAACATGGGCATTACCCAACTCAATGCCCTAACCTAAAAAAGTTACTTCTAAATCAAGGAAGGACTTATTCCAGGACAGTCATTGAAGTGGATGTACTGAAGTGTTTATGTATTGGTATTCAAGAATAATGTTGTTGAGGTACTTTTATGGTGTACTGAAATATTTATGTATTGGTCTATTGTGTTTTTCAATAATTTTAAGGTACTGGTAACCATGAAAAGTGATTCAAATATTTTGGAAAGTAGATGATATGCGCATAATTAAGGGATAAGGAGAAAATGAAATATTTGATAGTATTCATGAGCTCATGATTGATATAAGGACTAAGTGATATCATGGTTTGAGTATATAGAATTTTGAGGATTTTGTTATGTGGAAAGAGTTATCTTTTGACAGCACTCATGTTTTCACTAAGATTCAATGGGTTTTCATTTTTCAAGAGATTACATGATTATGGTATTCACATGACTGGAATGTGACCAACAAGATATATGGGGGATAAATGATGGTATTCACATGCTTGGTTGATGACATTTCAGGTAATAATTTTCTTTATATTATGAGCTTGGACCGAATTATTTTAGATAAGACTAAATATTGGAATGGATTATGTTGGACATATGTTAGTATTATTTAAGGATAGAACTTTTGATATTATATAGTTTTAGAAAAAGGACAACCCGAAGGACGGGCGACAGCCCATCGCGTCGGACAAGGTTGTGGGAATCGAACCCACAACCAAAGTGCGACTGGCCTTTATCGCCTACCACTGGCCTCCAGGAAGTCCATGTTTAGTAAAAACTAGTTTTATTATATTAAGCAGTATGATATATGAAGTATACGTCCATTTTAGGAACCATATATGATTAATCTCACTATTTATGGACTTATGTATTTTTTTTTTTGATAACTTTTCTAACCTTTTGTTTGAGACAGATGGAATGACCCATCATTCTATGACATGATCTGTTAACACTTCACGAATAACAAATTCAACTTCATTTCTTTAAGAGATGAAGTGGAAATTGTTCAAAGAACGAACAACAGTGAGATTGTACCCAAATCAAGTAAGTATTTCTTCTAATTCAAAATTTTCAACTTTAGGGAAATGATATTGAAAACCAAAAATGTTGTCCTAGTGATCTTATATATGATGAATCAGATGGTACCCTAGATCATCACAAATTTATGGATTTGCGATTGTTGGCTTTTTCATAGCCATGTTCTCTACCACTCTCTATTAGAACTTGATGGTTAGATTTTTCTTCCATATCCATATTTTCACTTATGTTCTCCTACGTGGAAACCCAGTGATGAGTTAATTTGGGTAACCGTTACATTTCATACTTTAGTTTTTAAAGCCATGTTTTGGTATTCCTTTTATGATGTGGGTTTCTATTAAACAAACTTTCGAGTAGCAAACCATTTATAACCCCGACGAATTTTGAGGGCGAAATTCATTTTAAGGGGGGTGGAATGTAACACCCTGAGATTTTATGAAAAATATTCTTTTAATTTCATTAATGTCTTGTGTTGTATTCTACACGAATATTATCTTGCGCAATACGCAACACCGTATTAGCTTGCAGTATACGCAACACTATTCTTGGATCGTGTCACACACAATTTTGATAATAGTTATTCTACGCAACATTGAGTATATATATTTATATATATTCAATGTATAAATGAAATATGTTTGGATTCTGTTATACAAAACAACGAATGATTCTTTCACAACACGCAACCCTGACTTGGCTTGCATTACACGCAATCACGACCTTCCTCGATAGCGTGTGTTGTACGCAATACCGGGTTTTAATAAACAACGATATATTATTATATTATTGTCATGAACTAGCCGTTATGAATAGTGTTAACTAAATTTTGAATTTTATAACATTATTATTCATCTTACAAATTTCTAGAACATGGTATAAGAACAAAATAAATTTTTCGGGTAAAATAAATATTTTTCAAAAAATGCAGTTTTGCCGCCTTTTGATGGCACACCCACATTAAATCTAGTTTTTGAAATGTTTATAAGTTCAATTTGACAAAATAAATTTCTTCTTTTGAATCAGGATATAAAAATTTACATTAGATAAAGTTTTGATATTTTTCCGATAACTTTCATATTTTAATGAATAGTAAAAACACGCTATATTTTAATTAAAAAAACTTTTTTCATCGTAATATCTTATGTGGTTAAATTATAATATTTAATGGTTTTAAAGTATAAATAGAATATATTTTTACCATTTAATATAATGTATGTCATTATCATTTATTTTACCTTGAATTCGATGGTTAAATCAATTCAATCTTTTGCAATGTTTTAAACAAAAACCCGTTTTTATTCGACAACGGGATTAATTTTAATTTAATTTCTGCAACTTCTGTGTATTGAATTTTAAAAAATGGATTTCATATTTTAAATCAGTGGGTCCAAATTATGTTAATAGGCTACTTTTTATTTTTGGGAATTATGAATAGTAACTACGGTAAATTTTATTTACCATAGTTAAAGGTAAATCGGGTAATTAAGGGTAAATATAATATTATAAAATTACCCTAACACGTGCCAAAATTCTATTTGATGTCTAAAAGTAAACCCATATCAACTAAGGATCGGATTATATTCATTTTATGGACTTTTGACCATGAAAATAATTTAATTATTATTAAAACCAAAGAAAGTGACAACATGTCACTTTCTTAAATCTTATAAGTATAATAATTTTAACTTAGTGATAAACATCATAAAACTTAGAACATGAATAGTGTCCAGAAATCTAACAAAAGTATCTACATCATGAGAATTTATATAGAATTTTTTTGGGATTAAATAGTTATCATTAATTGTGACACAATAGTGATGCAGAAATTATTTATCTAGTGAAAAATCAAGAATATAGTTTTTATTAAACTAATAGTGACCATAAAAGGCACAAAACCCTGACCAAAACTTATTGGACATGTAAATTGAAACTATAATCATCCAATGGTAGAATATTTGACCATTTGGAGTTATATACAAGCAATTATGACACTTATATTATTTTATTTTAAATGATGCCAAAGTTGTCACCTTCATAATTTAATAAATATAACAATTTAAATATTGTAATTTTAAGATGATAAATTCGAGTAAAAGTATTATTGTAAAAGGAAATATATTTATCTTCATCATAGGATTTTATTTTAAATTTTTATGCAAAAAATATGTATATTAAATAATTATACAAAAATGATGTAGTAATTATTTTATTAAGAGATAAACCAAATAAATGGTTTTAAAAATAATAAAATAAATATTATATGAACTATTTAATGTGATCCACTAATTTTATAGATACATATGACCTTTTATTAATATATTAAACCTTTTATTTTGAACATATATTCTGTATATATTTTATTTAAATTCAAATAAATGAATAGTTTCAAAATTGACACTATTGTTATTTTATAAAAATAACATATTATAAAAAATTTTAAAAATCACAAAAATATTTAAAAATTATAAATTTAAATTTATATGGTCTATAATGTTATAAAGTAAACAATTATGGAAAATTCACAACAAATAAGCAATTATTTGTTATAATTTAAAATTTAGAATTTTATTACCACAAATAAACTTAAATAGATTAAATAAGGTTAAATAAAAATGATAAGGTTTAAAATAAGATCCAAAAATGTCTAAATTTGATTGGTTGATGAGATCACAACCCTATCTCATCTAATCTTATAATATGAGTCATTTTTGGAGGTTTTTAAGTGGGGTTAGATTTATTATAAAATAATATTTGTAGTTATTCCAAAGGCGCCCCTCTCCTCCCTTATAAAAGGCCACCTCCTCCCCCTCTTCCTCACACCACATTGAGCCTTCAAGCTCGGCCAACCCCTGCCACTTTCTCCTCTCAACTTCCCTAGAGACATCCTATAGGTTCTGGTCTTCTTCAAAGACCCATTTTAGTGCCCTAAAAGGAGGTCTCAAAGAAGCACTTCAAAGAAGAGGTAAAGCCCATTACCGATTCTTTCATCTTTATTTCTTCTTCCACTTCTTCTTCTTAGGTTGTTTCATTATGAAGTAATAAAGTTAGTATCACTCATATACTGATATGTTATTATAAGTATGAAACAACCCTATTTCACCATCTATCCATCCTACGGAAAAAGAAATCATCACGCGTGCGTACGTACGGAATACCATCTCCACGCCGTGGTGTAATCTATTTTCCACCACCACCTTACTTGGATGGGTATAATGGTGTATATAATGACTATATATGACTATTATAAAGTGATTCTGAAATAGTATACATACACTCCAATACAATTCCACGATCATAGGAACGATATCATCACTCGTGCGTACGTACAGAATACCGTCTCCACGATGTGATGCGACTCGTTCTACATGATCTTCATTTCATTATATAAATGAATTGAATGAATGAATATGATATATATTACACTAATACCATTCTGGAAATGAGTTATCTATAACCTAAAGAAAAATAATAAGAATTTATTCGACAAAACACGCATAAGAACAAAAAGTTATAAACACCCGAATAACAAGTAGCAATGAAATATTAATACTAAGAAGCTAAGAATATGACCATATATGATATCAAAAAAAATAAGTATGATTCTGGAATAAGTCAATAACATTATTTAAATCATTATACAAGAGGTTAGGACACTTACAAATCAAGTCGGACCTAAGGTAAGGGAAATATCACAATCTCATTTTTATCCGAGATTGTTTATACTTTGGTATTTACTGGGGTGTATTTTATCATCCAAATACATGTTTCCTCAATATGTAATATAATTTCCATCCACCTACAATTGTTAAAATCCAATTTTACCCTTCGGTGAGTTTTTCATAAAAGATATGAAAGGAATCTTTTGTCATTTTTCGTACGAGGTACTTTTTTGACTTTTCTGACAAAAGTACGAAGAATGTATTTTTTTAACTTATACGGCATGAATGGATTTTTAAAACCTTATTTCCAAGAAGCTTCCTTTACAAGTTTTCAAGTTTATTTTTAATCAAATTCTTTTAGTTTAAAATTTTATGACATGTTATGAAAGGATAAATGTTTTTGAAGAAGAAAGGATATTTTCTTCAAGAATGGAGTTCAAGTGTTTTATCAAAATTATTTTCCATCTAAGATAATAAAGGGTTCTGTTTTTATCCCTATTATTAAATTGATTTGATTATGTTGTGATGGAATTATTTTTATGAATTCCTTTATCTTATATGAATTGTATTATGATGTCATGATGTTTAAGATTCCAATTTGTATTACATGGGTTATGTAATGATGTATGATTTATGATTTTGTGGCACACATAAGAATGGTATCATTATGAGATGGGTGGGACCTATATCTCCCTCCAATGCATTGGGTAAAGATTTTATATCTCATGAGATAGACATGGCTGGAACGGTAGGTTATACCGGTTCAGTGAAACAGGACTGGAACGAGGGTGACTCGGTTCATAAAGGGACTTTGTCCACGAAGATAGTATTGGCAATGAGTCTTCACTAACAAGAAATGATTCTCTATGATTATGTGTGTATGCCACAATGTTTCATGTTTTAAGTTATGATTATTGTGATTACATTTCACTGCCATGATTTATCCCATGTTATGAAATTATGCTCTCTTTTTCAAGTTAAGATTTTCAAAATGTTATGTTCTTATGATGTGATTGATATTTCTTTTGTTTACCCTTACTAAGCATTTGAGCTCACCCTTTTATGTTTTCTTTTCCCCAGGATATAAAGAAAGGTTTTAGGTATAAAAAAAGGAAGATCTTTATGGGATATGTTGAAGATCGTTCACCAGGATTAGAAGATTATATTCCGAGTTTCCAAAGACACTAAACTATTATGATCCTTGTGTGTGTGTTTTTGTTATGTACTAAGTATTCCACAAATGTAATGTAATGTCAATGTACGTCAAGCTTCGGGTCTCTACAGTATGTGTCTAAAACCACAATATAGTGGTTTTAAAATTATTATTAACTTATGAGAAAACATTATATTATTTATGATATCATGTTTTATTAAAATATGAATTTATATTACCCATTTATTACCTATTCTATTTTAAAACAACATTTCGGGAAATAATTAATTTTTTATTAAATGTGTTTTGACTCATTATTCTTGATCCTATTACATAGATCACTATTTACATAAATATATAATTTAAAAAATTATTTATATATCATATATATTTATTATATAAATATATATATAATATAGATATATGAAATGGAATACCCCGTTTATGGAGATGTTAAGTCGTTTGTATACATGAATGTGGTTTCCATTTTTTTATCATACTGAATGGAAGAAGGTATATGAAATATATGTATATATATATATATATTAATCCATTAGAATTATAATGTCATATATATAATATTTATTCATTATATAAATTTTTTTCATTCTTGAAATGGTTAACTAAAAGATGAATCTCATCACATGGTAGAGACGGTAGGTCGTACATATGCACAAGCGGCTATATGATTTCCTTAATGGAGAGAACTTATAGAAGTGGATGGTATATATTTTCTTCAATAATTAATATCAGGTTAATAAATCGTATATTATTATTATATCCATAATTACACACATCCATGTAAAGTGGGGAAGAAAAACAAATTACACTACAGCGTGGAGACGGTAAGCCATACGTATGCACTCGTGGTACTTTCTTTTTTCATTGGATTGATAAAATATGGAATATATTTGTTACATAATAATTTTAAAATATCACAATATATATTATACTAGTGTTATTAATTTATAACAGAATCAACACGTGAAGAGGAAGTAGAAGAAGAAATATTTTTTGAAAGAGTCGGTAAGGAGATTACCTCTCCTTTGATTATCTCCCTTTAGTTCTCCATCTAGGGATACTACAGTTGGAATATTGAGATTACTAGAATCGCTAAAATATTACTAGGTAATATTAGAATGGAAATTTGTAGGGGATGGTTGACATTTAAGGATCAATTTGGTGTGATAAAGTGAGGGAGAAGGTGGCCTATAATAATTAAGGAGAGGGGCACTTTTGGAAAACCTCAAAATATTAAAATAAAATAAATCAATTATATAAAGAAAAACATAAAATTGGGATATATATTAATGGGGTGTGAAATTATAAACCATATAATATCCCATTTGTGATTAATTGTCATTTTTTTAAATAATTTAATAATATATTAATTCAATAAAATATAATTACTTTCGAATTTGATAGTATTCATTTAAATTGGGTATAAATACATCAATAAAAAGGAGTAATTTAAATATGATGGTTTCAAACATATCTTACATATCTTATAGATCTATAAAATTCATTAAAAAAAAATTTAATCCAAAATGTACCAAAATTATTATTATTAAAATCATATATTTTATTTTTATGTTAATTAAATTAGTATTGTTTTAACATTGAAGAAGCATATAAAAAAGTTATATAATTTATAAAAAATAAAAATAAGAATATTCAAAGAAATTAATTTCATTATGATCAAAATATACATTTATATTCATTCAATTATTTATTTTTCCCTATATGGATGCATAAAAGATATTAAATAAAAGAGAGTGATTTTTTGTAACTACCTTAGACTTTAAATAATATGAAAGTTATTTTCTTAGAATATTATACATTAAACCACTATAATTAGATATTTAGGTGATATGGTTCTAATATTTTTTATCAAATACTTTTTTTCAATTTTTCATTTTATTTTAAACCATATCATTTTGATTTACCCTTAATTAATCTATTGTAATTATAATTTGTGGTAAATAAATTTTAAATATTAAGAGGTCATAAATTATTACACATATGTTCTAACTTGTCCATACATGGAAATTATATTAATATTTAAAACATATAATAACCTCATTGTATTTGATAAATATTTTTATTTTTTAAAATAATTTAATACAATACTTTTTTATAAAATATTATTACTATTAAATTGGATACTATTTAGAATATTGTATTTAATTAAAATCCAAACAAAATGATACATTTGAACAAAAAAAATTGTGATAGTCAAAAAATGTAATATTAAACTATAAAAATATTATATTATCAAAATTAATTACAATTATATTTATTTTATATTGTTTATATGATTTATTTGATCCTTTTATTAATGAAATACTTTCTGAATCATTATTATGACACCACTTAAGTCACTTATTTTGTCACTAAAATTTATAAATAAATTATCATGCATTATATAATATTTTTATCTTTAAAATGACTATTTAAAGACATGTTTATCATCTATATAAACATATATTAAAAAATTATTATTATCAAAAATATTAGTATAACATTTTTGATATACCATTAAATAAAAAATAATAAATGCCACATATATACCCAAGTGAAATAAAAAAAATCTAATTTTAGAATAAGGTTTATTTAATTTTAAACCCACTTATCCATTGAAATTAATAAATTTTTTATGTTATTTTTATAATATTATCATATTATTTTTATCTTTAATTGTCTAATTTAACCTAATCATGGTAAATAAAAATTTACTGAAGTTACTCTTCATAATATAAAAAAATTAGATGACAATATTAGAATCTAAATATTATATTTATTATAACCATTTATGTTAGGTTCTCAAATTTCTATTCCCATAAGTGTTAAATTTTAGTTCAACGTCAGTCCCATATAGGTGGTGAGAAGACAGATAAAAAGAATGTTCCAACATTCAATAAGTGTATATTTTCAATTTAAATATAAAAATGATTCCAATGAATTAAATTAAATTTATTTATTTTAAATTCATCTAATGTTACATGAAACCCAACATAATATATAATTTAAAAATATAAAAAAATTAAACAAATAATCAATTTTAAATTAAAATTCAATTTTTTTTACTCTTCATCCAAAAATGATGTTTCTCGAAAAAATATAAACAATTAAACCAAAGTAAATTTTTATATCATGCATTAAAATAAGATATTTATTTTCTTATATAAATATTATAAAGGTGTCAAAATTATATTTCAAATGGGTTCTCCAAAAAAGGTGGTAAAATTACCCATTTGAAAATTATAGGGTTTTATGCGTAAAATTGGGTTTTCTCTTATCTTATATCTATAAAAAATACTGTATAAATATCGAAAATACATAAATAAAAATATATATTTTATATTTCATTAATATCATTGGCTAATTTTTATTTATTTAATATATTAAGACAAAATTATTTTGGGAGCATAAAAAATTAAATTATTTCCTTTATATTCAATGAGTTTGTATTTTCACTTCTAATTAAATGGTAACTAATGAATTCATCTTGTAAAACATATATTTTCATATGTTTATTTTTACTATTCATAACTAAAAATTTAAAATCTAATATAAATATTATTATATTCAATACTAATATTTTAATAATATTCTATTTTTTTGTTAAAACATTGGATCACTTATAATAAAACATATCAAAAGATCTTGCTGTTGAGTAAGATAATCCAAACATAGTGTTTTTTATAATTTAATCTAATATAATTGGTTCATATAGTGCAATATCAACATGTTGTTATGTATAACGAAATCAAAACATATATTTTTTCATATAACAAAATATATATTCAGAATTCTATGGAATTGAAAATATAAAAATGATTAAACAAATATCAAAAAATATATTTTTAAATATCTCAATGTGTTACATTATACCCCCTTAAAATAAATTTCACCCTTGAAATTCATCTGGGTTATCCGGGTTTTAATATTTTAATGTTCAATTTATAGAAACCCACATCGTCTAAATGATTACTAAAAATCCCACTTAAAAATGATAGCTTGAAACATAGTGGTCTCCAAGGGAACTCATGACTAGGTTTCTACATAGAAGAAAATAGGTGTAAAGTTAAAACATGGACATGGAAGAGAAATATAACTATCGTGTTCAGATAGAGAATGATTGGGAAAATTATCTAGAGAATGTTGAAACTCACAAGGTCTTAAATCTGTGATTGTATAATGGGGTATTTGATTCATCATAAATAATGGTACAAGTATAAAATTGTGGGTCTTAAGATCATTTCCCCAAATTTGAAGAATTTTATGGAAAAAGAAAATCTTACTTGATTTCATCATTATCTCACACTTTTATCTTGCCTTAATTAATATCCACTTTATCACTTATTCTATGAAATGAAGGTGATATTGTCATTCCTAAAGTAATACTAGATTTTAAGACCAAAAAATAGAATGATAGGTCATCATAAAAAAATGTTATGATAGGATTTTTAATATGCATAAACCCACCTATAGTGAGATAATACATTAATCTCACAAAAGACATCTGATTTTTAAGTTAACCAATCCATAAATAGATAAGCTTATAATACTTCTAAAATATTAATGTCCGAAACTTTAGAAATAAGGTCACTAAAATTTGCAAATATAGCTTATCATAGATCCAGTGTATATCATAAAGTTTCTCTGGTTTTTCAGATACAAAACATGTGAATACCTTTATCATATACTATCTTAAAATAGGGTAATTGCCTAAATTAGCATACATTAATATTTATATAATTCATGTTTACTTATTTAAATGTTTATTGGATATATTATTTAGGTCCAAAAAGTTATAAACTTCATCTATGATAGAACAAACCATGTTATCAACATTCCCTTAATAAGTCCCACAGTAATCAGCACCGTCCATCATATCATTACCCAATCCTCATCCTCTCAACATCAGGAATAAATTAATGGTTAACTTCCATTAATAAAACAATCACCATTCTTGAAATAACATTTCTAGTCTCTTGGAACCATTCAACATATTCATGTAAATCCTTACCAAAACATAAACTGGACAATCCATATATAGTTCACTATTCACAATTTTGGAATCGAAATACATAAATGCTTTAATTATTCTATCGGATCCCTGATTTATTAACTATACTCCCTCAACATATTACATAATAAGTTTTTCTATTCACATTCCATCTATTGTCTCGTCATTATAAACAATATAACCATAAATTAAACCACCTTGATGATTAATTTTGGGATCTTTTCTCTTAGGACATTGCTTTTCATAATTCTTATTCAGTTCACACATAAAACATTCTACTATTAATAATACCTTATGGTGGAAAATATTCCATCTATTGCATCAACTGAAAAATTCATTTCCCCTTCATAGTTACTTAATTTTTTTCCTTCTTTTCCACCACCAAAACATCTTCTTGTTCTATTGATACATACTCTTGG
Source organism: Viscum album (assembly GCA_963277665.1). Lineage (NCBI taxonomy): Eukaryota > Viridiplantae > Streptophyta > Magnoliopsida > Santalales > Viscaceae > Viscum > Viscum album. The sequence continues at coordinate 1,263,919,168 of OY728120.1, read as the reverse complement.
GTGTTTCGTTCCATGTTCTTGAAATGTAGGAAACTGAATCACCTTTCCTAAGTGGCCTCCATTACTCTAACTCTCAATGAACTCATTTTTTATATTATCAAGTGACTCTAAGAGTTTGTTAAGGTAAAATTTGTTAATCATGTTTTGTGAAAACTAATTAGGAAAGATCACAACATCCTTTACTCCATTGATCTTCCCATCTTACTAGTCATCAAAAAAATTACATCACGTTCAACTTGAATCAAATTCCTTCTTGTTCTTTTCATTTACTAAAACCAAAATCATATATTAAGAAACAATTATCATAGTGAAGAACTATATAATAATTAAATAATTATCATAAAATGTTAAAATTATGATAACTTCTTTAATATATGACACCTTATCTTTTTTAGGTTATTCATATCCAATATCTATTTAAATCCTTCATGATGTTTCATGATGTGTTTGTGAATTTACAAGGCATATTCCCCATGAGTGTCAGACCATGTGTGTATAAAGGCTTGTTTCCATGTACAAGGTTACAATTGACTCATGACTGATACACCTTGTTAGAGTTTTTACCCCTAGGTGCATCTATTCTTGAGTCATAACCACTTGTATTATCCATATTGGGATGTATTTCTAAGTAACCACATTCTCTATCCTTTACCAACATTAAAGAAAATTTTCCAACAATTTTCATTATTAATAGACTTATCCTCAATAATTTAAAGAGGGTTTTCACTATGTTTTTCTCATCATCGATTCAAATGGATAACAAATTTTTTTAACTCATACCAACTATAACAACCCTATATTGATATACATTAATATTACATCAATTATGCAGAATACATAATACATTATGCGAAAATGTAATAAATTCAATCTAACCTAATATTGACGTTCTAAATTAAACAATGAACTCCATTTTATGAAAATAATTTCCTAAATATGATAAATTTAATTTTTAAGTAAAATCATTATTTACTCAAAAAAATACTAATACCTAACTAATAATTCCAAAATATTTATTTACATATACTATTATATCACATTACCATTCAAGATGCCTAAATTAAATTAATACTTCCTTATTTGGGGTTACTATTCCACTAGTCATATTACTATTCATAAGGGAAATATTACTATTCATAAGTAACAATTCATAAAAAAATATCTTATCAGACTCTAAATTTCTTAATGAACACAACCATATATGTATGTTTTTCGAAAATCATTTCACATTATAAAATAGTTAAAATATTTAATAATATTTAAAATACTATTTTCTTCAATATTTATCAATAATATTAATCTTCATAGAAAAAAAACTAAAAACTAAACCTATATTAATTTTTATATTAGAAATAAAAAATGATAGATATTTTACTATAATAAGAAATAAAAAAATTATACAAATGGATCACACAATGTTACTAAGGACTCAATATATAACCCCTTATATCACCTACAAATGACCTAAGAGTAAGGTGATCAATGGTGATAGAATCTTGTGGCAGCTCGGAAAACATTTCCTGACAGAGAATTTCTATCAACTAGAACTTGTTGCATATGTGATTTTTCTCATGCTTAACATTTTGAAGCTCAGGTTGGCCTTACTCCATAGAAAATCCTAGTGATGAAAACTCATTCCCATGCTCCAAAAAATGGGTTTCATATAGCCTGAGTCTACTGGATGAGGCCATCGACTCTTCTTTCTACATTAATGATCCATTATCATTTCTATTTATAAACAATAATTATAAAATTAAAAATTAGTGTTGTTTCCAACGGTCATATTAACCAATGGTCATATAATGGTCAAAACCTGATGGTCACATTTCATTAATACTTATATTTTATTTTATTATGGCATAGTAAAAAAATTACATTTTCAGCAAAGAATATATTATTAAAATCTTCAGGTCATTACATTCTTCCCCCCATAAAAACATTTGTCCTCAAAATTTCAACTCCTAATCATAGAAGAGAAAAGGTTTGGGTTATTCTGTCTCATAGTCTCCTCTGTTTACCAAGTGGCTTCTTCATATTTGTTGTTATTCCATAACTCTTTAACAATTTGGGTGGTCTTTTTATATAGAATCTTGTCTCTACGATCGAAGATCTCTACCGGATGCCTCTCAAAATGAGAGGTCATGTTACAATTTTACCACCTTTGTATTTAGTACATGTGAAGGGTCAGGTATATACTTCCTCAATAGAGATACATGGAAAACATCATGAACATCACCAATATTTAGAGGAAGTTTAATATAATAGGCCACTATGGAAATGCGGTCCATGTTTTCATAGGGGAACCAAAACACGTGACTCTCTTTAATGGAGAAATTCAAAGGAAGAACTTGTCACCAACATCAAACTCCAAGTCCCTTGGACGGTTGTCATCATAGCTATTCTGCCAACTATGGTTGTCCTTAATGTGTTTTTGGATGGAATAAACCATTTCTTTCATCTCTTGCACAATATATGCCCCTAGATGCTTTCTCCCACCACCTTCATCCCAAAAGTTTGGATTTCTACATAGCTTCCCATATGGAGAATCCTAGGGTTCTATTTGAATGCTTGATTGGAAGATTTAGTTGTATGAGAACTCAAGTAATGGGATATGTTGATTCAATCAACCATTGGATTCCATTGAGCATGTTCTCAGTATAACCTCGAGTGTCTAAATTGTCTTTTCAGATTGTGCATTAGTTTGAGGATGATCGGTCGTACTGAAATTCATTTTGGTACTCAATTCATGTTGAATACTTCTCTATAATTTTAATGTAAAACTCATATTATGATCAGATGAAATAGAGGGTGGTACCCCATTACACCTTACCAATTAATTTACAAAAATCCTATAATGTTGATTAAGAGAGAAATCTTCCCGAATAGATATAAAATGGGTAGTTTTGCTGAGATGGTCCACTATAACCCATACCACATTGTTTCATTTGGAATTTCTCAAGATACTAGTGACTAAGTCCATAGTAATATTATCCAACTTACATGCTGGTATGGGTAGCTGTTATAATACCCCATTTAGGAAGTTACCATTCTTCCATCACTGGTTGACACACCAACAACCTTGTAGTGTAGTCAGAAATATCCCTTTTCATGTTATCCCACCAATAATGATTCATGAATGTCCCTATACATTTTTTTGATTCCAAGATATATATATAATGTATAGCAATGACTTTCATCCATCAGCTCCTTCTTTATTTACATAATATATGGAACACATAGTCTAGTACAAAATTTCAGCACACCGTCTTGGTCAATATTGATCTCAAGAAACTGCATACCCTTCACAACCTCAAACTAATTTTATAAAAAATGATCTTCTTTTTTATCTTTCGTGAACTTCTTTAGTAATGATGGTTGAAAAATAATTTTGGATAGGTTTCATGATGTCCCTTCCCTTACAATTACCATATCTGATTTTACTAGGTCTTTGATCAAGGTATCTCATTGAAACCTCATCATTTTCATAAAAATTGGGAATTTGTTACTTAATGCATCTACGACTTTGTTTGCTCGTCCTATTTGATAGTAAATTGAACAATCATATTCTTTAATAATTTCCAACCATCACCTTTATCTGGTGTTTAATTGCTTTTTCATGAAAAATATACTTCAAAAATTGATGGTCTATGTATATATCAGACTTCTCCAGGTAAAGATAGTTCCTATATATCTTCAGATAAGAAAAAAATTGTGTCCAACTAAAGATCATCTTTATTATAGTTATCCTAGAGAGTCCTTATCTAGTTATATTCATAAGAAATTAAATTATCATTTTTAATGAGGATGCAACCAATCCATTTTAGATATTCCTCATTAATAAAATTTCATCTTTTATTGAGGATAGTGTTAAAACGGGTGCAGTAACCAATCTCTTCTTCCACTCTGGGAAACATTATTCACTATCTTTTTTCCAAATGAACATGACACATTTTCTAGTTAACTTGATTAATGGATTATAATGTTGTAAATTTTTTTAAAAAAACTCCTACAATATTCAGCAAATCTAAGGAAGCTGTGAATCTCAGTTAATATTGTATTATGAGGCCACTCCTATAAAAAATTGTCTTTTTAGGGTCAACTAATATCCCTTCATTGGTTAAAATGTTCCCAAACAATGAAACTTGTTGTAACCAAAACTGACACTTGATAAACATTCCAAATAACATATCCCTCATCATAGTTTTCAATAAAACCCTTAGATGATATTCATACTCCTACAATTTTAGGAATATATCTGAGTATAATCAATAAAAACTACCAAACATTTATCAAGTTAGTCTTCAAAGACTCTATTCATCAAATACATTTAGAAACAGGTGCATTAGTCATTTCTAAGGGAATAACAACAAACTCATAATGCCCAAATCATGATCAGAAGGCTGTCATTGGAATACCTTCTTTCTTCCCCTTCAATTGATGATAACCATATCAAAGATCAATTTGGGATAAGAATTGATCCCCAAGATTCTGGTCAAATAAATCATCAATTCATGGAAGAGGGTACTAGTTCTTTAGTGTGATCTCATTCAGTTCCCTATAATCAATTAATAAATGCATTGATCTATCCTTCTTCTACACAAATAGAATAGGTTCTCCCCTAGGAGACACACTTTTCCAGATAAAACCCATCACCAAAAGATCTTGGATTTTCTTCATTAATTCATCCAGATCCACATTCTCTATTATATATGGTGTTTTTTAAATTTTCATGGAACTATGAATTACTTAAATGAATAACTCTACCACTATTTATGAGGGATTTCTATGTAACTCTTCAAAAAATATGTCAATTTATTCATAGACGATAGGGAAATTGTTTTCCATGTACTCTCATTTATTTCTTCTTCCTCACTGATAAACACCATGAAGAAGGATATAGGAGTTGCTTTTTGAAAAATATCTAGTCAAGAAATATGTCCTTGGATGATAAACGTATGTCTCCCATTCAATACTACTATGATTTACTTACTTATTAATTTGATCTAAGCATTATAAATTGAGGTCTAGTAAATCCCTAGTATAATGTTGAATTACAACATATGATTGAATACTAGATTTCAGATATTATCGGGCTCACTAAAGTAAATACTAGTATTTCTGAACACTGATGATTCTTGGAAAATCCAACTGCGAGTCTTGACTAAAAACTCAACTTTTAGAATTTTAGGAATGAATTCTAAAATTTCAGTAAACATGGAAGAAATAAAGAAATGTGTTGAACAAGTATCAAACAAATTACATTCTAGGATTCAGATAATAATAAGAGAACCTTCCACCTCATCATTTGGAGGTTCAACATCAGTTTTCATGATAGAAAATCACATCCTTGCACCCTTGGCCTTTAGTGAGGTTGATGGTGACCCCCTATACATCCCTCTGATTGGGACATTGATTGGAAAAGTGCCCAAACATTACACACATGAATAATTGTACTTTAGGTAGGGCCTAAACCATCTTCCCTTTGTCATTAGTGTCGGGAAGTTGAGGGTTCACCTCACAATGAAAATTTCATGTGATATGTCAATCTCTTCCAGAAATGTCTCACGTCCCACTCCCAAACAAGTAGTTCCCCGAATACTTCATCCCACAGTTATTACATGTTGGATGTTTTACATGATTTCCTCCTCTTCCCCGATCAGTTTCCCTCTAAAGCATGGATCCATTTATCTCTTATTTTAATTGAATTTGTGAGACCACAATGTCTCATTGAACTCTAGTTCGGCTTTCATAGCACTCCGCACGATCTCCTCATAGCTATCAAATGCTCGGTTGGATATATTATTCCATATATGATGTATTATTACACCAAATAATCTACCAAAAATCCCATTAGGATCCATGACAATGTTGTAGATTTAATGGGAATGTATTGTGAGATTCATCACATTGCATCCAATAGATTGATTCGCCTCCTGTTTAAGCTCGATAAACTCCATTCTATTTTCTTTCTCATCTAATGAGGGATATACTAATTTAATAAGATCCCTTAGAACACTTCCCACTATGTAGATTCAGTATCCCCTCTTGGTCTCATGTTTTTAATTAGTTCCCACCACTTATCAGCTTCTCCCCCTAAGTAGTAATCATCCATGGTGTAATTCTCTTCTTCAGAACTATGAAGTATAGAAAAGGCATTTTCTATAGTTCTTATCCTCTTTTCCACAATCAATGGGTCAATAGATCCACTGATTTTTTTTGTAATTAACGCATAATGTTCTCAAAAAAAATTTGTTACCTTGTTAGTGAAATTGGTCTCCCATATTGAATCAATTTATTTCCATAAAATGAGTAGTTGATTCATTATTCTCATGAAAACTTCCATTTTGGCTTCCATTGGAGGGATTTCAGAGCATGGTCCACTGTGGTCACCATTTTAATGGTTCCTATTATTTCCATATATTTTATAAATTAAGAAAACCATAGTGAGAAAATTGATTCATTTAAGAATCTTATAACTCTAAAGTATTTTTATCTATTAAATCATCATGCTTAAACACATTATTCATAAAAAAATATACATTTTGTATAAATCCTTAATAATGGTTCATAAAAAGCTTGTGATTATCAAGATATATCTCTTGGGAGTGTCAAACTCAGAGTTCAGTAAGGCCCATTTTCATGTACCTGTTCCCATTTGAGTCTAGCTTAAATCAGTGTTTTCAGGTTTTAACCCTAGATACATCTGTTCCAAAGCCACATCCACTTGTTCATATCCAGATAGGGATTAATTTTTTCAGAAACCACTTAATTAATATTTCACCAAAATATGAGGAATTTTTCCTATACATAAACTTTTTTATAGGATTCTACTTACTTTTTTGATATCATAATTTCCACAAATAACTAATCTACCCTCTGATACCAATTATGGAATTCAGTACTTTTATGACATAACTTTTCATGAGATTTTACAAATATGGGATCTTTTAATGTTTAGTATCATGGAAAAAAGGTACATAATAAATTAAAATGTAAAAAAAATTTCTTTTCCACAAGAAAGGATTCTTCAAGGTTCATCCTATTTATATTTATTTCATCTCATAAACTGGAGACATACATCAAAGGAAAGGGTGAGTAGATATCCAACTAAAGGAAAACAAGAAAAATAGTTTAAATGTAAACTTGACCAATATCAATAAAAATATGAAGAAAATCTTAAAGTCATGATATAGAGGAATATAATAAAAATATAATTAAAAATAACATGAATATTTGGATAAAAATTTAATTCATACATTCATAATCATATCACCAAGGTCCATCACAAAATTGTCTTAAACTTTACGGAGGTTATTCCCCGTGGTATCATAAAACTTTTCATCTCTAGAGATTAATTCCATTAGCCAATTAATTTTAGCTATATCATGGCGCACCATTACTATATCTTTATTTTAATGATATACACATATATAATAATAAATCATTTTAGAAATAACCTATAGAAAATAACATAAATGTTTTTCATATCAAAATCAGGGAATTTTAAAAGGTGATAAAAACATTATCATTATGTCATTTACAACCCATGAGAAGGGATGGAAGGTTATATATATATCAATTCCATAATAAAATAAATAATATTTTGGTTTTTCTGAATACCTCTAGAAATGAAACTTGTTTGGGTATGGCCATAAAGAAAAGAAAAGAATTCCATGAGAAAAAAGAGAGAAATTTTGATACGAATACTATACAAAATAACAGGTATGAAACACAACTTTTTAAAATACTAAAAAAAGAGGGGACAGTGGTCACCCATTCATAAAAGACTCATAATATAATATAGTGATAGAATGAAATGTAAATTGAACATGGTATGGAAATTTTGAAGACATGCCACATAGAAGAGGACTTGGAAGGGAAAGAGAGATTAGTTGTTCCCTTACCTTGAAAAGTAACTTATAAAACTCTAGGATCATGACCATTAGGGCATTGAGGAAATCATGGGAGGACTCCTTTGGAGGTAATTATATTGTAGCTTCCTATTTAATGACTATTTAATGAAATAAAAAGAATTAATGGTTTGGTATTTATAGTAAAAGAGAGATAGTTTTTTATTAATTTTGTAAGAAACATCATTCGTTGTATTGGAAAAACGATGGTATTTCCCATTGTATTTTCCCATGGTATTGGCCAATTGGGACACCGAATATCATATTTTATTCCTCAAGTGTCTACCAGAATTATTTCATCATTATCACATCACTAATGATGTCATTAAACATACTGAAATCACAAAACTATATTTATACTATTCACCGAAAAACAATGTATTTTATAAAAATATCATAAGTTCTCTCAAATATAATATAGATGTTATTAATTTAAAATAAACTCCATTTAATAAAAAAAATTCTAAATAAGATAAATTTAATTTTTAATTAAAATAATATTTACTCGATAAAATACTAATACTTAATAAATAATTCTAAACGAGTTATTTACTTGTATTATTATATAGAATTACCATTCAAGATGAATAAATTGAATTTATAATTCCTTAGTTGATGTTATTAAACCATTGTTCATATATACTATTCATAAGGGTAATATTACTATACATAAGTTACTATCCACCAAAAAAATTATTTGATCTTATCAGACTAAAAATTTATTACCTCTCACAACAGTATATATCCATTTTACAAAAATCATTTCACAGTATAAATTATTTAAAGTATAAATAATATTTTAAAATAATATTTTTTCAATATTCATCAACAATAATAATATACATTGAAAAAACTAAAAATTAAACCTAGATTAATTTTGACATTTCAAATACAAAAATGATGGTTCTTTTACCATAATAAATAATAAAAAAATTATCTATAAAAATGTATTACACAAAGTAACTAAAGATTCACTACATAACCCTTTATAATACCAGAATAATACCAATAAATTAGTTGTAAAATGGTGATAGATTCTTGGGGAATCTCAGATAACATTTCTTGAGTGCTGATTTCTATCAACCAGATCTTCTCGCATAGGCAATTTTATTCAATATTATCATATTGAAGCTCGTCTTGGGCTTGGTCGAGAGAAAATCATAGTGATTCTACCTCCTTCCCAAGATCTAACAAATGGGAGTTTTATGTACTGCATCTACTGGATGAGGCCATCAACTATTACTTTTGCATCATTTTTCCATTACCCTTTCTATTTACAAACAATAATTATAACATTAAAAATCATTTTTTTTCTAATGGTGATATTAACCAATATTCATATCACGGTCATAACCTTATGGTCCCAATTCATTTATACATGCATATTTTTATTTATTATGAAATACTAAAACATTCATTTTCAGTAAACAAAATATTATTCGAGAGATCAGGCCTTTACATCTTCCCATAGTGGATCTATCCCATCGACTTGTTTTTTCCTCATTATCTCATGACATATGAATCTTACAATTAATTGGGGGGATAAAAGTCTTTCCCACAAAATAATGAAAGTCATACATATGTGTTCCACAACAACATAAATTATTCATCATATGATAACCCATGGAATTAAATTGGTTTCATAAAAATCATCCAATCATAACATAACCCATGGAAAATAAATTGGTTTCATAAATATCTTTCCATCATAAATATAATCCTATATATAAATTATACGGATTGTTCCATAAAAAATATACTCATTAAAAAATTTAATATAAAATAATTTTATTTTATATATAAAATAATTTTTAGAGATCACTTGAAAATAACACTTCTGGAAAATATCCTTTCTACTTTAAAAATATATTTTTTTTTAAAATTTGAAAAATTTTCAAAATAAATAATTTTCATTTAAAAAAACTTCTTAGAATATAAAGTAATCTTTTAATAATTTAGTTTTCATGAATTTGGAAGATTACATTAATTAAATATAACTTAAAAACATTCCATCAATATATTTTTTCTTGTATATACAAAAACAGTCCTATATAGAAAATGAAAAATATATATTATTTTAAATAAATTTCAAAAAAAGTAATAAATAGGTAAAAATAACCTTAAATATTCATAAGATAATATTATAATCATTTTCGACAAAATTTTTAAGTACATGGACATGGAATAAAAATGTTCCCCATGGTATGCTTAAACTTATACAATCCCAAATAATAATTTGATGGTGGAATAACCCATATCACATATTAATAATTTGAATAGAATTCCCCATGAAAGATAGAAAATTATTTGGATATGAAAATACCATAATCATCATAATAATAATCCTAAAATAATTTCATGATAATCAAATACACTTTACAAAAAAAATATTTGTGTATATGGCATGTGTCATAGAGAGATAAAAGTGAGACAAAATTCCCATACCTTTTATTTTGAAATATATAGTACATTTTAAAACCTCATGCATAATAAATATAAGTTTATTATATATCGACCATTTAAAAATATTCATATATATTTTACTATATATTTTATTTACTTATGAAATTATATTACTCACTTAATAAAAATTCCAAATTTAGGTTCTATTTCGGGTAATAACCACTTTGTTTCTCATACATGTTTTGACTTTTTATTCTCATCCATCATAATTAGATCATAGTTTCATAATTTTAAGAATTATAACCATGATATAAATATCATATATATTCATTATATATATATAGTTATCTATAAAAGTCAGAGGTATAAAATAAAATACACCGTTCTTGGAGATGGTAGGCCATAGCTACACATGAACGCCGTTTTCATTTTACATTCAGATTAAATGAAAGAAAATTATATCATATATTATAATTAAATAATCATTATTATGGTATTTATATCATATATATTCTTAAAATTTATCCTTATTACTAATCATGTGAAGTATTTTTGAAAAATGAATCACATTTCATCATGTATCTGGTAAGACATATGTATGCATGAGCAATGATATCATTTCCAAAATTATTTGGTGGTTAAAAGGTAGATATGATTTTATCATTATAGAAGTATAATTATGTCATAAATATCATATATTAACATTAAACCCATCATAATGCCCATTCAAAAAATATAGTAATGAAAAACGAACTGTATCGCTATGTGGTGACGGTAAGTTGTTCATATGCACGAGCGATACATTTACTTATCATTAAATAGAAAAGGGGATTTTTAATGGTGTGTCCATAATAATTAAATTTAAAAATATTTGGTATTATGAAGTTATTGTTTTATGATATAAATCATATATTTAGAAGAGGTATAAAAGATTATAAAAATTGATTGATCAATTAAAGCGATTAACTCTTGTTTGTAATTATTCTTTTTGATCTCCTCTTATAAACCCTAGAGTTTTTCCTTTGGGGAGATCATTTTCATGACCATACTGAGATGGAACTTAACCTATGAATACCCCAAGCCCATATCCATAGTTCAGTTGGTGGAAACTAGTAAAATAGTATTGTGAGTGAAGAAATGGAAAATCCAGCACCCAAAATATGAAAACAATAACAAAAATCCTACCTTCTCTGAAGTAAGGTGTCGTTTTCAAAAGAAACTCCTGAAAATATACTTAGATAAACTCCAATAGAATCCTTAGTCAATCCATCCCACTAAGTTCTACCTTCCTTAGGTCCACCATAGATTTCATCGTAAGAACTATGGTACGCAAAACACACAACATGTTCCATAAAATCCAATGCAAGAGTGAGTATAAATATATTATATAGGTTCCCCAACATCCGAAAATAAAAGGGAGATAATTAAAGGAAATTTTCATTTTGACCTAGTTTTAGGTAACATAATTGAGAGAGAAACTCCACCTCATAAAAGCCTCATTGATAAAGGATATGTTATTTCACTCCATAAGGGTATTAACTCAGACATGTGACAACATCGTAAGGACTCCCAAAACCACCCATATAAACACGTCTTAGACTCTATGTCTCATGAATTTATGTCCTCATAGCCACAAAAATTATTTCACTGAAAGGTATTAATGGTATCTCAAAAATCAAGGGAATTTACACCATAAGATTATCCATCTTAGAGGATATTCGTCCTTGAGATACACTCAATGGGGAATAACCTACTAGCTTTATCTCTAGTTCCCAACACTAGAGGTCCTTCCAAAGACATCCTTAACCCTATTAAAGTTCATAATAAATCCATGAAGAGGGTGACCCTCACAAATAAACACAGTTTAGGGATCATTTCTCAAGCTCATGCACCCTATATATGCTCTTTAATGAGAGTTAATGGAGGGACCCCAATATCACCACTACCACGCAGTTTGGGGAGAAGTATCTCTTCACTGAACCAAAAAACCAATATTGCTTCTATATGTTGTGACCTATTATAACGCCCCAACTCCAGTTACCCAGAGTCTGTGAATTATTACATAACATTGGCATGATCACAAAAGATCAATTCTTGAAAGACCGATTAGTTTAGTAGCCTTGGAAACGCTAGATACTTTCATAAGGTTTTCATTACATCGTAAAATAGAAAACTACAACTACATTGTTTCCAAAGACAACATTGATATCCCATAGAATACCCCTGCAGGTCAGTCATAATATACTTCTCCACATACTAGGAAAAATAAAACATAGAAAGGGGTGAGCTTTGATGGTCATTAAGGATAACAATATAGAATAAACTTTCATAAATAAGAATAAACATTTTTGGTAATTCATAAATAAAACAAAAGCCTTTTAAAATTGAACTTCAGCATAATATGGAAAAAATAAAATGAAATAATGTCATTTATCTATTCACATGGATATTATACTAGTCGAATAATCACATGCAATATCAATAACCACATTCATAATGATGGAATGCCTAATTCAAGACTTTCAAAACCACATAGTCAAGGTTGTGTGCCAAGACTACAAATAACATTTTGTAAAGTCCTTGTGTCAAGACATTAGTTTGTCTCATGAGACCTGCTGATGCATTGAGGAGATATAGTGGGCTCCACCCACCACTTATTAAGTCTAGTGCATTCCTCATATGAACAGGTTTAAACATAACATAAACATTCATATTAAAACTAGCATACGAAATGTCAATACATTCTCCATAAACCATGAATGGTATAAAAATAACACATCCATAGTCAAACATATCTCAAATCCTTCAATATAATATGGATGTTTTGTATCATAATAAATCAACTTCAAATAAGTTTAAAATCCATCAAAGGATGTTGACATCGATGAAATCAAAACTATTTGATAGAAATATCTCTTTTTTTAAAACATTTAAATGTCACGTAATTATAAAATAAAATATTTACTTTGAAAATATTCTTAAAATATTTTAAGGTAAGCTTTGACGATTTTATAACGACGAAAAATAGCAGCACCCTCTGTATAAGATAAAAAAATTCATTGTTACCTTAATTTTGTCGAAAATGTAAAAAAGGTCCTTGTTTGGAAAATGACGGAACGATTCCTTTATAAACATTTTATAAAAATTAAAACAAGGGTATAAATGACTTTAACCCATAGTATATAAAATATTAATAATGTTTTGAAATACAGTTTTAAGAAACATGGATTTTAATGATAAATAAGTCCCAGTAGATACGTAAAAACAAACTCGGATAATAAAGAGGTTGTGAAATTAACCCTTAACTTGTAATTTTCATTGGTCAAGGTTAGGTTAAACTCTTGTATAATAGTTAAATAATTGTTATTAAATTATTCAAGAATCATATACATAAATATGATATCATATATGATCTTCTAATATTTCTTTCTTAATAATATTTTAGTATTATTGTCGTTTCAGGTGTTCACTTACTCGTTTTCTTTTATATGTTTTGTTACATAAGCTCTGTTTGTTATGGATAGGTTGTATATTATTCATATCTAGAATGATATAAAGTCCTTAAACATTATTTTTAGATATCAAATGAAAATTATTCTTGAATAGATACGATGGGGAATTAATATCATCGCGTTCGTGGAGACGGTAAGTCGTACGTATGTACGAGTGACAATATCATTCTTTTGATATTAAAATATTATCTAATTGGATGGTATATAATATATACAGAATAATTACCATGTTATATTTATTATTTAAATCTATTATACATCAGTATTATACCCATCCAAATAATAATGTATTGAATAACAACTACGCAACAACGGGGAGACAGTAAGCCGTACATACGCACGTATGGTGACATGTCATTCAAAGGATGAATAGAATAATGAATATGGTTGTACCATATTTATAAAATAATCACAATATATAGAAGATACTGGAGTTATTATTTTAGAATGTAAACAATAAGGAAATAAGAAGTGGAAGAAGAAAATAACTTGAAAGAGGTGATGAAAAATTTAACTCTTTTTTGGGTCCATCCTTTTGATTTGATCAAAAAGGCTACTAAAGTTGGATTTATGACTAAAGGAAGGCCTCTAAGATGAATTGGGGGAATTTTATAGGATATTTGTGAAGGGTTTTCTCAATCCAAAAGGCTTTGAATGTGTGAATTTGAGAGAAGAGGAAGTTTCCTTTTATAAGACGGGTGAGAGGCACCTTACGAAAAACTTAAGATATTATTTTATAATAAATTCATATTCAATTTATAATGGCTCCAAAGTGACTTAATTCGAGGCTAGGGTGGGGAAGGGTCAAAATCATTTCAACCAATATATTTTATACAGGTTTAGGTCACAATATTAACCTTATCATTTATATTTATCTCTTAGTTAAATATTTTGACATTTACCTTGTCTCTTTGTATTTTTATATTATATGGTTTATAAACATACTATAACAAGCCAAGTGAACCCAAATTTGTTCATTATTAATATATATAACCTTATCTAAGTCATTTGGACGAACCATATATTTTTATGGAATAAAATATCAATTAATAATATAATATTTGTTTTAAAAACTCCTTTATGTCAATTTTGACACGATTTGGTATTTTGTTTTTGATAAATTCATAACAACATTTATACATCGAAAAAAATTCATATAACCAACCCTAACATGTCTTACTTCCTATAAAATTAGTGTAATTTATTAAAAGTCTCAAATTACATTTATTTGGATATTTATAATATCAATTATTTTAATATTTCATTAATTAGGTATTTAATGCATCATCATTGTGTCATAAACAAATTAAATTATTTAAATATAAATAAAATACCTTTATGTAGAAATTTTTTATCTTTATAATTAATATTTATAATCTAGTTTATCTTATGTATAACCCTATATTAAAAATGTTTTAGTTATTAAACATTTATTTTAACTCTTTTAAATCTTCTTTAAATAAATTAATAATAAATGTCCTAATCAAATCCAAGTGGACCAAAGAGGTTAAAATTTTATTCCTAAGGTCTTTTTTTTGTCTGATTATAATTATCCAATAGAATTAGGACATATGTTAGGGTAATATTAATATCATGTTTACCTTTAATTACCCTATTTACTTTTAACCATGGTAAATAAAACAAAAAGTTACTCTTTACCAAAAATTATTTCCATCTTATTGAACCACATATTACATACTGATATCATCCGTGTCTCTCAGATTTTTTAATTTCAACACACAAAAGTGGTGAAATTAAGTTTCATGTGAATTTTCAAATTCTCTTAGGAGGTGGGTAAAAGACGGTGAAAAGTTTAATAAAATTTTTATATATCTAAAATTATTATAAACTGACTCCAATGAATTATATTAAACATATATATGTATTATGTATCTATTTTTACCTAAAATAAATTTAAATAAAATAAACAATTATTTAAATAAAAATTCGGTTTTAAACAATAACTCAGTGTTTTTCACTATTCATCAAAAATTGAATGTTTTCAGAAAAATACCAAAAATTCACCGTTAGCTAATTTTGATATTCTGAATTCAAAAATGAAGTATATTTTACCAAATTATAAACATATAAGTTTCATTTATTAATTTAAAATTAATTCTCATTGTTAAAACCAAAAGACATATTTTTAAGAAATAATAACTATAAAAAGATTGACACTTGTTTATGTCCAATTTCAAAGTGAAATTACATACAATGAACAACATTGGATTAAATGGTAAAAATATAATCAATTGATACTTACAAACCATTAAAATGTATAATTTTACACTATAAATTATTTTGATTAAAAAAAGTTGTTTTCAGTTAAAATATAGTATTTTTCACTATTCACCCAAATATAAAAGTTATCATAAAAATGCCAAAAATTTATTGAAAATAAATTCTTATATCCCAATTCTAAATGAGAAATTTATTTTGTCAAATTTAATATATAAAAGTTTCAAATATTGGATTTAAAAATGGTTCATCGTTAAAAGGCGGTAAGAGTTCATTTTTTTGAAAAATACTTCTTTTATTATAAATAAATGAATTTGTTCTTACCTTAGGTCTAAGAAACTAATAATATGGATTCTAAAATTATAAAGATTATATATAGTTTAAAATTTATTTAATACTATTCATAACTGCTTTTGAACGGCTAGTTTGGTAAGTCGTGGTGTGCTTGAACTCAGTGATGTGTGTAGTGAAAGTTATTGAATTACTTTGAAAAAATTATGTACTATGAAATATTGGGGTGTTACATTATTCCCTCATTCAATAAATTGTGTCCTCGTAATTTGAAATTGTTCTTCAAAAATAAAAGGTTTAAAATAAAAAATACCTTTTTGGGAAAACCCCCCTTGGAAATTAGGTTTATAAAATTTAGTCTTATTAAGCAGAAAAGGGGGTTGAAAAAGTCACCACCAAATTATGATATTTATTAAGAGAACATTGGTTGAAATTAGTGACACATAATTGGAAGAAAAATGTAAATATTTATAAGGAGTTTTTGAGGTCATAAATCAAAAACAATTGTAGAATTGAGGGCCTCAAAGCCATCAATCTATGTTGATTTAAAATATCATCGGTTCAAAAAAAACATAAGGTATTAGGATAACACATTTTTAATTTTAAGATACCTTACCTAATGTTTAAGAATTAATTTCTTCATAGAATAAGAGAAGAAACAAAAATATATACCTGACAAGTATAGTTCCATCATTTAACTAATTTCTACCACAAATTCATCTTTCACTCTGAAAGATAATAGAACATTAAAAAAATATTCTATTTATCCCATTCTTATAGGGTTACAAAAAAATGAATTTATAAATCAACTATCAGAACCATTAAAAAACAACATTATACAATCCAGGGACTTCACCTTATCTAGTGGTATGCGATAAATCCCAATTCCACTATGGTTGTGGGTTCGATTCCTGCAGCTTTGTCCGACGTGACGGGTTGTCACACGGTCTGTGTGTTATCCTTTTTATAAGAATCCAAAAATAAATTTAAAAATAGTATCCAATTTCAAACATAATCAATTCCAACCTTTAGACTTATCCAAAATACTTCTATCCAAACTCAACTCCAAAATTTATAAGGAAGGTAAACACAATGAAGATCCTTTTTTCCACGTAATAACATGTGAACACCTTCCTCATGTATTCTTTAAAAACATTGCAAAATCCTGAATTACCATAAAACCTTATTGATTATATTCATGTTCCTTTATTCCTTATAGAATACCGGATATACTCCCTATATCCAAAAATGTTGTAAACTCAAACAATGATGGAATATACAAATCATTAATCACTTTCAAGGAAGTCAAGAATATCCAATATAATTTATCCAAACTAATCATATCTTATTCCAAAATCACTACCTCATTATCAGGACCATTTTAAGGATTAACTTTCCATCAACCATGTATTTTCCAAAAATTGTAGCTTACTATTAAGTCACATTTCATAGAACCATATAATCTAAAATCCTCAATTAAATAGTACTGCAGAACAATCCTTATATACTCTATAATTATTATAACATGTACATCATTAATACAACTCTCAAATGACACAATACTTTAATAACAACATAATAAATCTAATCATTCCTCTTCATCTTTGGTAGTATGATAACTTTGTTATTATCTAATAGTAGCATTTGGGGTATACTTTGATGATTTGGACATTGATTTGCGTAGTGTCCCAACTCCTTGCTGATGAATAATTGTACATTTGAAACTTTTTTCTTACCCTTGAAATAATGTACTTGGTGTCCTCTTTCACCACACTTATAACAAACTCACATTCCCTTCAAGATTTTACCAAGGTGATTCTTTCCACAATTATCACATATGGGAAAATCATTCTTTTCCCTCTTCCCTTCATCCATATTTCTCCCTTTCATCCTTTTATTCTCTTGATTCCCTTCAAATCCATAAGAATCAGATTTTTCTTTACTTATATTATTAAAACATGATACTATTTCTTCATATGTTGAGAATACATGGGAGAATATTTTCCTTCTAAATGTTGGCTTAATACCGTGAAAGATATGATCCTTATTATTCTATGGATCATACGTATTTCTTGAGTTCACTTTCCTTCTACTGGGCTCCATTTCTATATAATGGCATAAACTAGATTAGTTTATGAATTGAAATACATAATTCCAAACTTGTAAAACACTTAATATAAATTGAACAGTTTACGGATATAATCCATAATCATAAAAAATGTTTTCATTGAAAAATTATATACTCATAAACCCTTTATAATGGTTTGTAATGAAAATGCGAATTATCCTAAGCATATCCACTGGGAGTGTCGTAACCAATAGTTCAGAAAGGCCCATTACCGTGCACCACTTCTCGTTCATGTCTTGATCAAAGTGGTGTTTTCAGGTTTTACCCCTAGGTACTTCTGTGCCAGAGCCACCTCTACCTGCTCATATCCAGACAGGGATGTATTTCTCGGAAAACTCACAAAATCACTACATTACCAAAATTCTAGGATATTCTTCTATTCTAATAATAAAAGTCTATCTTAGGGCAACATTCTCTAATCAGAGTTTATCTAAATCTAGATTCCAATGTTTGTACTAAACTTCCTCTGATACCAACTGTAACACCCCAACCCTAGTTACCTAGAGTTGGTTCATTATTACATAACATTGGCATGATCACAAAATATTAAGTCTCGAAAGACCTATTAGTTTAGTAGCCTTGGAAACACTATATACTTTCATAAGGTTTTCATTACAACATAAAATCTAAAACTACTACAACATTGTTTCAAAATACAACACAGATATCCAATAGACTACCCCTAAAGGTCAGTCATAATATAATTCTTTGCATCCTGGGAAAAATAAAACATAGAATGGGGTGAGCTCAGATGCTCCGTAAGGATAAGAGTATAGCATAAACTTTCAAAAATAAGCATAAACATTTAAGGAAATTTATAACTAAAACAAAATCCTTTTAAACTTGAACTTTTACATAATATGGAAAAAATGTAATGAAATAATTCCATTTACTTATTCACATGGATATTCTACTAGTTGAATAATCACAAGAAATATCAATAACCACTTTCATAATGATGGAATTCATAATGACAGACTTTCATAACCACATAGTCAAGGCCTCGTGCCAAGACAACAAATAATATTTTGTCAAGGCCTCATGTCGATAAACTAGTTTGTCTCATGAGACCTACAGATACATCGGAGTAATAGTGGGCTCCACCTGTCACTTATTAAGTCCAATGCATTCATCATATGAACAGGTTTAAACATACAATAAAAATTTGTATTAAAAATAGCATACGAAATGTCAATAATTTCTCCATAAACCATGAATGGTATAAAAATAACACATCCGCAGTCAAACATTTCAAAAATCCTTCAATACAATATTTAATTTTTGTATCATAAAAAATCAACATCAAATAAGCTTAAAATCCATCAAAGGATGTTGATAGAGATGAAACCAAAACTATTTGAGAGAAATATCTCTTTTTTGAAATCATTTAAAAGTCACATAATTATAAAAGAAAACATTTAATTTGAAAATATTCTTATAATATTTTAAGGGAAGCATCAACTATTTTATAATGGTGTAAAATATCCACACACGCCGTATAAGTTAAAAAAAGACATTCTTACCTTAATTTTGTCGAAAAGGTTAAAAAGGACATTGTTTGGAAAATGATAAAAAGATTCCTTTATAAACATCTTATAAAAATTAAAACAAGAGAATAAATTAATTTAACCCATTATATATAAAATATTAATAACTTTTGGAAATACATTTTTAAGAAACATGTAAGTGGATGATAAAGAGGTCCCAGTAGATAATTACGTAAAAACAACCTCGTATAATAAAGAGGTTCTGAAATTGACCCTTACCTTGTACTTTTCCTTGGTCTAGGGTAGGTTAACCTCATGTATAATATTTAAATCATTGTTATTAAATTATACAAGAATCATATACATAAATATGATATCATATATGATCTTCTAATATTGATTTTTTAATAATATTTTAGTATTATCGTCGTTTCAGGTGTTCATTTACTCGTTATATTTTATATGTTTTGTTACATAAGCAGTGTTTTTTATAGATAGGTTGTATATTATTCATATCCAGAATGATATCATGTCCTTAAAAATTAGTTTTAATCATCAAAATAAAATTAGTATTTAATGGATACGATGGGGAATGAATCTCATCACGTTCGTGGAGACGGTAAGCCGTACATACGTACGAGCGACAATATTATTCATTTCATATTAAAATATTATATAATTGGATGTTATATCATATATACAGAATCATTATCATGTTATATTTATTATTTACATCAATTACACATCATTATTATACCCATCCAAATAATAATGTATTGAATAACAACTACGCTACAACGTAGAGACAGTAAGCCGTACGTACGCACATATGGTGACATGTCATTAAAAGGATGGATAGAATAATGAATAAGATTGTATGATAGTTATAATAACACCATATTATATATAAGATAATGAAGTTATTATTTTATAATGGAAACAAAAAGGAAAGAAGAAGTGGAAGAGAAAATAACTTGAAAGAGGTGATGAAATATTTACCTCTTTTTCGGGTTCTTCATTTTGATTTGATCAAAAGGGCTCCTTAGGTTGGATATCTGAAAAAAAGAAGGCCTCTAAGATGAAGTTATGGAATTTGATATGATATTTGGGCAGGGTATGTCAGAGATAAAAGGGTTTTAAGGTGTGAATTTGAGAGAAGGGGAAGTACCCTTTTATAAGAGTGGTGAGGGGTACCATTGGAAAAACATAAAATATTATTTTATAATAAATTCATATTCAGTTTATAATGGCTCCAAAGTGAATTATTTCAAGGATAGGGTGGGGATGGGTCGAATTACTTTCATCCAATAGATTTTTTATTGGTTTAGGTCACCATAATAACCTTATCATTTATATTTAACTCTTAGTTAAATATTTTAACATTTACCATGTCTCTTTGTATTTTTATATTATATGGTTAAGAAAAATACTATAACAAGGAAAGAGAACCCAAAGTGGTTCATTTTTAATATATATATTATTATATAAGTCATTTGGACTAACCTTATATTTTTTTTGGAATATAATACCAATTAATAATATAATATTTGTTTTAAAAACTATTTTAGGTCAATTTTGACACTATTTGGTATTTTATTTTTCTTAAATTTAAAACAGAATTATTACTTAGATAAAAATTCATCTAAACAACCCTAACATGTCCTACTAACCTATACAATTATTTTAATTTATAAAAAGTCTCAAATTACATTTATTTGGATATTTTTAATATCAATTATTTTAATATTTCATTAATTAGGAAATTACTGCATCATCATTGTGTAATAAATAAATTAAATTCTTTAATGTCTAAAAATTATAAATAAAATACCATTATGTAGGAAATTGTTTTATCTTTATAATAAATATT
This sequence comes from Viscum album, assembly GCA_963277665.1. Lineage (NCBI taxonomy): Eukaryota > Viridiplantae > Streptophyta > Magnoliopsida > Santalales > Viscaceae > Viscum > Viscum album. Next base: position 1,263,897,329 of record OY728120.1, on the reverse strand, counting down.
TATAATCTAATTTATCATATGTATAACCCTATATTAAAATTTTTTTTCTTATTAAACATTGATTTTAACTCTTTTAACTCTTCTTTAAATAAAATAATAGTAAATGTCCTAATCTAATACAAGTGGACCAAATAGGATCATATTTTATTCCTATGGTTGTTTTTGGTCGAATTATACTTATCCAATAGAATTAGGACATGTGTTAGGGTAATATTAATATCATTTTTACCTTTAATTACCCTATTTACTTTTAATCGTCATAAATAAAAGTAAAAAGTTATTATTCACCAAAAATTGTTTTTATCTTATTGAACCACATTTTACATAATTATATCAACCATGTGTCTCGTATTTTTGAAATTTAACTGATAGAAGTAGTAGAATTATGTTTTATGTGATTTTGCAAATTCTCTTAGGAGGTGGGTAAAAGACGGTGAAATGTTCAATAAAATTTATATATATATATAATTTTTATAAACTGACTCTGATTAATTAAATTTAACTTATATAGGTTTATTTATCTATTTTGACCTAAAATAAATTTAAATAAAATAAATAATTATTTAAATAAAAATTCAGTTTTAAACAATAACTCAGTGTTTTTCACTATTCATCAAAAACAAAAAGTTTTCAGAAAAATACCAAAAAATCACCCTCAGCTAATTTTGATATTCCCAATTAAAAAATTAATTCTATTTTACCAGTTTCAAAAAATATAAGTTTCATTTATTAATATAAATTTAATTCTCGTTGTCAAAACCAAAATGCGTATTTTTAAAAAATAATAACTATCAAAAGATTGACACTTATTTATGTCCAATTTCAAAGTGAAAGTACATACAATGACCATCATTGGATTAAATGGTAAAAATATAATCTATTTATACTTCCAAACAATTAAAATGTATAATTTAACACTATAAATTATTTTGATTAAAAAAAGTTGTTTTCGGTTAAAATATATTATTTTCCACTATTCACCCAAATATGAATGTTATCAGAAAAACTCAAAAACATTTATTGAAACAAAATTCTTATGTCTCAATTATAAATAAAGAGTTTATTTTGTCAAATTAAATATATAAAAGTTTCAAATATTGGATTTAATAAGGATCACTGTTAAAAGGTGGTAAAAGATCATTTTTTTGAAAAATACTTATTTTATTAGAAAAAAATGAATTTGTTCATACATTATGTCTAAGAAACTCATAATATGGATTCTAAAATTATAAGGATTATATATAGTTCAAAATTTAGTTAATACTACTCATAAATTCTTTTGAACGGATAGTTTGGTAAGTCGTGGTGTGCTTGAACTCGATGTTTCGTGTAGTGCAGGTTATTGAAACACTTTGAAGAAATAACGTACAATGAAATATTGGGGTTTTATACTAGAACATGAGTCCATCGATGGAGAACTAACTCTAATATAGGACCCACTCCCTATTACAACTCATAGACCGGCGAGTTCAGCTCCATATGTGAGGACCTTCACCCTGGTATGATAGGGTATTTCCACTAAAGTATAAAGGTCTTTTCCCCTGAAATGGGGAGTACCACTCTGTGGCTTGAGGACCCACACTCTAGAATGATAGGGGAGTTCCATATTTCCGGCTCGAATACTATGGGATACACGTACCCTGATATAATAATTTTGAACTCACCCCGGGCTAGAGGACCCACTCACTGGTATGATGGGGGAGTTCAAACTCTTCCATAACAACTTGTATAGAGAAACAACACCCTGGAATGGTAGGGTAGTTCTGATACTAATGATAGTTAACCTACTCCCTAATATGATAAGGGATTACCTTCTCTATCAATAAATCATTTCTAGAGGACCCCCTCCCTTACATTATAGGGGAGTCCCAACTATACACTTAGGGGACCCTCTCATTGGTATGACAAGGGAGTAACTACTCTATTTGAGAAAAAATATTGGAGTGATCTCTCCTTTCCATGGGAGAAGAGAACAATCCAAATATATGAATTATATGGGGAACCCATTCCTTGATTCCATAGGGGGGGTATCAGTCCCAACAACTCTCTTATGAACCACACCAATCTACACCATCGGTTATGCACTGCCACACAATCTTCATCCTCGAATTATTCCACCCCACATCTCTTACGCCTAAAATGATTCCATCATCACATTAACATAGATAACCACTTAAGACAGGATACTAAAAATCATAAATCGGAGACCCAGAGAATGAGATATAGAAGGAGGATGATCTCATGATGATCCTTATCGAGTAGACTGTGTGCATTTAGGTCGACACAAAAAGTGATCTCACTCGAGCACCTTGATGTGTATCATTTCTACACAATTTACCAAACCTTTTAGGGGTATGAAATGTGTAGAGGTGGTACATGTTGTGTCCCACGTCACCAATCCCCCTGACCATGTTCCTCCTTCACACGACTTGGCCATCCATGTCATGTACATGTCAGGCATCACATAATATTTGTGATGTTCAAGTGACATGAACACCAAGACATGTGGTTTTCCTATGTCATTGTACTTTGGTCGTGTAGTGATACACAACCATGTATTTTACATAGTTATCCCAAGAAATTTCTCATGTTCACATAGTTTGGGTCACTACATAGTGTGTAACCCCAGTATAGGGTGTGCATACACCAAAATGCCTCTTCTCCGAATAGGATTGGCTTCACAGTGTGTCTCACTAGAATAAATGTCGTGTATAAGGTAATTCTAGTTATGGATCACTCTTAAAATTCCCAATTCCCCCAAGTTTAACTCGAAACCTATATATTATTTTAACATCCCGAGATTTTATGAGAAATATTATTAATTTCTTTGATGCCTTGTGTTGTACGCTGCACCAAGATTATCTTGCACTATACGCAACACCATATTATCTTGTAGTATATGCAATACTATTCTTGTCTTGTGTTACACGTAAGAGAAACCTTCCTTGATAGCTTGCGTTGTATGCAATACTGAGTTTCACTAAATAATGATATGATATTAAAATATTGTACAAACTAGCCATTATGAATATTAATACCCACTTTTTGAAATTTTATAAATTTTATTTTTCAAAATGGACTTCATTTTTGGATTCGGAATATCGAAATTAGCCTAGGGTGATTTTTTGGTCTTTTTCTGAAAAAATTCAATTTTTGATGAATAGTGAAAACACTAAGTTATTGGTTAAAACTGAAATTTTATTTAAATAATAATTTATTTTATTTAAATTTAGTTTAGGTAAAAATAGATACATAATACTTATATATGTTCAATGTAATTCATTGGAGTCATTTTATAATAATTTTAGATATAAAAAAAGTTTATTGAACTTTTGTCCGTCTTTTACCAACCTCCTAGGAGAATTTGCAAATTTAGAGAAAACATAATTTTACCGCTTATGTTATTTGAATTTCAAAAATATGAGAGACACGGTTGATATCAGTAAGTAAAATTTGGTTCAATAAGATAAAAATTATTTTTGGTGAATGGAAACTTTTTACTTTTATTTACCACGGTTAAAAGTAAATATGGTAATTAAGGGTAAAAATGATATTATTATTACCCTAAAACATGTCCTAATTCTATTGGATAAGTGTAATTAGACAAAAAAAACCTTAGTAATAAAATATCTCCATTTAAGTCCAACTGGATTAGATTATGACATTTATTATTATTTAATTCAAAGAAGAGTTAAAAGAGTTAAAACAAAGTTTAGTAAGTAAATTTTTTTTAATATTGTGTTATACATAAGATAAATTTGACTATAAATATTAATTAGAAAGATAAAAATATTTCCTACATAATGGTATTTTATTTATAATTTTTAGACAATAAATAATTTAATTTATTTATGACACAATGATGATAAAGTAATTACCTTATTAATGAAATATTAACATATTGATATTATAAATACCCAAATAAATTTAATTTGAGACTTTTTATGAGTTACACTAATTTTTTAGGTTAATATAACATAATTGATTTGGTTATATGAATTGTTATAGAAGTAATAATGATGTTATGAATTTATAAAAAACAAAATACCAAATATGATCAAAATTGACATAAATGTGTTTTTAAAACAAATATTAAATTATTAATTGATATTATTTTAGAAAATATATAAGGTTAGTTCAAAATAATTATATAATAATATATATTACATTAATGAACCAATTTGGGTTCTATTATTAGTTTATAGTATGTTTATAAACCATATAGTATAAGAATACAATAAGACATGGTAAAAGTTAAATTATTTAAATTAGAGTTAAATTTAAATGATAAGGTTAAAATGGTAACATAAAGTTGTCTAAAACCTATTTTTTGAGAGTTTATATACCCATACCCACCCTATACTAGAAACAAGTCACTTGGGATCCATTATAAACCGAATATGAGTTTATTATACAATAATATTTTATGTTTTTCCTAAGGTCCCCCTCACCTCTCTTATAAAAGGGCACTCCCTCTTCTCTCACATTCACTCCCCCAAGCCATTTGGCTCAGACAAACACTACCCCAATACCCTCTAAACTATCCTCCCTTAATCCTAGAGTAATTCCTTTTGTCATAAATCCAACCTAATAATCCCTTTTGATCAAATCAGAAGGGAGAACCCGAAGAAGAGGTAAATATCTCACCACCTATTTCAAGTTCCTTTCTTCTTCCACTTCCTCCTTATTTGTTTTTTCCATTCTAAAATAATAAATCCAGTATCTTATATATACATTGATGTTACTATAAAAATGGTACAACCATATTAGTTATTTTATCCATCCTATGAATGAATAAGTCACCACACGTGCGTACGTACGGCTTACCGTCTCCACGTCGTGGTGTAGTTTGTTATTCAAACATTTCATCATTTGGATGGGTTTAATAATACATATAAATGATATAAATAATAAATATAACATTATTATGATTCTTTATATATTATATACTATCCAATTATATACGATTTTAATATCAAAAGAATGATATGTTCGCTCGTGCGTACGTACGGACAACCGTCTCCACGAACGTGATGAGATTCATTCTCCATGTTAACCATTCAAGAATGATTATAAAGTATATATATTAATTAATAATGAAATATATGACATAATAATGATAGTATATTTATTTATATATATATGTCATTTAATTCCATTCAATTTAATAAGGAAATGAAAACAGCGTTCATGCGTACGTACAGCCTACCGTCTCCCTGAACGGTGTATTTCATTCCATTTATCGATCTATTATATATATTATATTATGAATATATATAATATATAAATCAAGTTCTATATTATTGATGTAATTAAATCATGATATAAGTAATTATATGAAGAACAACAAGTCCAAACATGTATGATAAAGGAAACGATTTTAACCAAAACACTGCTTAAACATGGAATTTAAAAAAGAACGGGTAATATAAAGTCATAAGTGACTCATATTTGATATCATAAATATTATTATGGTTATTTTGCATGTTAATAATATGTTTAAACCCAATATACAGAGATTCGGACACATATGGATGAAATTGTACCTAAGGTAAGGGATAATTATTCCAATCTCATTCTTATCAGAGATTGTTTATTCGTAAGTATTTACTGGGGTTATTATTTTCATTCATGTCCGTGTTTTCTAAAAATTCTTTAATGTATTCTTAAAGTCCTTTTTACACATTTTTGAATTTTACCACTTGTTATGGAAATAATATTTCTTTTTTTTACCATACGAGGAACTTTTTGACTTTTCCGACAAAAGTACGAGAGAATGTTCTTTTTAACTTATATGGCATGAACAGATTTTTATGGTTACATAACACCTTATTTTCATGAAGATTATTCTACAATATTTCATGAATATTTTCAAAAAAATAAATTTCTGTTAATTTTCAATGACATTTTGTGAAAATAAAATTATTTTGAAGACGAAAGGATATTTTCCTCAAGAATTCATTTCAATTGTTTTGTCAAAACAATTTTCCATCTAAGATGACATTATTTTGTGTGATTATTTTTCAAGTATAATGTCCCTATTATTTCCATGGTTTGATTCTTCTTATGATGAATTGATATCCATTTGTTTTATATGGATTATGTTATGATGGTATGATTTTTATGATACCCATTTTATTCATTGGGTTATGATGAATGATTTATATTTATTTTGTGGCACAAGTAAGAATGATTTCATTATGAGATGGGTGGGACCTATATCTCCCTCCAATGAATTGGTTAAATATTTATATCTCATGATATATACATGTCTAGAACTGCAAGTTAATCTAGTTTAGTGATACAGGACTGGAACGGGGAGTGAACTGGACTCAGTAAGGGACTTTTTCCACTATGATGGTCTTGGTAGCAATGCCTTGGCTACTATGGAAATCATATCATGTGATTAATGGTTTCACATAATTAAATGTTTTCTTCCCATGTTATTTTACTATGAATAATGTTCCTTTATGATATATTCCTTATGTACTTCCAAGATTTATGTCATTGCTCAATATTTTGATGTTTAGATTTTATGTTCACGTTTTTTGCATTCAAATGTTTATGGATTGTTTTATGTTCTATATGCTTACCCTTAATGATCATTTGAGCTCACCCTTTTTATTTTTTCTTTTCCCTAGGATATAAAGAATGGTTTTATGTAAGAAAACAAAAAGGGGAAGATCTTTTTGGGAGATGTTGAAGATCTTTCACCATGATTAGAAGATTATTTTTCCGAGTTTCCAAAGACACTAAACTATTAAGGTCCTTGTGTGTTTTCTTTTGTTATGTATTAAGTATTCTACAAAAGAAATGTAATTTCTATGTTCGTCAAGTATGGGTCTCTATAGTTGGTAACAGTGGGAAGGTTTAGTTAAACTTTGTAAACTAGGATGCAAAAACTTTAGTGAAATCCCTAGAGATATTTCTAAGGTATGTCTAGGGATGTCTCTAAGGTTATGTACAAGTATAGGTTATAGTCCTAGAATTACAGTAATGATATTAGAATTAAATATAAGATGTTAGAGATTGAATGTACTCCCCTTGATTATGTTGTTTTCCTAGTATGAGCTTTTCCAATCACACTATTCTTTTTGGGTTATAGATAATGGCTGGAACCCAAACCGTGTTAATGATCAATACACTGGGAAATGAAATGATGGTCCTCCTGAACAAACCAATGTTATGGTAGATGGAGTACAAAATATTATTTCTATACTTACAAAAGCTATGAATCATTCTGGACTTCCAAATGAGCAGATAAGGGAACAATATTCTATTGATTCCTTCTTGAGGAAACGTCCCCCTTCTTTCAGTGGGTCTTATGATACACTTGTTGTTGAAAAATGAATCAGTACCATTGAAAAGATATTTTCCATACATCGCTGTTCAGAGCATGAAAATTCATTTTAGCAGTTTACCATTTAGAAGGTGAAGCAGACCAGTGGTGGACTCTAATTAACAATACAAGTCCCTAAGATAAAATTGAATCCATGGAATGGGTTGAGTTCAAGAACTTATTTTTCAATAATTACATCCCTTGTATTCTTCAAAAAAAGATGGAAAAGTAATTCCTTGATCTTAAGAAAAAGGATTATGAATCTTTTGGTATATGTGAGGAAAATTTTACAAGGCTTGCAAGGTATGCATCTGGCTTTATCATCCAACCTGAAAGTAAAGTTGATCGATTATTTAGTGTCTTAAAACCAAGTATTTGAAGGAAATTAGCTATAAGAGACTTTTGTATCTATAAATAAATTGTGTGATGTGCTATCAAGGTAGAACTGGAAGTTGATGTAACATATTCATCTCATGGTTTTGACAAGAAACAAAAGATGGAGTTCAAGGAAAAATCTCAGAACATTGGTGAAAAGAAGGTGAAGGTTGATTTATGCTCAAAGTGTGGAAAGAATCATGGTGGAGACTATCTAAAAGGTAGTAGAAAATGTTTCAAGTGTGGAAAAGAAGGTCATCGAGCAGTTGAGTGCCGAAGCAATGGGAAAAAGGTAGCTAATATAGTGAATGGAGAAAAGACTATAGAGAACACACCACCAACACTTCAATGATACAAGTGAAAGGAAATGGGGCATTATGTTAATCAATGCCCTAATCCAAGGGTTAATGATGATTGACGTGAGTAGCCTCTGGAAAAGGACAAAGGGAAGTCACATGCGGTCACTATTTGTGATGTTGAGTATGACAATGATGTTGTGGAATGATTAAGTGTTTATGTAATGGGATTTCAAAATAGTATCATGGAATCTCATTTATAGTATCGTGGAATTTTAGAATATCTATGTATTGGTTTTCAATAATTGTATGGTACCGGTAACCATGAAAAGTGATTGAAATATTTTTTGAAAGAAGATGATATTCACATAATAAAGGGATAAGGAGAAAATAATATGTTTGATAGTATTAATGAGCTCATGACTAATATAAGGAAAAAGTGATATCAGGGTTTGAGTATATAGAAATTTTGGGAATTTGGTATGTGGAAAGAGTTGACTTTTAACAGCATTCATGTTTTCACAAAGATTCTATGGTAATTCATGTTTCAAGAGAATACATGATTTAGGTATTCACATGTTTGTAATGTAACCAACATGGTATATCTTATGATATATGGGGGTAAATTATGGTATTCATATGATTGGTGGATGACCTTTTTAGTAATCATTTTCTTTATACTATGAGCTTGGACAGAAGTATTATGGATAAGCCTAAAGATTGGAATGAATTATTTTAGACATTATATAGTATTGTATAAGGCCATAAATTTTTTGATATTATTTCTGGAATGTTATAATAGTATAGTTTTAGAAAAAGGACAACCCATAGGATGGGAGACAACCCGTCGCGTCAGACAAGGATGTGCGAATCGAACCCACAACCGAAGTGTGACAGGCCTTTATCACCTACTATTGGCCTACAGGAAGTCCTTGGTTAGTAGAAATTAGTTTCATTTTATTAAGCGGTATGATAGATGAAGTATAAGTCCATTTTAGAAACCATATACAATTAATCCCACCATAGATGGACTAATGTATATTTAATAACATTTGATAACTTTTTGTTTGAGACAGATGGATTGACCTATCATTCTATTGCATGATCTTCTAACACTTCACGAATGAAAAATTCAACTTCATTTCATTAAAATATGAAGTGATGATTGTTCAAGGAATTACCAAAGGTGAGACTATACCAAAATAAATTAAGTATTTCTTCTAATTCTAATTTTTTTCAACTTTAGGGAAATGATCTTGAAAACCAAAACGTTTGTCCTAGATGGTACCTTAGATCATCACAAATTTATGGCATTGTGATTGTTGGATTTTTCATAGCCATGTTCTCTACACCTCTCTATCAGAACTTGATGGGCATATTTCTCTTCCGTATCCATATTTTCACCTTTGTTCTTCTATGTGGAAACCTAGTGATTAGTTAATTTGGGTAACCGTTACGTTTCATACATTAGTTTCTAGAATTAAGTTTTAGTATTCCTCTTTACAATGTGGATTTATATGAATGAAACTTACTTAGTAGTAAACCATTTATAACCCTGAAGAATTTCGAGGGCGAAATTCATTTTATGGGGGGGTAGAATGTAACACCGTGAGATATTATGAGAAATATTATTAATTTCTTTGATGTCTTATGTTATATGCTAAAACATGATTATCTTGAACTATACGTAACACCTGTATTATCTTGTAGTATACTAAACACTATTCTTGTCATGCATTACACTCAAGAGCGACCTTCTTTGATAGCTTGTGTTGTACGCAATACTGAGTTTTACTAAACAATAATATGTTATTAAAATATTATATAAACTAGCCGTAATGAATAGTAATACCCACTTTTTGAAATATTATAAATTTTATATTTCAAAATGGACTTTATTTTTGGATTCGGAATATCGAAATTAGCCTTGGGATAATTTTTTGTATTTTTCTGAAAACTTTCAATTTTTGATGAATAGTGAAAACACTGAGTTATTGTTTAAAACTGACTTTTTATTTAAATAAACATTTATATTATTTAAATTTATTTTAGGTAATAATAGATACATTATACCTATATAATTTAAATGTAATTAATTTGAGTCATTTTATAATAATTTTATATATATAAAAATTTTATTAAACTTTTGTCCGTCTTTTACCCACCTCCTAGGAAAATTTACAAATTTACATTAAAAATAATTTTACCACTTCTTTGAGTGGAATTTAAAAAATACGAGATACATGGTTGATGTTAGTGAGTAAAATGTGGTTCAATAACATAAATATAATTTTTGTTGAATAGTAACTTTTTTACTTTTATTTACCACGGTTAAAAGTAAATAGGGTAATTAAGGGTAAAAATGATATTATTATTACCCTAACACATTTCTTAATTCTATTGGATAAGTTTAATTCGATCAAAAACAACCTAAGTAATAAAATATTACACTTTTTGTCCACTTGGTTAAGATTAGTACATTTATTATTATTTAATTCAAAGAAGAGTTAAAAGAGTTAAAATCAATGTTTAATAAGTAAAACATTTTCAATATAAGGATATACATAAGATAAATTTGACTATAAATATTAATTAGAAATATAAAAATATTTCCTACATAATTGTATTTTATTTATAATTTTTAGACATTAAATAATTAAATTTATATATGACACAATGATGATGTAGTAATTTCCTTATTAATGAAATATTAACATAATTGATAATATAAATACCCAAATAAATGTAATTTGAGACTTTTTATGAGTTACACTACTTTTATAGGTTAATATGACATATTAGGGTTGGTTAGATTAATTTTTTTTGAAGTAATAACGCTGTTATGAATTTATAATAAACAAAATACTAAATACTGTCAAAATTGACATAAAAGAGTTTTTAAAACAAATATTAAATTATTAATTGAAATTATATTCCTAAAAATCTAAGGTTTGTCCAAAATAATTATATAATAATATATATTACATTAATTAATCAATTGGGTATCTATTGGAAGTTTATAGTAATTTTATTAACCATATAGTGTAAGAATACAAGAAGACACTGTAAAAGTTAAATTATTTAACTTCGAGTTAAATCTAAATGATATGGTTAAAATGGTAACCTAAACTTGTATAAAACCTATTTTTTGAGATTAGTTAGACCCATATCCACCCTAGATTCAAAATAGGTCACTTTGGAGCCATTATAAACCGTATATTAATTTATTATAAAATAATATTTTATGTTTTTCCTAAGGTGCCCCTCACCTCTCTTATAAAAGGGCACTCACTCTTCTCTCACATTAAATCCTCCCAAGCCATTTGGCTCAGCCAAAACCTGCCCAAATACCCTTTAAACTATCCTCCCTTAATTCTAGAGGCCTTACTTTAGTCATAAATCCAACCTAAAGAGCCCTTTTGATCAAATCAAAAGGAAGAACCCGAAGAAGAGGTAAATATCTCACCACCTATTTCAAGTTCCTTTCTTCTTCCACTTCCTCCTTCTTTGTTTTTTCTATTATAAAATAATAACTCTAGTATCTTATATATACTGTGATGTTATTATAAAAATGTTACAACTATATTTGTTATTTTATCCATCCTATGAATGAATAAGTCACCACACGTGCGTACATACGGCTTACCGTCTCCATGTCGTGGTGTAGTTTGCAATTAAAACATTTCATCATTTGGATGGGTATAATAATGAGGGTAAATGATAGAAATAATAAATATAACATTATTATTATTCTGTATATATGATATACGATCCAATTATAAATTATTTTAATATCAAAAGAATGATATTGTCTCTTGTGCGTACGTACGGACTACCGTCTCCACGAACCCGATAAGATTTATTCTCCATATTAAACATTCAAGAATGATTATGAAGTATATATAATAATTAATCATTAAATATATGAAATAATAATTCTAATTGATTTATGTATGTATATATATGTCATTTACTTCCATTCAATTTAATAAGGAAACGAAAACAACGTTTATGCGTACGTACGGCCTACCGTCTCCATGAACGGTGTATTTCATTCCATTTATCGATCTATTATATGTGTTATATTCTGAATATATATTATATATAAATCATGGTTTATATTATGGAATTAATTAAATCATGATATAAGTAATGATATCAAGAACAAAAAGTACAAACATGTACGATAAATGAAACAATTTTACCCAAAACGCTGATTTAACATGGAATTTACAAAAGAACGGGTAATATAAAGACATAAGTGAATAATATATGATATCATACATATTATTATGGTTCTTTTACAAGTTAATAATATGTTTAATCCCACTATACATGAGATTCAGATATGTATGGAATAAATTGGACCTATGTTAAGGGATAATTATTCCAATCTCATTCTTATCCGATATTGTTTATTCGTAAGTATTTACTGGGGTTATTGTTATCATCCATGTCCATGTTTTCTAAAAATGTTTTCATGTATGTTTAAAGTCATTTTTACCCATTTTTGACTTTTACCACATGTTATGTAAATAATATTTCTTTTGTTTACCATACGAGGAACTTTTTGACTTTTCCAACAAAAGTACGAGGAGAATGTTTTTTTAACTTATACGACATGAACAGATTTTTACGGTTTCATAACGCCTTATTTTCATGAAGCAGCCTCTACAATATTTCATGATTATTTTCAAAAAAAATCATTTTTATTTTAATATTTAATTACATTTTGTTAAAAGAAAATGATTTTGAAGATGGAAGGATATTTTCCTCAAGAATTCATTTCAAGTGTTTTGTCAGAACTATTTTCCATCTAAGAGGACATTATTTAGTATGATTATGTTTCAAGTATAATATATCTATTATTTCCATTTTTTGATTCTTATTATGATGAAGTTATATCCATTTGTTTTATATGGAATATTTTATGATGGGATGATGTTTATGAAACCCATTTTGTTCTATGGGTTATGATGAATGATTTATGTTTATTTTGTGGCACAACTAAGAATGATTTCATTATGAGATGGGTGGGAACTATATCTCCCTCAAATGTATTGGGTAAAGATTTATATCTCATGAGATAGACATGGATGGAATGAAAAGTTAATCTGGTTCAGTGATACAGGACTCGAATGAGGATTGAACTCAATTCAGTAAGGGACTTTGTCCACTATGATGGTCTTGGCAACAATGCATTGGCTACTATGAAAATCATATCAAGTGCTTAATGGTTTTCCACAATTACATATTTTATTCCCATGTAATTTTACTATGACTAATGTTAATTTATGATATATTTCTTATGTACTTCCAAGATTTATGTCATTGCTCAAGATTTTGATGTTTAGATTTTATGTTCACGTTTTTGCATTCAAATGTTTATGGATTGTTTTATGTTCTCTATGCTTACCCTTGATGAGAATTTGAGATCACCCTTTTTATGTTTTCTTTTACCCAGGATATAAATAATGGTTTTAGGTAAGAAAACAAAAAGGGGAAGATCTTTATGGGAGATTATGAAGATATTTCCCCATGATTAGAATATTATTTTTCTGAGTTTCCAAAGACACTAAACTATTATGACCCTTGTGTGTTTGATTTTGTTATGTATTAAGTATTCCAAAAAAGAAATGTAATGTATATGTTTTTCAAGTACGTGTCTCTAAAATTATCCTTGGAGTGATCTCTTACAATTGAATTTGGCCTATAAAACCATTAGAAAATGTAAAACGTATAGGATTGGGAATAGAACTATAAACTTCCTACCTTTGAGGATAAACATTATAGCTTCACGTTTGGAACGACACCCGGATCATGATCCTCCTAGATTTGATGAGAATTTTCATCAATAACAAATATTAGCATCACCCCATCGATTTAATTTTGTCTCGTTTCCATCTTTTGTCCAGAGAGGGAGAGGGGGTGGTTCCCTGTGATTTTTTTGTGACAGTAATGGGTTTTGGGTAGTAACTTTTTTTAATCAATTATAATCAATTAACTCTCCTATTAAAGCCACATCACCAAAATTATATCGAATGAAGAATTAATCATGTACAACTTTAGGTTATTCCTAGGGTAGTAATGACATTATAAACTCATCCATGGTCTCAAAAATTCAATGTGTGATTCCAATAGTGATTTATTCATGTTTTAATAGAATTTGATCACGTGTAAAAATATATATTCAACATTTTTAAAATCAACACTACAAGGCCCTCCATCCACTGCATTCCCATTCTAACTCAGTACCTAGATTTGGAAATATTCCTAGAAATATTCTCAGGTACTTTAGATAAAATCCTGATCCACTAAATCACTATAACCTTAATTATTTTCATCCCCAAAAAGAAAAAAAGGCTATCCATGAGGAAAATAAACTGATCTCTACACAAGAACTCCCGAACCAGTAATTTCAACAAGTGTTCCTGTTTGGATTAAAAAAATTCACTTAGGGGATCCAAAATGGCCAACCAATTATCACTTCTAGCTCTAACCTAGTAAACATTGTTCAACAAGCATGCACATGTCTCCACAACTGCAAAAGGTGGAAAAGAACTAATCACCACGGTCCCTCTATAGTCATTGGGTAGAATGGTACAACACCTCTCTATTCTGATAGAAATATTGACGAAACCTAGTAGTTCTCATCCTCCCCTGGATAAACTAAACATCACGAAAGCCTCCTTAAGATTCTTGCATTCAAGGTTGAATCCAAGATAATGAGGGTACCAATGAACAAAACATAATATTTGACTCATCCAATATTAAGAAGCTAGACATATAAAACCCATAGAATAGCATGTGCATCTTCTTCTCTAATGGAAGGATAGGAACCCCAACAAAATACAGAACCCATAACAAAAACTTATATGGAAATCGTCCACCACACAGTAACACATTCAACTTTGGGTGGCACTAACTTTCTTGAATGGTTTTTGGTCACCTCAAAAAAATGAATCTCAGTGGGGAAATTTTCCCTTTTTTCCATGATTCCACATATACATCATACCATTCCATTTTCTCCTCAATAATATCATGTAAAAATCTGACACCGAGAATGTGTGAGTACTAACAAACAACAATGGGATGCACAATCACTTAACTAGATCTTATTGGTCCCTTTATCACCCCCACTAACATGATTACCATGCCATGAACACTAATCTCATAGGAACGCATCCATATCACCTTCATACTACCCATTTCATGTGGCACCAACTCTATCTCATGGTTTTCACTCAAATAAAAAAACATGTCTTGGTAGGGAAAGGGCCCATCTTTCTCATGCATTGAATGATATGCTGTAAAACACCAACATATAGTTCTATTGATGCCATGTATCTCCCTAAACAAACCATTAGTATGAATCCAAAATCAAAAGAGTACTTATTGTAAATTTCTATCAATACTATTGAAAAAAGAAGAAATGAAATTGATCTTACCTCTATTTGTCCTCAGAGTTTCTGGGACATAGGCCTCTATGGCATGAAGTTTTCCTCGACCGTATCCTCGAGCACCCTGAACCTAGAGTGTACCCACTAGGGGAGGTGGTTGTCTGACCTTGAACTAGATGGCATCTATTTCTACCATATTATCTCATCTACTATTTCCTCCATCTTGCGAATCTCCAACATCTAAATTCTCTCTCTTCCAAAGTGGCCAATAGATAGACTCCTTCTCAACAACATGATGATTTTGGAAATCTATGACAATATTTCCTTAGTATTCACAAATTTTACACCAACTATAACACATATGAACTGATCCATGGCACTGATCGTACACTAAAGGACCTCATTCCTGCATTTGGGCATGAGTATGCCTCCCACACTGCAATTCTTGCATCTATCATCTGTCATCTATTGCAGATGCCTTAGCCTAGAAACCACCACTATGGACCACCTTCTTCTATCCCTCCACTATGAATATCTCTAAGACCAGATATCACTCTAGTACCTAGGATATGTAGGATGCATATATGAAGGCCCAAGCTAAAAAGTGTTCCTTTCAAAAAGGTTCCACCCTACTATTTTCCCTCAAATGGGAAGCTCCCGTGCATAACCCGAAAAGTGTCCCAAACTACATGGGCTTTGATTCCTCTCCTGAAGATACCTAGGAAGCCCATGTTATGGGTTCGATCCCAACATAAAGTCACCTTTTTCCCTTGGATGAAGATAAACTCCAAAGAGCCTTATACCATGTCTTAAGTCAGCATTGCCTCTGTAGCATCAAATCCTTGTATGCCTATGATGATCCTGAAATCTAGGGATACCTCATGAACACACTCTTTAGGAATGAACCTAAGATTCAAAAAATATGAACATGACTTAAATATATATAGATTCCCCAAAAGTCAATAATCACCCCCAATGGGTTCGGTGATCCCGACTTCACATCCTCTCGACCAATGGAGGCCTAAAATGTCATTGGACAAATCACCATAGAACTGGTGCCTGCCATTGGAAATAAGGTCCATGAATCCGGGATACTAGGGACTTTTGATGTTTCTAGCTCCACAAATAAACATGTTCGAGACCATATGAGTAAGTTATATCCTAATAGGTTCACTTTCACAAATACTTGATCCCTTGAAATTACCTGGTGAGACCATTTTAATTTGGAACCTATTTCAAAATAAATAAGGGATGAATTTCCTAATCCCCACAAGGTTAATCCAATACTCCTATAAAAGACGATGACATAAATCGGGTTGAAACAAAGATGGCGACATGAATGTTTCTATAACAATGGAAAATTCGTTTCACCAGTCAGAAAATTTTTAATTTTTCCCGACACGTGCACCCATGTTTCTCTCAGAGGAAAAAAAATTGTAAACATGACATGAATCATCCAGAAGGGGGGGAAGGAGGCCGAGATGAATCATTAAATATGAATATGTTTGAGATAATGCTACTTTGATGAGGTTTTGTGGTCGGTATTTGTCATATATATATATATATTGTAGGTTCCTGTAGAGAAAACTTCGATCCAAATGACATCTCGATGACCAATGTAGACATGCACCTCACCGATCTCACAGGCGGCTAGGGCCTCGTTTCAGAGTAGGACCCCTTCTCCTACCCAAAATCAATAACAATGCATATCCAACATGCTGATCAATGAGTACCACCGAAATGGTACTCTCCCCACGGTGGAGGAAATGAGACAAGCCCTCCAATATATAAAGGCTCTCCATCCACAACCGGTGCACCAGCACAAGGGGGCCCCGGTGGTCATCTCAAACCATTCCAGGAGCTTGTCCCCATAATGTGACAATGCGTATATCCCTTTTCTTATGGAGGAATATGAAGTCAATGCTGACAACTTCATCTCAACTGTACAAGGGTCCTACTCATGGACCACTACCAAAGAGCGTCACTACTGACACTGGGTGACCATGTCTCCTCACACTGAATATGACCTTATATCGAGGGCACGTACTAATGTCCTGAAGACCGAGGACCCTTGGGCTGCCCACTAAGGGCAGTAAATATAAAATTAGGAATAAGTTATCACCATAGTTCATGAGGGGAAATTCCTCTATCAAAACGATGTTACATTTAATGGGTAGACAAACAACTATTCCCCCTACACTCAAGCCCACCACATAAATAGGGTGGAACAATCTGAGAACATGCAAGTTCCTGCTTGTGCTCAATGATCCAGCCAAGCAGACAGAGTGGAAAACTATAGGAATATGAAAATACTTGCAAACGCATATCAAGCATGTCGTTCAAATAGCATGTAATCTTGCTATATGGAGGCATAAATACCTACAGATTCATATCAATACCGCCATCCAAATAGGTTAGCAAGAAAATATGAGCAGATTAAAATTTTTGTGGATGCATAAAAAGCATGTTAGAAAAATATAGCAGCATGAAAGCTGATGAAAATCCTCCCTCATGAATATGAATCCCACCAGCCAAATATGGTTTCTACTAGAGAAGACAACTGGAAGTAGACTCGATCCTCTGTCCTAGATCATGATAATTGCATGTATCTACTAGCATCCCATGGGGTACTAGAGCAGGCACAAAGTCATACTGCAACATAGGAATGGTCATTCATACCTTTTCTAGCAAAAATTTATCTTAGCACATCCTGTAAATGGTGGAAGATCAGACAGTGATTACAGAACATATCATTCAAACATTCCATGATATTATTGAATCATCGGAAAAGGATAGAAACTAGGCCGAGGACCCAGTTTCCTCAAATGGAATGACTTGATCGCAAAATGGGTTAGTCACTTTGGAGTATTTATGCATTTATTCTCCAGTCTAAGAGGGTCGATAGAAATATCCCATGATATACGAACAATTGGATCAGTAATTAATACCTATTCCAACTGAGGGACGATGATCTAACGTGGTAGCTACTCCAGGGCAGGCATATATCTCTTCCAAAACTAATGAAGCCCATGGGTATATCCAAGCAGCATCATGGGACCCAAAAAGAGATGAACCCATATATGTAGGTCGTTAATAAAAATAGGTCACTGTTATTACCTAAAAGAGAGTGGAAAAAATGAAATGCACCAAAGGAACCTGGAAAATGAAGAGAACATACATGATTCTGTTCTGCTACAAGTTGGGGTTTTTGATGCCCTAGAACATATATCACTAAAGGCTCAAGACCCTATCAGTCCATTACCAAATTATAGAATTGTAAGTAATAGTTGTGAAGGACTTCCCCACAATTTCTCTACCAGTAGATCTGAATGTCCTCCCCAGAGCACCCTAAGGGGATTTCTCTTTGGGATTGAAATGATAAATCATTAGAGCATATATCCAGATGTGTGTCAGTGTAGCCCTCCCATTGAGCAGAATATTAGACAGAAATAAGGTCATCCACTTGTTTTCATCCACCCAGATGGTCATCCGAAGGGTATACATTGAAGAAATACTTCTCCATTTAGTCGGACATCGAGTCATGATGGTATTCCTCTCCATGATGACAGTCATTGCAAAGGCCCTCCCCGAAATAGCGGTTTATATGAAGGACCTATTCATATTAACATCAAGTGACGAAAAGGCCCTACCTTCATTAAGGTACATCCTAATGTCCCTCCCCATGATGTATACTACAAAAATTCACCCTACAGCTAGGTATCAAACTATAATAATATTCATCACCATCATAATAGTCATCAAGAAGGTCCTCCCCCCCGGGACATTAAAAAACAAGAAGTTCCTCCCATCATAGTATCCCACCCTGAAGGTCCTCTCTAGGGTATATGCTGTAAAAACAATTCCCATAGTCGGGAATCAAGTTTCTATGTTATCCCTCACCATTGTGGAACCAATTGTGAAGGTCCACCTGACAATCAAAATTTGTAATGTCTTGAAGGCCCTCCCATTGCTAAAACAAATGTGAGAAATACCTCCAATACCGAGGTGCTCAGAAAGATGGATTTAGAAATATCTGGCACTCCTTCTATGAGGAATGATATCCTTTCAATACCTAAGATCGGTCTAGGGCCACACACATCTTCAGAGTAACCCTCGCATCGTTCACATATCAATCAGGCTCCCACTAGCCTATATTTTTGGAAAAAAATTATTAAGAAGTAGTAAATATGGGAATATCATGTAGAGGAGTCCCCAGAAGAACAAAAGTAAGATATATTTCTCCTGAGAAGACAACTATCATAGGATAACATAACAGTGATGGGTTAGCATATGTCCACTTATCACTTAGACAAACCAAGGGATTTTTCTGGGTTATGTATTCGTGATATTCTCCTAAATATATGGATGACTTCTCTCTAGCTAAAAAAATTCATTCCTTACGAAGGGTATAAAGACTGTATCAACATGTTAGGTGATAATTTTCATCTGATCGACCTGGAATCCCTCTTGTCTTCACAACATACACAATCCGAAAGGGTGAAGAAAAACCTTGAACTATCTTGCCTCCATGCACTAAAAATGTTTTCTTGCGTTATTGGGGATGCCCCGACTAGAGTTCATATTCAGGGATGGGGAGAACATTGATCTCTATACTTAACCCCACGTTCTTTCTAGAAAACCTCATTGTAAATGAAATATTGAAACTTAGTTACCCAAAGAAAGTGATCAAATGAAATCCTTTCTATAGAAAGACAGAATATTCAACAAGAATCGTCCTGGAGTAAGTCTCAAAAGCATTAGGACTGAACAGGTCAAGCCATCAAAAATATTCTAAGCCAGGAAACTTATAACATCCATTAGGCTTCCCACCTAATATAATTCATCCAAAAATTAGTGATATTGTCTTCGAAATCACATAAATCAGGTACATGTCCAACACCATACTCGACTCACAACCGTGTGGTAGTGTGTGAAATCGAAAAAGTTGAAATACTGGCTTCTACCGCCATAATACAAGAACAACACCGGCCTAAAAGGATGGGGGGATTTTTAACATAAAATTCTCCCATAAGAACAACAATTCCAGGCCTTATCACATCAATATAAGAACAATAGAAACCATGGACCATAGAGCTGGGGGAATTTTTACCTCACATTCCCACATAGTGGACGTCTATCTTCTCCCATCTGTGAAGAACGATGAGCAGAGAATTCAACCATTCAACCTCATCTCATTGTTCACACCATTCAAGGTGAAGTCACATTACAAGTTCTTATCATGGATCCCTCCGGGTAAATATTCCTCAAGAAATCTGAAGAATAGCACAGAATAGAAGGACAATGTCCAATAAAGGATACATGAAGACATCCAACCATTCAGCACTAGGTACATCACCCCCAACATGGTCTACATCAGTGAACATGGTAAACATAAACCCTATGGATCTCATAGGAAATGATACAAATGGATAGGATGCAAGAGAATATGGTTCCCTCCCAGAGGTATCCCACACTGAGCCAGATTTTGTGCATACCTAGAACTAGTGAGCGGTCCTAAATTTTGGTTCACCCTTATCTAATCTATCATTACCTCCCACACAAAACCCCAAAAAAGAGAAGAATAAATTACAGGTCATCTATAAGATACCTCCTCCTCCCCATTAGAATGTGTCCCTCACCCTTGAGAAATTATTTACTAAGAAATTGGATGAAATTAAAGGGCTCAGAATAATTAATGTCGAGATGTGTCGAGGGATCTATCTTTTCAGATTTGTTCGCCCTTCAGAATGTCAACAAGTGTTCCCAGAAGAGTTTTCCTTAGCACTTTCACTCATCTTGGTGAATGAATTAATGTTCATATGTCCATCCAATCTGGTACTAGGACAGAAAACCTACTTTAATCCTCCCTTGGAAGGACATCAAGACATCCCCCACTGGGATAAAAACCAGATTATATTCTGGAGAACCCATAAAGGATACCCCTAGCTTGGTATACACCCTAAATTCCAATAGCACCAACACGTCCATCTTTTTCCACTACTGTACCCACCCAAGCTCAAGCCTAGCAGGATATGCATCAAGGGACCATGAACCCCATCGAGCAACTAACAGATCAACTAGAAGGAATGGAGGGGTGACACACTCCGATACAACTAGAGTACAAACCCTTCCCTGATTGGGTGAGTAATGTTATGCCACCGCCAAACTATAGAAACCTCGTATTCCTAGTCTTCAATGGATTTGGAGACTCACAACAACATCTAATGCACTATACTTATTACTGTGACCCCATGTTGGGCACTGAAAAATAGCAAGAAGTAGTAAAATTCAAATTCTTCATGCGAACCTTATAGGTTTCAGCCTTCGTATGGTCTAATATCCTACCAGGTAAGTCAATCACAGGATGGAAGGACCTCCAGTGGTAGTTTCGCTTCCATTTCATTTTGACATTACCTAAGAAAATGGTCAGTGACCCCATTAACTGCATGCAGCAAGAGAATGAAAGAGTCTCATCCATCATTTCCAAATGGAATGAACTAACTTATTCCCTGAACTTGTTGCTCCCCTGTGATGAAATTCTCTCTATGTTAATCAATAACCATCATGATAAATTGTGAAAACCACTCATCCTAGTGAAGTACATAAGTGGGTTCTATGATTTCTCTACCATTTCCCTAAGGATAAAAGACTCTTTATAGTGAAAAAATATTAAGTCCCGCATGGCCCCACCAGCCCTAGGAAAAAGAGATGGAAAAGATGAAGAATATTCTGTTGTGATTAAGCGACCCCAGCACCAACTCCTATTGTGAGGCCTCCACGGAACCATATGGGACCCCCTGGATGCCAATATCCATAAACACCTCAGAAATATGAGTGAAAGGATTCTAAAAGAAATAATTTTGATGAGAAAAGAAATAAATTCTACTCATTCAGAGATAACCATGTCTATGGATAATTCATAGCCTCCATGAATTGAAAAATTCTCTAGATACTAGAGCCAATGTGAGCTGATGAAGTGGGTCTTGAAGACCATCCAAATTGTTGTCCCTATCACTAGATACTGGTACACACTATCCCTAAATTCTTCATCTTCAAGGATCTTTTACAAAAGATTGTGGATTCTGGGAAAGTCATGTTGGGTCTGCCGCCAGAACAAGTGTCTTATGTTTGCACCTCATACCCAAGAGAATAAGAGGAATGGAAAACAATCACCAATAAAAAGGAGAAAATATTTGACATTGGGATGACCTGAAAAATAGTTAACCAAGTTCATGTCATCCTCCATGCATAGTTGAAACAACCGAACGTGTCCCCAAAATATCCTAATGCAACACACTTGTCATCCTCAGCCCCACAGTCCTCTAAAGGCCAGAATGTCATAAAGAAAGAGAAAGAAGATGGACTAACACCAAAGACGAGTCTTGTTATGACACTTTATGATATCATGCCAAAATACATGGTACAACGAGTGCCACACCACCAAATGGTACAATGGGCACTACCCCTCCAAAGTGTACCACCATCAGAAGACAGTCAGACATAAACATTGTCGGATCAAGAACTGATTTTCAGCTATGTTAATGTCATTAACATGATGGACCCCTTCTTTGATGGAGATTATGACCACGAAAACGATTTCCTCGGGCCCAAATGAAGAGTTGAAGGAAGAGTTCACAAAGGCTGAGGGTAACCCGTAAGGCATGATTGTGGGTGGATTCAAATTCTTGGCCATTCCCTAACTCAAATCGTTAACATTCTAGAAACTCATGAAAGGACACTTCTGTAGACATAATGAGAACTAGAATGTTCCTCTTCACCCACTAGAAGAAATCATAGACCAGTAATTTTGTAGTATTCCCCAGTGGAAAAAAAATATCAAATCACCTAAGGCATATGGGTAGACCAGTTCGTCCAAACCTGAAAAGGACCGAACCGCCACCGACTCCTATCACATAGGCCAGACCATCTACGTCCAAAATAGATCACCTAAACTCTCCATTGAATAGCATCCCTATGATGGTAAACTCTAACATTTAGAGAATAAATATGATATTATAAAGAATCTAGACTCAGTATCGGCGAAGCCATCAATCCTGGATGCCATAAGTCTGTACATAGACCATAAAGAGGAGCTCATTTAAGCCTTACTAAATCCCTAAGAATTCAAGGTTGAAGTAGTAGTGACTGATGTCTATTGTACATAGATCAATCTTGAATAATGTCATGTTGTCATCACCTTCACAGATAGGGCTGAGGAATCCATCATGAAAGGGAACTTCAAAACTATATATTTGTCCAGAAGGATAAATGTAATCGATGTCTAGATGATTTTCATTGACAACTACTCTTGAGTCAACCACCTCCTGCTATGAATGCTTCATCAGCTGGGCTATGATGAGGATAGTTTAACACGTTGCACCGCAACTCTGTTGGGATATTAAAAAAGTTATAAGAATCTATTGGGATGAATCAAGCTTAAAACATGGCCTGGAGACCTTGTTGTGGATTATGAGTTTGTGGAAGTACATAAAAGTACAACCTTCAACATCTTGTTTGGGAGGCACTGGCAGCATCAGTATACTAAAATTGCATCATCATACCGTCAGTGCGTCAAATAGTGCGATGACGGAAAAATAGGAAATTGTTCATTGATAAATCCCCATTCGAACCCAGTGAGTCGCATTACATTGATATAGGGTTCTGTGATCACGAAGAAAAATAGTATTTGGATGATGATGTTGATTGGATCACTACCCCAAATAGATTGGAAATGGCTACTGTTGACCCCCTCCAATAACTTGGGGAAGAGTATGTATTACCCATCAACCATGTTGAATGTATTAGTTCAAACCTAGATACAAACTCAATTATCTGCATGTTTTCATTTATGAATACCAAGTCCAAAGACATTGAATATTGGGATGACTCATATGATGTTCGGAAAATACATAACAAATATGCTTCCAACCCATACTTGGTACTCCAAACTATCCACACCATAGTCACTATAGTAGAAGAAGATTTCTCTACCAACATTGAAGTGTTAATCTCGAGAATACTCTCTCCATCATAAGAGTAATAAGTTTATTAATTGGATGTAGAAGAATAATAATATAATGAAGAAGACATCATAGATGACACTCCGGCGTTCGAAGAAGGTTTCTACACCATAATTGATAAACATAGGAAGATAAACCCAGGCACCAAAGACGGCCTATGGACAACAGTGATTAGTGTGTCTATTCATGTCAAGGAGAAAGAGTAATAAACCTCATTCTAGAAAAAAAAACTCAAGATATGATTCCCTATAACTACACTGAAATGTTAGGCCTCGATCCGGATGTATCCACTCAACATCAAGGTCTTCCAAAAGATCATCGGGGCTATAAGCAGGCAACTATAAGATTCCACTTGATGCATGCTTCCAAAAAAATGGTTGATGTTGAAAATAAGTTCAAATACAACATCATATGGTAAGTACATTACCTGATATGGATAGATAACATATTCCATTTTAAAAGGAAGGATGGACTGATTAGAATCTTCATCGACATTTGAGACCAGAATCAGTATTTCCTGAATGATGATTTTGTGGTCTTGATAAAATTATTGTTAATCGATGCGAACACCGGATATGAGGCCCTATCTTTCATGGATAGCTATTCTAGATACATCCAGGCCCAAATGGCCTATGAATATGAAAAAGAAACTATTTTTAGGTCCCCATAAAAAGTTTTATATTATAGGACAATGCCCTTTGGTCTAATAAATGTTGGAACTACATAGAGGCATGCCAAAAACTGCATTTTCAAGCCCTTCCATGGAATCATTGTCAAGTGATATGTTAACGATCTAGTGGTAAAATCACAATAGTCCTCAAAACACATGGATGATCTTGAAAATATCTTTAGAAAAGTGGGACAACAAAATTTAAATATAAATCCATCATGTATTCATTCGGCGTTACCTTTGGTAAATTCATCATCTTCTTTTTATTCCATTACAACATCTATTTCGACCCTGATAAAATAGAAGTCATCCTTAGTGTGTCCCCACCTCATAACCTAATAGAGTTGAGAGGTCTCCAGGGGAACCTAGATAATATCTGGCGCTTCATATCCAACCTTGCAGATAAATTTTTACCTATGACCAGGTTAATTAAGAAAGTGGTTATGTATGATTGGTATAATGATTTTCAAGAAGCATATGATAATATAAAAACCACCTCTTAAGCCCACTGATTCTAATGTCTCCAGTTGAGGGGAGACCACTCATTATTTACTTAACTGCCTTCGAATGGTCATTAGGAACCTTCCTCGTGTAGATGAATGATGCTGATAGTGAGAATAACCTCTATTACCATAGCAGAACAAATATTGATGATGAGAATCGATATTCATGAATCGAAAAATAATGGGATAGCCATAATCTTTGCATTTCATAAATTCATGTATTACCTATAACACCATGAGGTTCACCTCGTGTCCCATTACAGCCCACTAAAATATATCCTCAACCATCCCATTATAAATAGATGCCTATTTTTGTAGGTAGTCATATTACACTAGTTATAACTACGATACGTGACACAAAATCCATCAAAGCCGAAACATTAGTAGACTTCTTGGTAAATCACCCCTTAGAAGAAACAACCTCATTGGATGTCATACTTCTGGATGAAGAAGTGTTCTCCATCCAAGAGGTCCCCCAAGCATGGGAAATATACTTTGATGGTGCTTCCAGAATCCCAATAGGTAAACTGATGGAGGAACCCAAGCTCAACAATGTGGGGAAGAGAGTTATACTCGTATCCCCAAATAAGTCCATCATACCATACTCTTTCCTGCTATCAGAGTGATGTACAACTAATGAAGCTGATTACTGGGCCCTCATTACGGTCCTAGAGTTGGAACTTCATGCACGAGCCAAAAAACTGAAGATAAAAGGTGATTCATAGCTAGTCATGAAGAATTTAAATAGTGACTATGCCATTACGAAAGAAGTATCGGCCCCCTTGATGAACCGTGTTCAAGAACTGATGACATTATTCCCATTAGAATAACGTATACCTTATTCCCCTAGTCACAGAATCCTCAATTCAATGCATTGGTGAATGCACACATAGCCCTAGCTGAACAGACTAGGATGAAATGGTGATTAGAAATTCCCACCATTGGATGATCATTCCATTTATTCAGAACAATACGAAGCAAATCGACGAGGTTAGCCCTATTTCTGATCCTTATGGTCAAACCACCAGCTAGATGACTCCCATTGTAAATTACCATTAGTGGGGGGAACTCCCACAAGATAGGGATAGAATATAATGGATATATAGATAGGGATCCATCTTTGTCTTGTACAATGTGGTAAAACAAGAAAATTTTCCCCACAAACAAGGCCTTGACAGAGTCCTTCTCAAGTGCATTGATGGAGAAGAGACTGATGTCATCATTAAGGAATTGCACGTTGGATATTTCATAGCACACCAATCATAAACCAAGCTCTCTCAAAAAATTATAATTCTTGGATACTATTAACCAAAATGATGCAGGGTTGTTCCATATTCTCAATGAAGTGACATTCCTTCCATGTTCACACCAATTTTATTCACTAACCCCTAGAGTTACTTCACACAGCTATGTACTCCTAGACATTTTCCTCCTAGGGAATGGATGTTGTGGTACCATATCCCCCCACCACAGTTAGAAAATTCCAGTTCAAACTCACAGAAACCGAATTATTTTCCAAATGGGCTAAATAAATACCGCTTAAAGAATTTGGGGAAGAAAGCATCGTTAGCTTTGTAAAGTCCAACATATTTACCATATTTGTTATCGCTCACACAATACTGACAGATAACGGCTCCAACATCAGATCTGCTAAGTTGGACAAGTTATACCAAGAGTATGTAATCAGATCCAACTGTTCATCCTAATACTATTTAGCAGCCAATGGATAGATATAGGCTTTTAAAAAGACTTTTTCTAATATACTCTAAAATATGGTAGATGTTGATAAGAAATTGTGGGCCGAAAAGCTCCATCATGATTTATGGGCTTACCAGACCTTGACGCGCACTACCTCCTAGGTAACCCTGTACTCACTAGTACATGGGGTAGAGGCAGTTTTCCTATAAAAATTCACATTCCATCACTTTCTGTGGTCATCTTCGATCAATTTTCCATGCATGAGCAATCCCAAACATAGTTTGACGAGTTGGACCATCTATATTAGAAAAGGTTCCACAGTTTGCACCATGTTGATGTCTACCATAATTGGATCCCACAATCCTTCAACAAAATGGTTTTTTTCGATCTTTCAATGAATGAGATAAGGTTTTGGTCCTCAGAACTCTAATGATACTCAGGATGAAGCCCCCAAAGAATTAAAAAAGTGGGAGGGACTATATGTCATAAAAGGGTATATTCCAATGGAGCATATTCCATGATATCAATAGATGAAAAACTAAACAAGGCTCTCACAAATGCTAGTTTTTTTAAGAATTACTTCGCATAACAACGACACCCATTGACAGTCCAAAATCTATAACCCTAAACTATGATATATCATCCTGACTTCATGACATTAAACTATATGGTATTTTTCCCTGCAACACAACATTAAATTGGGATTCTAACGTCCTTACTACATGCCTAAAAAAATGTGCCCCATAGCATCACAGCTGGAAGATGTTAAACCAAAAATCTTAAATCATCTTAATTGAACAATAATAAACTGCGTGATATCTCATAAAACTACATATGTCTTGATTCCCATTCGACAAATGGGATTCATAGTGATGCTTAGACCCTCGATCTTGGCCCAATCACCCCCCCCCCCCAATCAATGAAAAAAATCAATCTATCATATCCTCTATCCCCCCACATTTACAAGGGGGTACATTGAAACTTCTTGTTTCTCAAATCGATAATAACTCATGTTATCTTAGGGTCAGTGTTAAGGATTCCCTTAACATTAGAAAACTATATAGAAATATGGTAGACCTGACATTCGTAGCAGATGAAACCAAAATGCCCCTACTCAAATGTCTGAGCCAGATTGGTACAAAGATCATTCAGAAGTACGTACAACTTGATTCATGCCCTTACAGTATACATAGTGATGTCCAGATTGGGTATCCCAGCCTAGCCACCAACAATGAAATACCTCTCATGTCGATGTCCATGGACCAAACCTTTCTAGGGAACATTCAGAACTGTGTACATCTTGATTCTTTCCCCTATAGGATATGTCAGGACACATGGATCTATAATCTCGGTCCATCCACCATTTAAAAAAATTCCCCTTCCCTCATCCATTGGTCATCCATGTACAAGGAATCCATGAAAGGTCTTAACAGTGTGACAATAAACTGCAAGATTCTCCAAGAGTCACGTGCCACTTGATCCTCAATATTATGATTTCCTGTACATATCCCCCACTATTAAGTAGTAAATATATGATACTTCCCCATACATATGAGTCATATTTATATGGAAGCTCCATAATTTTATAGGTAATCATGGTCTGGGTATTTTTTACATTCTCAGACACATCTTTCCCATTTGTCAAACTCCATGCTCGAGGAAAGCTTGGATCCCCATAAACATTCATGGACATCGGAGATGGAAGCCCAATGTCCTGCAGACACCTTTTCTTGACTATGCACATCATGCCCCGATGGCTGTGTATATGATGCCTTTAATATGGTCATCAATCAAAGTAAAATTTTTCCTCAAGAGAGTCCTCTACTGCCTCGGTGCGCCCAATGGCTTTCATGCCACATTTCATTCCTCCATATCCAAGTTTTCCTTAGGGACTATGGTTTACACATTCTATAATCAATCATGTCTATGGAATCCCCGAATATCCTGACCATGACTATCTCAAAACTATTAACGATCTTTGGGATAGCATAATGTCCTTGATGCATGGCTCTGAATAGCACAACATAATTTCCTTACTGCATGACTCTAAACTGGACAACATAATGTCCTTGCTACACAACTCTAAACCGCACAACATAATGTCATATTTGTATGAAACTAAACTAAAAACATTAATGTCCTCAATACATGAATCTAAATATCATAGCATAATTTCTTCACTCCATGACCCTAAATTTCACAGGATAATGTGCTCACTGCCTGATTCTAAACTGCAAAACAGGTTTACCTCACTGCATGACACCAAAAAACATAGCATAATGTCTTCAATGAATGACTCTAAACTTAACAGAAAAATTTCCTCACTGTATGACTGTAAACAGCACAGTGTAATGTCCTCACTACCTGACTCTAAACTGCACAACATAATGTCCTCACCACACGATGTTAAACTAAAAGGTCAGGATCATCCTCGTTGTATTACGTTAAACTGCATACAATTAGTTTAATCATAAAGTGGTCCCTGTTGTTGATTTTTATATTCTTAAGTTGTGATTCGGAATCCTCTTAATCCCTTATTTCTCACACTATTCTTAGCTCACATGAGTTAGGGTTCCCAGTGAGAGATTCAACATGACATCATGGAAAATTATTCTAGGAATTTGGTCATAGAAGCATGACCCTAAAAGGCATGACACGGTTCCATTCCTCATAAGTAACACCATTTCCTGGTCGTACAACATTAAAATATAGGGTAACCCAAAGATGGGATGAATGACTCACCCTATATATGAGATAGATCTATGTAAGGTATACCTAATTCCAAGAGTGAATCACAACCTAAATTTCTCTAATGTATCTAGATACAATCCTTCCATACCTCAAACATTGTGCTATGAGTGATATTGAATCCCCATAATATCCCATGTCCATTAGAGATGGAAGGCAAATTTCTTGTGGACACCTTTGTTTGATTATGCACACCATACCTCAGTGGCTCTACATATGATTCCAATAAGATGGTCATCAATCAAAGGAAAATTCTTCCCTAGGAGATTCATCTCTTATCTTAGTATGCCCAATGGCTTCCAAGCATCATGAAATCCCTCCTGATTCAAGGTACATAAATGTCAATGTTTACATTCTTATTCCTACCCACATCCTAGATATATCAGAACATGCTGGCCTGATTCACCTCTTGTCTCTCTTAAGGTTTCTGTAAAATAAATATACCTGATCCATAGGTGTGGAGTTAATATACATACAAGAAGAAAAACTCCCCCACATATTTTCGACTTTCCCTAGAGAATTTCAAAGAAATGTCACTTTTCATGATTAGGCACACCCCTTGTCAAAGGTCATATTCCGTGTTCAGAAAGGTCCCAATATCCATAATCATTCATAGCCATCAAAAATGGAAGGCTAGTGTCCCATGGAATCCTTTTCTAACTATGCACATCATTCCCTGGTGGCTCTGCATGTGATGCCTATAAGGTGACTATCAATCAAAGAAAAATTCATCCTTTGGAGAGACCTTTCCAGTTTCTGTATGATTATATGACATTCATGTCCTATCTCTCCACCCAGATTTGGAAAACCTGTCTGGGAAACAGCTTACATATCCTCCCCTTTAAAAATTCCCAAACATGAGAAAAAAATATTTCTAATTGAAGTGACTATTCACCGGCTCTCCCTTAGGCATGTAAGAATCATGTGAGAGAGGTTTCCCACTCAAATACTATACAAATTTCCCTAATACTTTTTGACATCATCACATAGACAGGCCACCCATTGTGTCTCCCAACATAAAAATAAAATCAAAGAGTTGTAAATCCTCTTAGGCCATCAAAGATAGAAGGTTAGTGTCCTGCATACACCCTTGTTTGACTGTTCACATCATGACCAAGTGGCTCTGCATATTTCTCCTAAAAAAAGGTAGTCAATAAATGGAATATTTGTCCTTAGGAGAGTCCTCTCCTACCTTTGTACACCTAAAATGGCTCCTGTGCCTAATTCATTTCCAAGACTCACAAATTTGGGGTTAAGAAAAATCCATCATTCATGTCTTAAAGATAGTAGGAAATTCCTAGCTGATGAATACCAAATTGTGGCCCCTACCCTATCTAGTTTGGTCAAATCTATTCAACCTAAAACATTAGTAACAATTTTAATTAGAAGGACTATGAACTGCTAGTGAAAAAGAAACGATACTCACCAGAGTGAAAATCTACAAAGGGATCCTCTGGATAAAATTTTAGTATCATTTCGTTAAATCTATTCCATGTATGGTTTAAAAAAATGTTGAGCTATCAAAAGATACATAAAGCTTGTTAAGATGAAAATATGTAAAGGGTGGCCTAATAAAAATTCAAGATATACCCGCAAATTCTGTATCAAGCAGTTTTATGAAAAAATTAGGGTGATAATGAAAAATACACAAAAGGTCATGGGGTTTTCAATAAAACCTTATAAATATTTGAACTATTATCACTAAGTCCCATGGATCCGAGAAAAATTAGAGCACGATTCGATTATTTCCTTTCACTGGTTTCGAATCATGGTTCAAAATTAACACCTAATCGATTTGATGTTTAAATGAGTGATTGTGAAAAATTTACATGACATGAAAATGAAAAGAAGAAGAATTTTAAGTCAATTTAGTTCCATCATATTTCAAAATAAAATAAAGTGTGAATCCATAGCTTAGAGACTCTCCTCAGAATCAAGACATGATAATTATAAGAAATGTTTGGCATAGTCGCAATGATGCATCAATAATTGATGTGACCCATCAACGTCTTGGTGAATATTTAATAAATTCACATTCTCATCCTCCATAATTTCTTGAAGTGCCTCTGCATCCCTCATAGCATTGAGGCCAGTCATTTCTGCTTCATTAATTTTCCATCGCCCCTCCACAATGGAAACTGCATCCCAGGCCCGCTTCTATTTAAGAAAATCCAGTTTCTAGAACTATGCTTCAATTATTGGTTGAGTTGTTCTACCAAGGAATATTCCTTTATGAGTTAATTTGGAAACCTAAAAATTTCTTCATCTTGATTTGATGCTTCGTTAATGATAATTTTCCACATTGCAGAATGATGAGATATCAACTCTGCTATAGAATGTTGAGCCTAAAGCATAATAGTTGTTTCCTGAGCAGCAGACACCTGCCACACTATATCATGAATACCATGATAGTCAAATCAACCAAAATCACATGACCACAAACTGGTGGTGTAATTTTGGAAACTTCAATGAAATTTCAGCTAATATGGTCTCAAGAATTAATCTCCATATGTTCCTCTTTAATTTTTTTTTGGATGGCACGAAGATTAACCATGCCTTCTTTATTGATCTTAGAGTCACTCCCTGATGAAGAAATATAGTCAGGTATGAATGTCACAAGAGAGGGACTCAATCTGGGGTCTACATCGTGACTCGACCCTGCAACAGCCCCACCTCTGGTAGTCTCCACAAAGAAAATAGTAAGAGCATTCACCACTATTGATAATACTTGTGGTTGTGATTTTGGGAATAGGGAGGATATGGCATTAGTAACTCCCACCTCAGCAGTAATATTTCTACTTAGAATAGGTGGTGACACATCTTCAATCATCAGTTGCGCCCAGTGGCCACTATGGAACACTAATGACCCAAGGATCTACTAAACCAAAAATGTAACCCCCCAAGGAAGCCCTCAAAAGTTTTTGTTATTGGTATAAGGCCTATAGAGATATTTAGTCTAGATAATGGTACTAGTATTGAGATCCTGGGAGTAGAAAACACAAATTCTCTCAGAATTGGAAAAAGGGCATAATCGCTCACTCCAAAATTTTGATTTTTGGGATATCAGCCCCTCGGTGATTATGAATTATTCAAATTCAGAATGAGCAGTTAGAGTATCATTCTCCTAAGGGAGTCCCTCAATAGGGAAAAAGTCCATTTGATCAAGAATTATTTTTCCTCAATATTTAAAGCCCCTCTAAAATATGGTAGGGCTTGGGGCTCGCTACTAGATTCATTCCTTTCCATAAAAGTCACCATGTCTCTCTCCATGAGATCCATCTCAACACAGTCAAATTATTCCTCAACATATCGATGTTGTTCCAATATTGGGGAAGAGATTGTTCGAGTAGGAGCAGGAACACCTGAAGGGTTGACATTACCCTCAGCCTCTTTGGTTAGCCATGATGCCTTTATTTAGTCTGCCACAAAGTCTAGAAACCCTACCTCTTCCATAAAGGGGGTGGGATCCAAAGATTTCTGAGAAGTCACCATCTAGTAACAAATATACCCTATGTCAAAATAAACATAGACACTAGTTAGTAAACAAGATATGGTTAATCAGTATAACCACTTGGTGAACAAACGATTAGTTATGATTCCCCTCCCAATGGGTTTTTAAAGTTAGTAGGCCTTCTTGTGTTTCATTTTTTATCGCAGAGATGGATCCA
Source organism: Viscum album (assembly GCA_963277665.1). Lineage (NCBI taxonomy): Eukaryota > Viridiplantae > Streptophyta > Magnoliopsida > Santalales > Viscaceae > Viscum > Viscum album. The sequence continues at coordinate 1,263,863,612 of OY728120.1, read as the reverse complement.
AAATAAGATCACTCATAAGAGATGGATGGGGAAATTCTCTAGAGGTGTCTGCAATGACTACTTCCTTGTTCTCTTGGGCTCTAGGAGATCCTTCTATAGAACCCCCTACTATTGGTAGGGTGCACTCACCAACTACAGTTCCTCCATGGAAATAAATTGGGGAAAGGTCCATTACACTTGACCATGCAGGGCCCTAAAAATACAAATGGGGGATGGGAAACCATTAGCTTCTCCAAAAAAAATTTAAGGCCAGGGGTTGCAGATAAAGCAACCTCTCCCATCAACAACATGAGTACTTCCATCAATGTCACGTGGTCCAACCAGTAATGCATCTCTGCAGGGGCATAGAGACACTTGGTCTTTTTCATTCAAGTAGGAAACCACCTCATCATGATTTTAGTCATCTAAAATTCCGGTATGAGAAATGGATCCCCAAAAACCTAGCAGTTCAAAACATCCTCTCAGAAGAATCCTCCATATATCATCATTTTAAGTGTTTTACCTCAGTTCATCGCAGACCCTCCAGACGTCCTAGAATGCAGTCGTGACTGGGATAGCCATCACTAGAAGGATGGTGTAATGGAGAGGGTCAGTTATTGACAAAAAAATTTCCTAGGTGGCCCTTCATATGTAGGATCATGATTATATAAACGCTTATGAGATGCTGGTATTAGGTAAGAATATTTTTCCACGGCAGCCACAATAGGTGAGCCAACGATGTCTTCATCCTCATCATCAGTCCCTGGTGGAAACATGGCATGTAACTGATGTGAGTATTTTTGGTGACCACTTCTTGAATGGATGAGTGTCTCAAGGTCCCAAAGGTAACGACCCACCTACTTGGGATTATCATCAAAAAAATGGCAGTGGGTGCTGACACATAACCCATTCCAGTAATAGAAACTTCCCTAGTCTGTCAGAGCTTCCAAAAAACATTAGGGGACCGGTTGTGAGTAGATGGATGGACTTTTAGAAGGTCCTATTAAATCGAATCCATTAGAAAATAAGCCTTGGGAGGAATGGATGGTGGACTCCCTACAGCAGCTCATTCAGCCACCCGTGTTGTCACAACCCCGTCATTCACATTTTTCCTCATGGGGGAGCCAAGAGGCTTTCAGACGACTTTTCCTAGCCTAGCCTGTCCAACAACTCCCTTTTGTTCTCCTTCCCCTTTCCCCCTGATTCCTTGTAAGTTTTCGTGATTGGAACCATATCAGATAATTAGCCATCAGGATATGATTTAACCCAGGCCATAGCATTGCTTTTGCTAAAGAAGGGTATGAAATCCCCAGAATATGAAATTATGGTATGGCACTGTGTGTCCTCCCGGGTGAACATCAGCTATAGTTGATGGGATATCATCAAATGATTCTGTTTATGAACACTATTAATAGCAGTAGGACACAAATTCTAGACACAGTTAAATTGATGACTAAATTTGCATGGTGCATGTCCCTAGCAAATAACTTCCCCTTCGATACAGGAAACTAGGACACCTTCTGTCAAAGAGAAGAAGTAAACTTAATTTAAAAATTCTTTAGATGAATTATTAATAATAGTACTGGTAGGGGAATCAAAACTATGATAAGAGAAATTTTCATAGATGTTTAGATATGCCATTAAGTCTTTATCATTCTTTCCGATTTTCTCCTCATACTTATCATGTGAAGCCCAAGATGTCGGCATAAACCGCTTGTAATCTGTACATATGTTCATAGGTGGGAATATGAAATTACTAAGTAATTGATAAGTGTATAACATCCAATTTGGGATCCTATCCAGCCTCAATGAATTTTGAAGGGGCCAATCATCTGGTAAGGTGGTCCCCAATAACTAATCTAACCATTATGTGATAAATCTTGGTCAACATTGGGATAAATAAATTGATGCATCTTCCAGCATCCAGTTGAGAATACGTGATGAATGTTGAGGCTCTCACACCACCATATTCATGTACTGGTAAGATCCACCCCCTCAAAAACATGGAAACAAATCCTGCTAGTTGATATAATCTATCAACATAAGGGATAATAACCCATCCCCACTCATGAAACTTCCCCTCTTCTAGGGTGGTCCATAAGGTACCTATTTTCCTATGGGTTGTTTTGGTAGGATATTCCCTGGGTCTCCATGGATCAGGTTCTAGATAGGTATGCTTAACGAAGGTACTAAGCTACTAATCCAAAGGAATGTCCTTTTTCGGACAAGGATCGATTTCCTTCAAAAATACCTTCTCCTAAACGATGAGTTTCTTGGCCAATGGAGGGGTTCATTCCTCATAATCTAAAATAGAGGAGGGGGTAGGAATTCATAAAACATATCCCCAAATAAGGGACTATCGAGATTAAATAGATGTCACAAATACTAATGTCGACCTCCATGTGGGTTAAATGGAAGGTATTGGTGTCTGGGATCCACCTGCTCAGGAATTGTGAAATAAGTGTAGTGGGGTGGTGAGTGTATGTTTGAGATACCAAAGAAGACTCATATAGTCCCATGGTCTGTATCTTAGTTCTAAATTCTTGTTAACACTATAGATCCCTAAAAGGCCACCCAAATCTAATCCAAACAAGCCTCTAGAGAGAAGATCCCGCTTGGATGACTAGCTAAGCTGATAATTCATCGTATCATTCCGTGCAATGATTTGGTAGCAGTGGTAAATATTGGCTAGCATCCATTGAACCTCCTCTAAAGATCGAGGTGTATATCTCAGTAATGATACAGAGGAAATATCTCTCTAAAGATACCACCCCTTGGAAGAAATCAAGTACTTCGTGGTGGAGGTTAATTATCCAGAAAATAGGTTGATCAGTCTGGTTTGGCATTGGGATCACTATATCAGACAACAGACAAACCCATAAAAATGAAGCCTTTCTGAAGCCGGGTATTCCCTTTAGATTTCCATAAGAAGATTTTCCGGAGATTGGTGTAATGGAACGACCATTATTTTGTCATTTTCTAAATCCACCATGTTTTTCGATCTTTCATCAGTAGTAGACAAAGGAGTAGTAGTAGTGGAGTTAGATAGAGGAGAGACATCAGTGACATTCTGTGATTGATCCCTTATAGCCTATATTAGAAGATCCAAAATCCAATAAAAAGTTATTCCAATGAGAAAGTTTTGGATAATAACCCACAAAATGACTAAAGGAATTAAAAAAAATTGGATGGGGCTCTGCATACTGTTCTGGGAAATGGAATGCAGTAGCCATTTCCCATGGGTTACATCATACATGAAAGTAATCACCACATGATAAATGATATGCAGAGATAAACTCCACATACTGTTACGATACAAGTAAACATTATACCACAGACACATGTGGTACGCTAAAGTCCGATGAGGTGCTGGCCCACAGAGTGTTGGAAAGAAAAAAAAGGGTTCTCGAAAGGTGGATAGCATGAACCAAGGCCTCCCCAATTTGATATTCAATGTGGCCATTTAAACATTTATTTTTGGATTATTAAGGCTTAATGTTCAGTTTCCCAATTCCAGTTCGGTGTGCGGGACATGAAAACCTTGTAGCATTCTCCTACGCAGAGGTCCAAATTTTAGTTTTAAATTACACAATGAAGTTCGAAAAACCCAAAATCTAGTTTTTAGGAAGAATAAATGGAAAAAATTTCAGTTTACAGAATGTACGAAGTGGTTCAAGAATATAGATTTTTCAAAAGAAACGGTAAGCAAAGGCAGAGAAAGTCGAGGGAGTGTCGAGAGCACTTTATTCTGCAAGAAATAGTAAAAGACAAATGACCTGGGCCCCTATATATAGGTGTGGTCCCCTCATGCTTGACCTATTTGTTCTACCACAAATCACTTCAGTTCAGGACTATTTATATATCATAATAGTCTCCTCTTCATTCCGAATGAAATCTATTCTGAATGGGAGAATTTGTAGGGTCCAAAAAACATCACTAAAGGAAGAAAATACTCTCATATTAACATTTAATAGGGATGCAAGCATTCCTACATGTCTAGTAATGATAATGGACTCAAATTGAGTTGCAAATATCAGACGGAAAATGAAGGAATTAAATTTTTAAAAGAGTTTTATGTGACCTGTGTACCATCATTTGGAAGGGCTCACGAACTGCATGAACTGTGAACCACCAGTATGTAGAATGACCCCTGAAGCACTAGCCTGCTGAGTGATGGCCAATGGACCCAGGTGCCCATGAACCACATCATTGGATAAATCAAGTGTGATAAGTCCATCTTCATACCATCTTGCAAACTCAGATGTTCGTGAATGAAGAAAATTGGTAAGGTTTCATGAACCATGAATCACGAACCACAACCTCTACAAGCCCTGGATGACCGAGTCTTCTATGGATCGAGATATCTCTTCATGGGATTCCGCAAATGGTGTTGCATGACCATAGATAAGATTTCCACAATGCTCTATAAAATGATCACATAAATAATTGATAAAGGATGGATGAAGGAAGCACATAGGAGCCCCTATAGGTTGGAAGTAAGAATTATTAGAGGATTCCGGCTTCATTCTCGAATCATCAGTAAATCTCAAACTGAAAACCACATTTCCATAGTTATAGCCATATGTGAACCATAAAATGAAGGAACTTAATAACAATGGGTGATCCATGAACCTAATTGGTGAAATAATGAACCACATATTCCTCGTGGATGAACTCCCCCCGAATGATATTCCAAAGGACCCTCCTTTGATATGGTGTTCCGCATAGTGTATCACAATGCACATTTAACCCGGAACCGCATACCGCATCAATACATGGATAGAACCCGAAGTCACATTGAGGACCTTGTTTAGGACCACATACCACAGTGGTCTACAGTGGTCCATGCCCATGCCCGCATACTGCGTCGGTACGTGGATGACCCCTGTACCCGCATACCACTATGGTTTGCGGAGCTCCCCTATCCCACATAAAAAAAATGTGGAATGAGGATTCTTTGGGTATTATTCCCTCTGGTCAAATCTCACCCCTTAGTTATCATCTAATCCTCCTTAGCTTCTCCATGAAACCATTCACCCATGATCAGGCCAATGCCTCCTCCAAATCCATCGGTCCCGTATGATCAGATCATCGGTGGCATAAGAATGTGCCTTTGAGTCTACATACCATTGGTAAGTGGAGTCATGAAAGCTCTCCCCAAAATGTTTTGGACACCAGCGATGTATGTAAGTCTACATTCACATGGTAACCCCATGTCTATCCTTGGTACGATGATGTGAAACACCTTGTTATAGAGATTAAGGGTGATCACCTTCTTTTCCAATCAATGAGGAACAGTGATCAGTCAATGTAATTATGCTCGCTTCTCCTTTTGAAAGAGGTAACATTCCTCCTCTTTCACAGAACACGTTACTGGGGAACTCTAATTGAGGTAAGTCCCAAATCTCTTGAGGGTTTAGCCACATGACCTCCAATGTCATCCCACATTGAAGGGTTCATTGCTCAGTGCCCTGTTCCCTGGTCGCCTGGGCTTATTTTGATGTAGGCCCACCCTCTCCCATTAGTGGGAGAGGAGGTGTGTGGATAGTAGGATCTCTCATATCCTCTTGTTTCTCACACCAAGAATAGCTCACATGAGCTTAGAGATTTGTGAGGATTACAATGTCCACACAACCAAACAAAACCTGAACTACGAGAAATCTTATTCCTAGTCAAACCAGGATACGTAGGATGGCTTCTTAAAGGCCTGAGTTCAAAAGGGTTCCCATTCAAGAGGATTCACCCAATCATAACCTCTCAATGGGATGCTCTCATGAATAATCCCCAAAACTAGTATGAACTATAAGAACCCTGATTCCTGGTCAAAATAGGATATGTAGGATGCTTTCTTGAAAGCACGAGATAAAAATGGTGCCCTTCCAACAGGTTTCACCCAACCATGTCCCCTCAAATGGGCAGCTCCCATGCGTAAGCCACAAAGTTTCCCAAACTATGTGGGCTCTGATTACTCTATAAAGGATACATAGAAACCCCATATTATGGGTCTAATCCAAAAATTCAGTCACCTTTAATCCCCCTTGGATGACGATAAAATCAAGAGTTTCTTATTGTTTTACTTAAGTCATCATTGCCTATGTAGCATCAAATCCATATATGCCTGTGAAGATCCAGTAAGCTAGGGGTAGCTCGTGTAAAAAATATTCAGGATTGAATCAAGGGTTTGTGAACATATAAACATGACATAAATCTGTAAGAGTGTCCAGGAATATGCAATAACCCCCCCCCCCCCCCCATAAAAGGGTGTGGTGATCCTGACATTCCACCCTCTCAACCAATGGTCTCCTTAAGTGTCATTGGCCAAATCATCAACCAGTGAGTGCATGCCTTTGGAAATTTGGTCCTTGAATCATGGATTCTAGGGTCGTTGGGTGTTTAAGGCTCCAAAAATAAACTTTTTGGAGACCATCTGAGGAAGATATATCCTAAGATGACTGATTTCAAGAATTCTTGACCCATTCAATCGACCGTTGGGACCAATTTACAGTGTCGCCTCCTTCACAATATATAAGGGATGAACTACCTAGTCCCAAAAGGGTTAATCAAACGCTACTTTAAAGGATGATTATGTTGATTGGGTTCAAATAAATATAGAGACTTGAACTTTTACATAATAACAGACAAATTCTTGTCACCAGTTGAACCATTTTTCATTTTCCCCACATGTGTAAATGTGTCACCCTCGGGGGCGAAAAAATCCCCAAATCATTTTCCAATACCAAGGCTATCCATTTTATAAAATATTTGATACCAAAATAAAATTATTCATATTCTATAAACTCTTCTAAAAAATTAATTCATAATAACCAAGGATTTCATGTAGGCCAGTGGTAGGTGATGCACCCTTATTTCCCTTTGGATGTGTGCTCGATCCCTGCAGCCTTGCCAGACGTGAATAGTTGTCACATTGTTTGTGTGTTTTCATTTTTCGAAGAATATTTTATTTTATAACATTCCAAAAAATGAGATAAAATCCTAAAAAATAACCAAAACATTTTTTAAATTCAATTTTTATCTCATGCCTTTCATTTTGAATCCCAAAAATTAATAACCCATAATTACCTAACAAATAAATGTCTCCAAAAATACCACTAATAACCTTATAATTTTGGAACATAAAGCCACAAAATATATTTCTAAGAGATTTAACTTATGATCAACCTAAAAATTATAAACTCGTATGATTTCCCTATCTCTTAAGAAGATTTCCTAATCTCTACTGTTTTTTAAACCATCCTCTAATACCAACTGTAAGGACCCAAACCTAAACATATATTATTCTAGTGTTTTTTAACTAGAATTCACATTTGAGGATATTTTATGTTTAAGGTTTTAGATACTTATGAAAAAATATTACATAGTAAACTCATACATTACAAGTGGAAACTTATACTTATTGTCCATTTTTTCACCAAAGGAATCCCTTTTAAAATAGAATATAATTTCTTTTCAAGACACATCTTTAATACATTTATCGTGGAATTTTTATGGTCCTTACCTATATTAAAACCTATGAAATACATTTTAAAACTGGTGATGAGCACATAATCTCAGTAAGGGAAATAAAAAGAAAGAAACCATTAGTCTAGTTAAAAAATGGTATCCCATTTAACATTCATTGAGAAAATTAAACAAAACTTTTTCACACGAATAACACTCATAAATGTTTCTCACAGAAAAACATTAAAACCAATAAAAATAAATTAAAACTCATTTAAGTGACATAGATCATCAAATACATAAAACACTTTTAAACCTCATTCAATTGGAATAACTATAGGGTCAACGTCTAAATTAGAGATCTATAATGGGGATCACCCTTCGTATAAGCTATATCAGGCTTACCCATGAGCATTAATGGGGATCAACACTTCATATAAGCTATAAAGGTCTCACTCGTGACTAATATTGGGGACCAAACATCCATATATGATGTTTCAGGCTCACCATTGAGCCTTAATAGTGTTCCACCCTTCATATAAGCCATATTAGGAAAACTCATTTCAAATAATTTTCATGTACCATTTCAAAAACACATTCATCACAAAAACATTTTGAAAAACACTTCTAATCCCATATAATAAATATTTTTATAAAAAATTCCATTCTTCTTAAAAACCATTTTCAATACCATGATACCCAAATAAAGGAATTCATTTCATTTTAAATTACGTTAAGGATTATAAAGGAAGCCTAATATCATATAACGGTTACAACGGCAAAGAATTCATTGTCACCATATACATTAAAATAAAAAAAATATTTTTTTCAATTTGTAAAGAAAGTAAAATAACTTGTTTAAAAATATTCAATTGTGAAAAAATTTCTTGAAATTATAGATAGACATTAAATGTCATGTACAATCCTTTTATATCCATATAAATAAATTTGTGGATTAATATCATGAAAAAATGATTTGATAATTAAATATTTAAATGTTCATGGAGTCCCATACCAATTTGGACTATTAAATAATAATATCCATGAATTAATACACTTAACAAAACAATTAACAACATTAAAATTGGTAAAGTTATGATATGAAATTTCATAGTGGTTTTATGTACACCTTATAAAAAAATAATGGTGCATATTATCAAGAAATGCCTCAATGAATGGAGATTGAGACGAAATACCTTACCTTTAGTCCAACACATCATGTACAATTGTTATATTCTACAATAATTAACATAGGATAATTTATATTTCCATTATAACCCTTTCATATTTATTCTTCATTTTCTATCACTTATTACCATGTTATAAAAACTACATAATTATTTAAGTTCAAATCGTACATTTTTCGATATTCTGTACTTGAGTTGAAAATGAACTAGAATTGATGTAAATACTCCATGTGGTCATAATTGTATCATATACAGAATAATATTAAAGACATAATGATCTTTTTAATATATCAATTATAATTTTAAATTTATTCAATAAATATAGATATGAAAAATGAACAATTTTACAATCATGGAGACGGTAAACTGTACGTACACATTAGTAATGTTTCATTTTTTCATTTATCATTATGGAAATAAGGTAATTATTATTTTACCTTTACATAATGATAATTATATTATAAAAATCATAATAATAAATGAAATATACTTATATATCATACAATTGATGTGGTGAATAAAAATTATTCACATCGCTTTGTGGTGGTGATAATTCACACATACGCATGAATAGAGTTATCATTATTATGTGAATGGAAGGTAAGAAAATAATTGAAATATTATTAATTTAAAATTATAAATATTTGATTAATATCATAGATGAACATTTATTCCATCAATATAACCAGTCTTCATAGATGGTAATAAAAAACAAACTACTTCGGTTTGTGAGGTTGTCGTCCGCTGTACACATGAACGAAATGATCATTTCCCATTTGATGAAAATTGAGATGAATTTAGGTAATGATAAAAACATAATAAAATATCATTATATATTGCATACTAGAGTTATTATTCAATCTTATAAGAAATATATATATAGGATGTGGATGAAAAAATAAAATAGAAACACTTAAAAATGATATATCTTCTCGGTTGATCACCTTTGAAGAACACCTTAACACCGCTAAAAGGGTGTTATGCCTAAAATATAGCCTCAAAAACATGGGTAGATATTATAGAAAGATTTTTATCTAGATATTGCCTGAAAAAAATGTTCTTAAAGTTTGATTATTAGAAAAGATAGGGTACCTTTTTATAGGATAAGGGAGAGGCACCCTTGGAAACATCTAAAATACAAAATTAATATAAATTCCATTTCGGTTCCAAGTGGTCCCAAAATCATTTATTTATAATATAAAATGAATCGAGGTCATATATCCATAATCAAATTAAAATTATACAAATTTATAATATTTTTCAATCCTTATCGTTTTGGTTTATCCCTTATTTTACCCTTTTAAATCTTACCGTGATATTATGTTATTTACACATTGTGGGTAAATGTAATTACCATTACATGTCAAAAGACACAAAAAAGTGAAATTCATGACATAATTGGGCTTATACTAACCAGTTTTTCAAATCATATAGTTTTAGGATGTTAATATCATTTAATATAATATTTTATATTTTAAAATATTGATAGTTTCAATTTTGACACTATTCATTAGATGACTTCTAACAATATCACAACATGAAGATAAGTTATAAACAACTCCATTAAATAATCAAAAACAAATCCAAATTATCCAAATATTTCTTGTATGGTATAAATTAGTTCATATAATATTTATTTTAGTATTTATAACATCATTTATTTGATTCTTTCATTAATTATTAAATTACTGCATCACCTTTGTGTCAGCATTTAATTTAATTTTTTATTTCCTAAAAATTATAAAAAAATTACGATGATTTAGGTAATATTTTTATATTTCTAATTAATATTTATTTTATATTATATCACTTTTATTTCCCCATATTAAAACTAGCTTAGTTATGAGAGACATGATTATGACATCATAATCTTTATTTTAAATAAAATGTTTATAAGTGTAATAATGACATCCATGTGGCTCAAAGTGGTCCTAAAATAGACACAATCATCATAATGGTCAGGATACACTCATCCAATTAAATTAAGACATGTTTTAGGGTAGTTTTATTTTATTATAATATTATTTTTTCCTTTAATTTATTATTTTACCCTTAACCATGGTAATTAAAATAAGTTATAATGTTACTATACATGATGTTCAAAAAATTAAAAAGAAATTATTTAAATAATTTTTACCTATTGACTCCAAATAAGGAGTCCATTTTTAAAAATTATAAACATATAATTTTATGTAATTAATTAAAAATTATTCATTGTTGTCAAAAAGAGAAAACTAGTTTTTTAAATGTAAAAATAATCCAAAAAATGACATGCATTTATATCTAATTTCAATGGGGAATTACATCCAATGCCTAACATGGGATTAAATTTTTTAAAAATTATTTAATTATAATTATAAAAATTAAAAGGATAATCTAACTATATTATTAAATTTGAAGAAAATAATGTTTTGAATTTAAATGTAGTATTTTTCACTATTCATTAAAAAATGAATTTTACAATAAAAATACAACAAATTCAACCAAAAGGAATTTTGATGTCCCTCTTAAAATGAAGAATTATATTTTTTTCATGTATAACCTATAAAAGTTTCAAGATAGATTTAAAAAATGGTTCATTATCAAAAGGTGGGAAAAATTCATTTTTATAAAAACACTCATTTTATCTGTAAAATTGTATTTTTTCTTACATTATGTATACAAAAAAAACATATTATTAATTTTAAATATTATATTTAATTAATATTTCGTTAATAAAATCCAAAAATATTGTTTTTATTATTTTATAAACCCAATTATTCTAACTTAAATAGTTTTTCATAATAACACATTCTTTATATTCGTTTGGTTTTTATTTGCATTTATAATTAATTTTATAACCAATGAATAATTATATAGACATGTGTAAACCCTATTTTATAATTTAGTTAATATATTTCATTCTCACCATTCTAATAGCTATGTGATAACTAAAACATAAAATGATAATATTAATAATATTTTTATTGGTATAACTCAGTCTTGTGTGCAACGTAACATATCAGAGAAACCCATTGTTGCATTTCAGGTACTCTATCAGAAATATCAAACCATTAAAATTAAAATTAATATCTAATTCATAAATATTAATTAATATGAAAAATTATTTTTCTATAATTACATGGGATGTTACCTTTAATGGAGGTCTGTTGAGTTCCTCGTTTTGGGTTGCATCTCTTCTATTTTGTGCAATTCCATTGTAGGGGGGAGGATATGATGGAGTTGGTTTGTTTTGAATTTATTTTTTATCTAAAATGTATTTTTAGGGATAAAATTCAGATAAAATGCATAACTGTCCACTTCTCAACCTTTCCACCAATTTGGTTTTGATTTTTGTTGAAATTCAAGTTTTTTTAGTTTTTATTTATAATGAAAATCCTAATATTGGATGGTTATTTTTTATTGAATCTAATTCACATGAATTCCACATAATGAAGAGACTAAAAAATGAATATTGATGTGATTTGTGAGATGGATTTATCTTATCTTGATTATAGGTAGAAGTTGACATCTTCACTAAGTAAGGGATATTTATTTCTAAGAAATTATTTATTAGGATCTAGTATGATATCAATGATTATATTGTGTTGTTATATGTGCTTATACGGTAGGGATGGTATTTTTGGTTTTTAATTTAATAATTTTTCAAATATTTTTTTATATGATGTTTCATTTAGAATTTCTGTTTTTCATTTTGTATTAATGGTGTTTTATGGATTCTTGAATTTTGTGATGGAACTCAAAAAATAATATAATGTGTCCAATATTGAAAGTAAATATATTTAATTGGATATAAAAATGTTATTATGGGATTATATTTTAAAGTGTTTAATGATATTGTAGGATATTGTTACTAGGTTTCTGAAAAAAATCAATATCGTTTTATATATAACAAATATGGTTATCATATGATTTTATGTTATGATAATTATGGTTATTTAAGGAAAATTTTAATTTGAATTTGGGAAGGTATGTTGAGAAAATATTCAATTTTGGGGAATAACAAGTGAATTTGGGGATGTGGTGATTATATTTATCTTAACATGCTAGCCCATATGCCACTATTATAGTTCCCTAACCCAATTTCCCATACATCCTCAAGAAAACCACTCCATATTCTTGATTTTTCTCACTCGTAGCTATGTACTAGTGTGTGTCCATGGAGAGACTATGTCCTCATATCAATGAAAACAATAACAGAAATAACCAACCATTAACTAAATAAGTAAATAAATCTAGTATTGAAGTTGTAAATGAACTAAAACATGAGAATGCTATAATAATAAATGATATACATTAAAGGACTAAATTACCATGTTATATATGAAACATTAATCTCCCACTAGACTGGTCACATATAAAAGAGTACATAAAGGAAAATGAAATAAAATAATTGGGCTCTCCTACTAACTCTAATACAGACAACATACCCGATATCCACATACATATCTGAGCCATCCTACTTGGTCAACCCAAGCCTTGGCCCATCCAATTCCTTCTACCAAGTGAACATATGCTCTGGTACTCTAGTTCAGCGGTGGTCTCAGCAAGGTTTGAGTAGAAAACTCAGTAGGGAACCACCAATGTGGTCCCCTATAGATCTTGTAATATCCAGTGTATGTGTATGTGTGATACTAATAATGATTTTATTAATAAATAAAATTTAAACATGAAATAAAAATAAATATGTCAATAAAATAAACCTCAACTAATCCTTGGGTCAATGATCTCGATCGGCCATACTTTCTTTCACCAAGTCTGGAATGTAATTAAACAAGTTGTAATCACACACACTCACACACACACACACACACACACACACACACACATATATATATATATATAATGAATCAAATAAGATAAATAAGATCATTTCAAATTTGATCCATGGGTTTCTAATCTTGATGGACAAATACCTACTTTGGTTAGCATTGGATAAGTCTATGTGATTGTTATGTCATTACATGGACACTATTCCTAGCCCAAGGATCAATGATACTCAAATCATATCATAATTATAGAAGAAATTATGTGACATCACACAAAACATTAAATATGTAACTGCATCATCTATAGACTACACTTGATGAATCAAGTGTTAGATAGACTAGGTTTAGGGGCCATGGCTATAAACCAATTAATTTTATTCAAGTCCATAGAGTGCTTTACAGGAAAACACAATGTAATATTAACCCACATGGTTGAGGACCCAGGTCTGTTGACCATGGAATCCACTTTCAATCCATGGAGAGTATATATAGAAAACACAGTATAATATAAACCTAATAGTTCCAATATCCAACACAATTGACCAAGGAATCATGTTCGAGTTCATGGAGCGCATCCATAGAGAACTATGTAAATTATTCAATACTGTGATACCCATATCCATCAATAAGTCTCAAAAGAAGACTCCCGATAAATACCTCTATGAATTCCTATCATGTACCATATTACATCTTTCTTATTTCAGAAAAACCAAGAATCACATCTTGAAATCATATCTACATCAATAATGACTGATTGAAGCACTAATAAAAGAGTTAGGGTGGAATAACACCTACACCCTCAACTATTATCACTTCCTCTCATTCTTGAATGTTCGGTATGGGTTATATGTGAAACCAACTACCCTATACACCCATGACCACAACGTACTATATCAAGGTTGATAAAATACTAGGGAACCCATTGGGTCCCCAAGGATAATACTCAAGCGTAGAATCCAATTTCAGATCCATGGGGTTAGATCATAAGTGGATTCATCTACATGGGATCCTCAAAATCAATATGTATGTAGAGGAATAAATCTTGGGATCCTCATAAAGAAAAATTAAATAGAGGAATCCCACATGGTATCCCTTATATAAGATCATATGTAGAGGCATCCCATAGGGGACACTTGACCTATGTCATAATCCCAGTTCGTGGTATGAATCCAACATGCAAGGATTGTTAATGAACCAAGTTGTTCCACATTTAATTACAAAATTATGTAATTTATTCTAAAAAATTATTTAGGTAAATAAAATAGGGATTTTCTTGCTCAAGGTAAAGCGCATGAATACATATACTACATAATAATGAAAATAATAATCTATGGTAGCTACATCCGTACACCTAATTTTTGGAAGCAATAAAAACATTTATAACCAAATCTAGGTAGCTCCATAAAATATTTTGGTTATCCAAGCCAAGATACAATGGATTAAAAATCCCTAGATAATAAAATTTGGGTGAACATATTCTATACACCTAAATTAAAACATTAACCAATTTTACATAAACCAAAATCCCATGAGTCGTAATAGGGTATAACTCACCAGACAACCTTATCTGAAATCAAATATATGAAACCACAATCATATTGTCTACTAGCTACCTCCAACACTATTCATATGAAAATACCTAACCAAAGGAATCAACAATACAATATAATTCACATAATTTAGGCTTTAAATATTTCGAAATTCACCCTGGTGAAATCCCATTGGTGAAATGAAACCTAGTGAGTGGAATATATCCTCTTGGGTAATCCTCTTCCTAAGAAGATAAAATGACCTGTCACATCAATCTAGTTTCACCCAGATCTGGCAGAATTAAGATCAAAATCCATAATCAGGGAACTGAAAATAAGAGGAAGATGGATAAAAACATATCTATGGATAACAATGTCGAAGGCACATCATAAGTCTTCCAAAACACCTGAATACATATGATTCTAGCAATGAACATTGGATAATACCCATTGTCATGGGAGGAAGATGGATGGAACATGAGGGGGATAAAGTGGAAAGAAAAGGTGGTAAAACCCTTAAAGAGTAATATGCGAAAATTAAAATTTCCCCTCTTTAATGAGTTTCATAGTTTAGCAGCATGGTTTTCCAAACAATGTGGTTAGAACCTTGTTGGACCCTTATCTCTCATGGTTTAATCACATGGATAAATATATATTGCACCTACTATTAGACTATATGATCCAAGGAAGACTCCTACGCACACAATTTCATCGTACAGTTAGTTAAACTTTGTTCCAAAAAGGCATCATGTTTGTAGGAAAATACACAACCCCTATAATTTTTCATCTATCAATAATCATGGTATAAAAAGAATTTATCGTGAATAAAACATCACATGCTATTTGGAAATGTGGTTAGAACTAACTATGATCCAACTGTATTTAATGATTTGTACCTTATTTAAAGCATCAATTTCAAGATCTAAACACCTGATACACTCCCAAAACCTCTATGTTATAAACCAATACTCATTCAACATTTTAAACAAATGAGTAAAGACATTACAACCTTTCAATTCCTTTATTGAATATCTAATAAAGATTTCACATATCCAGTAATTGAAAAATCAAAATCCATTGGTAATATCATATATGGAAATATATGATATCTAAAATCATCCCAACCATAAAACTACTCATCCTCAAGAATCTGTAGTGGAAATGAAATTTAAAGGGTCCAAAATTATGTTTGAAAGTCCACATTACATTTCTGAATTCCCAATCTTCCTAGAAGAACTACTTAAATCATATGTTTCATAATCGAAAAAACTAATGCAATTATCGTCACTAATGATAAAACATCAATAAGTTGTTTACCCAAGCTCATGTACCCTATGACATTGTGACATTTTCATCTCTTACAATAAGATACCTATGGTTCTCTAAGCTATAACTTCTTTTGTAAATGGATAAATCCAAACCATGGTAGATCTATAATTTTAATTTCCTAAGAAAATATCCCCCCAAACAATCGATATTATTTACATGGCACGTTTCATATCTCTTCCAACACTATTACACATAGGAACACTGCCCTTTTTCCTCTGCTTGATTTAAACAGTTGAAATCCCATCGACTATGATCAAACTGGTCATGCCATATTTTCTTTGAAAAGTATTGGTTGATCTCCATGCACTCTTCCCATCCCAATATCATGCATGATGTTGTTATGTACATTCATAATTAAACTAAAGAATATAACTCCTATCAAATCACATTTGATTGGATGTTCTAAAACAATATCAACTTTATCATCTGATACATCACCAAAACCAGATTTGATGCCCTTATCTGAAGGCATGTTAATATCATCTCTGTGAAAAATCACTAATGTCTCTGACTAACTCTAATTTAACATTCATGGGATGACCACACCCTTTCCATTTGGTTGTCATACCACAACCAAAACACATACCTAGAATAAAAAAATGAATATAGAAATATATGTATCTAATTATTTAATGGAATAAAATAACTAAAATGACAATCTAATGACCACTCTCCAAAACCCTTGGGCATTATCACATGAGGGTATCCCACTAGTGACTAAAATCATACTCCCCGCCTTTAGAGCATCCTTATTTTCACTCTAATGAAAATGAAACCCAATCACTAGTTCCTATTCCCAAGACCTTCCAAACATAACAACTTTAATGAATTAAGACCGGCTCATCCTTAATAATAATTGAAATGTCACCCTTGGATAATTCCCAGTAAATGATAATAGTTTCAAATATGCTGGTTGAAATTAAAAAAAATGTGGGACACCACCCTCAAATGGACAATAGTTTACTATGCACCATCTGGTCTAATTTTAAATCCCTCATAAAAGATATATCAATAGATTATTTTCTCCAATTATAAAAGGTACATTAGTATCTTGGAATGTTGTCAATGATCTCTCATCTTACTAAGTCTGATGTAAAGATATAGGTTATGATCGCCTTTATCTTGGAGTACACCAAGATTACATATATAGGAATTTTTTACACCTATAATATGTGCTCACATATAACAGGATACACTTTCCATATGAAACTGTAGACACCACATCTACAGAAAATTTCTCTCCAGGTCCAGCCATCAGTCAACTACCTCTAGACACTAGATTTTTTATTAATGTCTCCTATAACATGGAGAGACATTCCTAAATGAAATCAAAAGTCCCCCACAAATGTTCCTATACAAATTCATTTAAATCATCATCCCTCCTCTAGCACATGGTTTTCCAATAATTTATAAATTAAATGGTACCATGTATATCTGATGTTTTACAAAATTCCATATGTCGTAATTATACAATTTTGTGCCTCCCAATCATAATCACTAAACTCATGCTCTTTTTATGTGTTTATCAACATGGTTTTATTAATCATGCTACATAGAATGTCTTTTCTAACATGTCTAGAGCTCCCTTGGAACTCCTTTTCAAAATTTATTACCACTCACATACCAGGATTATCTCCATGGAAGCATGTTACATGACGTCATTCCAATCATGAGAATCTACTAATGATATAACCTTGTTAATAACCATATAATCACTAGTCAAAAGTTCTAGGAAATCAATATATAATAACCCAAGGTGAATCCTTAGGAATAGAAGGTTTCATCATGCATGTATCACAAAACAATATCACCTACCATGAATCAGTTCCAACAAGATAATATAACCAAGCTCAATGCCAATATTACATCCATAAGCCCAGTAAAACCCCTCTTGTATTTTTTCCTTAATCAGACCAAATTTCACCTTGTAATTTTATGAGTTGCAACTAAGGGTCCCTTAGACTCCCATCCATCCCAAAAAATCATGTATCACATAAGGTTCACTTGGTCTATCCACCTACCTTAAAAGTCAAACCACTCTATGTGATGTTAATATCAAAATGTCTTACAATGGTAATAACTATAAAACATCATCTTATTATGTCATGGATCCTAATTGAGATTCCTTAATTGGTACTCTCACCTAGAGTATCATTATATAATGTAGAAAAGAAAAATTAATTATCACTCACTAGTCATTCATATATTTTAATACCCCCATGAGGTTCTCATTAACTAAAAAATCTAGGTACCTATCATCATGACACTATAGGATCTTATAAAATAAGCATAAATGAAGTTCATTTATGTAAAATATTATTGAAATATATATGGGAAACATCCATATAGTTTTTAACAAAAAATTTAGTTAGCCACTAATGAAAGGAAATACCCATAATGGGTCTACTAGAAAGGAATTAGATACTAAGGTCAACCAACAATGGTAAAAAATATGCACACAACATTATCTCAATGATCCATGTTGTAACACACATATGGATCAATTTAGTATATTTTCATTCCATAATATGTGGTAAAACATCATATAGGTTTTCAATGAAACCATAAATAATCAAACCTATATAACAATACCATATGATTTATTCAACACATGGGAATCAAATTCCCTATTGACATTCTAGGGACACTACACCTCTTGTGCATGAGGACTTCCCCATCAACCTCCTTATCAAACATATCATCGTAGATCCTCATAGCCTTCCATCAGATGGAAATATATATAAATGTTGGTACAATAGAGTGGAGTTCCACAAATAAGATATATAGGAAAAAAATCAAGGATTTCGTTGAAAAATTATAAAATTGACCTATTTTATTAGTAAAGTCACACACTAGTAGACCTATAACATGATAATCTAGCATGCAAAATAATATTCATGAGACACCCCATACCCCTAACACCAAGAGACATAAGCACTCACCAGCCTCTTGAAAACTATTTAAGATCAAAAAATCTATAATAAATCATAATCATTACATAGAATCGTCATAACTAAAGGAAAAAATGAGATAAAATTATAACATTGCATGTTTGGAAGATCAACCACATTTCCCAATTAAAAAGGAATTATTACCAGAACATGTGTTCCCGATGCACCACTATAATATATATAATATGTTATGACACATTCCTAGATCTCTAATCAACCATAACTCAAATGGTACTTAATAGTAATGGATCACCATTGATAATTATTTGAATGATCCTAGAACATATTCCACTAATATGGTTCCCCAATCCATTTTTTCTCATGGCATCATGTATTCCACCCAATACTCCAGAGGATGACGACTAGTAGTGAGGGCCTTGGGTGTGTCTATTGATAGACTGTGCCCCCATTCCAATGTAAACCGTAGAAAAATTTACAGAGCATCGTCAAAAGAATAAAATAAAAAAAAATTAAATGTAATAAATGAACTGAAATAGTAGCAAAAAATAATAATAAAAGATATGCAGTAGAGACTTAGATGATCAGGTCATAATACAACATTGATCATTGATTATATCGATCACATATACAAGAGTACATAAATGAAATTGAAATAAATGTAAACAGATCTCCAACTAACTCTATCATAGACCACATACCCAATATCGACATACATATCTGAGCCATCCTACTTGATCAATCCCAATCCTTAGCCCATCATGTACCTACAACCATGTCAGCATCTTCTCGGGTACCCCAGTTAAATAGAATTCTGAGATAGATTTGAGTAAATAACTCAATAGGGCCGCATAAACATGGTCCCATACATACCAAGTAATATAATTTTTCCATGTATCTAATATAGTCATTAGTATGTTAATTATATACAAAAATTAATCAATAAATACAAGTAAAGGCTTAAAATAAATAAACTATATTTGATCCTCTGGTTTGTGATCTCAATCAACCATACCTAATTTGACCTATGTTGGAATTCCTTTAAACAATTTATTATCATATATATATATATATGTATGTGTGTGCGGTTGAATTTATATATATATTCACCTCAAAATATATTCACAAATATTTATAAATATACATGTTTATGGAGACAAATAACATAAATAAAATAAAACCACAGTTGACCCTCATGTCTGTAATCTTGAATGAAAGATTCCATCTTCGTCCAGTGTTTGGTAAATCTATGATAATGTTATGTCACAATGGGGGTTACATGTTTATGATCTAATATCACCCATACTCACCTTTGATTATTATAATGAATTATTTCTTATACTGAAGAAAAATCCTATAAAGGATGAACTGCACCAATTGCAGCCTATGCTAGATGTATCATGTATCAATCCTTTGAGTTCCATTCCCTAGGTAAATTGACCAAATAGTCTTCTTCAGGTTAATTGAGTGCCTCCATAGAAATGTCCATACAACATATAACTTCATGGGATATGATATAGGGCCATTGACCAAGTTTTCCTCTTCATGTCCATGGAGCACATTCATAGAAAACTCATTTTAATTTAGTGATACTTGGTCTGAGACCCAGTTCCATTAACCAATGCATCCTATTTGATTACATAGAACACATTTATATCAACTTGATAATTGGTACCATATTTTGATACTCGTATCCATCAATAAGACTTAGAAATTGGATCCTAATATGTAACTCCAGGCATCCTTCTCATGTATTGTATTATGTTCATCATATCAAAAAAAGCATATAATAACCTCTAGAAATAATATATTCTTCAACATTAATCAAGTAAATAATAAATAAAATATTGTGGGTGGTAGAACACCTAGACCCGCCACAATAATCATTGATTCTTGGGTTATCATGTTTTAATGAGTTTTAGATGACACTCACTACCCTCTCTACCCAAACCCATAACGTACTAAATCAGGTTCTATCAAACATTTGGAACCCATTGGGTCCACTAGGGTTTTAATCAAGAGAGGCATAATACATAAGATCCTTAGGGTGAGATCAAAAGTAGAGTCATCATAATGGTGACCCTCTAAACCAATACTTAAGCAATTACATCCCTCTCAGAATCATCATGTAGAATATGTAAAAGGAAGAATCCTATGTGCGATCCTCTATGACAAATTTTATGTGGCGAATTCCCTCAATAGACCCTCCACCTCTGTTATATTGTTAGGTTAAAATATGAATCCAGTGTGCATGGGTTTATAGTGTATTCTAATATACATCCATTTAGTTACCAAATTATATAATTTAATATAAAAATTCATTTTCTAAATAAAAAAAGGGGTATTTTCCTCATGGGAAACCCCAAGAATACGAATACTACATGATAATTCATAAATAATATAAGGTAGATATATTATACCACCTACCTTTAAGAGGCCTTAAAGTATTTATATCCAACTCTCAGTGGGTATGTCCAATCCCACTGATATCTAAGACATGTAACATTTTCTTACATGTCCCTCTCAAATATGAGGATAGATAACATTGTAGAAAAATATAAATTACAACATTACAAAATTTAATATTAAAATGGAAAAATTAGGAATAATATATCAGTGGCCTCCTCTATTTTTAATGCTCACAAATCATTCATAATGATGCTAATTATGATTTATTAAAATAAAATGTGTTTAATCATGTTCAATTATAATATTAAACTCTTGTGTTAGTGATTACAACATAAAACAACATTACATATTTTGGAAAATATGAGCTACAGATACTTGTCATTTTGATAGACAAGTAACTGATATATGAGCTAATGAAGACATAAGCTACTGATAAGTTGAGTCACCGATAGAGTGACAAAGAATTTTCTCTAACTCTAACCTAATTATGTCCAACCTTTCGATAAATTAAATAATCAAAACTCGGAATATCACTAAGTATGAGCTATCGAAAACCGAGCTACTGACACATCACCTACCTAAAGTCGATCTACCGACACATCATCTACCAATAGAAGTGATATACTGATATAATGAGCTACTGAGAGAAATGATCTACTGAGAGCATGAGACAGGGATAGTCTTAGCTACAAACAAACACAACCACTAATGATATGTCTATTAAATTCAAACATTCCTCTAATAGTCGTCTTTATGAAATTTATTACTGGTTATTATATTAATGATCATGTTTGCCTTTTGTAAACAACATTAAATGATGTTAGAGATGACTTCGAGTCAAGAGGTACTATAGAACATTTTTTTTATCTGTATAAAGGGAATATTTGGATTAATAGGAATGTGTGTGAGAAAGAGGATAATTGAAAGAAACACGTAGGGTTGTTCATGCACATTAGATAAAAATAGAAGAGATTCATATTATTTTAACATGAATACACTAGTAAGAAACAAAATTCCACATATATGTGAAGAGAAAATTTAGATGACCAGAACAAATTGAAGAATCATTTACCTCACTATGAATAGGACACAGAAGAAACCAAGAATCTCTATTTTCTATCTGTTTCAAGAAGGTGAATCCAACTTCACTTTTACCATTCTGATGGAGTCTGAAAGCCTCATATAACATCACACAGAACATTCTAAACTCTTCTTGTCTTTTTTTCTCATCTTTTGTTCTTTATTTTATATTTCGATCAGTGTGTGTATCTATTTTAAAATGCACACTTACTCATGTGCTAAACTAGAAATTAATTAATATCTTCAAAAACTTTCACATTTACCCTCCCATAGATAATAGGGGAAAAGGTCCCTACATAGCCTTTTGGTTTGTTTTACACTATCATGAAAACTATGGAAGAGGTCTTGTGACCTGGACAGTCAGTTTAATGTTATTACCCCAATCCATGCTTTGGATTAAGCTTATTTTAATACAAACTTCTTGGTGTATGGTGATCACCATGTGGAGAGGATTAGGCCTTAGCTTGGAACTGAACCTCTTGTTTACTTCTACTGTGTGATTTGAAGTTTTGATTTCTATGTTCTTATTAATATTTTAGAAAAAATAACTTCACATTTATAGTTAATAATAGATAGTTTTTATAATAGAATTTGTTTTAGTAAACTAATTTTTAAAGATTATATAATAAAACATGTTGTTTTAATTGATAACTAATCAATGATTGAGAAACCATTTGAATAAAAAAACATTTATAAATCTAATACATTGGTTAATAGAAGTATTTTTTTTAATTGTGGGAGTTTTAAATAATTTAATTATTGAGACAATAAGAATTTATTATGACATTTCAATTCTTATATTTTTTGAAAATCAAAAACAGTTTATCTTAAGAAAAATTTCCTTTACAAAAAAACTATTTTCATAAGGAAAATTTCCCTTCTCTAAGGAAATTTTTTACTTACCATTATTTTCATTTCCACGTTTTATAATTTTTCATAATGAAAGACATTTTATTACTAAGTAAAAAATTCAGATTCATATCTAAAACCTCAGAATATTATTGTTCCTTATATATATAGTGCTCTGTTTTAAGACTCTAAATTCTCTGAAAATCAAACTCTGTATTTTCTGAAATTCCAATTATGAATTCTCTGAAAATCAGACTCTAAATTCTCTAAAATTTGGATTTTTAATTCTATGAAATTTGGACTTTGAATTATCTGAAATTTAGATTCTGGATTCCTTTAAATTTATATTAATAATTATCTAAAATTAAAATTCCAAATTCTCTGAAATTTAGATTCTGAATTTTCTAAAATTTAGACTCAGAATTTACTAAAAATCAGATTTCGATTTTTCTGATATTTAGACTCTAAATTCCTCAAAATTCCATCTCTATATTACTTAGAATTCAAACTATAAATTCCGTAGAATTCATATTCATATGTCATTGGAATACACACTCTGAAATATTCTGAATTCATATTTCAAATTCTTTGTAAAACAGAATCTGAATATCCTTGTATTATAGATTCTGATTGTTTTTATGATTAGACTCCAAATAATGTTTTTCCATAGACTTTAGAAATTCATATTTTGTTAATCTACTTAATTTTCCTTACACATGTTATTATAATGAAACGATGTAATTCATTTTGTTTCTAACTAACCATTTTTTGAATTACACGTGTACAGGTCCTTCCGAAATTAAAGGAAAAATATGACCATTAGAGGAGGGAGCCGACCATTGATGTTTCATAAAAATAGGAGCTCATTTTAATGATATCATTACCATTCCATCTATCTAGATATTACATTCTGTAAAGTGACTTCTTGAGTGATACTCTCATGGTTTGTGCTCTCTGAACACCTTATTCAGCTTTCTTCATGAGACTCTGATTGTTGCTGAGTACAATTGAGGGCTTCCAGGGATAGGAAGACTTGGGTTTCGAATACCTTAATGTTCAAGGACTTCTCAGGATTGTAGGATTGAGTTGCCGACTACCTTAAAGATTGAGGTCTTGTGGGGATAGCATGATAGATCCGATATTCATATAGATGGCTTACCCTACTATAGGTAATACATAATTTCTTGATTGTATAAATCACGGGACCTTTATCTAAGGATTTTGGATACCCTACTCTTTGGGTGGAAAAATTTTTTACTTGTTACTTATTTTGTTTCAGGTTTTATTTCCACTGTATTTTGATAAAGGGAGAAAATTATAAACATCTTATACCTTCTTACACTTTTATTTACTCTGATAAGTAAGATTCTATACAATTTAAGGTAGAATCTTTTCCTATGTAAAAATGTTTTATGTTTCTTTTCCAAAACCATATTTCCGGAACCTAAGCATGTTTGTCTCATAGAACTATATTATGTTTTGTGAATTTTCCTTTATTAACATTATTAAAAATAGTTTTCCTTATGTTTAAAAATGAATGTTTTTAAACTTACAATTTACCCCCCCCCCCCCACCCACTTGTAATTGAGCATCTACAAATACAATTTTAATCCTACAGTTAGTATTAGAGTAGGTCTCTGAAATACATATACTAACCTATAAGTTTTCATCCTCAAATTTTTCCTATTTCTAAATTCTTCATGATTACCTTTCCTTTTTCCAAATTTGTATTAAATATGTTTATCTTTGTTTATAAGCATTTACCACATACATATTTTGTGGGAAATTATTTTCTTATAGAATGGAAGGAATGAATATCGGTTCCATTGATAACCTTAATCCAACCAAGCCACTAATTTTTTATGGTAGTGATTATGAATACTGGATAGATAAATGGAGACTTTTTAATCAAAACTAGAGTAGATAATTTTGTTATACTTACTAGAGATTACAAAATTCTATACAAGGAAGTCATAACCTTCACCAACAAAGAAAAATCAGAATATCGACTAAATTACAAGGTACACAATATGTTGATGTGTTCTATGACCAGGAATATATATCATCAAATATCTTATTGTGAATCTTCCAATTTTATCTGGAAGAAACTTGAAGTTACAAATTTTGGTACATACAAAGTAATAGAAACTAGAAGAGTTATACTGGGATCTGAATATCAAGGATTCAATTTTCTCTATAGATAACCATTTTGAAAATTGAAACAAATATTTATGACCATTTTAAAGAGTTTTCAATCTATAGGATAGCAATGTCTTGATGATAATCATTTGTGGACAAGATAATTGATATTATTCCTGATGAGTGGGAATAAAAAAGGGCACCCATTGATGAAAATAGTAATGTAACTCAAATTACTCATGATGAGATATTTGGAACTCTGTTACATCATGAAACAAGAATGAAAACAGATGATGATATGTATAATAAAAAAGTTAATGGAATTATAGCCTTTTCTACTACCAAATTCAAGACTCTGGAAAGGTTTACAAGATCTAAATCTAAGAAAGTTATTATTATATATGAGTCCAGTGAAAGTGACCACTATGAATATTATTAATCAAATATTTCTTTAATGGTGAACAAGATAGTGGGAACGAAACACTTTAAATATAGATATAAGAAGAAATAATGAAAATACAAGACAGACACGAAAGTGACTTGCTATGAATAGAAAAGAACCGAACACATCAGGCCGGATTGTCCTATGCTTAAAAGAAAATATAGAAAAGAAAATTATTTTGAGAGAAATAGAAAGAAGTATTACAAGACTAAGTCTTTGAAAGTATTGAAGTAAAATGATACATGGTGTTCCAGTTTTGGTGAATCTACTGAAGAATCTACATAGTATGAATCTTCTAGTGAGAAGAATCTTCGTCTACTAGCCAAACTAGCCATTCAAAATCATTGTCTTATGGAAAAGTTTAAAAATTCCAAACATATTACTAATGTATCTCTGAATGAAAAGTATACCGATGATAAATATTATATGTCTTCAGATAAAGAATATTATTCTGATGAAGATAACTCTTTAACTACTTATACAGAAGTGTATAGGTTTTCTAAACTTATTGAGATTGAAAATTGTAAGATAAAAAATAATTTAGAGATAGAAAATTCAGGAATTTCTATTTTAACTAAAGAATTAGCATATCTTTCAAAATATCTTGATGTGAAAAATTTTGATTTTTAAAGTTTTTCTAATAACCTTGATGAAATTAATTTTGAGAAGGATAAACATTCTAAGGATCCTAAAAAAGTTATTTCTAAGAAAAATATTCTAGAGGATAACTATAGTTCTAAATATATTAAAATTAAGGATAAGAACTTAGTTATTAAACTAAAGTCAAAAATATTTTCCTTAAAGAAATGTCGGTCAAACATTACCTCTGGTAAGGAAAACATTGACAAGATTTATTCTAAAATTTTTCCTTTAAGAAATAGTTAAGGATTTGGTAATACTCATTCTAAACCTATTTTTAGTAATAATTATTTTTTCCCCAAAGATATCCATTTTGTACTAAGTTTCAATGTGTTGGTCATTGAGTGAAAAATTTTCTTTAAATAAAACCAATTTTTTAGGTCAACATAAAGCTTATTTCTCTAAAAAAATGTGGATTCCAAAAATCTTACTATCTAAAATTTCCAAATCCCAGAATTTTTGGATTCTGGACGTCTAACAATTTTATTTTCAGGAAAATAATGAAAGTAATAACATCAATACATGGTACATGGATAGTGGATGTTCCCAAGATATGAATGGTAAAAAAATTCTTTAAAAAGATTATCAAGATGAAAGGAGGAAAATTAACATTCAAAAATAATGTTCAGGGAGAAATTGTTGGTAAAAGTAACATTGTCTTTCAAAGAAAAACATTAATTTCAAATGTTTTATTTGTTAAAGGACTTAAGAACAACCTCATTAGCATAAGCCAATTGTGTGATTAAGGTTACCTAGTGAATTTTAGGAATGATAAATTCTTAGTACACAATTATGAGGAAGAGTTTATTAGTTCTACCCATAGGCAAGAGAATATATACACACTAAACATAGAAGACCTTAGGATCCACGATATACCATTAATTAATGAAATGGAAGATCAATATTGGTTATGGAATAGAATTTTAGGACATAGTTACCTTAGGAACCTATGAAAACTCTCAGAGAAAAGACTTGTTAAGGATCTACCTGAGCTCAGATTTTATTCTTCCAATGTTTGTGAACCTTGTCAATATAGAAATACACATAAATAAAGTTTTAAATCAATCAGTGAAGTCTCAACTTCTGATTCATTACAGTTAGTGCATATGGATCTTTTTGGAACAATATAAATTGGAAGCATTAGAGGAAAATATTATGTACTTATCTTAGTAGATGATAACACTAGATTTATGTGGGTCTATTTTCAAGGAAAAATATTTAAAAATTTCTCTTATTTTAAAATATTTAGAGCCCATATTAAAAATGATAAAAACCTTCCACTGATAACTATTCATAGTTATCATTGAGGATAATTTTAAATTTCATATTTTTAATCTTTTTTTGTAAGAAAGTAATTACTTATAACTTCTCAGCTCTAAGAACCCCTCAACAAAATGGTGTTATTCAAAGAAGAAATTGAATTCTTCAATAGATAACAATAACCAAGTTGATTGAATATTCTATTGAAAAACATTTATGGGTTGAATCTATTAATACTACTTTTTATAATATAAATCATGTTTTAATCAGTCCTTTTCATAAAAAAAACACCTTATGAATTGTGGACTGGTTGGAAGCATAAACTTTCTTACTTCAAATTATTGGTTTGAATTGTATTCATACTAAATAGTAAATATAACTTACATAAATTTTCTCCCAAATATGATTGAATAATTTTCATAAGATATTCCCCTACTTCTAAGGCTTATAAATTTTTTAATAAAAAATACTTGTACTGTTGAAGAAACAGTGCATGTCAAATTTGATGAATATGAACCTTTTTTTTAAACAACCCCAACCTACATCCTCATGTGTGTTTTAAAAAATTGATTATGAACCCTTGATAGAAGACACTCTTAATAAGGAAACTTCTCAAGAAAATATTTATGAAACATTTACCCAATAAAATTTTCTACCATATGTTGACGAAAAAGTGTTACAAAGCCCAAATCAGTTTTTTCATCAAAATCATCATTTTGATAGTATCATTGGTGATTTAAATAAACTAGTAAGGATGATTGGTTCCTTATGAAACAAAGTATAACATCTAGGATTCATTTCCCTATAAGAACCGAAAATAACTGATGAAGCTTTAGGTGATGATGATTGGATTAAATCCAAGCAGGATGAGATAAATGAATTTGAAAGGAATAAAATCCGCACCTTAGTTGAAAGACTTAAGGAAACTTCTATAATTTGAGTAAAATGGGTCGTCATAAATAAGTGTGATGAAAATGGAATCATTGTAAACAATAAAACTACATTAATTGCTAAAGGATATAATCAAAAATAAGTAATCAACTATGAAGAAATCTATGATCTTATAGCTAAACTTGAATCTATTCTAATTTCACTTGCCTTCACATTATTATTTAATTTAAAACTTTTTCAAATTGATGCAAAGTGTGCTTTCCTTAATGGATATGTTAAATATGATGTTATGTTGAACAACCTCCCAGTTTTGAAGACAAAAAACATGCAAAACATGTCTTTAAACATACCAAACCTTTATAGGGACTTAAAAATCCCCTAGATCCTGGTAAAATAGACTTACAAGATTTTTGTTACAAAAAAAATATGTTAAGGGAACTGCTGATGAAACACTTTTCATAAGGAAATATTTGTAAAATGTTTTTATTTTTCAATTGTAGGTTGATGACAATATATTTGGTTCAACTCAAAAATATTTAACTGATTTTTTTGTGAATCTAATGAAATATGAGTTTGAAATTTGTATGATGGGTGAGTTAACATTTTTCATTGGTTTTAAAATTTCTTAAAAACCCAAAGGAACTTATATATCACAACATAATTATATTAAATATATTCTTAAAATGTATGGATATGACTACATAAAAATTATAATAACTGAAATAGGTACCTCAAACTCTCTTGATCAAGATGAAGCTGGGAAACCAGTAGATCAAAAAACATTTAGTTGTATGATTCGATGTTTACTATACATGATAAGTAGCCATCTAGACATAATACTTTAAGTATGCTTATATAAAAGATATCAATCTAATCCAAAGGAATTCCATTTAAATTTAGTCAAAATATTTTTTTGTTGTTTAAATGGAACCATGGATTTAAGACTTTTCAATACTTTTGGGAATGATTTTTTTTTAAAAAGATTTTAGGATGATGATTTTAGTGGATGTAGAATGGATAGAAAAAGTACATCTAGAAATTTTCATTTCTTAGGAGATTCATTAGTTTCTTGGTCTTTTAAGAAGAAGAAAACAGTATCACTTTCCACTGATGAAGCTAAATATGTAGTATATGGAAGTTGTGTTGCTCAAGTGTTGTGGATGCAACACACACTCATAGACTATGGAATGATTTTTACCAAAACATATTTTTTTTTTGATAACACAAGTTTCATTTTCCTAAATAAAAACCCTAGACATAACTCTCACGAAAAATAAAAAGATATTAGGCATAACTTTCTTAAAGATCACACAATTAAAGAAGACATCATTCTTTAATTTATTGGAATGCAAGATCAACTTGTTGATGTTTTTACAAAATAAATACCCTCCGATAAGATTGAATACATTAACAAAAAGTTCGGAATGATAACCGTAAAGTAATCTTCCATATTGAATTTTTGTTGAAACGTATATCCTTATATTTAGAAACTCATTTTAATAGGAGGAGTACATGTACTTGGTAACCATACTTGTTTTGCATTAATTAACTTTTTTTGTTGCCATTATTTTTCCTTTATCATATTTTTTCATAAACATGTTTTTTTTAACCCAAAATTCCAAAATAAAAAATTTTCCTTCATTACCAACATTTTATAGAATCTGAAATTTTCTCAAAAAAAATTTCCTCCTTTACTAACAATTTTCCTAGAAATCTGCAAGGTATGTCTCCTTACATTAATTTTTCTAATTAAATATTATACTTATTGGTAATTTTATTTTTTTTTAAGAAAATTTTTGGGATACACTTTCCTTAAATCTGAATTTTTACCATAAAACCCCTCAAAAGATTGAAACCTAGATAATCCTTTTTCGGATGTCATCTCAACCGTCAGATCAAATTGTGTTTTTTTCAACTGGTGGATCAAATCAGGAAGTTTAAACGTCACTTCAATGCCTTTATAAAGGACCCTAATTCTCAAACCTCATCCATTTTAAAGGTTTTCATTCCTGAAGCTCTGACTCTCTTCAAAAATATTGTTCCACTTTTTATATCTATAACACCCCAAGATTTCATAGTATGTTATTTCTTCAATGTAATGTAATAACTTGCACCACACGCAACACTGAGTTCAAGGGAATCACGACATACCAAACTAGCCGTTCAAAAGCGGTTATAAAAAGTATTAACTAAATTTTGAACATTATATAATCTTTATAATTTTAGAATCCATATTATGAGTTTCTTAGACATAATGTAAGAACAAATTCATTTTTTTCAAATAAAAGAATTATTTTTCAAAAAATACAATTTTACCACCTTTTAAGGGAGAACCCTTTTTAAATCCAATATTTGAAGATTTTATATATTCAATTTGAAAAAATAATCTTCTTCATTATAATCAAGACATAAGAATTTAGTTTCAATAAAATCTTAGTGTTTTTCTGATAACATTCATATTTGGGAGAATAGTAAAAAAATACTATATTTTAACTGAAAACCACTTTTTTAATCGAAATAATTTATAGTGTTGAATTATAAATTTCAATGTTTTAGAAGTATAATTATATTATATTTTTACCCTTTAATCCAATTATTGTCATTGGAATTAATTTCACATTGAAATTATACATAAATAGGTGTCAATCTTTTGATAGTTATTGTTTCTTAAAAATACACTATTTGTCTTGACAACGAGAATTAATTTTAAATTAATAAATTAAAATTCTATGTTTTTAATTTGTTAAAATAGAATTCATTTTTGGATTCTGAATATCTAAATTATCCTGGGGTGAATTTTTGGTATTTTTCTGAAAATGTTCAATTTTTGATGAATAGTGAAAAAACACTAAGTTATCGTTTAAAAATGAATTTTTATTTAAATAATTATTTATTCTATTTAAATTTATTTTCTGTCAAAATAGATACATAATACATATATAAGTTCAATTTAATTCATTGGAGTCAATTTATAATAATTTTAGATATATAAAAAAAATTAGAACGTTTCATCGTCTTTTACCCACCTCCTATGAGAATTTGCAGATTCACATAAAACATAATTTTACCTCTTACGTGAGTGGAATTTCAAAAATCCGAGAGAAATGTTTGATATAATTTAATAATATGTGGTTCAATAAGATAAAAATAATTTTTTGTGAATAGTAACTTTTTACTTTTGTTTACCACAGTTAAAAGTAAATAGGGTAATTAAGGGTAAAAATGATATTATTATTACCCTAAAAATGTTTTAATTCTATTGGATAAGTGTAATTAGACCAAAAACAACCTTAGGAATAAAATATGACTCTTTAGGTCCCCTTGGATTAGATTAAGACATTTATTATTATTTTATTTAAAGAAGAGTTAAAAGAGTTAAAATCAATGTTTAATGACTAAGCTATTTTTAATATAGGGTTATACATAAGATAAATTCAACTATAAATATTCATTATAAAGATAAAAATATTTCCTACATAATCGTATTTTATTTATAATTTTTATAGATTACATAATTAAAATTATTAATGACACAATGATGATGCACTAATTACCATATTAATGAAAGAATCAAATAAATGGTATTATAAATATTAAAATAAATATAATTTCAAAGTTTTTATGAAATCCACGAATTTTATAGTTTAATATGAAATGTTATTATTTATTCAATTTATTTTTTTGAAGTAATCATGCTGTTATTATTTTAACAAAAAACAAATACCAAATAGTGTCAAAATTGACATAAAATAGTTTTTAAAATAAATATTATATCATTAATTGATATAACGGTCCTAAAAACCTAATGTTAGGCAAAAAGACTTAAATAATATTATAGATTTCATTAATGAGCCACTTTAAAATCTCTTGTAAGTTTAGATTAAGTTTATTAACCATATGGTGTAAGAATACAAGAAGACACGGTAAAAGTTAAACTATTTAACTAAGAGTTAAATCTAAAAGATAAGGTTAAAATGGTATCCTAAACTTGTCTAAAAACTATTGGTTGAGAGAATTGTGACCCATAACGACATAAGGCTTGAAATAAATTCATTTTGAACAATTATAAACAGAATATGATTTTATAATAAATTAATACTTTAATCTTTATCTAAAGTGACCCTCACCCCTCTTATAAAAGGGTACGTCCTCTTCTCTCAAAATCACACCTCCAAAGACATTTGGCTCGGCCAAACCCTTCCCAAATATCCTACCAACCATCCTGTATTTATCCTATAGGCCTTCTTTTGGTCATAAATCCAACTTAAGGATCCCTTTTGATCAAATCAAAAGGAAGAACCCGAAGAAGAGGTAATGATTTCACCACCCTCTTTCAAGTTCTCTTATTCTTCCCCTTACTCTTTCATTGTTGTTTCCATTCTAAAATAATAAATCCAGTATATTTTATATACTGTGATGTTATTATAAATATGTAAAAACTATATTCATTATTCTACACATCATATGAATGATAATGTCACCATGTGTGTGTACGTACGACTTACCGTCTCTATGTCATGGTGTAATTTTTTATTCAATTATATGTTATTTGTATGGATATAATGGTGAGTAATATGTATATAAATAATGTAAATAACTTGCTAATGTCTCTGTAAAATTAATATACCATCCAATTCCACACCTTTAAGGAAATGATATTGTCGCTCGTGCGTACGTACGGATTACCGTCTCCACGACGCGATGAGATTCATTTCCACGATCACCATTCATCGACGATTATACAAATATATAATACTAATAAGTATGTAATATATGACATAACAATGCTAATTTATATATTTATATATATATATATATATGTACTTATTTATATCTTATTCACTTAGTTCCTTTCAATACGATATGAAAACGGAAACCACGTTTATGCATATGTACGGACTACCGTCTCCATAAACGGTGTTTTTCATTTCATATATATGTCTATTATACATATTTATATTTTAACTAAATATGAAATAAATATCATTTTTTTATTCTAAAAGTATTTAAATCTTGTTCTAAGTGATAAAATCAAGAGTAACAAGGTAAAACACGTACAATAAAGAATGCAATTATTACCAGAAATGTTAATTTAACATGGAAATTATTATTAAATGTGTATTATAAAGTAATTTATAAAGTCATTAATGAATCATGTATGATATCATAAATACTAATATGGTTCTGTTATAATTTAATAATATACTTCGATCTTCATATAGAAGGATAAACGTACCCTTGACTAAAGGAAAGTGCAAGGTAAGGGGTTTTCATCTCAATCCTTATTCCCGTGAGATTCATGTCATATTACCACTATTAGCTTTTGTGAGGTGTATTTACTGCCCATAATTGTATTATTTGTGTAATACACTTTAATTTATGTGTATTTACATATTCATTGTATGATAATTCATTCATAGGGTGTATGTTTCGTAAGTTACCAAATTGGTAAGGGTTAGTTTCACAACCTATTTATTATCCGAGGTTTTTTTTTACGTAAGTATCTACTGGGACAAATTATCCATGTCCATGTTTCATAAAATAGTTTTAAAAGGGATTATTTTAGGTTAATTTTTACTAAAATTTCATTTTAAATGTTTTAAAGATTTATTCTTCAAAACCATTCTCATTAATGTCCATGTTTTCAAAATATTTTTAATGATTTATTTAAATAGACATGAATGTTTTAAAATGTGAATTACTTTCCAAATATTCAAAGTGGTATGAGACACTTTGGTTCAAAAATGTATTTAAATTTCTTCCTTTCTAAATTGTGTGACTTTTAAATGTTTTCATAAAAAAGGGATATTTTTCTCAAAGAGTTTTACAAATCATTTCATCTATGTCAAAATCCTTTATTGTATTTTAATCTTGTTTGAAGTTGATTTATTATGATAAAAATATTCCATATTATATTGAAGGTTGTGTGATATGTTTAACTGTGGATGTGTTATTTTTATACCATTCATGATTTATGGGTAAAGTATTGATATTTCATATGCCAGTTTTAATACGAATGTTTATGTTTTGTTTAAACCTTTCTTATGAGGAATGCATTGGACTTAATAAGTGACGGGTGGAGCCCGCTATAGCTCCTCGATGCATTGGTAGGTCTGATGAGACAAAATAGTATCTTGGAACAAGGCCATGATAGAATCTTATTTGTAATCTTGGCACAAGGCCTTGACTATGTGGTTATGATAGTCTGGAATTATGCATTCCATCATTATGAAAGTCGTTATTGATATTTAATGTGATTATTAGACTAGTATAATATCCATGTGAATAAGTAAATGGAATTATTTTATTGTATCTTTTCCATATTATACTGATTTTTAAGTTTAAAAAAGCTTTTGTTTTAGTCTTATACAGTGCCTTAAATTTTTAAGCCTATTTATGAAAGTTTCAGATATATTTTTATCCTTATTGAGCATATGAGCTCACCTCTTTCTGTGTTTTAATTTTCTCAGGATTCCAAGAAGTGTATTATGATTGATAATAAGGGTTAATCTTGGAGATTAATGGTGTTCTTAAAGGATAATTTATTTTGTGTTTTATTTTCTAAAGTGTAATGTAACATCCATGTATGTAATCTATTTTCCAAGGCTGCTAAACTGATCATTCTTTCGGGACATGATTCCTTGTAATCATGTCAATGTATAAAAATAATTCACCGTTTCTTGGAAACTGGGGTCGGGGCATTATAGTTGGTATAAGAGGAAGTTTAGAAATAACCTTGCAAGCTAGATTTAGATCAACTCTGATTAGAGCACATAAAACTAATATAGACTTTGAGGATTAGTATAGAAGGACTTCCTAGAATTTTGGTAATGTAGATATTTTGTGAGTTTTCCAAACAAATACATCCCTGTCTGGAT
Organism: Viscum album; assembly: GCA_963277665.1. Taxonomy (NCBI): domain Eukaryota; kingdom Viridiplantae; phylum Streptophyta; class Magnoliopsida; order Santalales; family Viscaceae; genus Viscum; species Viscum album. The sequence continues at coordinate 1,263,827,865 of OY728120.1, read as the reverse complement.
ACGAGCAGGTGGAGGTGGCTCTGGCACAGATGTACCTAAGGGTAAAACCAGAAAACACCTATTTGATCTAGACTTGAATGGGAACTGGTGCACAACAACGGGCCTTGCTGCACTCTTGGTTACGACACTCCCAGGGGATATGCTTAGGATAATTCTCGTTTTCTTTACAAACCACAATGAAGGGTTTATGAGTAAATACCTCCTTAAAGAAATTTTTTGTGATTATGGATTATATCCATAAACTGTTCAATTTACGTTACGTATTTTACATGTTTGGAATTATGAATTGAGATTCATAAACTGACCTAGTGTGTGCCATTGTTTAGAAATGGCGCCCAATAGAAGGAATGAGAACTCCAGCAATACGCATGATATAAAGTGTAAGAAGGTTCATATCATTCATGGTATTAAGCCAACATTTAGAAAGGAGATAGTGTCCCATGTATTATCATCTTATGAATAAATAGTATTATGTGTTAATAAGATCAATAAAGAATTATTTGAATCCTATGGATTTGAAGGGAAGCCAGATATGAAAATGATGGTAGAAAGAAAGATGGATAAACAGAATAAGGGAAAGAAGATTTTCCAATATGTGATAAATGTGGAATGAATCACCTTGGTAAATGCATGAAGGGAATGAGAGTTTGTTATATGTGTGGAGAAAAAGGACACCAAGTATGTGATTTCAAGGGTAAGAAAAAGTTTTCAAATGTAAAATGATTCATCTCCAAGGTGTAGAGACACTACATGAATCAATGTCTCATTGATAAGAGTATACCGAAAATGATGTTATTGGATAATTATCAAGTTATGATACTACCTCAGATGAAGAATAATGACTAGTGTTCTTATTTTGTTATTATATAATTATTTCATTTGAGTGTTGTATCAATAGTTTACTGGTTACATGAATTATAGAGATAAATAGGGATTGTACTGTAGTACTATTTTATTAAGTATTAGAGATTATATAGTTCTATAAAAAGTGACTTAACAGTAAGCGACACTCTTTTGAAAATATATGGTTGAAGTAAAGGTAATCCTTAATATGGTCCTGTTAATGAGGTAGTAATTTTGGAATAAGAGATGGTTGATTTTGGTAATTCAGGATGTTGTGGTGTTTTAAAATAATACACGATGAAGGCGTTCACATGTTATTACATGGAAAAAAGGATACTCATTATGTTTAACTTCTTTATAAAGTTTGGAATGAGAGTTTAGATGTAATTATTTTGGATATTTCTAAAGGATGGAATGGATTAAGTTTGAAAATGGATACTATTGTTAAGGTTATTTTTGGATTTCCATAAAAAAGACATCTCGGATGTTGGGGGGCAACCCGTCACGCCCGATAAGGCCGAGAGACTTGAACCCATAACTGAAGGGAGGCAAGGGTGTATCACATATCACTGACCCATGTTATTTCCCGGATTGAATAATGTAGTTTTTGAAAGGTTCTGATATGTGAATTATAAATTCATTATTTTTGGAACCCTATACGATGAGAAAAAATAGAATATATTTTTTTTTTGAAATTTTTTAGAGTGAAAGAGGAGTTTGTGGTAAGAACTAGATGAAGGATAAAACTCTACTTATATATATATATTCCCTATTATTTTATGGAGAAATTAATTATTAAACATTAGGGAAGGGATCTTAAAATCAAAAATGTGTTATCCTAATACCTTACGTTTTGTTGAACAGATGGTATTTTAACTCATCACATATTGGTGGCTTTGAGGCCCACAATTCTACAATTTTTTTGTGATTGATGACATCAATCACTCACTATAAATATTTACTTTTTTCCTCCAATTATTTGTATTAAATTTCCACCAATGTTCTCCTAATAGAGATCATAATTTGGGGGTGATTTTTAATTCCATTTTTCCTCTTATTAAGACTAAATTTTGTTAACCCAATTTCTGATGTGGGTTTTCCCACAAAGGTATTTTCTATTTTCAACCTTTTATTTTCAAAGAACAATTTCAAATTTTGAGGATGCAATTTATTGAAGGAGGTAATAATGTAACACCCCAAGATTTCATAGTACGTTATTTCTTAAAAGTAATGCAATAACTTGCACTACACGCAACACTGAGTTCAAGGGCATCATGACTTACCAAACTAGCCATTTCAAAGCGGTTATGAATGGTATTAACTGAATTTTGAACATTATATAATATTTATTATTTTAGAATCCATATTATGAGTTTCTTAGACATAATTTTAGAACAAATTCATTTTTTTCAGATAAAAGAATTATTTTTCAAAAAATTCAATTTTACCACCTTTTAATGGGGAACCCTTTTCAAATCCAATAATTGATGCTTTAATATATTCAATTTGACAAAATAAACTGCTTATTTAGAATTGGGGAATAATAATTTAGTTTCAATAAATTTTTGTTTTTTCTGATAACTTTCATATTTAGGTGAATAGTGAAAAATACTATATTTTAACTGAAAACAACTTTTTAATCAAAATAATTTATAGTGTTGAATTATAAATTTTAATGTTTTGGAAGTATAATTAGATTATATTTTTACCCTTTAATCCAATGTTGGTCATTGGAATTAATTTCACATTGAAATTATACACAAACAAGTGTCAATCTTTTGAACGTTATTGCTTCTTAAAAACACTCTATTTGTCTTGACTACGAGAATTAATTTTAAATTAATAAATTCAACTTCTATGTTTTGAATTTTGTAAAATAGACTTCATTTTTGGGTTCTTAATATCAAAATAATCCTAGGGTGAATTTTTTGTGATTTTTTTAAAATGTTCAATTTTTTATGTATAGTGAAAAAACACTGAGTTATCATTGAAAACCGAATTTTTATTTAAATAATTATTTTTTATATTTAAATTTATTTTAGATCAAAATAGTTAAATAATACCTATATATGTTCAATGTAATTCATTGGAGTCAATTTATAATAATTTTAGATATATAAAAAATTTTATAGAACTTTTCAACGTCTTTTACCCACCTCCTGGGAGAATTTGTGAATTCACATAAAACATAATTTTACCGCTTCTGTGAGTGGAATTTAAAAAAATTGAGATATTCGGTTTATATCAGTAAGTAAAATTTTGTTCAATAAGATAAATTTTTTTGGTGAATAGTAACTTTTTACTTGTATTAACCACGGTTAAAAGTAAATAGAGTAATTAAGGGTAAAAATGATATTATTATTACCCTAACACATGTAATAATTCTATTGGATAATTTTAATTCGAACAAAAACAAAATTAGGAATAAAATATGAACCTTTCTGTCCCCTTGGATTAGATTAAGACATTTATTATTATTTTATTTAAAGAAGAGTTAAAAGAGTTAAAATAAATGTTTAATAACTAATCCATTTTTAATATAGGGTTATACATAAGATAAATTAGACTATAAATATTAATTAGAAAGATAAAATATTTCCTACATAATGGTATTTTATTTATAATTTTTATAGATTAAATAATTATAATTATTAATGACACAATGATGATGCAGTAATTGCCTTATTAATTAAGGAATCAAATAAATGGTATTATAAATATTAAAATAAATATAATTTCAAAGAATTTATGACATCCTCGAATTTTCTAGGTGAATATGACTTGTTATTATGGATTCAATGTATTTTGTTTTTTAAGTAATCATGCTATTATTATTTTAACAAAAAATAAATACCAAATAGTGTCAAAATTGACATAAAATAGTTTTTAAAACAAATATTATATTATTAATTGCTATAATGGTCATAAAAACCTATGGTTTGGAAAAAAGACTTAAATAATATTATATATTTCATTAATGATCCACTTGAGGTTCTCTTTTAAGTTTAGAGTATGTTTATTAACCATATAGAGTAAGAATACAAGAAGACACGGTAAAAGTTAAACTATTTAACTAAGAGTCAAATCTAAAATATAAGGTTAAAATGGTAACCTAAACTTTTCTAAAAACTATTTTTTGAGAGAATTTCGACCCATAACCACCTAAGGATAGAAATAAATTCATTTTGAACCATTATAAACCGAATATGATTGTATAATAAATTAATACTTTAATCTTTTCCTAAAGTGACCCTCACCCCTCTTATAAAAGGGCACTTCCCCTTCTCTCAAAATCACACCTCCAAAGCCATTTGGCTCGGCCAACCCCTTCCAAAATATCCTCCCAGCTATCCTACCTTTATCCTATAGTCCTTCCGTTGGTTATAAAACCAATATAATAATTCCTTTTGATCAAATCAAAAGGAAGAACACGTAGATAAGGTAATGATTTCACCATCCTCTTTCAAGTTCTCTTATTCTTCCACTTACTCTTTATTTGTTATTTCCATTCTAAAATAATAACTCCATTATATTATATATACTATGATTTTATTATAAATATGGAACAACTATATTCATTATTCTACCCATCTTATGAATGATAATGTCACCATGCATTCGTACGTACGGCTTATCGTCTCCACGCCGTGGTATAATTTGTTATTCAACACTATGTTATTTGGATAGATATAATGATGAGTAATATTTATATAAATAATGAAAATAGCATTCTAAGGTCTCTTTAGAATTAATATACCATCCAATTCCACACTTTTAAGGAAGTGATATTCTCGCTCGTGCGTACGTACAGATTACCGTCTCCGTGACGCAATGAGATTCATTTCCACGATCACCATTCATCGACGATTATAAAAAAATATATTACTAATAAGTATGTAATATATGAAAAAATAATTCTACTAGAGATATATATATTTATATATATATATATATATATACGTACTTGCATATATCTTATTCACTTAGTTCTGTTCAATACGATATGAAAACAGAAACAGCGTTTATGCGTACGTACGGACTACCGTCTTCATAAATGGTGTTTTTCATTTCATATATATATCTATTATACATATTTATATTATAAATATACATGATTTAAAAATCATGTTTTATATTCTGGAATTATTTCAATCTTGGTCTAAGTGATACAATCAAGAGTAACAAGTTAAAACACATACGATAAAGAAAGCGATTATTACCCGAATTGTTAATTTAACATGGAAATTATTATTAAATGTGTATTATAAAGACATTTTTAAATTAATTAATGAATCATGTATGATATCATGTATGATATCATAAATACTAATATAGTTCTGGTATACTTTAATAACGTACTATGATCTTCATACAAGAGTTTAAACATACCCTCGACTAAAGGAAAGTGCAAGGTAAGGGGTTTTCATCTCACTCCTTATTCCCGTGAGATTCGTGCCATATTGCCATTATTACCTTTTGTGTGGTGTTTTTACTTCCCATATTTGTATTCTTTGTGTAATACAGTTTAATTTATGTGTATTTACATATTCATTTTATGATACTTCTTTCATAGGGTGTATGTTTCATAAGTTACCAAATTGGTAGGGGTTAATTTCACAATCTCATTATTATATGAGGTTGTTTTTACGTAAGTATCTACTGGGACATATTTTCCATGTCCGTGATTCAAAAAATAGTTTTCAAAGGGATTATTTTAGGTTAATTTTTACTAAAACATCATTTTAAATGTTTTAATGATTTATTCTTCTAAACCATTATCATTAATTTCCATGTTTTCAAAATGGTTTAAAGGATTTATTTAAATGGACATGAATGTTTTAAAATGTTAATTACATTCCAAAGTTTCAAAGTGGTATGAGACACTTTGGTTCAAAAATGTATTTAAATGTCTTCCTTTCTAAATTGTGTGACTTTTAAATGTTTTCATGAAAAATGGACATTTCTCTCAAGGAGTTTTACAAATCATTTTCATCTATGTCAAAATCATTTAATGGATTTTAAACTTGTTTGAAGTTGATTTATTATGATACAAATCATCCATATTGTATTGAAGGTTTTGTGATATGTTTGACTATGGATGTGTTATTTTTATACCATTCATGATTTATGGGTAAAGTATTGACATTTTTATGCCAGTTATAATATTAATGTTTATGTTATGTTTAAACCTTTTCATATGACGAATGAATTAGACATAGTAAGTGACGGGTGGAGCCATCTATAGATCCTTTATGCATCAGTAGGTCTCATGAGAAAAACTAGTGTCTTGGAACAAGGCCTTGACATAATCTTATTTGTAGTATTGGCACAAGGCCTTGACTATGTGGTTATGATAGTCTAGCATTATGCATACCATCTTTATGAAAGTGGCTATTGATATTTAATGTGATTATTCTACTAGTAAAATATCCATGTGAATAAGTAAATTGAATTATTTTATTGTATCTTTTCCATATTATGCTAATGTTTAAGTTTAAAAAGGCTTTTGTTTTAGTCTTATACATTGCCTTAAATGTTCATGCTTATTTATGAAAGTTTTTGCTATATTGTTATCCTTACTGAGCATCTGATCTCACCTATTTCTATGTCTTAATTTTCTCAGGATTCCAAGAAGTGTATTATGATTGATAAGCAGTGTTAATCTAGGGTATTAATGGTGTTCTCAAAGGATCATTTATTTTGTGTTTTATTTTCTAATGTTTAATGTAACATCTATATATGTAATCTATTTTACAAGACTACTAAACTGATCGGACTTTCGGGAATTGATTCCTTGTAATCATGCCAATGTATTAATATAATGCACCGACTCTGGGTAACTAGGGTCGGGGCTTTACAATATTTCTCCAAATAAAAAAATGTCTTCTTCCAATGAAATCACATAGTGGTAAATATAGAGACAAATGTTAGTTGATTCGAGTTTTTTCAATATGTATAATTCCCTGATTATGAAAAATGTCAAGTTCAATGGATGGGAGAGTCTTTCTATAGCCAAGCCGAAAATTTAGGATCCAGTTTACCCATAGATACTTATTGAGTTCTACGAGACAATAATATTTTATAATGAAGGTGGAAGAGATATGTTTTCATTGAAGATTTATGGGAAAATTTATTTCCATTCCTTCAACATGGAAGAAATTATCATTGGAGTTCCCTGTGAAGGAGAAGAGATTTTCTACACTCATAAGATGCCAGATTAGTCATGAAGCTTTGAGAAGGAAATTGAAATAGAGTTCCTTGGACTCAAAAGAGTGAAAACACTGAAGATCAATTATCTCTCAAAAAATTTAAGGATGTTGTAATTATGGGTACATATTTTTCTAGTTCTAAGACAAGGAGACAAGGACTACTTAATGAAAAGTGACATCTACCTTCTAGATTTTCTGGTCAAGTTGAGGAAGATATACTTGGTGAAGTGTATCTTGTTGAAAATTTGCAATATCAATAATAGAACTCTCAAATCGAAAATCATCATGTATCCAAAAATTATATCTAAGATCATAGTGTTATGACTAGAGTCATTCAGAATCCCCTATATCTCTAAGATAAGAATCATTTGGATTTTGATACTAAGTTATGACACTTTAAGGAAGATGCAAGTTGGTTTCAATGGAAATCCATAGAATTTTATGATATATCAAAAAGTGAAGTTGACGCTTTTGAAAAAAATGTGGAAGTAGAAGATACTTCCCAGAAACCATAGGAGAAGAGAAAGAAAAGAAGAACTGAAAACCAAAGATAAGCTTTCAATTCTGAAAAGTCAGTCAGCACCCCAAAATTGATGAATCAAAAAACATTACCTGATGAAGTTGTAGAAAAATGGAGGGAATAGAAGAAGGATACGAAATAAGGAGATCATAGTTTTGGACTCGATCTCGCTGAGTCAAAGTCACTGAATATTAAATCTAAAGAAGATCTAGAGAAGTATGAAAAAGAGAATAATCAAAATAAGAAAATGTATAAAGCTGAGATTGTTCTATCACTTATTGAGGCTACTGAGAAAGCCTCTGAATTGATTCAGGTACCGGAATAATTTCACAAATAACCAGTACCATTAGAGACTGTGGTAAAGAAATTCATAATTCCAAAACCTGAAGTGGAGGAATATCTAGTTCTGGAAGATGAAGTAGAAGTAGAAGAATATGAATAAGGAGATGATACTTTTGATGTGATATGGCATGTTGAAGAATATCATGATAATGAAAGTCCTTCTGAAAATATTTCAATCCGGACATCCCATGTTGAATCAAACAAAATTATTTCTCATGAAAAGTATGTTGAGCGACACGGAGAGGTTAATAAACTGTCTGATGATGAAATCATCAATCAATACTTCATTCAACATTATGTTCTTAAGAGAGATTAAAAGAGGAAAAAGGTTGATGAGGATAACATCGTTCAGGTATCTTATTGTGAGCATGAATCTCCAAATGTTTAAAGACTATTTCCAAAGAAGAAAAAGGAAAACAAGGGATTGTTGAGACCCCTTAGAAAGTTGTAGTTGTTAATAAGGAGCTGGTGGATCATCCAAGAGGAAAGCTGATGATTTAGAAAAATAATTTTCACCTACAAGGTAATTAGATACCAAATCATCTTCTATTGGCCAAGATTTTGTGGTATAGTCGATGAAGATGTTAGTAAACACCAATGCCCAGATTCCTAGTGTTGATTTGAGGTTTCAGTTGCTGAAAATTATTTTGATTAGAGGTTAGATTCTGTAAGTATGCTCATGGAAAAATTCATTAAGCTTGAGGCAGATTTTTAATCATACCTTATCAGTTATGATTCTCACAGGAGATCATGTAAGAAAATTACAAATTGGTATAAATGAATAATTAATGACTCGATGATCCTTGATGACTTCCAAGACTAATTGAAATATTACATAGAAAATTAAAATAATAGAATGAAAAATCATACAATAAGCTTTATAGAGAAGCTAAACACTGAACAAGTTTCCCGGAAGCAATAAGAGAAAGATCTGAATGGGAATCAGAATTCAGTTGCCTTAAATTTGAAGAGACAAATGGATCTCTGAATAGAGTTTGAACAAATGTTAAATCATTGAGAAGAGTTACTAATGTCTTAGGAAGAATTCCATAAATATTAGGAATAAAAATCGAGGCTCTGGAAAAGAAAAATTAGGATCAAGAATAGATGCTCAAAAGTTTGATGAAGATAATAAGGATTATAAAAGGTTAAAGACTATCACGAAGAATTTAATGCCAAAGAAAAAGAAGTATGAATAAATTTTCCTATCTATTCTGCTATTTTTTCCTACCCTATATCAAATTTTTCTAATCTTAATGAAAAATATTGGTGTCCTTTATTTTTGTTGTTGTGTTTAGTTCTAATTTTTCAGGTACCATATTTTTTTCATTCTGTCTATTCTTTTTTGAAAATTACAAAGGGGGAGAAAATATGATAAAAATAATACTAAGTATAAAGAAGATAATTCCAAAATTAATGTGGAGTTTTACAAAGGGGTTCTTAAATAATGAAGACGTTTGTATGAAAGAATAAGTGAAATCTCTCTAAGGAAGTCAAGAATGTTGTTTTTAGCAATTTCAAAACCTCAGGGGGGGGAGTTAGTCATATTCATCATGATTAATAAGTAAAGGGAGATAAGGTTTTTTTTTAATGTTCATAAAGAAAATTATTATTCCTTATATTATTTTCTAAAAGGGTGTTTATGCATTCCAAAAATGGGGATATTGGTGAGTCAATAAGGATTCCTTATGAATTTTCCATTATTCTATGTTTTGAAAATCTCAAAAAAATTATCTTAATACAAATTAACATTCCCTAAGAACTATTTTCTTAAGGAAAATTTACCATCTCTAAGGAAATTTTTTCCTTAACTTTATTTTCATTATCATATTTTATAATTTCCAATAATCAAACTCATTTTATTACTATGCCAAAAATTCAGATTCAAATCTAAATCCTCAAAATCTTATAGTTCCTTGGATATAGAGTGCTCTATTTTAAGACTCATAATTCTCTGAAAATTAAACTCCAAATTCCTTCAAATTCATATTTTGAATTCACCGAAACTCAAACTCAGAAATCTCAGAAATCTAGATTCTGAATTCTCTAACATTCAGACTCTGAATTCTTGGAAATTCAGATTCCCAATTCTTTGAAATTCAGATTCCGAATTCTCATAAATTTAGATTCTGAATTCTTTGAAATTCATATTTTGAATTATCTGAAATCCATACCCTGAATTCTATAAAAATAATATTCTAAATTCTCTAAATTTAGACTCTGAATTCCTCAGAATTTATATTCTGAATTCTTCAGATTTTGGAATCCATATTCTTTAGAATTAAGACTCTGAATTCCTCATAATTTTGAATCTTAATTCCTCACAATTCAGACTTTGAATTCCTTATAACTCAGATACCGAATTCCTTAGAATTCAGACTCAAAAATGATAGGAATACAGAATACGGAATCATTAGAATTCATATTCCGAATTCTTTTTGTAAAACATAATCTGAATATCCATGTATTATAAATTCTAATTGTTTATATGATTAGACATCAAATTCTATTTTTCTTTAGACTCCGTAAATTCATATTTGGTTAAGCTACATCATTTTCCTTACACATGTTATTCTTATGATATGATGTTGTGCAATATATTTATAACTAACCATTAGTTGAATGATGTGTATATAGGTCCCTCCAAAATTCATGAAAAAATATGGGAGTTATTGGAGGGAGCTGACAGTTGATGTTTCTCCTATAAATAAGAACTCATTTTAATGAGATCATTACTTTTCTATCAATAAAGAGATTACATGATGCGAAGTAATTTCTATAGAGAGTGAATCTCGTGATTTTTGTGCTCTGGAAACCTTGTTCAGTTTTCTGCGTGCAACTCTGATTTTTTCCGAGCACAATCGAGGGCTTCCCGGGATAGGAAGACTGAGGTGCCTACTACCATAATGTTTTTGGACATCTAGGGATAGGAAGATAGAGGTTCTAAAAAATTTAAATATCAATGGCTTTCTAGGATAGAAAGATAGATTCTGATATTCTTATCGAGGGATTACCCTGGTGTGGGTATGAGATACTTTCATGAAGGTATATATCAACAAACCTTTATCTAAAGTTGTTGGATACACTACAATTTGGGTGAAAATATTTCTTTCTTTTTACTTGTTTTGTTTCAAGTTTTATTTCCATTGTATTTTGATAATAGAAGAAAAGCATAAATTTCTTATACCTTCTTATTTTTTTATTTACACTGATATGTAAGGTTCTATACGCTTTAAGGTAGAATCCTTTCCTATGTAAACTTTTCTTCAATTTAATTTTCAGAATCATATTTCTGAAACCTATGCAAGTTTGTCTCATAGAACTATATTAGCATTTTTGAATTTACCTTTTTTAAATTTGTTAAACATAGTTTTCATTAATGTTAAAAACAAATGTTTTTAAACTTACAATTGACACCCCTATCTTATATTTGAGAATCTATATATACTATTTCAATACTATATTTATAATTTTTAAATAAAGGATTTATATAGAAAATTTTATAGTAACTCAATTCACCACCCCCCCCCCTGAGATTCATACTCTGGTGAACAATTCTTATTATAGGTAGTTTAAAATACGTTTCAAAAATATTTTTCAACTATGATTTTAGTTGTGTTTTAAAGATCTCTAAATTTTTTTCAAATCAAATTTTAGTTCTCTTTAAAATATTTGTTAAATGGAAAATATATTGGAAAGTTCTTATACCATTAGACCTCCCCATTTTAATGACACAAATTATCTTTAGTGGAAATTTAAGATGAAAATTCATTTGGAAAGTATGGGTTTTAAAATTCGGTCTTCATTTGAAGATGAATATAAGATTCCTACTACTGCTAGGAACACTTGGGATGATACCTCTAATATACCCTACAATAATAACTATAAATATATGAACGAATTATACTTCTCTTTAAATTATGAAGAATTTAACATGATTACTTCATATAAACCGCACATGAAATTTGGAACACACATGCTATTTAACATGAATGAACCACTACTGTCAAATAAATGAGGCTTAACACATATAATATTAAAAATGATAAATTTAATATGAAGACTGATAATCTTATTTCTGACAATTATCTTAGGTTCAGTGAGATAGTAAATAATATGGTCTCTCTGGTAAAGGCAATCACATCCAAGGAACAAGTAATGTGAATAATTTGATGTTTTCCAGAAAGGTAGAGAGGAACCTCAGTGTCAATTATGGAATCCTATGACATCAACACTATACCAGTAAAGGAGTTGATAGGTAAACTACTGATCAATTAGGAATAAATTATGGTCAATAGATAATAAGATGATGTCACAAAGATAAATTCTGTGGATTTCAAAACCACTGCCTTCAAACAACAAGAGAAAGTGCAAGCTATTACTAAAAGTTCCACTTATGAAGAATCATCGAGTGATAGTGATAAGGATATGGCTCAGTTGGAAAAGATATTTAAGATATTCTAAAAAAATAAATAAGTTCTCTAGGTTTCACAATTACAATTTATAATATTAAAACAACAACAATTGGAAAATGATTGGAAGAAAAATGAAAATATAAATGAAATAGTATTTTATGAGTGTAAGATAAGATGAAATCTAAAATTTGACTATCCTAAATTAATGATCAAAAGGAAACATTATGATAATGATAAAAATTAAAAAAGGCAATGAAATCCACCTTGATTGATTTTAATGATAGATCCAGGGACTCAAAGTATTCACATAATGGGAAGTCTAATAAATCCAATATGTGTTTCATGAAAAACTCATCTGAGGTGACCCTAATGTCTCCTGTACAGAAATATTATTATTTTGGGGATGAATCTAATTATAAAAATATGAAAAATGAAGAAATATTTCAATACTATAAAATGATTGAGTAAATATGCAATGAATTTAAAGAATAATATAAATTCTCAAGAAACAAGATGATATTACTGTTTCTATTGAATCTGATCTTACTATTGAAAGGGAAAAGAATGATCAACTACTTAATGAGAATAATAAACTTAAATTGTCTAATGATAAATTAATTAATGATTTAGAGAAGTTCACAAATGGTCAAGATACCTTATTTCAAATTTTTGGAAAACAAATCTCCAATATATACTACAGGTATCGGTTATCAACCTAGAAAAACAAACTTTTTTAAAAACAATTTTGTATGAAAATCTATAAAATTTTGTTTTATGCACAAAATTGAAAAATCTACTACATGTTATAACATTAGATATACCTTTACAACCTCTAGTTTTTCTATGAAAAATATATTTTATTTTTCCAACACTCTACAAGTTTCTTATAGAAAACCCATGGAGAAAATGTGGGTTCCCAAAGCTTTAATTACTAGTTATACTGGACCCAAGCAAATATGGGTTCCAAAATCCTTCCTTTTTTGATCTTTTCTTATAGGAAAGTTGTTTGAGGAATTAATGTAATATATTTTGGTACATGGAAAGTGGATATTAAAGATATATGACAATGCACTATTCATGTTTCAAGAACCTTATCAGGATTGATAGTGGGCATGTATCCTTTGGTGACAATGCAAAATAAAAAATAATTTTCCTTGGAAAAATTGGTAACAGTAACTCAATTTTAATTTCTAGAGTTCTTTTTATGGTCTTAAGAATAATATGATAATAATTTCACAATAATGTGATGATGGATTTCATTTTAAATTTGAAAATTATTCTTGTAGTGTTTTCATTTCCAAAAATGATTTAGTATTCATATATTTTAGAAATGAAACATTTTATGCATTGAATTTAGATTCCTTATCCTCTCAGAATTTTTTTTACTTGAGTTATTTTTTAAAAAGTGTCATGGATTTGGAATATTAAATTATGACTTTAAAATATTCACTCCCATATAATGGTAACTATTAACGGGATAGTCAAGGATCTACCAAAACATGAGTTTCAAAATTTCAAAGTCTAAAATTATTGTTGAAAAGAAAGATAGAATAAAATATCTTTCCAACCAAACAAATAAGACTAAACTTCTCAACCTCTTGAGTTGGTTAAAATAGATTTGTTTAAACCACCATGAGTTTCTATTATAAATTTGAATCATTATGCCTATGTTTTACTAGATAACTTTTCTATATATACTTGTACTTTGTTTTTATCTCAAAATAGTGAATCTTGTTCTTACTTCACCACGTATGATAGAACTGTAGAAAACATATGGGGTCTTAGAATTAAGTCCCTAAAAAGTGAACATTATTGTGAGTTTGAGAATCGTATGATTGAATATTTTTTATCACAAAATGGATATAGTCATAACTTCTCTGCTCATAGGACACCTCGGAAGAATACATTTATATAAATAAAGAATAGAACCTTATAGGAAATTGCCTGAACTATTCTCAATGAGAATGACTTACCTATTTATTTGCTGGGTAGAAGCTTGGAATATAGTGTGTTATATTATTAATTGAGAATTAATTTGTCCAATTCATAAGAAAACACCCTATGAGTTGTGGAAGAATAGGAATCCTAAGATTAATTACTTTAATTATTTTATTTTAGTCTTTACCCTTAATACAAAAGATAATCATGAAAAAATTTCATCTGTAAGTGATGAAGGAATATTCAAGGTTATTAAAATTCTAGAAAATCTTATAGGGTATTAAATAAAAGTAAAAAGTGTGTAGAATAATCTATACATATCAAATTTGTTGAAATGGATCCACAGGAACATAAAACCTCCCTAGAAAATATTGAGTATGATCTATCTAATCTGAACATAAATGTTAAACCTTATGACACCGCTGTTAAGCCAATAGAAAAGTCCTCTGTTTTTTGAAAATATCGAGACTCTGATCATAGTGAACCTGAACCTATAGAATAACTTGAAATAATTATCCCTTATTTTTCTAGATTTGTTAGAACTCTTATGAACCATCCCTTAGATGTTTTAGTTGCAGACTTATATAAGGGAACACAGACTGGAGCTTCTCTTAGGAACTAGGTTGAACAAAAATCCTTTTTGTCACAAATTGAATCTAAAAATATAAATGATATTATAAATGATGAATTTTGGCTAGTGTCTATGCAAGAATAATCGAATCAGTTCAAAAGAAATAATATCTGAAAACTTGTTGATAGACCTAGGGATATCTTGACTATAGTCACTATGTGGGTGTTTAGAGATAAATCGGATGAAGTTGGTACCATAGTGAGAAATAATTCTAGAATGGTTTCCCAAGGATATATTAAAGAAGAATGAATTGAATATGATTATAATTTTTCACTAATTTCTATACATGAATCCAACATAATTCTATTAGCATATGAAGCACATATATATTTTAAACTATATCAAATGGATGTTAAAAGTGCATTCCTAAATGGTTATTTAGTGGATGATGTTTTTTTAACAAACCCCCAGTTTTACAAACCCTCATTTTACATGTCATGTTTTTAAATTATCAAAATCTTTTTATATCTTTAAATAGGCTCCAAGTTCATGGTATGATAGCCTCAGCACTTTTCTCAATTCAAAAGGTTTTTCAAATGGTATTCTGATCCTACTCTTTTCATAAAGGGAATTTTTAATGATGTTGTAGTTGTTAAAATATATGTTGATAATATTATCTTTGGATCATAAAAACATTATTTATTTGTTGATTTTTCAAAAATTATTCAAATTCAATTTGAATTGAGTTTAATGGGTGAATTCAAATTCTTTCTGGGATTTAAGATTTTTTAAAAATAAAGAAGTTATTATTTTAAAAAAAATTATTAAACAAAATATCTTTTGAAACTATTTGGATTTGATTGTTTAAAAATAAGTGATACTCCAATAGGAACCACCTATAAATTGGATGTTGATGAATATGTAAAATCTATTAGTCATACCAATTAATGAGGTATGATTGGCATTCTAATCTACTTGACTTCCAGTCATCCTGGTATTGTGTTCAGTGTGTGTCTGTGTGCTTGTTTTCAAGAAAACCCTAAATAATCTTAGTTTACAACTATTAAAAAAATTTAAAAATACCTCAAGTATACTACCAACCTATAATTTTTCTATCCAAGAGGATTTTTTTTATTTTGTTAGATATTCATATACTGATTTTTGTGGATGAAAGTTATATAGCAAAAACACCTGTGGAACAATTCATTTTTTGGGACAATCTCTAGTAACATTGTGTAGTAAGAATAAAAATTATGTGGCATTATCTACTACAGAAGCTGAATAAATAGATACTATTAATTTTTGTGCTAATATTTTTTGGATGAAACACACATTTTTGGATTATGGTTATCTATTAAGAAATTTACCTATAAACTGTGACAAAACAATTGCTATAAACATTTCTACAAATCCAGTTCCTCATTATACAACAAAATAAATTGATGTATATACATTAGTTTTTGATACATTATTATAAAAAATTTAATATAACTCTTGAATTAAATGGTACATAACATCAGCTTGCTAATATTTTTACGAATCCTTTAAATTGTGATAGGAGGAGTAACATTATACATGAGTTAGGAATGATCAATTTTTGGGGACTCACTGATGATGTCATACCAACACGACTCACTGATGATGTCTCACTAACAGGACTCACCAAAGATGTCTCACTGCTGTGACTTAGTGATGATGTCTCTCCAATGATGTCTCACAAACACGACTCACTAATAGTGACTTACCAATGGATCTCACCAATGTGTCTCAACGACTAATATTTAATTATTTTATTTATCTTTTTGGAATTTGTAATGTCACTATTTTATTTGTTTTTTTACTTTATCCCACTTTTATTATTTTTTGTTTTCAAATCCCTAAGTGAAAAAATTAAGAGTCGATCCAAAACATTTTACCATCACTCATACTCTTGGACTCATACTCTCAAACCCCTCTTTCTCAAACTCCCTTATCTCTTGAGTAGAAACCTTAAAACCTCTCTGAATGGATCATGTCAATCTCATAATTTAAGGATATAAGTATGATACTCATCCATTCATGAGGAAATGTGGTTAATCTAGTCAGTCTAAGACTAAGCCTAAACTAGTTCATTCAAAACTCTTGAATTTCATTGTAACCCCTAAGAATGAAGTGCATTCAGAATGGCATTTATCCAGTAAGTCTCATATGTAGAATGTGTTTCAAAAAATGGTTGATGGAGTGGTTCTCCAACAATAAGAGGCCATATTTTCTGAGGATGGTAGAAGAGTTGTACCTGAATGTTGTGTTTCTACATGGAGGATCTGAACTATTTTGGATAAAGTCAATAGTGGGTGGAAGGGGAGTTGCTATGATCAAGCATTATTTAAATACAAACTCTTTATTTTATTCAAGAATTATCTATGCCATATTTAAGGATGTAGGTGTTATTAATGATAATTAAGAGAAATTTTTTTTGATTGTTTTTTCCACAACAAGTTTATTATAAATAGGATGAAAATTAATTTTACTCCAAGGAAAAGGATGTGGTTTGAGTATAATGATAAGATATATGAAAAATTGGATCATGTTGACTATCCCTCAAGGTTGAGTAATATAGTATATCATATTCTAGTTTCAGATGAAGCTGGTCCATTTCTTGACGAGGATGATAATGTGGCTGAGTGTATTCAAGGAAATGAGTCTCTTATAGATGACATATGTGACCATGACATTTATTATTATCCAAAAATAATTTCTTATGGTCATTAAAGTCCTCTATGATCTTTACCATCTAAGGTACCAATTATTCATGAGGATGATATTGATAAGACTGAAGAGCCTATGAATTCTTAGTATCAGAGAAAATCTAGTTGTGATGAGGAAGAATATGGTGATGAAGAAAATAAAAGTGGAGAAGGAGAGGAAGAAAGTGGAAGTTCTGCTAAAGAAGATGATGAAGAATCTAAAAATGAAGGGGATGATGTAGAAAGTGATGCTTCAAATAGTGGATCAAAAAATGGTGAGGATGACCAAGGACCTAGTGGATATATTATTTATCAAACTCTAGAGAATGTTGAACATGAGTGTCCTATTGATTCTTTTTTATTGGGATAAGAGTAATAACCTACTATTGAATCCCATGAGGTTACTAATCATGTTTCACTTGAGGACAGTGCTCCTAAAGCTCATGTTGAGCTAGCTGTGTTTGAAGAGAGAGATCATTATTTCCCTATTCAAGAATAATTTTAGTATGTAAGGGATGTTTATATGACTCTAGTGAGGGAGTTGTTTTATTCATGAAAAAGGCAATCCGCTGACGGGGAGAGACAAGATAAATAAGAAATGGTTGATGTGATTTCTCACATGGAGGATATTGTGGTACCTGTATGGAGGAGGGACCATGGTATGTTGGTCTCGGATTGGATTACCCTGATATTGAGGAGATGACATATCCTACTCCAATTAATGGTTTAGAATCTATTGAGTATATCACTAAATCTAATTTTAATGCCTTCACGGAAGAATTGTTGGTTGTTATTAGATCAACTTCTTCACAACCACCTGATTTTGTTTCCAGAATTAGTGAAAGAGATGCTGAGTTGATTACTGAGGGAGTTATATCTCAATTAGAGCCAAATTTAATAGTTTTTACTGAATATGTTATTTTAGATAAACAAATGAGAAATGAATTGTTGGTTATAGTATCGGCCATTGACAAGTATAAAAATAAATATAAATAATATGTGTATAGTGTTTTTAATGTTTTGGAAGATGCCTATTTAGAGTCTTATATGGGATGATTCTCTTCTTCCTAAAACTCTTCATCTAGCCATTTTGAATTCTATTATCAAAGATGAAGTGAATGATTCTTTCACATCATCTACTCCACCATATCCAGCTCTTAATCTATCTCAGTTGAGATAATACATCAGAGATATTGTGCAAGGTGACTCAATATCAACTCCTATTATTACTCACTATCCAAATATTGAGACGGTCATACATGTGATTGGAGAAGATCTTAAAACTATGATGGGTAGCACAAACTAGGAGAGTTTTCCCTAAATCAGGCATAATTGTGATCAAATTTATGATATGGTTATGTTTTATTCAATTGGTGCTACTAAATCTCAATAATAAATAACTAACAAAGTATATTTCTATTGAAAAAAAATTCCCGAAAAACCAGTTGACCAGTCACATCAGTCTTCACTGAAGTTCTTCTTCCCTCCCTCAATATCTACGTTGATCCTCTAACTTCTACCTAAACTGAACCTTATGCTCTTCCCTCCTCTACTTCTAATAAATTTAGGTAAGTGATGGACTCTATTGTTCCCAAGAATTACTTGTATCTTTTTTTAATAGGGATTTGATATACTCAATTTTTTTTATTTTGGTTATCCTATGTACTAATTAATTAATGGAATACCCCCTATAATTTCATATTAGTGTTATTTACTTATCTATTATTTCTTTTTATTATATTTTTCCTTTTTGATAATCCCATAAGGCAAGGAAATAATATGTAATATCTCTCTGGGGGAGTTTAATGTTACATTCATGATTAAAAGAGAACCTATAAATAAGCATATTTTTTCTGTAATCAACTTAAATTTCAATTATTTTTGTATACAATGCCATGATTTTTTATCATCAAAAAGGGGTAGATTGTTGGCCTGCTCTAGTTTTAATGATCACAAATCATGCTTAACTATGCTAATTATGATTTATTAAGATGCCATGTGTTTAATCATGTTAAATTATACTCTTAACCTCTTGTGTTATTTTTTACATCATAAAACAACATTACATATTTTTGTTAAGTATGAGTTAGTGATACTTGTCTTACTGATAGACAAGTCACAGATATATAAGGTACAGATGACATAAGCTACTGATAAGTTGAGTCACTGAAAGAGTGACTCATAATTTTCTCTATGTCTAAACTACTGATTCCCGACCTACCAATGAAGTGACAGATCGATAGCCAGACTTTCATTAAGTATGAGATACTGAAAGTTGAGCTACCGAAGAATCACTTATCGATAGTCGACCTACCGACTCATCACCTACATGTAGAAATGATCTAAAAATAGAATGAGATACCAACAGAAATGGTCTACGGACAACATGAGACACTGAAAATCTGAGTTACTAACATATTGAGTCATTGATGATATATCTGTTAATTTATTATTTACCTCTAATAGTCATATTTATGAAATTTAGTACTTATTATTATATTAATGAGCCTATATGGCATTTTTAGGCAACATTTAATGATGTTAAAGACAAGTATGTGGTAAGAGGTACCAAATAACATGCTTCTTGTCTGTATTAAGGGAATATCTAGATTAATAAGAATGTTTGCGAGAAAGAGGAAACTAGGAAAAATGCATAGAACTATTAATGAACCAT
Source organism: Viscum album (assembly GCA_963277665.1). Lineage (NCBI taxonomy): Eukaryota > Viridiplantae > Streptophyta > Magnoliopsida > Santalales > Viscaceae > Viscum > Viscum album. The sequence continues at coordinate 1,263,807,627 of OY728120.1, read as the reverse complement.
GGATAAAAATACAAGAGCATCCTACTATTCTTACATGAAGACATTACTAAGAACCAAAATTTTCCAAATCATTGCATCGATAATTTAGAGGACAATAACACTTTGAGGAATCATTTACCCCCTAGGAATAGAACTCAAAAGAAACCAAAACTCTCTATTTATTGTCTATTTCTGGAAGGTGACTCCAGCATCACTTCTACCATTATAAAGGAGTCTAAAAGATTCATAGAACATCACATTGAGAATTTTGAAATCTTCTTATCTTTTTTCTCTTCCTTTGTACTTTATTTAACATTTTGAGTTGTGTGTGTCTCTATTCTTAAACAAACACTGACTCCAGTGCCTACCAGAATGATACTTAGATATCTTCATGAACATTCTCATTTACATTCCCACGGATGATAGTGGAAGAGGTCCTGGTGTGGCATGTCAGTTTTTTTTACACTCCCACGTAAAACATAGAATAGGTCTAGTGACAAAGATAGTTTGTATATTATTTTCACCCAGATCCATAGTGTGGATCAAGTTTATTTTAATACAAACTGCATTGTGGTAGGTAATCACCATGTGTTAGAATTAGGTCTAATCTTGATATTAAACCTCTTATTTACATCTATTTTGTGATTTCATGTTTTTTTCTATGTTCTTATTCCAATTTCAGAAAACATAACTTCACTTTGATAGTTAATATCATATAGTGTTTATATAAGAATTTTTTTATTCAACTTATTTCAAAAGATGATATGATAAATAATATTCTTTTAACTGAGAACTAATAAATGTTTGAGAAATATTTTGATCAAACAAAACTTTTATAAATATGGTAATTTGGTCAAATGGGTTTTTTGTTTTAAACTGGGGAACATTTAAATACTTTTATAATTTTTAAAGAATGGTTTTAGATATAAACGTTTTTAGGAACTCAATTCACCCCCCCCCCCCCTTGAGTGTCCTACTCCAACCAACATTTGTGATATCTCAATGGTGACCGGTTTCAAAATATAATCATAGAAACCAGGTGAAGAAGTAATACCAAGTACCTCCTCCAGAATTCCCTAGAAAATTCATAACCAATGAAATCAACTGAATTATTTAATTAATTTGATATAGAAATTAAAAATATATATATTCACCATGGATACATACCTCGATGAAATGACATGTGGTGAATATAAGATGGCCTCTTGGTTCACCGTCTTCCTATGAGGAGAAAAAATCTTATCACCCATATCTGATTCCACCAGGATATGATTGAATTGGGAGAAACATCACTGATTGGGGAACCAAAATTAAAGGAAGATAGGTAAGAACATAATGTAGGATAATGGATTCAGTGTCCTACCTCATGGTAATAAATTCACCTGATGGTGGCTGATTCAGGCCAAGAATAAGGGAGTACAACCATTGAGAAACGAGAAATGGGTTTGTAATGTGTGTTGGTAAAAGGGAGAAAATTTGAAAAACCCTTTAATTATTGGATGGTAAATGGTAATTTAAATTTTTTTTACGATCTGTGGGGTTCAACCACACAGTTTTCCACACCATGAACCAACTATTCTGTTGTGCATGTTTTGGTACCTCATCAAGCATGGTTATAATAAACATTTTAATAGACCATTCACAAACCATGTTACTCTGATATCTAAGGAACACTCCACCCCTTACAGTTTCAACACATTGTTAGTCAGTCCATTATCTAGTCATGTGTCATGTCTAAAAAAAATTAAAACCCCTTCTTGGTTTCATATAACATTCACAAATATTCCTAAACTATAATACTTTAAACAATTTCCCACATTGTAACACCATACTATGAGAAAAAACCATGCACCAACTATGTTCCATGAGATACACCATTCCAAATCATTGGTTTCAGTTAGTGAACACTCAGTATGGTCACAAACATCCATGATACAAACCAATACTCATTACACATCTAAAAAATATATTTCTAAAAATTCCCACATTTAAAATTATATTTTGATTCATTGATCATGATTTATCCTTTCAAGTATTTGAAATTTAAAAAAAAACATTAGAAATTTAAAACTCTAAAAAACAGGAGATATAACAGTTATTTTGGAGGATAATTACTATATTACATGGAATATATATGATTAATGTATATTGAAAAATTTTCCATGGAGATTTTGTGATTATGTTTTTCCAATATTATTTGGTTTAGGAAATATTATGCTTAATATTTTGGATAAATGATGTTCAATAATTTTTTCATAAAGGATTATATTTTTTAGGAAGAATATATGGTAATGGTTATTCAGATTTATAGGGTATTGTTGGTTTTTGGATTTGGATAAAATGAAATAATTTATATAAAAAATGTAATCCAAGTGATATTATTGATTAAATTATATATTTGGAAGGTTAATTGAATATATTATTGTTTATTTTGATATATCTGGATTTTTAAACTACCATTTATTTTTCTTTTAATTGATGGTTTATAATAGGTAAAACCAAATAGATATAATTAAGAAACATTTTATATTTTCTGGGTAACAATTGTGATTACTATGTTAGGATGAAACTATTCGTGTTAAAATATTATTGTTGGTAATTTTTGTTATATTCTATATATGTTTCATCAAAAGACTAGCAATCATTTATTGTGATGGAAGAAAGAAATATATACCTTTATTAATATCCCTCCAATATGATTTACATTCAATCATTATTTAAAAAATATTTTTTATTAATGTTAATAGATCTTGAAAAAATAAATTAACTTACTAATAGTCATATAATATATAAATAAACTCTTGCATACCATGAAATTTTCATGGATCATGGAATTTTTTTATAAAAATAAATATAAACATTCTTACCTTAGTCAACATAGAGAGTGTCTTAAAGGTTATTAAAAAATTTCACAGTATTATGAAAATATTATACACTTAATGATTTTAAGGAAGTTCCAAATGAAGGATATCTTCTATCAAATGATATGTATTTAGTTTAAAATGGATTTATTTTTGAAATAATTATAATTTTTTTATCAAAACATTTTCAAAATTACATATATTATTCTATTAGATTAAATTTCCAAAATCTTGTAATTTTTTTGTAAAACTATATATTTCAAATAGTATTTTCCAAAAATAAAATAATTTCATTCAATAATTTATACATAATTATAGATATTATATTTTGAAAAAGGATTCTACTGATTAAAAAAATGGGACCCATTCTCTGTTGGAATGGAATAAAAATGGATATTGGGATTTCCATAGAATGAATAAATGTTTTTTATAAAATATAACATATTTTGATACTATTCTTACATCAATATTGATTTGATATTCTTTTTAATTATAATATGGACGTAATAAGGAATAAGATATTGGTTATTGGTTAAATATTTAAAAATAATTTATATTCATGAAGAGTCTATATATAGTTCTGAAGGTCATATAATTAGAAATCATTTTATTTTATTGTCCTGGAGTAACAATTTCAAGGAACAATATTCATAAAGGAAATGGAGAATGTATTAGCCCATATTTTAGAATTTATTGTGAATTTATAAATCTATATGTTTGTAAAAATAAGTTCTACATTTTTTCATAATTATAATATAATAATTAAAATAAGTTATAAGAACGACTATAAGGTTAAAATATGAATCATTACAATCCACTATGAAAATGATACCACTGGAAATAATTATAAAAGTAAGTCACATATGTTTTAAAATGGAATTCAATTTAAGGATGAAAAGAGATAATATAATGTGTGAAGGTTTTTTAGGGACTAATATTATCGTTGAGGGTAGTCATTTATCCATTAGTATATGCTTTAAGAGTATTCATTTATTGATCCTTGAAAAATTATAAGAAAAAATGTGAATATGTATTTTTAGTAGTAAAATTTTATGCTTAATAAGTATTTATGTATTCAACTTTTTTAATTAATTTTTTTAATTTATATATATTTCATTATTATAATAAAATATAAAAAATTTAAATTTTTGATAAAATTATAGGATTTATATTAATATTGACTAATTTTATTAAAGAATGATATCAAAATATGGTTTAATTTTTTATAAAATGAAATATATGTTGTGTGTGTGTGTTTTTGTGTGTTTGTGTATTTGTGTGTGTATCGTATGTGTGGAATGTGGTTTTTTCTACTATATATTTGGAATTCTGTATATATTTTTTTATAATCATCTTGGTATAGAACTACACCTCATTATTCCTTAGGTTTATCATATTTTACTGAATAGTCATTTGTGGTTAGTTTCCAAGATCATATCAACACTTCTTATCATCCCATTCATGAAATAATGTTACACATTTAAGCATCTTCTTTCACTTCTATGATGAATTCAAATAACATGGTTATATTTTTCAAAAATCTTAATTGTCCTCCCATGAAAGAAGGGGTTTATTGATTTTAAAAGAAAGATCACAATGATCATATATTCCTTTGAGATAACATTCATAATGAATTAATTTAACATTAGTTAGTATTTAATCTACATTTTGTTATTCACATGTCCATTAATAAAATTTGTGATTTTAATTGTATATGTATAAAACAATCTAATTTGGGAACAATAGAGATAGTCTTATACAATAGTTGTTGATTAATTATAGGATAGAAAAGAATTAATATGGAATGGTTTGTTTTATTTAGATGTGGGAATATAAAACAACATGATCTTAATTGATAAGAAACTAATTACTCATATATAAGCCATAAATATTTTACTTTCATCACCTAAATGTCCTTTAAGGACAGTTTATTTTTACTCACATTTTAAAATCATCAATTTCACCTAGTTTAGCTAAATAATCTTTATTCTGATAAATTTTTCTCTCTCACTACATTATTCTATTGTGACTTTTTATTATTTTTACATAAAAATATTTGTAACGCCACAACCCCAGTTACCCAGAGTCGGTGCATTATTACATAATATTGGCATGATCACAAAGGATCAAGTCTCGAAAGACCGATTAGTTTAGTAGTCTTGGAAACAATAGATATATTAATAAGTATTACACTACATCATAAGGTAAAAAAACTACAACAACATCTTGTCTTCATATCCCATCATACTATCCCTACAGGTCATTCATAAATTATTTCTTCACAATCCTGGGAAAAATAAAACATTGAAAGGGGTGAGCTCAGATGCTCAGTAAGGATAACAATAAAGAAGAAGCTTTCATAGATAAGCATAAACACTTAAGGCAATGTATAACTAAAATAAAATCCTTCTAAACTTGAACTTCAGCATAATATGGCAAAGATAAAATGAAATAATACCAGTTACTTGTTCACATGGATATTCTACTAGTTGAATAATAACTTTCAATATCAATAACCACTTTCATAATGATGGAATGCATAATTCCAGACTATCATAACCATGTAGAAAAGGTCTCATGCCGAGACTACAAATAAGATTTTTTCAAGGCCTCGTTCCAAGACACTTGTTTGTATCATGAGACATACTGATGCATCGAGGAGCTATAGAAGGCTCCACCCATCACTTACTAAGTCCAATTCATTCCTTATATGAAAATTTTGAAACATAACATAAACATTCGTATTAAAACTAGCATATGAAATGTAAATACTTTATCCAGAAACCATGAATGGTATAAAAATAGCACATCCACAGTCAAACATAACTCATTAGATACAACATGAAAGATTATATTGTATCTTATTAACCTCAATCGAGAATAATGAAGTAAATTGAAATAGATTAAAGTAATCATCAAACTATTGAGATAAATATCCCCCTTTTTCTTGAGAATAATTAAAAGTCATACTATTTGTCAAGAAGCCATTTAAAATAGATTTTTGAATCAAAGTGTTCCATACCAATTTGAAAATTTTAAAAGGAATTTTTATTTGAAAACTTTAATGTCCTTATATAAAAATCCTTAAAACCATTTTTAAAACATGAACATTAATGAGAAATATTTAGAATAATAAATATTTAAAACATTTTAAAATGATATTTTAGTTAGAGTTACTAACCAAAAGAGATACACTTGAATACAAATAATTGAGGTAATAAAAACATTGTAATATCATGAGAATAAAAATATTCATGATATACTATGTCAAATTACATTATATACACCATATAAAAGTGATTTGGTGTATAACAACAAAGGAGTCTCAATGGAATGTAAATTGAGATGAAATCTCTCATAAAGGCAGTATCCTTAGGTTAAGGATAAATCAACGACATAATTATGTGTGAAAAATATAAATACACTCAATATTATTGGATATTAAGTGTAAAACAATAAAAGGGAATTCACACATATTCTTGTAAAAACAACACCAATGAATTGGATGTTTATCTCAACAAATCGAGATTGAGTAAAAATTACTCTTATCAAGTTCATACTGATGACTTGAGAATTTATCAATGGAATGATTATGTGTATAAAAAGTATATCCACATAAAGGGGATTTGAAATTATGACATAATCAAATTAATAGTTATTCCACACATAATCTTGGAGAAAAATAATCAATGAAGTATGCATAAAGCCGAATGAGTGGAAATTGAAATTTCAAATTCCCTTATCGATTTGGTAACATACGAAACATAAACCCATGAAATAAGGATCATAAAATGATGATGTAAACATACATAAATTATATTATATTACACAATTAATACAATCATGGGCAGTACACACACCACATGCAATAAATAAGTGGTGAACAATGGAAATCTCAAGGAATTAAAAGCGAGATAAGAAACCCCTTACTTTGTAATTTTTCCTTGGTCGACGGTAGGTTAACCTCCTATATAATGGTGAAATAATTGTTATTTAATTCTAAAATAATCATTTACATTAATATGATATCATATATGATCTTTTAACATTTATTTGTTAATAAAATCTTAGTATTATCGTTGTTTCGGGTGTTAACAAATTCATTTTCCTTTATATTATTTGTTATGCAATCCGTATTTGTTATGGATGGGATGTATCTTATTCATATCCATAATGATATCATGTATCTAAAAAAAATTATTCATCAAATGAAATTTAGTCTTGAATGGATATGATGGGGAATGAATCTCATCGCGTTCGTGGAGACGGTAATCCGTATGTACACACGAGCGACAATATCATTATTTTGATGTCAAAATAATATATAATTGGATGGTATATCATATATACAGAATCATTATCATGTTATATTTATTATTTACATGAATTAAACATCATTATTATACCCATCCAAATAATAATATATTGAATAACAATTACACCACGATGTGGAGACGGTAGGCCGTACGTACACACGTATGGTGACATGTCATTCAAAGGATGGATAGAATACTGAATATTGTTCTGACATATTTATAATAACATCAAATTATATATAAGATACTGGATTTATTATTTTAGAATGGAAATATCAAATAAAGAAGAAGTGGAAGAAGAAATGAACTTGAAAGAGGGTGGTGAAATCATTACCTCTTCTTCAGGTTCTTCCTTTTGATTTGATCAAAATGGCTCCTTAGGTTGGATTTTTGATAAAACTAAGGCCTCTAGATTGAAATGATGGAAGTTTAGAGAATATGTTTTCAGGTTTTTTCTGAGACAAAATGCTTTGAAGGTGTGAATAATTGGTTATAAGTGGTGTCCTTTTATAAGGGGGGAGGGGCTCTTTAGGAAAAACTTAAAGTATTATTTTATAATAAATTAATATTCGGTTTATAATGGATAAAAAGTGGATTATTCAATGTATATGGTGGGTATTGGTCTAAATACTTTCAACCAATAGATTTTAGACAGGTTTGGGTCATTATATTAACCTTATCTTTTAGTTTTACCTCTTAGTTAATTAGTTTTACATTTACAATGTCACTTTGTATTTTATATTATATAGTTAATAAACCTACTATATACATCCAAGAGACCCCCAAGTGGTCCATTAATAATTAACATATCATCATATATGTCCTTTTTCGAACCTTAGATTTTTAGGAATATAATATCAATTAATAATCTAATATTTGTTTTAAAAAACTCATTTTTGTCAATTTTGACACTATTCAATAATTTATTTTTGTTAAAGTCTTAACAACTTTATTAATTATAAACAAATTCATTTAAGCAATATTAACATGTCATATTAACCAATAAAATTATTGTATGTCATCAAAACTTTCAAATTATATTTATTTTAACATTTATAATACCAATTATTTGATTCGTTCATTAATAAGGAAAATACTTCATCATTATTGTGTAATATATATTTTTTACTTTTTCAATGTCTAAAAATTATAAATAAAATTCCATTATGTACGAAATATTTTTATCTTTCTAATTAATATTTATAATTGAAAATATAACATATATAACCCTATGTAAAAATTGTTTTTCTAAAAGATATAAGCTTATGCCATTTTTGTATTTACTTTAACTTAATTAATATAAAGTGTCCCAATCACCTACAAGTGGCTCCATGGGGTCCCCAAATCGACCCAAAGATGACCATGGTCGGAAATGTATCAACCAATAGGTTTAGGACATGTTTTAGGGTTAATTAATATTATTATAATATTATTTTTTACCCTTATTTACCGGATTTACCCTTTAACCATGGTAAATAAAATATTTGCCGAAGTAATTATTCAAAATGTCTAAAAATAAGAGTTACCTATTTACAAAATTTGGACATCATAATTCCAAATATGGAATCAATTTTTACAAATTCAAAACATAGAAGTGTTAGAAATTAATTTAAAATTAATTCCCACTATCATAACAAAAAGTGTGTTTTTAAGAGATAATAACCATCAGATGATTGACACTTGATTATATCTGGTTTAAATGTGAAATCATGACCAATGACCAAAATTGTATTAAATGGTAAAAATATATTCTAAATATACTTTAAAACCACTCAAATTCATAATTTATCACTATTAATTATTTCGATTAAAAATGTTTTTTTCAATAAAAATTTAGTAATTTTCACTATTCATCAAAATATGAAAGTTATCCGAAAAGTACCAAAATTTCACCCTAGGATAATTTTGATATTCCGAATCCAAAAATTAATTCCATTTTGAAATATAAAATGTTTAAAATTTCAAAAATTGTGTATTACTATTCTTAACGGCTAGTTTTATAAGTTGTGGTGTGTGTTAGAACTTGAAGTTGCGTACAACACACGCTGTTGTTTTATTCAGCAAGAAGCGTACCATGGAAGATTGGGGTGTTACATTCTCCCCTCCTTCAATAAATTTCATCCTCACAATTTTTAAAATTGGGCTTGTGAATATAATGGAAAGTCCCACATTGGAAAAAGAGCTTATAAAACTATCACTTTAAAAGAAAGAAAGAGGAGTATAAAGGTCACCCAAGATAACCCATACTAGGATTCCATGTAGGAAGACATGGATATGGACGATAAACTAAGTGTCTAGTTCTGATGGAGAGGGATATAAAACATGATCAGGAGAAAGTTAACAATAAGAAAACCACACACTTGTGTTGAGAGAAACGGTCATTAGTTTCCTAGTAGGAAAAGTAAACAGAAAACATTTTTTTGTTTTAACTTACATTACATAAGGATGAGGAATTCTTTTATGATATTGAATAAGAAAATAAATAGATATAATTACTTTTTAAGTAGAGTTTCATTCTTTAATAAATTTCTAACACTAACTCAATTTGTTTTTGAACAATGAGTATTCAAGAAGACTTGGTCACATTGGAAGAGCTAGAATAAACTTCTATATAATAACATTATCCACATAGGATAAACTATATATTTACCTTGTCATTATATATTAATCAAAACCAAAACAGTTATTATACGATCTGATGATCCCCCAAATGGATATTCCATTAGAGAAAAAAACACTAATCTTAATTTCTAAACTTAAACCAACAATACCCCAAAGTTAAATAAATACCATTCAATAATCAATTGTTCTTAAAATACTTCAATATAATCCAAAATAATATTGAAACCCAAAACAGAGAAGAATTTGGTTATGTAGTCTTCCACGTTAAATTTTACCTCCAAATGACATCAACTACTCTTAAATTCACATACTTAAAAGTGATTAACCTAATCACATATTCTCTATTATAGGTTAATCATTTCCATAAATAACCCAAATTTCTATAAATCCACAATAAAAACATAGATAAAAATCCACCATTACTCCTCAAATGAAATCCCATAGAATTCTATTTTCCTTAGGCCTATAGTGTTCCCAAAAAAGCGAACATCTTCCAAAATAACATTCATCACTTAATCACCAAATCATTTTCTTATACTAAGGTTATTCATTTGATAAGACATAATATCCCAAATAAACATATTATTGATCAATAAAATCATTAAACTAAAAATAATTAGTCACACAAACTAGGGACTTCATGTAGTCAAGTGGTAGGCGATAAATCCCAATTGCACTTTGGTTGTGGGTTCAATTCCCACAGCTTTGTCCGACGCGACGGGTTGTCACACGGTCTACGTGTTGTCCTTTTTCAAAAACTATATTTTATAATATTTTCAAAATGAGATAAATTACTCAAAATAACCATAACATAATTTAACCACAAATGTTATCTTATACCTTGCATTTTCATCCCAAAATATAATAACTTGTAATTGCCTCAAACCCAATGATCATATAAGACCAAATGGTTATTTATAACTATATGCACAAGAGAAAAGATAATTCTTCCTCAAAATTCATTCTCACATGATAAATTATAGGGTTACACATACAAGAAAAAATTATTCCAAAGTAATCACATCAATAAAGAGTACTAACACTTTTAAACATTTCACCATCCATTTATTTCCACATAGGTTCTTCATCATATGTTCCTCAGGTTCCCACATTTCCTCTTTCATCGTATGATTTCTCCATAGAACTTTTACCGGATGAGTCATTTGGTTTCTCAACACTTGATCTTTGGTATGAATAATTCTGATAGGCTCTTCACAATAAGATAGATCGGGTTCCAGTTCTAATTCTTCATAGGTGAGTACATGCATTGGGTTAGGTGTGTATTTTGTCACTAGTGATATGTGGAACACATCATGAACTCTGGAGAGACTAGGTGGAATTTCCTTTTGGTAGAATGTGTTCATGTGTCACAATGGTACCTCGGGAATTTTTCAAAATCATCTACTTCCTTTACCCAAAAACTCCTCACCCATCTTGGATTATATTGATGGAAGCATTGATGCGTCATAAAAAATAGGTATTTCATATATATAATTTTGAGACATCTTCTTTAACATGTTTATTTAGAAAAATTCTTACTGATTCATCTTAAAATATTTCAAAATAAGGTTCTGGTAAATCAGTTTCCGTATGTCCCAAAATACATAAATATATAATTTGATACATATAGGCCGCTCGAAGGTCTCCCTCTTCTGCAACATCTAGAAAATCATTTAGTGCATCGTAATTTTGAGATAAAGTGATGAATTTGAAAAGACCCTTATAATACTTCCCACGCTTATCGTGGTAAGAAAGTTGAGAGCACAATATTATCACATAGTCGGTACTTGATCCTTGAAAGAATCATGTAATGATGGAGGTATTGGATGTCCATAAAGTTGTTTGCATGTAACTTGGACATTTGAAAAAAGTTTCAACATCATCTGCGCAAGACTTCTGGATAATAATTGTAAGTAGTTCTTCAGGAAGATAGAGAAGGGTTGTTCATGATCTTTCTCCCTCCATGTTTTAACTAACAAAAATAAAATACAATTAGGGTTTTTGAATACTTATCTAATAAGAATGTAAAATGAAAATTAGACATAATAGGATAATATTGTAATTGAACAATATATCCTAACTTGGGGTACCCTATGTTAAAATCTAGGTTATCCGCTATCTATTTCCCGACATATATTCTTAGGGAATTTTTTTATTCAATTTATAATGGTTCATACTAATCTTGTGAATTTACCAAAGCATATCCCCCAGGAGTGTCGTAACCAATAGTGCAGCAATGCCCGTTGTCGTGCACTAGTTCCCATTCGAGTCTAGCTCAAAGCGGTGTTTTCGGGTTTTACCCCTAGGTACATCTGTTCCAGAGCCGCCTCTACCTGCTCGTATCCAGACAGGGATGTATTTCTCGGAAAACTCACAAAATATATATATACCAAAATTATAGTATGTTCTTCTATACTAATCCTCAAAGTTTATCTTAGGGCTATGTGATCTAATCAGACTTTATCTAAATCTAGCTTCCAAGGTTTGTACTAAACTTCCTCTGATACCAACTGTAATGCCCCGACCCCAGTTACCCAGAGTCAGTGCATTATTACATAACATTGGCATGATCACAAAGGATCAAGTCTCGAAAGACTGATTAGTTTATTAGTCTTGGAAACACTAGATATATTAATAGGTCTTACATTACATCCTAAGGTAAAAAAACTACAACAACATCTTGTCTTCATATCCCCTCATATTATCCCTGCAGGTCATTCATAAATTACTTCTTCACAATCCTTTGAAAAATAAAACATTGAAAGGGGTGATCTTAGATGCTCAGTAAGGATAACAATATATCATAAGCTTTCATAGATAAGCATAAACACTTAAGGCAATGTATAACTAAAACAAAAGCCTTTTAAACTTGAACTTCAGCATAATATGGAAAAGATTAAATGAAATAATTCAATTTACATATTCACATGGATATTCTACTAGTTTAATAATAACTTTCAATATCAATAACCACTTTCATAATGATGGAATGCATAGTGCCAGACTATCATAATGACGTAGCGAAGGTCTCGTTATAAGACTACAAATATGATTTTGTCAAGGCCTCATGCCAAGACACTAGTTTGTCTCATGAGACCTACCGATGCATCGAGGAGCTATAGAGAGCTCCACCCGTAACTTACTAAGTCCAATTAATTCCTCATATGAAAAGTTTGAAACATAACATAAACATTCGTATTAAAACTAGCATTAAAAATGTAAATACTTTATCTAGAAACCATGAATGGTATAAAAATAGCACATCCACAGTCAAACATAACTCAATCGATACAACATGGAAGGTTATATTGTATCATATTAACCTCAATCTAGAATAATGAAGGAAATTGACATAGATTAAAATAATCATCAAACTATTGTGAGAAATATCCCCATTTTTCTTGAAAACAGTTAAAAGTCATACTATATGTCAAAAATCCATTTAAAATAGGTTTTTGAATCAATGTGTCCCATAGCACTTTGAAACTTTTAAAAGGAATTTTGATTTGAAAACTTTAATTTCCATATATACAAATCCTTAAAACCATTTTTAAAACATGGACATTAATGATAAAGATTTATAATAATAAATATTTAAACCATTTTAAAATGATATTTTAGTTAGAGTTCCTAACCAAAAGAGAGACACTTGAATACAAATAACTGAGGTAATAAAAGAATTTTAATATCATGATAATAAATAGATTCATGATATACTATGTCAAAGTACATTATATAAACCATATAAAAGTGATTTGGTGTATAATAACAAAGGAGTCTCAATGGAATGCAAATTGAGATGAAATCTCTCATAAAGGTCGTATCCTTGAGTTAAGGATTAATCAACGACATAATTATGTGTGAAAAATATAAATACACTCAATATGATTGGATATTCAGTGTAAAAAAATCAAATTCCATTCACACATATTCTTGTAAAAACAACACCAATGAATTGGATGTTTATCTCAACAAATCGAGATTGAGTAAAAATTACTCTTATCAAGTTTATACAGATGACTTGAGAATTTATAAATGGAGTGATTATGTGTATCAAAAGTATATCCATAGAAAGGGGAGTGGAAATTATGACATAATCAAATGAATAGTGATTCCATACATAATCTTGGAGTAAACTAATCAATGAAATATGCTTAAAGCTGAATGAGTGGAAATTGAAATTTCAAATTCCCTTATCGATTTGGTAACTTAAAAAACATAAACCCATGAAATAAGTATCATAAAATGATGTTGTAAACATCCATATATTAATGTATATTACACAATTAATACAATCATGGGCAGTACACACACCACATGTAATAAATAAGTGGTGAACAATGGAAATCTCACAGAATTAAAAGCGAGATAAGAAACCCCTTACTTTGTACTTTTTCCTTGGTCGACAGTAGGTTAACATCCTGTATAATGGTGAAATAATTGTTATTGAATTATACAAGAATCATTTAAATTAATATGATATATTATATTATCTTTTAACATTGATTTGTTAATAATATCATATTATTATCGTCGTTTCGGGTGTTAACAGATTCGTTTTCCTTTATATTATTTGTTATGAAAGCCATATTTTTTAAGGATAGAATGTATCTTATTCATATCCAGAATCATATCATGTCTCTAAAAATTATTTTTATTCATCAAATTAAATTTAGTCTTGAATGGATATGATGGGGAATGAATATCATCGTGTTCGTGGAGACGGTAATCCGTATGTACGTATGAGCGACAATATCATTATTTTGATGTTAAAATAATATATAATTGGATGGTATATCATATATACAGAATCATTATCATGTTATATTTATTCTTTACGTGAATTAAACATCATTATTATACCCATCCAAATAATAATATATTGAATAACAATTACACCACGACGTGGAGATGGTAGGCTGTACGTACGCACGTATGGTGACATGTCATTCAAAAGATGGATAGAATACTGAATATGGTTGTACCATAGTTATAATAACATCACAGTATATAGAAGATACTGGAGTTATTATTTTAGAATGGAAATAACAAATAAAGAAGAATTGGAAGAAGAAAGGAACTTGAAAGAGGGTGGTGAAATCATTACCTCTTCTTCGGGTTCTTCCTTTTGATTTGATCAAAAGGGCTCCATAGGTTGTCTTTATGATCAAACTAAGGCCTCTAGGTAGAAATGAGAGAATTTGAGAGAATATTTTGGCAGGGTTTGGCTGAGCCAAAAGGCTTTGAATGTATGAATAATTGGTTAGAATTGGTGTCCTTTTATAAGGGGGGAAGGGGCCCTTTAGGAAAAACTTAAAGTATTATTTTATAATAAATTCATATTCGGTTTCTAATTTCTCAAAAGTGTATTATTAAAATTATAAGGTGGGTATGGGTCTAAATCCTTTCAACCAATAGATTTTAGACAGTTTTTGATCATTATATTAACCTTATCTTTTAGTTTTAACTCTTAGTTAATTAGTTTAACATTTACCATGTCACTTTGTATTTTATATTATATAGTAAATAAACCTAATATATACATCCAAGAGACCCCCAAGTGGTAAATTAATAATGAACCTATCATCATATATGTCCTTTTTCTGAACATTAGATTTTTAGGAATATAATATCAATTAATAATATAATATTTGTTTTCAAAAACTCATTAATGTCAATTTTGACACTATTCAATAATTGATTTTTGTTAAAGTCTTAACCACTTTTTTAATTAGAAAAAAATGCATTTAATCAATCATAACATGTTATATTAACCAATAAAATTTGTGTATGTCATCAAAACTTTCAAATTATCTTTATTTTATCATTTATAATACCAATTATTTGATTCTTTCATTAATAAGGAAAATACTTCATTATTATTGTGTCATATATATTTTTAATTTTTCAATGTCTAAAAATTATAAATAAAATTCCATTATGTATGAAATATTTTTATATTTCTAATTAATATTTATAATCTAAAATATAACATATATAACCCTATGTAAAAATTGTTTTGCTAAAAGATATAAGCTTATGTCATTTTTTGTATTTACTTTAACTTAATTAATATAAAGTGTCCCTATCACCTTTAAGTGGCTCCATGGGGTCCCCAAATCGACCCAAAGATGCCCATGGTCGGACATGTATCAATAAATAGGGTTATGACATGTTTTAGGGTAAATTAATATTATTATAATATTATTTTTTACCCTTATTTACCGGATTTACCATTTAACCATGGTAAATAAAATATTTACCGAAGTAATTATTCAAAATTTCTAAAAATAAGATTTAACTATTTACACAATTTGGAAATCCTGATTCCAAATATAGATTCCATTTTTCCAAATTCAAAATACATAATTGGTTGAAATTAATTTAAAATTAATTCTCGCTGTCAAAACAAAAAGTGTGTTTTTAAGAGATAATAACCATCAAAAGATTGACACTTGTTTATGTCCAGTTTAAATGTGAAATCATGTCCAATGACCAACATTGTATTAAATGGTAAAAATATATTCTAAATATACTTTAAAACCACTCAAATTCATAATTTATCACCATTAATTATTTCTATTAAAAAAGTTTTTTTTAATAAAAATTTACTAATTTTCACTATTCATCAAAATATGAAAGTTATCCGAAAAGTACCAAAATTTCACCCGAGGATAATTTCGATATTCTGAATCCAAAAATGAAGTCCATTTTGAAAGATAAAATGTATAAAATTTTAATAACTAGGTATTGCTATTCATAATGGCAAGTTTTATTAGTTATGGTGTGTGTTAGAACTTGAAGTTGCGTACAACACACGCTACTGTTTTATTCAGCGAGAATCGTACTGTGGAAGCTTTCGGTGTTATAATATTAATTTTATAGTTCAAATTAATGAATCAAACACAAGTATTATAATTCATTTTGGCATAGCCCAAATCTCATATAACATATCCATATGAATTTTATTTCTACACATAAGTTTTCCATTGGATTTTTAAAAATTCTAAACAAAATTGACGCATAATTTCATAAACATGTAATTTATTTCATTTAATGAGAAAATAAATTAATTAAATTAGTATGGAGTATATATTATTATATAATGTTTTTAAAAATGGTTGTGGAATAATTTTTTGTATTAATATATAATTATATATATAATATTATTGAAACTTGTATAATATTTTTTAAATAATATGATATAATATTGTTAGCAAATAAAGACATATCAATTTAGAGTCTAATGTTTCAATTTAGATATATTTTGAAATATAAAAAATATGAATGTCATAGATAATATTGATATTAAATAAATTATAGTTCTATAAATCCAATAATATATAATTTTAATTTTATAGGTTGGTTTTACACTCATTACATAAGTAGATATCGGTTAAGAAAACAAATCCCTATGTTTAATTACTAAATAAGTTTATAAGTATAAAATCTCATTATATATTTTCAAATTTAGAAATATTTTACTATATAGTAATTGATCTTATGTTGTGATAATAAGGGATAAATAAATATATTCTTACAATCATCATGGAAATTTTAAAATATCATTCAATATGAATTTATAGAAATTCCTTGAACATTAACTAAAAATGAAATATACTACACCCTTTTAAAAATATCTCGATATTAGATACCTAACTATATTAAAACTGTATACATCCCCAAGATTTAATTTATATATCCCCTGAATATGAGTCCTATGATATAGTTCATTGTATCTTCATTCTAAGGTGATCCTTGAGGTAATATTCATTTATACAATATATGTATTTTCTTCTCCACTACTAACATTCATTATATTCATCACCTGTATCTTCTTGAAATGATTTTTAATCTTAATTTAGTGGAATTTTGATTTAAAAAAATTCATAATAATATGATAATAATAATAATATAATTTGTTTTAAAATTAATTTTTTGTTTTCTATTTAGTTCATATCAACCACTTAAATGAAAAATACAAATTTTTTCTCTTATAAATTGTTTTAAATGAATAAAAATGATATCAATATTGAATATCTATTTTATTTTTTATTAAGAAATTTGATATTATTTTAAATTATTCTGAATCATATTTCCAAGGATGATATTCTTAAATGTTATTTGTTTGGTTATTGAACATTTTTTATTCAATAATTATATGAAATGTATACAGAGAAATTTCATATCACTAAAAAAATTAACATCCCAATTATTTTATTTATTTATTTATTTTTATCATTTACCTTGAGTTCTGGGTTATTTTAATTTTAATTTTTTAAACTTTTTGAGTTCCAACTCTAAGAATATTTTTTCGTGTAGTCAGTAAAAAATATGAAAAACATATAGAAAACATACAATTATTCAATAATATAGTTTTCATGATTATATAAAACATAAAGATCTATACATATGGATATATGATTTTATTTATGTGTAGGGTGAGCCACACAATTGATTCATGATGAATAAAAACTATATATCACAAATTGTGTTAGGCGTGGTTATCTTATTAGTTCCCCCAATATGGTTCACACGCAGTTTTTCAAACCATTTGACCCAACCTTGCAGTCTTCCGAATTTATAACTTTCACAGTTTTCTCAAATTACCCAACCCCAATTTTTAAGCCTACTGGCTCCCTATGTCCACTCACATTCATCCCATGGACAAGCACATTCCCTCCCCAACATTCTCAGTTCTTCTAAGGGGTTTTTGTAGATTTTCATCATCTTTATTCCTAGATTTTCATGGTTTTATCCTTTATATCTCTATATATATATTTTACTTCCCTCCTTATCTATTTTTCATCAATTTATAATTCTATCATGAATCATAGTAGTCAAATTGGATGGTTTTTTGGATCATAGAAGATATAATATTATGGGTTTTTATTCCTTGTTCTTTTGGACATCATATTCATCATATTTTATTTATCCTCTATCATATGTTTATTTTTCCTCTTCTGATATTTTTTTGTTTATAATTCCTTTATTTGAATATTTCAATAATTATTAATAATTTATAAAATAATTCAATTTCAAATTATAATTATATATGGTGTATATTTGTGTTGTTGAAATTCTTTTCAAGTAATTTATCACATGGAATAATGTTTTCCCATTTTTTTCTTATCTCAGACAGTATGAGAAATGTTTTAGAATTCTATATGAATATTTTAATTCTCTAGGATCTATTTTAAATAGAATTTAGAATTTAAAATGGGTGTTTGAATCTAGTTTTACTTTTAAAAACATTGTTTTAATAAGTTAGTAAATAGTTAGTTTTTGTGAGGCCACTCAATGGAAATGTTATTTGTTTTAATCTACTTTTAAAATTTGAAATATTTTTCAAATGATTTCTTTATTTAAAAATTGTTTCTAAATTTAAATTTAATTCAAACATTCATAAAACAGACTTCTAAAACTATGTGAGATTTCATGTTGTAAATTTTTTTTCTCAAAGGCCCATTTTGAACATGGAAAATTAAATTTAATTAATTCTATATGAGACCCTTTAATTTAATGCATTTGATAAAATACCTTGAAAAATACCTTTTCCTTTTATGTTATATTTATTATTAAAAAGTGGATCCTTGTATTTATACATAATTTTGTATATCTCTTGAATTGTAGATGCATGTGAAATGATATTTTTTGTTTATATATTATCAATTCATGAGATTATAATTGAATGAATTATTATTCCCCTATTAATTGTTTATTTAATGGGAACACCAAGCAGTAAATCCCAGGAATTGATATATACTACACTACTAAAATTAATAACAAGATTTTATCCCCTATTTTTAATTTTCTTGTAGGTTATGGGAGTGCCCCTAAGGATACATGTGTGGGAAAGTCCAGTGTTCTATGTATTTTTTTATAAAAAACATCAAAAGTTGGTCAAACATAATGTAAATGTCAAGGATAGCATCCAATTTGAATGAAGTTTTATTTCCATGATCCTTATTCATCATTAGTTATATTATTTGTCATATTTTTTATTTTTCATATCCCCTTATTTAGATTGATGGTGTTTCCCCACTGTAATATAGTTATTTATCGTATTTATACATTTATAACATAATATGATCTTTTTTTATAACATATTTAATACATTTTGTGTTTTTCTTCAGAATTATTTATTTATAAAATGGGTTTCTTTGGTTAAAAAGGTTTGGGATAAAAAAAAATTGTTTGTGGTTAAGAATGTAGGTTTTTATAAAAAAAGTTGCGGTTTAGTTTTATTATTCAAAGGTGTTTCATTTAAAATAACATTTTGTTTGTATTCAATATGGGAGTATTTTTAAAGGAATTTCACAATAACTAAATTCTTCATTTTTCCCTTATACATTGTATGTTATGTATTGACTCGCTTTATTATTTTCTGGAAATATCATTGGACTTTATAAGATTTAATTTAAATTTAATCTTATTTATATATTTATTCGTCGTGAATAAATAAACTTCTAATTAATGAAATTTTGAATCAACTAATATGAATTTTTAATGAACTGAAGATACAAAAATGTTGACATTCATCAATTGTATGAGCACAATAATAGGTTAATGATACTCTATTAGAATATGACAATATAATATGATGTCATTGTAAAATAAAAAATCTACATTAAATGGTGTGATAATATATCCTATATAATTGAGAATTAATACAATTAATATTGTTACAATGTGGTCAATAATTTGATCTAAATATTTGTGGAGTATAATTTTGAGAAAACTGTTACAAAATTTCTTGAAAATCTCTAAAAAAATCATATTTATATTTGGTTTTTCTAAAAAATATATTTAAATTAATTTAATATTTACTCTCTAATTATTTTTTAAAAGTGATAAAATTTTGTGATTCATACCATATAAATCGCTTAATATACCTTAAATGGATCGCGGTCATTTAGTAAGGATGACATAGCATCCTATGTGGGAATTTTTCATTTGGTCTTAATGTTGATGGATTTTGGGGATAGGTATAAGGAGAATCTAATCATCAGGATAATTGGATTACTAGGATGGAAAGATATATAAAATTTTAAGGGTTTATGTTAAGGGATTTTAGGGATCGTAAGAATCATCTTTTACAGTTATAAAAATGGGGTTATTTATATTCATCTATTAATACTTATTACATAAAGATAAATCAATTTGGCATTTATAATATCCTTTTTAAGGATTATTCCAATTTTAATTTTATAGTATATTTTTTTCCTTTATAATTATTCTTAAAAAGTTATTATTAACTTCATATAATGTTTTTTTTTAATTTTAGAGAGCATTTATTTTCTTTTCTTTTAAATTAAAACTCAATGAATATGTAACATGATCATTATATTGTATGTATGATCAATGTAAAACATGATTGTTCTTTAAAAATTAAATTTTTTTATAAAACTACATTTCATCCACTCATATATCTTTTCCTTATCATTTTTTTAAAGTACTTGGTATAATTTAATTTTTCCACTAGATTATATGAATTTGTTCTTTTTAACAAACTCAAAATCTTTTTATCGAATCTCATTTCTTCTTAAAATTGATCATATTAATATTATTTATTCTTTACTTGAAATTTTCTCATTTTTTCATCAATCACTAACTCTATTGTATAAATAAGATTATATTTTTTTATGTGGTGGGATGTTTTATTTGAAACATGATAATTTAAATCCAATGAGACCGTATTTCTTTAATAGTATATTATGAATATAGTAATGATCATATGAACTAATTTATCATTGGTTCTGGTTTTTAAAATATTCTCATGATTATTGGAAATTATAATGTTATTTGGTATTATTATTTTCTTTATTATTAGGAATAAAAAATTCAATACCAAGAATAATAATAAAGTGAGGAAAAATTTACATTATTTGATGATTAAAATATAAATATTCAGATATCATCTTTTGATATGGCTAATAATATATATAATAAGTTAGATTTTATATATTTTATATTTTCTATGGTTATGGAAACTCGTAGAATTATGTTAAAGAATACTATTAGGTGTTTTATTTTCTACCTAGTGAAATAGGGACATAAATACGTCCTTTTTTATGAATATTGTAGATAGTTTAAAATATTTAGTAGAGAACGATTTAGTATAATATTAACTTATTTAAAATGAATAATATTATACCAAAAAAGTGTGAATCAAATAGGTAAAACATTATGATAAAAAATTGACAATGTTATTCATGGATGAATTGATTGGTAAAATATTACAATATGAAAATCAACTTAAGGGAGATGATAAAAAATAGAAGATAATGAATTTAGGGGAATTTACATCTACATATCTTAAATCAATATGTATGTATTTTTAAACAATATCTATTTTTTTAATATGAGGTTAAAAATAAGAAATATAATAATTCAGGTAGGACTAGTTCAAATGATAGTTAGAATGAAATTGATCAATATTCTAGTAGATTAAATAAAATATTAAAATATATAAAATTAAATGAAATCAACATAATGAAAAAAATAAACATTATAGGTTGGACTATTAATATATATTTTTTAATGTATATAAGAAAACGGTCCATATTAGACAAGATATTATGAAGTATAAATATACAAATCAAAATTAAAATAAGTAATCTAAATATAGTAGTGAAAAGATTTATATATCCCTAAACACCTAGAGTATGAGGGAACCTGTTACTACTTAAAATTTATCATCTTATGGTAGTAGGAGTGATAGTTATAAAATCAATATTTTTTTAAGAATTATCAATATAGAATATTGATTCAAGGATATGTTAACATTGAAATTTCTTGAAAACATAATAGTACATTATAAATATACTTATACTACAAATTACTATCAATAAATTTCACCATATTATGAAAACATTAACACATTGGATGATATAAAAGCAAATTCATTAAATTATGATAATTATATTCCTACTTTTTAAGAAATTATTTTATATGTTTGTCAGAAAGAAAATAAAAAAATGAAATTTTTATTTTACAAATGTAAATCTCCTTAAATTTAATAAAAAATTACTAATATGAATTTTGATATTTCAAAACAATTATTAAAATAATATTATTGTTAATTTACTAGTTCAATATCATAAAATCAATATTTAGTCATGTAAATGATATCTAATTCTAATAGTTGAGAGAAAATCATATAATTTTAATTTGATTATGAAAATTTAAAAACACATATAAAAAACATAAAACCTATAGAACTTCTAATAGAATGGTCCATAAATCCAATAAATCTAATTTGAAATAAAATTATTTTGTACCAAATAGAGCACAATTTTTTATTAAATGTTAGAGGGTGGTCACTAAGAAAAATATTTTTATTTAAAATGAGTTTTATCATTAGGTTTTCAAGAATCATTTATTTATAAATGAATAAAATATATTCAACATTATTTTTTTGGAAGGATGTGGTAACCTAAATTTTTTTATTCTAACATAGTCGGTACCATGAATATTTGGGAAAAATTATTTATGTTTATTGTTTTATAGAATATAATATAAGTTCCATCATCCAAAATAATTGATACATGAATAGTGGTTTTTCTCCAATTATGAGATTAGACTAGTAAAAATTCTATAATATGAAAAATATTAATAGAGTATGTTACAATTTTATAAACATATCGGTTAAAATAATCAAAATTTGTGATTTTTAATTTCTCAAAAAAATATTTACATTGTTTTTCATGTTCTATGACTTGAGAACAAATTTATAAACATTAGTTAATTATGTGATGAAAGATACTATGTCCATTTCTATAATGACAAATTTACTACATAATATTTTTATGTTACTTTATTTTTATCATTTGATAGGATTGATAATGATTATTATAGAAATCGAAGATTTATCTATACTTTATTTGATGATTCTTAACACACTTTTCGAACATTACAATCCAAGGATCTAATGGTCCAGATACTCTATACGATTAGATAGAAAAATGTATCATCATAAATATAAAATATCATCTTTGTTCAAAAACACTTGTTATTATCAGAACTCCCATGGATATTGTAAAACTTTAGATAATATCCTATATAAAATATATAAGGAACATGGTTAGTTATACAGTCCAGTAAGGTCATCAACATGGAAAAAATAATAACATGAGTGTTAAAAGTAATAACATGTTATTGTAAATAGCATGATAATATTAATATAAAAAATGAATAAGGACATGATATCATAAGATCATGAAATGAAAAGCATGTGGTAATAACCTAAAATAAGATATCATAAACATAATACATTGGCCACTCCCAAGATTAACAATATAATGTTAACAATGTCTGATTGTTGTTTTAGGTTCACTCCATAATCCCTTATATAACATGTCATGAAATATAAATCATTAACTATTAAATTTGTGATATATTTAATTTTATTCCCACCTGTCACATGAATGAAAATCCTGCATATGTGTACCAATTAAGGAAAATAAACCAAGAATATAATATAAATCATTCTTAATCCCATGAGAAGGATGTGGGTTTCATAATTAGGATTCATGGTATAACCATTGGGTAAATCATATAGATTCACAAAAGAAATAAATAAATAATTTTAACTATCATTTTTGAAATATTTACATAGATATTGAACACATTGAACCAATTTATGACATCATAAGAAGGATCTTGGGGAAGAAAGAATAAAAATGAACTATATGGGTGGTGCTTTGTGAAATAAATAGAGGGTTTAATATGTAAATAAATATATTAATATTTATTTTCATAAAACATTAAATGAACTAAGATGTTTATTCATAAAATAAATAATGTTTTTAGATTGAATTAATGGTTTGGAATAAATTTTTTCAGGTGATTTTCGATGTGAGACATGAAATGGTATATTTATCTTGAATTGAGTTTAGTTAAATGTTGGAATTTTGAAGGGAACTGGAAAACAAGTATAAACCCATCATGGAAAAAAATTAACTCGTTATATATGAAACTTTACTATATTAAAAAAAATAAAACATGTATTAGAGAAAAAAATTATATAGAAGGGATAAAAATAAAGTTGATATGTATCCAATATGTCACAAAGCGGGGCCACAAGATCTGTTAGTATGTTTCAACACACATTTGTGGAAAATATAAAATAAAAAATAATAAAATGGTCTCTTTGATATAGTATAATGTAAATATGATGTACAATTGGGATAACACTTATTTATAATTCAAATTAAGAAGGAATACATTGGAGAGAATTTAAATTATGGAAAAGGAGGGCAACCCATCATTTAAATGTTTGTAAATTATTTATAATAATGTTTCAATTTTAAAAATAATTTGTACTAAAAAATAATGGTGATTCTAATCATTGTGATCTATAATAATGAAAATAGTGCATACCATATGAAATAGAATATTAAACTCAAGGATAAACATCGTAACTCATGAAATGAGATTGAGTTATAAAAACACATACATTTTAGGGAAGACAACAGTTAGAACCAACACCATGTAATAGCCTAAATGGAAGTTTGTATTCTATTATTGAAAATAATTTATGATATTATAATAAATTGGGTATGTATATACTCATTAAAATTTTATATTGGTGTATCATAAAAATGACTCAATGAAGCATGATTGAGATAGAACCCTTACGACATAAGTAATTTTATAATATATTTTCATTGGGATCATGAAATTGATATCATGATTTAAATAACATGTATTAAATTATTTATTATTTCTAAATACATTTTTGTGTTTTATATACACAATAAAAATAATAAAATGGTGTATAAAATCAAATCATATCCCAATGAAGATGAATTAAGGCAGAACTCTTATGATGTTCTAGATTTGTTATGTGTATATGCCTAAAATCCTGAATAATCTAATTATGTTCATCATATATCTTGTTTTTGACCATATTTTACATTATTTAATTTAACATGGAAATTTTTTCCCATGTGAAATTAATTTTTTATATAGTTTTCTTTCCAATGTTTATTATTTGAGGTAGTTTGGCCAATTTTCCCGCAACATCTTATGTTTGTTGACCATGACTGATAAAATTGTGGAATAGATTGATAATATATTGAATAATAATAGTTTTTGGAAATATTTTTTATTTATTGAATATATTATTATGTTCATCCATGATGGATGGTAATGGAAAAAACAATACATGTGGCTGTGATAATATTCACTTACGCATGAATGATGTTTTCATTTCTATGTGATTGAGATGGGAATAATATATCTAATAATTTTAAATTTAAAAATATTATTTATATTATAGATATAATATTTATTCAAACATTACATCATTTGTATTTTCCTTGAATTCTTGTAATGAAAAATAAAAGACAACGGTTTGTGGAAGTGGTAGTCCACACAACACAATAATGATTCTTTTTCTTTTCTTATCAGATATAGAGGAACAAATAAGGCCCAGTACAAGAATATAATAACATATTAGTTTTATTTTTTTATATATTCACTTATATTTCTATTGATCAAATACATTTGGAAGATAATAATGGAATACTTGAATTGGAGACATGATATTGTCTTAGTTATTTCTTATCTTATAAAGGCCTAAAGGTAACACCTACAGACCAATGGATTACGGATGGGTGAAAATATTCTTGGAGAGTTATTTTGAGTATATTTTGAAGGTATATTTTTCTGGAATTTCTAACCACATTTAGGTCCATGTGATCACCTTATATAAAGTAAGAAAATGACTCTTTTGGCGATACCCATTACCCTTCCATAATATCACTAAACTACTCAATGTAAAATTCCTCCAAAATTCATAATAATGGTTTTGAGGTGATCTTGGGTTTTATGTTAGTCATACATGACATTACACACATTATTTAAGCTTATTTCAATCCTTTTTCCATATGTTAATAAATTTTAACATTCTTATGTTTACCATCTAAAATAGTTTTTAACTACGTAGTTTGTATTTTATTTAAAAAAATAAGTTAAACCATATTCCCAAAAAAAAATTTCTATCCAAAATTTATTATACATTTACTCTTACCCGGTTTATAAATATGAAAAAGAAACCAAAATTAAAATTATTATTTATAATATATAAGAAAACTATTTATTTTGAAAATTCATAATTAACCATTATGTATTCTTTATCCTTATTTAGTATTGATAAAAACTAAATGAGAGTTAGTATAAATATATATATTTAAAAAGTAAAATATTCATAATTTTAATTATATCAATTTTAATGGTTAAATAAAAAAATTTATTATATTAGTAACCCTTTTCTTAATAATCAATTTTTCAATTATCATGATAATTAACATGGGTCTTAGTAACATTATGTTTATTCCTAGAAATAAAGTTGAACTTTTTGTATAATTTTGACATGTTTAATTGAATTAGGAATTATATTTTTCTATATTTAATTTCTCAAAGTGAGAAAGTCTATTTTTTTTAAATCATGTCAAAATTGTTTTTTATTGTGAAATATTTCTTGAGTATCAAAATTTTTAAACACGTGTTTTATAAATTTAACGTAGTATTTTTTTGAAACATTTAATATATTACTTATTAAATATATATTTTTTATGTTATATGAGTTTATTAATCTTATTTTGATTTCTTATTTTATAAAGGTGATCGGTTTTATTCAATGTTCTTATTTTTACAATAGTATAAAAATTTAGTTATTTTAAAAAAATTATCAAAAATCAACATTGGTTAATATTAATACAATGAATTGAAAAATAAATTTAATTTTATAAAATCCAATTTATAAAATTTATGAATTTATATTATTAAAAAATATAAATAATAAATAAACATTATTTTACAAGAAAATCGAATTTTAATACATTATGAGTAATTAATATTATTTTATATCAATTTTTATTATAAGTGATTTTGATATATTAGTTCATTTATAATACAATTTTAATGTTACAGTTTATTTTATAATGAAAAATTATAAAATAATTAATAAACTATTCATGGAAAATAAAAAAATTATATTTTATATGCTTTTACAAAAACAATTTTTTTCATTTTTTCATTCTATGATTTAGTTTTTTATACTCTATTTTTATTGAAATTTTATTTTATTTATATATAAATATAATTTTTGATAATAATAACAATAATGTATCTTAAAAAATTTTCAATTACATTCCCTCCATCATAAATGAATTACAACCTCATAATTTAAATCATTGCATACAAATAATGTTTTCTAAGGGTGTATATATGGTGAACCAGGATTTAATTTATATAGTGATATAAACCTTACCAACATTTGAAACAAATCATTTTTTATAGAATATGATAATCCTTAATATTTAGTTTTATCAAACCATTTGATAAACTTTTCTATCATTATTAGGTATCAAAACTCACATTGTATAATTTTCTTATAAATGATGTTCTTATTCAACAATTCATATTATACCATAGGTAGATATAAAATGGGATCTCATTATACGAAATAAATTTTTCCTCTAATTTGAGAAAAAAATCCACCACCAAAATGACATTTAATTTATCAATGAATTATTATAATATTTTCATAAATTACATTCATGAATAATTAAAATTGGTATAAAATAATCATACCATTAGAAGTAATAATTAATAAATCAATATCAATACACAAAAGAGAGAATTTTTTGTTCTTTGAAAACATTATTTGTATAAAGGAGTTAGTTGCAAAAATATTGAATTATAAGATATGTAGTTATTGAGTTGATAATCATTGTTCCTCACTACAAATAATTATCGAAACTCAAATCCTTATTTTATATATCATAGGATTTATCTTGTTCCAATGGATGTGGGTGTTTTGGATTCCTATGATCATTGGGATAAATTATACTATTGGATTAACATAGATAAAACCCATTTATTACACACATGAATAATTGGACCATTAGTGGTGCTTTTGGATGCCTTATTTCCACTAACATCATGGTAACCAACAAATTCATATCCCATTAGTAGTTTGATGTTTGATGACCCCCTATTTTATAATAAAACCAATTTCTAGTCCTGCTGAGAAAATTTCCATAGTGCTTCATCCCATTATTTTTTCTACAAGTAAATTAATTCATCTTTCCCTCATCAACTTTATTTCATGAATATTAATGGTATTTCATCCATCTCTTATTTAGAACACTCATATTATAAATTATGGTCACATTTTTAGTCATTATTAATGAAATTTGGTTGGTAATAATAACTATATTTACCTTCCCATTTCCTATTCTAATCGGTTAACAGTTGAGGTATTCATCATGTTATCCATCACACCCAATGTTAAATTGGTTTTATTGTTTCATATATCACCCAAACCAAAATTGTTAACACGAGTGAAAAAAATTTAAACTCATAAAAAAATATAATAATAAATAAAATAAAAGGTATTAAACCATAAATCCTTTCCCCCTTTTTGAACATCAAGTTAGCTATTAATTACATCAGTAAAACCTATTTCAAAAAGGGTTTAAAATAGCTTAGTTTAGTTTGGGTTATCTTATTCCTCTCATCCTAGTACATATAAGTTACTAGAAAATCAATCCTTCATATCATTTCATAAAGAGTATATGAATATAAAATTCATATCCATAGGGAGTGTTTATCATTATGTTTAGTATTAGTCTTTCGCTTCAGGAGTCATAGTGATGGTCATGATAATTATACACTATCCATTTTTAGGGTAATTACCCATAGGTGACTCAATCACACAACCACAGCCACATTATAGTATCCCCATAAGGATTAATTTCTTATAAAATTACATAAGATATACATCAAAAATTATTAAGATGGTACCCAACTCATAGTATTATCCCTTAGACTTCTCCTTAGGTATTTAAGTAATTCCCTATAATACTTATCTCCAGTTATAAAAAGAACATTATCTGATACAATATATAGTATCCCAAGCCATAAATATACATTATTACTTGATTCTTAGAATTATTGACAAAAAATACATTATAAGGAACTAGGTATTTAGTAATATCATAATATTAGATAGTAAAACCCACAATTCTAGACATAAAACAGCATCCTTATTTTAAATTCAACATAGTTCTCCTGACACCCAATATTCATCTAAAACTAGGAAAATACATAAGAAAAAGTGTGAGATAAAAATCCCAGTAAGGGAATAAACATGTAAAGAAGGATAACATGAGATTGAAAAGTAATATCATAATAACATAAGGAGGATCATCATAAGAAAAGAAATATTCCATAATTACATTATATCAATAAATAATGGAATCATAAACATTTCACAATAAAATAAAACATTATATAATTAATATAAGTGAAAGGTCACTCCAAATACAGTTATCATAATGTTGATGATGTTCCACGGTGGATTTTAGTTCACTGCCAAATACCATACCTAGAATATAATGAGTTATAAATCATTACCCAATTAATTAGCAGGAAATATAATTACAATACCCCATATCACATAAATTAAAATCCTAAAAATTATGTACACATGAAGAAAATAAACCATATATAAATTATTAGCAGGATAAAACCCTTCAAAAAGAAAGTCAGTTTCATAATTCTGATTGAAGTCATAACTGAAAGTTGAAGATCCTACTTTGTGTTTGGATTGTATTTGTTGTCAACTGATTTCCATTGGTGTCTAATAGTGATTAATGAGATATAAATATCTAATTATAGTCAATATGATGAAGTATTTCCAAATTTAATGGAGCTTTGATGTAGTCCCCATTCTTGATATTTCATGACACATGTGAATGGATTGATGTCTATTAGTTTCAAGGTGATCCTAGAGAATTTATATAGATTCATTTAACGACATTAGATTTCATGGATGAATATTTTTTTCATAAAATATGAATATGGTTTTCTAGTTTTCATTCCTTAAATATCATACGTTGTTTGGAGAACTTTTGATGCAAAAATTATAAAGGAAATTGAGAGAGGAGGGGTTTCCAATCCTATTCTGATTTGATTAGAATGAAAGATGTTTATGGAAGATAGGGAAGTAACAATACCTTCCTTGTTAAATCTGAAAATTAAAAATGTGATTGATTAATGATTATAAATATTTTCATATATGGTTCATGATAAAAGCAGATGACTGCAAATATATATGGTTGGGGTTTTTAAAAAAAAATTAAGGTGGCACTATTTCCTAGTGTTTGCCAAATTTTTGTGCCTCAAAATCAGAAGCATTTTAAGGAAAATAAATGTTTTTATGTAAAGTAGCTCATGAAGCATAGTTTTTGGACTGAAAAAGAGTAACACAGAACCAAAAAATCAACTAATAAATAATGTTTTCATAGAAGTTTTATGCGGACCACGATGTGTGCTACGCGGAACATGTGGGGGAAAGAGTTTTCTAGAGGCTTCTAGGTCATGGGAGGATTTAAGTTTATAGGAGGATCATTGTTTATATAATGGAGTTGGTGATTTGTGTATCCATAAAAGATTTTGGCCAATATAAGATTCCATCCACCACAAAGGAGAATGATGCTTTTTAGATAGAGTAGTAGTTCACAGTGAAGTTTGTCCTGCATCAAAGTTTTGATTAAATCAGATTAGCGATATTTGTGAATTTATTTTCTTAATTAATTTCCCTTAATACAATCATTAGGTGGAGTGAATTTTTTTAGATAAATTCATCGATGTAGTAAGAA
Source organism: Viscum album (assembly GCA_963277665.1). Lineage (NCBI taxonomy): Eukaryota > Viridiplantae > Streptophyta > Magnoliopsida > Santalales > Viscaceae > Viscum > Viscum album. The sequence goes on along the minus strand of OY728120.1, from coordinate 1,263,776,172 downwards.
TGTTGGGTAAGTCTAATGAAGTTTTCGAGGGAGAATTCTGCGAAAGAGAAGAGTTCATGGAGGAAAGATTCATCCAAGGAGGAAGTTGTCTATAGAAGGAGTTTGTTGGGTTTGATAGCTCATATAGAAAAAGAGGGCCACGAAGAATCATAATTATGTTGGTCATCAGTCATTCATGGAATAAGAAGTGGTCTATGAAGTAGAATTTGTCTGCAGATGATACTGGTGGGGTTCGACATCCCACAATGGAAAAGGGACCCCATTGGGAAGGTAGCCCATGAAGCATCCATAGTTTGTGGGACATCATCCTTCCAAGAGGATGTTTTGGTCTATAGAATAAAATGTTTTTTCATGAAATACTCAATCCACACTGTTCAAAATTGCTGGAGGAGGATTGTTTCATGTAGTAAAACCATGTGTGTACCCTGATTGATACACAACAAACAGATAACAGAAAACACACATAGTTTGTTTGTGTGAAGAAGTGTCATATGTGCACAAGGAATAAGGTAATTAAACATATAAACTCATGTTTTGGTATTGAGTGGTGAAGAAAGAGGATAAGAAACTACTACACAATTTCACATTGTTTTCTATCAAAGAAGAATAGAGTGTTCCCACTTAAATATTGATTATTACTTTGGGAATGTTTATTTTGATGATTCTAATTTGGGATGATCATCATTGATTTTATAATCACAATGGAATTTTGACATTACAGTAAGAAGAATAACAAGAATAGATCTTATTGTAGTTGGTATTTCACTTATGAAGAAAGATAAAATAAGAGAAGAAGATCTGGTGACCAAATTTATATTTGTTGATTAAAATTTATGTCATAGAGAATCGTGTATTCATCTGTCCACAACACATTCATATTATTTTGAATGATTGAATAATATTATATTGAAGCTATCATGTTTGCTTTTTGTAAGAATTAATAAGAGTTTCTTAGATGCTATTATGAAAGTAACTATGTGAAGAAGAAATTTGTGGAATTATAAAGAAGAAGTATGATATATAATGTGACTGAACAGTAGGAGGACAATACTAGTGTTATAAACCCTCATTGAAAAGTAGAATATTGTATTGGAAGGTTGTATAAATATTTTTCCATGTGCTGTAAAATATGTACTATTGGATTATTTTCATTGTTCTACATGAATGCATTATTGGATTGTTTACATAGTGCCACACGAGTATAGCAGAATATCCTACTAATTGTATTCCATCCAAAATGATTATTTTATAGTGGATTATGTGGTATTGGATTATTTCCCAAACATGACTATGATGTAGATAATCTTGTTTAGTAGTTAACAGTGTAAAAATATTGTGTTATAACTTGATTTCTTTTTAGACGTCCCGGACCTAGAGGCCACTTAATAGGTTCTCTAAGCCCGACGAACCACATGTACTCAAGACCATCTACCAAAATGTTAGAGCCTACTGAACATTAGCTAAGTCCTGAGATGTGTTGGTGGAAAGACAATTCCCACATTACCAAAAGGTATCGTAGTAGATAAATGTAAACATATGTAAATAGTGGAAGCAATATAGGTAAAATAAAGTCACTGCGAATAATAGAGACAATAATACAATAACTAAAATAACTGAAAGTGAAGAAGATGATATATCATGTCAATATAAAATTGGAAAACATGGATACAATATGGATGGAATATAAGGTTCCACAAAAGTATAACATAAATAAAATAATTATCCCAAGCATCTTGAGCATTGTCTCAGTCAACTACTTTCAAGCTCCATTCTAAACAGTAATAAATCATGTGTTCAAAGCCATATTCTTCCTTTTATCAACAGATGAAATCATGTAATCAAATATTTGTACCAAATGCTGCCCTAATTTGGTATGATATAAATATCATTGGTCAACCACCAATGGTACCTATAACATTTTTCATGTGTAATAGAAATTTAACAGTGTGCATGCATTCCAATATAAAGTAAATAGGTATAATGTAAGTAAATAACCAAGTATGTTCTTTATTCATTGTCATGTGTCTAAACACATAACCAATTCATTAAATTATAATTATTATTTTATAACATATCATATGTTAATAATTGTGAAGTCTCCAGGTTAAAACAAGGCATCTTGTAATGATATTTAATAGTGAAGTCCAGAGGTAATAACCAAGGCGATGTAGTCCCCCCAGGGTTTCCAAATCATAAATAACTATATCCTAGCTAGGGTTTAGAGTGTTATCTAAAAATCATAGTCTAATGCAATCCTCAATAATATTCCTATGAAATCCAAGGTGATCGTCCACGGTAAAACAAGGCTAAGTGGATACAGAGCCCTAGGGTTGTAACCATGGAACCTACTTGTCAATGCTATATCTAAGGAGTGTATCCAAGACATCATCTAATACTATGTGAGATATTTTATCATGTTATATTGGGAATCCATGAATAGTTAATTATTGGGATCTAGGTGTGTCTCAACCTATGCAAGTCGTATCCTTGAATCGGAATGGGGTTCCCAAGTGCTCATGGAATTCCCCAATAACGATCCATCGTGAGCTTGATTCAGCTAATCCTATTTAATTATGAAGTTATGTAATACTTCATTTGTTTCAATCCTTTACATTCATTAGTGTGATAAGGTCAAGTGGCAATAAAACTTTTAATCAAGTCATAATTTATCAATAAGTCCATTTGGTTCAATCCTTTCCTTTCATTAGTGTGACAAGGCCAAGTAGCATGAAACCTTTATTAATTCAATTTATGTAATAGTCGATAATTATGGTTTATTCTTCTACCTTAAATTATTGTGGTAAGGGGTGATACAAAAATGTATCCTATTAATCATTCACATTTAATACGGTAAAGTCATATAATTAGTATAATTTCTAATTTCCCCTTTTAAATTTAATTATTAATTTGAATAAATTGCCATTGGAGGTTCAAGTGGAAGTAACCTAGTACATTCCATTCAAAATTACATGACATAACAAGAATTTATGATAAATAATCATACCATTAGTGTGGTCAAGCTCGATCACATCCGAAAAATGGCTCAAAAATGTTAAATCAATAAAAACTCAATTATGGAATATCATCCTACATGGGAGAGATAGAGTTGTGGGTGTAACCACCAACAACTTATCATATATATGGAAATTGAATAATCATACAATTATAATGACAATAATCATGACATATAAATTCAATAAATGGACCTCGATGAAATCAGTGGGCCCTACACTACAATTCGAAAATCAACGAACCTGGGGGATTTTGTATAGACAACCCACTTTAGGGTTTTACAATCCTACTCCTTTAATATCAGAATCCAATTCAGCATAAAATGGAGTATATCCAAGATAAGGTGAAAATTCTCACACATTAATAAATCGGTTGAGATCATGAAAGAAGGAGAAAGGATTAAACGAACTCAAGTACTTACTATGTAACACCCCGAGATTTTATGAAAGATTTTCTTTTTAATTTCATTAATGTCTTGTGTTTTACGCTACACCAAAAGGATATTGCACAACAAGAATCCCTGACTTGACTTGCATTACACGTAATCGCGACCTTCCTCGATAGCGTGTGTAGTACGCAATACCGAGTTTCACTAAACGAGATATTATTATAATATTATTATGAACTAGCCGTTATGAATAGTAATACCCACTTTTTGAAATTTTATAAATTTTATCTTTCAAAATGGAATTCATTTTTGGATTTGGAATATCTAAATTAGCTTAGGGTGAAATTTTGGTACTTTTCGGATGACTTTCATATTCTGATGAATAGTGAAAATTACTAAATTTTAATTAAAAACAACTTTTTTAATCGAAATAATTAATAGTGATAAATTATTAATTTGAGTGGTTTTAAAGTATATTTAGAATATATTTTTACAATTTAATACAATGTTTTTCATTGGATGTAATTTCACATTTAAACCAGACATAAACAAGTGTCAATCTTTTGATAGTTATTATCTCTTAAAAACACGTTATTTGTTTTGATGACGGGAATTAATTTTTAAATTAGTTAATGTAACTGATATATTTTGAATTTGGTAAAATAGACATCATTTTTGAATTCATAATATCAAATATATCTTAGGCCTAATTTTTGGTATTTTTCTGGAAACTTTCATTTTTTAATGAATAGTGAAACCGCTAAGTGGTAGTTAAAAAAACTGAATTTTTCATAAAACTTAATTTTACCGCTTCTGTGAGTGGAATTTCGAAAATCTGAGATGCACGGTTAATATCAAGGACTAAAATGTGGTTCAATGAGATAAAAATAATTTTTGGTGAATAGTAATTTTTTACTTTTTTTTACCACGGTTAAAAGTAAATAGAGAAATTAAGGGTAAAAATGATATTATTATTACCCTAACACATGTCCTAATTCTATTTCACAAGTGTAATTCGACCCAAAATAACCATAGGAATAAAATATGACCATTTAGGCCCACTTGGATTAGATTAGGACATTTATTATTAATTTATTTAAAGAAGGGTTAAAATAGTTAAAATCAATGTTTAAAAACTAAATCATTTTTAATATAGGGTTATACATAAGATAAATTCGACTATAAATATTCATTATAAAGATAAAAATATTTCCTACATAATGGTATTTTATTTGTAATTTTTAGACATTAAATAATTTAATTTATGACACAAAGATGATGCAGTAATTATCTTATTAATGAAATATTGACATAATTGATGTTATAAATACCCAAATAAATGTAATTTGAGGATTTTTATGAATTACACTAATTTTATAGGTTAATATGACATGTTAGTATTGATTTAATTAACTTTTTTCGAACTAATCATTCTGTTATGATTTTCACAAAAATCAATTACTAAATAGTGCTAAAATTGACATAAAATAGATTTTAAAAGAAATATTACATTATTAATAGTTATTTTATTCCTAAAAATCTAAAGTTCGGCCAAATGACTTATATAAGGTTATATATATTAATAATAAACAGCTTGGGGTTCTTTTGGCTTGATATAGTAAGTTTATTAACCTTATAGTGTAAGAAAACAAGAAGACACGGTAAAAGTTAAATTATCTAACGTAAAGTTAAATCTAAATGATAAGGTTAAAATTGATACCTAAACTTGTCTAAATTCTATTGGATGAGAGGATTTCGACCCATCCCCACCTTAGCTTCGAAATATATCAATTTGGAGCTATTAAAAACCGAATTTGACTTTATAATAAAATAATATTTTTAGTTATTCCAAAGGTGCCCCTCTCCTCCCTTATAAAAGGGAACCTCCTCCCTCTCCTCCTCACACCAATTTGAGCCTTCAAGCTCGGCCAACCCCTGCCAAATTATCTTCTCCACTTCCCTAGAAACATCCTATAGGTCATGGTCTTCTTCAAAGACCAATTTTAGTTCCCTAGGAGGAGGTCTCAAAGAGGCGCTTCAAAGAAGAGGTAATGTCCATTACCGATTCTTGCAACTTTATTTCTTCTTCCACTTCTTCTTCTTAGGTTGTTTCATTATGAAGTAACAACATCAGTATCACTAATATACTGATATGTTATTATAAGTATGAAACAACCCTATTTCACCATCTATCCATCCTACGGAAAATGAAATCACCGCGCGTGCGTACGTACGGAATACCATCTCCACGTCGTGGTGTAATCTATTTTCCACCACCACCTTACTTGGATGGGTATAATGGTGTAAATAATAACTATATATGATTATTGTAAAGTGATATTGATTCTATAATATTATACATACACTCCAATAAAATTCCACGATCATGGGAACGATATCATCGCTCGTGCGTACGTACGGAATATCGTCTCCACGACGCGATGAGATTCATTCTCAGTGATTAACCATTCATAAATGATTATAAAGTATATATAATAAGTAATCATGAAATATATGAAATAATAATGATACTGGTTTTATGTATATATATATGTATGTCATCCAATTAATTCCATTCAATTCAATGAGGAAACGAAAACAACGTCCATGCGTACGTACGGCCTACCGTCTCCATGAACGGTTTATTTCTTTCCATTTATCAATATTTTATATATATGTATATTCTGAATATATATTATATATAAATCATGTTTTATATTCTAGAATTAAGTAATCATGATCTAAGTAATCATATGAATAATTACAAGTCAAAACACGGACGACAAATGAAACGATTTTACCCAAAACGCTCTTTAACATGGAATTTACAAAAGAACGGGTGATATAAAGACATAAGTGAACCATATATGATATCATAACAATGAATATGAATCTGTAATAAGTCAATGACATTATTTAAATTATTATACAGGAGGTTCGGATACATACAAATCATATTAGACCTAAGGTAAGGGACAATTTTGCAAATCTCATTCTTATCCGAGATTGTTATTCGTAAGTATTTACTGGGGTTATGTTTATTATCCACGTCCATATGTTCTCAAAATGTTTTCATAAAAATATTAATTTTATTTCATGTATGTTTAAAGTCCTTTTTACCCATTTTTGACTTTTACTACATGGTATGTAAGGAATCTTTCTTTTGTTTACGTTATGAGGTACTTTTTTGACTTTTCCGACAAAATTACGAGGAGAATGCTATTTTTAACTTATACGGCGTGAATGGATTTTTACGGTTTCATAATGCCTCATTTTCATGAAGCTTACTCTACATGATTTTATGACTATTTTCAACAAAATACTTTTATTTTAAAGGTTCATGGAATTTTTTGAAAAGAAAATGATTTTGACGAAGAAAGGATATTTTCCTTAAGAATTCATTTCAAATGTTTTATCAAAACCATTTTCTATCTAAGATGACATTATTTGATATGTGTATGTTTCAAGTTTAATGTATCTATGATTTACATGGTTCACTTTTCTTATGATGAAATGTCCATTTGTTTTATATGGATTATGAAATGATGGGATGATGTTTATGAAACCCATTTTATTCTTTGGGTTATGATGAATGTTTTAAGTTTATTTTGTGGAACAAGTAAGAATGATTTCATTATGAGATGGGTGGGACCTATATCTCCCTACAATGCATTGGGTAAAGATTTTATATCTCATGAGATAGACATGGCTGGAACGGTAATTTAATCCGGTTCAGTGTTACGGGACTGAAACAAGGAGTGAACTCGATTCAGAAAGGGACTTTGTCCACTAAGATGGTCTTGGCAGCAATTCCTTGGAAACTATGGAAATAATTACATGTGCTTAATGGATTCCACAATTACATGTTTTATTCCCATGATATTTTATCATGATTTATGTTCCATTATGATCTATGCCTTATGTACTTACATGTTTTAAGTCGTTGCTCATGATTTTGATGTTTAAACATTATGTTCATGTTTTTAGGTTAAAATGTATATGGTATGTTTTATTTTATCCATGCTTACCCTTACTGAGCATTTGAGCTCACCCTTTTTATGTTTTATTTTCCCCCAGGATTAAAATAAAGGTTTTAGGTAAGGAAACAAAAAGTGTAAGATCTTTATGGGAGATGTTGAAGATCTTTCACCACGATTAGAAGATTACGTTCCAAGTTTCCAAAGACACTAAACTATTACGGTCCTTGTGTGTCTATTTTTCTTATGTATTATGTATTCCGCAAAAGTAATGTAATATCTATGTACGTCAAGCTTCAGGTATCTACAGTTGGTATCAGAGGAAAGGTTTAGTCAACCTTTGGAAACTAGGATGCGAGAACTTTAGTGAGATCCCTAGAGATATTTCTAAGGTATGTCTAGGGATGTCCCTAAGGTTAAGTATAAGTATAGGTTATAGTCCTATAATTACGGTAACGATCTTAGAATTAAACCTAAGATGTTAGATATTGAAGGTAATCCCCCTTTATTATGTTGTTTTCCCTAGCATGATTTTTGCCTCTCACACTATTCTTTTTGGGTTTTACACGATGGCTGGAACCTCAAGGAACCGTGTTGATCAATGCAATGGAAAATGCAATTATTGTCCTCCTGAACAAACAAATGTTATGGGAGATGGAGTGAAAAATCTTATTTCTATACTTACACAAGCTATGAATCATTCTGGACTTCAAAAATGAGCAGAGAAGGGAACTATATTCTATTGAGTCCTTCATGAGGCAACGTCCACCTTCTTTCAGTCGGTCTTCTGATCCACTTGTTGCTGAACAATGGATCTGTACCACTGAAAAGATATTTTCAGTTCTTCAATGTTCAGAACATGATAAAGTCATCTTAGCAGTATATCGTTTGGAAGGTGAAGCTGATCAATGGTGGAATCTTATCAAGAATACGATGCCAAGAGATGAAATTGAGTCCATGGAATGGGACGGGTTAAAGAACTTATTTTTCAATAAGTACTTCCCTCGTATTCTTTGAACAAAGATGGAGAAGGAGTTTCTTGAACTAAAGCAAAAGGGTGATGAATCTGTTGGTGTATACAAAGTGAATTTTACAAGGCTTGAAAGGTTTGCATCTGGATTTATCATCCAACCTGAAAGTAAAGTTGATCGATTCTTCAGTGGCTTAAAACCAAATATTCGAAGGGAATTAGCTATAAGAGACTTCAGTGGATATGAAGAAATTGTGCGTTGTGCTATCAAGGTAGAAATGGAAGTTGGTGTTACTTATCCATCTCATAGTTTTGACAAGAAACGAAAGATGGAGTTTAAGGATAAATCTCAGAATAATGGTGAAAAGAAGATGAATGTTTCCTTCTGCTCAAAGTGTGGAAAGAAGCATGGTGGAGATTGTCTTAAAGGGACTATAAAATGCTTTAAGTGTGGAAAAGAAGGTCATCAAGCAGATGAGTGTCGAAGTAATGGAAAAAGGGTTTCTAATGATGTGAATAAAGAAAAGACTGCAGAGAATGTACCACCAACACTTCAATGCTTCAAGTGCAAGGAAATGGGGAATTATGCTAATAAATTCCCTAATCCAAGGGTTAGTGATGATCGGCATGAGAAACCACTTAAGGAAAAGGACAAAGGGAAGTCACATGCGATCACTATTGGCGATGTTGAATATGAAAATGATGTGGTGGAATGATTAAGTGTTTATGTAATGGGATTCCAAAATAATGTTGTATATAGTATCATGGAATATTGGAATATTTATGTATTGGTCTATTGTGGTTTTCAATAATTTTATGGTACCGGTAACCATGGAAAGCGATTGAGATATTTTTGGAAAAAAGATGATATGCGCATAATGAAGGGATAAGGAGAAAATGAAATGTCTGACAGTATTGATGAGCTCATTACTGATATAAGGACATAGTTATATCATGGTTTGAGGTTTTGGTATGCGAAAAGAGTTAACTTTTGACAGCATTCATGTTTTCGCTAAGATTCAATGGGTATTCATTTTTCAAGAGAATACATGATTAAGGCCTTAGAATTTTTGGAATGTGACCAACAAGACATATCTCATGATATACGGGGATCAACGATGGTATTAACATGCTTGTTATATAAACTCTTTGGTAATCGGTTTCACTATAATATGAGATTGGACAGCAGTATTTTGGATAAGCCTAAAGATTGGAAAGGATTATATTGGACATAAGTTATTATTATTTAAGGATAGAACTTTTTTCAATATTATTTATGGGATGTTATAGTAATGTAGTTTTAGAAAAAGGAAAACCTGCAGGACGAGCGACATCCCATCGCGTCGGACAAGGCTATGGGAATCGAACCCACAACCGAAGTGCAATTGGCCTTTATCACCTACCACTGGCATACAGGAAGTCCCTGTTTAGTAGAAACTAGTTTTATTATATTAAGCAGTATGATATATGAAGTATAAGTCCATTTTAGGAACCATATATGATTAATCTCACTATAGATCGACTTATGTATAGTTAATAACTTTTTCTAACCTTTTGTTTGAGATAGATGGAATGACCCGTCATTCTATCACATGATCTGTTAACACTTCACGAATAACAAATTCAACATCATTTCTTTAAGATATGAAGTGGAAATTTTTCAAGGCACGAACAACAGTGAGATTGTTCCAAAATAAAGTAAGTATTTATTCTAATTCAAAGTCGTCAACTTTAGGGAAATGATCTTGAAAACCAAAAATGTTGTCCTAGTTCTCTCATATTCGATGAATCAGATGGTACCTTAGATCATCACAAATCTATGGATTTGTGATTGATGGCTTTTTCATAGCCATGTTCTCTACCACTCTCCATCATAACTTGATGGTTAGATTTTTCTTTCATATCCATATTTTCACCTATGTTCTCCTACGTGGAAACCCAGTGATGAGTTAATTTGGGTACCCGTTACATTTCATACATTAGTTTTTAAAAGCCATGTTTTGGTATTCCTTTTTACGATGTGGGTTTCTATTAATGAAACTTTTTAATAGTAAACGATTTATAAACCTGACGAATTTCGAGGGAGAAATTCATTTTAAGGGGGGTAGAATGTAACACCCCAAGATTTTATGAAAAATTTTCTTTTTAATTTCATTAATGTATTGTTTTGTACGCTACACCAAAAGGAGATTGCACAACAAGCATCCCTGACTTTCCTTGCATTACACACAATCGCGACCTTCCTCGATAGCGTGTGTAGTACGCAATATCGAGTTTCACTAAACGAGATATTATTATAATATTATTATGAACTAGCCGTTATGAATAGTAATACCCACTTTTTGAAATTTTATAAATTTTATCTTTTAAAATTGACTTCATTTTTGGATTCGGAATATCGAAATTAGCTTAGGGTGAAATTTTGGTACTTTTCGGATAACTTTCATATTCTGATGAATAGTGAAAATTACTAAATTTTAATTAAAAACAACTTTTTTAATCAAAATAATAAATAGAGATAAATTATTAATTTTAGTTCTTTTAAAGTATATTTAGAATATATTTTTACAATTTAATACAATTTTGGTCATTGGATGTAATTTCACCTTTAAACCAGACATAAACAAGTGTCAATCTTTTGATAGTTATTATCTCTTAAAAACATGCTATTTGTTTTGACGACGGGAATTAATTTTTAAATTAGTTAATGTAACTGATATATTTTGAATTTTTTAAAATAGAAATCATTTTTGAATTCATAATATCAAATATAGCTTAGGCCTAATTTTTGGTATTTTTCTGGAAACTTTCATTTTTTGATGAATAGTGAAACCACTAAGTGCTAGTTAACAAAACTGAATTTTTCATAAAACTTAATTTTACCGCTTTTGTGAGTGGAATTTCGAAAATCCAAGAGACACGGTTAATATCAAGGACTAAAATTTGGTTCAATAAGATGAAAATAATTTTTGGTGAATAGTAACTTTTTACTTTTTTTTACCACGGTTAAAAGTAAATAGGGAAATTAAGGGTAAAAATGATATTTTTATTACTCTAACACATGTCCTAATTCTATTGGAAAAGTGTAATTCGACTCAAAATAACCATAGGAATAAAATATGGCCATTTAGGCCCAATTGGATTAGATTAGGACATTTATTATTAATTTATTTAAAGAAGGGTTAAAATAGTTAAAATCAAAGTTTAATAACTAAATCATTTTTAATATAGGGTTATACATAAGATAAATTCGACTATAAATATTCATTAGAAATATAAAAAGCTTTCCTACATAATGTTATTTTATTTGTAATTTTTAGACATTAAATAATTTAATTTATGACACAAAGATGATGCAGTAATTATCTTATTAATGAAATATTGACATAATTGATGTTATAAATACCCAAATAAATATAATTTGAGACTTTTTATGAATTCCACTAATTTTATAGGTTAATATGACATGTTATTATTGATTTAATTATCTTTTTTCTAACTAATCACTCGGTTATGATTTTCACAAAAATCAATTACTAAATAGTGCTAAAATTGACATAAAATAGTTTTTAAAAGAAATATTATATTATTAATTGTTATTTTATTCCTAAAAATCTAAAGTTCAGTCAAATGACTTATATAAGGTTATATATATTAATAATAAACACCTTGGGGTTCGTTTGGCTTGATATAGTATGTTTATTAACCTTATAGTGTAAGAAAACAAGAAGACACGGTAAAAGTTAAATTATCTAACTTAAAGTTAAATCTAAATGATAAGGTTAAAATTGATACCTAAACTTGTCTAAATTCTATTGTATGAGAGGATTTAGACCCATCCCCACCTTATCTTCGAAATATATCAATTTTGAGCTAATAAAAACCGAATTTGACTTTATAATAAAATAATATTTTTGTTATTCCAAAGGTGCCCCTCTCCTCCCTTATAAAAGGGAACCTCCTCCCTCTCCTCCTCACACCAATTTTAGCCTTCAAGCTCGGCCAAACCCTGCCAAATTCTCTTCTCCACTTCCCTAGAAACTTCCTAGAGGTCCTGGTCTTCTTCAAAGACCAATTTTAGTTCTCTAAGAGGAGGTCTCAAAGAGGCGCTTCAAAGAAGAGGTAATGTCCATTACCGATTCTTTCAACTTTATTTTTCTTCCACTTCTTCTTTTTAGTTTGTTTCATTATGAAGTAATAACATCAGTATCACTAATATACTGATATGTTATTATAATTATGAAACAACCCTATTTCAGCATCTATCCATCCTACGGAAAGCAAAATTACCACGCGTGCGTACGTACGGAATACCGTCTCCACGTCGTGGTGTAATATATTTTCCACCACCACCTTACTTGGATGGGTATAATGGTGTAAATAATAACTATATATGATTATTGTAAAGTGATATTGATTTTTTAGTATTATACATACACTCCAATAAAATTCCACGATCATGGGAACGATATCATCGCTCGTGCGTACGTACGGAATACCGTCTCCACGACGCAATGAGATTCATTCTCAGTGATTAACCATTCATAAATGATTATAAAGTATATATAATAAGTAATCATGAAATATATGACATAATAATGATACTGGATTTATGTATATATATATGTATGTCATCCAATTAATTTCATTCAATTCAATGAGGAAACGAAAACAACGTTCATGCGTACGTACGGCCTACCGTCTCCATGAACGGTGTATTTCTTTCCATTTATCAATCTATTATATATATGTATATTCTGAATATATATTATATATAAATAATTTTTTATATTCTGGAATTAATTAATAATGATCTAAGTAATCATATGAATAATTACAAGTCAAAACATGGACGACAAATGAAACGATTTTACCCAAAATGCTCTTTAACATGGAATTTACAAAAGAACGGGTGATATAAAGACATAAGTGAACCATATATGATATCATAATAATGAATATGATTCTGTAATAAGTCAATGACATTATTTAAATCATTATACAGGAGGTTCGAATACATACAAATCATATCGGACCTAAGGTAAGGGATAATTTTGCAAATCTCATTCTTATCCGAGATTGTTATTCGTAAGTATTTACTGGGGTTATGTTTATTATCCTTGTCCATATGTTCTCAAAATGTTTTCATAAAAAGATTAATTTTATTTCATGTGTGTTTAAATTCCTTTTTACCCATTTTTGACTTTTACTACGTGGTATGCAAGGAATCTTTCTTTTGTTTACGTTACGAGGTACTTTTTTGACTTTTCCGACAAAATTACGAGGAGAATGCTATTTTTAACTTATACGACGTGAACAGATTTTTACGGTTTCATAACACCTCATTTTCATGAAGCTTACTCTACATGATTTTATGACTATTTTCAACAAAATACTTTTATTTTAAAAGTGCATGGCATTTTTTGAAAAGAAAATGATTTTGACGAAGAAAGGATATTTTCCTTAAGAATTCATTTCAAATGTTTTATCAAAACCATTTTCCATCTAAGATGACATTATTTGACATGTGTATGTTTCAAGTTTAATGTATATATGATTTACATGGTTCAATTTTCTTATGATGAAATGTCCATTTGTTTTATATGGATTATGAAATGATGGGATGATGTTTTTGAAACCCATTTTATTCTTTGGGTTATGATGAATGTTTTAAGTTTATTTTGTGGCACAAGTAAGAATGATTTCATTATGAGATGGGCGGGACCTATATCTCCCTCCAATTCATTGGGTAAAGATTTTATATCTCATGAGATAGACATGGCTGGAACGGTAAGTAAATCTGGTTCAGTGTTACAGGACTGAAACGAGGAGTGAACTCGATTCAGAAAGGTACTTTGTCCACTAAGATGGTCTTGGCAGCAATGCCTTGGAAACTATGGAAATCATTACATGTGCTTAATGTATGCCACAATTACATGTTTTATTCCCATGCTATTTTATCATGATTTATGTTCCATTATGATCTATGCCTTATGTACTTCCATGTTTTAATTCGTTGCTCAAGATTTTGTTGTTTAAACATTATGTTCATGTTTTAGGTTCAAATGTATATGGTATGTTTTATTTTATCCATGCTTACCCTTACTGAGCATTTGAGCTCACCCTTTTAATGTTTTATTTTCCCCCAGGATTAAAAGAAAGGTTTTAGGTAAGGATACAAAAAGTGTAAGATCTTTATGGGAGATGTTGAAGATCTTTCACCACGATTAGAAGATTATGTTCCAAGTTTCCAAAGACACTAAACTATTACGGTCCTTGTGTATCTCTTTTTGTTATGTATTATGTATTCCGCAAAAGTAATGTAATATCTATGTACGTCAAGCTTCGGGTATCTACAGTTGGTATCAGAGTAAAGGTTTAGTCAACCTTTGGAAACTAGGATGCGAGAACTTTAGTGAGATCCCTAGAGATATTTCTAAGGTATGTCTAGGGATGTCCCTAAGGTTAAGTATAAGTATAGGTTATAGTCCTATAATTATGGTAACGATCTTAGAATTAAACCTAAGATGTTAGATATTGAAGGTACTCCCCCTTTATTATGTTGTTTTCCCTAGCATGATTTTTGCCTCTCACACTATTCTTTTTGGGTTTTACACGATGGCTGGAACCTGAAGGAACCGTGTTGATCAATGCAATGGACAATGCAATGATTTTCCTCCTGAACAAACAAATGTTATGGGATATGGAGTGAAAAATCTTATTGTTATACTTACACAAGCTATGAATCATTATGGACTTCCAAATGAGCAGAGAAGGGAACAATATTCTATTGAGTCCTTCATGAGGCAACGTCCACCTTCTTTCAGTGGGTCTTCTGATCCACTTGTTGTTGAACAATGGATCAGTACCACTGAAAAGATATTTCCAGTTCTTTAATGTTCAGAACATGATAAAGTCATCTTAGCATTATATCGTTTGGAAGGTGAAGCTGATCAATGGTGGAATCTTATCAAGAATACGATTCCAAGAGATGAAATTGAGTCCATGGAATGGGACGGGTTAAAGAACTTATTTTTCAATAAGTACTTCCCTCGTATTCTTCGAACAAAGATGGAGAAGGAGTTTCTTGAACTAAAGAAAAAGGATGATGAATCTGTTGGTGTATACGAAGCGAATTTTACCAGGCTTGCAAGGTATTCATCTGGCTTTATCATCCAACCTGAAAGTAAAGTTGATCGATTCTTCAGTGTCTTAAAACCAAATCTTCAAAGGGAATTTGCTATAAGAGACTTCAGTGGATATGAAGAAATTGTGTGTTGTGCTATCAAGGTAGAAATGGAAGTTGGTGTTACTTATCCATCTCATAGTTTTGACAAGAAACGAAAGATGGAGTTTAAGGAGAAATCTCAGAATAATGGTGAAAAGAAGATGAATGTTTCCTTTTGCTCAAAGTGTGGAAAGAAGCATGGTGGAGATTGTCTTAAAGGGACTAAAAAATGCTTTAAGTGTAGAAAAGAAGTTCATCGAGCAGCTAAGTGTCGAAGTAATGGAAAAAGTGTTTCTAATGATGTGAATAAAGAAAAGACTGCAGAGAACGCACCACCAACACTTCAATGCTTCAAGTGCAAGGAAATGGGGAATTATGCTAATAAATGCCCTAATCCAAGGGTTAGTGATGATCGACATGAGAAACCACTTAAGGAAAAGGAAAAAGGGAAGTCACATGCGATCACTATTGGCGATGTTGAATATGACAATGATGTGGTGGAATGATTAAGTGTTTATGTAATGGGATTCCAAAATAATGTTGTATATAGTATCGTGGAATATTGGAATATTTATGTATTGGTCTGTTGTGGTTTTCAATAATTTTATGGTACCGGTAACCATGGAAAGCGATTGAGATATTTTTGGAAAAAAGATGATATGCGCATAATGAAGGGATAAGGAGAAAATGAAATGTCTGACAGTATTGATGAGCTCATTACTGATATAAGGAAATAGTTATATCATGGTTTGAGGTTTTGGTATGTGAAAAGAGTTAACTTTTGATAGCACTCATGTTTTCGCTAAGATTCAATGGGTATTCATTTTTCAAGAGAATACATGATTAAGGCCTTCGAATTTTTGGAATGTGACCAACAAGACATATCTCATGATTTACGGGGATCAATGATGGTATTAACATGCTTGTTATATGAACTCTTTGGTAATCGGTTTCACTATAATATGAGATTGGACAGCAGTATTTTTGATAAGCCTAAAGATTAGAAAGGATTATATTGGACATAAGTTATTATTATTTAAGGATAGAACTTTTTTCGATATTATTGATGGGATGTTATAGTAATGTAGTTTTAGAAAAAGGAAAACCTGCAGGACGAGTGACATCCCATCACGTCGGACAAGGCTATGGGAATCGAACCCACAACTGAAGTGCAACTGGCCTTTATCACCTACCACTGGCCTACAAGAAGTCCTTGTTTAGTAGAAACTAGTTTTATTATATTAAGCAGTATGATATATGAAGTATAAGTCCATTTTAGGAAACATATATGATTAATCTCACTATAGATCGACTTATGTATATTTAATAACTTTTTCTAACCTTTTGTTTGAGACAGATGGAATGACCCGTCATTCTATCACATGATCTGCTAACACTTCATGAATAACAAATTCAACATCATTTCTTTAAGAGATGAAGTGGAAATTTTTCAAGTCATGAACAACAGTGATATTGTACCAAAATAAAGTAAGTGTTTATTCTAATTCAAATTCATCAACTTTAGGGAAATGATCTTGAAAACCAAAAATGTTGTCCTAGTTCTCTTATATTCGATGAATCAGATGGTACCTTAGATCATCACAAATCTATGGATTTGTGATTGATGGCTTTTTCATATCCATGTTCTCTACCACTCTCCATCATAACTTGATGGTTAGATTTTTCTTCCATATCCATATTTTCACCTATGTTCTCCTACGTGGAAACCCAGTGATGAGTTAATTTGGGTAACCGTTACGTTTCATACATTATTTTTTAAAGCCATGTTTTGGTATTCCTTTTTACGATGTGGGTTTCTATTAATGAAACTTTCGAATAGTAAACGATTTATAACCCCGACGAATTTCGAGGGAAAAATTCATTTTATGGGGGTAGAATGTAACACCCCGAGATTTTATGAAAAAATTTCTTTTTAATTTCATTAATGTCTTGTGTTGTACGCTACACCAAAAGGATCTTGCACAACACGCATCCCTGACTTGCCTTGCATTACACGCAATCGCGTCCTTCCTCGATAGCGTGTGTAGTAAGCAATACCGAGTTTCACTAAACGATATATTATTATAATATTATTATGAACTAGCCGTTATGAATAGTAATACCCACTTTTTGAAATTTTATAAATTTTATCTTTCAAAATGGACTTAATTTTTGGATTAGGAATATTAAAATTAGCTTAGGGTGAAATTTTGGTACTTTTCGGATAACTTTCATATTCTGATGAATGGTGAAAATTACTAAATTTTCATTAAAAACAACTTTTTTAATCAAAATAATTAATAGTGATAAATTATTAATTTGAGTGGTTTTAAAGTGTATTTATAATATATTTTTACAATTTAATACAATTTTGGTCATTGGATGTAATTTCACATTTAAACCAGACATAAACAAGTGTCAATCTTTTGATAGTTATTATCTCTTAAAAACACGCTATTTGTTTTGACGACGGGAATTAATTTTTAAATTAGTTAATGTAACTGATATATTTTGAATTTGGTAAAATAGACATCATTTTTGAATTCATAATATCAAATATAGCATAGGCCTAATTTTTGGTATTTTTCTGGAAACTTTCATTTTTTGATGAATAGTGAAACCACTAAGTGGTACTAAAAAACTGAATTTTTCATAAAACTTAATTTTACTGCTTCTGTGAGTGGAATTTCAAAAATCTAAGAGACACGGTTAATATCAAGGACTAAAATATGGTTCAATGAGATGAAAATAATTTTTGGTGAATAGTAACTTTTTACTTTTTTTTACCACGGTTAAAAGTAAATAGGGAAATTAAGGGTAAAAATGATATTATTATTACCCTAACATATGTCCTAATTCTATTGGACAAGTTTAATTCGACCCAAAAAAACCTTAGGAATAAAATATGGCCATTTAGGCCCACTTGGATTAGATTAGGACATTTATTATTAATTTATTTAAAGAAGGGTTAAAATAGTTAAAATCAAAGTTTAATAACTAAATAACTTTTAATATACGGTTATACATAAGATAAATTCTACTATAAATATTCATTAGAAAGATAAAAAGATTTCCTACATAATGGTATTTTATTTGTAATTTTTAGACATTAAATAATTTAATTTATGACACAAAGATGATGCAGTAATTATCTTATTAATGAAATATTGACATAATTGATGTTATAAATACCCAAATAAATGTAATTTGAGACTTTTTATGAATTCCACTAATTTTATAGGTTAATATGACATGTTAGTATTTATTTAATTAACTTTTTTCGAACTAATCATTCTGTTATGATTTTCACAAAAATCAATTATTAAATAGTGCTAAAATTGACATAAAATAGTTTTTAAAAGAAATATTATATTATTAATTGTTAATTTTTTCCTAAAAATATATGGTTTGGCCAAATGACTTAGATAAGGTTATATATATTAATAATAAACAACTTGGGGTTCGTTTGGCTTTATATAGAAAGTTTGTTAACCTTATAGTGTAAGAAAACAAGAAGACACGGTAAAAGTTAAATTATCTAACTTAAAGTTAAATCTAAATGATAAGGTTAAAATTGATACCTAAACTTGTCTAAATTATATTGTATGAGAGGATTTAGACCCATACCCACCTTATCTTCGAAATATATCAATTTGGAGCTATTAAAAACCGAATTTGACTTTATAATAAAATAATATTTTTTGTTATTCCAAAGGTGCCCCTCTCCTCCCTTATAAAAGGGCACCTCCTCCCTCTCCTCCTCACACCAATTTGAGCCTTCAACCTCGGCCAACCCCTGACTAATTCTCTTCTCCACTTCCCTAGAAACATACTATAGGTCCTGGTATTCTTCAAAGACCAATTGTAGTTCCCTAATAGGAGGTCTCAAAGAGGCGCTTCAAAGAAGAGGTAATGTCCATTACCGATTCTTTCAACTTTATTTCTTCTTCCACTTATTCTTCTTAGGTTGTTTCATTATGAAGTAATAACATCAGTATCACTAATATACTTATATTTTATTATAAGTATGAAACAACCCTATTTCACCATCTATACATCCTACAGAAAACGAAATCACCGCGCGTGCGTACGTACGGAATACCGTCTCCACACCGTGGTGTAATCTATTTTTCACCACCACCTTACTTGGATGGGTATAATGGTGTAAATAATAACTATATATGATTATTTTAAATTGATATTGATTCTGTAGTAGTATACATACACTCCAATAAAATTCCACGATCATGGGAACGATATCATCGCTCGTGCGTACGTACGGAATACCGTCTCCACGACGCGATGAGATTCATTCTCAATGATTAACCATTCATAAATGATTATAAAGTATATATAATAAGTAATAATGAAATATATTACATAATAATTATAATTTATTTATATATATATATGTATGTCATCCAATTAATTCCATTCAATTCAATGAGGAAACGAAAACAACGTTCATGCGTACGTACGGCCTACCGTCTCCATGAACGGTGTATTTCATTCCATTTATCAATCTATTATATATATGTATATTCTGAATATATATTATATATAAATCATGTTTTATATTCTGGAATTAATTAATCATGATCTAAGTAATCATATGAATAATTACAAGTCAAAACACGGACGACAAATGAAACGATTTTACCCAAAACGCTCTTTAACATGGAATTTACAAAAGAACGGGTAATATAAAGACATAAGTGAACCATATATGATATCATAACAATAAATATGATTCTGTAATAAGTCAATGACATTATTTAAATAATTATACAGGAGTTTCGGATACATACGAAGCATATTTGGCCTAAGGTAAGGGATAATTTTTCAAATCTCATTCTTATCCGAGATTGTTATTCGTAAGTATTTACAGGGGTTATGTTTATTATCCACGTACATATGTTCTCAAAATGTTTTCATAAAATTCTTAATTTTATTTCATGTATGTTTAAAGTCCTTTTTACCCATTTTTTACTTTTACTACATGGTATGTAAGGAATCTTTCTTTTGTTTACGTTACGAGGTACTTTTTTGACTTTTTTGACAAAATTATGAGGAGAATGCTATTTTTAACTTATACAGCGTGAACGGTTTTTTACGGTTTCATAACGCCTCATTTTCATGAAGCTTACTCTACATGATTTTATGACTATTTTCAACAAAATACTTTTATTTTAAAAGTGAATGGCATTTTTTTAAAAGAAAATGATTTTGACGAAGAAAGGATATTTTCCTCAAGAATTCATTTAAAATGTTTTATAAAAACCATTTTCCATCTAAGATGACATTATTTGATATGTGTATGTTTCAAGTTTAATGTCTCTATGATTTACATGGTTCACTTTTCTTATGATGAAATGTCCATTTGTTTTATATGGATTATGAAATTATGGGATGATGTTTATGAAACCCATTTTATTCTTTGGGTTATGATGAATGTTTTAAGTTTATTTTGTGGAACAAGTAAGAATGATTTCATTATGAGATGGGTGGGACCTATATCTCCCTCCAATGCATTGGGTAAAGATTTTATATCTCATGAGATAGACATGGCTGGAACGGTAAGTTAATCTGGTTTAGTGTTACAGGACTGAAACGAGGAGTGAACTCGATTCAGAAAGGGACTTTGTCCACTAAGATGGTCTTGGCAGCAATGCCTTGGCTACTATGGAAATCATTACGTGTGCTTAATGGATGCCACAATTACATGTTTTATTCCCATGCTATTTTATCATGATTTATGTTCCATTATGATCTATGCCTTATGTACTTCCATGTTTTAATTCGTTGCTCAAGATTTTGATGTTTAAACATTATGTTCATGTTTTTAGGTTCAAATGTATATGGTATGTTTTATTTTATCCATTCTTACCCTTACTGATCATTTGAGCTCACCCTTTTTATGTTTTATTTTCCCCCAGGATTGAAAGAAAGTTTTTAGGTAAGGAAACAAAAAGTGTAAGATCTTTATGGGAGATGTTGAAGATCTTTCACCACGATTAGAATATTACGTTCCAAGTTTCCAAAGACACTAAACTATTATGGTCCTTGTGTGTCTGTTTTTGTTATGTATTATGTATTCGGCAAAAGTAATGTAATATCTATGTACGTAAAGATTCGGGTATCTACATACTATTGCACATCCAATTTGATATTGGATAAAGAAGATACTTTAATCCCTAACATAGGCATTTAAAGAGCTCCAATTTGATAGAAAAATAAATTTAATCCCACTGGAACTCATAATAGGAAGAAATAGGGGACTTAATTAGATCATCAAGGGAAAAAATTCATTTTACCCAAAAAAATAACCCATGCACGGTTTGTCTGCATGGTTTGAAAAAGCCTACACAAACCATGCATGGGTTCCTAGGAAAATGGGGAATTCACATGGTTAGGTTTTACTGTCATGCACAAACCGTGTGATATGGTTCTATCTGAAAATTGGCCATCAAAATGGTTAGAAAAAAGTGTGTGCCAACCATCTGACATGTTCAGCTTCCCCAAATAGATGGGTTCCGGCTTTGAACAAGCCTCAGACACCCCTAAGTCCTTTTTTAACTCATTAGGCATCCATTTTAGGTCTAAATAAATTAATTAGACTTAATTTTAAAGGATCCATACCTGAGTGAAAAAACATGTTCTTACAGTATTCCCCCCTTAAAAGAACTCATCCTCGAGTACTCCTTCCAAGGGTGGTGAGACACTGTCTGAGAACAATTCTTTCCACTGAGAATATATGTCGGTCTCCCAATCCCAAGTATCTTCCTTCTTGCGGCCATACATTCAAAGAAATGATGCTAGAGTTATAGACCATCCTCGAAGAACCATCATGATTTGGTTGATGATACGTACTGGATACTCACCAAACATAGCATCTGTATCTAACTCAACTTCCTCGGGATCAATGGTATGTGATGGGTTGGTATGATACTGGAAGAGATGTGAAACATTGAAGATTTTGTGCATGGAATTGTACCTCTAAGGTAGTAGAAACAAGTAGGCTATTGGCCTGACTATCTCTAGGATATCAAACAGACCTACATAATGAGACAGAAGCTTCCATTGCTTATGTAACCATCTATACCCTAGTATGGGTGATACCCAAAGGAAACATGATCTCTGAAATCGAACTCTAGATGTCATCCAAAGTGATCAACATAAGATTTTTTCCTATATAGGATGGTATTCATATGCTTTTTGATCATCTGAACCTACTCTGAAGTCTCATCAATGAGATGAGGACCTAGTAGGTCTACTTTACTAGCCTCTAGCCAGCACAGGGGTGAACGACACAACCTATAAATACTTAAAATGATCCATCTGAATTGTCACTTGGAAGATAATATTATAGAAGAACTTAATGAGTGGGATATTATTTTCCCAAAAACCACCAAAATTTAGGAAACATGCTTGAATCATATCCTATAAATCCTATATTGCCCGTTCTGATTTTCCATTGTTATGAAGGTGAAAATTTGTTCTTAGAATCACATGTGTTCTAATAGCCTTCTAAAATCCCTACCAAAACTGTGATGTTGAACCAACATCCCTATATGAAATGATTTTATGTGGGAAATAATGGAGTTGTACGATATCACAAACATACAGTCTTCCCAGATCATCAACTGAGAATTATATAGAATAGGACTTAAGGTGGATGATTTTGTCAGTCGGTCAATAACTAACCATATAGCATCGCTGCCTCTTGATGACATAGGTTAGCCGACTAAAAATCCATGGAAACATAATCCTATTTCCATTTAGGGACTGTATGTAGCTCTAACATGCTTTTAAGTCTCTGATGCTCCTCCTTAACCTGCAGATTGGTGGAACACATAGTGATAAATCTTGTTATTTGAAATTTCATTCCATTACACCAATACTGGTTTCGCATGTCTCGATACATCTTTGAGATTCCTAGATGAACTGCTCATTAAGAGGCATGGGACTCTTTCATCATCTCCTCTCTCATATATTTAGGGAACCAGAAAATTCCATGAATATGCAAGATGTATTCTCTGTCTACAGACCAATCCGGAGGCATGTTATCTTATGATATTCTCTCACGAAGTACAAACTATTTATGATATGAAAATTGTCTTTCCTTCACCCTTTCCATCAGGGAAGAGGTAATATCCAAAGATAAGAGATAATATTTTTGGTTACTATCATAAAACCATATATGAGGCTTAGGGAAATGGTCCATTAACATCCATTCCTCACATGCTTCATGTGCCTCTTTTTCCTAGGTTTTCTAACATAGTTAATCTATAACCACATTTCCCTTCCCAAGTGTATAGGCCAGCTCAAAACCAAAGGATTATATATATTCAACCCATATATGTTGTTTATGGTTCAATTCACACTAATAAAAATAAATATTTCAGGCTATTGTTGTCTTTGTACACCACAAAGTGCTCCTCCAACAGATGATGTTTCTAGAAACATAAGGCATGGACAACGACTGTTAGCTCAATGTTGTGTGTTTGGTAATTTATCACATGATGAATAAACTGCTAAGATACATACATGATGACTCTATCTTCCTGCATCAACACTAATCCTAGGAAAAGTCTTGATGCATCATAGAAGATAGTATAACTTATACCTGGATCAGGAGGAATTAGAACAGGTGTTGAGACAAGCCTACCCTTCATCTCTTGAAATGCTTTCCCACACGCATCTGACCAAAGGAACTTGACACCCATATTTTTAAATCCCTTAATAGTTGAATAAAAATGTGATAAGTCTTATATGAAATTCCTATAATATACAACCATTCCCAAGAAAATTCTTATATCAAACACGTACTTGTGATGCTACTAGGAAACTACAGCACTAATCATTGATGGGTCAATAGATATGCCTTATTCCGAGATATTATGACCCATGAAGTGAAATTTTTTGATCCATAAGTGGGACTTTGCAATCATGGAATAAAGTTGATTCTCTCTCATTGTACTCAATACAATCTCAGGGTGTTTATCATGATTGTTATGAGAATGAGAATACACTAATATTTTGTCCACAAAGACCAAGGCTAAAGAGTGGATATAGGGATGAAAAACTCTATTCATTAGAGCCATTAAAATTGCGGGATCAATCGTAATACCAAAAGACATAACAAGGTACTCATACATACCATACCAAATACGAATAGTTATACGTGGTATGTCTAATGGCCTAGCTCGCACATGGTGATAACCCGATCTTAGGTCAATCTTAGAGATGCCCCTAGCTCTCTAAAGTTGGTCAAAGAGATAATATATTCAAGGCAATGGATATTAGGTCTTGACTATAGTCAGGTTCATCCTTCTGTAATCCACACGTAGACATAAGGGTCCATCCCCCTTCTTGGAAAAAGTCATGGGCCAACCCCAAGAGGATGTGTTGGAATGTATAATAGTTTTTGCCTATAAATCCAATAACTACCCCTTGAGATCTTGAATCTTGATAGATTCAATCCTATATAAAGAAATGGACACTAGTGATTCTCCTGGAACTAGATAAATTGTAAAATATACCTTTCTCTCTGGAGGTAGGCAAGAAAATCATCGGGAAAGTCATCCCTAAAATGATCCACTACTAGAGGGAAAATCATCTTTTTGTAAACACTGATCCTCCACGAAGAGATTTTCAATCTGGGAAGTCACTCCACCTAGCCCATGATACTCTCGTCCCACTCTACGAGCCTAGAAATCCCAATCAACCTTATATAGATAACTAATTCCCTCTAGGGATTTAAATGATGCCTTGTATAGATAATGGTCTAAAAAGCATGATATTGAACCATCCAATCCATCACATGAATCATATCGATGTTTGTCATCTCGAGAATGAAGTGGTTCCATAAGAAATGTTAACTAACTACTTTAAAGGGACAACCCCTACAATGGCATATAACCTCTTTTTATAACCCTAACGGCGAATCTAGGGTGATTACAACATAGTAATATAGTATCATCAGTCCAAGACTCTCCATGATAAATACGGAGATAAAATTATTCAAATAATCTATATCAAATAAAGAATATATTGTAGTAGATGCCATAAGAATAGTATCTCATTCATTATTTGGTCCCACAACCTATTCCTCGTGTATCGGTTGTAGTGCATGAAACTAGCATGATCCATGACCATGTGCAACAGATGGAATACCACGATCATAATTTCTCTATTGGTTCTGATGGTTATTAGGGGTTTGGCTTCCATATCCACAACCTTCTCCTCAGCCATTCCTGTCGGTGTTATTCTAACTCTCTTCCCAACACGGTGTAAAATAACCTACTCCTGAAGGTGGGGCTGGAATGGATCCTTTTCCGCTCAAAAATGGTGGAGAGGTCCTATAGAAATGTTGAATATTCTCCATATGTCAACAAGTGTGACACGCCATTGATTCTCTATCATATTTAAAATTCTTGTTTCCCCATAATCTATACTGATGAAACACTTTGGAGTTATCGAAACGGTCAGTCATTTTGTCATTGCTCTGACATGAAACCTCAAGGGAACACTTCCTTCCACTAGAAGGACAACTGGATTAATGTGGCACTAGTCCTCTATACCCAATACTATATCCATCTCTCATGTTACACTCAGTTAAAAGAGCCTGTTTACTACTATAGAAAAGTTAGGTAGGAAAAATACATTCACCTTCGTATGGATGGAATAGTGGATCCCATCATCGGAATGTCTAGAACACAAAATATCACCACTGTCAAGAATAATTTCAAAGAGCTACAACTCTATGAAACATGAAGATTACCCCATTACTAACATAGAACCCTATTCAATATGTATAAACACTCTAGATCTTTTATCTCTCAGTGATTGAAGAAATAAATGATCATAGAAGGAATTCTAGAAATAAACCCATAACAGGCCCTGATGAAGACCAGCCTGGGTAATCACATCCCCCTAGTGCATGGTTGAATCCTGAAGCATATATGTAGAAAGATTGACCCTCAACTCTATAGTAATCTCTAGATGCTCAAATATAGATAGGGTGTCTTCTAGACAAGACTCATCAGCTTGTAGACTGTCATCCTCTGAGAAAGTTGGAGGATGTTGCTGCAGTAACTCATGAGTCAGATCAGTTATCATAGGTGCAAGCATTAGAGACCCATTCATGTACTTCATCAGATGTAGGAAACAATCACCAACATCAGAATCAGTTCCATGATCAGGTATAGTAGGCAATTCCTTGAGTGAAACTCTTGGAGGTAAGAGTGGTAGATCAGGGCCCACCATGTCTAGAACATAGTCGTCACCACCTTCATAATGAATGGTATGAGGATGTCATGGTATAATTGTTATAAAAATTTCATGAAAATTCCTCAGAGAAAGATTATTCAGAAATAAATCATCACTTACAGCATTTGAATATGAGAAAACTCACTAACCAAGGCATACTACCCCAAATACCTACATAGATGACCAGTTATCAGTACGTGCTCAAGTATAAATTTCATTTCATTTTATATTAAATTATAGGTTTCAATCCTTTACCTTTCATAAATAGAAAAATTTGGAATAATGATGTAAAACCAATTCATTTTTGATTCCATGATTCACTTTATAATGGATAGACATTCCTGGTGATTCATTTCCCATCCACTGTATCACTGAAAATGACACCCATTTATTTATGTCATAATGGATCGACTCGGTAAATTACTCATCTTGACCCATGAGGGCCCATAGACCTCATGAATTGGGATAGAAAATCACTCAATCAAAACCAAGAGTTATACAATCATAACCTAACTATCAGAGTATCACTCAATAATCACAGGCATATTAAGCAACGAAAATTAGTGAAAATCACCTATATGACAAGGAAATATGCATGGCATGTGATGTATGGGAGCCTATAATGATCCATGTAACCATTATCCTTTCCCTCGTATCATCAAGCCATGGATGAAAGAAATACTCAATCAGTATAATAATCTACAAGTCCACACATCATGAGCAACACCCAATGGTGAAACAATGTCAACTGTAATAGGAAAAACATAATAATAATTATATTTTGGGAAAAATGGATTTTATGGAAAACATGGGTTCATGAAACCCATGCATGTCCTATGAAAAAGTCCCATAGCATTCGTAATATACAATATATTTTTACAAAATAGAACATCATGAAAAGAAACTCCTCTAATTCCACTATGTGAAGTCCCAAACATGGATGCCTTTTATTAAGTGCTTCGAGCCTGGTGGGCCACATGGAATCAAGCATATCTCCCCAAACACCAAAGGCTACTTAGTAGCAGTGGGGGCCTAGGGTGTGTTCTTGGGTAGACTATTCCCTCATTATAAAAGTGTAGTGTAGTGGATAAATGTAAATAGTGGAAAACCGAATAAGCAATATAGGTAAACAAAAGGCACAACGCGAAATTGAGACAAAAATAACAATAACTGAAATAACTAGAATAATTGATGATGATATATCATATAACTAGAAAGATAGATAACATGGATCCATGATATAAGGCATAACATGTTCCTCAAATGTATAACATAAATCAAATAACCATCCCATGAATCATGTGCTCTGGCTGAGTCATATGCTACCAACACCCATCCTAAAAAAAGAAATCAATTATTTGATGTCATATTCTTCCCTTTTTCTACAAATTCTTTCCTGTAATCTACTCCAAGTACCAAACGGTGCCAGAAGAGGGTGTGAGATAAATCTTAGTGGGCCACCACCAACAGTTTATATAACATCCGACCTTTGTAATGGCAATTTAATAGTGTGCAAGCATGAATATATAAAGTAAAGTTGTAAAATGTAACTAAATACCAAAGTACATACTTCATACCTCAATAGATGTCTAAACATGTAACCAATTCATTATTTAATTTTTACTAGTTTATAACATATCACATGTTAAGAATACTGGAGGTTTCAAGTTAAAACAAGGAAACCTATAATGATATTTAATAGTGAAGTTTTGAGGTAATAAAGAAGGAGACGTAGGCCTTATGGGTACCCAACTCAGTAATAAATATACCATTTATAGGTGTAAGATTGTAATACAAGAATCATAGTCCAAGGAATTCCAAAATAAGATTCCTACCGAATCCAAGGTGATCGTTCAAGGTAAAATGGGGCTAAGCAGAGACTGGGCCCTATAGACTATTACCATGGCACGTACTTTTCATTGCTGGATCCAAGGAGTGTATCAAAGGAATACTTTAATACTATGTAATGGATCCTAATATGTCATACAAGGCATCCCTGAAAAGGAATGGATCAAGATCTAGGTGGGTCTCAACCTGAGCATGTTGTATCCTTGAATTAGAATGGGGTTCCCAAGGGATCATGGTATTCCCCAATAAGAATCCAAGGCGAACTCGAGTCATGACACTCCAGTTTAATTATGAAGACATGAAATATTTCATTCAGTTCACATATTTCCTTTCATTAGTGTGATAAGGTCAAATATAATGAAACCTTTTAATCATGTCATAATTAATCAATAATTCTCTTTGGTTCAATCCATTCCATTCATTAGTGTTTTAAGGCCAAGTATCATGAAACCTCTATTAATTCCATTTAAGGAATATTCAATAATTAAGGGCTATTCTTCAACCTTCCATTAATTTGGTATGGGGTTCTACAGACATTGAACCTATAAATAATTCACATTTTTATATGATCAAGTCATATAATTAGTAGACTTTCCAATTTCCCCATTCACATTTAATTATCAATTTAATCACTTACCTTATGTGGATCAAGTGGAAGTTACATGTTACATTCAATTCACCATTACAGGATACAACATACATATAATAAGGAGGCCTCACATTAGTGTGGTCATGCTCGAGCACATCCAAACAGTGGCTCGAAAGTGTCAAAACACTAAGAACTCAATTATGGAATATCATCCTATATGGGATAGATGGAGTTGTGGGTGTAACCACCAACAAAAAAATTACATACATAGAAATACAATAATCATACCATTCTAATGATTATATGTATGACATATAAATTCAATAAACGGCACCCGATAGAATTGGTGGGGCCCACATGACAATTCCACAATCAATGAACTTGAGAGATGAGTTGTAGACCACCCACTATAGGGTTTTATGATCCTTCTCTTTTGATATTAGACTATAATTTGTATTATAATGGAGTATATATAAGAAAAGGTTAAAACACTCACATGTCGATAACTAGGTCAACAGAAAGCGAGAAGGAGAAAGGCTTTAACGGACTCGAGTACTTATTGTTGTGCATACAACGTGATGAACGGATGCTCTATCAGATTATAGATGAAGGAGATCCTTTAATCCATACCATAGGCCTTAAAAGAGCTCCAATTTGAGTGAAAAATAAGTTAATCAAGCTAGAACTCCTAATAAGGATAAAGAGGGGTCTTAATAATATCATTAAAGGAAAAAATAAATTTTACCCATAAAATAGCCTGTGAACAATATGTCTTCGTGGTTTGACAAACCGGGTGAAAATCATGCACAGGGACAAGGGAAAATTCTCACTCTCATGGTTAGGCTACTTGGACATGTACAAACCATGTGATATGGTTCTACTCGAAAAAATACATTACTCAAGGTTAGGAAAAATGTGTGCCAACTGTGCGCTAACCGTGCAACAAGGAAAGTTTCCCCAGAAAGATAGTTTTTGGCTCAGAACAAGCGTTCCCTATGTTTTTTTTTCTAACTCATTATACATCAATATTATGTCCACAAAAATAATTTGATCAAATTTTAATAGATCCATACCTGATTGAAAAACCATGTTCTTACAACATTAATATACTTGCATGCGATAGGGAAAAGAGAATAAGAGAATCGAAATCCAAATAGGTTTAATATGTACAGGTATGAAATGTTGAAATTTGTTTTAAATGTCCCCAAAACTTATTCACCCCTCTCTCATTTATAGGCATATCACAAGCTGGACCTCTCAATTAGTATCAAAATCAAGGTTCACCTCTGTCAGATTCTCTATAGTGAAGTTATTTTATTATTGTATCATGGGTTCCTTTATTGAGTTAACAATGAAGTTTAGTTTTGGTGAATATTAATTTACCTCTATTAATAAATCTTTATCTACGAAGATAATAATGAATTGTACAAATAAAGAGAAGATAAAGTTGAAGAAGAAGACCCTGTTATCTAAAGAATATGAAGAATATATTTCTTCATGACTTGTTAACAATGAGGAAATTTCCTTATTTGAATGTAATGAGATGATGTCTCAAGTTTCCTCCAATAAGATGGATAACCTTCCTACCTCTAGTGATAAGGAGGTATGTGTTAGTATATTTAAAATCATTCCTAAAGATGAAAATGTGAGCACATGTGGTGATGATGATTGATCGACAACTTCTCAAGAGTTATAAGTTGATATATTAAGAGTTATCATTCATGGTATTACTAAATAAAGATCCAGCCCTGTTTGTTAATTATTTTAATGTATGTAGGAAGATATCACCCAGATGAAAGGATAAATTGATGTTTTTGATAATATCTTGCATGTTAAAATTGTTGAATGTCTAATGTTCTCCAAACTAGATGGAACCTTTGAAGAAAGAAAGTGGGAAATTTAAAAAAGTTACTGAAAATGGATCCAAGAAGTTGGAGGGATGTGAGGATTAAAAAAGACTCTAGTAGAATATATCCATTCACATGAAGAAAAATTGAATAATATAACTGATGTAAATGGTTTACAATTGGAAGAAATATCCAAGCATATAAAGGAACATGTGTAGATTCCTGAATTTTCTAGGTAATTTTTTTTAATTATATGGATGCATTACAAGTCTGTGAAAATTGACGGCGCATAATTATGAGACCCGGAGTGCCCGGAATGAATTTATGAACTTTTTTCAGGTACATTCAGTAAACACGTGAGTGGCATTTTCAAACTTTTGAACCATTGCTCAGATTAAAAATCAGAGGGCACCGTTTAATCCACATCACTGGGATTCGTTTAAGGGGGGCTTTACTTTGACCTTAGTAGGTTTGGAAAAAAAGTTAATTTTTTTGACTTTTTAAAATAAATGAAATAAATTAATTTTATTATTTTATTTCATATCCTCCAGAAGATAGGCAATGGGTGGGTCCAGCGATGTTTCAAGCCAATAAATGGCTTGACCTGCTAATCCTAAGTAATTACGTCATTGGGGAATTAGAAAGGTTCCACATTTATGAGCCCCCATAAATTCCCCATTTGATTACCTACCCTTTCCCTCTCCTATATATATGTAGCATGGGGAGGGGTATCATCATAGCTTCGCCAAGAAACAAAGTGATGAAGGAACACCACGATGTCGGACCCCAATAAGATAGAGCTGATCCCAGCGGGAGGTGACGGGTGACACCGAACCACGAACTGGAGAACGATGCATCAGCGACGTCATTGGAAGCCTTTTGGCGGGAATGAAGAACACCGACCCACCTTCAAGCATGGGCGTTTCACTGACGATTCAAGGTAGAGGGTTTATTCATTTACACATTTTGTATGATTTTCCTCATCCCCATTCTTGTATAATACGAAGAACGTGGAACAACCGACTAATGGGATGATCCATGATTAATTTTTTTTGTGGGAGGTTGTTGCAGGGTATCTTTTTAGGGTTTTGATTTTTGTTAATTCAATTGATTGGTAAACCCTTGACCCCCCTAATGTTTTCAAGAAAATGCAGAGGGTGTGGGCCTAACAAACTCAGCTCGAACCCTCCGTAATCTTTCTATAATTGTGCCTCCATGGAATGCTTCCTATGTAGCGATGCTGACCGGATACGTTGGAAATAGTGCCTCTACGCACACAGCAAGAGGAGGCCGCAACACAAAGCGGTGGTGGTCATCAGACCGGCCAAAACCGACCAGCCATAGAGGAGGTGTGGCATGCCGTCGTGTGTTACTTATGATCAAGAGGCCGCATCTTCTCAGCCGCTACGAACAGATAAGGAGGCTATCACAACAGCTGGCCATGGATGGATCAACACCGCGACCAACGTGCCACCGGTGAGCAATAGGTGGTGCGACCAGTGCGCCATCGGAGACCAGGAGGCAGCACGACCCGCATGCCGCCGAAGGATAAGAAGTTGTGTCCGAAGCCGCGGAAGAGGCTGAAATCACGCCTCTAGTGGGTTCCCCAGTGACTGAGCGGCACCAAAATGGTGGTACTACTTCGCAAACCGAACGGACTTCAGGCTGTTCAGGTGTTTAGGAGAATAGGGTTTCTCTCCCCTGGTGGTGGCTATGGCGAACCCCTTTGTGGGTCACGCCTCATGCGACTGGTCTGCCGCCCTACTGGGCAGCCCTCTATAGATCGGGATGCCCTTACGGGTTGGCCGTATTGTAGGACACCCCCTTGAAGGCCGAGACAAGTTAGTTGTGGCCCGGCATAGACCAGGTAAAACCGATATGGTAGGACCGGTCCCGGGCCCAACCTCACCCAGAAACTTCTAAAGGGATATAACTTGGGAACTGGGCATCCGTTCGATGACCCGTCTATAGAACTGGGACCCTTGGATCAATATGATCCTTTTTGGTATACTCCAATCGAGTTTTGGAGACATTTGAAGTATGATCGGGTTGGATTGAACTCGAATCCAACTGGGCCCCCTGATCAAAAATGCTTATAACTCACAGATCGAGCATCTGATTGATGCTTCATATGTCGCGTTGAAACCCTTATGATATTTAGGTCCTTTGTGTCACTCCTTTGTGGAGCTTAGTAGAGGTTGAGGAATGACATATATCATGAGTGGTAGACTCTACGGAACCCAATCACATCGGGTGAGAGGAATCCAGTGGTTTTCAGTGAGGCGGAGGTTCGAGACAGATCATGCAGAGGATAATACCGAGAGACCCTATGTGGGTCATCACCTAGTTGTCCAGTGTGGATCAGCACCTAACGGTCATGTGTGGATCAGCACCTAGCTATCCTATGTGGATCAGCACATAGTGGTCCTATGTGGATCAGCACATAGTGGTCCTGTGTGGATCAGAACCTCACGACCCAGTGAGGACCAGCCTTAGAGTGGCTCATCGTGCTTCAGTGATATATCGATCCTGTGTGGATCATATCCTGTGTGGGTCTTTGCAGGGGCTATTTACTTATCAACTCTGGGAAGGTTGGATCATGTGTGGATCACTGTGGGGGTTACTACATATTAATCATGTGTAGGTTAGACTCTGTATTTTCAGAAGTTGTGCCTCTTGGAAGAATAAGATGATCTAGCTTCGCGAAAAATAATTTGTACTTCTATACTGTAATAAAAACGTGGTTTGAGATAAGACTCTTTTTAAGCTATGTCTATTGCTTTGTGCTTTGTGATTTAGATCATGCGTTGTGGTTTTTCCTTTGTGGAATTTGGAGAGACCTTAGGGGGTCTCAGGGTCCCTAGTGGGTATTGTTATACTCACCCCTACATGGGCTTTGCCCGCACCATGTTGTGTCTTTTGCAGATGACGAGCATCTGGGTTGAGGGTTGAGGGAGCCAGGACCAGGAAGTACCCAGATGCGACAGGCCGACGTGGAGTACTGTAGTGACGATTTATACCTACCCTTCATGAAGGATTCTCAATGAATGATCCAGTAGCTATGTGTACTTTTTAGTTGTATATGTACTTTTCAGTTGTAATCGTTCTTTCAGTTGGGATTGTATTCCATCCCCTTTACTTTCAACACTCATTTTACTATAGTAGTTTACTTCACAGTTGATTCTTTTTGTTCTCTCGGACCATGTGTTTGTATAGGTTTAAAGTTAATGCCTTCCTGTCTAAGGGAATACGTCTTTCGGTGCTAGTCTCCAAACCCTGGCCTATGAAAGGTGGGATTGGGGTAGTCACGACACGGGCCCTGGGGAACGGGTCATGGCAAAGTGGTATCAGAGTATTAGGCTATACCGCCGAACTAGGACTCTGGTATTTTTAATGTGGAAATATTTTTAAGTGTTATGAGTGTGGTTTTTCGTTCGGGGAGTCTAGTGTTGGTGTCGCGGACGACATATCCATACACTAGGACTCTGAATTTTGATATCTGACACCGTACATAGAAGCACTGATTGTGTGTGTTTTTTGAAGAGTTTTTCGTGTGATCTCTTTATGTCATCTCAGCAGGTATAACTTATTGTATGTGGCACAACTGTCTTATTTCAGGATGCCTTCACATAGATAGCTAGCCATGATTCCTGAGATAGTATGGGATGAAGGCCCACCGAGCGATGAGGCCTCGGTGTAGGGCCCTCTTATCACCTTTGGGTGGTGTACCAGTAGAACCACTACCCATTGGGGTGTCATTGCCACCAGCCCTACCAACAGAGGGTGCACATTTACTGAGCGCTTTGCATAAGTTCCAGCAAAAAAATACCTCTTAGGTTCTGAGGAAAGATAGACCCACAGGCATCTGAGGACTGGCTGGAGGCAGTGGCCAGAGTATTTCGCCTAGTTGGGATACCAGCTGACCTTATGGTGGTCCTAGTAACTAATGTTTTTTTAGCAGTATCATGGAGATGGTGGATAATTATGCTCTAGATACATGACGAGGTGAACCTCGTCTGGGCAGATTTTGAGGGCCATTTCAGGGCAGAGATCGTCCCAATGACATTACGCTTAGTGGGTATACAGGAGCTGTTGCACTTACAGTAGGGCAGAATGAATATAGCCCAATACATTGTGTGGTTCATTGATCTCTCTTACTACTCCACTGATATGGTATGAGACCCTTTCTTTAGGTTTCGAACCTTTGAGAAGGGTATCTGATGGGAGATCAGAGCATCGATGGTATCTCTCAGCATACCAACTCAGGCTTGGGTTCTAAAGATATGACTTTTGGTGGAGAGATTACTAGCTGAGTAGGCACCAATAGTGAGAGACACCACTGGACGTCAGGTAGCAGAGTCGTCTGCAGCAGGCAGCAGGCAGATGACACAGAGGTCCAAACAGACTAGACCTTCTGGTGGACGACCATGGGATGCAGGTTCGGAGGTGTGGGGCTCACAAGGCATAGGAAGTTAGACGAGGGACAAACAATGTTACACATGCTGCAGGTAGGGTCACATGTCTCGCGACTGCTCGACCCGCCGTATAGACGACCATCACACGGTTGAGGGACCACTGAATCCAAGGAATAGGTTCGACCAAGGAGGTATTTAAGGGTGGATAATGTAGAAGAGGATCTGGTCGTGCATCAGACAGTGGGGGTGATACGAGGTTCTACCGCCACCACTGCCAGGTGGTCCACCCCGACCATAGGGAGCAGGAGGACAGGGATGAGCTCAGATCCAGGCAGTTGAGGCCTATGAGCACAGTGCTCTAGTGATTATTAGAGGTATGATCTGTGTCCACTCCACCTTATCTGCAATACATATAGACACAGGTGATAGTCACCCTTTTATTTCCATGACCCTTGTTCAGAGCAGGGAGATTCTGGTGGAGTCGTTGGCTCAATCCTTACGACTAGAGACTTCTATGAGAGCAGATTCTATGATTATACACTGGTGATGGTAGTGTCATATTACTCTAGGAGATGAAATCTTCATCTAGGATATCCTAGTAGCGGCATCGAGGCCTTACAACATTATCTTGGGTATGGACTAGTTATCTATAATCCATGCTCAGATTGACAGTATTAGGTGTAAAGTGTGGTGTGGACACACGAATGGGACCAAGTCTTGCATAACCAGTGAGAAGGGAACATTTTCAGCACATGATGGACTTACCTAGAGGAGGGTGAAACTAATTACACGTCACTTGGCAAGCCT
This sequence comes from Viscum album, assembly GCA_963277665.1. Classification (NCBI taxonomy): domain Eukaryota; kingdom Viridiplantae; phylum Streptophyta; class Magnoliopsida; order Santalales; family Viscaceae; genus Viscum; species Viscum album. Next base: position 1,263,739,820 of record OY728120.1, on the reverse strand, counting down.
TACCCTCAGGGTAGTTGATGTGGAGTGTCCGAGCTATCCTGTAGTGGTGGACCAGTATGTCGATGTCTTTCCTGATGATGTTTTGGGAATACCTCCACACAGATAGGTATACTTTTATGTCGACCAGTAGCCTTGTAAGGCACCGATATCTACCCCAGCATATTGGATGGCTCCTGCAGATCTTCATGAGTTATGGGTACTGTTGGAGGGCCTGTATGGAAATGGGTTCATAAGGACAAATGTTACTCTATTGGAATCCCCGATTTTGTCCGCCATGAAGGCAGATGAGAGTTTGAGACTCTATGTGGACTATCGGAACCTGAACCATGTGACTATGAAAACAAGTATCCACGTCCAAGGATTGATGATCTCTTAGAGTAGTTGAAGGGATCTCATTGGTTTTTGAAGATGGACCTCAAGTCAGGCTATCATCAGCTCAGGATACAAGAGTAGAATATGCATTATATGGCCTTCATATGTCGGTATGGCCACTATGAATTATTGGTTATGCCATTCGGTATGAAAAACGCCCTTGCAGTGTTCATGGGACTCATGAACAGTGTAGAGACCCGAATCCTAACGTACATGGACATTACATTACATTTGCGGAATACTTAATACATAACAAAAATACACACACAAGGATCGTAATAGTTTAGTGTCTTTGGAAACTCGGAACGTAATCTTCTAATCCTGGTGAAAGATCTTCAAAATCTCCCATAAAGATCTTCCTTTTTTTTTACCTAAAACCTTTCTTTATATCCTGGGGAAAAGAAAACATAAAAGGGTGAGCTCAAATGCTCAGTAAGGGTAAACAAAAGAAATATCAATCACATAATTTTCATAAGAACATAACATTTTTGGAAATCTTAACCTGCAAAAGAGAGCATAATTTCATAACATGGGATAAATCATAGTAGTGAAAATGAAACCATAACTTAAAACATTACTCATTGTGGCATACACACATAATCATAGAGAATCATTTCTTGTTAGTCAAGACTCATTGCCAAGACTATCTTAGTGGACAAAGTCCCTTTCTGAATCGAGTAATCCTCGTTTCAGTCCTGTTTTACTGAACCGGTATAACCTACCATTCCAGCCATGTCTATCTCATGAGATATAAAATCTTTACCCAATGCATTGGAGGGAGATATAGGTCCCACCCATCTCTTAATGAATCCTTTCTTATGTGTGCCACAAAATCATAAATCATACATCATTGCATAACCCATGTAATAAAAATGGGATTCTTAAACAACATGACATCATAAAACCATTCATATAAGATAAAGGAATTAATAAACATAATTCCATCACAACATAGTCAAATCAATGTAAAAATATGGATAGAAACAGAACCCTTTATTATCTTAGATGGAAAATAATTTTGATAAAACACTTGAAATGAATTTTTGAGGATAATATCCTTTCTTCTTCAAAATCAATTTCTTTTCACAAAACATCATACAATTTTAAAAGAAAGAGATTTTATTAAAAATAGTCATGAAATATTTTGGAGGAAGGTTCATGAATATAAGGCTTTATAAAACCGTAAAAATCCGTTCGTGCCATATAAGTTAAAAAAAACATTCTTCGTACTTTTGTCGGAAAAGTCAAAAAGTACCTCGTATGAAAAACGACAAAAGATTCCTTTAATATCTTTTACTAAAAACTCATAGAAGGGTAAAATTGGATTTAAACAATTGTAGGTGGATGGAAATAATATTACATATTGAGGGAACATGGATGTGGATGATAAAATACACCCCAGTAAATACTTACGAATAAACAATCTCGGATAAAAATGAGATTGTGATATTTCCCTTACCTTAGGTCCGACTTGCTTTGTAAGTGTCCGAACCTCCTGTATAATGATTTAAATCATGTTATTGACTTATTACAGAATCATATTCATTGTTATGATATCATATATGGTTCACTTATGACATTATATTACCCGTTATTTTGTAAATTCCATGTTAAAGAAGCGTTTTGGGTAAAATCGTTTCATTTATCGTAGGTGTTTTGACTTGTTGTTCTTGACATCATTATTACTTATATCATGATTTACTTACTTCCAGAATATAAAATATGATTTATATATCATATATATTCAGTATATATATATATAATAGGTAGATAAATAAAATGAAAAACACCGTTCATGGAGACGGTAGTCCGTACGTACGCATGAACGCTGTTTTCCTTTCCTTATTGTCTTGAAATGGAAGTAAGCAGATGACATACATATGTATATATATACATAAATCCAGTAGCTTTATAATGTCATATATTTCATTATTATTTCTTATATATACATTATAATCATTCTTAAATGGTTAACATGGAGAATGAATCTCATCGCGTCGTGGAGACGGTATTCCGTACGTACGCACGAGCGATGATATCATTTCTATAAATATTGAATTGAATTGGAGTGGATTATACAATATATCAGAATCAATATGATGTTGTAATAACTATGTATAGTTATTCTTTACACCATTATACCCATCCATGTAAGGTGGTGGTGGAAAATAGATTACACCACGGCGTGGAGACGGTATTCCGTACGTACGCACGCGCGGTGATTTCTTTTTCCGTAGGATGGATAGATGGTGAAATAGGTTTGTTTCATACTTATAATAACATATCAGTATATGATTGATACTTATGTTATTACTTCATAATGAAACAACCTAAGAAGAAGAAGTGGAAGAAGAAATAAAGATGAAAGAATTGGTAACGGTAATTACCTCTTCTTTGAAGTGCCTCTTTGAGACCTCCTCTTAGGGCACTAAAATGGGTCTTTGAGGAAGACCAGAACCTCTAGGATTATTCTAGGGAAGTGAAGAAGGGATTTTGGCAGGGGTTGGCCGAGCTTGAGTGCTCAATTTGGTGTGAGGAGGAGGGGGAGGAGGTGTCCTTTTATAGGGGAGGAGAGGGGCACCTTAGGAATACCTCAAAATATTAGTTTATATTAAAGTCAAAATCGGTTTATAATGGTTCCAAAGGGTCTTATTTCGAAGCTAAAGTGGGGATGGGTCGAAATCCTATCAACTAATAGGATTTAGACAAGTTTAGGGTATTATTTTAACCTTATCAATTAGATTTAACTCTAAGTTAAATAATTTATCTTTTACCGTGTCTTTTTGTTTTCTTTCACTATATGGTTAATAAACTTACTATAACATGCCAAACGAACCCCAAATTGTATATTATTAATACATATATCCTTATCTAAGTCATTTGGCCGAACCTTAGATTTTTAGGAATAAAATAACAATTAATAATATAATATTTGATTTAAAAAACTATTTTGTGTCAATTTTGACACTATTTGATATATGATTTTTGTGAAAGTCATAACAGAATTATATGTTCGAACCAAGTTGATTAAATCAACACTAATATATCATAGTAACCTAGAAAATTAGTGGAATTCATAAAAAGTCTTAAATTACATTTATTTTGGTATTTATATTATCAATTATGTCAATATTTCATTAATAAGATAATTACTGCATCATTTTTGTGTCATAAATAAATTATATTATTTGATGTCTAAAAATTACAAATAAAATACCATCATGTAGGAAATCTTTTTAGCTTTCTAATTAATATTTATAGTCGAATTTATCTTATGTATAACCCCATATTAAAAATGATTTACTTATTAAACTTTGATTTTAACTATTTTAACCCTTCTTTAAATAAATTAATAATAAATGTCCTAATCTAATCCAAGTGGGCCTAAATGGTTATATTTTATTCCTAAGTTTGTTTTTGGTCGAATTTCACTTGTCCAATAGAATTAGGACATGTGTTAGGGTAATATTGATATCATATTTACCCTTAGTTACCCTATTTACTATTAACCGTGGTAAAAAAAGTAAAAAGTTACTATTCACCAAAAAATTATTTTCATCTCATTGAACCACATTTTAGTCCTTGATATTAACCGTGTCTCTCGGATTTTCGAAATTCCATTCACAGAAGCGGTAAAATTAAGTTTTATGCAAAAATTCAGTTTTTAACCTACCACTTAGTAGTTTCACTATTCATCAAAAATTGATGTTTTTCAGAACAATGCCAAAATTTCATCCCAAGCTATATTTCATATTCTGAATTCAAAAATGAAGTCTATTTTACCAAATTCATAACATAAAAGTTGCATTAATTAATTTTATAATTAAATCCCGCTGTTAAAACAAATAGCGTGTTTTTAAGAAACAATATCTATCAAAAGATTGACACTTGTTTATGTCTAGTTTAAATGTGAAATTACATCCAATGACCAACATTGTATTAAATTGTAAAAATATATTCTAAATATACTTTAAAACCACTCAAATTAATGATTTATCACTATTAATTATTTCAATTAAAAAAGTTGTTTTTAATTATAATTTAGTAATTTTTCACTATTCATCAGAATATGAAAGTTATCCGAAAAGTACCAAAATTTCACCTTAGGCTAAATTCGATACTCCGAATCCAAGAATGAAGTTCATTTTGAAAAATAAGATTTACAGAATTTTAAAAAGTGGTTATTACTATTCATAACGGCTAGTTTTTAGTAATATTTTAATAGCACATCGTTGTTTAGTGAAACTCGGTATTGCGTATTACACACGCTATCGAGGAAGGTCGCGATTGCGTGTAATGCAAGGCAATACAAGGATGCGTGTTGTGCAAGATCCTTTTGGTGTAGCGTACAACACATGACATTAATAAAATTAAAAAGAATATTTCTTTATAAAATCTTGGGCTGTTACATTCTACCCCCCTTAAAATGAATTTCGCCCTCGAAATTCGTCGGGGTTATAAATGGTTTACTATTCGAAAGTTTCTTTAATAGAAACCCACATCGTAAAAGGGAATACCAAAACTTGGCTTTAAAAACTAAAGTATGAAATGTAACGATTACCCAAATAAACTAATCACTGGGTTTCCACATAGGTGAAAATATGGATATGGAAGAGAAATCTAACCATCATGTTCTGATGGAGAGTGGTAGAGAACATGGCTATGGAAAATCCAGTAATCACAAATCCATAAATTTGTGACGATCTAAGGTACCATCTGATTCATCAGGTATAAGATCACTAGGACAACATTTTTGGTTTTCAAGATCATTTCCCTAAAGTTGAAAATTTGAATTAGAATAAATACTTACTTTATTTTGATACAATATCACTGTTGTTCGTGCCTTGAACAATTTCTACTTCATCTCTTAAATAAATGAAGTTGAATTTGTTATTCGTGAAGTGTTAGCAGATCATGTGATAGAATGACGGGTCATTCCATCTATCTCAAACAAAAGGTAAGCAAAAGTTATTAAATATACATAAGTCATTCTATAGTGAGACTAATCATATATAGTTCCTAAAATGGACTTATACTTCATATATCATACTGCTTAATATAATAAAACTAGTTTCTACTAAACAGGGACTTCCTGTAGGTCAGTGGTAGGCGATAAAGGCCAGTCGCACTTCGGTTGTGGGTTCGATTCCTACAGCCTTGTCCGAAGCGATGGGCTGTCGCCCGTCCTGCAGGTTGTCCTTTTTCTAAAACTACGTCACTATAACATCCCATCAATAATATCGAAAATCTTCTATCCTTAAACAATACTAACTTATGTCCAACATAATCCAGTCTAATCTTTAGGCTTATACATAATACTGCAGTCCACTCTCATAATATAGTGACAACGATTACCAGAGATTTAATACTGTCATTGATCCCCACATAAGATATGTCTTGTTGGTCACATTCCAAACATTCAAAGTCCTTAATCGTGTATTCTCTTGAATACCTTAGTGAAAACATGAGTGTAGTTAAAAGTTAACACTTTCCACATACCAAAATCCTCAAAATTCTATATACTCAAACCATGATATCACTTAGTCCTTATATCAATCATGAGCTCATGAATACTATCAAACATTTAATTTTCTCCTTATCCCTTCATTATGCGCATATCATCTGCATTCCAAAAATATCTGAATAACCTTTCATGGTTACTGGTACCATTCATCATACACTTTCAAAACATAAGGAAAGACAACAGTGTAACAATCCATAGATGTCTCTTTATTCCAAAATTACACATGATAAACATGTAATCATTCCACTACATTCTCAAACCATTGATCGAGCTTCAAAAATTCTTTCATCTCACATATCATTTGTAGTCTCTTCATCATCATCCACATAAATACTACCCATATGACCATACTGATTCTCTTCATGAGTCTTTCCCTTAGGGCATTTGTTTGCATAATGCCCATACATTCCACATTTAAAACACTTAACCATTTTTGATGTCGTAGCAATACCATTATCCTCATCCATGGTGTTAACCGACCCTTTTCCTTTGCACTTACTTGCTTTGTGTCCTTCTATTCCACACCCAAAGCATCTTCCAGTTCCCTTGAAACATTCTCCTTGATGCCTCTTCCCACATGATTTACATAGGGGAAATTGAACTTTCTTTCCTCTATGATCATCATGGAACTCCATCTTTCTCTTATTAGTCGAGTCAGGAAACTTACCAAATTTTACTTTATTGATCATGTTGTGAGATTGCTGATTCGGCATAATAATGATGTTTGGACATCCAAATCCCATTTCATTTGGTTGCTCATGAAGAATATCATTCCATTGTCCATCATATCCTCCATTATTGTGAATCATCTTGTTTCCAGCCATTTTCTAAAACCCAAACAGAATAGTGTTAGATGCAAAAATCGAAATAAAGGGGGAGTAACTTAAATATCTATCATCTTTGGTTTAATCTAATATCGTTACCATAGTTCTAGAACTATATCCTATACGTATACTTATCCTTAGGGGCATCCCTAGACATACCTTAGAAATATCTCTAGGGATCTTACTAACGTTTTCGCGTCCTAGTTTCCAAAGGTTGACTAAACCTTTCCTCTGATACCAACTGTAGAGACCCGAATCCTAACGTACATGGACATTACATTACATTTGCGGAATACTTAATACATAACAAAAATACACACACAAGGATCGTAATAGTTTAGTGTCTTTGGAAACTCGGAACGTAATCTTCTAATCCTGGTGAAAGATCTTCAAAATCTCCCATAAAGATCTTCCTTTTTTTACCTAAAACCTTTCTTTATATCCTGGGGAAAAGAAAACATAAAAGGGTGAGCTCAAATGCTCAGTAAGGGTAAACAAAAGAAA